>CM022397.1:85859511-88832235 GCA_011833715.1 Carcinoscorpius rotundicauda
TCCGCGAAATAGGTTCTTGATTATATTAAATTAGTATTTACAAATTTCAATTATTATATTTAGGGTTCGTTTGACCCTATGAAAGTAGATGTTAAGTATGGCAGAATAGTATTTCGATTTTTTCTTTCTTCAAAATTTCTCAATCGGAAATGTTACTCATTAAACTTTAATTTGTCATGTTCAGAAATAAAAAAAACACTTTATATTTACAATTGATATTTATACCAACGAATTAATCTTCACATTATAACGCCATTACCGTTTATAGGGCGAGCATGTTTGGTACAATCGCGATTTGAACCTGCTACCCTCATTTTACGAGTTGAAGATCTTAACCCATCTGGGCATGCCGGGCCCTACACGTTGATAATAAAGTAATCTAAAACAGATTTAAACATAACTCTTCAAAAAAGTTGACATTTAAATTTTTGCCTTCTTCAATTTATAAAGTTAATTGTAACTAACTCAAAACTCCAGACGTTTTCTTGTTTTCTAATATTCATAAATTAGAAAATACGATATGTTCCATCATTTCAACTTCTAACAGCTCCAGCGAGTAGGTTTAACATATCATAGATGATGTTTCTAAATCTTCTGTTTTGCTTCTGAAGAGTTAAATAAAAAGGGAAACGTAGAACAGAAAATTTTAACGTTTTTTAATTACCGTATTTTTCCGGGTAATAAGCCGAATCGCAGAATAAGCCGAGTCCAATTTTCAGCTCTGAAAATGAGGGTTTTTGGTTATTACTGCCAAATAAGCCGATCACTGCTCGTTTGGGATATGTTTAAGTCCCACCTTGCGATCAAAAGATGCAATACCGATATTGCAGTTATTCCCGGTGGGCTGACATCTGTGATACAGCCCTTAGATGTGTGTTTAAATAAACCTTTTAAAGACAGGCTCCGTCAATGCTGGAATGAGTGGATGGTTTTCGGGAATCAAAGTTTTACTGATGCCGGAAAAATGCGCGCTGCATTACTCGCTACCGTCTGTGGGTGGGTCATGAAATCGTGGGACAATATTAGTGTTGAACCTGTAGAGAAGTCATTTAAAAAATGCAGCATCTCAAATGTAATGGATGGAACGGAAGATAATATGTTGTGGTTGGACGACAACATTCCACTCACTCAGCTAATAACACCAGAGAATGACTCGTACGACGACTAGGTCTCTGCTGAGGATTTGAATCTATTATTTGGTGCTTCTGACGATGAAGATGATGAATTTGATGAATTTTAATAAATTTCTGAGATTAAAGTGTGTATTTTTTATTAATTTTGTTATTTTTATGAATACATGTCATTCGTAATGCATAGACTTTTTTCTATTAATAAATAAAGTTTATTCAACTGAAATAACTCTGCCGTAACTGTAAGATCAAAGGTATGATTTTGGGGCCGAATTTGGTTTCGGTATTTTTTGGTCCAAAGCTGGTGATCGGCCAATAAGCCGACCCCCAAAAATCAGGTCCAAAATTTAGGGCCAGAAATTCGGCTTATTAGGCGGAAAATACGGTATCTGGTGTGATTGTCACATATTTAATGTTTATATTGACAATTATAGATGAAGTGTTTCACAAATTATCCACTTTTATCTAATGTCACCTTGTCAGCTAATTGCCATCAGTGTGATATGTTGATTTTTGCTCACCACACTGGTTTTATATGGCCTACAGTTAAAAATGAATTACATATTTATTGTTCAAATAATGTTCTTTAGACATGAAATTCATATCATCATTGTTGACGTGTTTATACAAGTGGTTACACATATTTAAAAACCTGTACACCTACAATTGTAATCCAGTTTTTCTGATGTAAAATTACTTCAAAGATATAAATGACCTTAATCGCAAATTGTATTAGTAGTAAAATAGTGTAATAAATGGGAAGAGATCTCTGCATATTAATATATTATGCAGTTTCATGATGTTTTGTCTTATTTAGATAAGTATACTACCAGTCTTTTTTGTGGTTATATTGTCGAGCTGTGGATAAATATAGTGAAACATCTTTTTGAAACCTTCGAGAAAAACAAAATGGATCAACTTACTGATGTTAATGTGTTGAAGTCAAGACCTTCCTCAATTTCAACTTGTGAAACAAAAAATTGGTTGTAACCTACTGCTGATTGAAAGTAACAATGAATCTTCTTATTAGTGAAGTATGCTGATGAGTATATAAATATCTACAAAGTGCAGAGTCAGTTTAGTGAGTTTCATATTTGAAGAGACATTTACTTATATTTATCACAAATTTAAATTAAATTAAATAACATTGTTTCACATGTACTGTGTAAATGAGCTAATCTTAATACTGTTGTATCTGATATGGATACTTTAGGTGTCCAGTACACACCTGAACCCACAATTACACACATGAAGTAAAATATAAAATTATAGTTCTAGTAGAATGTTTTTTTATTTAAGTATATTTTATATTGATGCTTTAGTATTAAATTTCATTATTTTGAGTATTTTAGTGAAAAAGAGACATTCTATGTTTTACTTCTGTACACCTTTAAAAATCTTGCTTGTAAACAAAGCATTTAATGATTTTTAAAATTATTTTCTTATGTCAGTTCTTAGATTCATATTTACTACAACCTATTATGCTTTATTGTAATATAAACCAAATTTTCTTTGAAACACTTCTATTTAAAATAAGCTTAATAACAACATTAAACATTTTTTTTTTATCAAAATCAAGCTACTGAGCGATCCACAGTAAATTTAAATAGAATATCATGTGTAGGACCATTTAGTCTGAGCCTCAAATTTAGAGAATTATCATTATTTTGTTAGGTTTTGCAACTAGTTTTATGTGCCTTCAAATACGTAATGTGTGTGTGTTCTCTCACTGTAAAGCTACATTGGACTCTCTGTTGTGTCTTTCAAGGGAAATCAAATTCTTGATTTTGACATTTTAAAACTTACCACAGGTTAGTAGGAGACGTCTCTATTAACAAACTTTTTGAAAGAACATGAATTGTTTGAAAAGGTCTAAGAAAAACACAAGTACAACAAAGTTGAAACAAAATCAAATTATTACACTATTATAACAAAAATCCTCAATGTAACTTTCAACAAATAAAATACAAATTAGCATTAAATTTTGGTTGACAACTCCAAAAAGCATATTTTGAAGGGATAGGAAATACAATTATCTTTTTTTAAATTTGGACATGCGAGTTATTTAGAGACGCTCATCAAATGTAAAAAAATGTTTCAAATGTTCAAAATAAACATATTTTCTACAGAAAGTTTGTTTGTTTTTGGAATTTCGCACAAAGCTACTCGAGGGCTATCTGTGCTAGCCGTCCCTAATTTAGCAGTGTAAGACTAGAGGGAAGGCAGCTAGTCATCACCACCCACCGCCAACTCTTGGGCTACTCTTTTACCAACGAATAGTGGGATTGACCGTAACATTATACACCCCCACGGCTGGGAGGGCGAGCATGTTTAGCGCGAAGCGGGCGCGAACCCGCGACCCTCGGATTACAAGCGCACGCCTTAACGCGCTCGGCCATGCCAGGCCGTTCTGCAGAAAGAAAAAGGTTGCTACGAGAAGAAAAAATAAGTTAGCCTTACAAAGGGTATAAGAGGAAATATTTTAAAGAATATAACAAATTTAATAAATTTAAATTGACTGGTATGACAGAATATAATGAAAGTTAAAGAAAATTGGTGAAGTTGGAAATTCAGGGTAAACAACATATTAGATTGGGACTCTTGAGGGATGACATATTGTTTAGAAACCAAAAATTCATACTCTTCTCATGCAACATGCAAGTTGAATTACATTCTCAAATCTACTTTTAAGCTATATTCCTCTGCTACTAATTTTAGTAAGTTCATATGTATGCATCAAATGCAATTTAAATGTGATGCAAGTATTCTGATATGATAACAAACTTGCATCACCTTATAATTATCATAATTAATAATCATCTACCATTTATTTTCCCAATTCACTAAATGACTTTTGTAAAACAACAGTATCCTTTTCACAGCTATCAGAACTCAATACTTTAATATCATCAGAAAATTGAGGTAATTTATTGACCATTCCTTTATCTAGGTCACTGACGTAAATTAATCAAACAAGTATCATAATATCGAACCCAAACCCTAAGGTACTTCCCTCGTAACATTAAAGTACTTTTGCTGAATTCCATTTATAACAACTCTCCTTTATTCCATCCAGACACTTTTCTATCCGATTAACAAAATTATCCCTCACATTCTTAGACATTTTGTTTTTACAATTCTTGATGTGGTACTTTGTTAAATACTTTCTGAAAATCTATATGTACTAAATCTACATGCTTACCCTTATCTACATCAGCAGTAATCTTTGCAAAGAATGTCAAAAGATTTCTAATGTAAGATTTTGCCATGATGAAATGTGAAACCATTTGCACTATCTGATAAAAGTCTAAACTTTGTTATGAGACGTTCCAAAGCATCTTTTATTAAACTTTCAGAAACTTTTTCCAAAAACGAGCTTTTACTAATCTGCCTTTAATAATAAAAATAATTTTTATCACCACCTTAAAAGGAGAAGTAACTGAAATTTAATCCTTTGGCACTTGCAAATTGCTCACATATCCAATCTTGAACCAGTTCAAAACCTTTAAGGAAATATTATCTGGTACAGATTTTCTCTTGTTTTCTCAACTTCCTAATTTTGTATTAACAAACTCAGAATGAACGTGGTGATATTGTTTGATCTTGTTTCCATCTGTCAACTGTTTAGGATGATAAATATTGCTGAAGTTTTCCTTCGTAAAAACTGAAGCTAAAGCAGAATTTAATAATACAACCATGTCATAACCCTTTATCATCTCTGAACCTCTCTTTCCCATCATAACATACTTTTTACCTACAATATATTTAAAGCAATTCATACTTGTACTTACATTTTCAACACACATTCCTTGATACATCTTTCTTGGTATTATATTTCCCTGTTTCACCAACTCTACCTTTTAAATATCCTGTTGCATCAATCAACTTAAATTTATAATGCTTTTTGAAATTTAATACTTTATACCATTTGGGAATCAATCTGATTCTTTATTTGCAGCAAACGTTTTATTTGGTTAAGAATATGTTTATTTTGAATGCTTAAAAATTGTCCACATTTCACAAACAACTCAGCTAACCAATTCAAAACAAATAATTCTTATTGTATCCCTTTGTTGTTGTTTTTAAATTTATGATCAATATATCAATATTCCTTATTTCCATATTCATTGAATATTAAAGGAAGTATGAAATATTACAGAACATCATAAAAAAGAAAGAAGAAAGATCAAATAAAGATTCAGGAGAATAAATGAATAAAGAATATTAAGACATCACATCATTTTGAATAAACAAGCAGAAAAATAAATACAAATAATAAAAAATAGAAAAGAGAAAGTGGGTAAAAATAATAGTGATAAAAAAGAGAGGAGGAGTTTATTTTGTGAATATCAAACAGTTTAGTCACATGTAGTATATATTTCATGTGTACGATATTTAAAAATATTTTCAAATTATTATTCGGAACATGTTTTTGTTTCTTTACTAAGCCCAACCTGATGTCTCAGTTTATGCATCATCTCTCATCAAGGAGATCATCTAAAAACTGACAAGATTGTTGTACTACAGCTTACTTTCCCTTCCATTGCAGCTGAGTGGCAATTTCTTATACAGGGTCTTTATGTAAAAACATTGTGTCATGAAATATATAAAAGTACAGCACACACCATCTTAAAAAAAATCTGTGAGTTTAATATTGAGTTTGACTAATATTTGTTAGAACGTTGTCTGAAATTTGATCATAAGTACTTATCGTACATGAAACTTCTGCAATATTATCTTTCTTTTGTTGGTTTTTTAATGTTAGTGATTTACAAGTAATAAAAAAATTCTTCACTAATTTATTTAAATGAAAAGAATAAAAAGTACTTGAAAATTCATGTTTTACAAACCCTTGTCTCACTCTTACTTTGATACACTTCTGAATAGATTGCATATATTCAGCTCGATATCCATGCTCTATACATTTACACACAATTTGTTGATTAAATTCTAGTTGTAAATTTAAAATGCAAACCTAATGATAACTGTTATAAATTTACTTTCTCATAAAACTAAAAGTTCATCTACTTAGACATAAGTTGAACATGCAAAAGTATGTTTCTATCCAACAAACAGAGAAGATTCAATCGTAAATATCCCTTGCCATGGTGTATAACTTATTCTGCTGATATGTTTACATGTGAGCTAAAGAAATAAAAGTAATTTCACAATTTTTAGTAACTAGTTGTTTATTTTTTATTTCAGTTGTATGTTACATAGTTTTTTACATTGGAAATGCACACGCAACTAAACCATTTTTAAATGTCTATTTTGGATTATTCGTTTGCAACAGATTTACTATTATGTAGTTATTTTATTGTCTGTGTTGTTTCTCTTTGATGTATATTCAGAAATGAACGTAATGTGCATTGTTAAATGTGTATTGTGAAAAGTACTGCCTCGTTTCTAACTTTTCCCAGCTTCTTGTTTTCTACTTTTAAGTTTACTCCATATGTTTAATATTTCGTGTTGTAGAACGTTCAAGAATTTTCTAGACTTATGAGAATTTTGAAGAACCTCTTAGAATTTTCTAGAACTTTTCTTAGTTACTTTTTTCAGAGGCTCACCACTAACTACTTTAGTTTAGTTCTAGCTGCCTAAGTGAGCTTTGGAGACCCCATTTTACCTTCGAACACTGCAAAAAACTTTAGTAGGTGGGACGGACAATTTTTGCTTGCTTGAGTAGTAAGATTTTATATTGCAAAAATTTTAGACCTTTTAGTATATAAATATCTTTTGTAAATTTCCAATAGCATACAGAAAATATCGCATATAAAATATTTTGCATGAACGTCTTACAATTCAGTTGTTCATGAAATAAATTTACTTTTCATAATAATAATTTTATTTTGCTCTTTTGCAAGATTGTTGAGAGGGGAAAAGAGACCCATGAAGTTTGCTATTCCAAGAATTTGGTGTAGAACCACTGAACACTCAAGCAATTGCTACTTCTGCATGGGAGACTTTTCCAAACGAAAAGCTGGCTATAATGCATCCGCTATCATGTATTCAGGCCTTCCATCATCCACTCTCCCAGAGAGAAAGCAGCCATTCTTTGTAGAGCAGCAAATCAGAAGAGGAGGTCGACGTTGAAAATTCAGATTACAATTTCAGAGGTGCAACTGGTTTGAGAAACCCATACTACCCCAACAAAAAAACCTCAATGACATGTTCAGACATCTGGGCTTAAGGAGAAGGATTTGTTAGATAAAAGTGTGCAAGTTGCAAGTCAGAGAAAGCGTCACCAACAACTTTAAAGTTTCTTCGCTTGTCATATTGGGCACTGCTTTTACCTTAATGAATCCAGTCTGTTCGAGGCAATTGAAATTGCCTGTAACAAAACGAATGATGCCTCTTCATTGATAGCTCATCCAGAAGCATCAAATCTGTGCTGCTCCGTAACGGGAATAAGTATCTGTCTCTTCTCCTGGATCATTTGATGCACCTTAGAGAGAAATACAGCGTCAAGACCTTGCTAGAAACATTAAAGTGTGATGAGTATAACTGGGAGGTTATCGGAGACTTCAGAATGTTGGCATTTCTGATGATTCTTCAAAGAGACTATACCAAGTATCCCTGTTATATTTGCCTTTGGTACAGAAGAAACACCGCAGCGCACTACAACAGGAAGCTCTGGCCACAGCGAACCGAGTTCTGTGTGGGGAGGCAAAATGTTAAGTGTGAGCCGCTAGTGGACCTACAGAAGGTGTTGTTTCCACCATTCACATGAAACTGGGCCTCATAAAATAATTTGTCACTGCTGTTGATAAGAAGTCTGCAGCCTTCAAGCATCTTCGAGACTTCTTCTTTAAGCTTTCTGAGGCAAAGGTCAATGCTGTGTCTTCGCTAGATTACAAATATAGAGGATTCTGAAGTGCACAAAATTCCCAAGAAGCTAAGTAGGAAGACAAAAAGGCTTGGGACAGCTTTGTTGCAGTGGTTCAAGGCTTCTTGGGCAGTCATAATCACGAAAATTACGTGGAACTGGTTAAGGTTCTGGTGAAGAACTACTGCAAAATGGACTGCAGGATGTCTCTAAAAGTCCATATATACTGGACGCTCATTTTGATAAGTTTAAGTAGAACATAGGAGCATATTCAAGGAAGCAAGGCAAGCGATTCGACTCAGATACACTGAACTTTGAACGTCGCTACTTTGGAACTTATTATGAAAATACAATGGGAGACTATATTTGGGGCTGATACGTCAAAATGATTTACATTATAGTCGCAAATCTTGAACAACTACTCACTTCTAAACATTTTTCTTCATTTTTATATAGCTTGAGTATAAATACATGTAAATCTTGATTTGTATGTTGATTTAAACAGATTTTATGTAAATAAAAATGTGCAAATTTTCCCGTTTTACATAAAAAATAAGCTAATTTCTAAATTAAAGCAACGTTTGGAGGGAATAATGGCCATTTTCTGTACTTTTGGAACATAAGCAATTAAGAAATAACACATACTATACAAGAACCAAATTTTTGCTTTTTGTGTAATCTTCTTAACTTTAAAGTACAGAAAAGGAAGAGTTGTTAAAATATCTTCCTGTCGTTATTGAAAAATGTTAATTTAAAGTATTTGGTTCTGAGCACCTTTGCCCCGGTATGGTCAGGTGGTTAAGCTATTCGACTCGTAATCCGAAGGTCGCGGGTTCGAATTCCCGTCACAGCAAACATATTCGCCTTTTCGGCCGTAGGAACAACGAAGAAAAAGTATATACAAGAAAAGACATGAATGTTTCTCATAGAATCTGTTCTACCGCGAATTTAAAACGGCTCTAGTATCTAGGGATTGCTTATTTGCATATTCAAATAATTCTAGCACAAAGTAATCAATGCATTTTATTAATATGTATTCAATACAGCTCGATTTAACCTCTGTAGAACTGTTGTATGTTATTCTTGTTTGGTTCAGTCATTTTAGGCTTACTTGTATCTTTCAAACAGATGTTAAAATTATGATTATATATAAATACGTATTTTTATTTGATTTGAATAATTTGTAAATAATTCCTCCCAAGATTAATTAAGTATTTCAGTTCTGCGGTTTATTATATACTTCAGAATGCTTGCTTAAATAATTGATGCCTATGTGTGTTTTCTTATAGCAAAGCCAAATCGGGTTGTCTGTTGTTTCCATTGATTAAAATCGACGTCAAAATAAATCAGTAGATCACTTCTTCAAAACACTTAAACATGTATCACTATAAATACTGAAATATAATGATCGATAAAGGAAAACGTTTATACAAGAGAACGCGAAAAATATGCGTCCTACTTTTATGTGTAAGAAGTGGGCGCATGGAGAAATTATGAGCTTTCCAAGCTCTCGAACCAAATGTATCGCAGAACGAATGTGGAATTCCTCCACGACACTCACAAACCAAATCAACAACGAAGGAGGAAGGAAGAGATTTAGGGTGTATCTGGTCCTCCCTAGTGTCTCGACTAAATAACAATCAATAGTCTGCATGAAAAAGTAAGGGTATAGCATTAGAAGCCCATAGTACCTCAGTGGTATGTCTGCAGACTTACAACGTAAAAAAACCGGGTTTCGATACCGTTGATGGGCAGAGCACAGATAGCCCATTGTGTAGCTTTGTGCTTAATTCAAAACAACAAAACGATTGCATTAGAAACCATAATATGCAACTACCTCTTTTTTCCTGCTTGGTTCGTAGCATCCATTTACTCAGAACACACAGAGTTTTACAAGGTCCAGACGTTAGTCTGTTAACTGAAAATCATAACAAGGAATAATAACCATTAAGTGATTCGTTGATCCAACGACTCTTTATTGATTACCTAAGTAGTCACAATCACTTCTCTCTTTGTGATTCAAAGATTATTTCTGCACTTTACACTAAATGTCCAGTCCATTATTTGCTTGTCTTAAACGTATACTTTATTTTGTTACATCTTGCACACTAATGTCTATTTACAAAGCAGACTTACACAATATTCGTGAGAAAATAAGTTTACTCTGAAAATGTTTCTGGACGCCCAAACCGTAAAAACGTTTTTCTGATACAATCTGTTCTTCGCGAATTTATAACGGCTGTAGGTGTAAAATGATTTGCTGATTTGTATATTCCAAATCATTTTAGTGAAGCATAATCGATTCATTTCATTAATCTGTATTCAATTAAGCTCCATTCAGCCATTATATAATTGTTGTATGTTGTTCAACAATTTCGGCTTACTGGTATCTTTCCAACAGCTGTTAAATTTATGATTTAGTTTCGTTTTTTAAAATGATTTCTCCAAACATAATTAAGATTTTCAATTATTCTAGTAATTTTACATTTGAAAATGTTTTCATAAATAACTGATGAATTGTTTTCTTTTTAAATTGAAATATGTTTCAGGCTACCCTGAAGACGAGAGACTGAAGGATATCTGTAAATGTCGCCATTTCTACTTGAGGTACTGTTGTACATCAGTCCTCCTTGATGACATTCTTCAAGACAGATCAGAAACAAATTCGTGTTGGACAAGGTAATCTAGATCCCTGAGCAACGCAATAAACTAAGTCATATATATTATTAGAGGAAAGAAATTATCTTCCAGTCATTAAATATGTGTTGCTCTTAAAAATCACAATTTCACAATTGAACCTTCGGTTTGAAAGGAGTGAAATAAGCTATATTTGTGTGCACTTTTCTGTATTTTAGTACCTGATGATTTACGTAATGGCTGTAGTTAAAGGTAGAATGAATGAAGAGAATCCTCTTTGTTTACTCGTCAAAATGTTCAGTCTCGTTCTCAAAAAGACCTTGACATACCATTTAAAGAAAATCGTGTTTTGAAACAGCCATTAGCTAAGACAACCCTACCTGTGAAAAGTATACAAACAAGTACATAAAAATTTCAAAATATTTTTAAGTAGGGGTAGGGGTAACTGGAGCATAAAGAATAGAAACGAGAAATAAGTGCTGATATTATACTACGTGTAAGTCACTCCCTCACCCCAGACTTTCTTTTCACAAGGAGGAAGAAGTCAAATGAAGGACAGGTTTACACAGAGTATAAAACCAGCATATTTCTCGTGTGTTTGTAATTGTTTTGTTCAGTAAAATGTCATTCATTGTGATTAACTGCTTAATTATTAATTTTATCTCAATATATACACGGTTATATATGTGTGTGTGTACTTTTATTACAAATACAAAATCAAAATCAAATTAATTTATTATTTACAAAAAGCGGAGGGCAAGGAAACAGGTAGACATATGATTTACAACCTTTAATTATATAAAGGATTTGCAAACATAAGTGTACGGATTTATAACATTGGGCCCCGTATGGCCCGGTGGGTTAAGGCTTTCGACTCGTTATCCGAAGATCACGGGTCCGAATCCCCGTCACACCAAACATGCTTTCTCTTTTAGCCGTGGGAGTGTTATAATGTAATAGCCGTCGAGTAGCTTTGAGCAAAATTCAAAACAAACAAACATGTATGAGATTAAAATACGGAATACGATTCCCCACGGTGAACACGATAGAGAGACCAATAAACCTTTCCTAGCAAGAGAATGATAATTTGCTAGAGGTCACCAACTTGTATGCAATATGTGCTCTCGTTCTCTCTTTCTTTGCTTTGATTACTGTTATGTAAAGGTCGTGTAAATATTTTGTAAACGACAACATGTCGTGTTGTGTTTGGATTTTTATTTCTATTATCTATGTTTCCGTATTTATATTATTGTTTCGAAGTTTAAACTAATAAAATATGTTGTTATTCATTTAGGGTAACATTTAGAATTTTCTTGAATTAAGTAGACCAATCATATGTTTGTAAATGAAGTGCTGGCGACTTCGTGTCTAGACGTTTAGTCTCGTGCAAGAACGGACATGCGCGGATTGCTCTGGAGATCTGTAGAAATTTCGCGGTTATTCGAGGGGTCTAGGCCTACAATATATAAACAGACGAAGATGCGAGAGAGAGAGGAGAGTCAGACATTAGTTTTATTTCAAAAGAAGAGAGTCAGTTATTTGAGAAAGATTAAGTTTTGCTGTGATTATTCAACTCGGATTTGTGACTGAAGTTAGATCTACGGAAGCTGTGATTTTATTTCGTCAATCTCTACGATTCATCTGAATTACTGCTTGTGCTGAGAGTCGGCGAATTTGTGACGTTTATCGGAGGCATCGTGAAAGGAACTTCGTCGAATTTATTGAACTGTGAATTGTTTCTGAATTTCTTCATTTAAGCTTCGGAATTTCTTCGTGGGACCAAATTCACACCCTAGACTGGAATTTGAGACTTTCATTTTAGATCATTATATTAGATACAGGCCAGTACCATTTTGTATTGTGATAAATTTTGAAGTTTGAAACTAGTATTATTTTGTTTTGTAATTAATTTCGAATGTTGTAACTTAATATCTGTCACTGTTATTATATAATTTATGTTATATCTGTTATATTTGTTAATAGTTTAGTGTAATAAATTATACAAGCTGTTATCTGAGTTTTTCTGTTGCGTTTAGTCTACGAAAAACATAAATCATAAAAAATACGTAACAATTACTATCTTTTTATTATTATTAAATTTATGTAAAAGTTGGTTAATTATGTTAAACTATTTTATGTTAAAAGAAAATTTACGAATGAACGATTAAATAAATTTACGTTTCTATATTTTTAATGAAAACGATTTTATTAAACATCATGTATGAATTAAGTTAGGTCAAGTAGAAGTCAATGACACTGTTCAACTTAACATCATCAATATTTATTTTCATTATGTTTGTTACAGCGCTGAATCAATATCAAAACATTAAAAAAATATTTTTGTATTTTACTTTTAAACATCTAAGGTTTTTTTATGTCGTGGTGAATGAAGTTCATGGGCACTAACGTAAGGCTTTATAGTTCAAACAAAAGAGACTCGAACCCAAGATGTCCAATAAAACACTTTATTTATACTTTCAAACATTTAACACTACACACATGTATGCAGTCTAACTTGCTAAGATTTATTATAGTCAGTTAGATTCTTTTATTACCATTGTGACTCATGTTAAGGAATAATGACATAAATAATACTTACAAAGCGCCTGGGTTTGAAGACATCTTGCTGTTCTTCCGTTGAGATACTGAGCTGTCTGACTCACTTAGATGACGAAGTAACTTATTCACTCGGCTTATTTTATAAGCCCTTTTATATTAGTAGAAGAGTGATTATCAGTCAACTTAAAAAAACAGATGTTTTCCTGTTCAATATTGCTCTGAATTTGTTTCGTGAAAAACTCTTACCCGACACACCATTAAACTGTCAACCTTTGCTTACGAACTCCTACGTTCTTCAGTTAATTAGTATTACTCTTGTTAACACAAGCTTGGTTAATTGACCACGTGACCTCTTCTCTATATGTATAAAGTATTTCCTCTATCATCTGAGAACAATTGTCCGATTACAGTGTTGTCTCATCAACCGAAGTCTCCAGGCTCAACATCGAAGTTTCTATATCTTCTTACAAGCTCGCTGACGTCTGCGTATTTAGCTAAACATTTATGAGACATTTCATTAGTTTTCGGTAACTTCCTGCAATTCCGAGAGTGTATATTCATCTAATCTAAACACATAACTGAAGTTCTTCGATGTGAAGTAATGTTATAAGTGATGTCTCTGTATTTATTTGATTTTTTGATTGCTTTAGTTATTCATAAATAGGTTAAATGTACTGTGACATGTATCTCAGATTTTGCTGAGATATCGTTGTTCAATTTATAAGCATTATTGCTTTAAACATATGCTCACTTATACTTCACTTTCAGACTACTCGCAGGGCAACAAGTTTCTCGACGTGTTTCCTTCAAATGTTGTTATTTTTTAAACATCATTACTTTGAGAAAAAAAAACAACTTTTAGTTGTACGGCATCTTTCTCGGTATATTGCTAAATACCCAATAAGTTCAGAAGCAAATTGGTGTTAAATCATAGGTTTAAAACCTACTATGATGTACGCATGATATAAATTATTTATGTGTAGAAACTAATATCAAATATAGTAATCTCATGAAGAATATATGTTAAAGAAAACTAGGTAATACATAAAAATAATAAATTTAAAACACAAGCATCTTAGAAGATACACGTATATTTTTTCAGACTTTCATAACATGTTACCACTTGATCAATATGCACTTTGAGAACCTTCTATTTTATCATCTTCATATAATTCTGGAGTTTGAAGCATACGAACTATTTGTCTGTACTATACTTTATTCTATTTAATGTATCTGCAAACAACTATTCCAATTTGTTATGTGTATAAAGTAAATATTCCACAAGAAATGAAGCTGTACACAAATAGATTTGAACCACATGACCTTATTGTATGGAAGGAACTGTCAGTAAATATTTGCTGTAATCTTTTCGTTATTAGTTGCAACGAAATACAGTTTCTCCAATTCGAAACCAGTAACACAAGGACTGGTAGATATTCTAACAGAACGCTGTTAAATTTTGAGTAATTAAAAATTAGTTTAAATTCTTGACTAAAAGCAGCTTGATGAATAATATGAAAAAGGTATTAAGCTGAAATATTCATTTAAACAACAACATTCTCAACATGAAAGTTCTGATTGTAGCTCCAGTTCTATTCAAAAGCCTGACGTTGATGAAAGGAGACGTTTTTGACACAGCTTGACAAAAGATAAGTGGTAAGTTTATTCCTAGGTTTTAATGGTGTATGAACTATTAAATAGTCGTATTACTAGAATAAATATTCAAATTCATATTTGTATTTCAGTAGTAGAAACATTGCGCAATAAAAACTAGAGTAAAATATTATTCAATCATATATTTATCTTACACACAATTACATTTCTGTAATAAAAAGCAGCAAAAACTATAATTTTATTATAAGTGTCAAGTGTTGATTCTTAATACTTCAACAGACATCTTTCATCCAGGTCATACATTAACTTGTGAAGCAGTCTGACTACTGAATATATACTGTGAAACACATATCTATCATTTATAATATATTATAAAAAAGCAGGGTAGCTCATTCTTTCTACTTAACAAAATGATTCCACAGAAAATACTTCATGACATGAAAAACATATCTTCCTTAGTTAAATTGATTTTTTAGGGCAAAAGTCGATTAGCCTGGAAAAGAGAACGAGCTGACAGAATGCAATGACTCAGTTTTTAACTAGTCAGACTGGACTGGTATTAGTTGTATTATAATTAATAGTGTTTTGGTAATTCATTACAAATTGGTAAACTATGTGTTGCTAACGTGAGTGCGCTAACTAGAAATAAATTACAGTTCAAGAATGATGCAATTTTAAATCAATTTACTTTAGTTGGTTATCATTTCTGTTTTGTATCGTTGGGTCTGTAATGTTACAGTTTATGAGGTTCAGTTTCTTATCAATAGATGTGGAAATAAAGATATACAAATCGTAATTAAAATTTAATTTATTTTGACAGTTAATTTGACTTATTCAAAAGGAATCCTAAGAATCAGTGTCACCAGCAGATCAGAAGTAAAATTGTGGGCTCACAAGGCTAAAATATGACAGCATATTGTGTGGCTAAACGAAACAATTAGCACTAAGTGTATTAAAATGACAACATTCAAGTGCAATAGAAAAATATCTTAATAGCTTTTCTGTACTTTACAATCGTGAAAATTATGTATGCAACTTTGAAAAATAAAGCTCTAACATACAGAAACAATACATCTTTAATTTGTAATAAATATTTTAAAAAACTTTAAATGGGGAAAAAGTGTTATGTCAGAAACTGTAAATATTTTGTTCTTTAGCCTTCAACAAAGTATTGATGAATATTTCATTATATTGTTACATTTTTTACATAACTAACATATCTTGAGCTGTGCGATACTACATTAATTTTAACTTGTTTTTGTTATGTTTTTCACACTCTATTTTTGTTTCAAGACAATTACATACCTTCAGTTTATAAGCTGTTGTTTACGTTTAAAGAAACATACCAATCTCTTTGATAATAAACAAAAAACAACAACTTTGAAAGTAGTTATACTATAATTTAGGGTAATTTTATCGTTTTAACACTTAAATTAAAACACCTTATTTCCCGGCGTCAAAGACTCACCCTCATTTTGATTAGATAAAATTTGAAAAGAAAAAGATAAATTTGAGAATAAGATCGCAGCACTTGCACCAATCTTATCAAGATGTTTCGTGGATTGTTTTTGACTTAAGGTACATAAGTCCTCTTGCTCGTAAGCTACATGCTTATCACATCTACTTTTGAAAATGTATACCTTACATTATCACTGGAACGTCTGTATTAATATTATCAGTAATAAGGTTATTTTAAGAGTGAAAACGAGTGCAGGTATTACAGCAATATCAATATCAATGTAAGGTGACCTGTTTCTGTTTATTTATTTGTTATTTTATACATTTCATTCTGGGTCGTATAGAGAGGATTATATTGCTGTCAAAACTCTTCCTTTAGCCTTCGGTTTTGGTCTATGAGCAACGTAGCCTGTGGATCTGGAAGAAGTACAGTAAATATTTGAGACTTCTTCTGGGTAATAAAATAACGTTTTTGACACCGGGAATTACAGTATATAATTAAATTTTATAAAAACAAAGTTGTAGAATATAATATAAAAGTTGATGTAGCAGAAGGAATTTTTCATCTCTAGCTTCCGGATAAAGTTCGTGTGTGAATTTGCAAAACGTTTTAATCAAAATAAATAAAACTACACGAATGAGTTGTGCAAGCCAGTAATATATGGTGATGAAATACTTATTTGTCTTAAAATGTTCTATAACAAGTTACTATAAAAAATTCCCTTTATAACAATTAGGATAATACACAGTTGACAGTTCAAATAAATCAGGTTTTACTTAGTACCCCACAGACGCGGAAATGTTGATTTCTTTTTTATCAAGTTTTCGAAGTTCGGAAAAGTATAAGCCAGTGTTGTAAAACATGCTATAATCAAAGTAAGCATCATTTGCTTCAACACACTTTTGCCCACGTATAAAGATGCTATTAATGACCCTGCTGTAGAAATCAGAGTTTCTATGATCAGTGAATTCCTTCAAAGCCTCTTCTGCAAGTGGATTGTTTTGAAAGTGTTTATTGTTCAAAGAGTTGTGAAAATGTTTGAAATATAAAAATCTGTAAGGGAAGGGTCTGGGGAATGAGGTAGATGAGGCAAAACCTCGATTCAAAATTCGTTCAGTTTTTGGAGCGTCACCTTGATAAATCTCATAACGTCGATTTTGTCCATCTTCAGTCACCTCATGCGGAACCCACTTACTTAACTTTTTCGACTTTCCAGATGTTTAGGTCAAAGGATGACTGGCTTTTCTTCCACGACCTTCATGGTTTTCAAAACTTTCATATCCATGTCGAAACCTTTGGAACCAACACTTGATTGTATGTTTAGTAATAGATCCATGGCCGTATGCCCGGCTGATGTTTCCTGTAGGTTCGGTTGCTTTTCGTCGAAGTTTGAAGTCGTAGAGGAAAATCAGACGGAAGTACTTCTTGTCCATGCTACCTTGTGGGATACGAAACTTACTTTGAGTAGAGTTGAAATAGCATACAGTTAAACGAACTAACAAACCAACGATAACTTTCTCAATATTCAGTTTTTAAATATTATCGTGAGATTTCCGACATTTATTTCTGGACAACCTAATAATATTCGGTAACGAAAACATAATCCAATAGTTTTGTATACCGTGTAGAAGTTTTATCTAAATTAATTTTGAAACATTAAATAGATATAAAATTCAGGAGGAAAGGTCTTCAGACAGTGAAGGGTGTTTTTTTTTCATGCACTTTATGGTTTGGGAGTTACAGAGAAAACTATGAATGAAATAATATGAAAGTTACTCAGGACAGGTTTTTATGTGATATTTTACAATAGAACTATAATTCAGTTCTGAAGTACTAAAAACCAAATTAGACAATGTACTAATTATTCATGTATCACAACTTTCGATTTAAGGAACAATACCACCACAATTAAATTAACGTAAATGTTGTCATTAATTAATTTGTTTAAAGACAATTAACGTCATACGATAACTGGGTCCTGCTTGTCTTATATGTTTAAAACTACATGTACAGAAACACATTTTAGTGTGGAACTAATTACGACATCATTTAAGAAATATTAACCACTACGTGCATAGAATCTGAAATTAACTAAAATCATGAAACGGATATTAAAATATGTGTTACTTTCATTTAATGCAACATGGAAAACTGAAAAAAACTTGGAATGATATATGACATAAATAAATACTATGGTATGAAATACATCAAAGAAGAAATTTAACTAGTTGATGTATAGAGTCTTAGATGATGTAACACAATGAAAGAGATATTTAAAAAAATGTTTCATTGAACCCAATGAAGGAAACTGACTAACCTTTCATTTTCATGACTACACAGCTAAAATGTATGAAGTAAAAGACGATACAGTAATACTACAATTTTATAACATTGGTACTTATTTTTTCTTCAACTTCTGGTATTAAATTATTTGACTGATATATTGAGCCACATGCTACTAGTTATATTCTAAGTGGATTCATATTAATATTTAATTATTTTATTAAAACTAATAGTTACGGTTTCAACGGATCACTTGGCAGCTAATAAAGATCAGCATCTGCATATTACCTATCATCTAATAATCTGAAACTGTACTGGTTTACTTGTTTTTGGTATTTGCTAACTCTGGAATACCTTTATCTAAAAATTAAAACTTTTATAAAGTCACAAAACTGTTGTACTGGTAGTGGTTTATTAAATATGGTTAAGTTGTGATGAATCAAAGAGATGCTTTATTTTTATATTTGTTGTGGTTTTTATCAGTTCCTTCTTTAAAGAAGAAAAGTCTAATCTTTCTTTTTTGAATTAAAACGTTTCCTATATTATTATTACACAAAATATTTAAATAAATAACATAGCCATCAATTTCAGGTGAAAATATGTGAAACTAAGAGCTCTACTTTAACTTAGAAGTCCGAGCGCGTAAGGCATGTGACTCGTAATCCGAGGGTCGCGGGTTCGCGCCCTAGTCGCGCCAAACATGCTCGCCCTCCCAGCCGTGAGGGCGTTATAATGTGACGGTCAATCCCACTTTTCGTTGGTAAAAGAGTAGCCCAAGAGTTGGCTGTGGGTGGTGATGACTAGCTTCCTTCCCTCTAGTCTTACACTGCAAAATTAGGGACGGCTAGCACAGATAGCCCTCGAGTAGCTTTGTGCGAAATTCAAAACACCAAACCAAACAGCTTTCAAACTGGAGGTGTGTAACAATTATTATACAAATGTAGAGAATTAAGATTATAACTAAAACAAGGAAAATTTAATTATAATTACATCGTTATATATCTGTAATTTATGTTTAAAGTTAGCATAGTTACGTTAGCAGCAAACTGTTTACCAAGTTACAATAAATTACCAAACACTTTTAATCATAATACTACAAACACCAACCCAATCTGACTTTTCCTTAAAAATTAAATCCATGCACTTTCACAGGTCGTTCACTTTGTCAGGCTTTTCTGCATTCATCTCTGTAATTTACAGAAAAACAAACAAACTTGACTCAACTGAAGAGAATAATTTCCTCGTGTGACGAACCAGCCTTCGTAAAAATACTTTATTGAATTAAAAGAAAAAGAAGTTGCCCTGTCACAAACTTATTGAAAATTATTGTCGAGTATAAAATTCTATTTATTCATATAACTTCAGTAGCTATTGTATGACATAGATTAAATAAGTTTGTTGAAATTTTCATAATTAACTCTAGACTTCTTAGAGATACAGAAAATATCAATAGTAAAATAAAATTTGATAAAACTTTAATATTTTACTCTACTTTTTGTTACGTTGTTTTTACAATTCTCAAGCTAACATATGAAAAGAGAACATTTATTCCAATAATACGATTAACTAATATTTTATACACCAATAAAGTTTGAAAATTAAATTATTTCATACCTTTTGAGAACTTATATCGATTGCATTGCCTTTCGTCAACATCAGGATTACGAGCACAGCAGGGACTACAATAAAACTTTCATGTTGAGAATGTTGCTGTTTTAATGAAGATTTCAATTTACAAGACAATTTCTTTTTCATTCATCAACAGCTATCAGCCAATAACTTACACTAATTTCTTACTATCCTAAACTTAACGGAAGTTTGATAGTATATTTCCCAATCATTGCGTTACGTTTTTTAGATCGGGAAACAGCGTATGGTTACAACCAATATTGTAGTGGTTATACCAACCAATCACAGGCACCTCATTCCATACAATTAAACCACGTGACTAAAATTTGTTTGTTTGA
Source organism: Carcinoscorpius rotundicauda (assembly GCA_011833715.1). NCBI lineage: Eukaryota > Metazoa > Arthropoda > Merostomata > Xiphosura > Limulidae > Carcinoscorpius > Carcinoscorpius rotundicauda. Next base: position 85,879,987 of record CM022397.1, read on the forward strand.
ATTTTCATCCTTATGGAAGCTTCATTCTGTTGCAGTACGTTATACATATCACAAATTCAAACAGCTGTTTGTAGATCCATCCACTATAAAGAATATATACTACAGGTTGATATTCCGTATATTGCAAACTCACAAATTAAATAAAAACTTCCTATAGAATATTATTAAGTGTTTACTGATCAACTTGTAACTTCAACTGCTAAACAACACTGAAATAATGATCCGTGATGACAAGAAAGCTCACTTATAGAGAAAATTATACATTTAAAAACGGCTGGTATGGATAGAGAAAACACAAGCAGATGAGGGAACAACATTTCGATCTTCTTCGGTTATCATCAGGTTCACAAAAAAAGAGAGGGTTACTGACCGTTAACTTGATCACATGTTTAAAGGTGGTTTTGTAATTGAGTGTGAGAATGTAGAGGCCGTGCTTAGATGTTGGATATATTTATTAATATGGGTACAAAAGTTCCTTCAATCATGTGGTCAGCTACTGGTCATTAACCCTTTCTTTCTTTGGGAACTTTACTTTGACTAAAGAATGTAGAAACGTTGTTTGCTTCTCTACGAGTGTTTTCTCTATCCACACCAGCCGTTTTGGAATATATAACTGAAATAATGGACGTTTATCTGCTAAGACATTTATCAAATATTTAAGTGTTTTAGTTTTAATATTTTTATGTATTCTCTTGTTTTCACCTGTGTTATATATTCGTGGAAAGACAAACATGTTTTATTTTATTTTCTATACATAAATATTTTGTATCATATTGTAATGTCATATATCTATTATATTAGCTTTAAACCTACTATCAACACCAAAATGTTTAAAAAATTATTGTGTCTATAATTAGCCAGTTGTCGCTCAATGGCTACGATGTAAATAAGCTCAAACTTTAAGGTATACAGTGAGCTATCCATGCTCTGCCATCTAACGGTATTGAAACCCAATATATTGATTCGTATGTCCGTAGCTATACCGCTATGGAGGGAAGAAACATTTCTGTGCTCGTTACCGAAGGTATATAGTAAATCCAAGCACGTGCGCAACACTACTGAGATCAAACGTTTAACTCAACTGATTATCATGGCGATTGCGCGACAGGCAGAAATAAATCCAAGATGTTTTTGTCTTGTTCCACTGAGGTTGATGAATAAACGCCATATGAACATTTTGATTTTTTATTCTTTAATTTGTTACAAGAGTAAGCACTTTTAGTCAGTCTTCATAAAAAAATATTAGACAGTCAACATAGTTTCACTGAAAGACTGGTAAACCATAAACCAAGATTCCTTTCTTTTCATAACTGTTAAGGTTATTTATATCCAGATTATACCTATAATTCATGTTATGATTACCCATATGATCTATCTTACATTTATTATAATTAAAATCCACCTGCCATTTATTTGCTCAACTAAATAAATGATTAAATCTTTATGTAAATCAGCAGCATCCTCTTCACATCCAGCAAAAACCAAGACCTCAATATCTTCAGCAAATTTCAGGAATTTATTGTCTATTCCTTCATCATTGTCACTAATGTGAATAAAACAGAGCAAAGGTACTGAGACTGAACTGTGAGATACCTCACTCTGGACGCCTCCCGCCGGTAAGTCTACGGATTTACAACGCTGCAATCAGGGGTTTGATTTCCATCGGTGGATTTAGCAGATAGCTCGATGTGGCTTTGCAATAAGAAAAACACACGTACCCACTTAAGACATTAACCACGTTTGGCTAAACTTCACTTATGAGAACCATCTGTTTTTTTTAGCATTCATCCACTCTCCTATCTGATTCGCTAACTTGTTTTCCCCACTGTTATAGATACTTTTTATGTGCCTTTTATGTGATACATTGTCAAATACTTTTTGAAAATCCAGATAAACCAAAGCTACAACTTTACCGCCAACTACGGAAATAATAACCTTTACTAATATTTGTGTTTTATCTTGGTTTCAATCCTCGGTATTGTAAATACATTCTCAAACATAAAAATCAGAATATAATGAGAAAAAGCAGCTCTAAGTTATATGGAATAGGTTTGTTCGTATACAACAGGATGTAAAGTATAGAGCTGACTGTTAACTATAGTTGGCCCGTCATGGCCTAACGCTTTAAGGCGTGCGCTTCGTAATCTGATGGTCGCGGGGTCGCGCCAAACATGCTCGCCTTCCAAGCCGTGGGGGCGTTATAATATGACGGTCAATTCTACTATTCGTTGGTAAAAGAGTAGCCCAAGAGTTGGCGGTGGGTGGTGATGACTAGTCATCTAGTCCCTCTAGTCTTACACTGCTAAATTAGGGACAGCTAGCACAGATAGCCCTCGAGTAGCTTTGTGCGAAATTCCTAAACAAAACACGTTAACTATAATATACGTCTAAAAAGCTTCCATTATTACCCCCTCACCAGTAGCAGAACGGTATGTCTGTGGACTCATACCGCTAAAACTGGGTTTCGACACACGCGGTGGGCGGATCAAATATAGCCCATTGTATATCTTTGCCTAGAAAGCCTTTAAAGACGTTGTTGACAATTTTCTTGACTATTAGAGCCAAATATTACATTCAGCTGGTAAACAAACTTCTCAAAGCATACAGAACAATGAAGTGCAACATGTCATTCAAAATTCATTTCCTTCACTCACACTTGCACTTCTTCCCCGCAAATCTCGGTGCTGACAGTGACGAACACGGTGAAAGGTTTTACCAGGACATTGCTACAATGGACAAACGATATCAGGGCAACTGGAATTCGTCAATGCTTGCCGACTACTGTTGGACACTGCAACGTGATGCACCGGACATTGAATACAAACGAAAATCAGGATGAAAACACTTTTAATTTTGGATTATTATTTGTATTTATTGTTGTAATAATCTTTGTTCCATCAGTGTAGATAAGTGACGGCGAAATTCTTGTTAATACAAAATGTTTGCTAAACTTGCTTTTGCCATTATATTCGTGCTTTTGATGAGAAAACCAAAGTTTAATAACAAAAACGAATACGGCCGATAAAACATTTTAATAATAAAATTCCTTCTTCAGCGCAATCTTAAAATGGTGTTAAAAGATTTTTATTTCTAAATTTATCATATAATAAGTTCATTATAAGTTTAATTAAAGCGATAAATGGACGGATAGAACAATGGCTATATATATATGTCTATCATTACACAACAGTTGAGTTTAGTGTAAAAATAGGATAATTTTATATCTGGAGTCTCGTGAGTCGTTAAGGGTCAAACAGTCTTCTTTTGGCTGTTTTTTTTTTCTATTTCGCACCAAGCTACTCGAATTATACTTCATAATTAAAGAGAAGTTATAGTGTATTATACTGAGCCAGTTTTAACCAGTTTGTTTGGACAACAAGCATTTACAATTCACTAATGTTTGCAATTTTAAACCTAAAGGGTACCTTATGTGATATATATAAACTAAACAGCAAGGTTTTAAAAGCATGGATTTCAATTATTCAAACATAGATAATATTAATAATGAATTATTAACCAGATTGATAGCATCCAGTCAGTACCACCAGATTTTCTTTGCTCTGCTGTTTAAACCAAGGAACCGACTGTCACTTTTATAAAGTTCTCGAAGCTAAAAGCGCGTAACCCGTTCCACAGGCCTGACGTTGATGAACACAGACTCTGTAAATCGAAAGGAATAATAATATTACTATATAAACGATTAGATGAATCATTTACTAAAATATGTGTTCTATTTTAATATATTTACCTATTGAATAAAAAATTAGCATTAGGAATGTAGAATAAGAAATTATCAAAGCAAATCTTCATAACATACACAATTACATTACTATACTTCACAAAAAATATTGATATTGTCCCAACATTGCAATGTAAATTTAAATGGATCTAAGGAGTTCAGTTAGTTTTAATCATTTTTGCTCGTAAGCTGGTCCGTAAGATCAGTAAAATATCTTCCTCGTATAAATCAAACATGCTTGTCTTTCGTGCAGATATGTAAAGAGAAATGCAAAATCTAGAATGAGATAAAAGTACACTAGAAGTATTTTTGTTGGAAAGGTAGAAAAGGTAGGTTTTGTAACAGTGATTAATTCTTTTTCGTTGATTAATTAATTATAATTTTGAAAACAAAGTTTTTGGTAACGTGAATCTTTTAACGCTAACCGATATTTTCTTCAGACAAGAACCTACTGATTATATTCAATTGTTACTTATAAATTCAAATGTCTCATTTAGGGATAGCTTGACCCAATAAAAGAGTATTTTAATTGTTTCTTTCGTCGTAATTTCTTAATCTGGAAAACAAATATTTATTCTAATAATTGTATGTTTCTTTATTTGTTCAATAGCACACAGTGATATTCAAAGTCCATCTCCTTAAAGAGAACAGTGAATTATACAAATTCACTCATAGTTTGGGTCTTGTGTTAAAAATATTACACCAGCCATCTATAATTGTAAAGTTTTGGCTTTCTTTTTGTCAATGAATAGTGAGATTAGCCTATCATAATAATGCCTCTACAGTTGAAAGAGCTAGTACATTTAGCAACAGGATTCAATCCTGCAACCCAAGACCAAAAGTTGAAAATCCTAACCATCAGTACTTTATGCTGATCTATTATTATTATGTGAGTGTTATGTAAATGTCGTGTAAATATTTTGTAAACGACAACATGTCGTGTTGTGTTTAAATTTTCATTTCTATTATTCATATTTCCATATTTATATTATTGTTTCGAAGTTTAAACTAATAAAATATGTTGTTATTCATTTAGGGTAACATTTAGAATTTTCTTAAATTAAGTAGACCAATCATATGTTTGTAAATGAAATGCTGGCGACTTCGTGTCTAGACGTTTAGTCTCGTGCAAGAACGGACATGCGCGGATTGCTCTGGAGAACTGTAGAAGTTTCGCGGTGTTTCGAGGAGTCTAGGCCTACAATATATAAACAGACGAAGATGCGAGGAAAAAGAGTCAGACATTAGTTCTATTCAAGAGAAGAGTCATTAGAAAAGAAGAGTCAGTCATTCGTTTGAGAAAGATTAAGTGTTTGCTGTGATTATTCAACTTGGATTTGTGACTGAAGTTAGATCTACGGAAGCTGTGATTTTACTTCGTCAATCTCTACGATTCATCCGAATTAGTGGTTATACTGTAAGTCAACACGTGTGGAACAATTTACGAGAAATCGAAAAAATTAAAGGCGACAATTTTGTGACGTTCATCGGAGGCATCGTGAAAAGAACTTCGTCGAATTTACTGAACTGTGAACTGTTTCTGAACTTCTCATTTAAACTTCGGAATTTTTTCGTGGGACCAAATTCACACCCTAGACTGGAATTTGAGACTTTCATTTTAGATCATTATATTAGATACAGGCCAGTACCATTTTGTATTGTGATTAATTTTGAAGGTTGAAACTAATACCATTTTGTTTTGTAATTAACTTTGAAGGTTTAAACTTAATATCGGTCATTGTTATTATATAATTCATGTTATATCTGTTAACAGTTTAGTGTAATAAATTATACAAGCTGTTATCTGTGTTTTTCTGTTGCGTTTAGTCTACGAAAAACATAAAACAAAAAAAAACGTAACAGTGAGCTATATATTTTACGGATGATAGGAAAAATCAGTTATCGGATTCGGAAAAAAATGTCTTCATACAAAAAGCAAATCTGTTATTACTGGTGAATAGTTAGTTATTCCATACCATTCAGGATATCACAGTGACATATAAATAAGAATTATAATGTCAATTATTCTTTGTATCTTAATATACTGATTAATTGGTTAAGTAAATATTTTACTTAGTCAATAAAATTACTATTATTTAATAAAAAATATAATTATGAATATTATAACTCATTTTTCTTAACATGATAACAATTATGTCTATCATATTAGAACAGCCTGATGAGGCTTGGTTGTAAAAAAATGTATTGGGGCACTGCATATGGTATTGTATGATTGACGTATTATTACATTTTCCTCTGTTTTTACACATTACTATCATAAATACTTCCACTGACTCATATTATCAGACAAAAAAAAGTTTAAAATATGAATTTGTAGTTAACACCTCATGTCTAAAATACTAAAATACAAACATTTCGAAGCAGTACTTTATGACACATAATAAAGATTACGTTTGTTAGTAGCACTTGATAATTAAAACTATGCTCGATGTGTTTTATGCTATATACTTACTATGCACGATGCACGATAAAGTAAGATTAAAACATCAGCTGATACAAGTAATATTATAAAATTTGTTTGTATAAAAAGTGATATAATGATACCTGGTGCTAAATTTTACAGTATCCTACCATCTACAAAATGTTCAAAATACATTAAATAAAAGCAGTTCTGGAATGAAGGTAAACAAGAAGTAAATATATTAGCACAAGAGATATTATACAGAGAATATTTATATTAAAAGTACCTGAACTTAAAAATAAAGGAATACAGAGGAATAAGTGACTAGAGCACTGATCAACAACATTTATGATGGATCATAGTGAATGTTTAAACCTATGGTATAGTGTATGTACAAAAGCTCTTATAATATATTATCTTTTGCCTAAACCTTTATTATTATATTTTACTCATGAATAAAAGCCTTGGATCACAGTTTGCAATATTAAAATGTATTGCAGTGAAGATACTTAAGTCATTTCCGATATAAAACTAATTCAATCAATATGAACGGATTAATGACACATTCTGAAATGTTTTATGTACCTACTTTATTTATATAGCTTCAACCAGTAAACAATATTTAAGTTATTAAGTGTTTGTCTGTGTGGTTTTTTTAATGTAATGTTCAATAAACTTTCATAAATTTATACTGATGTAGCTAGTAAAGAGGTACCAACAAATGAAACATGCTATCACAATAAGCACTTGTTCGAAATATTTTACTTTGATCAATTTATTTCTTAGTTCAAAAATTCAGTTGACATATGTGTATAATATGGTTACAAATTCTGTCTTTTTTCACGCTTTTAACCTTGACAGTATCACATCTTGTAACACCTACACAACATAAGTTATGACAGAATAGTGTATTCTCTAAATCACATATCTAACAACAGTTTTTAACTTAACATTTTATACCATCAGCTGATTTTTAAGGTGTCAGATCTTATTTTAAGATTTTATATTTTCCATCGAAATTGCACTATTACAAACATCAGAGACAATAGTATCATGTACATAACATCTTACAGGTGCTTAGAAGTATTTCAAATTTCATTATCAGCATTAAAAGTTTAAAAGCTATTTTACAATATTCTAATAACGATAAAAGCATCAGCTATTAAACATGTTTCTGATACATCAAATATTCACTCTATTGCTATGTTAAAATTTTTCTCTATCTGCCCATACAAAACTCAAATCCTTTTATAGTTTAGAAAAATAACACATTAACACAGGCTATCTCGCTTTATAATTTCAAACTTCCAAAAAAAACCTTTTCATATTTCACGAGTTTTTGTATTAAAACATCTTGCTAATAACAAGATTACTATTGTTATCCGGTTCAATAAAAGTGCATATGATTAAAAAGATTTATGTTTCCAAAATATTAAATAATTTAAATGACAGAACATTTTAAACATTTTGATGATGAATGACTTAATCTTATTGTTAAGCAGTGGACTTCACGATATTTTAAAGATTGTAAACTCATCTCTGATACCACTTCTACAAAACTTTATTTAACAGGTTTCTGATCCAGCCTTTTGCACGAATTAAACAAAAAAAATCACAAAATAGTTTATTATCTAACCTATTCTATCCATTCTATTTTCATGTCTATAATTTTAATATTTTGTATCTCATGGAGCTAAGTAAGTGAGAATAACTAAGTTTTAAAGACTACTTTTTCCTTCGGTTAAGAGCTCCATTGATTGAATAATGCTGGAGATAACATAAAGCAATTCATTATTTCCAGCCTTGATATTCAATCCTTATTCATTAACAGTGCACTTTAAGACACAATTCAAAATACCTATTAAACAATTATTCCCAGTCAAATATGTCCTGCATTCTAACTTGACTTGCAAATACAACAATTAATTTTTAATGATCAAGTTTAAAATCAGATAGATAAGTCAGTAACTGGACAACTGCTGAGTTACTACAGTCTTCAGAACATTTTTCTCTGTTACTAAACATTAGAAAATAGATAGATGCCTTTTTGGTAGTGCATATTAGTTATAATGAAGATAACTTGATAATACTTCAACTTTTTTACAAAGTGCTCATGTCAGTAAGTTTCCAGGCTAACTAAATTTGCAATACACCTGCATAAAGTTGTGTAAGAAATGGAAGAACACAATTTAGCTTTTTCCAAATGTGAGAGTAAACAAATTAAATAATCTCTTTACATATCACAACGTAATGTTTGCTAACTTATACACTCACTTCCACAGTTTCATACAAGATTCCTTCAAATGTAATCATGTTCTAAATCTTCTACACATCTGTTGTGGCTACTGTCTCTTCTCTGACATTTCCAAAAGTGATTAAATGTGAATAAAAAGACATTTCTTTACTTTTCTCACTTGAAAGCAAATATTTTTAACAAATGAAATAGATTTTACCAAGAAGCCACACACACAGACACATGCATTATCTCAGTGTCTACTTGTCCTTCTCTCCTTTCATTGGCAAGTAGTTTTAAACTCAATTCTCAGGCTGAAAAGAACTAAGTAAATTTAATACTTAAGTCAATATACAGAATTCTGAAAGAAGACCGACACCAGTGATTAGGAAGATGATGAGAAGCAAGACCACTGTGTTCCTGGATGGTATGTCACAGTAGACACTTTTCAGCAAGATCATATAGTGACCGATATCTAAAAATCGAATGCCACAGTTGGTATCTGAAAATCGAAGAGTGCTGGGACATTTGATGTGGGGTGAAATGAAAGATCCCCAAAAATCCCACTTTCACAATAGATATCAGCTTTCATTTAATTAGAGCTTTAACATTTTTAGGGATAATTTTTGCTAATTTCTATTCACCCATTAACAATCAATTTGATGCGTTTATTGAAACATAAGATATGACTTACAAACTGAAAGTAATATTATTTAAACAAAAGATAGATAATGAAAAACAAAACTAAATTAAAGAAAATAAAACTACTATCATTTCAAACATCATCCACCTTAAAGTGTGTTAAACATTAACTACAGATTTAAAATGGTTGTTTTCTTTACGTAATAAATTCAAGTTTACATCTTCGCACGAATTAACCATCACATTATAACGCTCCCACTGTTGAAAGGGCGCGAATATTTGGTGCGAGTTTCGTGTCGAACACCTTTACCCACCTGGCCTTGCCGAGGTAGGGGAGAAGAACAGAGTGAGAGCAAGTATGTTATTTGTATTCTATTCTCGTGTGTTGAATTGCTGACAATAAATTGTGTTGATACTACTCTATGTGTGTTCCGGTAGATGTACATGCATCATGAATCACTATCGTTGTTAATAATAAGGATCGCAAGGAATTGCTCCGTACCCTAACAGAACGTTCGGGCAAAAAGTACCTTAAACAATAAAATTATGTTCAAACAATACTTCAAAAGTCACTGTTTGTTGATAATTCTGTACACATAAAATTGCACAAAAACACGCATATTATTGAAACTAAAATACTCAAAACGCATTTGCCAGGCTACAACAAAAACGTTTTGGTATACTGTATTTGAACTATACGTCAAATATTGAATAATTTACTGTAAACGTGGTGAGAGTATTCAAAAGTCGGTTTGTTTCTATATAAGCTAAAACAAACAAATTTAGTTTTTATCATCAGTTAAAGTTCATTGTTTTACATATATGTTTTTTTTAAATTTAAACAATAATTACCAACCAGTAATAAATGAAAAATGTAACATTCTGGAACTCAGTGCTTTTGTACACAAAACAATCAGTGTCTTCAGGAAAAAAAACCTATACTATGAGCGAAGGGAAAGAATACAAAAGTAAATGCACATCGTATTAACTATTATTACAAACATTCTTAGGTTTTGTTTAAAGTGAAGTTTTAGATGTATATTTTATTTAAAAAGTCTGCTTTTCTACTGATAAAATTTAATGTTCACAGTTGCGGGTTGTGTTCTAGTCTGGTCATATATATTCCCCTGTTGCTAATTATGTTATATAAATAATTTAGTTAGAATAAAGCTACTAAATCCTCGCCATATTCTCAGACAAATCTTTATGACAATCTCCAGTTGCAACTTAACATTTTACTTTTTGAAATAATGCGATCAGCTAGCCAATTGCTACAATAAATCGTCACGAACCTTGTTATACAAATCACTCTCAAATAAAAAATAAGCTTATCTGGTAGCAAGATTCACGTGTTATGAAACACATCTTAAAGAAATCTTACTTCATTGTAATTTTGATAGACAAGTTAATTACGGTTTTATCTAACTCTGAGTACAATTGAATCTAAACGTACAAACTTGCATATTATACTCTATTATTAAAATCCAGTTGTTTTTGTTAATACATTCATTTATAAATTAAATAGTCCAAAAACCTCGCTAGTTCACAATTATATGTATTATTTTAAAATAAAACACTTTCGGACAAATCGGACTTCATGAATCTCAAGAACTCAACTGATAACAAGAAACAATTTTGTTTTATGATATTCATTTTTGTCAGAATAAATACATTGTTTTAATTTTGGTAAATTAAAATCTGTAGGTTTAGTTGGACCTGTACCTAATTTCGTGATTTACTTTTATGACTTAAAATTTCTTTAACTTTAATGCAATTAGTTTTATTTTATTGTTTCCTCAGTGTAAAGCAACAGAGTGAAGTATCTACATTCTGTGTATCATAGGGGATCGATAGTTTTGGAAGTCTTTAGACTTACAGCTAACTTATTGGGGAAACTTTATGATAACACAGTTTCCTTTAAGAGGTTTTTATGGCAACTATATCTTCATCTGTACTTAATGTTGTATGACCTGAAATTACCAATTTATGATCTTTAAGTAGTACCGCCTATTTAATTTCTTACGCCTTTAAAATGTTCATTATTCGTCCATCACATTTTTTAGACAAGTAATTCAGCTACCGTTTAATATCTGGTAGTTAATTTTCATGCTTAAGCCTCTTTAGTGGAATGACAAATATTAAATCACGAACCAACATTTTTTTTTTCATTTGAAACATAAGACATTTAAAAATTAATTTATCCGGACAAAACATGTCAGTGGTCGATAATATTTAATAATTTGAATGACATTTCAATGCAACATTTTTAAAACCACAGCTTTGTATAAGTGTCACACTGTTATTGTGTTTCTTTTTGGATTTTGCGCATAACCACTCGAGGCCTATTCGTGCTAACTATCCCTCATTTCATTGTGATAAACTAGAAGAAAGGCAGGTAGCCAACACAACTCAACGCCAATTCTTTGGCTACTCTTTACTCAACGCCTAGAGAGATTGATCGCCACGTTATAATCACCACCACGGTTGAAAGGGCGAACATGTTCGATGAAGAGGATTCGAACCCACAAATCACAATTTGCGAGTCGACTATTCTAACCACCAAATAACAGAACAAATACTTATTAAAAGAAATTCTTTACATTTTTCCAACTAAGCCTATACAATGGAGTCAGTTGATAATTACTTTTGAATACTTTTGGCAGGATACTTATTCAATTAAAATAAGATCTGACATGGCCAGGTGGGTTAAAGCGTTCGACTCCTAATCTGAAAGTCGTAGGTTGAATCCCCGTCGCACTAAACATACACGACCTTTTAGCCGTAGGGGTATTATAAAGTTTCAGTCAATCCCACTATTCATTGGCAAAAGAGTAGTCAATGAGTTGGCGGTGGGTGGTGTTTTAATTTTTCTGGCACGATACGCAATTTTTGGTTAATTTTCAGACTAGGGTTTACATATGTCCTAAGGATTCAACATAAGCTTTGATATATAGATCATGTGTCTACCTAGGGAAGAAGTATTTGAATCCTCGTTTTAGTTCCGAATTTTCCAACCAACACACATTTCATGATTCAATGTACCATTTGTTTCAGACATTTCTATATCATAACTCGGTGTTTATTCTTTCACTTGTGGAATTAGGTGTTTGTGTGCTTCGTGTAGAGATACTACTGTTTCAATCGCTTAGAAACCTGAAAATTTTAAACGAGTTACTATAACGCTTTGACTACAGGGTATTTTATATATATCGTTGCATCAGATACTGATGAAAGCGGCATTTACTTTGAGAATGCAACATTTATTATTGAATACATTGTCATTTGAAATAAAATCCAAAAATTAAACTGAGTAGGACAATTCAGAACTCCATTCATATGTAAATAATTTACAAATAAGAAATTAACTGTTAGCGGTATGGCACGTCTAGGTGATTATGGCTCTCGACTCGCAATTTGAGTGTTGCGAGTTTGAATACCCGTTATAAACATGTTCGCCCTTTCAGTCATAAGGACTTTGCAAGTTTTACGGTATTTCCAACCATTCATCGGTAAAAAAGAAAGAGTAGCCCAAGAACTGGTGTTGACTATTTGCCCTCCTTCTAGTTTTACACCACTAAACTAAGGACGGCGATCGCAGATAGCCCTCATGTAGTTTTGCACGAAATTCAAACAAATAAACCGATTGCTGAAAATAATTTTGGTCCAGATCAAGTATCCACAGTAGAGCAGCTCCTGCTAGTAAATAGGCATCTTTCTTTCTGACCTTATTAACCTTCTGGCGGTTGAATAAGAACTTTGCAGATCCTCCTTCTTTACAAATATTGTAGACGACACCGAAGGTATACTATTTGGTTCTATAATTGTTTCTTCTTGGTTTTTATCTATTTGAAAGCTTTAGCTTGATTTGCAAGTAGTGATTATGTGACAAACTGACTAATTTTACGCTTTACTGTGTGGGGGAACAGGAGTACCTCGAGAAAACCCACTTTCACTAGTAGATCACTCTATCACTGCCAGAATGTGTAAGGAGTATCAAGCATGTATGATCAGAAAATTTCTTTCAAGGCGTGTGTTATGTCCAAGGGTAAGAAGCAGCGTTGCCATATTTCGGAAGTGGCTGCTAGTGTCAGAAATTGACTTGCTACAGTTGCCATTTATGGAATTTTTGAAGTACATGCTCGCGAGGGCTGTTAATATGCTAATGTGGGGGTATCTCACTTATTTCTTTCTAGGTATTCTTATCAGTAAGTAACGTGGAAGCCGAAATGCTGTTCTAGCTGTTACATTTTGAGTATGGCATTGTGAGTCATGCTGCCATATTACCATATTTTATTATGAAACGTATATATGCTCTATGTTACCATTGTTTTTGTCCAGCGTTCTTTAACTTAAACTCCTATTTTTATTATGTAATAAATTCAACTATCGACTGTAGTCAACATGGTTTATAAACAGGTTGACCACGTCATTTTTTTCGATATGTGATATTTAGAAATTTAGCTGTTCAAGAGAATTTAAGTTCATTGTCGCATATTTCACTTTTGTTTTATTGTTAAATCCTTTATTGGGATACTTTATCACGTTGGCTCTCAAGGCTGTTTCGCCGACACTTTCCAAGATCCCACTAGTCATTTCACAATTACATTTTAGGAAGGGTAAAATTTTGATATCATGTTAGGTTTGAGTCAAAAACCTTGTAAAGGTCATTTTTGACCCACGAATCACTGATGGGATGCTTGAGACCTGAGAATCCATTCAGTATTATTGCCCCACACGACAAACGCGTAGGTCACGCTAGTATTTTAGAAGCATATTTTTTTGGCATTTGGATTATTGTACTTTTTCTCTTTCAAATATTCAATACTTTTTCTATAAGATATGGTGAAATTTGAGTTTATATCAATCTGATGCACCAGTAAACTTTGTGCTTCTGAAAATGAAAATCAAGATCAGATTCTTTGAAAATTGAAGAAAATTCAGATACTCAAAGTAAAGATTATGAAAGTTTATATTATAAATTTTCTAGTAACGAGTCATCGACTGAGAAGATGAAAAGCTCTCACATCTGAAGAGTTTGAAAATACAGTGTTTGAAATTGAAACTAATGGTAATGTCCAGCAGCACACTTTATCTTACGGATGGCGTCCAGTAAGCAGTTCCATCAAAATTTTTTTTCAGCTATTGCTCCAAGTCCTAGATCATCTGCAAATGTTAAAGAAACGCCTTTAGACGTGTTTAAGTTTATCGTCAATCTTGAGATTTATGATCTTATAGTTCAAACAAAGATCAATTATGACAAAACTAAGACAGCTGGTAACACAAATGTAATCGTGAGGAAAGACACTAATCATGATGAAATAGAAATTTCTTGGAATTATTATGTACATGGAATTTGTGAAATACCCAAAAATCGCCTACTACTGGCAGAAAGATCTTTTCTACAGGAATTTTTGCATACCACAAATAATGTCAAGAAACAGGTTTTTAGCACTCCTACATTTTGTTCATTTTTCAAATATAATCAAACATTTTTTTAAAGATCGTTTAAAAATATTAGGAGGTTAGTAGAAATTCTTGAAAAAGTTGCAAGAGGTAATATTCCAGTTGAATGCATTGCAGTAGATGAAACAATGGTCCCATGGCGAGGTCGCGTAGTGATTCGTCAATGTAATCCTGGGAGGGTAGATAAATATGGTTTGAAAGTGCATAAACTATGTGATTTCCAAGGTTACACCTATACCAATACTGTTTTTGCTAGAAAATATGATACACATGTAAAGAAAGCGTTCATTAGATGAAATCAACTATGAAACTCAAATAATTCTTGATCTTGCTAAATAATATCTAGATGCGGGGAGATCAATCGCTATGGATAACTTCTACACATCAATCGATTTAGTAAAGGAGCTACAAAAGCAACAAACCTACCTTATGAAAACATTATGAGCGAAGAGAAAGGATATCTTATCCCAATAAAATAAGTGAAAAACGAGAGATAGAAACTGGAGATTGCCAACAAGATTATAATATTATGATTGTAAAATGGAAGGACAAACGTGATGTTCTTATGTTGTCAACAAAATATGATCTGAGTTTTAAGAAAACTGGCAGAAAATCAATAACGTGCATGCGGAAACTCAGATGTGGTTCTCAATTACAATATCATAAAACAAGAAATAGACATTTTCGATTAAATATCTCATTATTTCTTTGAGTTTTTGCTAGACATAGCAGAGGTCAGAGCTTTGGTATTATTTAATAAGGCACACAAAAACTAAAACGCACGAGTTACGAAATTCACTGAATTATGGTGTCAAGTAAATGCTCAAGCAGCAGGAAGAGCAAACACACTGCACATTATGAAGGCTTACACTGAATGAAATAAGTCTGATAGACTAATTCGTAAAAATACATTGACTGCTACAGTGAAAGAAAAAAAAGACTAACTGCAAAAGAAGTTGGACAGAAAAACAAAAACGTTCGCAAAAACTGTAATGAAGGTGAAGGTATCCCTGCTTTATGTATTACTTGTTTACCTGTTTCCTTGCTCTTCGCCTTTTACAAATAATAAGTTGGTTACATTTTTGTATCTGTAATAAAATTACACACACCATATAATGTGTGGAAAATTAATAATTACATAATCGAGTAAAATGAAAGATTTAAATGAACAAAACAATGTCAAACAAAATGAAAGAGATCCTGTTTTTATGTTCTATGTAAACTGCTCTTTCGCTTCACTTTTCCTCCTAATGACGGTGAAATGTGGAGAAAGTCTCGAGTGTGGAAAAGATTTACACACAAAATAACATCAGCATCTGTTAATTTTACGTTTTAATGCTCCAGTCAAACCTAGACCTCGTTAAGAATATTTAAGTTTTTTGTATTTACTTGTTTGTATACGTTTCTTAAGTAGCATTGTGTTAGCTATTGGCTGTTTTAGCAATACGGCCCGGCATAGCCAAGCGTGTTAAGGCGTG
This sequence comes from Carcinoscorpius rotundicauda, assembly GCA_011833715.1. Taxonomy (NCBI): domain Eukaryota; kingdom Metazoa; phylum Arthropoda; class Merostomata; order Xiphosura; family Limulidae; genus Carcinoscorpius; species Carcinoscorpius rotundicauda. Next base: position 85,895,964 of record CM022397.1, read on the forward strand.
CGACTCGTAATCCGAGGGTCGCGGGTTAGCATCCCAGTCGCGTCAAACATGCTCGCCCTTTCAGCCGTGGGGGCGTTATAATGTTACGGTCAATCCCACTTTTCGTTGGTAAAAGAGTAGCCCAAGAGGTGGCGGTGGGTGGTGATGACTAGCTGCCTTCCCTCTAGTCTTATACTGCTAAATTAGGGACGGCGAGCACAGACAGCCCTCGAGTAGCTTTGTGCGAAATTCCAAAACAAAATAAAAAAAAAGTTTCAGCAATACGCAAGGACACAGTTTTTCTCAATATGGTGTGTCAAGGTCGTTGCAAAAACAAAGCTGAGCATTTTGACAAATAAACAAAGCAGATTCTCTTTATTCATTCTACCCCTCACTAAAGCCAATACATAAGTCATCAGGTTGTTAAATATAGAAAACCACACAAATAACTTTTCGAAAATTAGGCTTAATAATGCATTTATGTCTTTTAAGAGGAAAATAAAGAGGATATAGGGTGATGTTAAAGAAAAACTGGCAAGTTGATTTTGAATATCAGCGAAAACAGAGTCTGAACCAACGTGAAGCGATTCCAGGGCCAGTGGAGAACAAAGCGAGTCAGTATAAATAGTGCAGTTTGAGTACTGCTTAGATTATATGAGATTCAAGGCAAGATAAATAGTGTACTGTTCAGCAATGAACACAGAAGCTGTAGACGGAAATCTGCGTGCAACCATCAAACAACAACAAACCATAGCAGAGTTCACATAATTACCTGATTTCGAACCATTTGAATAAATAGAAATGGAAGGATGGTTTAATATATGTTCAGTAAATAACAGACAGTATATCTAATGAGGTGTGTCTCCTTTTTTCAGATGGCTTAAAGATAGGTCAAAATTGGGGACTGTAATAAGCCATGGTAGATACAGCAAAATTATCCAAGGACAGACCCAATTCATTCGACTGCGCCTGGATACGAAGGCCGAAAGGTGTAATGGCAGACCATCTGTTCTGGAAAAGTATGGCCAACCAAGAAAGAAAAACACAACCCACAGGTGGAATGCTTTGGTAAGAAATGAAGTTCCGAAGCATATAGTAAAGACAGTTGGAAACGGCAAAGGCGCAAAGAAGGTTTATGACTGTATTTTAGCCCTAAACTGAGGAAGTGCAGAAAGTCCCTGTGCAGGGTCCAGCATCTTTAAAGCCTATGGTCTGGCGATAGACCACAGATCAACGATCCACAGTCCAGTTTTGATCGAATAAGAGCACGATATATCTTTAACATAGAACGTCGATACGCTTCCCAAGTGGTGGAAGAAAGGATACGGAGGATCTTTAGTGCTCTTATACATTTGACACGTAGCTGCTTGATGTATGGTATAAAGGTCAGCATATGGTCAAAGAAAAGTCCCAAGATACCAGAGGCGACACAACTTCATTGATACGGAGTTTAAGATCAAGGTGGACACCCCATCGGCAGCAAAAGTACATGCAAACGGTTTTAGAGATAGAACAGTTATAACCGTTTGCTGTATTCCATGTCGGGAAACGACTGGAGGCATTCTGTAGCTGCTACTCAATACGCCTCTTGTTCGATAACTGATATGAAATGTGAAAGTTTGTCGACATAGAGCCCGTTTGCAACAGGGAGAGGGAGTTATTCTGAAGAATGTGACACTCAGAATACAGCCCTGAGGGACTCCAAGTTCCTGCAGAAAAGAACGGGAAAGTGTTGAACCCACTCAAACTTGGAATCTTCTGTCCAATAAAAAAAAATTAATAAAAATGGTCAAATGGCCACGTAACTTATGTATGGAGGTCTCGCAAAATGCCATACCTCCATGCTGTATCATAAGCCTTCTCAACGGCTTCTCTGATTGACGTTTCAAGTCCAATCAGGTGGTCAATGGTGGACCGCTAACGTCAGAACCCACACTAGGTGGGAGAGAGGAGGCTGTTTCATTCGAGGAACTAAACAAGACAAGCATTAACCATCCTTTCTAAGATCTTACAAAGACAAGTTGTTAAAGCTCTGACAATATTGACGGTAGATTGAAGGAATCTTGGGACCTTCCCAGGCTTAGAGAAAGGTAGGGCAATAGCCTAGTGTCAGACATCAGGAAAACATTATCCAGCCAGATCAAGTTAAACAAATTAGAAATATAGCCGATTAAGCTGCAGATAGATGGCGCAGCATGACATAACGTACGTCATCAGATCCAACTTATGTACTACCACACTGATGAAGGACCAGTTTGAGTTCCAGTAGGGTAAAGGGACAATTATAATCAAAGAGACAATCAGCTCGAATGGTTAGAGGTGATTGCTCTGCGAAAGTCTCGATAACCAAAAAGGTGGAAAAAGCAGTGCTAGATACCTGACAAAAGCTGTCACCTGGAGTATCGGCGATGTTCCAGGTATGAACTAACGAGTTGAACATCCTGACCACCTGGCTTTGCCGGGCCTGAATTGATAAAGCATCTTACATTTGACTAAAAGTTATCAGTTTACAAGAATTGAATTGTTAAATTTCTTCACAAAATCCTGCCAGAATTGTAATGATAAGCAATTTGTATGAAATAACAAGTAAGCCTCGTTCTAAAGCTTCAGGTACAGTACACTTCTGAATAATTATCATTGGATAATGAACATCTGTTTGACGGACACCAAACACACTATGAAATGGTATCATTGAAGCACTATTAAAAACATATAAAATATATATTTGATCAATCGAAAATAATGAAACAAAAAGATCGAATATAAATACATTACCGAATTTATGTAATCCAAAAGATACAATGTTTTGTCTCTATTTTAGGACACTGGATAATTTTTATCAAATAATTTGGCTACATGATGTAAATGTTACCAGTTCTATTTAGTGAAGTTATATTAATAATTACATTATAATTGATACTTACAACATTAATGATCACTGATTAGCTGATGAGGAGTGTTACGTATTTTTGATGTTTTAAGTTCTTCGTAGACTAAACGCAACAGAAAAACGCAGATAACAGCTTCTATAATTTATTACACTAACCTATTAACAAATATAACAGATATAACATGAATTATATAATAATAGTGACAGATATTAAGTTACAACATTCGAAATTAATTACAAAACAAAATAATATTAGTTTCAAACTTCAAAATTAATCACAATACAAAACGGTACTGGCCTGTATCTAATGTAATGATCTAAAATTAAAGTCTCAAATTCCAGTCTAGGGTGTGAATTTGGTCCCACGAAGAGATTCCGAAACAGTTCACAGTTCAATGAAATCGCCGTCTCTCAGCTCAAGCAGTAATTCAGATGTATCGTAGAGATTGACGAAATAAAATCACAACTTCCGTAGATCTAACTTCAATCACAAATCCAAGTTGAATATTCACAGCAAACACTTAATCTTTCTCAAATAACTAAAACTGATGCCTGAATCTCACTCTTATTCTTCGAATAAAAACTGATGACTGAATCTATCTTCTTTATTTGAATGAAAACTGATGACTGATGACTATCTCGCGTCACCGTATTTTATACCGATAGGCCTACTTCTCGAACAATCTTGTAATTTCCATACAACTCCAGAGCTATCCACGCATATCCGTTCTTGCACGAGATTACGTCTAGACAGGAAGTCACCAGCACCCATTTACAAACATTTGATTGGTTTACTTAATTCAAGAAAGTTCTAAATGCTACCCTAAATAAATGACAAAATAATAGTTTAAACTTCGAAACAATAATATCAATATGGAAAAATGAATAATAGAAATGAAAATTCAAACACAACACGACATGTTGTCGTTTACAAAATATTTACACATATACATAACAGGAGCAACATCTATATAGAGTACCTATAATATAATAATCTGAATCTATCTTGACTTCCTTATTTTTAATACCTGTTTAATACCTTTATCTAGATAATAAACCTTTCATAAAGTAAAAAAAACAAAAAACTATTGAATTTGTAATGATTTATTAAAATATGGTTCGTACGGTTTTAAGTTTCAGTGGATCAAAGAGATTCGTTATTTAAATACTCGTATATGGTGTGGTTTTTATAAGCATCTTATTTAAGAAAAGACGATTTAGTCTTTCTTTTGTATGACTTAAAATAATCTGAATTATTCTTACACAGATCATTTCAATGAATAAAACAATCAAATTCAAACGATATAAAACGAAAACAAAAATATTTTAAAATTACATATACATGTATCTTTCAGTCAGTTGGTAATTCAAATATAAAACTTTTTGATTACTTGTTTTATAAATTTTCTTTACACGTGAATGAACTATGACTATAATGGCCACTTGTTATTAAAGTTGTTTATTTGTTGTCAGGATTAACAATGAACTATCTAAAGTATTAAACTACGAAAGTCAAAGATCAGTATACATTAAAAAAAAATGTTCGTTTTGTAGGTATAGAGTATGCTGACAATGTTACTGTGTTAAATATGTAAAATAAAATCAGTGTCACAACATTCTGTTTGGAACTTAGTTATATATATGCAGAGATGAAAAATATTGAACAATATAATGTAAGCGATGAGTTGATGACGTGTATAATGTTGAATATTTATTGTTAGTGGAACTTTGTTGCATAAAACGTTGAATAGTGAACTCACTTATAATGAAGAAAATGAATCAAAGAAATAGCTACAGAAAGTAAATGAAGGCAGGAAAGAAAGAAACGTAAAGCGAAATTTTAAAATCTCAGAGAGAGTACATACTAAAGGTCAAAATTTAGTGCCTAGAAACTTTTTAAATACAAACAAAAGTAATAAATTTACTTGCAATTACACGTCATTCAGAATAATGATCAACAACCGTATTTGAACAACTTCGTTTAACCACGATTTATACAATTTTATCAATAAACGTGCGAGTTTTAACATGTTGATTAATGTGACACTTAAACAGAAATAAAATTATTTTATCTTCAGGTGGCCTGGCATGGCCGAGCGCGTTAAGGCGTGCACTCGTAAGCCGAGGGTCGCGGGTTCGCGCCCGCGTCGGGCTAAACATGCTCGCCCTCCCAGCCGTGGGGGTGTATAATGTGACGGTCAATTCCACTATTCGTTTGTAAAACAGTAGCCCAAGAGTTGGCGGTGGGTGGTGATGACTAGCTGCCTTCCCTCTAGTCTTACACTGCTAAATTAGGGACGGCTAGCACAGATAGCCCTCGAGTAGCTTTGTGCGAAATTCCAAAACAAACAAACAAACTTTGCACATGTTCTGTAATAAAATTTATTCATTACAAAATGTAAAAATAAGTATTAATTTAAAAACTGCATTTTTTGAAAATAATTATAAAACTTTTATTTTGATTTGGATTTGTAATCTATAGAAATTTGAATAACACCAAATATAGGAAAATCAAACTTTATTGTAAAACATTATAAAGTAATAATTAAAACAGAAAAGCAAGAGAAAACACATTGTACAATAGATTGTGAAACTTAATTATTGTTGTTTCAAGTACAAAGCTACACAATGGGCTATTGCACTCTATCTACTTTTCAGTTTAAGTATTCCTTTTTTTTTGGCACGACAAAGTTCTTAAAGAATGAAATATATCAGGAAAAAGCGTGTTTTGTTGACTTTAGAAAGTACAACGTATAAAAGGTTTTAAAAATTACAATTACTTCGATGTATTTCACACTTTCAAAATAATTAACAATGAAAATCTTAGTTTAATATTTGATCATAAATACTACCACAAGAATGTTACTGCTATGTCATTTTCTAATTTGTATATTTTTTTTGCTATTGAGAAATTAACCATTATTTAGTTCTCACTATATTTTTATATCACATCCGTTTTTTAACGTATATTTGAAAAACTAATACAAATAAAAGTAAAATAATATCAATCCCCCAAACCATTCGAAATTTAATTTGTTCTTCAAAATATTACCTTAAAACAAGTTTGATTTAGAAACATTTATTGCAAACCAAAAGTTCTTTATAATAAAATTTGATAGTATTTAAAGTTTCAAAACTATGCTTTCTAATATTTTCCTTTCTGGCATCCATTACACTAAATACTCATGTAAGCACCTTTCATTTATTTGTGAACAGAAATGGATACCTAAAGTTACCTGTTAGGACTTAGATATAAAGTAAGTTGTTATGTATATGTGTAAATATTTTGTAAACGACAACATGTCGTATTGTGTTTGAATTTTCATTTGTATTATTCATTTTTACATATTGATATTATTGTTTAGAAGTTTAAACTAATATTTTGTTATTCATTTCGGGTAACATTTTAGAACTTTCTCGAATTAAGTAGACCAATCACATGTTTGTAAATGAGTGCTGGTGACTTCCTGTCTAGAAGTGTAGTCTCGTGCAAGAACGGATATGCGTGGATAGCTCTGGAGTTGTATGGAAATTGCGAGATTGTTCGAGAAATAGGCCTATCGGTATAAAAAAGACGGTGACGTGAGAGATATTCAGTCATCAGTTTTATTCGAGGGAGAGAGATTCAGTCATTAGTTTTATTCGAAGACAAAGAGTGAGATTCAGACACCAGTTTCATTTCAAAAGAAGAGAGTTAGTTATTTGAGAAAGATTAAGTGTTTGCTGTGAATATTCAACTTGGATTTGTGATTGAAATTAGATCTACGGAAGCCGTGATTTTATTTCGTCAATCTCTACGATACATCTGAATTACTGCTTGAGCTGAGAGACGGCGATTTCATTGAACTGTGAACTGTTTCGGAATTACTTCGTGGGACCAAATTCACACCCTAGACTGGAATTTGAGACTTTAATTTTAGATCATTATATTAGATACAGGCCAGTACCGTTTTGTGTTGTGATTTATTTTGAAGTTTGAAACTAATATTATTTTGTTTTGTAATTAATTTCGAATGTTATAACTTAATATCTGTCTGTCACTGTTATTATATATAATTTGTGTTATATTTGTTATATTTGTTAATAGTTTAGTGTAATAAATTATACAAGCTGTTATCTGCGTTTTTCTGTTGCGTTTAGTCTACGAAGAACATAAAACATTAAAAAATACGTAACAGAAAATTGGGGGCTCGTCCGGGATATCGAACAAACAATTTAATTTTATTATAAAATAAGATTCATATTCTATACAGATAGACAGCTTGTATATTTAAAATGGCATTCGAACTTGAAGATTTTATAAACGAATTTAATCAGAATCCCTCTTTTGAATTAATCAGTGAATTAAAAAAATCTGAATTACTTGATGTTGGTAAACATTTTAATTTAGAAGTGAAGCAATCAATGAAGAAAGCAGATATTAAACAAATTATTGTTGAACATTTGGTCAGCCAAAAGGTATTACCTCAAACAGTTGCACAACAATTGCCTGTCGCTCATTTTGACCCAGATTTCGAATTAAAAAAAATAGAAATGGAAATGAAATTTCGTTTAGAAATTGAAAATAAACGTATTGAGGCAGAAAAAGAAACCAAACGACTTGAGGCAGAGCAGGAAAACAGACGCCTTGTTCTTGAGGCAGAACAGGAAAACAGACGCCTTGTTCTTGAGGCAGAACAAGAAAGCAAACGCCTTGTTCTTGAGGCAGAACAAGAAAGCAAACGCCTTGTTCTTGAGGCAGAACAAGAAAGCAAACGCCTTGATGCCGAAATATAAATGGAACGCATTAAAGCTGATAAAGAAATCAATATGAGAAAGGCACAGACAGAAGAAAAGGTTGTCCAAATGCAGTTGGATAATTTTGACGGTTTCAAACAGATTCGTTTAGTACCTCCATTCAATGAAAAAGCTGTAGATACATATTTTCAGCAATTTGAAAAATTGGCCCTTAGGCTAAAATGGCCTACCGAATATTGGACAGTATTTCTTCAGAGTGTTCTCAAGGGTAAAGCTCAGGAAGTATTTTCCAAGCTCACAGCCGAGGAAAGTTATGATTACGAGCACGTCAAAAAATGCATTTTGAATACATATGAATTGGTGCCAGAGGCATACAGACAAAAATTTCGTGGTTACAAAAAGTCTGACAGCCAAACTTATGTCCTATTTGCTCGTGAAAAAGAAACTCTGTTGGACAGGTGGTGTGATTCCAGAGAAATTAAAGATGATTATACGAAACTCAGAGAACTCATGTTAGTCGAAGAGTTTAAAAGATGTATTCCCGTAACGCTAAAAACTTATATTGATGAACAAAAAGCTTCCAAAATTCATGATGCTGCTGTCTTGGCAGATGAGTATGCTTTGACTCACAAAGATTTCTCATACAAAAGCAAAATAAATCACACAACAAAGAAACCCAATGACTCGTTCAAATATTATGCAAATGTCGACAGAGACAAAAAAGAGCATACTTCTAATTCTCAAACGAAGACTCCATCTTATTCTCAAAGCTCGTCATCTACCCAAAACGTGTCATTCTCATCCAAAACGTGTGCTTATTGTAAGAAACCTGACCATCTGATTTCTGAGTGCTATAAGGTAAAAAACAAGCCATCACCCCATAGTTTCATTTCGCCCTCGTTGGATACATCATTGGTTCCCAATGATTTTGACCCTGTCCAGTCCACTGTGGATTCTAAGCCCAATATTATTGATGTACCTGAAGATATTGTTGAGGACAAATTTAAGCCTTTCATGACTGAAGGTTTTGTTTCTTTTGTTGGCGATTCACGTCTACAACCAATTAAAATCCTGCGGGATACTGGAGCTTTTCAGAGTTTGATTTTGGAAAGTGTACTTCCGTTTTCTGAAAAGTCATCCATTGGGGCCAATGTGCTCATTTCTGGTGTAGAAGGTGGCGTCGTTTCTATTCCTCTTCATAGAGTAGATTTACATTCGGACTTAGTCTCAGGCCCAGTGACTGTGGGTATTAAAGCTTCATTGCCTGTTGAAGGTGTGTCTATGCTTTTGGGGAATGATTTGGCTGGTAGTAAGGTGGTACCAGAGGTTCGTGTTGTTTTAGCACCTGTTATTAGCCCCAGTACAGAGCAACTCGTTGAAGAGTTTTCTGATGTTTTTCCCGCCTGTGCTGTTACTCGTTCTCAGACACGTTCTCAGGAGTCCAAAGAGGATTTCTCTTTGTCTGATACGTTCATGTCTCACATCGATGAGATTTCTGACTCAACTTTAAGTTCTACTGATGACTCTAAGACATTTTTCGACTCTCTTCATCGAAACAAACTTATTGAGGAACAGGACAATGATCCTGAAACTCGTTCTCTTCTACAACTGGCTGTTAATGAAAATGAAATAGGAACTGCCCCTATTTGTTACTACCAGAAGTCAGGTGTGCTAATGAGAAAATACAGACCTCCTGACGTTGCTGCTGATGAAGAGTGGAATGTTATTCACCAAATCGTCATTCCAAAATGCTATCGGAATGATATTCTTAGTCTTGCTCATGACCATGTATTGTCGAGACACTTAGGTGTAAGAAAGACCCTAGATCGTATCCGACGACATTTCTATTGGCCTAAGATGCGCCAAGATGTTGTTGACTTTTGTAAGACATGCCATTCTTGCCAAATGACAGGAAAACCAAATCAGGGGATTCCCAAAGCACCACTGCAGCCCATTCCTGCCTTTGAAGAACCGTTCTCAAGGGTCATTATCGACTGTGTTGGCCCAATGCCAAAAAGCAAAGCAGGAAATGAATACCTCTTGACGATCATGTGTGCTTCTACACGTTTCCCTGAGGCAATCCCTTTGAGAAAAATCACTGCTCCCAACATTGTCAAGGCTCTTGTTAAATTCTTTACCATGTTCGGGATTCCAAAAGTTGTGCAATCAGATCAAGGCTCAAATTTTATGTCCAAGCTATTTCAACAAGCCATGCATGAATTAAACATCCATCAAGTTTCATCCAGTGCATACCATCCTGAGTCACAAGGTGTCCTTGAACGTTTCCACCAAACTCTAAAAGCCATGCTTAGAAATTACTGCCACGAGCATTCAAAGGACTGGGATGAGGGTGTTCCCTTGTTGTTGTTTGCAGTTCGTGAGGCTGTTCAAGAGTCTACTGGATTTAGCCCTTTTGAGTTGGTTTATGGTCACTCAGTTCGCGGCCCATTGAAGTTGGTTAAGGAGAAATGGTTGGAGGATAATAACTCACAAATTAGCTTGTTGAATTATGTCTCTGATTTCAAAACCAGATTGCACAATGCTTTTAATGTTGCCAGGGAAAACCTGAAGTCTTCTCAGGAAGAGATGAAAACCTGGTATGACAAAAGGGCCAGGAAGCGATCTTTTAATGTTGGTGACCAAGTACTTGTCTTGTTGCCTACATCAAGCTCTTCACTTCAAGCTAAATATTTTGGACCTTTTTCAATTGAAAAGAAAATTAATGATCTAAACTATGTGATCACTACCCCTGATCGGAGGAAAAGCAAACAGCTTTGTCATATCAATATGTTGAAACCCTATTATGTGCGAAAGAAAACAAATGTGTCGAATGCTGTTCCTGTGAACGTGACAAGTGGTGTGAATGAAGATCATGATCCTCCACCTTCTCCTCCTGAAATTATAGAATATAGCTTTCCAGACACTCATGTTAAACTCAAAAACTCACATGTATTAGCAAACTTAGAGGAAAAACTCAATCATTTAACCCAACAACAAAATCAAGAGTTGAAAGTTTTGATTTTAGAGTTTGCTCATTTGTTCCCTGATGTTCCTGGTAGAACCAATGTCATAGAACATGATGTTGTTATTGAGAACACTCGACCAATAAAACAACATCCATATCGGGCCAATCCTATAAAATTGTCAAAAATCAGGTCAGAGGTACAATACATGCTTGAAAATGATTTTATTGAGTTATCAAATAGTAATTGGAGTTCACCTTGTATCTTGGTACCAAAGTCTGATGGTTCATTTAGGTTCTGTACAGATTTCAGAAGGGTTAATGATGTGACCAAGACTGATTCATATCCTATTCCTCGGATGGATGATTGTATTGACCGTGTAGGTAACTTAAAGTACCTTACCAAATTTGACCTACTCAAAGGTTATTGGCAAGTACCTTTAACTCCTCAAGCAAGAGAAATTTCAGCTTTTATAACACCCGATGGTTTGTACCAATACAAAGTTATGCCATTTGGCATGAAAAACTCTGGTGCAACATTTCAAAGGTTGATGAATCATGTCATCGCAGGATTAGAAAATGTGTATACTTACATTGATGATGTACTGGTAGTAAGCAGTGACTGGTCTGAGCATTTAAGCCACATTCGTGCATTCTTTGAGAGGTGTTCCGAGGCTCAGTTGACTATCAACCTGTTAAAAAGCGAATTCGGTAAAGCAACAGTTGTGTACTTAGGCCATGAAATTGGTCGGGGTAAAGTGAAGCCTATCCAAGCTAAGGTACAGGCAATAGCGGAGTATCCAGAGGCGACGAATAAAAGAGGTATTATGAGATTCTTGGGCATGGCAGGATATTATAGGAAATTTTGTCCAAATTTTTATGATGTGGCTGCACCTTTAACAGCCTTACTAAAAAAGGATGTAAAATTTTCCTGGAATCAAAATTGCCAGACTGCCTTTGAAAGGATAAAGATCATGCTCATGAATGCTCCAGTCCTCAAAGCTCCCGATTTTGACAAACCATTTAAGCTTGCTGTAGATGCGAGTGACGTTGGTGTTGGTGCTGTGTTGTTGCAAGAGCAAAATGGTGTTGACCACCCTGTGTGTTATTTTTCAAGAAAATTTGATAAGCACCAAAGAAATTATTCAACAATTGAGAAAGAAGCACTTGCATTGTTGTTAGCCTTACAACATTTTGATGTTTATTTGTGTTCTTCACCATGGATTGTTAATGTTTACACCGACCATAATCCACTCGTGTTCGTGAACAAAATGAAAAACAAAAATCAAAGGTCACTCAGGTGGAGTATTATTTTGCAGCAATACAATGTGTCCATTAATCATATCCGTGGTTCGGACAATGTCATTGCGGATACATTGTCACGGTAATTAAGTGGTTCAGTGTTTCGTTATAATTAACGGTTGACTAAAATTTGTTTTTTGTTCAATGTTATGTATAATAAGTTAAACAAAAAAAAGTTTTCACAAGTTCAAACTTTTTTTTTACTTTTAAGGGGAGAGTGTTATGTATATGTGTAAATATTTTGTAAACGACATGTCGTATTGTGTTTGAATTTTCATTTGTATTATTCATTTTTACATATTTATATTATTGTTTAGAAGTTTAAACTAATATTTTGTTATTCATTTCGGGTAACATTTTAGAACTTTCTCGAATTAAGTAGACCAATCACATGTTTGTAAATGAGTGCTGGTGACTTCCTGTCTAGAAGTGTAGTCTCGTGCAAGAACGGATATGCGTGGATAGCTCTGGAGTTGTATGGAAATTGCGAGATTGTTCGAGAAATAGGCCTATCGGTATAAAAAAGACGGTGACGTGAGAGATATTCAGTCATCAGTCATCAGTTTTATTCGAGGGAGAGAGATTCAGTCATTAGTTTTATTCGAAGACAAAGAGTGAGATTCAGACACCAGTTTCATTTCAAAAGAAGAGAGTTAGTTATTTGAGAAAGATTAAGTGTTTGCTGTGAATATTCAACTTGGATTTGTGATTGAAATTAGATCTACGGAAGCCGTGATTTTATTTCGTCAATCTCTACGATACATTTGAATTACTGCTTGAGCTGAGAGACGGCGATTTCATTGAACTGTGAACTGTTTCGGAATTACTTCGTGGGACCAAATTCACACCCTAGACTGGAATTTGAGACTTTAATTTTAGATCATTATATTAGATACAGGCCAGTACCGTTTTGTGTTGTGATTTATTTTGAAGTTTGAAACTAATATTATTTTATTTTGTAATTAATTTCGAATGTTATAACTTAATATCTGTCTGTCACTGTTATTATATATAATTTGTGTTATATCTGTTATATTTGTTAATAGTTTAGTGTAATAAATTATACAAGCTGTTATCTGCGTTTTTCTGTTGCGTTTAGTCTACGAAGAACATAAAACATTAAAAAATACGTAACAAAGTGTTTTAATTTTTGTCCTTTTCTCATTAAATATCGTGCTTAGTAAAACTGCATACCGTCAATAAAAAGTAAATACCATTTCTCTAGAAACAAACAATTTCAAACAGTATATCTGAAGTTGCCTTAAATTTTCCCAGTCCCATTATTTCTGAATGCAATAATTTAAGGAAAGTTTACTTTCTACAAATTAAGAACATAGTAAAAGTAAATAATAAAGAATTATGTATTTGACAGACTGCTTATATTTTTATTCCAATCATTACTGTCATTATTAGGTTTTATTGTTACATTAACTTTGTTCTAAATTTGAAGAAAGTTTTCTTTCAACAGGTATAAAAGAGTGTTGTGGATTTAAGTGTTTAACTTTCTTAATACTTAATTAGTACTTAGTACTTAATAAACAATATCATTTTTTTCTATTTACATTTTGCTCTGACTTAAAATTTCAGACATTTCTATCTGATTTTAAAACCAAATACTGGAAGTTTCTTACCTCAAACATAACAAGTATATCAGTATTTAAAACAAAATTAATAACCTTTCATCTAAATGTTACATGGGAAAAATTTAATGACATTGCTGTAGCAGTAATCTTTTGAGATTTGAGGTTCTCAGTTATGTAAATAACATATTTACAATGGTTTTACTGGTAGATATAACTTAATATGTCTGAAGTTGTTGTGAATATTATATGGCAAATGCTGTCCAGAGAAAAAAAACAGCTTAGAAAATTATTGGTATCGTCGAAAAGCCCTGGTCCACTGCTGGAGACTGATAGAGGTCATTGTCACATGCTTGTTGATGTTGGCTACTTCATGAAGTGGTCTGAGGCTAACCCACTTGTCTGTAGATTGGTACCAACCATCAATGAAGTTTTAGCTGAGCACTGTGCAACATATATTGAAGTTTTAGAACAGAATCAGGTGGACAAAGAAGCCAATTTTATGAGTCAGTTGTTCTGTTAATGTTTTAAAGCGTTAAATGTGATGGTGGTTCACACTTTACCTTTTCATTACCAGTCACATAATTCAGCATAAAATGAAAGATAGGTTATCAAGCACACACTTACCAAGTGTATTTATCACTTGCCATATGCCAAGCTTATGATTTGATAGTATTTATAATTCAGATTTGATGTTATGTGTGATCCTCCTTCATAAGAAGATGTCCTATAATCACCACAAAAGTACATACCTGACATTATATATATATTTATGTTTGTGTTTAGGTACAAAACTACCTATGAACTATTTGTGCTCTACTAATCGCAGGTTTGGAAACCTAAATTTTAAGAGTAAAAAGCTTTTAAGATTACTAGTTAGCTACATTGGAAGCCTTACATCTGTAAATTGATCTAGATTAACAAACTATTTTTATGAAAAGGACAAACAACATAGATGAAACAGTAATGGGATTTAATAAGTTTTATTTTTGGTAAATATATCTTTGTATATTTAGTAGATATATTTTTAATTTATAACCTCTAGTAGTGAGATTTCTAATTACTTTCAAAAATTCAGTTTTGTCACGCGAAGATTCTTTGTAATTAAAAAAAAATAATTTTATAGTTTTTTTAATCACACTTAAAGCAATCCACAGAGTGAGAAAAATCTTGGTTTAAGCTGTATTTAAAATAACATTTACCTTATCAGATTTTACAATCATCCTATCTTCATTTGGAACTTACCTTTTATTTAATACAAGTTTATTTCTTTGTTTGAGCCAAGTCACGAGTGTGTATTTTCCAAGATGCAGTTAAATCGAAAGTAGTATATCTGAATTTAACCTACATTAAAGATACTGTTTATCGAAATCTATGATCCTACTTAGTCATCTCAAGTTATCCAAAACAGTGGGATCCGACACAAAACATGAGCATTGAAGGTAATCTTGACAAAGATTTGCATGATGTGAAGGAGTCCAATTCTTCCTATTGACCATCCGCATGCACTGTCGCCACCTTGCCGGTTCCTTCTCCTTTAGGGAAACGAAAATAAATTTTTGCCCCATTCCGAACCGTTTTCACAACCATAAGCAAAGCAGTAAACCATGTTATCATGAATCAAACATAAAATAGCAATATAAAGAGAAAAAATAGTCTCACAAAGCATGTAATCTGAAAATTCATCGATACATTTACATAAGATACTAGCACTAAAGGAACAAAATAATCGACGCGCAACGAAGCCTGTTTGGCAACTACAACGTCATAGCTGTAAAGCGTCACGGAAACAACCGAACAACCGAGAGGAACTTGAAGTAGAGGACCAGCATATTTTGTTTAATTTTTCACTCAAAAACTAAAGTGCTTAAAATTATGGCAATCACACAGGAATTATACGTAACCAATGTACATTTTCTAAGTCAATTATTAAATTTTTTGATGTCTATCGTTCGTGGTGGACAAGAACCATTTCTTGGAGGACAGATGACAAATAATAATAGCCGAACCAAAACAAGCCGTATTTGTATTGATATAAACTTAGCATTTATTTGTTACTGGTTAAATGTGGTAATTGTATTTTCCAATTACCACAAAATCTCAACTGATACGGGAGGATGACCAACAATCAAGTATTTATTAAGTTTATTGTACTGGATCAAACTTTAAAGAGAATCATGTTGTAAATATTTTCTTTCACTTTTACATAGTACTGTAGACAATTTCCATTGCAGCTACTATTCTGCAAAAACGCTGATAAACCTTGCCCCACCTGATGACGGAAATTGAACAGCATCAATTCATTTGATATTAAGTAGTGGCAACTGTTTTATTTTCAAAAGGTTTCTAATTCAACCTCTAAGTGTAAAATAAACATAGGAAAGAGGTGTGAAAAAATTAGAAGTAAAAATTCTCAGAAGATCCACTTGGAATTTCATTTTACGTACTCAAATATCTCAAAAATACGGCTCATATTGTTTCTTCGAGTTTCTATGTCATCTCTGAACAACATGACTACAGAAAATAAGTGTGAAAATTGAAGAGTATAAGCTCTTACCATAAGTTGTTTAAAACTTTTTAATGAGAATTAATAGAAGTACACGTTATATTTTTTTTATCTTTCCTGTAATCATTATACTTTGATTACTTGCCTAGAACTTGGATGAAAGAGTTTATGTGTCTTTGTATTCTTCTTAAAAGGGTCGGCAAAACTTCATGAAGTTAGAGATTTGTAAAGGTGGGTTTGCTCGAAATAATCTAGGAACAGCGTTCCGTCTTTGAAGAAATATATATATATGTATATAGATAGGAACGCATTTCCACAGCACTACACCATTGTGTGTATTAACTTCTTATAGCGGATCTATCTTCAAAGACTCTTCTAGCCTGTAATATTGTGCAACTTAACATAAAAGAGAAAAGTTTCCACAAGGAATGAAACTGTAGCGAACAGATTTCATTCACGTGATCTTAAGGTTGTTTGGAGTCACCTCTGTTTGGTTTAATCACACCGTTATTAGTTAAACCCAAATTCAATTTGTTCAATCCGGGAGAGCTATCCATTGATAGATAAATATACTAACAAAGTCCTGGTAATTTTAGCGAAATTACAATCAAGTTCAAATTATTGGCTCAAAGCTGTTGGATGAATTATATAAAAGGGGGTTTTCGAAACTAAAATGTTTATGAAAAGAACAACGTTCTTGACATTTAATGACGACGAAAGGTAACTCTGTAGATATGATGTGGAATCTGACGTGCAGTAAGTTCATTTTCAAAGTTTACTAATATGCAAAGTATTTGTTCTATAGATAGAAATGTTCTTTATTAGTATCTTTATTTGATCAGGGGAAAAAGTGTCTGGAAAATTTACAAAATATTAATAAAAGAAAATTCCCTTACAATCTTCATTGAATCTAAAAAGTTGAGAGTCGGTTTCAAAATTTCAACAGGTATCTTCTTTACAGGTTATACATCCCCTATCGGAATTATTTTCATAAGTTCTATTTAGTACTTTTATAACTGAGCAATAAGAAAAAAAAGATTTCAACAAATAATTTTTGTTTCAGATTTAATTTACAAAGTTATAAACAAAACTATATGCAAATTTTAGATTTAAGTTATAAAAATAACAAAAAATAAGTTTAAAAAATGAAACTATCAGAAAACAAACTGGAAAATTCTTTGGTTTTTTTTCAGTAAAAATATCACAGTGTTGCAACAGACAAACAAAGACTTTCATTGATAAATGCGTCTACAAAGAAGTACTTCAACAAAATCTGCTCTGTTATGTAACAAAGAGAGGCAGCTCATTTTTATTTAAATTTAAGTAAACTCATTATACTCACAGCTGATGAACATTGTTGAATGTTAAATTTTCCCAGGAAAGATCTCAGGTTCAATAACTGTCAGAAGGAACTAGCAGTAATACCTGCGGATATTTCAACAAGATGATATAATAATTCAACTTACCAATTTTCATTGACGTTTCAAGGAATTTGTAATATTGCAAATAGTGTAATGTACTGAAAGTATGTGAATCAGGAAACTTACGTTTAATAAAGTACTTTTGGTAACATTGGTTTGGAAAATTAAAAAATTCTTCTTTTAGGTAGATCACACATGTTTTTGTTTTATACAGGTATCAAAGAAGATTCTACAAAAGTGAATCATCTGAGAGTGTGCATAAGTGAACGATTAAAGGACAAACAGAATGGATAGGTGTTATTGTAATAATTAATCATATTGCGTTAATCCGTAACGTTTTGAAGACAATGTGTTCCTGCACGAATCTTCTATATTTAACATATCTTTAATTTTAGTTAAAAACCTTTTAATATATCAATTATATAGAAAGTTTCATTCATATTGAGGATTAGTTTGATGTGCTAAGTAAGAATTCTAAGAATCGGGGTCCAGTGTATTAGCGGTAAGTTTACGGACTTAAATGAAGGTTTCGATTTTTTTCACGTTTTGAAAATATAATAAGCTAAATTAAAAAAAAAATGTTATCAGCATTTGTCTTATCCAAGATTATTAAGAGTTAAACATCCTTTTCGCAGCAGTTCATACGAGGCGTGGTATAGCATAGAAGATGTTTTAGTAGCAAAATCCACTTGGTAGTTGGTTCACCTTTAAAATGATGTTTTTAGCGCCCAGTATTTTAACTTATGCCATCAATAATCCCATTGCCAACATATGAATCCACGTTTATAACATGCGTGATGCAAAAATAATTGTTACTATACATCATATTACGCATAACCTTTCTTCGAGTTTGTATGACGTTCACCTGGCGCAGACCCGGCATGGCTCGGTAGGTTAAGGCGTGTGACTCGTAATCTGAGGTTGCCGGTTCGAATCCTCGTCGCACCAAACATGCTCGCCTTTTCAACCATGGACGCATTATAATGTTTCGGTCAATCCCACTATTTGTTGGTGAACGAGTAGCTGAAGAGTTGGCGGTGGATGGTGATGACTAGCTGCCTTCCCTCTCGTTTTACATTGCTAAATTAGGGATGGCTATTGCAGATAGCCATTGTATAGCTTTGAGCGAAATTTCAAAACAAACAGACATAAAATAAAATAAAGATGGGCTTGTAACATTCTAAAATATTACCTTTACATTCTATGCGTGTGAAACATATTTACGTCACCACGATCAATAAAAAATAATCAACAATCTTACAACAGTCGATTTCATAAATGATTATAAACTTGAATGATAATTATAGTGATAAAAGTGTGTCAATGAAATATGGTTCTATGATATTTTACTGTCGGCAAAGGGATACAGTAATTGATTATTTCATTGGAAAGTTTCATGCGTGTAAAAATACATATATATAATATATATTGTGGGAATATTATAAAAGTAACAATTATCATGTCAAAACACCTTGAACACGAATATTAAAATTTATACCAGTGTGAACATAAATAGTAGTGTACGTATTTCTTTTGCAGCGTTAGTTCATTTTCTGAAGGCTATTTACTCCCAGTTTCTGACATCATAATACACAAACATGCCGCTGTGCCACTGGGAATCAATACAAATCTTAAAAAATTCTTATTAAAGAACATTTAGGTTTTCTGCCTGTCTATATGAATAAAAATTATAGAAATGTTTTCCTTTATTCAAGGTTATTACAATTTTTTTACTTCCTTTTCTTTCAAGTTAACGTGGGCGGAAAGAACTATAGACGGGAACTGTAATCATTTGACGGTTCATTAATTCTGTGTGGTGCAAGATAATTTAATTTAAATATATATGATTATGTTCATACCTTTAGCGATCACTCTTTTTGGATAGAGGGTGTGAGGAAGAAGCAAGTGATATAACATGTAAATTCATGCTATTAATTATGTTGTGATCCGAGAAATTGAAGTGTTTTGGTTTAGCGAATGAATAGAAGAAGTTTGAATTACTTTAGAATTTTTCTTTTTCTTTATAGATATGAAATCTATTAAGGGTTTACTACAACAAATAGAAAAAAAAAAGTTAATGTCAGAAACGAGTGTTTTAAAAGTTCCTTATGAACCAGAAGAATAAATATATACAGTGTTCCCTCGCCACTTCGCGGATCCTCTTTCGCGGCTTCACCACTTCGCGGGCTCGGCCGACCCCCACATATATATATACATATATATAAAATAATAAACATTAAATCTAAAATATAGCATTAAATACCATTAAAATATTAAAAATAAATATAATTAAACTAATGAAACTAATTAACGAAGTGAAGGAGTGCTCACAGGAATGGGTTCGATCAGTACAATTTCGCAATAAAATAGAAGAACTGATGACTCCTTATCAATTAATTTTCAATAGGCTAAAGAGGCAGAGAAAACAACTGCCAATAACAATGTTTTTCAAGCCGAGCAAGAAAGAAAGGGTACCGGTGGCAAGTACTGTTCCTGAAGTTGTAACGACCGACGAAGAAATTGCCAATTCACCTTCCACAGAAGAGGAAGTGGTGTCCCCCGAAAAGACACCACCTGCTGAAGATAAGTAATTTTTAATTTTAAGGCTTAATATTTTAATAATTGTTCTTATTATTTCAGTAATAATGAACAGTATTGTAATGGGAGGGTTAAATAGTTGTACAGGGAGGGTTTTAAAAGTACAAATGCACATAAATATATACGTAAAAATCGGCGATCCCACTTCGCGGAAAATCTCCTTTCGCGGGGGGTTTTGGAACGCATCTACCGCGACACACGAGGGAACATTGTAATATTAAACTTCCAATATACGTGGCCTGGTATAGCTCGGTGGTTAAGGCACTCGAATATTAATTTAAGAGTTGCGGGTTTGTATTCCCGCGCACCAAACATGCTCCCCGTTTCAGCCGTGGGGGTGTTTTATGTGACGGTCAATCCCACTATTCGTTGGTAAAAGAGTAGCCACAGTGGGCGGTGATGACAAGTTGCCATTTCTTTAGCCTTACACTGCTAAATTAGGGACGGCTAGCTCGGATAACTCCTTTGTAGCATTGTCCGAAATTCAAAACAAACCAAACCAATATATTTCATAAGTTGATGAAGTTTGTTTGTTAAATCCCACATAAAAGTACTAGAGAGTTGTAAGTTTGTAATTTTGAAGTAATGAAAGAAAAGACCAGCTCGTGAACTCCAAAAATCTCGGTCTACTCTTTATCAACATACAGTGGGGCTGACTTTAAGACTGTGATGCTTACACGGCTAAAAGAAAGAGTTTTAATGACGAAATTTCAAAGTAACACCCAAAAATGGAGGACCAGGACATAATAGCTGATATCATGAAAAGCCTAAACTTTGTAGCATTTAATCTTTATTGCTGGTTCAAGGTTTTGGATATATTGATAATGATAACTAGTCAAAGAACTCCGTACAAGGGTCAGTTAGAAATTATATTAACATGG
This sequence comes from Carcinoscorpius rotundicauda, assembly GCA_011833715.1. Classification (NCBI taxonomy): domain Eukaryota; kingdom Metazoa; phylum Arthropoda; class Merostomata; order Xiphosura; family Limulidae; genus Carcinoscorpius; species Carcinoscorpius rotundicauda. The sequence continues at coordinate 85,916,820 of CM022397.1, forward strand.
CAGGAAGGAAATTGACACTTTATATATATACAGAGAAAAATTTACGAAAGATGAAAGGTCACTTACTGCACACTAGTTTTACCTTAAACATGAAGGCAGGAAAATAATGAAAATAATAGTATAGAATACGATCACAAACTGTATTTCAAAAAATTTCTTTGTTCCTCTAATGAAATACAATTTTACTAATGAACTTATGAGCCTTTAATATAATGATTAGTACAATATTTTTACATATATATATATTTTCTGTAACAAAGAAAATTTTCTACTCAGAAAATAATGGAGAAAAAACTAAAATATATAAAGTTACTTACATATATCACTTTCAAAATATTGTTACATGCAGTTAAATGAAAACCTCGAACAAGGGCAAAACTCTATAAATTATATTCTGATTCAAGTTAAGGAGAAGTACAAATTTCATAAGAATACAGTATGAACAAGTATGACTGGAAGTAGCCAAAATTAAACAGGAAAAATTTGTACGTAAATTATACCACCGTTGTAATGAGACTAGGAAAATAAATATTATTCATGTCGATTAAAGCAGTTACGTTGTTTTCTACTTTGAAGAGTAAATTTACCCTGCATATATGTTTTAATTACAAAATATAGAATTAAGTGTCACTTTGAAATTTTCGTTTTCAAATTTATTCTTTTCTCAAAAATAATGCAACAAAAGTGTAGGTTAATATATATATACATATATATATATTTATATTTGAATTTTTAGTCAATAGAAATTTGTGAAATAAAGAACACTGAGATAATTATGTTTAAGATTACAGTTTGTACACAGAAATAACAACAACAGCAAAAGAGAAAGAGAAAATACATTGTGCTGTAGACCACAACATTTAATAACGTTTAATAATTGTTATCTAAGGAACCCATTTCGACCATAATGTATTCCTTAGACACGTTATCGGTTGTTTGTTTGTTTTGGAATTTCGCACAAAGCTACTCGAGGGCTATCTGTGCTAGCCGTCCCTAATTTAGCAGTGTAAGACTAGAGGGAGGCAGCTAGTCACCACCACCCACCGCCAACTCTTGGGCTACTTTTTTACCAAAGAATAGTGGGATTGAGTGTAATATTATAACGACTCCACGGCTGAAAGGGCGAGCATGTTTGGCGCGACCGGGATGCGAACGCGCGACCCTCAGATTACGAGTCGCACGCCTTAACACGCTTGGCCATGCCGGACCCGCCATGTTATGGAACAAACAATGGTAACGCAGTTTCACTCATTTGATGCTTTTACAATGTGTTGTATCTATGTGTTATTGCTGGGAAGACAAGTTTAAATAATTTCGAGATCGTGTTATGTCACTGTAGAACGAAATACTGTAAGGTATTTCGGTTTGAAAATTTCCGGTATATCTTCGTATGACAAAAGAGATGCTTGAAAACAGTTGTTCTTCTTCGACCCACTTGTGGTTAAGGTGGATTGCAGGATCCTAGAAGCGAATTTATAGTTTAAGTGGTTGAAATTATTTTGTTTATTTTACACGGTTGGAAATTCGAAGCTCAGAACTTAAACAAAATGCTAATATCGCACTCGTGGTCCTTCACCGCGACCATGATCTATAAATCCTATACCGAAGAATTTGATGTAGGGAAAACCACCAGAAATCCCACATTCACTGGCAAAGCGCCAATCCTTTCGCAGTACGCTCTTAATATGAAAATATTGCACAGACACTTTGTATGATGGTAGAACTGCAAGAATGGTATCAAGACTATTAGGATATTTTGAAGTGGCGGACTGTTGTTACGAAGTAACTTTAACTGGGGATAGCCCTGATTGGGGAAGAATCTTTGTCGTTACTGACAGAAGGATTACGGAAAAGGAGTTACTATAACGGTGTTTTGTTTATTCCATCGTTTGACAGAGGAGAAGACTCGTAAGAAGTATCGATTAGAAAGATTTTTGGCAAGTTTGACGACAAATATTTGGGTGGTGGGTCTGTTTTAACGGATGGCAGTGGTTGTAGACTATTCACATTGCTAGCCTTTTGTATCTTCTCAATGTTTTCTGGTGGACGTTAGGTCTGTTTTTATGTTTTTCTTTTTGCTATTCCTGTTTGGTTTGACTTGCCTTATTGTTTTATTTTGGTTGCAGCTATTATCTAAGTCTTTATTGATGTTTATTTATAAATATTAGGTTGGACATCCTGGTTGGCGGTTACTGTGGCGCAAAAAAACATAAAAGATATTCTGATTAGTATTGGAAGGAAGCAATGCTGTCAGTATGTTTTGCTGCTTTGAAATGATATCGTTTAATAAAAGAGCCACGTGAAAGTACATAGTCTGCCGTTTGTTTAAATGTTACAATTTTACGAAGTTTAAGGTTGATACTGATTTCTTGTCCCCCGCTAGTACAGCTGTTAGCTTACGGATTTACAATGCTAAAGTTCGATTTCACTCAGTGGGAACAGTAGATAGTCTAATTTGGTTTTGCTATAAGAAAACACACACTGATTTCCTAGATGTTACTTGGTGAATTGAATGGGGGTTATTTCAAAGGCTTGGTGGATTTTGTCGGTTGTGAAGCATTGGTAAATATTTTTTACAAAGACCATGTATAGGTTGGTAGGCCATGATATTTCAGGTCGTCTGGAGTCTGGGGATGTAGAAGAATATCCCTTTTCCATTGTCGTTTGTTGCATTAGTATAAATGAAATATAATTCTTTTATAGAAGGTTATTAAATATTTCACATAAAAGGGTATATAATGATTCAACTACGCTATCGTATTCTTTAAATTAAACACTAAAATTCTTAAGAACTAAAGATCCGGTGCTTGTATAGAATTTAACACTTGATATGTTACTTGGGAAATTCTACACAAGTACCAAAAATTTTCTAATATCATTCAAATAGGTATGAAACTTTCCTTTAAAAAGTTTTATTTTTTGTCTTATGTACTTTTCAAGATTGGGTACAGCAAAGGAAATTGAGGATAACCTAGAGAACATTTCATGATGCAGAAACCTTCAGAAAATTCTCTAAATCTTCTAGGGGAAAATACAAAAACGATCATAATTATATTTGGTGTAAAGTTTAATTATAGTTACATCTGGATAATGTTATGTATATTGTGGGAGTCTCGGAATTTCCAAGTTCTAACTTGAACTTGAAGCACATTCTTTGTCCAGAAAATAGACCTATATTTTAAAATATTTAATCAGCATCCCAGACTAATTAATTTGCCTAATTTACAGAAGGTACTTCATTTAATTTAGTGAAAATTGTCTGTTTTTGAATTTTTTTTATTCTTTTTCTGTATCTGCAGTAAAATATTAAATCTAATTGAGCAATGATCACTAACATTTATATACTCTCTAGGCAATCTCCAAGCTTTCAACAGTTTCTTTATTAGAAATTAACAGTAAATCAAAAATAGCACCAGGTCTTAAAGAAAACCATCCTGAACAGTTTTTAAAAACATGTTGCCCTTGTAATTTGATTCTAGAATTTCCTATTCTGTGTGTTTAAAACTAAAATTCTCTACTTATATCCTCACTAATGACTGAATTTTTTTTATCCCATTATAGAGTTTTTTATTAGTTTGTAAGTTTCATCCAGCCAAAATAAACACAAATTGAATCAATGTCATTAGATTGGAAACCTTTAACTTGAATAGGTTGTAACTCATATTTTATATAAAAAGCCACTTCCTTTTTTATCACCCAATTCTTGCTTAATAGGCTATAACATTGTAATTCAGAGAAATTTAAATTGTAAAAATTTAAATTTAAATTCTAAAGTCGTCTGTCTTATTTTATATCGTCCTGCCAATACAGTTCTATCAGTTAAGTCTACCGTTAAAACTATCTTGTAACCCAACTATACCCTTCTCTGCTTCTTATTTTTTATTCAGTGTTTTGATTTTCTGCACTCATTAATCCCAGTTAATTTTTCTTGAAATAAAATTGTACATAACTTAAATTTTAACATTTCTTAAACATCATTGATCATGAATCTTTATCAGTTTCATTTTTATTTACATCAAAATAAATAAATCACATTATCTGGAGCAACATATTGCTTATTTATTAATTTTCATAAGTAAACACATCAGTTGACCACTGTGTAATGAATTTTCTTCCTTATAATTACCCCCCCCCAGTGGCTCAGCGGTATGTCTGCGGACTTACACGCTAAAATCCGGGTTTCGATACCCGTGGTGGGCAGAGCACAGATAGCCCATTGTGTAGCTTTGTGCTTAATTCAAAACAACATCTTTATAATTATTTTGTATTCCATGAAATACCATGTAATTAATTTTCTGAGAATTATGTAACTGGTAATGTGGTAAATCACTTGTGTTAAAAGAGATTTAAACAATCCTTTTTGTTTAGTCTGATAGTTTGACTTTTCTTTTTTAAGTAGTAGACTGGAAAGGAAACTGAGGAGAGCCCTAGAAACTCTTGTTGATGAAAATGATTCTGAGGACCTTCAGAAAATTCTCTAATACTTCATAGAAGAGCTTAGGAATGAATATAGTGATATTTTGTGTGAGGTTAAAAATAGTTATATTGGTATATTTTACATTAATTTTGTGAATGTCATCATTTACGGGTTCTATTAATTTCCTGTTCATTTTCTATAAGTTTAAAAGTTTATCATAATTTTAAAATTGCATCAATCTTTAAGATTTTAAGTAAGTGAAAAGAGATTAAATAGAAGTCTACATAACTGATGCTTTTGTTTTCTTTGCCCATTAAATATGTCAACTGTATAGTTGTAGGTACACCAGTTTAGTGCATGGCATGAGATTTTACTGTTTTTCAAAATTCAATTAATCAATCTTACTATCAATGTATGCCAAGAAAATTAACATTACATTTACCTGTAGTTCAAAGTTTTATGTAATCTAAGTTTTAATTTTCTTATTTCAAATGAAAATTTAAAGAAATATTCTTAAATTTCAGTTTGGTTCACAAAATATTTCTTGATACTGTTACGTATTTTTTATGTTTTATGTTCTTCGTAGATTAAACGCAACAGAAAAACACAAATAACAACTTGTATAATTTATTACACTAAACTATTAGCAAATATAACAGATATAACATAAATTATATGATAACAGTGACAGATATTAAGTTACAACATTCGAAATTAATTACAAAACAAAATAAAACTAGTTTCAAACTTCAAGATTTATCACAATACAAAACGGTACTGGCCTGTATCTAATACAATGATCTAAAATGAAAGTCTCAAATTCCAGTCTAGGGTGTGAATTTGGTCCCACGAAGAGATTTCGAAACAGTTCACAGTTCAATAAATTCGCCGACTCTCAGCACAAGCAGTAATTCAGATGTATCGTAGAAAAGACGAAATAAAATCACAGCTTCCGTAGATCTAACTTTAATCACAAATCCAAGTTGAATATTCACAGCAAACACTTAATATTTCTCAAATAACCAGCTCTCTTCTTTTGAAATAAAACTGATGTCTGAATCTCACTCTTTTTCTTCGAATAAAACTAATGACTGAATCTCTCTCTTTTCGAATAAAAATGATGACTCAATCTCTCTCGCGTCACCGTCTTTTATACCGGTAGGCCTACTTCTCGAACAATCTTGCAATTTCCATACAACTCCAGAGCAATCCGCGCGTGTCCGTTCTTGCACGAGACTACACGTCTAGACACGAAGTCACCAGCACTCATTTACAAATATATGACTGGTCTACTTAATTCAAGAAAATTCTAAAATGTTACCCTAAATAAATAACAAAATATTAGTTTAAACTTCGAAACAATAATATCAATATGGAAAAATGAATAATAGAAATGAAAATTCAAACACAACACGACATGTTGTCGTTAACAAAATATTTACACATATACATAACAATACACATTAACATTCCATGTGCAGATAAAAGTTAATTGCTCAGTTTAAGCATTCTTATTTCAGAGAAAAGGAATATTGTACAACTCTTGACAGATTCCAGGATTCTAAACATAGAGTTGTGATTTCTCAACTGTGCTAGATGCTTAAAAAAGCGAAATACAACATTTTAAAGTATGATCTCCACTTGCTATTTCTAAATTGACATAACGAATTCCATAAGGAACATGTGTTCATAGCGTTTTTGCTGCTTTTGTCCTCGCTTGCACTTTAGTGTTGTTTATTACTTTTGAGTATATTGTTACGTATTTTTTATGTTTTATGTTTTTAGTAAACTAAACGCAACAGAAAAACACAGATAACAGCTTGTATAATTTATTACACTAAACTATTAACAGATATAACATAAATTATATAATAACAGTGAGAGATATTAAGTTACAACATTCGAAATTAATTACAAAACAAAATAATACTAGTTTCAAAGTTCAAAATCAATCACAATACAAAATGGTACTGGCCTGTATCTAATATAATGATCTAAAATGAAATCTCAAATTCCAGCCTAGGGAGTGAATTTGGTCCCACGAAGAAATTCCGAAGTTTAAATGAAGAAGTTCAGAAACAGTTCACAGTTCAGTAAATTCGACGAAGTTCTTTTCACGTTGCCTCCGATGAACGTCACAAATTCGTCGCCTTCAGTTTTTCCGATCTGCCCGGAAGTGTCGAACTTCAGCTCAACCAGTAATTCGATGAATCGTAGAGATTGACGGAATAAAATCACAGCTTCCGTAGATCTAACTTTAGTCACAAATCCAAGTTGAATAATCACAGCAAACACTTAATCTTCCTCAAATAACTGACTCTCTTCTTTTGAAATAAAACTAATGTCTGACTCTGTTTTTCTCTCTCGCATCTTTGTCTGTTTATATATTGTAGGCCTAGACTCCTCGAAACACCGCGAAATTTCTACAGATCTCCAGAGCAATCCGCGCATGTCCGTTCTTGCACGAGACTAAACGTCTAGACACGAAGTCGCCAGCATTTCGTTTACAAACATATGATTGGTCTACTTAATTCAAGAAAATTCTAAATGTTACCCTAAATGAATAACAACATATTTTATTAGTTTAAACTTCGAAACAATGATATAAATATGGAAATGAAAATTTAAACACAACACGACATGTTGTCGTTTACAAAATATTTACACGACATTTACATAACAATATTAGTTAAACAAACAGTTAGATTGGATTTAGGCTTTAGTTTTATATTTTAGTTAATCATGTGTGATTTACATTTTAAAATACACGTTAGAAAAATTTAATAATATTTTACAATATAAGCCAAACTGCCTCGTTGCATTAGGATTAGTGTAGTAGGTAAATGTCCAAATGGTCTGAAGAAGACAAGTTTCCATGCCGATGACACCCGAATATGCTTGTTAAAATACATTGCAATAATAACTAAGTGTTAAAGGACAGGAAAGAAATATAAAACATCAATATTAAATTAGCAATTATTTAACATTTCTGTATATTCTCACAAATGATCTCCCTTTTATAGAACTCTGCTGGTAGTCCATTTGGTCTGGAAGTTTTATTTAGTTTCATGTTTTTTATGGCTTCTAAACATTTTTCCTTTGCTATCGGATGTGGATTTATTCGGAAACTATTCTTTTAGCCTGTAATATAACACAGTGAAACTTCCACAAGGAATGAAATTAAAGAGGATAAATTAATACAATTTATCCAATCCGGAGAGAGCTACGCAATGATAGGTAAATATGCGAACAAAGTTCTGGTAATTTTAGCGTAATTACAATATAGTTTAAATTATTGGCTCATAGCTGTTGGATGAATGATATAAAGTGGGTTTTCTAAACTGAAATACTCATGAAAAGATGAAAGTTATCAACACTGAACATGAAAGTTCTTGTTGTCATCGTAAATCTAACGATAACAAAAGAAAACTTTACAGATATAATGTGGAAACTGATGTGCAGTTAGTTCTTGTTTAAAGTTTATTGATGTATTAAACGTTATGGAAGTAAATATTCTCTATGAATTGTTATGTAAATGTGTAAATATTTTGTAAACGACAACATGTCGTGTTGTGTTTAAATTTTCATTTCTATTATTTATATTATTGTTTCGAAGTTTAAACTAATAAAATATGTTGTTATTCATTTAGGGTAACATTTAGAATTTTCTTGAATTAAGTAGACCAATCATATGTTTGTAAACGAAATGCTGGCGACTTCGTGTCTAGACATTTAGTCTCGTGCAAGAACGGACATGCGCGGATTGCTCTGGAGATCTGTAGAAATTTCGCGGTGTTTCGAGGAGTCTAGGCCTACAATATATAAACAGACGAAGATGCGAGAGAGAAAAACAGAGTCAGACATTAGTTTTATTTCAAAAGAAGAGAGTCAGTTATTTGAGAAAGATTAAGTGTTTGCTGTGATTATTCAACTTGGATTTGTGACTAAAGTTAGATCTACGGAAGCTGTGATTTTATTCCGTCAATCTCTACGATTCATCGAATTACTGGTTGAGCTGAAGTTCGACACTTCCGGGCAGATCGGAAAAACTGAAGGCGACGAATTTGTGACGTTCATCGGAGGCAACGTGAAAAGAACTTCGTCGAATTTACTGAACTGTGAACTGTTTCTGAACTTCTTCATTTATACTTCGGAATTTCTTCGTGGGACCAAATTCACTCCCTAGACTGGAATTTGAGACTTTCATTTTAGATCATTATATTAGATACAGGCCAGTACCATTTTGTATTGTGATTAATTTTAAAGGTTGAAACTAATACCATTTTGTTTTGTAATTAACTTTGAAAGTTTTAAACTTAATAGATGTCTTTGTTATTATATAATTTATATTATATCTGTTAATAGTTTAGTGTAATAAATTATACAAGCTGTTATCTGTGTTTTTCTGTTGCGTTTAGTTTACGAAAATATAAAACATAAACAAAAACGTAACAGAATATGTTTATTTGATCAGGATAAAAGCAAAGATACTGAAAAGTATATCAAAATGTTATGAAAGTTTAATTTTGACACATATATTCCCTATTATAAAATTCAAGAAAAAGACTAAAATTGTCAAATTCGGACGGTTGCAGTTTTCAATGAATCTAAAGGGATGTGAGTCGGTTTTGAAAATTTTATCAGATATGTTCTACTTAGGTTGTGCATCCAGTTCTGGAATTATTTTGATGAGTTCTAGGTAGTATTTTTATAGCTGAGAAATAAGTAAAACAACTGAAATCTCCACAAAATATATACGTTTCGGATTTAACCTATGAAAAGTAGAAACAAAAACTTTTAAGTTTTTGATTTAAGTAATAAAAATCACAAAAAAAATAAGTTTGAGATATGAAACTATCAGAAAACAAGCTAAAAATTCTTTGTTTTTATTTACTGAAAATTTCATGAGTTTTGCGATACAAAAGCAAAACAATTTTATTGATAACTGAGTCCACAAAGAAATGCTTCAACAAAATCTACTCTGTAACGTAATACGTAATGATAGCTCATTTTTAAATGAAATTTAAATAAAATCATTTTTCTCATAGTCAGAAAATATTCTTGAATGTTAAGTTTTTCCAGAAAAGACTTCAGGCTCAGTAACCTTCCGAAGGAAATATCAGTTATACTTACTGGTATTTCTGATAGATAATATAAAGATTCACCTTACCAACTTACATCGATGCAACAAGGAATCTGTAGTAATACATCTAGTATGGTGTTATGTAAATGACGTGTAAATATTTTGTAAACGACAACATGTCGTGTTGTGTTTAAATTTTCATTTCTATTATTCATATTTCCATATTTGTATTACTGTTTCAAGGCTTAGACAGTGAAATACGTTGTTCTTCGTTTAAAATAACATTTAGAACTTTCTAGAATTAGGTAGATCAAATATATGACTATAAATGGAAATGTTTGGTGGCCTAGCGTCTAGACGTAGAGTCTCGTGCAAGGACATACATGCGCAGATTACTCTGTCTAAGTTCCGGTGAATGTTCGAGAAAAAAGAGGCCTAAAAGTATATAAACACTCGAAGATGCGAGATAGAAAGAGAGGAAAGGAGTCAGACATTAGAATTATTCAAAAGAAGAAGAGTCAGTCATTAGTTTATATTTAATTCAAGGAATAGCGTCTTTGTTCGAGAAGTTTCCAACGTTCGTTCTGTGGTTATTCAACTTAACTTTTGACTAGGGCTAGATCTACAGGAACTGTGATTTTGTTTCGTCAATCTCTACGATTCATCTGAATTACTGTTGTGCTGAGTCGACACGTACGGGACTGTTAAGAGAAACCGAGGCAAGTTGGAAAACAAGGGACATTCATCGTAAAAGGAACGTTCAATTAAATAGAATTAGTGAATACTGTGAAAAATATAGAATTAAAATAAACACAGCAAAAACTCAGCTCGTACTCTTTACGAAATCGACAAAACACAGAAAACAACAGCTAGAAATATATATGAATGGCACTCTGCTCCAGATTGCCCAATCAGCAAAATTTTTAGGTCTGACTTATGATTCAAAATTAACTTGGATCAATCATGTCAACGAAATTAAAAATAAAATTTGGCGAAGAACCAACTATGTTAGGAGTCTAACTGGTAAACACAGTGGAGCATCTACAGATAACATTTTGAAAATATATACAAAACATATATTAGACCAGTAATAGACTATGCAGCTCCAGCATGGGTAACTGTAAGTAATGAAACAATCAAAACCAAACTACAAACAATACAAAACACACTTCTCACAACAGCATACAGAGTCCCGAGATCAACATCATCTAAATTCATTCACAATTACTCGAACATACCAACCATATCAGATAGACTCCTAAATATTACAATTAGATATTTTAACAAAAATTGGATGAAAAATGATTTATTATGCGAACTAGATAGGTACCTCATACACGATGAAGAAAATCCTAAATACCTCTCCCCAATTAACATATATATTAAACATAAAGAAAAATAAATTAAAGTAAAATATGTATGAATATAAACTTTAAATCTTGTATTTATTGTTTACATATTTATGTATTTTAAAATAATAATAAGATAAAATAAATAAATTGCCACCAGCAAGCTTGGCTACTGTGAATAAGAGACTATAAATGGACATTGCCCTGAAAAGGACCTAACATACAAACAGTTAGGGAAAATACGTTCAGGAAGGAGGAAGAGGTCAAAGTGAACCTGACCCTCCAGGGCAAAATACCCAAATACCATTGACCAAGGAAAAGGAACGTAATCAAAATTATTGAACTTTTAATTGTTTCTGAACCTTCATTCTAGAACATTATATTATAGATACAGGCCAGTACCATTTTGTGTTGTAATTTATTTTGAATGTTAAAACTGAATATCTGTCACTGTTAATATATAATTAACGTTATATTTGTTATATATATATTTAGTTTAGTGCAATAAATTATAAAAGCTGTTATCTGTGACTTTCTGTTGCGTTCTTAAAACATAAAAAAACGTAACATATGGTATATTGTAAGTATGAGAATCAGAAAACTTAGTTTAAGAAAGTAGTTTTACAAACGTTGGTTCGTAAACTTAAAAACTACTCTTTTAGGTAGATCACACATGTTTTTATTTGATACAGGTATTAAAGACAATTCTACAAAAGTGAATCATCTGAGAAAGTGCATAGAAGAACGATTAAAAGAACAAACATCACTGACAATGGGTAGGTGTTTTTATTATAATTTATCGTATGTCATTAAACCGATAATATTTTCAAAACAATGTTTGCTGACATGAATCAACTGAATTTAACACATCTTTTTCTTAGTTAAAGATCTTTTGATGTGTAAATTATATTGAAAAATCCATTTACATTAAGGTTAGTTTGACGTTCTAAAACATAATTCTAAGAATCAAGCTCTTTGTGTTAGCGGAATTACAATGTTGGGTGTTGTAGAATTCGAGACAACCTAACAGAAGATCTCGATGTTTTTCACGTCTTAAAAAGAGAATCAGATAAATTTAATAATTTTTACCTATCCAAGATTATTAAGTGTTAAACACCGATTACTCAGCAATTCATAGAAGGAGTGGTAAAAAATGTTTTAGTGTTAAATTTTTCTCAATAGTTGGGACGGCACCTTTGCAATGATGTTTGTAGCGCTCATTATTTTAACTTGTGTCTCCAATCGCCATATTGCCTGCACGTGAATCCACGAAATCGGTTTCTAGCGTTGTGGGTCCGAAAATGTATCGTCATATCGCTGAGGGCTGTTTTACGTCTGTAACGTAATCATGATTGCTTTAAACTGTCTATTTGCTGACCTTTTTATTTATTTTATTAATTTGTTGTTTTGTTCTTCACGAGAAGAGAAGTTAAAATGAAGAATATGCGATAAGCTTATAAAATGTTTGTGATTAAGATATAAATGAATATTGTATGACACGTGTAACTTTTATTGTACTTCTTTTATTTTTTATTATGTAATTTCTTTTAAGGTAAAATGTTCTGAAGAAGACTAGTATCTCTGCCAGTGAGACCCTAATATTGACTGTGTGTATTTGTAATAGTAGTAGTATGTTTCCCCTGAATACATTGGTGTCTCTTCTGAGTACGTTTTACCTGTAGCAACGCTGTTACTTTGTTCTGTAATTTTGAAAATAACAACAAAATTAAATTCGAGTAACTTTTGAAGTGTGAGTGGTTAAGGTCTGGTAGAACGTGACAAATTAGGGATAAAGATGGACAGTGGAAAATTCTTCATTTTTTGTGTGTTTGTAATTTTACAGTAATTTCTTTTTACATAATTACATGAATTAAACAACATAAATTTATTACTTTTTAAGCCAGTGTTTTAAAAATAAAAATTAAAAATGTGTTAATTGAAAACAATTTGATCTGGGTCTTTTTAATCCAATTTAAATGATTATTTCAGTTAATTAAAGTTCAACAGTTACCGTAAATCATTGATTTTTTACCTTTTATGAAAAAGATTGAATATTTCAGTTTGTGACATAATTGAATGATTACAAGATACCTGTCAATATTTAAATTTCTCCGTAACTTGATTCTACACAATGTTTCAGAATTGAGCAGAAATGAACATATACAGTATTATATTATGTTTCCTACAGAAAAACGTTTTGAGTGGACCCCTTGACAATAATTACAAATGCCCTTAGCATTAATTACAAAGCCTTGCAAAAAAATTTGTAAAGAAAAGGGCTTATGTAGTCGTACTCTCATTGGTCCAGCCTCTTTCTCCAAATGGTATGTTAACAAGGTCAAAACATTGTTCTGAACTTTATTTTAATTAATGTTTTAAAATCCATACCAGCATTCTTTAAAATATATTTTTATTTGAAGTGGGTTTCGCATCATCATGATGTATTAACTGTCGATTGTCTTGCCTGTATTGTTTCAAAACAATTGTGAAAAACTGACAAATGAAAATAGTATCAACAACAAAGTTCTGCCTTGACTTTGAATTACACCTGTTATTCCACAAGAGAACAAGTAATTTTAATAAATGACTACTATGATTTCATAAAAATGGTAAGAACGTATATAAGCTTAAAGGTTTGAAATCAGTTCATTAAAGTGTAATAAATTATTTGGCTAGAATCTAAATATATCTTTGATATTGGATACTGGAGTGGATACTTCGTATTAATGTTTTAAATCTGTGAATGTGTAGAGATGTTGAATATATTATATTAAAATGATTGCACAAAAATCCAAATGTCTTAATAAGGAACAGCCAGAATACTCATTAAATTTTTCAGCTAAACTGATACACAGTGGAAGAATTCCAATAACATTGCATATCAAGACAAAGATTGTTCTTTGTTTTTTATGTTGTATAACATGAACATGTAAAGAGCTCTTTTTGCTTAGTTCTGTGTTAGTGTTACAACGTGCCTTGATTTTTTTCTGGGAACACAAAATTGAGAAGATGTAGTCACATGAACGTGTCTTATTAGAACTCTTGATTAGCAGAAAAAATTGTACTTTTTAAAACAAATTAGAGTTGTTTAGTTTAAAAATCTTGACAAAGTACCTCCTCCTTTATTTGGTAGCTTGACTGTAAAGTTCTTGACTTATGTTCAAACATTAATAAAAATGTGCAGTTCATCTTTATAAAATATATGGATACACACACTTAAGTAAAGGAATGGTTTCTTACCAAAAGCCATTCTTTATTTTTGACTTTGAAACTTGTAGATGGCAGCAGTATGTAGTTGTTTTTGTTGTTTTGAATTAAGCACAAAGCTACACAATGGGCTATCTGTGCTCTGCCCACCACGGTTATCGCAACCCGGATTTTAGCATGTAAGTCCGCAGAGATACCGCTGAGCCACTGGGGGGCGGCAGTATGTAAGTATCACTTAATTTTGGTATCCATACTTTAGAAATTGTATCAATGATGGCTTGTCCACAAGAAAGAAATAATAACTATATCAAGATAGACACATCGATAAGGTGATATCTATATGTTCGCATTGTTTGTTTGTGGAACACATCTGTTCTAAGTTGCTGTAAAGCATACATATAGTACAGGTTCCAAAAATAATTTTACATCATAAAACACTTGATTACTTAAACTAATTGTGTGAATAGATCGGTTACTAATTTGCAAAACGTGCATGACTTTCTTTTTATGTCAGTAATTAATAGATAGTTTATTCGCAACATACATCATAGGATATTTGAACTTAATTCAACAGTAATCTCAAGTCTTCAGTCTTCTAATTCAGTAGGTTTAAAAATGAAAAGCGGGTGATGGAAAATTTTCTAATTATTATGATCCCACTTCAAATATAATTTGTCAGTTGGTTCGTTCGAAGAACCAGCAATTGAGAAATATTTAAGTAGTTTTGTGTAGATTTATGAAATCAGTGATATTAAAATATAATTAAGTGAGGTATTTGAAAGAACTTTCTAGTACTAGGCATATTTCAAACTTAGAAATTACTTACACCATCATTTTTATTCCCAGCTCCCACACCTCTTTCTGTATCTAATATTCGTAATATACCCTTTAATTTATAATCTCTATCATTCCCATTTGAACACTTGCAATTTGTCCTGTGTGCTGTTACTTGTGCTTATAAAAATCTGAAGTATTTTATCGTTTAATTTATTACTTGTTACTGGCGTAGTTTCTTTCAGTATCTGCCACATATCGTGCATTTGTTGGTGTCTACTATTTTTCACATATGCATTACTTTTTGAAGTTCGTAATTTCTCCATGGTATCAAGTTTTTAGTTCTTTGTACTCGTTTTTTTTTGTAACCTTAAAATGAAATATTATAATCTATCATTGATATTGACAGTTATAAATTTATAAGTTTATTATTTATAAATTAATGAAGAAATGACATTTGTGAATGATTAAAAATAATATTATTAAAACAGTTGTGTAATAACTTAAGAATGTTTTTCATTAAATATTTTTAGATATGGAGAACATTGAATACTTTTTGATAGGAAAAATATTGAAAAAAAAGTATAATTATAAAGGAACAATAATACCAGCAAAACTATAGGATTATAAAGCCCCTTTTCTTAAAAATAAATGTTATTTTAACATTCTTTGTTAACTTTTATTTATTTTATTGTTTTAAAAAAACAGCTAAAATTGGAGAGATAACTACAAGTTGAGAGAAAGTAATGAAATATCTTTTGTAATTAGAGAAGAGATTAATTTGAAAGCAGATACGAGAACCAAAGCAAAATAATAATATGCACATGATGAAGATATGCAAGCTCAACATAGATATCAGATGTATACAGCAAAGGTAAGGTGCTTATGAAATACGTAACAGTCTAACTTTTGTTTAAAAAGTTGGAATTTATTGAACATAAAATTCATTAGAAAAATGTTTATACAATAGAGGAACCTAAAGTCTATAAATAACATTGAAAATTTTTTGGTATCATTAAGAGTTTGAGGTAAAAGATAGAAAATACAGAAAATGTACTTAAAGGTTACATGTATGTAACACACCTTGTAAAACATAATATCACCAGTTGTATCAAACAGTTGATGTGATTTGAGCAAACAATTCTTGACACATGATAAGAAAAACAACAAAGAAAACGTGATTTAAAACACTATTGGTGTTACTGGTCAATATATAGCAAGGATACTTTGCAAAGAAATCAAAAGTTACAACACAGATAAAAGAATAAAACTTATTCGTTTGTGCATCTAACAGAGAATGGGATAACCTTTGCTTTTAACATTTCTGTTTATCATTTTATTAAAATTAAAAATTCTGTGGGTCTTACATTTTTGATCTATGATTTATCAAATAATTGTAAAGGCAATAAAATCAGTTTCTACTTGATATTGCTTGTATTTACAGACAAAATTGTGTGTTTAATGCATCTTACCCTCCCTCTACTCAACCACTGTGCTATGAAGAAAGTCATTCCTTCAACTAGTTTTACTGTGCAATGTTTTAATAAAGCAATATGTTCTCTCTGCGGTCATCAGAATTATCCTGTAAATACAAGCAGCTTCATTTCATTATTATTGATTTTTTTACATTCATGGAATCAAAACAATGTTCTTATTGTTATAGCTGTACATGTCTCTTTATAAGTAGGAACACTGGACTGTCTCTGAATATAAACCCTGAAGAGCAGTTCACCGTTGAAGGAGACCAGAGCTAGTCACCGAGCAAGTCAGACGTGCTTTTATCTCTGCAAATATGTTATTCAGAACGAAACGTTCACCCTCGCCAGTCAGGCCAGCAGTGCCGCCGGTAATCGTCGACGGCCTACCGCCGAACCTCACGCCGTACCAAATCGCCACGCTGATAACCCAAGCCAAGCCAGGGGCAACCATTGAACCGTCCAGGACCCGAATATTACGCCGGGGTGGAATCCTCATTCAACCAGCCACTAATGCAGACCAAATTTACCTGTGCCAGCCATGGAACACTGAATTCAAAGTAAGTTGTTCCCCCACGAAAAGTCCAGACACTCTTTTTTCTGTATTCCTGAGAGGCGTCGACCCATCTATTCAACCTGAAGAAATCAGACAAACCATAGAATCCCAAATACAAGCCAAAGTTTATGCAGTTCATCGAATTTTCTCGAAGAACAGTAACCATCCCGCGCACTTCATGAAGATAGTGACAACGTCAAAGTACAGTGCCGACTGCATTTTACGCGACGTCTGTTATTACCATATATTTCATTTTAGAGCCGAACGCCCATATCGTCAACCACGCAGCAACGTTTCAAACAAAGTTCCCAGATATCTCAAACAATCATCTGAAACATTCCAACATGAAACTACTAATATTCCGCCGAATCCAGATACAAATAGACAAAACATTAGGACAGATTCAGACAACTCTACCCAGATGACGAAAACTCCCATGGCCAGAATCACGCCAAGTTCCAGCAGACCATGTAAGAAAAAGGACAGTGCATGCCAGACCTCAATCCCAGCTTCCCAGAACTCAAGAACCTGCCAGACCCAAACCACTACCAAGACAACCACCGACGCGTCAGTACAAACTGAGAAACAAACCACCTCCACGCAGAAATCTCAAACCAAATTCCCGAGAAGAAACAAAGCATCACAGACCAGCGAAGAACAACCAGTAGTTCCACCACCGAGACCACGCTTTTCAGTCGCACCAATGGGTTTCAAGTGTATAAACACGTTCAAGACGAAGTTACCACCTGACATAGAAGACTGAAGCTAAAACATTTCCTCGAAAACCACCAACAAAGTCCATCAACTTTTATTTTATTTTTTTTTACCTCTCTATGTTCTATTCCCAGCTACTTCCGGGCACGGTCTGGGTAGATCATTTGGCGCCCAGGCCGTGAAAGTGGGTTTTCTCGGGGTACTCCCGTTTCCCACCACAGCAAAATTTCTGTCATCGGACCTGTAGGTCCCAGCCGCATCTGAAAAGGGCCGTTTATCGCGTCACCTAGAAAAATCACCGTAAATTTTAAAAACTAATTCGCCAGCGTACTCCGTCCTAGAAGCCAAGGTCTGGCTCACCTCACTTTCGCTGCTCTCGTCCAGGTTTCCCGTCCTTCCTCTCACTCACAAATACCCACTCCAGTTTTGAAATATTAAAAATAAAATAATTCCACGGGCATTTCAAAAATTTCTCACGAAAGGGGACGAAGAGGAACTACAAAGCTCCTGAACACCCCAATTGGAGAGAGAACTCTTCTGATTTCTCTCTCTCTAAACTGAACCCCTGCCACGTTAGTTTAGTTTAGTTCACCGTTGAAACACACAATGACATGGCTTAAAGTACAATCAGGCATGATACAAAAGACACTGTTTTGTAAGAATACATGTGGGAATACAAATGCCTTTACATAACCACAAGTAACAACCATGTATCCTTTAGGTACACTGAATATCATATGAATAATCACCCTTTTTACAAATCAGCATCCATTATCATCCAACAGGACAAATCTTGTAATATACAGATAAATCAAGATAGTCCAGAATGTGCAGAATGATCCATCACATGGAACAAACTGCAGAAATTTGAATTTCTAAATGTGAAGAATTAATTAAAACTACTTCAAACCTTCAAGGGCTATGATAAACTTTGTCAGCAATTCAATACGAATATATTGTTATTGTTATATATTATACAGATTTAGTAAACTATTTTGAGAACTAGCTGTTTCTAACTTTGAAGTTAAACAGCACAAGAAAATCATTTATTAACGCCACCCTGAACTACTCTAATTGTACAATGCACCCATATTGCATCAATGGACAAAAATAGAAGTGTGCATTTTAATGTAATATTTTTGGGACCAGGTCACAAAATTTGGATCTACAATAAGTAGATTTCTGTCTGAAATTTGTATATTGCAGTTGATACCAAACGTTGTTTTATTTTGAATTTATTTGTATTATTTACAAGATCATGATTAAGATTTATTTGTGAATCTGTCCAAATGGAATAAATAGTAGACCAAAGTGTACATGAAAGCCCGGCATCTTTAAGCGTGTAAAGGCATTACCCTCGTAATCCGAGGGTCGCGGGATCGAATCCCGGTTACACCAAACATACCCGCCCTTTCAGCCGTGGGTGTGTAATAATGTTACGATGAATCTCACTCTTCGTTGGTAAAAAAGTAACCTTAGAGTTGGTGGTAGGTGGTGAAGTCTAGCTGCTTTTCCTCTCGTCTTACACTGATAAAGTAGGACAGCTAGTGCAAATAGCCCTCGAGTAACTTTACGCGAAATTCAAAACAAGCAAAGAATAACCATAAAATATTTGATTTTTACAAATCTCATATATACTCTTCAAAAATAGAAATGCAAAAGGGATATTTTTTTTATTTTAAAGAGATATATATGTAATAACATTACATGCTCAGAATATGTGATGTTACACGTGTTAAGGCATTGATTGTTAGACCAAAATGACAATAAAAGTTGTGCACTTTTGAAAACGGAGGAAAACATCAGATTTTTTGCCAAAACGCATTTGTGTCCAATAAAGTTGTTTGAGAGATCTGCATATTCTGCAAGTGCAACATGTGCTAAATCCCTATAAAAGAGACGGGTTCTCGGTTTCCATAGCTCAATGTTAAGCCACCGACACGCAATACAGTTACGCCAAGACTGACTAAAGCACAACGCAACAACTCCATTGGTCGCTTGGAAGCAGGCGAATCTCGATTAGATGTTGCTAGAGCATTGAATGTCAACCCAAGCACCATCACATGGCTATAAAATCGTCAGCAACAACATTGATGAATTCATGACCCTCCACGATCTGGCAGATCTCGTGTGACCACGCCCGCACAAGATCGCTACTTCCGGTTGCGTCACCTTCGGGATAGGACCACCACTGCGACGTCTTTTGCCTCCACCATACCAGGGCTACGTCGAAATATCGATCAGACCGTACGCAACGTCGACCAGATTCTCAGGGCCCATGTGTAACCCATTATGGTGAACGTCAACGACGTTTTTCAACATGACAACCCCCGTCCTTACACAGTCCGACTCACAACTGTCTTCTTGAGACATCACAAGATCAGCGTTCTTCTCTGGCCCTCCAGATCACCAGTTTAAACCTCATCGAACATCTTAAGACGAGTTGGACAGACGTATGCGACGGCGACAACCTCAACTGCAGACTCTACCTTAGCTTGCCCCAGCTTTGCAGGCTAAATGGACAGCCATTCCACAGGATGTGATTCGTTATCTCATCGCTTCCATGGGCAGGAGATGCCAAGCAGTTATTGATGCTCACTGGGAACATACTCGTTATTGACTTTGAGTGCCGTTAACCTTCATCTAGTGAGTGTGGGCTTCGCCTTTGCAGACTTTGGATGTTCAACAGTGAATGTGCAAATTTTCACACGTGTCATACAAAACTACCCGAAATAAATTTGTTAACAATTTGTCTCAAAATTTGCCTTTTGCGTTTCTTTTTTTCAAGAGTTTATTATCAATCATCTGTATATTACAAAAAGGGAAACAAACTAGTAGCAATAATAATAGACCAAAGTTTACAGTGATGTAATTGTAGTAAGCCTGAGAAGTATGCGTTATGATTTCCAAAATATAAAGTTATTAGTGAGATGCCAAATAAAGACGTATGACATAGCACTTTATTAATTAGTTAACCTAAGAGTTAAATAAATTACGGTACAAACTGAGTGTGTATGTCAGATAATAATAATGTACACCTAATATGGTGTGAAGGTAATAGTATAAAATTTGATACAAGACGCTTGTCACAATCGCGATAAAAATCACATTAAAGTTCAGCAGATTAATTTTTCAATGACAACAAGAATTGCATATTTTGTCATACAGAACTACCCAGAATAAATTTATTAACAATTTGTTTCAAATTTTGCCTTTTGCGTTTCTTTTTTAAAGAGTATGTAAAATTAACAAATTATTTTTTGAAACTACTTCGTTTAGTAAATATATAATGATTGAAAACACAAATTTACAAAAGTAGTAATACCTTCAGAACTTCAAACTGTGGAATTAAATAAAAATATTGGCAATAGAGGAAAATCTAGCAATGTAGCTAAAATCAGTAACGCAGATTAATTAAATACAGAGATATACTGCCAAGTAGGAGTTACCCATTTTCAAAGACCTCTTCGTATGTCTCATATGCCCAAGACAAATTGTATCTAAACGAAAACTTCAATTTGAAGCTAGAATGGCCCTCACAAGAGTACATACATCTGTTATGTAGCGTTGATCGTCTTTGGCCATTAACAAAGACAAAAACCATCAATTCGTCCATCGTTTGCAGTGGAAAGGAACAGTTTCTGGGAGGACTGACGACAAATAATAGTAGCCGGCCCAAATCGAGCCGTATTTGTATTAATATAAACTCAATATTTAATGGTTATTAGACTGGGTCCTAATTTGAAGAGATCCATATTGTAAACATTCGCTTTCACTTTTACACACATAGTACTTTAGACAATTTTCAATACAGTCACTGTGCTACAAATACCTTGATAAGCATTGCCCCACCTGATAACGGAAATTGAACAGTATGAGTTCATTTGCTATCAAGTAGTGGCATTTCACTGCTTTATTTTCAAAAGGTTTCTAGTTCAGCATCTGAGTGTAAAATAAACCTAGGAAAGAAGTGTGAAAAATTAGAAGTAGAAATTCTCAAAAGATTATCTTTGGAAGTTCGTCGTCTGTACTCACAAAAATTTCAATAATATGGTTAATTCCATTTCTTCGAGTTTGTGAGATAGCTCTGAACAACATGAATACAGAAAGTTAGTGTGAAAATTGAAGAGTATAAGCTCTGACCATAAGTTGTTTGGAACTGTTTAATCAATATTAATCGAAGTACCCCTTATATAAGTGGGTTTGCTCGAAATAATCAGGGAACAGCGTTCCGTCTCTGAAAAAATAATATATGTAACTATACAGATGGGAACGCATTTCCACAGTACGACACCGTCGCCTGTATTTTCAAACAACGCTTTTAGCCTATAATATGTATGTTACGTTTTTTTATGTTTTATGAACGCAACAGAAAGACACAGATAACAGCTTGTATAATTTATTACGCAAAACTATTAACAGATATAACATGAATTACATAACAACAATGACAGATATTAAGTTTAAACCTTCAAAGTTAATTACAATACAAAACGGTACTAGTTTCAACCTTCAAAGTTAATTACGATACAAAATGGTACTGGCCTGTGTCCAATATAATGATCTGAAATCAAAGTCCAAAAGTCCAGATCAGAAATTCAAAATTCCAGTCTAGGGAGTGAATTTGGTCCCACGAAGAAATTCCGAAGTTTAAATGAAGAAGTTCAGAAACAATTCACAGTTCAATAAATTCGACGAAATTCTTTTCACGATGCCTCCAATGAACGTCACAAACTTATCGCCTTCAAATTTTCCGATCTCCCCTGGCTAGTCTCGTACGTGTCAACTATCAGCCCAACCAGTAATTCGAATGAATTGTAGAGATTGACGAAATAAAATCACAGCTTCT
Organism: Carcinoscorpius rotundicauda; assembly: GCA_011833715.1. Taxonomy (NCBI): domain Eukaryota; kingdom Metazoa; phylum Arthropoda; class Merostomata; order Xiphosura; family Limulidae; genus Carcinoscorpius; species Carcinoscorpius rotundicauda. The sequence continues at coordinate 85,939,244 of CM022397.1, forward strand.
GTAGATCTATCTTCAGTCACAAATCACAGCAAACACTTAAACTTTCTCAAACGAATGACTGACTCTCTTCCTTTGAATAAAACTAATGTTTGACTCTTTTCTCGCGTCACCGTCTTTTTATACCAGTAGGCCTACTTCTCGAACAATCACGTAACTTCCATAGAACTCCAGAGCAATCCGTGCATGTCCGTTCTTGCACGAGACTCAACGTCTAGACACGAGGCCGCCAACATTTCATTTACATACATATGATTGGTCTACTTAATTCTAGAAGATTCTAAATGTTATTTTAAATGAATACAACGTATTTTATTGTTTAAACTTTGAAACAATAATTTATATATGGAAATATAAATAATAGAAATGAAAATCCAAACACACACGACATGTTGTCGTTTACAAAACATTTACACGACATTTACATAACAATGTATAATGTAATATAACAGAGTGAAGCTTTCACAAGGAATGAAACGTTAGTGTAGAGGTTTGGGCCACGCGATCTTATTTTCTCTCATTCTCTCTCTTGGTGTTTGGTATATATATTTGTGTACCCAAAAGAGTGAGGTACACTAGACCTCTTCCTCCTTTCAAATTTTGATGTTATCTTAAAGATCTAAAGTACAAGTTTAACAGGGAGGTGTGTTTAGGTCTCTATTTATCATATATGCAATATCTGTCTGGCTCGCATAACAACTCATTTTTTTGCCAATTTTTATCAAGATATTTTATTGTACTATGTCGAAGTCTATTTGGTATTGTTTGTGTATTTAAGTATTTGTGCATGAACTTTGAGGAAGTGGCTGATGTAACTACTGTGTTCTGCCGTTTTTGCATATAATATTCTCAACAAGTGGGTTTCTCGACATCACTAATTGTGTTCTGAAATGTTTGGAGTTTAGATTGTAATTGTTTTTTTTTTTACTTACATTAATCCATGCAGGAGCTGCACAGTTAATTACTGGTCAAATATACGTCTTGTGTTTTTTAATGATATTCCATACATTTTACCAATTAGACTCCTAGCATAGTTTATTCTTCGCTAAATTTTTGTTTTTATGTTATTTACATGTTGTATCCAGGTGAGATTAGAATCAAATGTTAACCCTAAAAATTTTGCAGATGTAGCAGTCTGGAGAAGCTCTCCGCTCATGTAGATCTGGGGTTGAACATTTTGATGTTTAGTTGATTTTGAAAATATCATTAATTGTGTTTATTTTAATTAAATGTTTTTGGCAGTATTCACTTAATCTGTTTAGTTGTGGTTGTAAGTTAGTTGTTGCTATTTCTGGTGTAGGTGCACTTTCCCAAATTGTTATATCATCAGCAAACTTTATGAAGAGTTATATCGAAGATGCACCATATTGGGAAAGGTTACCAGATAAAAATAAAATAAAACATAAATTATAAAAAAACTTGAGAAGGAAAATAAAAAAAATTACTATTATATTTGTAAAACGTTTAGAATACTTAAAAATATGTGACATTCTATGTGTAAAGTTAAGAAATAGGCAGACAATTTCTCTTATTGTGTAATTATACTTTCGTATTATTTAAAATATATCTAGATATCTATTTGAAATAATCTCAAAGCATTATCGTAAATTTAAACAATACCATAATGAAAAAGACAATACGAGCGAAAGGTTTTAAAAGCTATATTTATATGAAACACGAATATTTTCCACACTGATACATCCATAGGTAGAGAAATGAAGTATTGGATCAAAATAATACAAAACATACGAAAAAATAATTATTGTTACTCCTGATAGATTTGAAGTGGTTGGAATGTTTCTGAATAAAAACATATGCTAGATGAAAAGAAAAATAACTTGAGGAAGTTTGAACAGTGTAAACTCCTCTGGCTCTTATAGTTTGTAAGCATCTTTAAGCTAAAGCTGATTCAATTATCTCTCTCAGGGAACAGAAGACGATTAAATCTTCACACAGTATAATGATTAAATTAATAGTAACACCAGTCCATCCATTATTGAACAAAATCACACAAATAATAGTGTATTTCATACTGCAGGTACAAGTTATCTTAAAGGCACAGAATATTGTAAACTGAAAAGCAACAAAACTCCTTAAAGCAGATTCGATTAAGTTACACTCTTTAACTCATTAGTCTGTTGAAGTTCTAAAGGAAGCTTTGATACAAGAGCAACGCTTATTACAGTTAGTACTGCTGACACAGCTTGCAATAAACCAATAGGTTCTTTTAACATTAATCTGGCTATTACACAAACGATAAATATCGTGCTGAGTAAAGCTGTATGTAATGAAAAAAATAGTATATTCCTTGCCTCTAGTGATAACCAATTACAAGTTTTTTATATTTTATTTTTAAACAAAAATTGGAAGTTTTTCACTTCCAATTATACATAGAGGCCAGCATTTTTAAGGATTTGCAACTGTCCATCTAAATGTTAAGTGATAAAATGATAAAAAATTGCTGAAATAGCAGTCTTCAGAGATTTTAGGTTCTCAATTCTTTAAATAAAACATTGAAAGTGGTTCTACTCGTCAATTCGTATCAAAATGCCCATTGCTCGTGTGAGTAATGTATGATCAATGCTGTCCAGAGAAAAAACAGCGAAAAAAATTATTGAGTCTCAGAGGAAGTCCCTAGCCAATTCCTGGAAACTGAAAGAGGTCACTGCCACATGTATGTTGATGTTGGCTGCTTCATGAAGTGGTCTGAGGTTTACTCATTTGTATATTAGATTGGTACCATACATCAATAAAGCTCCAGTTGAGCACTGTAGAATATAGATTGAAGTTTATGAAGATAATCAGAACGATCAGAAAGCTAATTTCATCAATCAATTATTGTATGAATGTTGTAATGTGTTATATGTGGTAAAGATTCACACTGCCTTTTCAATTACAGTCACATAATTTAGCATAAAATGTAAGCGAGACTACCAATCGTATGCTTACTAATTATATTGATCCTAAATGTAATTATCACTTGCCATATGCCAAGCTTATGTTTTTGTAATATTTACTGTTCACCATTGATGTAATTTATGGTCTTCCCTCATAAGGAGATGCCCAATAATTACCAAAAAAAATACATTCCTAATGGTATATATATATTTGTGTGTTTGTTTAAGTACTAAGCTACCTTGGGAGCCGCACATAGTGAATTAATCTAACTTCACAACTCTTTTATTAACAGAACAGCATACATGACATAATAATGAAATTTAATTGTTTAATTTTCGATATAAACATATATCTACATTTCTACCATACATATTTGTAATTTAGGTCCTCAAGAAATCAGATTTGTATTTAGTTTCACAAAATTAGTTTTCTCACAAAAAATATTTTTTTATTTTGACAATTTTAATTTAATCGTTTTCTTAACCATACTTAATGCAAGCCACACAGTGAGAAAACTCCCGATTTAAGGTGTATTTAAAATGACATTTCCATTAAAAGATTTTACGATCACTCGATCTTCATTTGAACTTAATGACATAATATCTTTCTTACTTATATATGTAGAAATTTAGGCTTTTCGTCCAAATTTGTAATAATTAAAATTTACTCAAAATTCGATAATCCTCCTAGTTATGACTTTTTTGTGTAATTACGATTTGAAACTATGAACCAAAATGTTTTATTTCATGACTCAAAATAGAATTTTTGGATGGCACATTATAAACATTAGTTATATCTGCAAGGTCAAATCAATATAAGATCTTTCTACACACTAAGATTTTAAATATACATGAGATAAATGACTTGTTACAACTGGAAAATGGTTGTGTTAACAAATTGGTGTTATTGAATTTATAGATAAAAAATTGAACATATGTTTCCATGTGAAATATATAGTTACCTTCAGTATTGTGGTATATAAACATATAAAATATTTTCAAACAACATATTTCAATGTTTTCCAGGGGCAGTGTTATGTGTGCGAACTCACATTGCTATAAAATGGGTTTCGATACTCGCGATAGGTGGAGCACACATAGCCCAATCTATAACTTTGTATTTAATTCTAAACAAACAAACATATGTTTTCCATATAATAGTATTTTTAAATTACCGTATTTTTCTGTGAATCAGACGCTTTTTATCGAAATAGGAGTACCAAAACCCCTTCATGCTTTGCACCGAAAGTAATAAATCTTATTCCCTTGGAATAGCGCATCTTGTACCAAAAGACTAGTAACTAGCGCGATCAACCTCTTCACTTCTTTGTGCTTTTTTCTTTTCAGAGGCTAAAGAAAATAGGTCATCATGAGAAATGACTGTAGAACAACAGAAGAGTCATATCCATAAATAAGGCAATATAAACATAAAAATTTGGAAATTGATAGTAATTGTTTATTGGGAGCTAACATCAGTACACAGGCCAAGGTGACTGCTGGTCTAGAGTGAACTTTCAGAGCTCGTTTTCTGTAAATTCAGTAATAGAAAAGAAGATTTGGGAACTTTTTACAAGAAACTAACAATGTTTTGATGTAAAAATATGAATCAACCATATTTTACTTTATTGAGGACACCACTTTTGAGTTATTCTAAAGAATAATAAAAGATTATACTGATGCTTAACAAATAAATAATGATAACTGAAAAACATTTATTTACATAAAGATAGTTTTGAAAATTGTGACGCATCCTATAACCAGAAAAAAAGGGTAGTTTATTATTCTAGTATGTGAAATTTGCAAATATAACTTGCTCAGAAAATTCATTAAATTTGTTTTAAATATCTTCATTGTCATTTAGAGATAACAACAGTTAAGCTGTTTTGACTTGTACGGCTGTAATGTTTAACATGTAATGTGTAAGAAAGTAAATAGCTGTGCCTGAAAGTGGTTTGGTAGGTGATATCTAAAGTATATAGCTTTAAATGGATGTTTATTTTATAATTAGCAACACATGAGTAGCATTAGTTGTTCTAGGTAAATCCCATATTACCTTTTAAGTAAAAAATGTTAAATTAAAATAGTTTTGTGGAAGTTTTCATTGAGGAGGGTTTTAAAAGAACAGTTCCAATCAATTAGCAGTGTCAGTCTATCATGCAAACATGTGCAAAACACTGCGTTTGCTTTTATTGTTATAATAAAGTATTTGGGTACTTTATATCATGTCCAGTTTATATTACGATGTTACGAATTCAAGTATTTAGAGAAGCACAGATATTACTCAGAGATAAATTACCTGTTTGTTATTTATTTGGATTATTACATTTTAACAGGACTAATCAGTTTTATTGAATTTTATCCTTATGTTAGAGAGTTTACACATGTACTTTATGATAATTTAAAATTAATATATAAATGTTCTTGTAATACTTAAAAACAACACGTATACACATTAATAATTTTGTTTTTATTGATTATTACTTTAGAAGCTAAAATTTTTATGTATTGTAACATTAACTTTTAAAGGCACTGAATAAGAAGGAAGAAAGGATGTCGAAACACAACGGAGAGAAAGATAAAAACTGAATGAGAAGTTTTGCATCGCTCACGTAATATCTTAAGACATAGTATTTAAAGTACCATAAGCTTTCATTCATATTGGACGTATCTCATGCTGTCCATGATTACCAATGGTAAAGTAAAAATAAATTAAGTGAATTTAAAAGTGATGACCTTACCGAGAGTTATAAAGTGGGATGGGCAAAGAATGATGTGGATGGTCCTTAACTTTTTTATCCATATCATATATCATCAAATTAAAAAAAACATTACCAAATGAAAATAAGTCAATACACCTACAATTCACACCATACGTTATTATGGCTGTTGTATACATGGACGTAACGAATACAAAATAAAACATCAGTACAGGTGTGATAATCACAATGATAAAGAAATATCCAAGCACCATTCAAATAAACTACTTTTAAATGGAACAAAACTTGAAGATAAAAATGTGGCATTCTTATTATATAATTATAAGCTTGTAAAAAGGGGTAACGTGAGTTAAATTGAAATAAATGACAACTCAGAAATTTCTGAACATTTACAAAAATATCAAACACGGAACATGAGCAATAACACTTCTATTCATGTGTTACATCCTGGCTGTCAAATTGACAGGAAATTAACAATGACTTTATACAAAATAGATAACTACATAAATAAAAAAAAAAAATTGTAAAAAGTTACTTTATCAGTAACTCGTCTAATTTTAATATCTTTGTATAACATTTTAAAGGAGCGAGCTGTTTCTTTGCTTTTCACATGCCGATTTCAAGTCGAGATTCTTACAAATGAAATAATATTATGTTTCATAAAAATAAAAAAATCAGATGTTAATTCACTGGCGTTAAAATTTATAATGTTCGAAATGTATAAACGTTCCTGTTTGGTATCTGAAATGAATAAGCGTTAATCACAGTTTTAATTTCTCAGGTTTACTGTTATTTAAATGTCATGTAAATGTTTTGTAAACGACAACATGTCGTGTTGTGTTTAAAGTTTCATTTCTATTATTTATATTTCCATATTTATATTATTGTTTCAAGGTTTAAACTAATAAAATATGTTGTCATTCATTTAAAATAACATTTAGAATTTTCTAGAATTAGGTAGACCAATCATATGTATTTAAATGAAATGCTGGCGACCTAGTGTCTAGACGACAAGTCTCGTGCAAGAACGGACATGCGCGGATTTCTCTGAAATGTTGGGAAATTACGCGATGTTTCGAGAAGTCTAGGCCTACAAATATATAAACAGACGAAGATGCGAGAAAGAAAGAGTCATTAGTTTTTATTCGAAGAAGAGAAGAGTCAGTCATTAGTTTATATTCAATTCAAAAAATAGTGTCTTTGTTCGAGAAATTTTCAACGTTCGCTGTGATTTTATTTCGTCAATCTTCACGATTCATCTGAATTACTGGTTGTGCTGAGAGTCGGCAAGTTTGAGACGTTCATCAAGAAGCACCGTAAAAAGGAACTTCGCCATTCTCCATTCAAACTTCGAAATTTCTTCGTGGGACCAAATTCACCTCCTAGACTAGAATTTCGGATTTCTGATCTGAACTTTTGGACTTTCATTCTAGATCATTATATTTGACACAGGCCAGTAACATTTTGTATCGTAATTAACATTGAAGGTTGAAACCAGTACTATTTTGTGTTGTAATTAATTTTGAATGTTGTAACTTAATATCTGTCGCTGTTGTTATGTAATTTATGTTATATCTGTTACATATATATATTTAGTTTAATGTAATAAATTATACAAGCTGTTATCTGTGTTTTCTGTTGCGTTTAGTCTACGAAAAACATAAAACATAAAAATACGTAACATTTATAGAGTACCAAATGTAGCAAACTGACAATACTTAGTGTCTCTTGGCGTTCCAGTGTATATTTTTAAAAGGATGAGTCGAATTTCCAGAAATTTCAGCTTCTACAATAATCGTAATTCTCACCAGCACTTATAAAGTTACAAAGTATGTCGTTCATTCTTAAACTAGAGTATCTTTCATAACTTTAGTGAATAGGTAGGAGTTTCACAAAACACATTTAACCATATAAATAACATGTAGACTCTGATATATTTTCTGATTAACCACATTTATCAATATATGTATAACGGAATTCCAAAAAAATACCGTTTCATGGTAGACAAAAAATAAAATCTATATGTACCAAAAGATGATGCATTCTCAAAAAAGATATTGCAGCTGTCTTTACAAACGTTATATATCAGCAAATAGTTTAATAGCATTAAAATACGAAATAGGCCTAAGTTAATATTAATATGTCCTCACCTAGTGGAATAACTTTCTGCAGACTTAAAAGTATTTAGAGTTTTCAGTTGTAACTAAATATACATGTTATGTAAAAGATACGAATTACACAGTTTGATAGCACAAAACAAACAAAGCATTAAGTCTTAGAGGTTGATTTAGAAAATTTAGGTAAGGCTGTTGTTGAACAAAGATATTTAGATGAATTTAGATATTGAATAATTGTTACATCGAGATACCTTTACTTTCATGACACTGTGAAGATTGCTCACATCCAAATAATATTTAGAATTCATATTATGATAATTTCACATGCATTACCTTCCATATATTATAAATAAAACCCAACTTCCATTTATTTGCTCAAACCACCAAAGAACTTAAACCATTTTGTAAAGAACCAGCAGCATCCTCACAACTAGTAACACTATTTCTTAATATCATCTGTAAATTTAAGTAATTAATTGTCCATTGTTTCATTTATTTCACTGATGTAAATCGCAAACTACTAAGTACAAATACTGAGTCCTGAGGTACTTTCTTGTTAAAATAATCCAATTTCACTAAACTCTATCTATATCAGTCTTTTGCTCTCTTTTGTTCAGCTACTTTTCTATCAAATTAACCAACTTTTACCAAAGTTTATAGATGTATTTTAAGAAGCCTTACATTTAGTTAGCTGTACATTGCAGTTTAGCTAAATAAATATAATTTATGATATCATGATATCCTGTATTTAAAAAAAAATGTTTTTGTGTATTATGAAGTAGACAACAAAAAAAATTATCAGGAAATATTATGATATTGAAAGAAATTCCGCGATTTCTGAGATATGCATATTTTCCCAGTATTCATACCCTTGTGGTTACATTACTACTTGCCCCTTTGTTGTTTCGTGGTATGCCTGCGGACTTTCGACGCTTAAAACCGGGTTTTGATACCTGTGGTAGGCAGGGCACAGATAGCCTATTGAGTACTTTTGTGCTTAGTTAAAAAAAACAAAAACATTATGTCTTTTCTTTACAAGAGCTTCATCTACCGTAAGGTAGACATTTTAGAATTATGTCATTAATTCTGTCCTGTGAAGTATTTGCTCTGGGAAAACTGAATTTCAAGACCCTTACTACTTATTAAAGAGTAAGCGGTTGTAGTGGGAACAAATAATGTGTAACGAGAAGAAGGTATGGCTTATTATATTTCTAAGTGATAACCTATTGCAAACTTACGTATAAACGATATAATTTTTTGTTTATATGCAAGATTCTGTGGAGCTACAAAGAAATGATAGTTGAAACACATTTTTCACGTTTATTTCCATTATGCACTGTATTTAACATCAAAGTAATAATTCTAAATTTGATACAGAATAAGATGCTACTATTTTATTGAAAGTAAGAAATAAGACATGCAAGAGTACACTGAACGCCCGATGAGTCCATATCAGTTATACCAGGGTTAAAATTAGTTAATTTACACCTTAAACATAAATATATGTTACTTACGTTTAAAATTAATATTTAAACAAAAATCTAAGAGTAAACAACAAATATGCAGATTTTCAAATTTCAACACATTAATCTTTACTTAGAAAATATTTTAACATTACCTGCCGTCAAACATAAATTATAATGCAATTTGGTGTCTCACAAATGGAACTGAGTAAATTTTCGACGTCTGATTTAAATTGGTAAAACCCATAGCTTGATCTCTCTTGTTATTTTCAAATTTTGAAAAGATTTCACTTTATATAACCATGGCTTACGGTAATGAATAACTAAGACTGGTTCTATGTATTCACGTCTGTAGCTTTAAATAATATTATATAATACATTGTATATATTTCTTCATACTACACTTATTTAAAGAGAAATAGGCCTGGCATGGCCGAGCGCGTTAAGGCGTGCACTCGTAATCCGAGGGTCGCGGGTTCGCGCCCGAGTCGCGCTAAAACATGCTCGCCCTCCCAGCCGTGGGGGTGTATAATGTCACGGTCAATCCCACTATTCGTTTGTAAAAGAGTAGCCCAATAGTTGGCGGTGGGTGGTGATGACTAGCTGCCTTCCCTCTAGTCTTACACTGCTAAATTAGGGACGGCTAGCACAGATAGCCCTCGAGTAGCTTTGTGCGAAATTCCAAAAAACAAACAAAAAAACAATAAAGAGAAATATGCGAGATATTCTTAATAATACTAAAATTATATATTTCCAATGAAAATTTGTGTTACATAGAATATTTCAATAAGAAAAAATACTTAAGGAAATAATGTTTTTTTAATTCCTCTTAGAACATTTTTAATTTATTTCTAAAATTTCTTAACAAACTATCGAGCCAAGTGTTATTTATGAACTTTGTTTATCCCCTTAAGTAAATATTTAAACTATGGGCATTCTGTGATCTGACCACTAATGGCGTATTTTGGAGGGGGCTAGATGGAGCTCAGCCCCGGTGTCCATCGTCTTAATGTGGGCACATTAATAATTTTATTCTATGTAAAATTACTTAGGATGTAAAGCCTACGAAGTAATAAAACTTGAGTTCTTGTGATAATGAAGCAGTCCAAACTCAGAATTAAAATTATTACGAATAAAAACAATTTTAAATATTATATTAAATAAGCAGTTGTTCGCAAGAATACACACGTAAAATATAACAGAAAATAAAGATAGGCTTAAATCCTTCTTGAAACTGACGTTTTAGTTATCGTGTTTTCCTGCAACATATCTTTTTGCCCATAAAAAGATGTATATTTAATAATTTATTTTACACATATTATACATTTGATCAGTATCTCCAATTCTTTCAAGTTGTCAAACTTACCAAAGATACTTCTTGTTTAATCTTTTGAATATTTTTGTCTCAAAACATTTTATTCTTAATCCGTGTCTGAAGAAAACCGTTAAATCTAATTGGGCAATGATCACTTACATTCACGGACTCAGCAGTCTTCATACTATTAACTGTTTCTTTATTGAAAATTGACAGTAAATCAAAAATACCGTGGACTGATGAAGAAAACAAATTGAACATTTTCTAAAACACTATTATACTTGTAATTTTATTCTAGTTCTAATCTTTGTATTTAAAATTAAATTTTTACAGTTATATTCTCGCAAATAACTGAATTTTTATGTCATGATAGAGTTCCTTATTAGCTTACCAGTTTCATCCAGCTAAAAAAACAGAAATTAAATCAACGTCATTAATATTAGATTAGATTCTCTCAATTTATACAGGTTGTAAATCACATTTTACACAAAAAGCTTCTCCTTTTCCTATCACCTTAATAAATAAGCTATAATCTTGTAATTCAGATAAATTTAAACCATAAAAAATTGTCATTATTTAACCAGGTATCAATTAATCCCATTCTATCAGAATCCTCTACTTAGAGGTCATTTGTTTGATTTCTTACTCTCCTAGCAATTCAGTTTTGTCAATTTAGCCTACTGTTAAAACTATTATGGAACACCGATATACCCATCTCTACTTGTTAGGTTTTTTTCTTCAATGTTTTGATTTTCTGCACTGTTTAATCCCATTTAATTATCTCCTTCAAACAAAATTGCACATAACTTAAAATTTCTGAGATATCATTGATCATGAATCCTCATTAATTTGATTTTTATTTACATCAACATGAATAAATCATAAATAAATCTGGTGAAATATCTTGCTTATTTAGTAATTTCCATACCATAGACAAAACAGTTGACCACTATATTATGTATTTTCTCCATTTATAATTGCGTATTTTTTGAAGTACTTTAAAATAAATTTTCCGGGAACTGTATAACTGAGAATGCAGTGATCCATTTGTGTTAAAGAGTTTTAAACAATCTTTTTTGTTATTTTCATATTTTGACTTTTCCTTTTTAAGTAGAAGACTGGAAATGAAAGTGGGGTGAGACCTGGGAATTCTTGCTGATGAAAATAGATCTAAGGACCTTCAGAAAATTCTCCAAGATCTCATAGAAGAGCTTAAGAAGGAATACAGTGATACCAGGGTAAGATTAAGTTTAGGTATGTTTGTTGTATTACATTAATTTTGTTCATCTCATTATTTCCTCATATTTCATCTCAACAGTTTCTAATAATTTCTTGTTTATTTTCTAAACTTTAAAACTGCACCATAATTTAAAAATTGGAACAACCTTTAAGATTTTAAGTAAATGAGCACAGATTTCAAAGAAGTCTACATAAATGATATTTATGTTTGTTTTCCTCATTGAATACGTTAACTTTATGATTGAAGGTACATCTGATCAGTGCACATCATGAAATTTAACTGTGTTTCAAAATTAAATTAAACGATCTTACCATCAATGTGTCCCAACAAAATTAACAATAAATTTACCTATAGTTCAAAGTTTTATGTTATCTAAGTTTTAATTTCTTTATTTCAAAAGAAAACGTAAAGAAATATTCCTAAACTTCAGTTTGGTTAACAAAATATGATCTTATAAATTTTGTAACTTGGATACTTCTTGTAATACCTTAACATTCCATGTGCAGATAAAAGTTAGGTTAGTTCCTCAGCTTTAGCATTCTTATTTTAAGCTCCTTAGTATGTTCAGAGAAAAACAATTTAGTTTAACTCTTAACAAATTCCAGATTTCTAAACATGGAGTTGTAATTTCTCAGCTGAACTAGTTGCTTATAACCAAGAAAATGCCATGTTTTAAAATATAATCTCTTACTAGATGTTTTGAAATTGATATACAAAATTCCATAAGGAACTTTTGTTTATTGTAAAGGTATTGAACTTATTAATATCAGTTCTCATTGTGCTTTTGCTAGTCAGATACTCACAAAAGTTTTAATTCCAATTAAAATCTATAGCTTTTATACTTATAATAGCATTTTCTTTTTTTGAATTCATTAGTAAGAATTTTAAATAAGATTTACTTCTGGTAGTGCTGTTACTTCATTGTGTAATTTTGCACTTGACTACAACAAAACTAAATTCAAATAATTTTCGAAGTGTGAATGATGAAGAATTTGTACAATGTCAAACATAAGGATATAAAGACAGAAGGTGGGGCATTCGTTATTTTTATTGTATTTGAAATTTTAAAGTCATTACTTCTTACATAATTGTATGAAAAAAACAACATAAATTTATTATTTTTTAAGCGAGTGTAATAAGCGAGTTTGATATGCTAAATCTGGGTCTTTTTAATCCAGTTTAGATGATGACTTCAATTACGTAATAACCAAAGGTTACCTGAAATCATTTTTGACATTTTATAAAAAAACATTTAATTATTCCGTTTCTGATTTAAGTAGAGTATATAAATTTCACCGTAATATAACCTTACGCAATGAATCAGTGTGCAAAAGAAATGAAAATATACAGTATTACTCACACAAATTACGATTTAGACTAAACCCAATAAACCTATGTTCCCCACGGAAAAACACTTGTGGGTGGACCTCTTGGCATTAATTACAAAGCCTTGCAAAGCATTTCTAACAAAAAGGGCTTACGTTGTACACTCTTAATGGTCTAGCCTCATTGTACAACTTGTATGTTAACAAGGTCAACTCATTGTTCTGTACTTTATTTTACTTAAAGTTTTAATATCTGTACCAATAATCTTTAGAATAAATTTTTACTTGAAATGGATTTCTCATTTTCATGATACATTAAATACAGAGTGTCTTACCTGAATGTTTCGATATACTGTGTACATTAATTTCAATATTAATTATTTTAATTGAGAATTTAATGTGAAGAAGGCTAACACAGATAACAATAATAGTATCAAAGGTTCAGTTCTGCCATGACTATGAACGACACCTGTTATTCCATATGAGAACCAGCAATTTTAGTGAAGATGTAGCATGGTTTCATAAAAATAGCAAGACAAAGTGTGTAGACTTAGAAATGGATTAAAATTAGCTCATTAAAGTGAAATAAATTATTTGGTTAGTATACAAATATATCTTATATTAAATATCCAGCTAAACTGATACGTAGTAGCATCATTTCAATTACTTTGCGTTTCAGGGAAAAATTGTTCTTTGTTATTTTATGTAACATTACCTGAAACATATAAACAGCTCTTTTGTGTTAGTGTTACAAGACGCCACGATTTCATCTAGGAACACAAAATCAGGATGATGTAGCCACATCAGCGTGCTATGAATAAACTCTTCATTACCAAAAAATGGTACTTTTTAAAAAATATATATAAATTGTTCACATTGTAAAGTATATCCTACTCATTTGGTAGCTTGATACTGCAATGTCCTACACTTATTTTGTTCAAATATTGAAATAAGAGTGCAGTTTGTAAAATATATGCATTTATCCACACTTAAGTAAATGAATAGTTTCAAATCTGGCCCGACATGGCCGAGCGTATTAAAGAGGGTCGCGTGTTTGCATCCCTGTCCCGCCAAACATGCTCGCCCTTTCAGCAGTGTGGACGTTATAATGTAATGGTCAATCCCATTCTTTGTGAGCAAAAGAGTAGCCCAAGTGCTAGCGGCTGGTGGTGATAACTAACTGCCTTCCCTCTAGTTTTACACTGCTAAATTAGAGACGACAAGCACAGATTGCGGCCCGGCATGGCCAAGCGCGTAAGGTCGTGGGCTTCGTAATATGAGGGTCGCAGGTTCGCGTCCGATTCGCGCCAAACATGCTAGCCCTCCCAGCCGTGGGGCTTTATAACGTTACAGTCAATCCCACTATTCATTTGTATATGAGTAGCCCAAGAGTTGGCAGTGATGACTAGCTGCCTTCCCTCTAGTCCTTACGCTACTAAATTAGGGACGGCTCGGTGCAGTGGGTTAACTACCTACTCACTTAAATCCCTGTTTATGAATCCTCAGTGGTTGCGGCCCAATGTTCATTGACGAAATCGAGTGGCAGATGATGATGAGCACAGATAGCCGTCGAATAGCTTTGTGCGAAATTGAAAAGAAACAAGCAAATTTCGAACCAAAAGCCATTTTTTTTATTATTTAATTTGAAAATTGTAGTTTGCAACACTATGTAAGTATCACTCAACTTTGATATTTATACTTCTTTAGAAATTGTATGTATGATGGTTTGTCTACAAGAAAAAAGAATAATTTTATGAAGATAGTTAGGCACATCGATATGGTAAGATTTATATGTTAGCATTGTTTGTTTGTGGAATAGATCTATTTTATGTTGCTGTAAAGCATACATACAGTGCTGGTTCTAAAACAAAACAGTTTTACATCATACACACAAGATTACGTAAACTAACTGTATGGACAGATCAGTTACTAATTTCCAAAAATGGCATCACCATCTTCTTATACAAGTAATTAATAGATAGTTTATTCGCAATATATATCATACGATATTTGAGCTTAATTCAACATTAATCTTTGGTCTCCAAATTCAATATAAAATATAAAATATAATTTGTTTTTGAAACTTTCTTCAGACAGAAAGAAACCATGGCTATAGTGGTCACGTGTTATCAAATAATTTTGTGTTTGTTGTTTAGTGCAAAGCTAAACAGTAACGTGTCTGCAATCTAATAACCGTAGATATCGAAATTTGACATTTAATTCTATAAGAATAGTTCGTTCGTTTGTTTATTTTTAGAGAAAAAGTGAAACTGTATTATTTTTCATGTCCATCGAGCAAAATTTAACCTCTGGTTATAGCGTTAAAAATCCATAAATTAAAGACTGTTCTGTAGGTTAACCTAATAGTAGTTGCAACTTATAGTTAAAATTGTTACACATAAACAAAATATTGACGGTACATTAAACACCCAAGATGGTAGAATTCAATGTTAAATCCTTCCAAAATTTTTCTTTTCATTTATACATATCGAACATTCTAATAGTGTTACTACGAGGAATAAGGAAATATTTAAAAAATGAGAAAAGTTGGTTGGACACTTTATCACAAACGGCAATGTTAAATATTAAACTTCAGATGCAACTAATGAGTTGACAATGAGAGAAATGTATACTTTCTGTTAGTGATTTTTATTTATAGAACAAACGATGTGGCTTAAAACGTTAAACCTTAAATTGTTTTGATTTATTATAATAAATCAAATAAATATATACTACGAAAGAAACAAAATTAAGAGGAAATACACAGGTTCTTAAGTGTAGTTTACTTTCATCAGGTAATACATCAAAATATAAAGACAGAAAGCATATTTAATGGGAAATATTAATATATTTGAGAAAGTAGTTATTAGACACAAGATTATAGAAGTTTTATCAACACAAAAAATAAGTATAAGAATTAAATTATTATCAATTAAGTTTTTTTAATATACGATGATAAACTGAACTACAAAATTCGTTATAACTCTAGTGTAATGTCAACGTCTCCACCTACATCGGAAATCTTTATTTCCTTGGTCCTTGTTACAGTGTTGATATCATCTGCATGTATTTTAGTAGA
This sequence comes from Carcinoscorpius rotundicauda, assembly GCA_011833715.1. Classification (NCBI taxonomy): domain Eukaryota; kingdom Metazoa; phylum Arthropoda; class Merostomata; order Xiphosura; family Limulidae; genus Carcinoscorpius; species Carcinoscorpius rotundicauda. Next base: position 85,955,394 of record CM022397.1, read on the forward strand.
TTTCTATATTTTAATTCTAGCCATCTTCAATTTGTGTTGCACATAATGTATTCCTTTTCATTTTCTGAACTTGAATCTGAACATAATTTATACAATGATACTTTTGTTTTCATTTCAGTTTTTACACAAGAACATCTAATGCTTATAACAGTGAGGTGGTTTTAAAACATACCAATGACAATAACACTGCGAAAATAAATAGAAAAACTACGTTTGTACAAGAGTGTTGCTCTAATCACTAAGATGAAAACTTCGTACCTTTATTTGTACAAACACTCTACATGGCCAAAATTAATATATAGAAATCTATTAAAATATATGCAGATGATGTCAAAACTGTAACGAGGATTATGGAAATAAAGATTACTGATATTGTCCTAAACGTGACATTGCCTTATAGTTTAAAGTGTAAACTGATTTATTTCGTATATGTTCTTTACAAAATACGGAAATATAAAAACTCTTAAAAACGTTCATTCATATTTTTTCTCATTCTGTCTATTTATGAATTATTTGCCTGTCAATTAATCTCTGATTCAACTCGTATAGTTCATCTTTTTGTATTGCATTTTTATGGTAATTCATAACCAATAATAAATATTGATTTATGAAAGAGAATACTATAAAGTAAGTGTCAATTAATAGAGTAATTCACAGTAAACGGCTCGGAAAACAAAACGATATAGGTAAAGGAAAAGGTTAAACCAGACATTATGCGACTCCTTCTCCTTTTATTAGAATTGCAGTTAATTTAAACAGCATCGTTTCTTGACATAAAGAACACGCCCGCTTGCGAGCCACATGTGACATAAGAAACACAATAAGCAATACTATATAAACACATGTGAGTTATTGTTTTTATCAGCAAACAAATGGTACACTTACTCACGAAACATTTTAGGATTTAAGTACTGATTAAAGACTTGTTAAATGAGGATTAAATACTTCTACACTAGGTACGAATGTGCACCAAACATTATCTGTTTTGTCTTGAATGGAAAAGAAACCTGAGTTTGAAATAATCCCAAATATCTTTTACCAGAAAAATTAAAATATTGAAGGAATTTTAATTATGTTTTGCATTTTGCGCAAAGCTACATGAGGGCTATCTGCACTAGCGATCCCTAATTTTGCAGTGTTAAATTAGAGGGAAGGCACCAACTCATCAACATCCACCTCCAATGCTTGGTTTACTCTTTTACCAACCAATTGTGAGGTTGACGGCCATAATATAACGCCTCCACGGTTGAAAGGGCGATCATCTTTGGTGTGATAGGCCACGTTGAAGGAAATGTAAAGCATTATCGATCAGGTTATTATGAAGCACGTGGGAATAACAGTTGTTATTTTTGAACGATGTCACCAACAATGTTATAAGAAAATAATAAATGATATATTTTCCTTCTAAGTTACTCTTCAATGTAAAATAATCCTCATGATCGTTTATGTTGATGCCAACCCAGCCTAGCTAAAAGTAGCAAAATCACAAATATATAAACAACAAAATACAGGAAATTATATACTAAGAAAAGCTTACAGATATCCAGGATAAACAAACGTGACATCCTCACCAACTATTCAAATAGTAAAGGCAATACTTTAGGAAACATATGAGAAAAACCATACTTTAGTGCAACGACAACAGCCGTCTGCTAGTACAGCGGTATGTCTACGGATTTACAACGCTAAAATCAGAGGGTTCGATTTCCCTCGGTGGGCTCAGTAGACAGCCCGATGTTGCTTTGCCATAAGAAATACACACATACACAACAACAATATTCATGACCTCGGTATATCTCCCTTCAAATGTTAGGAAGAATAATCTAGAAAACTTATTATCGGTGACAGTTTTAGTTACATTTAAGTCGAATAAGTTTAATTGTGAATGTACATGAACAACAGATGTAACAGTAGTCAGTACAGAACTGTATGTGCAATCTTTCTAAAATTAAACTCTGATTAAGTGTACAAGATGCAACAAGGAGTAAATGGTATGGGTGAAAAGGATATATTAATTAAAACATTAGCGTATAATTTTACATAAAGTAACATAACGCAAGTAAAACAACGACAAAAAGGATATATTATCATAAAATCTGCGAAAAGAAACATCTTGTTAAGAAAGGAGCAAGGCGTATGCCGAGCACCTAACCGTCCCTCGTATAAAACACGTGTTATAAACTTAATTCCAGCGCTGCAGGTTGTACAGGTTTATAGTGTAGTGTATTATATCGTCCATTTGACGAGTTCAATGTATCTAACCTATTTATATTTCAAGACATTGCGTTTACTACAAATGGAAAACATTTAATTCAATGTCATCTTGTGGCACAATGGCATCTTAGAAAACTCACACTGTGGTCGGAAGGGCACAGATAGCCCATTATGTCACTTTATTCTTTATTCAAAATGAACTCGTTCAACAATTTCACAATTTTTGTGGAAATTTAACTTATAAAATGTCCGTATTCTAAACATTTGACTGTACAATTGCTTCAGGGAATTGTTTATTTTTATCTCCGTGTTATGTATATGTGTAAATATTTTGTTAGCGACAACATGTCGTGTTGTGTTTAAATTTTCGTTTCTATTATTCATTTTTCCATATTTATATTATTGTTTCGAAGTTTAAACTAATATTTTGTTATTCATTTAGGGTAACATTTTAGAATTTTCTTGAATTAAGTGGCCTGGCATGGCCGAGCGCGTTAAGGCGTGCACTCGTAATCCGAGGGTCGCGGGTTCGCGCCCGCGTCGCGCTAAACATGCTCACCCTCCCAGCCGTGGGGGTGTATAATGTGACGGTCAATCCCACTATTCGTTGGTAAAAGAGTAGCCCAAGAGTTGGCGGTGGGTGGTGATGACTAGCTGCCTTCCCTCTAGTCTTACACTGCTAAATTAGGGACGGCTAGCACAGATAGCTCTCGAGTAGCTTTGTGCGAAATTCCAAAACAAACAAACAAACTTGAATGAAGAAGACCAATCATATGTTTGTAAATGAGTGCTGGTGACTTCGTGTCTAGACGTGTAGTCTCGTGCAAGAACGGACACGCGCGGATTGCTCTGGAGTTGTATGGAAATTGCAAGATTGTTTGAGAAGTAGGCCTACAGGTATAAAAGACGGTGACGAGAGATAGATTCAGTCATCAGTTTTTATTCGAAGAAAAGAGAGATTCAGTCATTAGTTTTATTCGTAGAAAAAGAGTGAGATTCAGACATCAGTTTTATTTCAAAAGAAGAGAGAGTTAGTTATTTGAGAAAGATTAAGTGTTTGCTGTGAATATTCAACTTGGATTTGTGACTGAAGTTAGATCTACGGAAGTTGTGATTTTATTTCGTCAATCTCTACGATACATCTGAATTACTGCTTGAGCTGAGAGACGGCGATTTTATTGAACTGTGAACTGTTTCGGAATTTCTTCGTGGGACCAAATTCACACGCTAGACTGGAATTTGAGACTTTAATTTTAGATCATTACATTAGATATAGGCCAGTACCGTTTGGTATTGTGATTTATTTTGAAGTTTGAAACTAATATTATTTTGTTTTGTAATTAATTTCGAATGTTGTAACTTAATATCTGTCACTGTTATTATATAATTTATGTTATATTTGTTAATAGGTTAGTGTAATAAATTATACAAGCTGTTATCTGTGTTTTTCTGTTGCGTTTAATCTACGAAGAACTTAAAACATAAAAAATACGTAACACTCCGACAGACCGACTTCAAGTAAAAATTGCTGTAATAGCGACACTATTAATGTAGTCTTATAAAGATATGATACTGATATGCAAACTTCGTAAATGTCTACATATTTTTAAAAAATCCAACCTAAAAATTTTATAAGTATAAACTTTATAAAAAAACAGATATGTTATTCTTTATGATACTCACTATTTTGATTCAAGAATACGGTATTGGTTACGTAAATAATTTAGTCTTAATTTATAGTACGACTGTATCAGTGGATAAGTTGTATGTGCTATGTTTAACTTCTGTGGTGGCTGTTTTACACATAAATCTTCAGTTCCTGTTATGTTACAGAAAAGCCAGTGACTCTTTATAAATAATGACACTTTTTGACAATGTGATCTGCGCTGTGGAGCACATATAATGAATAAATTATTTGCAGCATAGTTCGTTACTCAAAATTTTCTTTCGTGGGAGGGGTGTTATATATTATACTGTATTTCGTCTGAGTCTCTTATTTATTATATTACACACGTTACGTATTACTATTTCAAAGAACCGGAACTTTAATTTTTACAAACTTTCAGACAGCACTGAGATTCATATCCAGTTTACAACTAAATATTTTATCGACTACTCATGTTCACACCGAGAAAATTAATTCCGAGTTGATATTGTTGCGCTTCGATTAAGCTAACAACATCTTTCCAGGCTAGCCTCACGTCTTTCAGTTATCTCTCCTGTGTCGCGACTAATCTTCATCAAAGCTCTCGAAGATACTATTAATCACTAGTATTTCATACATATCTAATACATTGTTTATTTTTACGCACACGAACTTTCTGAAAATTTCGAGATGTGGAACCTGCACAATAAACAATTAAAAATATACGTTACTGGTGAAAAAGAAAATTATACACAAATAAGCGTAGACATAATAAATGCGGTAAATCTGTTACAGGGTTTTTGTATCCCCATATAGCAGATATGTCTAGGTCTGTAAAAAGAGAAGTTTACATCTCGTATGCGTGTTTGTTTACCGACGGATCTAATGTCAACAGATGGAACATAAAAAATAAGGCAAAACACGTGCATTAACAGAAGGAAACAATGCTTTATGAAAGGCTTTGCAGTGTACAAAACAACAATAAGTACAAGTCTCCTTAACATTTGTATTAAAAACGAACAGTAAAGCAGTTTAGCTATATAATACATTATTAACCTAGTTCGAATTACCTTTCTTCTTTCTATTTTATTAATAAGAATATTAGAAGGTCAACTAGAAGTAAGAAAATTGGTTCCAAATGACGTGAGTAAAAATGAGAAATGAAGCTTTCCACATTTTTAGAGTGAGTCTGATCCTTTACTTTCTGAATAATTATATATACAATAAACAATTACGTTTGTCAGTGCATGTTATCCTCACCTTGTGACACAGGCTACCATATAACAGTAAAATATGCAACGGAATGAGTTAACTCGATCAAGCTTCACAAACTAAGCATAATGAACATACTAAAATAATACCCGTGTTCGTATATCATGTGGGTTAAGTTGTACACTAATTGTTTCATTAAATTATGGATAAAAAAATTTTTTAACTTTTTATACATCCTTAAGGTGTTTCCTACTTGTAAGTTTGTGTTCATCTTCTATGAGACATTCCTCATGTTTTATACTTTTTCTTTGATTGTGAGACACTTTTTTACGAGGCGTTTATCTTCTTAGCTCTGATCTATCTCTTATGGATTCAAGTAAATAATGTTGTTGATCTATCATGTTTTGAAACCTTAGGTCCTGGACTCTTCATTTATTTTTCCCGTTCTTTTGTGTTTTCAAAAGATTGGTTTTCACTATGAGCATATTTTCATTACTGTGTTTCTATCTTCACTTCTCACTTCCACTTATTTGGAATCCAATTACAGAGTACAATACTCTTTGAGAATACTTTTTCTCTCGTGTGGTTTACTTGGCTTCAAAATAATCTCATCTTCTTTTTCGTGCCAATTTTATAACATTACACTCTGTAACAAATTTTATTCCTGGATAGTGTGTGCTATTTGTTATTACTTATGTTGTAAATGTACAGAAAATGGCCCTTCAGACTTTACGTTTGTTACGTGGATAATGAAATTCAGAAATAAGGCTATTAGTGATGTCGAGAAACCCACTTGTTGAGAATTTTATATGCAAAAACGGCTCGTTTGGGTTCTATTTAAAATATTTTCTGAACCCAAACGAGCCGTTTTTGCATATAAAAGAAATAAGGCTAATTTTAAAGCAAAAACGGGCAAACTTTCAAAATTTCATTTATATTATGTCTGAATAAAACAACGTAAGATTCATGATTTATATATTTTTGTACTAAAGTTACACAAAAATGTTTAGAAGAGAGTAGTTTTTCGAGATTTGCGACTGTAAGGTAAATCACTTTCACTCATCAGTCTCCAAATATTTATCATATCATGTTTTCATTATACGTTCCTACATCAGAAAAGCAAAGCTAGAAGAGAAAAATAGATCTTTTCCATTTAATGTAAGCATGAGCAATTGGGATGTAACACATTCTGCCCAGAAACAAAAAAAATGTAAAAGAATAAATTGTTGCATCCAATGACATAGTGGTATGTCTGCGGATTCACACTGTTAAAATCCTGATTTTGGTTCCTGTATTGGGCATGGCAGAGGTGAACAATTGTGTTGCTTTGTGCTTAATCCAAAACAATTCTAAAAAATGGTTGACTTGGAAAAGAATATTAGCTGTTTTCAAGAAATTTTTGTTGTTAAAACATATCTCTTATTCATGTCAATACACGTCTTACAAACATGTTTTTTGATACACTAACATGTCATTAGTTTTGTTACTTGTTTTTATTATATATATTTTTATACATCTAATTTCTATGCTTTGTTTTTTGTTCTCTATAGTCTGAACATTTACTTAACCAAAAGGAAAATTGCAGTGATATTGCATATCTACATTAAAATTAGAGATTTTATATGTTTTTCTGGTTAGCCAAATGATGTCTGTATGTTAGTTCTAGTAGACTAGTGCTTTAAGGAAACAATGATCTCGAGGTAACATCATCTGTTTGATAAAGAGAACACAACCACAGAATTGAGGAATACTTACTTAGAACAGCTTCTACCTGAAGTAAATTCCTATTTGGAGATCAATGTGTTTTATTTGATGGACTCCTCTCAAGAGCAAGAGACAACTGTGGACCTAATCCCAATCCTGTAAAAGTGACTGTCATTTGTGTGCTAAAGTACGTAAATTGTATTTTCTTTTTACCGTTTATTATACTATTACATTTATTTGTGGTATTCTTATTTTTTTACATCAATGTATATCTTGAAATCTTATATATGTCATCAAATTCAATTGGTAATTGCTTTATTCCTTGTTGTTAATAAAACGACTGATATAATTTATACTGCTTTTAATAAGAAATAATTGGAGGAAAGTTCTCCCGAATATTCAACCAATGACAGCTTCAGGTTACTTATCTTTTTTGTAGAATCTCTGTTTAGTGCAGGTTTAATTGTGTAAATATAAAATGATTCTTTTATTTTTATTGTCTTCCAGAATTTGTCTGTGTCAATGATTCGAGTGTTTTTTTTTCCAGTTTATTCTGGGTCCAGTTGTCGTGGCGTACTTGCAATGGATGAATTTTGTGTTTTCATGAGTCTTTCACTTGCCACACTTAGTGTCATCAATATTATCTTCAGATCACTAAGTTGTTTCAGAGAACCTCTGGATGTCCATTTACTTCTGAATAAATGTATGTTTACTTTTCATGTCTCTAGTTTCATTCTTCACAAGTGTTGGTTAGTCACACTATGAGGAACTTTCACAAACTAATATTTGAGTTATTTGCTGAATGAGAAGGGCCAAAACACAAAAGTAAAAACCCAGATTTAATTAATGTGTAAAGCAATAATTACAGATGTATTTTTCATATGTTTCATTATGAAAGCAACAATAGTAGAAACTGTCTGTTGATTTTAACACAATTTACAAGAAAACTATTTTTTCATAAGACAACATGATTACATTAAAATATTTGAGTTTCGTTTTCATGCTTCATATTTGTGATTGTTTTCGAGTGATAAAATCCTGGTCACGGATTGGTGATGATGGTTTATATAATCCTTTTTTCAAAGGAATTGTTAAAATAAATAACTAGTTTATTCATTTGCAACGTGCACAAATATTACTAAACTATTTGTAATTTGTGTATCTTCCTCAAATTTATGTTTTTTTCGTGTTTGAACAAAGTTACAGTAAGCTATCTGCTGTGATCACTGCGTGGAATCAAACATCAGATTTTAGCATTGTAAGACTTAGACTTACTGCTATTTCACGAAGGGGACTGAATTAACACATTTATATTCATGAATAGGCGAATTTTTGGAACCATTAATTAGAAATGGTGATACTGTCATAAAGTTTTGAATTTTATCAGATAAATAATTAAATTTAATTACTCAGGATTTTGCGTTAGTTTTGAAAATAGCCCCTTGCAACTACATGCTGTTAGATAAGACCATAAATTATAATAACATTTTTTTTTCAATTTCGTAGAAAACTAACTACACAAGAGCTGTCTGTACCAGCCGTTCATAATTTAGGAGTGTAAGACTAGAGAAAAGTAACTAATTATCATCAGCGACCGCTAACTCTTTGACTATTTTCTTACTAACGACTATTGGGATTGATCATAATGTTATAACGTCCGCACTGCTGAAAGGGTGAGTATGTTCTGTGTGATGGGGATTCCAAACTGCAACCCTTAGATTACAAGTCGGGTGCCTGAGCCACCTGATCATATCGGGCTTACAGTAATTATTCGGCAATGATACCTATGACAAACTTATGATTTGCTCTTGGAACTAGGTTAACATTGTCATTGTAATATATTCCCGTTTCGCTATGACAAATGTAAATTATATTTTTAATACATAATATACAATTATATGTTAGGTACAAAATTATATTACGCAAATTTGTGTTACATTTCTGTGAGGTTTCACCTAAAGCGTTTTTATTGATCATCTTCGTAAAACTTCTATTATTTTTACACCTTTTAAGTCCTACAAGACATGACATTAAATAATATTAATATAATTTAACTCAATATTAAATATACCGCATTAATTTTATAATTTTTACACTTTGTGTTCAGCCTGCTAAAAAGATCTAATTTTAATTTTTATCAGCATTATTATTTGTGATAAAAAGACCAATATAAATGGAGTTTTCTTGAATACATTATGTACAGTGACTTTCAATTCAGTAAACTGCTCTCATGTCTGTTGCTTAAATAAATATCTTACTTGAACTGACAATTCTAGAAATTCTCAATATTTTAAACTGTGATCAGTAAAGGAGATAAAACAAATCGAGAGATATCCTACAATATAGGTTTTGTCCATTTTAATATACCTCTGTCACAGATAAGAAAGTTCTTACATCACAAACACTCTTTTTGTATTTCATGTGCCCAGGAGAAATAATACCTTACAAAATCTTGAGGTTGAAATCAAACGAGCACTCAAAAGGGTACATACATCTGCCATGACAAATTAATGATCTTTGGTTTTTAACAAATACGTAAATATGTGCATATGTCTATTATTGTTAGTGGACAGGAACCATTTGTGGGAGGACATACGATGAAAAATAGTTACCGAACAGAATGAGCCATATTTGTATTACTAGAAACTTAACATTTATTTGTTACCAGTTGAGTATGGTAAAATAAGAAATGGGATGTTCCTAAACACCTATTATCACTAAATGCCGACTAACACTGAAGGATAACTGATAATCAAATACCAAACAAGATTATTGGACTGGATTAGGCTCTTTAAAGAGCCATGTCATAAACATTTTTTTTCACTTTTACCTAGTAATTTAGATAATGTCCACTGCAATAACTATGCAACAAATAAGCTGTTCAAACTCTGTCCCACCTGTTGACGGGAATTAAATATCATGAGTTTATCTGCTCTTCAGTAATGGCAATTTAATGCTTATTTCTTTTTGAGTGGAAAGTAAACATAAAATTCAGGTGTGGAAAATTAGAAGTAGAAAAAGTCAGGAGATTTATTTTAAAATGTCATTGTTCCTACTGAAAAATCTGAACAATGATGTTTTCTTTCTTCAAGTTTCCAAATCAGCTGTGAAACAAGTGTAAAAATTAAAAAAAATCTATAACTATGATAATGAGTTGTTTGGTAATTATAATAAACAGAAGCACACATTATATTTTCAGTCTTTCCTGCCATGATGCTTTGATTACTTGGATGAAAGAGTGGATGAAAGAGTTTATGATTATTTGTTTTTATTCTCAGGATAACTAAAACTTCATGAAGTCAGTGGTTTGTAAAGGTGGGTTTGCTTGAAATAATCAGTGAACAACATTTTACCTGTGACAAATATATATATATGTAAATGAATGGAAACGCATTTCCACAACACTACACCATAACCTGCATTACTTTCTTCTAGTGGATGTAACTTCAAACAACTCTTCTAGCCTGTAATACATGTAACGTAATATAACAGAGTGAAGCTTCCACAAGGATTAAAACTGTAGCAAACAGGTTTGAGTCACGTGATCTTATTGTGGGGGGGGAGCGCATCTCTTTGATATAGTCACATCGTAAATGGTTAAATCGCAATCCAATTTCTCCAATCCGGAAAGAGCTACGGAATGATAGGTAAATATACCAACAAAGTTCAGATAATTTTAGGATTAATGACAATATAGTTGAAATTATTGGCTCAAAGCTATTGGAAGAATTATATAAAAGTGGGTTTTCCAACTTAAAATATTCATCAAAAAACAAAGTTCTCAACATTCATTATGAAAGTTCTTTTTACAGCTTTTGCTGTGGTCGTCAGCCTGACGGTGACGAACGCCAACTTTTTAATCATCATATGGGAATTGATGTGCGGTAAGTTCTTTTTCAAAGATTTTTAATATATAAATTGCTGGGTAATCGTTCTATGGAAGTAAATGTTTTTAATTAATATCTCCATTAGGTCAGGACAAAAACAAATAATCTGAAAACTATATCGAAATATTATCAGAGCAAAGTTTTGTCATATGCATTGCTACTTTATTAAAGTTAAGAAAAAATATGAAACTGTAGCATTTGCATCGTTTTAATTTTCTATCAATCTGTAGAGTTAAGTGTCGGTTTTAAAATTTCATCAGATACCTTCTAAGTTGTAACATCTACTTTTAGAGCTATTTTGATGAGTACTAACTTGTATTTTTATAACTCAGCAATAAAAAAATTGAGATTTGCATAAAATTATGTTTCTAATTAAACCAGTAAAATTTAGAAACAAAAACTTGAAAGTTTCAGATTTAACTATTAAAAATTGGTAAGTTTCAAACTTACGTAATACAAATCACAAAAAGGGATATGTTTTAAATGTAAAATCTTCAAAAGAAAAATTAAACATTATTTGTTTTTCTTCAGTAAAAGTTTTGGAAAGAAAAGAAAACACTTTCATTGATAACTGCACTTATAAAAAACTGTCTCAACAAAATTTACTCTGTTATGTAATAGAGTAATGACAGCTCGTTTTAAAATTAAATATAAATAAAATCATATTTCTCATAGCTGATAAACACGCCCCCCAGTGGCTCAGCGGTATGTCTGTGGACTTACACGCTAAAATCCGGGTTTCGATACCCGTGGTGGGCAGAGCACAAATAGCCCATTGTGTAGCTTTGTGCTTAATTCAAAACAACAACAACAACAACTGATAAACATTATTGAATGTTAAGTTTTCGAAGGAATTAGCAGTTGTATCTGCGGTTGTTTCTAGTAGTTTATATAATGATTCATCTCACTAACTCACAACGATACTTCAAAGAATCTGTTGTAATATATCTTGTATTGTGTATCGTAAATATGCGAATCAGAAAACCTACGTTTAATAAAGAAGTTTCACTAATACTGGTTCGTAAAATTAAAATCAAGCCCACTAAATAGATCAGACATGTTTTTATTTTATGTAGGTATAAAAGACGATTCTGCAAAAATGAATCATCTGAGAGTGTGTATACGAGAACGTTTAAAACAACAAGCAGAATGGGTAGGTGTTTGTGTTATAATTAATCACATATCGTTAACTCAGTGTAATTTTGAAAACGCCCTCCATTAATACAGTAGCATGTCTGCGAACTCACACCGGTAAAAACCGTGTTTCGATACCCGTGGTGGGCTGATCACAGATAAGCCATTGTGTAGCTTTGTGCTTAATTCTAAATATAACCAAAACATTTTGGAAATAACGTGTTGCTAACATGAATCTTCTGTCTTAACATATTTTGGTTTTCAGTTAAAATTCTAAAAGATAATTCTATGGATCAAGAGTTCGTGTGTTAGCGATAAGTTTACGGAATTACAATATTCAGTGTTGCAGGTTTATAGATCACTTTTTGGAAGGATTTTACGTTTTACACATGTTGAAAACGTAATCAGCGAAATTTAAAAATGTCAACACTATTTATCTCATCCAAGATTATTAAGTGTTAAACATCGACTAAGCAGCAGTTCATATGAGACGTGCTATAAAATAGATGTTTTTGTAGTAAAATTCTCCTGGTTCTTCGTACAGCACCTTTATAATGATGTCTGCAGCGCCCCTTACCTTAACTAATGTAATCAATTCCCATATTGCCTGCAAGTGAATCCACATTAATAATATGCGTTGTACAGAAATAATTACTACAATATAGCAAGGCCCGGCATGGCCTGGTAGATTAAGACGTGCGACTCGTAATCTGAAGGTAGCGGGCTCGCATCCCCGTCGCACCAAACATGCTAGCCTTTTCTGCCGTGGGGGCGTTATCATGTAATGTCAATCCCACTATTGGTTGGTGAAAGAGTAGTCTAAGATTTGACGGCGGGTGGTGAAGACTAGATGTCTTTCCTCTAATGTTACACTCCTCAATTAGGGACGGCTAGCGCAGATACCCCTCGAGCAGACTTGCACGAAATTAAAAAAAAATAATAATAAACCATATAACTTATTCTCTAACTTCAAGTTTGTATGGCCTTCATCTGATGCACGTGCTTACGTTAAACCTTAACGATCATTTCTGATATTCTACATGTATTTGTTCGTATTTGAACACAAAGATACAGAATGAGCTATTTGTACTCCTACCAACACGAGTATCCAAAATCGGTTTCTGGCGTTGGTGGTCCGCAGACGTATTGTTATTTTACTGGGGACTGTTTTACGTGTCTACTGTGTCTCTATTTGCTGACTTTTTATTTGTTTTATTAACTCGTTGTTGAGAGGTAAATACGAAGACAACAAGTTTGTTTGACGCATGTAATTTTCATTCTACTTGATTTAATTATTTACTGTGTACATGATTACACAATAAATATGTTGTTATATTTAGATACAGTTTACAGATCTAAAACAATGTGGTGTTGTTTCTTTTAGTTTTGTTTTCCATCCTCTGTCTTTCCTTCGAAATATTGTTTTATTTCAATTCTTAAGTGGCTGTTTATGTATAACTAAATATATCATCTTCATTATTAATAAAGAGAAAATAAATATATTTAAAGGTGGTTATAATAGAGTTTATAAGAATCATACGATCTTTGCCATATGGATGTGGTTAAACAAGTAACTTTCATGAAAACAATTTTGCAAAATGTAATATTAAAGTTGAATGACCAGAAAGTATTTTTAGCACAAGATTCTAGATGCAGTTGAAAAATGTGACTATTCAAAATATCCTTATGGTGATTTCAAAGAAGACGTGAGAGAAATGTGCAAAGCAGAAAGAGAAGCAGATGAGAAGGTGATGATTATCTTATATATGATTTCATGTTTTATCTACGTTTATATTACTAGTCTCTAAATTATCTTATTTAGTTTTGTTGTATAATTAACTATCGCTCGAAATGTTTCCTTTTATAATCCCAAATGTTTTTATTACAATTTGGGGCTGACTTCACTCGATATGTTGGATACAGCGTAAGCAGGTGTAGCTTCAGTCACGGAATCGAGCTCGTATTTATTCTGTTTCAAGCTACCCTGTTTTAAAAACAAACTGGACCGGCTTATGGATGCATATTATTCCGCAAAGCATGAGAAGAAAAACTTGGATAAATTAAGTGAAGAATGATTCGATAGTCTAAATATTTTCAGTCATTAAAGATCATTACTGTCTGATGAAGTGCGTCTGCTCGAAACCTCACACCAAATGAGCAGAAAAATGTTTTCATCTGGAGGTTTCAGTTTACGAGTATTATTTATTATCATTTATTATACTCTATTCGGTTTAGATCAATTTTAACTTATACTACGATGGTATCAAGTAATTGTTGTTTTAAAATTTAATTTTTTAAAAGCCTCTTTGTAGTATATTTTAGAGGCTACTACTTACAAACTAGATAATTAATTTTGACAGTGGCTTCTGTTTTTTAGGTTTTACGAGGACACTGCTCTAAAAGCATCTTTGAAGATTAATTTCAAATCTAGTTATTTATCTAACTATATTTAGCGATTTATTTGTAATAGGATAGATAGAACAATATGGTACTATAAGGTAACTATTAATCAAATTTGAAATTTGCACAACAATACAGAACTATGTTAAAGCAACGTAACTATGAGAAGTACTTAATTAAAATTTTATATACACAGCGTCATAAAATGTAATACATAACAATAATACTACCATATAAATTTTGATTTGCCTAAGAATAGATGCAGATGTATAAATCTATGGTATTATAAGTCAACTATTAACATAATATTAGAGCCATAGGAAGCGATTGCTCCACCCACGCAATGGCCTGACCACTTTTCCATGTAATGTATAGCTACAACTTATGTATTAAAACTCACTTCTTTTAATTCAGTGACTCAAGATTTAATTTCACAGTTTTAAATCTTCAAATCTTCTTGGGGCGGATATACAACCCCAGATCTTCTAGAAATTACATGTTTTGCATCCTCGTAAAGTAATATTCACATATCTTATGTTTTTTATTGTTAAATTATTTTATTGCAGTAGGAAGGAATATTTTAGTGTTCAATCCATTCTTACATGACAATAAGAAATATTCTGGTCCATTTGGGCTATGCAAGCTAGTAATTTACCTTATAACCTAAAATTTCGAAACCACCTTTTATCGGAAAATATTTATTTCGTTTGCTTTAAATTACTTGCATCTCCTAAACCTTAAAGCAAACAGTTCCAAGCGCAACAATGCTGTGAAGAAATCAAAGGTGACTAAGTTGTAGGTTATTTCTACCGTGAGAAAATGTATACTTCACACTTTATAATACAATTGCAATAATTAAAGTTGGAAGAAAAATGAGGAATCAACAATATTACAACTTTAAACACCTCATTCACATTCCGTTTTTTAAATAATTATTAAGTTCAGAGATGTTAATCGCTTGGCATGGCTAAGCGTGTTAAGGCGTGCGACTCGTAATCTGAGGCTCGCGGGTGTGCATCCCCGTCGCGCCAAATATGCTCGCCTATTCAGCCGTGGGGGCGTTATAATGTGACGGTCAATCGCATTATTCGTTGGAAGAAAGAGTAGCCCAAGAGTTGGCAGTGGGTGGTGATTACTAATTGCCTTCCCTCGAGTCTTACACCACTAAATTTGGAACGGATAGCACAGATAGCCCTCGAGTAGCTTTGTGAGAAATTCAAAAAACAAACAAGCAAACAAACAATCAACTCCCTTATTACAATCTTTCCTTAAATACACGCAGCAATACAGGAATATGATATTATAACGATAAATGTAGAAGTTAGTTGCCTAATATTCGCAATTTTGGTTTGAAGGCCTGAGATGAATGACAACTGCAGTGATTTGTTACAGATGAAAGTATGTGTTGAAAAATAAAAAACAAACAATTTCTAAATCATTAACAAGCAGAAGACTAGCTGATAAAGTAGTTGGTTTTATTGTTCAGAATAAACTTCTGTGATCTGTAGGGAATCAAACTCTTAAGTTTAGCGACTACAAGTTTATCGCTAAGCTACAAACTGACTCTTTGGTTGGAGATGTAGTTGAAATAAAGACAAATTGCATAAAATTAAATAGCATAAAAACTGTACATTAAAAATTAAAAGTTTAAATATTACTTGTACTTGAAATAAACATTAAAACTATGCTTGTTCACATACAAGTACGAGCAACAATAAAAAAATTAACAAAGCACCAACGAGACACCAAACAAAATAGGCCGGCATGGCCAAGTGGATAAGACACTGAGGGTCACAGGTTTGAATTACCATCACACCAAACATGCTCGTCCTTTTAGCCCTGATGGCCTTATACCGTGATGACCAATTCCACTATTTTTTGGTAAAATAATACCCCAAGAGTTGGCGGTGAGTTGTGGTGACTACCTGCCTTAGGTCTGTTTTTACACTGCTAAATTAGGGACGACTAGTGCAGATAGTCCTCATGTAACGTTGTGCGAAATTTCATAAAAAGCAAAATTCTGGACTCTTCCTTGTCTTTTTCTTCCTAGAGCTCACCATTAAGAGTTGGATGACAATAATCATGAAATATCGTCACTCCACGCAAAAGTCACAGTGTTGTCCTCTACTTATAAATAAAACACATTACGATTAATTATATCATGAAAGAAGAGAAAGCGGATACTATGTAGGTCTGAATTTGGCAAAATTGATGTAAAAAGTAATATATTTCTGGAGGTGTGTCCCACGACTCCTTCTGCATTCTTATGTTATTTTGCAACAATGTTTGTTATAATTTGTTTGTAATAATCAACGGAATGAATAAAGTAATCATTTCCAGCTCACCCATGAAAAAGGAAGGTAAACTTTTCAGGTTATGGGATCTCTATTATTTTGAATTATTTCTGTGTTTTCTTCAAACTTTCAATTTTATAACATATTCCATTTACTTCTTCATTCAGGAAGTAAAAGAATGTGTCGTTAATGAGCTTTTAAAAGCTGTAAAGGGTCTGGACGATGTAATGTCTGATGCTGTTAAGAACTGTTTCTGAGGATGTTAGGTAAGAAAATCAAAATATATCAATACATCAGCAATAAATGAAACGAATATGTTGAAACTTGAACATTATATGTTTTAGAGAGTGTAAACGTATTCTTTAAAATATCGTAAAAGATGTTTTTAGTTCCATATAATATAACTGTTTCACAACAGTTATACAGTCGTTTTAGTGACTAATAATCACAAATTTCACTTTGTACAAGAAATTCCACGACAAATAAAATGTACTGTAAATAATATTTTTAGATAGTATATTTAATTTTATTCTGACATTTATTTTATTTGTTGGCACAGTGGACTGGCACTAAATTATTCACATATTTTCCAAATGTGTGGCTATTTTTTTATGATGATACCCCACCTTTTTCTTTTAAGACGTTATTTTATTTAAATAATGTCAAAAGACATTTAATAGAAATCCATATTTGTCACTATATATCTATAAGACGCTCTAATCTACACAGTGACAGGTTGGTATGTCCAGGGACTCACACAGCTTGAAACCGAAGTTTGATATTTGTGAGGGACATAGCACAGATAACTTATTGTGTCACCATTATAGAACTCTGACTTTATGTTGTTGGTTTAAACCACAATTGTATCAAAAAATTTGACTAATATATTTAATGAAATGTTGGTGGATCTGTTGTAAGTGAACTCACGACAACATTTATGTATTTCAATGTTATTTATACTTACAGCTTCAATGGATTACTTAACAGCTAATGAGGACCAGCATCTATAGAGAACCTATAATATCGTTCTCTGAATCTGTTGTGGTTTCCTTTGTGTTCGGTTGTGTTTAACTCTTAAATATCTTTCGTCTCAAAAATAAAACTCCTTTAAAGCAATACAATTGTTCAGTTTGTTATTTTAATTAAATATATATTGTTTGTTCGGGTCTTGTTTTAAGAAAGAAAATTCAATCTTTTCTTTTTAAATAAAATAAAAAAGAGGTTTCCTAAATATGTTTTGCACAGAATATTTCAATAAGGAATGATAATGCCTCTGTAAATTATTTTTTTTGTAATTCGTTATTGGAACGTTTTTTTATAATTGTATTACTAAAACTTTCTTAACACATGATTGAACCAAGTGTCATAAATTAACTTTGTTTGTTTGTTTAAAAGCAAACTTTTAGACAATAAGCTATCTGCGACCTGACCACTAATGGAGTATTTAAATAGGTGCTTGGGTACTCATCCCCGGTGCCCATGATCATAATGTGGACTCTTTGACAGTTTTATTCTTCATAAAATCACATAGGATAGAGAACCCGTAAAGGTTATTAGCTCTTAGACTGAAACAAAATAAAATCCGTCATTGTTGAGCACAAAATAATGAAATTAAAGTTCTTGCGATATTAAATCTGTCCAAACTAGTAGAAGGCCCGGCATGGAGCGTGTTAAGGAGTGCGACTCGTAATCTGAGGGTTGTGGGTTCACATCCCCGTCACGCTAAACATGCTCGTCCTTTCAGTCGTGAGGGTGTCATAATGTGCAGTCAAGCCCACTATTTGTTAGTAAAAAGTGCCCAAGAGTTGGCAGTGGGTGGAGATGACTAGCTGCCTTTCCTCTAGTCTTACACTACTAAATTAGAGCCGACTAGTACAGATAGACCTCGAGTAGCTTTGTGCGAAATTCAAACAAACAAACAAAACAAACTTGTAGTTAAAATATCATTCTAGAAAATGACGTTTCAGTTTTTATGAGTATGAATCATATTAACAGTGTTATTACGATAAATAAAAATATATATGTGAAAACAGCTGGTAAGGGTTGAGAAAAATTTTATGCAGAGGAGCGAAAAACGTTTCGACCTTTTTCGGTCTTATTCAGGTTGACAAAGAAAAAAGTGGTAACTATATCTAAACTAGTAAAGATTATGTTCCTAATAGAACATAAGCTGGAAGCCTCATTAATAAACAAAACCCTTCGGCGTGTATTCCTGTACATGGTGAGGAGACTTTATAGGGAAGGTTCTGCGATCTCGACATCCACTCACGTGTCTGCAACGTGTGGTGACCCGTGAAGGTAGGGAGAGGATACTGTTGGTTTAGTGGTCTAACATTAACACACCACTTTTACCTTGAATTCCTTTAGATGGGCGGCTTTGGAATGGCCCCCTTGAGTCAATCAACTGGTTCACTTGAGTTAGGGTAAACTAACTGCCAGTGTTGAAAGTTCTCAACATGTATTTTGGCTATTGTATCTGTTGCTGGTGTTTGTGTATAGTGCTCACAAAATCTTGGTGTTCATGTTGTTTCCTTGTTTGATATTGTAGTCCATCACCTCGAAGGGCTTCCATTGAGGAAGGGATCAGTGGGAACCGAAATTTTCCGTTTTTATTATGGATCCTCGGAAAACAAATTTAAATAAAATATAGAAAAAACAGTCCATAGGCAAACAACCACGTCTTTGTGTTTCTGCAGCATTCTTCAACATCTCTACCACCGGTTGTACCTCATTTTCTTATCCTACATTCTCTTTCAGACAAACTTTAAGGGCAAATGTCGCCATTTTTTATTTAGAAAAGAACTGAAGGGGGACTAGCTGGCTCTCCATAGTCAGTAAAGAAGCTACTATCTGATGACGTGTTGGTGGAAACATCCATATCTCAACGCAGTAAATTCTCTTGAATTCTTCATGAGGAGATGTTCTGTTTCCTTGGCTCATACCATCACTGTTTCTTCTCTCTACCTGTCGCCTCGAGAGACATATGATCAATCAGACCTTCATGCTCTGGTTAAACAGTTGCCGTCTTTCTTTTTAATCCTGGGGGACTTTAATTGTAATCATCCTCTCTGAGGAAGTGCTGATATTGATAGAATGGTCGCTATATAGAGCATATGTTCTTTGATCACAACCTTTCTCTTTCACTTATTTTCATGCACCTAGTCAGATATTTACTGCTATGGATCACTCCATTTGCTCACCTTCATTTCTCTTTCATTTTGAGGGTTGACAATAAACCACGATGCAGTGATAATTTTCCTATAAGATTGAGAGAAACTAGCCGTGGTCGATGCCACCCGATCCTCGTGCCCAGTTGGAAGCTGGCCCTCTTTCACTGCTATCGCAGCACTTGAATCTGCCCTCGCCTGTAAGCCATCAATAGACCACTGTGTGGCAGCAGTAGCTGACTTTATTATACAGGCTTTTTTCTCCAAATTTATCATTAACGCTAGAAAATGTCATTGACGATGGTGATAAAGTCTATATTGATGGTGGCTTTAGCATTCTTGGGATCATTAGCCTTTTGATTCTGTTTTTGCGCTATGTTTCGCTTTTTTATTGCTTGTATAGAGTTTAATATTTTCGTTATCTTTGATGAATGTTTAGCATAGAGAGCCTAGCCGTTTTGTGCCACAAAGCGCTAAACAAACAGACAATTAAAGAACGCTTGAAATCGGAAATATGTATAATATACAATAACAAAGGAATGATATTGTATAGTAACAAATATGAATCAATGACTTTATTATATAAAGGAAACTCTTTTGTGTTTAAATATAGCTCTGATATGTGTTTTCCCAAACTTAATTTCTTAGACCGGATAGAACAACGCAATAATTTGTAAATATATAAGGAAATACATGTTAATTTTAGGATAGTTAAAAATACTCGCTCCAGGTTGTTGGATAATCATAGAACAATGGATTTTCTAACCGGAAATCTTTATATAAACAGCAAACTTTCTAAACATGAAAGTTTCTTATGCAACTGTTGTTGTTCTCGTAACCCTCACGTCGACGAAAGGTTTGGTTTGATTTGTTTTGAATTTCGCGCAAAGTTACTTGAGTACTATTTGCGCAAGCCTTCTCCAATTTAGTTATGTAAGACAAGAGGGAAGACAGCTTGTCATCACCACCCACCATCACCTCTTGGGCAGCTCTTTTATCAACGAATAGTGGGATTCGCCGTTACATTATAACGTCACTAGAGCTAAAAAGGTGAGCATGTTTGGTGCGTGGGGATAAAAAGTAAAATCTTCTGGGTTTGGTAGTGTGGTCAATAGCTATAAGAAATTGATAGTCAGTATTGAAATATTCAATCAACATTTTTGATTCGGATTATATTGGGTTGAGGAATAATTCGTGAGCATTTTTTTCAAGTTAAAAAATATATTCATAAATGAAACGCTTTCGCAAAATATTTCATGTCATTTGGTAGATAATTTTTTGCTCTAATAGATGATGTGTTTGATTTTCATATTTCTTTAATTTTTGCTTTCATTTTCAGCTCATTAAATGGAATGTCAAGTGGGCAAAATCGAGCATTTTCGACACCATCTGCTTTTTGCATTTAATAGAGGTGTTTTAAGCTGCCGAAGCTGCTCGTGAGATTTGTTCTGTGTATGGCAAAGGAGCAATGCCTGAAAGTACCGCCCGCCGTTGGTTTTCGCGCTTTAAAAATGGGAATTTTGATCTAAAGGACGGGTCACACACTGGTCGATTGTTGTTTTGAATTAAGCACAAAGCTACACAATGGGCTATCTGTGCTCTGCCCACCACGGATATCGAAACCCGGATTTTAGCGTGTAAGTCCGCATTCACACCGCTGAGCCACTGGGGGCACACACTGGTCGACCAACTGTGTTTGATGAAGAACGATTGAACCAGCTTCTTCAGGAAAACCACGTCAAAAGACTAGAGAATTAGCGAAGCAGATGGATCGTGATAAAAAAAAACTGTGGTGAACCACCTTCATTCAATGAGCAAGGCTCAGAATCTCGGCGCTTAGGTGCCGCGGCGTATCGTTAATAATGACGTGGAATTGAGCGCTTGGTTGGACGAAATTTTTGAGTCAAGACCGAAACACTTTTATCGCCGAGGCAACTTATTGAATGATGGGAGGAAGTTATCAACAACAACGGAGATTTTATTGTTGACCTATTTCTTGCAATTTCGTTTGAAACAATGCATACTATATACCTAGTTATTACATGAAACAAAGTATCATAATAAATTGTGTTCTATTCTTTTATATTGTATTCATGTACAATGTTTTGGGTGTAATGTGTTCATGCATTGAACATTGTATAGTCTTGCATGTAATGCTTGAATGAAATTATTTAAAAACACTCACGAATTATTCCTCAACCTAATACATTAGCTTCTGAAATAATATGACCAGTCAAGTAATACGCTGTTACAATAGATTGTGATTTAGAATCTCTTACTTAGTCAAAAGTGCAAATTATCCTTCTATTAAATATGTTTCTACAAAAGTTGGTTTGTAACATGAGAAATATGACCAGTTTAAGTAAATTAGAATTGTTTTTTTTTATTCAGAGACAAAAGAAGAAAAGCCTAAGAAACTGAATGAGCTGAAAAAATGTACTGAATCCAAAATTATAGATAATTCAGAGTGGGTTGGTATTTCTAAACTATAATTGCTTTGACAATTCATTCCAATTTGTTAAACAATAATTGCTGTCTTGAATCTACAAACATTAGAAATAAATTACAGACCTAGAACGACGTAATTGACTTTTCCTTATTTCAATTATAATTTCCATTTTTTGATTCTGTGTTAAGAATGTTACATACTTTCTGTTTGTAAGTAGCTATCGATGCCTAAATAAGAGTATTAAATTGACTGTAAGCAAACAGAAGTAAAAACATATTACAAAGTAGTTGTGATATTATTTAGCACAATTATATCGTTTCTGGCACAAAAATGTAATTATGAAATTAATTGTTATTAAAGTAAAATCAAAATATATAAAACATAATTCATTTGTTAGAATGTATTTTTCATTTAAAGCTTTCAGATGCAATTCGGGATTGCGAATTTGCAAAATTTCCTTACCAGAATTAAAAAGTGTTCTTCAATGACATGTGTACTGAAGGGAAAGACGCAGATATACAGGTGATGATGAAGTATTATGCCCTCCAGTGCCTCAGCGGTATGTCTGCGGACTTGCACGCTAAAATCCGGGTTTTGATACCCGTGGTGGGCAAAGCATACAATGCATTGTGTAGCTTGGTGTTAAATTCAAAAACAACAACAACTGAACTATTATATATATTTATTCATTTACGTTTATCTAACTAATATTTCAAATATTTACTTATATTAAAATGTTCTATAATGAACTATTACCAGAAACGTTCATTTTATAGCTATATTTGGCAGTTCTCAAAAATAACATTTCAGAACCCTGCAGAAACGGTGATTCGCAACTTCATATAATGTGTGTTCCTTCACAATATTCGCCATCGAATAATTAATTCAGAGTATGTTCTTGCAGTTTAGACGTCTCATCTACGTTAAAATTGAAACTTTGACCATGTATGAAAGTCAAGAATGAAAGTTTTGCGAACACATACATTAAAGTTCGGGAATTATTAAGAGAGGAATGCATTAAGTAACTTAACAGTCACTATTACTCACTTCTTAAGCTTGAAACATATACATTATGTTCTTGTACAAACTTCTGATTTTGTAATATCTTACATAACTTACATTAAGTGTAACGACTCAATGCTTGCAGAACCTCAAACAATGTGTCACTGGTAAATTTGCAGCAGCTCGTAAGGACCCAGAAAACACAATCTCTGAAATTATTAACGAATGTTTACAAAGAGGTACGTTAAAAAGGTTAATTATACAATTATATTGGAAATACATCTTGTGTGCTAAAGTGTATAAATATTATCTTTTGCAAGACAATTTAGATATTTTTGTAATTTCATATAACGCAACGTGTTATATATAACGGTTATACTTTGTGGTAACTACTCACGTATTTTAACTTTCAGATGAAGTAAAAAAATAGCGTCACAATCAGAGTGACATTATTGGTGGACCTTACCATGCGCGTTTAATGGCTTTGAATATTTTGAGGTGATTTAAATAAATCATCGATGTTATTCGTGATTTTTGATCCAAATAAATATTTCTAATAAAATCAATAAAAATAACAATTGTGAAAAAATAATACATTACCAAAGATATTTTAACAAAGCAAACCGGAAATCTTTGGTTCTCCTTATTATATGTACTTTGGATGATTTTCAAGTTTTTTACTTTTTGATGTCCTACTGAATGCCATCCACTATCAAATAGTGGGTTATTCTTTACAATCGTATAATGGAATTAAATATTGCATTTTTACATTTCCACAGCTCAGATGGAAAGAATATTTTTTAAAGGAACTCGAAACAGTCAACTGCGAATTGAGTGCCGAAACCACAAGGTCAAAGTTGATGACGTAAAATAACATAACCTTTGTGATGTTGAAAATTTATTCGAAGAGGAAAGTTATTACCTAGGGTGTAAAATACTAATCTGTTAACAATGGTGATGATGAATGCTATTAAAGTAGTTATACATAGAGTTAAAATGAATTACAAATGCATAAGTAGTTAATGTCGTCTGAAATACACATATCATCTTAGAATATTTCGTAATTTTTTTTATCCAAGTAACCTATATGCATCATGAATTTTATTGTGTAATAATAATTTTTACCGTAGCTTAAGGATTATTTATTTACATATTAATGTTTTTTTCATTGCACTGAGGGTGCTTTTCTAACAGGCTAAGGGTCACGGGTTCAAATCCCCGTTCATGTTCGTCCTTTCAGCTGTAAAGGCGTTATAATATGACGATGAATCTCATTATTCGTTGGTAAGAAATGAAACGGTAATTGGAATCATCAACATAATATTGGACATAAAAAATGGGCTTTGGAGGTTGAAAATGAAACCGATCAGCAAGAGGACATAAAATTGTATTACAAGTAAACCTGTAACTAGACAAATGAAGAAAATAAAAATATCCTCAAACATTTTCTCCCATTAATGAATTTATAAACAAATTCTTGAAACTCCCAAATAACGGTGCCAGGTAAGGCATTAAGTTCAGTTTTTTCCAACTAAATTTTCTCTTGGAATTCACATCATCACCCACAGATAAAGCTCAAAATTAATTTTCTATAAAATACGAATTATCTTTAGTTTACAATTCTGACAACTGAAAACAGTTCACAATTTAAACATGTTTATAGTGTTTTTAGAGAGGTGTAGAGTTTCTTATGGCCTTAGTCAAGATCTTAAGTGGCTTAGCACTGAGTCTGAAGGCTTTTAAGGCAAAAATGCAGATTCTGATAATTGTTTCGTTTGTTTTTGAATTTCAAGCAAAGCTACTCAAGGGCTATCGGCGCTAGCCATCCGTAATTTAACAGTGTAAGACAAGAGGGAAAGTAGCGAGTCTTCACCACACGCCGCGAATTATTGAGCTACATTTTTACCAACGAATAGTGGGTTTGACCGTCACATTATAACGCCACCACGGCTGATAGAGCGAACATGATTGGTGCGACCGGGATTCGAACCCGTGACACTCATATTACGAGTCAAACTCCTACCTGGTCATGCTGTGCCTGGTTCTGATAATTCTGGTTGGTAGATCACAGGTATCCGAATTTGTAGTTTCGTGCGTAACGTCATAGAATCAGAAATATTATAGCGTATTCAAAATTTGTAAGTCGATTAGCGTGTACGACATACCAAAGAATTTCAGTTTACATATTCTGCTCAACAGATGAAAGGTCTTCCGTGATGACGAGAAATCACTTGAAATAAAAATGTCTTTCTAAGACGGCTTGATATGGGTATTAGCACTTTAATTCAAACAACGTTTCGACAGTCTCAGTTAATCTTCAGATTAACAAAGAGATAATCTGCAACGAGTCTAAGGAACGAAAGTGTAAAGGTGTACGGAGATGTAGAGGGCGATGCAGTAAGAAGTTAGGTAATTAGTTAGCACAGGTATTCATGTGTTTCTTTGTGTTGATTTCATTTTGTTTCAGTTATTGTGTAAGTAGGACTCCTTGATTTTTGTTTAAAGAAGTTCACATTTCTTTTTTTTTGTAAGGAAAACAGTTTTGTTAATAACATGTCTGTAATTAGTTAGTTTCGTCTTAAGAACAAGTCGATGTTTAAACCGATATCATCAATATTTATTTTCACGGTCTTTGTTACACTGTTGAAACAATGTGCATATACTGATGTGACGTTTGTTTAATTGTAATTAAACAAGAAGCTACACAATGGGCTATCTTTGTTCTATCCACCACAGGTATTAAACACGAATTTAACCAGTGTGATTTCGTAGACATACCATTGTACCATTAGGGGTAATATACCTGAGAAAAAGGAATAATGTTGTGTTGCAAATACGTACACTATGTATGTACGGTATGAATTTTAATATTCGTGTTAAAGGTATTGTGAAATAATAATGATCACTTTCATAATATTTTGATTTCATATATAAATATATGTTTTCATACGAAGTAAAGTTTACAATGACATAATTAGTTGCCAAATCTCTTTGTTGACAGTGAAATATCAAAGAACATAATTATTAATAATCGTGTACGAAACCGACTGTTGCAAGATTATTTGATTATTCGTGATGACGAGAAAATCCACTTGTAGAGAAAAATATACATGTAAAAACGGCTAGTAAGGGTTTAGAAAACTTTTATGTAGAGGAACAAACAACGTTTCGACCTTCTTCGGTCATCGTCAGGTTCACAAAGAAAGAAAGATATATCTGACTGATAGCTAACCACATATTTGAAGAGAGTTGTGTTATTGATTGCAGAAATATAGAGGGCATGCTTAGATGTTTGATTATATTTTTAATATAGGTATAAAGGTGTTCCTTTGTATTGGTTTATTTTCGACTTGAGTTAATGTATAAGTAAGGCTCATTTAATTTTTCGTTTATGTTTGTTTCTTTATTTAGTATTTGAATGTTTCTCAAGGTTATGTTGTGATTATTTGATTTGAAGTAGACTTGTGCTACTTTCTACAGAAAACAAAAACAAGTAAACAACCGAAAATAACCAACAGAAAGAAGACAACATCGACTATTTTATTGACATCCAAACTTCCCAGAAAAATGAAAAAATGTATTTTCGAGAAGTACCTAAAATATCATCTCAAACGATTTTTTCAAAAACGTTTTCACAAAACAGAAAATTAAAAAACATCCTTGCAAAAAAGACATTAGTTTTACTGAAACAAGACAAAAATATAAAATTCTAAAATCAGATAAAGGAAACACTATAGTCATAATTAACACGAATGAATAATCCAAAACAAAAGAACATCCTATCAGACACAAACAAATTTGAACCAATACATATAAATCCAACAAAGACACACGAAACACAACTAAACAAAATACTACTAAAAATGAAAAAAAGCCAACACAATTTTAAAAACACTTTATTCCTACCACAAGTATACGGATGTTATGTATATGTGTAAATATTTTGTAAACGACAACATGTCGTGTTGTGTTTGAATTTTCATTTGTATTATTCATTTTTTTCCATATTGATATTATTGTTCCGAAGTTTAAACTAAAATATGTTATTTATTTAGGGTAATATTTTAGAACTTTCTCGAATTAAGTAGACCAATCACATGTTTGTAAATGAGTGCTGGTGACTTCCGTCTAGACGTGTAGTCTCGTGCAAGAACGGATATGCGTGTATAGCTCTGGAGTTGTATGGAAATTGCGAGATTGTTCGAGAAATAGGCCTATCGGTATAAAACACGGTGAAAAGAGACAGATTCAGTCATCAGTCTTATTCGAGGGAGAGAGATTCAGTCATCAGTTTTATTCGAAGACAAAGAGTGAGATTCAGACACCAGTTTCATTTCAAAAGAGGAGAGTTAGTTATTTGAGAAAGATTAAGTGTTTGCTGTGAATATTCAACTTGGATTTGTGATTGAAATTAGATGTACGGAAGCCGTGATTTTATTTCGTCAATCTCTACGATACATCTGAATTACTGCTTGAACTGAGAAACGGCGATTTCATTGAACTGTGAACTGTTTCGGAATCTCTTCGTGGGACCAAATTCACACCCTAGACTGGAATTTGAGACTTTAATTTTAGATCATTACATTAGATACAGGCCAGTACCGTTTTGTGTTGTGATTTAATTTTGAAGTTTAAAACTAGTATTTTGTTTTGTAATTAATTTCGAATGTCGTAACTTAATATCTGTCACTGTTATCATATAATTTATGTTATATTTGTTAGTAGTTTAGTGTAATAAATTATACAAGCTGTTATCTGTGTTTTTCTGTTGCGTTTAATCTACGAAGAACTTAAAACATTAAAAAAATACGTAACAACGGAATACCCAAACCTCATGAACCAGCTTGTCTATACGACCAATAATGTCCACGTACGAATCATTTAATTACAATCTTGGTAAATACATAGCAATGGCATTCTCCAAATATGTAACATCAGCCAGCTCATTCATCAAAGACTATTTAATTTCAAGTCTATTCTTAATAAACTTATTCATAAAGTCTTAAGGGCCACTTTCAAAGTTATATCCTTCTTTACGGCAGTTCCAATCGCTTAAGCCTGCAAGATAGCCATAAAATTATATATCCGAGATCCTAACCCATCAATAGACATTCCAATCAACGAATTAGCAACCCTGAAAGAATTCACCACGATGAAGACAAACTTCTTGTTCAAAAACACAACTATATACAAACAAATGCCTTAAGCATGGGCAACCCAGTATCACCTGTTCTAGCCAATGTTTTTATGACACAAGTTGAAACACAACCAATTAATATAGCATTACATCCACCACTATACTAGTAGAAATATGAAAATAACACATTTGAGTGATTCACATTTACAGAACACACATTAATTTTTTTGAATCACATTAACTCTATACATATAAATCAGAATTTCTTAACCTCAAAATTACAAGAATCGATACACAATTTAAAGCAGAAATCCACCGAAAAATCACTCATACTGGACCATACAATAATTGGGACTCAGCACATGAAACAAAACAAAAACTCAACAAACTAAGAAACCAAATAAACACAGCCATAAAACTTTGCTCATCAATTAAAATTAACAACGAATTAGTCAAAACATACAATACTTCATGAACATCAATACGTTTCCTACACAAACCGTAGAAAACATTATACGTACATACCTAGACAAAAAATAAAATCAATTATCAAAAGTAAATATATCCCACGAGTTAAAAAATCACGAAACTATATATTGCTGCATACCATATACTCTCGACACAAGAAGAAAAATAACTAGCATTTAGCAAAAAACTAGTTACAAGATATGACATTCCAATTAATACTAAATTTATTCAAAAACCAGGCACAAAACTATCGTAAATACCATGTAAAAAATACACTGAAAAACACCACACCAACATTATTTATAAAATACAATGTGATAACTGCCACCACTTTGATATTGGAGAAACAAGAAGAAAAATGGAAATAAGATTCAAAGACCATAAAAAAGTAACCTTCACACGTTTTCAAACACTGCAAATCGAATGAACACAACATAACCATATAAAATTCCCAAATACTAAATAAGCAAACAAACATAAACGTAAAATTAAAGAAGCCTTACTCATTCAACAACTCAAGCCCAAAGTAAACCAATACAAAGGAATACCTTTATACATATATTAATAAATTTTATCAAACATTAAAGCACGCCCTCTACATTCCTACACTCAGTTACACAATCCCCTTTAAACATGTAGTCGGGTACCTCTTTCTTTCTTTGTGAACCTGATGATGACCGAAGAAAGTCAAAACGTTCTTTCCTTATGTAATAAAAATTTTCTCAACCCTTACCAGCCGTTTATACACATATATATTTATTTATCGTAATGATGCTGTTAACATGATTCATACCCATTAAAACTGAATGTCATTTTCTAGATTGATTTAAGCCTATCTTTACTTTCTTTTATATTTTACGTGTGTATTTCCGAGAACAGTAGCTTAATTAACATGCTATTTAAAGTTATGTTTATTTGTAATCACTTTAACTACAAATTTAGACTAATTTAATGTCGTAAAATTTCAAGTTTCATTTCTTTGTGATCAATAATGAGAGATTTAATTTTGTATAAGGTCAAGGGCTCATAACTTTTATGAGTCCTACATCCTATTTGAATCAAAAGAGAATAAAAGTGTCAAGGAGCCCACATTAAGAGTATGGGCACCGGGGCTTAGCACCTAATGGTTTTCCTTTTGAGACTATAATGATTAATAGTAATGACAATCCCTTTATTATTGAAGAAAATCACAAAAATAAACGTGTCTTTCAACCAGCAGGTACAAGTTTTCTTAAAAGCGCATAATATTGTAAACTGAATGGCAACAAAACTTCCTGAACCAGAATTGATAAATTTACACTCTTCAACTCATTAGTCTGTTGTAGGTTTGAAACTAAAGCAACACCTACGATAGTTAGCACTGCTGACACAGCTTGCAATAAACTAAAGGACTTTTTAAATATTATACTAGCTATCACATATACCATAAGTATTGTGCTGAGTAAAACTGCATGCAATAAAAAAATGGTATATATCGCGCCTCCAGTGACAACCAACTTCAAACAAAAATACTAAATTGTCTTAAGTTTTTCCAGTCTCATAATTTCTGAGTGAAATTATTTCAGAAAAGCAAACTTTCTACACATTAGAAACATAGTAAAAGTAAATGATAATGAATTGTGCATGTGACAGATTAATCATATTTTTATCTGGATTATTGCTGTTGTTATTAGACTGTAATGTTAGATAAACTTTATTCTAAATTTAAAAGAGGCTTTTTTTCAACAGGAAATAAAATTATATCTTGGTTTTAATTGTTCAACATAGTATTAAATACTCAATATAATAATAATTATGTTTTGTTTAAATTTAACATTTGAGATTATTTTTAATAATTTGTATCCATCCATCTAAATGATAAGTGAGAAAATGCTAATGAGTTTGCTGAAATAGCAGTCTTCAGAGATTTTAGGTTCTCAATTCTTTAAATAAAACAATGAAAGTGGTTCTACTGGTACATTCGACTCAAGATACCCATTGCTAGCTTGAGTAGTGTATGATCAATGTTGTCCAGAAGAAAAACCAGCTTATAAAATTATTGAGTCTCAGAGGAAGTATTGGCCAAAGCCTAGAGACTGAAAGAGGTCATTGGCACATGTTTGTTGATGCTAGCTACTTCATGAAGTGGTCTGAGGCTTACCCATTTGTCTGATTGATTGGTACCGTATATCACTGAAGTTGTAGTTGAGCACTGTACAACACAGATTGAAGTTTTAAAAGAGAATCAGAAAGACCTGAAAGCTAATTTCATCAATCAATTATTATATGAATGTTGTAACGTGTTATATGTTGTAAAGATTCACACTTTGCCTTTTCACCTACAGTCACATAATTTAGCATAAAATATAAGCTAGGCTACCAAGCATATGCTTACCAGTTAAATTGATCTCAAATGTAATTATCACTTGCCATATGCCAAGCTTATGTTTTTGTAATATTCATTATTCACTATTGATGTGATGTATGGTCCTCCCTCATAAGGAGATGCCCAATAATTATCACAAAAATACATGCCTGGTAGTATGCATATATATTTGTGTTTTCGTATAAGTACAAAGCCACCTTCGGGGCCAAACAGAGTGAATCAATTTAACTTTATAACTATTTTATGAAGAGAAAAACAGCATACATAACATAATAATGAGATTTATTATTTTTATTTTCGATAGATATATATCTTAATTTCTAGTATACATATTTGTAATTTAGGTCCTCAAGAAGTCAGATTTGTATCCAGTTTTACAAGATTAGTTTTGTCACAAAAAGATGTTTTTTTTTTTATTTTGAGCATTTTAATTTAATCGTTTTCTTAGCCATACTTAATTCAAGCCACACATTGAAAAAATCCCAATTTAACGTGTATTTAAAATAACATTTCCCTTAAGAGATTTTACGATCACTTGATTTTCATTTGAATTTAACCTGTTCTCTGACATAATATCCTTCTTACTTATATATGTAGATATTTAGGCTTTTCGTCCAAATTTGTAATAATTAAAATTTACTCAAAATTCGATAATCCTCCTACGATTTGAAATTATGAACCAAAATGTTTTATTACATGACTTAAAATAGAAAATTTGTGATGAGCACATTATAAACATTAATTATATCTGCAAGGTCAAATCAATATAAGCTTTTTCTACACACGAAGTTTTCAAATATACATGAGATAAATGACTTGTTACAACAGGAAAATGGTTGTGTTAACAAATTGGTGTTATTAAATTTATGGATAAAAAAAATTGAATATATGTTCCCACGTGAAATATATAGTTAACCTTGAGTACTGTGGAATATAAAAGTATAATATATTTTGAAACAACATGTTTCAATGTTTTCCAGGGGCAGAGTGGTATTTGTGAGAACTCACATCGCTAAAAAGTGGGTTTCGATACTCACTGTTATTGGAGCATATATCGCAAATTCTATAAATTTGTTTTTGATTATAAACAGACAAACATATATATTTCCATATGATATTATTTTTGAATTACCATATTTTTCGGTGAATAAGATGCTTTTTTTCCAAAAAAGGAGTACCAAAACCTCTTCATGCTTTGCACCGAAAGTAATAAATCTTATTCCCTTGGAATAGCGCATCTTTTACAGGAAAAACTAGTAACTAGCGCAATCAACCTCTTCACTTCTTTGTGCTTGTTTTTTTTTTTCCATTGGCTAAAGAAAATAGGTCATCATGAGAAATGTCTGTAAAACAATAAAAGAGTCATATCCATAAATAATGCAATAAAAACATATAAATTTGGAGTACATACACCAAGATGACTGCTTTCAGAGCTCGTTTTCAGTGAATTCAGTGATAGAAAAAAAGATTTGTGAATTTTTTTTGCAATGAATCAACAATGTTTTGATGTAAAAGTATGAAACAACCATATTTTATTTTATTAAAGACACCAGTTGTGAGGTATTCAAAAGAATAATAAAAAATTATGCAGATGCTTAACAAATAAATTATGATTACTGGAAAACATTTATTTCCGTAAAGATATGTTGAAAATCGTGACGCGTCTTATAACCAGAAAAATACGGTAGTTATTTATTATAGTATGTAAAATTTGCACATATAACACGCACAGGGAATTAATTAAATTTCTTTTAAATGTCTTCATTGTCTTTTACAGACCCCCTAACTGGCTCAGCGGTATGTCTGCGGACTTACACGCTAAAATCCGGGTTTCGATACCCGTGGTGGGCAGAGCACAGATAGGCCATTGTGTAGCTTTGTGCTTAATTCAAAACAACAACAACAAGTCTTTTAGAAATAACAACAAATAAGCTCTTTTGACTTGCACGGCTGTAATGTTGAACATGTAATGTGTAAGAAAGTAAATAGCTGTGCCAGAAAGTTGTATGGTAGGTGATATCTAAAATATATAGCTTTAAATGGATGTTTATATTATATATAGCAACACATGAGTAGCATTAGTTGTAAATCCTACATTACCTGTTAGGTGAGAAATGTTAAATTAAAATAGTTTTGTGGAAGTTTTCATTGAGGAGGGTTTGAAGAGGACAGTTCCAATCAATTAGAAGTGTTAGTCTATCATGCAAGGAAGTACAAAATACTGCGTATTTTTGATTGTTATAGTAAAGTATTTTGGTACTTTATGTTATACGATGTTATGAATTCAAGCATTATGAGAAGCACAGTATTACTCAGAGACAAATTACTTGTTTTTTATTCATTTAGATTATCTCATTTTGACACTACTAATCAGTTTTACTTAAGTATATCATTATATCAGCTAGTTTGCATCTGTACTTCATGATAATTTACAATTAATCTATAACTGCTCCTGGAATTCTTAAGAACAACACGAATACACATTAATTCTTTCTTTAAAAGCCAAAATTATAATATATTATAACATTAACATTTAAATGCCATGAATGAGGAGGAAGAAAACATGTCGAAACACAACAGAGAGAAAGATAAAACTGAAGGAGAAGTTGTGAAGAGCTCAAAGAATAACTTAAGATATTGTATTTGAAGTAATATAAGCTTTCATTGATATTGGACGTATCGAACGCTGTCGAAGATTACCAATGGTAAAGTAAAAATAAATTAATTTAATTTAAAAGCGATGACCATACTGAGAGATATAAAGTGAGATGGGCAAGGAATGACGTGGATGGTCCTTAACTTTTTTATCCATATCATATATCATTAAATTAACAAAACATTACCAAATGAAAATAAGTCAATACACCTACAACTCACACCATACGTTATTATGGCTGTATTATACATGAACTTAACGTATCCAAAATAAAACATCAGTACAGGTGTGATAATCACAATGATAAAGAAATATCCAAGCGCCATTTAAATAGTATACTTTTAAATAGAACAAAACTCGAGGATAAAAATGTGGCATTCTTATCATACCACTATAAGCCTGTAAGAAGGAGTAACTTGAGTTAAATTGGAATAAATAACAACCCAGAAGTTTCTGAACATAAACAAAAATATCAAACACGTAACATTAGCAATATCATTTCTATTCATGTGTTACATCCTGGCTGTCAAATTGACCGAAAATTAACAATGATTTTATACAAAATAGATAACTACATAAAGAAATCAAAATGTTACAAGCTACTTAACCAGTAAATTGTCTAATTTTAATATCTTCCGATAAAATTTTGACCTAAACAACTTTCTGAACCTCTTTTAGCCTTAATGGTAGATATCGCGATGATCTAGTTGCCAAGAAGAAGACAACGCCAGACAAATGGATGATGTATGTGTCAAAACTAGTTTCTACTTTCTGACAATATTTTTCCGTTTAGTTTGGTTTTAAATTATCATTTAAATCAAGTTTTAATACTTCAATTTGTGGAAGTTGTTTGGATCAGGATGATACAGTTCTTATTAGGTAAATACAGTGGCCCACTGCATGCTGATACAGTATCATTTGTTTTGGGGAAGAATACCGTTATTCTTACAAAATACAAATTCCAAAGATCCATGCCTCTTGCCCCTTATAATTTGGCATTTATAATTAGAGATTGAAAAACATAATCAGGATGAAATAACTATGTATACCTGAAAAAAACAAGAAAAATGGGAAACAGATAATGCCAATGTTATTATGAGTTCCTCTACATAAAACAACAAGGAATACAATAGTTTAATAAAAATTAATTTTTATTTTCTCCATTGACTTCAACTAACTTGTATAAAATTACACCTAAATTTTTGAGGAATTTTGGCGATAATTATTGAATTTAATATCTTTTCACTTGTGTTAAAAAAGGAGCAGTAAAATATGAACTTTACGTTTACTTTCAAAAGTTCTTTACAAATATAAAGGAAACATATACATATGATACATGTTATAGAATATGTTACATTTTAGAATTTACAAGTGCACGATGTTTCTCTAATTGAAACAAAACCTGCATCACGTTAGTTACTGTTTGAACCACAAAGAAATTGAAACTTGCAATTCCGCATTCTAAGTTTGTTATCTTGCTGCTCTCCTACCAGGAAACTTGCATGTTCAAATATTATTCTAGTGATACTAGTAACTGTACAACATGGAATTATATTGTATTATTATTGTTTCATTACCTAAGACTGTGAAATTTAGTATTATATTGCCATTTCTATAAGAAAGGGTGCCGAGTAGGTAGATGACGTCTCAAAAATAAATAAAACTGTAGCCTCGTTGTACAATCATATCAGCGTTGCATCACAACTCTATTTTTATAATTAATACTCTTACTTTCTGCTAACAAAGTAGACTTGTCCTTACCTAAAATCCCCTGCTGGTACAGCGGTAAGTCTACAGATTTATGATGCTAAAATTAGGGGTTCGATTTCCCTCGGTGGACTGAGCTAATAGCCTAATGTGGCTAATCAGGAAATATAATGATACGAAAAGAAATTCCGCGATTTCTGAGATATGCATATTTTTCCCAATATTCATACCTTTATGATTGCATTACTACTTGCCCCCAGTGGCTCAGCTTTATATCTGCGGACTTACGACGCTAAAACCGGGTTTTGATATCCGTAACGGAGAGAGCAGAAATATCCCATTAAGTAGCTTTGTGCTTAGTTAAAAAAAACAAAAAAAACATTATTTCTTTACTCTACAAGAGCTCAATGTACTGTAAGGTAGACATATTAAATTTATGTCATCTATTTCTCTTCTATTAAGTATTTGCTCCAGGAAAGCTGAATTTCAACAGCCCTACTACTTAATAAAGTAAAAGCGATTATAGTGGGAACAAATAAACTGTAATTATAAGAAGGTATGGCTTATTATACTTCTAAGTGATAACCTTTTGTAAACTTATGACTAAACTATATAATTTTGTGTTTTTATGCAAGATTCTGTGGATCTATACAGAAATGACAATTGTAACACATTTTTCATGTTTATTTGCATTATGCAATATATTTAACATCAAAGTAATAATTCTAAATTTGACAAAAGAATTAAATGCTACTATTTTACCAAACGTAAGAAATAAGACATGCAAGAGTACACTGGACGCCTGATTTATTCATATCAGTTATACCAGGGTTAAGATTAGTTAATTTACACATTAAACATAAATATATGATACTTACATTTAAAATTAATATTTAAACAAAATTCACAGAATAAACAACAAATATGCAAATTTTCAAATTTTAACACATTAATGTTTACTTGGAAAATATTGTAACTTAACCTGCCGTCAAACATAAATTATACTACATTTTGGTTTCTCGTAAATGGAAATGAGTAACATTGCGACTTGTGATTTAAGATTTTGAAACCCAAGCTAAATCCCTTTTGTTCTCTTCAAAGTTTCAAAATGTTTCACTTCATATAACTGAGACTTTAGGTAATGAACAACGAAGACTGGTTCTATGTATTAACGCCTGTAGCTTAAAATAATATCATGTAATACATTGCATTTAAATCTTCATATTACACTTATTTCTCTACCATTTAATTTTCCATTATTGAAGGTTTAATCTGCAATTTATAAATTCATCAAAATTATATTTCTTTATAAAAAAAGCATGAAGGTTATGCAAAACACACAGAACAACATCATTCTTCACATCTTAAAGTAAGTAAGTTTTATTCAGTTTTAAAAATTTCATTCTTTGTTTAGAATAAATAATGTTCATACTTCTGTTATTAGTATACACCTGGTCTTACATCAAAATGTAGATATTTCTTTTTGGAAAAAGTATATTGTGACAAATACTCTACGATATACACAGTATCTATTTCTTGGAACTTGTATAGTAAGAAATAAATAACAAAAATTCAAGGAGAATAAAAAGAGAAATAAACGAGATATACTTAAAAATACTAAAATTATATATTTCCAAAGTAAATTTGTGTTGCACAGAATATTCCAATAAGAAAAACTACCTAAGGAAATAATGCTTTTGTAATTTTCTCTTAGAACGTTTTTTAATGTATTTATAAAATTTTCTTAACACAACATCGAGCCAAGTGTTATTCATTAACTTTGTTTGTTATTCTTAAGTAAACATCTAAACAGTGAGCATTCTGTGATCTGATCACTAGTGGCGTATTTTGGTGGGGGCTGTTTTATTCTAACTAAAATTACTTAGGCTCTAAGGCCTACGAAGTAATAAAACTTGATTTCTTGCGATGTTGAAGTAGTCGAAACTTCTAGGTAAAATGCTTAAAAATAAACACAATTTTAAATAATATATTAAATAAGCAGCTGTTCTCAGAAATGCACACATAAAATAAGAAAGTATATAAAAACAGGCTTAAATGATTCTAGAAAACGACCTTTTAGTTTTCACGGGTATAAAACATATTAAAGCGTCACAACGATTAATAAAAATTTATCAATCAATCTTACAACAGCTCTTGTCGTATTTGTTTATAAACTTGAATGATAACTATAGTGATGAAAGTGTGTTAAAGAAATATTGTTGTATTGTATTTCACTATCGACAAAGAATTGCAGCAACTAAATATTTCATTGTAAAATTTACTGCCTGTAAAATATATGTTTTCGGAATATTATAAAAGTAGCCACTATTATATCAAAAAACCTTGAACACGAATATTAAAATTTATACTTGTGCAAACATAAATAATAGCGTATGTGTTCGTCACACTCCGTAAGCCATTTTTTTCTCAAGGATATTTCCCCCTAGTGAAACAGTGACGTGTGTGAACTTACACCGATAGAATCCAGGTTTCCATACCCTTAGTAAGCAGAGCATAGGAAGTCCATTGTGTAGCAAACGTTATTATATGTTGAAACAAAGTAACAAAAACCGTGAAAATAAATATTAATGAGGTTCGTTTAATCAATGACATTGACCTTTACTTAAGACTAAACTAGTTTGCTTCTTACATGTTATTAAGAAAATTATTTTCATTACAAAAAGAGCAAATGTGAACTTCTTTAAGCCAAAATCAAAGAAACTGTAGTTATGCAACAACTAAAACCAAAACTATCTTAACCTAACTTCTAACTGCAGTGAGTTAAGGCGTGTGACTCGTAATCTGAGGGTCACGGATTCGCATTCCTGTCTCAACAAACACGCTCGCTATTTCAGCTGTTGGGGCGTTTTAATATGATGGTCAATCCAACTATTTTTAGTAAAAGAGTAGCCCAACTGCTGTCGGTGGGTGTTGGTGACTCGCTGTCTTCACTCTAGTTTTACACTGCTAAATTAGGGACGGCTAGCACAGATAGCCCTTGAGTTACTTTGTGCGAAATTCGAAACGTTGTTCTATACATTGTTTTAATTAAATAGCTAATACCCATACCAAGTGGTTTCTCTTTATGACAGAAGATCTGCAACCTGTTGAACATAATTTGTAAACTGAAATTTTTCGGCATTCCTACCCACTAATAAGTGAACAAATTTTGTAGTGGAATTAAAGTAAAATATTAGTAAGGCTAATGATGAACCTAGAAATGTTGTTGAATCACTGAAACAGATTAATTTAGCCGAGAGGTATACAAAATAGGTGTTGTCCATTTTGAAATACCTGAGTTACAGTCGAAAGACTTATTACATCATAAAAAAACTGTATTTGTATCTCATATGCCTAGGACAAATAGTATATTGCGAAAACTACAGGATGAAACTAAAGAGGGTCTCAGAAGAGTACATATATCTGTCATGCTGCGTTGATGGTCTATGGTCCTTAACAAATACGAACATTTATGCATATGTCCATCGTTATCAGTGGATAGGACCCATGTGTGGGAGTACAGCCCACATTAATATTTGAAGTATATACTTATATTAAAATGTTCTATAATGAACTATTACCAGAAAAGTCCCTTTTATTGCTAAATTTGGCAGTTAACAAAAATAACATTTCAGAACCCAACAGAAACGGTGATTCGTGACTTCATACAATGTGTGTTCCTTCACAATATTCGCCATTAAATAATTAATCCAGCAGTTTAGACGTCTCATCTACGTTACAATTGAAACTTTAACCATGTATGAAAGTCAAGAATGAAAATTTTGTAAACACATACATTAAAGTTCGGGAATTATTAAGAGAGGAATGCATTAAGTAACTTAATAGTCACCCAGAATACTACAGGGCAATGTTAAATATGATATCATACAACAGAACTATAACTCACTTCTTAAGCTTGAAACATATACTTTATATGCTTGTACAAACTTCTCATTTTGTAATATATTACATAACTTACATTAAGTGTTACGACTCAATGCTTGCAGAACCCCAAACAATGTGTTACTGGTAGATTTGCAGCAGCTCGTAAGAACCCAGAAAACACAATCTCTGAAATGAATAACAAGTGTTTCTGAAAAGGTACGTTGAAAAGTCATATATACATGAATAATTATACAATTAAATTGGAAATATATTAAACAGCTATTTTTTAAACTTCAACATCTTGTGTGCTAAATTATATAAATATTATCATTTGCAAGTCAGTTTAGAAATATTTGTAATTTCATATAACGCAACGTGTTATATATAACGGTTATACTTTGTGGTAACTACTCACGTATTTTAACTTTCAGATGAAGTAAAAAAATAGCGTCAAAATCAAAGAGACATCCTTAGAGTACCTTATCATGCGCGTTTAATGGATTTGAATATTTAGAGGTGTTTTAACTAAATCATTCATGTTATTCGTGATTTTTTATCAAAATAAATATTTCTAAAAAATTAATAAAAATAACTATTGTGAAAAAATAATAAATTTCGAAAGAGATTTTAAGAAAGCAAACCGGGAAACATAACTTCTCATTATTTTATGTACTTACACGATTATCAAGTTTCCTACTTTTTGATGTCCATGTGAATGCCATCCGCTATCAAATAGTGGGTTATTTTTTACTATCCTAAAACGGAATTAAATATTGCATTTTCTTATTTCCTCAGCTTAGAGGGAAGGAATATTTTTTAAAGGAACTCGAAACAGTACATGCGAATTGAGTACTCAAACCATAAGATCAGAGTTGATTAGGTAAAAAACATAACCTTTGTGATGTTGAAAATTTATTAGAGACGAAAAATGATGACTCAGTGTTTAAAATACTGATCTATTAACAATGGTAATATGGAATTAATAATAGTGAATTCACTCAAAGTACTTATAAATAGAGTTAAAATTAATTACAAATGCATAAGCAGCTACTGTCCTCTAAAATACACTTATCATCTGAGAATATTTTCTGAAATTTTGTTTATCGAAATAACCTGTAGGCATCATTAATTTTATTGTGTAATAATAAATTTTACCGCAGCTTAAGGATCATTTATTTACAAATTAATACTTTTCATTGCACTGAGGATGCTTCACTCATAGTCTAAGGGTCACGGGTTTGATTGTTTGTTGTTTGTTTTTGTATTTCGCACAAAGCTACTGTAGGGCTATCAGTGCTAGCCGTCCCTAATTTAGCAGTGTAACACCAAAGGGAAGGCAGCTAGTTATCACCACCCACCGCCAACTCTTCGGCTACTCTTTTACCAACGAATAGAGGGATTGACAGTAACATTATAAAGCTCCCACGGCTGAAAGGGCGAGCATGTTTGGCGGGATCGGGATGCGAACCCGAAACCTTCATATTACGAATCGCATGCCTTATCACGTTTTGCCATGCCGGGCCCTTAAGAACAAGTCAATGTCAAAACC
This sequence comes from Carcinoscorpius rotundicauda, assembly GCA_011833715.1. NCBI lineage: Eukaryota > Metazoa > Arthropoda > Merostomata > Xiphosura > Limulidae > Carcinoscorpius > Carcinoscorpius rotundicauda. Next base: position 85,996,269 of record CM022397.1, read on the forward strand.
GACATCATCAATATTTATTTTCACGGTATTAGTACACTGTTGAAATATGTGAATATACTAATACAACGTTTTTTTTTATTTGTAATTAAACACGAAGCTACACAACGGGCCATCAGTGTTCTGTCCACCACAGGAATGATGGACCGCATTTTACCGGTGCGATTCCATAAACATACCACTGTACCGTTAGGGGTAATATACCTGAGAAAAAGGGTTAATGTTGTATAGCAAATACGTACACTATTATTTATGTATAATGGGTGTGAATTTTAATATTCGTGTTGAAGATATTGTGAAATGATAATGATTACTTTCATAATATTCTTATAACATGTATACATATTTTTTTCTTTTACACGCAGTAAAGTTTATAATAAAATAATTAGTTGCTGCATCTCTTTGTTGACAGTGAAATATGAAAGAACATCATTATTAATAATCGTGTGCGAAACCGAGTGTTGCAAGATTGATTGATTATTTGTTATTTATCCGTGACGACGAGAAAACCACTTGTAGAGAAAAATATATATGTAAAAACGGCTACTAAGGGTTGAGAAAAATTTTATGTAGAGGAACAAACAACGTTTCGGCCTTCTTCACAAAGAAAGAAAGAGGTAACTGACTGATAGCTGACCACATGTTTGAAGAGGGTTATGAAGTTGAGTGCAGGAATATAGAGGGCGTGCTTAGATGTTTGATTATATTTTTAATGTTGGTATGAACGTGTTCCTTCGTATTGGTTTGGGCCTGGCATGGCCGAGCGCGTTAAGGCGTGCACTCGTAATCCGAGGGTCGCGGGTTCGCGCCCGCGTCGCGCTAAACATGCTCGCCCTCCCAGCCGTGGGGGTGTATTATGTGACGGTCAATCCCACTATTCGTTGGTAAAAGAGTAGCCGAAGAGTTGGCGGTGGGTGGTGATAACTAGTTGCCTTCCCTTTGGTGTTACACTGCTAAATTAGGGACGGCTAGCACTGATAGCCCTCGAGTAGCTTTGTGCGAAATTCCAATCAAACAAACAAACGTATTGGTTTAGATTGCGCTTGAGTTGTATAAGTAAGGCTTCTTTAATTTTGCGTTTATGTTTGTTTCTTTATTGAGTATTTGGATGTTTCTCAAGGTCATGTTGTGTTTATATTATTTGAAGTAGACTTGTGATACTATCCACAGAAAACAAAAACAAGAAAACAACCGAAAATAACTAACAGAAAGAAGACAACCTCTAACCATTTTTATTGTCATCCAAACTTCCCAGAAAAAATTTAAAAAATGTATTTTCGAGAAACACCTAAAAACAACATCTTAAACGAATTTTGTAAAGAATTTTCTAACAAAACCATCAACATAATTTCACGAAGCAGAAAATTAAAAAAACATTCTTAGAAAAAAAGACACTAGTTTTACTAAAAACCTAAAACAAGAGAAAATAATACAAATTCTAAAATCAGATAAAGGAAACGCTGTAGTCATAATTAACACGAATGAATACATACAAAACAAGAGAACATCTTGTCAGACACATACAAAGACACACGAAACACAACTAAACAAAATACTACTAACAATGAAAAAAGCCAACACAATTTCAAAAACACTTTATTCCTACCTCTGCAAAATTGACTCACACACAACATAAATATACGGAATCCCCAAACTTCATGAACCTCATTGTCTATATGACCAATAATGTCCAGGTATGAATTGTTTAATTACAATCTTAGTAAATACATAGCATTGGCATTGTCCAAATATGTAACATCAGCCAGCTCATTTATCATAGACTCTTCAATTTCAAGTTTAATCTTAATCAAGCTAATCATAAAGCCTTAATGGCCGCTTTCGATGTTATATTCTTCTTTATGGATATTCCAACCGTTGAAGCCTGCAAGATAGCCTTATAATTATATATCCGAGATCCTAACCCATCAATAAACATTCCGAACAATGAATTAGCAATTCTCAAAGAATTCGCCACCATAAAAATAAACTTCATATTCAAATACACAACTTTATACAAACAAATGGCTTAAGCATGGACAACCCAGTATCACCAGTTCTAGCCAACATTTTTATGATACCAGTTCAAACACAAGCAATTAATATAGCATTACATCCACCACTATACAAATAAAAATATGAAAATGACACGGTTAAGGAATTCACATCTACAGAACACACACTTAATTTTTTTCAATCGCATTCACTCTATACATGTCAATAAGAATTTTTTAACCTCAAAATTACAAGAATCGATACATAATTTAAAACAGAAATCCACCGAAAAATCACCCATACTGGACTATACATTCCTTGGGTGGTGTTAACAAATTGGTGTGATTAAATGTATCGATAAAAATGACCTTATGTTCCTACATAAAATATATAGTTAATCTTGACTACTGTGGTATATAAACGTATAAAACATTTTCAAACAACATATTTCAATGCCATCCAGGGGCAGAGTGGTATGTGTGCGAATTCACATCGCTAGAAATTGAGTTTGTATACAAGTGGAAGGTGGAGAACACATTGCACATTCTATAGCTTTATATATAATTCTAAAAAATATATATACATATATGTTCATATATAAATTGTTTTTTAATGTTTTTTTTACAATGAATAAGACGTTTTTTTTTCAAAAAAAGAGTACCAAAAACACCCTTCATGCTATACACCGAAAGTAAAAAATCATATGCCTAAGAATAGCTTACTTTGTACAGCAAGGAGTAGTAACTAGTGAGATCAACTTCTGCACTTCAATAATTTTGATGGTCACTAGCACATTATAGCCATAAAGTTTATTATTGATTCTTGAACTCGAGAATCTTTCACAATTTTAGTGAATAGGCAGAAATTTCACAAACACTTTTAATACTGTCAATTAATGTAGACTTTGATATGTTTTGTGATAAACCACATTTCACAATATATGTATAACTAAATACCAAAACATACCATTTTATGAAAGACAAATAATACAATTATAATATATCACAAAATGTTGCAGCTGTCTTCATTGACAGCAGAGAAATGAAACACAGGAACCTGTAGTTGAATAAGTAATGTTATATATCAGCAAGTAGTTTAATAGCTTCCCCAGAGAAACTATTAACACTGGTAATAAAATAAGAGATGACACACTTTCAACAGTAAATAAATTTAAACACTTTTAAGTATAACTTTCCAAAACATTAAAATATGACTTCGGCCTAAATTATAATCAATAAGCCCTCACCTAGTGGAATAAATGCCTGAAGACTTAAAAGTATTTAGAGTTCTTAGCTGTAACCTAATTTATATGTCACATAAAACATACGAATTTCAGAGTTTGATAGACAGCCCAAAACAAACAGAGCATTAAGGCTTAGAAGAAGTTGACTAATAAAACTAAGGTAGGGGGTTATTAAGCAATCAAATGTTTAGGTATTTCTGTTGATATGACCTAGAATCCTATTTGCTTTAACCCTAATAACAAGCATGCTGCTTGGATGGCTTTAGAAACTCATTGTTACATCAAGATCTCTTTCTTTTATAACAATGTGAAGGTTACTCTCATCCAAATAATACTTACAATTCATGTTATAACAATGCACATGCATTACCTTCCATTTATTATAATTAAAACCCAACTCTCATTTATTTGCCCAAGTCACCAAATAACTTAAACCATTTCGTAAAGCGCCCGCAGCATCCACACAACTAGTAACACTCTATTCTTTAATATAATCTGTAAATTTAAGTAATTAATTGTCCTTTCTTCCATATATTGAACTAATATAAATCACAAAATACTAAGTAATAACAAGAAGCACCTTCTGCTTTCTTTGAACCAGCCACTTCTGTATCAAATGAATTAACTTATCTCTTTATTCACATATGTATTTTAAGAAGCCTTATATTCAATTTGCTAGCCTTTTCAGGCTACCTAACTAAATATAAGTTATCATAACCTGATATCCTGTATTTTAAAGAAGTTTTTATAATTATCAAGCAGACAACGTAAAAATGTATGAGGAATGAAAATGGTATTGAAAGAAATTATTCGCATTTTGAAATATGCATATTCTTTTTCTCAGCATTCAAACTTTTGTGATTGGACTTCTACTTGACAAGAGCCCCATCTAGTTACAGTATGATAAAGTAGTTATATTAGAATCTTTGTAATCTTATTTAATCACCATTTTGTCCTGTGAACATTCTGCTCTAGGTAAGTTCAGAACTGAATTTCAAGAGCCTTACAACTCACTAAAGGATCAGTGGTTTCAATGATAACAAATGAACTATAATGAAAAGAAGGTGTGGTTTTTTATACTTCTGAGTGATAACCTTTTTAGTAAATTTAAGACTAAACAATATAACTCCATTATTTATATGCAAGATTCTGTCGTGCTATACAGAAATAACAACTGTAACACCTTTTCCTTTCATGTTTATTTGCATTGTGCACAACCTGCTATCAAACGTAAGTTATAGTTCATTTTGTTGTCTCACAAACTGGACGTGGGCAACAATGCAACTTGTGATTTAAAATGGTAAAGCCCAGAGGTTGATCCCTTTTGTTTTCTTCATGGTTTCAAAATATTTCACTCTATACAACAAAGGCTTAATGTAATGAACAATGAACATTGATTATATATATTCACATCTGTAACTTAATAATATATAATACATGGCATATATCTACATAGAATTGTGAATATTTGTTCATATTACACTTATTTTTGTGCTACATAATTTTCTATTAGTCAAGGTATAAGCTGCAACTAATAAATTCATCAAAAATATATTCATTTTTTGAAAAAACAATTCCTTTGAAACTAAGCTTTATTCTTATAATTGTTTGTTTCTTTACGTGTTCAGGCTCGGCATAGCCAAGCATGTTCGCCCTTCCAGCCACGGTGAGGTCAAACCCACTATTCGTTGGTAAAATAGTAGCCCAAGATTTGGCGGTGGGTGGTGACGACGAGCTGCCTTCCCTCTAGTCTCAGATAAATTAGGGACGGTTAGCACAAATAGCCCTCGACTACCTTTGAGCGAAATTCCAAAACAATCAATCAATCAACCTTTACTTGTTCTGTTTCATAAAGTGTTATTGAAAGGCTATCGCCTGAAAATAAAAACTGTTAACTATTCAAATGCACTCATATATTTAGTGTTTATAAACCATTACACTAGCCATCTATAATATGACGTTATGTACAAGTCAACACTTGAACTTTTAGAATAATTTTACCAATGAATAGTGAGATTTATCTTAACATAATAATGCCCCTACAGCTGAATAAGCAAGCATATTTCACGATAGCATTCAATCCAGCAATCCACGGACGAAGTTTTGAACATCTTAACCACCAGGACATTCTGGTCTATTGTTATTAATATGTAAACTATATATTTCATAGTTGATAGGAAAAATCACTTACATGATTCAGAAACAATGTCCGTCTATAACAAACAAATCTGTTATAAGTGAATAGCTATACAATACAAGTCAGGATATAAAATATTAATTAAGGATTCTCAACAAATAGGAATAATAGTAATGTCAATTACTCTATATTTTGTGATATTTATAATTAATTATTTGAGTAAATATTTTGTTTAGTTAATAAACTTAAACTTTAATATAAAATATAATTATGATTGTTATATAATTCCTTTTTCTTAACATCATAACAATCGTGTTTGTCATACAAAGCAGCTGATGAGGCCTTAAAGTGGAAGAAAAGCCTCAGTGGTAGATAAGGTGTGATTGACATATTATAACGTATTTCTCAAAGTTTTCACTCAGTACTGTCATTATTACTTTTACTGAATAATTTTTTTCGGGCATAAGAATTTTAAAAGTGAATTTGTAGTTGATACTTCATGTATGAAATACTAAAACATAAACATATTTAGAAGTAATGCTTTACAACACACAACAAAGATTATATTTGGTATAAGAACTTATATTGTGGTCTGATGTGTTTTATGATCTATATTTATTCTACAAGATGAAGAAAGATTTCGAATGTGTGCTGATACAAGTAATATTATAAAATACGTTGATATAAAACGACGACATGATGATACCCGATGACAAATCTTAGAATATTCTACCATCTATAAGGAATTTCCAACTTAAACAATTTATAATATGAGATTTTCCCAGAATCTTTATTATGCTATATAGATGTAGGGTGGATTTACTTTTATAGCAAAAACAACGTAAGAAAAGAGAAATAATTCAATGTGTTCAAAGTACATTCAGTAAAAGTAGTTCCATAATGCCGGTGAACAAATATTAGATATATTAGTTCAAGAAATATTATACAGAGAAGATTTACATTAAAAGAACCTGATTTTAAAAAGTAAATGAAGGAATGCTGAGGAATGAGTTACTGTAATTCTGATGAACAACATTTATTATGAATTTTTAAACCTGTTGTATAGTGTATGTACAAAATGCAATGTAATGGCAAGTAAGGTTAAAGTGGGTGGTAAAATAAAAATTAAGTGGAATTAACTGCAATTAATTGAATGATAAAATGAAACATGGTTGCCCTTAGTCATTATAACCTAAATACTGTATTTAAATTATGATAAAGCTCATTCCGTTGTAATAAGTTTTAGTTTGTGTAAACCCTTCTTTGAAAGCAAAATAAAATAATTAAAGCCTTAGCTCTTAGTATACAATATTAAAATGAATTCCACGTAGATAAATCCTTTTTAGTTATCTGTATGAAATACAGAAATGAGAAAATGTACGAGAAGTAATTACATATCATTTAAAATAAACAGTTAAATAGAGAAATGCCAAAAAGAATAGGTATAGATTAAAATAAAAAAGAAAGGCCTCTTTTAGCTATAAGTTAAGAAAAACATAAAATAAAGTACATAAATATCACAAACAAACTGCAAACAATTATATCCAAAGCAGCCACACAAGGGAAATTTGACTCCAATCAAAAACTTTGCAGAAATCTTCAACCAAAGAACACTGATGAGGTTTGCAACATGGACAGAAACATAATAGAGGAAGCTATGGTAGACAGTGTTAAACAAAGTGCGATTTATAACACTAAAATTAAACAAAAAAATTACATGAGCTCGTAACTATTCTACAAGACTACTTGTTATTTGCAAAACAGTTTTTTTAATCCTATGTTACACAATTTTAAAATCATTAAATAAACAAAATATAGAAGTACCTATTTCATGGAACATGTAAAGGTAGAAATAAATAAGAAAAAATCAAGGAAAATTAAAAGAGAAATACACTAGTTAGACTAAATAATGGTAAAATTATGTATTTGCATTTTAAGTTTGTATTATTTGTATTACACAGAATGCTTCAATTAGAAAAAAAATACTTCAGAAATTTATGTTTTTGTAATTCGTTCTGAGAACTTTTTAAATTTATTTCTAAAACTTTTGTGAAACAAGATTGAGCCAACTGTTATTAATTAACTTTGTTTGTTTGTAGATAAGTAAACATCTAAACAATGAGCTATTTGTGACCTGACCGATGGTGTATTTAGGATGGTGTGAGAAGGAGCTCAGCCCCAGTGCCGGTGGTCTTAATGCGGACTCATTGACAATATTATTCCATGTAAAACTACAAAGAATGTGAGGTCCACAAAAGTTATTAGCTCCGGTATCCACACAACCTTAAATTCACCACTGCTGATCACAATGTAATGATGGTTTGTTTTGTGAATTTCGCGCAAAGCTACTCGAGGATTATCTACTCTAGCCGTCCCTAATCTAACAGTGTAAGACTAGAGAGAAGGTAGCTAGTCATCATCTCTCACCGCCAACTCGTGGTCAACTCTTTTACAAACGCATTGTGGGATTGACCATGACATTACAAACTAAGTTGGATAGTTTGGCCAGCTGACAGAGTAATTGATTATAATAATTAAATAGAGGCCTGAACAGGAGTTTAGGTTTCATTGCATATGAAAAAAATAACTGATGTAACAAAACTGTTCCTGTTTATATGTTATTTAATATAAGCTGTGTTAGAATTCATATTATTGAGAGAAACATTTAGATTTTTATTCGTACTAGTTTCGTATTCATAGGATGATTAAAAACAGTATGCCCTTTTATTTGTTATTAGTACCTTTGTGCATTTGACATGTGATGTTATATGAAAGTGAAATTTTGATCTTTTCTGTTTAAATATAGCTAAACATCAGTCCTCTATTTAGGTAACAATTAAAATATAATCTTTAGTTGGTGGTAAGAGACCCCAGGTTCTCATTAATTTTCTCATTTCCTACAATAGATCATTTTCCCATTGAATCAAATATAACCATTGGGACAAAAGAAAACACATGCTTGTCTCTAATCGTGAAGGTACGGCAAACCATGACAACAAGATATTGTCTTTTTCGACTCGATCACTATCAGTTTTAACGTGGACTTTACTATTTTAATGTCTAATTTAGTGATTTTCAATTTCAACTGCTACACTATGGTCCTAAAATAAACATTGCTTGTATTTATTCATTTCTGTACAAAGTTGGAGTATTTCTTTTTCCATACTACCTACACACGACATAAATCATATTAAAAATCTACTTCAAGAAGAGATTCCGCGAGACTTTTCGATAAATAATCGCTGTTTTATTAACAAGAACTGATGAATTTCATGATTACTTTGATGGGTTATAAGCGAGTTTCATATATGTTAAAGAGAAATGAAGAAGGAGATATTACCGTATTCCATCATTGTAGGTGGAGTTCAACCGGGCTTTATATTGAGTTGTATTTGACACTTTGAGTAGGGCTAAGAGAATAACACGTTTTATTTTTTTACTTTACCGTTCTTCGGTAACAACACTAAATTAACACGCTTACTCTTTCTGCTCTAAAATTTTTTCATGTTGTGTTCTCAAGTGATTGATATCTGGAATTTGTTTACCTAATAAATACATTAATTGTGGTTTGTGATTTACAATAAAGACTATTTTTTTGTTACATTCCGTTTAGTCTTTCCTTCACGAAATTAATTAATTTTAGATTTACTTTGTAGTAAATATCTGGATGTAAACTCTTCTCCTCGTAAAATTCTATATTATATATTCTGGTCAGAAATATGTTTACATTAAAATAACACAAATTCAATAGCAAGAAAAAACAATTTGCGCTATAACCACCGGATATTTTGTAGAGTTTTTATTTTCTGCTTTTGTATCTGTTTTCCTGAGCTTTAACATCATTTGTAAATTTTAAAAATTTTCTTTTTTAAAGGAATGATAGTTTCTTCTGTTTGTCCTTACCAGTTTGGCTAGATATATAGCTACTACAATAGAGAATCTATGTTGTCTTTAGAAATGTACTTAAAAGGTCTATTAGATAACGGGATATTTGCTTAAGAAATTCATTAATGTATTGAGTTAATGTGACATGAACTAATGAGACTGTACATAAAATTTAAACACCAAATGAACAATTTTTGTTAGAGTACTAATTAAACACCCAATGTATATAATTATTGTTAAATACGTGCTGCAGTTGCTTTTACTTGATCTCAAGACTTTTTACTGAAAACCAAGTTCCGGATTGGACTATATAAATGTTGTTTCGGAACATACTGACTAAATATAACATTCACTAGCACACAAGAAGCATAGTATTTACTGAAGTTAACCACTGATATAACTGGTGATGTTTATTGTAATAAAAGTTGGACTGTGATCTCTAGAAGTCACTTGAATAATCACAGGACACCACTATGTATATATTTTTATCACAATGTGTTGTGTTAAGCAATATTGTCTCAAGGCAGTAAAATGTATTATCTGTTTCTGAGAGTAATGAAATTAATTTAACGACATTCTCGACTACTTGTTATGCAAAACTGACACATATATAGAACAAACCATAAATTATGAATACATGCTATACAAGAAAACAGATATGCAGAGTATATTGAAATATCGTACATAACTCACTAAATATCCTTAACTGATGTATTATGGAACACAATTGTTTCTGCAGCCTAAAATATGTGAAAATATGACAAAATATATGAAACGAAAATATTATTCGAAACTAATAAGTCATCAAAATAAAATATAGAATTATTTACATGTTTATCGCTTCTTCTTTGGAAGGACGTGCTTAAGAATTATTTGTTCTCCATTATGAAGATTTGCGCTATTGACTTTCTCAGAATCCATTTATTCCTGCTTACTCCACATAACTTACTTTACATTTCTAGAGAGACACAACAATCTTTTATATCCATAAATATTAGCTACTGATTCTACTTTGTTTTAAAGGTAAAATTTATTAATTACTATCCAAATCACATGGCATGGCATATAATATTTAACTGTACACTATGCGTACTTGTGCTATTTTCTGGTCCCAATAATGTGTAATGTTAGTAACAAAGTGTTTCAATTTAGACATTGATTTTTCACTTGTTAGCGCAGAATGAATTTTCATGGAAAGATTAAGAGTAGCAATATTACTGACACTACGCTTCAGATAAACACAGTATGACTTACTTTTTAGAGTAGTAGTGCAACATATTTCTATCGGATCAAGTCGAAGTATTTATGATGAGTGAAATTCACAAATAGTAGGTTAAATATCACATCAAATGCAAACTTGGAAATCTAGTGCTTTAACAGATGAAATATGTTCCACCATGTAGAATGAAATATTTATTAATCAAAGTTTTCTAAATTAAGATGACTTCTTGATATTCTAAATAAATAATATTTGTAACTACTTTTCACTCTACAACAAACATGTTATTTTAAAATCACCTAAGAACTATTCTCGTAGTATAAAAGGTGGGGGAGGTGTTTACCCTTATCCAAACTAGAAAGTAATCTTATCCTATCAGTTTGAGCTAAGCATGGCCAGTTGGTTAATTAATAGGTCTTTTAACCAGAGGATTTCTGGTTCGCGTCCCGTTTCAACATAATTGCGTTTCAGATTTAGGAGTTGTGGGTCTGATGTAATTTGATGCTGTTGAGTAGATACCAATAATATGTTTTGTTTCATGAAATTTTCAATATTTATTCAACAGGATAACTAAATGTTCAGAGTTTCCATAATGAATGATCTGAGATATAAATTTGATCACTTTAACATTACTGTTGGATCCAAGTTAAAGGTTTCAGTGCAAATATTTATGCTTATGTGGTCACGTGTATATTATAATACAAATATAATATTGGTATGAAACGTTAAACAGACCTACTGTTTTATTAATCAAAGTGTATGTATATATATATATATATATACATATATAAGCACTGGTGGCAATATTGATGAGTTATTCTAAAAACATGTATCTGATATATATATATATATTAACAATAAAATTTCACTAGTATGACGTGTTTTTTGAGTAAAATATATTCATGCCAAGAATGAAATGTGCACTTGTTTTGTTTTTTGTGATGTGAAGACGAGAGTTTACAAATCTGTTTGAAAAGTTAAAAAAATAAGTCAGAAATTTTGATATGCACATAGACCCTTTTAATTATAACTTATATAATCCAGAAGTAGACAGAATCACAGGAAGTAGAAAGAAACGCAATTCTTAACTCTGTGAAATAAATAACACTTTTAAATATCGAATATTATATGGAGTGTAAAGGTCGTTTTTCTTAACTTTTATCAAAATGTCTAAACCCCTCCACTATGCATTACAAATTTTGAAAGACAAGGAGAGTATTCATAATATATGTCTTCTGTGAAAGACATAGGAACTTCGGGAAGTGGAAGACTTTTTAGCGTTGTTTATCCATTACCCCTGTCAGAAACATGTTCTCTTGCCATGCCAGTGGTCAGTTATGTGTTAACTTACTCGTCTCTTTATAACATTTGTTTATTTTCTGTGTCACATCTTTTCGTGAGTTATTGTGCGAGAAATGTCTATATATTGTAAATGCCCATGGCAGAAAAATGGAACCTGGTTTGTACGCGGTTTTTTGCGAGTCACATGGAGATGAAGACATGAGTTTAAAGCTGTTGCCAGAAGTTAATGTTTACAGGAAAGGCCCTTTAGGGCAGTCTATACTGAAAGCTGCAAAATTCAGCATTTACCGTTCCTATTACCCTTAGCTAAAGAACTCTTGACAATAACAAGAACTAATCTTAAATTATTATTACTTTCATCTGAATTTACCTGCTAAGAAGTGATGTGTTCATCAAATCTCCATGAATGTATCGTTTTCTGGAACAGAAAAAAATCTTGCTGTTAAAGAAGATGAAAGTTTATCTAAACATTTATTCTGAAAACTTTGTTTCCATGACAATACATCGTTCAAGCGATCGGTGGATAAACTGAGTTGGTTTTTCAGTTTCCGTTGGTTTCACAGTATTTAGAGCACTGGTGTGATACCAAGTATGAACTATAATCAGATCAACAGTTTAAACTACTTCACAGTTCTTACTTATAGAATCATAGAATGGAATTACGTAATGTCATAGATTTTTAAATATTTCGAGAACATTGTTTTTTACATTTGCACAAAGTTCCACATTAGGTTAATTAGGCTCGAATCTGAATCTCGTTGTTCTAACTCCTTGAAATAACCGTCGACTAATTGGAGTCTATATCCTGAGAAACCATGCGATAACAGCCACAGGTAGTGCATCATTAAAAACGACAGGTTCTATTATTGAATTAATGCTACCCCGTACTTTTCAAACTGAGTAGAATAACTGGAAATACCTGTTTGTTCAAATATATGATCGTACGTGTGAAGAGATTAGACGAAATAAAAAAGTGAAACAGCATGAAAAAACAAAGTATTTACAAAAGTGAAAATAATTACAAACAATAGAAGGAATATTAGATAATAGCATTAATATCTTCTGTAACTGATTGTGTATTTACACTAGAACAAAGAAAAATAAATATTTTTGTGTTTTTATTCTATCGAATATTTTTCATGTTTTGAATTGTTGACTTCAAATTCTGTTGAGAGCGTTGTATATATAAACGGTCATACTAAATTAGTGGCCTAAAAAGATCAACGGACATCATTCTATCGCTTCTCAAAGATGGCTTAAGTCTCCTATAAATTAAAATTAATATTTTATGTTGAACATATACAAACATTTGCACAGTTATCTATAATAAATATTTGTAAAATCAGATGCAATTAATGCATGAATAATTATCGTTTATGTAGTGAAACCACATGTGTATTCTTTTTTGAGATGATTTTGGTTTTTACTACAAGAAAAGGATTTATTTCTAACTAAAATTATTTTGTTACATAATATATTCTTTAAATTACAAAATTGTTCTTACACGAATAATGTTCTGAATAAAAATTTCAAATTTATACTTGTTTTTAAACACCAGAAACATATCTTGAATGAAAAATTGGCTTCTTCTGACGTATAAAGGAAGCAATTACCAATAAAGTTACGTGAGTTAACTTTGATTCTTTCAGCCACCAGTACCTCAGTTGAGCGTGTTTGCCTCATTTAAAAAGAATGCGATACACCAGAAATACATAACGACAAGAAAAACTTGCAAGATTAGCTTGAATCGCGATTGAGAAAAAGCTTACTAAGGAAATAAAGGCTGATGGAATTAACATATCAATAAAATAAGAAGCCGAATATGTTATGTTTTTATCTTTCATTGGAAGTAATTAATCTTAAGTATGATTAATGACTATTATAAATTTATTTTATCTTTATTGACGAACCTGTACATATACTTTTATTTTATAACTCACTTTTTATACCTTTTCTTCCCCATCAGGATAAGTCCCCAAGACAGTATCATCCGTATTATGAAAACAAGACAATGTTAAAATGTAGGTCTATTACAATATGTTCCACTACGAATTTCTAATATCTGTGGTTGTCACGAAAATTCTGATTTTCCTGTTCAAAATTGTTTTAATATAACGTTATCATAACGCATTTCGAATAAAAAGGATAAGCAGACATACATTTTCATTAACCAACACTGTCACAAACAGTATTCAGTTTGAAAAATACTATATTTATTACTGGTTATTTATTATTGTTAGAAATAAAATACAATAACGTGAACTAATTAGAAGTCAAGTTACAGTAATTTAGAAATTGTTAAAATAAGAGAATGCGAATGTTAATTGCCTGTATTGCTGTTTTTTTTTTTGGCTGACACCATGATTATACCTCTAAGACCATTTTCGAAGTCATGTTGATCTCAAAACTTATATACACTATAATATCAGATGCATACAAGTGTTACGTATTTTTTGATGTTTTAAGTTCTTCGTAGACTAAACGCAACAGAAAAACACAGATAACAGCTTGTATAATTTATTACACTAAACTATTAACAAATATAACAGATATAACATAAATTATATAATAACAGTGACAGATATTAAGTTACAACATTCGAAATTAATTACAAAACAAAATAATATTAGTTTCAAACTTCAAAATAAATCACAATACAAAACGGTACTGGCCTGTATCTAATGTAATGATCTAAAATTAAAGTCTCAAATTCCAGTCTAGGGTGTGAATTTGGTCCCACGAAGAAATTCCGAAACAGTTCACAGTTCAATGAAATCGCCGTCTCTCAGCTCAAGCAGTAATTCAGATGTATCGTAGAGATTGACGAAATAAAATCACAACTTCCGTAGATCTAACTTCAATCACAAATCCAAGTTGAATATTCACAGCAAACACTTAATATTTCTCAAATAACTAAAACTGATGCCTGAATCTCACTCTTATTCTTCGAATAGAACTAATGACTGAATCTATCTTCTTTTTTCGAATAAAACCTGATGACTGAATCTATCTCTCGTCACCGTCTTTTATACCGATAGGCCTATTTCTCGAACAATCTCGCAATTTCCATACCACTCCAGAGCTATCACGCATATCCGTTCTTGCACGAGACTACACGTCGAGACACGAAGTCACCAGCACTCATTAACAAACATATGATTGGTCTACTTAATTCAAGAAAGTTCTAAATATTACCCTAAATGAATAACAAAATATTAGTTTAAACTTCTAAACAATAATATCAATATGGAAAATAATAGAATAATAGAAATGAAAATTCAAACACAACACGACATGTTGTCGTTTACAAAATATTTACACATATACATAACACAAGGCAAATTTTCGAAAACTATTGAGAAACAGTGATGTTCAAAAATTGGTGTTATTGAATTTATGGATTAAAAAAACACCATGCATCCCTGTTTGAAATAAATAATTAACCTTGAGTATTGTATTATATGAACACATTAAAAGTTTTCTAACTCCTTATTAGTTAATTATTCTGAGAATTAAGTTTTCACATAAAGCTTGCTCAATAAAGTCATTAAAAGTATTCTAGTTGTTTTAATTATTTTTCAAATATGACATTTGTAAAGCTTTGTGTGGATTTGTGCGCCTGTAATGATTGTTGCGTAAATAGCTACACTCAATGTTAGGTCAGGTGATGTTTGGAGGTTATAGGTTTGAGCGATAATTACCAAAACGTGAGTAGCTTTAGGTGTTCTGGGTAAATTATACATTACCTGTTAAGTAAGAACGTTAAACTGAAACAATTTTGTTGAAGCTTCACCAATACAGTTCATATAAAACAGATCCAATCAAAGTGTCAATTCACCGTGCAAGCAAGTACACACATCCACTAATGTTTACTGTTATAATAAAGATTGTACTTTTGTATTTGATATTATGGTTTTGTCCTGAATTTTGCGCAAAGCTACACGAGGGCTATCTGTCCCTAATTTAGCAGTGCTAGACTAGAGGGAAGGAAGATAGTCATCATTACTCACCGCCTAATCTTGGGCTACTCTTTTACCATCGAATAGTGGGATTAACTGAAACATTGTAACGCCTCTACGGTTGAAATGGCGAGCATGTTTGGTGCAACGATTCGAAGTCTCGACCCTCGAATTACGAGTCGAGTGCCTTAGCCACCTGGCCATGCCGGGCTTTTATATTATGTACAACTTCTTTAATAAGTGGCCGAGTGAGATAGCAATAAATTTAGAAACTTACAGCGCCCAAATCCGGAGATTGAATTTTCAAGATCGTCAAAGCAGTTAGTTCAGTGAGGTTTTGCTCTGAAACAAACTTTATTATACTTGATTGCTTCTTTGGAATTAAGCAAGACGCTACACTATGTGTTATGCCAACCACGTGTATTGAAAACAGTTTCTAGCAGTGTGAGCCTGCAGACATATCCGCTGTGTCATTGAGAGCTTTTAGTTCGTACTCATAAACTCGAGTATGAAATAAACTAGTACTATTGTGTTACAGATATTTAGTTTAAATCTGCACTTAATGATTATCTACACTCTACAATTAATGTGAAAGTGCACACTAGAGTTCTTAACAATAACACGAGAAAACATAATTGTTTTCTGTCCTTTCATCAAAATTTTGTTTCTTAATTATTACCTCTAAAATCAAATTTTCTACGTACGGTAGCATAAAATCTGTAAATTCAAAAACTATTAATGGCATGAGTTGTGAAGGTCTGTGAAAGAATGGATGGGGTAGGAAAAATAAAGAGTTGGTGCAGATGACAAAGTAAAAAAATGTTCTACCTGAAGGAGAGGTTTTGAACAACACAAAAATTAGAACTGTGATAGATGTACAGGTTGGTAGAAAGTTTGTGGGTATAACTGACAGGTTTGTAGACGGTTGATAACAGTGTTGATTAATATTTATTGGTAGCAGAAAATTCTGGCCCAAAATGTTCAATAATGAAATCTTTTACCATAGTAATAATGAACTAAAGAAAAACGTGTAAGGGAGAGTTAAAAATTGTGTTAACACAGAAAGAATAAAATAAATGTATTGGAATTACACGGAATACATTACATACATTGAAATGCTCCACAACTGTTTATAGTTGTTTATAATAAACTTTTCAAGAAATTGATATTATGAAACTTTTTCATTAAATTGCACATGTTTTGACAATTGATAAACAAATCACTTTTCCTTTTTACAGTTAATTTTTCTATTACATCTTTTCTACATCAAATTTCTTTTTATAAAGTGTAAATGTTAAGATGGATTAAGTTACATAAGTAAATAAATCTAACTTTAATTAATACTCTGAACATTTTCGTCCGATTAAAGAAATTGTTTAGGTTTCATCACAACTGTTATTATGTGTGACTATGTAAGCGGTAAGTTCCAGACGCCGTTTAATGTCACATCTATAAGTTTTAGGGATTAAAACATTAAAAATCGGGTTTAGATACATGCTTGAATAAACTAAAAGTTTCCTATTTCGTAATAGGCTTTTAATTACAGAGAAATAAACAAACACCAAAACAGTTGAAATACAATATGTTTGAAGAGTTAATGTCACAGCAACAGATGTTGCTGACTCGTTGACCTTTCTTCAGTGTTACTAAATTTAATATGACTATGTCTACACATCGACCTTATCGTTTGTCTCAATTTTTTTCAAATTGGTAGTTCAATATTTACGTATAACAACAATATATGCTGCTCTAATTTTTAGGTTGTTGAAACATCAGGAAATGTTTTTATTGCTATTTTAAATTCAAAACAAGAATTCATTAATTTCACACTCACTAAACATATTTTAAAATATCAGTTGAATTTATGTCAGCATTGTAAAGTACTTAAAATTATGGGTTTTATTTGTAAACTTATTTAGTTATACAATGCTTCAGTGAAACTGGTTTTGATGTTAAACATATGCAGTTTATGGCCATAAATGAAGGAAAGAAAAGGATTGTGTTATTTTGTAATCTTTAAAAACAACAAAAAAAAATTGTAGTTGTTCAAGTGTTGGAGCGAAAAAAAATTACATATTAATATTTAAAATGGTAAAAGTGTAAATGTAGCATCAGTTAGTGATTGTACCTTATAAAATAAATCATACATGAGTGCTTTACGAATTTGTGTACAAATATTAGGATTATAAATCAACTTAGGCCTCGCATGGCCTAGCGCGTTAAGGCGTGCGCTTCGTAATCTGAGGGTCACGAGTTCGCGCCCGAGTCGCCCCAAACATGTCGCCCTCCCTGCCGTGGGAGCGTTATAATGGTACGATCAATCCCACTTTTCGTTGGTAAAAGAGTAGTCCAAGAGGTGGCGGTGGGTGGTGATGACTAGCTGCCTTCCCTCTAGTCCTACACTGCTAAATTAAGGACGGTTAGCACAGATAGCCCTCGAGTAGCTTTGTGCGAAATTCCAAAACAAACAAACAAATTAATTAACTTTTTTCTGCCATCTAGTACCTAATATTGAAAATTTATTTTATTTTCATTTAATGTATAAAATATAATTTCTAAAATATGTTAAATCTCTTTCGGATAAGACATGGTTACACTAAAGTTTTATGTTAAGTAATTTTTCAGTAGAAAGCTGAAAGCTTACCAAGTTCTCAGTTACCAACAAGAATGTAATTTATAAGAATAAGAAAATGTAAAGCTGTCCACATTAAGTCAAGTTTCAATACAGATTTGTTGGAAAAAAGAAGAATGACGTGAAATTTAGTAATAAATATTGAAAGTTTAACAGTAGCACATCGTTAAAAATATCTACAGAGGGACATTTTTCCCATAAAACTTGTTGACATGCTCTTTTATACACTGCTAAAAATTGATAATGATTAACCAGAGATCTCAGTTTTGTATGTATGAGTGCACAATCACTATTATTAAATAATCGAAAAAGTATGAGCTTATGATCTGATATATAAATAACTCGTGTTGCAATTCATAACCAAGTATAGTTATGATGACCAAGAAAGGTAAACTATTTACGAAAAATAACATAGATTATAAAAAATATAAAATGAGAATCGTCTGACATTAAGATATTTGCTATAAGAACGTTGTGAAAAAGTAAAACAATTGAGATTTCCACAAAAATATATATTTTAGAATAAAATATATATAGATTAAAATAAAAATTAGAAACAAAATGTTTTAAGTTTTAGATCACAAAAAGGAATAAGTTTCAAATATGAAAGTATCAGAAAACAAACTAAAAATTATTTGTTTTTCTTTAGTGAAAATTTCATGAGTTTTACGATACAAAAGCAAAACACTTTCATTGACAACTGAGTCCACAAAAAATACTTCAACAAAATCTACTCTGTGACGTAATACGGTAATGAAATTTAAATAAAATCATTTTTCTCATAGTTGGTGAATATTGTTGAATGTTAAGCTTTTCAGAAACGACTTCAGGCTCAGTAACCTTCCGAGGGAAATATCAGTTATATCTTCGTTCATTTCTGACAGATAATATAAAGATTCATTTCACCAACTTTCATCGATGCAACAAGGAATCTGAAGTAATACATCTAGTATGGTATATTGTAAGTATGTGAATCAGAAAATTTACGTTAAAAAATGTAGTTTTACAAACGTTGGTTTGTAAACTTAAAAACTACTCTTTTAGGTTGATCACACGTTTTTATTTGATACAGGTATTAAAGACAATTCTACAAAAGTGAATCATCTGAGAAAGTGCATAGAAGAACGATTAAAAGAACAAGAAGAACGGGTAGGTGTTTTTGTTATAATTAATCGTATATCGTTAAACTTATAATATTTGTTTGCTGAAATGAATCTACTGAATTTGACATATCTTTGTCTTTAGTTAAAGACAACTTTCATCGATGCAACAAGGAATCTGAAGTAATACATCTAGTATGGTATATTGTAAGTATGTGAATCAGAAAATTTACGTTAAAAAATGTAGTTTTACAAACGTTGGTTTGTAAACTTAAAAACTACTCTTTTAGGTTGATCACACGTTTTTATTTGATACAGGTATTAAAGACAATTCTACAAAAGTGAATCATCTGAGAAAGTGCATAGAAGAACGATTAAAAGAACAAGAAGAACGGGTAGGTGTTTTTGTTATAATTAATCGTATATCGTTAAACTTATAATATTTGTTTGCTGAAATGAATCTACTGAATTTGACATATCTTTGTCTTTAGTTAAAGATCATTTGATGTATAAATTATATTGAAAAATCCATTTACATTAAAGGTTTGTTTGACGTTCTGAAACATAATTCTAAGAATCAAGCTCTCTGTGTTAGCGGAATTACAATGTTGGGTGTTGTAGGTTTCGAGACCACCTTACAGAAGATCTCGATGTTTTACACGTCTTAAAAAGGGAATCAGATAAATTTGATAATTTTACGTATCCAAGATTATTAAGTGTTAAACACCGATTACTCAGAAATTCATAGGAGTGGTAAAAGATGTTTTAGTATTAATTTTTTTCTTAACAGTTGGGACGGCACCTTTGCAATGATGTTTGTAGCGCTCATTATTTTAACTTATGTTACCAATCGCAAAATTGCCTGCACGTGAATCCACGTTTACATCATTCGTTACACAGAAGTAATTGCTACGATACAGCATATTACGTATGGACTAACTTCAAGCTTGTATGACCTTTATCTGGTGCACGTGCTTACGTTAAACCTCAGCGATTATTTCTGATATTCCATAAGTATTTGTTCGTAGTTGAACACAAAGATACACAATGCGATATTTGTGCCACTCCCAACATGAGTATTGAAAATCGGTTTCTAGTGTTGTGGGTCCGCAGACGTATCGTTATATCACAGGGGGCTGTTTTACGTGTCTAATGCGATCCTGTTTGCTTTAAACTATCTATTTGCTGACCTTTTTATTTATTTTATTAATTTATTGGTTTGTTCTTCACGAGAAGAGAAGTTAAAATGAGGACTATGCAATAAACTTATAAATATTTGTGATTAATATATAAATAAAGTTTGTTTGACACGTGTTAAAATGACACGAAGTTAAAATGAAGACTATGCAATAAACTTATAAATATTTGTGATTAAGATATAAATAAAATTTGTTTGACACGTGTAACTTTTATTGTACTTTTTTATTATTATGTAATTTATTATCAGGTAAAAATTTTTTGAATAAAACAAGTATCTCTGCCAGTGAGACACTGATATTGGACTGTGTATATATTTGTAATAGTCGTAATATATTTTCCCTGAATACATTCGTGATTCTTTTAAATGAGTTTTACCTCTAGCAACACTGTTACTTCGTTCTGTAACTTTGAAAATAACAACAAAACCAAATTCGAGTAACTTTTGAAGTGTGGCTGGTTAAGGTTTGGCAGAACGTGGCAAATTAGGGAATGAAGATGGACAGTGGAAAATTCTTCACTTTGTGTGTTTGCACTTTTAAAGTCATTATTTCTTACATAATATATAAAAAAAGAACATATTTTTTTTTTACTTTTTAAACCAATATATTCAAAATTAAAATTTAAAATGTATCAATGGAAGAAAAGGTATAAAAGGGTTTGATGTACTTAAATCTGGGTCTTATTGATCCAGTTTAGAAGATGATTTCAATTACTTAATGCTCAACAGTTACCCTAAATCATTGATTTTTCATATTTTATGGAAAAAATTGAATATTTCAGTTTGTGACATAATTGAAAATATAACATAATACCCGTTAATGAGTAAAATTTTCCTTAACTTGATTCTACACAATGTTTCAGAATTGAGCAGAAATGTACGTATACAGTATTATTTTATGTTTTCCAAAGAAAAAGTTGTGGGATGATCACTTGGCATTAATTACAAAGCTTTGCAAAAACATTTGTAACGAACAGGGCTTACGTAGTCGTACTTTCATTGGTCTAGCCTCTTTCTCCAAATGGTATGTTAGCAAGGTCAAAACATTGTTCTGAACTTTATTTTAATTAATGTTTTAATATCCATTCCAGCAATCATTAGAATAAATATTTATTTGAAGTGTGTTTCTCATCATCATGATGCACTAACTATTGACTGTCTTACATCTATTGTTTCAAAATATTATATACATTAATTTCAATATTAATTATCTTAATTGAGAATTTATTGTGTTACGTATTTTTTTAATGTTTTAAGTTCTTCGTAGATTAAACGCAACAGAAAAACGCAGATAACAGCTTGTATAATTTATTACACTAAACTATTAACAAATATAACAAATATGACATAAATTGTATAATAACAGTGACAGATATTAAGTTACGACATTCGAAATTAATTACAAAACAAAATAATACTAGTTTCAAACTTTAAAATTAATCACAATACAAAATGGTACTGGTCTGTATCTAACATAATGATCTAAAATGAAAGTCTCGAATTCCAGTCTAGGGTGTGAATTTGGTCCCACGAAGAGATTCCGAAACAGTTCAATAAATTCGCCGACTCTCAGCACAAGCAGTACTTCAGAAGTATCGTAGAGATTGACGAAATAAAATCACGGCTTCCGTAGATCTAATTTCAATCACAAATCCAAGTTGAATATTCACAGCAAACACTTAATCTTTCTCAAATAACTAACTCTCTTCTTTTGAAATGAAACTGGTGTCTGAATCTCACTCTTTGTCTTCGAATAAAAACTGGTGACTGAATCTCACTATCTTTTCTTCGAATAAAACTAATGACTGAATCTATCTTCTTTTTTCGAATAAAAACTGATGACTGATGACTGAATCTATCTCTCGTCACCGTCTTTTATAACGATAGGCCTATTTCTCGAACAATCTCGCAATTTCCATACAACTCCAGAGCTATCCACGCATATCCGTTCTTGCACTAGACTACACTTCTAGACAGGAAGTCACCAGCACTCATTTACAAACATGTGATTGGTCTACTTAATTCGAGAAAGTTCTAAAACGTTACCCTAAATAAATAACATATTTTAGTTTAAACTTCGAAACAATAATATCAATATGGAAAAATGAATAATACAAATGAAAATTCAAACACAATACGACATGTTGTCGTTTACAAAATATTTATACATATACATAACACTCTCCCCCTTAAAAGTAAAAAAAAAGTTTGAACTTGTGAAAACTTTTTTTTTGTTTTGCTTATTTGTCTTTTTAAACCAACTTAAAAGGGTTAAATCCAGTAGATTCTGAAATAACCTCGCGAACTTCAAGCAGTAACAAGGGAACACCCTCAACCCAGTTCTTTGAGTGTTTGTGGCAGTAATTTGGTGGAAACGATCAAGAACACCTTGTGACTCAGGATGGTAGGCACTGGATGAAATTTGATGGACCCTTAATTCATGTATGGCTTGTTCAAATAGCTTGGACATAAAATTTGTGTCTTGATCTGATTGCACAACTTTTGGAATTCCGAACATGGTAAAGGATATGGCAAGAGCCTTGACGATGTTGGGAGAAGTGATTTTTCTCAAAGGGATTGCCTCAGGAAAACGTGTAGAAGCACACATGATCGTCAAGAGGTATTCATTTCCTGCTTTGCTTTTTGGCATTGGGCCAACACAGTCGATAATGACCCTTGAGAATGGTTCTTTAAAGGCAGGAATAGGCTGCAGTGGTGCTTTGGGAATCCCTTGATTTGGTTTTCCAGTGATTTGGCAAGAATGACATGCCTTACAAAAGCTAACAACATCTTGGCGCATCTTTGGCCAATAGAAATGTCGTCGGATATGATCTAGGGTCTTTCTTACACCGAAGTATCCCGACGATACATGGTCATGAGCAAGACTAAGAATATCATTCCGATAGTATTTTGGAATGACGATTTGATGAATAACATTCCACTCCTCATCAGCAGCAACGTCAGGAGGTCTGTATTTTCTCATTAGCACACCTGACTTCTGGTAGTAACAAATAGGGACAGTTCCTATTTCATTTTCATCAACAGCCAGTTGTAGAAGAGAACGAGTTTCAGGATCATTGTCCTGTTCCTCAATAAGTTTGTTTCGATGAAGAGAGTCGAAAAATGTCTTAGAGTCATCAGTAGAACATAAAGTTGAGTCAGAAATCTCATCGATGTGAGACATGAACGTATCAGACAAAGAGAAATCCTCTTTGGACTCCTGAGAACGTGTCTGAGAACGAGTAACAGCACAGGCGGGAAAAACATCAGGAAACTCTTCAACGAGTTGCTCTGTACTAGGAGTAATAACAGGTGCTTCAACAACACGAACCTCTGGTACCACCTTACTACCAGCCAAATCATTCCCCAAAAGCATAGAAACACCTTCAACAGGCAATGAGGCTTTAATACCCACAGTCACTGGGCCTGAAACTAAGTCCGAATGTAAATTTAATCTATGAAGAGGAATAGAAACGACGCCACCTTCTACACCAGAAATGAGCACATTGGCCCCAACGGATGACTTTTCAGAAAACGGAAGTACACTTTTCAAAATCAAACTCTGAAAAGCTCCAGTATCCCGCAGGATTTTAATTGGTTGTAGATGTGAATCGCCAACAAAAGAAACAAAACCTTCAGTCATGAAAGGCTCAAATTTGTCCTCAACAATATCTTCAGGTACATCAATAATATTGGACTTGGAATCCACAGTGGACTGAACAGGGTCAAAATCATTGGGAACCAATGATATATCAAACAAGGGCGAAATGAAACTATTGGGTAATGGCTTGTTTTTGAGCTTATAGCACTCAGAAATCAGATGGCCAGGTTTCTTACAATAAGCACATGTTTTGGATGAGAATGACACGTTTTTGGTAGGTGACGAGCTTTGAGAATAAGATGGAGTCTTCGTTTGAGAATTAGAAGTTTGCTCTTTTTTGTCTCTGTCGACATTTGCATAATATTTGAATGAGGCATTGGGTTTCTTTGCTGTGTGATTTGTTTTGTTTTTATATGAGAAATCTTTGTGAGTTAAAGCATACTCGTCTGCCAAGACAGCAGCATCATGAATTTTGGAAGCTTTTTGTTCATCAATATAAGTTTTTAGCTCTACGGGAATACATCTTTTAAATTCTTCAACTAACATGAGTTCTCTGAGTTTTGTATAATCATCTTTAATTTCTCTGGAATCACACCACCTGTCGAACAGAGTTTCTTTTTCACGAGCAAATTCGACATAAGTTTGGCTGTCAAACTTTTTGTAACCACGAAATTTTTGTCTGTATGCCTCTGGCACCAATTCATATGCATTCAAAATGCATTTTTTGACGTGCTCGTAATCATAACTTTGCTCGGCTGTGAGCTTGGAAAATACTTCCTGAGCTTTACCCTTGAGAACACTCTGAAGTAATACTGTCCAATATTCGGTAGGCCATTTTAGCCTAAGGGCCAATTTTTCAAATTGCTGAAAATATGTATCTACAGCTTTTTCATGGAATGGAGGTACTAAACGAATCTGTTTGGAAGCATCAAAATTATCCAGCTGCATTTGGACAACCTTTTCTTCTGTCTGTGCCTTATTCATATTGATTTCTTTATCAGCTTTAATGCGTTCCATTTGTATTTCGGCATCAAGGCGTTTGTTTTCTTGTTCTGCCTCAATACGCTTATTTTCTTGTTCTGCCTCAATACGCTTATTTTCTTGTTCTGCCTCAATACGTTTATTTTCTTGTTCTGCTTCAAGTCGTTTGCTTTCAATTTCTAAACGAAATTTCATTTCCATTTCCATTTTTTTTAATTCGAAATCTGGGTCAAAATGAGCGACAGGCAATTGTTGTGCAACTTTTTGAGGTAATACCTTTTGGCTGACCAAATGTTCAACAATAATTTGTTTAATATCTGCTTTCTTCATTGATTGCTTCACTTCTAAATTAAAATGTTTACCAACATCAAGTAATTCAGATTTTTTTAATTCACTGATTAATTCGAAAGAGGGATTCCGATTAAATTCGATAATAAAATCTTCAAGTTCGAATGCCATTTTAAATATACAAGCTGTCTATCTGTATAGAATATAAATCTTATTTTATAATAAAATTAAATTGTTTGTTCGATATCCCGGACGAGCCCCCAATTTTCTGTTACGTATTTTTTTAATGTTTTAAGTTCTTCGTAGATTAAACGCAACAGAAAAACGCAGATAACAGCTTGTATAATTTATTACACTAAACTATTAACAAATATAACAAATATGACATAAATTGTATAATAACAGTGACAGATATTAAGTTACGACATTCGAAATTAATTACAAAACAAAATAATATTAGTTTCAAACTTCAAAATAAATCACAATACAAAACGGTACTGGCCTGTATCTAATGTAATGATCTAAAATTAAAGTCTCAAATTCCAGTCTAGGGTGTGAATTTGGTCCCACGAAGAGATTCCGAAACAGTTCAATAAATTCGCTGACTCTCAGCACAAGCAGTACTTCAGAAGTATCGTAGAGATTGACGAAATAAAATCACGGCTTCCGTAGATCTAATTTCAATCACAAATCCAAGTTGAATATTCACAGCAAACACTTAATCTTTCTCAAATAACTAACTCTCTTCTTTTGAAATGAAACTGGTGTCTGAATCTCACTCTTTGTCTTCGAATAAAAACTGGTGACTGAATCTCACTATCTTTTCTTCGAATAAAACTAATGACTGAATCTATCTTCTTTTTTCGAATAAAAACTGATGACTGATGACTGAATCTATCTCTCGTCACCGTCTTTTATAACGATAGGCCTATTTCTCGAACAATCTCGCAATTTCCATACAACTCCAGAGCTATCCACGCATATCCGTTCTTGCACTAGACTACACTTCTAGACAGGAAGTCACCAGCACTCATTTACAAACATGTGATTGGTCTACTTAATTCGAGAAAGTTCTAAAACGTTACCCTAAATAAATAACATATTTTAGTTTAAACTTCGAAACAATAATATCAATATGGAAAAATGAATAATACAAATGAAAATTCAAACACAATACGACATGTTGTCGTTTACAAAATATTTATACATATACATAACAATTGTAATAAAACTGATACAAATGAGAATAGTATCAACAATATAGTTCTGTCTCGACTATGAATTACACCTGTTATTCCACAAGAGAACAAGTAATTTTAATAAATGACTCGTATGATTTCATAAAAATGGTAAGAACATATATAAGCTTAAAGGTTTGAAATCAGTTCAATAACGTGAAATAAATTATTTAGTTAGTATCAAAATATATCTTTGATATTGGATACTGGAGTGGATACTTCGTATTAATGTTTTAAGTTTGCGAATGTGTAGGAATGTTGAGTATATTATATTAAAATGATTTCACAGAAAACCAAATGTTTTAAGAAGGAACAGCATGAATATTCATTAGATTTTCCTGCTAAACTGATACATATTGGAAGCATTCCAATAACATTGCATTTCAAGACAAAGATTGTTCTTTGTTGTTTTTTTCATATTATATAACCTGAACATGTGAACAGCTCTTTCCGCTTAGTTCTCTGTTAGTGTTACAACGTACCTCGATTTTTTCTAGGAACACAAAATTGGGAAGATGTAGTCACATGAACATGTCTTGTTAAAACTCTATTATCAAAATAAAATCGTACTTTTTAAAACAAATTAGAGTTGTTTAGTTTAAAAATCTTGGCAAAGTACCTCCTCCTTTATTTGGTAGCTTGACTGTAAAGTTCTTGACTTATGTTCAAACATTAATAAAAATGTGCCGTTCATCTTTATAAAATATATGGATATATACACACTTATGTGAAGGAATGGTTTCTTACCAAAAGCCATTCTTTATTATTGACTTTGGAACTTGTAGATGGCAGCAGTATGTAGTTGTTTTTGTTGTTTTGAATTAAGCACAAAGCTACACAATGGGCTATCTGTGCTCTGCCCACCACGGTTATCGCAACCCGGATTTTAGCATGTAAGTCCGCAGAGATACCGCTGAGCCACTGGGGGGCGGCAGTATGTAAGTATCACTTTATTTTGGTATCCATACTTTAGAAATTGTATCAATGATGGCTTGTCCACAAGAAAGAAATAATAACTATATCAAGATAGACACATCGATAAGGTGATATCTATATGTTCGCATTGTTTGTTTGTGGAACACATTCGTTCTAAGTTGCTGTAAAGCATACATATAGTGCAGGTTCCAAAAATAATTTTACATCATAACACACATGATTACGTAAACTAACTGTATGAACAGATCGGTTACTAATTTACAAAACGTGCATGAATTTCTTTTTATGTAAGTAATTAATATATAATTTATTCGCAACAAACATCATAGGATATTTGAACTTAATTCAACAGTAATCTTAAGTCTTTAGTCTCTTAATTCAGTTGAAGATTTAAAAATGAAAATCAAGTGATGGAAAATTTTCTAATTATTATGATCCCGCTTTAAATATAATTTATCAGCAGGCTCGTACGAAGAACCAGCAGTTGAGAAATATTTAAGTACTTTTGTGTAGATTTATAAAACCTGTAATATTAAAATATATTTAAAGTCAGGTATTTGAAAGAAGTTTCTAGTACTAGGCATATTTGAAACGTATAAATTACTTACACCTTCATTTTTATTCACAGCTCCCACACCTCTTTTTGTAGTTAACATTTGTAATATACCCTTTAATTTATAATCTTTTAGCAATCCCACTTGAACAGTTACTATTTGTCCTGTGTGCTATAACTTGTGTTTATAAAAATCTTAAGTAATTGTTAACGATTAATTATTAATTGTTATTGATTTAGTTTCTTTCCATATCTGCCACATACAGTACATTTGTTGGTATCTACTATTTTTCACGTATGCATTAATTTATGAAGTTCGTAATTTCTCTATGGTTTCAAGTTTTTAGTTTTTTTACACTCATTTTTACAGCACTTCCCTAATATACTCGACGAATTTTTCCCTTTTATATCCAATATTTATCTCACTATTTTCCGAAACTGAACTTATCACGTATTCTTAAGTTTAAAGTGTATTTCTTTCAGTATAAGTTTTTTGTAACTTAAAATCTATTCAAAAGAGACACAGGTTCTTAAGTCTAGTTTATTTTGATTAGGTAATACATCAAAATATAAAGTTTAGTACAATGATTAAATTAATATTTCGACATATAAACACTTGTTATGGTGAGCGCACATACTTATACGGTTTAAAATCTTTGTAGATCAATAAGAAATTTTATCTCTGGCATTTTGAGTATCTTAAATGTTGTATACCCTTCACCAACGTAATGAGTCTAATAAATTTTTATTTGATTTGCTGGCCAAAGCTGTGTTGATGAGCCTTGGATAGGCAAAAGTCCGGTCTTCAGAAGAGGGTACAGTCAATCAAAGAATGCATTAGGCTTTATTGTCATAGATTCTCTCTTGTGGGAAAGAAAATAAATATTTCACACACACATAGATATATATATTGTTTTTTACTGAAAGGTTTCAGCTCTTTTGAAATAAGTGTTAAGAGTTGTTTAAATTTGAAATAAATAATGGCTAGTCAGTAGCTAGTGATGAAAAATTTAACATTTTATTTGTTATATAGTTTGCCTTTTGTAGAAAAAGATTTAGTGATACAAATTAAAAATTAGTACAATCGAATCACAGAAACTCTTAATAAACTTCTTGATGCCTTTTTTCTCTTGAAATGTTTTATTTCAAGATATAAAATAAGGTGTCCAAAAAAGTTACGTGGTACCCCACAATTTTTTTTTGTAACCTTGAAATGAAATATTATAATCTATCATTGATATTGACAGTTATAAATTTAATCGCAAAGTTTATTATTTATAAACTAATGAAGAAATGACATTTGTTAATGATTAAAAATAATATTATTGAAAAAAAAATTGTGTTATAACTTAAGAATGTTTTAGATATGAGACTGGCATGGCCGAGCGCGTTAAGGCGTGCGCTCGTAATCCGAGGGTCGCGGGTTCGCGCCCGCCTCGCGCTAAACGTGCTCGCCCTCCCAGCCGTGGAGGTGTATAATGTTACGGTCAATCCCACTTTTCGTTGGTGAGAGAGTAGCCCAAGAGTTGGCGGTGGGTGGTGATGACTAGCTGCCTTCCCTCTAGTCTTACACTGCTAAATTAGGGACGGCTAGCACAGACAGCCCTCGAGTAGCTTTGTGCGAAATTCCAAAAAACAAACAAACAGATATGGAGAACATTAAATACTTTCTGACAGGAAAAATATTAAAGGAAAAGTATACTTGTGAAGGAACAATGGTACCAACAAAACTATAGGATTATAAAGCCCCTTTCTTTACTTAAAAAAGTTATTTTAACATTCTTTGTTAACTTTTATTGATTTTATTGTTTTAAATTGTAAAAGAAACAGCTAAGATTGGTGAGATAACTCAACAAGTTGAGAGAAACTAATGATATATCTCTTATAATCGAGAAGAGATTAATTTGAAAACAGATATGATAACCAAAGCAAAATAATAATAATATGCAGTTGATGAAGACATGGAAGTTCAACATAGATATTAGATGTATAAAGTAAAGATACTTACGAAATACGTAAAAGCCTAAATTTTGTTAAATGAAGTTGGAATTAATTAAACATAAAATTCATTACAAAAATGTTTATACAATAGAGGAACCTAAAGTCTATAAATAACATTGAAAATTTTTTGGTATCATTAAGAGTTTGAGGTAAAAGATAGAAAATACAGAAAATGTACTTAAAGGTTACATGTATGTAACACACCTTGTAAAACATAATATCACCAGTTGTATCAAACAGTTGATGTGATTTCAGCAAACAATTCTTAACACATGATAAAAGAAACAGGGAAACGTGATTTAAAACACTATCGGTGTTTCTGGTCAATTTATAGCAAGGATACTATGCACAGGAATCAGAAATTACTTCACAAATAAATGTATAAAACTTTTATTTAAACTTACAGTTTTATCTTCCAAAACACTTTTTATATCTTATTCGTTTGTGCATCTAACAGAGAATGGGATAACTTCTGCTTATAACATTTCTGTTTATCATATGATTAAAATTAAAAATTCTGTGGGTCTTACATTTTTGATCAATGATTTATTAAGGAATTGTAAAGGCAATAAAATCACTTTCTTCTTGATATTGCTTATATTTACAGACAAAATTGTGTGTTTAACGCATCTAACCCCCTCTACTCAACCACTGTGCTATGAAGAAAGTCGTTCCTTCAACTAGTTTTACTGTGCAATGTTGTAATGAAACAATGTGTTCTCTCTGCGGTCATCAGAATTATCCTGTAAATACAAGCAGCTTCATTTCATTATTATTGATTTTTTTTTACATTCATTGAATCAAAACAATGTTCTTATTGTTATAGCTGTATATGTCTCTTTATAAATAGGAACACTGGACTGTCTCTAAATATAAACCCTGAAGAGCAGTTCACCGTTGAAACACACAATGACATGGATGAAAGTACAATCAGGCATGATACAGAAGACATTGTTTTGTAAGAATACATGTGGGAATACAAATGCCTTTAAATAAACACAAGTAACTACCATGTATCCTTAGGTATACTGAATATCATATGAATAATAATCACCCTTCTTACAAATCTGCATCCATTATCATCCTGCAGGACAAAATCTCATAACATACAGATAAATCAAGATGCTCCAGCATTTGCAGAATGATCCATCAAATGGATCTAAATGCAGAAATTTGAATATCTAAATGTGAAGAATCAATTAAAACTCTACTTTAAATATTCATAGGCTATGATAAACTTTGTCAGCAATTCAATACGAATATATTGTTATTGTTGTATATTATACGAAGTATTTGTTTTTTGTCTTGGAATTTCGCATAAAACTACTCGAGGGCTATCTTTGCTAGCCGTCCCTAATTTAGCAGTGTAAGACTAGATGGAAGGCAGCTAGTCATCACCACCACCGCCAACTCTTAGGCTACTCTTTTGCCAACGAAAGGTGGGATTGAGCGTCGTATTACAAATCTTATATATAAAATTAACAAATTATTTTTAAAACTACTTCAGTTAGTAAATATATAATGATTGAAAACAAATTTACAAAAGTAATAATACCGTCAGAACTTTAAACTGTGAAATTAAAAAAAAAATAGTGGCAACAGAGGGAAATGTAGCTGAATCAGTAATGCAGATTAATCAAATATAGAGATATTCTGTCAAGTAGAAGTTACCCATTTTCAAAGATCTCTTCTTATGTCTCACATACCCAAGAGAAATAGTATCCAAACGAAAACTTCAGTTTGAAACGAGAAGGGCCCTCAGAAGAGTACATACATCTGTCATGCAGCGTTGATCGTCTTTGGCCGTTGACAAACACAAAAATAATCAATTCGTCCATCGTTTGCAGTGGAAAGGAACAGTTTCTGGGAGGACTGACGACAAATAATAGTAGCCGGCCCAAAACGAGCCGTATTTGTATTAATATAAACTCAATATTTAATGATTATTGGTTAAATATGGTAATTGCATTTTTCTCTTACCACAAAATTCCAACTGGAAGGGAGGATAACTAACAATCAAATACAAGTTTATTGGACTGGGTCAGACTTTGTAGAGAGCCATGTTGTAAATATTTTCTTTCATTTTTACATTCATTGTAATTTAGACAATTTTCATTACAGTCACTGTGCTACAAATACCTTGATAAGCATTGCCCCACCTGATAACGGAAAGTGAACAACATGAGTTCATTTGTTATCAAGTAGTGGCATTTCACTGCTTTATTTTCAAAAGGTTTCTA
This sequence comes from Carcinoscorpius rotundicauda, assembly GCA_011833715.1. Classification (NCBI taxonomy): domain Eukaryota; kingdom Metazoa; phylum Arthropoda; class Merostomata; order Xiphosura; family Limulidae; genus Carcinoscorpius; species Carcinoscorpius rotundicauda. The sequence continues at coordinate 86,028,771 of CM022397.1, forward strand.
GTTCAGCCTCTGAATGTAAAATAAACCTAGGAAAGAAGTGTGAAAAAATTATAAAAAAAGATTTGCTTTGGAAGTTCATCGTCTGTACTCACAAAAATTTCAACAATACGGTTCATTTTATTTCTTCGAGCTTGTAAGTGAGCTCTGAACAACATGACTACAGAAAATTAGTGTGAAAATTGAAGAGTATAAGCTCTGACCATAAGTTGTTTGGAACTGTTTAATCAATATTAATCGAAGTACCCCTTATATTTTGCAAACTTTGCTGTCATTATAGTTTGATTTCTTGTCTTGGATGAAAGAGTTTATGATTATTTGTTTTCTTTTTTCTATGTGTTGGCAAAACTTTATGAAGTTAGAGATTTGTAAAGGTGGGTTTGCTCTAAATAATCAGGGAACAGCGTTCCGTCTCTGAAAAAATAATATATAACTATACAGATGGGAACGCATTTCCACAATACTACATCGTTGGCTGTATTAACTTCCTCTAGTTGACGAATCTTCAAACAACGCTTCTGCTCTATAATATGTATAACGTAATATAACAGAGTGATGCTTCCACAAGGAATGAAACTTTCGGGTAGAGGTTTGAGCCATGCGATCTTATTTTCTCTCTTTCTTTATCTTGGTGATTGGGTAAATATATTTGTATACCCAGAAGGGTGAGGTACATTAGACCTCATCCTCCTTTCATTACTTTGTTTGAAGGGACTCGTTAACCCATTCAGTGTAAATACAAATGGCTTGAGTAATAGCATAATTTTAAATCTGGTAATTTTTAGGGCAATGTCCATTTATATTGTTCTTTAAATTTTTGGTTTATTAAGTCTAGAACGTAGGTAGCCTGTTTCATTTTAGCACTATTTTATCATTATTATTGTTTTAAATTTGATTTTATCTTAAAGATCTGTTGTACAAGTTTAACAGGGAGAGGTGTTTAGGACTCTATTTATCATATATGCAATATCTGTCTAGTTCGCATAACAACTCATTTTATCGCCAATTTTTATCAAAATATTTTATTGTACTATGTCGAAGTATATCTGGTATTGTTTGTGTATTTAAGTATTTGTGCATGAACTTTGAGGAAGTGGCTGATGTAATTAGTGTGTTACGTATTTCTTTATGTTTTATGTTCTTCGTAGACTAAACGCAACAGAAAAAACACAGATAACAGCTTGTATAATTTATTACACTAAAATATTAACAAATATAACAGATATAACATAAATTATATAATAACAGAGACAGATATTAAGTTACAACATTCGAAATTAATTACAAAACAAAATAATACTAGTTTCAAACTTTAAAATTAATCACAATACAAAATGGTACTGGCCTGTATCTAATATAATGATCTAAAATGAAAGTCTCAAATTCCAGTCTAGGGTGTGAATTTTGTCCCACGAAGAAATTCCGAAGCTTAAATGAAGAAGTTAAGAAACAGTTCACAGTTCAATAAATTCGCCGACTCTCAGCACAAGCAGTAATTCAGATGAATCATAGAGATTGACGAAGTAAAATCACAGCTTCCGTAGATATAACTTTAGTCACAAATCCCAGTTGAATAATCACAGCAAACACTTAATCTTTCTCAAATAACTGACTCTCTTCTTTTGAAATAAAACTAATGTCTGACTCCCTTTTTCTTTCTTCGAATAAAAACTGATGACTGAATCTCTCTTATCACTCTCGCATCTTCGTCTCTTTATATATTGTAGGCCTAAACTCCTCGAAAGACCGCGAAATTTCTACAGATCTCCAGAGCAGTCCGCGCATGTCCGTTCTTGCACGAGACTACAAGTCTAGACATGAAGTCACCAGCACTTCATTTACAAACATATGATTGGTCTACTTAATTCAAGAAAATTCTAAATGTTACCCTAAATGAATAACAACATATTAGTTTAAACTTCGAAACAATAATATAAATATGGAAAAATGAATAATAGAAATGAAAATTTAAACACAACACGACATGCTGTCGCTTACAAAATATTTACACAACATTTACATAACAAGTGTATTCTGTAATGTTTGGAGTTTGGTTTGTAATTGTTTTTCACTTAAATTAATCCATGCAGGATCTGTATAGTCTATTACTGGTCTAAAGTATGTCTTGTATATTTTAATAATGTTTTCTGGTGTTGTTCCACATCTTTTACCAGATAGACTCCTGGCATAGTTTATTTTTGCTAAATTTTTGTTTTTATGTTATTTACATATTTTATTTAGGTAAGTTTGGAATCAAATGTTAACCCTAAAAATTTTGCAGATGTATCAGTCTAAGGAAACTATCCGTTCATGTAGATCTGGGATTGAACTTTTTGATGTTTCGTTGATTTTGAAAATATCACTAATCGTGTCTTTGCTGTGTTTATTTTAATTCAAAGCATTTGGCAGTATTCACTAAATCTGTTTAATTGTGGTTGTAAGTTAGTGGCTGCTATTTCTAGTGTAGGGGCACCTTTCCAAATCGCTATATCATCAGCGAACTTTATGTGGAGTGAGATCGAAGACACACCATATTGGGAAAGGTTACCAGAAAAAAACCATAAATGATCAAAAGTAACTTAAGAAGGAAAAGAGAAATTTTACTATGATATTTCTAAAACGTTTTGAATACTTAAAAATATGTGACATTCTATAGGTAAATTAAGAAATAGCCAGACAATTTCTCTTTTAGTATAATTATACTTTCGTATTATTTAAAATATTTCTAGATATTAACTTTAAATAATCTCATATTATCATTAATTTAAACAATATCATAATGGAAAACACAATGCGAGTGAAAAGTTTTATAAGATAATTTATATGAAACATGAATATTTTCTACAGTTTTGCATCCATAGGAAATGAAGTATTTGCTCAAAATAATAGAAAATGTACGAACAAATAATTATTGTTACTCCTGATATACTTGAAGTGCTTGAAATTTCTCTGAATAAAAACAGTTGCTAGATGAAAAGAAAAATAACACGAGTAAATTTGAACAGTGTAAATTCCTGTGCCTCTTACAGTTTGTTAGCCTTCAAAGGTTAAAGCTGATCCAGTTATCTCAGTCAGGGAACAGGAACAAAAGACAATTAAATAACAAAAAATGAATAAATTAATAGTAACACAGTCCAACCATTATTGAACAAAATCACAGAAATAATGCTGCAGGTAGAAGTTGCCTTAAAGGCACAGAATATTGTAAACTGAAGGGGAACAAAACTCCTTAAACCCGATTCGATAAAGTTACACTCTTCAAACTCATTAGTCTGTTGATGTTCTGAAGAAAGTTTCGATACCAGAGTAACGCTTATTGCAGTTTGTTCTGCTGACATAGCTTGCAATAAACCAATAGGTTCTTTTAACATTAGTCTGGTTATCACACATACGATAAGTATTGTGCTTAGTAAAACTTTATGTAATCAAAAAATAGTATATTCCGTGCCTCTAGTGACAACGAATTTCAATTAATAAATCTGAAATTGGCTTAACGTTTTCCAGTCTCATAATTTCTGAGTGCAATTATTTCAAAAAGGTAAACTTCCTACACATTGAAAACATAGTAAAAGTAAATTATAGCGAAACGTGTATGTGACATATTGCTCGTATTTTTATCTGAATCATTACTATTGTTATTATATTATATTTTTACAAAAACATTATTCTAAGTTTCAAGAAGCTGTTTTTCAACAAAAATAATGTCTAGGTTTTAATTGTTCAATATTGTATTATGGAAGTGTTTTTTAACAGGCAAAAATAATACCTCGGTTTTGATTGTTTAACATAGTATTAAGTGTCCAATGTAATATTATTTATGTTTTGTTTAAATTTAAAATTTAAAATATTTATATTTGATTTTAAAACAAAAATTGGAAGTTTCTCATTTCAAATTACACATAGATGCCAGTATTTTTAAGGATTTGCAACTATCCATCTAAATGATAAGTGAGAAAATGTTAATGACTTTGCTGAAATAGCAGTCTTGAGAGATTTTAGGTTCTCAATTCTTTAAATAAAATAATGAAAGTGGTTCTGCTGGTACATTTAATTGAAGATGATTATTGCTAGCGTGAGTAGTGTATGATCAATGTTGTCCAGAGGAAAACCAGCCTATGATATTATTGAGTCTCATAGGAAGTAACTGGCCCACTCCTGGAGACTGAAAGAGGTCATTGTCACATGTCTGTTGATGTTGGCTACTTCATGAAGTGGTCTGAGGCTTACCCATTTGTATAATAGATTGGTACCATATATCACTGAAGTTTTAGTTGAGCACTGTACAATATAGATTGAAGTATTAGAAGATAATAAGAAGGACCAGAAAGCTAATTTTATGAATCAATTATTGTATGAATGTTGTAATGTGTTATATGTGGTAAAGATTCACACTTTGTCTTTTACCTCCAGTCACATAATTTAGCATAAAATGTAAGCTAGGTTACCAAGCGTATGCTTATTAATTATATTAATCCTAAATGTAATTATCATTTGCCATATGCCAAACTTACGTTTTGTAATATTTACTATTCACCATTGATGTGATCTATGGTCCTCCTTCATAAATAGATGCCCAATAATTACCACAAAAATACATGCCTGATAGATAGTATGTATATATTTGTGTTTTTGCTTAAGAACAAAGCTACCTTGGGGGCCGTATATAGTGAATCAATCTAACTTGACAACTATTTTATGAAGAGAACAAACAGCATACATGACATAATAATGAGATTTAATTAGTTTTATTTTCGATAGATATATATCTTCGTTTCTAGTATACATATTTGTAATTTAGATCCTCAAGAAGTAGATTTCACAGTTTTGTCACAAAAAGATGATTTTTCATTTTGACCATTTTAATTTAATCGTTTTCTTAATCATATGTAATGCAAGCCACACAGTGAGGAAACTCCCAATTTAAGCTGTATTTAAAATAACATTTCCCTTAAGAGATTTTACCATCACTTGATTTTCATTTGAACTTAACCTGTTCTCTGACATAATATCCTTCTTACTTATATTTGTAGATATTAGTCTTCACGTCCAAATTTGTAGTAATTAAAATTTACTCATAATTCGATAATCCTTATGCTGAGACTTTTTTGGTGTAATTACGATTTGAAACTACGAACCAAAGTGTTTTATTACGTGACTTAAAATAGAATTTTGTGATGGGCAAATTATAAACATTAGTTATATCTGCAAGGTCAAATCAATATAAGCTTTTTCTTTACACTAAGATTTCAAATATACATGAGATAAATGTCCTGTTACTACTGGAAAATGGTTGGGTTAACAAATTGGTGTTATTGAATTTATGGATAAGAAAATGAACAAATGTTCCCAAGTGAAATATATAGTTAACCTTGAATATTGTGGTATATAAACGTATAAAATATTTTCAAACAACATGTTTCAATGTTTTCCAGGGCTAGAGTGGTTTGTGTGCAAACTCACATCGCTAAAAAGTGGGTTTCGATACTTGCGGTAATTGGAGTACATATTGCAAATTCTATAAATTTGTTTTTGATTTTAAACAGACAAACATATATATTTCCATATAATATTATTTTTGATTTACCGTAGTTTTCGGTGAATAAGATGCTTTTTTTTCTAAAAAAAAGGAGTACCAAAATCCCCTTTATGGTATGCACCGAAAGTAATAAATCTTTTCTCAAGGAATAGCGCATCTTGTAGAGCAAGGACTAGTAACTAGCGCCATCAATCTCTTCACTTTTTTGTGCTTGTTTTATTTCATAGGTTAAACAAAATAGATCATCATGAGAAATGACTGTAGAAGGTCATATCCATAAATAAGGCAATAAAACATATAAATTTAGAAATTGATGGTAATTGTTTATGGGCAGCTAACACGTGTACGCACACCCAAATGACTGCTAGTCTAGAGTGGTCTTTTAGAGCTCGCTTTCAGTGAATTCAGTGATAGAAAAGAAAATTTGGAAATTTTTCAAAATGAATGAACAATGTTTTCATGTAAAATTATGAAACAACAATATTTTATTTTATTAAGGACACCACTTTTGAGGTATTCTGAAGAATAATAAAAGATTATGCTGACGCTTAACAATAAAAATAATGATAACTTGAAAACATTTATTTCCATATCGATAGTTTTGAAAATAGTGACGCGTCTTATAACCAGAAAAATACGGTAGTTATTTATTCTATGGTGTGAAATTTGCATATATAACTTTCTCAGGGAATTCATTAAATTTGTTTTAAATGTCTTCATTGTCTTTTAGAGATAACAACAGTTAAGCTCTTTTGACATGAACATCTGTGATGTTGAACATGTAATGTTTACGTAAGAAAGTAAATAGCTGTGGCAGAAAGTGATAGGGTAGATGATATCTCAAGTATACAGCTTTAAATCGATGTTTATATAATATATAGCAACACATGAGTAGTATTAGTTGTTCTGGGTAAATCCTGCATTACCTGTTAAGTAAGAAATGTTAAATTAAAATAGTTTTGGGGAAGTTTTCATTGACAAAGGTTTTAAGAGAAAAATTCCAATGAAGTAGAAATGTAAGTCTATCATGCAAGCAAGTACAAACACTACTTTGGTTTTATTGTTATAGTAAAGCATTTTGGTACTTTATATCATGTCCAGACTATGTTACGATGTTATGAATTCAAATATTCAGAGAAGCACTGTATTACTTAGAGTCAAATTACCTGTTTCTTATTCATTTGGATTATCTTATTTTATCAGGAATAATCAGTTTTACTTAAGTATATCATTATATCAGCTAGTTTGCATCTGTACTTCATGATATTTTACAATTAATATATAACTGCTCCTGAAATTCTTAAGAACAACACGAATACACATTAATCATTTTGTATTTCTTGATTATTACTTTAAAAGCCATTTTTTTATGTATTGTAATATTAACTTTTAAAGGCACTGAATGAAAAGGAAAAAACATGAAACACAATGGAGAGAAAGATAAAAACTAAAGGAGAAGTTTTGCATAGCTCAAAAAAGAACTTAAGATATAGTATTTAAAGTACTTTTAGCTTTCATTCATAGTTGACGTATCTCATGCTGTCCAAGATTACCAAGGGTAAAGTAAAAATAAATTAAGTTAATTTAAAGGTGATGACCTTACGGAGTGTTATAAAGTGAGATGGGCAAGGAATGATGTGGATGGTCCTAAACTTTTTTTTATCCATATATATCCATATATCATTAAATTAACAAAACATTACCAAATGAAAATAAGTCAATACACCTACAACTCACACCATACGTTATTATGGCTGTTGTATACATGAACTTAACGTATCCAAAATAAAACATCAGTTCAGGTGTGATAATCACAATGCTAAAGAAATATCCAAGCGCCATTTAAATAGTATACTTTTAAATAGAATAAAACTCGAGGATAAAAATGTGGCATTCTTATCATACCATTATAAGCCTGTAAGAAGGAGTAACTTGAGTTAAATTGGAATAAATAACAACCCAGAAGTTTCTGAACATAAACAAAAATATCAAACACGTAACATTAGCAATATCATTTCTATTCATGTGTTACATCCTGGCTGTCAAATTGACTGGAAATTAACAATGATTTTATACAAAATAGACAACTACATAACAAAACAAAATGTAAACATCTACTTTATCAGTAAATTGTCTAATTTTAATATCTTCCTATAATATTTTGACCTTAACAACTTTCTGAACCTCCTGTGGCCTTAATAGTAGGCATCACCATGATCTAATTGTCTACAAGAAGACAATGCCAGAAAAATAAATGATGAATATATCAAAACTAGTTTCTACTTTCTGAGAGTATTTTTCCGTTCACAATATCATTTGTATTGGGGAAGGATACAGTTACCCGTACAATATACAAATTCCAAAGATTCATGCCTCTTGCCCCTGATAATTTGGCACTTATAATTGTAGAATGAAAATTATAGTCAGGCTAAAATAATTATGTATACCTGAAACAACAAGAAAAATGGAAAACAGATAATGCTATTGACATTATGAGATTGTCTAGATAAAAAAAACAAAAAATACAATCGTAGTTTAATAAAAAATAATTTTTATTTTCTCCATTGACTTCAAATAACCTGTATAAAATTTGAACATAATCTTTTAAGGAATTTTGGTGATAATTTTGAATTTAATATTTTGTCTTGTGTTAAACAATAAGCAGTTCATTTATAAATATAAAAAAACAATCACATATGATACATGTTATAGAATATGTTAAATTTTACAATTGACAAGTACACGATGTTTGTCTGTTTTAGACCAAATCTGCATTACGTTAGTTACTGTTTGAACCACAGAGAATTGAAACTTGCAATTTCGCATTTTAAGTCTGTTAGCTTGCTGCTCTCCTTCCAAGAAACTTGCATGTTCAAAAATTATTTCGGTGATACCAGTAACTGTACAATATGGAACTATATTGTATTATTATCGTTTCATTAGCTAAGATTATGAAATTGAGTATTCTCTTGCCATTTTTCAAGAAAAAGTGCCATGTAGGTAGATTACGTATCAAAAATAAATAAAACTGTCGCCTCGTTGTACAATCATATCAGCGTTGCATAATAACTATTTTTCATAATTAATACTTTTACCTTGGGCTAACTAAGTAGATTTGTCCTTATCTAAAATATCCTGCTGGTGCAGTGGTAAGTCTACAGATTTATACGGCTAAAATTAGGGGTTCGATTTTCCTCGGTGGACTCAGCTGACAGCCTAATGTGGCTTTGCTATAAAAAACACATTTACTTCTTAACATAAAAGATACACAAAATAATCATAGAATATAGATTGAAACAGTTTATCAAAGAGTTTAAAAATTAGTTTCAGATTTAAAATGAGATGTGATAAATTAAAAGGGTTTTAAAACTAAAATGTTCATAAATACAATAACTATCGAATGACAAAAGTTCAAAAACTGCTACTTCTATTTTGGTTGTGAGCTTAACCATGATGAAAAACGATACCTCTTATTAACTGGTATGTAGTCCGTTACCTGTTTTCTTAGTCTGAATTAAAATACACAATAATATTTAAATAATTTTTTTCATTTGCTTTTACAAAGGCAATACAATAATTTTAAAAAATTCTAAAAAGAAATGTTCGTAATCTACATGTTGGTAATGTGTTTTACACATAAAGAATATGTATGGTTTTTAATTTCTCATTATCAAATTCAAAGTTTAACATGACGAACAGAGTATTATTTAGAAATAAGCACAACATATTATTGGTGTAGAAGCAGCTTCGATTGTCTAACAATTTGAAACCTTTATTTCTAATAAAATTCTGGCCACTTAAAATTATTATTTTTTTCAAAAAAAATGTTCAATAAAAATCCAAATGCTTCAGCAAAATATAGTATACGACTCAACTTTAAAAGTTTTATTGTGATGTCACTCTTATTATATTAATTTATGCGTTTTATTGAAATTATAGCATTTTAATGTAAATAGTTTTATTACACGATATATTCTGCACTTTAGAGAAAGACTTCAGAAATTCCTTTGTGCCATCTAATATATTAATTTCAAAACGATTAGAATGAGTTATATATTATAGTTTATCTCAAACAAGACTCCATTTTATTGGGTTACATGTTACAAGTTAATTGATAATAAAAATTGAGAAATTAATAAAATATTGATATGTATTAACATTATGTTTTATTTCTCAATACAAATACATTTTAGTATACATACAATATAATTTATAATAATAGTTATTTGACATAATGATTTATATACAAAAGTTTTAGAAATTTACAAAGAGTATTAGTCTTCCATTTGATCCAGAACTTTCTCTTCTCGACATCACAGTATCATAGTGAGGGTTTACGATGAGGGAATTAATTTCTAGCTAATTTTGATACAATTCACTAGAGAGGAAGCGAGCTAATTCTTTACTTATCACATGCCGATTACAAGTCGAGATTCGTACGAATAAAGTAATGTAATATTTCATAAAAATACCAATATCTGATGTTAATCCACTGAAGTTAAATGATTTATAATGTTCGAAATCTATAAAAGCTCCTGTTTAGTATCTGAAATTAATAAGCATTAATCCCAGCTATAATTTCTCAAGTTTACAGAATACCAAATGGAGCAAATCAACAATACATACTGTCTCTTGGCGTTCCAGTGGATAGTTTCAAAAAGGTGAAGAGAATTTCTAGAAATTTCAGCTTCCACAATATTCTTAATTCTCACTAGCACTTATATAGCCACAAAGTATTTCGTTTATTCTTGAACTAGAGTATCATTCATAACTTTAGGAATTTCATAAAACACATTTAACCTTATAAATTACATGTAGACTCTGATATGTTTATTGATAAATCACATTTATCAATATATGTATAATGAAATTCCAAAAAATACCGTTTCATGGAAGACAAAAAATAAAATCAGTATGTACCAAAAGATGATGCATTCTCAAAAAAGATGTTGCAGCTGTCTTCACAAAGAGCAAAAAGATGAAACATAAAATCAGAATATTGGTTATGTTAAATATCAGCAAATAGTTTAATAGTCTCTCCCAGTGTAACTGTTTACACTGGTAATACATTAAAAGATGACACACTTTCACCCGTAAATAGATTTAAACATTTTAAGTGTCACTTTCCAAAGCATAAAAATACCATATAGGCCTAAGTTATAATCCTCACCTAATGGAATAACTATGTCATAACATATATGTAAATAACTTCCTGCAGAATTTAAAGTATTTAGAGTTTTTAGTTGTACCTGAATATACATGTCATGTAAAAGATATGAATTACACAGTTTGATAGCACAAAACAAACAAAGCATTAAATCCTTGAAGTTGATTTACAAAATTTAGGTAAAGTTGTTGTTCAACAATCAAATGTTCAGGTATTTCTGTTGATACAACCTGAAATTCTATTTGTCCTAACATTAGCAACAAGCACACAGCTTGGATGAATTTAGAGATTGAATAATTGTTACATCGAGATCCCTTTATTTTCAAGACTCTGTGAAGGTTACTCTCATCCAAATAATACTTACAATTCGTATTATGATAATACACATGCATTAACTTCAATTTACTGTAATTAAAACCCAACTCCATCTATTTACCCAAGTCACCAAATAACTTAAACCATTTTGTAAAGAACCAGCAGCATCCTCACGACTATTAACACTCTATTCCTTAATATCATCTGTAAACTTAAGTAATTTATTGTCCGTTGTTTCCTTTACTTCACTGATGTAAATCACAAAAACTAAGTGCTAACACTGAGCCCTGAGGTACCTTGCTTGTAACATTAATCCAGTTTGACTGAACTCCATTTATAACAGCCTTCTGCTTTCTTTCATCCAGCCATTTTTCTATCAAATGAACCAACTTGTTCCAAGATCTATAGATGTATTTTACGAAGCCTTACATTTAGTTAGCTGTCCATTGCAGTCTAGCTAAATAAATATAAGTTATCATATCATGATATCCTGTATTAAAAAAAATATATTCATGTAATTATCAAGTAGACAACAAAAAACTATCATGAAATATCATGATACTGAAAGAAATTCCGCGAATTCTGAAATATGCATATTTTTCCCAGTATTCATACCTTTTTGATTATATTACAACTTGCCCCCCAGTGGCTCAGCGGAATGTCTGCGAACTTACGACGCTAAAAACCGTATTTCAATACCCGTGGTGAGCAGAGCACAGATAGCTCATTGAGTAGCTTTGTGCTTAGTTAAAAAAATAAATTAAACTAACGTGGCAGGGGTTCAGTTTAGAGAGAGAGAAATCAGAAGAGTTCTCTCCCGAACTGGGGTGTTCAGGAACATTGTGGTTCCACTTCGTCCCCTTTCGTGAGAAAATTTTGAAATGCCCGTGGAATTTTTATTTTATTTTTAATATTTCGACACTGGAGTGGGGTATTTGTGAGTGAGAGGAAGGACGGGAAACTTGGACGAGAGCAGTGAAAGTGAGGTGAGCCAGACCTTGGCTCTAGGACGGAGTACGCTGGCGAATTGATCTTTAAAATTTACGGTGATTATTCCAGGTGACTCGGTAAACGGCCCTTTTCAGATGCGGCTGGGACCTGCAGGTCCGATGCCAGAGATTTTGCTGTGGGGGAAAACGGGAGTACCCCGAGAAAACCCACTTTCACGGCCTGGGCGCCGAATGATCTACCCGGACCATGCCCGAAAGTAGCTGGGAATAGAAAATAGAGAGTTAAAATAAAATAAAAAATGATGGACTCTGTTGGTGGTATACAGGGAAATGTTTAGCTTCAGTCTTGTATGTCAGGTGGTAACTTCGTCTTGAACGTGTTTATACACTTGAAACCCATTGGTGCGACTGAAAAGCGTGGTCTCGGTGGTGGAACTACTGGTTGTTCTTCGGTGAGTTGTTCTTCGCTGGTCTGTGATGCTTTGTTTTTTCTCGAGAATTTGGTTTGATATTTCTGCGTGGAGGTGGTTTGTTTTTCAGTTTGTACTGACGCGTCGATGGTTGTCTTGGTAGTGGTTTGGGGCTGGCAGGTTGTTGAGTTCTGGGAAACTGGGATTGAGGCCTGGCATGCACTGTCCTTTTTCTTACTTGAACTGCTAGAACTTGGCGTGATGCTGGCCATGGGAGTTTTCGTCATCTGGGTAGAGTTGTCTGAATCTGTCTTCATGTTTTGTCTATTTGTATCAGGACTCGGCGGAATATTAGTAGTTTCATGTTGGAAGATTTCAGTTGATTGTTTGTGATATCTGGGAACTTTGTTTGAAACGTTGCTGCGTGGCTGACGATGTGGGCGTTCGGCTCTAAAATGAAATATATGATAATAACAGCCGTCGCGTAGAATACGGTCAGCACTGTACTTTGACGTTGTCACTATCTTCATGAAGTGCGTGGGATGGTTACTGTTCTTCGAGAAAATTCGATGAACTGCATAAACTTTGGCTTGTATTTGGGATTCTATGGTTTGTATGATTTCTTCAGGTTGAATAGATGGGTCGACGCCCCTCAGGAATACAGAATAAAGAATGTCTGGACTTTTCGTGGGGGAACAACTTACTTTGAATTCAGTGTTCCATGGCTGGCACAGGTAAATTTGATCTGCGTTAGTGGCTGGTTGAATGAGGATTTCGCCCCGGCGTAATATTCGGTTCCTGGACGGTTCAATGGTTGCCCCTGGCTTGGCTTGGGCGATCCGTGTAGCAATTTGGTACGGCGTGAGGTTCGGCGGTAGGCCGTCGACGATTACCGGCGGCACTGCCGTCCTGACTGGCGAGGGTGAACGTTTCGTTCTGAATAACATCTTTGCAGAGATATAAGCACGTCTGACTTGTTCTGGACATATGACTAAAATATATAAATGCCTTGTTTATATGCAAGATTCAGTGGAGCTATACAGAAATGACAGTTGAAACACATTTTTCATGTTTATTTGCATTATGCATTATATTTAACATCAAAGTAATAATTCTAAATTTGCTAGAGAATAAGTTGCTAATATTTTATTGAACGTAAGAAATAAGTCATGCAAGAGTACACTGAACGCCCGATGTGTCCATATCAGTTATACCAGGGTTAAGATTAGTTAATTTACACCTTAAACATAAATATATGTTACTTACGTTTAAAATTAATATTTAAACAAAATTCACAGAGTAAAGAACAAACATGCAAGTTTTCAAATTTTATCACATTACAGGTTTACTTGGTAAATATTGTAACATTACCTGCCGACAAACGTCATTTATAATACATTTTGGTGTCTCTATGGTAAAACCCATAGCTTGATCGCTTTTGTTCTCTTCAAAGTTTCAAAATGTTTCACTTTATATAACCAAGTCTTAAGGTAATGAACAACGATGACTGGTTCCATGTATTCACGTCTGTAGCTTAAAATAATATTGTGTAATACATTGTATATATTAGTTTATATTACACTTATTTCTAAACCATATAATTTTCCATTATTGAAGGTTTGATCTGCATTTATAAATTCGTCAAAAATTATATTCCCTTTTATAAGAAAAGCATGAAGATTATGGAAAATACACAGAACAACATCATTCTTCACATCTAAAAGTAAGTAAGTTTTATTCACTTTTGAAAATTTTATTATTTGTTAAGAATAAATAATGTTCATATATGTTTTTGTTATCAGTATACACCTGGTCCTACATCAAAATGTAGATATGTCTTTTTGGAAAAAGTGTATTGTGACAAATACTCTACGATATACACAGTATCTATTCCTTGAAACTTGTAAAGTAAGAAATAAATAATCAAAAATCAAGGAGAATAAAAAGAGAAATACACGAGATATACTTAATAATATTAAAATTATATATTTCCAATGTAAATTTTTTAGTTACACAGAATATTCCAAAAAGAAAAAAATACCTAAGGAAATAATGCTTTTGTAATTTTCTCTTAGAACGTTTTTTAATGTATTTATAAAACTTTCTTAACACAATATCGAGCCAAGTGTTATTCATTAACTTTGTTTGTTATTCTTAAGTAAACATCTAAACAGTGAGCATTCTGTGATCTGATCACTAGTGACGTATTTTGGTGGTGGCTAGATGGGGCTCAGCCCCAGTGTCCATGGTCATAATATTGGCAAATTAACAATTTTATTCTATCTAAAATTACTTAGTATGTAAGACCTACGAAGTAATAAAACTTGAGTTCTTGCGATATTGAAATAGTTCAAACTTCTAGGTAAAATGCTTAAAAATAAACACAATTTTAAATAATATATTAAATAAGCAGCTGTTCTCAGAAATACACACGTAAAATATGAAAGAAAATAAAGATAGACTTAAATCATTCCAGAAAATGACCTTTTAGTTTTCATGCGTATAAAATATTTTGAAACGTCACAATGATAAATAAAAAATAATCAACCAATCTTACAACAGCTCTTTTCGTACATGATTATAAACTTTAATAATAAATATAGTGACGAAAATGTGTTAAAGAAATATTGTTCTATTCTATTTCGCTATTGACATAGAAATGCAGTCACTAAATATTTCATTGTAAAATTTACTCCATGTCAAAAAAATATATATTTGGAATATTATAAAAGTACCCATGACCATTGAGCACGAATTTTAAAATTTATACCCGTGTAAACATAAATAATAGTGTATGTGTTCGTCACACACCGTAATTTCCCCCTAGTGAAACAGTAATATGTGTGCGAACTTACACAATAGAATCCAGGTTTCAATACCTTTAGTGGGCACAACTTAGGTAGCCCATTCTGTAGCAAACATTATTATATGTTGAAACAATGTAACAAAGAACGTGAAAATAAATATTGATGAGATCCGTTAAAACCATGACACTGACCTCTACTTAAAACTAAACTATTTTGCTTCATACATGCTATTAACAAAATTATTTTCATTACAAAAACGAGGAAATGTGAACTTTTTAAAACCAAAATCAAAGAAATTTTAGTTATATAACAACTAAAACCAAAACTATCTCAACCTAGCTTCTAACTGCAATGGGTTAAGGCGTGTGACTCGTAATCTGAGGGTCGCAGGTTCGCATCCCTGTATCACCAAACATGCTCGCCCTTCCAACCGTGGGGGTGTATAATGTGACGGTCAATGAAAATTATTTGTTGATAAAAGAGTAGCCCAAAAGTTGGCGGTGGGTGGTGATGACTAGCTGCCTTCCCTCTTGTTTTACACTGCTAAATTAGGGACGGCTAGCACAGATAGCCCTCAAGTAACTTTGTGCGAAATACGAAACGTTTTTCTATATATTGGAAACAGAACCAACTGGAAAGGCAAAAGATGTACGCATTGTGCGTCTGCGAAGGCTACGCGAGATCAGCTTCATGGCGTAGCGATGTGCAAGACGGGCTATGATTGGTGCAAAAATGAAAGACGGCCAATGACAGCTACCCATTTTGATTGCCTGTGATTGGTGCTGTCAGTATTCATATCTGGCCTGTGATTGGTGCTTTCAAACACACAAGCACCTTCCTTGGTGAACCTCTCAGTCTGTTTGAAACAACGTGCTACTCGGTTCAGATCGTTTTACGCTGTGTCTTGTGATTTTTTCGTGTGTGACTTTGAACTTTTGTGTGTGTTTAAAGCCTCTGCAATGGCTCCCAAACGTGCTAATACTTCTAAGGATGCTTAGAAGATATGTAATTTTTAATTTTAAGGCTTAATATCTTAATAACTGTTCTTATTATTTCAGCAATAATGAACAGTATTGTTATGGGAGGGTTAAATAGTTGTACAGGGAGGGTTTTAAAAGTTTAAATGCATATAAATATATACGTAACAATCGGCGATCCCACTTTGCGGGGGGGGTTGGAACGCATCTACCGCGATACACGAGGGAACACTGTATCTTTATTTTCTTTTATATTTTACGTTTGTATTTCCGAGAACAGCAGCTTATTTAATTTTGTGTTGATCTAGTGACTAATTAATTTTATGGGTTCGACATTTTATGTGATCTTACATGGAATAAAACTGTCAATGAGCCTACATTAAGACCATGGGCACCGCTTAGTGTACTGCTTAGAATTTTACAACAAACAAAGTTGATGAATAACACTTGACTCGATCACGTGTTAAGAAAGTTCTAGAAATGCATTGATAAAAAAGTATTAAGAACGAATTACAAAAACATGATTTCCTGAAGTATTTTCTTTCCATATTGAAATATTTTGTGCAACACAAATTAGGAGACATTTATTTGGTTGAAAAAAGAAAGAACGGATTTTCTTTTTCTTAACAAGACACCAAAAAACAACATATATCAAATGAAAAACACCAACTAAGTAGTTGTATTCGTTTAAAGGAGTTTTACTTTCGAGATAAAAGGTATATGAGAGTTAACGTATCCAAAAACAGGGGAAACCACGAGGAATAATATCTAGATGCTGGTCCTCATCAACTGTTAAGCAACTCGTTGAAGCTGTAAATATAAATAACATTGAAATACATAAATGTTGGTGTCAGTTCACTTACAATAGATCCACTAACATTTCATTAAATATATTAGTCAAATTATTTAACACCAATTGTGGTATTAAACAACATCATGTAGTAAGTGTTCTATAATGGAGACACAATGAGTTATCTGGATTATGTCCCTTACAGGTATCTAAACTTGGTTCCCAGCGGTGTGAGTCCACACTGGGGAATGTAACCCATTGCTCTAGAACGGAGTCAGTGTTGTAGTCGAGTCCACAGTGATTGAGAGTGAGACCATAGAGCTCGATACGAAGACATTGTAATAACTTACACAATAAAAATTATAGTAAGTAGAATAAAAAAATATATGCGTCAAACAGACTTTATATCTTAACCACAGATATTTTAAAAATTAATTGCATAATCGTCATTTTAACGTCTCGTCCCATGAAGAACAAAACAACGAGTTACTAAAATAAATAAAAAAGGTAAGTAAATAAATAGTTTAAAGCCAAACGGGATCAGAGTAGACAACTTTAATAGAATCGAGTGGTATAGCGTTATGTTTGCGGACCCACAACGCTAGAAAAGAGGTTTCAATACTAATGTTGGGAGGAGCACAAACAGCCCATTGTGTATCTTTGTGTCAAACTACAAATAAAAGTTGTGAAATATCAAAAATAATAGCTGAGATTTAACGTCGGCGTGCACCTGATGAAGTTAATAGAAACTTAAAGTTAGCCCATGGGTAATATTAAACTTAAGTTTTCTGATTTGCATACTTACAATACATTATGCTAGATACATTACAACAAATTATTTGAAGCATCGATGTGAGTTGGTGAGATGAATCATTATACAAACTACCAAAAGTACCCACAAGCACAACTGCTAGTTCCTTCGAAAGGTTATCGAGCCTGAAGACTTTCCTGGAAAACTTAACATTCAATAACATTTATCAGCTATGAGAAAAAATATTTTATTTAGATTTAAGTTAGCAATAAACCATCGTTACTGTATTATATCACAGAGTAGTTATATTGAGGCATTTCTTTGTAGGCGCATTTTTATGTTGTAACACTCGTGACAATTTTACGGAAGAAAACAAATAAGTTTCTGATTTGTTTCTTGATAGTTTTATATTTGAAACTTACTCCTTTTCTGTGATTTATATTACTTAACTGTAAGAGTTACTAGCTTTTATTTTTAATTTCTATTGGTTAAATCTGAAACTTACCAGTTTTTGTTTCCAATTTTGATTGGTTTAATCTGAAATATATAATTTTTGTAGAAATCTCAATTGCTTCACTTATTGCTCTGCAATAACAATACTACCAAGAACTAATAATAAAAATAATTATTATAATATAATAAAAATAATAATTATCTAATAATAATTAGATAATTAACTTTAATAATATAGGTATTCATATGATAACATTTTTCTCTAATAATATTTGATATAGTTTTCAGACTTTTTTGTTACTTCTGATCAAATATAGGTAATAATAGAGAATATTTACTTCCACAGAACAATTACTTAATGTTTTATAAATTAATAAACTTGGAAATGAACTTGGAATTAGAAACCTTTCAATAATAAAGCAGTGAAGAACCGCTACTTCATGGTAAATGAGCTTATGCTGTTTAATCCCTGATTTAAAGCTGATTATCAGCTTGTTTGTAGTATAATGATTGCAAAGTACAATGTCCAAATTATTACATAAAAGTGAAACAAAATATTTACGACATGGCTCTGTACAAAGTCTGACGAAGTCTTATAAACTTGATAGGAATTTCTTTGTTAGTTATTGTTATGTAAATGTCGTGTAAATATTTTGTAAACGACAACATGTCGTGTTGTGTTTGAGTTTTCATTTGTATTATTCATTTTTCCATATTTATATTATTGTTTCGAAGTTTAAACTAAAATATGTTGTTATTTATTTAGGGTAACATTTAGAACTTTCTTGAATTAAGTAAACCAATCATATGTTTGTAAATGAGTGCTGGTGACTTTGTGTCTAGACGTGTAGTCTCGTACAAGAACGGACATGTGCGGATTGCTCTGGAGACCTGTAGAACTTTCGCGGTCTTTCGAGGAGTTTAGGCCTACAATATATAAACAGACGAAGATGCAAGAGATTGAGTCATCAGTTTTTATTCGAAAAAAGAAGATAGATTCAGTCATTAGTTTTCTTCCAAGAAAAAGAGTGAGATTCAGACATCAGTTTTATTTCAAAAGAAGAGAGTTAGTTATTTGAGAAAGATTAAGTGTTTGCTGTGATTATTCAACTTGGATTTGTGATTGAAGTTAGATCTACGGAAGCTGTGATTTTATTTCGTCAATCTCTGCGATTCATCTGAATTACCGCTTGTGCAGAGAGTCGGCGAATTTATTGAACTGTGAACTGTTTCTGAACTTCTTCATTTAAGCTTCGGAATTTTTTCGTGGGACCAAATTCACACCCTAGACTGGAATTCGAGACTTTCATTTTAGATCATTATGTTAGATACAGACCAGTACCATTTTGTATTGTGATTAATTTTAAAGTTTGAAACTAGTATTATTTTGTTTTGTAATTAATTTCGAATGTTGTAACTTAATATCTGTCACTGTTATTATATAATTTATGTTATATCTGTTATATTTGTTAATAGTTTAGTGTAATAAATTATACAAGCTGTTATCTGTGTTTTTCTCTTGCGTTTAGTCTACGAAGAACATAAAACATAAAAAATACGTAACACTATTCCATTCAAGACGAAACAGATAATGTTTGGTACACATCTGTGCGTAGTGTAGAAGTATTTAATCCTCATTTAACTTCAGTCAACAAGTCTTTAATCAGTACTTAAATCCTAAAATGTTTCGTGAGTAAGTGTACCATTTGTTTGCTGATAAAAACAATAGCTCACATGTGTTTATATAGTATTGCTTATTGTGTTTCTTATGTCACATGTGGCTCGCAAGCGGGCGTGTTCTTTATGTCAAGAAACGATGCTGTTTAAATTAACTGCAATTCTAATAAAAGGATAAGGAGTCGCATAATGTCTGATTTAACCTTTTCCTTTACCTATATCGTTTTGTTTTCCGAGCCGTTTACTGTGAATTACTCTATTAATTGACACTTACTTTATAGTATTCTCTTTCATAAATCAATATTTATTATTGGTTATGAATTACCATAAAAATGCAATACAAAAAGATGAACTATACGAGTTGAATCAGAGATGAAGTGATCGGCAAATAATTCATAAATAGACAGAAGGAGAATATTTATGAATGAACGTTTTAAAGGGTTTTGATATTTCTACATTTTGTAAAGAACATATACGAAATAAGTCAGTTTACACTTTAAAGTATAAGGCAATGTCATCGTCTAGTTCATCAGTAATTTTTATTTCTATAGTCTTTGTTACAGTGTTAACATCACTTGCATATATTTAAGTACATTTCTGTATTTTAATTTTGACCATGAAGAATGTTTGTACAAATAAAGGTGCAACGTTTTCAGCAGTGATTAGTGCAACACTCTTATACAAACGTAGTTTTTCTATTTATTTTCGCAGTGTTATTGTTATTGCTATGTTTCAAAAGCACTTCACTGTTAACGCAATAGATGTTCTAGTGTAAAAAACTGAAATGAAAACAAAAGTATCACTGTATAAATTATATTCAGTTTCAAGTTTAGAAAAAGAAGGAATGCAATATGTGCAACAAAAACTGAAGTCGGGTAGAATTAAAATATAGAAATCTACTAAAATACATGCAGGTGAGGTAAATAGGGTAACAAGGACAAAGGAAATAAAGATTACAGATGTTGATGGAGACGGTGACACTAAACTCGTGTTATAACGAACTTTGTAGTACAGTTCACGATTGTATTTAAAAAAAACTTAATTGAAAATAATTTAATTATTTTTCTTATTTCTTATGTGTGTTGATAAACTTCTATCATTTGGCGTCTAATAACTACATTCTAAAAAATATGAATATTTTCAATTGAATTTATTTTCTTTTCTTTCCGTGTTCCTGCAGTTTCTCATTGTTCCTTGAATATATTTATTTGATTTAACGTAATAATTCTAAACAATTTAAGGTTTAACGTTTTTCGCCACAACTTCTTCCTGTAAATAAAGATTCACTAACACAAAGTTTTCATTTCTCTCATTATCAACTCATCACTTACATCTGAAGCTCAATATTTAACATTGCTGTTTCCAATAAAGTGTCCAACTAACTTTTATCATAAGTTAAATATTTTCTAATTCATCTTAGTAATACTATTAGAATGTTCGATATGTATTAATTTGAAAGAAAAATTTTGGAAAGATTTTACACTTGGGTATTTAATGTAACGTCAATATTTTGTATATTTGTAACAATTTTAACTCTAAGTTGCAACTGCCCCCCAGTAGCTCAGCGGTATGTCTTCGGACTTACATGCTAAAATCCGGGTTTCGATACCCGTGGCGGGCAGAGCACAGATAGCCCATTGTGTAGCTTTGTGCTTAATTCAAAACAACAACAACAACTAAGTTGCAACTACTATTAGGTTCACTGATAGAACAGTCTTTAATTTATAGATTTACAACTCTATAACCAGGAGTTAAATTCTGCGCGATATACATGAAAGATAATACGGTTTCACTTTTGCTCTAAAATGAACAAACGAACGAACTATTCTTATAGAATTAAATGTCAGATTTCGATACCTACGGTAATTAAATTGCAGACATGTCACTGTTTAGCTTTGCACTGAACAACAAACACAAAATTATTTAATAACACGTGACCACTAAAGCTATGATTTCCTTTTTGTCTGAAGAAAGTTTCTATACCAAATTAATAAGCTTGAAGAATAAATGACTACCTTGAACTCGTGCAATTTGGAAAATTTTTTATTTTGATTTTTTTAGCACTTGAAAATGATGGCTGTTTCTTCATTGAACCTTTATGTTTAAAATAATTTAAAATATTTCTTTATTGTTTTATAAAATATACCCACTGTTTTTTTTCCTGTAAACCCGATACTAAAACAAACAACATATAATTAAGTAGATTAGCAAAATTACCCGGAACCCTTTGCTTTATCACAACCTGAAACTGATATTTCACAAATAACTAATAACTCAACAATGTTATTGTTTTGACAGTTTTGTTTTCAAAATAAACGTATTTAAGAGTTAAACACATTTTAAAAACCACGACAGATTCAGGTTTTTATAATTAATATGTAGATACTGATTCTGATTAGTTGTTATATAATCTGTTAAAGCGGTAAATATAAATAACATTAAAATGATTAAGTAATATGTCAGTTACATCGAATAAATCTAATAACATTTCGTATATCAGTCTAATTAGTTAATACCAAATATGGGAGAAAAATCACATAATACTGACCAGCGTTCTAAAATAGTGACAAAACTTGGTTATTTTAAAATATTTTCCTTCTTGGAGTAAATGAATCTTGTCTTTTTCCAGATATTTGAGTTAGAATGTTTTAGTTCATGATTCAGATTCTATGTATGTACCGTTTAATATTTCTTCAGTGATTGTCACATTTCATTCTTCAATTAAAGTCGTTATAAATGTATAAAATGTGAAAAGGACATATTTATCTTTTGTGTCCATTAAACATATAACATTCATTCTCTCAGAATTGTTATTCTAAAGTTTTGTGGGGTTTTTTTTATAAGTTTCGCGCAAAAATGCTCTAGGGCTTTCTACGCTAGCCGTACCCAATGTAACAATATAAGATTAGAGGGAAGTCAGTTATTCATCACTACCCACCGCCAACTCTTGGGCTAATCTTTTACCAACGAATAGTGGGACTGACCGTCACATTATAACATCCCCACGGCTGAAAAAGCGAGCATGTTTGGTGCGACGGGGAATTGAGCCCTCGTCCCTCAGGTTACGAGTCGAACGCCTTAACCCAACTGGTCTTGCCTGGCCTGAAGTTTAGTGTATGAGAAACAGGTAAATGTGGGTTACCAGTGTTGAGTTTGTAATTTCTATCGTCACAAGTTGTTTTAGCATGATTAGTTTTGATTTTGCTTTCCATCTCTCATTTAGCAGTGAGAGACTTGAGGGAAAGCAGCTATTCATCACAACCCATCACTAACTCTTGGGCTACTATTTTACTATTTTACAATAAAAAAGATAAACGAAACACAAAACAATAGAGCAATAGGATCTCAACGTAAATAATGTTTAATGATAATTAATTAATTCAGATTCTTGAGTGCTTTTTGGCCAATCTAAAATAATCTATTTGTTTTTCTGGATAGTTATTATTTACTACTAGAAGGTCAAATTGAAGGAAGTAGCTTGAAGAAATTTTTTAGATTTAAATTCACTGTTTTTATTTCAAGGTTTCTACCAGACACATTGCCAAGAATGTCACATGCGGGAGCTTGATATATGCGTGGCAACTCTAGTATTCAGTCGAGAATATGGAGTTCCGGAAACTGAAAGAGAACTTGATATATCGTAAGTACAGTGGAAAAAAATATTTTTCAGGCCAACAAAATGACTTCTGAATTAACCTGTGTAGCTTTATATATCAGTAAATATTTAGTGACCCTAAATACATATACAACGTTTAACCATGGAAATGATAATTTCAAAGTCCAGGTAGATGATCTGATATGATTCTTGTGACAATAATTATAAGGTTTTTTTTAAACTTCCGACTTCATTAATACCATATAAAACATACAGAGTACCTACTCTTGAAAAATAATATATGTTATTTGTGATATCACATATCGACGACTTTTCGAGTGTGTTCGAAAAACAGTTGAAGCCGAATGTGGAGTGGAAGCTGTGAAGTTTGTTTTGGAGCTCCTCAGGATTGGTTTGTCTCGAATTCCAGAAAGTATCTGTAGCGGATACAAACACCTTATCAAAAAATGTGTAGATTTACTGCCCCCATCTGGCACAGCACCTAAAGGAAGCAGGTCCAAATCTGTATTGTCTTGTCTCTTATTTTATATTAAGAGCCCTTAATCTTCAGTATATTAAAACTGAGCAAAAATCTAAAATAATCAACAGAAAGGTCGCGTGCATTATAAATTAACTTTCAAGCTATGTAATTCTATTTATCAACCGAATTTTTTCTGTGAAACAAAGTTGAGTCAAATAATTTCAGATATTTACGTCACGTGATATTTTGTGTTATAAGCTTAAAACGTTTTTATTTTTATTATCAAACCACAGTTACAGTTTATCAAAACGAGAACTACGCGAACGTGTGTCAGGAGTTGAGAATAAAGAACCTTCGTTTTCACATATGTCTAACTTGGAACATCAGCCTTACCTTCAGTCCAATTAGCCATTGAAAACTTAGCGATCAAAATCACTACACAAAGTAGAAACAAATAAAAATGTTTGTAAATTGTTTAAAAAAGAGACAGTCTTTCATCATGACCTACAATTAAGTAATATAATTATCATACAGAGAAATATTTCGACAAAGAGCTATAATGTTGAAAATGAGACCGAACCCCAGTATTGTAATACCAAGCATATATGAACAAAAGTATATAGTAAAATTACTGAAACAACAAAAAACAAACAAACCTGATCGCTTTCGAAAAATGGTCCTTTTTGCTTCAAGGGTAAACTGGAAGAATACGCTCAGGTTACAGTCATATGAAAACATTAGAACACCCTATGAAAGCCTGTGTATATATACAACAATTTTGAATAAATGAATATGTAATTTCAATTTTAACAATACTGAGTAATATAACTAAACAATTAAAACTGAAGAAAAGACTCATTAAGATCTTCTGTAAAATGTAATTTGACAAAAATGCATATTCTAACTAAGGAAATAGTTAGGACACTCCCACATTTATATCCACATAAAATTGTTCAATTCACACACAGGTGTATCACACCAGGTGCTCGTAATTAGAAGATCGTTACTCAGCATTGTAAATGAAGCTTTCCCTATTTAAACATCAGGCATTCAGTTTGGTGTGCTCGTGTCTGTTGAAGTGCGAGTGTACACCACTTCTAAGTCTGTTGGGATTTTGCCTTGCATTGTGGTGCCGTGACGCTTTCGGGTGCTTTTTGAGTTTATTATCGTGTGCTGTAACGTGTCTAGCTCTTATAGTATAACTTAGCCGTGTTTTGTGTCATGTCCGCGCTGTTTCGCGGCCGTTTCGTGTGTGTGTGGCTGCGGGCATATGGCCATACTCTGTTCGGCCGTGGTCTATCTACTTTGTGGTGCCCGCGGCAACGCTATCCTCGGTAGTTATAGACGCCCTAAACGCTGCTATCGGGGGTAGCCACACCGAGTGCCTCAAACATTTTGGCGGCGGCCGCTACGTGGCGACGCTTGGGGGACCAAAGTGTGCCTGTGGAGCCGGTCAGGGAGAACATTAAGTGGATCACTTTCCGGTCGGCCCCTTTCAAGATGCCCCATGACGTTGTCAAAGACGTGTTGACGGCGTATGGGACAGTGCCCCCTGGCCTGGCATGGACAAGCGTGTCCTGGTTCGCATCCCGCTCGCTCTTTCAGCCGTGGAGGCGTTATAATGTTACGGTCAGTCCCACTATTCGTTGGTAAAAGAGTAGCTCAAGAGTTGGCGGTGGGTGGTGAAGACTAGCTGCCTTCCCTCTAGTCTTACACTGCTAAATTAGGGATGGCTAGCGCAGATAGCCCTCGAGTAGCTTTGTGCGAAATAGAAAAACAAACAAACAAAAAAGTAGTGTCCCCTGTTTGTGTGGGGTGGGTCCCTATGAGTAGGGTCCTGCTCCTCCTGTTTGGATGGGTCAGTGGGGGTAGTCGGGGACTCTGAGGAGCCAGTGGCTTCCACTGCTGGTGCTGCTTAGGCTGGGGTTTCTGAGGAACTCTCGGCACTGGTTCTGGGTTTGGTGGTTGTTCCTGCCCCTTCACCCGAGGTGCAAACCCCGACATTCGACGAGCTGCCGTCACCAAGCTCGTTAATGAATTTGTTGAACTTCTCCTGTTTCTATGGTTTGAGTGAAGACAATAGGGAGGTGCAGGGGCCTTGGAGCCCCGTCTGTTGTCGGACTTCAGTCCAGATGTCTCTTGCATGCAGCGGCGGTGGTCGGATGTTGGTGGCCGCTGCTACGAAGAGGGGGTGGGCTCGGGGAACCTCAAGAGGCCACATGCTCCCCTGCCTTCGCTAACATTGTCGAAGCAGCAGGATCACTGAGTTCTCCCCTCTGATTGGTTGATGAGTTTTTCCTGCCTTACCCTGAACATCTGGGGGATGCGTAGCATTACTGAGCAATTCTATGCATTCTCCCTGTTCAACCGCTTTGCAGTTAACGCGATATTTTTGAAGGAGACACATTTTTCCTCTCAAATGGACCATTTTTCGTTATCCTGTCTGTGCTTTTTGGTCGTTTGGCACTACACGTTTGCGTGGAGTGGGGATCCTTTTCCAACCGCATTTTCTTGGGATCATTCTCGCGTCGCATAGTGTACGTTGATGTTGTCATTGGGGTTCGTAAGATTCGACTTGTCAATGTCTATGCATCTGTCCGTACCAGGGAGCGGGATGCCTTCCTTTCGGGCTTGGACAGGTTCATGGTTACACAGGCCGATATCGTCCTTGGGGGCGACTTCAACTGTTTTTTGGATCCTCCCGTCGACAAGATTGGGGATGATCAGTGTGCGCGGTCTGTGCGTGCAGTGCTGTCAGATTTCGCTTTTTGTGATGTCTGATGTGCACTGCATGGGTCTGCTTCTGTGACTATCTGGCCTAAGGCAGAGCCTTATCGGGGCTGCTGTTCATCGGGTTGCGGATGTTTTGTTTACAATGTTTGACCATCGGGCGTTTCTCGCCACATTCCGGAATTTTATCCCCGTTTTTCGGGGCTTCAGTGTGTGGAGGCTCAACGTCTTCCTCCTTGCTGAGAATGAGGTTGAGACACTTTGCTTGCCCTTGTTCGGGGGAACTCTGTTCTGTCGAGTCTGCCACTGGGTCTTGGTGGACGGGTCTTAAGGAGGCCTGTGCCTTCTTTCTGAGGCAAGCTGGCATAAGGTTTTTGAGGGCCCGCCGCCTGGCCTTCCGGGAGCAAGCAGGACATTTCAGTTGCCTTGCTTCGTGGCGGACCATCGATCGCTGGGTCCTCTCGATCATTGAGACACTACGTAAGGGTACAGATTTGGATTATTTCAAGCTCTTCCGAGTGGCGAGCGTCTCTAGTCTCTAGTGTGATCGAGTCGCTCGATCCCAGTACTGCCACCAGAGTTCCACTGTGCAAGGAACGGGAGAAGGCTAAGACCCACCACATCTCTAGTCTGGTATTGGAAAACAGTCATTCTTTTTCTGACATTTTGGACGTGTGTCTCGACTATTATCGCCGTTTGTTTTCGGTCTTGCCCGTGGACGAGGGGTTGTGGGATGACATTACTCAGTTTTTGCTCTCCCTCGATCCTTCTTTTCACGATTAACTGGTGAAACCTGTCTCCTTTGGTGGGTGTTGGTGGGCCATTTATGTCCTGGGCCAGATGGGATGCCAGTGGAATTTTACACCCACGTGTGACATGTCGTAGGACCCTCCTTTATCTGTCTTTTTAACACCTGTCTGGCTGAGGGGTCTCTGCCACTGAGAACGCTGGATGGGCTAATTACACTTATCTGTAAGGATCCCAGCCAATTTGAAGATCTTTCCTCGTGGTGCCACATTTCTCTCCTGAACGTGGACGCTAAGATTATTTCTAAGGTCCTGTGTGTCAGTATGGGTGCAATCATGCCTTCCCTCGTCCGCTGCACTCAGACATGTGGCATGCAGGGCAGAGGTATCCAACAAATTCTGGTGCTTCTCAGTGACCTGTTCCATTACATCACGGATCAGAATATCCCTGTGGTCTTTGTGTCCCTCAATCAGAGCAAATCTTTCGATCCAGTTCACCATGCCTTTCTGTGGTTCGTTCTGGTGAGGTGTTGCTTCCCTCCAGTTTTTGTATGCTACATTATGGCCTTGTACGTATCGCTTCGAGCAGGCTCTTGGTTAACGGGTACCTGACATCCTCCTTTCCCATATTACAAGGGGGTTCGTCAGGGCTGCCCGTTCTCCTCAAAACTTTACGTGTTGGTTTTCGAGTGCCTGCTCTCTCATCTGTACCACTCGGTCTCGATGGGTGGTCTCCAGCTGCCTGGGGGATCGTGCATGACCTATGTCGCGCAAGCAGGCGATGTGAACCAGTTCCTCGAGAATTTAACATCCATAGATTCAGCACTGGCCATAGTCCATTGTTATTCTCGGGCCAGTGCAGCCTAGCTGAATGTCCCCAAATCTCGTGCGCGGGTTTTGGCAAATGGGCCTCGTCTGCCGACTCTCCATTTGGTCTGGATTGGACCCCCTCCCCGATCACTTACTTTAGGGTCAGTTTTCTCGTGGGCCCTGAGGCTCCTTAGGAGGGGGTGGTTCGGCCGTGCATGATTACAGCTACTGGAGGTGGTGCAGAGGAGGATCCTCCCCCTTGGTCTGGTACCTGGGAGCCTTCCTGTGGGGTGGCAAGCATGAGGAAGTGTCTCAGCACTCCTTGTCACTGCGACCTCGTAGGGGTAGTCTGGGCATCCCATGTGTTTGAATCCAGTCTCTTTTCATTTTCCTGTCTGTTTCCTTTTGTAGTCTCTCTTTGGAGGGTCACCCCTGCTATCACCTCATACGATTCCTGGTTGGCACGGGGTGCAGGATTTTTGGTGTTCCTTTAAGCCTGAAGACACCTATGTGTTTTGAGCTTCTCTCCTGGAATGTCGACGCTGCTGCCGCGCTATGGCGGTGTCGTACCGTGTCTGCCGATGTACCGATGGACTCCCGTTCTCTCTACCGGCTGCTGGTTCCAGCATGTACCCACAGTACTGAGCGTTACCATCCTGCTCTACTGTGGGACGTTGCGTTGCACGTTGTTGATCGCTATCTACAGGCTTTCAATTAGCGTGTGGTGCATAAAATCTTGCCAGTGAGGGACCGCTTCTACCTTTGGAGTTCATGTCCATCTGAGTTGTGTACCGTGTGTCATGCCCAGGTGGAGTCTCTCTTGTACAAGTTAGTTCTCTGCCCAACGTTGACAGAGAGGTTGACAAGGGTTGAGGACTTTTTCCGGGTCCCGTCCCTCTCGGCAAAGACCATCCTGTACCATGTACCTGTCCCTGTTCCCAGACACCTGGCTTTTACCTTTCAGTACACCATTACCATTTTTAAGTACGTCATCTGGCTTGCTCAGAACAACCTGGTTTTTGAGTAGGCTCTGGTGTCATACTTTTCGATACTGGTAGGGCTAGGTATCGGCTGTAACTCCGCCTTAAGGCAGACTACGAGCACCTGGGTTCTGGGATGTTTTACTAACTCTGGCGACTGGACGTCTCGCCCCTTTGTGCATTGGTGGGGGTCATGTTGAGATCGGCTTCTGAGCTGCCTTGCCTCTACTCTCGCTTCTTTTGCTCATTTGTTGTTTTTTCTATTGTATACATATACTGTTATAATTATTAAGGTTTTTTTCCCATTGTATATAATTAATGTTGTCCATATTGAGTTTTTTATTTATATATATTAAATGTTGTAAAAGGCCCGGCATGGCCTTGCGCGTTAGGACGTGCGCTTTGTAATCTGAGGGTCGTGGGTTCGCGCCCGAGTCTCGCCAAACTTGTTCGCCCTTCCAGCCGTGGGGGCGTTATAATGTGACGGTCAATCCCATTATTCGTTGGTACTAGAAATGGCCGTGAGTGATGATGACTTGTTGCCTTCCCTCTAGTCTTACACTGCTAAATTAGGGACGGCTAGCACAAATAGCCCTCGAGTAGCTTTGTGCGAAATTCCAAAACAAACAAACAAATGTTGTATAGATTTTCTTGTTGTATTTCTTTTTATTGTTGTTTCTCTTTTCTGTAATTGTATTGTAATGACTATCATTGTCAAAAAATTTCAAATTAATCCTGTTGGGATTTTGCCGTGCCCGTTTCATGTGTGTCTTGTGTTTTATTATCGTGTACTGTAACGTGTCCGGCTCATATGGTATACCTTAGCCATGTGTTATGTCGTATCCGCGCTGTTTTGCAGCCGTTTCGTGTGTGTGTGTGTAAACAGTATTCTATAGGTCGGTATTACTGTGGCCATATGGCCATACTCTGTTCGGCCGTGGTCAATCTGCTTCGTGGTGCCCGCGGCAACGCTACCCTCGGTGGTTATAGATGCCCTGAACGCTGCTGTCGTGGGTAGCCACACCGAGTTTCTCAGGCATTTTGGCGGCGGCCGCTCATGTTCGTCGCTTGCTAGACCAGAGAGACTTAAACATAGAACATGAGTCACAGCAGTCTCACCTTACTGTGTGCTCAGGGAACCGACCTGTGTGCGTGGACACGAGGATGCCGGTTCGGACCTTCATTGTGATGAAAGGGGTCCAGGTAATGTGCAATTACCCAGGCATACGTCGGCTGTGTCACTGCTGTGGCCTCAATGGCCACCTATTGGCTGAATGGCAGATCCCACGGAGCAGGACTTGTCAGGCATTTGGACATACGGAGAGTGCCTGTACTGTGTGTGGTGATGACCACACGCCCTCGCGTTGCCCGTGAAGTGTGGCAATGTATGCCTTGGTGGCTGCAAGGCCACCGACGGTTATGTGGCCCGGAAAGGCAAAGACGAAGAGAGCAGGGATGGCAGCTTCTCCTCCTGTGTCGTCTGCAGTGGTTGTGGGTGAGATCCCCGAGAGGGCGTTTGTCCTGGTAGCTGTAATGTCTGGGGAGGGTGTGTCATGGTCCTATGAGGAGGACCAGTTCTTGCTTGCCCAATTTGTGGAGGCCATGTCCTCTGGGGTTGAGTGTGGCGCTTCGGGTGCCGTTAGGGTGATGGGGCCTCTGAGGAGGCTTCGGCCCATCCTTCAGGCCCAGGTTTGGATTGGGCCCCTGTGGGGGTTCAGGATGATTCAGGAGGCGTCGCCCGTCTCAGTGGGGGCTCTGGCCTTTCTGTCGGGTGGTGTGGGGGTTGGGGCTGTGGGGTGTCAATGATACAACCGCCACAGAAAATGTTTGGGAGGGGCCCTCTGGGGAGGGTCCCGTCTCTCCTGTTTGTGTGGCGGCGGATCCTTCTGAGGAAGGTTCTCCCCTATGTTCTGAATGGGTTTGTGGGGGTGGTCGGGGACTCCGTGGGACCACAGGCTTTTCCTGCTGGTGATGCCATGGCTAGGGGTTCTGAGGGACACTCGGCATTGGCTCTTAGGTTGGTGGTTGTTCTGGCCACTTCCCCCGAGGTGCAAACCCCGACATTGGACGAGCTGCTGTCATCAAGCTCGTTCATGAGTTTGTTGGACTTCTCTGGTCTTTCCTATCTCTCTGGTTTGAGTAAAGACAGTGGGGGAGGTGCAGAGACCTTTCAGCCCCTTTCTGTTGCTGGACTTTGGTCCTGATGTCCTTCGCGTAAGCAGTGGTGGTCGGTTGTTGGGGGCCGCTGCTGCAAAGAAGGGGTGGGGTCGTGTGGCAATTTTGTCGAAGCAGCAGCACCACTGAGTCCTCCCCTCTGATTGGTGGATGGGTTTTTCCTGCCTTACTATGAACATCTGGGTGATGCGTAGCATTACTGAGCAATTCTACGCATTCTCCGTGTTCAACCACTGTATGGGTCTGCTTATATGGCTACCTGGTCTAGTCAGAACGTTTATTGTCGTCTTGACCGGTTCTATGGGACACATTGCCTATGGCAGAGCCTCAGCAGGGTTGCTGTTCATCGGGTTGGGGATGTCTTGTTTACTGTGTTTAACCATCAGGCGTTTCTTGCTACATTCCGGGATTTTATCCCCGTTTTCGAAGCCCCGATGTGTGGAGGTTCAACGTCTCCCTTCTTGCTGAGGATGGGGTAGGAGACACTTTGCTTGCTCTTGTTCGGGGGTTCTATTCTGTCGAGTCTGTTACTGGATCTTGGTGGGCAAGTGTCAAGGAGGCCTGTGCCTCGTTGCTGAGGCAAGCTAGCTGCCTTGCTTCGTGGTGGACCGACGGATCGCTGGGTCCTCTCGAATGTTGAGACATTCCATCCGGATATAGATTTGGATTATTCCAAGCTGTACTATGCGGCGAGCGTCTTTAGTCTGATCGAGTTTCTCAATCTCAGAACTGCCACCAGGGTTCTGCTGCGCAGGACACGGAAGATGGCTGAGGCCCGACACATCTCCAGTCTTGTGTTGGAGAATGGTCAGTTGTCATCTTGCTTCTCCGACATATGGGATGCGTGTTTTGGCTACTATTGCTGTTTGTTTTTGGCTTCGCCCGTGCACGAGGGGTTGTGGGACGAAATTACTCGCTTCTTGTGTTTTTGTTTGTATATATTTCTTTTTTTTTTCATTTGTAAATATTATTGTATGTATTTATTTCATGTATTTCGTGTTAAGGGATTGAAAAAATTTCAAAGAGTTTGAAATCAGCCATTCCACTGTCTCAAAAATAGTCAGTAATTTTCTTTAGTGTTCGACACAAATATGGAACCATCCAGTATCTAATCTAATACATATTCTTCTAGTGCGCTTAATCTTCGCGCAGGCGCGAACTCTAAGCATGCGAGCTTTCTATGTTTGACTTTCCCGTTGAGCATCGGGGGCGACTCGGCAACCCGTCGCGGGTCGCGGGTCGGACTTTGTGCACCACTGTTTTATATTAAGACTTCTTGAACCTACGGGATGGAGAAGAAAGGTATCCCCCTTAAAAATATTGTTATTTTGGGCCATCTTGTACTAGATAATAGATCTCAAACCTTAATTTTAACAGTGGCTTTTCTAAATATCTGAACTTTTCATGATTTTAGTTAGATTTTCTCATAAAAGTGTTGTACATATGCTGTAGTTTCTTAGATCGTCTTATTCCAATTACCCTACAAAATGATGAAATGTTATATATCAAATGATATAGCAAATAACAACATTTTAAAGAGGGCACTCTAGTGTACGTGTTTTTCAGACATCATGAATGAAAGAACCGCAGTTATAATTAAAAAGGCATGGCCAAACAACAAGACATGGCCAGGTGGGCTAAGGCGTGCATAGTTGCATTTTCAGCCGTGTGGGCGTTATAATGTAATGGTCGTTAGTGAAAGAGTAACCCAAGAATTAGAGGTGGGTGGTGATGACTAGCTGCCTTCCCTCTAGTCCTACACTGCCAAATTAGGGACGGCTAGCGCAGGTAGCCCTCGAGTAGCTTTGTGCAAAATTGAAAAAAAGAAAAGCAAACAACAATAACAAGAGTTTGTATTGCTTTTAATATTATGAATTATTGGTTTAGGCATTAGGAAAACTTCTCTTGGAAAGCCATCTTCACCACCTTTTAGCAAGCTAAGAAAACGAAAAGTCCTGACAAAACTATCATGTATAAATGGGTAACTTGTTTCTGTATTTACAAAGGCTAATATATTTCATTTACAAACTATTTTCAACAGTGCTGTATGAAGATTTATCATTATAAAAGCACTAATGTCTTGTCATTTTAAGTGATATTTAAATATAACAATGATGAGAGTTTAACATTAAACATGTTTCTTTGCCTACTTCTTCCTCACTGGTAACTTAATAACTTGAAAAGTTGAAAATCAGGATTCGAATGCTGTTCGAGTCAAGCTTGAATACGAATTCATGGAAAGCCGTGAGATATGGATATGATATTATATATACAATTTGTGTACAAAAGTACATTGCACAATAATAATGTTTCAAGAAGGAAGACAAACATGCAAAATTACTTGGTGACTGGAGTACAAAATACACCTGCATGATATTTTAAAGCGCGCGCAGATTCAACAGAAGAAAACTAATATCTGAAAACAAACTCGATACTTCCGGCATTTCTTGAAAATTATATTGTTGTTTTTGAATTAAGCATAAAGCTACACAATGGGCTATCTGGGCTCTGTCCATCACGGGTATCGAAACCCGGATTTTATCGTGTAAGTCCGCAGACATACCGCTGAGCCACTGGGGGGCAAATTATATTGTAGTCTTAGTTTAATACCCAGGTGAGGTTTGCTGTTCAGCCTCTCGCTCTGTCGTAAATTAATGTCTCTGTGTTATCACGATATGAACAAATTGAACGGTTTTCTCCAAATAACAATAAATATAATTTAGTTTTTTGCGATTTTATTGTTTGTAATGAAGAAATGGAGTATTTTCTAAACAGAAGAATCAAACCATTAGAAAAAGTAAAATTGCCGACAATGTATCACAAAACATGTGAATATTAATAAACAGTTTTGAAAAGATTACATTGAACTTTGCGTTGCTATGACTATTAGTCAATAAACTCTAAACAATGTTTGTGGGTCGTGACTCGTTGCCACGCTCTGGGACAGTGGATGCATTATGTCAGTGACAGCCAAATTCCAATATTCAATTAGAGTAGTCCACGAGTCGGCGTTGACCATTCTAACTTATCATTTAATAATTAGAGACGGCCAACGCATATAGACCTCGAATAGCCTTACGCGAAGTTCCATTAAGAGTGTCATCTTTAAACTTGTGTATTACACAAGCTAGTGAATTAAACTACAGTTTTAAACATGGAGGCAGTGATTTAAATATGTACTTCACATATGATCATAAAAAATAGCAACCTCTTTTTAATCAAACCGGTAAACAAAGTTCATCACTCAATAGATTTTACTACACATCCCTATTTTGCTTGTTCAAACCACTTAAAGTCATAAAAATCGTGCAGTCCACCACATCACTCTTTATCTTGGTAAAAATAAAACTTTGTTTACAAACTCTGTGTCACCTTAAGAGTAAACTTTCCCATTCTTAACCTTCAAATAACGATTATTACTCTGATATTGTTCAGGGATATCTCATGCACTGCTGAGCATTGTAAATAGTTTTGCTGATGAAAACATGACTGATAAATTTCTCTGGCGAGGCTCACAATGAAAATAATTAAATAATGATTTAAGGAAAATAATTGTACGAGATATAAAATATGTCAGACTGACTGCATTTAACATAATAGGTTTCAAGAAATACAATAAAAATGTAGGATGTACGCATTCCTAACCATTAAAAACAGTGTCAACATGTTTTCGTAAGAATGAAATTTTACAACTAAAAAAATTATTAAACTCTAGTAAAATCTGCGTTTTTTTTTTATTAGTACAAAGCTACAAATAGACTATCTGCACTCTGTCCATTATGAGGAGTTGAACTTCCAATTTTAGCGTTACAAGTCCATTAGCTTGCCATTGACCCACCAAAGGACAGTTCACAGTGAGTTAGTCTTAAAGTTAATTAAGGGACATGTATTTAAACGATCGCGAGCACGATTCAAACTGAGGCTTACGAGAAACATTTAAAATTGTCAGAAGTTACACTGTGGTAACAAATATTTGAAACATTATCGAGTCTCATATAAAAATTTAATCATAACAAAAATTATCGTTGTGTTATAAGGAGTAGAAAGTTGGTGATTAACTAGCTTTTTGTAAGTTCTGTTAAATCGTGAATTAATTACCATCTCTAATAATGTATAAATATTTAAATAAATGATCTTTTTCTTTTGTAGGAATGACAAAATTTAGTTTTAGCCAAGTGAATAAATTTATATAACAGAGACAAACAAACGTACTGTTTGTTTGTTTGTTGTTGTTAAGCAGAAACCTACCCCACGGGTATTAAAGCTCGGTTTTTAGCAGTATCACGTTCAGACTCGCCACCAAGACACTAGTGGGTTCGATAACTTGAAACAACTTCTCATTTGAGTTCTTTCCCTTTTGATTCAGGGGCATGTCTGAAGGCCTGTAACTCTAAAAACAAAGTTTCGTCATCCATAGTGGGCATATCGTAAATAGGCCTTTGTGAAAATTTGTGCTTAAAAGCGAACAATAATAGAAACAATATAGTAATAAATATACCAATGAAGGCCAGAACAGAAAAACACGAAAATTTTCTATCCGGTAATCACTGTAAAAACATTTAAAAATAACATTAAGAAATTGATTGTATTAAAACACAGAACTTTATTTTATGCACCAAACGTCATCGTAACAAATGTTCGTCACTCTTACCTTTCTAAATTCTCAGAGAATTAATAAAAAAAAAGGTCAAGACTTATTATTATCAAAAAAATGTCTACAATACAACGTTTGTTTAAATGTTAAATGATATTTAAAAACAGTTTCACCTTCTGGCTCTATTCTTAATACCTTTATCAGAAGTTGCATATCACATTTAACCTTTAAACTGCCGATATGAAATAAAAGATATTTTACAGGCAATTTGCCAGATATTCACTGTCGAAATAAACTACGCCAGAAAAGAATTGAAGTAAATCAGTTTCAAGATTAACTCAAAAATCGAAGAAAACAGTTCAAATGAAAACAGATTAAAATTTAGAATTTTGATGCTCGGCCTTTCACCAGTAAAGGCGTTGTAATGTTATAGTCAATCCCACTATTTGTTGGTAAAAGATAAGCCCGAGAGTTGGCGGTGGGTGGTGATGACTACCTGTTTTCCCTCTAGTCTTACACTGCTAAATTAGGGACGGCTAGCGCAAATAGCCCTCCCGTAGCTTTACGCGAAATTAAAAAAATACACAAAAAGTATTTTGTTATACAGCAAATGAATCGAAACTACAAAATTCATGTTTCTGAAACAAACTTGAAAACAGGATTGGATTGAAGTGTTGTAATACTAGAGATGTTCTCGTCAAATATATAATTCGTTAAGTTTGATAATTCTGAAACAGTAAAATCGGAGTTTAGACAAAGTAATCAAAATATCCTTGAGCTACACCTTTCCACATGTGATGCATCACATGTCATTCTTTAAAGTAATGCCGACAAAAACAAAACAAATAAACAAAAAAGTAACGTGACATTAAAAATAGTTATATTCAAAAAGTACACCTGAATATATTTTTATGAAATTCAATAGAACTCACGGACCCATGGGATTAGAGCGCTCATTTCGTAATCTGAGGATCGCGGTTTCGAATCCCCATTACACCACAAATGCTCACCCTTTTAGCAGGGTGGGCGTTATTTTGGTGAAGGTCAATCCCCCTATTTATTTGCAAAAGAATAGTCCAAGACTTAGTGGTGGGTCATAATAACTAGCTTCCTTCTGTTGAGACAAATTTTCAGGGACCTTCCCTCAGACTTACAATGCTAAATAAGGGAGGGCTTGTGCAAATACGCCGCGTATAGCTCTGCGCGAAATTAAAACAACAACAACAAGAGAAACAAACTCATTTTAACTACCATGTAATTGAGAGGGTAGATTTAAAACTTTTCCTCAATGCGAATACTCCTTTTTGCTGGTAACGGAAATAATTACAAAATTATTCATGCAACTCTATGTAATTACAAAATAATGCAGTGACAGTTAAAGCTCAAACAATTACTGCTAGTCCAATTATCTTGTACGTTTGTACAAGTATGAAAAAAGAGAAAGCACTTGTCTTATGAAAACTACACATTGTATTCAAGATAAACTTCTATTTGTTTTAATATTATTTGAAAGAAAGATATTCTCAGACGTCAACAAAATTCTAACAGTTTACGCCGCGCTAAGATACAATAACGTGATTATCTATTTTTACTAGGTTAAGCTTAAGATATTTTTATACTGACCAGGATAATTATATACCATGTTAAGTTTATAAATAACACAGATTTAAAGATATTTTAAATGAATGCAAAAATGATTTTTACCCATGTTTCACGACATGACGCCCCCAGTGGCTCAGCGGCATGTCTGCGCACTTACAACGCTTAAATCCGGGTTTCAATACTAGTGGTGGGCAGAGCACCGATAACCGGTTGTGTAGATTTGAGCTTCATTCAACAGGGCAGTATGTTTTTAGCATTATTAAAAGCAGTATTTTTACAGCTGTTTTTCCAAAAACATTCGAGTTGTAAATATATTTGTTTAGTTAACAAAGAGTAGAACAGAGCATTTTAAGTGTTTTTCAACATTTTTAAAAATAGAAAAAAGCTATAAGTGTTTTTAACAACAGAATAAAGCTATAATTGTTTTTTAACGATAGAATAAAACTATCAGTTTTTAAAGACAGAATAGGGCCATTAATTGTTTTATTACAACATAATAAAGCTATGTGTTTTCAACGACAGAATAGGTCTATTAACTGTTTTTCAAAAACAGAATAAAACTACAAGTGTTTTTAGCAACAGAATAAAGTTATAACTATTTTTAACGACAAAATAGGTCAATTAATTGTTTTCAACGACAGAACAAAGCCAAAAGTGTTTTTAAACAAGAGGATAAAGCTATAAGTGTTTTTAACGACAGAATAAAGCTATAAGTGTTTTTAACGACAGAATAAAGCTATAAGTGTTTTTAACGACAGAATAGGCCCATTAATTGCTTTTCGACAATAGAATAGAGTCATAAATGTTTTTCAGCAACAGAATAAAGCTATGTGTTTTAAAACAACGTAGCAGAGATAGAGAATAATTTCACAATTAAGTAGTATTATAACTAAGTTTTGTATAAGAACAGTAGAATTGTAAATATATTTCATAAGAATAAAGTAAAGATGCATTCATATTTCAAAGTAAAGCAATGGTACAATGGTGTAGTTACACTTCATAACAAAATTGTAAAATTGTGAACACATTTATAAAAGTGTAGTAGAAGGATTTCCATATCTCACACAAGATTGTAACCATAATTATACTATTTTTCACAAACTCACAGTAAATTACAGATGAATTTCAGAACTATAGCTTAAATTTCTAGAGATATGTCAAAATAAACTATTAGAAATGTAACCACATCGGGCTACATGCTGAGTTCGCCGAGCGGAACTAGAAGGGAGTAATAAT
Organism: Carcinoscorpius rotundicauda; assembly: GCA_011833715.1. Classification (NCBI taxonomy): domain Eukaryota; kingdom Metazoa; phylum Arthropoda; class Merostomata; order Xiphosura; family Limulidae; genus Carcinoscorpius; species Carcinoscorpius rotundicauda. The sequence continues at coordinate 86,067,550 of CM022397.1, forward strand.
CTATACAAACTTCAAAAAATCCGAGTAAAATTGTAAACATGTTTTACAACGAGATACAAGTGGAATAAAGAAACTTCTAAAAAGGTGATGAAATCGCAAGTCATAATTACTGCACTTCAGAACGAGAGTTAGGAGGGCTGGGTGATATTATAAAAAATGACGATGTCGTGGTAACAAAAGCTATGTTTCACCAGACGAAGTATTGTTAGGGACGCGATGATAGGCCACCATGACAGGCAGCCATAACGTCATAGTTTAATAAAGTGTCATCAGAGGGCGCAACTAACTTATAATGGTCTGAAATTATAGTTCGATACCAAATCATCGGCTATGATAGATAATTGCGTAATGGTACCGCAAAGTAGAGAACTTGCTTTGTTTATTTGTTTGTTTTTAATTTTGCGCAAAACTACACGAGGGATATCTGCGCTAGCCGTCCCTAATTTAGCAATATAAGACTAGAGGGAAGGCAATTAATCATCATCTCACCACCAAATCTTGGGCTACTCTTTCACCACCGAATAGTGGGGCTAACAGTCATATTATAACACTTCCAGGGGTGAAAGGGCGAGCATGTTTGGTGTCACAGGGATTCGAGCTCGTGACCCTCGGATTACAAGTCGAGTGCCTTAACCACCAGGCCATGCCAAGCTTAGAATGTGCTTTAGGCCACCATTAAAGATGGCAGCGACTTATGCAATACATGTCTCAACAAGAATATAATTAATTAATTAAATTGTTGTAAACAGGATGCTTAATACTAAATAATTTATAATTTGTTAATCAAATCATTTATAAATAATAATCCTAAATAGGACAGTTAACATTAATTAATTAAATAATTCATAATTAGTTAACTGAAAAATTTGTAATCAAAATGTCCTATAAAGGACGTTTAAAGCTAATTCATTTATAATTAATTCATTCTTAAAAAGACATTTCATACTAATTCATTAAATCATTCACTCTGAAAGAATGCTTAACACTGATTCACAGTTAATTAAATTTTCTGTCCTGAAAGGATGATATCTTAATTAAAACATACTCTTTCAATTATCAATCAAGTGTTTTTAATGACATGATATATTATTTAATGTAATGCGATCAAAGTTATATTCATTTTCAGTGCACATGCTCGTGGTACACACATGCTTCACACTTAAACTGGAAGGATAATTGATATACAATCTTCAAAAAGCAACTAAAAATAGGTTCAAGAAAAATATTTTTGATGCATTTCGAAGTGAGTATGAACATTTCTCCACTACAAGAATTGTTTGCTTGTTTGTTTGTTTTTGAATTTCGCACAAAGGTACTCGAGGCTATTTGTGCTAGCCGTCCCTAATTTAGTAGTGTAACACTAGAGGGAAGGCAGCTAGTCATCATCACCCACCGCCAACTCCGGGGTTACTCTTTTACCAACAAATAGTAGGATTGATCATTACATTATTACGCCCCCACGGCTGAAAGGGCGAGTATGTTTGTCGCGACGGGGATGCGAACCTGCGACCCTCAGATTACGAGTCGCACTCCTTAATACGCTTGGCCATGTCCATCTGTGACATGGGTGGTAAATGTACGCAGGCAATTACCACACGATGATAACACTGATTTACAAAAAATATTTTTTGTCTGTGGCAAGAATGTGAATAAGTGTTTTTTACTAATTTGGGTGTGCTGAATTCAAATTTATAAACAGTTTTGCTCTATCACCTCTAGTTTTCTGGCTTTTAAATAGTCTCATTTTAGTATATACAGAGTATATAGTGCTTATTTCAACAGTTGCAGCAGCTTGTTACAGATAAAACAGAATAGATAAAGAACATTGACGGAATAAATATACTTGGATGACACAATGTACACAGTTCACAGTACCGCAGACAGTTAGAAGTGTGTTTTCTTAGATGATCTGGTGTATTTTGCCTCCGGGATGTCACGCAAGAGCATCCAGCAGAAGTCTCCCATCATGCTGGGGTACCACTTGCCTTGGTAGTTGCTCTCCATCTTCGTAATGTCTTGGTGGAATCTTTCTCCGTGCTCATCACTCACTGCTCCAAGGTTTGGAGGGAAGAAGTTGAAGTGGGAATGGAGAAAATGAGTTTTGAGTGACATTCGGCATCCCATACCCTCATTAGTCTTAGTAATTTACAGGCTTGGTAATTTGGTACGCGTGTGTTACCAAGGAAGCCACTACAGACTGACTTAAATGCTTCCCATGCTCTCAGTTCCTTTAAGGTAAGAAGCTCCTCAAAATCAGTATCCTTCAGCACTTCTCGGATTTGAGGTCCGGACAAAGAAGCCCTCTTTAAGCTTAGTAGCACTGAGACCTAGGAACACAGTAGACAAGTGTTGGAAGGCAGCACCATTTTTGTCCATGTCCTTCACGAAATTCTTCATCAAACCAGGCTTGATGTGAAGAGGAGGAAGAAGCACCTTCTTCATGTCAACCAGAGGATTCTCCTTGACACTGTGTTCGCCAGGAACGAAAGTGCTTCTAGACCCCCAGTCTTTCTGCTTGTAATGCTGGGATACAGCTCGACTATCCCAGAGACAGAGAAAGCAACAGTACTTTGTGAAGCCCGCTTGCATATCCATAAGAAGACCAATGACCTTGAGGTCCCCACACAGACTCCACTGGTACTGGTTGTACTTAACAGCTTCTAAAAGAAGCTCCATATTGTCATAGGACTCCTTTAGATGGACAGAGTGTGCAGTGGGAATGCTGGGATATTTATTCCCGTTGTGCAGAAGCACAGCCTTGAGACTTCGCTTGGAAAAGTCTATGAAAAGACGCCAGTCTGAAAAATTATGTGGCAAACCAAGGAAAGTGAACAAGCCAGGCACATTTGTGCAGTAGAACAACTTGTTTTCCATGTCGAAAAATGAAGCAAGGTCTTTGTTCCGATTCCTGAAACTGGTGATCCGTCTTGATATATAGCTATATATATATATAATGTAATGCTATCACTTACATTTATTGCGTAATAACTAAAAAAGAAGACATAAGTCACACAATATTAGAAATTAACCCTGAACGCATATACGCCTTTATGTACAGTATGCATATCTAAAAAACTAGAGGTGATGAGTAAAAACGGATTTCAAATCTGAATTTAGCACCCCCAAATTAGGTTAAAACAGCTATTTTTTGTGCTTGCCTCAATTTCTTTGTAAACCAGTGTAATGCAAAGCTTTGTTGATTTCAGTTATACATGTGTAAGCTAAGATTCTCAGTGATTTACGCTGCAAAATGTTTTAGTGCATGAAGTACCCAGGGGTACAGTGGTATGTCTGTGAACTTATACCACAAGAAACTGGTTTTCAATACCTGTAGTAGATAGAGCACAAATAGCGCTTTGTGTGGTTTTGTGCTTAATAACAAATAGCGTTTGCACGAATTCCGCCTACAATATAGTAATAGTTAGTAAAATTACCAATACATAAATGCTGCCATTAACACCATGTGTGAGTTGCTGAGTGCACTTTTAGATTAGTATAACCATATACAATGTTATGTCATGTTGATATACTTAAGACATAATAGTTATATGAAGGTTACCTATAAAATACTTTATGGTTATGTACCACAAACAATTACACATGGAAGACCATCATCATGCATTAAATGTTTAAATAGAAATCTATGCAATTTTAATGATTTCTTTTAACATTGTACCCGGGTTGGTTTACACAATTATCATTCACAATTGGAAGATTCATGTGTCACATTAGTTGAGATTATTGTCAGTGCATTGATCCAGTAAATATTATTGCATCATACTCATTGTGTGTACATACCATAAAAAGCCTGTAGAATTGAAATGTCAGCAAATACTTGAGAAACATAAACTATAGGCAACATTACTGTGCATTAAGTATGTCTGTGTAAATGGCACCTTGATATTACAAATAACTTTTGTGTTGAATATTTAAAATTTGCCTTTCAAGCAGTCATAATTGTAACACTGTTGTTATGTTTTCAAAGCTACACTCCTTGCTGCAATTCCTAATCCAAGCTGGCCAAACATTTTATCCGTACTTTTTTATTCTGATCAAATTGTCAATGCTTTAAGTTCTAGTTGTTGATCTATTCTCTGTGTTTCAAACACTTTTTATTTGCTAACATCAAATAATATTCTCAAATTCAAGGGTCATCTCTCATCCAAGATTCTACGGAGGAAAAGCTTCTGTTTGAAGAATCTTCTAAATAACTGACTTTGTATGAAGCTGCCAATAAGCTCACCCTAGATGTTAAAAATTATATGGCATGTTTTGCAGATACCAGATTGTATTGAAACTTATTCCCTCAGTAAGACAGCAATAATTTTATGAACTTACAATACCAATACAGGTTTAATTTCCCACGGAAAACACAGAAGATGGTCCAATATAATTTTATTCTAAAACAAACAACTGAAACCTTAACTAATTGTCCAACCAAAATGTCTCTATCCATTCCTGTTACAATCTCAAGCCTGTCTGCTACATCAGCTAAAAAAAAAGATGAAGAACAAAAGAGGCATTGATATTCCTTCAAGTACAGTCAAATATCTCTGCTTGAACAAATTATAAACTTAAGCCTAAGAAAACTATTGCAGAGTTAAAACATGCTAATACGCCATAGAACTTTAACATACGTTAGCAACTTAGCATTCATTTATGTCTTCAATAGGTACCTTGACCTGTCTTTATGATCCTTCCGGGGCCCGGTATGGCCAAGCGTGTTAAGGCGTTCGACTCGTATTCTGAGGGTCGCGGGTTCGAATTCAGATCACACCAAACATGCTCGCCCTTTCAGCCGTGGGGCGTTATAATGTGACGTTCAATCCCACTGCTAAATTAGGGGCGGCTAGCGCAAATAGCCCTGGAGTAGGTTTGCGCGGAATTCAAAACAAACCTGATCCTTCCACCAACCAAACAACACTAAGTTATGTTATTTCCCACTTCATCCTCTGAAACAAAACAGTACTGAAATATTACTGTCGCCAAAGCAGAGATGCGGATGGAGGGTGGATCATGAGTCAATGTGAAAACAATGAAGACAAAGATAAGAGGACAGGCAGTGATGATCCATCAAAACCAACTGGAGACCTTCCCTCACCAGGTACAAGCAAAAAAATGTTTTGAAATTAAGACAAATGACAGAGGCGAAGAAAAGTATTTGCACATCCACCTTCATTAACTAAGTTCAATTGATAGTTTGAAGAACTTGTCGTTGGACATGTGAAACCACACATCAGACAAGTTGCACATGTGTATAGTAATTTAATTTTCTTGTAAATTATCATCATTAAAACCTTTCACTGTTATCATGCGTTTTATTTTACGCATTTGTAAAATCGAACTTCCATATCCGTAGTCCACGCAACACAATCAACACATTATATAACGTTTTGCTTAATAACAAACAAATAAATTGGAAGAAATTGTATATGTGTGCTTTACTCGATTCTGGTGAATCTTATATAGAATTTACCAATAAAATATGATGATCACAATTTACCATTTGCAAATTAGACAAATATCGATCAAATTATTACTAGCCACATCAGTAGCAGAAACCCAATAGCTAATTACAGTAAATGATTGGTCTGCTAAATGAGCTTACCTTTCGTTTATTATTGCATTCTTTCTCAGAACAAACCCTAACAGTCCTTCAACAGATAGCTCTGCTGTTCCTGACTAGGACTTTGCTACTCTTGGCATGTCATTGTTCCTCCAACTAATTGCGTGTGCTATGTTTTTAAGATGTTTGATTTGCAACCTGTGCAGCGGTTGTAGATATGATTATAATAAACTTTTTGATAGCCCTTGTTAAGGTAAATCCATCTTTCAAGCACAAAGATGCTGAGAAGAAATTTAAAAATAGTGATAGTAATAATGACCTTCTGCTAATTCAGAATATTTAGAATATGATCTTTAACTTCAACTAGACAATGTGGAAAAGGTCATATAATTTGATATTGGAATAAAAAATAATTATAATAAACTTTAGTTTGTGTTAATTACTGATGCTGTGGTGTAGTCACTCCAAATCTGTGTCTCTTTTATTGCTCATAATTCACTACTACCATCAAATGACGCCCTTCAGTGGCACAATGGTAGGTCTGAGGACTTACAGTGCAAGAATGTGGGATTCGATGCCGTGATGAGCGAACCATTAATAGCCAATTGTGTAGTTTTGTGCTTAATTTCAAACAAATAAACAAACCATCGTATGGATTGTATACTAGCATATAAAAGATTTTGAACTTTCCAACGAGATACACAATACCTCCAAAATCTTGTCACTGGAACTTTTTGTTCTTTGCTCTGCCACCCAAAAATCTAACTTCACTTCTGATTGAGGGAAAAACCCTATGTTAACTTAAGTCCCAACTATTTCCTAATCTCACATACATATAATATGTGTCTTTCTGTGTGTGTTAATGGAATTTTTTTTCTTTGCTCTGCTACCCAAAAACATCACTTCTGATCGAAGGAAAAATCCTGTGTTAATTTAAGTGAAAACTATTTGCTAATTTCGTATATATATATGAAAATATATGTCTGCCTGTGTGTGTATGCATCTTGCTATCGTGAAGTTTTGTAAGTTTAATTGCAATTAATTTTCCATTATGTGTGCGTGTATATTTTTGTTATTTCTCATCTTTCACTTACTTAATGGTTTCTTTTTCAATATATTCCTATTTTTTAGCTCATGGTTACCTATTAATTCTTAGCTTAGATAAATACTATCCGAAAATTTTAATAGCTACATAGAAGTAAAAACAAATACTGTAATTGCGAAATGTGCCTAATGCCTAATCTATACGGCAGAAATTGATTACTATGTATTATATATATATATATACTTTTTCTAAGTTTGAAATATTATTTATTTATTAATATTTGGGATATAATATGTAGATCAAACATTTAATTGATTATAATTAAAAATTAATTTGCATAAAGCACAAAGCAAAGAACGTATAGTATTTATGATTAATTAACTGATTTATGTTCTGTTTATTTGTTGTAATTACAGTTCTAGAAGCAAAGATTTCAATTTTATAGAATGAAAAGAAAAATATATTTTAAATGAAAAACATTATTAAGAAGTAAGTGACAAATGACCATGACATTTTAGGTTAGTTCTGAGATATAACATATTCTATAAGTCATTAAATTGCAGCAGATGTACCGTATAAGCCAGAATATAGCACAACAAATTATCACATCTCATTTCCTACAGTAAATTATGTCTTTTTCTCAACTTATTTCGTGACTTTGGTGCTGCTGGCCTGGCATGGCCTAGCGTGTTAAGGCGTGCGCTTCGTAATCTGAGGGTCGCGGGTTCGCGCCCAAATCGCGCCAAACATGCTCGCCCTCCCAGCCGTGGGGGCGTTTTAATGTGACGGTCAATCCCACTATTCGTTTGTAAAAGAGTAGCCCAAGAGTTGGCGGTGGGTGGTGATGACTAGCTGCCTTCCCTCTAGTCTTACACTGCTAAATTAGGGACGGCTAGCATAGATAGCCCTCGAGTAACTTTGTGCGAAATTCTAAAAACAAACAAACAAACAAACAATTGGTGCTGCTAGTGCGTAACTCAATGTTGAAAAACCATTTTGACCCACTAAAGCTATCTTCCTCTGGGTAACTGAGGCAAATACAACTCCAGTATCAATGCTATAAGATATATTATTTATGCAGACTAAGTCATGAGATCCAATGGAAAACGTCTTTTGATATACCACAGACAAGTCGTATTCTATGGCACTAAGCAGCTTCAAGACTTTCATACAGATCCTATAAGTGAGGACATAAGCTCTTTCTGTGCAATATGTATATCAAAGAATAATATTTACTACCCAGAGTTAACTTTATGGCTTGTTTTCCTCATGGCAGCTTCGTTTTTAGATTTATTGGTTAGTCATACCAATAATCACCCAGAGCATGCTGAAATGTTTGTCAAAATATACCCAATTCATCAGATGCAAATATATTCATAATAATTATGCCTAATTGTGTATTTTAACTATTGATGATACAGTACATAATTACCCAATGTCACTGGAATATTCGTCTATGGTGTTTTTATTATTGTATAGTGCATAAAGATTCCCAATTAATACATTGTCAAATATACTTACTTTTCAATTTGTATATAGCAAGTTAAAATATAGGTGTATGGGTGTGTTTGGCTAAGGATTCGTCTACATTATGTGTCTGTGACCTGTTGGCGTTAAATTCAAAAATAAAGAAAAATACGTATTCCATTTCGTTTCAAAATAACAAATATATATACAAACTTTGAATGTGTATAACAAATCATTTAAATTACAGAGATGGCAAGCATATCATAAACACTATATACATTTCTTTTCTTGTTAATAAAAATTCCATTTAGGTCTATTCAGTTGCTTTAGAACTTCAGTTGAAAAACCAAACTACTTTTCTCTATTTTTGTCACATTAGTATTCTGTTTGTGTACTGCTTTTCCGGTAATCATTTTGTTCTCGTACATCAGATATTGTTTGTTACAGCCATCTGTTTTGGCCATGTTTCCAATATTTATAATTGTTTTCCTTCTCTGTGAAATTTCTTTGGAAGATTTTTTATTGTCTACCTGTCATTGTTTGCAGTTCATGACAATCTGTTCTTTTAAATTATAATTGAAACACTAATTTGATGTGGTTTACTTCTTCCGTTTTATGTAAATTTTTACTTCTAAAATAGCATAAGATGGAGTTCATTTTTCATACTAACTAATCTAATGATTATCTAAGCGCTGAATGGTTATTTTATTTGTGAATTTAATGGACTTAAGCTTCCTAGCAAATTGGAGAAGTTGTTTTAAAATAAATGTGCCTAATTGTTTTAGCTAGTTCATATATCCTTTTCCATTGCAGCATATATAGAACGATCACGAGTCAATTAATCCTCATGAAGGACAAAAGCAGCATAATTGGAAAGCCATTTTTATATCTTTCATAAGTTCAGTCAAAGTCTGATCTTTCATTTTTACTCTCTTCCTAAACTTTGCTTAGAAAACTATCTGTCAGTGCGTCACTCCAGACCTTTTTGATAGTTGTTACATGTTAAACAAATTTTTAAGGCTTGTCCTTTTAATATAAGCCTAATGATCTCTGACTGAGCAAAATGCATCATTGGTAATATCTGTAGCAAACACAGTGTGGTTTGAGTAATGTTGTTACACATTCTTCTAATCCTTGAAAAATATTAAAATTATCTAAATAATGCAGTATTAAAAATATAACAAGCATAATACTAATGTTTTATAATATACATAATTAATTACAGCTACGTTTTTTTACCTCGAAAAACGCATTCTTACTGTAACAACTGTTATTTTGTAATTAAATTGACATGCCTTTCTTAAAACTTTTTCACTATAGTTTGTTGGTTTTTTGGTTGAGCAGTACTGTTGAACCAGTCTTTGTGATTTTATGAGGCAATAAATGTAGCTCTAATAGTTGAGGAATGTTTTAAAGTCACACCTAGAACACAAGTAGCACTAGAATGTCCGAAACAAATGAGCTATTCTCCTATTTCACATTCAAAGAGGTTTAGAATAGAAATTCTTTGGTAAATGCGGAAAGAGTTTGTCTGATCGGTTCCTAAATCTGATAGATCAATTTCCAAATTGTGTCATTCTTCTTTTGTACTTCTCTCTTATTTCAGTGATTTTCTCTTCTACACCATTACGTTTACGATTATAATATTTCGTAACCTTATAAATTTTGTTATCGTAATATTTCTGTACATCATAGAAGTTTTTTGAACTTCTTCAATTTTGTGATAGTAACATTATTGCATTTCACTTATTTCATTGTATAATAATACCTTTGTACATGTCCAACAGCTTCTTTGATATTATCAACAGTCAAATGTACTTTAGTTCTTTGCTTTTCTCTAAAGTTTACATTATCTTTCAACTGCTGTTATAAATTTTGTTTCCTTTTTATATTCTTTTAATCTTCTATAATGTTCTTCTAAGTTTTTTTCTTTTATTTTATGTAACTTATTACACATTACAATTAAAATAGCACGAAAGTAAATTAAATTATGATTTAGATCGAGAAGTTAAACAGATGTCCATATGTATCTAATTTATGATACTTGTGAACAAGATTGATACACACAGTTTGTTTTTTAATACAATTATATTTTAATATGTAAACAATAATACGATTTACCATACTGGTTACCACAAATAATGATCTATGTATACAAAAGTTTTACGAATTCACAAACAATATTAAATTTTCTTTGTGGTGTCGATTTTCCTTGATGTCTTATCGAGTGTTCACAATGAACCAGTTAATCTCAAGTTAATGTAGGTACAAGTCCCTCAATAGGAAACTAATGAGAATTGCTTGTTTTAAATTTCGCGCAAAGCTACTCGAGGGCTATCTGCGCTAACCATCCTTAATTTAGCAGAGTAAGATTAAAAGGAAGGCAGCTAGTCGTCACCACCTACTGCCAATTCTTGGGGTACTTTTTTGCCAACAAATAGAGGGATTGACTGTCATATTATATAAAGCACCCACGGCTGAAAGGGCGAACATGTTTGGTGTGACCCTAAAATGACAAGTCAAGTGCCTGGTCACACCGGATCATATTAATAATTGTTTTTAGTATTCAATAAAAATATAAATTTAGTATAATTTAGGGAACGCTTTTGAAAAAAGAAAGACTTACGCAATTAGTTTTAAACTATTATCTAATTAAAACCAACTTCATGGTTAATAGTGTAAAAAAATACGCTAATACAAAATCAGATTTTAAAAAATTGCGCTTCAACTAGTCATCACTCATGCAGACGAATGTTTAATTTTAGTTTCTCCAACCTTGATATTTGTATTTCAATTTCCAAAACCACTGACTGTTTACAGATTTAACTTCAAAACATGATGATACTAGGATCCTTTTTTATTTTAAACACATTAATTTTCGATCATAATCCTACAAAATATTCTATAAAATACTGTACTTATTATAATAAGAGAAAACTAAAGCAGTAATTTCAAGAGAGCGAATTTCATACACGCTGTTTACGCAATTGAATGTATACAATGTGGTTCTTGAAGCTTTGGCATGGATACAACAGGCTGTCAGTAGTAATTACAGAAGAAAACAAAATTGAAATTTCCCCATGTAAATTAAGTACCATCATGAACGTGAATTAACAATGTTATTCGGGAAGATAAGGTGAAAATGTGTCTTATTGTACGCAAATTATACACTTTTATACAAGCGAATTTTACCCAAACAGTAATATTAAACTTACTCGAAACATATTTGTATTGGTAGTGACGTCGTAGATTAACAAACCAGTTTTGTTGTCGACATATAAATACGCTGTAGTTACAGAAGTTAGATCAGTGCTGTAACAGCATCCACAAAACTACCTCGATATTAGAGAGTGAGTTTTGACACCTTAGAAATAATTTGTCATGACCAGTAATCTACACCTTTTAGAAATAATATTGATAGCTGGTAAGTTCTAACCTTAAGTATTCTTTGTTATTTTTGTAATTGTTGATATTAAAGCAAGCTTTTATTTTTATACCCTTTAGGTTGTGCATAAAGAAGTGTTGCATTCTTCAGGTATCTTTGTAAATTGCTTACCCTATGCTTAGATCTAAATTCCCAACATACAGTTATAAATGCTTAATGACTTCATAAAGACTTTTTATTTACCTTAGCGAGCAGTGCTGTAAATATAAGATGCAGTGACAGAAAGCATCAAGACGCGCAAAGCATAAGGTTTTACTTTTCTAATATACAAAGTCTTATGATAATATTGTGCTACGTAATGCCATATTTGTACAGTAAAACGATAATTGGTTATCCTCTTTATTTGTCATTACAAGCAAATATGAAAGTATAATCGAAATATGATAGATATATAATAAGATAGATAAACATTAGAAGAGTGGGGAGAGCGAATGTATTTAAATATTAATTAATACATTTTATGAACGTATTTCGACTTTATGAATTACTTTTATCAAGGTCATTTGATAAAAACAAAACTGCTATAATACTAAATAAAGCAGTATGGTATTAAAATAAAAATAATACAGTTTACTAAAACATTTACCAGCTGCCAAAATCTAGATTATATCAGGACGATAGTCATGTGTTTTGTCACAGTTTCATCTGACGAAATCTGTCAATAACCTGTCGTCTTTTGAGCTAAATTAGGTTAAAGTTACGTTGTGTAAGATATATCCATTCCTGAATATCGTGTTGCTAACTATTTTAATTTGTTCTGAATCACTTACCAGTATTACGTTACTCTATTATTTAAACCTAATAAACATAAAATCGTCATCTTAGGATTTTGTTTAAATCACAATTGAATAGAACAGCTATCTTAAGAGCTAAAAGTCCTAACAAAAGCAAGTAATGAACTTGCTTCGTAACTCAGAGTGTTAAAACAAACAACTAAAATCGTTGAAGTGTGAAACAAGAACAAATAATCAATTTAGTTTCATAAAAGTAAGTTGACTTTTCATTTCAGATTTATAACCTTACAGACACCATAACAAATTAATTAGAGATTGTGAAAAAAAAAAAAGTTTGAAGCCGTGCGTGTTTATCACTCGCGTTTGTTTCGTTCAAACCAATGTCTCGCGTGAGTCTCTTGCGCCAGTTCAATAATGTGTGTAAAGAAATCTCAGCATTGGCCCTTTCACGTAAAGTCACCAGAAGTTATAAAGTGACCATATTGCTGACCCCTTCTCGTATATACACCCGGCATACCGAGGTGTTTAGGGCGCTGGACTCGTAATCTGAGGATCGCGGGTTCGAATTCTCGTCACACCAAACTTACTCGCCCTTTCAGCCGTGGGTATGTTATTACGTCGCGGTCAATCTCATTATTCGTTGATAAAAGAGTAGCCCAAGAATTGGCGATAGGTGGTGATGAGTAGCTACCTACCCTCTAGTCTTACACTGCTAAATTAGGGACGGCTAACACAGATTGTTCTCGTGTTGCTTTCGCGAAGAGGCCCGGCATGGCCAAGCGTGTTAAGGCGTCCGACTCGTAATCCGAGGGTCGAGGGTTCGAATATTCCGGTTGCACCAAACATGCTCGCCATTTCAGCCGTGGGGGCGTTATAATGTTACGGTTAATCCCACTATTCGTTGGTAAAAGAGTAGCCCAAGAGTTGGCGGTGGGTGATGATGACTAGTTGCCTTCCCTCTAGTCTTACACTGCTAAATTAGGGACGGCTAGCACAGATAGTCCTCGAGTAGCTTTGTGCGAAATTCAAAAATAAAAGCTTTCGCTAAATTCGAAATAAACAAACAAACAGATCGTAATTCCAGAATATATTTTTTATGTAACTGGTAACTTAATACTTTTTTTAGGCACACAATCATTAAATCACACTTATAAGGGCATTTTTTTCAAAAAATCAAATGGGTTTTAAGACATTTTTTAAAATTCAAACTACTTAATTGCTGGGAATGTATAACCATATACTGAAAACAATTATTTCGTGATCATCATCAAACTTTAACTATTTTTAAAAGCGTAATATTAAATAGTTTATGTGGATACTTGAATTATAATAATTGTTTGTTCAAAATTAAACACAATTCAGAACAATGGATTACTTGTGCTCTGCCCATCGCAAGTATCGAAACTCGGATTCTAGCATTCTACTTGTGGGGGTTCTGTATTATAATAAAGTGCTGTCATTAGCTCCTAAAAAAGTAATTTCAACAACGTTCAAAAGTATTAATACGTAGAAGTACCAGAACATAAATGTGATAAAATCAAGCAAATATTGGCCTAGCGCGTTAAAGCGTGTGCTTTGTAATCTGAGGGTCGCGGGTTCGCGCCCAAATTACGCCAAACATGCTCCCCCTCCCAGCCGTGGGGGCGTTATAATGTTACGATCAATCCCACTATTCGTTGGTAATAGAGTAGCCCAAGAGTTGGCGGTGGGTGGTGATTACTAGCTGCCTTCCCTCTAGTCTTACACTGCTAAATTAGGGACAGCGAGCACAGATAGCCCTGGAGTAGCTTAGTGCGAAATTTCAAAACAAACAACCAAGCTCATAAAAATAAAACGATTGCCTGAATATTTACTGTCTTGCTTAGTTCACTTTTTGTTTCTTTATATACATCCCGAAAACTATTCCTCCAGCTCTCTGGTCACTTACCACGCATGCGAAATTGAATGCAAAATTTTTCACGCCAGAAGCATAATACGAAGACCTTTCCCACCGGTTATAACTGATGACATTGCAAATTACCAGAAAGGGGAAAAAATAAAAGACTGTCCTTTCTTGCTTGCCTGTAATTATAATTAATAATAATGCTGTATGCAGTAACAGCGCGGAATAAGGCAGAAACAAACATGTTACCTCATGCTACCTGTACAATTTTCAAGATAATATGTGGAAGAAAATATGACCACAGCCCTTTATGGTAGAACTCTATTACGTTTATCAAGTCATTCCTTGGTTATGTGGTCAAAAAGGCATAAAACATGTAGTTTGAATATTTGATGTTTTTTTCATGATCTAACATTTAGAAACTTGCCAGTTTTTCCAAAAACAAAAACACGAAGAAAAACAACAGAAAGAAAAATGAATTATATACAGAAATAATTTCTCTACATAGGAAATCTACTGCAAATATGAAGGTGAGATGTTATCATTTCATTTTTTTTTTTAATATTCCAAATAAATGAAATGCACCACATATTTAAGAGGGCGAGAGAGTTAACTAAAGGTACTGTGAAACCTTCTCGTCCGTTATAATTTCAAAGGGGCTTGACCCAGACTAACGTAACTGCAGTTGTTTACTAACACAGGGTTTGTTTGTTTTTTATTTTTAATAACTCATTTCTCTTGTTTTGATTTATTATCTCAATACATTTTGTTGCATAAAAAATTCGTATACTATTATAGTTGGCTAAATTTCCATAAATATATATATGTATATATATTTCGACCCCGATTTGTCTTTACAATATTGATTTTTTTTGGTATACCTGTAGTAATGGTTAGTAATACGAGTGTACAATATTATGTGAACCACACTATATTTTATATTGTCAGTTCAACAAGGCATTTTGGTCAGTACTAGAGCTCTTTAGGCTAGTAGGGAAACAACTGACATTAATAGTGGTTGACACATCAGTGGTATAGCGTTAAGTTTGATGGGTTTTAACACTAAAAACATAGTGAATGGCTCAGCTGATATAGCCTGTTGTGTAGCTTTGCGCTTATATATAAACGCTAAATGGCCCAGCATGGCCAGGTGGTTAAGGCACTTGACTCGTAATCTAAGGGTCACGGATTCGAATCCTTGTCACATCAAACATGCTCGCTCTTTCACCCGTGGGGGCATTATAATATGACGATCAATCCCACTATTCGTTGGTAAAAGAGTAGCCCGAGAGTTGGCGCTGGGAGGTTATGACTAGTTGCACTGTGACCAAGCTTGAACTCGTACAAGAAAATTACATGAACGTCAGTTTTATCCACAGTGTCAAAAATCAATACAAATATAATTTAGCTTCTGAAACAAGAAAAATATGGTGAGCTTGAAGTGACACGGACAATATACAGTATTATTCTGACAAATTTACGATAATGCTTCTCTTTCAGCCACTAAAAATCGAGTTTCAAATTTGCACATGAAAAGAATTGCTATTTTCTAGAATTAACCTGCTCATTGTTGAGTGAAAGTAACCAGTCAGTAAGCTAGTTCACTTTAAAATATATACCAAATAAGCGTGCTTGCAAAATACGTTATTGAATTTATTATTAACTTATTTCAAAGTAACACCGTATCATCTCCACGTGCTGAGTTGTCATTTGAGTGAACTGGACATCTGCGTTGCTACGTTATTTTTCAGCCAGAAGGAAGGATTTGCTCAGACAGAAGAAGAACTAAACAGACAATGCTTGTAAGTAAAAGGGTAGTTTATGAAACAAGGAATGCAATTTTCCAAATTAAAATAATAGTAATAAAACAAGAGACGATTCAAGAAGACATAATACTTATGGGCATTAACATGTGACAGATCAAATACCTACATAAAAATTTAGTTTTCAGACGTTTGTTTGCACGTAAAGCTGGTCCTCATTTGAAATATTGTACTTTTGACATTACGAATAAATTTAAATATTCTAATCAAAAGTAAAACTGTATTTTATTTTGACTGAGGATAAAGATCACCTAAACCGAGAACAAATGTTGGGAATCAGATCTCGTAGTCCGAATAGTTATTGTGTTTGAGCCAACAGGAATGAATCTTTCACACTGAACACGAACTTTATAAGTAGGAGCTAGTAATTAAAACTACATCTTATTCCATACCAAAAGTATGGAGCTCGATATTGAGGAAATTAGCATTTTCACTTTCATAAGGAATTGTTGGTTATGGTTTAACAAGATTCCTCTCAATTCATCAGTAAAACGGAACAAAGGTAACAACAAAATCGGTTTAAACTACACAAACAATAGTTTTCGGTACCTTACTTATCTCTCGTTAAGTCTTAAAAATTTAAGAATTCACAACATAAGAAGTTTTGATTTTATACGTAATTCTAAAGTTTTTACAAAATAAAACAACTCCTTCAACTGAAAGTTTTCAATGTTGCACTGAGAGACATGTATGTCAAATTTAAGAAATTGTATCACCTGAGATAACTATTATCGATTACATTGAAAAACAGTTCATTTATTTTATAACTGCTTAGTTCATTATTAACAATTTTCCTTTCTGACGACTTTCTTTTGTTCATTTTTTTTTCAAAACTCAGGCTTAATCTACGAAGACTGTTAAAAAAGAAACGAAGTTGTTAGTTACTGTACGCTTTATTTCAGTAAAATGCACCCGAAGAGAAAATACCATATTACTGACAACGAGAAACCCACTTGAAGTAAAAATGTATCTCAGGGTGGTTGGTATGGGTATGAACCCTTTTACTAAAATAAAGCAGAAAACAACGTTTCGACCTTCTTAGATCATCTTCAGGTCAACGAAGAGAGTTTGTTGAATCTGGTTTCTATTTTTCTGCTTGTTTCTCTATTATAGAAGTCGTGGCAGTTGTCGCATTGTATTTTATAAATTATGTTGATATTGTGTTTGTCAGTGTAGTTTTTACATAATATGGACTTTAGTTTTGTGCCTGGTTTTTGAATAAATTTGGTGTTTACTGGAATGTTGTGTTTTGTTATAAGTTTTCTCCAAATGTTGGTTATTTTTTCTCTGATGTCAGAAACCTATGGTATACAGCAGTATAGGCCTGGCATGGCCGAGCGCGTTAAGGCGTGCACTCGTAATCCGAAGGTCGCGGGTTCGCGCCCGCGTCGCGCTAAACATGCTCGCCCTCCCAGCCGTGGGGGTGTATAATGTGACGGTCAATCCCACTATTCGTTGGTAAAAGAGTAGCCCAAGAGTTGGCGGTGGGTGGTGATGACTAGCTGCCTTCCCTCTAGTCTTACACTGCAAAATTAGGGACGGCTAGCACAGATAGCCCTCGAGTAGCTTTGTGCGAAATTCCAAAACAAACAAACAATACAGCAGTATAAGGTTTTGTAGTTTGTTGTATCTTGGAATATACTGTTGTTTGTTTGTTTTTGGTCTAGATGTGGGCGTATAATTTTTTCCACGGTTTTTTAAGGAAATTTGATGATGTTGTTGAACTGTTGTTTTATTTTGTTGATTTCATCGTTAATTTTATCAGGTGAGCATAGTTTTGTAGCTGTGTTTATTTGGTTACTTAATATGTTGAGATTTTGTTTGTTTCGTGTGCTGAATCCCAAGGAATGTATAATCCAGTGTGGGTGATTTTTCTGTGGATTTCTGTTTTGAATTGTGTATCGATTCTTGTGATCTTGATATTAAAAATGCTATTTGGTTAGTATTTTTCCTGTTCACTGGTGAACGTAATATTGGGGTGTATAGAGTTAATGTGGTTGAAGAAATTAAGTGTGTATTCTGTACATGTGAATCCATCAATTGTATTTACCTAGTTGTTTTTAGTGAGATAACTAAATGATTATTTCTTTCTACGTCTCGCCGGTTATGTTATTAATATACAAATTAAATTCATTTCCAAATCATAACGTCGTCTTTATGTCCCTTAACCGTTGCTGTGTAATATCAGTCGTTTTGAATCACACTTCGGGCACCAAACTGAAGTCTGTCATATTAAGTTTGTCATTACAAGAATATGATTTGAAGATAATTCATGTCAAAGGTCTTGATAACATTTGTGATGATGCACTCTTACGTGCTATGTAATTTTATTATCATTAGGTAATTTGCATTGATTATGTTATACACTATCACAATTTATTGAAGTTGTATAATTCTTAAAATGTATTGTCCCCCAAGTGGCTCGTAGTATGTCTGCGACCTTATAAAACAAGAAACTTGTTTTTGATACCCGTAGTAAGAAATGCACAGATAGCCCTTTGTGCTTAATAATAAACAACATTAATAATATTTTATACATAATGTGTTGCTGTAAATTTATGTATATAATCTCATAGTTAAATTTTCTCTAATGCCAATTTTTAATTCTTTTAGGAGAGCAATGTGACGGATTTACCATCATATATCTATTTTAATATCGATGTTTGTTTAAGTTAAATTTATATTTAGAAATGTACATAACATATAATGTTAAATCTGTATTGCAAAGTTTCTCCCTATTAATTAAAGCTGTAGAAGATTCTCGAGTGTAATAGTCAACATATATGTGTGTACGTAAACACTTCGTGATAAGGACCTATAAACTGTTACAATCAAAGTTTAGAGTATGTTGTAATTAAAAGCAACAACAGACAAACAAGAATTGGGAGTTACAAAGCAAATGTTCTTAATGCTTGATACTGAAGTATATTAGTCTATGCTCTGATTAGATTCATTAAGGAGGCCCAGCAATGCCTCAATAATTATACACAACACTGCATGACATCTGTCCAAAGAGAACTACTTGATTTTGTTGGTGAAGGAACGACTCTACTGATCAAAGAATACTGTTCTAACGGAACCGATATCAGAAGAAGTAAGTTTTTGGATTTTTTTTCTGACTTTCTTAATACATGGGATTATTTACAATTTTTAAAAATTACTAACAATTGTTATAACTTAAATGGGATCAAAGGCTTACTGAAGTAGAGAAAGAACCTTTTTGATTAATTAGCATTTTTGACGTATTGCTAGATATCATCGTATGAAATAAATTATTAAGATGAAAACTATCGTTTTTGATCAAGTGGATGAGTTTAGCTTTTTAATTACTTCTACAACAAACGTATTCTGTTACGAAAGTCGTTTATCTGTTTTTCAGGATATCTTGAGAAATCTTTTTGTCTCAATGAAGCTACGAAAAACCTCAGTCTCTGTTTAAGTGACTTACAGGTTGGATTGGATACGATCGGGGTAGCTACCTTTGACAAACGTGTTGCGACAACTTGCTGGTGAGTTTAATGTGTACCACAAGGACGTAGAAAATATAAACTGAAATAAAAGCAACTATTATTATTAATATTTTTATACATGTGGGTTAAATAAGAAGAGTAATAGTGTTTTTCTGAAGACCGTAAAGTTAACGTATATATTGCTCCAATGAGCTGGATTGAGAAACGGAAATTTTATGGTTCTCGTCCCCTTACTACCAGAAAAAAAAAGATTTATTTCTGCACTTTGGAGCTATGAATGCATTACTTGGTTATAGTAGCCCAATGCTGGCAGTGGGTTGTTTTGAATAGCTAGCTGCCTTCTCCCTAGTCTTTCACTGCTGAATTAGGAATGGCTACTTGAGAAACATGTGAACGTTATAAGATAAAATCTGCTTAAGAATCACCACTGATGTATCAGTCAGTACCCAAGGTCCCCTTACAGCCGTAAGCGGTCTTGACGGCTAATTGGAATCAAAGCAGAAGCTAAAATATTTTAGAAGCAATTTTAATTTATAGGCTAAAGGGTAATGAAGAAAACTATATAGCTCAAACTAGATCGATTCGCTGAAAATTAGTCTTGTTCACGGAAATTTTATCATTTAATTTTAAAAAAAAGAAGAAAAAGACTTTGGAAATACCTTTGATAACAGTAGATAAAACCTTTTTTTTCTAATTTTCCTGTGCTTTGTTTGCCAAAATGGAATAACCAACTGAGCATTTCTGAGTTCATGAATAGAATGTGTGTAAACATTCATTGCTTCAAAGATGAAGAAATAGGAAATATTTGTTTTTTAGGGCTATGCCTATATCTTAACTTGTGAATGTGTCTGTAATGTAGATAATGTGAAAATACCAGTACGTTTAAATTACAGCACATACCAAAGGTATCTGGAGTGTGTCCGTAAAACAGTTGAAGACCAATGTGGAGTAGAAGCTGTTAAGTTTCTTCAGGAGCTCTTGAGAATTGCTGTGTGTCATCTTCCTGATGTCATCTGTAGCGGTTATGGATCCCAAAATAAGGAATGTATGGAACTCCTACCGGAATCAGGAACAGAGCCAAAAGGTAGTCGAACGAAGTCTGTGTTGTCACGTCTTTTGTACTACTTTAAGTACTACTAAAATGTTATCTTATTGAAGGAAAACAACAACAACAATTCATTTACATTACGTTCTTCAGAGAACATTCATGTCGTTTAGCTCTGGCACGACTACTGCAGAGTTCAATGCCATACACTAATGAACAGCCCACGAAGCTATGTATTCAGAATTCTTAATCACAGGATCCAGAATTTTGTATTTTTCTCGTGTTTATTTCTTATGTTTTTACTTAAGAAACTTCTTCAGACGTTCTGTGGTTTGAAAAAGACTAAACTAAACATACTTGATATTATCTGTTCTGTAGGTTAAATGTATATGGGTCATCAATTAAAACCACACACTTGAGATATATGTTGGGTTGATTTACTAGGAAAACATCTCTATGCTCGAAAATAGTCAGTCATCAAGTCCCACTGCTCCAAATTATTCTTGTCTTACGAAGAAATTTACAGGAATATAAACAATCTGTTTTACAATATACAAAACCGAACGTACATCAATTCATGGGCACAGCACAAATAGCTTATTGAAGTTTTGTCATTAATAGCAAAAATAATTATGCTTTAAACTTGTTAACGCAATAATTTTCAGTCATAACGAATTTAGCTTCATATAATAATATTATTGAAATCAGTAAAGAATGGAACGAATAATGGATCTTTAGATTGGTACTAGATTTCAGATGTTTAAAGTACAATATATTTAATGCATAGCCTTCATGTTTCATCAGCAGCACAAGAGCTTGAATAACATTATGAGGTTATCACTGGCATTATAGAAATCTATGACCATTACACGAATATTGTGAACATTATACACGTACCATCGGTATTGTAGAAAGCTATCACCAACACAAGAATATTGTGAGCATTATACGTGTCATTGGCATCACAAGAGTAATATCAACGTTTCAAAAGATTTCAAGTTTGCCCAGCTGACTTCCATAAGATTTCAACGTTTTTAACTGTATTAAGAAATTCGTTAATTCACTTCTATCAAATGTTACGGATTTTTACACATATCTTTTAAATACACTCACGTTTTGGTTTGTTTCTACTGCAATACCGTTCAAAGAGCTATGAAAATGCGGGTATTTGATTCATATATATATATATTATTAGAGAGTACCAATCAAACAGCTGGTTATTTACAACTTAGCTGCAAAGATGTCATTATAGGTTTTTTCATGTTAAGGAGTAATGCTAATATAGAAACACACAGCAGATATTCCTTAAGTCAGTTAGAGGTTCTGTTCATTCCAGCTATGAGCGTGGTTTACAGGAGGTTCGGTCACTTGAAAAACTAAAGAAATGAAATATTTAACACTTTTGTTTTATCAACATTTTGATATGAAAATATATTTTCATAGGAATTGGTAAAAGTCGTAAGTAGCTTTTAAATTAAATGTTTTTAGAGAAACTCAACACCTCGAGAAGCCCAAATTCGACTCAGGGAACAGTTTTAGACAAACACTTTCCTAAGAATCCGTTTGTTTCCAGCGCCCTAAACACCTGGCGTAAATTGTGCTGCTTCCACTCTTTTAGTTTCTACAAACCCTCAAGCAAGAAGTTTCATAAAATGTGTGATTAAAAATAGGGCATTAGCTGGACTCGAATTTCATTTGTTACCAAAGTATCAGTCACTATAAACCTTTTGCTAAGTTTTAAACGCATAGAAAGCAATATTTTCTTTGCAAAATAGCTGTTGATAATTGTACTTAACACTATTTATTTTGCTTCTTTTTTCTTCACGTATTTTATAAATATTAGAGAACACATTAAGAGAGAGTACATTGTTTTATTGGATCACCCAATCTAGATTGGGCATTACTTCAATTTTCTTCTACCAGAAAAATTAACAATCTTTCTATAAATTGTTAGAATTTTTTAAAAATATATTTCGATAAATAATAATTTTCATAATATCGAGGATGCTTAAATGATTGTTTAATGGGTTCCAATTATTGTACGTACTTGTTTCTTTCGTTTCTGCGTGTTAAAACTAATGATACTATGCATTAGATTATTATAATGAATACCATACATTTAGAAGTGTTGTAATTTAAGAAAGCTGTTTGTATTAGGGAAACAAACTTCATCATGATTGTTTTGAAAATGCGATTTTACTCAAGAGTTTCAAAAATTATCATTTATTGAACAGTACTGTTTGATTATCTCAATAACCTGAATGCTGACATGCATTTCTTTTAAAATCACACTTTTAGTATTGTTGAAATAGAGGAATAAAAGACAAGTAAAAACAAATTCCAGTCGGTGTGAAAAACGATTTAGGTCTGCCGTGAAATTAGATTTTCAAACACTTTGTACCATGTCCAAATTTTTCTGAATAAGTCTTATGAATTTCAAGGTATATTTTTTAAAGATAATTGTGCATGCTTCTTGTGAGTTTATAACATAAAATTAACTTTATTAGTTTGTACATCACAGTTAATTACTGATGTTAGCGTCCTTCTCCGTAACGAAACGTTAAGGCATGAATTTTAACACACGGGTGAACGATCCAGACAACTAACGTTTAACACGCCCATGTTCGGCGACAAGCATTTGAACACCTGATCCAGAGAGTACGAGTCGAGCGCCCTAACCCTAGGCCACGCCAGTCCACGCTAACGTCCTTCTAATCAGAAGTTATTACTAACATATTCTTGACATGTAAAGATACCCTCGCGTGAGAAAGCAGACTTCAGCCGTTAATACCAAGTTGCACTCCGACACAATTTTTTCGAAAGAATTCCATTACAACTACCACCATCACACCACTCGTCATCAGAAGTAGCTGAATAGTCTGCGATCAAAACTACTAGTAATAAACCTAAATCACTACTCATAATAACGACGTTTTCCCACCAGTTCAGCAATGTACTTTAGACTTAAAATATTCAATAAGACTTCAAAGAGATTGCTCTCGCTTGGATTGAAAGTAAACTTTAAGAAATGTCTTGTTAAGCTGCAAATTCTTCATTTTAAAGAACTATATTTTTTCAATACTTTTTTAGGTTGAAATTGTTTGGTTAATTTTGGTGGATAGCAATATTTGATAAAAATATCGTTTATAGATTTTAATTCTGTACTGGCGCAATCAGTACTGAAGATTCCCCAAGCTGTATGTGAAAGAGCCTTAATTATACCTATTTTGACAATATTTCATAATTTCTATTAAATTTTCAAACTTACTTCCATCACGTGCCATCATTTTGAAGTTATATTTAGAGTCTGTTTCATGTTTAATAAATCCTACTCTCTCCATCATTGTTGCAATAGTTATCGTTGTTGGTTAAACAAGAACAGATAACAAGCTCAATATTACAAAACGGAATTAACTTATAAAAAATAGAAACTCACAATTTTAGATTCAATATAATTTACTTGGAAACTAAAAAAAATAAAAATAATAATATTATCTAGCATGACTTCACTTTTAATGCCCCAGCTGTTTTTACACTTTCGAAAAACTCAAGAGATTAAGCCACGTTCTTCACATGACATAAACCCTACTTTTAGCCAAATAACAAGAGAAACATATCTTTCAACATTACTAGCTTACATAAAAAAGGAGTTATATGAGATAACGATTTTAAGAAAAAAATGTTTGGAGTACAGTCCCAAGAAATACTTTTACTTCAAGAACGTTATGTGCCAGACCTTTGGACAATTCGTTCTCTAATTAATCATTCCTTCATAAATTGAAAAGTGAAGATTATTTTTGAAAACTGGTGTTGAATGCGAATAGAGAAAACCTTATAAGATAATGAATTGATGTTTTTTATTATAGTATTTTTAATTACAGAACTGATAAAAATGTTTAATTTAGTTAATAAAGCATGATGTGGTTTATTTGCAGACCACGTTCTCAGTTGTGGTGAAAGTTAATTAATTTTATGTCTACATGTTAAAACAGGAATATAAATTGTTTGTGAATAAATGACAGTTACGTATAACGAAAGTTAAGGATATTTTGTGGAGACAAACCGTAATAGAAAAAATAACAAAGGACGTTACTTAATTTTTGAGAAGACGAATATACCAAAACTATTAAGTGTACTGCTTAGCAACATTGAAGGAACTCCCAAACTAAAAATTTAGCTATACAAACTATTAAAAGATGAATAAAAACTATTCATCTTGGACAATGAATCACATGAACGTTTGACAAATTAAAAGGTAAAGGCAATTACCATTAAGAATTAATTAATAGAAAACTACAAACACATGGGTATTTTCCACGGTCAAAGGCCACCAAGAAAATGTGAAATATATGTCTAAACAACATAAAGTCAAATTAGTATTTATAAGCCTCAAAACAAAATGGTTGCTATTAATACTCTCCAAACCACCCGAACACCAAAAAGATAGGCTAAATACCAGTTACGTGATTAACATAGACAACACAATGCGGCTATTGCGTAACTGAAACTTCATTATATGAATAGCGCCAACATATTGCACGAAGAATAACTGAAATGATGTGTTAATTGTAATTGTTAATTATAATTTCTAAGGAACGAGTATTCACATTCGGTAAAATTGAATTTCTTAAATAACCCGAGCATCAACAAATGCCTTTCAAGTACAGAAGTATTATCAATATTGAGAGTGTAGTCACAATATTGAAAAACCTGCCTAATATCAAGCTGTTTCGCCTGGTACAACAGTTTGTTTTAAAATCAGAAATTCTAATGACGGCCCCTCCACTTTTCTTCGCAGGTCTTTATGTGTTATTAGGAGTACATTAGGTCTATCACTAGTAGGATGCAGCAATCGTGTTAGTAAGTACTGTATCGGTAAAAGTTCCCAGCTCAAGTAGAACTGTTAAAATTGTGTGAACGAATGCGAAGTGTCACTAACATCTGTTTTTGTGTAATTATGCTTGTTCGCCATGACTTCCAGTTTCAAATCTTGGAATTCATTGCCGTAAACTATAGAAATCAAAGCTAAATTCAAATTAACTTGATATTTTAACCATTTTAGGCCTATTAATTGTTCGTCATCTTTCTGCGTTTAAACCATAGCTTTTACAAAGAAACAACACTTAATTATAAGATGAGCACACTTTGGTTAAACTTTAAATGGCGAGTGGACCTAATACAGTAGAAATTTCTTAGTAGCTATGAAACTACTTTAAATGAAACAATTCACACTGGTTGTCACCATTTTTAATTGTGAAAATTTCATTGCAGCAAATATTCGAAATTGTAACTTTTACTCATTGTTAACTCGCGCATTATCGTCTTTATCTATTTCAAAGTTATCACTGTGTTTACAATAAGAACACAACCGCATTCCTTTTCACGATATATCAAAGTAACAAGGAAAAATAACATGTTTGGGTAACAATACCAAAATATTAATCTGATTTCATGTAAATAAAGAGACAATTTTGTACTAGCATTATGTATAATCAAACAATAATTTGAATAATAAACCAAAACAGATATCACAAGCGTAGATGTATGTGTTTTCTTTCTGATCTCTTGCTCAATAGGCCTGGCATGGCCGAGCGCGTTAAGGCGTGCACTCGTAATCCGAGGGTCGCGGGTTCGCGCCCCCTTCGCGCTAAATATGCTCGCCCTCCCAGCCGTGGGGGTGTATAATGTGACGGTCAATCCCACTATTCGTTTGTAAAAGAGTAGCCCAAGAGTTGGCGCTAAATATGCTCGCCCTCCCAGCCGTGGGGGTGTATAATGTGACGGTCAATCCCACTATTCGTTTGTAAAAGAGTAGCCCAAGAGTTGGCGGTGGGTGGTGATGACTAGCTGCCTTCCCTCTAGTCTTACACTGCAAAATTAGGGACGGCTAGCACAGATAGCCCTCGAGTAGCTTTGTGCGAAATTCCAAAAAAACAAACAAACAACAACAACAAATCTTGCTCAATACAAGTTTTATAGTAAGATCAACGCAAATCAAGTTCAGAACGTTCTATTCAGTAAATTGTTCAAACTTTTGAAATTTTTACTTAGATACTTCTGAATAACAATAATTAATTTTTAAAATCATTATATGGTTGCAAAATTTATAATTAATAATACACCATCAAAATTTATATCATTAACATGCCAATGATTTACTGCTAGGTGACTTCTAAAACAATCCCAAGTTTAGGCTTTTCTCTTCTGAGTGGTCTAATAATTGTTTATGTAGTAATTACTAAGTCTTTGACTATTTTTGTTATTCTAAGTTTTCACTGGTTTGAAAATCTTTTTCTGTTGATGTAAGCGCGTTAAGGCGTGCGCTCGTAATCCGAGGGTCGCGGGTTCGCGCCCGAGTCGCGCTAAACATGCTCGCCCTCCCAGCCGTGGGGGCGTATAATGTGACGGTCAATCCCACTATTCGTTGATAAAAGAGTAGCCCAAGAGTTGGCGGTGGGTGGTGATGACTAGCTGCCTTCCCTCTAGTCTTACACTGCTAAATTAGGGACGGCTAGCACAGATAGCCCTCGAGTAGCTTTATGCGAAATTCCAAAACAAACAAACTGTTGATGTATTGTTTAATTTATCGGTAATATTCACTTAATTCATGAAGTCATATTATTTTTACTTTTGATTCCATAAATAAGCCTAAACATTATTAAAAAGTATGTATGAAAAATTATAAAAGTTTGTGTCATGTATTACAATTTATCTCGGACGAGCTTCCCATTTATTATGTTACATATTACAATTTCAAATAGCAAAAATTTGAAATATAAATTTATAGGTTAATTGAATGTCAATATTTATGACATTTGCTGTCAAGTTTGAAACAATTTTCTTTCTCAACGCAAATATATTTTAATCTACAAACAAAAATAAAATTTCTAATAATGGTTATTACAAATAATGATTTGTATACAAAACTTTTACAAACTTCAAACAATACCGAGTCTTCTATCTCACCTGGAACTGTATATTTATCGACGGTTTACGGAGAGCGAATCAATTCTATGTTCCAACATAGGTGTACTTCAGTGAACGGGAAAGCTAACTATCCCTTTACACGTGAGATTTTTCGCTGAAGCGATTTGATGTTTTCGTAGAAATACTAACGTTCAAAGTTATTTCATTGAAGTTAAATGATTTATAATGTTTGAAATTCATAAACGTTTTTGGTCAAATATCTGTCGTTTTTCGATTAATAAACGTTTATCACAGTTACAGATTCCGAGGTTTATGGTATAATAACTGTACCAAACCAACAATATTTATCTATCTCTCTGCGTTGCGTTGATTACCTATTATAAACTTGAAGGCGAAATTCTCGAAAGTTCAGTTAGCATTAGTATTGACAATCACTATTTTACACACACACACACACAGAACATTATTGATTATTACACTTAAAAATCTTTTACACATTTACAGAACAAGTGGGACTTTGACAATACGCATTTAACAATGTAAGTTACATACATTTATAAATATTTATTAAACTGAAAAACACAGATATTAAAATAAATATGTAATATTAAGTCCGTTACAGTAGTTTATCAAGGCAAGATAAAACAAATTGTTATCTGTAAAGGTAAGTAATTTAATTTATATTGAAATGCTTGTTGATTAACAAAATGAAGACAAAGAAAAAACAAGCATGTCAGTCACACTGAACAAGATAAAATTACAATTTTTGACGTGTTTTTCTTATAGCAAAGCTACATCGAGCTATCTGCTGCATCCTTCAAGAGGAATCAAACCCCTGAGTTAGCGTTATAAACCTGTATACACACTACTGTGTCAGCCGAGAACATAAAGTCATGTGAAAAGGTTAGGACACCCTATAAAACTCTGTGTATTTTGTAACATTTTAACAATACTGAGAGATTATAAGAATATAACTAACAATTAAAACTGAAGAAAAGACTAAGATCTTCTGTAAATGTAATTTTACAAAAATGCATATTCTAACTGAGAAAAAGTTAGGACACCCCCATATTTCAACTAAAAATGGCTCAACTCACACACAGGTGTATCACACCAGGTGCATATGATTAGAAATCGCTACTCAGCATTTTGAATATAACAATCAGAAAGAGACTGCACAAGTTTATCTTGCATGGGAGGTGTGCAAGAAGAACACCTTTACTCTCTAAGAGAAACATTAAGACCAAAGTGAAGTTTGCCAGAGAGAATGTAGACAAAGACCAGGACTTCTGAAATAATGTTCTTTGGACAGATGAGTCCAAAATTGAATTATTTGAACAACAGAACAGAGGACATTTTTGGCATAAACGAAATACAGCATTCCAGGTAAAAAAAATTCATACCAACTGTGAAGCATGGAGGTGGCAGTGTTATGGTTTGGGGCTGCATTGCTGCAGTAGGACCTAGAAAGCTCACAATCATAGAATCCACCATGAATTCTACTGTGGGTCAGAGGGTGCTTGAGGATCATGTGAAACTATGTGTACGAAAATTAAAACTGAAGCGGAACTGGACCTTGTAACACGACAATGAACCAAAGCATACCAGTAAATCCACCAAGAACTGGCTGAAAAGTAAGAAATGGAGAGTCCGGGAATGGCAGAGTCAAAGCCCAGATCTTAGTTCCATTGAGATACTGTTGGGTGACTTGAAACGGGCTGCACATGCAAGAAACCCCTTAAACATCTCGCAGCTGAAAGAATTCTGCATTGAGGAGTGGGGGCAAACTTTCTTCAGACCGATGTCAGAGACTGGTAGATGGCTACAAGAAGCGTCTCACTGCAGTTATTTCGGCCAAAGGGGTAACACTAGCTTTTAGGGGGTAGGGTGTCCTAACTTTTTCCTCAGTTAGAATATGCATTTTTGTAGAATTACATTTATAGAAGATCTAGAAAAGTCTTTACTTCAGTTTTAATTGTTTAGTTATATTCCTATAATCTCTCAGTATTGTTGAAATTGGGATTAAATATCTGTATATCAAAAAATGTTACAAAAATACACAGACTTTCACAGGGTGTCCTAGCTTTTTCACATGACTATAACACTTACTAATCAAAATACTTATTGTTTACAAAAGCAAAACTGTAATTACATTCCACAACACACACACAAATTATTTAATCCCGATGTTTCGGCTAACGACTTTATTGAGGTTTTAGGTTTGGTTCAGTTAAGCAGAAAGCTACACAATCGACTATTTTTGGTCTACTCACCAAGAGTATTAAACCTGGTTTTTACTGGTGTGAGTCCGCAGACATACCGATGTGCCACTGGGAGGCTATTTTCTTAAGGCATGAAGTGTGTTACGTATTATAAAACTTATAAATATTTCAAATAGCTGGTAGTTATAATTCTAATTTAGAAATTAATTGAATGTGAATATATATCAAATTTATTATTTTTGATATAAAGATTAATACCCAATTTTATTTCTTAACACGAACATATTTTAGTATATAGATAAACAGTACGGTTTATAATAATGGTTGTTACAAATAAGAATTTATATACAAACATTTTACAAGAACGATATTGAATCTTCTATCTGATCTAGAACTGAATATTTAATCGAGCGAAGTGTTTCTAAGATCATGTTGTTACTCTTCGCTTTAGTTAGCTAGCTAGCTATCTATTTTTGGCCGGCCTCACACCACTTAAGAGCTAATTGTTTAACGACGAAGATATTTAATGGCCTCGTAAAAATACTAATGTCCGAAGTTAATTCACTGAAATTAAAATGTTTTAATGTTCGAAATCTATACATGTTCCTGATCAGATATCTCTAAGTTCCTCTTCGTAAGCGTTTATCACAACTATAGCTTCCAAGGTTTATAATATACTACCTGTGTAGCGATCCAACTTTGTCATTAAATTGTCTTCTGGCGCGTCCATTTATAGACATTAAGCAAGGTTCTCAAAAGTTTAGTTGACCATTAATGCTGTTATTCACACACAAACACACATTGTTAATTCCCACGCTCGATTATCATCTACAAATTTGGAGAAAAAGGCGGGGCTTTCGCAACACATACGCAGTATGTAAGTTACATACATTTTTAAATATATGTTAGTAATTTTGTTACACCTCTCTCCTTAGACGATTAAAAATTGGCGTTAAACAATATCTAACTAAAACATTATACATATATGTTTACATTGATAGCAATACATTAAATAAAATACACTGTCAAAGAATTATACAATTTTAAAAATTAAGACCATACGTAACAGAATCAGAACAAATAACCTCATGATCATAAAATTACAAAGCACACAAAAGCGCTTAAACACAAATGTTTTATTTTGGGGTCAACACAATCAATAATCACACAACTAAAGTGTTTTTAAAAAGCTAGAATAGGTTTCAAAGAGGCAACGGGAATTTTTTTGGCTAGGTTTTCCAACCAACTGACAATTATGACAAGTTTTACAAAATTGAGAAACATCTTGCTTATGTTATGGCCGAAAGAAATGTCTCATAATTTTATCACATATCTAGTTTATATCTAAATGGCCTCCCATAGGAAGTTGATGGGTAACCTTCAATATATCAGAATAATATAATTTTGGAAAAACGATTTGATAAACTACAGCCCAGTCCTCTGAAGTTTGTACGTTTAGTGGTCTCCACTTTTTCATAAGCACATTATTTTTCAAAAAGTAACCATTTGGAACTCTCTCCAGTTCATCTTTTGGGAATTTATATTTAAATGGTGGATCTTATTCTTGCTGGCCGTTAATTTACTCATAGCAAACAGAACTTTGCCAGATAAACCGGGCCCCTCACGTCCACAATTGTCACTTACTCATTAATTGCCAGTATGACGATTATTCACAAGATCGCTGTTGGTTCCAAAAATGTCCGAGACAAATCTATAATATCGTTTTCTGACTATATGTATATTATCTGTTTCTGACTTGGATAAAGCATATCTGAAATTACGGGAAAAAATGTGGCAACGAGCCAACTGTCTTAAAAAATTGACATGCAAAATACAGGAGCACCCAAACTGTATAAAAAATTACAAACAATATATTATAACAGTTATAAAGTATACATCCAGCGTGGTTAAATGTAGCAAAAGCAAATCTTAGGGGCCTGGCATGGCCGAGCGCGTTAAGGCGTGCACTCGTAATCCGAGGGTCGCGGGTTCGCGCCCGCGTCGCGCTAAACATGCTCGCCCTCCCAGCCGTGGGGGTGTATAATGTTACGGTCAATCCCACTATTCGTTGGTAAAAGAGTAGCCCAAGAGTTGGCGGTGGGTGGTGATGACTAGCTGCCTTCCCTCTAGTCTTACACGACTAAATTAGGGACGGCTAGCACAGATAGCCCTCGAGAAGCTTTGTGCGAAATTCCAAACAAGCAAATCTTAGGAGATTGCAAATAATTCAACATTTAATACTTAGAACAAATTTCAGAGTACCAAGATCCATAAACTCAACATTTTGACATAAGTACGCAAACCTTTATCTACTAAAAGACAAACTGTCAGACTGCTTGTTCGGCTACGTTAATAAAAACTTTATACAAAAATGTTTTGTTATCAGAAATAGATCGCAGCGTTATACATAATGATACTAGGGTTGAGTGTCTCTCATCTTCAAATTTCCACATTAGAAATAACATCACTTGGTCTAAGACAGTAATATTATTTTATAAAAGATCTGAAAATAATCGTGGTGTTTGAAAAAGGTATTTTATGTATAAGTACACGCTGGTAAATATTTATTGTGAATTTTAGTAATTTGATTTCAGAGCTGTTTGTAATCTTACACAACCAAATGAAGCGTAATACCGTAGAATAAACTGATTGCGAGTGTTTGTGATCAAATAAAGAGAATAATTTAAAAGTACGCTGAATTCAACTAGCATTACATTCAAGGAAGCGGCCTTGAAAAGGCGAAGAAGTTGAATTAGTGTTTTGTGTTAGAATTCTGTCAGCAGCATTCGACAGTTCTTAAATCATTAATTCAGTAGAGATGAAAAGTCGAAAATATCCCTGAGCCTCCCAGGTCCTCGAAGACCTAAAAATCCAGAGACGAATTTCAATACAAAATCGAAAGCTATCGAACACGCACACAAATAATAATAGTTTTGTTTTTGAATGTGTTTGTTCGTGTCTTATGACAAGTAAAATTGTAAGCATACTAATTCCCCATAACGTACCATAACGCGTGACATCACCATCGTTAAGTCAGTTTTTAATTGTTCTTTACATTATCCTTGGACTATTCTGAGATTGTAACTTTATCCCTTTTTGAAGCTCACTTTTAATTTGTCTTTACGATTCCTTTGTTTTTGAGCATTATTTTACATTCACTTACTTAATTTTTTTCCATATATTTGAAAATTATCTCTTCTCCTCTCTCTCCAGTTCTTCAAAGCTAACAGAAACACTTGTGCATGTTTGCTTTTAGGTTTAACTAATTAAGTATATACATTGGCACTCACAGAAATATTTTCACGGGTGGGCTAGAATATTAGAAATAAGTCAACAGACTAAAAAACTATGTATTATGTGCGCTTAAATGCAAACTCAAGTTTATAGTGTGACAAAAGTGGCTAACTGCTATGTTAAGTTTGCATCATAATACGTGAAATTTTTTATCTCATCCTGCAAGCGCCCATATACAAAAATGTATGTATACTAAAGATTGATCTTCATCAGGCCTTCATTTTTTGTTGCAAAACCTGATAGAAGTCTGTTGTGTGTAGAACTTACTGTCGTGGGCTGACTTGCAGACAGACTGAGTGGGCTGTTTCGGCTTAGCCGTTGGAGTTTCGACTAATGCTACCTGCTGTTATATGAAATATTTATTTGAAGTGAGAATGCAGTGGGCGAATGGAGCACACAGGTACTAACTCGAGGCTTTACAGTTAAAACAAAGAGACTGAAAACTAAGACTTCCAATAATACTTTTTAGTTAAGTCGGTAAAACATTTAATAGTACACACATATACAATTTTTCTTTATTAATGTTTATCATAGGCAATCATTTTATCTCTGTTAACATGATGACTGGTCTTTTAGAAAGAATGGCATTATAATACAAAGAGCATAGGCTAGAAATGACGTTTCTACTCACTGCAAGAGACATGTTCTCTCCTTCCTCTTGAACAATCAGATCAGTTCGGAGTGTTTGCCAGATTTTTGTATATTCTGGCGCCTGTTCTAGAGCCTTTCATACTGGTGTTGAGGTTATTTGTGGGCCTATTGATAGTGCAAAGTGCCAGCTCGCTTCTGTTTATGAGTTCCTAAGTTCGTTATGATGCGCCTTCAAATGGTCGAAATTTCTTTCCTGTTTACGAACTTCTAAGTTTCTTAGTTAATCACTTACTGGAAACAATAACCCATACTTACCGTCGGTCGTGTATCCAAGGCTCTTTCTGGTTCATCGTCCAAGTTTCATACCACCTTTTAACCTTGATAGCTCATATTTCTTCCAATCTAAACACACAGTGGAAGTTTATCAGAGTTTATCTCTGAATCTCTGCCTTAAATAACCCTTGATAGTGTCAGTTTATCTTAAATTAAATTATTTCATCCTACGGTGACAACTTTCTTGGTATGTTTTTGCAGTTATCATTGTTCTATCAATATCATTGCTTCATAAACATATTTTCAAATACTTCATTACTTCCTGTTTATTGAAATAATTATTTTAGGCATCCAGATATCTACTCAGTATATATGAGTATAAGAACAACACACTAGTATATAATGATATGTGCTGTTAAAGATAACATAATTACCAAACTTAGGTTTAAACTGAATTAAGTTTTTGAAACTTTTCTGCCAAATCAATAAACAACTGTTGTAAATATTTCTATTATTTAATGAGATCATTTTGATTATTCGGCAAAAGTGATGCAAAGCATAGAGTAGTAAAGGAAAATGGAGGCATTTTACTACTTCAACTACAATACACAGGAAATACGAGTTACGTTCATTGATAGTGATACCCCTAATTCAAAACAAAACTAAACAGCCACTTGTACATCAAATTTCTATGACACAAACTCACAACTGACTGATGAACAGACTTACTAAATAACTTAATGACTAATATTTTGGTGTTTTATTGATATTACAATAGGTTTTACCCCATTATCGAGATAAAGGGACAAATATACACACCTGTAACATTTGTAGGCATCACACATTATCAGTTCAAAAGTTTCTCTAACAAATAATATAAAATGTCTAATTTAAAATATTAAACATTCTTCATAACACTGCCTCTCCCTACACAATAGTAATGTATAAATTAAACAACAATACAATAAGTTTAAAATTACTTAATAGAAATAAAGTCGCTTTTTGCCATTAACAACACTAATATTGACATATCAAGCATTACATTTGTTCAATAAATATACCATATGTTTTGTATATTTCGCTAATCTATTTCTTTCTCTACTAATTTATAAAGTTTACATTGTTCTGTCATTGTTCTCTTTTTCGACTTAAGATGAAATGATTGATCCATTGACTTCTATTTTCACTACTGTCTTGTTACTTGGGGAGCTCTCTCTGGGTGCATAGTCCAACAGATTCACTAATTGCTGTATTCCGATTGAAACTCTGTTAGTGGTTTCGACAAAGCTTTTACTGAAGCTAAGCAGTTGGTAGTACTCTCATATTATTTACACAAGCAAACAAAACAGATAACTTCTAACTTGATTCATCTATTTTTCTGGATTTTATCTGCTACACTTCTATTTTTATTACTGTGTGAATCCATCTTAAAGCTTGTGTATCCACAGAAATTGAGCTCCTACCCTTTTCAGTTACTCATACATTACTTTGTTTGGATAAGTTTCTCATGGCAAACGTTACTTCCAATACTCTTCTTGTAGGAACTTTATTACCACGAGTTGCCATCTTCTTACTTTATCTTAGGAGGCAATTTTTCACCTATAATTACTATACCTGGTCGGGTCAAGTAATTGTACTTCTAAAAGTAGTGTCGATCAATATATTATAAGGCTTCCCCTATATAATTCCATAAATAAAATAAACCGTTAATTTTATCTTCATTTTGTTTTCATAAAAACAAAACAATAGTGATACTATTTGCCATTTTTACTTTTAAGACCTATCGTACATTTATCTTCAGCAAGAACAAAAAATATTAAAGAAATCACAGTTGGCACAAGTCTTTTTTACATCTTTAATATGATTGAACAAAATTATATGTATAGCAAGAACAAACTTGGTCCTTCAGGGCTATCTCGCTCACCTATCCACGAGAAAAATGAAAAATAATCCCTCCTTTTATTTTGGCGGCCTGGCATGGCCGAGCGCGTTAAGGCGTGCACTCGTAATACGAGGGTCGCGGGTTCGCGCCAGCGTCGCGCTAAACATGCTCGCCCTCCCAGCCGTGGGGGTGTATAATGTTAGATCAATCCCACTATTCGTTGGTAAAAGAGTAGCCCAAGAGTTGGCGGTGGGTGGTGATGACTAGCTGTCTTCCCTCTAGTCTTACACTGCTAAATTAGGGACGGCTAGAACAAATAGCCCTCGAGTAGCTTTGTGCGAAATTCGAAAACAAATAAACAAATCCTTTTATTTTTCGTTAAATCCTGAAATCCCATCTTAACTTCTTTAAGGTCACGAAATTTCATATTGTGCAAAGAAACCTGAAACCTTCATCTACAGGTTCCTTAAATAATATTTAAACTTGACTTTTCCTTTTCCTAATAAATATGTTAATAAGGCTTTTTAACCAGCCTTGTGACACTTCTTTAAAACCCTTTACAGTAAGAAGTATAGCTTCTTATATAAGCAGACAAAACCTGTACACAATATTCCAAATGAGACCTAACGATTTATTTGTATAAACATATAACTGCCTCCTCTGACCTACAATTAGTGTGTCTATAAATACACCTTAAAATTCTTTTAGTTTTACTGTCAGCAACGGAGAATTGTTTTAATTCTTCAAATGACGTAACTATAACCGTGCAAACATCGTTTTCTTCGATCACCTATTAAAAATATTTCCGTCTACTTTAAACATGTAATCCAAATTATAATATCGCAAGTGCATTAACTTGCATTTACAATAACTAAAGTCAAATGCCAAGTATTAACTCAACTTAGCAAACAATCAAATCATTTTATAATACATCAAAATCTTCAGATCATTTAGAAGAATACTCAAAACTATAGCAGGCCTGGCATGTCCAGGTGTGTTAAAGCGTTCAACTCGTAATCTGAGGGTCGCGGGTTAGAATCTCCATCGCTCCAAATATGCTCGCACTTTCGGCAGTGGGGGGCGTTATTATGTGAGGTCAATCCCACTATTTGTTGGTAAAATAATAGCCCAAGAGTTGGCAGTGGGTGGTGATGACTAGCTGCTTCCATCTAGTCTTACATTGGTAGCGCAGATAGCCCTCGTGTAGTTTCGCGCAAAATTAAAAAAAGACGGAAAACGATCAAGACTTTTATTTCATCAGTAAACTTTACAAATCTACTAATTCTCTCCATGAATGTAATTGACATAAATAATAAAAAGCAAAGGTCCAAGAACAGACCGTTGAGTTACGTTACTAGTAACATCGATCTACCTCGACAAAAGTCATTTAATAGCAAGTTTTACTTTCTTTCATCCACCAATTTTACTGTTCAATTAAATAGCTTTCTCCATTTATTTTTATGTGATTTTCTTGGCATATATTTAGTCTAGTACCTTAAAAAGAGCCAATAGCAAACGTGTTTACATCGGTTTCATACCTTTTACTTACCATAAAAGAATTAATATCTACATACAATAGCCACACAGTAGCACAGCGATATGTCTGCAGACTCATACATCTAAACACCAAGTTTCAATACCCGTGATGGGCAGTGGTCAGATACCCTATTGTGTAGCTTTGTACTTAATCCTAAACAAACAAACAAATCCATAAATTAGACCAATTCTAATATTTCTCAAAACATTTTCAAGATCAGAAATACGAGAAACAGCATCTCTTGTAAGATACAGCTAGTGTGTTATTTAACACAAAGCTAAAGAATCAACTGTCTGTGAGTGTCAAAACCAGATTTTTTGTGCCATAATCCATCAGACTTAGAGCTGAGCCACTGGAGAAAAGGGATAAAACAGGAGAAAATAACACATTTAGAAACCCAGTTCCGTTACAGTCCTCAACAAGAAACCTGCTGTCACCACTCTTTTTCAGCCAATTTTAACATTTTTCATTGTTCAACATACTTTTGAAAACTGTAGTTCTTTAAATCATTGATCCTGATTTGTCAGTTTAACATTTCAAGTCGTTAAGTGTTCTAATTTTAATAGCAAAACCAATAAATTTTAAATTTCTTTATAAATACATTTAAGTTTAAAAAGGTCGTGTGTATTATAGAAATCACTGATAGGGCCTAACTTGGGATAGTGAGTGCAGTTATTGTCTCTTTGTCCAAGTAACATATTAACTGTTGGAAATGGTTTTAGACAAGAAAAACTAGGATGACTCTAGGATGGAAAGTTTACTTTACAGATACACATTAAACCATCTTAATTTATTAACTCTCGAGTGTGTGGTATTCATGACCACCAATATCACTGCACAACAGAGTTTTTGCTTCCTGAACATTGTTGGGTGTTCCTTGTAGATTTTTGGCTGCTGATCACGAAAAAAAATATCCAAATTTCCCCATCACGTACCGTTTCATCGAAATCTTTGTTTCACCAGGACATTGCTACAATGGAGAAACAATATCAGTACAACTGGAATCCGTCAATGTTTGCTGACCACTGTTGAACTCTGCAACGTGATGCACAGGACATTGAATACAAACGAAGACCAGGAGCAAAACACTTTCAATTATGTTGAACTTAACACCATAGTAGAAACATGTTTTTTTCTTATAGTAAAGACACGTCGGGCTATCTTCTGAGCTCACAGAGGGGAATCGAACCTCTGAGTTTGTGTTGTAAATCCGAAGACATACCTTATGGTTAAACTAAAAGAATCATAACATATATTTTTGACTTTGTAACAATATTAAATATAAAACTGCTATACATCTAGCTACTCCAAAAAATCCTGTTGCCAGCGTAAGATTGTTCGATGCTTAGCAGTCTTTCTTGCCAGAATTCGTCACTTTTGTGACCTATTTCCTTAACCTCTATTGATTCATTGATAGGTCCAAAGACCTGTAATGCTAAAAAAATATGTTTTAATGTTTGTGGTAAGTACAGCACAAATATCACAGTGTCATTTTGTGCTCAACAATAACAACGATATTTTTTCTATTTAAATTGTATCACAGATAGACACTTTGTCATCGAACAATGTTAATGCAAGAGTTACAAATTTCTTTCACAATATTTTTCAAAATCTCTTGTCGTTATTTTAACAGTTGAATTCAGTTGTAAGTTTCATTAAAATATATTTCTGAATATTTCAGCTGTCTTAGCTGTACCCAATGGGTTTTATGTGACCTACTCCATAAACATTATACTGTATCTAAAACCAATAGATCGAGTGATTATTTGTGTCCTGCAGCTAAACATCACCCAGTATTTCAAAAAGAATCATAATCACCTTTCAATTGTTGATTTTTCACCCAATAACTGTCTTAATAACATAACAAATT
Source organism: Carcinoscorpius rotundicauda (assembly GCA_011833715.1). NCBI lineage: Eukaryota > Metazoa > Arthropoda > Merostomata > Xiphosura > Limulidae > Carcinoscorpius > Carcinoscorpius rotundicauda. The sequence continues at coordinate 86,106,623 of CM022397.1, forward strand.
AAGTGGTTAGTAAATGATGTTCCACACATATATATATATCCTATCATGAAACTCCAAAAGATATCTTGAAGGGCAAGAAATATCACCCCTTCAGTCATTGATTTTTTAATAAATTGGCTATCTTTAGTGCTCCTGTTTCATCTCTGCTTTATCACCCAACAAAAAAACAGACAAGCACGCTTGTTTTACATCACCTTGATAATGAAATGGTGGACCTGAAAGGTACCTGCTATCACCATGTGTAGTGCTGCGTTTTTCAGCGTATGTGTGCATTTATGGAGGCCATAGTCTTGTCTTAGCAGTCCAGAAAGACATACATTTTATGAATACAACGTTCTTTTACTAAGATCATGGCACGGCAATTTGACATGTTGTATTAAGCAGTCGCCGTCATTATCACACTTGCCACCCCACAAGAAGGCATAGACATCATGCTCGATGGCCCGAGCAGTGCAGTCATCCAGAGGAAGGATGACCCCAGGTACCAGACCAATTCAAGAATCATTCTCTGCAACACCTTAGCCCTGTCAAACAGGTTGACAGGGCAATAGCGGTAATTTAGCACAGCCGAACAAACGTGCTGAGCCACCCCTTCCAAGGAGTCCCAGGGCCCGCGAGAAAACGAATCCCGAAGCAGGTGATTGGGAAGGGGGTCCAATCTAGACCAAACAGGGAGTCCGCCGACGAGGCCCATTTGCCAAAGCCTTTTGCACGAGACTTGAGGGCCATTCAGCCGGGCTGCACTGACCTGAGAGTAGCGATGGACGATGGCCAGCACTGAACCTAAAGATGTTAAGTTCAAGGAACAGGTTCACATCATCTGCATGCTCGACATACGTCAGGCACGAACCCCCCTGCAGCTGGAGACCACGCACTGAGACTGAGTGGTACAGGTAAGATAGCAGGCACTCGATAACCAACACGTAAAGTTTTGGGGACAGTGGGTAACACTGACAAACCCCCTGCAAAATGGGAAAGGAAGACTCCAGGTACCCGTTAACCAGAGCCTGCTCGAAGTAGTCGCGTACATGGCCTTCACGTAGGTAACAAAAACTGGAGGGAGGCCACATCTTTCCAGAACGAACCACATAAAGCCATGGTGACCTCCATTGAAAGCTTTGCTCTGATCGAGGGACACATCCAATTCATGATGTAATGGAACAGGTCCCTGAGAAGCATCAGATTTTGTTGGATACTTCTGTCCCGCATGCCACGTCTGAGAGCAGTGAACAAGGGAACGCATGACCGAACCAAAAGGGCACACATGACCTTAGAAATGATCTTAGCATCCACGTTCAGGAGAGAAATGGGGCACCACGAGGAAAGATCTTCAGACTGGCTGGGATCCTTACAGGTAACTGTAAGGAGCCCATCCAGTGGACCCGGTGGCAGAGACCCCTCAGCCAGACAGGTGTTAAAAAGACGGACGAAGGAGGGTCCGACGACATGCCACACGTGGCTGTAAAATTCCACAGGCAGCCCATCCAGCTCAGTACACTTACCAAGCAGCATGGACGAAATGGCCAACCAACACTCACCCAAGGAGACGGGTTTCATCAGCTGATCATGAAATGAAGGATTGATGGAGGGCAAAAACTGAGTAATGTCATCCCACTATTCCTCGTCCACGGTCGAGGCCAAAAACAAATGGCGGTAATGGTCGAGGTATACATCCAGAATGTTAGAGATGTCAGATGGCAGGTCTTAGCCTTCTTTTATGCCTTGTACAGTGGAACTCTGGGATTGAGCAACTCGACCAAACTAGAGACGCTCGCTTCTCGGAACAGCTTGGAATAATCCAAATCTGTATCCTCACGTCGCGTCTCAATGATCGAGAGAACCCAGCAATCCGACAGTCTTCCATGAAGGAAGATAGCTAAAATGTCCTGCTTGTCCTGCAGGTCAGGCGGCGGGCCCTCGAAAGCTGCATAACAGCTTGCTTCAACCAGGAGGCACAAGCCTCTTTGAGAGACCCAGTGACAGACTCCACAGAACAGAGCTCCCAAATAAGAGCAAGCAAAACATCTCCAACCTCATCCTTGGCAAGAAAGGAGACGTTGAGCCTTCACACACCAGGGTCCCGAAAAGCAGGGATAAAATCCCGGAATGTGGCAAAAAACGCCCGATGGTCAGACACTGTAAGCAAGACATCCCCAACCCGATGAACAGCAGCCCCGCTGAGACACTGCCTGAGGCCAGGTGTCACATAGAACTGGTCAAAGTGACAAGAAACACCCTGACCGGACTAGGTTGCCACAAAAGCAGACCCATGCAGTTCATTCCAGATATCACAAAAATCGAAATCCGACAGCACCATGTACAAAGACCACGTACACTGATTACCAGAAAGAAGATCACCCCAATCTTGTCGAGGGGAGGATCCAAAATACAGCTCAAGTTGTCCCCAATATTTGCTTGTGTGACCACGAACCTGTCCAAGCCTGAGAAGAAGGAATCCTGCTCCCTGGCCCAGACAGGTACATAGACATTGACAAGCCACATCTTACAACTCCCAGTGACAACGTCAAAGAACACCACCTGTCCCTCAGCATAGTTATGTGATGCAAGAATGGTCCCAAGAAAACGCGGATCCCCACCCCACGCGAACGTGTAGTGTCAAACGACCAGAAGGCACTGCTTCCAGCAGTGGAAGCCAGGATCTCCTTGGAGTCCCTGACCACCCCCATTGACTCATCCTGAACATGGGGCAGGAACCTCCTCACTGGGACCCACCCCTCACAAACAGAGGGAACAGGACTCTTCTCACAGGGACACTCCCCAACACTTGCAAGGGTGGGTGGATCTCGGGCGCCCACACAGCCCCCTACCCCTATACCACCCGACGAAGAGGTCAAAGCCCCCACAGAGATGGGCAATGGTACAGGGCTACCCAGATCTTCCAAACCCTGGCCCGAAGGAGATGCCCCACCTCCCCAACAGCACCCAAAGCGTCACCACTAATTCCCAGAGAATTTGGCCAACACAACCAGGGCTGGAGAGCCCTGGCCCTCTGCAGAGGACCTTGCCACACCCTCCTTGGACGTCACAATCACTGGGACAGGCGCCCCCTCGGGGACCCCACTTAGAGCCACTGCAGACGACACAGTAGGAAAAGCTGCCACCCCTGCCCCCTTCGCCCTTGCCCGTTTGGGCTGCACAACCGTCAGCAGCCCGGCAGCCACTGTGGAATACGTCGCGAGGGCGTGTGGCCATCACTGCAAATTTCATACTTGACAGTGCAGGCACTGTCTGTGTCCGTAGGAGAGACATATTCTGCACTGCAGGGTCTGGCACTCAGCCAGTAGGTGGCCTTCGAGGCCACAGCTGCTGCATGTCTGGGTAGTTGACCATGAACTGGAAGCCGTTCACAGTGATAAAGTTGGGAACCAGCTTCTTTACGTCCAGGCAGATTCTGCGGTTTGAAGGACACACTGACTGGCACGTATGATGCACCTCATGTACTATCTTACGAATAGTGCCGTACGCCGCCAATGCGTCCCTGACGACGTCATGGGCCAGTTTGTAAGGAGCCGATCTGAGGGTGAGCCAAGTAATGTTTTGACCTGCCGGTTCGATGGGCACATGCTGGACAACCCTGTCCAGCAGGGTATGGGCGTTTGAAGCTGACGCGAGCGTCGTTACATATCGCCCACTGCCAGACACTCGGTGTGGTTACCCCCGACAGCAACATTCAAGACGTCTATGACAGCCGTGGGTAGCGTGGCTGCGAGCACCACAAAGCGGTAGACCGCGGCCGAACAGAGTACGGCCGGATGGCTGCAGTTATACCAGCCTACACTTTACCTTGCACATACACACACGAATCGGCTGGCTACTACACAGCACGGGACCAGAACAACACACGACCAAGTAACACGGATGAAGCCGTACACGATACTGTACACGGTAAAAAACACACACTCGTAATGGGCACGACAACCCGCGCAAAATCACATAACGGGAAACGGTGCTCACTCGCACTTCAACAGTCAGGAGCACACCAAACTAAATGTCTGAGGTTTAAATAGGGCAAGCCTCATTCAAAATGCTGATTAACGATTTCTAATCATGTGCATCTGATGTGATACACCTGTGTGTGAGTTGAGCCATTTTAAGTGGAGATAAATGTAGAGGTGTCTAACTTTTTCTTTATTTAGAATATGCATTTTTCTAGAATTACATTAACAGAAGATCTTGAAAAGTCATTTCTTCGGGTTTAATTGTTTAGTTATATTCCTATAATCTCTCAATATTGTCAAAATTGATATTAAATATATATATATATCCAAAAATGTTTCAAAAATACACAGGCTTTCTTAGGGTGTCCTAACTTTTTCACATCACTGTACCTTTAAAAAAAGAAAATTAGAAAGTTAAGCATTAGCCAATTGATAGAAGAGGGCTATCCCATCGTTTGCAAACATAGTCAAACTGTTTCAATAATTACAATTGTTACATTCAGTAATTTTATGAGTAATATTGTTTGGTGTTTTTATTTTCCTCTTGCGATAAGAAACATTTAATGAGTAATCCTCTTACCAACACTTTCAATAGTCCTGGGTGAATTTGCTACTATTGCGTGTCTGTCCATCTCATACTTGAAGGAGAATCAGTGATGTCGAGAAAATCCACTTCTAGAGAATACCACACCCATTGAATAATCAACTGTTGTTTAAATTTGTTATTAGTTTGCTGTTACTTTAATTAACTCGCTATTTTTTATTATTAAAAAATAAAATATATTAGAATCAAATTTACATAGTATTAAAACATTTTGATCTCATCAGATGGCAGTTGAGTAGCCTTTTCTCACTGTTATTGCAATTATTAAGAAACTTGAATCGTAGAACGTGTAGAGGTTATTGGTGTAGATAAAGGTTTGATTATAGAATTAGGCAAAAAGTTCATAGTAGAGTAATATGTTTAACTCTGGTTGTCATTACTATCAAATGCAGTCGCAAGAGAGCCCAATTAAGTGTATTCTATTTAGTGAGTTTCATCCAGTTGCTGGTCCAAAAATAACCTTTCAGGTAACTTCATTTTCATCTTTAACTCGAATAGTATTACTGTATCTCTCTTTTACAGTTTTATCGTACTTAGATTTTAAATTAGAGTTCTTAGTTGTGATGTTTTCAAACTTAATTTTTGTTTCCGAGGTCAAGGACTTGTATTTTACAAAATTAATACAACAAATAAATGTTTTTCCTGTTTACTAATTTAGCCTAAGGCTGAAATTAGTAACAGTATAAAACTAACATTAATAATAAGATGGTTGGAAAATGTACTGTACTTTAGCTTCTGTATTGTGGATCGTACTTAAACACGCAGCGTCATGTTTAAATTGTGCCTTTCTGACAACTTTAAGACTTTCTTTGTATGGCTAGCTTTACTTTTCAAGTAAATGTAGATTCGCTTTATAAAGTACTGGCCTCCATTATTTTCAGTGAAAATTTATTAAATAAGTAAATTACCCAGTAAGATAAATAAAACTGGTTCACTGACTTTGGTCCATTGCACATGTCACATTTTATAAGTTAAATTTAAGAATAAATCAAACAACTTTATTATCAATGTACATCAGTAAACTTGGCATTAAAATAGTTTATAACTCAAGTTTTTATATTACCCAATTTTTTATTTTTTAATTTCAAAAGAAAACTTTAAAACGGTATTCTCGATCTTCACTTATGTTATCATGCAATTTGTACATTTAAAATTTTTCCCATTTTAATCTCCATAACTTTTGAAACATTTACCTCTTCTCACACTACAGTTATTACTTGACTGCCAGAGTTTCTTCCTTTGCCCACCTAAGCAGTGGTTTGATTTTTTTTCTCAATTGCTCTAGTTTTTCATACCTCACTTAATTTCCCTGAATGATATTTATCTTGTAACACTCTCATCACATGTCAATATGTACCCTCTATCTGGTTCAGTAAGTCCCTCATTCAAATAATGTTATTTTATTCTTAACAGATTATTCAGTAATGGGTATCTTTTTCAACACATATTTGGGTCAGGCTGAGTTGACCCCCATCCAGCTCCATGCTATGTAACAAGTAGTCAGACTTGCATCTCCTTAACCCACTGCACAGATGGTTCTTTCTCTTTTGGGAATGTGGGGATCGCATAAACCTTTTTTTCATTCCTTTAGGACAAGCCCTCCCTTACAGTAGATCATGAAAATTGAGCCACTAGATTACTCATTCTCCTTTTTCAAGAACAACATCTTAAATCTCAAGTGCTGTTTGAATCCGATTAAACTGCAGTTGGTGTTCCTCTACCACCACCACCTTGTCCTGAGATCCATCTCTTCATAAATGTCTCATCAGAAATGGTGTGCATATATATCAATGGTTAGGAATTATAGGGACAACAAAACTTCCTTCCACATCAGTATTTTAGAATTTCTTTCTGTTCTGAGGACAATGTTCCAAAGTCTGGAATTATTGAGAGGAAGATTGTTGTACTCCACGGCAGTATCTTAAATTTCCTGTCAATGGGGCACTTGATCGTGGGATCTTCTTGGTTTCAAACACTGGATCTTTATTTTGTTCACTCTCATCATATTAATCCACTAGCTTGCTGTCTTCTGAGGATGAAGAATTTAATAGATCTATTGCTTCAACCTAACTGAATGGATGATAACATCCAAGGTATTCCATTAGATTTGCTGTCTGTTTGTGACATCAATGATCACTACATTTGCCACTCATTGTAACACTCAAATACAGGCATTTTGGTCCCCAGTACCTTAGCTTTTGGCATTGACAATATATTTATTCAGTCAGGTCTGGACAAAATTGCACCTCTGACTTCCCACTAAGTCATCTATTATCCAGAGTTCTAGCTGTTGTTCAGTGAATCCCTTGTCATATGCTGCTAGTAGCACTGGATTGGTTGTCTCAAACATTTTTATTCATTGGAATACTGTCTGGATGTGGATTCCTCTATGTGGTGAGGGGACCTTCCAGATAAGGTTCTGTTTTTTCAGTTGCAGTGAGTGGTGACTTGCGAAGGGGAGGAGAGGATCCTGGTGGTTGAGAGGTCCAACCCTAACATACAACTTTGGTCTTGAATTCCTGTAGACAGGCAGCCTTGGGTCAGTCAGCTGGTCCACTTGAGCTATGGTCAGCTATGTACCAGTGTTCAATATATTCAACAGGTATTGTGGACATTGTATCTAATGTTGGTGTTTGGGTATAGTGTTCACAAAACCCTGGTGTTACTGTAGAGTCCTTGCTTGACATTGTCGTGCATCCCCTCATAGGACTCCATGGCAGGTGGGGTCAATGGGCACTGAAATATTCCTTTTTTTTTATTATGGATTCTCCAAATAAGAACTTAAATAAAATAGTGAATAAAAGTCCATAGGTAAGTGACCATGTCTTGAAAATTCTGAGCAGCAATCTTCAACACCTTTAACACCTGTACCTCATTTTTTTATATTGCATTTTCTTTCAGACAAACCTTTAGGGCAAATGTCTCCCCTTTTTCATTCAGAAGGGACTAGAGGGACTTGCTAGTTGTTCCAAAGTCAGTAAAGAATCTTTGATCTGGTGACATATTGCTGGAAACATTCACATCTCAACACAGTGAACTCCTCTTGCATTCAAAGGCAGTTGGGGATATATCTATTGAGGTTAATCTCATACTACTTTGAATTCATCACAATAAGTTATTGTTGAGAGAAATTTGAAAAACATTCCAGAGTCAGAGATTTTTACTGGTTTCTCCTCCCAAGGAATTTCTGCAGTGAGGCCTCTCTCCACTTGCAAAGTTTGAATTATGATGCTGACTAATATTCTCATTTTGACATTTACATTATCACTTCCACCCGTCACCATCAAGGCAGGTTATCATAATTGTAGGGTACGGCCATACATTCCATACTCTCTCCATTATTTCCAGTGTCAGCAGTGCGGTCAATGATGTCAAGTCGTGGTTTTTTGATGTGTGCTCCTTTCTTTCTGAAAACAAATGAAAAGTTTTTTACCTCCATAGTTAAAAGACTTGATGAATCAACTTCAACACCATCTCTGTCCTTACATATATTCCAACAAATTCCAAGATCCACTTTCTTTGGGTCTGAAGACAGACATTTCCTTGGATACATCTTTTTCTCCCATCTCAAGATACAAAATGATCATTCATTCACTTCCTCAGTCACTGGAATCCTCTTTCAACTGCAAAGACCTGTCCAATCAACCCAAATCAGGATCAATGGAAGTCGATAGACCTCCCTCGAATAAAGACAGTAAAGAAAAAAGACGTGGTCATAAACGGAAGGAATCTTGCATTAAGTTCACAACTGGCATATCTTCTACCACCAGTTCCAAAGTCATATGGGACAAGATTCAAAATGTCAGTGGACAACATAATTTTGTCCTACCTTGATCTTGCTCTCTGATGGCCAGGAAGTAGCTTATACCAAGAGCATCACTGATACTCTAAATGGCTCTAACACATAAATAAAAATGGCCACCTTGATACAATGGAACTGTAGAGGTTTACATTCTAATCTAGATGACATCAAAACACTGATTGGTTTCTACCATCCTGTATGTCTTTCCTTACAGGAAATATTTTTGAAACTTGCAGTTTTCTTTGTACAGAAATGACAGATTGTGTGATGGACAAGTGACACTGTTGGTTGATCAGCATGTGTCTACTGTTTTTGATACTCGACACATTCTTGGAGGCAGTAGCCATCTGTGTTTCCTTGAGTCATATCATCATTGTTTATTCTCTCTACTTGTTGCCTGGAGGGACCTGAGATCAATCAGATCTTGATGCTTTCATTGAACAGTTGCCATCTCGCCTTTTAATCCTGGGGGCTTTAATGGACATCATCCCCTCTGGGGAAATGCTGATATTGATAGGAGAGGTTGCTCAATAGAGTGTATGATCTCTGATCACAACATTTCTCTTTTTATTACTGGTTCTGCTACTTAATTTTTTTGCACCTTGTCAATCCTTTACTGTTATTGAACTCTCAGTTTGCTCCACTTCACTATTCTCCCATTTATCTTGGAAGGTTGACAATAATCCTTGAAGCAGTGATTATTTTCCTATAATTTTGAGAGACTGGTCATGGTCAGTGCCACCCGACCCATGTGCCCCATTGAAAGCTGGATAAAGAAACTAGCCCACTTTCACTGCTTATGCAGAACTTGATTCTGCCATCTTCTGTTGTAAGCCATCAATAGATGACTGTGTGGTAGCAGTAACTGACTGTTTTATACAAGCAGCTGCTCAATGTATTCCTAAAACATCTACATATTTTCCATGATATCCTTATCCATGGTGAAATCCTGCCTGCCACATGGTATGGATGGCTCAAAAATAGGCCTGGGATACTTTTCCTAGGTATTCCACACTCTTGCACTGCAACACATTCCAGCAGGCTTGTACACACGCTTGGTGGGTAAGACGTCCAAGCCAAAAAGAATCTTGTATTAAGTTCACAACTGGCATATCTTCTACCACCAGTTCCAAAGTCATATGGGACAAGATTCAAAATGTCAGTGGACAACATAATTTTGTCCCCCTTGATCTTGCTCTCTGATGGCCAGGAAGTAGAAGAGTATCACTGATACTCTAAATAAAAGCTTCTTCCTCCACCTTCTTAGCCATCAAGACATGGGCAGAGCAATCACCTCTTTCCTTTTGAGCTGATTGTCTTTATGACTATCATCGTTCCTTTACACCAGTGGAACTCATACTGGCCCTTCATTGTCTGGCAGTACATTGGTTGAACCTGATGATGTACACTATGAAATGCTGCACCATCTGTCTGCTGCTGCTCTTGCTATTCTTCTGTTTGTTTTTGACTGGGTCTGGCAGGAGAATGTTTTTCCTGATGCCTGGTGTCAGGTTATTGTTCTAACTTTCTCTAAGCCTGGAAAGGATCCCAAGATTCCTTTGAACTACAGTCCAATTGCTTTGACGAGCTATGTCTCTAAGACCTTAGAGAAGATGGTTTATGCTCATTTTTTTTTGGTTTCTCAAATCAAACTGCTTCTTTTCACCCACCTAGTATGGGTTCTGACAACAGTGCTTTACTGTGCACCACCTAATTTTACTCAATATCAATTAGAGAAGGCTTGTGATACAACATGGAGGTATTGCATTTGGCGAGACCTCCATATATATGGTTTATGTGGCTATTTTCCCATTTTTAATAAATTTATGATGGACAGGAGATTCCAAGTTCATGTGGACTCAACACTTTCCCGTTATTTTCCACGGGAACTTAGAGTTCCTCAGGGCTGTGTTTTGAGTGTCACACTTTTCAATACAAAGATTAATGCCATCACTGAACAACTCCCTCTTACTGTTGCAAATGGACTCTATGTTGATGATTTTCACATGTCAGTCATCTAACATGAGGTATATTGAGCAGCAGCTATAGACTGTCCTCAATCGTTTACTGAAGTGCACCACAGCAAATGGCTTTAATTTCTCTTTCTTTAAAACCATTTGCATGCACTTTTGCTGCCAATGGGGTATTCACCCTGATCCTAAACTCCGTATCGATGAAATTGTGATGCCTGCGGTCCCTGAGACGAAGTTCTTGGGGCTTACCTTTGACCGTAAGCTGACCTTCATACCACTCATCAAGCAGCTATGGGTCAAATGTACGAGAGCACTAAACGTCCAACACTTGGGGAGATGTTCGATATTCTAGGCTAAAGACATATTGTGCTCTTATTTGATTTAAACTCGACTATGGATCACTGGTCTGTGGTTCTCAGGACCTCAGTCTTTAAGGTGCTGGACCTCATTCATCATTAAGGACTTCAGCTCTGCACTTCTCCAGTTTAGAGCTTATATGTAGAGTCGAACCTTCTTTGCACCTCTGCTGCTTGCAACTGTCTTTACCATATACTTCAAAACTTTGCTCCTTACTGAAGCATCTCATTTGGGGTTGTGTTTTCCTTCCTTGGTGGGCCATATTTTTTCAGAACAGATGATCTGCTTTTGCTCCTTTTTGCCCTCATATCCAGGTGCAGTTGGATGAATTGGGTCTGTTCTTGGATAACATTGCTATATCCACTGATCAGCTCATCCCATCATGGCTTCTTACAGTCCCCAAATGTGGCCTATCTTTAAGTCATCTGAGAAAAGCAGACACTCCCAATTGAAATACTGTCTGTTATGAACTGTCAGCACTGTCTGTGCTGAACATCTTTCAAATCATCACTCCATTCCTATTTAAACAGCTGGTTCGAAGTCAGGTGACTGCATAGACTTTGCCATAGTTTGTTGTGGTTCAGTGGTGGGGTACAGAATCCCCTCTATAGTTTCTATGTTCATTGTTGAACTATATGCAATTTTTTTTGCCCTAAATCACACCGAAGCTGAGCAGTAGTCAAACTGACTATTTATACTGATTTGCTTAGTTCTCTACTGGCCCTGGAATTGTTTCATGTTAGTTCACACCTAGTTCTTGCTGATATTCAATATCAACTGGCCCATTTCTCTTTAACATCTACTTCTGTCCAGTTTTTCAGGATACCAAACCATGTTGGTATTTGTGGGAACGAGTTTTCTGACACTGCAGCTAAATCTATCTGCTCAGGCACTATCACAGCTGTGCCTGTTCCATACATGGACTATGGTCCTGTATTCAAGGTTTGACTCCATGTCAGTTGGCAGTCGACTTTGAATGAGCAATATGAAAACAAGCTTTTCCAAATAAAACCCTATATTGGACTTTGGCCATTGTCCTTTCATAAGGATCAGAAAAGAGGAAGTTGTTTTAACTGGACGACACATTGGTCACAACTTTTTAACTCATCATTTTCTTGTTTCTGAGACTGGTGCACCAGTGTATCTGTGTTAACACTCATGTCACAATAAGCCACATTTTACTGTCTTTACCATCTTTATGACTCTCATGGATGGCACCATTTTAAACACATTCTGTCCTGAGGCTTATCCATAATGTTAGACCGTGTAATTAGTGATGGTGACACTGTGCGCCTTGGAAATATTTTTAGTTTTTTAAAGGCCATTAACGTTTTTAATGTTATTTAAGTTTTTTTAATTTATGCATTAAGCCTTTTTTAATGTGATTTATTTTTAAGAATCAAAGTGCATCTAATTTGATTTGAAATCGGAAAATGGACATAACATCAAATAACTCGAAACCAGGATTGGAAAGAGCAACTTCAGGTGACTAACACTGCTGTTTGAACTACCTGTTAGTCATCCTGGCGAGTTATAATTACAATTTTGCTGTAAGTCTTTTAAAACTGTTATAACTTTACTTTCTGAAAATGGCCATACTGTCAAATAATATGGAACCAGGACTGGAAAGGCCAACTTTAGGTGACTGACAGTGGTTTGTGTTACAATTTGTGTTACTGTACTTTTTCTCTTACTGCTGTAGACTATATGTAAATTTTGGTTCGTTTTACCTCAATTTCCTTTTATGAATTTTACTAAATTCACTTTAATTTTAACTTTTTACTAGATGTTTGGTACAGATAACCTAACTGCTTTGTGCCATAAAACACCAAACCAACCAACCGACCAACTATCCACTGGAATACTTCTTTAGTATTCTCAAGAGTACACACTTCTGCCACTTCCTAATTTGCCATCTCTGTTGAAGTAGCCATAATCTGACAAGATACCCAAGTGTTCTTTGCATAGCCTCAGGTTCAGCTTCTAAGGTTGCTATGTATTTGTCTTGGTATCTGTGTAGTTCAACAATAGACATTTACCAAATGAAATGGGATACATATTGATAATGGTGTCTCGTGAGGAAACTGAATCCACTTTGTTCAGCCATTCCAACCATATCTTGTGTTTCTTACCTGGTTTTTCACAGGGGTTTAGCATCATCTACAATTTCCCAATATAAGGTGAATTTATTGACTATCTTTAGATACTTGAAAAGATAGAAGTTGAATTTGAAATACTCTCCTAACAAGGATATTAAGGTAATTTTGTATATCATGTCTGAATGTGTATTTGAACTTTTAGTCTCCTGTACCATGTCTTGCCTTTACCTTTAAAGCTTTCTTTATGTTACTGCTGGCATGTGAACATTGTTGGTTGGAGTTGTTTGTGCTGTATGTATATAAGACTTTATCATTCCACTTGCATCTTTCAAAACCCAGACAGATCCTTCCTATTTAAGACACTGGCAGCCAGGAAAGAGGGTAAATCCTCCTCATTGAATCATCTAACTTCCATTTTGCACTTTAAATCTGATGACTTGATATTAAAAGCAATGGCCCTGGCAGGTGATTTGATTTGCACGAACTTTAGTGGTGATACAGCTTTTTATTCATTGGAATGCTTCTGTTTCCTGTGATTTAACCCTGTTTAACTTGATGAGGTGGATTTAAAAATTGATCTGTATTGTTCATTCTGAGCTGTCTTTGAAGGCAGTGATTGGGTTAAATGTGGCCATTCCAACAGATTCAGTCTTTAAAATTCTAAAAGCAGAGTAGTCCCATTTTGGGTCCTTGGTTAAACACAACTAGTTCTCAGTGATGTCGAGAAACCCACTTGTTGAGAATTTTATATGCAAAAACAGCTCGTTTGGATTGATAAAATATTTTACAAAGAAGAGCGAACAACGTTTCGACCTTCTTCGGTCATCGTCAGGATCACAAAAAAAGAGGTAACTGACCAGAAGTTGACCACATGTTTGGAGGGGGTTGTGTAACTGAGTGTTGCAATGTAGAGGGCGGTGTTAGATGTTTGAATATATAATTTTATCTATAATATTAATATAGGTATAATGGTGTTCCTTTATATTGGTTTATTTTGGGTTTAAATTGTTGTATAAGTAAGGCTTCTTTAATTTTGCATTTGTTTATGTTTGTTTCTTTATTTAGTATTTTAGTGTTTTCTATGGTTATTTTGTGTTTATTTGACTTGCAGTGTTCGAAAACGTGTGAAGGTGACTTTTTATGTTCTTTGAATCTGGTTTCCATTTTTCTACTTGTTTCTCCAATATAGAAGTCGTGGGAGTTGTCACATTGTATTTTATAAATAATGTTGGTGTGGTGTTTGTCAGTGTAGTTTTTACATGGTATAGACCTCAGTTTTGTGCCTGGTTTTTGAATAAATTTAGTATTAACTGGAATGTCGTATATTGTTACTAGTTTTTACCAAATGTTGGTTATTTTTCTGCTGATGTCGGGAATATATGGTATGCAGCAATATATGTTTTCCTAATTTTTTTTATTCGTGAGATGTGTTTACTTTTGCTGGTTAATTTTGCTTTTTGTCTAGGTGTGTGCATATAATGATTTCTACGGTTTGTGGAGGAAACTTATTGATGTTGATGAAGTATTGTTTTATTTTGTCTAATTCATTGTTAAGTTTATCTGGTGAGCATAGTTTTATAGCTGTGATTATCTGATTTCTTAGTCTGTTGAATTTTTGTTTTGTTTCATGTGCTGAGTCCCAAGGAATGTATAGTCCATTATGGGTGATTTTTTGGTGGATTTCTGTTTTGAAATGTGTGTCGGATCTTATAATTTTGAGTTTAAGAAATGATATTTGATTGATTTCTTCCTGCTCACATGTGAAGTTAATGTTGGGATGTATAGAGTTAATGTGATTGAAAAAATTAAGTATGTGTTCTGTGGATTTGAATCCTGCAACCATGTCATCTACATATCTGTACCAGTATTGTGGTGGATGTAATGCTGTGTTAATTGCTTGTGTTTCAACTTATGTCATAAAAATATTAGCTAGAACTGGTGATACTGGGTTACCCATGCTTAGGCCATTTGTTTGTATACAGTTTTGGTTGTTGAACATGAGGTTTGTCTTTATCGTGGTGAATTCTATGAGGGTTGCTAACTGGTTACTGGGAATGTCTGTAGTTGGGTTAGGGTCTTGGATATAGAGTTCTAAGGCTAACTTGCAGGCTTCAGTAGTTGGAACTTCTGTAAAGAGGGATATAACATCGAAACTGGCCATTAAGGCTTTATGATTAAGTTGATTTAGATTAGACTTGAAATTAAAAGAGTCTTTGATGAATGAGTTGGCTGATGTTACATATTTGGAGAATGCCCATGCTATGTATTTACCAAGATCATAATTAAACGATTCATATGTTGACATTATTGGTTGTGATGGACAATCTTGTTTATGAAGTTTGGGGATGCCGTATATTTGTGGTGTGTGTGAGCCGGTTGTACGTAGGTAGGAATAAATTGTTTGTGAAATTGTGTTGGCTTTTTTCATTTTTAGTAGTATTTTGTTCAGTTTCGTCTCGTGTGTCTTTGTTGGATTTGTGTGTATTGGTTTAAATTTTAATTGTGTCTGATAGGATGTTTTTCATTTTTTGTATGTATTCATTCATTTTCATTATTACTATAGCGTTACCTTTATCTGCTTTTAGAATTTTTATGTTTCTGTCTTGTTTTAGGTTTTTAATGGAATTAATGTCTCTTATTGTAAGGTTGCTTTTTAGTTTTCTGTTTTGTGAAATTATGTTGATGGTTTTATAAGAAAATTCTCTGAAGAAAATTGTTTAAGATGTTTTTAGGTGTTTCTGGAAAATATAAATTTGTAATTTTACCTGGGAAGTTTAGCTGTTGGATGTCAATAAAATTATCTAAATTGTCTTCTTTTTGTTGGTTGTTTCTGTTGTACATCATCATAATTCTGGAGACAAGAAGAACTTACCACGTCCACTCAACTGGGGAGTGAAGTTGGATGTTTATAATTCCAGAGCAGAGGAGTTCTGTTTTTAAGGTTGAGTATAGCATATAAGATCCTGTCTTTCCAAACCTGGGATGTTGTCTTTCAGATTTCTTCAGGTTGAGGAGAAGGATTTTCCACTTTGGTGTTACTTTCTTTCTTTTCATGATTCTGGTGGCTCAGAACACATTACCCAATGAAAACAGGTTACGATCCACTTGTTTGTATGTTTATATATATTGCAGTCCAACTCTCCAAGCCATGAATATGGATCATAATCATGTATTCTAATCCCAAGAAATAAAACTTTGGCTATTGGGTTGGGACCTGGTCACTAGTGATGATGAATTGTGGAAAATTCCACCCACAGTGTGTTAAATATATTCCAGATGAAGAACATTTTTTTTTGGATGTAGTGCAGTTCTCCTACTAAGGTTTCAGTCTTCTGTTGACACACCAGTAATCTATGCAATGTATTTTGTAGGGTTAATGCCCTCCCCAAAGCTTCTACCTATAAATGTGAGTAGAGTTAAGTATGTTTGAGAAGTTAATTTTCTTAAATTGAAAATGTATTTTTAATAATATTTACTTTCACTTGCACTCTCCTCTTGTTCCTCCCAAGTAAGAGCTGGTGTTAGAGACTGTGGATTAAGTCAGCCTTGAAAAAGTGGTAACATTAAACTACATTTTTGAATTTAGGAAATGTTAACTTCTCCATGCATCTATTTATGAGATTTGCATGCCATTAGCCTTGAGTTTACGAGGTCTGTTAAAAAAATGTGCAGACTGATGTCATAAAACAAGATTTACATTATTTAGAAGTTACAGGTCTGGGACCCCTTCAAAGTACTCTCCTTCCCAATGCACATGCTTATCCCAATGATGTTTCCTCTAGTTGAAACAGTCCTGGTACGCTTCTTTTGTAATGCCCCTCGGAGTGGATTCCTGTACGTGGTGAGAGGACCTCCCAGGGAAGGTTCTGTTCTGTCTAGTTACCTTCTCTGGGATCTAAACATCCACCCACGTGTTTGCCGTGCGTGGCGACCTGTGAAGGGGAAGAGAGGATACTGGTAGTTGAGGGGTCCAACCCTAACACACCACTTTGGCCTCGAATTTCTGTAGACGGGCGGCCCTTGGGTCAATTGGCTGGTCCACCTGGGCTAGAGCCAACAAAGTACCAGTGTTGGAAGTTCTCAATGGGTATTGTGGACATTGTGCCTGATGCTGGTGTTTGGGTATAGTGCTCACGAAACCCTGGCATTGCTGCATTGTCCTTGCATGACTTTGTAGTGCGTCCCCTTGTAGGGCTCCATGGTGGGTGGGGTCAGTGAGTACCGAAACTTTTTCTCTTTCCTATGGATCCTACAAAAAATTTAAATAAAATTGTAAAAAAACAGTCAATGGGTAAGCGACCACGTCTTGAATACTCAGAACAGCAATCTCCAACATCAGTAACACACGTACCTTATTTTCTGATATTGCATTCTCTTTCAGAAAAACCTTTGGGGCAAATGTCCCCTTTTTTTATTCAAAAGGGGCTAGAGGGACTTGCTGGCTCTCCAAAGTCAGTAAAGAAGCTTCGATCTGGCGACATACTGGTTGAAACATCCACATCCCAACACAGTGAACTCCTCTTGAAATCAAAGGTAATTGGCGATATACCTATCGAGGTTACACCCCATGCTACTTTGAATACTTCACGAGGAGTTATTGTTGAAAGGGATTTGAAGAATGTTTCTGAATCGGAGATTCTTGCCGGTCTTTCCACTCAAGGAGTTTCTGCAGTGAGGCGCATCTCCACTCGCAAAGATGGAGTTACACTGCCCACAAATACCCTCGTTTTAACATTCACTTCACCACGTGCACCCGCCACCATCAAAGCAGGTTATCTCATTTGCAGGGTTCGGCCATACATTCCAAACCCTCTTCGATGTTTTCAATGTCAGAGATTCGGCCACTCAAAGACATCTTGTCGTGGTTCCCTGACATGTGCTCGTTGTGGAGGCAAGGACCACGATGCCTATGATTGTGACATAAACCCACATTGCGTCAACTGCAATGGTTCTCACCCCTCTTACTTTCATTCTTGTCCAAAATGGTTGGAAGAAAAAGAGGTGCAGCGTTTGAAAACGACACATAACATTAGTTATCCTGAAGCTCGGAAATTGCTGTCCACAATCCCATCTCGGACATATGCTGCTGCACTCCATTCCACAACTACAGTGGAATTGCAGACAGATCTCTCTGTGCCTCCAAGAGAATCTTTTTCAAATCAAATGAAAACCCTTTTGACCTCCGTGGTTGAAAAAGTAGATGAATCAACTTCCACACCCATCTCTGTTCCTCCCATAACTTCCAACAAACCTTAAGATCCATGTCCTTCAGTTTCAAATACAGGCATTTCTTCTGATACATCATTTTCTCCCACCACAATAAACAAAACAATTATTCGTCCACGTCCTCAGTCACTTGATTCCTCTTCCAATAACAAAAACCTGCCCACTCGACCCAGAGCAGGATCCATGGAGGTTGATAGACCTCCTCCGAAGAAAGACAGTGAAGAAAAAAGACGAGGTCGTAAACCGAAGGGTTCTTCAACCACTTCACCTGACCGTTCTTAATAGTGGCCACTTTGATACAATGGAACTGTCGAGGTTTACGTTCTAATCTGGATGATATCAAAATGCTGATTGCTTCCTACCAGCCTGTTTGTCTTTCTCTACAAGAAACATTTCTCAAATCTGCTGATACAGTCTCCATTTGGCAGTTTTCTCTGTACAGAAATGACAAGTTGTGTGATGGTTGAGTACATGGAGGGGTGGCACTGTTGGTTGATCAACATGTGCCCACCCTGTCTTTGTCACTCAACACACCCTTGAAGGCCGTAGCCATCCGTATTTCCTTGGGTCGTACCATCACTGTTTGTTCTCTGTACCTGTCCCCTGGAGAGACATATGATCAATCAGACCTGGATGCTCTCGTTGAACAGTTACCATCTCCATTTTTAATCCTGGGGGATTTTAATGGACACCATCTCCTCTGGGGAAGTGCTGTTATTGATGGGAGGGGTCGATCTGTAGAGCAGATGCTCTCTGATAATGATCTTTCTCTTTTCAATACTGGTTCTTCCACTTACTTTCATGCACCAAGTCAGTCATTCACTGCCATTGATCTCTCAGTTTGCTCCCCTTCATTATTCTCCCATTTTTCATGGAGGGTTGACAGTAATCCACTAGGCAGTGATCATTTTCCGATCATTTTGAGAGAGACTGGCCGTGGTCGATGCCACCCTACTCGCGTGCCCCGGTGGAAGTTGGACCGGTCAGGCAGACTGGTCCACTTTCACTGCTCTCGCAGAACTTGATCCTGTCATCGTAAATCAGCCATCAATAGACAACTGTGTTGCAGCGGTAACTGATTGTATTATACATGCAGCTGCTCAGTGTATTCCTAAAACCTCGACACGTTTCCCACGATATCCTCGTCCATGGTGGAATTCTGCTTGCAACTTAGCACGGAAGGCTCAAAAACGGGCCTGGGACACTTTTCGCAGATATCCCACACTTTCAAATCGGGTTGCTTTCCAGCGGGCCCGAGCACATGCTAGGTGGGTAAGACGTCAAAGCCAGAAGGAATCTTGGATTAAGTTCACAACCAGCATATCTTCTACCACCAGTTCCAAGATCGTATGGGACAAGATTCGAAAGGTTAATGGGCACACTTCTGTTCCCCCTCGATCTTACCTCTGATGGTCAGGAGGTGACTGATGTCTGGAACATCGCTAACACTCTAGGTGAAAGCTTTTGCCGGGTATCTAGCACTTCTGCTTGTTCCTCCACCTTCCTGGCCATCAAGACTCGGGCAGAGCGATCACCTCTTTCCTTTCAAACTGACTGTTTCTTTGACTATAATAGTCCCTTTACCCTGGTGGAACTAAAAATGTCCCTTCATCGGTCTGCCAGTACATCTGTTGGACCTGATGATATTCATTATGACATGCTACACCATCTCTCTCCTGATTCTCTTGATGTCCTTCTGACTATATTCAACCGGATTTGACAGGAGAATGTTTTTCCTGATGCCTGGTGCCAGGCTATTATTTTACCTTTCTCTAAGCCAGGGAAAGATCCAAAGACTCCTTCAAACTATCGTCCAATTGATCTGATGAGCTGTCTCTGTAAGACCTTAGAAAGGATGGTTAATGCTCGTCTCGTTTGGTTCCTTGAATCAAACAACCTCCTCTCGCCCACCCAGTGTGGGTTCCGTCGACAGCACTCCACCATAGACCACCTAATTCGTCTTGAAACATCTATCAGAGAGGCCTTTCTCAACCGCCAACACCTTGTATCGATATTCTTTGACATAGAGAAGGCTTACGACACAACATGGAGGTATGGCGTTTTGCGAGACCTCCATACATATGGGTTACGTGGCCATCTACCCATGTTTATTAAAAAAATTTTAATGGACAGGAGATTCCAAGTTCGTGTAGGTTCGGCACTTTCACGTTCTTTTGTACAGGAACTTGGAGTTTCTCAAGGCTGTATATTGAGTGTCACACTTTTCACTATAAAGATAAATGCCATCACTGAACAACTCCCTCTCACCGTTATGAATGGGCTATATGTTGACGACTTTCACATCTCATGTCAGTCATCAAACATGAGATATATTGAGCGGCAACTACAAACTGCCCTCAATCGTGTACAGAAGTGGACTCTTGCGAATGGCTTTAATTTCTCTCTTTCCAAAACTGTATGCATGCACTTTTGCCGCCGACGAGGTATTCACCCTGATCCTGAGCTTCATATCGGTGAAGTTTTGCTGCCAGTGGTCCCAGAGACAAAGTTCTTGGGGCTTATCTTTGATCGTAAACTGACCTTTATACCACACTTAAAGCAGCTTCGGGTCAAATGCACAAGAACACTGAACATTCTTTGTGTCCTCTCTTCTACCAGTTGGGGGGCAGATCGCCGTTCAATGTTAAAGATATATCGTGCTCTTATTAGATCGAAACTTGACTATGGATCAATGGTCTATGGCTCTGCCAGACCCTCGGCCTTAAAGATACTGGACCCCATTCATCACCAAGGTCTTCGACTCTGCACCGGGCTTTCCGTACCTCTCCAGTTCAAAGCATATACATTGAATCTCATGAACCTCCTCTACACCTTCGTCGTTTGCAACTGTCTTTACAATATACTTCGAAACTTCGTTCCTTACCAAAGCATCCCACCTGGGAATGTGTTTTCCTTCCTAGGTGGGCCGTACTTTTTCAGAACAGACGATCTGTCATTGCTCCGTTTGGCCTTCGCATCCGGGTGCAATTGGATGAATTGGGTCTGTCCTTGGATAATATTGCAGATTCCACATGTCGACGCATCCCACCATGGCTTATTACAGCCCCCAAGTGTGACCTTTCTTTCAATCACCTAAAAAAGGCGGATACTCCAGACTGGAAGTACCGTCTTTTATTCAATGAATATCTTTCAAACAATCATTCAGTTCCCATTTATACAGATGGTTCCAAATCAGGAAATTCAGTGGGCTCTGCTATGGTTTGCTGTGGGTCAGTAGTTGCACACAGAATCCCCTCTACAGTTTCTGTGTTCACTGCTGAACTGTATGCAATATCTCTTGCCCTTGATCATATTGCAGCTGAGCAGTACTCCAACTGCACTATTTATACTGACTCGCTTAGTTCTATTCTTGCCTTGGAATCACTTCACATTAGCTCACATCCTATTCTAGCAGACATTCGAAACCGACTGGCCCATTTCTCATTAGCAGCAACTTCAATTCAGTTTTTCTGGATACCAGGCCATGTTGGTATTCATGGGAACAAGCTTGCAGACATGGCAGCTAAATATGTATGCCTCAGCTCCATCACCCCTATGCCTATTCCGTACATGGACTATGGTGTTGTCTTCAAAGCTCGGCTCCGTGCCAGTTGGCAGTCCACTTGGAGTGAACAACGCGACAATAAACTTTTTCAAATTAAACCCAAAATTGGAGTTTGGCCATCTAGCTTCCGTAAAGTTCGGAGGGAAGAAGTTGTTCTCACTAGGCTACGCATTGGTCACAGTTTTTTAACTCATCATTTTCTTTTATCTGGAACTGATGCACTAATGTGTAGTTTGTGTAACACTCAAATCACTGTCAGCCATGTTTTACTTTCTTGCCATCATTACAATTCTCAATGACGGCAATACTTTAAACATATTTTTTCCCAGCGTCAATCTGTAACATTGGACAGAGTTATTGGTGATGGTGACTATGTCCACCTTAATAACATTTTTAATTTTTTAATGGCCATTAATCTTATTTAAGTGTGGTATATTTATTCATTACACCTTTTTAATTGTGGCTCCTTTTTAAAGTTCTATTCTCTCTCATTCAATGCGACATTAAACAATAGCCAGAATATTAAATAACTCGACACTAGGACTGGAAAGGCCAACTTCAGGTGACTAACGCTTCTGTTTGAACTGTCTGTTTGAACTACTCGTTAGTCTTCCTGGCGAGTTACTGTTATACTTTCTCTGCATATCATTTCGTGCTTTTACAACCTTTTTGTACTGGCCATATTGACTCATAACCCGGAACCAGGACGGAAAGACCAACTTCAGGTGGCTGACAGTGGTTTATATACTACCTGTTAGTCTTCCTGGCGGGTTATGATCATTCCCATTCTGCTACAGGTTGGCCTTTACAACTTTGTTGACTGGATGTCGTCATTGGTTTTTGCACCATTTCCTGTTTTAATTGCCATTTTGTTTTTATCTTCAATTACCTTTACACATTTTACTCCATTTACTTGACTTTTATCTTTTTACTGGACATTTGGCTACTCTTTATTATGATTTTGCTGAGTGTCTTTTTAAACTTTTATTCCATTACATTTTGATAATAGCTACTATGACACATAACCCAGAACCAGGACTGGAAAGGCCAACTTCAGGTGACTGACGGTGGTTCTTGAACTTGTTCGTTAGTCTTCCTGGCGGGTTATGATCATTATTATTATGCTAGAGTAAATAGTTTATAACTTTGAAGACTGGGTGTCACCATTGGTTTTTACACCATTTTCTGTTTTAATTGCTGTTTTGTTTTTACCTTCATTTTCCTTTACAAATTTTACTCCATTTACGTGACTTTTCTCTTTTTACTGAACATTTGGTTACTCATTGTTGCGTTTTTGCTGTGTGTTTTTTAATACTTCTATTCTTTTACATTTTGATACTAGTTGCTATGACACATAACCCAGAACCAGGACTGGAAAGACCAACTTCAGGTGACTGATGGTGGGTCTTGTACCTGCCTGTTAGTCTTCCTGGCGGGTTATGATTATACCTTTTTGATAGAATACCTACCTTACAACTTTTTACACTTTGCCTTCTATCTTAACCTTGTAGACTAGGTGTCAACACTGGTTTTACACTTTTTTTTGTTTTACCTTCATTTCCATTTATGTCTTTTACTACATTTTTACCGGTTGTTTGGCGCAGATAGCCTCGTTGCATTGTGCCATAAAACACTAAATCAATCAATCAATCAATCAAAATTAGGGAAAGATTATACATTATGAATTCTTAAATGTTGGTAACTTCTGCTTCATCCCATTATAATGATGTTTAAAACATCGGCATGATAGCCAGTGCTCAATATGTAGGTTCCTTTATGCATGCTGGCTTTCTCCTTCCTTCCATTTGGCTGATGTTATTTTTATAGTTTTAAGCAGGACTGGGATGATGTTGATTTTTGGCTATCTTTCCCAACAGGGTTTGCCCTAGTAATATTTTTATCTGTCCAAGAAAATTATTATCCTTTTAATCTCTTGACATGATTTCACAGGTATACTTTTCTGTGTTTTAATTCCTCCTATGCTTTACTACATAAAATGCATACTCAAGACTACTTTCCCTTTTCTTCAGAATCTGACATTAAAATCTCTACAGAGTTGTTTCTTAAACGCCTGCAACATCAGTCATCATTGTTTACTACATTTAGTTTCTTTTCAGACCCTTTGCATTTTGTTTCTTTTCCTAGGCATGCTGAATCCACATCTCACCTTCCTCTTCCATCTTCTTGACTTTCTGCTTCTCAATCTTCAACATCCTGATGTCAAGATTATTGCTTGTATTGTCAGTGGTCACTGTATCAGATCTCACTCTGAAGGGGCACATCTTTCTATTTTTGCCAGCCTTTAGTCTGTGTTTGTTTGACAGATAGGTTCTTCAGGCTTACACCTACAGCCTATATCTACACTTCTTTCCTGAACCCAGTTATTACTATTGTCTTTTTATTGTCCTTGAGAGAAGACTGTGTCGTAGCATTTATTCATCAACTTGTCATCTCTCTGCTGGCTTCTAATCATATTGTGGTTCCACGTGGAGGTTTTCTTTTTTCTCCAATGATTATTTTTCACTCAGAATGTTGAAAACCAAGATCAACATATAGGCTCCAGAGGACAACTCATTCCACATCATTGTTTGTCAGGTATGTTCCCAGTTCTTCTCTGTTCTTGTGAATAAAGTTAGTCATGAACCACTCTGCTAATTAATTCCATTAGTTACTTGTTCTAAGGCCCTGCTTTCATATATGGAATTAAACCTGCAGAATGTAACACTGAACCACCTTCATTGGTCAGACAGAGTTCTACCTCTGGAGCAGTTATCTACCCATCAGGATTTTTGTTGAGTTTGCTCTCTGTTTGACATACTTCTCACAAATGCTTTCACTGTTCTCAACACCAAATTTTCCCTCTTCTGGTGTTCAGTTTCTTATCTTTTTTGCCCTGATGGTTGATATTGTCAGCCAGGACTGGTCTCACCTTTTCCTTTATGTCTTTTTCTCTTTGTCTTTTCGTCCCCCAGTGGCTCAGCGGTATGTCTGCGGACTTACACGCTAAAATCCGGGTTTCGATACCCGTGGTGGGCAGAGCACAGATAGCCCATTGTGTAGCTTTGTGCTTAATTCAAAAAAACAACAACAATCTTTGTCTTTTCCCCCATATCTTCACTTTTATATGGAATGCTTCTTGTTGAGTTCTGTTTCCAGTATTTCTTTGGTTTTCACAACCTTGATCTTTTCTGATTGATCAATTGGCACTCAGGCTTCTTCTGTTAAATTTCTCCTTTTTTCCCCCCTTAGTCACATCTCTTTCATACAGGGATTTTATCCACTCATCATAATGTGCAGGATTTATCCAATCAGTTTCCTCCAGGGCTGGATTCTTCTTATGTTTAGTATTCTTTTATTCCATTCCTTTCATCTTTCAACCCCTTACCAACAGAAGTGATAAGTTTTTCATTATTGGTCTATCTCCTTCTCTCTTCCCCAAGCTCTTTAACTATCATTATCAGTTTCTGTTGTTGCTGGTTATTGAATGCCTTTATACACTATATATAACTTTCAGACTTTCTTTCTTCTTCTGTCCTTTTCACTTTGTTCCAAATCTTTCTTCTTCACTGACCACTTTATTGTACCCTTAAGTTTGACTGGGATTTTGATGTGGTTTTATGTGCTTTCATATGTTATCTGTTTAAATCATTTGCTTCACTTTCATTGTACCATTTTTCTCTGAATACATATTTTCTCGTTATTACCTGTGGTCATCATTATTTAGATGTTTATGGCATCAGTGCTTTTTGCACTCACTTCAGCTCTACTTTCTTATTTCTCTGTTCAGACTTTGCCTTTCTTCCTAAGACCTTGATTGATCAGAGAGGTGATTGTTCTTTCACATTTCATTGTCTTATTTCTCGACTATCTCACACTCTTGCATCTCATTTTCATAAGTCCTTGGCTGCAATTTTTCAGGGTGGCATTTGAATGAATTAACACACATTTGTTTCCCACAATCTTAATTATCTGGTTATGCCTTATCCTGTGAGATAAAAATGTATTCTGAAGATAGCTGGTATAATTAGTGAAACTTTAAAATAAAGTACATAACAATGGTTGAAACATTATCATATACTTTAATCAAAATTTTAATACCCGTACCACCTGTTTTTATAATATGATTTTACCTCCTGTGAGAGACAGACTACCTCCAGCCGCTGTTCATCAATACAAATACATAGTATCTTTAAGAAGGGTAAATGCATTTTTTCCATCACCCTTTTACTTTTTGTAGTATCTTACCAAGGGACCAGTGTTGCCTTTAAGGATATGTTTATTTTCTGTTATCTACATAAGGCCAGAGGTAACAAAATGTGCTCAACCCATCTACCCTGGCTCTACCAGAACCCATTGTTAAAATAAGGAATGCTGCATGGCCACTAGAGATATTTGTGTGGTATTAAAATTACTCAGGTGTTTGATCCAAACTGTATTATTTCATGGACTATCATGGGGAAAAAAAACCCAAAAAAACTGCCATCAGGGAAGTAATTGCCCATTTCTTTAGTTTGTGCTTACTGGCTTTAAAAATAAGGGTTTTGCAGTCACCAATTGCACTATATCCAGTTAAAAACCTCTGTCAGGCATCTAGGGGGGATCCTGGTGCTTTTCTAACTATTATGTCTTCCTAGCAGGGTGAGTTAACCAACCTCATCTTTGTCTATTCAGGTTAGACATACTTACTGCATGTTTATTCTTTTTCACCTTCACTGCACTTTACTTTTTGAGTCACCAACGACTTTTGTTTGGGAGCTTAATTTCTTGTGCTATAATTCCACCCGCCCTTGTGATATTTGGGGCTCTTGTCTTTTAATTTCCCTCTAGATGAAGAATATGTTTTTGTCACAATGAAATGTAATCTTCCATGATTGTGATCTTATAAAGCCCTTACCTTGAGGACTTAAACTGCATAGTCTTTTCTTTTTGGTACTACTGAAAGAAACTTATTTGGGTTTAATGTTTACCTTTGGCTCTCCACCATTTCTATATGCAGAGGTAAAGTGTTGTTTTGGACATTAACATTTCCCTTACTTAAAACTGTATTCCCAGTAAATACACACCTCCTCACACCTTTTCATCCATACTCCTAATGTATGGTGCACTTTTTTCTTGCTTCCTCTAAGAACAAAGTTATTTTGAGCAAGTAGGTTGTGTTGCTCTCCAATTGTTGGAGGTATGTTATCACATTATGATGTCAACTAACACTGTTTAAACACAATTTTTAGGTGGAAGTTAGCTCAAGGCTAATTGCATGCAAATCTGATAAGCAAATGTGAGAAATCAAGCTAATTTCTGTGTGGAAGTATCTACCAGAACAACATATTTAGTTAAAGAAAATCTTAACTTTAGGAAAATCTGAATGTACTTTACTATAAATACATTTTTAGCTAGTTGTTAAAAGATAGTGTTAACAGTTATTTCAGCTACCACACAGTCAGTAGGCAGCACTTGGAAATAATTGCTGTAGCCCAAAGCAAACAACATCTTCATATTAAGGAAAACTTCAGCATACCTAGACTCAGTCCTACCATGAAGTAGAATTACAATATTAAGAAAATTATGTTTATTTTAAAGGTTTGGTTGAATCAAAGTATTGGTGTGAAGGACTATATTTAATTTTTTCAATGAGCTGAATGGCTTTCTGTCATTTTGCACATTTATACAACCTAGGTTTTTTGAATTACTATGAATTATAATATATGTTTGTCTTTTTAATTATAACTCATGTCACTCTTTCATTGTAATTACAGACACCAGAAGAGTATGTTTCAAAAGAAGTGTTTGACTCCCTTAATGTTTACATTATTCCCAAACCAGAATTCCAGGGAAAGCTAATAACAGTGTGAGTACTTTTGTGTATATAACAAATTAATTTTCAATGTTTTTTCTTCCTGAAGCTGATTAAGAATGTAGAAATATACGTGTTCTTTTTTCTTGTGCTAAATTATAACTTAAATTCTTACTTATTGTTCATAATTCCATTTGAGATGCTATGTTTATGAATATTTTCTGTAAATTTTAAAGCCCATCAGATCAGCAAGATTGAAGCTCTGTTTTTCTAAATGAAAATTTAGATTATCAACTTCTGATCAAAGCAGTCTACCAAAGTAATAAAAAATGCAAACATATACTTAATTTAATATAATGTTGAAACTGTATTACTTGCATTGAATGCATTGTTTTATTTGCTGAGTACTTTCACTTTTAGATATATTTTTGCAGAAAATATTTATTAGTAAAATAAATGTGCATCTAATATTAAGGTTTTCAAAAAAGGTTTAGATATTTATATACATACAAATAAAAACTACTAGCCAGTCATCAGTCTTATCTGCTGTGCTTAATGCTAACATAGTTGGTCAGATTCAAATTTATTATGTCCATATAAATCAATCATGTCATCTTTGCAATATTATGCATAATATAAATTGAGTGCAAAGTGATTTATTTTCGCTAACTCGTGCAATCACCCATTGCACTACTAGTTATATTCAGGTAAGAATATAACTATTTTAGTGACAAAGTAAGTTATGGAATAAATAATTTCATTCTCAAATATTTTTTCTTACTCAGGTTAGCTTACTACAACCCTCATGAACAAATGTAAACAAAATGCTTTTTATAACTAAAGCATAACATTTTTTTATTGCATTTGCTTTAAATTATAAGGACATCAGATGACAAGTTGATTTAGCCTAACTTTTCAACATTTTTATAGAATCATAGCTTTTACAAAAATTAAGCACTGTATCTCAGCAGTTAGAAAAACCTCTGAGGTAATGATACAATGATTGCTTTTTCACACTTGTCCTGAAACCCATGACTCGTGATAATTCACTAATGTTGGATCTTGGTTTGGTTTCAAAATTGGCTTTCTGAAATTTTAGAGCTACAATTTATTGTTTGTTTTTCAACATCAATACTTTAAAATGTCACACACTAACACTTTTAAATATAAAATATTCAAGATTTCAGACACAATGAATCTGATTGGTGTCTTTATAGATATTTCGGCTAATGGGAAGCAATGATAACGGGCAAGTTCACTCACGACTACTGTTTGATTTATTAACTAGAATAACTTGGAACAGAACTAAAATTCGACCTTTTATCATTAAATATATTTTATTGCATTATTTGTAAAGGCTAGAATGCATTGTTTCATCAGCCAGGTATTCTTGTTGTTAATATTGTAGACATTGTATCAATAGTATTTGCATTTGTGTATATCTAAAGTGCATGTACATTCTGAGCAATTCAAAGCCATTTTTATTTAATCTTGTTTATTTTTCCCATAATGTAACAATTATGTGTTTGTTTTACAGAAATGCACTGGGTTATAAAATTATTGGTTATCCTGTTGGGATTGACAACCCAAAGTATGCCAGAAACAGGCTGATTTTCAATTTGTGTTTTGTTTGTGATGCCAATCTGCGCACAGTACAGTATGAACCCCTAGTGAGAAAACTTGCAAACTATCTTGTGGCTTTAGAGGTAAATATTTAGATATTTAGATATGTGTTCCATTTGCTACTAATTTTTACAAATTCTTGAACAGGGAAGGTGCAAGAGAATTGGAAGTTAGCTAATATGAGTCCTCTTTTCAAATAAGGTGATAAAATTGTATCTTTTAGCCTTACATAAATTATGAAAAAAAAGTTTTTGAAAGTCTGATAAGAGATGCTTTGTGAAGTTGTTTAACAAAATTTAGAATGTCATTGAATAATCAAAGTGGTTTTACTGAAGGAAAATCTTGCCTTCGAACTTTTAAAGAATGCTTAAAAGTGTACTATTTATGTGGATTTGCTGTACCAGGATTTTCAAAAAGCTTTTGACAGTGTGTCACATAAAAGACTTGTAAAAAATAAAAAAAGTTATATTTGTAGGTAAGGAGAATAATTTAACTAGTTGGACAGAAGAGTAGCTGGATGGAAAAAAGTAGAGGGTCATTGTAAACTGAGTTTAGTCAGACTGGAATATTGTCACAATTAGTGTTTTTCAGGGGTTGGTCTTAGGATTTTTGCTCTTTTTATTTACATCAATGACACAAAGGAAGGAATGATCAATAAATTACTAAAAGTTGCTGATGATATTTAGATCTTGCATATTTCTGCTGCTTTACAAAAGGATTTAGATCATTCAATGAGTTGGGAAAATAAAATTCAGATGCATTTTAATTATAATAAATGCAAGATAATGCATGTTGGTTATCATAATATGAATTGTATGTATAATTTATATAGGAATAACCTTAACAGTGTTATGAAAGAAAAGCATCTTGATGTAGAGTTTAATCAGTTTTTAAACTGTCAAAGCATTATGCTGTTGCTAGAGATAGGGCAAGTAGGATTTTAGGTTATATCTACAGAAATATTGAATACAAGCATAAAGAGGTTTTTATTTCATGTAGATCACTGGGTAGGCCACATTTGAAGTATTGTATTCAATCTTGGGGTCTTTACCTTTGGAATGGCATTGAATTGTTGGATACGGTATGGAGGAGGGCTACTAAAATGGTGCCTGCCCAGGCGGTTAATGCAATTGACTTGTAATCTGAGGGTCATGGGTTTGAATCCCTGTTTCATCAACCGTGCTCGGCCCTTTCAGCTGTGGGGGCATTATAATGTGATATTCAATTCTACTATTTGTTGGTAAAAGAGTAGCCCAAGAGTTGGCAATGTGTGGTGATGACTAGCTGCTTTCTCTCCAGTCTTACACTGCAAAGTTAGGTAGGGATGACTATTGCAGATAGTCCTTGTGTAGCTTTGCATGAAATTCAAACCAAACCATTAAAATTAATTATTCTTTAGAGTTGTGTATCTACAAGTTGTCTAGTTTTTATGTATAACATAAGATAAAAAATTATTTATTAGTTCAAAAAGTTTCAGTTCTGTCTTGGAATGTGATATTTTGTTTTCTTTTGTGTATTAGGAAGAATCAGGATTTTTGTCAGATGAAAAAAGTAAAAATCATTTACCTTTAATAATGACTCAAATCATGAATGAGCTGAATCGCTATCGACGATGTTCTATACCAATCAGTAAGTCAGAAACAAAAATCATTTTATATTATCATCAAATGTAGCTAACATGTACAAGGAAACAGCTGTTGCTGAAGTAAGTAATTAATAAAAATGAAACAATATAGAAATTACTATAAAGTATTTAAAAAACTATTTATTACCATAAATTTAAGAGTGATAAAGCCATGCATAGATAAAAACATAAAACTTAAGCTTCGTGTAGTTTGGAATATTACTCAATTCCTAAAATAAAGCTTTAAATGTACATGTAGTTTTTATTCATGTCTTAAATTAAATATAGACAGTTATTTTATGTTGTTTCATTATTATATATGGTTGTTATGTAAATATCATGTAAATGTTATGTAAACGACAATCATGTCATGTTGTGTTTGAATTTCCATATTTATATTATTGTTTCAAGGTTTAAACCAGTGAAATTTAAAATAACATTTAGAATTATTCATGTAGAAATTTCTAGAACTAAATAGATCGATCACTTGTATTGGCCTGGTGTTTGTACTATGGAATCCTGGGAAGTTACGCGATTAGTATATAAACAGACGGCAATGCGAGGGAAGTAAGTTATCCGTTTTTACTCGGATCAAGAAGTTTGTCTCGTTTGAGAAAGTTTAAATGTTTGCCGTGTGATTATTCAAATTTAATTTGTGAATAGAGCTAGATCAACTAAAGTGGTGAATTTATTTTATTGCATCAATCTTTATAATTCAGTCATTATGGATTATACCGAAGTCCAACATGTATTGGACTGTGAATTTTTTTGAAAATACCCATTCAAACTTCGTAAATTTCTCTGTGGGACTAAATTCCCTGCCTAGATTGGAACTTTGGATTTCGGATTTGGACACTCATTCTGGATCATATTATTAAGCATAGGCCAGTACCTTTTTGTATTATAAGTGGTTTTGAAGGTTGAAACTGGATATCTGTTATTGCTATTGGATAATTTATTTTGTGACTATCACATATAAGTAGATCATCGTAATAAAATTATACAAGCTGCTATCTGTGTCTTTCTGTTGCGTTCAGTCCACATAAAAAACGTAACAATGGTACAGCAGTTGGGACATGCATCTACTGTTTCATATCTACATTATTGGAAAACATATTTCAAGCAGGCATTTGAAGTTATGCTTTAAACTAAAAAGTACCTTAATTAGAAAAAAAAATTGAACCTTTTGCTGATCTGTGGTTTTATAACATGAATATACATTAGAACCTTAATATCAAGGTGATCTTTCCAACTGTATGTAGTGCTGTCTATAGTAAGATGCCCTTTGTGCAAAAAATAAGCCACACAAAGCTGAATTTCATATTAACTATACTAAATTTCTGAATTTTAAGGCATCCTCTTTTGTTTGGTGTATGCATGTTGCCATGCCATGGAGCATCGTTAACAGAAGGTCCAGTAGAGGAGGATTATTTGTGCTTAGATTTTTTTTTTAATTGTTATTGGTTGCAAAATTTTAATGGCTAAACATTTCACATTTACTTTGTGTTTATTTTACTGTCAATAATTGAAGTGGAAATCTGATGAAAATACAGTAACAAGTCATTAGACTTTTTACATGACACCATATAATTGACTAATTTAATAATTTTTCCTTGTAATATGATTCATTGACTAAGCCTGACATAACCAAGTGGTTAGTGCACTCAACTCATATTCTGAGGATTGTAGATTTGAATCCCCGTCACACTAAACATGTTCACTTTTTCAGTCATGGGGGTATTAGAATGTTACAATCAGTCTCACTATTTGTTGGTAAAAGTGGAGCTCAAGAGTTGGGGTGATGAGTGTTAATGACTAGTTGCCTTCCTTCTAGTCTTACACTGCTAAATTAGGGATGGCTAGTGCAGATAGCTCTCGTGTAGCTTTGCACACAATTCAAAACAAATGACTGTAAAAAGATTATAAAACAAGAAACTTGGATATGTTGAATTTTTTTATTTAGATTAAATAATGGGCTAACTAGTGAGATATGCTACTGTCTCAATTATATGCTGTTTGTTATCCATCCATCATTTTTTGCTTTCTCTAGGCAAGTATGGATAATCAAAGCACTAGAGTATATTTATTTACTTTCACAGCATTAAGTGCATGCTAATGACTGTGTGGCATCAACAATCACTTGATAGTATAACTAACTGTTATTAGTTCTGTATGATTGGTTGAATTGAGAGAAAGAAGAATAACAAAACAGTGGAAAATTAGTAACCTGTTGTGCAAAGAGTTTTATTCCTGAATAAAAACATGAAATGGTGAATCTACTGTTAAAATCCTAGAAACAAAGTTTGTGTTAGGACTAAAAGAACATGAAAGTAGTTCCAGACTTCCAAGAATCCAGAACTGTTCTTGATTCAAGTTCTATTTAACACCATCCCAATAGACAAATAAAATGGGAGAAAATGGTAAATACCAAAATATTTTAGTTGACATGGCAACTCTGCATCTGAGATTTATTAAGTCCTATAGTATGTAAAAAAAATAAAAAAGCCTTAACTATTATATTCACAAAGAGACAATACTCATTAATAAATTTTTAAAGTGGTCAGTGCTCAACAATGGACATGTTTAAGACACTTTGAAAACTTGACCTTAGGACAACTATCAACCAGACTAGTTGTCCTGCATAAAAGGTTTTCACTCCATCAGTTAAATGTTTTCTTGTTAAACTTATTCTGGATTTTAAGTGTTTGCTGAAATTGTTACATAACAATATCAGATACAGAAATAAACAGAGGAACTAACTCTTAAGTTTAAGTTTGCATTGCCTTGTAGCAACTTCACTATAGCATCATTGACATTGTGTACTAATTTGTTCCTCATGAAGAAACTTTGACCCATGCATCTGGAATGCCATACTGTTGTGAAAAGTAAACACAGATACATATGTTCTCTTTAGTTTTGACAGTTTTAATAATTACTATATGCAAACTACCTCAGGTAAAATTGTAAGTTATGGTATCTGGATTATTACTGGAACCTCACCCAAAATTACTGCAGTGAAAATAGCACAGTAACTTACTAAATGTTGTGTCCTGAGTATGAGGATTATGTATTTCCTTACAATCATAAGCAATACATTAACATGGGTACATTATACCTATTGTGTACAGTGAAAGAAACTTTGTTTACTTCTGAAAAAGCCAGCAAAAAAACTCATTTAAATTTTCATGCATGTCACATCTATTTCAATTATATAATTCTTATAGGACAGGGATTAGCACAACACTTCCATTTGTCACTACAATAACACAGATTTGTTGTGGTAAGTTATTTTTGCCAAATAAACTCAGCTGTTTGTGCACTCAAAAAAATGTTCATACATTTGTTTTATCTCTGTCAGAGACATTTTTCTTCAGTAACAATATCAACGTATTTCAACTTTGAGATACTCATAGTTTTTTGACCCTTGCAATAGAATTTAAGAGGGATGTTGCTAGTGTTGAGATTTCTTTCGTGGCATGGACATGTTTGAGGATTTCTACATACAATTACAGATAACTTGTAAAGTTGGGTGTGAATTAAGCCTACCTAGTTCATCTACAGGTAGTGTTTCTGGAGGTCTCTTTACTAGTCTGGACTTGTGGTGTGCAGCATGTGTGTCAAGAATGAAAACCATTGTGTGTGTGTGTATTTAGAAGTTGAATTCAACCCACAGATTCATTCAATACAAGTATGAAAATAACATGGTAATTAACGCTTTGTTGATAATTTTTCACATCACTTGCATTTTTTTTGCAATACCCTGGTTCATTGCTGAAATATGTGTGCAAGACAATATGTACGACTTTGAAGTCTGAAATAATTGGGTTGTCTGAAGGACAATTTCAGTTACTAAATTCTAATATGGCATTTATCTCCTCACAAGATTAGCTTATGTTGGTCAGTGATGTCTTTTATTAACAAACTTTTTCTTTATGCATGCCAAAAGCCTTCCACTACTTTCCCTTTGGAGTGCCAATTTCCAACATGTGTCTCATGCAAATCATCATGCATCACTTTCTCACCATGACGTGCTCACATTATGCATGTAACTACCTCTGCAAAACTATCACTTCTCATTTGGTAGTGCTTAGATTCAAACATGCTCTTTTGTTTGTTTAATGCTTTATCTTTGCCTGTTTCTTCATGAAGTGGTTGTTTTTTAAAACTAATTAGCTTTTATTCAGCCTGTTTCTTCTATTAGTATTTACCAATTAATTCTTGTCATTTTATTTTCTGCATTCAAAAGTGGTGAACCTTTATGTTCAGTGAATTCTGGAGCTAATGTTATCATTTAAGGAGTCACAAGTGTGACCAAATTTCTTTCTCACGCCTCAAATGTGGATAACTCAACAGCAAATTCCATTTCTTCCCACTCCTAACCTGATGATTTTACTGGGCCTAATATGATCTTTATGGACTTTGTGTGTCAGGTTTATTTTCTTTATCCTTTTACCCTATTTCTTATGCACCTCATCATTCCTTATTGCGTGAACAATCTACTCAACCCTTTTTTATTTTCCTTCCTTTACCTGGTATTTGTGTTCATGCTTGTCATTTTATCTTGCAAGTAAATGAGAGGATTAGCATGTTATGCCCCATGGACTTCAGATCAGTTGATGCTTTTCTACTACCATGCTGACTGTCCATTTTTAGATTAATTGTTAGGTTCCCTATTGCCTGTTTGAGGGGTGGCTCCTGAACCATCTGTCAGTCTTACCTGTTCCCAGTATTCTTATATGCATCTTACCCTCACCAATCTACTATGGCGTCTTTCTCTTATGCACTTCTTATTCAAGACTCTCTACAGAAATCTTGAAGGATTTTCTGGAGATACCCCTGCCTTTCTCTCCTTCACTTTTAGCCCACATGTTGTGTCAAGTCATGGTTTCTTCATTGTTGTCACCTTACAGGTTGTAATGCTGTATTGGTTTGGGTTTGTTTAGTCTTGACATATTCTGGGGACTTGTGTAGGACCCCATTTCTGAGGCCTTACATTTTCTTTATGGTCCCAGAAACTCTGGAGCCTCAAGTGTAATCAGTCCAATAACAGTTCACCTTTACAAATATCATAGCCAATTTGTCTCAATTAGAGCCTCATACTTTTCCAGTTACTGTTTTCTATTTTTTCTCTTCACAGCCCTTACACATCCCTTCTATTCTGAGTTCTTTTTCTTGTCACTTTTCTTTGATGCACTCCAATTACCATCAGTACTAGGGATTATTGAAAGGGAACTTGACTACTTGTGGTTCTTCATAGCTTGCATTCCTTCATTGGTGAGCAATAGGTACTTCAAATTCTACTGGATAGATTCATTGTCCAGTTTTTTCCTTTCCACCCAATTCTCTTTAGCTTATTTTCTGCCCTTCTCCTTGAGACCCTGTGATCAGCCATCATCTGTCAGATGTTTGGAAATTGCTGTTGCTGCTGTCAATTAAACCTGTTTCCATCTTTCCCCAAGTTTTTATTTCTGCCTTTTCATTGTCTCCAAAATAACCTGGAATTGGCAATTGTTACTTGATTTCTCTTGTCTTAACAACTTTGTTTCACTATCCTGGTTCACCATGGAGTCTTTTCCCAACTTGACAAAAGTGTTTTCTCTCACTTTTGAGGATAACCAAAATGGATGTCTCCAGTATTTACATAGCTATACTGATATCACCTAAATCATGTCCTTATATTCAGTTTGTGGATCTTGGGGTAGTTTACCAATTTTGGGCCTTTCCCTTCAAACTTGCTTTGGCACCTTATGTATTGTGCCAAGTTATCTGAACTTTTACTACATTCCTGCATTAGCTGGGGCCATGATTTCATTATTAAATAGATGACTAGTTTCTTCTGGCTCCTTGTGAATAGGAATCAGCAAATCATACTAAGCAGCTCCTTTGTCTGGTGACTCAGGTGGGACTGTTAATCAACCTGCGGAAATCCTATCTCAGATGGATGCCTTTCAGTGGAACAGTGATGTATTTGCAAACTTAGTCTTAGAAACTGGATTTAAATAACCAGGTTGGGCAGAGTACACAAAACCCATTGTGTATTTTTGTGATCAACTTCAACATAAAATTTCCTCAGACCCACACACTATCTCTTCCAGATGGAGATCCTTTTCAATACTCATATCAAGCAAGCCTAACCTTTTCCATTATGGCTTTGTTCAGTGGAATTGTTGGTTCACCATACTCTCTTATGTTAATTGCTTATTGCTTAAAACATTCTACTGCTTTTGGGGATGTGGTCATTAATATTGTCTCTGGTCCTATCCCCTCTTTTTCATCCCCATATGCGATTGTCTTAGTGGGCACTTCATGATCAATGGAACCATGCTCAGGGTCTCCTTTACACCATATTTCACTATGAAACTAAGCCCATACAGTGGCAGGTGTGCAGCTTCCTTCTCTGTTTCAGGATTTAATCTTTTCAAGGATACATCCCTTTGGAGATGGTGGAGGACATAGATCAGTTACTAGGAGGCTTTGGGCTATTGGTATGTGAATGAAAGTATTTTGCATACCATTGTTTTTGAACTTCTAGCTGTACATCAGACATCTCATCTCTTCCTTCTCACCTGACTGTGTCTGGTGATGGTTTATCCAGACAATTCTGTAGTGGTGGCACCTGTAAACTACTAAGGGGGTACCCAATCCAGAAGTCTCCATTTTTTGATGTTGGACCTCTTATTTATGGACCTATGCACATCAAATTCTTATATTGTGTGTTATGTGCCCAGGTGCTTTGAACGTGTTTGCAAATTGTCTTTTGCACCCAAACTGGTTATATCCCATAGAGTGAGTACAAGATCATCTCATTTTTAGGTATCTTTAGGTATCAGTAGGTTCTACCCATGTGGATACCTTTGCTGTGAGCCTCAACAACACCTGTTCCTCATCCTTAGGCTTCAGCAATCAATGCCTTCAGGCAGGATTGGTCACAAAAGTATCTTTATATGTACCCACCCATCTGATTACTTCATCAAATTTCTTTCCTCCACTTCACTCCTTGTCAAGTTTTCCTGATTGTTCATTGTTGGCAAGTTCAGCCTTGGTTTCCACTGTTACAGCAAATACTTTTTCTTCTGTCTTTTTTCCACTTTTTCCTTATGTTCTGTGTACCATTTTTCATATCCTATGTTTTCATGCCTGGCTTTTGTCCATTCTTTGGCAAGAAGTACCAGTTTCACACATTGAATCACTTCCTTGTTAGCTGATTCCATCTGTCCTTATTAATGAGGAAGTGATGCATAATGATTTGTATGAGAGACGTGGTGGATTCTTGCAATTCCAGTAGGGAGGAGCAGAAGGTTTGTGGCATGCATTAAGAAAAAATGTTATTATAAATGAGAGTAGTGAACAAGAATAACTAACCTTGTGAGAGAAGTTAAGCACCTATTGGAAATAAATTTTTTTAGTATAGAAAAATTATAACTTTACAGTAGTTGGTCATGTCAGATGCCTTCAGTTTTTCACTACTTCAATGTAACATTATGGTAGAGTTTTTAAAAAAAATTTATCAACTTATGTGCATGTATGTATTGTATGTTAACACAAAGTAAAGTGAAAAATCCAAACTTGCTTAACCTTTTGTAATTAAACATTATATATCACAGAGAAAGTTTGATGATAAGACTTCTGTTAGAAACTGATAAAGTCAAAATTGTATTGTAGTTTTAAGATTAGTAACTACGAATCATCCAAGGTTTATACTGTCATGACTAGATGAATCTAATACAATCCATCTGAAGGTGATTCGAGTTCATCCTGACCCAACGCAAGTCATGGATCACCACGTTCCAATCTTCACCAAAAGCAGAAGTGCCATTCTTCCAAGTCAGTGGGATTTAACTACACAACAGGTAGAGTTTTAATATCTCAAAATAATGAAGAAAATTTATAAGTGTAGAAGAATAATAGAGAAGTTATGCTTTAGAAGCAAAGATTGCTTTTAGTAATAATATATAATAACAGTTGAGTGTTTTGATTCATACTTTGTGTGGCTTTGTGAGAAACCCGTTCTTCTTTTCCCAGCCTTTGCAGCACTATATGTAGGTTATTCTTGTTGTCTTGTTTTGTATTAAAGTACATCTGTCAGTGCACTGTCTTATATCTGCGATATTGATATTTTAATCATTCTAGTCTCTTCTAATATCTTTGATTTCTCTTTAATTTCTTATATTTACTTATAAATGCCTATAGGATGTTTTCTTAGTTAATTCATATAATCTTGGCATTTAACTTAAAATGTGTATTGTTGTTATTGCTCATATCATTTGAATTTGACTTCTATATGTGTATGCATAAATCCATATTCTTATTTAAATGTGTTTCATGATATATATTAATCACTTGACTCCACCTTTAATTGTGTGTAGAATTTTGTGCAAGCTATACTGTATACAGTGTATTTGCATTCAGTTGCTGGAAGTTGATTATACCCCATATGGTGAATGAGCAGTCAGTGAGTTAATAATTCATATTTTGTTATGGTAAAGATGCCTCTTAGTCAATTAAATCTCGTTTAGTAGTTGGTAACAGAACTTACAATATTGAGATCTTTAGTTATTGTTTAAAGTTTATATGTTCTTGAACTGTGGGTTCAAGATTAATGTAATAAAAACTAATGCTATTCGTAGTGATATCTTTTGAAGAAGCACACTGTAGAATAGTCATACTGATGCCCAAATAAAGTCTAGGTACTTGTAAAAATTATGTTAGTGTCATTTATCCACTGGAATGTAACAGTGACCTTAATTTTATTCATAGTCTCATGTGTTGATATTAAGCTAAATCAGACATGTTTTTTAGTAATAAAAATTATTTTTACAAAAAACATTTTAGAAACATTTCCAAATGTGGTTATTAGTTTCAATATTCACTTTCTTAACTCTGTCTCTGCTATGGCTTCACAGAATTACCACACTACTCAATGCATTTTAAGTGGAAAATTAAGGGTACCAAGCTGCAAAGAACACCTCTTCCTGAGCCTGAACTGAGTTTGTAACATGAGAGATGAGAGACAAATGTACATATTAGACACAATCTTTATGTAACACATAATAGAAACCACTAGGGCAAGTATGTACACAGTGAATGTGTAGAACTGTTAACTGACATGTGACAAACCTTTGATAGTTTTATCTTACGAGGCCATTTGTAATCCTCCTTCAATTTAAACTAAAAAATAAACCAAAATCTTTACTGAAAAATAATCCAGTCACTTGAACTTAAGTTAAGCCAAACAAACTCTTTTTTTTTTTTTTTTCAGAAGTTAACATCTGCTACAATCCATTGTAAAAGTAAAATCCAAGCAAAACTTTGATTTTACTAAATTTTGTACTTCAAACAAAAATCAGTGTTTAACAGAGTAAGATTAAACAAACCCAGTTTTTCTCAGAATTTAAGGTATATATTAAAATGCAAAACTTTCATTTAACCCTGTTCATTGCACGTGAAAGTCAAAATCCAAAAACAATTGTTAACATTTTGGTACTTTCAGGTAAAACCTGCTGACTTCCTGACAAGTATCAGATACGTGCACAAATAACTACAGATTTTGTGATGACAAGAAACACACTTGAAGTAACAATGTATCTTAGGTTAACCTGAAGATGACCTAAGAAAGACAAAACATTGTTTTCTGCTTTATTTAATAAGTTTTAACACCCATACAACCCATCTTAAGGTACATAACTACAGATTTTTTAAGGAAATAAGGAAAGTGGTTCTTATCAGATAAATGTCTTCCTAATGTATGTAAAATAATGAGGCTGGACAAAGTTGGTAACAATGGAAACAATTTATTATAAAACAGACAAAATACACAGTAACTATTTTTTCCACATGAAAAGAAAGTTGCCTCTTCTAGGTTGTGCCTAGTTTCATAGCCTTCTCTCCCTCAGGTTAGACTTCCTTCAAACTAAACATGATTATTTTAAAATTGTCTTTACAATGTAATCTCTGAAATTGGCCTAAAAAGAGAATACTTGAATTCAACTGTCTAGTCAGCAGTGTGTCACCTCTTAACAAGTTTCCTTACAGCAGTGTCAGAATTGGCCAGAAAATATAACAGTACTAACCCTTTTATTCTAAGTTACAAAATCATTCCAAAATCAACTTGTGTTGTATTATACTTAGTCTAATGTGGTTAATTATAAAATTAGAAGTTTGCTAAAACTTAAACTCAGAGTAAGACTGGCTATAAATAAAAACTAATACTGAACACAACCAAATTTGCATGCAAGCAACACAACTATTGAGTTGTTGTGTTTGTTGTGTATAACATGCCAAGGTTGTGACCTCTCCTAGCTGTAACTTAAATCACCAAAAAGAAAAAAGTATAATTATCTTTCTCACAAGAGGACACTAATAACATACTTTGGCAAAAGGAAAAGTTGAGTTGCTGGAGTGTCTTGCTGTATCCAAACTGTGAATGGTGAAAAATAATTTTAAAAATGTTTGCATTTGTGGGTGAGTTGTTTTTCTCTGAATTAAACTGGAAAAGAGCCAAGCATGGCCCACCAGATACCTTGCTGAACTGTGGGTTTGAAATTCCATAGTTCATGCTCTGATATTACAAAAAAAAAAAAAAAATCACACCTATAGGCTTTATTAGTGTAAAAATAGTAATCCAAAAGCTGACCCACATTGCTGTTGTCTAGCTGACTTCTTTCTAGTATGCATCACTTCAGAATTAAGGAAGGCTAGTTTAGATGTGTTCCATGTACCTTTACAGAAAATTAAACAAAAATAAATACACCATAAAGCTTCCTGTTTGGAGGTACTGCTATTCTTTCTTCATTATTGATCTGTTTCTTAAAACAGTTTTTGTCATAAAATCTAAATTGTTAGATGGCTTTGTTTCAGTATTTAAACTTGGTTGATTCCTAATATTTTGCTGCATGTCACTAGTATTTGATGTTGAAGAGATCTGGTGAACATCAGTTTATATAATGAGACAATGCACAAAAATAGCTAGAAAGTATTAAGAATTACTTGAACATTTTGTTGCAATTTTTTCATGACTAGTAGTCCAAAAAGTTTGTTGTGAAAATATGAATAAATTAATATATATTGTCATGTATTATCATTTATTTCGAATGAGTCTTTGATTTCTGATTTGGCATGTTCACATATTACAGTTTCAAGTATATGGAAAAATTAATCTTAATTAAGAAGTTACTTAAATGTCAATATATATCAAATTCATCATATTTGCTAACAAGATTGGCACAATTTTCTTTCTTAACAAAAATATATTTTAATATAGAAACAGCAATACAGTTTTATAAGAATAATTATAACAAATAATTTGTATACAAAAGTTTTATAAATTTACAAACAATACTGAGTGTTATAACTTATCTGAAACAATATTTTATCAAAAGATCATGATGAGTGAATCAATTCTGAGTTAATATTGTTACATTGTGGTGAATGGCTAGTTTCACACCACTTACAAGCTGAGTTTTCTCCAACAAAAATATTTAATGCCCTCATAGAAATGCTAATATCTAAAGTTAATTCTCTGAAGTTGAAGAGTTAGTAGTGTATGAAATCTATAAATGTTTCTGGTCAAATAAGTAGTTTTCCAATTAATAATTGTTTATTACAATTATAGCTTCTGAGGTTAATAGTATACTAACTGTAGCAACCAAGCAATATTAAACTGTCTCTCTACATTTTGCAATGGCTAACTGTTATACTCATTGAGTGAGATTCTCAAATTCAACTGGTAATAATACTGCTACTCTCTAGAATTACTTAAACATTGTACATTGTTGATTCATACTCTCAAGACTCTTCTACAAATTCAGAGAATGGGCAGGACTTTTACAATACACATTTAACAATATGCATTACATGCATTAAACTGAAACAAAACATGGTTATTACAATAAGGGTGTAACAATAAATCCTTTGCAATATTTTCAAGTAAAACAATTCTTGTACAGCTAGCCCTAATGAAGCTGCATGGGCAAAACATTGGCTGAAATAGTAAAAGTCATTTGATGTTCTTTGCATTTATTGGCAAAATTACTGGGAGATTACACATTCATGCAATGTGGTTTTAAAACTAAGAAAAAATCAAGTTTGGAGTTGAAATCCTTTCAGATCAACAGTTGGGTATACTTGATCGTGTGAATGGTACTTAACTGAAAAACTAAATGTTCTCTCCATTATTTTCAAGCTG
This sequence comes from Carcinoscorpius rotundicauda, assembly GCA_011833715.1. NCBI lineage: Eukaryota > Metazoa > Arthropoda > Merostomata > Xiphosura > Limulidae > Carcinoscorpius > Carcinoscorpius rotundicauda. The sequence continues at coordinate 86,149,430 of CM022397.1, forward strand.
TTTATTTTTAAATAATATACCTTATGTAAGGAACATTACTGTGTAGTATCTTAGAGTTTTGTCTTGATATGACAAAATGTATACAAACTGAGTCATAAAACACCCACTGCATCATGTAACATTGTATTAAACTGTTATTCTGGGTGAATCTGTAGTTAATTGTTTCTACATAATGTTAAATACATTAGTACTACTTGCTCAGGTTATATGTATTTACTTTATTATGTGACTTTATCTATAAATTTCTCACAAGTTGTTTTAGTATTTGTGATTTTAAGTGCCATCTAAACCCGTTGTTAGAGGACAGTATTTTATTTTAAAAAGCTGTCCAACCTGTTTAATTGTGTGGATTGTCCTTTCTCTCTTCAAGTAGTTGTTTTTATATGTATATATGAAAGAGAAAGAAAAAATATATATTGGTAAAAATGTGTGTGACCATTATTTTGTAAGTTGATTAAAAAAATCATTTTTTTGGTTCTCTTATTTTAACATTTAAGTTTATATGTTTAGTTTAAAATTTTTATTGAGAGACAATAAAAAGAATGATGATTGATATATCAGCCTACCTCACCATGAGGAGATTAAACTTAATGTATCAACTCATCTGATCATGAAGAGATTAAACAGTATTATAAACTTCATTTTCAAATCATTTCATTATATATTTGATCAAAAATCTATACATTTGTTTTTGTGGTCCATCTTGTTCAGACATTGTGATTGAATGTAGTACAAGAAATCTTGCCTAATTGTTCCATTCTCTTCCTGTTCGTGAACAGTGGGACTTAACTGTAATGCAGGTAAGACAAAATTCACCTATGGTGCATGTATAATTCTCTCTGCGAGTGCTCTTGACCTATACCATTTTGAGTTTGTTTTGCTCTGTTTCATCTTTCTTTTCTTCTTCTTCTTTTTTTTTTTTTTTTGGGATGAACTGTGGTCTGTAGGTCTGTAAAAATGTCTTTTGCATTAACTATTCAGCTCTTATGGTTATACTATCATATGCTGAATTTGTTTTGTGTGTTTTTATAGTTAGCAATGCCACCCCCTCACTCTTATTGTTAGGGAGCCTATATGATCACTTAAGCCTAATTATTAGTTGATTACTTTTATTATTATTACTATATGCTAATTAGTTTATATCGTGTCTTTTGACTGCTAATAATTTAGGGAAAGTCCTCACAATGATTGTGTGTGGTAACAAGGGTGCAGATCTGATCTAGGGTCTTCCTTATATAGAAAGGCTGGTGTGCTTATCCACTCATTTAAGGGTCTTCCCCATTAGGAACTGAATCCATCTTACCTATTTGTTTTTACAAGGGGTATTCTGATTTTGCAGACTTTTGAGCTAGAATGAACTGTGTATTTTTCAGTAAGACAGCTACAGAAGGTTTCTTTTATTTTTTTTCATGCATGATTCTTATCCCATTAGTTTTTTGTTTTCTTGTGTGGTCTTCTTTGACATGATGGATTATTCCAGATAGAATGGTATTATAGAATATTATGGGTCTATTATGCCTTGTTTCTCCACTATATTAATTGGAGTCGACATTCACTGGATGTTGTAAGTGCTGCTCTTTCTCTCTATTAGCTTTTTAGCTGTTTCAGTGAGTGCGTATTGCAATCATATTTTACTGTCTTCTAAATACTGTTTAGACATTATGTATGCTGTTTGTATATTCATTGTCTGTTTTCATGAAGATTTTTTGTAGTTTCCTATTTAGTGTTCATATTTTATTTTTATTTATCACATACTCCAGACATCCACTGTTAATGAAAGCTGTAGTAGTGGTTTTTGTCCTTCTCAGTATATCCTGTACGACAATTATTGTTAATTCTTGATCTTTAGTGAAGGTACTTATAATATGGTTTTCTGTAAACTCCTCTGTTGTGAGTTACGTTTCTTGGTAACCACCACATCTACATTGTCCAGAGTTTAGTTGAATCTTATCTCCTCAAGTGAGTCACACATGTTGAAATCCTCTCTGTACCTTATGGTTAATTACAAATGCATTCTTAACTTGTCTTATCAAGAGTCCTTAATCATAGAGCAGCTGGTTTGAAGGTATTATTTTCAAAATGTTCCATATTGAGGTTACTGACTCCTATTGGTTGATAGGGGTGAACCTATGGCTCGTCTTTATTATCGGTAATATTTAACTGCTTATTGAAAACGAGTTGTCTGTTGATGTTAAAGTTTTTAGTTCTGTTATCATGGAGATTGTTAACTGGGTGTATTCATTGGAAATTTTATGATTTTCAAACTATTGATGGAGTATATCAATTATTTTCAGGTGTGTGGTACAAGAGAATAATTTACACACTGAAGCTTTTAATTGTCATCCTCACATTTAAAGTATCTCAAAAAGTAGACTGGGTTTTTATTGCCTAAATACATTTTATCAGTTAATAGTGACTTTTTCTATAAAATTTAATGAGGAGCAAAAACACCATTTAAGTCTGTGTACCATAGATTTAAAATAAAAAAAAACATTGGAAAAATAACAAGACGAGCAAAATAAAGTATTTTGCAGTCTAAAAGCATACAGTACTTGCTAATACTGATCTGTCTACAACAACTCATCATGTAAAATGGGGCAAAGAAAACTAAACAATACAATAAACCTAGCTAGAGGAAAACTTTAAAAAATGTGGATGCCTTCATTCATGAAGTTTGATAATTCAAGTCTTGATGGGGCACACCCTGGATGAGTGGAGAGCATGCCAGCCTTTCTAGCAAAAAAAAATTATTTGAATCCCAGCCCCTTCTCAAGACTTCTGAAAAGCATAGCAGATTAGCAGCCAAAATACAGGAGATAAAATAATTAGGAATTAAGAAACAGCCTTATATGATATATCATGTGCTGACTGTGAAAGTGATTGATATACAGTAATCACAACCTTACCATAAGTACTTACTGCCTGTCTTGAAGAAACAAGCTTTATTGAGGCATTCTTTATTTGCACAATTGTTTTTCATTTATGCTTAAATTTTTCATTGCTCTTTGCATAACGTTTTATTTTTTGTCTTAGTTGTTTAGAAATGTGTATGTAGCATATATTTGTTGCACATATTTATTTGTTTGTTGTGGTTATTGTTTTATTTTAAGGAAAATATGAACTGACAATTTTAATATATATGGTGATGTTCAGAAAGAAACAGTGTTTTCTTGTCATTTATTAGATATAAGTAAACTCTGGCTAACAGATGTCCATGTTAGTAGGTTAATATTCAACTTCTAGCATTGTCATGTTATTTGTTTTTGTGATGGATGCAGGAACAGAGTGAGGATCAGATAAGCCTGGGGCTATGTTTCTATGGAGCCTATTATGATCACGACTGAAGACTAAGATGAAAAAACAAAACAGCTAAACCTCATAATGGGCCATTTTTGATACAGGGACTGGGATTTCTAGTCTTAATATCTCCCATCTATTGTAATTACCCTTTTAAATATCATAAGAAAGTTGTATACGCTACACTACAAAATTGAAGAAAGTTATTTAAATTAATGTCTTGATGATAGAGGTGTGTATATATATATATAATTACATATCATTTAATAATTGTAGTTATGAAATTTGATTGATATTCCTTCTCAATCCTGCATGTAGGCCTCACTTAATACCTTATGCCTTCCATCTTTCTTATTTTTTGACTTAAAATTTTGATGTTTGATATTGGATCATAACATTAAAAAATCTATATCAAATAAATTTGAGATCATTCTTGTACATGTTTAAAAATAAAAGAACTTCAAAGTTGAAATTCCTTCTACAGAAGCTATATTTATTTAGTTTTACACAAGATATTTGTAATCATAACATTTTTATTTTGGGTTAATTTCAGCACTCTAAATGAAAGCATTATTTTTTATATTGTATAGTACCCATATTCTGTATGCATAAATTCAAAACAGGTTTGAACAAAAACCAATGTAAATGTAATGTTATCAATTTAACCACCACTATTTCTTAACCTCAGCTGTTATGGTCTAGTGTAATTACATATACCTCTCCTTTGTTAAGCTATGAGCTAGTGATGTAAATGTTTAATGGAAGCTCTTTTTCTGCTTTTTTTCGACAGTGTATGCCAATATAGCTTTCAGTTCAGCAGACATCATGTACAGATCAGAAATAAGTGATAAAAGCTTCGCAAGATAGCTTTTAAGCTTTTCTGTTTTGTTTTATACCTCACTGATGTTATGCTGTTGCAGTATGAAATATAGAATTGTTAGGCTTCATAAGATTATTTTCCACTTCACTATAGTAAGTTTCATTTTGGCAACAAGGCCACTGTTTGTGAGGCTTTTTTTACATTTAGCCTTGTTTGGATAAGTAACTGCTTGAATGAGCAAAAAATTCACAATTTAAATTTAAAAAATAAAATAAATATGAAATGAGTTTAAAATTTATTACTTAAATTGACAACTTAAACATTTTAGTTTATAATTTTGCCCTGGTAAGAAACTTGTTTTTATTATATGCCAGTGATTGTAAACAAAATTAAACTGCATGTGATATTTTTCAAATCGAAATAAAGGTAAAATTTATTTTACAAAACCTTTATATCAAACTTTAACAACAATGTAGGAAGACATAAAAATATCAGTAAATAAAGGTAAGTAATTTCAATAGATTCTAAGTAAAATATATTACAATGATATATTTTAACTTTCAAAACTGTAAATTATTTGGAATATATTTTCACACCTAAAGATAAGTTATTTTATTTTGTAGAATTTACATAAATGGTAGAAAATTCATCTTAAGTTGCAAACAATTTTTGCTATTCATGAACCTGGACATTTGAATTAAGTGAAAGTTGCATAAACAACATATTTTAAAAATGTTCTTAGATCAATTGCTAGCAACTGGAATTGTCACATTTCACTTTATTTTTATCATACTGATATCATGAAGCTCGTATTCTTAGTAGGGGCTGTTAAGAAGTGAGATCTGTGTGGCCAGATTTTTAGCACCATTTGTATACATAGGCTGGTTGTAAGCTATGTAATTCTGTTTCTTTCTGAACACCCTTTATGCATACTGACATTTCACATGCAATTTGTAAAGAAATTGTTACATGATCAGTTTCAGCCTTAGAATTACATCAGGTGGTAGCTGTGTTGAAAAGAAAGTTTTTAGTATTTAGTAATGTATCAAGCAGGTATTAATGCTGTCTATGTAGAAATGGTTCATCAAAATGGTATTTTAAATATTTTCTCAACAGGTCATCTGCATTTTACAATTCTATACAGTGTTTCCTTTTATAACCAGCCGGGTGGTTAAAGCACTTAATTTGTAATCTGAGGGTTACGGGTTAAAATCCCCATCACACCAAACATGCTCGCCCTTTCAGCCATGGGGGCATAATATTATGACAGTCAATCTCACTACACCTTAGTAAAAGAGTAGCCCAAGAGTTGGCAGTGTGTGGTAATGTCTAGCCTTACACTGCTACGTTAAGGACTGCTAGTGCAGATAGCCCTTGTGTAGCATTGCACGAAATTCAAGACCATACCTTTTATAACAATGTGTATATTGTGGCTGAGTCACAAATTCAGGGAATGTCTGTAAATATCATAGCTAACAGTTTGGATTTTGTCAGATAACAAAAACAAGAAGAATGATTTCAACCAATTTCACTGAGATAACATAGTTTTAAATTCGGTATTTACTTTATAAGTATTATTAATAACTAGTAGTTATTAAAATAATCATAATTTTAGTGTGAACTATTTATCGTTATTCCTTTACAGAAGTTTAGTGTTTTTCAAAATGCATATAAACAGGGTAAAACAGAAATTACCATCCAGTAATAGATAAACAATAAATATTACACTTGGAATATTATTGTATTAACAACTTTTCTATGTTTGTTGAAACACTGCATTAAAAACAAGCAAATAAGTAAAGAAAACTTTCAAGAAAAGGAAGTAAGTATATGAATTGTAAATATCAATCCTTCAAACAAGATAGTAAGAATGCCATTTGCACCATTTCTACACAATGGTACAGGCAAGAATTAGCATATAATCATAACTATTCAATCACATACTATCTTATTTGCATTGTTTGTGAAGGATTTATATAAACTATCCCTACAGTTACTTCCTTTTTTTGAAAATTTTTTTAGTTGTATCACTTGGGGTGAGCCTAATGCTGAAACCAGTCATATAGTAATTGTGAATTTTGTATAATGAAGTATTTATTTGCATCTGTGATATGTTTAACTTTTTTATTTGAGTAAGGTAACTGGGAATATGTGTATAATTTTAATCTTTTGGATAGAAACCACTACATAAAATATTCTATTAATGTGTAAAGTTGTTTTTTTTTATCTGCACAGAATAATTATATACTATCCCTATAGCAAGCACTTCTATATTGTTAAATGTTTTCTTTTAGAAATTAACATATTTTACCAAGTAAGAACTGTTTTGATGCTCAAGCACCTTGCAATTCAAACTGTAACTAAATATATTAGCAAGCTTATGTTATTGGATATGTTTTTATTAATAGGATCTGTTCTGAGAGCTTTCTTTGATATTAAAGAGGAGTCAGGTGTTTTTTAATAAGTGTTTGTGAAAATAATAATTTAAAATAAGTTATATTACAGAAAGGGTCTGCATGAATAAGTAATGTTTCGATTTTCATACATATATTTTTTAATATAGATTAATCTTTCATATAGTGTGTATATGTGCCTTACATGTAACAGTTAATTCCTTGTTTTTAATGGAGATATTTTGCAGTAACAGTCGTGGTAATAATCTTTTGTGGACTTGGCTTTAGAACATTTCAGATTTGTTAAAGAAATGAATTTTAACAAAATTATAAAACAAAAATTAGCTTCATATCAGTTTTCACTTGCATTTTCAGATACTAGGCTATATTGATGGGTTTCGTCATGTTGCCAGAATAGCTGCTGAAGCTGATGTGGAGGTCAGCTTAGTTAAGTCATGCATACAGAATATGGTGTAAGTTATTCCATCATATACATTAATCTGCATGAGTTGGAAGGTCAAAGAAAATAAATAAGTGTTTTACTTTGCTTTTGTATTAGTAAATCTTTAAAGTCATGCTATTGATAAATTATTAAATGACTTAAACTAAGACTTGCACAGAAAAAACAGCAGCATTGAATCCTCCAACTAGAACTACAATGGATAGTTTGTTAAATTTTCTTAGGTCAAGCCAGAAAACATTGCTTTGACCTGGTGAATTTTCTGTCGGTAACCTTTCTTTGTTTTCTGTTAGGTCTAAATTTGTGTGTAGTACAAATAGTGTTTCTTCTTAAAATTTTTAGATGAAGTGGAAAATAATAAACATAATTTCTAAATACATTATTTTGAGGAATCATCTTTGAAACTATCTATTCAGAAGCAGTAAATAGTACATATGATTTTGATTCCATTATTTCAGATTACATATTTATTCTTGTGAGAACAAACTATTGGTTAGAAATACCCCTATTCCTACAGTTTTATGGATTTTTTTTACCATTCAAACTAACCATTTTTTTATTATTTCAAGGATTTCTTTTTAAAATATAACACTAAAATTATAACAATATTTAGTTCTATATACAGAAGGTTAGTATGGACCTTGAGCTCTGTAATGTGTGAAAATTTTGAAGTAGAATCAAGAAACTATGTACCCAACAACATTAGTTTACCATTTACCTGATAATTACATACTCTATTATATAAAGTTTTCTTGTTACATTATATGAACTTGACCACTTGTTTCTTTAAATTTAAAAAATTACCACCAGAAATACTTTTGTGTTTGTGGAGTTTGATGAAGGAAATACTTTTTAGATTTAAATTTGAAATGCACAGTTGGAAAAAAAAAAATCACATTTAGTATAATACATAAGCTGAGAAAAACTTTTTAAATTAATGGAGAAAGGTCTATTTTCCTATAATTTGCTCAGGTATTATGGTGTAGTTGCTCTCATACCGATTTTCCTGTACTCCAATGTTTATACACCTACCCCAGAACTTGGACGACTGGCCACTGAACCATCATTGCAGGATGAATGTATTAAGTATGTAACTAAACAAGGTAAGTTTTGTAAAAGAGAATTAGTTAAAATTCTAATTTGTTATATTTTTGTTTATAGATAAAGATTATATTCAAACCCAACATGCAATTTAAGTGTGCTTTAATTACAATATTTATAATACCCATTAGTGTAGTGTACAAATTTTGTTATTTTTATCTGCAGGTACAATTTTGCTTTTCTGTGTATGAAAAGTTACAGGTATATGAATGAAATATTTCATTATATTTCTAATTTAATTATTATTCATCCAAACTAAGTAACAAGTGAAGCAGTTGGACTCGGATTACAAGAGAGGAAATGATGTCAGAGAACATTGTACCAATTCTTCTGTTTGGCCATATAAATATATAGAACATAAACATTATAACACAAGTAAAAAATATAGAGACAACATCAAAGAAATTTACACAAGTATCAAGAGTAAATGGAAGGTTATGTGTAACAACTGCTTGTGGGAACACTAGTGAGGTGGTATTTTGTCTGCATGAAGTTCCATCTGAGAGAGTTTTTGGTGTGCTATGAGTTTGTTTATCTTGTTACTTAATATAATAATAATTATTAAGTGTTTATGAAAGCAGTGTATAAGATTAATTATTTTAAGTTTGCTATGACAAATGTTTATTACTTAACTCTGTACAAGTCATACATTGTGCTTGCAGTTACATTATTGGCTTTACTGATGTTGTTGGCATCACAAGACTTGAATTTCATATATTTTGTTACCTCAAGTGATTTGTGTTACCTCATAGTGCTGCTTACATAGTCTGGAGAGAGTTCAAAGCCACAGTTGGGCATTGTATAAATATAGGCAACCAAACAGGTGCAAGTCAAGTGAAGAAAAAATATTTCTGGCTATTTAAAATTATACATAAGGTACATAATATAATAAATTGAAGACTTATCTGAGATAAATTGTGATATGTAATGAATGAATAAAACTATCGTTCAAATTGTGTTAAAAAAAACAATGTGATACAAATCTTGATAAAAAAAAAACTGATTTAATTCTTTTTTTAATAATATCATACACATTTTATTTATAATGCTATCAGTGAATTGTGAAAAAAATAACCTTGAATCATTCTTTCACTTACAATAAAGAACCTTGTTTCAAATTTTGTACTGTCTAGTCTGGTAAAAGGCGGTATTTTATCACATACTATTTTCACTTGTAGTAATATTACATTTTTCTGCATTTTTCAAGGTATTACCCCTTTTAAGTTCATGTAGAATTTGTAAACATTGAACTAAAAGACGTCATCTGAATTATTCATACTTACTAAATGTTGATTTTTTTAGTATAAATTTAAAAAATCCACCTGATTATTGAATATCTTAAACAATATAAAACTGTACTTGTACTTTAATAGGCTTAGAATGGTATAAAATTGTACTAGTTATTTAGCTTTTCAGTGTTCTTATACAGGCCTGTGTAAAATATAATAAAAAAAATTGTTTTGCCATTGATAATTATTGACTGATATTTCATTAGCCAACTGTATTTTGCATGCTGAAAGAGACTGGCATGACCAAGAGGTTAGGGTGTTTGAATTTCAATCTGAGACTGTAAGGTTGAATCCCCTCTCCCCAATCTTACCAAATATGCCCACTCTTTTAGCCATGAGAATATCATAATGTGACAGTCAGTCCCACTGTTCATTGGTACCTTAAGCATTGGCAGTGAGGGGTGATGCCTACCCACTTGTTTTTCAATGTTAAATTACTGATGGCTACTGCAGATAACCCTCATGTAGCTTTGTGCAAAATTTACAACCAATCAAATCTCACTTGCTGTCTGACTTGCTTTTACTGTGTTAAAAGTGGTAAGGTTGAATTCCTCTTGTACTCATAAATATCCTACTGTGGAGGAACCTAACTCATTTTCACCATGTGACAATGATTAAAACTGCACTCTTGAGTCAATACTATTGATAAATATTGCATTTCCATGATTGATTGTGGCTCGTGCAAATTAAAAATGGTGGTGTGTTGATGCTTCAGTACTCAAAATTGGCCTTGATTAGTACACATTGCGACATTAAAGTTGCTTCATTCACAGACATAAAGAAGTGGATAATGTTAGATTTACCAAATTTAACTATATTTTAATAAAATAATTTCATTCAGTATTACCAAAATTGCTTTATAGATTACACTAGGTTTTCAATGTCTATTTTATTTTTTACAGTAGAATAAATACTTTTGAGAATAAACATTTCAGTATATACATGTTAGGTTTTATGAATGAAAGTATTTTGTTATAAGAGATCAGATTTTAATTAAATAACAAAGTTTATAACTCTTGTTTTTTAATACTATTTTTCCATACCAAACATTTTTGTTCAAAGTATTAGTCCCTATTTGAAAATCTAATGGATTCATGATAGCATAGTTTAGGAAAATGGTTGTTAGCCTGAGGCTAATATTTTATTGTGGTATCTTAAAATGTATAATCATTATAAACAGTTATTCAGCATTGTGTTAACTGCAACTTTGTCTTCAGTAAATATAATACTGGGTAGGAAACAGTGTGGAAGTGTTGTAATTTCTGCATAATGCAAGTAATCATATCTTTCTAAATAAAAATCATCTTAAAATATATTTGTATTGTATATTCTTCTGTATTGTTTAAATATTTCCATGTTACTATAAATTTGAAGTTTTAGATTGGAGTATGTGACGTAAATGCTGCTGTACTGACAAAATGCATTCTCTTTATGTACACTGAAATATTAAAAAAAATAATACATTAATGTCTTTCCAGAGCGTTACTTACCAGACTTTAGGTCAGTATTTATGCTTTACTGTGGGCTAAGTCCAGGAATAACTGTACGTGACCTCTGTACCCGGCATACCCCTCACTCACTGGGAATAGATGAACGGTAAGGTGATAAAAATAAACTTTCCATTTTACTATTGTATTCAACAGGTAAGTTTTAGATTTAAGTGTAATCAGTTTATTTGACTAATAAAGCATGAGTATTATTTTTAGGATTATTTTAAAATAAGAATTCTTAAGTCTATTTGAATTAGGACAGAAAATTTATCAAATAAGCACTAAATAGAACCATGCTAAGTTATTCACAGCTTGAAATACTGTTTCAGGGTGATATTTCATATATTATTTTTTTAACCACGTGATTATTTTTTATTTATTTAACATTAAGGAATAGTTACACAATTTATAAATTAAAATGTAACAATGTAAATATAGTAATTTTATACCTTATTCAATATTAAGGAATAGTTACACAGTTATAAATTATAAGCCTAATACTGAAGTAGCTCAGGTAATGATGATTTGTAATTTCAGCTTCCTTATCTTTTGGTAACAATTTAGAACTTTAGAGAGTGGCAGGTAAGTTTAGTACTTTTTTCCATAACTCAGGAAAAATAAATAAATGAAACCTCCCTCCCATCCCAGGACTGAAAAGATAATGGGAGTCAAACCTTAAATCCTTGAATCATGAGACAACCTTCCCCAATCATTGGTTCATATTGGCCAAAATCTTAATAAACTTGGACTAATCAGCATTTTGATTACTGAGCCAGTTAGAATAATCAAAAGTAATATCATTAAGAAACCCTTATTTTGATTCATTTATTTTTGTGAGTTGTGTTGCTAATTAAGCTAAAAATAGAAATGATTTTAATTTATTATTTTCATGCCATTAATCAATTTAACCATAATTTAGGATAACTGATTATTGTATGTAACAGTAGTAAGTGTGATTGATACCCATAATTAACTTAATTGGCCAATTCTACGTACGAATATGTTGAAAATAGTCATTTATGACATAAAGAAGAAATTAAAATGTGTTAACACAACTAGAGATCATGCAATTATTCATGTTTTAGAAAATTAATCCAGTTTGGTATGATGCGAGGTTTGATTCGTCGTTTACACAAATATCCTATATACCTACCATCAGAAGTACAAACACCAATCAAACAACCTGGACTTGTCAAATATTTCACTGGGAGTCATAATTACGATGAAATCTGTTGTAAAACAGGTAAGATTTACATGTTTAAAAGTAGTCATAATATATGTTTCAAGCAACAACAAAACTGATAGAAAGAAACTAGCTTAATGTGGAAGAGGATATATGTTATGTATAAGATAATTCAACTCATCCATTTGTATGCTCCTCCCAGAGGCAAATCTGCATGCTTACAATGTTTTGATACCCATTGTAGATATAGCACAGACAACAAACAAATTATATGTATGTGACTTGTTTATCTTTTTCACCATTTTATGCTATCAAAAAAAGCAAATGACAACATTGATAACTGAGTTGCACATATTTCTTAGAAATTTTGGGATTAAGATATACTGAAAAATAAGATAATACATCATGAATGTGTGCCAGTTGATTTGAATGTCATTCTTTGTAATTACACTCAGTATTTTATTATTGATTAAATTACAGGCAATACATCAACTGAAATAAACACCTTTTACAGGAGATCCAAGACAGTTAGGCTCTTGGACAGTTCTGGGTTTTCTTAAAGAAAAAAATGTAAACATTCATGTTTTGGGAGTATTTACTTTTCTTATTATGTATATTCTTTAATAATTATTAAAATAGTTCAAGCTGTACATGTTTTATAAATGTGTATTTATGTATACATATGCTGTTTACAAAATAAATTATATGAAGTAGGGGACATTTGTTCCCCCTGTCATAGCTAAGTAATTCCCCTTAATTAAGCATCAGTTACCAGCTTCACTTTTGCAGATGACAACAGGTGTTGTGATAAAGCTGCTTGACTTCAAGTGGGATAAAAGGATTTCCCAGGTTCAATTGCCATGGTCACACTGCAGGTAAAACAAGAGATGGCCTTTCAAAATTGCCCAAAACTTTGTGTAGGGAATTCCAGATTGTACTGTGGCTTAACTGACCACATGGTTGTGCATATGTTCATATTCTTTAACAAAACTGGACTGTAAAGTTAAAATACCATTCAGACCAACACAGTAATGAGGTGACAGCTAAGTTGAGTACTAGGTGAAACTCCCAGGGATTGTGCTGCAAGTTGCTGACCCTTTTATTGGAAGACTAGATGCTCAGCAGAAATAGAACATTTTTATTTAGTGATGTTACCAATGGTCTTCTGGTTGTGTACTGATTTTCCATTCCTTGCTTTTCCTAACTACATCATTTGGTACTTTGTTTTCCACCAATATCACCACCTCTAAATGTTCATGAAGACCTTCCAGAGTTGCTGCTTTCACTTTACTGGTTCAGAGAAGGTTAGTACTCTGCCATTTAAGTTGTGCTGTGTTTGATAAAGAGGCTTTTCCAGCCTTCCTCAATTAGCTTTATCCCTTCGTGACATGGCACATATATTCAGATAATGGTCTTATCCTGCAATTTCTTAGTTTTCTGTGATCCATCTTGAAACTAATCACTGAATTTTACAGAGCACTGCCTGTAAGGTGTTTGCAACAATAATATTGCTAGTACTGTCTATTTGCAGGAGAGATGTTAGCTCTTATGGCATCCAGTTCCATCCTTGTGCTGCTTGTTGGAAGCTTATCTACCTGTTTTATGCAATGTTGTTGTTTCATGAAAAGGTGAATGTTCAAACAATTTCTAGCTGTCTTTGTCATAGGAATCATTTTCATGAACTGTCCCTCTATCTGGCATTGTTGGAGAAATTGTAAGTTATTCTCCAAAATACATTTCAAATGCATTCACAGAGCTTATTTTTTTCAAACTATTTCATAACTGCACCTTCAGTGAGTGTAAGCAGCATTCCCTTCACTTTTAACCTTGCTCCTTTGTGAAATATTAGAAAATATATATATATATATATATATATTAGGCCTTGGACAAAACAAATATAACATTATAGTTACAGGTTTTCCATGCTTTCCTCCTACAGGTATTTTCCTGTATGTGGTGAGGGGAGCTCCTCTGGTATCCAAACATCTGCCCACATTTGCCGTGCAAGGTGACCTATGAAGGGGAAGAGAGGATCCTGGTGGTTGAGGGGTCCAACCCTAGCACACCATTTTGGCCTTGAATTCCTGTAGACAGACAACCTTGGGGTGGCTCACCGAGGGTCAATTGGCAGGTCCACTTGGGCTAGGATCAACCAAGTACCAGTGTTGGATGTTCTTAACAGGTGTTGTGGACATTGTTTCTGATGATGGTGTTTGGGTATAGAGCTCACAAAACCCTGACATTGCTGCAGTATCCTTATTCGGTATTGTAGTGCATTCTCCTCATAGGGCTCCATTGTGAAATATTTTTTTTTATGGGTTCAACAAATAAAAATAAAATATTGAAAAAACAGTCCATAGCTGAACAACCGCATCTTAAAGATTCTGAACAGCAATTTTAAACATCTGCAACACCTGTACCTCATTTTCTTATACCATATTTTCTTTCAGAAAACGTTTAGGGTAATTGTCTTCCTTTTTCATTCAGGAGGGACTAAAGGGTCTTGCTGGCTCTCCAGAGTCAGTAAAAAAGCTTTTCTCTGGTGACATATTGGTGGAAACATCCACATCTTAACACAGTGAACTCCTCTTGCTACTTTGAATTTGTTGCAAGGAGTTATTGTTGAGAGGATTTTGCAGAACATCTCTGAGTCATAAAATCTTGCTGGTTTCTCCACCCAAAGAATTTCTGTAGTGAGGCCTCTCTTCACTTGCAAAGATAGAATTATAATGCCAACAAATGTCCTTATTATGACAAATACATCAGTGCATCCACCTGCCACCATCAAGGCAGATTATCTTAATTGCAAGGTATGGTCATATATTCCAAATCCTCTCAGATGTTTCCAGTGTCAGCCGTACGGTCATGGTTCCTTGATGTGTGCTCATTGAGGTGGCAAGGATCACAATGCCTATGAGTGTGAAACAGGCCCTCATTGTATCAACTGCAACACCTCTCACCCGTCCTACTTTTGTTCTTGCCCTAAATGGTTGGAAGAAAGAGGTGCAACATTTGAAAACTATTCAAAACATAATTTACCCTGAGACTAAAAAGTTACTGTCCATCACTTTATTTCACACATATGCTGCTGCACTTCATTCCACTACTACAGTGGGGGCGCAGACAGATCTCTCCATATATCTGACAGAGTAGTTCTCCATCCACGTGAAGTCTTTTGCCCTCCATGGTTAGAAGAGTTGATAAGTCAATGTCTACTCCTGTCTCTGTTCCCACCAATCTTTCTAGTGGCTTCTTGGATCCAGTTCCTTTGGCTGTGGCATCTGCTCAGGTCCACCTGCTTCTTTGGTCCTGAGATGCACTGCATCAATTATTCGTTCACACCCACAGTTGTTGGAATCTTCATCCATCAATAGACCTCCTTCTAATAAAGAGAAATGAAATATTTCAAATCAGAAAAGTGCTTAGGTAGAAGAAATCTGGGCAGAGTAGAAGCTGGACCAGGTCAACTGGTTCTCTTTCACTGTTCACTGCTATTCTCTATAAGCTGTTGATAGAGGACTGTGTGGCAGTAGTGATTGACTGTATTGTCCAAGTGGCTTCTAGGTCTGTTCCTAAAACCTCGACGTGTGTGCCATGGTATTCTCTTCAATGGTGGAAACCTACCAACAAATGGCATGCGAGGGTCAAAAATGGGCCTGGGATACCTTTCTTTTTTATTCAACTTTTTCAAACTGCACCACTTATTGGTAGGCTTGTGCACATGCTTGCCAGGTAATACATCAAAGCCAGAAGGAATCTTGGATTAAATACACATCTAGTATCTTTTCTACCACCAGAACCAAAATTATGTGAAACAAGGTTCAAAAGGTCAGTGGGCAATATACTCCCCTCACCCTTTTGACCTAGCAGGAAGTTGCTAATGCCCAGAACACCAGTAGTACTCTTGGTGAAAGCTTTTCTTGAGCAACTAGCACTCCTGTTTCATCCCCCACCTTCTTGACCATCAAGTATCGTGCAGGACAATCACCTATTTCCTTTTGGGCCTATCATCTCTATGATCATAACTGCCCTTTCACATTGGTGGAACTCAAAGTTGCTCTTCATTGGTCTAGCAGTATACTGACTGGACCTAAAGATATTTACTTCTAGATGCTGTACCATCTCTTTCCTGTTATTTTTTTGGTTCGTTTTAACCTTTTTGGCACTGAGTTTAATGTCTGGCGTGGTGCTGAATATATAGTTTTGATACTTCAACTAATTAGGGTATCAGTACTAAAAGCATGATATCTCAGCTACAACTCAACAAAAGTCCCTGAAATTTTTAGTAATTGTACCCAATACTATATATGTTAAATTCAATACATGGGAATAACAGAAATAAAGGAAGGTTGCCTGCCACACTCAGCCTTCAAGTTGACTGCAGTTAACAACTGTGCTGAAAGGGTTAACTAGATCTGACAGTAAAATGCTTTTCCTGGTGCTTGGTATTGGGCTATTATCCTCCCTTTTTCTAAGCCTGGGAAGAATTCCAAGATTCTTTCAAACTAACGTTAAAATGCTTTGAGATGTCTTTGTAAGATATTAGAGAGGATGGTTAATGCTCATCTTTTTTTGGTTCTTTGAATCAAACGTCTTTTTGCCCATCTAGTGCAGGTTGCAACAACAGTGCTTCACCATGGACCATCTAATTTGACTTGAAACGTCAGTGAGAGAAGATTTTTCAAGTGACATTTTATTTCTATATTCTTTGACCTTAAGAAGGCTTATGATACTACATGGAGGTATGGTATTTTGTGAGATTTCCACTCGTGGGTTGTGTGACCATTTACCCACTTTTATCAAGTTTTTATTGTATTGGCAATTTCAAGCTTATGTGGGTTCAGTGCTCTCCCATTCTTTTTCCCAGGAACTTGGAGTCCCTGAGGGCTGTCTTGAGAGTTACATTTTTTGACATGAAGATTAATGCCATCAATGGACAACTTCCTCTTATCATTGCAAAAGGGCTCCATTTCGATGACTTCTATGTCTCGTCTCAGTTGTCAAACATCAGGTTTATTGTGCACCAGCTTCAAACTACACTCAGTCATTTAAGGAAGTGTTCCACAGCAAACAGTTTTACCTTTTGTTTATCTAAAACCATTTGCATGCACTTTTGCCACACCTTCTATTTGCCAAACATCTTTAGGACAATTCTTCCATTCCCATTTATACAAATGGCTTGAAATCAGGTGACACTGTACCCTTGGTTTGTTATAGTTTGGTATTCCCACACAGAATCCTGTCTACAATTTTTGTTTTCAATGCTGACTTTTATGCCATTTATCTTGCCCTGGATCATATAGAAATGATGCACTATATGAACTTTACTATTTATACAAACTTACTTAGCTTTCTACTGGCCCTGGAATTGCTTCACATTAGTTCTTGCTCTGTTCTCATCAATATTAAAAATTCATTGGCCTATTTCTCTCTATCATCTACTAACGAATTTTTATGGATAAGAAACCATATTAGTATACACAGAAATGACCATGCTAACATCACAACCAAGTCTGTATACTCT
This sequence comes from Carcinoscorpius rotundicauda, assembly GCA_011833715.1. NCBI lineage: Eukaryota > Metazoa > Arthropoda > Merostomata > Xiphosura > Limulidae > Carcinoscorpius > Carcinoscorpius rotundicauda. The sequence goes on from CM022397.1 coordinate 86,166,987, forward strand.
GATGTTGTCTCTTGTGTAACCTTCACTCATATAGATTGCGTGGCAATTTGCCACTTTTTATTAAGCATTTTTTGATGAACTGCCAATTCCAGGTCTGTGTGGGCTCAATACTTTCACGTTTTTTCCCTCAGGGCTGTTTTCTGAGTATCACACTTTTCATTATAAAGATTAATGTCTTCAGTGAACAGCTTACTCCCTATAGTTGCAAATGGTCTTTTCGTTGATGACTTTCACATCTTATGTCAGTCATCAAACATGAGGTTTATTGAGCGGTAGCTGCAAACTGCAATCAATCATATACTTAGGTGAACCACAGCAAATGGTTTTTAACTTTCTCTCTCTAAAACTGTTTGTGTACATTTCTAGGGGTACTCATCCAGAACTTCATATTGATGATGCTGTACTTCCTGTTGTTCCTGAGGCAAAGTATTAGATTTGACTGTAAATTAAACTTTATTTCCCATATCAAGCATCTTTGTGTTAAATGTATAAGAGCACTGAACATCCTCCATGTCCTCTCTTGGGGAGCAGATCAATACTCCATGCTTAAAATTTATCATGCTCTTATCCGATCCAAACTTGAATATTGGTCTGTGCCAGAACCTCAGCACTGAAAATGCTGAATCCTATCCAGCATCAGGGCCTTCAGCTTTGCATTGGGGCCTTTCGTACTTCTCCAGTCCAAAGTCTGTATGTGGAGTCACATGAACTCCCTCCGTATATTAGCTGTTTGCAACTGTCTCTTATGTATGCTTCCAAACTTTGCTCTTTACCACAGCATCCTACTTGGGGTTATGTTTTCCATCCTCAGTGGGCCACACTTTTCTCTAATAGACAATTTGCCATTGTTCCTTTTAGCCTTCATATTTGGACACAATCACAAAAATTGGATACATGTTTGAATAGCATAGCAGCATCAACAGTTCAGCCTCTACTACCATGGCTAATTACTATCCCCAACTGTGATCTATCTTTGAGTCATCTGAAGAAGGCCAGTACTCCTGATTGGAAGAATCACTCTTTATTTGCTGAACATCTTTCAAACGATCCATCCATTCCCATCAGCTGGTTTAAAATCAGGTGAATCTGTAGACTTTGCTATGGTTTGTTACAGTTTGGTTGTAGCACACAGAATCCACTCAACAGTTTCTGTGTTCACTGCTAAATAATATGCCATTTCTCTTGCCCTGAATCACATTGAAACTATGCAATATACGAATTGTATGATCTATACTGATTCACTTAGCTGTCTATTGGCCTTGACATCATTCAATGTTAGTTACCATCCTATTCTTATCAATATCCAAAACAAACTGGCCCATCTCTATCATCTATCTTTCCATTTTTTTGTATACCAGGTGACATTGATATTTGCGAGAATAAGGTAGGTGACAGAGCGGCTAAGTCCATCTGCTCTGGCTTTATCACTACCGTCCCTGTTCCATGTATGGACTATGGTCCAGTTATCAAAACCCAACTATACACCAGTTGGCAGTCGACCTGGAGTGAGGAATGAAATAATAAGTTTTTCAAATCAACTCTTCTTTTAACCTCTTTGGCCATCTTGTTTCTGTAAAGATTGAAGGGAGGAAGTTGTTTTGGCTTGGCTACACTTGGTCACAGTTTTTTAACTCGCCACTTCCTTTTATCTGGTACTGATGTATGGTCTGTGTGGCACTCAGGTTACAATTGTACATATTTTATTATCATGCCATTGTTACAACTAAGAACAATGACGCCATTTTAAACATATTTTTAAGGAAGGTTTGCCCTTGACATTAGCCAGTGTCATAGATGATACTGGCTGCCTCACTCATGTTTTTACATTTTTAAGAGCCATTGGTCTTTTTAATTTAATTTAAGGTTTTTATTGGACTATATATACACTGTTTTAGCATGATTTCTTTTACACATTTTAATTTTATTTTGACCTGAACCCAGGACTGGAAGTGCCAACTTCAAGTGACTGATAGTAAGTTTGAACTTAATGCTTCACTTCTCGTGACAGGTCTTAATTTTACATATTTTATATATTTTTACCTTCATTTCCACATACCATTATAGTGTACTGTTGTTGTTTTGAATTAAGCACAAAGCTACACAATGGGCTATCTGTGCTCTGCCCACCACGGGTATCAAAACCCGGATTGTAGCGTGTAAGTCTGCAGACATACCGCTGAGCCACTGGGGGCTATAGTGAACTACCTCTTGTTTGGCACAGATAGCCTTGTAGCTTTGTGCCAATAAACATGAAATACCTATATACATGGTGTTATTGTGATCGTGCCTGTTCCATACATGGACTACAGTCCTGTATTCAAGGCTTAGCTTTGCACCAGTTAGCAGCTTTTCTAGATCACACCTTCTATTGCTAATTAGCCATTTTGCTTCTGTAAGGATCAGAAGTAGGAAGTTGTCCTGGCTAGGCTAAACATTGTTCACAGTTTTATAACTCAACGTTTCCTTTTATTTGGGATTGATACACCAATATGCGACACTCAAGTCACAATAGCCCGTGTGTTGCTGTTGTGACTGAGTAACAGTACCATTTTAAGACATTTTAACCATGGGTTCACTATTGACATTGGACAGTATCATTGGTGATGGTGGTACTGTCCACCTCAGTTATGTTTTTAAATTTTTAAGGCTCATTGGCCTTTTTAACTTTGTTTCGGTTTTAAATTCAAAAATTTGACTTTTGTTTTGTTTTAATATTATTCCTTTTTATGTATTTTAATAATTTTACTTTTATTTTTTTACTGGTTATTTGGAGCAGATAGCCAAGTTGTTTTGCTCCAATAAATGCCAACCAACCATCTTTCTTAAAAGGAAGTAGATTGATGCCCTTGTTAACTGACATGCTATATTATAAGTAAAAAATACTGAATATACACAGAAGTGTGAAAAATTACATATAATAACTAAAGGGTAAGAAAATGCGTATTTCTGCATACCACAGTTTCTTTTCTTTTTTCTGTCGGCCATAATTGCAGATGAAAAGTATTTTGCTTTTGCTAAAACATAAAAATGATCACAAATGACAAAAGTGAATGTTTAATCCAAATCATACAAATTTTACATACGTGATCACATACTTCAGTCTATAAGTTAATCGAAAGTCTTATTAGTTAACTAATGACCATTTGAGGCTTTTGTGTGTAAAGTTTTTTCTTGTGATAATGTCTTACAGTAAGTTTACCGTGATTAAGAGTTTCTAGTCTTCTCTATTTTACATTTCTTTTAGTATCATGTATTAAACTCGCATTTATGCTAGAGAACATGTACATGACTTATTACAAGACTAACTTTTCCTTCCTTGAAAATTTCTGTAGGCCTAAGTTATAGAGAACTTGATGAGAAAGTGGAGAAAGATGCAAGTGTTCTAGTTTGTTGGAAATAAACAATTATTGTTGGTGAAGAAGATGACAAAATCCAAACTATGCAAGACTCTGTGAAGCTGAACAAGAAATAAAGAAAACTGAACGTTTTAATAATCAATGTTGTATATACACACCAAGGATGTTATCATGTCTATTATAAATGAGTTAATAACACTTATAATTCCATACATATGTAAAATAAAATTGTTTATGAATGAGATAGCCATTATCTATTAAGAATAATAACTTGAACTTTGTTGCCTTTGTTATTATTCTATATCTGTAATTGTACAAAGATAATAAACTGTTGAGTTGTATAAATTGTTTTGTCCTTTGCAAATATAACAATGAATGTACTACCATATTTGTGGTAATTTTAAAATAGTAACACTGCACAACAATTTTTTTGAAAAGTTTTACTTCCTGGAAAGCTTTTGCTGATTGTGACAAGTACCTGGTGGGTGGGTATGCAAAAATATAGTTTTGGTTTTGCTTCATCACATAGAAACTCTGAGAATAACTGGCAATAATGCATTTAATATCATGTTGCAGTGTCCAACAGTAGTCAGCAAGCATTGATGGATTCCAGTTGCCCTTATATTGTTTTTTCCATTGTAGCAATATCCTGGTGAAACCAAGATTTCGATGAAATGGTAAGTGATGGGCAAATTTGGACGTGATTTTCGTGATCAGCAGCCAAAAATCTATAAGAAACACTCAACAGTGTTCGAGAAGCAAAAATTTGTGCTGTGTAATTAGACTTTAATAAAGTAAAAACCATACAGATAATTATTTTTTAATTCTCTGTAGTTTAACTGAAAAAGACTTCAAAAATTAAAGTGATAATAAATTTACAGTTTAGACATCAGATAACAATAGTTACACCTAAACAGCTATTGAAGTGTATCATCTCCACAAACAGGTTTAAACAGTCAAGTAGGTTTTGTAATATATTTATTGTGTTAATACTTTAACAATAGCATAATGCCAGGTGATGACATATGAACAGCAACCTGAAATTAGGTTCTTAAAGTGAAGTATTTAAAATAGGAGATTCATTTTAAAAAGGCTTAGCTTGTAATGCCCAGTAATTTAAAAATATTAAAATGTTTTTTTATTCATAAACTAGTAGAAAAGCTAAATCTTCCCTCCCTGACTTCATGAGATTTTGTTTTAAAAATTAGTACTCAATGCCACAAAAACTATCCAATTGATACAAATCTTATCTAAAACAAACAGCAGTTTATATGGTGAATTAACTTTAATTTTCAGCCTCAGCTTACTAATAACTGAGCTCTTCATTATAAGAAAATTTTGCTTTCCATTAACTTTTGTAAAGATCTTAAAATACATTCACAAGGACAGTCATGTATTCAATGTTTTTAAATTGGCATGTTTTTTTCGTTCTTGTAAACAAATTTCTTGTAGGAGAATGGATGCAACGTTACTTAAAACAAGGACAGGTGACATGTTAAAACTACTATTGATGTTTTCAATGGCAAAATACATTCTTTATATCTGAAAAAATACTGCAGATCATATTCTGATTTTAAAATGCATTTATGTTGTACATCTACACTAAAGTAGGGTACATACTTATTTTATATGCATAGAATATTTACATGTATGCACAAATATGATAATTTTATAAAAATTTCTAGAGTGTCATACACTAATAGTAAATTCAGCTTCCAATTGTATAGAGTTATTTAATTAATCAAATAGATAGCAAAGTCGTATCTGGAGAAATAAAATCATGATTCTGTGATAGTTTTTATGCCAAAATTCATTCGGAGCTTGAGATTCTGAATCCATGATGAACCAGAAATTTCACAAAGAGTTCCTTAAATATAGTTTGTATAACCACTTGTAAAACTAAACTGAAACTTTTTTTTTGTACTAAACTTCACATTTCGAGTTACTGTCGTGATTACAAAACAATACATTTAAAAATACAAGTGTACTAAACTTCACATTTAGAGTTACTGTCGTGATTACAAAACAATACATTTAAAAATACAAGTGTATGACCATGCTGATGTTTAATATTCTTGTGACTGCTATTTAAATATTCCTAAAATTTCGATACATAACCTGGGTCCACAAAAGTAGTAGTATTATATGTGGGCCTCCAAAAATATAATAGTTTAAAAAGACTAAACCACTGCTTTTTTTTAAAAAAGAATGAGCTAGGGAAGGAACCAATCTGAAAAAAATCTACATCATTAATCTTATCATAAAGATTAATACTTAATCAAATAATGTTATCCCTTTGTTACAAACTACAATAAGTTTGAAAATATGTATCTTTTGAAATCATAAGTTATTTAAATTGTAATTAAACATAGAATCAGCACTTAACTGTATTATCTCTTCCAAATATATTTAATATACAAGTACTAAATGTCAAAACTACAAAATAAACTTCACAATCAAATGTTAAATTTTGTAATGAAATACAAATTAAAGTATAATTCTTTTAAAAAATGAACTCAATACTCCTCAAACACATGGATTTAAATTCCAGTGTTTTAAATATAGGTTTTAATAAACATCCTCCTTTATATGTATTTTAGTAAGGACAAAAACATCTCCAGTGATTTAATCTTTGAATTAACAAATTATTTTTGTTTATTTGTGTTATTTATCTGTTTTATCTCAATTTTTCTTTGTCTCACAATCAAATTTCACAGATTTGGTTTACTGACTCTGAGTGCTATAAGCTTACAACTGAGATGCAGTGTAATCCAAAATGTCTGTAGAATTTATTCAGATATAAATATTGTATTTTCTCATTGAAAACATCAAATGCAGTTTGATTTACCAATCTTTACTGCAAACAAGTGTACACCAGTTCTGTTGATGCTAATAAAGGAATATTCAATTTTTTAAGAATGCTAAATAAATTAAGTGTATGGAAACCCATCATAGGTTAGAATGAAGAAGTTGTCCATTAGATTACTATGAGGTCTTATTAATAATTGTTCATAGGCTTCTATTTTGAATTATGTTAAGATAATAATTTATCTTAATTTTCAAAGTACGAGGTATTAAATTGTATTCCCCATAATGTGTATAAAGTTTAGTTTTATTTGAATTTTTGGCTTGGTTATATTCAAAAGTTATTTATACACTCACCAGAAATTCATCCTAATGAGATTATAACTTTCTTATAATTTTGAACACATGCTCACCTCACATTTGTGAACCTCAAGTATATTATGGACACTGTTTGATATTCAGTTTTTTTCTAATTCATTGATATATTTAACTTTTAATACAACAAATGATCTCAAATGGAGATTAAAAGCACTTTGTAAACATACCATAAAACTCCTGTTCAATCCAGACAAAAAGAGTTGAATTTTACAACACTTGTTTGTAAACAGTACATAAATGCCAAAACTTTTGATTAAAAAAGTGAAATCGGATAAATTCTTGATAGCAATTATGTTGCATAAATCAATTGTAAATTTAGCATTTTAAGTTTAAAATCTCCTTGGGTTTTATATAGAGAGACATGTAGGCTAATAGTACCATTAAAGTTGTTTGAATTATTTTATTTTCAATTTATTAATTGTGCAATTGTTATTAAATACAATGGATCAGAAAATAAACAGTAAACTCCTAGTTTACCACACTGTGCATTCCTCTAGTTCATATTTGTTTAATAATACCTATTATCTATCACAGTTAAATAAGTTGTAATGTAACCAATAAAAAATGCTCATGTAAGCTTGTTATATTAAACACTTCAACAAAATAACAAAAAGGTATGTCAAATTCAAAAGTTTTGCTTTAACCAAAAGATGCTTTTACACCTCTTTAAGAGACACATAAAAGACAGCCAATCATCAAAGTTTGAGATCAACCTCGTGAGCACAATTAATTCATGTCTCAAGACTATATTTATAAAAACTGTAAATGCCTGATAAATTTGTGGTTGATCAGTGCCTGCTGTCAAGAATTATATTCAACAGGTTGTACCTGGGGACACACTTTGGAATGTACTTGGTGGAATTCTGATTCAATTGCTTCAGTTTTCATATTACTGTTGTCTTCATACTAAAGATATAAAAGCAATTCATTTAAAATTGTGCTCTCTGTGGACCCTAGAATAAATTTAGTATTTGTTAATTATGGATAATTCTTTTTAAATCTAAATATATTAACACACAACAGAGGCATAGGCAGCAACCAGGATTGTGTGGGGGATCTTTTCTTCTACTCAAAGAATTTAAGTTATCTACATGAAAGTCATGTATTTATCTTTTAAAAATCAGTGGACCTATTCAACTTTTTAGAATATTGAAGTATCAGTATAACTATCTACAATTTGAACAATGCCTTAAAAATGGTGGCCTTCTTAGTTATAGGAGAGTGTCCTTCTATCTGACACAAGTGGTTACCATGTGAAATTAAATTCATATTAAGGGGCCCATTTTACGAGGAAGTGTTAGTTAATTTGCTATGACTTTTTCTTCTCATTAATTTATAATATTGCTTATCTGTTAAACTAGTTGGATTAAATATTGTGAATTTTATATATCCAATCAAACAAAGCAAACTTTAGCCACAAATAACCAAAGGTGACCACAATGGGAACATTCATACCTGTTTAAGTTTATCAGCTTGTACTTCAAGACGTTTTTCTAAGGAACTACGTTTGTTGATGCATAATTGTTCCATTTCTTTTTTCTTCTGGTCATCTTTCACCTTCTCCATAGCTTTTTCTAATTCTGACTTCTTCCCAAGTACATTTTTACCACTAGAATGATTGTGATATAAATACATTTATGTCTAAAAATAAATGACATTCTTTTGCTCATGTTTTAATGATAATATACATAGAACGCAAAAATCTTATGAACATCCTAGTAATGGGAAACATGACTCGAGACAGTTAAGACTTTGTGGGAAATATGTATGTTATTAATTTTCAACCTGTCCATGTTTCTTTCTTTCTCTGTTTGTTTTTTTATTATAACGAAAAAGTTAAAAATATTTAATAATCTATAAAATAGTTTCGTTGCTGTAAGTTTAGTCTATGAACAATGTTAAAAATGAATTCAAAGTGTCACAACACTTTATTTTGAAAACTGTTTGCGAGGTAAATTAAGCACAACTGAATTAGAATTGGCTTTCCAAGCTCTTCTGGTAGATCACGCTTGGCTTAGCATGTACACTGAAGAAAATATGCCTAGCAGAGTGAAATGATAGTAATTTTTTCCACAAGAATACAGTATGTGAAGTTATATATTTATATAGCTTTGTAGCATTAATGCCACTTACTTATTTTTCTAAATTATTCAGTTTTGTTTGTTTTTTGGAATTTCGCACAAAGCTATTCGAGGGCTATCTGTGCTAGCCGTCCCTAATTTAGTAGTGTAAGACTAGAGGGAAGGCAGCTAGTCATCACCACCCACCGCCAACTCTTGGGCTACTCTTTTACCAACGAATAGTGGGATTGACCGTCACATTATACACCCCCACGGCTGGGAGGGCGAGCATGTTTAGCGCGAACCCGCGACCTTCGGATTACGAGTGCACGCCCTAACGCACTCGGCCATGCCAGGCCAAATTATTCAGTAAGAAATGTTTTTAAATGTTCAACTGTTTCTCTGATTCATTAAATACGCGTAATAAATTCATTTCACACCAAAATCAGTAACTGGTATGCTCCTGAATTATTTTTAGTTCCAACTTATGTGTCATTTCGTAAGTAATCTATAAATGTCGAATACATAAATTTGATACCACAAATGATAAATACTATATTATTGTTAACAAATACAAAGTTTGAATTTTATGCAACGGCATTAAAATCAATCTGTAGTACCCACCACTTATATGGCCACTCTTAACTGACTGTAGAATTTGTGTCCACAGCTTTGCGTATAGCGTACATTCAGTGGCACATATATTACAAGTTTGAACCTTTGAATTTTGTTTCACAGCACAGCATACTCGTATTAGCCGCTGGCTTGTGCCTAATCACTACGAGATGTTGTAGCATCGCTTTTTTTTTTAAGTTCGTTCTCTTAAATTATTTGGTAAAAATAAGGCCAAATCATGTTCAAGTAAAGATAAAAAAGGAATTAATTTCTTCTTTAACATCCATACTAGTACACAATCATACTGGTAGATCTAACTTCACAAGGAACGTTTTCACTTTAAAATTTAACAGAGAATTACTAAGTACTACGACTACGTACTCGTAAGAATAAATTTCCTTATACGGTTTCGTCGCTACTCGATCGATTTACTTAATATACGCAATAAAACAGATCTAATTACTTTGACTGTAATTCTCATTAACCGAAAACTGACTACTTCACTAATTTTTACTTTCATAATGTGGCTTTGTTTGTATACACTTCATGAAATATCTCGATTACTAATTTTCACGAACATTTAAGATACTCTAAGGCTAATTTTATAAACGTATTTGATTTTAACACCTTTTACCAACATACCAATTAAAACATTGAAAACATACCTTAAGTTGTAAGAAAGGCTATAAAAAATATTTTAATAAACGAGATCTTCGAACATTATTATGGTTAGATAGAGTTAGCTATAGGAGTTACAAGAAAGCCGTTTGCCAGAAATTTCGATGAGGGTGAAATCATATAACTGACTTCTAACCCACAACGCCGAAGCTTGCATGGCATAATGCTTTTACTAATTTGGGTAAAGAGCGATAGAGTATTCTGACATTTCAGTTGTTATAACTTTAAAAAAATATAAAGAGCCAGTTAATAAACAACACCAAGTTGTTCTTCTTTTATGTGTAATAGGTACTTCAGCGTTACAATGACGTATTATTGAGTTTTAGTGAAGTTACAAATCAGTATTTTGTGTGTATGTCACTAATTATGTCCAACTGTGAAACTTTATAATTACAGAATTGAGGCAACAAAGACAACTACATGTTTCACAACTGTTTCATTTATTACTACTACGGTTTCGCCGATGACCATTCATTACCGACAAATCTATGCTAGTAATAAAAGAAATAGTTGTGGAACTCGCAGTTGTCTTTATTTTTCTCAGCATTGTGTTATATGTATATCATTCAGTACTCAAATGCTCTCTTAGTTGAAAATAATGTCCAAACGCTATAAAATTCAAATATTTCCCGCCTACTAATTTAATATTTTACTCAGCTAAAAGTTCTTGAAGTTTAATTACTGCTTTGCTCCATGTTTCAAAGCATAAAAATAGACGAGAAAGGTAAAGGTCTACCGGTTTACGGTTGTAGATGCAAATATTATTTCCTATCACATTGTGTTCATGTTTATAAACGCCACATACAAATAATTGCAGTGGTTATAAATCAACCTTAACCGCTTCATACCTATTAAATCCCAATGATACACTACACTCTGTGTTTTGGACGGTTTGTTTGCTTGTTTTGAATTTCTGGCAAAGCTAAACAAGGGTATCTGTGCTAGCCGTCCCTAACTTAGCAATGTAAGACTAAAGAGAAAACAACTAATTAATTATCACCACCCACCGCCAACTCTTTTACCAACGAATAGCAGAATTGACCGTCACATTATAAGGCTCCCACGGTTAAAAGGGAAAATGTGTTTGGTGGGGGATTCGAACCCGCAAACCTCAGATTACGAGTCGAACGCCTTAATCCACGTTGCCATGCCGGGCTTGTTTCGGATGGTATGCAACGTTGTTTTTCACTCTTTTTATTTCTAATTACATAAAATTGAAGTTATTCGATCATAATTTTATTACACTATAATAAAAATGTGTATACTTTATTGGTGTTCTTTATAACTATTTGTTACGTTTCTGCGTTTACGCAAAAGATAACAAGTTTTTAAATATATATATATATATATAGGCGAGAAAATCGCAGTTACAAGACAGTCAAGTCCATATGTATGTAATAAAAAAAATAACTTCATGACAAGAAACACACTTGAAATTAAAATGTATCTCAGAACGGTTGGTATGGGTATTAACACTTTTATTGATAAGCAGAGAACAACCTTTCGACCTTTCTAGGTCATCTTCAGTTCTTTTTTGTTGTTGTTTTGAATTAAGCACAAAGCTACACAATGGGCTATCTGTGCTCTGCCCACCACGGGTATCGAAACCCGGATTTTAGCGTGTAAGTCCGCAGACATACCGCTGAGCCACTGGGGGGCATCTTCAGTTCAACAGACACATTGCAACTAATCGTTGCCAGACATATATCTTATGGACGAAACGTGTACGGGATTTTAGGGAACGTTGCATGTGGTTGTCAGGTTATTTATTGGTCCAGTATAAACGTGTTCCTTTATATTGATTTGATTTTGGTTTTAGTAGATGTATAAGTAGGGCTTCTTTGATTTTGCATTTGTTTCCCCACTTAGTATCTAGTAGTTTTTATGGTTATGTTGTGTTTATCTAATTTGCAGTGTTCAAAGATGTGTGAAACTGATACACAATTCTAAACAGAAACCCACAGAAAATCACCCACTCTGGATTACTCATTCCTTGTGACTCAGCACATGAAACAAAACAAAAACTCAACATATTAAGTAACCAAATAAATACAGCCACAAAATTATGCTCACCTGATAAAATTAACGATGAAATCAACATAATAAAACAACACTTCATCAACATCATTAAATTTCCTCAAAAAACCGTGGAAAAATTATACACCCACATCTAGACCAACAACAAACAAACAACAATAAATCCTACGATACAACAAACTACAAAACCTTATACTGCTGTACACCACATGTTCCCGACATCAGCGATAAAATAACCAACACTTGGAAAAAACTTATAGCAAAACACAACATTCCAGTGAACACCAAATTTATTCAAAAACCAGGTACAAAACTAAAGTCCATATTATGTAAAAACTACACTGACAAACACAATAGCAACATAATTTAAAAAATACAATGCAACAACTGCCACGACTTCTATATTAGAGAAACAAGCAGAAAAATAGAAACCAGATTCAAGGAACACAATAAAACACCTTCACACGTTTTTGAACACTGCAAATTAAATAAACACAACATAATCATAGAAAACACCCGTATGCTAAGCAAGGAAACAAATAAAAACAAACGCAAAATCAAAGAAGCCCTACTTATACAGCAACTAAACCAATATAAAGGAACACCTTTATACATATACTAATTGACAACCTAACATCTAACTGCAACGCCTCCTACAATCCCGTACCCGTTTATACTCTCGTCCCTAAGACATGTGACTGGCAACGGTCACATTCTAATTCTGTGGCCCGGCATTGCCATGCGTGTTAGGGCGTGCGACTCGTAATCAGAAGATCGCAAGTTCGCATCCCCGTCGTGCCAAACATGCTCGCCCTTTCAGCCGTGGGGGCGTTATAATGTTACGGTTAGTCCCACTATTCATTGATAAAAGAGTAGCCCAAGAGTTGGCGGTGGGTCGTGATGACTAACTGCCTTCCCTTATGTCTTACACTGCTAAATTAGGGACGGCTAGCACAGATAGCCGTGTAGCTTTGTGCGAAACTCAAAAAACAAACAAACAATTCCAATTCTATCTTTCTTAACGTGAAGATAGATTGGGAAGATCGAGACGTTGTTTACTGCTTATCAATAAAAATATTAATACCCATACCAGCCGTTCTGAGATACAAAAAGGCCTGGCATGGCCGAGCGCGTTAAGGCGTGCACTCGTAATCCGAGGGTCGCGGGTTCGCGCCCGCGTCGCGCTAAACATGCTCGCCCTCCCAGCCGTGGGGGTGTATAATGTGACGGTCAATCCCACTATTCGTTGGTAAAAAAGTAGCCCAAGAGTTGGCGGTGGGTGGTGATGACTAGCTGCCTTCCCTCTAGTCTTACACTGCAAAATTAGGGACGGCTAGCACAGATAGCCCTCGAGTAGCTTTGTGCGAATTCCCAAAAACAAACAAACAAATGAGATACAAAAATACTTACATTCTTATATAACCAGTTTTATCCACTAGCAATAGTTTATCGGGAACATGTCAGATTACCTGTCATCAGGTTCTGACCAATATCTACGAAACACTTTTTTTCAATCTATTACAGGTGGAAGAAACTCGTTACACGATACAAAATGGACCATTAACCGACACTTGAAACTTCTTTTAATAATCAAGCTTACATTTTGTTATTAAACAACAATTCTCGGTGAACATTTTTTCTCTCGAATGATTCTCGGCATGGATTTGGCAGCTTTTGGGGAACCACCAGACCTTCTTCAGGAAATTTCACATCGTTAGTACCAGACATGCTGCTACTTCTAGGACCAGGGCCTACAATTTCCTGTTCCTCAAGTTCTGTTCTGTCGGATTCGGATAGCATATCCGGCGCTATAGACAGAGAGTTTAATCGGTTATATAGACTGAAATTTGCTCGATACTAAATGTATCCGTTAAACAGATTACTTTCTATAATGACAGCTAAAATATCAACTGGGTTATCTGTTTGTATCTCTTTTAACAGTAAGCAATTATTTTGATTAATATGATAAAGTTAGGTGACTATATGAATCCCTTTAAACCTTAGCTTGTGTTAATAAATGTATTCAAATTAACAAGTTAAAAGAGTTCTCTATTATTTGTATTTCTGGCTGTACAATTTTAATGGCCATTGCCACTTTGAACTTTAATATATTTTTTATGTTGCATAAAATATACTGCCAAAGCTTTCGAACTTAATTTTTTATGATCAGGTAGAGGGCGTGGCCATGGGTTTCTTTCTGTCTTTCCCAACACTGGCAAGCTTATTCCTTTTGTACAACAAAAGACAACGGCTTGACAATTGTACGAAAGATATAAAACCTTTATATTACACAAACCTACGTTTGTGACACTTTTGTTTTATTTCACAATAAGAATTAAGCTAATTCGTCTTTAATATATTCAAACAAACAACACCTTAGCATTATTTTTTCAGTTGAATTTGAAAAGTATTTCAAACTCACATTTCTAAACAACACATTGAAAGAAACATACACAGGTCTTTGTTATAATTATGAAACTTTTACACTAGAATCGTTTAAATATAATCTTATCGAGGTTTTAAGAACTTAAATAGTAACTTAACTTACTTCAAACATGACTTTCTAAAAATAATTCGGGTTCTTGACAGGATTTTATACTTACTGACGAGAATGTCAAATAAGAACTAGGAAACTAAATAATATTAACAACGTGTGATAAGCATTCGGTAACCAACTCCCTTATTAATCTAGTAAATCCTTGTTAAAGTTTCCTACTGGATGTTGTTGTTTTGAATTATGCACAAAGCTACTCAATGGACTATCTGTGCTCTGCCCACCACGGGTATCGAAAATCGTTTTTTAGCTGAGCCGCCTGGGGACCTCACATTTGGAAATGAAACCTATTCTCAAACACACCTTTGGTGTGTCTATACGAACTCCTCTTAACTATTAAATTTTTAGATATAATATAATAATATACATTTTTATAATAATAAAATACATCAGTTCCTTATCGTTTATAGAGGTTCTTTCGGCTTGAAAGTTTTCCCTACCAGATGTTTCAGCCAAAGTATTGTGAGAACATTGTATTCCACCGATAACAAGTCACATAATTTCCTCTATGCTACGGAATGTGACTGGTATTAAATTCTGTCATATTAACATTATATCAAAGATAATAGATGAAAAAACGTTAATGTTCCAAGAGGCTCTGGACGTTAAAATTTTCCTATCGGAAATAAACGTTATACAGAAACGCCCCCCAGTGGCTCAGCAGTATGTCTGCGGACTTACAACCCTAACAACGGGGTTTCGATACTCGAGATAAGCAGAGCACAGATAGCCCATGGTGTAGTTTTGTGCTTAATTCAAAATAACAACAACATACAGAAATATTTTAACCTATTAATTAATTTAATGAATAAGAAAATAATAATTAGTGCATAAAACACCAATTACTTGAACTGTGCACTATAGTACACACTGAATTGTAATTATTGTTTGTTTTTCACATATCACCAATAATTATTATAGTATAATTTGAGAAACCCAGTGAAAACACTCGATCAGTTGAATGAACTCGTGTTTTATAAACTTTTACTTTGATTCGCCATTTCAGCAGAGTGGTAAAAGACATTCAGCGAGACTGAGAGCTTATGACAATAAAAACCAGGTTTCGATATCCAAGGTGGGCACAGTACAGATAGCCTAATATGTATCTTTGTACTTAACTATGAATAAACACACAAAAACATTATAACAATGAACAACAGAGAATCCGAGTTTTACTGCACAGCTGTGACCTTAGTTTTGACTTATTGACTTGGTTATTTAAAATTGCTTCAAGTTGTACTTTTACGCTTGGTCTATTTAAATTAAGATTAAGAGATATGATTTTCGGACTTTAACGCCAAATGACATCGAATAAATTGGTACTTATTTTTACTTGTAATATTACACATGAAATATGACCCTACCCACACCTCTCTCTGCCCATGATCAACGTCTACATTCAAACCAGATTTAGTGCGCAAGGTGATGTCCATGAGAGCTTTTTCTGGAATGAGTCACACGAATAAGGTGTTTTAGCAACTCGGCGTGGTCGGTTACACTATCGATCGTTTCATGAAAGTTTTATTACTCTGAAGTGAAACTAAAAGGTAGTTCTTTCAGGCTTACCTAGAATGTAAAGTATTAACACTCTACCGGCTATCGGTAAAATATACGATCGTATTTTCAGAATAGTTTAAATATAATCTGAAATAATAATAAGCTCTAATTTCTTGCGTTAGCAGTGTGAATCTGTAAAAAAAACATCAATAGCTCAGTCACATGCGTGGATAGACTGATTTTATAAATAGGATTTTAATACGAATATTTTGTTGTTGCTACTGGAAAAGAAGGAAGACATTTCGCTAGCATAACTTTCACTTGACTGCTTTATTCATCACCAATCGAGTTTATTTTGAAATGATCGGTGCAGCACAATAAATAAAATGACTTAATCTTTTACATATAAATAGGCTATTTTTTGTACTTAAATAAAAGAAAACGGTCTTACATAGTTTGTTTGTTTTTGGAGTTTCGCACAAAGCTACTCGAGAACTATCTGTGCTAGCCGTCCCCAATTTAGCAGTGTAAGACTAGAGGGAAGGCAGCTAGTCATCACCACTCACCGCCAACTCTTGGGCTACTCTTTTAACAACGAAAAGTGGAATTGACCGTCACATTATAACGCCCCCACGGCTGGGAGGGCGAGCATGTTTAGCGCGACTCGGATGAGAACCCGCGACCCTCAGATTACGAGCGCATATCTTAACGCGCTCGGCCATGCCAGGCCAGGTCATACATAGAGGTAAACAAATAAAAGTTTTAAATACATATTATGTACTGAAACTATTACACCACATTAATTAGGGACTATTCCCAACTAACCAGTTTCATTTTATATTACTTTAAAATGAGTTGATTAACCTTATTACTTGGAGGCATATCATCACTTCTACAGAAGGTAGAAATTTTGGTATACACTTGAAATACCCAGATCACATTGTTAGAAACCGTATATCAAGTCGTTTTTTTGATGTTATCATATCTAGAGACGGTAGAGATTCTGGTACACAGTCGTAACAATCAGATCACATGGTTAAAAACCGTATATCAAGGTGTTCTTCTGATGTTATCACTTCTAGAGATTTTTAAAATTCTGGTACACAATTGAAATAATGAGATTACGTAGTTTAAAACCGTATATAAAGGTATTCTTTTGAAATTATCACTTCTAGAGATGGTAGAGATTTTGATATACAGTCGTAATAATCAGATAACACAATTAGAAACCATAAATCAGTCGTTCTTCTGACGTTATCACTTCTATAGATGGTAGATTTTCTGGTATACAATTGTAATAATCAGATCACATTGTTGAAAACCGTATATCAAGTCGTTCTTGTGATGTTATCACTTATAGAGATGGTATAAATCCTGGTACACAGTTGAAATAATCAGATCACACAGTTAAGAACCGTATAAAAAGTCGTTCTTCTAATGTTATCACTTCTATAGAAGGTAGAGATTCTGGTTTCGAGTTCAAATATTTAGATCTCAGAGTTAATAACCGTGTATCAAGTCGTTCTTCTGATGTTATCACTTCTATAGAAGGTAGAGACTAGTATACAGTTGAAATAATTAGATTTCATAGTTAAAAACCGTAAATCAAGTCGTTCTTTATATTTACCACTTCTATAGAAGGTAGAGATTCTGGTATTCAGTCGTGATAATCAGATAACACAGTTAAGAATCGTATATTAAGTCTTTCCTCTGATTGTATTACTTCTATAGAAGGTAGATGTTCTAGTATACAGTCGTAATAATCAGATAACGTAGTTAAGAACCGTAATTCAAGTCGCTCTTTTAATATTATTATTTAATACACGCTTTTATCCGTGATAGATGTATTTTTAAGAATACGCTGTACTCCAAGTGTTTATCTTATAATTATTACAATGTTTATGTAACAGATACAGTCTTCATAGAAGATTAACCATTGTTAATTGGTAAACTGAAATTAACGGGTGTACACAAAGAAAATTACGTCGATCCTCGAAGTAAATCTGTAACCGGAAAGAGGATATGTATATGAAACTACAAAAGCAGCTTCCGTTTACTTTATAATATTCTGTATTGAGTTTTACTATTCTATATTTACGAGGCCATAATTTACTTTTCTCATGCATTCTGTACCGTAATATCCTCAGTTGTTAGGTTATCGACATCATCGGCTTGTTATTCGCAGCTGATAAACAAAACATGAAAAGGTTATTCTAGAATACTGGACTACATCTTATTCATACAACTTCCGAATTTTGTTTTTATTAATCACAAAGCTACACAAGAGGGTTTCTAAGTTGTGCTCAACGTAGAAATCCAAACCTTATTTTAATTCTGTTGTTTAGTTTTGTTGTTGTTTAGAATTAAGCACAAAGCTGCACAATGGGCTATCTGTGCTCTACCCACCACGGGTATCGAAACCCGGATTTTAGCGTGTAAGTCCGCAGACATACTGCTGAGCTACTGGGGGGCTATTTTAATTCTAAAGCCCTAAGACTTGCACATGTGACTCAGCATACAAATAAACTTTTGGTTTCAGTGAATATTATTTAATTGCATTTAATATAACCGCAATTACTTTTAATGTTTTCTAGTATATTTCGAAAACTAAGGTATTTTTGTAAGCGAGGCTGATTGCAGTTGCTCAAGTACTCTCTCGAAAGGCATTTTTCCCCCTTCTGTCACAGTTTTCATTATATTAAGCATTCATACACTGATGGAAAGACATAAAGAACACATTATATCGATTGACCTTACACAATGACAGAAGTAATGTTTAAAAAGATATTGAATTTCAATTTTCAATTCCCCCAAAGTAGCAGTTATAATTTGAACTACTCATGGCCAAAATCACCTGGAGATTCAACAGTGAGTTTGATGGTTTATAACACTATAAACCAGGTTTCGATACCAGCGGTTAGCAAGATTACAAACAGCTAACTCAATATGTAGCGCAGTACTTAAAAAAAAGTAAAAATAAACAGGCCTACTATTTTTTACTTAGAAAAAATTTAAAATGTGGCATAAAATTTTTAAAATATACTAGAAAATAAGAAATAAAGAGTGCGAACGTACAACGCTAAAATTCAGGGTTCGTTAATCCAATACAGCTTTGCTTTAAAAGAATCAAACAAATAGACCCAAGTTACCTTTGTTATATTATAAAACGTGTTACTCTAACTGGATTGTTTAGTTGTAAAGTTCATACTAAATATAGTATTTATTAACATCCAACATTTTAAGTAAAAGTAGAATATGAATAAATCATTCTCAACAAAACCATTACTAATTTATATTCAAGTTATTGCTTTTATGGACGACAGTGGCCTGGCATGGCCGAGCGCGTTAAGGCGTGCGCTCGTAATTCGAGGCTCGCGGGTTCGCGCCCGTATCGCGCTAAACATGCTCGCCCTCCCAGCCGTGGGGGTGTATAATGTGACGGTCAATCCCACTATTCGTTGGTAAAAGAGTAGCCCAAGAGTTGGCGGTGGGTGGTGATGACTAGCTGCTTTCCTTCTAGTCTTACACTGCTAAATTAGGGACGGCTAGCACAGATAGCCCTCGAGTAGCTTTGTGCGAAATTTCAAAACAAACAAACAAACAATATGGACGATATGCCAAAAGTTGGGGAGTTACTTAACGCCGCAAGAGATAAAACTCAAATATATCAAAACATCAAATGTTTTGCACGTGTGTGTTGGGATTATTGATTGCTCGCGGCAAAACGCAACTAGAAGTACTCTACCAGTTTCTTTTGTAGATATGTGAGGCTACATAGATTTTACAAATATGGTGGGAAAATATTTTAACCATGAAAGTCAATATGTTGGAAAGTCATTACTTTTCCTTGACTTTACCCAAGACGATAACTTTTCAGAATAATTACACCCTTTTAATACTTACGTATGCCGTCTTACTGACTTCTCGGGCCAATTCACCAAACAACTGTCGAATCGGTTTTACTTTCTTACCAAACAAAGTATAACAACATTTCAGATGGTTCTATGTGAAAGTTTGTTATATCACCTCCTTTTACATTTCGCAGTAAGTAAGCGCAAAGCCAGATAAGACACCAAAGTTTAATCTCTCGAGTTTGAAAAAGCTCAATACTTTTCTCGCGATTTAACTGCACGAACCAAACAAAGCTGCTATAGGGTGTAGCTGAACAGAAGATTGCGTGGCGCGTGAATAACATGCTACTTTCAAATACACATTTAAACACACTAAATATTATACTCATACATACTTATAAACGTAAATTACATTATAAACAAAAGCTTGGAAACAAAGTTACTTAGAGTACGTACAGTTATGGGAATTAGTTCTTTTTCTTTTTGCCAAAGCCCAGTCTTACTTTTCCATGTCATCTAAAAGCACGGCTTATACCAAATTTATGTTTAGTGTATCTATCTATTACCTTTTTACTTACGTAAGAAGAGGCGGTCTTTGATTCTGTTACTCTGGTTTGATTGGTCAACTTGGTAAATGGTCTATTCAGTACAATGGATTTTAAAGTAAAATCTCAGAGAAATAACTGCTCTGAGTGAATTAATAATTTTATATTCTGTATGACATTTTTGTTTACTAATATATTGTAGAGTACATATAAATAAATAAAAAATAAGGCTTAATTAACTGTTGTTTTAATCTTTTTCCTCATCAAATCTTTTGTGGACTAGAATCGTGTTAGCAATAACTTGAGAATTTTTGGTGTTATTTGACAAAATATCAGTCAGTACGAGGGTGACATTATGTGATCAACAGTTCATGTTGCTTAATAAATTCACCTCATAACAATAACTTTAGAGTTTTATTACGCCAATCATATTATTGAAGCAATTAAAGCAAGTGTTTAATCACAAATGTTTAAAAGGTTTTGTATTTAAAGCCCTCAGTGGCTCAGCGATAACTATGAAGACTTCTAACAACAAAATACAGACAACTCATTTTGTAGTTTCGTACTTAACAGCAACTAAAACCGTATTTAATAATTCACTATATGTGTGTGGGTGTGTATTTTTGCTATATTATAATGGGTGATAAGATTTCTTATTTGGATGGTTATCTTTCGTTATTTGGCATAAATGATTCAAGAACAACGCGCTGAAGGATAAAAACCATTACATCTCTGGTGTCAGAAGTGGGATTATTTTGATAAAAATAAATAGAATCAAAAATAAACTTAAACTGACGACAGTTCTGAAAATGAGGTTAAAAACCTACAGAGAATGGTGAAAAAAGTAGAAAGGACAACAGACATAAAGAAAGAAAGTATTAGAAAAGTAGAAAAGAAAAAGATAGAAAATGAAAAGAAGATCAAGAAGAAATGTATAGACATTATAGGTCATCATTACATCTCAAGAACATTTAGGAAGTCATGCTTATCAGAAACTTGAAATGTATAATTTTCTCGAGTCAGAACAGTACAATTATAAATATTAAACATATTCCATGACATTATTTTCTCTTGAGGATGACAAGTGAGAGAGTTCCGGAATTCAGAGCAGGTGAGCTGAGTTCGAATCCATGTATTATAGCAAAATAGCCTCTCTACTTTAAGCATTGGGTGCCTTATAGGAGTGATGGTTAATCTATGAATATGCATGGTGACTGTTAGGATGTTGCTGATTTTTTGTCTTGTTGTTTGTTAGAAGCTCAAGATTAGGGATGGCAGCAATTAATCTATGTAGTTTTATCAAAAATACAAATATCCTACAGAAAAGAAGGGTACTAGGTGATTGAATTTAAACATACGAGATTGTTTAGGAAATTTATGAGAGGAAAGCCTCCGAGTTATATGTAGTACATTCTGTAGATAATTAAATAATAAGACCAATTTAATGCTCTGAAGAATACAGATAGATTGTGTAATAGGCACACATACACAGTTTATACCTACTTGTATTTAGATGTGTGTTTTGTTTTTCTTGTTTTTTCACACATAACTGCACGAATTTTAACTATGGAACATAAGTCAAGGATTAGTTGAGAACTTTTTACTGCAGTTACTTATTGTTCTGCACCATGTACCTTCTTAGAGTAAAGTTTCTGTGAAGAATAAAATATTATATGAAAATAAATAGTAATTTTTTAAGCTAGTGAACCGGGTGAAACCAGAAACATATAACTTTCCTTATTTTTCGTTGGGAATGATAAACAGCAACACAGGTAGCACATGTGGTCTGGGAAATAATAAAATCATTGTTATATTTATATAATGCTATGTTCTCTCAATAAGAAACATATTTTGAAGAATTGTTAAAGATTCTTTCTCAGTATCATACAGTGTGTTTAGTTCCTTTTATTTTTCCTGTTTAGTAATGGAATGACCAACCAGCAAATCGAGAAATTTCTCAGTGCGTTGATTAGGTCAGAATATGTTTGACTCTTTATTTATAGCCATCCACGTCGCACCAAACATGCTCTCCTTTTTAGCCGTGGGGACGTTATAATGTTTCAGTCAATACCACTATTCGTTGGTAAAAGAATAGCTCAAAAGTTGGCGGAGGGTAGTGATGACTAGCTGCCTTCCCTTTAGATAAGGGATGGCTAGCGCAGATAGCCATTAAGTAGCTTTGCGTGAAATTCAAAACAAACAAACATTGCGGTTTTATACTGTTTACACTAGAAAGTTTATTTGTGTTATTCTTCACTTGAAATAACTTGTTTTTGATATCTATGTATTTACTGCAGTATTTATAGCTAGCTTAATGGCTTTATTTTCAATTTGAACAAATTGGTTTATTATGTGTTTGAAAACATATACAGTTTGTACTTGTTTGTTTTTTAAATTTCGCACAAAGCTACTCGAGGACTATCTGTGCTAACCGTCCCTAATTTAGCAGTGTAAGATGAGAGGGAAGGCAGCTGGTCATCACCACCCACCGCCAACTCTTGGGCTACTCTTTTACCAACGAAAAGTGGGATTGATCGTAACATTATAATAGCCCCATGGCTGGGAGGGCCAGCATGTTTATCGCAACGCGGGCGCGAACCCGCGACCCTTGGTTTACGAGTCACACGCCTTACGCGCTTGGCCATGCCAGGCCCCAAATTTATACTTGTAATACTGTGAGTGTTTCCAAGTGCTATACATGCCATTTAAGGAGTTGTTAAGGCTGTTGTTGTTGTTTTTTGAATTAAGCACAAAGCTACACGATGTGCTATCTGTGCTCTGCCCACCACGGGTATCGAAACCCTGTTTTTAGCGTTGTAAGTCCGCAGACATACCGCTGAGCCACTGGAGGGCAAGTAGTTAAGGAAACAGAGATGTAAATTTATGAAATAGGAGTTGAATAGTCATTGTATAATCTAGCCATAAGTTATTTGTACCTTAAATTCATAAATTCATCGCTATCATCATTTTTTGTAACTTCTATATGCAAAGTTGTCTGAAAATATCAAGTGTAACTAAATTTTGAGAAAAATAAATAATACTTCTTATTTTCGGTTTACTTCCAATTTTTTTAATGGTCCCTAAAGAATGAGCTGTTTTGAAACTTACTGTATATTACTATAATCTTTTTAATTTTATGATGGTGGTGACTTGGGTATTGTTTGGTGTTTTGAGTTTTGTTTGTTTCAACGTTTCATTGCAGGGTATGCTTTAGTTAAAATATTGAACATAGTTTTAACGGAATTTTAATGAATTGGTCGTTGGACAGATACATAGCCGCATTTACTGTAATGCTGTTTATTTGTAGGTGATATTTGTTCCCCTGATAATACTTATTTTAATTCAACATTTAAGCCTAAGTTAATGGTATATTTAATACCATTGATATGCTTTTAACTGTTTGGATAAATGATAATAAAAACATATTGAAAGGTTAGTTTGTGCATGGCAAAGATTTGGAAAAAGGAAGATTTTCAACATTTCACTCTTTTTAAAGAATTAACGCAGTACAAGAATAAGCAAGTTGGCATATTTCTAACGTTAAAAAACTAGGAACAAATTGAATGAGTTGAAGTAGAAATGAAATACTATACATAAAATTGTAATATAAATTAATGAAACTTGGTTAATTTTGGGAAATATTAATAGAAGGAATTACTTTTAAATTTCGAGTTATTTAACGCGGCTAAACTTAAAAAGTGTAGCAGATGGGATATGGACAATGTTTCATCCATATTATATGTATATAGTCTGACTTTTTATTTATTTATTTTTATTACTTTTTTGAAAAAAAAACGCATCTTGAATGATTGTTTGCTATTTTAGATTTGTTTGTTTCAAAGTGACTACTTAATTATGTAAGGAAAATTACTTCAGAAGAGTGACTGTTTCTAAGTGAAAATCTAATTAAGTAGGTAATTTGGTAATTATAGCTTGTAAATTTCAAGATGAAAAATTACACATTGTTACTAAAATTCAGCCCTTTGTTGCATAAAATTGGCAACTCATCAGAAAGAAATGGTTCTCTCTATAAAATAATTTGCAAACAAATTTTTCATTTGAATACAATACTAAAAATTTTCAAAAATGATTTGAAACAAAAAAGACATGAAAAACAGTTTTGTCTCAACACAGAACAAAAAGTATGATGGTTCAATTAATGTAAATATAAATGAATTGCCCACAGTTGAAGCATAATTCAAAACACTTCTTGAATATTTATAAAATTAGAGAAATTTTGGTTGTTGGTTTCATTTGATTACTGCATTCAAACCTTATAGCTAAAATTTTTCATAAACTATACATCTTATACTTCATCAAAGTAATGCTAAATTTTTGCAACAAAGGTAAAATATTTGCAAAGCTGTATATTTGAATTGGAATGCAGCAATAAAAGTTAGTTTGAAACAAGAGTCAGTGAGCATGGATATGAGACATTCTCTTGGATACAGTAATGCAGCTATTTGTAGGTAGATATAAAAAGTATAAATCATTAAATTGTATATATATACATATATATATATATATGGTTCACATGCTTTCTAGAATTACTGAAAATTTGGAAAGACTGGAAATTTGATAAAGTCCTCCTGTAAGTGTCATGTATAATAACAATGTGAGAAACTTAGAAGCATCTTCAAAGTCTTTGAGACATATTATGCATTAATGTGATGCTTATGTACATTCATCAGCATTCTCTTGTTTGATTTGAACTTCTAACTGTAGAATAACTTTGGATACTGAATTTCTGAAGAAATAACCATATATTCATTTTTTTGTGTATCTTATTATATGAGTAAACTTTTGAGTTAGTTGTTTCATGCTATCTAGCAATTCTAGTTGTACCAGGAAATGTTTTTGACTAGTTGACAGTTAAAATGTTTTAATGTGTGGTAGCAGTAATAAAAAGTTTATTAAATGTGTGGTTTTGAAGTGTGTTTGTGCTAGTATGTACTTTAAACATAATTAATTTGAAACTTTGTCTTATTTAACCAACTGATTATCTAATACATATTATTTTATTTATCTTTCAAACTTGTATAAAATGTACACTAAAATAAATTGAAATAAAGTTAATAGAAATATAATAATGACTAACTAGTATTTTGTTTTTACAATTGAAGATATTTCAAATAAGCCTGTAATACACTTCTTATTTCTATCAGTTTTGTATGGATAACAAGATGATATAGCAGTAAAAACAAAATAGTTATTTGAGTTTATGTAATATATATATATATGTAATATATATTTCTTAATTAGCATAATATGGAGAAGGAGTAAGTTTTGTAGTCTAAGAAATAGAAGTTTTGACTTTATGAATTGAAAAAGTTGTAAGAGATCCTATGCTAGAATTGTGAGAATATAATTTTTACTTTATTTTGTTTAGTTTGCAGTAAGTATGAAAAGGCTTCTTTCAGTTAAGTATTAGAGCTTGTCCAACAACAGTTATTAACTAAAAATATGCTACTTGTGTACAGAATTATATTTGTATGTATAGTGGTATTATTACTGAGGTGAAAATTTATATTCAAAACTTTTTATTGTATGTCTCTCTAGAGATAAAAGGAGCTAAACATGAAATAAATGACTAATTTATTAGTTTGTTTGAGAAGCAGAATTAGATTGTTTAAAGGTTTAAATAGGTTATTTCATTAATGAAGTATATTCAGCTTCATTACCATGAAATATTCTACTTTAAAATGCAATTAGAGGAACATTATTTTTCTAACTTTTCAAGACTGTTATAAATGGTGATTTTTTCCTCCACAAAACTTTTTATATATGAAGTATCTAATATAATTTGATTATTTAGTTTGTAATGCACTTCTTTTACCTCAGCAGTAAGTCTGTAGACTTATAAAGCTAAAAACTGGGTTTCAGTACTTGTAACGTACACTTAACAAGAAATGAAGTTTGTAGTGTTGTATGGTTGCCAAATTTTATGAAATAGTTTACTAGAGATAGTCTGGAATTTTTCTAATTGCTTTTCTCAAAATTTGTGGAAAATGTTTAATTTTAAAGAATGGGAACCCTGAGTTTACAATCAGGGATGGCAGAGTTGGAAAAGTTAACTCTTAATTGTTATAGGCTACCTGATGAAAAATATATTGATGAGAAATTGTAATGAGATAAGAATTGTTACTGGTAATGATGCTGATACAAGTCATGGAAAACTGACTTTAGACATACTGATTGAGATTATATACAATGTAGGATGAGAAAGATTTCTTGAAATGACTTATGATGGTTTCTGCATCAAATGCTAAGAGCATCCACAGGAGATTCCATTTTCATCTTTATTGTCGATCTTTACTGATAATTTTGGTTGTGGTTACAGGAGTTAAAAGTGTGGAGAAAGTTCTTTGGTATGTAGGTAATGTTTTTAAAAGAGTTTTTTCTAAAATCCAAATCTTTAGCTTACAACAGGAAATATTTGTAGTATCACAGTTTTCCTAAGGAAAGTGTAATTAGGTTTTCTTTGATAAGTACGAGAAAATTGTTTTACCCAGAATAAATTCTTACATATGTAAAATTAAAGTTTATTTTATTTCAAATTTAAGATAAATCAACAATGCAGTGTTTTTTGCGATAGTAGTTTTATCATCTCATATTTTGTATATCAATTTAAAAAATGCTTGAAACTTGATGTGTAAAGTTGTGTAAAAGCTCTTGTTTCAGTTTTTAGATGTACACAAATGCTGCTTGTAACTGGTGTAGTTGGTGCTAAAAGTATGTTTTTCTTGCTACTTGAGTAGTGATTTTTGGATTTTTATTTTTAGATGAAATCTGTAGTAACCCCTCTGTGACTTCAAACATATACACTACTACTGATGGCATGATTCTGTCTGATATTGCCTTTGTTGCAGAATTGGTGGTCACATGCCAAAATGGAGTGAAGGTAATACAAGATTTGTGTGTAGATTGAAATTTTCAGAAATGTGTTTTATATCGTTATTGAAACATATTGATTCTTGAAATATTTGAAATAGAAAGTATATGATAATACTAGGATTTTTTTATGTGCTGGAGAAAAGAGACAAATTTCATTAAATGTTTCAGGATTAGCTTATTTCTAAAGAGTAAAAGTGCTGGTAAATGGATATATTTTTGATTAGGCAAATCAGTAGGACCTTTAAGAAGAGGTGTTCATTATTTCTGTTAATGAGTTGGATATCTTTATAGACTAATGTTTCCAAATTTGCTGCTGATATTCAAATTCTTAAAAGGTGTTAAGACTATCTTTCTCTTAAGGATTTGTGTAGCTTTGGCAACTTTTTGTGGCTAGAATCGAAACAATGATGCATTTGAGGTTTAAAAATTCGCAAAGGACTTATTTCTTGTGTGACAGGAGCAGTGGCAGTCTTTAAAAAAAAAGTTGATGTAATTGTTGGAAAAAGGGCATTTTAGTGGGGTGTAAAAAACGAGAATGTGAGAACATTGCTTGGATGGGCAAGACCTATGCTGAAGAATAATTGCATCTTCAGTGGAGGTAATACTGGAAATACATTTTCAGTGTAGGAAAAAGTTAATTTCAGTAATCTTGTTTATTATTAATGATCAGTTAACTTCAAATTTCCATGATTCTTGTTTTATTAATGTCAATTACTATATTGAACTGAATCTTCATGGTAATGTTCCATGATTTAGATACTTTTTCTATCTTTGAAGACTGTTCAAACTGATTAAACAAATCTTGTATTCTTCAAAATTTGTCTCTGTATTTAGTTGTAGGCTATATGAGTATTATGGCCAAAATTGATGTTAACATGATAAAGTAATGCATTTTAATCTTAAGTATCAGATCATCCTAAAAGTAATGTCTGAAAATTTAATATAGAAAGTGCATCATCATTTCTGTCTTTTTAGAAGGCTTTAATGACTGAAATATGTAGTAGGACATGTATAAAAATGTTCAGAGAAATAAAAGAAACTAACCCAACTTCACTTTTTCCGATCATTACTCAAATAAATGCTTATGAAGATAGATGTGTCTAAAAAGCATATTAGGCATACAATGCTTTGTGAATTTAAAAAAAGACAACAGTGCAGCAGAAACTACACGAAACATTCAAGGTGTTTATGGTGCAGAGTCTCTCAGGAAAGAAAATGTTGGAGGTGGTTTCAGAAGTTCAGATCAGGTGACTACGACTTAAATGATGCACCATGTTTAGGTTGTTCTGTTGAGTTTAATGATGACTTGCTGCTGGCTGCACTTCATGAAGATTGTTCTGTAACAGTGGAAGAACTAGCACAAAAGCTTAATTCAACCCATTCAATAGTTTATTGTCATCTGGAACAGCTTGGAAAGGTGTCAAAACTTAGAAAGTGGGTTTCCTATGATTTGAAAGAAGCCAATCTTAGAGCAAGAGTGGAAATTTGCACTTCTCTACACTCTCATGAACGTAACACACTTTTTTGGACATGTTAGTGACTGGAGATGAAAAATGGATATTTTATAAAAATGTTAATTACTGGAGACAATGGCTCAGGGCAGGTGAACTGGCTGAAGCACAGCCCAAAATGGACCTCCATCCTAGGAAAGTTTTGTTAAGTGTTTGGTGGGATATTATTGGTGTGATTGATTGTTTTTAATTTCACACAAAGCTACTTGAGGGATTATCTGTGCTAGCCGTTCCTAATTTAGCGGTGTAAAACTATAGGGAAGGCAGCTAGTCATCACCATCCACTACCAACTCTTGGGTTACTCTTTTACCAACAAGTAATGGGATTGACCATCACATTATAATGCCTCAATGGCTAAAAGGATGAGCATTTGGCGCAACAGGGATGTAAACCCACGACACTCAGATTACAAGTCGTACGCCTTAACACACTTGGCCATGTTGGGCTTATTTATTAGTGTGATCTGCTTTGAGTTGCTGCCACTCAGTATTACATCAGCGATTACATCAGACTGTGAACAGTTAGAGTGCGTGCATGTTGCACTGAAAGAAAAGAGGCTTGCTTTGATCAGTTGTAAAGGTGTTGTGTTACACCAGGATAATGCATGGCTCCATACAGTAAGGATCACATCTGCAAAGATTGAAGGAATAGACTGGGAAAAACTTTCACATCCTCCTTATTCTCCAGACTTTGCCCCCATCTGATTATTATTTATTCTGAAATTTGCAGAACTATCTGGATGGAAAAGAACTTGGAACAATGAAGATGCCAAAACTACCCTCTCTAGGTTATTTTCCTCCAAACCCCAAGAATTTTATAGAAGTGACATTCAGAAGCTTATGAATCTTTGGCAAGAAGTAATTAATAATAATGAACATACATTATTGATTAAATAACATTAAAAGCATTTTAAATCCTTTCTCTTTTTCTGAAACTAAAATTGCACATTACTTAAGGGATGACATGATAGAAATGTCAGAAAACTATATTTGATTAGCAGTATTGATGGCTGGTAATACTTCTTTTTGTGATAAGAAGCTATTATTATTCTGTATTTTAGAATTATTTATTTTTTTGATAACTGGTTATTTGAATTTGTATCTTATGGAGTTGTATCACTAGCTGATTAACTTATTGCATTGTTTGCCTAGGATTTGGCTTTATATGCAGATGTTGATGGTGTGACAATTCCAGCTATGAAATCTTTAGATAATAACAAATATCAGGTATTGTATTGAGCTATATACCCTTTTTTGACTTGTCAGCATCAGTTAGGTGTTGAATATTCATTTGAATTTGAATTTTTTAAATATAAAGTGTAATTATGAATTTAATATTTGTTTACTTTAAAATATTTTGGAATTGATATTTTGACATTTTGTGACATTTATTTAGAATAGTTTACAAGGAAGTATTTACAAAATGTGAAACTTTATATTTCTGCACAACTCCAACAAAACTTGTCTGTAAGCACCACACTTGTATATTTTGTAAGAAGTTTTTGTGTTCATCCCAAAGCAGAGGATTTTATTTGCTAAGAAGCTATCCTTTGAGAACACAAAGAATTGTTTATCTCATGATTTATCTTCTTTGTCTTTTAAAGTAACTGGTGGATACTTACTAGTGGCTTTTTTAGCCATCTTTTTGATGGCTAATTTCAAGACCTGACATTGTTAATTCTAAATTCTTGAACCCTAACTCTGTGTGAATTTGGTTGATTTGATTATCTTGTAACTGAAATATGAAATAAATTTAAATTACCCTGTTTTCTTTGTATAATGACTGAAAATTGTAAAAGGAAACTACAGTTGTTTTTCCTGGATAGTTTAAGGCTTTTAATAGTAACCATTTGTTCTTACTTAATTTATTGCCCTTTAAATCATGTCTAACTAGTAATCTTCCATGCAAGTTGTAAATCATTAAGTGAATGTGTGACTCACTTTATTGTATTAAATGATGTAATGAATGAGCATATCTTATGGAAAGGCATTTTTTCATTACCTTACCTAATTTAACCTAATAAGATTCCAATTTTTACATTTTAATTAGTTTTGTATTGATAAAGAATGTACATGAATAACAAGAAATATAGTACTTAGCTGTGGTGAAGTAATTCATGATGGCTAGAAACCCACTTGAAGTAAAAATGTATTCTAAAGATGACTAGTATGGGTATTAAAACTTTAATGCTTTAAAATAATTACAGAACAGTATTTTGACCTCAGGTCATCTTCAGATCAACAAAGAGA
Source organism: Carcinoscorpius rotundicauda (assembly GCA_011833715.1). Lineage (NCBI taxonomy): Eukaryota > Metazoa > Arthropoda > Merostomata > Xiphosura > Limulidae > Carcinoscorpius > Carcinoscorpius rotundicauda. The sequence goes on from CM022397.1 coordinate 86,198,018, forward strand.
GTTATCAACTGACTGTTGCTGGGCACAACTTAAGGATGAGAGTGTAAATGGGCACAAGCTTGAAGAGGGCATTGCATTTAGATGTTAAGTTATTAATATATAAAGGTGTTTCTTCATATTGGTTCAATTTTGGTTTGAGTTCTTGTATAATTAGGGCTTGTTTGATTTTGTACTTGTTTCCCTACTTAGTATGTTGGTGTTTTATTATGGTAATATTGTGTTTATTTGATTTGCAGTGATAAAAAATTCACAGTTTGCCCTGCACTTTCTTGTTTTGTTTTTGGAAATGTAGATTTCAGTAATGTCACTGGTCCCTCTTCAGTCGGCTCTTCAAGATTCTTTGGCAGCTCCTATTACCCTTCCTTATACCCTGATGGACAGATTGCTTTGGTGGTTAGACAAGACCCATACAGTGGCAGGTATCCCTCTTCCTCCTCCTTGTCCAGATTTACATCTGTTCACAGATTCATCTCTTCAAGGTTGGGGTGCATAGGTCAATCACCAAGAGGCTTTTTGTTGGTTTGTTGATGAGAAGTCCTTATTTATACCCTCAAGCTTCCTGTGATATGTTGGGCTTTGAATAACTTCCTTTCTCTTGTCAGACATTGTTTGGTGGTGATTCATTCTGACAATTCTGTGGTGGCAGCACATGTCACCAAGGACACCTGGTTGAGATGTTAGATCTATATTGGACCCACATGCACCACATTCATCACATTGCATATCATGCTCTGGATATTTTCAAACTCATTAGCAGATCATCTCTCCTGTGTGGGATTTCTCCTATGTAGATGCATTTGCCACAGCTCTATCACTAGTTACACCTTTCTTTTGGTCACTGGTCCCTCATCCTCAAACTCTGGTTGTCAGTGTCTTCAATGAGGATTAATCCCACAAATTCCTTTTTACTTATTTTTGTATCCAGTTACTTCATCAAGTAGTCTCTTTTTTCTCTACTACTTCATGTAAAATCCTTCTGATTGTTCATTATTGGCCATCTCATCCCTTGTTTTCACAATTACAACAGCTGCAACTTATCCATTCAGTTCTCCTTCCCTTGTCTACCTCCCTATTTCATCAACCTCATTCATGAGTTCTACATCCAGCAATTCATATCCTTTGTCTTCACACCTGGCTTTTTACTGCTCCTTGGTGAGGAGATCAGGTTTCTCTCAGTGAATAGATTTATTTTGGTTTTTTTTTCTGTATTATCTTTCTCAATGGAGATGTATCAGTGCAAATGTAATTGGTTTCACAGTTGTTCTGCATGCTTATTAACTGGGTTTTTGACTGGAAGTCTTTGGCTTCCTTGTGTTTGGGTTAAATAGGCTGCTTTATCCTAAACCTTTTGTTTTTACTTATATTGCTGAACTTTTTCTTCTTCTAAACTTACCATTTTAATGAGTTTCATCTGGATTTATTGCCCCCCTACTCTTCCAGACTGGGATATTAATATAGTATTCTGTTCCCTCACTTTACCTTTGTTTGAATATATTTCCTTATACTTCATGTTCCACATTTCTCTTAAAGCATATTTTCTTCTACAGGCTAAGGCCTGTGGGTATCTAATGTCTAATTTGTTTGTCATTTACATTTCAAATATGTGTTATCTCCTACCCTTGTCCTCCTTTATCTGGATTGTTCCTTCCTCCAAAAGACCTTGGTAACTAAGGAGAGTACCTACTCCTTTTTGCCTGTTTTCCAAACTTATGTTTCTCATCTTTATCCTTGTCCTGATCATCATGGACTTTTATGTCTTTTTCATACTTTTCTTTGTTATAATACCCACATGGCTTCCTTTTACAGTTCCCATTCCCAACTCTTTATCTTTTGGCAGTCTTCTTCTATTTGTTATCTTACCTTTTTTATCCTCATCACTTTGGTTCTACAGTTGATTTAATTGGCTTGCTCTTCCTTGTCTTCTTTCCTCCAAAACCTTTCCTTTACTTTTCATTTTTATCAGCCATTGGAGGAAGTCTACAGTCAGGCATGTGGACAACACTTAATACATTTATTATCCAGTATCTCATTATTTGCATCATATCAAAGTTTCTTCTTCATCAGATTTTTGTCTTTCACCTGTGGCCATTCTTCAAGCTTTGGTGTGACTTTGACAGGTTAAGTTTACATTCATACTATCTTTTCCTTTCAAGGGCTTTTGCATCATTTGTTATTTTTATGGGTCCACTCTTCAATTAAAACTTTGCACTGTATAGCCAGCTACAGTTACAACAGAAAGTGTTTGTACCACTGCATTGTGAGTAGTTTTTTCCTAATAACTTAAAAAGTATCAAGAGTATGATAATGAAAATATAGTATATTATAAATACTATACTAACACACATCTATATAAATTTTTATGTAAATTGATCAACAAATAAACTGTTTATAAACAAATAACCAATCATAGGAGGGGCAGAAAGTGTTTGTGCATCTACTTTAATGGTCAGTTGTGGGTCACTGGTCCTTTCAGGTGAATTACTTGGTGCAATCTCTCCTTATAGCACTCCATGATCGTTTGACAGTACTCAATTGGTATTTTCTTCCACTCTTCTTTACAGAAGGCTTCCAACTCTTGCAAGTTTTTCGGGTGACGCTGATGAACCCTGGTCTTCAACTCATGCCAAACGTTTTCAATTGGGTTGAGATTGGGTTACTGCAATGGCCATTTCAGAATGCTTATATGGTTCCTCTACAACCAGGATTGCACGTATTTCGATGTGTGCTGAGGGTCATTGTCGTGCTGGAAGATCCAACAACGCCCAAGCCGCAAATTCCGAGCATTATTCTTGATAAAAGTGCCTAATGTGTTAATGTACTCTTCTTTTTTTCATGATTCTGTTGACGTGGTGAAGGCTGCCTATACCAGAAGAGCTGAAGGAACTCCATATCATGATCAAGCTATCTCCATGTTTAACTGTAGGGATTGTGTTCTTTGGAAGATTTAGTTCCTTTTTCTTACGGAAAATATTGTGAACATCATTGTAGCCGAAAAGCTTGATTTTAGTTTTGTCTGACCAAAGAATACTCTTCCTATAGGTAAAGGGATTATTTACATGCTTTGTTGCATACCTTAATCATGTTTCTAAATGAACAGGCTTTAAATATGGACTGAGGACAGCATGTTTTGAACTCAAAAGAGCATAACATGTTTATAACTGTAGAGGTGCCTACTTCAACCCCAGTTTCTTTTACCAGTTTCTGTATGTTGTTATGTGTTACTACTATCTTCTCTGAGAACCTACCTCTTGGTTCTCTCTGAAATTTTGGTGGGTTATTCGGAACGAGGGAGGTTAGCAGTTGATTCTGTAAGCTTAAACTTGGCAATTATGCTTTGAACAGTAGATTTCAGCACATTAAGTTGTGTAGCAGTACTGGAAAGAGACATGCAAGACTTCTATTTTACAATAATTCGTTTTTCTAAATCACTGGACAGTTTCCTGTTCGCCATAATGACCAAGCACATAATGATGGAGACGGTGCTAAATTGCCAGAAGTACATTTTCTGTTGATCAAGTTCCAATAATTATGAACCCAGTGTCTAGTTCTGGAATGGGATAATGTAATTTATTTGCCAAACTAAACAAAATTTTTATGGGAATATCAGTTTTTTCACACGTTCTGAACTGTATGAACACTTTCTGCTCCTCCTATTGGTTGGTTGTTAATAAACAGTTTATTTATAGTTTAATTCAAATAAAAATTTATGTAGATGTGTGTTAGTATAATATTTATTTATATTTTACTTATATTAGCCTAATTGTCATACTTTTTAAGTTATGAGCAAAATACCACTCGGGACAAGGGGATACGAACACTTTCTGTTGTAACTGTAGGTACATACTTTAGGTTCTATGGCTTTGCAATTCTAGCTGTTAAGATGGGGATGTTTCACAAGATCACTTGTAATTGAATAATTTCATGATGTATTTGCTTATAAACACGTCCATTCTGCACCAAACAACTCAGGGACAGCATGGGTAAAGTAGAAGGGGATAGTTGTCCATCCCTTTCATGCTTTGTATTGAATAAATCAGTATGGTCTGCTTTTCAAAATTGCACTGTCTCAGGTAATAATGTTCTTCTGGACTCTTCAGTGCATTCTCACCACTTTTTCTTCAAGTGGAATATAGGAGTCCTTGCCAATTTTCAGTTTCTAGCCACTAAGGTGATTGACCTTGGAGGCATTCTCCTGAATGGGTTCTACACAAAGATGTAGATAACCATTCATTGTAGAGTAGGGTGGTGGTGTTCTGTGGGTGCAGATATTATGTAGTACGTGCTATGCAATCACAAGGAGTTCATTGTACCTTATGTCTAGGATGTTATTACTTTTCAGCTGGTTCCAGCCACTTTCCTTGTTAAGGAGTTGGTTTTAATCATATAGGCATTATTTTGATGCCAGATGTCAAGCCCCTGGATTGATGGGTCAAAGAGTTCATTTGTGACTCTTGAGAGTCATGGTGGTTCTAGACTTCCTCCAATCTCTTGAACTTGAGGTGCATACAGTATGATCCTCATGCCACTCCCCCACATGGACTTTGGTACCTAGTAGCATGGATTTTGGATGTAGTCGACTTACAGAGTATAGTCTCTCAAGCCCTATCCACTTTACACTTAGGGACACATCCACTGATTTACTCACTTTTATACTATGTGGTAAGAAGTTCCATATACATTTCTTGGTTGGGATTACCATCTTGCCATGGTTCTCTCCCACTTGGTTGTGTTTTTTTCTTTTTCTGCCTTTATCTCCTGCAGATGAGTGAAGTGATGCAGTTTCCCTAATCCGATTTTGATATCTGATTTCGTATTATCAGAAACAGATAAACAATAAATATTAGTTGGAACTTGATTGTATTTTAGGGCTTGGTTACAAATATAACCTTCCTATGTTTATTGAAACACTGCATTAAAAATAAAACAAATACAAAAATCTTAAAAAAAGGAAGTAAATCAGGGGATGTCTGATATCAGTCTTTCAAAAACAATGCAATCAAGGTAGTAGTGATGCACTTGCATTTGTCTACATATAATAGCACTGAAAAGAATAAACATATGGCAATATACATATAACTATTTAATCACAACTGGTTTTAATTTATCCTGTCTTTATCTGTTAACATTCCACAACATTCTGTCTGTTGTATATGAATTATGTAAATGCCATCCGTGCTGTCTTGTTTGCATTCTTTGTGAAGGATTGGTGTTAGCCACAGTTTAAGCTTGAAAATATAATCTTTGCATCCTGATTCAACTTGTTTCTGTACTTTTTTTATGAACCCTTTGCCCTGTTTATAATCAACAATTTATGCTAATTTTGTAAATTTTTATTACAGTAGTTTTTGATTCTTTAGATATGATACATGATATATATTTACTTGTAGTTTAATGATGATGTAGGCAGAGGTGATACTTATTTTATTATGCAACAGACAGATGCATGTAATAATTATCAAGCCTTTCTTTAATAATGAAAAAAGAAAGTGTTGATTAACATTTGCAAATCTCATGCTTAAAGTGATGCATTATGACTGGGGAATATTAAGAAAATGTATTAACATTATGAATATCAGCATTACACTAGAAGAGATATTAGTTTTATTCATACTCTGAACAAAGAAGAAACCATGTAATATTACTATGTTGAAAATGTTCTTATTTTCATTTTCTAGATAACCTTCAAAATTGTCATATAAACTACTGTTTACTTTTCTTATAGTTTTTTAATCCAATAATCTCTGATTTATACAGCCCTGAAATATTTTTATTTTGGTTTTACTGTCTTTGGTATCTATCTTTTTTGTTGTCTTTAGAAGTGACTACAGTGAGTTAAAGCTCTATTACTGTGTAGCTCAATGCATTTTTTAAATAATATGTTTCTTTTAGGTTATTTATGCTTCTGTTTGATATATGAATATTTATTATCAGGATGATGTAGCAAAGATGTACATATTTATGTTTAATGATATTGTAGGCACAGGTACATAGTATTTCAATTTGTAAATACACAATACATGTCATTATGCTGCAGTATTTCAATTTGTAAATACACAATACATGTCATTATGCTGCAGCATTCTACTTTGACTTATTGTGTACTTTATTGATTATTGTTTCTAGTATATTCTGTAAGGTGTACTTTTGTATGTGATAACCATTTACTGATACTAATCCACTGTATGTTTCTCACCTGTCAGGTAAGTTGGACAGAGGTACCTAAAAAAGCTCATGATGCTGTACGTATTTTACGTATGTATGATGAAGAAGGATATTCAACGTTAAGAAAGGTAAGGTTATCTTCTGTTTTTATTTTAAAAGCAAAAAAAAATGTTTACAGTCATCATTTGTGAAGTATGAATAAACTAGCCTTTGTTGACTTGTGTGTGAGCCATCATTAGGTATAGTATTATGGTTGAAACAATACAAGTTTCAGCACCCCCTATGTGTTAAAGAGAAATTAATACTTTTTTGCTCTTCCATTCAACACAGCTGTTTATTGTATCATAAACATTTTAAAATTTTAACTTTTGAATGTCCATATAAGTTGTGAAATAATATTATACTGATATATGTAACTTGTGTCATTAAGAAAAGTACTCTTGTGATCCCAAATGATTATAACAAAAAATAAAATATATGACTACATGTGAAAGTAGCATGAGGATAATGTTGTGGAAAGTAGAAAGTTTATCTAGATTGGCTTTTTTAATGACATATATTAATAGTTAGAAGAAATCTCTGAATTCTGATACAGTCTTACCTCTCTTTCTGACAAAAACCTATCCTAATCTTTCTGCTTATTAAGCATCGTTGAAAAAATTTTGTACTCAGCACTCCAGGCTATATACCTGACTAATTTCATGTTACTCTTCAAAATGAAAATAACATGTGAATACTCATGTTGTACAGCATTGTTTAGACAAGATGTTATGCTTGTGGTCCCATTTATGATGTGCTTCTTGCCGTTATAAATCAGTTTTTTTAAAGTTTTATTATAAGTTATTGGAATTTATTTGTTTCTTACCAAATTATAAGAGATTTTAGTATGAATTTGAGGTTCAGTGTGTCAGCTATCAAAATTTCTGTTACAGTAAAAAAAGCTTCTGGTATAACTTCCCAGGAATCAGGTTTGACTTTATCTGCAGAAGAAGTGTAGGCCTTAATTCATAATGAATGAGATTGAAGAACACAGTTAAGGAGAAGATTATTAATTGGACTTTCTTTTTCTAGCACTTTCTTATTTTGCTCTGGTACCTCTTCTGTACTTCTTCAAAAGTTTCCCCTTCATTTTTTTCCCACTTGCTAATCAAGTCATTGGTTGATGTATGTTTCAGTTTTGCTTTATATTTGACACATGGGTGATTTTGGTACTATTTTTTTCCTGTTCCAGTTGTTATGCTCCATTGTTGTCTATTTTGGTAAATGTTTGTTCTTTTCCTCTTTTTATCCTATTGTTTCCAGTTCTCTCAGTGGTTCTTTGTTAAATTTTTTGTGACTTGTAGTACAATTCATGTATGGTGAATATGCTCATGGTAGGCATGGCTCAGATGCCCTTTGTGTAGTTTTGCTCTTCATTATACACAGGAGATTTAAGTATTACATGTCATCAGTGCTTGATCTTTAGTAAGTTAGATATTTATGTGTTCTTTGTCATCTAAGTTAATTTATATGAGTTTAATATATTGATTATTACTTTGATTTTGTAGGTAATTTTAGTCATTTTGCACATTTGTTAATATTACCTACCCTTGAGACTATAAATTTTGAAGTCTTGTCAGTTTAATATTAAAAAATACTTTTAACTAGGTATGTTTAGATAATGTGAGTTACATATCACTACTACCAGTCACATCTAATTCATTGTTGTGACTATTTTTTCACCAGTTTTAAAGTATGTATCTTATAATCCTAAATTTTGGTCAGTGTTGTCTTTTGTAGTGTTAGTTAGTTTAGATATTGATTATTATTTTATTTTCTCAGTTATTTTTATTCAATTGCATCTTCATCATTATAATGTACTATATGAATAAGTAAAGCTTCCCAGTGGCTCAGCGGTATACCTGTGGACTTACACGCTAAAATCCGGGTTTTGATACCCATGGTGGGCAGAGCACAGATAGCCCATTGTGTAGCTTTGTGCTTAATTCAAAACAACAACAACAAGAATAAGTAAATTTAGATTATTGGCTAAATATTAACGAGTACTTTGTTAACTAGGTACATTGATATTTATACATTGTTCTATGTGGATTAATTATTTTCATTGTTGTTAAATACATGCTTTATAATTCTACTTGTGATCAATGCAGCACTTAAGTTTTAATTTATTTTTGCATTTCTACATTGCTGATATGTTCATTACTTTCCCATTCACAGGAATGAACTTTACTTTTGTTTTTTTTCCCATGTTTTTGATACTAGAATTCAAATTTTTCCCTCATAATCTGCAATTCAAGGTTTGTTCTTACATGCTTATATTATTGTTAGTTATTTATTGCTTGAAGTCGAGTATTCCAGTTTTTGGCCCTACTATTTGGACTGATCTTGGCTCTTTAAATGTTTTGTCAGGTAATATGAACTTTTGCCCAGCATCTTTACTTGATGGGTCTTTGCACTTATCTTCACATTGATAACTGGCTACTGCTTGCTTTTTCTCATTGACAGTCAAGAGACCATACTCTTTTACATGTACAAGAAGCAGTACAGGTGGGAATCCTGATAAAAGGGGAGAAGTTTATTCTCACTTTCACTCAATTCCCTGTTCACTTGAGATATTTTTTCATTTGTATCTCAGTTGGGCCCAGTCTTCTCCTCTTCATCCTCTTGTAGCTCAAGAGGTTCTATTTATCATGGGTATATGTTCCCTTCAGTGAACCCTCCTAGATCAGTGGAAAGTTTGTTTGGATCGGTTGGACCATACTTTTTTACTCTTCATTCCCAGGTCATAGCAGACCTGGCTTGGTGGTTAGACAGAAACCAAACTAATTGAGGGTGAGTGCCATTTTCTCCACCTTGTCTTAATTTAAATCTCTTCATGAACCTCATTTTTAGAGGGTTGGGATGCTTACTTTGATTCCCAGGAAATTTACAGTTTCTGGTTGATCAAGGAGTCTACACTCTGTATCACTGTTCTTGAGCCTTTGGTGGTTTGTCAAGCTTTGTACCATTTTCTTCTTCTCCTGCAGGGAAGGGTATCATTGTATATTCTAACAACTCTACAGGTGTCACTTGTATCACCAAGCAAAGGGTATACCAGTTCCAGTTCTCTTTGCTTTCAGATTGGGGATCTCCTTTTATGGGTCGAAGTCACCACATCGTGGGTTTGTAGATTTCTATGTTCCTGATATCCTTCATTTGATTGCAGATTTATTATTTCATTCCAACAAGATTCTTTCCATTGAGTGTGTTACCAGCTAGGAACACCTCACATATACCTTTGTTCCCCAACTTCCTTCTTTCTGTTCTTCCATTCTACATCTACTAACTGGTGGTGGACACATTCATTCAGCATTGGAGGATTCTTCACACCTGTGATTATCCTACTAATCCATTTGTGATTAACGTACTTATTCATGGAAGGCTATTGTCTCCACAACATTGCTTTTCATCAAATTTGTTATGTCACAATGATTTTGGCTGCTTACCTACTGTGCATTGGAGAAAATATTTCATCCATTATCTGCACAGGCTGTTTGTTTTTCCTTAAGTAGATATCTCCCACTCATGCCCATTCTAGACACATCTCTTCACCTCTGACTGGGGTAAATATTATAATTTCTATCCTTTCATTTTTGTTTTCTTTTAAAATACCATTTTTTAATACTGATAATGGGATCCCACTCTGTGGTGGGTGTTGCCTGTTTAGGTATGCTTTGCCTCAATCCTCCACTTTAATACTTACTGTAGAGATGGGGTGCTCCACAAGATCACTGGTGGTATATACATATGTTTCTAGCTATTTGTATTGGTGGACCTTTACTCGTAAAGCAAAAGTTGATTTCTACCTGTTCCTGCTGACTCTTTGATAGTATAGTAGTCACTCTTTTCAAAATATGGACTCATTGACATCCATTGCACTTTCTCCAGTGTGACATTTCTCCAGATTACCCACTCTATTTACTTTACCCCTCTTTTCTTCCAGCAGGGCAAGGGAGTAGTAGACCTTGGAGACTTTTTCTTGTGTGCATTGTTGAATTTTATTTTACCGTACATATCCATGATTTTCCATTTGGTGAGAAAAGATAAAGATGATTTCTCTCATTCCATTTCCCTTGAATGTTTTTTCCCAGGTGGACAACTTGATCTGCCTCATAATACCAACAATGGGATATATGTATGCTGTTCCTACAGTTAAACAAATGTTCCATATCCTCTTTGTAATTCTGGATTCAGAATGTTTCTTTCATGTATTTATGGCTGGGTAAGTTATGATTTCTGCTTGTAACACAAGTAACAGATGTTGCCCTGTTTTTATGGTTGAGTTGAGGCAATGCCACAACTCCATAATGTCAGGTTTGGTTTATTGTAGTTCTTGCTCCTTTGGTGGGTTTGGGAGTTGGACTGTGTTTGGTGGATTGGTAACTTCCTCTTTGTAATACCTGCTGCTTGAGGTATGATGCTCTGTTTATTTTCAGTAGGGGTTGATGAGTATATGTAACATGGTCCAGATATTTTAGCCATTATGTTCGTGCTATGCTATATTTGTTTTGGTTCTCAACCTTGTAATGCTGAAGATGAGTTGTGTAACCTTCATCTGTCTCGGTTGTGTTGAGTGTCTGCATCGTTCATTCAGTTTATATTTTACTATGAATTGCACCTTTTCAAACAAATTTCACTTGTGCATGTCTTTTTTTTCCTGCCTGCATCAGCTTAATTTCCTGCTTCAAGGCTGAGTAGTAGACCTTTTCCAAATATAATGCAGTATCACATGTGTGATTTGATTTCACCTCAGAGCACACCTATTCATTTTGGGCAGTTGCTTTCTGGTTGGTTTCAGTGTTCAATTGTTTACACTGGCCCCTCTACCTTTGAAATGTGGACTTCTAGCTTTGTATGAAAAGAGGTAAGACTGTACCAGAAGTTAACATTTTCTTACACTGATAAATACTTATGTCTGCTCTTAACTTTTCACCTTTCCTCCTCATAGTGGGTGTGTCTGTTTTAGAGCCTGCTAATGCTTCTAAGTGAGCATCTGGTGTGAACAGCAGAGGAAGCTAGCTTCACCTGTATACATGGTACAATACTCTTGGCAGAGGGTATTCACGTGCTATGTACATGTTTAATAGTTGCATAAAATTGTTTGGTTATATAGACTGGTACACTAAGCCTGAAAATTTTTAAATTTATATTAGCATTGCTTAGAGGGAAGTTTGAGATATCAGTATAAGAAAATGTTAACTTTCATATTGAAATTTTAAGATGTATCTCTATAAAATGTTATGGTTATTCTTTTCAAATTCTATGAAATTAAAAAGTTTGGTTCCATAAAAATTTAATCAGTTTATTTATATAATTTTATACATCTGCAAGAAAGCAAAGGATTTTCATATTAGTCAAACTTGGATTAACTACCATTAACTGAAAGAGTTGTTCAATAGTTATTAGAAGGGGGGCAACCAGGAATTACTTTTTGTTATTATAATATTTTTATTTGACAGGTTCAGCGTAGTGGTGAAGATACGTCGAGCATTACACCTTTGTTTACTGTAACTATCAATCATCAAGTGAGTTTAATTCAGTAGACAACTTGTAGTTAATATGTAAATGAATTTTTTTTTTTAAAGTCATAATATAGTTTGAAACAACTAAGTTCTAAAAGAAACAAAACCACCTTTCTATTATACATGGTGTTTGAAGTTTAATAAACATCCAGTGAATGGCATTGTAGGTAGATGATATTAAGTTACATTTTCTCCCCAGATATTTGACCATTCCCACTATTGTATACATCTATCATTTATATGTATGAATAACTCTGCTGTCACTTAATTTCACACATTTTTCTTTATTTCAGTTTTTATTTGTGCTTTTTGATTTTTAATTCAAACATTATTAATTTTTGTCCAATATCATTAATGCCAAGTTGGTTTTAAATCTTAAAAAGTAACTGAGTTTTATAATTTTCACATGTACACAATATATTGTGTTTATATTTATGTACAATGTATTATTGGAAGAGTATTGATGAAGTATGTACTAGCTTTGATAAGTGTATTGGATGATGGGTGACTGGTAAGCTTAGCTAGTGTAAAGCTTTAGAGAATAAAATGTTGACTTCATACAAGGAAGGGTCTGGAATCAAGAAACTGTTGATCATTTGAAAAAGAACAATCAATAATTTTTTTAGGTAATGTAGAACAGCTAGGAAATTGCTTGGGTAAATAAATAGAATTCTATCACTTTTGTGATTTGTAATCTGTTGCTACCATAGGAACATTTTGCAAAGGAAGGCTTGTTTTTTTTCTGTCTGTTTTCATGCATGTGAAAGTTTATGTGCAAGTAAAAAATATATGATGGAATCAGCTTGAGATTTATGATTTTTGGTACTAGTTTATAATGTATATGATTTTGTGCTATCCTCTGTCCTGTTTTTCTCCTTTAGTATCATATTACTTAATTGGAAATCTTTGCATTTTTATAATAATGGAAGAAAGCCTGATGATTTGTAGTTTCAACCTCCATAACCAGGAAAGAATGTATCTTTATTCAGATATATTCTGGTAAAATTTCCTAAACTTTAGTTAATTTGTGTCTTAGTAAACAAGATGTGAAAGGTTATAAATTTGCAGTACTCATTTCAAGGTGATATAGAGACTTATGTGAGTTGGGGAGTATCTGTCTCAGAAATATATAATGGGAATAGTAATTGATGTTGGTAATCCAAGATTGTGGAATATTGCATTGAGACTTATCCTATTTGAAAGTAAGGTATCATTGGGTTTCCTGCATACATACATGTGGTTTGTTCTTGCAGCCAACTGCAGTTATTAAGATGGAGTATAGAATATGGCTAGTCAAAGTAATGATCCAATAATAAATTTTGTTTAAATAATGTTTTCTTTTCACTTCATTTACTATCTATATTTTTTCTATGGAATCTGCTGTTTACTACAGATACTTGTTTTTATAGATTTCAGTGCACCTGAATATGAGATATATGTAACTCTTTTGTCTTTCTTGTAGAGACAAATATACAAGGTATTAGATGGCTGTACAATTGAGATATTTTGTGTATAAATGTTTTTTTATGTTGAATAACAAAAACTATTCAGGAACATTTTTATATGACTTGGTTATATATGTACTTGTATGAGTGTATATATTTCAGAGTTTCTAGTCACCCCACAATTTTTGAAAACCTCTATCACATTCTGATTAGTCATTTTCTTTGCTGGTATAATTTAGTTCTGGATAAAAGAAACATTTGAGTTATTGTACTAAACTATAATTTGTAGTAAAATTAAATACTTTAGATTATTCAACATGGATGTTTTTTACAATTATAATAAATATATCTAACTTCAGTGCTGACCGCATTTTTACTTTAATTTAGGGAACATATCAAGGTCCGTGGGTCCAGAGTGAGTTGATTGCAGTATTATTAACTGTATTACTCTGGTACCTTGCATACTCTACAAAATCAAGGATACAATCATGAGAAACTATACTGTTTAGCTTGCAGATCATTCTCTGTTGTCAAAGTAAATAAAAATTATTAAAAGAAAGATATGTGTACAGTTTCTACTTTGTTCACTGATTTTATTTCATAAATTAAAATGTAGTTGTATATCATTTTCAGCTTATTACGTAGGCATTATGATAAAGATACTGATGTACACTACTCATATAAAAAAAAAACGAACAATGTCAGTGTTCAACATCTTTGTTTATTAAATATTTGCATGGCCCTAAAATATTGTACATTATTATATACAGTATTAGTTTATAAAATAAACTGTTCCAGATTTCACAAAAAATTGTTATTTCTCAATACCATGTGTTGAGTTTTTCAGGAAGTTTCCGTGCCACTGGAAATTATATGTTGCCTTAAATCTTTTATACTTTTGTCAAATACTGAGAAAAGAGCAATGTATGTCATTTACACGAGAATTTTTATGCTTAAATTTAAACTACAGTCTATATATAAAATACAGAGCAAGTTTATAGAATTAATACATAGTATCTTCTAAATGTGCTGTGGTAAGTAAACCTTTTTTAAATACTGTCACAAAATGCACGATTAAATTATTATCACACAAATGTTTTTATTGTGATGGATCAGAGCAAATATGCTGTGTAATTTTTAAATTGGTAACATTTTCTTAAGTCCAACATGTATAGAATTGAAGACTAAATATAATTTTGTAGTCTACACAAAATTAATTTGTTTTAGATATGTTTCCTAAATTAGTTAATAGTAATAAAACATGGTTAACTAACTTTGATTTTACTTTTTATTGGAGTTAATATCATACTCAAATCAGGTCTTGATATTAAATTTTTTGTGTAGAGGATTGTGAAGTAAAATAACTTGTGTTAATACAGTAATTCTTTTTTATTTCATGGCTATTTTTTAGTGTTTAGTGACAGCTCATTTAAGTACTTGTGTATATATATATGACAAATATCTTAGTAAAAATAAATGGGTTATAATATACATTTATCTTTTTAAAATTCTTGGAAATACAATTCCACATTTTTATGTGTAATGTTGCACTATTTGTGTAGTTTGGTGAAAGTATCGGGAAAAAAAAATGTCTAGTATAGCTGTTAGTGTGTGTGTATTGGTCTTACAAAGCACTCAAAAGTAAAAACACACATTTTATCTGTATCCAGAAAAATACATTTATTGTAATTTGCATGAGCTTAGCAAATAACACTGATAGATATCGAGTTAAAGAATAATTACAACATACTCGTATACATCTGAAACTGGATTATTTTGCAATACAAGTTTTACTGTAAATAGTCTAAAAGGTGCAACATCGAAACAAAACTTGTTTGCACACATTAATTACCAGCTTGAAGCAAGCATACAGAAAGAATAAAATACATAGTTTGAACATCAAAATAGTAAACTATATGCTAATAATACACTATAAAATTCTACTAACAATCATCATATCCTATATGCTTTCATCTCTAGAATGACTGTTATATTTAAAATTTATGCTTTATCTTGTAATTGTTACCCAATATGTTTAACATTATGGTATGCTACTCAGCATTCTGAATATATTACAGGATGAGTTTAGTAGTTTAAATCTCAGTTGTGCTTTATATTGGTTAAAATTACAAACAGTCAATTAATTTATTGATGCAGAAATTCATAGTCTTCTCATGTTCTGTGTTTACTCATGTTAGTTTATTAAGAACATTCAAGTATTCTGTTGTTAAAGAAAATAAAAATACTAGAGGCTCTAATAGTGTTAAAAGACACAATCGTGGCTGTTTATATCTGTAAGCAACTTAACATTAGATCACTTCATAGATTGTATACTGTTAATATCACAAAAAACAATTCTCAACATCATGAGAATTTATATAAACTTGAAACTGACAGTAATTATTTTGGGTTTTGATAACAGATTTTGGGATGTACTTTCCTGCTATCTACATCGAGCATTACATCTTTTCTAGGATTTTGATGTAAATCAACTGAATTTAGGAAGGTTTTATAATGACAGTGCTTGCACTGTGTTTATTATTGGCATTGTTTCAGGTTTTACACTGACTCCTTGTCATGAAACCTCAAACATTGTCATTCACAGAAAACAAACAAAAAAACCTTAAGTGTAAACCACACTGACTCAAGCTATTTTACAAAGAGAAAAGAAGACATAAGCATTAAATTATATTAAGAAGAAAATCCCCAATTTTGAGAGGATAACTTACAAATTTCCTGGATTTACTGTTAAAAGAATTAGCCAGAATTACTGTTGTTAATAGATTACATACTGCTTCTTAACATTATCAATCAAAATTATTATTAAATAAATTACTGTCATGAAAACAGTCAAATCTGAATTATTATTTCTAATTATTTTAACTATCCAATTAATAATAACATTACCATCATGATTTTTCATCATTTTCAATTAATTCAAATTTGTTCAGCCTTGAACCAATTTGGCCAAGCCATTAGTGTGGTTGCCTTATGATTCAAGGATCATGGTTTTGCTCATCAGTCCCAACAAGTTCTCCATTTTGGTCATGAAGCACCAATTTGTTTTTGTTTGTGGAAAGGTTATTAAGGCTACCTGCTGATTAGGGGTAAGTCAAAATCTGTAGCATCTACCACCAGCTCTTGTGCTACTGTTTATACTAAAAAATAGTGAGTTTAACTGTCACATCATGATGGTCCTATAGCTGTAAGAGAATACATATTTGGCTCATGATGCAACTACCCCAACCATTAGCCCAAGACTTCATAATGTGATGGTCAATCCTCTTCAATGGTAAAAAATGGCCCAAAACATGATGGTAGATGCTTTCCCTCTGGTCTGAAGCTCAAAATTAGGAAATGTGACAGAAAACCTTTATAACTTAACCTAATCTCATGGAAGAATAAAGTTAAAAAAATGGCCTTGTGGTCTTTAAATCACAAGTTACAAATGTAAAGATATTACTCAATTTTCAATAAACAGTAAAATCAATTAATTAATATAGCATTGAAGTTTGCAAGTATCAGTTACTTTAGTTAGAATAACAAAATACAACATGTATATAAACAATTTACTATTTTGTACTTTGTATTGTATAAAATAATATAAAAACATACTTCATGACTGATTATGTATAAGTAGGCTTACGATTGCATTATAGCCTCCATAATGTGCATGATAAACATGTAATAAGGATAAAGATGTCACATTGCTATTTTGTTGATTTAATGTCATGAAGTAATGTTTATTGTAATCAACACAAATTCAGTTACTGTGCTCTTGTGAAAATCTGTGGAGAGTAACCAATGGAACAGCATTAATTACATATTGCATTTTTTGACTATGTTCCATATGTGTGTGTGTATATATAACATTTTCACAAACAACATTTAAAGATGAAAAAAGGTACTTAATACTAGCAAAATCGTTGTACCTGCAACTATCTGTCACATTAATTGAAAGGCTGTATGAAAATGTTTAAGGAACTCAAAAGAAAATGGGAAGATTATTGCCACATAATAAGAATCAATTCATTGATTTCAACTGATCAGTTTGCCTGAATATCTATAGATTAGCAAATTTAAGTAATCACCCAGTTCTTATTCTCAATGTGTATTTTCAGATTCATGCATCAGATACACATTTTTTCTTCTATTGCTTGGAAGTCCCAGAATGCACATTTTTAAAATTCAACTACTGTTAGCTGGTGTCTAGGAGGCTACTCACTTAAGACTTTGCATATATTGATACATAAACAAAAAATGTTAAGTTATTTACAAACTAGTGAAAAAAAGAAGACTACAAGAGGTTCCTTATAAATAACTTCACATCACTGAAACAAGGCTATGCATTTTTTTTTGTTTGATGTTACATCAAGGATGTATTAATTTCTTAGCTACCCTGAACACTGAAATATTGCATAGTAATAAACTGTGCTCGGGAATATGAAAGTTGCTCATACAATGAAAAACTGATATCAAATTATGTACAAGAATATCCTTTTCAAGAAAAGTGAGTAATCCTATTTCAGAAAAGCTGTCACCATAAGAGGTCATTTGAATATTTCATACCGAAAGCAACTGATCACATCACTCTGGTAAAGAAATCTATTTAATTTGGCAATAAATGTTGAAATAAGTAACAGATAAAGTAGAAACAGTTTAATGTAATTCTGTGAAATTACACTAAACATGAAAATATGCAGCCTTTTCTTGGAAAAGAAAATGGAACTCCATAAATTATGCCTCTAAACTGGGGGCTAGGGACAGCAATATGATTTCAGAGGATTACAGTATAAACAAATATATGCTATCCTCAAATGATTGAGATATTTGTAAAAAGCTTCCACTAATAGTTCACCACTGTTACACCACAAAAAAAGGAGATGGGTGACTGGTATGAAAAAAGGACTAGTAAACTGTACCTTTGGTGAAAGTTATCACTCCATTTTTATGGTTTTATTGGCTGTGGTCTTTCATGAGGATATTTATGAAGAGTCTGAACTTTTCGACTAATTTATAAAGATTCCATTCAAAGTAAAAATAAATCTTGCCAGAAACACAAAACAAGTTCTTTACTTAACAATATCACGAAAACAACATGGAAAATCTGATAAAATTATACCTCAAATTTGTACTTGCATTATTTTTGCAGTGAATACAGTAATTATGATTTGCTTAATCATATAAACAATCAAACTTCTAAATTTTCATGACATTTATTCCTTCAGATTCACAAATTAGTCCACAAACAGTAAATTACTGTTTACATTTTAAGAAATTTCTGTTTCAAGCTATTTCACACAGAAAGTTTATTAGATATATCAAAGTATATTTTGGTATCCAAATCACCAAGTCTTATGGCAGCAACAGCCTACATAAATTTGTTGGAATGGAATTACATTTTGATTATATGGCATATTGTAGGCATTGCCAGAGAAATTTTATAACTTTTGGAAAGGGTATGTAACAACCCTTTCTGATGCAATGTTTCACTGAATCAGCGGTAAAAGCCATCCATGGGTACCAGATAAAAAAATATGTCATGTAATCAAGAAGGATTAGTCTGGAGAAATGACACAAATCATGTATACATAGTCGCTTCTATGACATATCCATTCACCTGTCAAATAGTTTAAGAAGCTGCATAATTACATGAGTATTCAAGATTTTTCATACAAAGACATTCTGGTCAAGTCACCTGATATGGTTCCATCTGGATTTCTGTGTGATCAGACTGTTAAAATGAATGCCAGGAAACTTGTTCTTGTACACAAGACAGTTCATAGAGAGCAAGCAGAGTGGAGTGATGTTCTTCAAATGTAATAGTCTTATGATGGGGCCTTTTGCAACAAATACTACACTGTGAGGCTATTGTCAGTTATGATGTAGCGAGACTTTAAATTAATTTTAATATAACACTACCACTTAACCTCTGTGTTATGTATTTACAGTTTATGCATTAATTGGCTTCTAGATGAGTGCAAGTACAACAATACTGAAATTAAAGAAACTGTAAGTGAAAAATGAATTTGTAGGCTTATCATCAGGAATTTAAAGAATTTGAAGAAACATTTTGTTTTAAACAGACAATGCTCTTCTTTATTCTTTTCTAAGATTTATTTTCAACAGAGCATTGGTAATATACATATTTATATTCAGTTTCTACTTAATTTTTGTTTTTTATGCTTTTATATAAAAAACAAATTCCTACATACATTTGCCATGTATATATGGGATTGCTTATTACAGTCCCTATGAGTAAGAAATTACTCTAGTCATAATATAAATTATTTTGGAAGTTTTGATTTCAAATCTTTCTTAAGTACAATGTATTCTATGATGTTTTAATTCCTTTTCACTTACAAAGTGTTATACTGTTCATTAAACACTGGTATATGATAAAGCACACATTAATATGTTGTGATCCCACATTACAGGTTATCCTGAAACATTTTTCTTTTGGAAACAGTCATGAGACTTGTTGCTAGTTTTCTTTTGACAGGAAGTTTTAGGGAATCATCAGACTTACGAAGATCTTCAGAAAGTTCATGAAATTTCTGCATCATAGTTGTTTTTGTTTCATGGGAAAGGGAATTAAAAAGATCTGTGATGGTATCATTTTCAACATTTTCAGAGGACTGAACACTGCTTTTATTATTAAAAACATTCAATTCCTCATCAGGTGTCTGGACTGATCCAATATTTCCTGGGTCCAGCACATGTCCAGGAAAGTGCGACTTGTGTTCCTTTCTAGCAGACAAAACAGGTTTAGGTGACTTTGAATCCTGAATTTTGGAGATATTAGTTAGAGTGTTGATCTGGTTTAAATCTTTACCAGTGAGCCTTTTGGTGCATTTGTTCGTAAGGTTTTCAATAAAATTTATTAATACAGTAAGATCACTACTCAAGTATCCTTCCCACTGAGAAACTGGTTTAATTTTATTTTGCCTCAATGTCTGATATTTAAGACTATTGTTACTTCCATGCACTGATTTGTCCCAACAGTGGGTAAGAAAGTTTAACTGTTTGGTGAAAGATGAAGAAATCTCATCGAGATGTCTTTGGAAGTCAACCAAGATTACTTCTTTATGGTGCGATTCTGATATTAGAACATGCGAGTCTTGATGAATGACATCTGCATTGTTACTTTTGAATTCTTGTTTTGCACAAAACATTGGGTGAAATTCATCATCTTCAACAACTAGGGGCTTTAATTTGTCTCCAGTAGAAGAGTTTTGGAAGTCTAAAATATTACTCAAAGCTTGGGATGATTCTGCTTTGATGCTCCCATTATGAATTTTGGAATAGTTCTCCTCTGAACTCTGTTCTGTACTTGATGTAGGGGCATGAAAAACATTATCGAGGTCTGAGGCTAACGGTGAAACCTCATTTGGTGGAGGAGTATCGGAACTAGCATTATTAACACAAGACTGTTTTGATAGCTCTGGCACTTGTAACTTTCTGTGCCCCATATGTTTTTCAGCATCCTTGAGTTTAACAATATCTTCATAGATCATCTTCATCAACCTACATTTTTGCTGTATTCTTTTTTTCAAGGTCCTTTTCTTTCTTTTTTGCTTGTGAAATTTTTTACTCATTTTGAGCCGTTGTTCTTCTTGCAGTAAGTCTGCATTCAAGAAATTTTTCATATCATCAACTGTATCAATCCTCTGCTGACCTCCGAGTTGTTGTGTGGACAAAACTTCAGACTCTGACAATTCAGGTTTCAATGAATCATTCTGTTTGTTTAGCAGCTGTTCTGAACATTGAGGTTTCTCTGGAAGAGGCATGTCTGGAGAAATTACTGAACCATTGGAAAGAATTTCTTCTGGTGATTTCAGCAAATCTTGTGAACAACTTGATGTAGATGGGGTACTGATAGATAATGTTGTTGATTCATGTGATTCTGCAATGCTTGGTGAAGAAATACTACAATGTTTCTCAATGAAAGCAGGTTCTGTTACAGTCATAAAAGAACTGCCAGATACACCATGGCAGCTTTCATTAATAATATTTTTATTCACAATACTATTTGTTTCCATTTTAAAATTAGTGTCATGTGTGGAATCAGAAATAGGTGACAAAACTTGCAAACTTAAAGAACGTTTATTACTTGCTGTTTTATCTTGTGAAATTTGATCTTCAGTAAAACTTCTTTCTTTTATAGTGATATTTTTATTAGTATAGTTTTGCATACTTTCAGAAGAAGCTGACAAAATATCTGTGTTCTGAACATCTTTGTTCCTAAGAGGCTCACTTACAGAAAAACTTGTAGAATCTTTTTTGTGCATAAGTGAGTGTGTAGAAGCAGAGTTAGTGACAGAACGAAGTAATTCCTTTTGTTCCATATCTTGGCCATCAGTTTTATTTAAACGAGGATCAAAACTACTTAGAGACAGTCTTGGAAAAATAACTTCTTTTGTTTGAGCTACTTGTGATGCCCTTTTCTTCTGAGCACAGGAAGTGAAGTTGCTATTGGACATCAACCTTGAAAAAGCTAAAGAATGTTTCTTCTTCAGTGATGCAGGAAACTGTTTTCCAAACCTTTTACCTGAAATTGACAAAAACTTTGAACCTCATTATACAGAATCTATTTAGGCAGAAATAAAAATACAGTAATTTACTTTTACAAATAACTCTCTTCAATCATCCAGTTTCTACATCAGAATTAAAATAACTGCATTTATATGACATTGGATGCTGTAACAGACACGTGAAAATATTATTTTAAGTCTAATAATAGCCTAGCATCCTGGTGAATATTTAGATGTGACATACCAATGATTAAGGAAAGAATGAAATGTTTTGAAAATTGTTAAATTACTGTTGATAAAACCATAACTTTTTACAGGAGAAGTAGTTTTATCCTAGGGTATCTTCTAAACCCAAATACTTATCAGACATTAAAATAATTATGTTTTATCTTGTCAAGACCCACAAGAACACGAAAGGCACAGAAATATTATAAAACCCCAAGCTTAGACTAACATGTTAATATCTTATGGAAGGTATTCAAGTTAGCATAGGAGAAAGTTTGCTTTCTTTTTATTACATGCATATTATCTATTTTCATTGCTTTTAATTTATACATCAGAATGCCTTGAAACCTTCCAGAAATTTGACTTATCCAATACTTCTGTCTGTACTTGACATAACAGCCTTACCACTAGTTAGAATTATACCAATACAAATGATTAAAAAATAAAAAAATTGTAAAATTAATATTCATTGTGCTTTCAAATACTGACACTATTAATTTCATTTGCCTCTTAATTTTACATGAAAAGAATTTTAATATTAGTGTTTCTGTTGCAAAATCTACAGCTAAAGTAGTTTTAATATTAGAAACACCCTAAATGTAGCTTTCATCCGATGAAAAATAACAACAAACTAACAATTTGTTTTCTACCCCTTTACTTAACTGTAATTATTCAAAATTTTCTTGATGTGTGGTATTTTTCCAAATCATGAACTTATCTCTGAAGAGTTGATTAGGGCCCATTAGCTGGACGTTCAAGAATATCAAATTATGGAGTGTGTTTTTGTTTCTCCCTAAACCCTGACTGAGTTTGCTGCACAGAAAGAGATGATATACAAATGTGTGATTGAAAAATCTTTATTATGCACAAAAACAAAATACAAAACTCTAGAGCAAGTCTAGTGAATGTACTGAAGTGGCAAGAGATGTGAAAATAACCTTTAATAGTGTCTCTTACCAGTTCAATGTGCTTCACATTGTAATCTATAATAAAAGTAAAAAGAAAAACAACTACAAGTTAAAAACAGAAAACCAATTTACCAAAACATAACATTCAAGTGAAACTTTAATATAATATTTCACAAGTCAGTTAAAATTACCTCAATTGTGGGAAAGTTCTCACAAGTCTCACTTTCTCATGCAAATCTGGCCTTATATACATCATACCAAGTCTGACTTGTGCACAGCTTCACTTTATGCATGCTATATTTATACACTGCAATCTGAGTGCAAAAAGTGAGTCAGTCCTTAGCTATTATCTCAGTGAATGACAAGAAAGACAGCCATCTAACTCACAACACTATGATTTATCTCTCCTGCAAGATAACATGGATAATTGCAAGTTAGGTAATTCACATGCCATATTTACTGGAGAAAGAGAAAGTAAGGTGATTTCCTGCATCGAAGCTAAACTGAAAGAATATAGAGAAAAAAAACTACATATCAGCTTGGGTGGGGAGATTAATCCATGGTAAAGTCCCTTACTACACATCTTTCTTCTTCAAGGCTGACCTAACTGTCCTTAATCTTATAAACAACTTTTTGTGTTTCTCAAGAAATAAAGATAACTCACCCAAACCTCAGAAAAGCTCTTTGTGAAACAACTCTCACATAAATAGTGGCAAAAACAATAGTAAAATTGAAGACCTCAAAACGATTAAGAATGTTTATCCACATACTTTATGATGGGGTGGTCAAACAGATTACACTGACAAAACATAAGGGAAAAGGCAAATACATTTAAAAATTAAAACATATTACATAAGCAAGTCACTTATGCAAAGATAAAACACATTACAAGTTTCATTACCATTTTTGTAAAGAAAATACACAAAATGCAAACAAGGAGTCCCATCCCATTTGGAAGGGGACAATTAACAAATGTTTTGACAAGAACAATAAAACAATTTTAAAACAGTTAAAGTATCTCCTGAAGACAACTTCCCATAAGAAATATTTCAAACTTAAATCTTTAAATATCCCCTTTAGGAGGTGACACTTAATGCACGACACCTCTCCTCTCCACAAGAACGAAAAATATATTATCTATATACTGCAGAAATAAATCATTTAATCCTAAACATACATACCCTGTACAAAGAAATTACATGTAAAAATTAGATATAAAAATGCATATACAGTGAAACTCTTAAAAGTTGTCTTTGGGATTATCAAAACTGATTGTTTTATAAGGGTGGCCAATTTTTTTTCTTCAGAAACCTTTGAATTGGGTTATCCCTCTTGAAAAACACTTGAAGTGCATTTTTAATTTTTGTGTAATAAATGATGTTAGCTTTTGATGATGAAATACAAAATAAATATAGTTATTGCTATTTTAATTCATTTGTTCAAATAAAAGGACATAAAACCACTACCAGTAACAAATTAACATGACAAAATATAAAACATGCTTACATGAAAAATAAGAGTACTAGAGCAAAAACAATGCAAAAAACAATTTAAATTGAAGAACTAAATCATCTCACAGATGAACTTAAATGCCTCATTTAATTTGTGTGCACTTTCACTGTAAAAATATTTGGATTGTTGCTCATTTCATTTTGCAGCATCTTTTAACAAAACAGTTTTCTAACTCATTTCCTGTATTTTGGATAAAATTCATGTTGTTTTTCATCATCAAATTTCTCTGAACATCTGAAATGTCTTTCATTCACTGGTTTTGTTGTTTGGTTGGAGTGGGTCTGCAAGTTGTGATTGCATCTTCTTTGTCACTGCATAGCTGTCATCATGTTGATGGTGGTGTTGAGCAAGTGTTGTTCCCAATTGTCAGATTCACATTCTGTTAGCAGTGCACTGGTGTAAGTGTGTGCTGGCACCTCCTGCATTGCTCTTGTTAGGTAAATTAATGGCATATTTTCCTCATTGTCACTATTGGCATTTGTTTTAACTTTGGTTGGGAAATCTTCATATATGAAACATTTATGGATGGTGATGTCTTTTGTATTTTTCCAGGCATCTGATGCCCAATAAATGCATCACAAACAGAAATCTCTCTGTCAAGTTCTGAAGCAGACTAATTCTGGTCAGTCTGAGTCAATAGGGATTTTATTACAGATTTCTGGTATCTGACTTTGAATGCTTTAATGGTGCTCTGGTCCAAAGGTTGAGGAACTGATGTTCTATTGACCAGTAAAAAGTTTAGAGTAACATCGCTTAGTTTCAGTTCATATGAATGAGATGTGATATTGACTAAAAACATTAATATCTGACATTTCTGAAACTTCATAGTTGTATTGGCAGTACTTATCCAAGATTTTTTTATTTGACATATGATAGACAGGAGAGTTGACTAGTGATGATATTCTTAAAACATCAAAGGTTTTGTACTGTCAAAATCCTGAATGGTTTGAGTCTCTCTTCAGTTAAACTGCAAGATCACATGTTTTTGGTGCCTTTCTTTCTTATTGTGTTACCAAATGTAGATTAGCATACTAAGACACTTGCACTTGAAACTTGTGATCTTCAACAAGTTTCATCACTGAGTGATAACTCAGTATGTACAAACTTTGCCTAACAAACTACAACTGAGGAAATAAAATTTTTTTTTCTTAATTAATATGCATGGATTGATAAATTGGGGTGAAAAATCACTGTAAAAATTCTTACAAAAGTTATAGGAAATGGCTGATTTCTGGTTTAAAGGGGTGGTTGATATTGTGACAACTGTAAGACATAAGAATCAAGGCAATTTAGCTGACACTTTAAATCCTATTATCAAAGGAAGGCCAATTTAGAAATGTTTAACTGTATTTAAAAAATGTGTTAAAAATTATATATAACTTAGGAAGGAATACATCTACTCACCTAAAGGAACCTTTACAGTTAATTTTCCAACACAGCTATGGGTTTCTTGTGCACTGTGGTTGGTAATTTCACTGGCTCCCAAAAGAGCTTTCTGAGTTTGTACCAGATCCTCTTGAAGACAGGGTCCTTTTTCTGTAAACTGTGTTAGTGGCTCTATGTACTAAGCAAGTCTTGCTTGTGGTTGTATAATGTCCAGGCTACTCTCCACCTGTTCTTGGCAGTTGTACTTTAATACCACTACCTACTGGAGTTAGAGCTGCTGTGTCATCTTATTGGGAAATTTTGGACCATAGAAGGAGCTTCTGCCAATAAAATTGAAGTTAAAACCCACACAAACACTGCAGAAGTTTCCATAACTGTTGGTTTAACCAGAGTGGCAGTTGCTCCTGAGTGACTGAAACATCTGCAGAGCAACCTTCCTGCATGATAGATTTCTTTACATGCCAAAACTTCAGGAAGGTCTTGCCAAGATAAATGATATGATATTCCCATTGCACTGGAAGTGAGCAAACATGTCACAATTATTTCTTTCCATGAAATACCATAAAAAAAGAGGCAGTTGTATTTATTCTTCTGGTATTCTGTCATAATGTCTTTTAGACTTGGATTTCTTGAACTTAGTCTGTTTTTTCACTCAAAGATGAGCTGGAATGGCTGGACAGCTTGAAAAATGGATGCCATGATTCCTGATCCTTTCACTTCTGTGAGACTGCAGGTGATAATTTCTGATATTTGGGTATCCAGAAAGCTAACCCCATAGTTGCAATCTCCAGAGCCTACATGTCAGAAACATCATAGAGTAATGTGCTTTCATTCATGGGCCATAAGAACAAGAAAGCAAAGCCAGGTCTAGGTATGATAGACAATGCCAAAAATTCATAAACATCTGTAAATTTCACGAGAAATGACTCGCCATTAGTTCCTGCCATTGTTAAGCAGGGACTGGGCTAACTCTATGTGACACAGAGAATATTATGAACTCCAAATGAGTTGTTGTTTTGAATTAAGCACAAAGCTACACAATGGGCTATCTGTGCTCTGCCCACCACGGGTATCGAAACCCGGATTTTAGAACTCCAAATGAGAGACTGAAAAAATGGATATATCCAAGAGAGTTAAGAAAATGATTTTTAACTTGGAAAAGTCAGCATTAAGAACATTGGGTCAAAAGAACTTGAATTGTTAAAAACATAGTAAAGAGTATGGATTAAAGTTGTAATATTCCAATTAAAAATTCTGCTCTGAAAATCTTGTTGGGAACAAAGTGTAAGACAAACAAACAATAAACAAAGTGTAATTAGAACTTTTCATCAACAAGCTTATGTATGCTCATCCTTGCCTGCCTGTACAGCACAATACTAACCATTACCTGTGGACAATTTGATTAAAATAAGCATTCTTGGGTTTCAAATTTGATGTATATCTTAGCTATGCTTATGGGTCAAAATGGGTGTGATAATGGCCTACAGTTATTCTATAACACCACCACATTCTGCTCACATCTGCTAAGAAAACGAAATAGGAGTGGGAGGTTGTAAACCAGATACACAAACTAGTGACAAGTTTAGATTAGACACTGCTTAGGTGCTGATCTGATTCTTCTGATCATGAAAACACCTATGTCTCCTTTCCATTGGAACTTTTCCAGCTACAAGTTCAGCACACTAAATGCATTCTGAGAAAATTACAGTGAGTCTAGTGCACTGGTTTGATAGCCTCATTAAATGGTGACACTGCACTAGGTCTGGTGTACATCAATGCACACCACTTGCATATACAATTGCAATACACTGTCCTTAGCCCAGTTCTGACTGGCATTGAATGAATTTTACACCAAAAATTAAATTTGTATGTGCAAAGTTAGCTGAGAGTTAAGGATCACTGCCAGCCAGCCCTGAAGTCTGCAACTAACCTTCATTCTTTGGTTCACATGGCCTAGTCAGTTAAATACACATTTCTTTATTCGTATTTACTGTGCCATAATTCACTACAAAAAGGTAAGTATGCAGCTATTGGGGTTGTTGTTTTACTAGCAGTATCCACCAGGGTTCTTGCAACTTGTGTAAACAGGTACTTCACTGCCATATTGTATAATTGTGAAAGCACATACAAGCACCACTTTGCCCTGTAAGAGCTAGTCTTACCATCACACTTTTCGACACAAATTGTTTGTTATGCTCTTTCATGGTTGGGTTCCATTAATTTTCTGCAGCTTTGGTAATAGTTTGCTGTCAATGATCATGCACTTACTGTATGGAAAGTTTGGAATCTATCTTGCTGCACACCAAAATGTAGGCAATTTGTGTAGAAAATCCCTCACAATCATAGCAAATTACTAGGTTCTACCTTTTGACTTCTGAGTAAAGGCTTCATTTTAAGCAACAAAAACTTAGGGAAAGTGCCTGAGTAGCTCTGCCTGTTTGTTGAAAACTAGTTAATTCATGTCAAAGAGCCTTGAGATGTTAGTTGCAGCTCCATTCTTAGTGGCACCCAAATTCAACAAGAGGTAAAGCCTTGAGCAAGAGAGGTTAATGCTATGGGGTATCATGATGGCTAGTATCATCAGTTTCCTATTTTCTTACAACTTATCTGCAAATGACCACCTTGAATTTCATCACCACTTATACTTCTTTAATCAATGTATGAATATTTCATACTCCTAAGAGAAGTCTCATCCTTTGACTCAGTGACCCTTGGTGCACTTTTCTATAGCAATATTCTTGTAATCTGTCACTGCAGGAATCCAAATTCTCAGATTTGAATTCAGCCCAGTAGATGGCTTAGTTCTTCCCTAGGTTCAGATGTTGGCACAACTCAGTCAAGGTTATTCAAGTTAGAAATCCTTGTCTCTGTTAAGTATAGGGTAAAACTGAGGACTGGACCATTGTAGCTCAAAATCGGGCATTTTACTACCTGTTCTTGAGATAAATGATTCCAGGTAATCACTTGCCTGAAACACTTCAACAGATCCTTTATGGGTGCCCCTTGAAGCATCAGAGGAGTGATGTGCTTTGCTTCCACCATGTGCTAATATGGTCTCCATAAAGATCTCTCCTAAGTGGGCTCATGGTCCATCTTAGAATGACTAGTCAAATGTAATAAGGGCGACGTTGTGTAAGCAAGATCTGAGAATCACACAGTGGTAAGTACAAGATAGATAGTAAACCATGATTACTTCTTTTCTTGGGAAGGGTCTTTGTCAAACCATGCTTCATTCTCCTCCTATGCAAATACTCACTGCACCACTGGTCAGAAACAGACTGCATTAGTGGATTTCATCTACCAATGGTACCTCACCCATGTTTCTTGGGCACCTGAGTGCCTTTCTTTTCAGAGACTCCCTCCTATTCTACTGATCATCAACAGCACATTACTCCTGATTCATAACAGGTCTATTGGAGAAGTCCCCCTCTACTACATGCATGGTCAAATTTCCTGCATTGAGAGCTTTTCCTCTAATCTTATGTACCAGTGAAACAGCTCCTATTGGTAGTTACTATCCACAAATGGCATACTGGTCCAATAGAGAACCTCACAACATAGAAAGGCTTTCTATTGCTCCACAAACTCTTAAATCTTATCAGTAAGTGCCCATGTCTTGCCTTCTGGTGGAGTTTGTCCAACATTGGCACTTTTCTTGCATATAAAAAGCATCTCCCAGAAGTGGAGTTCCATCTCTTTGGTTAGCAAATATTTAGAGGTACTGTATAGACAACCCATTTCTACTCAAACTTACAAACACTAGCCTGCATGCTACCCTGACAATTCTCAGTTATCTGGGTTACACTTCTGAGGCTCAGCCTCAGTGTACAAACTTCATCAGCCCTTCTGTGTGCACCATACTGTATCTGTTCCTCTTTCTGAACTTATGACTGCAGCAAAATAACTATTAGGGATTTCTGAAGATCCAGGAGAGAGATTCTTTTAAATCTTTTAGTACTAACTGATGTTTAGTCTCCTTCAGCATCTGCATCAACCTTTTCCAAGTCACATGTTCTATATTCTGTTGAAAATTCCATTTCTATTTTGCTATTGACTTAAAAGTACTGACTGAGATGTGAAATGTTTTAGTTATTCATCTACTCAGAAATGGTGAAAAAGTCCATAACAATAATATCCTAATCAATGCACCAAAATATCATTTTTTCTCTCTCTCAGAGTAGATAATTAGGTTTAATACCAGAGGATCAACCACACTGAGTGATGGAGCTTTAGTTTTTTGTGCTTTTCTCTAAACTTCACAATATGTGTTGCAGAAAGAGATGGCACACTGATTAACTATTGACAAATCTCCACTAGACAGTAGAGCAAAACACAATAATAAATACAAGTAAAAATGTGTTCAGTGGAGACACCAAACTGTCAAGGATGTGTAAAAAGAACCGTTACCAGTTCCCTTTACCAGTTTATTGTGCTACCCTTTGCAGACTACACTAAACATAAAGTCAAAAATAAAATGAAAAACACCAAACAACTGAAACAGATAAACCAACCCAATTTTTTAAACTCTTAAGTTCAAGCACAAGTAAACCTTAACTTCTTCTAAAGGCAAAGTCTGCTACAAGTTAATGTAAAATTAATATAAAACTCACCAAAAAGTAACATTTAAGTAAAAGTTAAATTGGGGTGAGTTAAATCAATGCTAAAACAAGTCCATAAATTTCACTTACTTGGGCAAACCTTGCTTTATTTACAAAATTATTCTAACATTACACAGAACCAGGTTTGCACGTGACTCTATTTTGCACATTCATCTGTCACATTTTAAGCACAAAAGGCATGACAGCCCCTAACTATTATCCAATTATTTGACAAGAAATACAACCATCCACCACACAACACAAGTTATGTCTTCTCTAAAAATTATTAGATTTAATAAGTGAATTCACATGCATTATGTGACAGAGAAGGAGAAAGTTGACTGACTTATCTGAGTGAACTCCTGTGTCTAAACTGAACTGAAAGTAAAACAAAACATATAAACTAAGGGGTAACTAGTGCATGGTACAATCCTAGTGTTTATGGTTTCAATACAGGATGCTGGTCATACAAATCACCAACTTATTTTCACTCCAGCTGTATAAATCTTATTAATTTTGAAGCCAAAATTAACTGTTTGCTTGAGGACAAGCCTGAAGTAAACAGAGAGGAAAACTGTGGTGGACAGGCATATCAAGCATTTTCTACCTTCTTGTTTTGATACAGTATATAAGGAACTTTTCAGTTATTCCAGATATGTGCAGTTTTCACATAATACATGGTTGAAAAAGTAAGTAGCTTTTGTATTAAATATATTCATTCTTTGTCATTCTCTTGTCTGCCAATGGGAGATATGGCAACAGACAGCAGCGTCATTCAATGGTATGTCCAGTGGTGCCTTGTTTTTCAACCTTTTGATAAAAGTTGAGAAAAACATCCTTTACATTCCATATAAATATAAAACTATGTATTTTTATTTAATCCATCATTTTGCCTTTGTGGCTTAAGGGTTAATATACATAACACAAAGGCAAAACAATGGATTAAATAAAAATAAATAGTTTTATATTTATCTGGAGTGTAAATGTTGTTTTTCTCAACTTATCAAAATACATAAATCTCTCCAAGTATGTGCTACAAGTTTTTTCAACCATCCTTTAGTTTGAATGTGAATGATCAGTGATAATGGCAACACTAGATGTCCTGGGTTAGCCTAACTTTACTGAGTTAAGTTAGTGATATTCGGTTAGCTACAGATCTTTACTGAGTAGTCTGAAGAAAGATGTTTTTTGTTTTTTGTTTTGTTTTTGTTTTTGGAATTTCGCACAAAGCTACTCGAGGGCTATCTGTGCTAGCCGTCCCTAATTTAGCAGTGTAAGACTAGAGGGAAGGCAGCTAGTCATCACCACCCACCGCCAACTATTGGGCTGCTCTTTTACCAACGAATAGTGGGATTGACCGTCACATTATACACCCCCACGGCTGGGAGGGTGAGCATGTTTAGCGCGACGCGGGCGCGAACCCGCGACCCTCGGATTACGAGTGCACGCCTTAACGCGCTCGGCCATGCCAGGCCCTGAAGAAAGAACATCTTTAATTAAGTGAAAGTGACTGTACATCATCCAAAATAAATATACATACTGCATCTCTATTTTAAAATAAAGACTGTTTATTATATCTTAGACCATGTTCAGTCTTCCTTTGTCATTCTGAAATTTACTCAGTTTTATATAAATTCAGAACTACTCTGTAATAAATATATATTTTTTAAACTTACCATTATTTTGTGGACCTATCTTGTCAATCAATGAAATACAATAACTTTCTCTTACCATTGTAAATGCTTACAAGTAACTGAAACACAACCCATTAACAAAGATGTAAAACACAATGAAAATTATTTTAACACAAATTAATTTTAAACACTTACAGGCAGGCCCAGCATAGCCAGGTGGTTAAGGCACTCGACTCATAATTCGAGAGTCACGGGTTCGAATTTCTGTCACACAAAACATTCTTGCCCTTACAGCTGTGGAGGCATTATAATGTGGCTGTCAATCCCACTATTTGTTGGTGAAAAGAGTAGCCCAAGAGTTGGCAGTGGGTGGTGATGACTAACTGTCTTCCCTCTAGTCTTACACTACTAAATTAGGAATGGCTAGTGCAGATAACCCTCATATAACTTTGTGTAAAATTCAAAACAAACCAAAACTTACAAGCAACTGAAGCAAAACAACCCATTAACAAAGATGTAAAACACACTGAAAATCATTTTAACACAAATTAATTTAAAAGTTACACAATACATAATAAATACCATTAACTATGATATATTTTTGCAGTTGTCATATAAATGAATCCAATACATTACCAACAATAAATATTAGAATTGAAATCCTTTAATGACTAAATTATGTAACAAAATTACACAGCAAAACATTCTTGACATATAACCTGAGAATAAACAGAAAACAACATATAAAAATTACATCAGTTTTCAATGAATAGCTTACATCAATTGAAAAATCAGAACAAATCACTCAATGATCCAAATCTTTTAACAAAATTTAACATATCATACAACAAAATTATGATATTACAAAAATAAAATGACCCTCTAAAATGAATACTCATGATCACATCACAAAAAATCAAAATTAAAATAAAATCCCTTTGGCATCAGATCAAAACATAAAATAAATCTTTTTTACAAGAATCATAAAACTGAATAAATACTTGTGAAAAGAGATACATAAAGAAACATTTTAACATCCACAAAAAAGACATCAAAATGAGCCCTTTAAATACATAAAAAGTAAATGAAATACTCACAAAATTATATCTATATACATTATAAAGACATTACAATGCAAACTAACAGCCATAACACACAAATTAAAAATATATTTAACATGACTACAGGCAAACCATAATTTAAAAATTCTATAATGATAATAATTAGCCACACATATATATAAAACATAAAAATTCAAATTAGTCTTTAAATAACTAAATTAAAACAAACACATGCATACATACATCATTGAAAATATACATGGCTCACCCAAAGGCAAGCATAAGATTCAGTCTATTTTATCTCCACCTAAATTGTAACAGCAGATCCTCAAATGTTAAAAACTCTCATATGGGAGCAACATTTATGGCCTTTTTAATTTCTTGTGCTTTGTACAGGGCTCTTATGGTCTGGGCTAGCTCAGTTTACAGTCAGCAGACTAAGCAGGATTGTATCGGTTATTGTCTGAATTAGTCATCCTCTCCATTGTACAAGGCAGAGGCCTCAGTTCAATATATTAACGTCACCTGGCAGTGCTACTCTAGAACTGTTATATGCTGCAGAGTAGGGTGTTTAGTACTGATAGTAATGATGTTGTAGCATCACAGATGTCTCATTTGTTTTTCTCTGTATTTTGCAGGCTCTCAAGATAACTTTGGTTATGGGTGTTGTTATGAAAATGTTTTGAAAATTATTGCTTATAATATAACTCAATTTACATGATTAAAAAATATTTTACAATGACCAAATAAACACTGGATATATCAACAATATGCAAAATATCGTTCATGAATTTCATTTACTACTGATAATTTCACCCTATTTTAAATATTTCAATTTGATCTAATCAAAATATCTTGCACTATTCTCACTATGTCTCATACACTAACGGCCCGATTCAGTGGAGCACAAGTTAAAATTCTGTATGTATGAAAATGAGCTGCTTCCATGTCACTGGAACACACAAAAGTCACACATAATCTCTGTGCTGTTATATTTGTTCCCTGACTGTGTTATTATAGTATCTTTTCTGTTGCATGATGGCCTTTCCTAGCTGTTGATATGTTGCTTTATGCATAAACTAACACAGACTTTAATCACTCCACATATTCTTGTGGATACTGTGGGATGTACATTCTAATGCTGAACCATATCTACTTGGAACAAAAATTCACATTCAAACATGAGTATGTTACGCAAACGACTTATTTTCTGTTCATTTGTATGTATGCCACTTTGACATACAATACGTATTTACCCCAGTCTGGCTACAAATAAAAAATTAGCAAGGACACATCTGATAGTCTATATTACTCGTTAGACTGGAGTACGTGTTGAAAGGTGAAGTGTGTGATTTCACTACACCTCATACTAGAATGTCATTGAACAGTTGGCTGCTAAATATAAAACCCTGATCCATGTGAATCTCTTCAGGTGCTCCAGTCCAGGCTATAGTGCTGTCATTGCATTAGACAGGGACTGTGAAGACATGTTTATCCCTAAATAAGTCTCAACACACTTTATAAAATTGTTGATGGTTACTATTATATACATATAATTACCTACTTTACCAAAGAGTTGACATGCAATAAACAGGACCTGTTCTTGGTAAGGAAGAACCAACTACTGTTTGACAGAGTTTACCCTGTTTGGCAGTCTTTTTCTTGTGATAGCACTCACACCATGCAGCATTTAACATCTTAGTTCAAATGTGAACAAAAATGCTACTTTTGAACATTAATACAAATGCAGGTAATACCTTGGTACTGTCCAGACAGTGTTATGTAAAATCTGGATAATCTTGTGCCTTAATGGTTTGAGGACTACTGGCTGCAACCAGTAAGTACCTTTAATAAAACATTATCATAAGGCAGCATTATCATACACAAGTTGCTAAATGGATGGAAGCCTGGGTACAATTACAATGGAGAGGATGACCACTACTGAAGGACAACAAACCAACATCATAATTGGAGCAGAAGGAGCAAATGCTGCAGGTTAAGCAACTCCAAGCCCACAAAGCTTTGAAAAAAGGCAGCAAGACAATATAGCAGTTCAGTAGCCCCTTAAAGGTTTGCCAATAGAGCTCCAGTGATTATTAATTCTAAAAGTTTTGCATTCAATGGACACTTTTCTATTTTCACATTATTGTAATTTAATAGTTATTAATTAATTCATTTACAAATTGTATATAAAATTACTCTTCTAAATCTGAAGACTTCACATAGAATATAGTTTAGAATATACAGGGTGGTTGCTAGAAAAGCGGAAAATTTGTCAAACAGCTATTTATTTTTACAAAGAATAACTTTTACAAAGTTGTTTAAAGGCATATGTTATATTACACTTATAGATGCTCAAAATGTCGTCCGTGCATTTTATTCATGATGTAAAGAAATCAAAATAGAAATGAGTAAGCACGCATTTTATTCATGATCTCATCTGACCCTCAAATTTTTCGCTTTTCTAGCAACCACCCTGTACCTGTGTGTAAGCACCAGTTGTTGAAAGGAATTTATCCTTCACGCCACCACTAAGTAAGATGTCTTTCTGTACATACACACATATACAAATTCCTCCTTTGAACATATGTGTACTATATATATAATTTGCAGCAGATTTATGAAAACTAATTGCAATTTAGGTATTTTTATGTGATATTTTGTACATGTATATATGTTTGGAGATTTTTTACATTAACATATTTCCTTACCTAAAAATGTAATTCAGATGTATGTCCATCTCTCCACATCTTGTGCCACTGCTAAGATTTTTGCACACATCACTAATCTTGAAAGAAGCTTCCCCTCCCACACATATTAATAAGGAATACATTAGCCTTTGATGTTATTACCATAAAATGATTGCTCTCCACCAATATGAGAGTAGCATTCTCCATACAGAGTAAACATTAAGAGCACTAGCATTCTAACAAAAATTCATTCCTGATAAATCAAACAAGAAACCCAAAAGTGGACATGAAGAGAGGGAGATTCTGTGGAAAGATAAGTATTTATCTGAAATAAAATTTCAGGTAAGAAAAACAGGAACCTTAGAAAAACTACTCACCTCTCCACAGATCTAAGAATTAAAATTCCACAAAGGCAGATGGGCTGAACACTATCTGCTACCTCCTACCCAAATTAGAAAGAAATAATTAACAATTCTTCAACAATGAATGTCTGTGAGAACTGAAGACTGGTAACTGGAGGGAGATGAGAACCAGAGGTAAATTAAATTACAATGTGGTGTAAGTAATGTGGCATATAGGTGTCAGACATCTTCCATATACCCAACTGTAACATTTCATCCAGGGAGAATCAGCAGCTTGAGGTAAGAGAAGTGTGAGATGATGAACTTTATGGGTGGAGGCATGAAAACAAGAAAGGTATCATCAGCTGAATGAGGTCTGTAAACCAAATGAATAAAGTGGAAGGAGACAAGTTATTACAGAAAGGAATTCTACAGTAAGAAAAGACACTGTTGATTGTCTTGTAAAGGAGTAGTGTGAAAGACAGAGATAGCAACAAACATATAGGAAAAAGTAGACAACTAGGGTTAGAATGTTCAAGAAAGAAGTGGATGTCTGGTTGAATGGAGAAAACATAAGACATCTAATATCCTTCCTGAAAAGCTCAAGCTTTGAGAAGGAAAGAGATGTGAGAGAATAACGTTAACCTGTCAATGTGGTAAAAAATGTGAAGAGCATCAAAAATAAAAATGTGAGAGTGACAGCTCCCAAATCTGCAAAAGAGGTTAAAATATGTCTTAAGAGAAAGATGTTACAGAGAACAGATAGCTAACGAATAGAAATGGAGAAACATGACAGTTCTGAGAACTAAAGAGAGGTTCCAGTTCTGAAGAAGAACAAGACAAGGAGAACAACTGTTAAAAAGACTTGTAAGAGATCCATAATAACTGGAGAAAGAAAAGAGTAATGGATAGGGAAGACAGAGGGGTTGTGTACATAATCATCCAGCAACAAGTGATAGCAGAAATGGGAAGGAAATAACCAGAATGATAGCCATACAAACAGAGATTAAACCACTTAAGGCTTAGAGCATCCACTGCCAGAATTGCAGTCTGGAAATGGAGACCAAAGGAGTGGAAGCAAAGTGTTGAAGGAAGTTGGTAAAGCAACAAATAAATAACTCCAAAATGGATGCAAATCCACTAAAAATGAAGGAGGATGGAGAGATCATTTTGTGGGGAAATTTTGTCTTGACAAGATAGATGATCCAATACCAGGGTCAAAGCTCTTGAGCCATAATATACTGACAACAAAATGTGATGACTGTGTGCCCAAAAGAAAAAGGTACATAAATCAGACCAAATGCATTCTTTTCAGTAGATGAAATAAATGATAAAGGAGGTGTCTGAATGGATTAGAAAAAAGTAGATAGACAAATCATGAAATTCACTCAGCATAAAACATCTAGACAACAGTGGTAAAGAGAGACTGTTAATCTGTAAACCATACTAGAAATGGAGCAGGCATCTTGAGCCACATCTCACCAAAGCAGAATGATATTGGTTGGAAAGTTCTGTTTGTAGGTTTAGTTGCAATGTGCAAAGCTACACAAAATACCAACTGTGTTTGTAATCCCATGTGTATGCAATCAAGAAAATTTGAGGATTGTAAGCCCTTATACTTACCACTCAACCATTTGAAGGAGGACTCAAAACAGGTGTAAGTCTGAAAATGGTCAGTAAGAGGGATCTCTCAAGTCATGCAGATAAGTTGTGCCACTATGGCAACAAGTGGAGGAAGAGACACAAGGGAAGAGAGTGAATCTCTCTATATATTGCATGAGAGAGGAAGGAACTAAAGAGAAGAGAGGAGAGGAGAGTCTCCAAAATGGAACAAATCCTCTTATGCATAAAAATAACTGGTAAATAAGAGCTTGTAATAAGCAGTTCCATGTATCAAAAGAAATAAATGAGCCTACCCCACACATAAATTGAGAAAGACCTTAAAATGAATAATACTGAATGGAAATCAAGACTGAATTGGACAACTACCCCAAATAAGATGGTTCACAAAGGAAAATGGAGATCACAAGAGTGAATGCTGCAATGAGTGTGGAAAACAGAGGTCAAATGTCCATAAAGTAATGGAAAATTAAGCATAAAAATTACAACCTTCAAGGAAACTCCCTCCCATTTAACCAAATATAAAACATATGGGACCATAGATAACACAAAAGGAATAATTTATCCTCGTGGTTTAACTCAAGGAAGCAAATAATGAATGAAAACATCAGGTTATGGAGGCACTCCTATCAGTCATTCAATTTTCCATGACAATATCCACCTCAGGATATAAAAACCATCTATTCTGAACAGAAGAATTACCAAAGATGGTTCAGGAAATAAGGATGCAAACATCAGAATGTAGAATATTCTGATGAAATAAATCCCTGAAATAAAGAAAACACATAAACTGGAACAAATCAGAAGAAGAAAACAACTATATACAAGTTTTTCTAGTAAAGCTGAAATGGTCTTGATTTGCAAAAGAAGGTGAACCATGGAAAGATAACAATGAAGTTGAATAAGAGACAAAAATAAAAATATTGAGAGTGAGAAAGAGAAAGTGAATGAGACACAGGAGATCTTCAAACCTAAATGCCTCAACAAGGAAGCTCTGGAATTCAGTCAGAAATAAATGTAGAAAGAGAAAATAAAATCCAACGTGTAATCCAAGAGCAAACAATAAAAGAGGGAACCAAAAGAAAAATTAAATGTGGAAACAGTTGGTCAAATTGGAGTAAAGATGGGTCAGACTCAGCTGAAGTAACAGAAGCATGAGGTTGAGTATCATAAATATGTGATTAGAATGAAGCCAACTACCTGTTGCACAATGGTGATAGTATCACCAAACATAGTTATCACTGTATTAGTGGATGAATTGTCCTGAGGTGGTGTCATAACCTCAGGAGATGTCAGAAACATAATTCAAGTAACTCATGAAATTGTTGAGTGTATTTTTAAAATAATAATTGATCTGTCATTTCCATGATATATAGGTTTAAGTTATAAAATACTTATTAAAAGTTGTAAGCTGTGTTAAAACAATAAGAAATAGTATTGTCACAGAAACCTTATTACAGAGGCAGAATACATGTTCCAAAATTGAACTAATCTTTGAAAGAACAGGTGGTTAAAAGTGTTTGTGTCATGGTTTCTGTCTTTACAAAGTTAGAATCAAAATTTAATTAATTTTACCATTAATATATGCCAACAAACATGGCACTAAAACATGCATTATAATTCAATTTTTAATATATATAAAGTTACGTCTGTGTCTGTCTGTTAGCACCTTTCAGCCATTTGCTCCTCATTTTTTGATCAATCAGACAGAACCTAACTTGACACTTGTTACAGGATAAAATGAGTAAGAACATGAAAGGGGATGGGAATTGCACCCCTTATTTTCTCTCTATATGAATATTAATATGTGTACATATCAGTTGCATGTACTTTTCCACATTATTTTACCAATCAGCAACTAACCTGACATAGGATAACATGAAGAAGGTTATTAAGTGGGAAAGAAGTTGGGCCTCTCAGTGTAATTTCATATTGATAGAATTGGTACTTTTATGTATTTTTTTGCACAACTATTATTTATTATGAAGAGAAAAAAAGCATAATTTTCTATCCTTTCTTACAAATATGTTATTATTTCATCCATCCAGCAAAGAGATAATCCAACTAGTGCTATATTAGTTTTAGCTTCTTAGTTTCAAAAAGGAAATATTTAAATAAATTCTCCGGTCTTTATTTCTCCTCAGTGTGATGCTTCTTCACTTCAAATTGACCAATTAAGTTTCTCTCTACCTCAATATGATTTTTGTAAAGTGCCATCAATTATACAATTATACTGTATATAATACAAAGTCTTAAAGTAAACTTATAACATCCAATCTTCTTGCCTTACTGAGATATAAACAAGAAAGTCAACCCACATTCAATGCCCCTCTCATCTTAACCCTTCAAAAATATCAATATTTCTCTAAAACATTTGAATTTTTATATATTTGTTTTCAGAATTAATTTGGAAGTCAGCTTGTTTAGGTAGCAAATAGTTTGTTTCAGTGACATTGTGTGCTCTTGTAGTGTATGGTTAAAAAAAATTTTTAAACCTACTTACATATTGGTTAAAAAGCCTGTTAAAATAGTTTCAGGAAATTGTTTGTATTATGAATAATCCTCTTTTATGTTCTAAATAGCACATTTAAAATAAAACTTAATAATATTTTAGAACACCATTACAAAAATGTTGGCCCGACATGGCCAAGCGTGTTAAGGTGTTTGACTCGTAATCTGAGGGTCGCGGATTCGCATCCCCATTGCGCCAAACATGCTCGCCTTTTCAGCCATGGAGGCATTATAAAGTGACGGCCAATCCCACTTTTCGTTGGTAAAAGAGTAGCCCAAGAGTTGGCAGTGGGTGGTGATGACTAGCTGCCTTCCCTCTAGTCTTACACTACTAAATTAGAGATGGCTATCACAGATAGCCCTTGAGTAGCTTTGTGCAAAATTCAAAACAAACAAACAAACAAAAATGTTTGCTTCATCAGTTGATGTCAAAAAGCCTCATGCTCAGATACAAGTATTAAATTTCTTATTTTAAGCATATGTTTTACTTACTGTTATAAGAGTAACTAAAGTGCAAAAATTAGAAAGTTATTAGACTAGTTAAAGAAACCTAAAAAAAAAATATTTAATAAAATTTATTGTGACACTCAATCTCTCAATAATGTGTATACTACATGATTTGAGTGTACTTTCATCATAGGGTACTTATAAGTTGATAGTTTATTTACCAAAAGCTATGATAAATGAATTTTGGTGAAAGAATTAAGTGCAGAGATTTAAAGCAATAAAATGTTACCAGAGTCTCTAATCTTTGGCTGTAAGAATAAATAATGTGTAACTGTGTGTTACGACAGTTATTTTAGAAATAAAAAAGGGTATTTGGATTTATTTCTTATTTTTAAACTTTACACTTAATAATTTCACTACTATAATTGTCTGTTACAATATGCAGTCACTCTACAAAAAAGAACTGGGCAATTTAGATTTATTTTGTAATTTTAAACTTTTCATTTTACAGCTAGAGTTAGGATAACAAAAATGAGATAAAATACAGAAAAAAAAGCAATAGCTTGACATTCATTTGAGCGGTAATGAAAATGAAATATAAAAACTGTAAGTTGAAAAAATATTTTCTTACATTAAGATTAGTCAAAGTCTGAGTTAGAATGTCTCAAAAGATATTAACAGACAAATTTTTAGTGAAAATACTTTTTACAACATCCAATTTGTAATGTTTACTAAAAGCCTGTCAAATTTCATGAATATACACTAAATATATATACAGAATTACAGTATGTATAGGTTTATGGTTACAAGGCTGATCACATTCAAGAGACTTGTGCTTGTACATTTAGAAGGAAAAGTTCCAATTGAAAATAACTTGAATAAAAGATAAGATCAAAATATTTTAAATTTGGTATTTTTTCTTCTCATAATCATGAAAATAAAGGTAGTTAATGGCAAAGAAGTTTAAAATAATAACCAGAAAAATGATTAAAACACGTTTGAACAAAGCACTCCCAAGGAAAGAATGTTGAAACACTAGTGCCCATTGGGTTTACTGGACATGGAGAATGTGTCACCCTCCTACTGATGGATG
This sequence comes from Carcinoscorpius rotundicauda, assembly GCA_011833715.1. NCBI lineage: Eukaryota > Metazoa > Arthropoda > Merostomata > Xiphosura > Limulidae > Carcinoscorpius > Carcinoscorpius rotundicauda. Next base: position 86,239,746 of record CM022397.1, read on the forward strand.
GATTTAGCCTACTGATGATAGCATTATAGTCTGATCCAGACCATGTTTATATGCATAGAGGTGAGAGTTATGTTCAAGACTTGAGCTTGCAAAAAAATCTTGACAGTGATGCAAGGTAATAAGTCTTAATTCTCTGAAGAGGTAAGTAGTGTTTAAATTTCTACTTCTTTTATACAATTTGATATATATCAAATATTTTATACTATTTCATACCTAAATATTATTTTCATTTACTCAAGGCTTATTTTGTTTTGTATTTCTTTTTCTTGTTTTGACTGGCTTTGTGTAAAAAGGTTGTTTTATGTTTAACATGCCAGTAAACTTCAATTTATATTTGTTTGTACTTTGAAGATGTATTCTTTGTTTCACTTGCATGTTTTGTAGGGGCAAGAATATGTTATACTGCTTTTTCTCTCAGTGATGCATGAATTTATTTAAATTTAAAAATTAATGATGTTTGGGATAGTTAGAAAATAAAGGGGAAAAAATAGGGTATGAATGAAAGCTGTGTTTTTTACCCCTTTGTTTAACACAAGATGTTTTCATATGTGCAACTATATGTGGTTGCAACACAGAACATCAGTCATAAAATTTATTAGGTTTACTTTTGCCTGAGCTACTTATTATTCTAAGTCATATACAGTTGCAACAAAATGCACATAGTTTTTGGGAAAGATTTCTGCAAGCTTAAACTTCCTATGTAGAAATGAACAGTCAGCTTTTCCACTGGAAGGTAATGTAAGACCCTCAAAATGTAACCTCCCTTGTTTTTTGATAAGAATGACCAAGTCACTAGAGTAGCACACGTGAGAAGAATAGCATTACTGTTTCATGTATGTAATTACGTGTATTCTCAGTCAGGAAAGATCCAGCTACAGTTCTTACAGCTCCTAAAGATTCTATCAATTCTTAAAACATCTCTTGTGCTCTCATCTTGACCTTAACTGCCTTTGTGCACTGAATAAAGTTTGTTTCATTTTCTTACACACTCATTGCAATCTCTTTTATTCTTCAAACTCAGTTAATTATGGAGTTCAGGTTTGTTCCGTGATAAATTTTCTGTCAAACCTCTTGTTTTCTGTGGAACTTACTCAGTTACATTTAGGGGAATTAATTGTTTCTGAGAATATTAAACCATTAAGATGCCAGTAAAATGGACAACACAAAGCTTGACTATACAGTGATATGTTCACAGGAGAAATACAACCAATAAATTAGAAAAAATTATGAAATTTATAATATATTATTATATTTTTACTTCACCACACTAACATTTTGTGAACTTATAAAAACAACAGAACAATTTCAGTTGTGTATGAAACTAATATGATAATTTTTTCTTAGCACAGAAACTCATCACAAGGATTAAGAATCAAATATAAGTGTAAATTAATAATACCAGAAAAAAGAAAGAAATTAAACATTAAGTAAGCAGTCACTGAAGTTCATATTTCAGGTTATAAAACTAATTTTAGTTGATATTTCTTAGGATCCTTTCAACTGTAATTAATTATAAAGACGTACACATCAAAATATTAAACTCCAGTTCAAAATTCAATAAAAAAATTACAGGAAACAGTTGTTGAATAAATAATAAAAATTATAGAATTTAACTAAAATAAATTTTTCAGTACCTTCAAAATGTACTTACTTTTCACTGATATCATCAGTCTGAAAGTAATTCTTTAATCATCACATTTTAAATAAAAAATATGTAGAAAAATGAAATGTTGTTGTTATTGTGAACAAAAAAATAAGTGTGTTCCGAATGAGCTTTAATAGCATTCTTGAGTCTTTTCCTGTATTCTAGGTCAGGAAGTAGAAAACATTGTGTAGACATTCCAACACAAATTTTCAACTCTTTCGACTGTACAAACGATAAAATATACTTGGTTGTACTAAACATATTTCTTTATGTTTTAAGGCCAAGTCGGTAATACAAGTATTAAAATACCAAAATAATATTTATTAATTAACATTTATTCACAACTTAAAGTATTGTAAACACTGATTCTATAATGTTAGTACCAACAGGTCTATTTATAGTCTAATTTAAGTTTTACGCTTGAAACATAAATGTAACACAAGGCTAAGCTGAAACACTAGTTGGCAAATTTTATTTTGCTTTGACTACAACTCAATGTCATAAAACTATTTTGCTGTCATATCATAAATGTTGTAAAGAATAAAGAAAAGTTTTTATAACAAATCGACACAACTATTGAGCATTCATTATATGTAAAAATGGCTTGTTTGAGTTGAGAAAATATTTTACATGGAAGAGCAAACAACGTTTCGACCTTTTTTCGATCATCGTCAGGTTCGCAACCATTTTTATGTATAGTGGATTTTCTCGACATCAAAGATCATTGAGCATTCAGTATAAAAACCACAGTTGGCCAAAGAACAATCAAGTGATAGATTTGTTTCTGAGCAACAAAGCATTTTTTTTAGCATGAAAGCATTATTATCAGAGTAAAAAAAGGGAATAACCCTTTCATATAGTTAGTCATTTTATTCAGTACCCCAAAACTAAAGTTGTTTAAAAGAAAGGAGTCAGCAACTTGAAATGATAGGAAAATCTAAGGATATGTTTTTCATATGATTTTTCCTGTGATCAGATATGAGTAAATTTTGCCATGCACCATACAGCTGGCAAAAAAAAAATTAAATGTAAAATACCGAATTACAATTTCATGTTTTTAAATATTTAACACTATAGGCATAGCACAATCTATTATTTCGACATATTACAAAACCTCAATTTATGGCTTAATGGCATTACCACAGTGTAATTCTTCTGCATAGATTGGTATAGTTTAGCCTTCGCTATAACATATAATTGGTATAAATGTAATCATATTAGTCACACTATAACCTGAATTATGGGATACAGTTAAATATTCCTATTTCTGTTCTATTGATGCAATATTCTGAGAAACACACGAATTATTTGAGCCTACCCGTGTTTGTCAATTGTACATTAGTACTAACTAATAAAAAATTGCATAATAGTTATCTTCATAAACAATCCTTTTTTAAACATACAATACCTTTAGACTGAGATCCAAGAACTTTGTATCTGTTATGCTGTTGACGAAAGGTTAAATCCAGCATGTTCCTTGTTACACTTTTGGACAGACCCAAATTTTGTTCATAACCATCTTCAAAAATTGTTGAAGATGGTGTAGGCAGCAAGCTTACTATCTTCTTTGCCATCAACAATTCTGTGTGTTCAAATAATGTTTTAAAATTAATATTTTGGGCTATAGAAAACTGTAAGCCAGAAAACAATGAATCAGTACAAAAAATACACTATCTGTGTTGCTATTCAAGTTTCTCAGCCTGCTTCTTTTTGCTGATTTGTTCCACTTTAACTTTTTAATATAAATTATTCACTCATCAAATTCTTCACTCTGAATATAACATATTCTTAACAGAACAAGTATCATGTTTCAGTTTCTTGTATTTAGCTGAATAGGATGTTTCAAATTGCTAGGATATAATATTTTAAAATGAGTCACTATCCAACACCTTTTTCAAAACATTGTGATTCAGATGTATATGTGTGGGTAACGATAAAAATAGATGCAAAAAATCAATAGATAAAAGAAGAAAACTCCAGGCTAACTTTTTTTTAAAAATACTGCTATCTTTCTTCCAGTCTGTACACTTCTTTTGGTCTGGCTATTTATTAGATGTATTGATGTCTGATAATGTTCATGATATTCAAAAGCCCCTGAGTTCTAGATTATTGGATAATTGCATGTAATATAGTGTGATGAAATTTCTATTTTTAATTGTTACTTCTTGCAGAGCCGTAATATTACCAAAAATTTCATACTAACATTTAGTGTAGTTTCACAATCAATATTAAGAAAAGGTTAAGAAAAAAATAAGACAGGCAGATGGTGAAGATAGTTGCTGGAGAAGTTAAGTTATCCAAGGTAGCTCAGATGCTAACTTAAAGGATCTCATTAAGTAATTGTTGTAAGTGGGTGGTGAGGGAATGAGAAAGGTGTTGAATCTGATAGAATGAAATGTATATTGTCTATAAGAAACAACACCCTGTGAGGAGTAGACTAAATATAGAAACTGGTAGATCCTATCAACAAGGGTTGAAGAAAATTTGTCCTTGGAAGAAGACCCCCAGGAAATCTTGAGTTGAAGATGGAAACCCTGAAACTGAGATGTATGACCAAAGTAGCAATAAATGACAAGAAAAAGGCACAATTGTCTGTTCGGGTCTGAAAGATTATAGAAGAGTGAAATAAATGGGAGAAAGAGAGAGAGAGGAAAAAAGAAGCTGTCTTCTCCCTGTGTATCTGAAGACTCAGGGAGAAAGGACCAATCCAGAGAAATAAGAATTTAAGGATGATGGAAAGGGGTATGGGATGAGTCAATAACACACAGATCAGAATGTTTGCAACTACAGGTAAAAAGTAAAGAAGAATATATCTGAAAAGAAAAGTTATAGAACTTGCAGATTACCAGCAGCTTGAAGAAGCAACAGTTAAGAGCATGCACAATGTTACTGAGGTCCCAGTAAGGTAATGTGAACATAGTGAGCATGTCTATAGATAAGAAAAAACGGGATCAAGGTAGAGAGAACTGGAGTGGGAAACACCTTGTTATATCAAGAAAGGTAAGATGTTAAGAATAAGGCTGCTAATAAATACTGTTAAAGACTGAGGTAAAAGAAAGGGAGGGAGATTTCCAACAGTAGAATAATCAGGGGGAAGGTGGGGACAGATGGAACAACTTTGAAAGCCATGCCTTTTACACAAATATATGGACTAGGTTGCTTAGGAACAGGAAAAAAATTACCAGAAAGCAGATGGGAGATATTGAAGCAATAACTTTATAATTGTCAGGTGATGAGATGGGTGGGTTGTCATGTGCCATAGAAGAGGGTAGCCAAGGTTAGTCAGCCAGAGGGGTACCACCAAGATGATACAGCAAGAAATATCTTAAATCAAGGCCAGGACTCAAGGTAAAAGATGAAAAGATGGGTGGAAATTATTACAAGTACAAGAAAAGACCTGACAGAAAGCAGGAACAGCCAGAACTGAGAGATGAAGAACAGATGATCAGAAGCATGAAACTGAGAGGGTTGAGAAGATTTTGATGAATGAGGTCCACAAGAGAGCACCTCTTCTGGGCAGAACGTGGTCTATTCAAAAGAGGGAATCTGTAACTTAGTACCTGATACATGCAGGCAAAGAAACCAACCCATTGAAAATTGGTCCAATCAGAAAGGTCCAGCAAATGGCTCTATACTGATCCCTTAGGGTTTAATGTGGAAAAAAATCAAGGAATTGTCAAAATTGGACATAACAAAATGATCCACTAAGAATGGTAATAGTATCATGTTCAACAGCCAACCAAAAGTTTATGTGTATGAACATGGAAAGAAGACTCATCCTGGGTTCATGTTCCAGATGTTAAATTGTCATTCAGAAATGGTCTCCAAGAAAAAGAAAGCATCAATGAAGAGGTGTAGGTCCAACATTTGTGGAGTTAAAGAAGTTTAGATGGTGATACTGGATCACTTCAACATCCCATACAAATATCAGAACAGAGGGACAGAAGAATCATTCAGGTCAAAAATGCATGTGAGGCTTTCCTCTGGACACAAAAGGAACAACTGTGGAGGTGTGACCCATAGGATAAGAAGTCCCCATAAAGCCATGGTTTCCAAACAATACACCTCTCACACAAAACGAGTATGATAGGTGCAAATGTTGTTGACTATAATTTCCATAGCTTGCAGGCACATGGTACAAGACTAATCCCAGCTGAGAATGAGTATCAAGCCTGTAGTAAGAGCAAGAAACGATGACAATTATCCATCACCTGTGTATTAGAGAGCCACAGATTGACGGTCACATACATCATCTCTCTAGCACTTAACTATCACTTTTGCATTACTGAGTAATAAAATATGACAATTAAATCCACCACCTCTGTACTACAGATCAATACATTATGCAGTTATGTTTACATGCTTGTTTTACAGAGCAGTGAAATATTGCAGTTATCATTACCCTCTGTATTACAAAATAATACATTACTGCTGTATTGCAGAACAATATATTGTGGCAATTATCAATTCCCTGTATATTAAGAGGAATAAACAATGAGAAAAAATTAACTATAAATGTTATATCTAGTATGGCTTTGTACTGAAAAATAAATTATGGTAGTTGTATCTATCACTCCTTTATTATACAGCAATAACTAGTTAGTTATTTGTTACTACTGTATTACAAAACAATAAATGGATAAATGATCATTAAATTATATTCATCACCTCTATATTACCAAGAAACAAACCTATATTGTTGTATTCATCAGCCTTGTTTTGCAGAAATATAAAATACTGAAATTATCTATCATATCACTTCTGTATTACTAAGGTGTAGTAAATTACCACATTTTTGTTCATCCTACCAATATAAAGGAGCAATGAGTTATTACAAATACATTATGTACTACACAGCAATAAGTTATGATTTATATTTATCTTTTCTGCACAACAAAGTAATAAATTATGACAGTTGTGTTCATGATGCATTAAATATTAGCAGTGATAACTGTCACTCTTGCATTAAACAGCAATAAAATTATAACATTTGTGCACTTTTGTATTTCAGGGCAGTAAATAATGACAATTATTTCAATCACATCTGTATCACAATGTGATAAATTATGACAGTTACTTATCACCACTCCAGTAAATTAAGGTAATTATGTCCACCATCGTTTCAAAATTTGATTAGGAAATAAAAAATTATTTATAACTGTAGGTTTAATTAAAAACTGTTGAATCAACTAAATAACTGCACAATTTATTAGCTACATACATATAATTATCAACTGAAGACTAAGAAATAAACAAAGTAAATGACAATTAGTTTTTCTTTCGATCCAGAGAAAAGCTTGTTTTTGTGTTCGCAACACATCAGTTTTCATTTTTATGTGAAGTTCGGTCTTGCACATTCATCAACACTGTGTAACATTTTATGTATTTAACACCATCTTATGATATTAAAAACATGTATATACCTTTTAGTACTTTCAACAACACTGTAACGTTATAACAAATGTAGAATATTGATGGTTGATAACTTTATGTGATGCTAGTTAAAACTGAAACATTTAGTACCATGAAAAGTATAATTGAACATTAGTAGAAAATGTAAATTTTGTACATTTAACAATATCTTATACCATCACGTAACATTAGTAAAACTGAAACATCTAACAACTAGAACAATATCACATAACAATAGTGAAAAAACATTAATTTTGCACATTGTACAATATCGTGACATCAAACAAGGATAAATAATTTCACATTATGATTACTGTCATGTAATATTTACATTTTGCTCACCTCTAACTTTAGTTAGACGATCAATGAGAGCTTCAGTAGAAAAGAATATGCAATGCAGAACAAACTCATCTTTGTTTTCATGTAAACCTGTAAAACATTTGAATTTTTATGCAACTATCACTTTCAAAGTAATTTCAAAAAGTCTTTATTCTCACCATATTTGTAACTAAGAAACATCAACATGTTTGTGACTTAATAAATGTTCACTACACTCTCACAATATTAATATTTTAATAGAAACAAATAATTCCACCTTTTTTTATTTGGATGTCAACAGTGAGATAGAGTAAAATAATCACAATTTAAAACTGCCATTATCCATCAACTTAAGTTTTTTTTTCTTTAAGCCTGTAGTAAGTAAATGAAATGTGAGTTTATAATGATAATTGTTTTCTCTTTTTTTTAGTTTATGTGTAAACAATTTTTTAAACTCTCATTGATATAATATTATATCAGGTTATGTCAAAATAAAACAAAACAGACTTTTCACAAGTTCTGTATCTATTCTTGTCTTTAATTGAAACTTTTTATTTAAATTGAAGAAAACAAAAAGAAAAGCAGTAGTAAAAACATAAAAAATTAAATTCATGGAAATATTAAAATAAAAAATAATAATTAAAAAACATTAATACATTTCAAAGGAGAATAATGAACGTTGTAATTTAGATGTGTTATTACACACAGCTATACAAAACATATGAAATTTTTAAGAACTCAGCAATGTGAGATTACTACATAGACAGTAACAGGTCTTTGAAAAAGTTGTAAAGACACATGGTGACTTAACACACAATAAGGAACATCATGTGAAAGTTCTAAACTCAGAAGTTTTTATGTTAACATTTTCTTAAATCAAACGTGTATTTTCAATAATACTTGTCCCTCTCACACTATAGCTATTACTTTGTTACTAAAGTTTTTTTTCCTTTGCCCATCTAGGCATTGGTCTGAATTTTTTTCTTTAATAAATTACCATTGGTGACATCTGTCTTGTAACACTCTCCCACCTACATCAATGTGCCCTCTATTCTGGTGCTGTGTATAAGCACCTTATCCAGATAATATTATCACTTTTTGAAGAATGACCCAATCAACAGTCTCTAACACCAGTTATTACTGGGGAGAGAGAGTGTGACAAGAAGTAAGTATTATTAGAAATACACTTTCTATTTAAAATGTAACTTTGAAAATACTTTTATCTCTACTCACACTGATGACATGGAAAAGCCAGTAAGGACATTATCTATACAGAATGCATCTGCATAAATTGTGAGCATGCCAATAAAAAATCAGCACTCCAGTGGGGAAACCACACTAGTAAGAAGAAGTATGCTATTCACCCATAATTTAATTCACGCACTGTGGGTGATATCTCACAAGATTATTGGCCATTCTCCAACCCGGTAGCCAAAGTTTCACTGCTCTGGGTTGAAATTATATGTCCATTGTCCTTAAATCTCAAGTTGATGAATAGGAAATTTGAACCACAACATATATATATATATTGACACATTTTGAGACACTGAAATCGTGATGAGAAGGTAAGCAACACTGAAGTGGACAAACCTTCTTTTCAACCTGAAGAAGTCCAAAAGGCATCACTCCAAACTATAGTACAGCCTCAGAGTTCCCTGGAGAAACCAAACACCCCTGGACAAAATATACATCTCCATGAACAAGGTCATGGATAGCTTCAATTGAGAATGACTCCTTCTCTGACTGTTGAGCAATGGTGGATATCAGATGTGGGATAGGAGAGATGTGATTAGCCTCAGTATTGGCAACAGTAATCTGGGAATTTATGCCCTATATTAGCTTGTCAAATGAAAAAAATATTTTAAATGAAAATTGTATAAGTAGAGGAAAGAATGCTCCAAGTATTTCCAACAGTCACTTTACAAAGAAACCCATTATCAAGTTTTTGATGACAAGTGATAACATTATTTGAATGAGGGATTTATATACAAGCTGGGAAAATCAGGCTGTTGATATTTTGATGGGAAAATATAGGATAAACTTAATGGAAATGCCAAGGGGTACAAACTGGCAACGACTTTATCAAATCTCTAACATTGTTAAACAAGAAACAATATTTTAGTTGGTTCTCCTTGTAGATTCAGTGGTGACACACACAAACATACCTTTCTCAACTGTAGATTTTAAAATGATATATTACTACTGGTCCAGATAAATTATTTATTCAGGTAGTTTTTATGAAGCAACCGAGGTAATCAAAAAACACACTATGATAATATTTTAAAATTTAACTTTATTATGTATTTAATACATAGGAAAATAAAATTATTTGAAAATACTTAATGAAAAACATTACTATATTTACTGTCTCATGATTACATGAGGGAAGAGACACAGAAGAATTATAATGATGTGGATACTATCTATAAACTAGCAAAACATTAGAATTACACTTGTCATAAAACATTAGTAACACTTCTATTATATTTTTAAAAACCACATTCTTTAACTAGTTTCTTACAAATTTGTAAGAATTAGAAGAGTGTAATAACAGTATTCCAACCATACTATTTTCACCATACCCACAGAGTATGACTGGAATACTTTTATTCTTGAAAAATCTTAATTGGTTCAATAAAGAATTAAGTGGTTCACCTTTATGCTATTGGTAAATCAGGAGTTAAATGTCATGAACTTTTATATAGTTACACTTAAAATTATTGAACTACTTTATCATCAGTGTTTACAAATAAATTTGGCAGCAATAAATCACAGGTTAATATCAGTTTTATGATCTTAATTTAATAAGAAATTTCTTAAAAATTCCTTAATTTTCCCTGTATGAGAATAATGAAATTTGTTCTCCAGGTCTTCTCTCTTTTCTAACTTATTTAACACTCCTCTCTGAAGTACAGAATTTAACATACCTTATTCATTATTGTACAGATATTACTAAGACAGTGATTTACTCTTACAGCATTCAAACTTATCTGATGTGGAATCATAAACTAGAAAATCAAACCCACTTGTCACATTCTCTCTGTGACAATTATAAAATGTTATACTATACATTTACAACCAACAGAAAGGAACAGTTTTGATATATCAAAAGATGTCCAATGCTCTTGTTTTCAATACAGAGTACTGATCATTTTATCTTTAGTTTGAAAATTTATCTGGCACTGTTTAGGCCAGGCAACAGGGAGTTAATTCAAGCTTCTCTCTTTCTAGTTACAAAACCAGTCAAATTATAATATTTATACGACATTGTTTGCTTTGTGCATATTATTCTGTGTTTATACATGCATTATTTCAGTAAATAAACTTTATTTAGTGTACTAGTACCATCATTATAAAAAAGTTAGCTTAAATTTCATCACCAACCAACAGTAAAATGAAAGGTCAAAGATAAGTGCTAATTTCTAGATTTTCATGAATATTATTTATTTATGGATATGTAAGTAATTAAAATGTAAAATTTAGAAATTTAATAAGTTATATAACATAAAATTAGGTAAGATAATAACAACTAAAAATTCTTCATGAGGCAGGCTCACAAGTTGTTTGTGCATTATGTCATTCAACACAATGATATGAGTTACACATTTGCCAAGTGATTTACACAGACCCAAGAGCAATAAAATTATAAAATTAATTACAAATAGATGTAGACTGCTAAAGCTTTAAGCTTTTTAGGATTAACAATTGTAATTTTCTGTTACATCTGCATTAACTTTATATTAAAAAACACATATTTCATATTTTTTTTACAGAAGTTACAAAGCCAGTCAAATCAACCAAGTTTGTAAAGAATTAGGATACAAAAAATAACGGATAAAATATAAAGTTTTACCAAAGAAAATATCTGAACTTGATTTAGGAGGCTCTAGAAGTTATGCAAATGAAATTTGGAAATTCTCAGGAGAAGAAAAGTATTTTTAATCTTAACACAAAAACCAATTTGCACTCAGAGCAGTAACACTTTGATTCTATACATTCATAGACAAATCTTTAGTAAAAATACTTAATTAAAAAAAATTGAGTTTTAGTGGACACAATATTTGTAATCTTACTGGTCAGATATTGTGAAGACACACAAAACATATTAAAAGTTATAGTATGAAACTCTCAAAGTTACAAGGTTTGTTGTATTGCCTGATCAACCCCACATGGAAAGAGTTAAAATATAATAGGCCTAACACTAGTGTCTTAGACAAGTGTAATTACAATCAAATTTAAAAGAAAATAAAAATTACAAAGAAATCATACACACCAAGCTCTTCTGCATAACTGCAAGGAGGAAGCAGAATGTATTCTACACTGCTTTCAGAACAGCCTAGTGCCCCCTAAAGGAGAGAAGTACAAAAGTTACAAGCCATTGTAACAATGTCTAATCAAATTAATAAACGATGCAGTCAAAATTTGTGTAATGCAAAATGCTGTTTGATTGTGCAAGAAACCTGAAAACCTTTCTAATTTATTAGTACTTGTTTTATCTAATAGATTATATTCCTTATTTTCCTGTTTAAGTGTACACTTTCATTGCAACTGAATACCTATATTATTTAACTATGATAATTAGATACTTAAAGAAATTGTTTGTAAAATATGTATCAAACTTATTTCAAAGGAATTTTAGGTAAACTGATAGAGAATGTTCTGCAATTAATGGTTTCTATTCACACGCCTAGAGTGTAGGAGTAGAGGTTGTTTAGATTTTTATGGTGATGCCTTTCTCTGATGAATGCATCACTACAATGACTGAAACAATGCCTTCTCTTACTATTAGAGCAGCTGCAGTCTATAATTAATTTAAAATAATGTCTAATTATTATATTTTGTTTTTTGTGACATTTCCAGTAATTGTTATTTTTAGGCTCTAATGAAAAGAAGGTTGCCCCAAAATTTGCAAGAATCAAAATAAATTGGACATACTTTTTATATGTGCAGAAATCTAGTGCTTGTTTTGATGCAAAATAAAAAAAAATTAGACTTACAACTTTTTCATTCTGTAGATAAGTTACAAAATTATTGAATCCTCTGTGGTTACAGTGAGGTCGCATCTGAAGGTAGGTAAAGTAAGATCCTCCAATATAAACCTCCTGGTAAGGGTTTATGGACAAGACTTGGTGTAAAAACTGATCCTTTATGGTTGTTACTGGAACCTTTATCGATACATTCAACTGAGAGGGTCTACAGAATAAATATAAGGTATACCAGATGTTGTAATTAAAAAACAAATTTATGGGAAACACTATATTTACACTTGGGAAAAAATCATACATTAATTGTGTCAAAAAAATGATTAGATTTCAACACCATATACTTAACACCGAATAAAATGCTTAATAGCTGAATTATTTTATTAAAATAATATCTTGATTTAAAAGCACTAATGTTATTTTTCAGATAAAGTTAAATAATTGTGACTGTTTATGTAATGCCTTATGATTAACTAGCAATCCTTATCTGGGTATTACCTGAACAGATAGTCAATGTTTTGATATTTTTAAACATAAAGGATCAAAATTTTGCTTTTCATGTAACAGTACATGCCAAATGTACACATTTCCATGACATTTTGCTGCTTGTGATTGGCAATAAGAGTTGTTTTTATTTTTCTCTGAGGTACATAATCAGTGTCAGAAATATTTATCATACATAACTCTCCTCTGAAGTTAGAGTGAACACACAACTGATTTTTACAGAATTACATGGACTGACTGAACTTGTCTATTCCATAAAAAAGAAGTTTTTCTTCTCTGCCTGTAGACATGTCTGCATCTGATGGATTTTTATTGTGACCCCATAACAACAGAACACCTTTTTAATAATAAATACACTTTATTTTTCTGACATCACTTCCCATTAAAACAGATCAATAATCTAATCTGTGTTCTGTGGAAAAAAAATTAGGTTACAAAGGTTTCATTGACACTAAAAATATGACACCACAGAAATTAAACCTGAGTAAATTACTTCCATATCTTTATATGTATGTCTACTATTGTAAGAGCTCAAAAGTACAAACAGACACAAACTTAGCTTGAACAAAGTGTTGCATCATTCATATCTCCTTCAATTTTTTTAAAATAAAGTCAAATTTCTTTTTTCACTTTTAAGAAAAAGTTGTTGTTTTTTTCAAACACAATCACTGAAAGAACAAAAATTGAATTTTTTTCTGTACAAGTTTTTTTTTTTTTAAATAACTTTCCAATAAAATTCCTTAATGTCATACACACATTTTGAAAATAGGTTTGTAGATACAAACGAATAAACACTTGAATAAACTCATTTCTGTCAATAATATGAATTACAACAATTTTATGCATTTAAAAAAAAACCCCTGCATTATTGGCAGAAAGAGATACACACAAACAAACATTGAGATATAATAATTTTGCCACTAATATGATTCTTTCACTTTTATAAGTATTAAAAACAAAACTATAAATACAAAATCATTCTTATTATTAAACATTTGTTCCCTAACAATGTTTTTGACCAAGCAACAGAGAGCAACACATACTTCTCTCTTTTTTATGGTTTGTTGTTGTTGTTGTTTTGAATTAAGCACAAAGCTACACAAAGGGCTATCTGTGCTCTGCCCACCATGGGTATCGAAACCCGGATTTTAGCATGTAAGTCCACAGACATACCGCTGAGCCGCTGGGGGGCTTTTTATGGTTTAATGGCAAAATTATAAGCTAAAGTTTGTTTGAGATAAAAACAATATTAAGATGCACAGTCTCAGAATTTTCTTAGTAGGCATACAACATTTCATTTCTCTGGGTTCTTTCCTTTTGGAGCTATGGCACTGAAAGAGAGACACACATAGGCTAATTTATTAGTAAAGACAAAAAAAAACACTACATTTACTGGTGGTCTATGACAATGTTCTTGTACTACATTTCTATGTAAAAAAAATGTTTAATGGAAGTAATCTTTCAAATTAGTTTTCAAACAAATTTATGTAAAACTAGTGTTTATTCATGCATACAACTATACTGTGAGGATACATATTATGCAGAAACACTACAACTAACTAAAGTTATATACTGTTGATCGTACTTTACTGTTTGACAGATATACAAATGTCATAATCAGTTCTGCTTTCAAAAAGAAGTTAAAGACTATCATCATAACTGTTTTGACTCTCTACTCTTGATGAGCTCTCAAATACTACCTCTTGTGAAAAAACTCTTGATTAGGCTAAAGAAAGAGATAATTAAATCATACTATACTTCATAAAATCAATAGATGAAAAATTGAATACACAAGGGTAATTCAATGTTTATTACATATACAGACACATACAGCAGATTCATTAAACAGATGTTGAAGTTTAATGATAAACAGTAGAACAATGGCAACGATAATGAATATTTGACACATTTGTATACAGTAACAAACATATAATTCTTTTCGAATATACTCTTTCCATCTTCAGCATGCTGTACTGAAGAGGGTAAAATATTGGGCTCAAAAACTTAATAAAGTTCACACATTTTAAAAATAATTAAAATATAGAATAAAAGGATGAAGTGAATTAAAAGACAAACAAACAGATCTGCAGATTTGAAATAAAGGAACTTGGGTATGGCTTGATGGTGTTAAGATATTGATATATAATAATTTCTGGAATTTCAGGCCAATTTTTTAAGCAAGGAGTCAATCTGTTTGTTTGTTTGTCTTTAAATTTACTTCATCCTATTATTCTGTATTTTAACTAGTCTTTACAAAATGTTTGAACTTTTATAAATTTTTGTACTTAATATTTTACCATATTCAATATAGTATGTTTGAATATTGAATATATATATTCCAAAATGTTCAAGAATTAAATGTTTGGTAGTAAACATACTCGTGTCAATGCTTGTTGTTTTTGCTGTTATTCTACTGTTCTTCATTACACACACAGATATGTATATAATGAAATAATTACAAATGCACAAATCAGCCTAACCATTTAGTACTGGTGTATTACCACAGCAAGCTACGTTCAATCCCAAAATTCTAGCTCACAACTGTTTTTTATGTATGTATAAGTTCTTTTATTGAACATACAGTTTTCTGAACTAACCCTAAAGGTTTGTGCATTGGCACATGAAAAAAAAGAAAGCAGACATGTCAATATTAATATGATTAAAATATTTTCAATTATTATAAAGCTATGTCAAGAGGGCTTTGAATCATTGATAAATGTAAGCCACTGACATATTTCATGTAGGAATTAGAAAGCTTGGCCAATGCATTAAAGCCAGTCACATTTGTTTCTTAAAGCCTCCACATTTTAGAAGTAGCCATCAGTGCTTAACACCAGCTATACTAAACCCTGCTAACATTTACAAACAACTGCATATAAAACATGCTAGAAAAAGGAATGTTTTTATCAATTTTTGAAAATCAAATTGCATTGCAGCTGATTTATTTACCTTTTTATATTTTTTTATTTTACAGCTGAGAAACTCTAAATTGGATAATGTTGATGTAAAAATTCAGTATGTTGAATAAATTATATCACGGAAAACTAGCATATTGAAAAGTGTTGTTATTATGTTTACAATGGCCATTTTTAGTCCTGCAAAAAACAAATTTGAGAAAGCACGTCCAATTTCAGACAGATGACCACTTCATTGCACCACAAGGGCCGATCACCTTGTGCAATAAATTCCTGCATATTTCATGAGCCTTGAACAAAACTCCCACTATTCCACACATCAACATTTTTATGTCAGTTTATGATGTAATCATCATTAGACTACAGCTCTCTTCCAACAGGGGGGTGAAGCAGCCACCATGTATTGTAATCTCTTTGAATACTAGCATGTGTAAATTGGCTCCTTCTTGAAAGGCAAACTAAATGTACTGGAAGTGAGAAGGAAGGATGGAGGGTGTTGCAAAGCAGTGAGTATCTATCTCCGATACATTTACAGGTAATGAAAACTTTAATACTTCAGAAATGCTACTCACCTCTCTGCACCATGAATAGTTAGAATTCCATACTGAAGATAATGTATGTGCCAGTAAAAAAATAAATAAATAAATGAGCTCCTTTCTAAAAATAATGTCAGAAAGGGAAAGTCCATGGAGGGTGAGACCCTGGAGAGGTAGCATTTAAAGGGAGACACATCCATCTTAGGTAGAAGATAATGTCATAAGAATTCTTTACTGAGATTTGATATGTTATGATGGCAGGTAGAATGACAGATTGGTTAACCATCCAATACCTCACAGACAGACAATTATACATGAATATTCAATGTGGCTTGGGCCAGAAATCAGTCCATTTCATACTGGATAAATATTTATGCAAGATCCTCACCATACCTGTGTTCTAATATAAACCAAAGACTCATCTGACTGGATCTAACCATCAGAAATAGCTAGGTTTCTGATGTAATGGGGTGTCTTATGCTACATTAGTAGGTAACACCGATGCCTTACTTTCCAAAGAAGGGTATATCCACTCAGTCTTGTACTAGTGGAATTGCAATCTTCTTGCATAGGAACTATTCATATCAACTTCTACAGTGGCTTAGGACTGAAAATACAATAGTTCTCCCATACTACACTAAAAAATGGGAGAGAACATGAGTGAGATGCATGTACCATTGTGACAAAAATTTGACATGAAATCTCACACTAAGAAAAAAGTGCAATGGGTTGCCTAAATACTTAGCACTTTTTTTTAACAAATATAAAACAATGTAGATGATATGAGATATACATACATCATTTAAGTAGTCTTGTATAGAACCCCATCTTAAATGGGGACACTGAACAGGGGTAGATGAGTTTGATGCAGGTTTTGGATAAATATTTTATGTAAGACAACACTGGCCACTTAATAGATTTCATCATTTCTATGATATATATGTATGTATATATATATACACACACACACACATGCATATATATATATAAGGTGTATGGTGAATAAGGTAGTTGTGAGACATGACAAAGAAAAGTGAAAAATAAAAAAATTCACTCTCTGAGTCACTGTGAAGAATGGAGAATGTAAAGAATGTGTGATTGCAAAACTGATTGCCATCACGTATAAAGCCAAAATGCATTGCCATTTGTACCACTCTCACCATGGATTAGGAAACCTACACACACTAAAGCTCACTGACTGACATTTGTGCTGGCTCCAAACAGATGCAAGTCTAAGTAAGGTGATGAAAAAAAATCTAGGATTTTGAGAAATAAAACAAGTCATAATGAAAAGTTGGAAAGACAATTGTACTTCTGGATGTCCAGAGTTATGTTGTACTGAGTAAAATACTATGACCATAAAAGGTGAAAAGAAATACAATGTATCTCAACAGCTCCTGCCTGAACAAGCCAAAAACCAATGAAGCAGTCGTGTATTGGTATGTCCAAGAGGAACAAGGTATGCAAGAGAGGAAAGACTCAACCAAAAAGGCTCATGCAATAAATCAATAAAAATTGAAAATCATGATGTGAAAAGTTTATGTCACAGAGACAAGGTAGTAGTCTGTGCCTGCTCTGCATATGAAGCAAGAGATACAAATAAGTAAAAGAAATACAGGGAGTTACATTAAAACAGCCAAACAAGATGTGAGGTTGCCACAGAGAAAGCCATTCTGGAAGGGCAATTAAAGGCTAAACTTCCTTAAAGTTGAAGAGTTCGAATATCAGGCTCCAAGAATGTAAGCTCTGAGAAAAAAAATCCTCCAGGGCCAAATTAGCACAAATGGGATCATAACCAAGTCTAAAATGAAATGAAAACAAAATGTTCTAAACCTGCAGTTGAATTAAAAGAAGTTAATAGTGGGTAGACAAATCAGGATGTGAAGAAAGTGTCTGAGACCCTGAATTGGTCATTATTACCATGAACAGTATCCATGGAAGAAACTGATTGGTACAAACTGATATTTAACTGAAACCTCCCATCTTCATGCAAATGATTAAAAAGATAAGAGTAATACTCAAGGATTGGATTGAGAAACTGTTTTATGGTTTTAGAAACAAGGGAAACGGAGAGCAGAAGTACAGGAAAAAATCCTAAGAGAGCACCTGCAGTGAAACTGAAGGATGATACCAGAAATAAATTGCTTTTAAGACCCAGGAGGGAAAACACTGAAATAGAAGGGACTATGAATAATTATAAGAGTAGAAAAAGCAGCAGAGCGTGAAACTCCATGAGGTGCTATACAAAATGAGAAACATTGTGTGCAAAAGAGTAAGAAACCAAAGTAAGCAGAGAAGACTGCTGAACAACAGCATCAATTCAAGATTCCAATATATAAGAAATACTCCACAAGACATATTTAAAAGAAAAAGTACAGACAGTAATCTTGGAAGGAGAAGTCAGGAAGGAAGGCAACCAGATGACATCCCAGAAACAGATAGCGAGGTAGAAAATATGTATTATAAGTTGCCCCAGTAAAGTTGATAGAGTTGTCATGGAAAACCTCCAAATAAAGAAGTTGTATAAGAAAAAAAAGGAATTAAGTAAGATGTGAAGAAGAGCAGATGGAGAGACAAAACAAGGAAGGAAAATGAGTGGATCTATAGATTGAAAGAAAGAATTCAAGTAAAAGAGACTCATGCAACAAGAGAGCTTGTGATTCAGAAAAATATTACTGGAAGAAAATAAAGAGGAAAGAAATATTTGTGAAATGCAGGCAATAAAGTATGCTTACTTGATCCACACGGATAAAAGGGAACTAGAAGCAAAAGTAGACATGGAAACAACGGTGGCAAAATTCATAACATGGTGACATTCACCTGAAGTAACAGAAGCAAGATGTTGGAGATCCAGGATTTGAGATCAAAATGAAATCAGCCATGTGGTTTACAATGGGGGTAATATCACTAACTGTCAATGTTTTTAGTTGCCATTAAAGAATTGAACATTTTTTTGAAAGTGCTGAAAACCTTGGGAGATATAAAAAACATGGGAGTATGAATGCATAATCAAGTTAATTCATGAAACTGATGTTATAGTAGTCTGTCTTTATGAAGCATATAAAAGAAATTTCTATTTGATTAGTTAGGAAAAGAGTCACGTATGGCAATGGTGCACAGACCTAATGATGACCTTGAAGTGTACTGGACAAAGCATGTATGTTGGATTAAACAATGATGGTAGGTAGTGGAACATGTGTCTTCAAAGGTAAAAGGTGAATTAAAATCAAATCAAATTGAAGATAATTAAGTAGAAGTTCTAATAAAAAGTTCAAAGTTCTTTAAGTAAGCAAAAAATTAAGGAAAGAAAAACTGTGCTGCAAACAACAATGAAAGGTTAATATAATAACTGCACAAATTGTGGTAAATGTTATGGAAAAAAGTAGTTTAAAGGCAATTAGTACAATTACAATGAGCTTGTGGTGGTACTCATGGGAATTACTGTGCAAGAAGAATGTGTTGCTTTCCTACATTATAGCCTGGTGCAATACACACTGTCAAATTTAGGGAAAGGAGGTTTGTTCAAGGCTTGTTAGCATGCACAAACATTTATGTGAATGCACACGATGAGTAGCATTTTTTTTCCTGTGGTGTAGAAAAATGAATGGCATGTATGAAGGTAGAAATGTTTTGAAAGAACATGTCAGAAGCTTACCTGAAATAACAACAAATAAGTTTGCTAATAAAATCTTCTAACTAACTTAAGTAAAGAGATGTGTGGATAGGAATGGCAGTTAGATCATTAGTGTTATTTGTAAAAGCCTATTTTGTCATGCTTAAGGATAACTTTAAAATATGGAGAACGTGGTAGTTTGCATGTATTGAATAACAAGAGCAAGAATTAGTTGAAACTTCATCATAAAACACCAAGAAAGTTACTTTTTCTAGCATATAATTACATCTTCTTCTTGAAACAAAAAATCTGCATACATAGAATTGTGCTACTTTGTGAAAACAGGAATAAAACTATGTACATAAACTTAAAATAACATAGATGCAATGTGAGAAAATCATTTCAAAGTTAAAAACAGCAATATTACACAGTGACAGACTCACATTTGAGAAGGTTGTATTAACAAAGACCAGGAGAGAAGTTTCACTTCAGAAAGAAACAAGTTCTTTGCCCACAACTGCCCCTGCCAGAGAATTAATTCTCTTGTGGCAATTTCTTTACTCGGAGATACTGATTTCTCAGCTTTTGCTTTTACTGAGGGCCTAGAAAAATAAAAATATAAATCTTTTGTAACATGCTGATTCTGAAGACTTTAGCTAGAATTACTAATGTAAACATAAAAAAACTAGGTTTGTTTATAAGATGGCAATAGCACAGTTTTACTACTTATAAAACTACATGCCTTGAAGGATATTAAAATACTTAGCTCTGAACAACAAACTTCAAACATTTCTCACATACTAGGTATTTACAGAATATCCATTTAATCTACTCTCCAGATACACCAAATAAAATAATTCAAAACTCTTTTATATTCAGTAAAACAACAATAACTAATACATACAAGAAATAAAATAACAAGATAACCATACTATTCTGATGTAATAATTTTTACCTTGTAATGAGATAATATGGTTGCTAGTCAGGAGTTCTTATTAATTTGAACCAAAACACTTTACAGTGATTTACCAGAATCCTGAAAATTCCCATTAAGGTATTTAATTTCAAGTAAAACGTAGCAAATCTTGTTAGAACCAAAGGAAAGACCCTCAGTTTAGCATGACTTTTATCAAAATAAAGAGTAAGAAGGATTTAATTATTTTACCTTTTTAACCAAAAATACAAATTTTTGGAAACTGCATAAATTAATATTTCAACCAAAATTAATTACCTCTGAACTGTGTTTGTGAAAACATAACTGCCTGGTACCTTCTAACAGTTTCAATTCAAAGGATGTGCTTATTAAATTAAAACATAAGTAATGAATGAAATAAAATTCTTATTAAATTAAAAACATAAATATTACATTACTTTCTCAAAGCACAAAAAGTAAAAAAATGTATTAAAATAAAAGGGTAAGTATTAGTCTAAATTCAGCTTATATCAATTTTACACCAATACATTTTAAATGCAGTTGCTGATAACATTTTTCTTAAATTTAACATACGTTCAAAAAGAAACAGAAAAATTTGTTTTGTCTTTTCAGCCCTTCTTCACTGCATTCTATAGGCATTTCTTACAGCACATATCCAACAAACAAAATTCAAACCAAAGCAAAGGATTTTTACTTCTTGGAAGTCATTTATATGATCACATTTTTATTGACATGTAATACAAATGGTTAATCTTTTTCCTGCAATGAGACATTTCTAAGTTTAGTTTTCTTTCCCATTCTTGTAAGTAAATTAAGATTTTAAACATGTCATATGGTACAATCAACTACAAATATGTGTAAAATAATGTAAATTAAATCACAAATTCCACATTACTGAAATAAATGAAATGCTGGGACTTGTACTAAAGAACAGTTAAACGTGATCTTTATCAGAAAAAATATATATTGGTAATATTAACTACATGTAGTCATTGATGTCAAGAAAACCCACTTGTAGCGAAAAATATACATGTAAAAACAGCTCGTTTGGGTTGAGAAAATTTTATGCTGCAAAAGTTACTGAAGAAAGTCAAAACTACAAAAACTAAATTAATTAAAATGATGAGCATCACATCTTAAAAAAGAAGCAAAATAAAAGTTTCAATTAGTAAAACTTTACAAAACTACTTTTTGATGAAACTTTGTAGAAAAAACGGATACTGCCTGTTGTGGAAACACAAGTATAGAGGATGATGTTTTGAAAGTCTTCCACCTTTCGTCTTCAAGTCAGTGCATGTGTGCAGGTGTTGATAGTTTTTATAGGTGGAAGACTTTCTCCTCTACACTTGTGTCTTCACAACAGGCAGTTGCTGTCCATTCTACAAAGTTTCATCATGAATACTTTGCCCAAACAATCTATCAAAGAATACTTCTTACTTTGTATATTCTAATCCCAGTGGGTGATCAAAAGCAATACTTACCTAAACCCATGTTGTGTTAGTGAAGATGGAGAAAAGTCTAGGTTGAAAATTACTAAAGCATATGGGCATATGTGTCTTGGAATACTTTCCAATTGATCTTCGTTATATTCATATAGATAATACTGTAGGGAGTAACAAAAGTTATAATTTTTCTATAATGTTAATGTTCTCCTCATAGATACTTTCCTTTTCTCACAAGATTAGCTATTCCCATTCATTGATGTTCCTTATATGCAAACGTTTTCTTTACACATGCCACAAGTCTTCTGTTCCCCCTAATGGAATTAAGTAATTCCAATTTGTCTCTCAAGTAAATCATTGAGCATTACCTCTTTACTATTTGGAGTGTAATATGCCTCTACCAAACTCTCTCTTCAACGTTTAGAAAAAAGCAGAAAGAGACAAGAAGGATTAAAGTCAATTGTTTCAAATGATAAACCTAAATGCTAAGGATAGAAGGGGATATATATATAGACTGCCATGGGATAAAGAATTTGGAATGGAAACCACAGAAGGAAGACACATGAACAATATAGTAATGAAAGGCATCCAATGGACATAGAAGTTTCCAAGATCAGGACAAGGGTACAGTGAAGATAAAGAGGACTGGGCAAAAGGTAAAAGAAAGAGATACCCTCTTGAGCCACTAGGGTTTTTGGTAGGAAGAAACAATTTGGATAAAAGAGAAGTCAGATACGGTGTTAGAGAGTACTTGTAATATCAACTGCAGACAAGTCAGAGCATTGATGGCCACAGGCCAAAAGCAGAAAAAAGAAAAAAATGCACTTTGAGGAAATGGTAAACACAAATGGAAGTGGTTCGAATACAAGTAAAGTAAGGGAATGGTGGACCATATTAATATTGCAATCCAGAAGAATAGGATGAAGCAAGGACTATATGGTAATAAAAAAGACAAAGTATGGGACAAGATTGCCTAATAACCTGAGATAAAGAGACCAAAGACCCTTATTCGAAGAGCCATGTGAGAAAATCAGAGACGCAAACCACAGTAGATCAAATGGCTGGAAATCCCAAAGTATTGCACCCTGTGTGAACACCTTTCTACTTTCACTGATATATATCCATGGAAGAAGGATGTGTAGATTAAGACAAGTGAAAAGGTCCATGACCTGAAAAAGCAGATCTTCTTACCACAGACTGCACAAAAGCCATGCATGAAGACAAAGGACATGAGCATTGGGAAGTAATAATGGAAATTAGTTCACAAAGGAAGTGGTACAGGTGGAAATAATTAGCGACTGTGCAAACAAAGAAATCATGATTGAGCCAATCAATAAGGAGCTATCAGAAAACTCCTTTATGGACTGGCATGGATTATAAAAAACCACCCAATGAAGCAATCTGATTGGAAAATAAGCACACAGGAATTTGTGTTGATGTTAAAAATCTTGGCTGAAGGCACTGATAGTCAAAGCCCAAGAATGAGATACTAGTGACCAAGAATAGGGGTGACTTGTGATTCAGAATAGTAACAAATGAACTGATGTAAGAGAAACATAACTGATTGCAAAGCTATAGGAGGAACCATCCTCTTGGATAAATCTTGTCAGAGAGGAAAGGCTGATCTGCTACTAGATTGAAAGCAGCACCCATGACAAGAAATGCAATTAAATGAATGTAGTGTATAGGGTATGATGATGACCACCCAATGTATGAAAACAAAGGGAACATGACTGAGTGCCAACTTGGTAATTGATATATGTCCACACTGTCAAATTTTCAGAATGAATCGTCTACAATGTCTGGTTAGAAGGAGGAAATTATTCAAAGCTTGACACATGGCTAAAAGCTCTAGAATGCTGATATGTAATGGTGGCACAGTCTACAAACCAACAACCCTAAGCCTTCTGGTGACTAAACTCATGTATCTAGCCCTGAAGGAATGTGTCCAAAAACAGATGTAAATCTGGATGAGGAGGAGAAGTCAAAACTCCCACAAATGTGCAACTCTTGTTAAACCATCACTTCAGATTGTCTGCAAAGGAAGGAGGAAGTGTAACTGGAGGATCTAAGGAATCCAAAACAATGTTACACTGATTATGCTGGATTCACTTTAGGAAATGCATGTGTGCATGACACAGGAGGACCAGCAATATCAAAGAAGATGACACTTTCAAAAGTGACAGAACTTAAAATGTAGAAACCAAAAGAGCAAACAGGGCATAACAAACTTATGATTCCATATAACAGAGTTGGAGAGGAGAAGTTCAGACCTTGATTGAGGTAAGTGATGAAAAAGACACCCAAATTTATACAATATTGGGTAAGAAGTAGGCAGGACTTCTCCAAATTGATTAACCAGCTCACATGATCAGTGATGTGAAGGAATTGACATGTGTGATTGAAGAAGTCCCACTAAGAATGGGACATAAAAAGCCAGTATTCCATGTAATAATGAAAATGATGAGCAAAAACTTAAGATACAGAAGCAAGGCCACAGGATAGAGCATGAAACTGATACACAAACCAGTGATGGCTGAACCAAAAATATGGCTGAGACCATTCAGAGGCAGGAGTATGCAGATAAGCATTAGCAATATCCATCTTGGTAATCCATAAACCTAGGAAAATGTCATCTTGGAATGGGGGAGGTGAACAAAGTGATTGAGGCACAAAAAATCAATGACAGGTTTCAGTACCCAGTTTTGTTGGAAACAAGAAACAAATAAGGGTAATATCCTGGTGAATGATGGATAACAAGTTCTATAGCCTGTTGAGCAGGGAGGTTCTTAACTGCTCTAACAGATGTTAACAAAAAAAGTGATCCCAAAGTGTAGGGAACGAAATAGGTATAGGAGACAAGCAAAAAATGGATTTTCAAATCTTTCCAATAAAACTTGAAGAATCCAAATATCATTGATGAAGAATGGGTGCAAGACAAGCTTCCAACAGAACAGAACCTACTGGCTGGTCACTGTAATTGTCAGTGACATATTGTGTATCACAAAGAAAAATGAGCTGTTGCACTTTGAAACGAGGGGATGGTTAAGGACAAGAAACTGGAAATGGGGTTACACTGGGCTCCAACAGAGTCAAATGGGTTACCAGATGGGAAAGGGTAGACTGTTGTTGGACATTCTAAAGACTCTGAGACCAAATCAAAGACAAGATGTGTAAAAAAAGGAGTCATACGTACATCCTAGAAACAAATGTACAGATAAATGGATCCTTGACAATACAGTATTCCACCCCATAAGGTCTGAGAAACACAGAAACCACATGTACAAAGTCAGAGTCTAAGACAACAAATGAGTCAATGTGAAGGTAAGGTAAGGAGGAGAGAGATGTCCCCAAAAACCTATAAGGATTTTTGTGAAGAGCCTCAGACAGAAGATGAATCCTAGAAAGATACTATAAAAGAGTTCTGAGGGTAAGATGTAGATGAGCATTGTTATATTAACTAGGAATTTGCTCCCTCAAAAGGATTGAGATAAGGGCAGTTTGTACAATAATAAGTGAGAGTAAACTGATCTGAAGCACATTTAGGATGAGGCATGCTAAAGCAGTCATGTAACTGAAAGATGAGTTTTTCAGCAGGGACCTGAATTTCAGGAGAGGAGATAAAAAACAACAGATACAGTAATGAAGAATATGAGCCATTAGAAATGGGAGCAAGGGTTAAAACATCATATGCCTAAAAACAAAGTCCAAGAAACAACAGATGCCCAAGCTGAATCCTTAGGAAGCATATGGGAAGGTACAACCAATTCAGGAGGTGGAAACAGGTGATCAAAGTCCTTGTCAGTCTGCAGATGTTCAACAAGTTCAGGAGGAAGTGGGACAATGTCTGGAGATAGATGTTGACCCATGTAATGCTCAATTTTGCTGCTAATAAATGTAGGCAAATTTTTGGTTGGGTTGGCCACACCTAAATCCTGTGATAAAGAACCTGTTGAAATTGAGACACCCAAGGTGGTGACACTGACTTCAAAATTTGTGCTCCAGCAATAAAAAAAAGCAAATGTTTTAAATAAAGGTGGAAGACATCCGAGTATAAGTTTGAAGTGACAGTTCAGTAGAGGAGCTCAGAGGGTGTCACATGCATAATATGAGTGTACTGTCCTCCTATTGGTGGAAAGATGATGCCTGATGATTTACATAAAACATATTGGAATCACTTGATTTTGATAAGGAGAAGCAGAAGCTTTGTGGCATATGTAAAGAAAAATTTACATATTGAGGGCAGCAATCAATGACAATAACTAGTTTTGTGAGCAGAGGGAAGTACTGTATCAGAAATAGACAATAATTCATTCTTTGTATAATATTTTCACTGTAGACTGAAAAGGGGGAAATAAATCAGCATTCAATCAATAACAAGATTTATAGTCCATTAATTCTTTTCCTGTTAGTGCTCCCATGTTGGAACATGATGTATTTTGGCTACTAGACAAACAAACATTTTGATATTAATTACTTACACTGTTTTAGTTACCTAAAATTTTTGTTTCATGGCTTAAGTTTTTATCAAAATTGCTTCATTTTTGCTAAAGTTATAATTCAACAAAATTGTCCAAAAAGTTGGCTCAACAACTGATATCTCTGATATTATTTATTTGGTTTCACCACACTACTTTAAGGTTATCTGCACTAACCATCCCTAATTCATTACTTAAGAGACTAGAGGGAAGGCAGAAAGCTATTCAACACCACCCATTGCCAATTTTACAGTTATTCCTATACCAACGAACAATGAGATTGATCACTCATTATAACACCCCCACAGCTGGAAAAGGGAGCATGTTTGGTGATAAAGGCTATCCATGCTCTGACCACCCCAAGTATTGAAACCCAGTTTCTAGTGTTGTACGTCAATAGACATACTAATATGCTGCATGTTGGGAGGGCTTGGTAATAAGGATTCAAACCTGTGACTCAGATTGTGAATGAAGCACCCTAATCAAACCATGTCAAGCACAAATATAATTTTGAGAACATATAAACAGCTTTCATCCTATTGATCAGATAAGCACAGAAACTTACACAGACAACAAAGAAACATAAAATAATGTGCATATAAGCATGGTTGCCCAAAAGAACCTATAAAGTGTAGAGGAAAATTAATTCAAAGATAAATCAATGCAAGAACAAAAAATTATCTCCAAAATCAAAGATTTACATATCTCGGCTTGACTAGAATTACACTTATTGTCATCTATTGACTTCTTTTACATCGTGTGTGAGATCTCACATTACCATAATAAAAATTAAAATTATTACACTTTTTATACTGGTTTGGGCTTCAATAGAAAATTATTCTTTTATCAGTGTTAATGACATGAATGTGCTTTTGTGGGAAATGTATAAATATTTTGTTTCAAAAATTTCTTACATATTTAAGTTTCAGTACTTTCAAGTACAATGTATGTCAGTTTTTTTCAATTTTGTACAAAGCTACAAGAGGGTTATCTACAATAACCATTCCTAATTTAGCAGTATAAGACTAGAGGAAAGGCAACTAGTTATCACCACCCACTGCCAACTATTGGGTTACTGTTTTATTAACAAATGACAGGATTGGTTGTAATATCATAATGCTTCCACGGCTGAAAGGGTGAGTCATGTTTGGTGTGATGGATTTCAAATCAATGCCCTTCATGTTATGAGTTGAGTGCTCTAATCACATGGCCATGACAAGCCTTCCAGTATAATGAAATTTTAATTTTTCTTATTAGTTATGCATGCCTGTTTATATATATGCTAATATACAATGATTATAACAACTAATTATCATTGTGTCTACAAAAAATATTCTACTTTTTATCCATGATAATCTTGACTATTTACATTAATCAAAATTAAAGTCATTGCAATTTGGTTGTTACTATATAATGGGTTATATGTCATGCTAGTGCCCCTAAAAGTAAATTACAGTTAAATATCTGCTTAAAATTTTGAGAAATAGACATTACCAATAAAAATTAAGTAACAATTTTTGAAGTAAAAAAGTATTTCACATTAGCTTTTATTACCCATAATATAAATTAAATGGGATTGAGTTAAGCATATGGTGTTTTCTATTTAGCTGAAAAGACAAGTCACATTTAAGGTAACTGATTTTAAATCTGAAACTTTCTCCTGTGATGAAGTTACTTGATCTGAAATATGAATTTTTAAACTACTAATATGGCTTTCTACACGATACCTCAAGAAACATTCCAAATGATTAACACCAACAACTAAACTAATAATTATCAGTATGAAATACTCGAAAATAATACAACATTTAGTCATTTAACAATATTAAAAAAAATAAACAAGACAAAGCAAAACTGTTCTAACTTAAGGTACAAACAAGAAGTCTTAATTTCTTTTATAGATATTTGAAGAGCTTACTGTCACATGGAGAAGCAGGTTGCTTCATATTAGACACCCCATCAATAAAAAAGCATTTTTCATTTGAACATCCTTTTAAAAAAATAATTGACAGATGAAAATATACAATGTTCTTATTGTATGGTTTCACAATTTGCATATTGAGATTTAACAGTTTGATTAGGTGAATTAGGAACAGACACAACATAGCTTCAAACCCAACTTTCTGATCAGATTATTTTGAAGAAATATCTTACATAAACATGCAATAAACCCTCCAGAATATGCAACTGTTAAACATTATGCTTCACAAACTTACTTAATTATCAAACTTTTTGATAATAAATATTTTAATGTACCTGAGTGTAGAAATAAGCAGTTTTTAACCCACATGGAGGAAAATCTACTTTTAAAGCAGACATGTGGCATTCACAGTTTGGTGTAGGTTCTAATGTACAGTTAGGATGAGGATGGATCAGCTTGGATTTTCCCTGGATCAGAAGAAAGTTGAAAAAAACAATATTTTTCACTTATAACAGTTTACAGTGTACAAAGTATGAAAAGTTTACACAGGAATACACAGCATATAAAACCAGATTTAAAGAAAGAGTTTCAAAATTTCAACGAGTTCAACTGTCATTAATGGAATCTTGCTGATATGCAAAATTTAATATATGTGGTTATTTCATCATATTTTACGGTATACCTTGCTATTCTAGATGATGTTAATTCTAATGTCAATGAGAATTCAATAAGAAAACAATGTGCTAAAGTTAGGTTTGTTCAAGAGAGTAACAAAAATAAGTGTCATTATATGAATGTATAATATAAATCCAAACTCTCACACACACACTAAATTGTAATTTAGATAATTAGTCATATTTTAAAACAAAACTATCAATTTTTCATATTATTTGCAAACATATTCAATAAAGCAACTTTATAATACAATAGTAGTTACTTTAAGCTATATACATAATAAACACCAATTACATAGCTACAATGAAAAATATCGTAAAAAGCTCTCAAAAGAGCATGTTTGTAATTAAAACATATATTTTGAAGCTATGAAAACATTCTTTCATGTAAAAAGAAAAATTGAAGTAACTCCACAATGAAGATTGTATCTTCAAACTTTAATGCAGAAAAGTATGTGCTATATGTAAACTAACTAACAATAAGTTTTAATTTTTACTTCATTAAGCATTATCTAATTATATAGAATTATTTAGCCAACATTTAATGAAAATATTTTGATATGTTGTAAAATATATTCAGATACTTCTGACCAACTTGTATTTGTTCTCTAATATTCTGTATTATGTTTGAGCAAGTGACTGGTGAATGGGTAACTGGAAATTAAATGCGAGTACAACTAGTGTTACTCACTTCTTTGTGTTGTGTTTGATCACAGGGCTGGTATATTGATGAACTGATGTTACACATGTATAATCAGTGTTCAAATTAAGATGTAACACTATTTTTATCATTAAAATAAATATCAATTTTGTCTCCTTGTTAACAAATTCATGAGGAAAGTTTTGTAAGTGAGACTTTGGTAACTGACTTATCTTAAATAGAGTGAAATTTCAGTAACTGACTAATCTTAAATAAAGAAATATGTATATAGTTACAGTTGAACAGATTCTCCATGTGATAAATATTATCTCCATACAGTTTATTTTTACTTTGCTCTCAATGTTTATTTTATTCAAAGTTATTGTTAAATCTTAATTCTTATCAAATAAGTGACGTATCAATGAGGTAATTCAATTCATGGTATATTTATAATAAAAAACAAGTATAATATACACTTCATGAATTATATTTATGAAGGCTTCCTCATTAAATAGTTACAATTAAAGCATGAAGTGTGATTAGGGCTTAAAGAAAGCAATGATAATGTTTAGTCTTTTTGGAACTACCATCATTGAAATGAGTTTACTTGAATGAAATGTCTCTGGATTGACTGTTCATGAGTATTTAACTTTTAAAACTACTACTTTTTTAATAGAAAATATAGATGAAAGTGTACATGTAGCTTTATTTAATGATCATGTGGCATAAGTATGTTATTTCTCTCTATATTGTATTTTGATACAAATATAAGCTGAAAATAAGTTAATTAACCTAAATATCATAAATAATTTTCTTTACATTTTGAAATTAAACTTAAAACATAATGTTTCACACTCTGATATGTGAAACATATAGAATCTCTAACATTAATACGATGCTGAATAATGTCAAGAAAAATAGTTAGATGTTTGCTCCTGCTTTGGATTAATGGGTCTCCCCATCTTATTGTATTTGTGGACAAATATAAAAGTAACAGTTTTTCTATGCTGGAAGGATATTTCTGATAGGTACTTCTCCCT
This sequence comes from Carcinoscorpius rotundicauda, assembly GCA_011833715.1. Lineage (NCBI taxonomy): Eukaryota > Metazoa > Arthropoda > Merostomata > Xiphosura > Limulidae > Carcinoscorpius > Carcinoscorpius rotundicauda. The sequence continues at coordinate 86,270,800 of CM022397.1, forward strand.
TTGCTATTCTTGTTCATTGCTGCTCTTATATGTAAACTTTTTATTTACACATGCCACAAGTCTTCTGCTCCTCTGTATGGAATCAAGTGATTCCAATTTGTCTCTGAAGTAAATCATCATGTATCACATCTCCACTAACAGGAGCATAGTACACCTCTACCAAACTATCACTCTAAAGTTTGGCAGAAAACAGAAGCACTGAAAGTGTGTGGAGAGGAAGGGTGAGAAGTGTGTAGATAGGAAGACACCAATCAAGAATACTTTTTCAGTTCAGGAAAATTATAACTTCTGATACTGTACTTTCCTTCACTCACAAGATTAGCTACAATCTCACATTGACTATGAGGAGGAACAGGTGTGAGGCAAGAGCAGACATATCCACAGAAAACATGTAAATGACTCCTCCATAGATGTAACAGTTAGATGGAAATATCTGAAGAGGGGAGCTGTGCCACTTTTGAACCAGGTGTACACTTTGCCCATGTGTGGAATGTATAAAATATCAGGGTAGAAAAGAGACAGAAGCACATCCAAGTGGGAGAAAATGTGTCAAGAAATGATCATAACCAGAGAAAGGTATTGTAACTCAAACCCACAATGAGAAAAATGAGGAAACAAGGAAGCACTCTTGGGTACAGAGTGGTTAGGGTGTGGTGAACCATACTCAGCAAATCAACATCATCAGAAACCTCCTCATGGTGTACCAGATTTTACCTCAAACCATGGAATTGAGAACCACTCAATTCCCAGGTATAACACAAAAAGTAGCTATGAGCTATTGATCTGAGAATTTGACATCCAGTATTGAAAGGTAGTCTCAAACGAAAAACAGGTTAGGATCTTCCAAATGAAAATGTCTCTGTAAGAAGAGAGAATCAGGGATAGCACAGAAAGACTGGAACAATCTCATGTATTACCACTGTGACCCATAACTCAGGAAGAAGAAATCAACAGAAAAAGACAGATAACCCAAAACCAGTGTGAGGACTTTATGTTGATTGGTTCACTTGAAATTCATCACCAAACAATGGAGTATTAACATCCATTGGGATTAGGGGTATAAAAAAGGAATTTTCCATAGTTCAACTTTTCTGGTTATGCAAATGATATCAGAAAGCCATGTCATTTTGCAAGGTGACAGCTCAACTTATCTGGAGGCCATATCTCATCTACTTCAGCAGAATGCCACAGGCTTACTTTTAACTGAATGGCTATAGCCACCTTTTTTGTAAAACCCATTTATGAGGAGAAATCTTTAGTCAACTACCCTAGCAGCTCAGAACTGGAAAGAGGTAAGAACTCCTGCAAGTTATCATATGAAACACACAATCTCAACAGTGAGTATTAAAAAGCTTTGGAAGAGAGTGCAATTTCATATGGCTGTACAGCGCAAACTTTAAATGAAAAATACCTGGTCAGGCACTGCTCATCACAAAGCAGAATACAAATTGTAAATAATGAATCAAGTGGCTCAGAATAGAAATATAAAATGAACAGAAACTTATCCAGTTGGAGTCACACAAAAGTGTGAAAAACAGTCATGGGTGAAAAGAGAGGAAGTGTGAACAGGTGCCATCCACAGAAGCAATGTCTTCAAAAAAGGGACACGAGAAGGAACAGACAATAAAACCGTATCAATAATGGAAAGGTAAACAAATAGCAGTGTCACACTTGATATTAACCCAAATGTAAAGAAGTCAAACTTTTGAAATTCAGTGGTGGAAAAAGTCTATTAAGATCTCTGTCTGTTCAAACAGGGTCAGCATCTACAGGAGGAATAATAGACAAGAACTAAAGAGAGAGACCAATCTTTTTAATGTTCAATCTCCCAGAAGATTAACACCAATGAATTCCTTTGTCAGGCTGCCTGAGTTGTGGCCTGTAAGATAGTACTAGTCAAGGGATAAACAATGAAGTGGTAACATCAGCTTCGAAATGCAACAGGAATAAGCTGGGATAAAAATAAATTTCAAACTCTGGAAAATCTGGAAATTACAATAAAAGAAGATCACTTTGTGAGTATACTATGTATAAATATGAAACAGTAGTGGATCATACACCCACAAAACATCTGAATATGAGCACTGTGAAAAGAGAAGTGATAATTCAATAGAGGCACATAGAGAGTCACATGTGTCACGTGAGTCTACTATGCTCCTACAGGTTCTCCACACATAGGTGACATATGGTGATTTACATGAGTGACACGTTGGTAGCACGAGATTCCAGTAGGGAGAGCAGAAGGCTTGTTACAAGCATAAATTGAAAGTTTGCATACAGAAGGGAGCAATGAACAGGAATAGCTTATCTTGTGAGAGGAGAGATGTACCTTATTGTAATATAAATTTACAATGGGTATCAATTGATGTACAATGTACTCATCTTTATCTCTTTCAAAGGTATCTATTTTGTTTTCAAAATTGGACAAAAATACTAAAGGTGATATCTGGGCTAGCTGCCTCTTATTTTGAATTGATAAAGGAAAGGCAGTTAGTCACCACCACCCACTATCAACTCTTAGGCTTCTCTGATGGGATTAGACAAAGGCTCTAAAGAAAGTTTACAGCAATGGAATGTGAATCATTTGTCTTTGAAATGAAAGAAAAGTGAGATAACCACAGGAAATAACAGTTCTAATTTCAATTTTATAAATAGTGAAAAAGTAAAGAAACTCTAGAGTAACAAACACAGAAACACAAATTAATATTTTCATAAAATGCATGAAACTTTTCATGATTTGCTAGAGGATGAAGCATATAAGTGATTCTGGCATACCAATAAGTCAAATATCTACCAATTACTGATTATGAATCCATTAATCAGTATACTGAAAAATTAAGATAACTAATTATACAGAAAATATTTTTTAATATTTTCATATCACTTATAATAATTTGAATATGAGAAAAATTAAACCAACGGGAATTTAGAAATCTTAACATTTTATATATTGTTGGCTAACTCAGTATCACCCAATCTTTGTTTTCACTTCAGCTTTCAGATGATTAGAGGAGTGACACTAAACAGGGTACAATTTTTTAAAGTTATAGCCATAAAAATACTTTTAAATTGGAAAGTCTCACCTTCAAAACTTTAAAAATCATAATATGTAATACTGTATGTGGCTTTTGTTCTTCTGGTCCAGTAAGATCTGCATGTTTTTGAAGAGAAACCCCTACAGATGGAAAGATAAAATAACAGAACAATATATATCTAATAAAATCATACCAAACACGTAATTACTTCTTTTCTCTTCACCTCAAGTAATCAAATTTGTCAAAGTGTGCATGTCATGAATTGTTATAGTGTTACATTCAAAATTTAATTAATTAACTTTACTATCAATGTATATTAATAAATTTGGAATTAAAACATAATATTAAACAATGGAAGGTTTTATATTATTTCAGTTTTTTAAAACATAATATTATATAATGCAACGTTTTATATTATTTCAATTTTTTAAAACATAATATTATATAATTCAAGGTTTTATATTATTTCAGTTTTTAAAACATAATATTATATAATGCAACGTTTTATATTATTTCAGTTTTTAAAACATAATATCAAATAATTCAAGGTTTTATATTATTTCAGTTTTTAAAACATAATATTATATTATTCAAGGTGTTATATTATTTCGGTTTTAATATCCTTAACTTCAAATTCTCAATTTCCACTTCTGTAATGTTATGTGAAATGTCTTCTTTCTGAATTCTCTGTTTTAGATTTTCTTTTTATTTCTATTGTAAATATAAACTATAGATATTAATATATCAGAATGAATTAGAATCTTCTACCTTCCCAATTTACTGAAACAAAAATAAATTTTTGAAACCCATAAGGGAAGTTTCTCCCTTCTTACCAGAGGCTTGAAGGAAATTATCATTAGCATGCAGCTTTGTTTAATAAGTATATTTATAGCCAACATAACCCAAATTATGCTTCCTACAAGGTTCATATAACAATCATTGGTAGGAATAAGTAAATAATTCACTTCAGTCTGTTTATATGTGATCATTTTTATTCAGCTTCATGCAACATAGTATATTGTAATTTTTGTAGTATATTTATAATTTAATTAGAAAGCCTGTTAAAATAAAGAAGTTTTGGGAGATTCTATTTTAATGCCTAAAATATATTTTGTAGTCTAAAATGCATATATTAAAGTTACATTAATTTTTATTTCAATGATTTATTGAAAACAATGGAGGCTTAGCTTTACTCATTTGTGAATGCATATATGCAGCATGGCACATGCTTCACTCACAAGAACTGGCTAATTACCTGGAATAGTGATTTACTACTTTTGATAGAGAACAGTAGTCCAAACTACAGGGAATAAAACAGATATCAAAAGGTTAACAGTTAAAGCAATGAAAAGAAGATGGAGAATCTTGTAAAATAATTAAGTCAAAGAAAGAGAAAGAGAAAAAAAAAGGATTTCTCTTTCGACTTGATATTTTTCAAATTTTCATTTCATCATACATAGATGAGTTTGCTACAATTTATGTTAGGATACAGAAAATGACAGATAAAATATAGTTTTACCCAAAACACACTTTTGATATTCCTTTAAGAGGTTTTAGATATAATGCAAATTAAATATGAAAATCACCTTGTACTCGGATCGACTCAGAAAATTTACAAAACAAGTTTGTTTGTTTTTGTATTAAGCACAAAGCTACGCAATGGGCTATCTGTGCTCTGCCCACCACGGGTATCGAAACCCGGATTTTAGCGTGTAAGTCCGCAGACATGCCGCTGAGCCACTGGGGGGCTACAAAACAAGTCTTTAGTAGAAAAACCCCCAACAAAAACTAATTTTTTGTGCACAGTAGAAATACGTTTGCTTAAAAGCTTGTCAAGTCTGTGACGACATATAGCGTAAATTCAGAATCATAGTAAACATTACTGTGTACAACTTCACAGATATTGAATTGGTCCAATGAACATGCACTGTTAACATAAGATTAATGTGACATATGTATGATGAGTACACTAAAAGAGTATTAGAGCTTAACAACATTAAGCTATATTCCATCCAGTGACTATGTATCATGATAGTAGCCTTGCAGTACAGTTTTCATTGCAAATAAGTTTTATCATAAGGCTGTTACATTTACAGTATACCCCACAAACCTGCATGCTTTTTGTAAGTCAACTAGTTTAAGAAGTGACAGACCAGTAGAACAGAAATTCACAGATGCTGCATCCAGACTTAATTGATTGTATATGTATAGAATACCATGAATAAAAATACCCATTTCATTTTCTAGCCACTTGACGAATATGACTGAACAAACACATCATGGAAAGAACTTGTGTATATGAGTTTTCTGTCATGTTTCCTGGATGAATTTCTTCTTGATTATATTGCATACCATTGCGTAAGGCACATGAATACCTTTTGGTAATGCATTTTGTATTATTGGATTTTCACCTGCTTCAGAATGGTGTACTTTGCTTACAGCGGCTGAAGAACAATTTGCTGTAGATCTCTTTCTGGATTGTCTTGGTTCACAAATTGATCCATATTCCTTTGTTTTCCAATAACAGTTAAGTATGAGGTATATCCTCAGATGGAAATTTTTATTCCCTAATTCAAACACATCTTTATGATATAAATGTATGAATATCTTGTATAAGAAATGACTATTACATAACCTTCCAAAAAATGATCAGTTTTTGGTGGCACCAAAGTACTTATAAAATGTTTTAATACAACGACAGAATGTAGTTATGATGCATTTTGTTCCACCATGACTTTATATTGGCTGCAGTTGTGATGTGACTCTTTGAATAGTGTAATAATGCATGCAACCCCTTATATTACATATTTTATTTTTCATTTGGTACACTTGGATGACATTATATTTGATATACTTACATACTTATCTAACTTATGCAAAATACATTCTTAATGCCAACATGCTTACCCATGGAAGCACTGCCCAGCCAGGATTCCTGTGTGTTATTAACTTTCAGACCTTCAGTTAAAAGCCTCTTTGCCTTAAAACAAATAATTTAAAATTTCATTAAACTCTCAAGAAAAAAAGAGAACTAACATTAGAATTAACTTAATAAAAAGATATTAGCTATATCATATAATATTTAAAGCTAATTTATAAAATTCCACATCCTTTCACATTAAATGAACTCATCAGCAACAGACATTGTATCTCCTAATAATCTGTTATTATTTTTTAAGTGATGATAAGAAAAAAAATCTACATGGAGTATCGGAATGACATTTTCTATCTGCTGAAAGTTATATTTCAAACAAATATACGTTAAACTCTTAAAGATTAAAAAAATATCAAAAAGTTAAGTGTAATAAAATTATTTTAAACTTAAAAACTATCTGTTCTTTCAAATGAATAGATAAACGTTTTTTGATTCTAGATACAGCTTTTCAGTCATTTAATCTTTGTTGTACAATAATATTTTTTCTTGTACAAAGTTAATAATAAAAATAGGCATTCAAACCTGTAAGAAATATTTTAATGTTTCTGTCATTCAGATGAGCTTTAAACAATCATTTACCTTGGAAAATGATGAAAATCTTTTGCTGTTGAGTTTGAACTCATGCTGTAAACAAAGCATATGACTCAAAATCCCCAGATACATAAATGAACTGTATAGCATCTATTAATTACCCATCATTCTTCATTTTTGCACTCTCAAATTATTATTTGAGTATCAAGGGAACTTAAATAAGTTCTGTTTTCACACTAATGATATAGATTGTTTTAAAAGTTGCAGTCACAATGAAAATTCAATCCTGTGGAAATGATATGAAAGGTATTTCAGATGTAAGTACCTGTGTAAAATTCCACTTAATCGTAAAAATGTAAGATTCTAATCAGGCAACCTTAGTTATGAAATACTGAAAACCAGAACACATACCTGGAAAAGACGACAGGGCCTGATTCAACATGGAAATAAACAGAAAAGTATAAAACTACAACTTACAGGACAAAAAGATAATAACCTAATCTATAAGAAAGATTTAACTATGCAGAGTCATGGTTGAATCCAGAACTAAAACATAATCCACACAAATGGATCAAAAGGAAAATAAGTGAAATGGACCAGCCTTATATGAAAACTTGACCAAAAAACACTTAGAAAGAAGGCACTCTTTTCACCAGGGTGCTTCTCTTTACCCACAATGCCCTTTAATACAGGCAAAGGGGTCATTTATGCAAGCAGTAATCATGTTTAGAACCAGTGGATCTAACTATGGAACATAGGTAGGAAGAATACTACATCCAGCTCCTACAGCAGAAAGTTCTTAGTGAAGCAGCCCAGATACATGTTTTGAAACAACATACTCCAAAGGCAGTAGCCCATCTTCATCTGTACTGAAAATGGCCGTTGAGTCACGGAATCAGTCTAATTAGAAAATGCTCACGGAAATTCAAAGAAAGGCTCAAGCAGTCCTCAAGGTGTGGTTTAACATGAGGACTATGAAATGAGAACATAGAAACAGAAATAAATACATAAGAATAAAAACTGGGATAATTTCCATCCTTATTGAAGTGGAGACATAGTAATATCTCTAATCCTACATGTGAACATTTAAACAGAGGTTAGAGAGGTATTTACTAAGCATCATCAGCCACCGGATGATACTTTTATCCACTTTCAAGAGGTTACAAAAATGAGTCCTGACTGCACAAATTCATATCAATACAGAAGGACAGACCACATTAAGTTTTATTTTATATATTTGTCTGCATGAAATGAAATCATGCACAGATCCAAACACCCTAAAAACTGTGCAGAGCAAGTGATGAACATAAAGACAAAAAACTAATCTGTAATGGATTTCACAAAGCATGAAAAATAAACACAGAGAACAAACAGAATTGCAAGACTGAAAGAGATAAGTGTAATTAATTTTAACTAAAAAAAGCTTTTGAAGTGATCAACATTATCTTCAAGATGCACTCTAAACAGTACCAATACTAGAATATTAGACATAGCCAAATGGCAAATTTGATTAAATATAACCAGAAATTCATGCCAAAGGTATTTAGAAATGTTAAGATAAAGAAGACAGATTAGCTGCAGATGAAGCAAGAGTCATTACAAAGTATATATAACTAATGTCAAATTTTAGAAATGGTTTTGATCATGCAAGACAGTAATGAACAACTCTAAGAAGATAAAAAAAATATTCCCTGAAATCAGAATCTGGGTCTGGTGGTGTAGGTTACACAATAAAATCAAATCAGCTGTGATCCTCTTAGGAAGGAAGGTCCTATCAAAATATAAGCACAAAGCCTATTGAATTGAGTAAAATAAGAAAATATGCCTCAGAGAAAGATAGCATAGTAAGCATGTTATTAAAAGTTCAAAGATGATGCCAGATAACATAAGACTTGAATCCCACCGATGGCAGCATTTAGACATTAGTAAATTATTAAAGTTTGAAAAGGGTCCTGAAGAAGTGAGGATAAAAGACATACAAATTGTATGGGACAAAAAAAGGCAAGAGATCAGTTCTGTAGTATACAAAGAAGCCTTGATTGCAAAATAAATACATGGAAAAAGTGCCAAGCTGTCATGGAGTTGACAAAAAACAAAAAATTTGGTAAATTTTTGGGAAACATTACAAATCTTCTGTATATAAAAAAATCAGATTTTTTTTAATGAAGTATTTTTACAAAAGATTTGTTTGTAAATACATCAAGTCTGTTTCATTACAAGTCCGAGTGTAAAGTTATTTTCATGTTCATATTAAAAATACTTTTCTTCATCTCAAAAATCTGAAATTTCATTTGCATAATCTCTGAAACCTAAGTGCATTTCAAATGTTTACTTTCAGTAAAACTTTGTATTTTATCTGTTATTTTTACCATCATAACTCTATACAAGGTTGGTCAATTTCAGTGAACTTGTAAACACCCAAAAAAATTGAAATGTACTTAATTTACTAAATTTTCTTTCTAGAATTACTTCATATTATAACATGAAAAAACACTCATTTCTTCTAAGAAGCTTTAAATTTGTAACAGCATACATCTATTTATACTCACACTTTATTGCTTTACTGCTTTTTGAACAGTACCTTCCTGCAATTCACATCATTATAAGTCTCAAACCACATTATCTACAAGCTGTTCCAAGCTGTTCACTAGCATACCTTGTAAAACATTTTTATTATTATTATTTTGCATAACTTTAATTAACCTAAATAATTTCTATTTTTAAATTTTAGTTACTTTTATACTAATAAAAAATAATATGTATCAAAAGCAAGGAATTAAATATTTACCTAATTTTATTCTTTCTGCTGTCAATTGTTGATGACAATTAACCTTACTTTTTATACTAGTGGTAGTATAAAAGAATACAGAATAATAACATGCAAAAAGAGCCATTACAAAGTCATCAAAATTAGTTAATCGGTTGCTGTGGGAACAAAGCTTATACTAAAAGAGAAATTGACAATTTTTTGCCTAGAAAAACAATGAAATTTAATATGTCATTTGGTAGATGAAAACCGTAACTTTCCTTTTGTTATAAACAATATAGTATTACACTGAAAACACAAGTGTTAAATAATTCTGAAGAAGAGAATGTGACAGAGGTTGTGGCAAGAAGAGTGATTTTTTATTAGATGGCTCTGTAATGAAACAAGATTAAAAGCTATAAAAGTTATGGTTTGTCTGAGTGATGATTATTTTATAGTGATTAATTTATGTTAAATTTCATACTCTTTTGAAGGGTAGTGAATGAATTACAGAAGAAAGGATGTCACATTTTTCACACAAGGGGAAATTCAAGATTTTTAATATTGTTTTATAAAATAAAGAACTAAAACTTATATACTATTAAAGTATGGGTTATTAGCTATGATTTTATGCTATACTAGATGGTATAGCTTAAACAAAAAGTAGATGGCTATTTTTTTTAATGTAAGCCACTAAGAACCTTGTGACATGCAGTAAAGACACCCAAGCAGAAAGGGTTAGGCATTAGCCAATACAGCTCCCAAGCCTCAGCAAAATAAACCAATAGACAGAAAATAGAAAATACCAATAGAAAATAGGTAACTACAGGATTAAAACTGCAACTGAGCCACACTCAAAAACAACCGAGAGTAACAGCTGGGAATACTGAAATTCTCCAAGATAATAGGTCTGAGTATAAATGCTACCAAGAAGCAAGATCTCATTGAATGTACCACATGTGAGCATGATTCATAGAAGTTGCCTCATAAATAGAAGCTATTACTTCCAAAAGAGAGAACATCTTTGACAGAGAAATGAGAAATAAATGTACCTCAGACTCTACAGATTATGCCAGAATAGGTGGGTCAAAAATACCTTTAAAATGTTCCAAAATCATAGATGATGGAGATAAAGGGTAAGCACAAGCTGGTATTTGTATTTGTGAACAATCCATCTCAAAGAGACAGACATAACTAAGCAAACCAATAAATATGAGAAGAGGCCCCACCAATGTGGGTGTCTAACCACTCCTTCTAACAACAGATAATAAAGAATTTTAATGTTTCTTTTAATACTATATTGTGCTCTTTGATTTACTACTTAACATCACATCATTTTTCTGCAGAAATATCTATTTATATAGTTTGTTTTACTTAATAGATAATCACTATTTATGAAAGCCTTATTCTCTTTGTCATTCTCTCATTTATTCTCTCATTTAAACTTATCATACAAGTAATAAAGTGAACAGTACAAGCTCATCGGTAAATTGTTATTTTAATTGTTGTTAATAACAACACCATGTGTGTGTTATTATATGTTTTGTTGCAAATGCATATTACTGTAGCAGTAAATAAAACTGACAGTTCTTCATTGCTATTTGGTGAGTACCTTAAATGTCAAGAAATCAAAGTTTACAAAAGTAGAAAAATAAAAATGCAAATTGGAGATGTCATATTTGGTAGGTTTTGGCTGTTCATCATTTTTAAATATAAGTTTGTAAGCAAAAAAGGTTGTATAATATCATCTGTATCAAAATTCAATACAATTATGAAAATACCTTTATTATGTAAAACCTAACCAGGTTCAATGCTTTAATTATGATTCATATATCAAAATCATTTTATATTTCTTTAATGTAATAAATTTGATAGCATAATTCATGAAAATATAACAACACATTTAAGTTTTTAAACATAATCTTTAATTTCATAAAAAGTATTTTCATTTCTTTCAAAACATATGCATTACATAATTTTTTCATTGATTTTCTTTCAAGTATGGCTTCCAAAAGACCACATGGGCAGAAGAAAATTGGTGAGCAGTTAAAAAAATATCAAAAAATTTAGACTGAGGAAATACCTACTTCAACATCAGCCAATTATATTTCTTCTGTTGCTAAAGGTTCAGAAAACGTGATCAAAATTTCCATTGTGAATGAATCAGTGATAACTGAAACTGAAGCTGTGTTTCAATTATCCCCTGCATTCCATAATTTGTTAGACATTGCACGTGCTGTAAATATTAAACTAACTGAGTTTGGAAGCCAAAGGAAGAAAATACACTATACTCCCAAAACTTCTAAAGTAGTTTTATAAAGGTTAGAAAAAACAAAAACTATGTCATTTCATCATTATTGGTTCCTAGAATTCAAATGGCTGGTTTTCAGTGAAATTCAAAGTGATGGTGAGTACCATGGATACCCTTCTCATCAAATAACACAAATGGTGTTTTTGTTACTGCCCTATTTTTGAATTATAATAAGTCTGGTGAGCACAAAGCTAAACTTTATCATAATGATGCTGTGTGAAGATCTGCAGACTTCCAAAAACAGTTTGAAAATCCTTAAATGAAAAGTGATGTGAATATAAATATAATAAAGAAATCAAATATGAAAAGAAATTGCAAAATTCTTCCAAGTATTACAAATGTTGTTTTTCTCTGTGCCTAACCAGAGTATTGTTTGGGAAACTAGCCATGGCAGTAGTATAATTTATTTTCCTAAACCTCTGAATTTAAATGGAGGATTTTTTATTATTGTATTTAATGAAAAAGATGATTCTTACCGCATGCTCAGATAATGCAAAATATATACACACTGATATCAAGAATGTAATATGGCAAGTGGAAGCAGACTCCATAAGAAAATTTGTTTCAAGCAACTTGAAGAGCTGTCCACATTTTCCTATAACAGCAGATGAAGTCACCTCACATTAAAATGGAATTTTCCGAGTCAGCTTTCTCTTTATCAAGTTGAAGAAATCAGGCAAATAACCTACAATTCATGAAATGCTGATTACCTTTGCACCTCTAGAACAAATAAAAGGTGTAGCCATTGCTGAGAAAATAAAGAAAATATTAATAAAGCATTATATTAACTGTCATAATTCCATGAAATGGAATTATAATACAACAGCATTAATGAGTAGTATAAATGGAGTTCAAGGACACATCAACAATTTTTCCAAAGATGCTGCCTATCAGTGTTGCCTTCTACATTTCTTAAATGTGGTGACATGTAATACTTATGTATTGTCTTCAATGCTTAATATAATCAATACATACCAGGAAGTTTATCGATTTTTCAGCAATTCTTCTGAAAGACAAACATTCCTAGAAACAATTATAAGCAAATAATATCCTGAGGTTAAAGTTTTTAACTTCAAACTTTATGTAAAACAAGGTGGACCAAGAAGCACACAACATATGCTACTTCTTTTGTTCTCTATCCATACATAATATAATCACTTATAGAAATCTGTAGACTATCTGATGGTATCTTTGACTCTGATGTTGCAAACTGGAACTGGTATAGTGATATGAAAGTGAAACCAAATGGAATTCAGCATACTTTATACAAAAGGCTTCTGGCTTTTGCAGCAGAGAATGATGTTGCAGGAAGTGTACCAAGGTAATGTGAGTGACTACAGCACACTATCTTATTTAATAAATGGCAGCACATACTGCCAAACCCAGAAACCACATTACAGTAAATTAAACAGATGGAAATATCCTTGTGAAAACAACAAGCACAGATCTCACGAAGGATAACTTCTGTTTTACACTCAATTGCAGATGCTTGCTTTACTCTTAATGTATGAGAAATTCTTCTTGTGTTTGCTGTACTTTCAACTGGCAATGTTGAAGCTGAGTGAAGCTTTTCTAAACTTTGAATACTCCATTCCTGGTTAAGATAAACATTTAGTGTGCCCAGAATGGGAAATCTTGGTGTTATTACTATACATGCATTTTCCATAAGCAATTTTAGAACTGTGACAGAATAAATAGCAAAGAAAACTTTATTCAGCTCCATCCTTAATGTATATATATATTAGCAATACATTATGTGCTACAAATTTATTTGTTTCTTTTCAATTCTTCAGCTTATTTATCTACTTGTTTTTGGTTTTCTTAAACTGTTAAAGCATGCAAAATTCCATAGTTTTATGCATAGATACACAAAAGTATTGAAAATTTTGGTTTTTAAGCAGCTAGAAACAACTCTTAATACTGGAGCACTTGGTGAATCATCAGTTGAAAAAATACAACCAGGAAAGTATAAATAATGAAAATCAATATTTAGTGTGTGTGTGTGTGTGTGTGTGTGTGTGTAAGACCAGTAATTGTTTTAAGAATGTGTGAAGGCACAAGGAACTTAAGCCAGACCAAAAGGAAGGGCATAGAACATTAAACCACTCTCCTAGTTTTAAAACCAAAAATAGACAGGAATATTTGTAAAATACATTATGTGAATAAGCATATTTGATTCACACTTTTATCATCCAACAATCTCAATGAAGGACCTTGGAAGAAAGGATGAGATGGAAAAGATCTAAAATTAGCCTCCAATCTCATGCTTTCTTTGGTATCATAAAATGATGAGAATAAAACTAGAAGAACAATGGAAGATCCTCTTCACTAATACGTAAGAACAACATATAAAACATCCTGATTAAAAACTGAATACAAAGTGGATAAGTATGGAAGAGGAACATAAAGTGAAAGATATGAAAATGGAAAAGGTTCAGGAAAGCAGGTACAAAACCAAAGTGAAGATTCTGTCGAAATCAATTATCACAAAGAAATGGATTTCACAGATGAATGCACAATCTCAAATAATTCTACTCCAAAATATATGGAGAATGAACCATTTGAAAGTAAAGAAACTCACTGATTGGTTAGAGATGGTCCACCCTGCTTGTATCTTTTTATTTCAACAAAAAGGAAACCAAAGAGACAAAAAATATTAGAAGTAACAGCAGCAAAAATGGGTAATTTAGAAAAATGAACAGTACTACTTGGATATCAAACTGTAATACAATAACTACAAGTAATATGTGAAGTCCCAAGCCTATTCAGTTCTTGCTGATAAGCTTCACCTGATTTAGAAACCAATTCAGTAGGAATACCAAACAAATCAACAGTTTGCAAGAAAGAAGTCTACTGGAAATCAACAGTAATATCAGATAAAAGATGAATCCAATGCAAAATACAGGGTGGTCGCTAGAAAAGCGGAAAATTTGTCAAACAGCTATTTATTTTTACAAAGAATAACTTTAACAAAGTTTTTTAAAGGCATATGTTATATTACACTCATAGATGCTCAAAATTATTAAAATTATGCATTTTATTCATGATGTAAAGAAATCAAAATAGAAATGAGTAAGCACGCATTTTATTCATGATCTCATCTGACCCTCAAATTTTCCGCTTTTCTAGCGACCACCCTGTAGTTCAAAGATTGAATACATCACATACAAGTTGCATGTCAAAATAAACACCAGTGAAACATGTAAATCTAATTTCTCTTCCTGAGAAAAAGAATCAGAAAAACAAAAATAACTTACAGCCATTAACTGGACTGAGAAAGAAGGGTAAAAAATGACAAACATATTGCACAAAAATACTGAAATGAAAAAAGGGTAGAAAACCATGTGTACATCCACCTACGATGTTGACATAAAGAGAAAGAAATGAAAATTAAGGATCTTAAAATGGCATCCTCTAGCAACACACTAGACCTTCAGGTATAAAAGAAACATGTTTAATATTTAAAATGTTACATACTTTGGAAAAAAGAGAATGAGTTCAGCAGAAGCTTCATTAGGACTAGGGCTGGCTGAAAATCCTGCTTTTCAGATAAATAGTAATTTTAGAAGCAAAGTTGACAATTTGTTACATTCAATGCAGTATACAACTTGTGTATCCACAAGACTTTCTTAGAACATCTTGTCATTGCAGCACTTCCCAATACATTGAAGTTATTGGCATGAATTCTAAATCCAAAGTATTTCAAACAGTGATAAAGAAAGGTTATCTGATTATATAGTGTATTTCGCATATGCTCTTCAGTTATTGAGTTCAAACAAAGAACTGTACAGCTCCCATAATTCATGAGCTCAAACAACAAATTTTATAGCTCACATAACCTCAGTGACACATTGGACATGTAAATTTATGGATGATATAACAGCAATGTATCTTATGGATCCTGTCTTTAAAATACATGTATAGCATAATGCTTTGAAAACAATTCTAAACTTGATTTGTGAATAAATTTTGTTCAATTCTCAGCGATGTCAATGAAACCCACTTGTAGAGAAAAACATATATGTAAAAATGGCTCATTTGAGTTGAGAAATTTTTTTACGTAGAGGAGCGAACAATGTTTCAACCTTTTTCAGTCATTGTCAGGCTCACAAAGAAAGGAAGAGGTAATTGACCGGAAGCTAACCACATGTTTGAAAGGGGTTGTGTAACTGTTACACAATCCCTTTCAAACACGTTCAACTGTTCAATATCATTCAATTCTATTGCATATTTGTCAGCAAAGGCAGAACATAATAAACTACTTCTTTAAACACAATTACTGATTTTAGAAATGCACTGAGCTTTTAAATAACTCTTTAATAATTTTATAAATTAACTGTATAGGAAAACTATTTTTTGTGAATAACCTTTATATTGTGTACTTCTTCATGGAATCCAAGAAAGGAACTAATTATATTATAAGCAAGCTCAAGGAATTAAATAATGAAATAAGTTCTTGAATTTAAAAGGTAAAAAAAAGCTATCAAAATAAAAATATTTCCCAGACAAAGGTGAAAAATCCAGATCATAAAAAACAGCTTCTTCATGAATAGAAGAAGAAAGACAGTAATGACTCTTTCTTTTGCAATCCAAGAAATCCTTAGACTAACCAGGGACTTGGCAGTCACCTGCACAGCAGGCAAAGACTGATGAAATAAGGTTTCAGCAGAAGCAGAGAGATTAGAGTCAAGAACAAAGTCAGTAAAAGAACCAGGAAAAGCAGGAACAGAAATATTAGATTCAAAAGTAATGTAAACTTCAAAATTTATGATGAAAAAAAAGTTGCATTGCATGAACTAAACAGCACACCTGACAACTGATAGTGAAGCAGAGCTTATCTGAAATTAATTGGTGCTTGCACAATAAACAAGAATTGAGAATTTTGGCACCACATTCTCTTGACAGCATGAGTTCAAACTTCTAACTGCTTTTCAATATTTCACAGGTAAGCCTGTATGATTTAAAATATGACTTCTAGATTACAGGAGAATATGACAATTTAATCATGATACTGGGTGTCAAATTTAATTACAACTTGCCTCTTGAATGGAGTTGACTTGAAGAAAGGCATGTTGGTCTGATAAATCTTTTTCAGATCTTCCCATACATTTAAGTTCGTGCTTTCTTCTGAAATACTGTAAATAAGAGTAAAATAAGATAACTTATGAGATGAGAAACTTGCTAATTTATTGATTTTTCTTTTAAAGCTTTATTGCAAACAATAACTCTGAAAAATGTTTACCTCACATAAGTAAAGAGTTGGCTAAGGCTGAAGATTACTTATTCCAGAATTTTAATATTAGCAGATCAGCAGCATGCTGAAAATGTAATTAACAATCTGGAAGTTTCACAGGTTATTTCACTTAAAGCTGAACTTAGTAATTCGTAAGAAAACATTTATCCACTATACAAGAAAAATATATCTTACTAGTTCTTTTATCAAAATAAAAAAACAGCCATTTAGCCAAAACACACTTCTAACAACCAAACAGCAATCTAACATTTCTAAATTTCTTTGTCAGTAGTTCTCATCCTTCAAATTATATTTTTTTTTAAATATGATTTTAGCTAATTTGGTGATACAGCTTAACAAGTTTGTTTTCCCCTTAATTTTGCTACAGACTATATATACCAGTACAGATTTCAATGTACTGACAACCAAAAAAGATAAACAAACATAATGCCAGAGAACAATGTATAATGTTTCTTATAAGACAGAATTTTAATATAAGAAAATTTTCTAAACATGTTTCAAAACAAATCTGTAATGTCATTAAAAATGAATAATAAAATTTATTGAAAATACTCTATCATATGTCCTTTACTTAGTAACTAGAAATTAAGTGTGAACATGAATGTTGTTTATTAATGTTTTGCATTTTTATTCATATATGACAGTTGCTTATATTTATACAGAAATGCCTTATAAATCTATTAATTAGTGATATTTATTGTCTCTTCCAAGCACTTGCCCAGCATTTATATAAAAATAAAAACTGTTCTAGTCTACAGAAATTTTACAACTTTAAAAAAAAACAAAAAAAACCTTTTGACCTCTCAGAATTTAAATACTGTTGAAAATACTAAAGGTATCACAATTTCATATTGAAAATTAATACCTTGAGTTTAGCACAACTTGCTAAGAGCAATTGACTTGACACATGGTAGGTTAAGGTACTATATGTTTTCTGCTCCCTTAGTTAATAGATTTTCCATTTCCAGAATATTTTGTGTTGGTTTGAGGTTTGAAAATTGATTAGAAAAAATTCATTAAGTGTTTCTAACTGGTTAATTGCTATTAATAATATCATGGTTGTCTTCATTAGAAAAGATTAAAGTAGGATGAACCATTACAGATATCAGTAGTATATTTTTTGAGTAAAGATGGGGTGTTCTGAGAGCTTGAAATCCTCTTTGTTAACTTGAGAATGACCTTCAGTGACGTGTATAGCAGGTGCACTTAGAGAAATAATACTCTATGTGTCACTGTGGTTTCCAGATTTTATCTTTCAATAGAGATCATATCTTTCTAGAGATTTAAAAATGACTAATGTTTCGTTTTGGTTTTCACTTGTTACTTTGAGTTCTAATATTTAATTAGCCTCTTTTTTGCTTTATTCTTATTGGCATTTGTTAAAACATTTCACTTGAATCTCAACTTTAAGCTTAAACTGTTGAGAGAAACTTATCAAAGGTATCTCCACAGTTCTTCACAGCACTAAAATATTTTTGTTGCTTTTTCCTCCTGTTACTCAATTAAAAATACTTCTATGTTTAGTTTCAACTTTATTTGAAATGTTATAATAAAGAGTAATAAATAACTGTGAAAACTTCTACTTATATTCATACGATTTCACATGCTATTTCCACGCAGCAAAACTCTCAACTTATGGGAGTGCAACACACCTCGATGGGTAATGACTTCCCATACACTTCTCACCTTTGAATCCTCATTCTTAGAAGAATCAATGAAAAAATGTGTACCAGAAAGTGGGGAGGGTGGGAGAAAATGTGTGAGGGAGTAGCTACTGCAAATACATTTTCAAACACGAAAAATGTTAACTTCTAACAAAAATTAGTTAGAATCTCACACTGAGATGGAGGAAGAAACAGTGCAAATGTTATTTAAATGAGTTCCCTTAAGAAATCATCTAAAAAAACCCCACGAGATGTGACGTCTAATGGTGGGGGCACACTCATGGAAAACCCACATCTTGCCTAAATCAGGGTATATTCTACACTTGTATAAGAGAATGGAAGAGACAAAGATACTAGATCAAAGCACACAATAGTGTATCATGAGGCTACAATAACCTGTAGGACACAGTGCATGTTATTAACATAAGTGGCAGTGTAGCAATTTTCTACTTTTTATAGCTCAGACTGTGGTAGGTCCAAGATATCATATATTTTCAGTAAATCCTTACTACACATACCAATTTTCAAGGCAATCCATTCAATAATACTTGAAATATTTCCAATATTGGTAGGGTTTCTTCCCATTTCTTTCCTTCACACCAAAAGTATGAACATTTTGAGACAAAAAAACATACTTAATTTTTATCGATTTTTAAAAATTTGATACCCTGATAGATATTTACAACCTACAATTAGAAGTCTTATTTGGTGTAAATAAAATTGTTTAATTTTTTTTTTTAATTTTAAAAATGGACAGTTTTCAATTTTTTGTTCTTTGGATTAAAGATGGCTGATTTAGAGCAGCAAAACAATAAGGTGAAGGGATGTGCAAATACATAAATACCAGTTAAGCCAATCAAACTAGATTAGCAGTTTTTAGCTCAAGTTTACAAAACAATAACATGGATAGATAGTTATTTCTGATTACACTATATAACAAAATTTGTACTTCTTGTTATTCCTGGGCAGAAAGTGTTATTTCCCAATAGCTTATGCCTAAAGTAAATGGAAAAAGACCTATTTTTCTCTTTAAACTCTGCTTTTGTGACCTGGGAGAGTATAACAATATGATGGGAGACTATATTAGGAGGCTGATATATGAAAGTGATCTACATTACAATTGCAAATCTCAAAAAAACTACTCACTTCTAAACATTTTTGTATAACTTTAGGTATAAATATATGTATATCTTGATTCATATGTTGTTTTATTCAGACCTTATGTAAATGAAAATGTGCAAATTTGTCCATTTTTACATCGAAAATAGGTTAATTTCTAAATTTCATTATTCATGTCACAAAAGCAAAGTTTGAATGGAATAATGGCCATTTGCTGTACTTTTACAATACAAGCAATTAAGAAATATTACATACTATCCAAAAACAAAATTTGTGTTACACAGCAATATTCAATGCAACTTATCAGGACAAATTTACCAAATGTCATGAAATTATCCTAATTAAAGAGCATTTAGCATCACATCACATTAGCTTATATGATTGGCATGAATAATGATATTTGATATGGCTGTACCAACTGCATGGGATGAAGACAAGAAAATGTTAATTTAAGTTCTATGGTATTGCTATAAAGGGAGCTATTAACACTATTTTCCAGAAGAAAACTACCAGTATGTATTTTAAAGGAACTGCTTAGTTCTGTAAAGGAAAGGCCTCTTCTGAATAATAAGATTGTGACCCTAAAGCTAATGTTAGTTACTATCAAGTGTCACTTTCTTACTTGCTATAGTTTGTTGGTATGTATTGACAAAACATCATGATGTCTAATACCAAATACCTCAGGTGTGAAAAACAAACAAAGTGGTAAAACAATGAATGAGCATACAACTTAAAGGAATGAAATAAAAATTGGTAGTCAAACCTGTAGATACACTTATATCAGTTTTAAAAATTTCTCAGCAAATATTCATTCATTAGTTAGCTGGGCCTCACATTTTGTTTTACCTACTATCACATCTCAAGTTGAACAAAAAGTGTGTACTGGCTATTCCATGAATGAATATTTACTGTAAACCTCCTATTAATGTTATAATACTAGTGGCCAGTTCAGTCCCAAGTATTGATCTAATTCCTTTAGACTGTATGACCAATTTTGTTTGGCAGCACCTTTCATTCACATTTAAGGTGTTTTCCATTAGATATGTACCACAAGAATAGCTGTCCAAGTACTCATGTACAAGATGTCACACAGTCAATAGATTGTAGTGAGTTAGCAGCTTGCTCAGATTGTACCTTGTATTCTTACATCCTTTACTCTCAGGCTTGAAGGGTTAAAAGCAGCTGTGAAAGAAAGGCTCTTGCAATAAATACTTAATAAGAGAGTTTGAGGAATCTAAATTATGAAATCTGAATGACAGTGACCACAGACAAGAAGAAGGAAAACTATATCTAGAGAAAGAAATGTATACTAATTAAGTTGCTAAAGGTTTGAATAGGTGCTGGGTAAGAGCATGGTAAACCACATTTAGATTCCAATCAGCTAAGAGAGTAGAATAAAGAGAAAATGGAATAGAACATAAGTGACAGGTGAAGGAAATATCCTTTAGTATTAGAGAAGGCAGAATCTAGTAAATAATGCCATGCAATAGCCACTGATGGTAGAGACAAACAAGCCACAATCATAAAGCCATGCAAAGGAGGAGGTTATATGTTACAAAGTAAGTTGGTATAAAGGAATACAGGCAACAAGAGTGGGACAATAGGAAAGTTACATGAATGAATAGTTTGGCTTGATGAGTAATAATCAAATAGGATGATAAGACAGGAAGGGGAAGAGGAGGCTCAGTTGAAAGAAGACACAGCAATGGAAACCAAAGTTGGGTGGGCCAGTAAAGAACCATTAACAGGACCCTGCAAGAGACATCTCCAATCACAGCAAGGACCTGAGGAAGGAAGCAGAAAGGCCATAATGGCAATGACTGAACTTGAAATACAGAAGAAGGGTATTTGGCATTGAGAGGTGTAGCAAAGAAATCTGCTTAGGGAGTTATGAGTTGAGCAAAGATCCAATATAATACTTGGAAGTATAAAGGCCATTCTATGAGAAGATGCAGTGTCTTAGAAAAAGTAGGTTAAGTGCACCTGCAACAATAC
Organism: Carcinoscorpius rotundicauda; assembly: GCA_011833715.1. Classification (NCBI taxonomy): domain Eukaryota; kingdom Metazoa; phylum Arthropoda; class Merostomata; order Xiphosura; family Limulidae; genus Carcinoscorpius; species Carcinoscorpius rotundicauda. The sequence continues at coordinate 86,292,390 of CM022397.1, forward strand.
AGGCTGTTAGATGTACCCAACTGGAATGGGCCAAACTGAGAATGTCCAATGTCTGAAAGTAAAAGGTCCTAGAATGGGTGCCCTCTTAATCATTGATAAGTGATATAAATATAGAATTGACTAATAGGTCATTACTCATTAATCCATCAGAAAAGGAAGGAAGTGTGAGCATGCCCAATGGACAAGAAGCAATTGTAATTGTTGATGTGTAGAGAATGCATTTCCAGGCACCAAAATCCTGAAGTCAGGCTGTTGTTCAGAGACTATTTATCTTGAGAAAGAATCATTCATAAATAGGTTAAGTTCTAGTATGGAAGGAGGTAAGGAAATGCTGTAGGTGGAGTAAGGGTGGTCTAGGTACCAAGCAAGATCCTTCTGTAGAGAAAAGAGGGAGGTGTATCAATGAATAAAGTTATTTTTGAAAAGGTTCCATTGGTTGCAAAACATACACTGTAGGAGACACATTTGTATGCAGCCAAATTGAATGAGAGGTTCCAGAGAAGCCATATTTCCCTCCCCCCAAAAATGATAGTAATAAAAACCCAGAGAGGAGTTTGAACACACTCGATAGTGCAATTCTGTAATAGGTCTAACATTGTTCCCTTGAGATGTTGAAGGCATTCAAGAGCTGATGGACAATTAAAGAAGGCAGGTTGAGAATAAAGAAAAGTAGATTGGGAGGAGGGGGGGACAAAACTATAGAAAATGCCAAGGAAGAGAATTTTAATAACCCTCCTGTTTGCTAAGAAAAGTTCCCATAGATCTGCTGTCACTGGCGATTAGATTGTGAAGTGACACATGGGGTAAAATAAGGAGAGGAAAAGGTAGAAGGTCTGAACAAAGGAGCAGAACAGGGAGTGGGAGAAGGATGAAGGTGAGGTACAGAGATGGTAAGGCAAGGTTGGAATGGATGGAAAACTACAGATAGGGAAGACAAGTGATGGGCAGCTTTGGTAAAATTGAAGTCTCTCAAAAAGATGTATGGAAGACAAACTTCAGACAGGAAAGTATATCTTCCCCAGAGATCCCAACAATATAGGTGAGAGGAGAAAAAGCAGAGGAGGTTGAATAGACTATGGTATAAAAAAAGAAAAAAGAAAGTAATTTAAATTTCTCAGGAAAGTCATCAAAGGAGCAGTAAAAAGAATTTGTCTCAAAATGAAGTGATGAGAGATATTACAGAAGGATAGTAAGAAAGGCTCACAGACGGCAAAATTGAACACTAGAATGAAAAAGATCAGATGATGAATCTACATCAAACTGACAAGAGTGATTCCAAAGATTAGGAATCCAGGATCAGAAAATTGGAGCGACTGTAGGCTAGAAATAAGGAGTTACACAGGCAAGAAGAACTGAGCATAAGGCAATGGGGTTGATATTGATCCAGATAAAAACTTGCATTTACAGCTATATCTGGGGGAAGAGAAAAACAAATATCATGAGGAAAAGGTTTATGTAAAAGTGAATGAAAAGTGTCAAATATAATGTAGTAAGAAGAAGGCTGTACATTCTTGGGATATTAGGTTATGAAAGACAGAGAAGAATCACGTTCTTCATTAACTCAATCAACAAGGGCTTGGTCAATTTGTCCAATCACATGACCTCTTTGTACTTGTTTAAAGTCTATAGATTTAATACTTATAACTTTTAATATAATGTATATATATTTACAAAATTTAGCACTCTTTCAGTTAAGATTACTAACTTTTCACATACAAAAAAAAATCATTTTTTTGAAGTACTTTCAATAAACTAAAATAAAAATTTGCACATGAATATACTGAGTATCTGTTTTGAATAAGTCCATGTGCACAATAATTTTCATGTTAAGATTATAAACGCTTTTACTCATATCTAAAACCTCAAATTTCCTCTGTGTGATTCATATAACCTTCTAAATACATTTCAAGTATATTTTCAGTACAACTTCATATTTTATTTGTTTTTTCTCTACCTCATCTCAAATTAAGATCAGTTAATTTGATCAACCTTGTAACCATCCACAAAAAAAATGAAATATGTTTAAAATTACCATTTCTTCTTTCCAGAATGAATTCTAATTGTATCATGAAACTAAATTTGTTTATCGTAAGTTACTTTAAGTTCCTGACAGTATACGACTATTTATAATTAAATTTTATTGTCTTATTTCTTTTGAACTGTATTTAACTATTATCCTCACCATTGTAATTTTTAAAACACTCAGGGCATGTGTAGGTCACATTATGCAATCAGTTTACATTACCCATGAGTTACTATAAGTTGCTTATGTGCCTGCCTCATGAAACATTTTTATTGAAAATTATTTATTTTACCCAATTGAATTTCAAGTAACCTATAAAAGCCCCTATTTTTACATATTAGTTATTTTTATAATAAAAACAAGAAATAAAGTACTTGCTCAAACTTTTTTTTGCTGTCCATTGTCAGTGAAATTTAAGCTTATTTTTTATACTTGTGGTAGTAATGCACTAAATATGTTTTATTTAATTTAATAAAAGGAGCTAATTTCCTCTAATAATCAAAATTTGTCTGGGTTTTAATATGACAAGAGCTATTAAAAATGCATCCAAACTAGCCACTCTGATTCTTCTGGGTACCAAAGTCGTATTATAAGTGAAATTAACATTTATCTATTCAGAAAATAATGTCATAAGGTATGCCACTCATTTGATAGATGAAAGCTTTAACTTTCTCTAGGGTACAGGTAGTATATATAATTAAAGATAAGATAGAACTACTAACAACTCCTGAAAGAGAGGATGTAAGAGGAGTGGTCTGATCTTTATTTGATAATTTTGTAACCAAACAAAACTGAAGGCTACAAAAAGCAAGGTGTGTCTGAGCAATGATACTTACTAGGTGAGTAATGTTTAGTTTTGTATCATTTCAAGGGGTAGTGGATAAAATACCTACAGAAATTATGTCACGTGTCAAACCTGGGTAAATGTAGGATTTTTTTTAATATACTGACTTGTAGGATTAAGGTTTTTATGCTATTAAAATATGGATTATTACTTAAGATTTTATTTTATACTAACTGATATAACATAAACAGAAAGTAATGTAATAAAATTTTAAATGTAAGACATTAAAACTTTGTGTCCCACACAGAAAAGGATACTGATGGTAAGAGGGTTAAGAGCTGTTCAAAATGCAAAACCTGGAGGAGGTGAAAGGTGTTTGAATTTGTCACCACATTAGAAAACAAAGGAAGGGATGGGAGCTGAGACTCTTAGTTGCATGATGGACCCCACCAAACAAAGCAGGATGAACATTATGCCTTGTACAGATAAAGAACTTCCAGCATCAACTGTGGTAGTTGGTTCTGTGCAAGGAAAGTTTTTTACTCACACCAGAACTAGTAGTATTCACATTCAATCATGAATTTACCCAGAGTATAATTAAACACAAGCTAAGCAGAGAAATAAAAACTGTAACACACCATTCCACAACATTGCTGAGGAAAAGAATGTAGATTCAGGAGTGAGAAATATGGGGAGTTAGTGCATATGAAGATGAGTCACACTATTATTTGTGAAGAGTTTTGCTGCACAATGATATTATCATGCAGTGACAAAAATTCATGTGGAACCATGGGAGTTTTCATAATGCTGATAGCTTGCTAGTCTCTTGGGCAAAATGCATGAACACATGAAAAAGAAAGCTGATTTGTGTGCTGTAGAGTTAAGTATTCATTTTGGAAGTTGAGATCATCTTACCTGAAAATATATTTCTGACAATAATCAATCTTTGGCACCAAAAAAGCAGTTATCTCATGTATACTGCTGCATAACTTCCTGCAAGCTTTGAACAAAGCCCCCATTCTTACTCATGCCTCTGGGTATTGTACCAAGTTATGATTTAATCAACATTAAACTAAAGCTTTCCATCAACAGAAAAGTGACAAAATCTCCATGCACACTGATCTTCATGAGATTATCAAGAGAATAGAGAGATCTTCTTGATGAAGTAAACTAAATGCATCAATGTAAGTAGGAAAAAAGGAGGTAGTGCAGAAAAATATTGATATAAAAATACATTTCCAGGTAAAAAAAAATATCAACTTGACAAATGCTATTCACCTCCCTGCACCCTAAAGAGCTAGAATACCATAATAAAAATGGCAGAGGAATCAGTGCAAGAAATAACAAGGATTAGCTCCTTTCTAAAAACAACATCAAAGTGGAATTGCACTGCCCATTACGGAACTCTCCATATCAATTTCTGCAGCAGCATGAATTCTCTTGAACTCCACTAAAATAAAGGGGATTTAATACAGGTGAATAAGCTTGAAGGGGTAAATGGATCATTGTCATGAGGCACAGTAATCTGGAAGTAGATCCCAAGCTAAAAGAGAATGCAACAGGTTAATGCAATTGAAAGCAATGGATGCAAATCAGGTGTAAAAGAAAGTTTAGACATAGTGCTGTATTTTGTTTCAAGCACAGAATAGCAGACAAATACATATGGATACTGCTGCAGCAATCTTGTTGAAAACTCCATTTGAAATATGTGCACTGAGCTGTGGATAATGAATTAACACTTTCTCCACTCCCGTGGTGGATGCAGATTTTGAGTAAGAATTCCCCATGAGGCAACACTGGCTAATCATTAAGTTACATCATTTCCACAATATAGATGTATAAGTTAAATGAGAAAACAGTGGTTATGAGACCTGAAATAAATCACCATTTAAGCCATAATGAAGAACAGAGAAAGGTACCAGGCAGGAGAAAAAAAGCCTGAATAGCCTAATTTGATCCACAGTACAGGTTATGGTGAGAAATATCTCTGATACACCAGGCACATAATTTTAGAGTAGAAGGAAACTACAAAAGCTGTGATGACAAGAACTTTATAATAGGAGGAAATGTACAAAAAACAACAGAGAATGGAAAAACCACCCAGTGGGAAGGATCCAGGATTGAGACACTCAATTTACAACCAAGTTCCAAATATTAATGACACAAAAGAAAAAGTCTAGCCAAAAAGTAGAAAACTCAAGAGTTATATATTTAAAAACAGCTGGTATGAGTAGAGAAAGCTCTAACAGAGGAGTGAACAACTTTTCGACCTTCTTCGGTCATCCTCGGGTTGACTAAGAAAAAAAGGGTTACTGACTGGTAACTTACCATGTGTTTAAAAGCAGTTGTGAAATTGAGTGTAGAAATATTGAGTGAATGCTTATACGTTGGATATATTTATTAATATAGGTATAAAGGTGTTCCTTTGTATCGGTTTATTTTGGGCTTGCGTTGTTCTATAAGTAAAGCTTCTTTGATTTTGTGTTTGTTTATGTTTGTTTCTCATTTAGTATTTGGGTGTTTTCTATGGTTTTTGTGTTTATTTGATTTGCAGTGTTTGAAAATGTGTGAAGGTGACTTTCTGTGTTGAATCTGGTTTCCATTTCTCTACTTGTTTCTCCAATACAGAAGTCGTGGCAGTTATCACATTGTATTTTATAAATAATGTTGGTGTGGTGTTTGTCAGTGTAGTTCTTACATAGTATAGACCTCAGTTTTGTGCTTGGTTTTTGAATAAATTTAGTATTAACTGGGATGTTAAATTTTGTTGCTAGTTTTTGCTAAATGTTGGTTATTTTTCTGCTCATGTTGGGAATATATGGTATGCAGCAGTATATGGTTTTGTGACTTTTTAAATGATGGGGTATATTTACTTTTGTTAGCTGATTTTCTTAATATACCCCACAATTTAAAAAAAATATGAACCCATATATATTCCTGATATCAGCAGAAAAATAAACATTTGGCAAAACCTTGCAACAAAACCAACATTCCAGTATATGCTATATTTATTCATAATCCAGGTACAAAACTAAGATACATACTATGTAAAAACTACACTGACAAACATGACACCAACATTATTTATAAAATACAATGGAAAATGGAAACCAGACTCAAAGAACATAAAAAATCACCTTTACACGTTTCTGGACATTGCAAACCAAATAAACATAACCATAGAAGACACCCAAATATTAAATAAAGAAACACACATGAAATAATGCAAAATTAAAGAAGCCTTACTTATACAACAACTCAAGCCCAAAATAAACCAATATAAAGGAACACCTTTATATCTAAATTAATAAATATATCCAACAGTTAAGCACACCCTCTACATTCCTACACTCAATTACACAACTGCCTTCAAACATGTGGCCAGCTACCAGTCAGTAACCCCAACTTTCTTTGTGAACCTGACGATGACCAAAGAAGGTTGAAATGTTCTTCGCTCCTCTATAAATGCTTTCTCTATCAAAACCAGTCATTTTTAAACATATAATTTTCTCTATAAGAGGGTTTTCTCATCATCACAAAACTCAAGAGTTATTGGCTTCCTGTTGAGGAAAGGCAGAAAAAACAGAGAGGTAGTCTGAACATATTGTGATAAGAAAAATAGACAGAAGAGACTGATAATGATGGTAAGCTTATGAGTAAGCTGCCAGCTTAATAATGTAGAAACAATGAAACTTCACTCATGAAGACAAAGTATCAAAAACAAATAAGATATTGAGAAGTGAACCTGCAGGAAATAAAGGAAGTGGGAAGATGTGATTGTAGGATTGGTTGCTGTTAAACACAAACCAAACATAAAATGCCACCACAGAGATATAAACCTACATGTGCATGTTAAAAGAGTAAACAACCGAGCTAACTAGTAAGGCAAGGTAAGAGGGACATGCAGGGTTGTGTGGAAGTGAGTAAAGCACTACAATTATGAGAGTTGAAAGGAAGACAATGCATATCTAGAAATCTTGTGCTAAAAAACTAGAAACCACTAAAGGACACTTGGATACAAGAGACTCAGGAGATAAATTGCAAAAAGACTCATGCAGGAAATGAAGAAGACATGAGAGCTCTGGTACCAAATGCCACATGTCACACAGACAGAGAAGTAGATCGAGTCTACACTTCAGAAACACTGAGAAAAAATCCCAGTAGATGAAATACAGAGTGTGGGTTAAGACCAAAATAGAGCTAAATCAGCCAATTCAAATGAGACAATGCCAGAAGTAGAAGAAAGTTTATAACAAAAGAAAATATATCACAATAGGCCAAATGACAACAAAGTAGTGAAGCAATAAGGCTCAAGAATGTAATGTTATCTCCAAGATAAACTCATCATACCCAATAAGATAATTAAAATAAAAGTTGTAGCAGATATGGTTAAAATTTAGTATTGTTCTTTCAGATAAAAACAAAAATTAACTAAAGCAAACCTACATAAAGAATAATAAAAATGGTTAAAACAAGTACAAAAGTCAGGTAAATCAATAAAAACAAAGATTCATCTGAAGGTGAGTGGTGCTGAGAAAGAAATGACCCAATTTTCACATAAAGCTAGAGCTCATGGGAATTAATGTTTATTGAAGTATGTCTTGCTATCCTACTTGTGGTGGGCTGTAGTCTAATAATGATTAAATCTTAGGTGTATTAAAACTTGACATTCACAGGAAATGTATGTGAGGTAACAGCTCTTTGTGGTGCAGAGACGTAAGTATTGTCTTTGAACAAATGTTTTCTCTTGATATATATCATACACCATTTTTTTATGATATTTAAAGCAATGAACTAAAATAACCACTTTAAAATACTAAATTGTAAACCCTTTGATACCTCTTGTTCCAAATGCTTGTTCACAAGCAGGAATGCCTGATATGGTTTGTAGACGTGACAACTGTTTTTAAAAAAGAAGCTTCTGTTAATAACAGGGCCTATTTCATTATAATACTCTCGAGAATCCAGTTTAACTTCAAGCAACTGACCTGCAAAGAAACAATGTAGGGACAATTTTTACTCTATTTATAATGCAAGTAGATTGTAAAACCAAAAAAAAATCAATACAAGAGATTATATTAGGTACTTCAACAGTTTCATTAAAAATTCAGCAAATAGTTTTATCACAATACAGCAATTTTTTAACTAAACAACTTGCATGTCAATAGGTAAAAAGGTTGTTCTAATAAATTTATGAGATAAAATATGATATTTAAGTTTATTCTGTTAGTAGTTATTGTCATGAACAGTGGGATTTACTGCAAAATTACAATGCCCTCATGGCTGAAACAGAGAGCTTGTTTGGTATGAAGGGAGTTTGAGCTTGTGACCCATACTAAAGTACCCTAACCACCTGACCATGCTGGGCACTGGGACAGTAATACAGGATGAAACAAGGAAGAGGAGGTCGGCCTACACTTTAATTTCTTATTGACAAAATTCTTGAAATCAGTATGCTTTTTTCAGTATTGGTATCATTATGTATTTTTATTGGTATTTTTAATGTTTATTATGCTAAGAAAAAAACAAAAGCATACCTACTTTTCCTTTGATCCACAGAAATTTTTAATTTACCTATCAAACAGATAAATACTCCAACTAGTTCCAAATATAATGGTGCTTCTGATGTTTTATTAATGTTAGAGTTTTAATTCTTTGATACTTGGTACTTCCAGATTTTTTTCTGTTTGGATTTTTCTCTATTAACAAACAAACTACAGGTGTGTGTATTATCATATTAGTAAATATAATACGTACCTAGATGTTAATGCCATGATACAATAAGGGAGTTTACTAGCAGTTTGTTACAAAGTTTGTGTAATTAATAATCTTTTTATCTAATAATGTATTATTTTGGTACTTCACACTTTCCAGTGCTTTATCAAATTATCAGGTTTGATTGATTAAATGGCAGCTGGCAAGAGAAGTAAAATTAAAAAGTTAATATCTGTTTCTCTATTTTATTATTATTAACATGTTATGTTACTTTGTATGTATTGCTTGATGAAAGAAGTGAAGAGAACGTGTAGTACTCAATACTCATCTTCCTTTATTGAATCATTTTTACCAAAAATACTTTATTAAAAATTATGAAATTTTCCTGTACAAAAATATTAATGTTTATTGAAAACTTGCTAATTTTCATGAAGATATATATATATATATATATATATATATATCTATTGTACCAAATCACACAATGTATCATTACAATTATATGTTGGCTTCACAATATGGTACTGGAATCATATTGGTGTATTGCCACAACTTTAATAAAAACATAAAATTCACACAGAAAAATAAGGAAATGGTTGTATAAACTTCCTAATGAACCTAATAAAAAACAACATTTATTTTGAAGATTCAACATAAAAATGTTCAAGATAGGACTTGTGTAAACTGGTTTAGTGCTCAGAAAAATTAGAAATATGAACATTAAAAAGATATATAATAACAACATTAAGACTATGCATCAAATAAAATGTAAAAATGAAATACAAAACAAAAAATGAGTACCCTCAAAGCATAAATGATAACACAACCAAGATAATTATAAACCAATAATAAATGTACACATAAAAGAACTGACCAAAACAGCAAGAATATTTAATATTTTCTTGAGCTGAAAATTGTATATTTTCAATAGGTACTCACCTCCTTTTATCAAAAGCTATATTGAACTTAGACTGCTCTCTTAGCACAGCTAACATTTTTCACTAAAAACACACCATTTTGAATTTGGTGATCATGTGACTGCCCTTCAACAATCATTCTGTGCCTTTTATACTAGTGCAGCTAGTTCCTTTAAATATTTTAGAACAATCTTCACTTTCAAGAATAGACAGGTAAAAATCAAAAACTTTGATATATCAGTGAGAGAAGAGGGGCCAGAAGTGGGTGATATGAGGAAAGTTCCTCCTAGAAATACATTTTCAGTGTAAGAAAACATTACCTTCTTAAACTGTCTTACTTTCTCTCACACATAGCTAGAGCCCTACAATGAAAAGGTGGAGAGGTTGAAATACATTATTTTGAATAATTTGGCCAGGTATTATCTGCCTGGGTAAAAACATCCAGAGAGAGAGAGAGAGAAAAAACCCACTAGTGGAAGTACTTTGCATATGATATGAAATGAACAATCTGTACCCTGGATCTTGAATATATCTTACTATATAATAATTGTTTGGTATAGCAGTGATTGCCTTTTCACCAACTAGATAAACACAATATATAATGTCTAATTTTGTTTGTTTTAAAAAACATACACAGAAGGAAACCTCTGTCCACTACTCCAGTAACTGGAAATGGCAAGGCCTTCAATGATCCATTGAAAGAAGCTAGTTCTGCAGTTCACTATTTTGGAGGAATCATGGGTCAGTAGGAATGAACATAAATTCACATTTGCTTTAATTAGGAAGTCCATGAGTGATAGTTCTTTATATATGAAACAGTGATGAAAAACATACACATACACCACAAGCAGCCAGTGGTCTTATAGAAACATCCCCCATCTCAACAATAACCATTATAGAAGTATACAAATTTAGTGGTAATACAATATGAAGCATGCTTGGCCAGGCAACACCTACCACCAGGTGGGATCCTGGCATATGATGTATATCAAGTAAATAAGATACAAATTGATAAATTGTTGGCTTAACCCAGTATAAAATGAAGAGATGCATACTACTGTCACAGGAGGAAAACAATATCTGCATCAGGAAGACAACTAAGTCATGCAGATAATGTGAGACAATGTATTGCAGATCATCAAAATACCAGCCTAGATGATCTTCTCCAAAGGATGGCAGATTTAAGCAGCTAAATACATAATTAAAGGATGGATATGGAGTGAAGAAACATTATGTAGATTGTAACCTCTCATTGACAAGTTATCATATACCACTCATATTAGTTGACAAACTAAACCAGTAAGAGTAACTAGTGGTAGATCAGGGGAAACAGAAACATTCCATGGAACTAATAGACGAGAATGAAAACCATGAAAGGAGGTAGTACGAGCCACATAACACTGTAGGGAACAAACTGAGCAAAGGAGTTGAAACAGATCCAAATGGGAGTACAAGTAGGAAATAGAAGGTCAGGAATTTGGAAACCTTCCCAGGCAGTCAGTTTCTTAAGAAGGACGTGCAAAACACGAATGGCATAAATACTGGAACAAAGAGACTGCATGCCAGGAAGAGAAGAAAGCAGGTCAAAAGGGAAATATTGTACAAGAAACATATTGCAAAAGGTTTAGAGGAAGAACCAGACATGGTTATGAAGGATCACACTGAAATCCCAATCCAACAGGACAAAATAATGAGGTGGAAGGACCAGCTAAAAGGAATGTAAAAAGAGGGAACTAACAGAGGATAAGAAGGAATTCTAGAAACAAGAGAATCCAAAAGTGTTTGACAGAGCAGCTCTAGAACTAGCAACAGTTGTTGTGAACAAACTGTGGTCAAACAGTTAGGTGAAGAATGGAACAGATGAAGAAGAGTAAGATGAGATAGGCAGAAGCTACAATGAATGCACTAAAGTTTGAAGGAAGATCAACACCTCTGATACACAGACAAAGAGGAAGATAAAAGTGTACAGGTAAGAAAAAACTTTACATGAAGAAAGACTTTTTGAACTGAGGCAAGGTACCAGATAATAAGCTGCATGACAAGGTGGAGCTCGAAGAAATATATCCAATCAAAACTTTCAAAGAATTGACCTGGAAATGAAAACTAGCAGGACATGATAAGGAGTGGTATGTATGAGGGAAACTACTATGGAGAAGAATCTGATCAAAGGGTACACATAAAGATGAAGATCCATCCTATTTTGATTGAATGAATCCATCTCTTGAGCTGAGTGGTGTGAAACTGGAGACCAAAAGGATGGATGTTTGGCATTCCAGTAAGTGGTATCTATATGTGGTGTTTGCAGTTAAGAAAACACCCTCGGAAATACCAGAAGATTGAAGAATCCTATTGTGGAATGAAACTTGTTGAGAGAAGATAAGTGACTGGCTACAAGATACATAATTCCCAGTTAGGCATGCCAGGACCATCATGTATTAATTGTTGGCTCAGTACAGAAGATTCTGAGCCTGAAAACACAGAAAAGAGATCAAACTTGGCTACACCTTTGTCTAGTGATATACTGATCTCAGTGAAATTGTCAGAATGAGCCAAAATCACTTGCCCTGTACGTACGACTAGAAGGAAATGAAACAGAGCACAACAAACTGCTAAAAGTTCTTGGATATTGATACAGAGAGTACCCTCTTAGACTGATCACTGACTAGAAATCTCTAGAAAATTGAAGAAGACCCCCAACATACCAAAAAGCTGTAGATAGATGAGACTGAAGACAAAGCAGAGGAATGGGAATCCCACCATGGTCAAGACCCTGCCAAGCTTCAAAGTGTAGTTGGCCCTGATCACAAGGATGGTCCAAGGGATCATAAATAAAGTCATACCACTCAGGAAGCATCCACTGAAGGGAACATGTGTGCCAGACACAAGAAAATGAGAGTTTTGAAAGTAACCCAAATTCCCAAAAGAGAGATAAAGAGAAGGTAGAGCCTTTGTCACTGTTTGTTCTGTATCCTGGAGCTGAAGTGGAGAAGATTGGGTCTGACTAAGATGGGAATGGCATAATAAAAGACTTCTCCAACTGAACGAGAAAATCCTACCTGATTAACTTTCTGAAGAAGTAAACAGGTTTGATTGATGAATAAGGCATGGAAAAAGACAAGCAGGAGCCAGCCAGCCATGAAAAAAAAAAAGTCCAAAAAGTCCAACAAGTGAAAATGATGGGCAAAGAGCATACCACTCTACAAAACACACATAGATGAAGAAGGACCAAATGGCAGCACCCAGAACAGGAAGACATGACCTGTGTGGGCAAACTGAAGAAAACAACATGACATCGGAGCAGTTAGAAAATGAATATAAGCAAGCATCCATCAAGAAGATTTAGACATCAACAGTAACCAGGGAAAAACAAACAAACCAAAGTAAGAGCCAGAACAACATTAAGAAGCAAGGTGGCTCCAGAATTAAACCAGGACAGATATATGATAAGTCTCTAATCTCCTTCTTTTGAAAGAAAACATTTACACGGGAGTAAAAATCCCATTTGAGTAGGTACCACCCATGTGACAGCCTCATTGTATAGTAGGTTGTGAACTGACTAAGCAAGATGCCTGGACGAGAAATGATCCTAACAAGGAGCAAAAAATACCTGGGAAGTGGAAAGAAGAGAATGGTAATGAAGGCAAAAACTTTCATCCAGAACCCACAAAACTCCATGATATTGTTGCAAAGTGTAAACAAAAAGACATATAATCTAAACACTCAAACAAAAAGTACTCTTTACTAACATACTAAAGAAACTAAGAAATTTGTAAGTCTACAAATTATATAAAAATAATACTTGCAAAACTATGAAATTTGACCTAAAATATAAAACAATAAGCAACATCTAAAGTTCAAAACCACTAAAGGAACTTAGAAGATAAAAGACATAAACATTAAACTTATAAAAAACACTCAAATAGCCAATAAAACAAAGTAAATGGAAGTAAAATCCACAATGAACAAAAATGAGAATGAAAAGGCACTCGATTAAGAATATCAATGTTGGACTCAAAACTAATTCTGAAATACATGTGACTAGTAAAGAAAAAGGAATGTAGAAACTAACAAACAGTAAAAAAAGTATAATTAAAAAAACTAACACACCCACAAAATTGGCTAGTTTTAATTACCTAAATAGTAACTACTGTGCAAAACCCATATGTGTGTGTGTGTGTGTGTGTGTATAGTGAAAGTTAAACAAAAACAAAGTAATAATCAAACTCTAAATGCAAATTTAAACTAAAGTAACTAAAATGGTAAAAGAATTATAAAAACCTAACATAAAATATTGAGCACAGGAGAAATGAAATATGTAAACTGTCACAAGACAAACAGGTCAATCCTCAAAAGTTCATACAAACTTGCTAAACATGGGTATACCTACAGAGAATGAGGAATATATGCTGAAAAATTTACCACAAATGTCCTGGAAAAAAGAATAGTACCTAACCTAAGAGATTTCGTGAAAATGAGGTAACAGGTGGAAGGTGTAGTAAAAAGAAATATCTACTTGGGAGTTGTATCTTTCTTCATAAAAAATTGTAAAGAAAAGGATAAAATCACTGGCTTGGATTCCCAGTAAACTAAAGCCTGTACTTTCCCAGCAGACATGAGTGATCCTGAAACCTATTGCAGGAATTTCATCATCTGTTATATTAAATCTCAAAGTCATATGAACAAATTAGAACTCAGAAATATTTTGATAACAAAGAAGTAGAAACAACAGAAATCAAACAGAAGAAGTTGAAACTGGTATAAATTTGTGATCAAATACAATCAAAATTTTGTAGTCACAAGGAGAGCAAGTTAAAACACATGACTATACACTCAGATGTTAATCAAGAATATGAGGATTGTTCTAGAATTGTACAGGAAACTAGCTGCACTAGTATAGAAGGTGCAGTATGGCTATGGAGGGTAGCCTCATGATCAGCACATGTTCTGAAATAGTGCAAGACAGATGGAAAATGAAAGACTGATGCATGTTTAACAACAATTTTTAGCAATGCTTAGAGGCCAGTCCAGTATCAAGTAAGCTATGAATGACAGAAGGTAAAACTGTTCTGGAAGAAACATTATTTTAAGAATCAATACCATCTGTAGTTGTTATCAGTAAAAAAAAAATAACTTTATTATGGTATAAGTTAAGAAAAAAACACATAAAAACTAAAACCACAACTAAATTAGAATTTAACATTAAAAGATTTCTACCAAATTTGTATAATAATAAGAAATACCACAAAGGCACACTGTGTTAAACTGAATATTCTGAGTTTCTATGTAGGAAAAACAAGTAGAAAAGTAATGACTAGATGTAAGGAACATAAAAAAAATGAAAAGAGGCAAATATAGATGAACATGTGACTGAAAAAAGAAAAGAAATTTTTAAAATATTGAAGTGCTGAATATAAAGTAAAACCCAAACAAACAAATTTATCAAGAACCACAATGAATCAAACAATTAAAACACTGATAAACATCAGGAGCATTATATTTGTATTAATTACCTCTAAAACTAGAGGGAACTACTTTCAAGAACTAAACTAAAGTTAACTAATACAAGTTTTAAATGACTTGTAGCAAAATTTTAATTATTATAACTTGCCAGGATGACTAATGGGTAGTCCATACAACAGCATTAGATACATAAAATTGGCCTTTCTAATCCTGGTTTTGAGTTATTTGATGTTAAGGCCATTTTCTAATTTCAAATTGAACAAGATGTACTTTGATTCCTAAAAGCTTGTAAAATTAAAAAACAAAAAGGTATAATTTATAAATTAAATAGTATTAAAAAGATTAATGGCCTATAAAAAAGCTAAAAACATTTGTAAGATGGACAACACAACCATCGTCAATAACATTATCTAACACTATAGATAAAACTTGAGACAAACATGTTTAAAATGATGCCATCATGGAGAATCATAATGATGGCAAGACAGTAAAATGTAGCTTACTGTGAACTGAGTGTCACACAGACCATACATTGATGCATCAGTCCCAGATAAAAAAATATATGATGAGTTAAGAAACTGTGATCAATGCTTTGTCCACTTAGGACTAATTCCTCTTTCTGATCCTTACAGAAGCAAGTCCAATAGAGGGCTTTATTTGGAAAAGCTTGTTTCCATGTTGCTCACTCCAGTTGGCATGGAGACACACCTTCAAAATAGGACCACAGTCCATGTATGGAACAGGCACAGCAGTGATGGTGCCAAAGCTGACAGATTTAGCTATGGTGTCAGTGAGCCCATTCTCACGAAAACCAACGTGGCCTGGTATTAAAAAAACCTGGATAGAAGTAAATGTTAAAGAGAAATGGGTCAGTTGGTTTTGAATATCTGGAAGAATACAGTGAGAACTGTGGGGAACAAAACGATTCAGTATAAATAGTTCAGTTTGAGTACTACTTAGCTTCTATGTGATCCAGAGCAAGAGAAATATTAGCAAGTTCAGCAGTGAACACAGAAGCTGTGAAGGGGATTCTGCACGGAACCACCGAACCACAACAAACCATGGCAGAGCCTACACAGTCACCTCATTTCGAACCAGCTGTATAAATAGGAATGGAAGGATGGTTTGAAACATGTTCAGCAAACAACAGACAGTACTTCCAATTGGGAGTTTCTGCTTTTCTCAGATGACTTAAAGAAAGGTCACATTTGGGTATTGTAAGAAGCCATGGGGGGATGGGCTGACCAGTAGATACAGCAATGTTACCCAAGGACAGACCCAATTCATCCAACTGTGCCTGGATATCAAGGCCAAAAGGAGCAATGGCAGATTGTTTGTTCTGAAAAAGTATGGCCCACTAAGGAAGGAAAATACATCCCCAGGTTGGATGCTATGGTAAGGATAGAAGATTTGAAGCATACAGTAAAGATAGTTGCAAACGGTGGAGGTGTAGAGTAGTTTATGAGACTCTGTGTGTTAGCTCTGGTGTGGGGGAGTGCAGAGCTGACGTCCCTGATGATAAAAGGGGTCCACAGCAGCTTCAAGGCTGAGGTCCTGGCAAAGCCATAGACCAGTGACCCATAGTCTAATTTTATTCAAGTAAGAGTACAATATATTTTAGCATAGAACATCGATCCATTCCTTAGGTGGTAGAAGATGTTCAGTGCTATTGTACATTTGACTTGCAGGTGCTTGATGTGTGGTATAAAGGTCAGCTTATGGTTAAAAATAAGTCCCAAGAACTTTGTCTCAGAGACCACAGGTAAAACAACTTCACCGACACGGAGTTCAGGATCAGGGTGAATACTCCATTGGCAGCAAAAGTGCATGCAAATGGTATTAGAGAGAGAGAAGTTAAAACTGTTTACTGTGGTTCACTTCAGTAAATGACTGAGGGCAGTGGGCAGTTTCAGCTCAGCATATCTCATGTTCAATGATTTACGAGATATGAAAGTTGTTGACATAGAGCCAGTTTGCAACACTAAGAGGGAATTGTCCAGTGATGGCATTTATCTTTATACTGAAAAGTGTGACACTCAAAACACAGCCCTGAGGGACTCCAATTTCCTGTAGGAAAAAATGAGAAAGTGGCAAACCCAAATACACTTGGAACTACTTGTCCATTAAAAGTTTTTGAATAAAAACAAGCAAATGACCACATAACCCATATAAATGGAGGTCTTGCAAAATGCCATACCTCTACATAGTATCATAAACCTTCTCAATGTCAAAGAATATTGATACAAGATGTTTTTGTTTGAAAAAGGTTTCTCTGGTTGACATTTCAAGTCAAATCAGGTGGTCCATTGTGGAGCTCTGTCATCAGAACCCACACTGGGTGGGAGAGAGAAAGTTGTTTGATTCAACAAAACATACAAGATGAGCATTAACCATTCTCTCTCAGGTCTTACAGGGACAGCTCATCAAAGCAATTGGACAGTAGTTTAAAGGAATTTTGGGATCCTTCCCAGGCTTAGAGAAAGGTAGGACAATAACTTGATGCCAGGCATCAGGAAAACATTCTCCTTCCAGATCCAGTTAAAAAAATTCAGAAGAATAGCAGAAGAAGCAGGAAATAGATGGCACATCATTTCGTTGTGTATATCATCTGGTCCAACCAATGTACTGCAAGATCGGTGAAGGGCCAGTTTGAGTTCAACCTGTGTAGAGGGATGATTATAGTCATACAGACAACCATCTCAAAAGAGGTAATCGCTCTGCTCAAGTCTTGATGGCTAAGAAGGTGGTGGATGAAGCAGAAGTACTAGATACCTGGCAAAAGCTTCACCGACAGTATTGGCAACACTCTGGGTACCAGCTACTTCCTGGCCATCAGAGAAAAAAATTGAGAGGAGACAGAATTTGCTCACTGACCTTTTGAATCTTGTCCCACATGGTTTTAGAACTGGTGATAGAATATATGCTGGTTGTGAACTTAATCCAAGTTTCCTTTTGGCTTTGAAATCTTACCCACTGAATATGTGCATGGGCCTGCTGGATACCAATACAATTCAAGAGTATGGGTTATCTACGAAAAGTATCCCACAGCTACTTTCGAGCCTTCCCTGCCATGTGGCAGGCAGGATTCCACCATGGATAAGGATATTATGGAAAATGTTTTGAGGTTTTAGGAATACACTGTGTAGCTGCCTGTATAATACAATTAGTTACTGCTTCCACACAGTCGTCTATTGATGGCAGGATCAAGTTCTGCAAGAGCAGTGAAAGAGGGCCAGTTTGTCTGATCCAGCTTCTACCAGGGCATGTGGGTCAGGTGGCATTGACGACGGCCAGTTTCTCTCAAGATTATTGGAAAATAATCACTGCCTGATGAATTATTGTCAACCCTTCACGAAAAATGGGAAAATAATGTAGGGGAGCAAACTGAGAGATCAATAGCAGTAAAGGACTGACTAGATGCATGAAAATAAGTAGAAGAACCAGTATTGAAAAGAGAAAGGTTGTGATCAGAGACCATACACTCCACAGAGTGACCCCTCCTTTCAATAACAGCACTTTGCAAGAGGGGATGATGTCCATTAAAAGTCCCCCAGGATTAAAGAGGGAGACCGCAACTGTTCAATGATAGCATCAAGGTCCGATTGATCTTATGTCTCTCCAGGTGACAGGTTGAGAGAGCAAACTGTGATGATATGACCCAAGGAAATATAGATGACTCCAGCCTCCAAGAGTGTGTTAAGTGACAGAAACACGGTGGGCACATGCTGATCAACCAACAATGTCATCCCTCCATGCACTTGTCCATCAAACAGCCTGTCATTTCTGTACAGAGAAAATATTATCAGCAGGTTTCAGAAATGTTTCCTGTAAGGAAAGACATACAAGATGGTAGGAAGCAATCTGTGCTTTGATGTCTTCCAGATTAGAATGTAAGCCTCACAGTTCCATTGAATCAAGGTGGCCATTTTTATTTGTGTTGGAAAACTGGATGAAAAACCCTTCTGTTTACAACCACATCATTTTTCTTTATTGTCTTTTTTAAAGGGATGTTTATTGACCTCAATGGATTCTGCCCTAGGTCAATTAAGCAGGGTCTTTGTTGCTTAAGGAAGAGGATCCCAGTAACTGAGGGCATAAGCAAATGATCATTTTCCATCTTAGGGTAGTAGAAAATGTACCCAAGGAAATGCCCAAACCTGGAACCAAAGAAAGTGGATGTTGGGTTTGCTGGAATAAATGTCAGGGATAGAGATAGGTGCTGACAATGATTCATCAACTTTTTTAACCATGGAGGTCAGAAGCCTTTTCATATGGTTTAAGAATGATTCTTTTGTAGGCACAGATGCACTCCCACTGTAGCAGCATAGTCCAAGATGAAGTGGTGGAGAGCAACTTTCAAGCCTCAGGGTAAATAGTGTTTTGAATTGTCTTCAAACACTGCACCTCTTTTTCTTCCAACCATTTAGGGCAAGAATGAAAGTAGGGTGGGTGAGAGCCATTGCAATTGATGCAATGAGAGTTTGTTTCACACAGGCATTGTGTTCCTTGCCACTGCAACAAGCATAGATCACGGCATGATGTCTTTGAATAACCTAACCACTGACACTGGAAACATCTGATAGGATTTAGAATGTATGGCCATACTTTGCAATTAAGATGAGCTGTCTTGATGATGGCAGGAAGATGCAGTAATGTAAATGTTTAAATGAGGACACTGGTTAGCATCATTATTCCATGTTTGAGAGTGGAAAGATGCCTCATTGCAGAAACTCCGTGGGTGTAGAAAGCAGTGAGAATCTCCAATTTGGAGATGTTCTATAGGGCATAACCTCAATAGTTATATCCCCAATCACCTTTGAATGTAAGAGGAGTTCACTGTGTTTAAATGTGAATATTTCTACCAATATGCCACCAGATTGAAGCTTTTGACTGATTTTGGAGAATCAGCACATCCCTCTTGTCCCTTCTGAATAAAAGAAGGGGAAACATTTGCCCTAAAGCTTTGTCTGAAAAAGAATGCAATATAAGAAAATGAGGTACAGGTGTTACAGATGTTGAAGATTGCTCCTCAGACTTTTCAAGACATGGTCACTTACCTATGGACTCTTTTTCATTATTTTATTTAAGGTTTTATTTGGAGGATCCATAATTGAAAAATAATGTTTTGTTGCTCACTGACCCCACCCATCATGGAGCCCTACAAGGGGATGCACTACAATGCCAAACAAGAACTCCACAATAATGCTAGAGTTTCATGAGCACTATACCCAAACACCAGCATCAGATACAATGTTCACAACACCTACTGAAAACATTCAACATTGGTACTTGGTTGACCTAGCCCAAGTGGACCAGCTGATTGACCCTAGGGGGGCACCAGAAGGCTGCAGACCTATGAGAATTCAAGGCCAAAGTAGTATGTTAGGGTTGGACCTCTCAATCAACAGGATCCTTTCCTCCCCTTCACAGGTCATCAAGCATGGCAAACATGCAAGTGGATGCTTAGATTCCAGAAGAGGTAAGCTGAAAGAACAAAATCTTCCCTGGGAGGTTCCTTCACCATGTCCATGAATCCATACCAAGGAGAGCCCAAAAGGACCAGTGAACTGACTCCATGGCAGTGATGTGTTGTAACTGCTTCAGATACAACTCAAATATTAGGGTCCTATCTTCCTCTTCATGGATCACTACACAGACAAACATGTGGATGGATCTTCCAGAGGAGATAAACTGAAATTACAGAATCTTCTCTGGAAGGTCTTCTCACCATGTATAAAAGCCCACCTCAAGGGGCACATAACTGAAGGAACAAAGAAAGGTAGGGAAGAATGGGTGGTGTATGTGGCTCTGGCTGAGACAAACAGACTACAAAAGTTGAAAGGTTAAACTGTCAGTGGACTGACATTACTGATGGCTCAACTTTGCCAAGGACTGGATCAAAGATATGTAGCCTCAAAAGAAGGAGCACAACTTGAGACAAAAAATCCAAGAAACCTGAATCATGGCTGGGAGAATTCCAGGATGGACATGAGAATGATCAGGAAAATCTAGAGGTAGAAAAAGATTAACAAAGTCTTTGTCAGCTAACAGATTCAATAGTTTCAGTTAGATGCTGTGGCTAAGTTTAAGGAGAAAGGATGGACTCTGTAATATTTGACCTTCCAATGTATGAAAGCAGATAAATGCAAGGTCACAATCAATCAAATATAATATTTGCCAAACTCTCCAGAAGATATCTGGCTTGTCCTTTTGATTTTATTCCATTACCAGTACATAGAAAATCAGCTGGACTATCTGATCGTATCAGATCTACCAATATGATCTTACTGTACACCACAGGATTAAAGGCTCACATTTCATACCTGGTTTACAAGACAACCTTCAGTTTTAAGGGATTTTTTAAAACTTCAAATTTTGTCTTATATGCCATTATGTATGGTACTAATCGCAACGATGGGGGAGCTCAAGGCCTGTGGGATGCATAAAAAAGGTCTGCACGTAAAGGGCAGCACTGAATGACAATAGCTAATATTGTGAGTGGAGGTAAGTACCACATTGGAATAGTGGATGTGGATTATCATAATTTAAATGTAAAGCTTAACACAGGTAAGAACCAATAATGTGACTGAAAAAATGTATCTTGGCATAGTGGTAAATAAGTCATTCAAGCTTGTGAGGCACTGCTTTATTGTTAGCAAGTAAGCTAATAAAGTTTTAAAAAGTATTTACAAATATGTTGATTTCAATTTAAGACAGAGAATTATCTCTTTATATAAGTTATTAGTCAAACATCACTCATCATATTACATACAGTTTTTGTCTGCTTATTTAGGATAGGATATTACTTCTTTGAAAGAGTTTAAAAGAGAATTACTAAAATGATTCTGAGAATGAGAAGATTATCCTATGAGAATACATTAAGATCTGTTAAGTTATTTTATCTTGAGCACAAAAAGGTATGATGATATCTTATTTAAACTTACAAGATCAGTTGTGGGGTCGACAAGATAAAACCTCCATTTCTTTGTGTTAATCGCTAAAAAATAACAGGATGAGAAACACAAGTTTAAGATTTAGAGAAGGCAGACATACTCCAGTTAAGAGCTTTATCTACCCAAAAGAATGATTTAGTTATGGAAGAGTTGCTGAAAAAACATTGGTGCAGACCACCACCATGCAAAAGCTTAGGAGAAGAATTGGCAATTTCCTGAATAAACAAAGGGTAAGTTTTACCTTTTCTTGTGGCTAAGTGATGTATGTGTTCCATATTGTTTGTGTTATATTTTTGATGATTAAACTCAAAGTCCAGATCAAACAGTTTTGGTAATAATGTAGCATTAATATAAAGTTTTTACAACTATACCTCTTGTTTCAGATGTTTGTTAGACAAATAAACATTTCATTTTGATTCTTAAATCATTAAAATTTAGAATCATTCAAAAAAGTACACAGACAGAAAGAACTAGGAAAAACACTAATGTTTACATAAACTTCAATATTTTACCCTTCTCACACAGTCTGCCAGTAACACTTTCTTATGAAAATTACTTACTGCCTTCCTTAATACCAGATCTCTTAGGGATGGTAAATGACCAAGTAGGTGAGATGGATTGATTTCCATTCATAGCTAGAATTTCAGGAGATTTTAAGGTTTTGCAAATTCCAGTGGATGTGCAACATCCATGACTCAGTTCTTGTAACTCCTCATCATCTGTTATCACGGGGCTGGACTGACTGCTGACACAACAAACTGACTTTTCTGATATTGACTCCTTGCTTATTGTTTCATCCTCTTCCTTCCGATACTGTCACATATATGAAATGAATGTAATAACTATGTTGAAATACTAAGTTTAATTCAAATAAATATGCAAAGAAATGTCCCTTGTTGAAGATTCCTAGCAATACTTATCATTTATTTGAAATATAATAAAAGCTCACGGAAAAAATCAGTAGAATTTATACGTGTAAATGTGTGTGTATAAATTACTGAATGTTGTGACATATAAACACAGTTTGTACTAAACCTACTAACTGGTTTTGATGTTATATTAAAATTATATTTTACATTGTTTTGTTTCTTTACATACATAGCTCAAAAACATTCTTAGTTTTATGCATATGGTTGGTTTGTGTTGTCCAGTTACCATATTCATGCTATTGACATTTATCTACCTGTAGCATTCCTCATAAAATATCTGTATCATTATATAGCACACTGTATTTATGTTTTCTTTGATATACAATTAGTGTTAAGTAACTGAGACCCTTTGAGCTTGTCATTTAGTTAACACATTCAGACATGTATTCATATATTCTCTTAATTTATTTTTTACAGATGAGAAAGGGTGGCATATTTCTGTAACTTTCAAACAGTTACAACATAATTCAAAACCACTTTTAAAATGAAAATAACATCTACAAAACTACAAAAAGATATTCCAAAATTTGTGGTTTATTTCTTATATTCTCATTAGAATTCTTTGATCAACCATTTGGCTCTAATAATTATTAATTAAAGAGGCCAAATTATTGCTCAAACCCCTTTGTATACTATATAATGCTTTAGACAGAATATAACCCACTTGTTTTGAACCATAGACTTTACTGTTTTCAAAGCTGAGGTTCATGAATAAATCTTTAGACCAATTGGTATGATGTCATAAGAGGAATAATAGTGTTTTCAAGAGATTTATATCTATGCTTTTAGATTACAAGAAAAATTTTAAAAGGTTATAAATATCTTGTTTACAGGTTAATCTCAACAGAAACATGCCACAGTTAATGGGTTTTTGGAGTGGTATAACCCAGTCTCTGCACTGAGGCGTGTGTTTTGTTTACAAGGCATATGCTTAGTTACACTAAAATCAATGTCAAAACAGAAGAAAATAAAAAGTTTTTGCCATAAACAGCAACAATAAATTATATTTGATATATTTTCTTTGTGTATGGTAGCTAATCTAAGAATTTAGTGACAAAGTTTTTACTAGCTTTGATCAAGAGTGATTAAGAATGAGAGAGAGAGAGAAGCTTGCATATCTTTGACTTCCTTAGGAACCCTGAAGAAAAACCTTGTCTGGTCATGGAGATTTACCTATTTTTAACCTTTCAATCTTGCCACTTGCCACAAAAAGATTAATAATTACATTTTTGAGACTATGGCTGACAAATTCCTTTTCAATAAGGAAAGCATACTGAAAAAGTATGTTTTTGCTAGTAATTTTAGTATCATCACTAAATTTAGAAATACAAAATATAATGTTCTATTGCCCAACAATGCAACTAAAATTATTTATCTATACAATAACAAGGGTCTAAAACAGGCACAATTTACAAATTTCCCAGTCATAAATATTCTAATTTAGTATCACTATTTTTCTAACCCCTGAACCAATTCCTGTATCATTCTTGACTTTATAAACAATCCTATAAGCATCAAAATTGCAAAGCAATTACATGCAAGTCACATTATTTGAAACTTCCTGAAAAACATATAATTTATTTCAGAAAATTATTTTTAATATGTATTATGTTTATTCATTATTTGTTTAAAGCATTAAAGTAACAAGTTGTTTTACCATGCCATGATACTGCTGCATGTTATCTTTTCAATGTTTTAACTTAATTGTTATCTAGAAGGTGTATGATGACAGGATCAAAAAAACTTGTGTAAAGTAGTCCTTATATTTATGACTATTAGTGAGAGAGGGGCTTTGCAATGAGTCTAGACAGAGGACTACATATGAAAATCAGAGTCCAGGTTTCAGTTAGTGAAGTATATGGATAAGTATTACTGAATGCATAAACTGTTACTAAACAAATTAGACAAAAATTGGACACATTTCTTATATTAGTCAAAGTATCATTTTTGATTAAATTTTGTTTAAAGTAAATGTCATTTGTGAACTTAAGTCTACAAGTACAACTATGTATACGCAATAGTAGTTTGCAGATTATGAAAGAAATAAAATTAATTTGTTATAATTATGTGGACTGGATTTATCCTTATTTGCACTAAATAATTTAAAAGAATCAATCTTATAAAAGATTATATTATAATAGTATATTTTTACTAAAGGTACTGCAAAGCATTGATATCTTATAGTAAAGCTGTGATAAAACTGTATTGATAAATTGCTCAATATGATAAAATTTACGTTATCTTCATGAAATGTGGAAGGCTTTCAGTAAACATTATAAGACTTTTATATAGAACAAATCAGAATTTATAATAAAGTATTTTTTTCTAATATTAAATGATTAAATAAAGGAAGAAGAGCACTGGTTATTACATGTTGTCTTCATTTTTTTAATCATAAACATTACATGTAAAGTAACATAAATTAATAATAAAATAGATAGAAAGAAACTTAATTCCTTCTATTTTACTTCTCTTATCAGCTGCCTTTTAGCTGGTCAAACCAGAGAAACTGAAAGAGCACTGTAAAGTTTGAAGTACTTAATAAGACAATGTTAGTAGTACAGATAACAAATTACAGACAAAAACATCAAAGTTTATAACAAACCATTTATAAAGCTTCTATATGTACATATGTATTGTATCAAAGCATCAGTATCTAAATACATATCGTATTACAGCATCAGTAACTAAACGTGAATATCATATCAACTATTATAATGTGATTTGTATCCTTGGTTTTATTAAGTCATTCCACAATAAATGCAATACATTATTTCAAGTATCTTAGCACATGCTCTTTGTTTATTTATTTACATTGATAATTTTTCATTTTTTTGTTTAGCTAGAATACTAAATAATTTTATTATCCACATTTTACTTTCTATACTGTTGTTTATATTTTGTCTGTAATTTAGAAATTCTTTAAATTGTGGATATAAAATTAAGTAGCTGAATACTTTGAGAAAAGAAAGTTCTGAAAGTAATCTAGCAAAGTGTAATTTCAATGTAATCTAAAATCAAATGGCATACCTCACCCTTGGAGCTGGATCTTGCCTCTTCATAACTACTTCCAATATCCACTAACTGGTCTTGTGTCTGCATAGGCGATGGTCTTTGTACCTTACATGATTCTTCATTATTTATATTATAATTAAGTTTTTCAAATATGTTAAATCTATTTGACTTTATCTTGGAATTCATAATGTTAGTGTTAGTCAAGAGGTGAAAATAATGTAAAATTCGAATTGTATAATACAACTTAAATTACTCGTGTACTCACTTAGTTCTTTACAGTAATAGCAATAAAAAGGCAGGAACCGGGTGTTGTCATTTTCTGATTCGTTCTTACAAAAGCACCAAAACAAGTTTCACTAAGAAGTAAACATTTGCTATACAATGTATAAATATAATTTAACTGGACTTTGAAGCTGACAAAAAAGATACTATTAGTATTATGTTACTGGGTTAGTGTATAAACAACACAGCATGACAAGTTGCATCACATATTGAGATTTGAACTGAATATGTCAGTAACAACGAAATGCAAATATACTTTCAATCTACATACGCCGAAAACTATGTCAAGATCTACCGTAACTCACGTAAGCCAGCAAGAAAATTTTATAAACATACTTGTAAGGACTTACACCTGTCACATCTTTTTTCTATAACTTTCAACATGAGAACCGATAGGATGTAAATAAACAACCGCAGTATACCTTACTACGCACAATTTACACCGCAACATGCACTCTTAGTGACATCTAGTGTTTTCTTTTAGTGTTTAGCTGCTATAATGTATATTGAAGTATTTTTCGCATATTCAAAAGTTCGTTACCTCTAATTTCAGGTAAAACGTTATTTCTACGACATTTTGTTACTATATCTTTATTAAAGCGCTATGATGTAGAGTCTGAGCAACAATAATTTAAAATTATAACTCTCAATCATTCAGGTGTAAAAGTATTGTAAAATAGCATTTATCCTATATTATTCCAGTCGCACAGCCATATGTATGCAGACTTAACACAATAGAAACTGGGTTTCGATATCTGTAATAGGCAGATCACTTAGTGTGTTTTAACTTAAAACAAGTAAAATAAGCTGTTCTATGTTTTTAAAAACAATCTTACAATTTAGTATTGTTTAAAGAGCATGTAAATGCTTTATAGACTGACAAACTATTGTTAAAATCATACTAATAAACAAATACTTGTACGATACATTAATTCATTAAAAAAATAATTCAAATTAAAGCCTGTTAGGAATTTGTTTTTTGGTAAAAGCAAAGAGACACGATTAGCTGTTTTTCCTTTATTTAACGTAGGTATAGAAACTCAATTTTTAATGTTGTGGTTCCAGACTTACCGCTGAAAGACTATGGGGTATGACGCCTTATTGGTCGATAAAACATTTTTGTTAAAGCATACACATATGTGCGTTTCTTAAAAGAAGGAGTTTTCATCTATGCAAAAAACTATATTGTAAGCTGTAATTAGAATATTTTTACATAAGCGTGATTTTTATTTATAGAGCTAGCTAAGTTAAGGTACAATATAACTAAGAGAATCAGTGAAGACACCAGCAAACAAGAAATTTGTAAGTATTCAATAAATGATTGAGCTTAATGTTAAGTATGAGAATTATCGTATCTATTCAGTTAGATGCACTACTGAAAATTTCTGTCAAAACGTCTATAAGTGTGGCATACCATTAACTCTAAATTTCTAACTAAATGTTTTTGTGAACCAAAATTTATAACTTGAATTTATGATACGGAGGCATATCATGGGTTTCCTTCATCTTATAGTGACTTAAATGTCTTCAAATTGATAACTATCTAGTTTTAAAAATGTCATGACTGTAACACATTGCCCAAAAAGCTGATAATATTACTTTATTCCAGTTGCTTCATTATTTCGTTCATTTAATAGCTGACACCTCGGACCACTACGCAGAATGTTTGAAAGGAAGCTTCTAATTTATAAGATAAAAAGTTAATATATTGTGAAAAGTTTGTTTTTTATGGTAAAGTCACACTGGGCTATCTGCTGAGCCTACCAAGGGGAATCGAATCCCTGGTTTTGGCGTTTTAAATCCTTAGACTTACCGCTGTACTAGCGGAGGGCGTTGTGAAAAGTACAGTCAGCATATAAAGCTTGCTAACGCTGCTTGGGTCTCGGATCATTAATCTGTTTCAAGCTAAAGTGCTAGTTTTTATTAGAAGAATGGACTATGTAGAAAACGTTAAATACTATAAACATAAAACCATATGCATATAAGCATAATTTATTTTTACATCACAAAAATAGTTGGGTTCAGCCGATTTTCCTTTTGTACGTGCGTGCATCTCATCCTTTCTTAACGATATTTCAGCATTAGATGAAAGCGTTCCAGTTGAATGGGTTAGATGTGAAATATCGTTCATTTGCTGATTATGACATTTATTGAAAATGACAGCCAACTGATATTGTCAGGGAACGCAAGTCACAAGGTGACGTTGTTCGCTGGGAGAAGAAAGAGTGTTAACATTCTAGAATTGACATCCCTTATTGATTCAGTTATCCATTATTTCTCTTTGGAGGGTTATCACACTGGGCCTGGCATGGCCTAGCGCGTTAAGGCGTGCGCTTTGTGATCTGAGGGTCGCGGGTTCGCGCCCGAGTCGCGCCAAACATGCTCGCCCTCCCAGCCGTGGGGGTGTATAATGTGACGGTCAATCCCACTTTCCGTTGGTAAAAGAGTAGCCCAAGAGCTGGCGGTGGATGGTGATGACTAGCTGCCTTCCCTCTAGTCTTACACTGCTAAATTAGGGACGGCTAGCACAGATAGCTCTCGAGTAGCTTTGTGCGAAATTCCAAAACAAACAAACGAGTTATCACACTTTGTAGCATTAAATATTAAAAGGCAGGAGTGTAAAGATTAAACACTAGCTAAAGTAATAAAAAAAGAACTGTATATTTTTTCACAGTGGTTACGCTCAGTGCTTTTTTAATGTATAAATAAATATTTTGTTCTTTTGATTAAAATGATCTAGTTTCGTTATTAACACACTAAAGAGCAACCTCGTTTTAACTGTCTTTCTCTGACAAAAGTCCTCCCAAATTTAATTTGCGGTCTCTTCTGTTATTGTGGTCTCACATGTGAATGCCACAAATAAAAAGAAAAAAAGGAAAATTAGATTTTATGACCGGATTTATTGAGGTTATCTTGTTCCTGTAGTGAGGTAGAAAATGTACAAAACCAAATCCAGTCTCTTGTAAATTGCTTTTAATTCAATAATTCCTTAGAGACAATGACATTCTTGAGGTATAGAAGTACTTGTGGATAAGAGAGAGAGTCTGTTTGCAGATAGAGGAGGTTCAGAGGAAGAGGGGAGTTCCTTTATGGTCATAGGAATTTTTTAAATGTTGCAAAGGTCAACTCTTCATTTAGCCTTCAACTGTTAATTAGGTGAGATCTATAAATATGTGATGTATCTAGACTATGTGAGGAGGCAGTGACAGAGGAGTGAGGATGATTGAGGTATAATGGAATGGTGGGGTGCTCAGGTCCAAACCACCAGTGGACATGGCACTGGTAAAGAATTTCAACAGTTAGAGTTATCTCTCACGTTGGTGAAGCAGTAGGTACACATATGTGAAGATCGTGACCCGTGGCCTAGAAAGCTATTGAGAGTTATGAAGAGGTTGACTATCAATTTGATGATAGCGCCTGACAACTGAGACATGGAAAGCTATGTAATGAGTGACCACAAGCAGTTCATTATCTAACTATGGACCTGAGTAACTATCCAACGAGGCAGCAAAGTGCCAGTAAGCAGCCCTCAACAAAAGCTGAGAATACAAGATTAGTGCAGGAAAAAAGCTTTTTTCTGGCACACACGATCTGGTGAATAAGGGCATTTGATCTGGGAAGGGGCTGGAAAAGAGAATGTGGATCACTTCCTGAAAAGTTTAAGCAGGACACTATTTAGAATGGATGGATCTCAGATCAGGTTATTCAGTAGCTGGTTCAGTGTTTAGGTGGCTAAGCTCTAGATGTCAAACTCTTAAATGGTAGGTAGCTGAACAGTTGAAAATTATCGAGTTTGAACTGTTTAATGATTATATCTTGTTTAAAATACGACAGTCTATCAGTTTGAGTTCAATGCTGTAATGAGAGGTGGCACTGATATGGACGATCTGCATGGGAAGGTATACTTCTCAGTCTATCCAGATTGCACAGACACTTCTCTAGAAGATTTTATGAAATATTCTCCAGTAAATTATGGAGCTATATCTGGGGATGAGGGTCATTTTAACTTCAGAGAAGATGTGTCAATTGAAACATGCTTTGAAGTAATAACGTCATATTGGCTACTGAAAAGAAAAAAGCCTGCAGCAGCAGCTGCAATGGAAACTTAGTTGTAAAAATATACAATACAAATTTCTTCATCACGCTGGGCTAAATTAATTTGAGGCAGTGTCAGCCAGCCATCTCTACAGAATGAGAATGGGGAAGGGCAATCATTTGAGCTCCAGTAAATATGTTTAAGTATTATTATGTCGGATGAGCATAGCATTCAATTTATTATGTTATATATTACGATTTCAAATATCCTGAAACTGAGTAAACTTGTAATTCAAATTCATAAATTAATTAAATGTCGAAATGTATCAAATTTATAATATTTGCCAACTAGATTAATACACACAATTTTCTTTCTTAACTCAAATATTTTTAATATGCAAAGACCAATACAATTGGATATTAGAAATAATGGTTTATATACAAGAGTTTTACAAACTTACAAATAATACTGAGTTTTTTATCCATTTTAGAATAGAATATTTTATCGATTGTTTTCAGAAAGAAAATTAATTCCATATTGACGGAAGAGCTAGCTAGCTCTATTTTTATCTAGCCTTAAGCAGTTTAAAAGTTCACCTTTCACCAAGGAAGACATGTAGCCCCCAAGTGGCTCAGCGGTATGTCTGAGGACTTACACGCTAAAATCCGGGTTTCGATACCCGTGGTGGGCAAAGCACAGATAGCCCATTGTGTAGCTTTGTGCTTAATTCAAAACAACAACAACTCTTCTTTTTTTCTAGTTTCGTTTTCTTGAAAGGCATATTTTATAAATAACACTATTTCAAGTATGAAAAATAAATGTCAATAGATATACTTAATTTGCAAATAATGCAGAGGTAAATCGCATGACTTATCACTCTTGTTTTCAGTCCAGAGTGTTTTAGTAACGCTGTGTCAGACTTCAACAGTGGCAACATTTATTTTTACTATTGTGCAGTTATAAAGGTTTGATCATAGTTAGAACCTAGATTTAGAGCATTTGCATTGAGCACATTTTTGTTTTTCCATCCAGCTGAAACAGCCGCAGACTGACCAAATAGCGTTTGTACATAAGCAATCGTGCACTTGCACGTAATTTGAGGGCAGGTTGTTACTTGACATTTCACAGAGCGTGCTCGTAATCACAAAATGTGGCTACCAATGTATCATTAAGTAATTAGTAGTGTTGTATAAAGGTTATTGCTATTATTAAAGTTACAAGTAAGACTAGGAAAAAATACTTTTAGCCAAGGCAGCGTAATTCAGTTATGTGAATTGAGCTTTGCGTTTATTAGTCAGTCAGTTAGATTGATAAATTTTTAGTTTTGTGAAATTTTTGTTTTGCTGAACTGAATTTGTCAAGTGCTTTGGTGGTGTGTTTCTCTGCAGTTAGTTTGTTTATTACTCACCAGTGTGTGTATAGTAATCATAAAGTTTTGTTTGTATGTTGTTTGCAACTTGTTTGAGATTTAAATTTGTATTTTACAAATTGCACATCTGGGCCATTCCTACTTTATGTACTACCATAATTATAGTGCTACACAATTTGTTGACAGTAAGATTAGTGGAAATCAAAGGAAACTGAAATCATTATTTTCCAATTTATCAAGCACAGTCTAACTGTAGGATGTCTGTGAGATATTGTGGGATAACTGCTTTATTAATACACAGTGAGGACAGTTTATGTTAGAAGATTTAGTACCTAAAGCAATGATAATTAACATGCTGTCAATAAACTGTGGATAATGAAAACATTCATAAGATGAAAGGGAAATCTATTCCTTATTAAGTGATGTGTTACATTATAATATACATAAGTATATCGTATGACAGTTGTTTAATTACAGTACAAACTGAGGATCCGATGCTTAAAGATGTAATAGTGATTAGATATTGGTAAATATTTTGTAGGACAGACTTTACCATTCAAATTTGGTTGTCTTAATTTCAAGGCAAAATATTCCAAAATCATTTTGTCTTGAAGTATGACACTAAAATCGTTGCAGATTTGTAAATTTTCACAATACTGTATTACATGGTTAGTTACTACTGTTGTCCAAATACTCCTCAATGATACTAATGAAGTCGGAAAAGCAAAGAGGTTAATTTTAGGTATTCTCACCAAAAAATAAAATAGAAGAAATATTTTATTGGTTTAAGAACTTATTTTATAAGTTATAACACTTAAAATTGGTTTTATTATAGACTGTTTTAAGAAACTAACGGTAGAAATGTCTGGACCAACAATATTTTCGATATACAAATATCTCATCAGTAAATCAAGAGATCTTACATCTACAGAATTTATAGCAATCTAATATTTACAAAACATAAAGACACTATTAGTGACGACCTCTGAAAGAATTGTAATGAAAATTTAAATAAGCAAAACTACTTTAATAAGATACAAGATATTAATAAATTGAAAAATAACAACAAATACTGAAGCCTTATAAAGAATTGCAGAAATATATACTAAAGTTTAAAGTTAATAAAATATTATCTTCAAAATTGTATAACGAGATGAGTACCTAGTGCCAAAAATACATGTAAAGATTTGTTCGTTTGGAGTTAACCATAAAGCTACATTAGGGGTTCTGGGCTCTGCTCACTACGACTATCGACACAAAGCATAGCCCTATTTGTATTTTGTTTTGGCGCAAGCTATTGATGGGACTATCGAACTCCGAAGTTTGATGTTACAAGTCCATAAACTTACCCTTGACCCACTGGCTTTGTTGTATCAGGCAAGTTGTTTTTATTATGCGCTTTTAATCAAAATTTAGCTAATTTTTATCCAGGTTTTGAAGAAATATATAATAAGCAAACTTACATTAATAACTGGTTTCAAGTTTGTAAATGTAATGAAAAATGTACATTTCACAGCAGTGGTTTGTTGTTGGGCTCGGCATGAACGAGCGTGTTAAGGCGTGCAACTCGTAATCTGAGGGTCGCGGGTTCGCATCCCGGTCGCGCCAAACGCCTTGGGGGCGTTATAATTTGACGGTCAATCCCACCATTTGTTGGTAAAAGAGTAGCCCAAGAGTTGACGGTGGGTGGTGATGACTAGCTGCCTTCCCTCTAGTCTTATACTGCTAAATTAGGGACGGCTAGCACAGACAGCCTTCGAGTAGCTTTGTGCGAAATTAAAAAAAAAAAAAAAACAAGTTTTGTTCTTGTTTTTTATACAAGTTGATGCTTGATAAAATTACTTATGGTTGTCTTCAATTTACAATCGAAAATAGAGATAATGTCAATTGGTTTACTAGACAGCAGCTCATAAAAGCTATTAGAATTCGTTACTAAGAAGTTATAATTTCAGTTTAACAGAGTAGTAGGTGAATTAGCGATGAGCTCGAGTTTAGTTTCTGTTTGAGTGGATCTTTTCTTGTATTATTACGAAACAATATGGTTAAACAACTGCCAGAATAGTTTCAAACCCCTATACCGTATATACGTAGGCGTTAGTTTTTAAGTTGTTTTTGATCTCAACAAGTTCAAAAGTTTTATGTTTATTTAAATAAATAACAAAACAACGTACATTTTATCATTGAGTGTTACCATGGTAACAAATTATTATCTTTAGATGTATTCGTACACGTCAGTCGTGGTACTTTACCAACCAGTTTTGTGCCTGGCGTGGCCAAGCGTTTTAAAGGCTTGCGACTCGTAATCCGTGGGTCGCAGGTTCGCATCTCTGTCGCACCAAACATGCTCGCCCTTTCAGCCGTGGGGGCGTTATAATGTACGGTCAATCCCACTATTTGTTGTTAAAGGAGTAGCCCAATATTGGCGGTGGGTGGTGATGACTAGCTGTCTTCCCTCTAGTCTTACACTGCTAAATTAGGGACGGCTAACGTAGATAGCCCTCGAGTAGCTTTGCGCGAAATTGAAAACAAACAAACAAACCAACCAGAACCAGTTTATTGTATATCTACATTCACTGTACTGTAAACTTTTTTTTTATACGTTTTCGGACTCAGAAGCTGAATTCCTTTTGATTGGTGTATTTGACAGCGTTCATTAATAAGTTAAACTTGTCTTAGAAGATGCTAATAAATTTTCGAAAATAAAGATAAATAATTTCTATATAGAACTGAGAATTCAATCGCAGAACTATTTGCTACAGTTATAGAAATAGAGGGAATCATCAATAGCTGTGGCATTTCAGATTATTTCAGACAGAATTTGAGTAAATTAATGCATGAGACCATCTTTTGTTTATTAGATACATTTTTGTGCACAGTCATACAAGTATGCATCGCATGTATACCTGATTTGATTTTATTACTTATTAGGATCTCTACCAGCTTATCTTCAAATTGAATTTTTTTTAGGCAGGATTAGAATAAATCAATCTATGAGGCACTGGGCGTGATAGAATACATAAATAAAAAACCTGATCTTCTGAGTCCAAAACTGTTAATATATCTTAAATCGGTCAAGAGGTGATGAAGATGTAAGCTAAAAGTTTTTATATGAAACACTCAGAGCCATTCCATTACCCATTATGTCGCAACTGATAGTAACAAAATAGTTTTAGAATTGTACAAAGAAATTATTCCTATTATTTGTCATATATTCTTTATTTGTTCTTTTGAATGAATATTTTATATTATAAGTGTTTTTAATCACACGTTAGTGAAGTTTCTATCTTTATTTTAATATAATATGTAAGAACTAATATACAGTAACAGATATACTTAAGGTCGTAAATGGTATGGAGAAAAAATTATTTATTAGTAATATTTTTGTATGACCTCAAGTCAAGAAAATAATTTTTAAACAACTTTTTACGGTATTTTAAAACCTGTATACTGTTACAGGCATACAGACTACAGTTTTACATTTTAAAAACTCAGTGATAGTCTGAAAGGTCTTATGATTTTACAGACAAACACAATTGAATTTCAAACTGGTAATAAGGTATCTTCTATAAACATACTGACATATAATAGTGTCATTTTTGTAAGTAGGTTATTATAAATATGTATTACAGAACTGTTATATCAATGTCAATATTATTTTACTGGAGTCTTAAAAATGAATGAAAAGTCTAATATATAAAGCAGATCGAGCCGTAGTGGAACTCAAATGAAAAAAAGAGACCGTTAACTTAAATATTTGTATGTCATTAGCCATGTACATCTTTGAAATATGTAGTTGTCCCTTAGAACCTTATAATTAGTAATGTAAAACATGACGTTTAATTTTTGTTACCATACTCAAGGAATATCTCACTTGTAATTGAGAAAATAAGGATTAGTACAACATATGCAAACGTGAAATCGAAATATGTATTTAAAATTGAAAGTTAAACATGTTTTTCTTAATTATGCAGATACATTTTCTGAATGTTTGATCAGTCATGTATCAATACACAACTTGTAAAGAAATGTTAGAGTGTTAGGAATAGTTACGAAAGAACACTGATTTTCATATTATATATACTTTATGGATAGAATAAAAGATTGCTACGGATTTTGGAACATTTTGTCATAAAACAAAGAGAAGTAGTTTTCAACGGCCAAAGAGCAAATGTGTTTCTTTAAAATAAATATTTTAAGTGACATTTATTTCTCTATAAAACTGTATTGGGCCTGTGTCAATCTTGAGCGTGTATTATAGCGAATGGTAGAAATATTAGTTAATCCTCACTGAAGAAATTCTGAGTTAAATGTTTGGCTATGTTCTCCCTTATTTATATTTAATTACGCTGAAAGCTTATTTTGTCGATCCATAGATGGCAGGAAAATACTAGAAATGCAGATATGCAGTAGCTTTGTGCGAAATTCTAAAACAAACAAACTCTCCTGTAAGATTACTTAATGTTTTAAAAGCTTATCCTTTTAACTTGGCAGCAAGATAGATGACTTCTTCACTGTTCCTTACATTTCCTATGAAAAATATTTCCAACTGAGCATGATATGCTTCAATTCGTATCTTTCCATCGTAGATATAATTTATAAAATAC
Organism: Carcinoscorpius rotundicauda; assembly: GCA_011833715.1. Classification (NCBI taxonomy): domain Eukaryota; kingdom Metazoa; phylum Arthropoda; class Merostomata; order Xiphosura; family Limulidae; genus Carcinoscorpius; species Carcinoscorpius rotundicauda. The sequence goes on from CM022397.1 coordinate 86,328,477, forward strand.
TTCAGTTTCACTGCCATCACTCCTCATCACTAACGGTTTCTCGATCTTAATTTTCATCACTTTTTTGCTCAGTTATTCTGTCAACTTTACAGCTCATTCTGTTATCTCTTTTCTTAGTTTATTTCTTTATCTTTTTTGAATTTTCGATAATTTTCCACTTCGGTGTAAAATTTCGTTATTCTACATTTTTTTCTTTTTACTATTCTTCCTTCTGATTTTAATTCTCTTTCTCTGTCTGTTTGTTCCTCTTTTCACTGTTTCATCATTCCTGTGAAATTTTCTTTCGCATTTCTTAAATTTCCATCTTTACCTTTTAATCTAACCCAGCATGACCTGGAGTGTTAAGGAGTTAGACTCGTGAACTGAGGGTCGCGGATTCGAATCCCCGTCCTACCAGACATGCTTTCCCTTTCAGCCGTGGGGGCATTATAATGGTATGATCAATCCCACTATTTGTTGGTAAAAGAGTAGCCCAAGAGTTGGCGGTGGCTGGTGATGACTATCTGCCTTCCCTCTGGTCTTACACTGCTAAATTAGTGACGGCTAGCACAGATATCCCTCGAGTAGCTCTGCGCAAAATTCCAAAACAAACAAACAAAACCGCTGGAAACCGGGTTTGATACCTGTGGTTGGCATAGCACAGCAACCCTATTGTGTAGCTTTGTGTTTATAATTCCAAACAATCCAAAACAAATTACCTTTGGACCTTCTATATCTCTTTTCAATTTCCTGTATTTTTCTGCTTGTTTTTCTTTCAGTCTCTGTTTCTATTAATTCTCCGATCTTTCTTCTTGATCTTTTAAATTTCTGTCTAGTTTTTATATATTTTCCTTCGATATTCTTTCTAGTTTTTCTCTCCGTCATTTCCAACAAATTTTCGATCGCACTGGAATTAGATGTTATCATCTTCAATTTGAAATTCGGTCTGGACTCGATTGATTTTCAATAGATTTAATACATTCCTACAGCTAATATTGTAATGAATTCTGTCGTTGAACGAATATGTTTTCGTTACACATGTTTTCAATGCAAAATACACAACACTTAACTTTTATTTCCCCCTCACTCATGTTTCATAAGCTCATAGAGTGATAGGTCTAACTGAGAAATAAAAATAAGCAATAAATTACTAGTTACATTTTCTCTAGTATCCGTGACACAAATTCAAAATAAAAATTATAGCACTATAATAATTTACCAAAAAACTAACTCGTTGACTAACTAGCAAAATCCATCATGACGAGGAAACCCACTTGTAGAAAAAAATATATATGTAAAAACGGCTGGTTTGGGTTGAGAAAAAAATTAACAACGTTTCGACCTTCTTCTGTCATCGTGAGGTTCACAAAGAAAGTTAGGGTTACTGACTGACCACATGTTTGAAGGCAGTTGTGTATTTGAGTGTTGAAATGTAGACGGCTGGTTTAGATGTTTGATTATATTTATTAATATAGGTATAAAGGTGTTCCTTTGTATTGGGCTTATTTTGGACTTGAGTTGTTGTATAAGTAAGGCTTCTTTAATTTTGCGTTCGTTTATTTTGGTTTTTTTATTTAGTATTTGGGTGTTTTCTATGGTTATGTTGTGTTAATTTGATTTGTAGTGTTCGAAAGCGTGTGAAGGTGACTTTTTGTGTCCTTTGAATTTGGTTTTCATTTTTATACTTGTTTCTCCAATATAGAAGTCGTGGCAATTATCACATTGTATTTTATAAATAATGTTGGTGTGGTGTTTGTCAGTGTAGTTTTTACATTGTATAGACCTCATTTTTGTGCCTGGTTTTTGAATAAATTTAGTTTTAACTGGAATATCATATGTTGTTATCAGGTTTTGCCAAATGTTGGTTATTTTTCTGCTGATGTCAGGAATATATGGCATGCAGCAGTATATGGTTTCGTGATTTTTTTAAATCGTGGGATATATTAACATTTGTCAGTTGATTTTGCTTTTTGTCTAGGTGTGTGCGTATAATGTTTTCTACGGTTTGTGGAGGAAACTTATTGATGTTGATGAAGTATTGTTTTATTTTGTCTAATTCATCGTTAATTTTATCTGGTGAGCATATTTTTATGGCTGTGTTTATTTGGTTTCTTAGTGTGTTGAGTTTTTGTTTTGTTTCATGTGCTGAGTCCCAAGGAATGTTTTGTCCAGAATGGGTGATTTTTCGGTGGATTTCTGTTTTAAATTGTGTATTGGTTCTTGTAATTTTGAGGTTAAGAAATGATATTTGATTAATTTCTTCTTGTTCACATGTGAAGTTGTTGTTGGAATGTATAGCGTTAATGTGATTTAAAAAATTAAGTGTGTGTTCTGTAGATGTGAATCACACAACCGTGTCATCTACATATCTGTACCAGTATAGCGATGTATGTAATGCTGTGTTAATTGCTTGTGTTTCAACTTGTGTCATAAAAACATTGGATACAACTGGTGATACTGAGTTACCCATGCTTAGAACACTTGTTTGTATATAGTTGTGGTTGTTGAACATGAAGTTTGTCTTCATAGTGATAAATTCCATAAGGGTTGCTAATTGGTTGCTGAAAATGTCTATTGATGAGTTAGGGTTTCGGATATAGAGTTCTAAAGCTATCTTGCAGGCTTCAGCAGTTGGGACGTCTGTAAAGAGGGATGTAACATCGAAACTGCCCATTAAGGCTTTATGATTTAGTTGATTTAGATTAAATTAGATCAAACATTAAAGCGCTTACTCTATATTCCTACACGAAATTATACAACCCCCTTCAAACATGTGGTCAGCTATCAGTCAGTTTTCTCTTTCTTTCTTTGTGAGCCTGACGAAGACCGAAGAAGGTCGAAATGCTGTTCGCTCCTTTACATAAAAAATTCTCAACCTCTACCAGCCGTTTTTACACATATATATATTGAACTATCAAAATGTTTGTTTAACTATCTGATTAATTAACTGAACCACGCAACAAATTTGTTTGTTTTTGAATTTCGCACAAAGCTACTCGAGGGCTATCAGTGCTATCCGTCCCTAATTTAGCAGTGTAAGACTAGAGGGAAAGCAGCTAGTCATCACCACCCACCGCCAACTCTTTGGATACTTTTTTACCAACGAAAAGTGGGATTGACCGTCACATTATAACGCCCCCACGGCTGGAAGGGTGAGCATGTTTGGTGCGACTCGGGCGCGAACCCGCGACCCTTAGATTACGAAGTGCACGCCTTAACGCGCTAAGCCATGTCAAGCCCCTTATAGGCGAGAGGAGTAATAACTGTAAATCATTAACAGATGCCTTATCTGATAATTTTCGATTAAAACACCCGAAGAAGGTATCCAGAACAAACCTCTGAGACAGAGGACGGAGGTATGAAGAAACTACAATTGATTTTCTTTTTTCTTCAAAATTTCTCGTTATGCAATACGATTTAAACAGTTCAGTTGGAAGCATGTCTTGCTCGTCTGTATAAAATATTATTTGCAATAGATTAATTCTTATGCTTATCATATAGCCAAAATACATTTACTCTGTCTGATTGACAAATTGTTTTCTATATAATTTTGATTTTCCACGATGAGTCGCGACGCGTGTTTTCTTTTCTTTTTACTTCTCTTTATTTTTTCCTTTCTTTACATAGGGCATTTTGTAAAGTGTGTGCTGCTGGAGCACCGTTTAGATTTCCGTATATACTGTATCCGGTTAGAGCATTGTTGGTATTTCCATGTATATCGGGTGCTTTTGGAGCATTGTTGGGATTTTCGTATTCAAATACAGTATTTTTTATGATTTTAATAATTTTAGAGCAGTCGCTGATGGTCCTCAGTACGTGATATTTCCTACAGCATTCCTTCTGTTTAAACTTTCATATTTCCTCTCATTGCACCTTCCATTTTTGTGGAATATTTCTCCTTGACCTATAACATTGATGACCACGTTTTGTCACGCAAACAAATATCGTGTACACATATCAAATTTACATCTTACAAATGTACAAAAGCATGACCATGTTTTTTATTTTTTGATATGAAAATTTCTTCACACAGTTTTTAGTGAACTTCAGCATACAAAATACAAAAGTTTATCAAACTCTGTATAGTTTTCCTGTTTAGCTAGACTTGTGTGGTTTTAAGCATTTTTAGTTATTATGTGATTGTATTATTTGGAATTCTCAGATGTAATGCTTATTATATGTTTTGTTTTTTTCTTTCTTTATTTTTACATTTTCTTAAAATATATATATATCTTTCTTCACCAAATTAACATGTGGTACTTTATGATCTAATTCTCTATCTACGTTTGTAAGCATTTTACTTCTTATGCATTTAAGGTATTTTAAAAAAATTTGCGAAATCCATTGCGACTAAGATACCTGTCTTTCGTTGTTGTTTCAGACACTGTGAAACATAGCAACCATTTTACGTTTTCATCAGCTTGAATTATATGGTACTCCTACCTTCTATGAACTTGAATTGAGTTTTTATTTAGAACTTAAGACACGTTCTCACTCAAGACTTCGTATATATTTTAATTTAATTCTATGAAATGAAATGGTCGTATGATCTTTCACTCAATGAATATTTTTGGGGGTTATTTAAAGCGATGCGTTATGAAATTAGCGTTCAAAGAAAAGCAGTCCATTGCTATTAAAGAAAAAAAATGAAAGCTTAAGTAGAACATGTCAGTGCTATTAAAGGAAAGGACACTTTAAAGCCATTAAGGAAGAGAATCTCAATGCTATAGAATAAAATTCCAATGCTGCTAAAGGCGGACATCCCGATTCTAAAATGAGCATTTCAATGTTATTACAGAGGAAAATATTTCAATGCTATAGAATAAAATTCCAATGTTGTTAAAGGCGGACATCCCGATTCTAAAATGAGCATTTCAATGTTATTACAGAGGAAAATATTTCAATGCTATAGAATAAAATTCCAATGCTGTTAAAGGCAGACATCCCGATTCTAAAAGGAGCATTTCAATGTTATTACAGAGGAAAATATTTCAATGCTATAGAATAAAATTCCAATGCTGTTAAAGGCAGACATCCCGATTCTAAAATGAGCATTTCAATGTTATTACAGAGGAAAATATTTCAATGCTATAGAATAAAATTCCAATGCTGTTAAAGGCGGACATCCCGATTCTAAAATGAGCATTTCAATGTTATTACAGAGGAAAATATTTCAATTCTATAGAATAAAATTCCAATGCTGTTAAAGGCGGACATCCCGATTCTAAAATGAGCATTTCAATGTTATTACAGAGGAAAATATTTCAATGCTATAGAATAAAATTCCAATGCTGTTAAAGGCGGACATCCCGATTCTAAAATGAGCATTTCAATGTTATTACAGAGGAAAATATTTCAATGCTATAGAATAAAATTCCAATGCTGTTAAAGGCGGACATCCCGATTCTAAAATGAGCATTTCAATGTTATTACAGAGGAAAATATTTCAATTCTATAGAATAAAATTGCAATGCTGTTAAAGGCGGACATCCCGATTTTAAAATGAGCATTTCAATGTTATTACAGAGGAAAATATTTCAATGCTATAGAATAAAATTCCAATGCTGTTAAAGGCAGACATCCCGATTCTAAAAGGAGCATTTCAATGTTATTACAGAGGAAAATATTTCAATGCTATAGAATAAAATTCCAATGCTGTTAAAGGCAGACATCCCGATTCTAAAATGAGCATTTCAATGTTATTACAGAGGAAAATATTTCAATGCTATAGAATAAAATTCCAATGCTGTTAAAGGCGGACTTCCCGATTCTAAAATGAGCATTTCAATGTTATTACAGAGGAAAATATTTCAATTCTATAGAATAAAATTCCAATGCTGTTAAAGGCGGACATCCCGATTCTAAAATGAGCATTTCAATGTTATTACAGAGGAAAATATTTCAATGCTATAGAATAAAATTCCAATGCTGTTAAAGGCGGACATCCCGATTCTAAAATGAGCATTTCAATGTTATTACAGAGGAAAATATTTCAATGCTATAGAATAAAATTCCAATGCTGTTAAAGGCGGACATCCCGATTCTAAAATGAGCATTTCAATGTTATTACAGAGGAAAATATTTCAATGCTATAGAATAAAATTCCAATGCTGTTAAAGGCGGACATCCCGATTCTAAAATGAGCATTTCAATGTTATAACAGAGGAAAATATTTCAATGCTATAGAATAAAATTCCAATGCTGTTAAAGACGGACATCCCGATTCTAAAATGAGCATTTCAATGTTATTACAGAGGAAAATATTTCAATGCTATAGAATAAAATTCCAATGCTGTTAAAGGCGGACATCCCGATTCTAAAATGAGCATTTCAATGTTATTACAGAGGAAAATATTTCAATGCTATAGAATAAAATTCCAATGCTGTTAAAGGCGGACATCCCGATTCTAAAATGAGCATTTCAATATTATTACAGAGGAAAATATTTCAATGCTATAGAATAAAATTCCAATGCTGTTAAAGGCGGACATCCCGATTCTAAAATGAGCATTTCAATGTTATTACAGAGGAAAATATTTCAATGCTATAGAATAAAATTCCAATGCTGTTAAAGGCGGACATCCCGATTCTAAAATGAGCATTTCAATGTTATTACAGAGGAAAATATTTCAATGCTATAGAATAAAATTCCAATGCTGTTAAAGGCAGACATCCCGATTCTAAAATGAGCATTTCAATGTTATTACAGAGGAAAATATTTCAATGCTATAGAATAAAATTCCAATGCTGTTAAAGGCGGACTTCCCGATTCTAAAATGAGCATTTCAATGTTATTACAGAGGAAAATATTTCAATTCTATAGAATAAAATTCCAATGCTGTTAAAGGCGGACATCCCGATTCTAAAATGAGCATTTCAATGTTATTACAGAGGAAAATATTTCAATGCTATAGAATAAAATTCCAATGCTGTTAAAGGCGGACATCCCGATTCTAAAATGAGCATTTCAATGTTATAACAGAGGAAAATATTTCAATGCTATAGAATAAAATTCCAATGCTGTTAAAGGCGGACTTCCCGATTCTAAAATGAGCATTTCAATGTTATTACAGAGGAAAATATTTCAATGCTATAGAATAAAATTCCAATGCTGTTAAAGGCGGACATCCCGATTCTAAAATGAGCATTTCAATGTTATTACAGAGGAAAATATTTCAATGCTATAGAATAAAATTCCAATGCTGTTAAAGGCGGACATCCCGATTCTAAAATGAGCATTTCAATGTTATTACAGAGGAAAATATTTCAATGCTATAGAATAAAATTCCAATGCTGTTAAAGGCGGACATCCCGATTCTAAAATGAGCATTTCAATGTTATTACAGAGGAAAATATTTCAATGCTATAGAATAAAATTCCAATGCTGTTAAAGGCAGACATCCCGATTCTAAAATGAGCATTTCAATGCTATAGAATAAAATTCCAATGCTGTTAAAGGCGGACATCCCGATTCTAAAATGAGCATTTCAATGTTATCACAGGAAAATATTCCAATGCTATAAAAGAATATTCCAATGCTTAATGCTTAAAACATAACAGTAGAAATTTTAGTCAAGGAAGATGAGAAGAATCTAGGCTTGCTCAAAGGCTGGTTGGAAGTATTTGAAGTTCACATTGCAGACATCAGTGGAAAGCCTCAGATTGTGTTTATTATGCGTCGTCATACAAAACATGATATTTTGTATATATTTCACTCCAACTAAGAAAGGTCTCCGTGTATATTTAACATGTTTGATCTAGAGATCTAATTAAAATTGATGATTAATTTGAACTAGAACTAAATTAGATCAAAAACTGTTGTGGCTGTTTTTTGTCATTTCATCGATCTATTTTTACGAGGGCTAAAGCACTTTATAAGTTTAAACGTCTTAACATCTAACTAGATACGTAAATACCAATCGAGGTTTGTGCCTGTGTGAATTAATTGTAGCCTATACTATTCTCCAAACACACTTTACAAAACAACTTAAGATATTCTTGGATATGGTGTGTTGAAGTCTGTAGCAACAGCTGATATTTTAATTTATGCATTTTAGTCTAAATGTGCTAAAATGTGCATTGTGTATGAGAAAGCATTCATATATTTAAAACAGTGACGTGTACGTGCGTGAAAAACTTTTTTAAACTATGTAAAAATAAATGTCAGGAGTAGGGAAGAATTGACGACGACACCTTACAAACCGACATCTTGTTGTTTTCTGTTTTTTTGTTCTTGTTTATATAAATATTTTCAGTTCATTGTTCTGTCCGTTAGAGCGCACCAAAATCTCGATAATAGCTGTTTTTCCTTGTCACATACAGCAATCACTCCTGGTCAAAATTTCCAGTTTTGATCGATATTCACTGTGAGTTTGTCTTTGCTTTCTAGAACGGTACACACCCTTTGGTTGTACTATGAGTACTGTTACCTTCACTGTTCGAGCCTCTCGTAGCTGTTCCCCAAGTATAACACTTTCCTAACGTACGAACATAAATGGGCCTGGCATGGCCGAGCGCGTTAAGGCGTGCACTCGTAATCCGAGGGTCGCGGGTTCGCGCCCGAGTCGCGCTAAACATGCTCGCCCTCCCAGCCGTGGGGGTGTATAATGTGACGGTCAATCCCACTTTTCGTTGGTAAAAGAGTAGCCCAAGAGTTGGCGGTGGGTGGTGATGACTAGCTGCCTTCCTTCTAGTCTTACACTGCAAAATTAGGGACGGCTAGCACAGATAGCCCTCGAGTAGCTTTGTGCGAAATTCCAAAACAAACAAACAAACGAACATAAATTCGTAACAAAATTTGTCAGAGTATGAAAGTAAATGGATCATCTTGCATAGGAGAATACATAAAGAGTACTCTGTTTCAAAGAAAAATCATCAAAGCCGAAAGATTTATGTTTGATATCCAAATGTGTTAATGCATGAAAGGTCCATTCCCAAGAACAAATGTTTTTTTCAAAATCCACTGGTCTTTAACCTGGTCTCTTTCTAGAAGATAACAACGCCATTATGAAACAGTTATCTCTGAAAGATTGATTAAAAAGAATATTATTGAGAAAATTGAACTTTCTCTTTCTCTGACCGATGTGTTTGCTCGATCTTAAGCACGTGTTCTGTCCATCGTAGTTATCGAAATCAGATCTTTAGGGATGCCCACAAGGATGGGATAATCAACTTGTAACGAAAAATTGTCTAGTCGCAAATTAATGAGGTAGATAATTTACCAATCATTTTTTTTTCAAGTTTAGCACAATTGGCTATCTGTGCTCTTTCCACCACGAGTATTGAAACTTTGTTTCTAGTAGTGTGAATACACCAATATACCGCTGTGCCTCTAGGGGCGTATCAGTTAATACGATAATTGAATAAAAAACTTTAATTATCAAAACTAAAAACAGCAAATGAAAAATATTGCAGTTATTACAACGTTTTGGGCCCATACCCTGTGTTAATAATGCTTAAAATTGCTATAAAATTGAACAAGAAATGAATTCGAATGGAAATGTAAGTACAAAGAAATGAAATATATAGTTAAGTTTAAACGCTGAAAACTGGTGAAGTTTTAGAAATCATCAGGCCTAAAACATGTGATAAAATGATATAAGCTACAGATGTTGTTTTATACACTTCTTCAAATATATACATTTTGGATTCAAATTAAGAAGCAGGAAAAAAACAAATGAGGATTTCCTCTCCCACCTACATTAATGTCCAAAATGTTTTTCCTGCAATACCAAAACCTGTAAATTGGGCATCCGATGAAACTCTATGTTAATGTTTACATGAAGCGTTATTCATTTAAAAGTTACGGTATAAACGTCGAAAGTATGAGCAAGTTAAAAGAGAATTGCAGCATGAAACAAGTGCACAAGATTCAGGTAAAGTAAAAAAAAAACATACATTATATCGCGTGTACATTAGATGCTGTATAGACAAACGTGTTATATATTATATTATAATTTATGTCTCTGATTTACTATGTTACGTACTTTAGATATTACGATTTCAAACAGTCGGAAAATTTAATTTTAGTTTAGAAGTTAACTGAATGTCAATATCTATAAAATTTATGATGTTTCCCAACAAGACTGATACAGACAAATTTCCTTCTTAAAACAAATGTTTTAATGTACAAACAACAATGCAATTTGTAATAACGGGCGTTACAAATAATAATTTATATACAAAAGTTTAACAAACTTGTAAAATGTACTGAGTCTTCTATTTGGTCTGGAACTGAATATTTTAACGATGATTCACGAGAAGTGATTTCTATGTTGATATTGTTTCACTTCGTTTAATGGCTAGCCTCACACCGTTTACACGCTAAATTTTTATCGATGAAGATATTTAATGTCCTCGAAGAAATACTAACGTCCAAAGTTAGTTCACCGAATTTAAACGGTTTGTAATAAATGAAATCAATAAACGCTTCTTGTCAAATTCCGTATTTTTCCGATTAATAAGCGTTAACCACAATTATAGCTTACGGGGCTTATAGTATACTGACTGTAGCTATTTGTTTGTTTTTTTTGAATTTCGCACAAAGCTACTCAAGGGCTATCTGTGGTAGCCGTCCCTAATTTAGCAGTATAAGACTAGAGGGAAGGCAGCTAGTCATCATCACCCATCGCCAACTCTTGGGCTACTTTTTTACCAACGAATAGTGGGATTGACCGTAATATTGTAACGCCCCCACGGCTGGGAGGGCAAGCATGTTTGGCAAACCAACAACAATATAATACTCTCTCTCCGAGTGTTGAGTTATAAACTTTAAGGCAATGTTTTCGGATGTTTAGTGAGCAACAATACTGCCAATTACTAGTATTACATACACATCTAGTACATTATTAGTTTTACGCTCGAGAATCTTTTTCAAATTTAGTGAACAGGTAAGACTTTCGAGGTGTAAACGTGTTTTTAAATAAACATAAACTAAAACAAACATATTAAAATAATTACACATCAGTAAATCCCTTACAGACGAAACAAACAGTATATTAAAACTCAGATAAATGATGCGTAATGGATTAATGAAATTAAATATGCGATAGAAAATGCAAATTTATATCAAAGTAATAAAAAGAAAGTGAACAAAACTTCCTTTTTCTTACAAATAATAATTTAGTGGTTAGAGATAGAGAGGAAGAAATGACAAAATGTAGGTGTGAGTTTAAAATTTGGGTAACAATAAACGAACGGGGAAATGAAGAAAAAAATGTTTTCCCTTAATTCTCTCACTGACTTTGCGATCGTTTTCATCAACGTATGAAACTTTATAAGGATCACAAATCATGGAGTAAATGACAGATCTGTCACGTTTCTGATAAGACAAGCGTTCCAATAACTTATATATCGCGTGATGTTCAGGAAAAATCGTCAGTATCAGACTGGAAGCTTAATAAGGTAAAAATCAAAGAAGCCTGACACATATCCCGATTTTTCTTCAATATTCACCGATGTTATTTAAGCTTTGCAAGCATATGTTTTGTTCCTTTAGTTATAACATAAAGGATCTTATATTAAACCCTGCTAACATCATATTTTACTACGTAACTCTCATCAGATACTTTTAACGTCAAACAAATACAAATAGGAAAACAGTGATTGTTTATTTCCATTAGAATAACAATACATAGAAATATATTTCTGTTGTTTAAACAAGAAGAAACAAATAAGTCTAAAAATTCGGAATGAATGAAGATATAAGTAAATAAAACATTTTGTACGATACAACATATAATAGAAACTCAATTTGAAAAATTAACAGAGGTAAAAAAAAATTGAGGCTGAAAATATCTCACTCACTTATATCACGGTTTGTGAATTATTTATGACAATAAATTATTGAGTAAGAAATAAATGCATTTCTATTTTGTGAAATACAAGCTGAAGTGCTCTTCCTTTGTTTAGGTTATGAACTAAAAAAATGTAGTCGATGCTATAATAAATAACATAAAAAAATCTGACTTTATCGCAATTTATTTATAAGATAACATATTATTAACAGTATTTTTATTACGTCACCCAAAGTTTTATATAAGGTATAACAGCTCACTATGTATATACGCAAAGCACTGTTCAATGGTCAGGGTGACTTTGTATGATGAGGTGGCTGACAAAGGTGGGAGTGATTTATGTTGCCCGCTTTCAACAGCCAGCTCTTAATGTTCTTCCACACTGTTACTAATTAAATGACGGTTACTGGTGGCAGAAATGTCTTACCGGATGAAATTGTAAGATCAAGGGTCAAAGTAGGAAATTGGTGTAACTCACAAATCTGCAGTTCATATCACCTTATAGTGGCTCTTCTGATATAAACCTGAATTTATGTATTATTACAATAGTGATGACTATTTTTTCAGTGCATTTTTCTATAGCAGTTGCTAGCTCACAGAGATATATAACTTTTGTGTGTCCTCACACATTGTGTATGTTGTAAAAGAAAGTTTATATTTATTATAAGTTGCCCCCCGCCTGTACAGCGGTATGTCTCCGGATTTGCAACCCTAAAATCAGGGGTTCGATTCCCCTCAGTGGGCTGAGCAGATAACCTGATGTGGCTTTGCTATAAGAAAAAACAAAATTATTGTAAGAACGTGGCGTCATCTATGAATCTGGTTAATATTAACCAATATCAAAAACAATAAATATTTGCATCATCTCACGAAGTTTGGTTGAAATTGACCAACCAAGCTACCTAAGACAGTAATAGAACAGCAAATGAACGAGATGGTACAATGTGAGTAAAGCCAAGTTTCTTTATTTTTCATGTTTATGTTTATTTACTCTTTGAGATAAAACACTTTTGAGATCTAATTCCAGCCAGGACTATTAAGGATTTCTTCGTGTTGTGTATTATATCAGCCTTACTCTTCATTAATTATTAATTAAATAGACCTTTTAAGGGAAGAAATTCATATAAAGTAAGGATAAGCATATCAGAATATTATTAATATCCCAGACGTTATCAAGTAGATTACATGGAATTAAAAAGCGTGCTACGGTTAAGTGTTTTATGTAAGAAAGAGCAGGTAGAAACCTTTTCTCTCTCCATTCGAGCATGACATTTTAAATACATCCTTGTTAGCATCATGAATGGAAAACCAATTTAAAGAGCTTTTCAGGATGTAACAAGTCCATTAAATATATCATTGTTTCTTCTTAATATGATTTTTCAAAACCCACGTGACAACTATTGGGTTTATATTCCATTTGTCCTGTAGTAATATTCATACTTTTAAGGACATTGTATGCTTTTTGTCTGGGATGATTAGCACAGTCTAAAAAACAATCAGCCAAAAGATCCACTGAATGGATAGATAACTTTTTCAGTATGACTGCATTTAATACATTACACATAGTTTGAGTTGAAAGTAAATATATCCGAAAAATTTTGATCTTCAGAATGGAGATAGTTTGTGTCATATTAAACTTTTCTTGATTCCTAAAACTAATTGTAAGTTGACTGTTAAGCCTCTACTCTAAACCTGTTCAGCACGACAACAGATCTAGAAGCTGCATCCTTTGTCATATTCTGATAAAATTCTTTATAAATACACAAATTAGTGGCAAAAATAGACCCTCTGAACGTTTTATCTCCTTATTATTTAGAGACTGAAAGGAGTTTTTAAAAATATAAATTACAAAGCAGGCAATCAAATATTAAAATGTGATTGCTACCGATTTTCAACTCAATACATCTTCTTGTAGCATTAAATGATAGTTTATAAGAATATTATAAAATCAATTGAAGCTTTAAATGTGGTGATATGTTCAAAACCCTTCATTTTCTTTCTGAGAACTTGGAGAGCATTAAACAGGCAATTACAGAAGTCAGTGGAATGTTATATCCCTGATAGTGAACTATGCAGTAACTATAGGTGTAAGTTTACTTATATTCGATTGTTCCAAGTGTGCTTTATATAATGACTTTAGTGTTAATGAGAAATTTTTTCCAATACCATCAGTTCTACTCACAAACATCTAAAGAATGCCACGGCCACTCATGCCCTCATCACTTTCCAAGAGTTTTTAAAGTGATAAAATGACCTTGTTGAATAATAACATTTCATCAATGATAAGATATTTGACCAAATCTTGAACACAAAATATTTCGTCTGAACTGAAATTCTTCTATTACTTCATTTTATTTGATGCAAATGAATGTTCAGGTTTAGTGATTTTCTTACTGATAAAGAAATATTTCTTTGTTTTTGCACATATGTTCTTTAATAGTTTTATAAACTGTCATTTATATCGAGGACTTCAGCATATGTCACTTCTGCATCTAAATTATGTGGTGCATAAAAACCTCAATGTATCTCTCAAAGTTTTTTGAAAGAAATAATTTCTATCTCAGATTGAAGAAAAGGAAAACTTACAGCTGTTATGACTGATTTTTGTTTAGCTTTGAAAAGTTAGTAACTGATTAGGCATGGTCTTTATCTTTTCACAACATTTCATGCTTCACGTTTATAGAATTTTTCATTGAATTTTCTCCCTTTTGTTTTAGAAACAACACTTAATTTGAGACAAAAAACATTTTAACTATATATTTTGATTGGTTTGGATACTAAATATCTGTCAAGTTTATAAAATAAAATTTAGTGACGGCTTGAATGGACTGTAAAGCTTATTTAATAAAATTTTATTCGTTAAAAAATTGGTTTCTCATCATCAAATCTATTAAGTTTGGTAAAAAGATTTGGTTTGAATCAAAAGTTTTTGAAAACCTCTGGTTCTGTTCATATCACACAAACCCAACGAAATATGGCTCAGAGTCAGATAAAACAGAAGCAATCCATGGATATTGTCACAATCCTTCTCCATAACCCTACGTCCTCTATAAGCGAGGATTCCCAAAGCACAATTCTATAATTAACTGCAAACACCTTTGTCGAAAGCCACTAACATGACCTCTTTTAGACGTTGTTATTTACTTGTTGCAATTCTAGCTTAATATGGTTAAATTATATTCATTGTATGATTTCTTCTCATGCGAGCAATATAGAAAGATAGTAGACATTTATTTAGTGCTAACGATTTTAATGTGACGGGCCGTATAGTCTGTTACTTGTGGATTAAAGTGTTTTATTTCAAATTCATTGGTAAATAATCTTGAAAAACAAACACTTAAAACGTTTTTGTGGCTGACACCATTAGTTTTTTTTTACATACAGTAAGATATAAATTTATGTTTATGATAATGAAATAATTTTCACTCAGATTTAGATAAAGTGATACATCTAGTAACGTTTAGGTCACATACTTGGTGTATCCACAGATTTTCTGCACGTCAAATGTTGAGGTGGTGTTATATTCGCCAATTGTCAATTGAAGGCTTTCACTTTTACTTCTTAATAGAATGTATCTATATCTCTACGTAACGTATTGCTTTGGGGCTTATTATTTTCACACAGTAGGTGTCTGTGATGTTTTGGTGATAAATTAAGGGATAAACGAACAGCAAGCTCTCCACTTACTTTCAAAATAAGGTATACATTAAACGTATGCACAACAAATTATTTACACTTAAGAGAGCAGAGGCATATCACAATCTAGCCTGCTCGCTATATATGTGTGTGTGTTTTTTTTATTATAAAGCCTCATCGGGTCATCTGCGGAGCCCACCGAGGGGAATCGAACCCCTGATTTTAGCGTTGTAAATCCGTAGACTTACTGCTGTACTAGCGGGGGGCGTGCTTGCTATATATTCTCGATAGAATAAAATTTCACACAATGTTATATAATCTTTATATCAATGAATTACCGACAATCATAACTAAACTTGTCAAAACATTTACTTCAAAATATTTGCTTCTACCTTTCTTGTTATGAAGAAATCTAAATAATTATAAAATATTCACTCACAAAATAAATACATTAATAATATCTACATTAAAGAGTATTTTACACCACGACACTATTGAATTGTTGCTGTTGCTAAGCGCAAAGATACACAATGGTATATCTGTGCTCTGCTTTCCATGGATATCTAAACCAAATTTTAGTGTTACAGAGCTTGCTGATTTACCTTTGAGCTATAAAAGAATTGATAAGATATCTTGTATTGCACTGCTATTTATTGTCAAGGTAGTAATAATACAACACAATCCAAGGTTTGCCTTGAGAGATGTTCTTACTTTTGGAACATATGAACAATTCCTCACAAGAGATGCATCATTAAAATTTGAAATGTGTTCTTATTTCGGCTCGGATTTCATAGGTTGAGAAATGTTGAGCTTTTTATTTTGTCAACCTCACACAGTGGTGATGCATTCACTATAGTACCTATTAGTATTGAATTATTTTCAGTCAAGTGCATATAGGTTGTTTAGGTAACAACTTATTTCTTGAAAATGTGCAGTAAGTTCGCAAAGAAGGGCAAAGACCGACTGGCATTAGAAATATAAAAGAGAGAAAACCGCTTTATGGAAGGCTTCTATATAGTTTATCTTAACAGTGTAAGAGGAATTTCACAAACTAGACCGGCAAAATCACGAAGCTTTTTAATCATAATTTTGAAATCAAGTTTGTAAATTTGGGTATTAAAGCACTAATCTTAATGATGCTTTTGATATTCTACCAGGTGACACTCGTTCTGTGATTTTTTAAATTACAGATACGAAACATGTTTTACCAAAACTGTCAAGAACAAGCGCGTGTTATATTTGCTGATTACTGCTCTAGTGATAAATAGAATAATCAGAATAAGATATAGGTTTGATTTTCCATATAATAAACTTGGATTTTTTAGAACAAATTTGATAAAAGTTATTATGTGTTCTAATTTTTTGAGTGGCACTAACCTGAAGGAACGGAAACGCTGAAAAAACCTAATTTATTAATATCTACTCTTGTATGAGAGCAGAACTCTAAAAATGTTGAGAACACGCAGTCAGTTTCCTTTTTACAGTTACTGTAACGAATTTTTTTGTTTTCACAATGTAATAAAGAAAAGCTATTTTTCTGATGATGTAAACGTGTTTTAATAATTTGTTGTCAAAGCTCATAATTTATCTTCATACATGTTGCAACAAATCTCCGATGTTGAGAATAGCAATGCTGATTCATGGATTACTCTCCGTTAGTTGTGATCGAATGCCAGAGCAAGATTCCTATGATTTCAGCCCTTTCTTTGATGTCCATTATTAGGGAATTTATCTGTTTGCGACACGCGTGTCTCTGCCAGTAGCAGCACCAACACTTTGTGACACTTTAATTCTGAGCTCAACTGTGTAAAATTACACCTGGTAATAAGAGTGACGGGATGAAGGGAAGGAAAATATTATTTATTATTTTATTAAGCAATGTTCTTTCACTTTCATCAATGATATGGCATGCTTTTATTAAATATATATTTAGTTATATCAGTGCTTCAGCTAAGTAGACACAAATTAAATTAATTATTTCATTTAATTAGTGCGGGTGTTAATATACATATATATATGGAATTGGACAAAAAGTGCTCTTCCCACTGAAAATGTAGTTAATTTATCAGATGACACAGACAATACGTAAAACTATAAGGTTTTAGAACGCTCTCGATGAGATTTCGTCACATATTATCTCAAATCCTAAATTTATTTAGCACTGGCTCTCGTGAATACCTAGACTTTTCTTAATTTATTTACATTTTATCACAAAAAGTGTTGTGCACGTGCTGTAGTTTCTTAGATCTTCGTATCACAATTAACTTCTTTTGTAAGCCTCTCCCGGGGGGATTTTAACATGCTAGGTTCTCAACGGTGGACACATAAAAGCACAATGTGGCCTTGCCCTGAAACAAACATTTTATGAACACTCATTCTGGTGTCGTCACTGCACTTGACGATCTTACTTTTTGGAGTTGCTTCCAGTAGCAGCTAACATACATAATATCATAAAAACCATTTTAAGGAAAGTGTTTTGTCTTCTTACGAGGATCCTTCACAAAAGTGTATACTCCGAACTTACCTCCTAGCATCCATACCACAAAAAGAAGCACAAAATTATCGCCAATGTTTTTCATCGCTTTACAAATGTTGAGGATATTGAGAAGTTTCTGAAATGTTTACGTGTTTTTAAGATGAAATGTAGGCATAGCTGATGAACCAGCAGCAAACTTGTTTTAGAGGTACATAATGTTCAAAATGTAGCAAAACATTTACTGTATTAATCGTAGAAAAGAGCAATAGATATGCATATTTTAAATACAGCGAGGAAGTTATGTAAACGGAAAAGACTGAGGTGGTTTTGTTTCTTCTTTTCTTTCTAGAGTGTTCTAAAAGCTACGTTTCTGTTTGATATTTGAGAAGTATATCAGAAAGAAAACCTGATTTTTTTCTCATGAGAGACCATGTACCTGAAACAAGATAGTTCAAAATATAGAAAGTTAATTTTATCTTTAAATGTTATATCCAACAGAAATGCAAGAAGATTAAACAGTGTAAAAATCTACTATACCTAAAGTGCATAATTAAAGAAATGTCTACACAGTTATATGAAATTAGACGTGCATGGTGTCTCTCATTGGAAAGTGTAGATAAAGAAAGTGTTTATCTTGCTGATGTGGTGTGACACTACGTGTTAAATGCAAGCAATTGACCACTAAACACGAAACAACAAAGTAACATTTGATCTTCAACAATGAGTTATCATATGGTTTAGATCCTCCGTTTAAGTCAACACTCAGTTTTATTTACGCTATATTTTCAAAAACCGAATTGATATTTCCGAATATCAAATATTAACCACAAATTTCCTACAATATCACGAAAACTGGTTATTGAATGTCATCAGATGAAAAGAAACTGAGAGTAAAATATTTTATTTTATACAATGCAGTATAAGCCCACAAACTCGGTAAAAACTCGGTACATTAGTCACTTAATTGAAATCAGGCTGTGTTAAGTTGGTCTAAATAACTGATATCACAGAAAGTTGTTATTAGCATTGTTGTTCTTTCCACTTAAATAATAATGTAATTGTAATGGTATGCAGAATTGGAGTATTTATTTTATGCCCTTCGATTCGAATTTGTACATGTAGGCAAATGATGTGGTAAAATGAATTCAAATTATAATTGTTAATGGACCGATATTGTTCTGTATTCTTTTAGACGATGGTATATTTTAATATCATACAATTTACCTGCTGACGAATTTAATTCTGAGGGAAACAGAGATATTAGGGGTTAACCATACTTCCAGAGTAAATAGTTAAATTCATGCATTTAATCATTTTGGTTTGGTTTATGTTTAGTGCATATTTACACACAAAGTTTGTTTTGAGGGAATGATCATCAGAGACTTTCTTTGAGTTTGTTTATTCAAAAGTAGTAGCTAAAAACCCTTTGATCACTTTAACGGCACTCGCTAGTACAGCGATAAATCTACGAATTTACAGCTCTAAAATCAGCGGTTCGATTCTCCGCCGGGGTCTTAGCAGATAGCCTGATGTGGCTTTGCTATAAGAAAAACACTCATTTTAATGTTATTATATCCCTAACCAGAAGAGGTGATTAATTTTCTTATTGTAACTTCAAGTAATTAATAAAATACGTTAGTTGGGTAAATGTATGTTCTAAGCAATAAATTAATGATTGGTAAAAATAATATTTTTATTTGATGAATAACTTATTGATAAAAAGAAACAGAAAAAAAATTCTGTGTTACCCTTCTTAGAGTATTTTGTCAACTAATTTCAAA
Organism: Carcinoscorpius rotundicauda; assembly: GCA_011833715.1. Classification (NCBI taxonomy): domain Eukaryota; kingdom Metazoa; phylum Arthropoda; class Merostomata; order Xiphosura; family Limulidae; genus Carcinoscorpius; species Carcinoscorpius rotundicauda. Next base: position 86,348,144 of record CM022397.1, read on the forward strand.
ATAATTTACTTTCTTACGATACCATTAATTGTGAACACAACTGAATTGAGTGTTCTAATTATAAACTAAAATATATTATAATAAAATACACTACAATAAAAGTCAGTCCACTGTTGACATTCAAACAACGAACATTAATACACTTTTGTCAGTGTGCCTTTTAACGTGTTTTGGTCATGGCCCTGATGTATAGTTCCAGAATTTTTATAGATAATGTGTCGCCCTCGAATCCCTGCGATAGGTGTATAATATGTGGCAGGATGCTGTTTACTGATTGTCTTCTCTCTATTCAGTAGTTTAAAATTAGGAACGCCAGTAAATAGTCTCAGGAGTTTTATCACAAAAACAAAATATCAGTGAAAACTCTATTATGTTTTATTTTTAGATAATTTCATAATAACGTCAAATGTCAATTATTAGACCATCCCCAAAGTCCAATTTCAAATCCCATCCCTTTTAACTCGGCGATGGTAGTTGTTCAGAATAGTCCATATAAATGCTACAACAGCACTTGAAGAGTGACTTGTTACACTTCACTGTATCTCAAAAACGTCTTAAAGAAGTAATATGTTGACAAAAAGGGTGTAATAGAATAGAGGAATGAGCAAAAAATGTGAAGCACATTGTTTGTCACGAGTTGTCTCTTTTGCTCTACGTCACATTCTTTGTTTACAAACTCTTCTAAATGCACCCGATCAAGTTTAGGAGGAAGGAAACACGTTTTTAGCGAATGCGAAAGTCGTTCTGGAGTATTGTGCGCGCTCATGTTTCTTTTATAAGCTGATCTTTGTCAGTTAATAAAAAACAACAAGTGTTTGCTGATTTACTGCTTAACTTTATGCAGTATTATATTCATTTCAGTGCATAATAAACTGAGTAAAGAAATGCATACAGTCAATTGTACTCTGTGATGTAAGAGGCGATATGACCTATGTACATTTGTATGATTTGAATAATATCCAATTTGGGCAGCAGAGGGAAGCAGGTGAGAAGGTTGAATATTACCGTTGATAAGATGCTAGATTTTTTGAAATACACAACTGCACAGTTTCAGCTAATTGTGAGGGCTAGCCTTAGAAGTCGTTATAAGCCACCAGGTTTAACCTGAACCACAAAAGACCCTTTCATACTAATTGGTATCTTTATCAAAAGCTGTGACAAACAAAATATCGATACAAACATTTTTTTTTAAAGTGACATACTTTATCCCTTCTAAATGTTCGGCCTCTGAGTGAAGCTCAAACTATACAATACACATGTAGAGCTCAATATTCGTCACAACTTTTCACTAAACAAGCGGTATTAGTTGTCTTGTCTTATATATGATATCTTTCCTTCATGAAACTGTAATATATTTTTCATAGAAAATGTTAGGGCGATTTTTGCACCTTCAAGACATTTCTTGAAATAAACCATTGAAACTGCTGTAAAATAGTTTGCAAACTAAACAATTAGGAAAATCAAAAGAGCTGATGCGTCTAGAAAACGATGTTTCAGTTCAAGAAACTGACGACCTAAGTTGTACAGTCATAATTACCTAAGTTGTACAGTCATAATTACCTAAGTTGTACAGTCATAATTACCTTAATTAAAAAATTATTTTTCTTCATATAAACTTCAGCCACAGTTGTTGTTTTTTAATTATGAAACAAATATTCGGCAAATTTCAAGAAACAGATCATTTACTTTACAATACAAACATTGTTTTGACCTGAAATCAAGTTTTAAAAAATGTTACTTTGTATTTAATGTATTGGTGTGCTTTTTCAGAAAACTAGCTGAGAGCACCCAGGTAAGGAAACAAATATTCCATAAGGAACAATGTTACTATTCTTTCTTTTCTTTTATTATTAAATTCCTAATAACCTCAGTAAATGCTAATTGTATACCCTGCTTTTGAAACATAGTAATTAACTCATTTGATTGATTACGCATTTGAGTCTTTAAGTTCAAAGCCAAAAAATAATATATAAAAAAGAGAAAATGTGCTTCATGTTAGAGCCTTTTTATCCCTCTTCTCGACCAAATCTACTGAAATGCCTACTTACACCGTTCAACAGCTTCCAACTAACATATAACTTAAAAAGACTGAGTCAATCAACTGTGGACAACTCAAGCTAAATTCTTATTTATTTCCATAAAAGTGGAAACTTGCCCTATTTAAACAAAGACCTTAGAATAAAATGGCACAAAATGTACAAATTTGCACAGGTTTTAGTTAATTATACTAAAGCTTATCATTATTCTATCCAGACAACTTTGGGTGATGGATGCTAGCAACGATACGTACTCATAATTAATCATATTTATAGTAAGATCAACATCATATGTCCCATTATTTAACATTTAACTCATAATTATTTCATACAATCTTAACTTTCGAATGAAAATAATAAATCTAAGCATAAAACATTTACGTATCATACAGTTTAAATAAAAAGTATACATTTTCTGTCGAAAAGTTTTGTTCAGACATTAACGAGAATAGGAAAAACTTAGCTTAACGTTTTCCGTTTCACATAGTTTTTATTTTTGAGAATATGTATTTTTGTTTTTGTATTTATTCAAATTTTTTTATTGTTTTGGAACTTTGCGTAAAGCTATACGAGGCCTATCTGCGATAGCCGTCCTTAATTTAGCAGTGTAAGATTAGAAGAATGGCAGTTAATCACCACCACACACCGCAAACTTTTGGGATACTCTTTAACAACGAATAATGAGATCGAGCGTCACATTATAATACATCCACGGCTAAAAGGGCGAGCATGTTTGGTGTGATGGGGATTCGAACCGCAACCCTCGGATTACGAGTCGAGTGGCTTAACCACCTGGCCATGCTAGGCCGAATAAAATTTTATTGTATTGTTCAGTTTGACCATTCAACTTCACTCAGAGGTAGAATAGTTAGAAGGGATAAAGTATTCACTAGCAATTCCCATAATATGGCATGAGCCCAAAAATCATCTAAGTGACAGTTAATTTTGCATGACTAATGTTTTTCGATATTCTGGGAAAGCTAAACTATACATCATATATCCCATTTTATTGCCTCTGCAATGAAACCAGTACCTCACTGGAAAGGTCTTCTCGTACCACTTGCACAAGTGAATTGGAAAACAGAAGACATTAAATCGTCTTTATCCTCTTCAATGAGTAGTTCTATTTCTGTGGCACCTCAACGTAAATAGTCTTATATTTTCACACAAGAAACGCTAAATGATCTTATTCATGACTTGTCTCTATTAAAGCAGAATTGAGAAATTCTTGGCTTATGTTTACAGAAGCGGAATTTATTAAGTTGCAGAAAAAAGCGTTTCAATCTAATGAAGCCGCCATCAAAATTTTGCTTCTCACTATATAATGCAAGAGACTTTGTTTTTATGTACAAAGGTTGATGTACTAATGGAAGAAGTAGGTATTGAACACCATCTTAAAGAATAGAAACTTTTTTATAAACTCATCCAAAGTTAGCCTGAAAGCTAACAGAAACATTAAACTATCAGTTCTTGTTGCTTTTTGTGTCTCTGAGACAGCCGAGATAATGAAAATTATTGAAAAACGGGTTCAGTTTGTATGAACTTTCGCTCAACGTCACACGAGTGTTATCTACGCTGCTATCCCTGATTTAACACGAAAGTCTAGAGAAAACGCAGCTAGACGTTATCATCAATCACCAATTCTTGAGCTACTCTTTTACCAATGAAAAGTAGAATTTACCACCAAAATAACGTCCCTGTGGCTGAAAAGGCGAACACACTTGTTGGGGTGGTGCTTCTAGCCTACGACCTGCAGATTGTGGGCTGAGTACCCTAACTACCTGGCTATGTCATGCCTAATAAAAGGAAAAGGAATGGTGAGTCAAAAGAATATCGAATATCAACCTTCAGTGAATCCTGAAAATGTTTCCAACCCTCACTTTACATTAAACTGAGACTCATGAATAATTTTGTAAAAGGAAAAACAATGGTAGTAATAGTTTCAGATATTTATTTAGCAAGTTCTCAAAAGTTAGGGAAACAAAAATAAATGAAGGTTGAGATACAGATTCGGAAAGTGCTGATGGATGATTTGAAACATTGTTCAATCAGAAAGAACTTTCTGCTTGGGAAACATTTAAACTGGTTGTCAGAAATTTCATAGGAAATTATAGAGATAACAATTCTTTTATGATTGATTATGACAGCTTTAAAAACGACAGCGAAATGAGCCCTAGTTTGTTACTAAAGACCCCTGTTTAAATTTCTTTCCAAGTGATCTGGATATAGAGAGCGTTGAGCATTTTGAGCCACTTTCAACAAGCCATTTCTAGAAAGGAACAGCGACATCAAGGACGATGACGAGAGATTACTGTAGGTTCTTACAGCAACAAACTGAAAACACACACAAAAGGCGTAATAAGTCAAGCATATATTTTGTAACAAAAAGAAATGAATATGATGAAAGATTTGAACACAGCCTGAATGCATTTACAGCATATAATAGTTCCATACATATTGTTGTTTTGTATTTTTTTTAACATTCTTAAATGCAATATTTAAAGAACAAATAAAGTTATTAAAGAAAACGCTGTTGTGTTTACCATATTTAAGAACATTTTAAATAAATTTATCACAATTATAAAACTAGAAACGATCATTTTTTCAAGAATTATGAGCTCAACATTGCCAAATTATTTCAGAAACAGTTACATCTTTTTCTACTAATAGTTACACATTTTTGTTGTTGTTCGGTGTTGTAAGTTTGGCACACAACAAGAGAAATTAAAGTTAACCCCAGATACAACTAGAATATGGAACCAGCTACAACTGAAGAAGTTAAAGCCAATCTTTTAAAGTAGAATCCAATTATAACTAGATAAGTTAGATGGTAAAACTTTTTAATTCTTATATTTTATGTTTATATAACTTTTCAGGCAAACATTTATTTCTCTTCGTCAAGTCCAATTGATTTCAGCCATTTAACGAAATACCTCTTGGGGAGCGGTCTGTGGAAGACAATTGAGAATTTTAAAACGGTATTTTGATTTTGAATGCAAAATATAAAAACTAAGAGGAATACAACAAAGAAAAATTCTACAATTTTCGTGACTCTTGTGAAAAATGTCAGATTTCTAACACTTCAGCACCATTCGCTATTTGAACCGGCACTTTTTCCAATTTCCACACGTCTGTTTCCAACCTAATCTCGCTCAATTTAATATTCTAGACACGTCAACTGTTTGGACCAGAATATGGCTATTTAGAATACTTTCAGAGTTATTGAACTCAATAAAAATCTAAGTGACTATACCACATTAACACTCCTACGAAAATTGGGGCCTAATAGGCCCCAGAGCAACTTGAAAGGTTATTAATATTAGGCCTAATAATTTTGTATTGAAATGAAATTGCCATTAACTGACCCTATCCCTTTATTTTTTAAGGATCAATAATATTTTGACTTTTCAGACATTTGCGAAATAATATTTAAAAAAAATTTTAAACATCCACTAAGGGTATTTTGGAGCCTATTAGGCCCCAGATCAAAAAACAAAAATTACTTTATTTATTTCCTGAATAATTCTAGAACAGGCCTGGGCAATCGAAAAAAAGCAAATTATAGTAAAAATATATTAATTTTACAACTTCTTTTCAAAAGATGGATATTTATGGTAATAACTCTACTCTAACAATAATTTTAGACGGTCCTGATTATTGCCTAGTTTACCCACGGCTGTTCTAGAACATTCTAGAAACTTTACAGAAGTATTTAGAATAATCTAGAATATTCTTGAAGCTTCTAGAATATTCAAGAAGAATCCGCAAATCCTATATATATAGGAGCTGAAATCTTCAAACCGTGTCAAAAATGATATCTCTTGATGAAGCTGTACATTTACTGACAAAACCATCCAACGATGAAAGTGAACAAGATAATATCGAAGACCACTCTGAAAGTTGTGATGATGATCCTTCTGAAGCCGAAAATGATGAATAAATCGCGCCGTACCCTTCTGAAAGTGAAGAAAGTAATCAAGAAGATCTTACTACGATGTCAGTGAGCGAACTTTTGTCCAAAGATAAGAATTTTAGTTATTCAACAACACCTTCAAGGATCATCAGGAGAACCGCAGCTCTCAGTATATTCAATGGGAACCCAGGCATTACAAGGCAAGCTGCTCCATTCGAAACATTCAAAATTTTCATTTCTGATAATATGATGGAAGAGATGATTCACTCAACAAACACCGTCATGAAAGAACCAATTTTTGAAGAAGACCTCTGGAAATGGAACGCAGCTAATCTTTTCCTTGGAATAAGCAAATCCAAAAATTCATCGATAGACGAAATGTTTTCAACCGAATTCGGTTTGCCATTTTTGCGAAAACTGATTGCACAAGACAAATTCAAAAAAATGTGCTCAAAAATCAGATTTGACATCTACTCTCAAAGAAATAGAGAAATCAAAGACGTCGCCATCTTTGGAGTCTAGAATTTTTTCATTGAAAATTGCAAAAACAGTTACAACCCAAGCGAATACCTGGTAGTGGATGAACAACTATGTAACTTCAAAGGAAGAGTTGGCTTCAGAACATACATTTCGACAAAGCCAGGCAAATACGGAATAAAGATTTGGTGCCTAACAGATGCAAAGATAACTTACCTCCTCAACGCTTAAATTTATACTGAAAAGGTTGGAAATACGACAGAAACAAATCAAGGAGAAAGAATAGTCAGAGAACCGAGTCTGCCATTTCTTGAAAAAGGAAGGACAATGACGACAGATAATTTCTTCACAACAATGACACTTGCCAAGTACCTACGAACAAAAAGAACAGGACTTGTTGGAACCATACAGAAATCAAGAACCTTGCTGCCTCCTAAAATAAATGCATAATCTAGAGAGTTATCACCAAAGTTTTTCTACCATGACGACATCACTCTTCTCAGGCACTCAGACAAACCAGGAAAATATGTGCTACTACTGAGTTCTCAGCATCAGTCTGGTGAAGTAGAATAGAATGGAAAGCCCGAAATCGTCAGTCTTTACAATGCAACGAAAGCAGGTTTTGACACTCTCGATCAACTGGTGAGATATTATTCAACAAAGAGGCGATCAAAGCGCTGGTCAGTCTGCATATTCTAGATCTTGCTGCGTACAATGCTTTTGTTCTATACTCGACAAAACATCCAGAATTTCTTCGTCAACATAAATCAAGAGCCAGAAGAGAATTTATACGTCAATTGGTGCTTGAAATCAAAGAAATTTACTGCAAAGATAATGACAAAACAACCTCATGTGAACCGCCTGCAAAGAGGGCAAAAAGAGGACGATACCATTTGTGCGGCAGATCAAAAGATAGGCAGTCGAAAATTGTTTGCCCAAATTGTAAAAAAAATGTTTGTCAGAGCCATTCTAAAGTTGTTTGTAATGAATGTTGCTAAATCACTGTGTTTCTATTGGAAAAATATATGGGGCCTGATTGGCCCCAAAACCACTTTAGTGGATGTAAATATTTTTTTCGTAGGAGAGTTAAAAGACATGAAAATTTTTCTTTACCTTTTCCTCAATCTAAAATGCTATGATTGAATCATCTCATTTGAGACTGGTTGTTAAAAATGGTTGGCTATCGAAACATTCCACTTCTATCCCATTAAATTCTTCCTATTTCTTTGACCTATTTAGATGGCCTGTATGGCCAGGTAATTTAAACACTCGAATAAAAATCTCAGTGTTACATCAAACATGCTCGCCATTTCAGTGTCGGAGGCGTTATAATTTGTCGGTCAATCCCACTATTCATTGGTAAAAGAGTAGCCCAAGAACTGGTGGTAGATGGTGATGACTATCTGCTTTTTCTATAGTTTTTGCTCCTAAATTAGTTAGAACTAGCGCAGATAGCCCTTGTGTAGCTTTATGCGAAATTTAAAAACAAACAAACAAATGTATTTATACAGTAAACTTGTTCGTGAGGAGTAACAAAAATTAAAGAAAGTGCACTAATGATTCTGCTGTATAAAGAGGCTTAATTTAAACTTCTATCTTGGTCGAGTAATATTGCCTCACTATAAGCACGCCACACCCAACTGCTGCGTAAATAAAACAGAGTCGGATAAACTAAAAGACAGAGTAAGCACTTATCTTTGAGCCCATGGTGTAAAGGAGCAGATAATTTATTTTTTTAATAGTCATATACAAGTAAATAAATCGAAGCCAGTCTCGGACATAACTGTGAATCGGAGAAATTAGAATCTGAAACAAATACGATTAGAAGAGGGACCCAGTTATAAGTAGAGAAGTTAAAGTCAGACCCAACTACAATTAGAAAAGTCGGTCTCAGTTACAAGCTATACAGTACTAACAAAATCAAGAACAGCCAGAGAACAAAGGAAAGCCATACTAGGTATTCTGAAAGCTTTATATCCGTTAATCGTTATTTTCATGGTTAAAATTTTAAAGAAGAAAAATAGTGTTTGTGGAAAAAAAAAGCACCATAAAAACTGACGTTGATTAGAATGCAGGACTACTGTGTTCTTAACGTTGATTAGACTGCAGGACCACCGTGGTCTTAATGTTGATTAGAGCGCAAGACCACCATGGTCTTAATGTTGATTAGAGCGCAAGACCACTGTGTTTTTAATGTTGATTAGAATGCAGGACAACTGTGTTCTTAACGTTGATTAGAATGCAGGACCACCGTGGTCTTAATGTTGATTAGAGCGCAAGACCACTGTGTTTTTAATGTTGATTAGAATGCAGGACAACTGTGTTCTTAACGTTGATTAGAATGCAGGACCACCGTGGTCTTAATGTTGATAAGAGTACAGGACCACAGTGGTCTTAATTCGGTCCTGAGCAGAGGCTTAATATTGACTTTGAGTACATTTGTCTAGGGACCAGCAAGAAATTCTAAATAGAAATGAATGGACAAGGAATTATTTAGGTTAATCCATTGCCCAAAATATGTTTGTAGTTTAAATCTGGATGTGTGAAATAGTTCGGCTCTTATACTGTCTTCAACCCGACTATAAGAGATGAAAAACTTTAACTGAAATGAAACAGTAACGTTTCTGAAAAGGAAAATATTGGTGTTTTAAAACGGACGGGAAATCAAGTTCCAACTAATTTAAACTGAAAACTATTCTTGATAGTAGAGTACATAAAGAGAAAGAAAATGGAATGTATCCGGAAAGATACTCATTTACAACGTTTTTGATAAATCTTAGCCACCTGAGGTTATATGATTTTTATTAAAAACTCAATAGAAAATTAAATACAATTTCATAAAAAATTTAGTGACGAAACCATTACTGATCGTGTTCTTTTAATTGTTTAAAATATGCTATAGTGTTATAGAAAACAAAATCCAATTTTTATACAGCTTATTTATTTCATGTGGTTTTTGTATGGATTGTTGTTTTTGTTTTGTTTTTTAAATTTCACGCAAATCCCCAATTTACCAGTGTAAGACTAAAAGGAAGGCAGTTAGTCATCACCATCCACCGCCAACTCTTGGACTACTCTTTTACCAACGAATAATGGGATTGACCGTCACATTATAACGCCCCCACGGCTAAAAATGCGAGCATGTTTGGTGTGACGGAGATGCGAAAACGCGACCCTCAGATTACGAGTCGCACGCCTTAACCCACCTGGCCATGGCGGGCCGCTTGTGTGGATTGAAAAAATTAAAAAATTGTAATTTAAACTAAATTTCTTCTTAAATTTTCTAGTTTAGTACCTTGATTTTAACTACCTTTCACTACACGTTCCCCGCTGGTACAGCGGTAAGCATACGAACTTACAAAGTTAAAAATGAGGGGTTAGATTCCTCTCGGTAGACTCAGCAGGTAGTCCGATGTGGTTTTGCTATAAGAAAATATACACACAGTACAACAAAAATGTCCCTTTTCGAACCAAGTATTTTATGCAGATAATTGTCGATTTAATGCCATTGATTCATCTCAAAAAACATTGTGCCCCTTTTAATTATTACCTGTTCTTTCTAATATCGTTGGTTTTGAATATCTTGGGCTTGTTTGTTTAATCTAATACAAAACATTCTCCATGTGTTATCTGCATTGTGTCCTGTGTGGATATCGAACCTCAAGTTTTCTTTAAAACTTCCTTTAAGAAGGAGAAAAAAGATTAAATTTAGAAACCTTTAAGAAAATAGTAGTGTGCTGTACGCCCAAAGTACTGTGTGATATTAACAGAAGTGATAGTTTATCGATTTTCTATTTTCTGTATCTCGGATTGTGGTGATTCGAACTATCACATGTTTTCAGTGGACATGCTCTATTAAACTATTACCTCACACACCAAATTTCGATGCAATCAATTAAGAAATACCTGATAAATAATTTTGACTCACCATTAGGCTCCAAGTTGAATAGGATACGCGGCTTAGCTAACTATGAATGAATACTTGCTCTAAATTTATTATCAATGCTATATGTGTAGCTACCAGCTTATCCTCTTATTTTGATTTCATTACTTTTATTAGCACGCTTAACTTAGCCATTTTTTATTTTTGTCTGCAACTTTTATTCAGACTTAAGGAAGATGTTTGGCGCACATAGCCATCGTGTAGCTTTGCGCGAAATTTAAGCCAAACCAAACCCGAGGTGTTTTGATTAAGTTTTAATTAGATAAAAATATCTCAGTGCTGAGGGCAATAATGTAATGTTTATCAATGCACAAGTTTTCAAATTACATCTTTGAATGAACATTAATAATATAATGCATAAATAAACTGAAAATCAAAACTTTAAAAGATAAAATTTAACTGGTTGTTTAGAATTAAGCACAAAGCTACACAATGGGCTATCTGTGCTCTGCCCATCACGGGTATCGAAACTCGGATTTTAGCGTGTAAGTCCGCAGACATACCGCTGAGCCACCGGGGGGCCCTTTTGAGAGTCATGCAGGTAAACATAGCTTACTGCGCAACAGATACAGTCCCAAACCTTACTGTACTTATGTGTATTTACATATATATATTTTTATCTACAAGTGAGTTTTCTCGTCATCATGGCTTACTGTACTCTGTGTCATGCATTTACTAAGTTATGTGAAATAATATTTAAAAATTAATTACACAATATGGATAGAAGGCATTGTGGTATTACCAATAATTTCTCCAAATGAAATAAATAAGCTGCGACGGTTTTATTTTAGTGAAAAAAAGACGGAACATAAGGTACAAGAAATACACAAATATTCCTTACTTAGACGTAGTATAGTTTCACCGTTTATCATCTACGCTTATGAAAGTTAAAAACAGGCCGTCGGTATCAGTTCAACTAAAATTATATTCACAAACAAATTTCAGTTATACTCCATTACTCGAAACTTTTCAAGGCAGCTCATTTTGAACTAAAATATTTTCACCAAATAAAAAGCTTCGTTACAGAAGGAAGTTATTTTCATCTGGCTCGGCATGGCCGAGTGTGTTAAGGCGTTCGACTTGAAATCTGAAGGTCGCGGGTTCACATCCCTGTCGTGCCAGTTCGCTCTCCCAGCCGTGGGGGCGTTATAATGTCACGGTCAATCCCGCTATTCGTTGGTAAAAGAGTAGCTCAAGAGTTGGCGGTGGGTGGTGATGACTAGTTGTCTTCCCTCTAGTCTTACACTCCTAAATTAGCGATGGCTAGCACAGATAGCCCTCGAGTAGCTTTGTGCAAAAATAAAAACAAACAAACGTGCACTGTCATCTCGATTTTGGAGCATAACTCAGACATTCTTGGCTGATATAAAATACACTGAATTATCAACTAAAATTTAATTTCAGAGGAATGATTCCTCAAGTTAAAACATGTTCTGAAAAAAATATTTAAAGTTTTTAGAAAATGATCATAGTATTCAAAGTTTTATAAACCTCTGATAAGAAAAACGTTACAACATATGGGCGCTTTTTTTTTCTAGTTCCGAGTGCTGGACGAGTTTACTCTTTAAAACAAGAACAAGAAGTGCGTCCTTTGTTAGATCATGGCCGAGCGCGTTAAGGCGTGCACTCGTAATCCGAGGGTCGCGCTAAAACATGCTCGCCCTCCCAGCCGTGGGGGATATAATGTGATGGTCAATCCCACTATTCGTTGGTGAAAGAGTAGCCCAAGAGTTGGCGGTGGGTGGTGATGACTAGCTGCCTTCCCTCTAGTCTTACACTGCTAAATTAGGGACGGCTAGCACAGATAGCCCTCGAGTAACTTTGTGCGAAATTCCAAAACAAACAAACAAACAAACCTTTGTTAGACTGTTCTCGCAGAGTATTCATGATGAGACTTTCGAAACGTGTTCTACACTTGTTTCTCTACAACAGGCAGTTGTCGTCCATTCTACAAAGTTTCATCAAGGAGTGAGTCTTTAGAAAAAAATGTTTCTCTATAATTTTAGACATTCTTTACGAATACAATAAAAATACACATAAATATGAAAAATATCATAACAAAAGAAAAGAAAGGAAACAAAGTAGTGTTACAGTAACGAACGTTCGTGTGTGCGCCCTTATGTAAAGTATAAAAACTGTAAGAATAAATTATCATGAAAAACAACAAGAGAGTCCATTATCCAATCATTATTCACCTTATTTTAGGAGCCCTAAAAACTGACACTCGTTAGGAAATAATCACGTGATTCTCAGTTTAAATATTAACGTCCTTTTGGTTAGGAACAAAGTTTGGACGCTTCGATATACGAGTGAATCCTACGTGAGTGTGCATAAATAATATATTTTCCCTTTAGACATACAGAACAGTATTCTAAAGGGACTGACATAGCTCACTAGAGCTGAGTTCATGTCAAGCAGAAATATAACTGTAATGTTTACTTAGTCTCAAGTATTCTGTACATTTCTGTGTAATACAGCGAATCTACTGAATCAATATATGAATGACATCGGAACGAATTCTTCCCGACTCAGAAACAACAGCGCATTGAACAATACAATTGTATCATCAAGCGTTATAGGGACCAGCTATTTATTTCAGAATATTTTCATCCCTAAACAAAGCAAAATTTGAATTATTTTTTTTGTTGCCCATTGATTCAAGTTCTATAGCCAACAATGGACGATTTATGTTAGCATGAAAAACTGCGTTGGAACCTACAAAAATAATTTTATATCGATGTAAATTAAGATGTTTAAAAGATGGAAAAATTAAATGGCTATATTAAAAATTAAATGTATATATATGTTAAATATTCATTTTTTACCAGAGCTGAAATTGGAAAGATAATCTATCAGGTATAGGAATTTTTGTTTGTAATTAAGCGCAAAGCTACACAATGGGTTACCTTTGCTCTGTCCACCACGAGTATCGAAACCCCAATTCTGGCGTTGTAAGTCTGCAAACATACGAGTTGGAGGCCCAGTGGATTTTTTGATTACCCGTATACTCTACTACAGATTACAGTTTCATTTTTTCAAAGCTTATTAGCACAGCTTGGGACAACAAACCAAAGAAATATCATTAGACATCTCATGATGGGAATTTGTTTATAATATCTATGGGATTTTGAGTTTGTTGTACTTCACCATGTAGTAACCTAAATCAATCTAGGAAACTACAGGGTGAAGTAAAACGCATTCAAAACTCCATTGAAATTATGATAATGCTGTTGACATCTTGTGTCTAAATTCTTCTACAATAAACTATTATTTTTGAAATTTTTAAACATATTAAACTACTTTTATCGTTTTATATCCGTGTAAGAAGTGTTATCTGATTATTTGAATTTTCTTGTTGCATATACACCAAAGTTATATATAACCAAAATTCTGCACTTTATATTAAAATAACAAGGGTCATCTAGTTATTTTAATTTTACTAGTTACACTCACACACACCAATAATCAATGATGATGAGAAAACCCACTTGTAGAGAAAAATATCTATGTAAAAATGGCTGTTTGGGTTGAGAAAATTTCTATGTAGAGGAGCGAACAACGTTTCGACCTTCTTCAGTGAACCCGACGATGACCGAAGAAGGTCGAAACATTCAGTGATGTCGAGAAACCCACTTGTTGAGAACTTTTATATGCAAAAACGGCTCTTCTGGGCCCAGAAGAGCCGTTTTTGCATATAAAAGGTCGAAACATTGTTCGCTCCTCTTTATAAAAATTTTCTCAACCCAAACCAGCCGTTTTTACATACATATTTTTGTACACATATTCTAAGTTCTGTAACCAACATTTAACACATCATATCAGAATAAGAATGGTCATATAGTTATTTAACTTTTTTCTTGTTAAACAAATGCACTAAAGTTCTGTAACAAACAACTGGCACTTTATATCAGAGTAACAAAGGCCTCATGATTATTTCAATATATTTCAAATATATACTTCCATCTTAAATTTGTTCTGTTGTATTCTAATAGATTTCAGTGACTGTTACTCTATGACTCAAATATCAGTTTCATTTGATCCAGGAGGATTTGATTCCTTTTAGACCACAGTGGAAATTCCATTCAAGTTCAGATTTTGCAAGATTCCGATCTTTGCCTATTAGTTTTCATCTCTTTTAAATTTAAGAAACCATGAGAAAAATGTCAATCTTCTGTAACGATATTTGTTTTTATTTTGTTATTTCAATAGTAATCTAATTTCGTAATTGTAGACTGCAAATCATTGGGTAATAGAGCAATTGCATCACAAAACTATCAAAATTGACTCACTAATTCATAAAACAATAATTCTCGCACACTCTTACAATATAAAATATGAAATTTTTCATAACTTTGATAATAAGTTGTAACAAATGAAATCCTCTACAATATCCAAACATATCATCCTTAGACAGCTGCAGACTAAGAAGCAAACACACCTTTTAAAGCACTAAGTTGTGAACCAAGTGACGAAAACGTAAAAAAAGATGCTTGTTGAAGTCTGGGGCATAATTTAAAAAAAGGGATTTTACGTACTTATGTCTTCTAGACTCATCATCGTGAAACACTCGTTACTTCTCTTGTACTCCCAAAGCAGAAATTGTTTAATATGAATAGTAACTATTTAAGATATAGATTTATTACTAAAAAACTAGGTAATTATTTTCAAGTGAATGACGTATGATGTTTCTTTTAGAATGTAGCGTTATAAGACATCATTAATAAGCCATATAACTCAAGTAATCAATTTTTGTAGTTGAATTGTAGCTTATTTTTATTCTTTTAAATTTAAATTTGAAATCAGATTTCCCTATCAGTAATGATTCTATATTGTCAGTAACGCTAACGCTTGTTTCAAATCTTTCTTGCCTGTCCTGAAGGATGTTGCCATGGCAACTTTATTTCTCCTGTATGCTCTACACTTATTTTGAAGTTTGTTGTCATAGTTACCAGTTTATAATGATGAAACTGTGGCTGCTTGTTTTAAGTTTTAGTATTAGACCATTTACTTCCATGTGAGAAGTGTAGTACACAATACCTCCCCAATTATGTTCATTTCTTACTAAAAACACACATCTTTTCTGAAAAGCTAATCGCTAAACCTCTTTTCTTTGTTTTATCTATTATAAGTTTGACAAGATTTAATATAAAAATAAAATCGAAAGACAATTTTTACTTAAAGATAACTGTTTAGTTTTTTAAGTAGAAAACTACATTGTGTGTGAACTATCTGCGCTCTATCCACCGTGATAAATCAAATGCCGGCTTTTATCGTTACATTGTATAAACATATCGCTAACTCGCTGGAGACACAAAAAAGGGTATTACGTTATATCGTAATAGAAAGAAACACACGACAACAGCATTGTTGCACTTTGAGTCAAATATTCTGCCACATCTCCATCCCTTCGCAAAAAAAAAAAAGATTGTTGTTGTTGTTGTTTTGAATTAAGCACAAAGCTACACAATGGGCTATCTGTGCTCTGCCCACCACGGGTATCGAAACCCGGATTTTAGCGTGTAAAGTCCGCAGACATACCGCTGAGCCACTGGGGGGCAAAAAAAAAAGAATAAAAAGAACTATTGTAGTTTACATTTGCCAGATCAAAATTATGCAACACAACGCGTAGCTGAAGAAATAGGTAGACAGGAAGTAAAATTACGTACGTTTTGTTTCCTGTTGATTCATCAGTTTGAAATTTTTGTTTTGATATTAATGCTGACTTAAAAAGGAGAGTTTTTTTTATCTAAATATCTCTTTAAAACGCATGTTGTTTCTTTAAATTTCAATTTAGTTTTTATCATTTCATTAAAAAAAACTATCTTCCCAAACCTGGGAAAGATGAAGAAATAAATATTCAAGTTCGGGTTTGTTTTTAATTTAGTTCAAAGCTATTTGAGGGCTATCTGCGCTAGCCGTCCCTAATTTAGCAGTTTAAGACTAAAGGAAAGTCAATTATTCGCTATCACTCACTGCAAACTCTTTGGTTACTCTTTTACCAACGAATAGTGCGATTAACCGTAAGATTATAATATTCTACAGCTGAAAGAGCGAGCATGTTTGGTGTGACGGGGATTCGAACCCGAAACTCTCGGATTACGAGTCGCGTGTCTTAAGCACCTGGCCATGCCGGGCCTCAGGATTGTGAGCAATTAAAGTTCAGTGACAAATTATTGGCTTCGAAACACGTTAAACGACCAGTAATTGGCACGAGCGAACAACAAATGACAAAGAATTTGAATAACCTTGAACTAATCTGCATTATTTATGTTATTTTGTGACAATAGTTTACCCTCATCATAGGTGAAATATTACGTATTTGGATTATATGTTAATTATTTTTTGCAGCATAAACACAATCACATGAAAACTCATTATGAAAAATAATGAATAATAATAGAAAATGACGATATTAACAAACTCATATTAATTTACTAATTTATAAGCAACTGACCGCAGACGATAAACGTTTTTTTCGCCTCTAGTTCGGTCAGTTTCTGTAAAATATTTATTTTTAGATAATGAGGGATAAAAGTTAATAATATTTTTTTTTTTCATTTTAGGTAGGAGAACAAAAATAACACAGTCAATTTACTAATTTAAATAAAGAATTAGACTTCAAGTGATGTCACTTAGTCGTTACATAAGAGATTTAACTTCGATTTACCAGCACAAAGTTAGCTACTGTTAAATGCAAGTTGGGCTTAGTTTTATAGAAGAGAAGTAATATACATAAGGATACGAGACTCATTTAAAGGTGGGGGGAGTTAGTATGCTACTCTGCACTGAAAGTCTGTTGTATCAAGGAAGAGATTCATAAATGTCACGAAGTCAATAGTATTCAAGTTGTTGAATCTGTAACGGATAAAACACCTCCGAAAACTAGCAAAAGTAAAGCTGTTTTGCGTGTGAACTTTCCTTTGTTTATAAACAAACATTTATATATTATGAGTCAGTTGTTAGCACTGTCTATGTAGGGTTGACTCGGATTGTTCGTCAAAATGGTATTGTAAATATCTCCTCAACAGTGTTTCATTTTATAACAATATCAACGTGAAGACTGAGTTACTAGTTCTGAGACTGTCCGTAAATATCATAGCAAAAAGTATTAATTTTTTTGTTCTCCTTTCTTTTATGCACCCTAGTAGCAGAATGACATGTATGCGGGCTTACAACGCAAGAAACCGTTGTGGATAGAGCACAGACTGTCTAGTTGGTTGCTTAACTACAAGCAAACAAATATATTTTTTATATTTCTTTTTTATTACATGTTAATGGGCTCGGCATGGCCAGGTGTTTTAAGGCGTTCGACTCGTAATATGAGGGTTGCAGGTTCGAATCCCCGTCAACCAAACATGCTCGCCCCTTAATATAAACTGTATTGTTGTTTGTATACTAAAATATGTTTGTGTTAAAAAAGACAATCGTGTATATCAATGTCAATGTTGTTAGCAAATATAATAAATTTAATACATACCAAGATTTAATTAGCTGTTAAATTAAGATTTTTGGCTGTTTGAAATCGTAATACATAACGTAGGTAACATAATAAATCAGAGACTTGTCCGAGATAAATTGTGACACGTAACAATAGAAATATGGTGTTATAAAAACTTAGGTACAGGATGAGGCAGGAATTACCAGCCAATAATTGAAAAACAGTAAATATTACAGTTGTAGCATCATTATATTTATAACTTGGTTGTAAATACAATATTCCTATGTCTATTGCAACAATGCATTAAAAATACAAGCAAAGAAGTAAAGAAAATAAATATACGGATGGATAATATCAATCTAATCAAAAACACCTCAGCCGTGAAAAATGCTGCAGGCAAAAACGGACTCTGTGCGTAACTTAAAGAAATGAAATAATAAATGGTAGTTACATTTATAGCATTAATAATAACTTTAGAGGAAATATCCATTCATTAGTTAACCAAGCCACGTATTTTGTTTGACTTGCAGCGTGATGATGGCTAAAACAAAATTGTGATTTCATTCCTTTGAGTTGTACACTCAATACTTATTAGCCATACCTTTTTTTTTCGCGACTGAGGAATTTTTTATTAGATTTCATAACTTTTTGTGAATACATACCAACAAACCACAACAAGCTAGAAAGTTACACTCGATGGTAGCCAACATTATCTTTAGGATCACAATCTTGTTATCCGGAACAGGCCCATACATTACAGAAACAACCGGGTTTTTGTTCTAATTGTTTTTTTACAAAGTTCTTGAGCAAAGTTTTTTCTGAAACTAAAATATTCTTACAAAATAAATAAAAAGTACAATTTAAACATTTGTAAATAGGGATCGTAAAACGAAATTAATAAACAAGCCTGTATATACTGAAGAATTTATTCACTCAAACTATAAACCCCTTTTTAGGCTCCATGCTGTTGCTTAGAATTACAGTTGGGGAAGTCAAAATAGGGATTTTTAGTTAGAATAGATAATTCCTACAATATCTCTAGCCTTGTTTCCTTCCCTTTTTTGCGATCGCTATTTGCAGGCTTTTAAGTTCTAAACGTCCTATTTATCTTTTTTGGCGTTTTTTTTATGCTCAACTATGGGCAAGAAATAACTTAATAAGTTAGCTAACGTTTTACACTGTATTTTTAATAAACATAGCTAGTAACTAGTTTATACGGTTCATACTGATTGGCTGTTGCTCTTAATTTTCTGATCGCTTTATTATATGAAATGTAGAATGTTAAGTTGCACCTCGAGATCGTGATGAAGATGTGTTTGAGAATACAGTGAGCATTTATTGTTTTTGTGAAATTAAGTGCTCTCAAATTATAAAGCATAGCTTTTGGAATATGTATTTATCTAGACGAAGTGACAGATAACACAAAGTGTATATCATGTTTCACTTGTAGAAAAGAAGCCTTTTCAAATAAAAATATGTTTAAAACATCTATTTAAATAAACGTTCATGTTTTTTAAATTAATTATTCTACGAATGTATGAAGTAGAACTAAATATTAATTGTACTGATTTTTTTTTATTCCTTCACTTCATACATAATATTATATAGTGCAAAAACATTGAGTATTTACATATTGAAGTCATCTAATGTTCATCTATTAATTCGTGGCTGACAATTCCAGTTTCACATTGTTTTTAATTAAGCTTTGTAAAGGAACACCAGATATGTGTAAGAAAGGTAACTTCGTTTACATTGAAATTATGATATTCTCAGCTCATGTAAACCACTAAAAAAATACAAATCGACTTTTCGATACCCGTTCGATCTGCATAGTACCTGATTTTGTGTTGTACGAAAGGTTTGGTTGTAATATACCAAGAATATTTTTGTAGACTAGTAAGAGAATAATAATAACAATTACAAATTGACCATTTTGAGCAAATTTCCTTTTCCCTGTAAGTCTGATATGCATGATTTGTTGTGTATTTTTATATGTTTACATCCTTAGCAATCAATATTAAGTGTTTCGTAGTGTTGGTTAAAACGAATCTTTACACATTAAGATGAACTTTGCCCGAACGTTCTATTAGGGTTTTGTGCGATTCCTTGCGACCCTTATGATGAACCACTATCGTTGTTTGTGATACTACATGGCTTAGATTTGAAAGAAATGCTACCACAGGTAAATTGATAAAAATCTGTACCGACTTATTCACTGTAACGTTGATTCTTTAAAGTTAAAAAATACTATATTCAAACAAGAGTGAAAGAATAAAATATTTTCTTTCAATCGTAAAAATGAATTTAAATTCACTACTACTTCATATTTCTATTCTGAGCCTTCTGTTCCTTCACTGAAGCTGGGTGAGCACCACGCGCTTCAGATGCACAAGCTGGCAGAGTATCCACATAAACTATACCCAGTGTAAACGTCATTTCATTCAGTAAAAATCTTTTATTACGGAGGGTCGTCCCACTTTTCCGTAGTTTGAAGCAAATACATGGATTACAAGTAATATCCCAATAGTTAGAACTAGCAGTACGAGAGTAGCCAATCAGCTTCAAATATTTTTTCTACGTAGAGATTCACAATCCTCACATTTAATGTAACATTCTTAAATAGTAATGTATTTCAATGTGTTATTTATCTTGAAACAGTTATCTTGTTTATATATATGTATGTGTGTATATGTGAGTATGCGAGCATAACCTAGTGGTAAAATGGTAAAACCTGGAAAGAAAAATATCGGATTAAAGATAAGGAAAATACTAGATATACTGATGTATCTCAGAAAGGCTGATATGGGTATTAACACTTTTACTAATAAGCAGGGAACAACGTTAATGTTTCTCGCCGGTACAGTGGTAAGTCTACGGATTTACAACGCTAAAACCAGGAATTCGTTTCCCTTCGGTGGACTCAGCAGATAGCCCGATGTGCCTTTGCTATAAGAAAACACACTCTCTTCAGGTTAATAAAAAGAGAGTTTGCAACTGACCGATGCCGGGCACGTCTTAGAGATAAAATTATAAACGAGTACGGGATTGTAGGGGGCGTTGCAGGTGAATGTTAGATTATTAATTATTGTTGGTATAAAGGTGTTTCTTATATTGGTTTTAATTGTTGTTTAAGTAGGGCTTTTTTTTCATTTTGCGTTTGTTTATATATGCTTTCCTACTTAGTATCTGAGTGTTTTCTACATAATTCTTCTTGTCATTCATGGCATGTGCACGTTTCACTGACGTCAAGACAGTACAAATTGCAACATGAAGCATTCCTTATGCGACATTATTTTAATGTCTACTGACAGGCAACAGACTACTTTATAATAGTTCGAGTAGTTAAAACAGATAATTCTCAGACGGCCTTTGGCTCCTTTTTAGGTGAAATAGTAATATATTAGTTAAGAGAGAGAGAGAGAGAGTGAAAAATACTTAAAGAAGCAAGAGATAAAAGGAAAACTGCTTGGGAATTCAAGATAGAGATTGTGTCAAAAAATTAAAGGTGTGGTGTAAAAGTGGACTGAAACACAATAAAAGAGGAAATGAAAAAAACATCCCATAGTACACACTACGTTTAAATAAAACAAATGACGTGAAATAATACAAAAGCAGGAAATGGAAACTGATGTGGAAAATTCAAGTAAACTGAGAGAGAAATCTGAATTAGAAAGAGAAATAATGTAGAGATAAAAGTTTAAGAAAAGAAGATATAAAGAAAGAAGGTTTGTAATTGTAAAGAATGAAAATAAGTTCTAGATATTAAAAATGTATGAACTGAAAAGAGTTAGTTAAAAATTAGATGACATTGGCAATAATATTAAACATTTTCAGAACATTATGTAGGCTGAAACAATGAGGTCACAATAAGTTAGTGATGGTAAGGATTTTAGCGTCTGCCACCAACAACTGGGTAAAAAAATTGAAACAGACAAAATCTAAAACATATAGTTTTCCACTTTTTAACTAGCAAAAGTTATTTTTTATAACATAAAAACCACTGAAAGACAGTAATATAGTGATGAGAATAATTATTATTGAAATCATAGTACAAAGTACCTATGGTTATCTTATTTAGCAAGCAGAAGGGCTTATGTGGTTAATTTACTTCAGTAACATGACAGTTGTCATCATAGGACTGAAATGAGGTGTTTACCGTTACAATAAACTTTGTTTAAAACTAATATGTATATATAATATTGTAAAGTTTTGATGACCTTTTGAGGAGGCACGGCATAACCAGGTGGTTAAGGCTCTCGACTAGTAATCCATGGCACGCGGCATTCGAATCCCTCCCACACCAAATATGCTTACTCTTTCAGTCGTGGGGGTGTTATAATGTGTCAATCAATCTCACTATTCGTTGGTAAAAGAATAGTCCAAGAGTTGACGGAGGGTAGTGATGCCTAGCTGCTCTCCCTCTAGTCTTACACTGCTAAATTAGGGATGGTTAGCACAGAAATCCTCGCGTAGCTTTGCGCGAAATTCAAAACAAACCTATTGAAGACCTATTTCAATGAACAATCCGAGTCATCATACATGGACTATGCTATCGTCTGTTTGATTATGAATCAGTAAACATTTCTTTTTGTTCTTTCACTGTTGAATTCAAACCTTATCTTTTTTTCATCAAAGAAATTGCTTTTGACATTCTTAAAAATGCTTTTAACATACAATAAAATGAAATAGAAATTAAAGACACAAAGAAGAAATTAAAATTCAGTAGCAAGAAAGAATAAAAGGTATAGGAATTAATAAAGACCATCGAAAAACAAAAAGTTTATTTACTTGGTTAACTGCTATATAGGCAACATAAATTGGATATAATTTTATGACGAATAAGAAGCAATAAGATTACTTGAAACAATAATCATTCAGTTGTAAAAAACAACACTGTAATAAGCTCATTAGGTTGTATAAACTAACATTGTTGTGACACTTTGATCATTAAGTTGTAAAATAGAATATTGTAGTAAACACTGATTATCAAGTGGTAAAAACAACAATGTAGTAAACATTCTGATTATTAAGTTCTAAAAAATACAATGTAATAAACAATCCATAAATTAAATTCTATAAAAAGACAATGTAATAACAATGTAGTAATGACTGTATTTATTATGCTGTAAAAACACATCACTGTTATGAACAATTTTAACATTAACGTGTAAAACCTATCCATATGATAAACACCTTCACCATTAAGTTGTAAAGCCATCAGTGTGGTAAGTACTATCAGAAGATATTCTTAGACTATTTTTCAGTCTGAATAAATCGCTAACAATATGAAAAAAAAGTTTTACTGTTATGTTTATTGCAAATTTTTTTATGTTGTATATTCGAACATAACTTGGAAATTAAGAAGAAAGAGCAGAAACTTTTTCTTGGAGAACTTTTCAATTACATACTGCAAATTCAGTATGAAATACACTGCTGGCCAAAATCTTAAGGGCAATGAACATAAAGAAAAAATATGCATTTTGCGTTGTTAGACTCAACCACTCATTTGAGTGGAGCCTCGAAAGATGAAAATAAAAGAAACGTTTTTAGGATTTAATAGAGTAAATGTGAACACTATGAAATCAGCCCAAATACTAGCTGGTCAAAAGTTTAAGACCATTCCAAAAATAATTTCTAAATGCTCAACAAGAGGTGTCAGTAGTGAGTTGTACGGTCGTCATTGCGAATAACTTCAAACATTCGCTTTGGCATGGTTTGCAGAAGGCTGGCTGGAATGTTATTCAAAGTGGTGAAGATGGCTTCACGAAGGTCATGCACTGTTTGAAATTGACGTCCATTTCTATAGAGTTCCTTTGCCATCCACCCTCAAACAATTTCAATGGGGTTCAGTTCGGGCGAACATGCTGGATGATCCATAAGAATCACGTTATTCGCCATAAAAATGTCCTTAGTTCTGCGGGCATTGTGGATTGCAGCGTTGTCCTGCTGAAAGATCCAATCATTTCCACACCAGCAAGAGCATTCAGTCAATAAGGATACTCTTTCCAATTGCCAATGTAGCCAGCTGCTGTTTGACGCTCCTGTATAACCTGTAGCTCCATTGTTCCATGGAAGAAGAAAGCACTCCATATCATGATGGAACCTCCTCCACTGTGTCTTGTAGAAAATGTCTCCGGTGGGATATCCTTATCATACCAGTAGTGCTGGAAAGTATCTGTATCATCCAGGTTAAATTTTTGTCATCAGAGAAAAAACCTTCTTCCACTTTTCTACGTCCCATGTTTGGTGCTTCTCAGCAAAGTTTAACCGAGCTGTTTCGTGGTGTGGAAGGAGGCGTGGCCTTTGAAGACGTTCACGGTGTTTAAAGTCTTTCTCTTGTAGATGCCGTTTTATTTTTTTTGAGTTGCATTACGCGACCGTAAGGACCTCAATCTGGTTTGATGATCAGCTGGTGTCTTGCTGGACAACCCGTCGAATTCTTCTGCTCAACGCCGGGGAAATTTTTTAGTCCGACTACTTGAAATTTTCGTTTCGTATCCCTCAGGGTCACTTAAGAAATTTGCAACAGCAGTTTTTACCCAATGCAACACAGGAGATGTCAGTGGGAGGTGCTGACAACGTAATGCTTGAACACAAATGACTAAATTTCGATTAACGCTTCGTTTCAGTATGGTCTTAAAATTTTGACCAGCTTGTATTTAGACTAATCTCATAGTGTTCAAATTTTCCTTAATAAATGCTAATTTTTTTGTTTTGCTCTCTCTTCTTATTTTCATCTTTCGAAGCTCTACTGAAACAAGTGGTTGAGTCTAATAACGCAAAATGCATATTATTTCTTTATGTTCATTTGCCTTAAGATTTAGACCAGCAGTGTATGTAATAATTTTATAATTATGTAACCTCATTGTTATGATAACATTTGGTAGAAAGTTTACTTTGTTTGATTCATAATTTGAATTAAATATGGTAATAATAATCAAATGTATTTCATCTAACGTACACATACACACACACACACACACATATATATATTTATACAATTGTTGATATATTACGTTTACTTCAGATTTTATTCGTACACATCATTTAATTTTTTTTCCTGCAAATGAATTTAAGGTTGCAAGGTTTTTCAGCTAGCACATTACTCTTACCTCACATAAAGGCGTGTACAACCTCATAGAATGACAGATTCTAACATCAACCTTGATAAGATGAATGACGAGAGTTCTTTTGATGAAGAGAACTGATATATTACTCAAAACTGCAGTTCTTAACTAGTATAGGTTTTTATCCAATGCTAAAAAACGTACTGTGTATTTTAAGACAAGCCAACATTTTAGTTTCAAAGGATTGAACGTTAAGTTACAAATTAATTCGACAAATAAATACACATTTTTAACAATAGTTACACAGCACAAACTCTGACAAACTTAAGATAATTTATCTACCATTAAAATATGGCTGACAATGCTAATTACTAGTGGAGTTTTTAAACAAAAGTTTAGTCGTAAAGCAAATGAACTAGAGGCAATACACAGAAATAGATCACTTGTCTTTTAAATAGTTGATTTACGAGAAACTCTAGCTGAGGTGTGTTGGCCGCCACAGCTTGTAGACGTCAGTGTAGGCCCTGTACTAACAAACATAAAGGTGACGAAGCACCAGGTAAGGACTCCGAGTTAATGTTAACAGAATAGTAGTAATCGCCTTTGTTTTGTGTTATTAATAGATAGTAGTAAAGTACAACTTATCCTTAAAAATAGTCCTTTTTTTACATTGATACATACTGAAAAAATGAAATTTTAAAAGTATCAATAGAAACAGTGTTCTTATTTCTTTCCTGTGTTTGTTTTGAATTTCGCACAAAGCTATAAAGGCTATCTGCACTAACCGTCCGTAATTTAGTAGTGTAGGATCAAAGGGAAGGCAGCTTGTTATCACCAGCCACCGCAAACTCTTTAGCTTCTCTTTTGTCAACGAAAAGACAGGGAGTCAACATTATCCATTGCCAATTCGTGGGCTGCCCTTGTTAGATAGAATTATAAAATTTGATTGTTATCTTTATAACGCACTGACAGCCCCAAAGTGTGGAAGACAATTTTATTTCAAGAAAACGGCACTCGGATCAGCTTTACACTTCGTCACGCTAACCACTGGTTAGCGATGTTGGTTTACATACGCTAATAAAAAATAAACATTTTATTTTTTGACAAGAGCATCAGAAGGTTCTATATTGTTTGGGTTGCAAGATGGCGACCGAAAAACAATCGCACGATCTCGGTGCGGGTAGTAAACACACACATAGTTCTTGTTTGTTTGTTTTTTGGAATTTCGCACAAAGCTACTCGAGGGCTATCTGTACTAGCCGTCCCTAATTTAGTAGTATAAGACTAGAGGGAAGGCAGCTAGTCATCACCACCCACCGCCAACTCTTGGGCTACTCTTTAACAACGAAAAGTGGGATTGACCGTTACATTATACACCCCCACGGCTGGGAGGGCGAGCATGTTTGGCACGACTTGGGCGCGAACCCGTGACCATCAGATCACAAAGCGCACGCCTTAACGCGCTAGGCCATGCCAGGCCTTACATAGTTCTTAATGGCAGAGTTATAAAACATGTTGCGATGAGATGGATAGTCCATACACGAACTAGCGTTAGCGAAAATTACCAAAATTTGTTACTAGAAGGTGAACAGTTCTATATAGTGTCTTCAAATACGCTGTATTCAACTTTGATTAACGTAAATTGCAGTATTTTTCTAAGACATATTCTTTTGCATGATCTTAATTCTTTATTCGTTTGTCAATTTCGCGTAAAGCTACACAAAGGCTATCTGCGCTAGCCCTACCTAATTTAGCAGTGTAAGACTAGAGAGAAGGCAGTTAGTCATCACCACCCACCGCCAACTCTTGGGCTACTCTTTTACCAACGAATAGTGGGATCGACCGTACCTTATACCGTCCCCCACGAATAAGAGAACGAGCATATTTGGTATGACGGGAATTCGAATTTGTGGCCCTCAGATTACGAATCGGGTGTCTTAACCACCTGGCCATGCCGGTCTCGTATCCTTGTTGTAAAGCGTTGTATTTTAAAATTTCACTTTGCTATTCAAATCAACACGTAAAATTAGTTTTTAGTCATCACATTTTAACTAAATTTGTATTTTGTATCTATATTTTAATTCATGGCTCATGCGTAATTTTCCAAATATCATTCTAATTTATAGTCTGCGTTGTTCTAAAAAGTGTTGTTTGCTATATGAACCTAAATCTTTGAGACTGTATTTATGCCCCGCATCACAAAATGTTCAAATGAAATTGATGTTTTGCAGACAGTACGAGTGTTTGAATCCATATTTCCAAATCGGATTTTTCATTTTCCTTACATCCCTGTCTTACTTAATTATTATAAACTTTAAGTTGTATCCTCTAGTTATTAATCAGCCAAATTATGTAACATACAAATAAAATGTACTGAACCATTAAATTAGGTTATCACGGTATTACCTAAAGGATTTTTTTTCGTCTTATAGTGCAATTATATATATATAACACAATATACCTTGTATGTTAAACGCTGTTTAAAATATGTCAACGGGGTTCATAATAGAACGAACCAAGACGAGAGAGTGACAATTTGAAACACTTCCCTACCAAACTGTTGTTATCTGTGAATACAAATCTAATATAATGAGGAGGTTTAATGATGAGTTACAGCATTTCTTTATGAGTGATGATGTAGTTTATCATGATCCCTTACATGGAGAGAGAGTCAACACCACCAACCACTTGTTTGATGCAAAGTACATGTTAAATGTGTCGAATTCACATATTTTTATTTTTGTATAAATAATCAGGGTTCAGAATTCAATTATAATAAATACATTGTTTGCATTTCAATCTTTATTTTATATTTGTTAAATGCAAAACCTCACTTCCAAGATAACTCGACCATCCAGCTCTCTCTTTAAGAAGTGACTGAAAATTAATTTGGTCTATAAATAAAATATGTTAACGTAGTAGAGCGCATAAGTGATGCACTAACAGCTGTTGGAACCTGGATGTAAGAAAAAGTTAAGACTTGATTATGAATAAAAGCCAATAGTTTTTACAAAGTTTATCACGTTCTTTGTAAATCCTTTCATATTTTCAGATGATATATGAATACATTTTTAAAACTCAAACAGAAACCTTACGAATGAATTGTACACTGCAATACGCCAGGGTCTCAACGATCCTATGTCCAATTCCATGTTAAAGAAGAGAGTGTTCACCTTAATTCTGAACATAACCGCACTAAACGTGGAAGAAATATGTTTTCACACTTTCTTTAAACACATTTTGGGGCCGTTGGGGCATGTATTAAGATCAGTAAACTGACGTATGTATCATATATAAAATAGTATTACTCATTAATACCTGATTCTTGTAAGGTTATTAAGATGTTTCCTTTATGAACGATGGAATCACTGATGTCCACTGGAAGCACAAACACGAATACTGTCCTCAGTAAGACCAGACTGAACACTATTTTTGGCTGTTTTCAACAGTGATCATGCTTACCCGAAGATGCTTATTTTTAGTTATATTATTTTGCGAGTTTTATACAGTACAAACTAACTTATAGAGACTGTTTAGAAATGACAAACGACTTATGAGGTCATTACAGGTGTTTGACATTTACAGACTAAGATAAGATGTGCATTTGAATCGATACCGAACGGACAGAACTATTAGGAACACGTTTTGGTATTATTGTCTTGATACATCTAATTCCGGATAAGGAACTATAGCAACTGTTCTGCTAACTTTTGTATGCCTAACACATAGCAATGATGCGGACAGTTAGGAAGTAATTTAGAAAAGTTTGTCAAGCAACAAAAGGAAAACTAATTCTCCATGGCTATGTTGTCATTTAAGTTACAACTGAATGCATTATGGTCATACATCTTTGTTTTTTATGACATTAGTTTTTCACAAAGTAAAAAGTAACCATTGTGAGAAATAAAATGCACAAGATATAAAGATTTGTCGATTAATCAAACACTTTGAATCCCTATTGAATAACAAGCTAGGATTAATCAGTTGATGTAATAGAAAAAGACTGTTATAAACTCTAGTAGTTTTATAGTTTTAGTTAAAGACAAAAGGATGGTAATTCCAGTTGACTGTGCCATTGTCTATTTCTGTTTTTAAGAATATGTCTCTAGGATAATGTACAACATTTAAAATATCGAGATTAGAAAACTATGCTGATCTACGTAAAGAATAAAATTAATTAGTAACAAAAGGGATCGTGATTTAGGCAAAATAATTGTTTTTGAGGTAAACTACTGAATACAGGAATAGTTCATCAATATACATGAAAACATTGCTACTAGAGTTAACGAACCAAATAATCACATTTGTTTTACAAAGTAAAGCTAAAAGTATGTGTGTATTATTAATTACTCGAATGTCTTGATGTTGGTTCATAAAAAAAGTAAAATGTCTGTGAAGCAAATAAGATTCGAGAAGTTCATGTATTAAAATAGAAAGGGGACGTTATTGACGTATGGTAGGGTTTAACAGGATTTAATTGAAACAGAGAACAATAATTAGCTTTATACAGATCAAACATTAACATTAATTTGTAAGGAACACCCGTTTCCTTCTACTATCTAATTTAATTTCGCTGTTTTAACATACTGAACTCTGACTTTTCACTATTTTCATGTTGTTCGAATTTTCTTATTGTGCTATTTCTTCTCCTCCTTTTTCTGGAGAACTCTACAGACCCTGCACAGATTATGTTACAAAATAAGCAAAATGAATTTGTGAACAAATAAAACATGAAATGTTAATAATAGTCAATTTTAGTTTTTGATCATTTATCACCTCTGTACAAAATTCATAGTTCAGTTTTGCATTTAAACGCAATAATTTAAATGTTAAAATAATTTTTCTGAAATAATTCAGTTAGTTACTAAGGCAATAGTTTGATTTGTTTGTGTTCTTCACATTCTACAATAAAACAAAGTTGTATGTTGTTGTTTTGAATTTAGCACAAACCTACACAAAGGGATATCTGTGCTCTGCCCACCACGGGTATCGAAACCCGGATTTTAGCGTGCAAGTCCGCAGACATACCGCTGAGCCACTGGGGGTACAAACAAATATGTAACAAAACATTGTCGGTTGTACAAAAACAGCAAAACAATTATTTATTTTCCACTGTCGTAACCTAACTCGGAGAATATGAATCCGTTTTAAAGTCATTAATAAGGATAACCTTTAACAAGTTAAAATATTTTTATTCTTAACGCCGATTAGGGATGAGCTACGCCATTCAAGCACAGTGATTGTACAACGTAATCGGGACAGTAATATCTTGTCTGATGATAAGTTTCATTCATTATAATTTAAAATTGTTTATCATTACATATCTTACAATTACAATTAGTCTCCTGTGACTTTACCACAAATTGCATAACTTTTGTGAAAGTCACTCAGTTTCTTGTATATTTTTAATTCTTTCAGTGATTGGTATAATGAACTGGTATCTTAGCTTTCAGGGTTCAAGTTAGGTTGGTGAAAAAAACAAAACGTTACGCACTGAACTTTTGTTTTTTGGGTGCGTTATATAAGTGACGGTCAAATTAACTATTTTCATTATAATAATAGTAATTCAAGTTTGTTTGTTTGTTTTGGAATTTCGCACAAAGCTACTCGAGGGCTATCTGTGCTAGCCGTCCCTAATTTAGCAGTGTAAGACTAGAGGGAACGCAGCTAGTTATCACCATCCACCGCCAACTCTTGGGCTACTCTTTTACCAACGAATAGTGGGATTGACCGTCACATAATACACCCCCACGGCTGGGAGGGCGAGCATGTTTAGCGCGACGCGGGCGCGAACCCGCGACCCTCGGATTACGAGTGCACGCCTTAACGCGCTCGGCCATGCCAGGCTAGTAATTCAACAGTGGGTAGTTTTAATAGTAGTCTCTCCTTCACTTTGTCTCAACAAACTTATAAACAACCATCACAGATAGCTGTTATAGAGATTTTTGTAAAACTTAACAGAATAAACAAATCTTACAGTACTTTTAATTGCAGACAGTCCAACAGCATTAATATCAAATAAAATTTAGCAATAAGGAAATTCTTAATTAGATTTTTTTTCTACATTTGTGTACAACTTTAGTGGGAAAACTACGGCTCTTGTAATAAATATTTTCATATCTTTCATGAGATTTTGAACGAAACCAATCACAATGTTTTTAAAATTATGTTATTGGCTGCAAATATAAAACACATACATCTATTTCATGATCTTTTTTTAAACATTGTGACTTGTTTTGATCTTCATAGCAAATACAGACACCTGCTTTTGCTCTGTGTGCCGCGAAGAATCGAGTTTCGAATTTTAACGCTTTAAGCCTGTAATCTTGTCGCTGACCTACCAGAAGACTTCAGATTCTAAACGTCCATATTTTAAACAATATATTTGTAACTAGCTTTCTTAATGTTTACATATATTTGGGTGTGATTTCAATTGGTTATTGTTAAGAAGAGAGCTACACAATAGGCTAGTTGTACCCTACCCATTAAGGTATTGAAACCTGAGTCTTAGCGCCCTAAGCCCCTATAGTTACCACTAGAAAGGGGGATTTTTAAATGAGACATATTTCATTTTAAAGAAAGCTCACGTATCTAGTTTTAATCTTTTGTGTGTGTTTGTTTTCTTTAAAATAATTCAAACACTGAAGTAGTAATCAGTTTGGAAAGTTTTGAGAACAATAAAACTCGAAAGGAACTATTGTGTTTTACTTTTTAGACTTACGGGTTAACTGTTGTAGAATCCTGAAGAGAAGATTAAAAGCCTGGAGCATGTTGAATTGCTATTCTAAATAAATAACTATTTATATATTTTATCTCTTTAATAAATATCGAATATAATATCTTTCAAGGCTGAAACGACTATTGCCTACTATAGCCATGATTGGTATTGTTATTGACTCGTTTCCGAGTCAATAAATTCAGGAAAAAGGTTACAACTAGATTTTTAAACTTTTTTCCCTAAAAATGAATTGTTCTATGTGAAAAGAACAATTATATAAGTTAGAAAAATCTATTTGACTCGCGAAATGTCAGAAATGACAAATGGTGTATAAATACATAATTATCGTTAAAAGCTAGCAATTCGAAATAAACCATTCTTTCAATACTTTAAGAAACTGATGAGTTTTGCAACAAAATATTGTTGTACTTGTATCAGTGAAAGTAACAATAAAACAATTAAGTTAAGCACAAAGCTACAGAATGAGCTCTCTGTTCTCTGCCCACTACGGGTATCGAAACTCGATTCCTCGCCTTGAAATTCTGTGGACATACCGTTATGCCATGATAGAGTGCACTCATCACCCATCCAAAACTGTTGTCACTAGTTGGTGATCTATAAATATGAAAAAAACAACTAATATTCTAATGAACTTGACTCATTTATGCTCAATTTAAATAAGCAATTCTTAATACAATTAATCTATTACAAACGTGACTGAAGAGGCAGCATAGAAACTCTTACTAATAAATGTTTGATCAGTTACGGTAATAAATCGTATTATATTCAATATCATGTAAGTGAAAGTCTAAAACTGAGATTTACAAGTAACAAAAATACTCCATTTGTACGGCTGAAAACTCAAGAATAATAAAATAACTCACTGAGTATTCCGTACAAATAAAAATAACTGCTGGTACGTGGTATAATTATATTTACCTGAAATGTTACAACTTGAAATAACATTGCTTATGATATGAATTTATAGATTTAAAATCTTTGAGAAAGAACCTTCAAATGGGTCGTACTTATATAATCATTTTAGAACAGCATACGAGTAATTATTTAGAAAATAGCTTTTATCTTGTGAAAATATGACGAAATCGGCCCGGCATGGCCAGGTGGGTTAAGGCGTTCGACTCAAAATCTGAAGGGTAATATTTAAAATGTTACAGATTTTTATTACATATCACATAAGTGCTTTCATTTGGTTTGGTTTGTTTTGAAATTCGCGCAATGTTTCACGAGGGCTATCTGCGCTAACCATCCCTAATTTAACAGTGTAAGACTAGAGGGAAGGCAACTAGTCATCACCACCCACCGCCAACTCTTGAGCTACTCTTTTAACAATGAATAGCGAGATTAACCGTCACGTTATAACGCCTCGCGACAGAAAGAGTAAACGTGTTTTGTCTGACGGTGATTCGATCCCTTATCTTCAGATTACGAGTCGAGGGCCTTAACCACCTGGCCTATGATTCTATACCCGTTTACACATTCCAAAGTTGTGTCTGCGCATTTATTTGTTGTTCATAATTATCTCTTAAATATAAAAATAAATCTCACCCCCATACAAGTGCAGGTTTCAGTATTTACTTCTTATACTCTACATTACACAACCTATTTTTCAAGAGGAAAATAATAAATAATTACTCGCTAATCAGTGTGAATATTCACAGACTGGTCTTATTATATTAAGCCCGGCATGGCCAGGTGGTTAAGGCACTCGACTCATAATCTGAGGGTAAGGAATCAAATCTACGTCACACCAAACATGCTCGCCCTTTCAGCCGTGGGGGCTTTATAACATGCCGGTCAATTCCACTATTCGTTAGTAGAACAGTAGCCCAAGAGTTGGCGGTGGGTGATGATTACTACCTGCTTCCCTCTAGTATTATACTGCCAAAATAAGGACAGCTAGCTCAGGTTGCTCTAGTGTAGCTTTGCGCGAAATTCAAAACAAACAATTAACGTCTAGTGATAAATGTAAAATTATTCAACGTCTATTGAACTTAAATGAAATTCATTTCAAATTTCAGTCTGAATGCTAAATTGTTTGTTTGTTTTTGAATTTCGCACAAAGCTACTCGAGGGCTATCTGCGATAGCCGTCCCTAATTTTGTGGTGTAAGACTAGAGGGAAGGCAGCTAGTCATCACCACCCACCGCCAACTCTTGGGCTACTCTTTTACCAACGAATAGTGGGATTGACCGTCACATTATAACGCCCCCACGGCTGGGAGGGCTAGCATGTTTGACGCCAACCCGCGCCCCTCGGATTACGAGTCGCGCGCCCTACGCACTTGGTCATGCCAGGCCCTGCTAAATTGTGCAGTATACACACGATTTCACTCATTTTATGAGAAATGATAGGCCTGGCATGGCCGAGCGCGTTAATGCGTGCGCTGGTAATCCGAGGGTCGCGGGTTCGCGCCCGCGTCGCGCTAAACATGCTCGCCCTCCCAGCCGTGGGGATGTATAATGTGTGGTCAATCCCACTATTCGTTGGTAAATGAGTAGCCCAAGAGTTGGCGGTGGGTGGTGATGACTAGCTGCCTTCCCTCTAGTCTTACACTGCTAAATTAGGGACGGCTAGCACAGATAGCCCTCGAGTAGCTTTGTGCGAAATTCCAAAAACAAACAATTATGAGAAATGTCAAATGTTGTTAACTTATACAAAGAGAGAGAATAAGTTTAGTTATGTTGTAAAAAAGCAAAACAAACACGATATACAAGTTTTTTTTTTATCAATAAATGAACAAAAGAACAAATGAAATATAACAGGAACAAATTTATATTTAAAAAATAATCGTCTTATGCTAGGGAGTGGTGATATAACTAATTCCATCAAATCGATAATCTGGAAACAAACCGTTAACTTTAAAAATTTAAAATTATTATTGAACCTATATTTATACACTTAGTTTCCATCGTTTATCTTAAAGAAAAACGTTTTATTTATACAATTAAACTAGAAACAAACCAGATAATTTTAATATCGGATCTTTTGTTCTGAATGTTATGAATGCAGACATAATTCCAGAACAAGAAATTTCGAAGAATATGTTGAGTAACTTCAGTGGCACACGCTAGAATGATGCTACGTATATCTTTACTTTCCTCTTGAAAGTAATGACGTGTTTGCGTGATCGGGCCTAATGCAAATTCATCCAAACGACAAAAAAAAAGAATTAAAGTAACACTATGAAATATTGTGAAAAGAGAATCTGCTTGCATATGGTTTTAATTACACAAACTTTGCAGATTTATACAACATATGCATGAAAGTGCACAAAAATAACATTGATCATGTCTGGTTTTAGTCATAAGCATTCTATCATAAAGCAGCCACTTTACAAAATCAGAATACCTAATTAATTTGGTGTGGCTGGAGGATGCAGAACTTGATGACAGAAATCTCAGCTTTTACTATCGAAATGAAATAACCAATAGAAAAGTTCATGGTATTTTGCGGTTTGTATTTGTCTCCAAAGTCTCCGGATTTATACTGGTATGAACCGGGTTTCATATATCAGTCGTGGGCATAGCAAAGACAGTCCTTTCTGTAATTTTATGTAAAACAAACAAACTTCCATACACACTTACATTATTTGTCTTTAGTGTTTAACAGTCCTTCATTATGTCTTTGTGGCACTTTTTAACAGCATACATTATCCATCCACTTCATCCCATAAGATAGTTAAAGTATTTAATATTTCAGCCAGCATTTTTTCTCATAACAAAGATTAAAGCAAAAGATGATAATATTATCAATGTGCTAGTCTAAATCAAAGAGAAATGACAAAAAAATCAGGAAAAATGCTTAATTACTAATTAAATGACGTTTCTGTTCATGCTTTCTTTAGGATTTGAGCATAATTCTTGTTCTTTATGTACATATATTAAGTAAATATCTTAATGTTTATAAGTATTAATAAATATTTTATATTATGTAAATACAAGACGTGAAGCTGAAACGTTTACTAGAGGATTTCAATTATTCGAATCTTATCTGTTATTTATAATACTTTAGTTAGCATTTCTTATTCTGAAGTAATTCCATTCTGTTACTGTACCTAGGATAGTATCTAAGAATATAATATATCAGAGTAAAGAGCTAGTAGAACGAAGTATTAGTTTAAGAACCTCGAAAAATCAAATATTATTTTATGGGCCTTAAAGTGTGAAGCATTAATTTAGGATCTACAAAGTGAAGTATTAGTGAAAGGACCTAAAAAATAACGTACTAGTAAACAGACCTAGAATAACAAAATATTAGTTTAAGAATTGCAAAAAAAGGGTGGATTGTCTTGAGATCAGTTTCTCGGGCTGCGGGCTGGAAGTCCAAGTTTTGAGCTGTGACATACTGTTAAGCATTCTAGCACTTTAAACTGTACGAGAGTTATAATTATGATTATCAAACTACACTATTCAGATAAGAGTAACTACATAGGCAGTTGTCACTGCTGATTGGTTCCACTCCTTCCGTTCAGTATTTCTATATAATAAACAGTTATGTCTGAATCTTGGGTCTATGAGTTGCATAAGATGCAATTTAGGTTAAATATCCAAATATCTATAGAAATGTAGCATTAATACTTTATTTAATTTCAAAAACTAAATTTTTATATTTCGTAATCACAAAGTAATAACCAATTATTTTAATTGAAACCACATTATATTTAGAATAGAGCTTAATAGAAATATTATAAAATCGTTGTTTTTTGTTCTTCGAAATCTCCGTATGTGGTATGTTTTATGATCATATTTGTTCGTTTCTGGACACGATTTAGAGGCTCATAGAATGCCTCTGAGTACAAACCTTTAGCTCAAAGCTCTATCATTTCTTAATCGATTTGAGATCTAATTACAGTTTTGGACTAAGGAGGTCAAACACTTTCCATTGATGGTATATGTGTAAAAACAGCTGGTGTGGGTAGAGAAAGCATTATATAGAGGTGCGAACAACGTTTCGACCTTCTTTGGTCATTGTCAAGTTGACAAAGGAAAAAAGGGTTACTGACCGATAGCTGATCACATGTTTGAAGGCGGTTGTGCAATTGTGTAATTATTTAGTGTTTGGGTGTTTTCTATGGCTATGTTGTATTTATTTGATTTGCAGTGTTTGAAAACGTGTGAAGGTGGCATTTTGTGTTCTTCAAAGGAACACCTTTATACCTATATTAATAAACATAATCCAACATTTAAGCACGCCCTCTACATTCCTACACTCAATTACACAACCACCTTTAAACATGTGGTCAGTTACCGCTTTTTTTCTTTGTGAACTTGACGATGGCTGACGAAGATCGAAACAAAGTTTGCTTTACTACGTGGTGCTTTCTCTATCCATACCAGCCGTTTTTACCTATACAATTTTCTCTACAAGTGGGTTTTCTCGTCATCACGGATTATTTCCATTGATATATTTGACAACGCACAATGTGTCGTTGAAAGACTTAATCCTACCTAAAATAATTTCAATTTGAGGGCATGCTGGTAGATATTCTGATGACTAATAAAATTGAATCGGGTAAACGCCTTATTTCCACGCTTTCTGTTGCTGACACACAAAAATATAGTTAATACAAAGGAACAAAAAAGTTTCATAGATTAATTTACCCCAATCATGCTTAAAGGAATTTTAAGTGCTGCAGTTATAAAGGATTCTCTCTTAGGGTCTCTTTAAAATCCAGGGGAATTTTTTTTGCTTATGTCTTTATTTATTTCGACTACTTCATATCTATCTACCTCTTTATCGATAGGCCTGGCATGGCCGAGCGCGTTAAGGCGTGCACTCGTAATTCGCGGGTTCGCGCCTGCGTCGCGCTAAACATGCTTGCCCTCCCAGCCGTGGGGGTGTATAATGTGACGGTCAATCCCACTATTCGTTTGTAAAAGAGTTGCCCAAGGGTTGGCGGTGGATGGTGATGACTAGCCGCCTTCCCTATAGTCTTACTCTGCTAAATTAGGGACGGCTAGCACAGATAGCCTTCGAGTAGCTTTGTGCGAATTTCCAAAAAAACAAACAAACAAAACTCTTTATCGATAGGTATTGTCGTATAATGAAACTAAAAGTCGTTTATTTCATTTTACTTTATTTATTCTGTATACCTCTGTTTCCAGTTAGTTTCCAAACTCTAAACTCAAAATTCAAAGTTGTAAAGACAATAAGCAATATTGCTTAACACGAAAAGGTAAAAGTAATAGGTATACAGTAATTGTGATTCTGTCCTGCATTGTTTGATAAAAAAATATATATACTGTACAATGAATAATTATTGTGGTTACTTAAGAAAAACTTAAAACTGTGTTTCACAAACACATGTGCAAGTGTACGAACACCTACACAACACATATTCTTAAAGGAAAAGATTTTATTATAAGAGAATAACAACAATCCTCAAACTGAAATAACAACTGAATTGAAACAGTTGGTACGTGTTTTACATATATTAACCTAATATAAATATTCCTAGAGAAATTGAACTAATTTTATTCTCATTTGTCTCTTCATATACTCTTACGTATTCTTACACTAATAACGTTTTAGACAACAAATACTGAGGCAAGTTTATTTCCTAGAAAAATTAATTGAGTCCTTGATACATTCACATATTTTATAGAGATAAACTTAAATATTTACTTGTAGATGGTTTAGCGATTGCAAGCCATAGAAAGCAAACACTTAAATTTATAAAAGTTAAAAAAGTAAAATCGATCTGTCAACTGCAAGGATTATTAGTTCCGGCGGAACAAGCTCTTTATTCTCACCATAATGATTTTCAACTGCAGTTTTTATCCAATTACGAATTCCGTGGTTTAGAAATCTTCTTTTCTTCTGTTTATACAATAAAACATAAACTTTTTTTAATGATCATTTTATAGTTTATGTAATATTCTAAATTGTTTTACTTAATAGAACGATACTGTGCTATCCTAATCAATATAGGAAGACATTTTCACTTATGATAAATTAACTAAAGATAACTTTTTTCAGACATCAGTATGGGATGCATAATTCCAACTATAATCATACGAAACATAGTTGTTTAGTTACTTTAGGTATTCCAGTGTATCATTCAAGCATACTGAGCATTTTTTAACATAAACATTTTTTGAAATTTCGGTCCATATTAAGCATGTATCTTACCATAGAATGATATTCAATTAATCTACAAATTTTCTCTTGTTCTGCTTACCTTTTAAACTGGGTTATTCAATTTAGACCTCTGCCTTTTCTTTTAGGAAAGGTTCTTATAAAATAGAGTGTACTTTTTAAAAATAAACAGTTATCTTACAAACTGAAAAGTCTGATGATAAATTAAGGTTACACAAATCTTCATTTAGAAGTGAGGGTGAGCGTCAGCCATGTGGATTGTCAATGAGTCTGAGAAAACTGACATTTAATAGATCCATACAGAATATATGCTCAGTTTCTCTATAATGTGCAAAGTGAGAGCTCTCCAGTAAAAATTCTACACAATAAACTTGTTTTAATCTGTTGTTTTGTTTTAATGAATAATAAAATATTTCACTGTGCTATAAAACTAAACAAACTTAACTTTTCATTCGCCCATGTTCAAGATTCACAAGAGAAGTCCCAGAAATAATTTTATCTACAATTGCAAACGATCTGTATAAAAAATTAATTTGGTTCAGTTTCCTTTCAGGTAAAGAAAACTTAAATTTTGTTCAATAAAACACATTTTCTTGTGACCCTTCTGTTATTTTTTTATTTCTATCCAATTACTCTAAAGGAAAACTGCATATCTGAAGATATCATTGAGTATGTAGGAAGGAGAAATTTTGAGACGTGACAAGATTGGTTTTCGCCGATTGTCACTTTGTTTCTCTCATCAAATGTACTTTCCTGTGCTCTTCTGAAGCCTGTGTTGCTTAGTTAAACTTAGTATATGAGGAAATGGATTTTCCATGAGTCAAATAACACATGACTTAGAGGAATGTGGATTATGGCAATTCAAGCTGAATGATGAAGCAGAGTTAAAATAGCTGTCAACACTCACGACGGTTTGTAGAAGTTTTGCTGTTAAGTTTTTCTTTATGATGTCTGCTACTCTTAACTATCACTGGGCTGTCTGAAGATATATAATATATATGGCCCGGCATGGCCAAGCGTGTTAAGGCGTTCGACTCGTAATTTGAGGGTCGCCGGTTCGAATCCCGTTCGCACCAAACTTGCTCGCCCTTCCAGCCGCGAGGGCGTTATAATTTGACGGTTAATCTCACTATTCGTTGGTAAAAGAGTATTATCCCAAGAGTTGGCGGTGGGTGGTGATGACTAGCTGCCTTCCCTCTAGTCTTACACTGCTAAATTACGGACGGTCAGCGCAGATAGCCCTCGAATAGCTTTGCGTGAAATTAAAAAACAAACAAACAAAAAAATTAACTATTTTATACAGTCTACTCTAAAGGGGTGCAGTGTGAAAGATGAATAGTTTTTCTCAACTTAACTACTCATTGGATTTTTTGCTCAAACCCTGAGTATGATACCTAAGCAGTTATGAACAAATGATTTGAGATTAACACCAAAGAAGTTTGTGCCTATGTATATACATATGAAGATTATCAGTCATATAGAGAGAATAAATGGAGTCATAATTGGTCTTTCAAAAATCATAATATTATAGAACTAGCCTAATCCTGTGACCAAAGCAGAAAAAAAGGCAGTTTTGGGGTTTTGTACAATATTATTCTTATTTGTGATAAACTATTCCATGTTTTACATAACCATATTTTACATTTTACTAAATTTCATCACACTTTAGCATTGCTGTTGCTAAAGTACACTAAATGAAAGCTTCAGTGTTGAATTATCTAAGACTGTGATTTCTTGTTTGCTTGCAAAGCCAAAACGTGAAATATAAGCAATACTATCGCAGTTGTAGGATGAAGTGGAAGGTATGATTGTGTGTTTTTCGTACCTTTATGACTCCTAAACAAAGAAGGCATAAGAGAGAAAGAATTGTTTGCATTTGTATTATGTAGACCAAATTATTAAATTCTGTCATTGAATATGCCATGGAGGCATTATAATGTGACCGTAAATTCCATAATTCACTGGTAAAAGAGTATCCCGAAAGTTAATGGTGGATGGTGTCAACTATCTGCATTCCTTCTAACATATCACTTCTAAATTAGGGATAGTTAACATGGATAATTTTCGAATATAACTTTGTGCAAAACTAAAAATAACACAAATAAACAGCAAATATGTTTATATGTATGGTAGAAAGCTCACTATTTGGGTGAAATAAATGTCATTGAAGTGACTTACAAACTTTCAAAATTTTGAAGGGATAATTACGCATTAGATTACAATGTTGCAAGATTATGAATTTATTGCATTCACGAAGGCCCAAAATACAGAAATTCTGACATATTGTCTTATCACAACGTAAAATATTATCTGTTCATTAAACGTCCTAACACTGGACATCTTGTGGTAGTCAAACCATTGATGACACAGTGACAAAAAGCTATTTAGTACTAGATTTGATAGTAACTAGATTCTACGCATTTTAGAAGCTCTGGATAAAGCAATTCATGGATCTCAAGCTATTACAGGTTCTCATTGTCATGCAGTAAGGTGAGCATGTCAGTATAGATTAGTGAATGCAGAAACTGTATAAACACTGAAAAACAAGTAAGATGTGCTGTATCATTGTTATCAACTAGTGTTGCAGGTGATAGTCTACAGATTTCTGAGGTAAAAAAATTCTTGGGATGTCAGGTAAGGCGAGAACCGGAAGATACTAAGGTGCCACATGTACTCGTGTTAATGCATAATGGTGATTTCAATGGTAGAATTTCGATAGATACATCAAGCAACAGTGTCAAAACTGTAATATTATACTTTTAAAAAGAAAATCTAGAATGTATAGGGTAAACTATGGTAGAAAATAATTGGATCTTCTTTGCATAGAACATCCCAGGATGAACGAAAGTAAAAGGATATGTTGTGGTTATTACTGATTACTTCAACTTAAAAAACAAGGTTTATTTATCAGTCACCACTTTAGAAAACATTTATTGCCGTTGTTTTGGTTGGTCAGTATGTACCGAGATTTTGAAAACCAAATTTTAAATACTAAGAAATTTAGACCAGAAGTTTGGATAAGTTTACGAATGACTCATTCTTAACATGGCGAGATGACAACAGCAAACTACAAGAATTTTCAACTTATTTAAGTAGTAAACAGCCATCAACTCAATTCACGTGTGAAATTTAAAAAAATAATGTCATGTTTAAACGTTTCTGTGTAAAAAGAAACAGAAGGTAACTTAGAAACACCAGTTTATAGAAAACCATTTGCTGTCATTTTGCCGTCATGCAAAAAAATCATGTCATATAAAAACTTTAAAAATCTCTACATTTTACACATATGTTTATATAGCTTTAAAATATGTTCAAGACAGGATGATTTAAATAACAAAGTTGTTGTTATTTACGTATTTTGCTACTGAACGAAGATTTGAACCAAATATAGTAGACAAACCTCTCAAGAAATTTAACAAAGATGTACATATGGTTAAAACTACCAGATTAAGATATATTTATGAAAAAAAAACTGAAATGAAACTTTAGATTTATTTTATATTCCCGTGTTGAACAAGTCAAATATATAAAGTATTTAAAAATCATAAGAATGTTTATCCTTTCTTCCAACCCATAAATAAGATTAAAGACATGATAGGGAATACTAAAGATAACATATAATTGATAGATAAAACGGATATTTAAGTTCATAGCATTAAATATTAGAAAAACGTTGGAAATAATGAAATACGTAAAAGAAATAGAGATGAAGGATCAGCCAATACGTTAATATACGGAGAGATTTATCATAAAAAGGAAGGTTGTTTTGAATTAAGCACAAAGCTACACTAGGGGATATCTGTGCTCTGCCCACCACGGGTATCGAAACCTTGTTTTTAGCGTTGTAAGACCACAGACATACCGCTGAGCGTCTGGGGGGGCTGAAAAAAACAGTTGACAAGGGATATATGCGACAAATAGTGGAGTAATGTGATAAAGGATAACAATATAGAGTATGTGTTGTAACATTTTGCAGTTTGTGAAGATCACGTGAATCACGTCGAAACGTGTACATGTAGAGTGCCATTATTAAGTGCCTTAATAATGTTTTAACTTGTGTAAATATACTCTTCAAAAAAAGAAACGCAAAAAGCAAAATTGAGGCAAATTATTAAGAACTTTATTCCGGGTAGTTTTGTATTAAATGTGTGAAACTTTGCACATTTACTGATAAACATCCAAAGTCTGCAAAGGCGAAGTCCACGCTCACTAGTTGAAGTTTAACGTCACTCAACGTCAATAACGAGTATGCCTCCTGTGAGGATCAATAACTGCTTGGCATCTCCTGCCCATGGAAGCGATGAAATGACGAATCACATCCTGTGGAATGGCTGTCCACTCAACCTGCAAAGCTGCTGCAAACTGAGGTAGAGTCTAGGGTTGAGGTTGTCGCCGTTGCAGACGTCGGTCCAACTCGTTCAAAAGATGTTCGATGGGGTTTAAATCTGGTGATCTGGAGGGCCAGGGAAGAACGTTGATGTTGTGGTGTCTCAAGAAGACAGTGGTGAGTCGGGCTGTGTGAGGACGAGCGTTTTCATGTTGAAAAACGTCGTTGACGTTCACCATGATGGGTTGCACATAAAGCCTAAGAATCTCGTTGACGGTTGCGTACGGAGTGATCAAAAATCCTACGCAGCCCTGGTATAGTTGAGGCAGTAGACGTGGCAGTGGTGGTCCTATCCCGAAGGTGACGTAACTGGATGTAGCGATCTTGTGCGGGCGTGGTCACACGAGGTCTGCCAGATCGTGGACGGTCACAAGTTGATCCATGTTGTTGGTGACGATTCCATAGCCTTGTGATGGTGCTTGGGTGGACATTCACAGCTCTGGCAACATCTGATCGAGATTCGCCTGCTTCCAAGCGACCAATGGCGTTGTTGCGTTGTTTGTGCTTTAGTCAGTCTTGGCGTAAATGTATTGTGTGTCGGTGGCTTAACACTGAGCTATGGAAACCAAAAATCTGTCAGTTTTATAAGAATTTTGCACACGTTGCACTTGCAGAACATGCAGATCTCTCAAACAAATTTATTGGACACGAATGCGTTTTGGCGAAAAATCCGAAGTTTTCCTCCGTTTTCAAAGTGCACAACTTTTATGGTCATTTTGGTCTGACAATCAGTGTCTTAACACGTGTAACATCACATATTCTGAGCTTGTAACGTTATTACATATATTTCTCTTTAAAATAACAAAAATATCCCTTTTGCGTTTGCTTTTTTTTTGAAGAGTATAAAAAAACGTCGGTTTTAATTATTTTTTGTAATTTTAAACATCACACAAGTGCCGGCAATTTATACACAGTCTTGATTTCACTGGATTTACTAGTTTCCATAGTAACACAAATAACAATACGATATCTTGCTAGTTTGGCCATTGGTGTCAGCAGCTGGATAGGAGAGAAAAATGATTTTAATAAGGAATATTGTATTTAGTCCAGGTTGGTCTGGGTGTGTGTTAATATATATTGAGGTGAAATCCTTGCTGAAATAATTTTATCTAACAAACTGTAGTTTGACTGAAGTTTATCAGTGATCATTTATTTCATAATGTGAAGAAAATC
Source organism: Carcinoscorpius rotundicauda (assembly GCA_011833715.1). Taxonomy (NCBI): domain Eukaryota; kingdom Metazoa; phylum Arthropoda; class Merostomata; order Xiphosura; family Limulidae; genus Carcinoscorpius; species Carcinoscorpius rotundicauda. Next base: position 86,392,415 of record CM022397.1, read on the forward strand.
TGTTAAGTTTAATGGCTTGCTTTGGGTGGCATGTTATGGCACTGTATTTATTAATAAAGAGTAACAATGCTCCACGAGATTACTCTAGTGATGGGAAAAATACAGAGGCAGTTTATCTATATCTATTATTTTATGTGCAACGATGTGTAATGTTCATATACATTTATAAATAAATATTTGCTTGTCTTGTTCACACCTGTTTTACGTTTACTCAAAACCATTTATGAGATTGTATAACATAAATGGACAAATTACATTAATAATACAACTATCAAACAACATTGTAATGAAAATATAGGATTTGATTTGAATATAAAGTCTTTAAGATGAGAAGTTAACTTTGATTACTAACTTGTAAAACACCATTTGAAGATACATCGCACCTGATATTTGTATTAATATGGATGTTTCAGTTTTTATATTGAAATATTCAGCAGATAGTGGATTTTCATGGAAGATAAAAATAAGATAAACTTATGTTAATTATGTAGAAAACAGTTTGACTTTGTGTTTTTGCCAGCTGTAGTGGATATAAGTTCCACTGGATCGAATTTAATATTACCGTATAAAGTAAAATTACCGTAGAAAGTGAAATTCACAAACATTAGTTTAAATCATACCAAGCTGGTTTAACTTGGTTTTGGAGCCACGCAAAGCGAATGATTTCGAAAATCACATGGACTTTTGAATATGATTTTCCCATCTTAGATGAATACATATTTGGTGCCATAAACGTTTCTATAACTAGCACGCACTTACAGGACACTTTAAAATCTGGCGATACGTCTCAAGTATTATACCAACTTAAATTTTAATGGTGATTGGCTTGGATTATGAAATGTGTCTCCACAATTTCGTGGCCAGTAGACTGGGATGAATCAGAGGAAAGGTGGCAGTTGGCAACACACTTCCAACAGATTCTTTCCTTCTCAGCTCAGAAGTTATTTCCTGATCTTCAGTGGTTGGGAGGTTAGGTTTCATGGCTGGTCGACTTGTGCTTCACTCAGAGCCAGAATGCCTGATAAGTGCGTAAGCAACACATTTTCATCCATTTGTTCTAGTTCTACCCGGCTGAAAGCTAGGCTATCCTTAAATCCTTAAACCGCAGAGTAATTATTGGCATGCAAAAAGTTTTCAAAGAGATAAACTGTATATTCACTCTGTATAGTAAGTCGTGACTTTTGCGTCTTGCAACAATAATGAAAATTACACAAAGTGTACACAAGAAGTGGATAGCCACAAAGGTAAAGAAACTGATCTTAAATAGAAAGATAAGGATTGAAATGTAAGATTAATCATATTCTGACTGGTCAAAAGTTTTGTTAACATTTTAGGCTGAATATGTAACGGTACTCTTACAATAATTTTCTGTTATAATATTGTGAGATAGAAGATTCTGTTTTTCATGGTTTTGTTTGTCATTCCTTTTGTTGTTTGTTTTTCTGTGAATTTATAGTTTTATTAAAATGCTAACTCACCTTGAAACTGCTCACGTTTATTTTGAGTACATATATATATATATGTGTGTGTGTGTGTGTGTATTACGAAACTGACAAGAGTTTCCTCAGCTTTGATGTACAGTTAATAATAACCTACTTAAATATTATGTAAACTTATGATCGCATGAGATGAGCTCTCGTGACCTAACGTGATGAATAATTAGCCTGCCATTAGTTTCATAAACGTAATCACTAGAGAGTTAGTAAAAGATATAATTATTGCTGTTTTTCACTCGATATTGTTACTAATATTGAAAGATGATTTGCAATATAGTTTTTTTACGTTTTTCTTTTTCTGCTTCTTTTTCCTGATTTCTTTCATTCGAAATACAATGTATTTTTGTGCGTTATTGCTCATTGACATCAATATTAAATTTTTTCGAAGCACGTGTTTATTAACTGTATTTCTGGTAAGTACTAGATTCTATTCTAGTTATTGTTACAGTTTAATAAATTGTTGTTGTTGTTTTTTGCTCTAACTGTGTATTATTTCAGATCGTTATGGTATTTCCCGTTAAGTGTTTATTATTTCTAATATGTTTTCTTTCTAGTAAGTTGTGTTTAATGTTTCATTTGTTTGTTGTTGGATAAATGATTTGAAAGGATGGTAGACTCAGCAAATAGCCTAATGTGGCTTTATAACTAGAAAACACATACACAGATTTGAAAGTTATATCGAGCTCTAAACCAATATGCGTGACCTTTTGATCGGCTGTAAGTATTAAAATTAGGAATTATCTGAAAGTTAGGGAAATGGAAAATGAGGTAATTACGCATATATATTACGAGTTTATTAAACTCATACTGATCGTAAAATATCTCAAAATAATGAATAGTTTTCGACTGAAAGGGTTATTATATTTGCCCTTTTTAAAAGCGATTAATTTTTGGTAAAGACAATATGAAAATTAAGCTTTGATACCGCCCGCGTCGCGCTAAACATGCTCGTCCTCCCAGCCGTGGGGGTGTATAATGTGACGGTCAATCCCACTATTCGTTGGTGAAAGAGTAGCCCAAGAGTTGGCGGTGGGTGGTGATGACTAGCTGCCTTCCCTCTAGTCTTACACTGCTAAATTAGAGACGGCTTGCACAGATAGCCCTCGAGTAGCTTTGTGCGAAATTCCAAAAAACAAACAAACAAAGCTTTGATACAAGCCTTCCACCATTACTTTATTATTATAGGGGCCTGGCATAACCTAGCGCGTTAAGGCGGTGGGTGGTGATGACTAGCTGCCTTCCCTCCAGTTTACACTGCTAAATTAGGGACGACTAGCACAGGTAGCCCTCGAGTAGTTTTGTGTGAAATTCCAAAACAAACAAACAATTTTTGAGCCCCCCCGCAAGTACAGCGGTATGTCTCCGGATTTACAACGCTAAAATCAGGGGTTCGACTCCCCTCGATGGGCAGAGCAGATAGCCCGATGTAGCTTTGCTATAAGAAAAACACACTTTATTATTATTGCTTTATTCCACCATTACTTTATTATTATTACTTTATTCCACCATTACTTTATTATTATTACTTTATTCCACCATTACTTTATTATTATTATTATTACTTATTCCACCATTACTTCATATCAGCTTTAGTTGTGACGTGACTTGCTGATTTCATGTTGAAATTCATTTCAACAAAGGAACTGAACCTTCTTTGTTTGATTAATCTAATCTCGAGAGGTTGCGTTTTTATCACACGTGAACATAAAGAAATGTAAAACTTCCCATTATATCAAGAACTTTTGCGTGCTAATAGGACAAATATAATCTAACTGAAGTTTTTTGCTTAAAATAGCATTTCTTCGGGTTTGTAGATGCTACTTTATGTTAACTAAGTATTCACTTTTAAAATTGTTAAAAAGAGACCGTAGAAGCTGAAACGGCTTTCACAGCTAGTTTTCGTCAACCATATAATAACAGTTTCTGACTTCAGCTTAGATTGGGTAACATATATTGTAGCAATGAGTAGGTGTCTTAAGTTAAGAACTACCCATTTTAAAATTAACACCTTGGAATTTTATTTAAACTGTATTAAATTAGTGTATGACTTTTCCCTCCTCTTTTTTATTGCTTTTTATACACAAATTAATTCTTAATTGAACAAACAGACGTTTCACAAACAAATACATTTTTAGCCAAACCTTCTTAGAAAAATAAAAATAGCATAATAGGACAATTTATACGAAATAATAGAACAGTATCACCCAGTGTAATCAGGTCTACAAATAGAAGAAATGTATATATTTCCGTGAAATTTAGGACAAGCAAGCAAGCAAACAGCTGCAAACATTATATAAGGATTTCTTTAACTAGCAGAAACAATCTCTGCTCTAAAGTGGCTGTTTGTGCTTATACCTCGATATTAGCAGGCTGCATAGAATATGAAACTGTGTGTGTAGAACATTCAAAAACAAGTTCCGTTGATTTTGTTATAAGATAAAAGAATCAAAATACATGAAGATAATAAAATTTTGATGCTTTTTATCGTTTTTGAGTTTTCTACACACACAGTTTGATATTCTGTGCAGCCTGCTCTAATATCGAGGTATAAGTACAAACAGCCACTCTAAAGCAGAGTTTGTTTCTGCTAGTTGGAGTAATCTTTAAGATAATGTTTGCAGGTGTTTGCTTGCTTGCTTATTTTGAATTTTGCAGAAATATACACGAGAGCTATCTGCGCTAGTCTTCTGTAATTTTAGAGTGGAAGACTAGAACGGAGGTAATTAGTCACCTCCGTCCACCTTTGAGTCTTGGGCAGCTCCTTACCAACGAATAGTGCAGTGGTTCCCATCCAGGAATGTTCGCACCCGTTGGAGGTGCGAGATAACATTTCAGTTTTTTTATTTATAGTAAGGGTACTGTCCTATATACTTTTTTGTAGGCTATGTAGGGTTTATGCAACTTTTAGTTGTTGTAATAATTTTTTCTTTTCTAAATGTTTCGTTTTTGTTTATATATCGTCAAAAACTAATTATAAAAATTTGTTTGGGCTACCTTCACCTTTATTCTTAAATAAATAATTACTGTGAGAGTGCGAGAATATATTAATTTTTTTTTAGGGGTGCAGGGCATAAAAAAGGTTGGGAACCACTGGAATAGTGGAATTGACCGTTACATTATAACGTTTCCACGCCTGAAAGGAGGAGTTTATTTGGTGGAACAGGGATTCAAACCCGCAACCCTAAGATTACGATTGATGCGTCCTGGTGCATCTTGGTGACCTAAAAGGTGTGGTTCTCTGCCACGAACTTCTTTCTGACTTCTTCTCACTGACCGTTCCTCATAACTTTTGAGCAAATCTGTCTTTGTCTTTTGTAATTTGCATCGTATCATTTCATTTTCTTTATCAAAGATTCAGACTTTCTTCGTGAAAAGTCACTTTTCCGTTTGATATAATGATTTACGATGTTATTAATCACTTTCATGCCTTCCATCTTGTCTTTCGCTGCTAAATTAGGGACGGCTAGCGCAGATAACCTTCGAGTAGCTTTGTGCGAAATTCAAAATCAAAACAAGTTTTTATTATTTGTTTTAAAGCACAAAGCAGCACAAAAATCTATCTGGGCTCTACCCATCATAGGTATTAAAACCCTATTTCTAGTGGTATAAGTGCCACTGGGAGCCTTTGTTTATTTTGAATTTCGCACAAAGCTACTCGAGGGCTATCTGTGCTAGCCGTCCGTAATTTAGCAGTATAAGACCAGAGGAAAGACAGCTAGTCATCACCACCCACCGCCAATTCTTTTACCAACGAATAATGGGATTAACCGTCACTTTATAACGCCTCCACGGCTGAAAGGGCAAGCATGTTTGGTGCGACCGATTCGAACCCGGACCCTCAGATTACGAGTCGAACGCCTTAACACACTTGGCCATGCCGGGTCTCACCGGGGGGGCTTCCTTACATAAGAGACCCAATTGTAATGAAATATTTATGAAAATTTCCCTGTACGGTGCTGATACATCGTAAGAAGTTTCATCCAAACAGATCTCAAAATGTAGAAGTTTAGCAGACAAGAGAACATTAGCTTTATATATATGTGTATATAAGATTGATAAATGTTCGGGTTTTTATGTTTTATTACAGAAGTATTAACCTATTGTTTCCTATGTAAACGTTTGTAAATAAATTTGAGCTTAAATCATAAAATGAGTTATGGTTGTTTATACTCATTACATAAATTAGCTAACATTTAATAAAATTAGTAAAAGCGTTTAGGAATTTGAAGCTAGAATGTTAGATGTTACCTGGGCTGAAAGTAAGTTTGCAATAACTGTCATTAACAATATGTGATTTTGATTAAATATTACATACTATATTCATATATATTTAGTCAGTATTTTGCTTCATAATATACACAATTTTATTCTGCAGTGTTTTAAGAAACTGGTCTTATTTACCAGATTTATATCCATAAATACACATTATTCTTGACATTTTCCCACGACTATCTCTTCTTAATTACAATAGGGAGTCTTCAGGTTATGTTATTCTTGTGTGACGTAATTACTCACTGAAATTATGACCAATCAACGGCTGGCAATCTGTTCCTTCTCGATTTGTTCTACAGTGCGCCTGTGCAGGATAGAAAAGCCCAAGAATACGGAATCTAGCAAATAGTGTCATTACCAACACGTACGGAACTGGAAGCAATTCTCTCTACGCACTCCTCAGGTGTATGGATTTTTCGGAATCTGTTCAAAAATTCAAATTTCAAACGCCGAATCTTCATAACCAATCACACCAGCGGTCTGCTGTAAATGTAGAAATCGATTCGTTTATTAAGCTTCAAGGTAAGTTGGTTTAATAAACAATCAAAAATACTTTTTATTTGATTAAATATGATTTCTGATTTGCTGAAACATATTTCGCAATTTTTATCAGAATTTTGATTTGAGTAAATATATTGATAGTGTCCAATTTCGAAAATATAATGCAGAGGCTTACTGGAAAGAAAACAATTTGATATAGACTTGAGTCTTACAGGATATGAATTTATTTTTGAAAATAGTCAAGCAGTATGCTATGCACGTGCGCTCATACGTGAAGAGGAAAAAGTTGAAGAGAGTTTGGCTGAATTCCCAATTTAACACGCCTGCATTTTCAAAAAGAGTTCAATCTGAATATCTTAAATTAATGATGTAACATGATCAGTAAAGGTACTGAGTTGGGGTTACAGCATCCCTCTTATGATTAATGTTTCTTCGTGTGTGTTTATGTGATGGCAGTAATTTCTATGATCTCGCATGTCTTGACGTAATATTTGTACCAAGTAGGATTCAAACCCAATATCACATGTTTCTTAACACTGTCAACCTCTATTCTTAACGTTTGGAGTAAGATTTACTTCTTAACGTATTTGCATGTACTAAGAAAGAATCTTTGTGTTTATACTAGTGATATTGTAAACAAGTACTTTGGGTGTTGACGAATAAAACACACCGATATTTATACATTAGAATGTAATCGTTATGTGTTGTTTGATATTTCTTGATTATTATGAGATTATAGATGATGCTTTCGATAAACCTGTAATCAAAGCTTGCAGAGATGTCTAATTGGTATCTGAAATATACATTTTTACATCTTTAACTGTCGGTATTTGCAATGACTTTCTCTGCTAAGCGATACGATTCAGCAGCTCGATTTTTCATTATCCTTTGTAACAAACAAGTAATTTAGTGACGTTATTTTGCTCGACAAACGTTTCTTCATTGTGTCTAAAACAAACAACAAGAACTGTAACGACAAACAATCATTATCGTTACGAGTTTGTCAGAAATTTAATTAATGGATTGAGGTTAGTGATTGAATAACGATTTGCATTATCATAATACTGCTAGTTTAGACCAACGCAAATAATAAAAAAAGAATTTAGCCTAATTGTCAAACGAATACTTAAGCCTTGACACATGTGTTCAAGAATGGTATTGACGTTGAATGTTTATGGACAATACTTTTAACAGAATTCTGTCTTTAAAATTGGCGAATGCCAATACCGAGTGAACGATATTAATGTTATTTATCTTCATCAGTGTTTTTTGTATATTTCGCAGTTCTTCATAATTCAACAATTAATTATTGTTGTCGGTTTCATGTCTCAGTTGCAGTACATATTCATAAATTGATTATTTATTTAAATATGACTCAGATAACATTCTAAATGATTTTAGTGTTATCCTTTTTCATCATCGACGCATTTATATATGAGTAGTTTTATTTTCCCTTGAACCAGGCTATAAGTACGGGAACACAAGGTATATAGGGACCTATTTATTCCAAGTTGCCACTCAGTAAATCCCTTTAGTCCTTATAGATAGGTTGTCATTCTACGTAAGAATTACCAGTTATCATTTTGCTAATGAGGTAACCTATTCTTGTCGACAGGAAACAAACTTTAAGAATTCTCAGTCAATTGCTTAGCATCATCTACAAGGCGTAGTGAAATAAATGAAACGAATGGGTTCTTTCAAAACTTTTATGACGTAGTTTACATTTCAGTTTGTATCGTGTTGACGAGAAAACCCACTAGTGGAGAAAATTATATATGTAAAAACGGCTGTTATGAGTAGAGAAAGCACAATGTAGAGGAGCGAACAATGTTTCGACCTTCTTTGGTCATCGTCAGGCTCACAAAGAGAAAAAGAGGTAACTGACCGATAGCTGACCACATGTTTGATGGCCTTCTTCATTTTTACACTCAGTTACACAACCGCCTTCAAACATGTGGTCAGCTATCGGTCAGTTACCTCTCTTTATCTTTGTGAACCTTACGATGGCCAAAGAAGGTCGAAATGTTGTTCGCTCCTCTACATAGTGCTTTCTCTATTCGTACCAGTCGTTTTTTTATATATATATAATTTAAGCTTGTTTATTTGTAAGGCATACTGGAAATGTTTTGTTAGTGTCAATCGCTTCATACGTTCTGAGAAACAAGACATTGTAAAATAGTAGAAACAAGAGTGCTTATGTAAGACAAGGGGTTGAAACAAATTAAAAACTGTTGAAAATATTTCTTCGTTTCAACTACTAACAAAAGTTTAATCTAGAAAAATTCAGCATAAACTGCAAAGTGTGTTATTAATGGGAAGTTTCAGCTACTTCTTTTCCTACTAGAGAAGTGTTTCCTTTCTCAAGCATCGTGGTTTAGTAGTTTTATCTTAAAACTCAGGTATCACTTATAGTATAACAAGAGTTTATCAAATTGGAACCCAAAATATAATATTCCCTGAGTTTAATGATGACAGTGAATTACTTATTAAAAGGAGATTATCTCTTCTCGTATTGTAGGACAGATTGGTAAACACTTTGAAGTATATGTGTATTCACCTAAGCAGTTATGGAAAGTATATATAATATCCTAATGTAAAGATCCCGATAGATATACCATTTGTAAGATTAAAAGGAACTTTATGAAAGCCCTGCAGTAATCCCTTTGAAAATTTATGCTTTATTTTTTTTGTTTGAAGATATGTTGTTTTTTTACAACAAATATATTGTGAACTATCTACTAGTTTATGGCATTGTCGTAGCTTGTTCCAATCGTTAATATCCTGTAAACTATTTAGCATTGTAAATTAATTTTTACATCTTAATAACATCTTGTATATAACATAGTAAAATCTATTGTATTTCGGTAGTACATTATAAATTAATTAATATTTTGGATATTAAGTAGTTTGTTGAACCTCGTAAAGTAAATTTATAAGACATTTCCTCTTTGTATTCACAACTTAGAATGTTTAACCTTAAAAATGAACGACAGTTTCAAAATCAGTATATTTAAATGAGTTTATTGATGCATCTTACGAAGAAGATTCAAACAGATTAAAAGTTTTTAATTACCGGTTTCAGTTTAAGGAACATGTAATTAGACGGTAGATATGATATTAAATATATACATGTAATAAGACAGTCGATATGATATTAAATATATACATGTAATAAGACGGTCGATATGATATTAAATATATACATGTAATAAGACGGTCGATATGATATTAAATAGTAAAATAATGAAGAAATGAAGGAGCAGAAGATTAGTTTAGCGCCAGATGAAGATTGTAGTTAAAACCAGACAGACGAAATGGAATCAGTAAATTTACACACAATTCATGCAGACACAAAGACCCAATTTTGGGATTTAGCCGTTTATAAAGGTACTGAACAATATTGATAAATTAGCAACTGAAACAGGAAATAAGTTTGTACAAGGAAAAATTACCTAATCAAATAGGTAATGAGCTTGTGCAAGGAAAAATTACCTAATCAAATAGGTAATAAGCTTGCGCAAGGAAACATTACATAATCAAACAGGTAATTAGCTTGTGCATGGAAACGTTACCTGATCAAATAAGTTATAGCTTGTGCAAGGAAACATTACCTAATCAAATCTAATTTTGTTATAGTTTATTTTATCCACTCAGCCTTAAAAAGAAAGATAATTCTCGAAATCTGTCTAGCCTGGTGTATCAGTTACAAAGAGTGAATGAAAGTTCAACCATTACCATCTTTTCTTTTCACTAGACATAATAAGTAAGTAAGCAGAATACATAAAACTAAGCTTTTTCTCCCACAGAAGTTCGTATGGGTATTAACACTTTTATTGATAAGCAGGAAACAGCGTTTTTCTTTCCTAAGTCATTTTCGGGTTAACAAAAAGAGTTTGCAACTGATCCTTTCAGGGCACACGTTTTAGAGACGAGAATATAAACTGGTACGGGATTATTGGGGGTGTTGGAGTTAGATCCTGGGTTATTAATTAATATAGGTATAAAGGTGTTCCTTTATATTGTTTTAATTTTGGTTTGAGTTGTTGTATAAGTAGGGCTTCTTTGATTTTGCGTCTGTTTACATTTGTTTCACTACTTAGTATCCAGATGTTTTCTATTGTCATGTTGTGTTCATTTAATATGAAATGTTCAAAAACGTGTGAAAGTTTATTTTTTTGTTGACTCTATTTTCCATTTTTCTACTTGTTTTTCTAATACAGAAGTCGTGGCAGTTGTTACATTGTATTTTATAAATTATATTGGCGTTGTGTTTGTCAGTGTAGTTTGTACATAGTATGAAATTTAGTTTTGTACCTTGTTTTTGAATAAATTTGGTGTTTACTGGAACGTTGTGTTTTGTTAAAAGTTTTTTCAAATGCTGGTAATCTTTTCGCTGATGTCGAGAACATATGATATGCAGCAGTATAAGGTTTTGTTGTTTGTTGTATCTTGGGATTTATTGTTGTTTGTTTCTTGTTGGTCTAGATGTATGCGTATAAATTTTTCCCTGTCTTCTGAGAAAACTTGTTGATGTTGATGAAAATCTGTTTTATTTTGTTGATTTCATCGTTCATTTTATCAGGTGAACATAGTTTTGCGGTTGTGTTTAGTTGGTTTCTTAATATATTGAGTTTTTGTTTTTGTGTGTGATGAGTTCCAGGGAATGTGTAATCCAGTATGTGTGATTTTTTCTATGGATTTCTGTTTTGAATTGTGTATCAGTTCTACTGATCTAGAGAGTAAGAAATACTATTTGGTTAGTTTTTTCCTGTTCACGAGTGAACTTAATGTTGTGGTGTATCGAGTTAACGTAATTGAAAAAACAAAAAAAAACAAAATGTGTGTTCTGTGGATGGCCAGGTGGTTAAAGCACTCGACTCGTAATCTGATGATAAGGGATCGAATCACCGTCAGACAAAACACGTTTACTCTTTTGCAGCGAGGCTTTATAACGTGACGGTCAATCCTGCTATTCATTGGTAAAAGAGTAGCCCAAGAGTTGGCGGTGGGTGGTGATGACTAGTTGCCTTCCCTATAGTCTTACACTGTTAAATTAAGGATGGTTAATGCAGATAGCCTTCGTGAAACATTGCGCGAAGTTCAAACCAAACCAAACAAAAGCACTTATGTTATATGTAATAAAATCTATAACATTCTAAATATTACACGTGGTAATGTGTTTACTTAGTTTCTTCGGGAAGTGAGAAGAAATTAGACCCAATAGTGAATGTTTAATTTTTGTTCTGAGCTGCAAGTGGATTTTACTCTTTGACTGAATAAATTATTATAATACAAAATCTCCACATTATTTCAGAAAGTAAATATTATTTTAACTAAATGAATTTTTGGATGTCTGCCATGACAAAGATGATCATCTTCTAGGGGTAAACGGGGAAACAGAAGTAGAAATTGATGTTCTCAGTAACTTCTTTAAAATATTTCTTAAAGTGTAGCCACATGTTTTTCAAATCGGACTTGAAATGAAGAAAGTTGTTCATGTTAGACCAAGATGACTTCATGTTTCTTTGTTCTCAATTTTCATTATTCTTGAATTTTTACACGATGTTTATTGATAAAAATGATTGCTGATTGAGTTATTGGCAGTTTCGTGACTGGAACTATTTAAACAAATTGGAACCAGATAATTAATAAAAAATATTTATAATGTTATAGCAGGTTTAGTTTTCATTTATTTATTTGTTGAATATTACAACAGATAGTAGAAACAATAGAAAATTCAATAAATTGGCTTTCTCTTTAAACGTTTAATTATATTCACTGGACACTAATGTACGTGTGTCTTTCCCATAACCCTAGAAACTCATTTATAATAGCTGAAGGCCTACCATAGTCTGGTGGCTAAGAAGATGGACTTGCAAGATGTGGGTTCGAATCCTGTCGCCGAACATGTCTATCGGTCAAAAGTTAGGACGGCTAGCGCAGATAAACCTTAAGTAACTTTGTGTAAAATTCTATGAACAAAATGGCTTGTATGCTTGTCCTTGTTGACAATAAAGTATTATTTGGTAGTAATGTTTTTAGTGATAAAAATCACCAAACGATCCAAAGTTCTGAGCTTTACGTTTAGAATAATTTAATAAAACATGATATTAGATAAACATTATTTTAGCTAAATGCTGATTCTTATCTTATTATATAATAGTTTCGAAAAATGTTGGTCTACTAGTTAGGTCTCTGTTTCCTTTTACAATAACATTAACACACTATACTGGAAGTCTCTCTAAGATCCATCATTTTTATTTCTTCATATCAAGAATGATCTCGATTTAGTCTTGTCATCGTATGACATGAGCTCCCTCAGGTCTATTACACCAAATACCCGTGGTAGGCAGAGCACAGATAGCTCATTTTTATAGCTTAGTGTATAATTACAAACAAACTGTCAAATCACAACTTTGTTCATCTCGTTTTAACCTTCATCAGTGACGTCATAACTTTCATATCATTTCTATACTACTCTGACCGTAAACCTGTAATTTCAGGCTGCCATCTTTACGTCGCTAACTTTAATTTTTCTCTACCGTAATAATAAATTCTAAATCTCCACAACTTTTCAGTTTCTTACTCTGATTATCAATATCGCACACATGAGCCACAGAGAAACACGATTTCTAGTATATTTTTAAATTTGCCATTTGTCAGTACGATGGACGGGTTTTGAGGAATTTTTACCTTTCACCAGTAAACTTGATATGAAAATATAAATCGAAGGTAAAGCTCAAGTCTTTTATAATGGAATAAACAAAACTTAACGTCATCGGTTCCGAATGATTGCCGTTTAAATTCACATAAAGAATAGCAGAACTTTTTATTAAAAGTAAAGCAAAACAAGTTTAGGTTAAAAGTAATGATCATGATGTGGTTTCAGAAACAAACTGCCCCTCTAGTGGCTTATTGTATGTACACAGGTTTATGTCACAAAAATTCGAGTTTCGATACTAGTGGTGGGTATAGTACATGCAGCCGATATGTAATTTTATGTTAAAAAAAAGCAGAGATAAAGTTTATCATTTTTTAAGCAGTTCAAGTCCCACTCACTAGTTCTGTTTTAATAAAAAAAAACTTGTAGCAGCTCGATGCAAAATAAACGAGGGGGAATCTTCAACAGCCGTGGCAGTTGAAATTATTTCAGGCAGGATTATAAAGATATTTTTCTTTCCTTTATATTAACAATATTTTGTGTGCCAATAACATCAAGCGTGGGGTGCGTATATCCGATTCGATTTTATTACTTATCAAAACTATACCAGCTTACTTTCAAATTGAAATTATTTTATCTAGGTGACTGTGGGCGTTCCCAATCAAGTAAAAGAATTTGAGCTCCTGGATCGGAAGCTGTAATTCGATCTGAAATCGGTCAAAAAATGATTAAATTATGAGCTAAAATTTTTAGTTGTAAAAAACAACAACAATAAAAAGAAAAACCTCAAAGCCGTTCTATAACTAGTGAACGTGATTTCTTCATCCAAATCTTATGCAGCTATATTTCGTTGTCTTCGCATATGAAATTCAGGTGACATTTTAACATAATCATTATCGTTTAACATGTGCTGCACATTGGAAGCAGCTAAATGAAGAAGAGGGTTAACAATAAAGTTCCAACAGACGATTCCTGCCTCACTTTTGCCCTTTAGCCTTTCACGCGATGGAAGAATAATAATAAATTTATTTGAAAATACTGCTCACGGACGAGGTAGCTACGAAGCAGGCTGTTTTCGCGTTGTGATATAGGTCTTATTGGATTAATATCTTGAACTTAAAGACTTGATGGGTTCCGTCTCCTATCCTGTTATAGAAGGGGTGTGTTGTGGGGGATCTGCGTAAGGATGGAAGAGGTATTTTCTCATGATGCCTAAGGTAATGAGCAATCGATCTTTTCATAGCTCAGGACTTTTTTCTTGAGAATAAGGAGAGAAGATATATAGTCTCGTAGTTAACTTTGTACTACAGAATGTGTGTGTAATACGACATCTAAAACATGCAAATAAACATATTTATTCACATAACACAAAGTGAAAAGACACGTATATGTTATGTGAATAACAGAAGAAGTAGAAATTCATCTCTACTTATGGAAAACAGTAAATAATATATGGAAAAATCCATTCAACTCCTCAAAGTGGAAAAAAAAGAAGGGTGTATATTAGGAAAGCATTCCTTACTGATATGTGTGTATGTTTCTGTGTGTGTGTGTGTGTGTATATTTCAACTTTAAACAAACATATAAATTTACAACGCAAAAATAATTTTAGGCACGCCGGGGAAAAGACGGAAGAATTGAGGAGGCAAGGAGGAGGAGAAACAGAGAAGAGGAGGCAAGGAGGTAGGAGGAGAACAGAGAGAAGGCAAGGAGGAGGAGGAGAAACATAGAAGGATGAGGCAAGGAGGAGAGGAGAAACATAGAAGGAGGAGGCAAATTTAGGATAGTAACATATAATTATTATTCAATTATTATTATTATAACATATAATTATTATTCAATTATTATTATTATAACATATAATTATTATTCAATTATTATTATTATAACATATAATTTGTAAATAAAAGTGACTTATGTCGTCAACAGTAGTGTAAAAGTCTATTTATTCCTACACCTTCAGCTCATAGTTCTTTTGTAAAACTTCTTCTACGACATTCTTCTAAGAGATTGCATGTGTTTGTGTTTAAAACAAAACCAGTTATTGGTGGGTGACCAGTCACAGCATCTTTTTTTTACACTTAGGTATAAAAAACACTTATCATAGAAGATGATATCAGATTTTGGTTTAAAATATCGACAGCTATTACTGGGAATTAGCAATAAATATAATAGAAATTAAAGCTGTAGTGGAAGATTTTTCACAGTAGCTGTTTTACGTCTTTGACCTGAAAAAGACCAAAAACACAAAAACAATTATTTCTTGAAGACCAGTCTTTGAAGTTACTCCTAGACTTGGATTTAAAACACACATAATTATTATCAGTGGGATAAAAGTTTTAGGAGCTATTATCAGCCGTTCGGAGAAAACTTATACAGTTATTACTAGGAGCGCACTCCTAAAATCTCCTCTTGGATTTTAAAGGGTTTATAGTAACAAGACTTTGGAGTTGCTGTAAGAATTTGGGCGTAAGACATACAGTTATTACTGTTTGTTTGTTTTGAAGTAAGCACAAAGCTACACAATTGGCTACCTGTGCTCTACCCATCACGGTATCGAAACCCGGTTTTTAGTATGTAAGTCCACAGACATACCACTTTGCTACTGGGGGGCACAGTTATTACTAAAAGCCCAATAATACAAACTTGTATCAAACTGCAAGAATTGTACAGTTATTGCTGAAACACCAACTTTTAGATATACTCTAAGACTAGGGTTTAACCAAATTACAGATATTGCTAAAAGACCAGTCGTAAGACTTTGATTTAATAAAAGAAGTTATTGGGTGACCAGCCATAGGAGCTGCGTTACGATTTTAGTTCAGAATAAACATACAGAAATTGCTCTATGCCTTGCGTTTTAAACACGTTAAGCCTTTCTACTAAGAGACAATAGTTTTTTTCTGAAACTGTAGTTTAAAATACATACGCTTACTTCTGTATGACAACCCACAGGAGTTGCTCTCAGACTTTTATTTGTTAGTTGACCTTTAATGATCGTATTTTAGTGAGTGGTTGCCAAAGACACGCCAAACAATACACGTTATTATAACAACTATAACGTCTTCATTTCGGTAGAATGACCGAAAGAAGTAATGATGAGCAGTAGTAGTAACAGGGAAGAACTTTTTAATCAATGGGAAGTTATATTTGCCACATAGTATTTGAAGAACTGAATACGTGAAATGGTTGTGACTAACACAAGGTGAAAGATTCACATTAGACTTTAATTAATAATAATGGTAAGAAATACTGGGTTGGATAATGTTTATTTTTTGTTTTAAATGCTATCCCAAGAAGAGAGAATTTTTACTTTCACTATGATTCTTCCAAGGTTTTTTTTTCCATATTAAGTCACGTAACAAGACAATTCAGTAGCAGCTGAACTATGAAAGTGTTCTTTACTGTGTGCTTACGACACGTGTGTAGAACACTCTCCTTATTGTCAACCTATATCCAACATACATAGTTTTCGTATTACAGAAAGTGAACTAAGAGTTTTAATGTGTATAGTGAACACGTGAATCTGTTGATGTTAACAAGTCAATATAACAACACCTGTCTGTGATTAGTAAAACATAAAATAATATAATTTCAACATAATTACTATTTGTAACAGTCAGTTATGACTGCCAAATCTAGTCAGAATAATGTGGTTTTCTGGGTTGACACTGTATTTAGGATGCCCTAAACCAAATACAGCTAAATAAATGTGTTCTAGAGCACAACATTGTATTTAGAAAGTCCTAAACCAGATCGAGCCAAAGAAATACGGGTTTACAGGGCACTCAGTATTTAAAATATGTTCAACCAGATTTGGTCAAAGAAAAGTGGGTCCCATGGCATACTGTATTTAAGATCTCTTTAAACAGGCCCAACCGAAGAAATGTGAATCCACAGGGCGAGACTGTATTTAGGATGCCTTCAATCAGGCCCAACCAAAGAAATGTGAGTCCCAAGGACAACACTGTATTTAGGGCGGTAGTTAGTATTCGACATAACTTGCAACTGAAAAGTTGATATTGAAAAATGTATTTCATCACAGAACTTTTCGTAAGCTTTGGCACAATGGAGGTTCTCGCATTGACCTCAGCTAAGCTATTCATGTTCTGACTAGCAATGATTTCTATAGTTTATGCTAAAAGATAAAATAATAAGTGAAAAGGGGATGGAGGCTTTAACCCGGAATCCCTAGCTAACAACGATTCACTACTGAGTTACATAACAGTAGAAATTGTGCTGGTTAAGGCATGCTGGAATTGGTCAGTGGTAGAACATTGCTTTTGTGTAGCTAAAGGTAGTGGTTGCAAGGCTCGTACTGCCGTCTCTTTTTATTATTGGCCCTTTCACTAAAAATATTTAATTTTGATCATGAAGATAATATAATATTCGTATTTTATGGTATCTATCCTTATCTTTATTCTTATTTTTAAAAATGTAGCATAACAAACGATCAATGCAATGGTTAAAGAATATAATCTTTTTAAGATTCGAACCAATTATTTAATATTCTCTAGTTCAAAACTTGTTTAAGTGTGACTCCAAATAAAAGTTTGGGAATTATTTTGAAGTGTTGTAATGCTTAAATATACTGAGTGCATTGTGATATATATATATATCTGTACATATATGTTCATTTATATTCATTGTGTTTGTTTTTGAATTTCGCACATAGCTACTCAGGCTATTTGTGCTAGCTGTCTCTAATTTAGTAGTGTAAGACTAAAGGGAAGGCAGCTAGTTTTGGGCGCGACCCTTAGATTAGGAGTCGCACGCCTTAACACGCTTGGCCTTGCCGGGTCTATTCCTGGTGTTATTAGATTGTTTGTATTTTATGAATTAATAATCTTGTTTGTTCATCATGCTATCACAACAATAATCGAATATTTATCAAAAGATAAAATACAGGGTGTTCGGAAAATCACTGTACACTTATATATTTATTAACAAACATGTTTCAATATAGAATACAGGAGGTAAATATGAAGGACAATTATAAACAATGTTGAAAGTGACCCCCGGTGGCATCAACAAAGCCCTGGATTCTTCTTATTTTGTTTCTAAACATCGCTATCAGTTGCTGATTTCAAATAGACTGAATGAATACTGATTACAAAACTGCACAGTGACTTTCCGAACACCCTATAATAATAAAAAGAAATAAATGGTATTGTATATTTTCAAGTTAGTAAATCGTTCTTCGAGTCAAATTCTTCCTTAATATTCTGTTGCGGCTGAGATTAAACGTCTGAATTTCGTGAAATATAATTGTTTTCATCTCCTGTGATTATCTTTTTTTTAAATTAAGGCAAAGAGATAAAATATACTCCTTCCGTAATACGTTCTGCGATTCTAGTAGTCCGTCAGTATTGCTGCAGAACAAAAACTAAGCCCAGCCTTCCGGAAATGAGACTTTGATCAGATAGAGAAGCTTTTTATTCGGAAAGACTGAGACGAGAACTGTGTGTACGTTGTTAAATAACATAACTTCCTGGAAGTCTTGTCTGTCTATAAGCAACATCGCAGTTGTCGGAGAAACATGAACAGGAAATAAGTTAAACTAAGACCCTAAACAAACTTTCTGAACTATTTGGAAACAAGGTTTTCAATATGAATGCGCCCTGTTGTGAAGTTAGTCAAAAATAATTTATTTTCATATATATTTTATCTGAAATATAACTGGGAAAATTCAGTAGTCTCCAAGGGTTAATAAGGAATTCAGTTTGAAAGATTAGTTTAGAAACAAAATGCGAGTGTGTTTGTATAGCAAACTATTTGCTGTGATCACCGAGAAGAATCGAACCCCTCATTTCAGCCTTTAAATCCTTAGACTTACCGCTGTCTCAACATTTTGAATTTGAAGAATAATGAATTGACCTTTTGATCTCAAAGGGAATTTAGGCCTTATGATTTTAATACAATTAGGTAAGCTGTGTTTTTTGTGTTTCATTTCAAAACGTTGTAAAAGATAGGGCACTTATTCATTTTTTTTAAATTAAACTAGGCTACTTTGTTTAAATATAAGTGTACACGCATGTATTTTAACAAAACAAGGTGGATTTTCTAATAAACGTATAAATTTCCACCTGCAAAATTGTTGCATATCACAACGATATTTATTTTTTTGTTTTGAACTTCGAGCAAAGCTGCTCGAGGCCTATCTATATAGGCTGTCCCTAACTTAGTAGTATCAAACTACAGGGAAGGCAGCTAGTCCTCACCACCCACCGCCAACTCTTGAGCTACTCTTTTGCGTTACAATCAATATTCACTAACACATTACAGATACTCTATCACACAGTTTATCTTCTAAATAACAAATTATCTACTAATCAATACTTAGTTTCTGCAAATCATCTCTTAACCAGTACAGTTTACACATTTTATTCTTTTTTCAAAATTCAAAATAGACTGACCCGCCTATTATTTTAAGGACTGAAGTAAATTAACGTTAAAAAACAAACATATACAATCATTTGTCTGGCATATTTTGGTCTCGAGAAAAGGTGACTTCCATTGTGACTTGTGAGGAACAAAAGATAAATCTGAAATGTTAAATTTACTTGCCTCTGATTTTCAATCTGAAACTCACAAATGAACAATAACGTTAGAAAACAAAGCCCTACAATTTATGCGATTTTTCTCACAAATTTTAGGCCCACTGATTTCAGCCTTTTTTCCTTCCTTACCAATTAGACATAGCGTGACCTATCGGTCATAGAGATCGACTGGTAATCTACGAGTCACAAATTAAAAAAATCATTCCCGAATATGGTCATGCTTTCAGCCGTGTTGGTGTCATAATGTGATAGTCAATCCAACTATACAATTAGAGTAGCACAAGAGTTGTTATATATGTAATAACGAGTGGTATGAATAGAGATAGCACTATGTAGAGGAGCGAACAATGTTTTGACCTTCTTCGGTCATCATCAGGTTCACAAAGAAAGAAAGGGTTACTGACCAATAGCCGACCAAATGTTTGAAGTAGGTTGTGCATTGGAGTGTAGAAATGTAGAGGGCATGCTTAGATGTTGGATATATTTATTAATATAGGTATAAAGGTGTTCATTTGTATTGGTTTATTTTGGGCTTGAGTTGTTGTACAAGTAACGCTTCTTTAATTTTGCGTTTGTTTATGTTTGTTTCTTTATTTAGTGTTTGGGTTTTTTCTGTGGTTATGTTGTGTTTATTTGATTTGTAGTGTTCGAAAACGTGTGAAGATGACTTTTTGTGTTCTTTGATATTATTCAATTTGTTATCTTCTGATCAAACACGGCCATTGTAAAGAAGTCTAAAACTTTTCACCAAAGAATTTCTTATAAGGTGTCGTCAATGGCGTCTGATAAGTAATGTTACTATAACCAAACTACTGTTATTTGGTACCTCTCGAATTATATTTCCACTATATCGTAACCATGAGCTTTTTAGTATTAACACCAATCATATTTCCATTTATCTCTCTTACTCTGTTTGGTGTTACACTGATGGACGTGAATTTATATTGGTTGATATTACAATCAGTATTTACTTAAACCATTAGTTTTTGTCTTTGTATATCACTAATGATATTCGTCGTTCATGAGTCCACCTTCAACAGTTTTATAGCAGTATTTAATTATATGTTGATCGAAAAACCTAATTTATAATATTTCGGATAAACCTTTAAAACCACAGAATTTTGCTCTTAAGTATAATTTAGAATATTCAAATACTAAAGATATGATTACCGTTTAAGTGGTCTCAGTTATTTTTAAATGTTGCATTTGATTGTCATATCAGAAGACTGCTTGGTTAACACAACATGTCGTTACTTAATCAGTGCTGAATGATTTTATCTTACTTAGAATTCTCACGACAATACTTAAATATTGTTAAATAACGACATTCTTAGAAACCAAAAGAACACATTCATAAAACTATGCTCATCAGATAAAATTAACGACAAATTAGACAAAATAA
Organism: Carcinoscorpius rotundicauda; assembly: GCA_011833715.1. Classification (NCBI taxonomy): domain Eukaryota; kingdom Metazoa; phylum Arthropoda; class Merostomata; order Xiphosura; family Limulidae; genus Carcinoscorpius; species Carcinoscorpius rotundicauda. The sequence continues at coordinate 86,413,307 of CM022397.1, forward strand.
AACAACACTTCATCAACATTAACATGTTTACTCCACAAACTGTAAAACACATTGTATGCACACACCAAGACAAAAAGCAAAATCAACTAACACAAGTAAATATATCCCACGATTTAAAATATCACAAATAACCAGGAATATATAATATACTGCTGCATACTATATATTCCTAACATCAGCAGACAAATAACCAACATTTGGCAAAAATTGGTAACAAAATAGGACATTCCAGTTAACACCAAATTTATTTAAAAAACAGGCACAAGACTGAGGTCTATACTATGTAAAAACTACACTGACAAACACAACACCAACATTATTTATAAAATACAATGTGATAACTGCCACGACTTATATATCGAAGAAACAAGTAGAAAAATTGAAACCACATTGAATAAAACAACAATGAAACAAATTGAATAATATCAACATATGGGATGACTTTAATATTTGATGGTTGACATAAAAGTTTACATGTTTTGCCTAAGTTTTTCTTTTTTGGGGGGGATTCAAACTCACAGAAGTTTTAAAATAGCATTTCAGATCTATCCTTCAACCTCCATAAGGACCGAACAAGATGAATTTTGTTAAGTAGCAGAATTTAATAGTTGGATAGAAGACTAAAAAAGTTGAATGGTTCATACTACACAGATTACTGTCCCCCTGTGGCACAGTAGAATATCTACGGATTTACAAACCTAGAAACCGGGTTTTGTTACCCATGGTGGGCACAGCACAAATAGCCCATAATGTAGCGTTGTGTTTAATTACAAACGAATACAAAAACATAGATTACTAGTTCTGGTTCAGGAAAAAATATCAACAGAAAATGCTGTTTAGTTCTTGATCGTCCACATAATCATTTTTACGCTAATCAGCCAGGATTTTGTTAAAACAGTCTAGTTATTTGTTTATACTTTACTTTGTTATAATTTTACAAAACACTTTTTGTCGGTTGTTGCTACTCAAGTTTATTGAAGTTTTGGTTACCAACTGTTGGCTTTTTACTATGCTAGCTTTCTGGAGTTTTCTTAAACAACAAACAACTCTACTTGTTTGTTTCTACGTTAGTTTACCAGGTCTTTCCTGAAGACTTTTGTCAGTTGTTGAGAAAAACTTTGGCCGATTTTAATTAGGCAATGTTGTTTACTTATTTGTTTAATGATTATATTTAGTTAACTTTATTAAATTTGCTTCATAAAATGATCCCAAATCATGTGACTGGTACTGCATGACTTCAGTGTTTTATTAAACATCAATACAAGGTTTTTTTCTGAAAAATTTTATTCAGTTCTTCTCCATAATGTGACTTCGTTGTTGTACGTAAGTGTAAGTCGATCGGGTTTGCTAAACGACGATACTGGGTTGTTTTCACCTCATATTACTCTGGTGACATTTAATTAAACTACTTAGTTGGTCCTGTATGACATTTGTATTGGCATTTGCCAAAGATCGTTGCTCTTTCCCAGGTTTTATATGTTATGCTACTTGGCTTTATTATTTAACCAACATACTGTCATTAACGATTCGTGAATTCCAGGTTCACTGTTAACCCTATTAATCAGAAGTGAACATTTAAATGTTAAAAGTATATATTTACATATATTAAATAAGATATGATAGTGTGATTTTACCTTTTTGCGATCACTAAGCTTGTCTTATAAAATATAAGACGGTAAACTACGTGAGATTCAACAAAATATAAATTGATCGATAATGTGTGTTCTGCTTAACTGCTGTCTTTCCTTCCTTTCCTTGTGTAGCCTGATTAACTATATTTCAGTTTGGTGCAAAAACTATTGTTAGAAGAAAAGAACGTATAGTGTAACAACGTTAGTGTATAGTGTAGCCTAAAACACATAAGCATTACAAAATTATTATACTATATGTCATCACATAGTTTTAACCTGTAACACGAAGCAGAATGCAACAAACAAGTTATAGTTGCAACATGCTCACTATACAAGTTTCAAAATTAGTCTTAAAACTCAGGTGAAAACAACTTGTTTGAATCTTGTACCAGCTGATGAAGCTGTTTACGTTACAGTCACACAATGTTATAATAACGGAACTTTATGTTTTAGTGAACGACGCCCACTTGGCATGACTTTTTATAATAAAAGAATAACCTAATATTTTTTAAATTTTATTTCTTTATTTTCTTGAAAGTATTGCCTTCTATTGGTCCAAAAACGATTTATTTATCCTACAGTACTTTCGATGAACTCGTTTGATTTATTTCGATTGGTCTAGTTATTACTGACGGAAAGGTAATTTCCCGTTAGATTAATGCGATTTCTGGAAGCTGACAATAAAACACACCAGTCTGGCTCATCATTAAGCTCGAGACAAGCGTCGAACTTCATCAGTCACGTCGTTCGAAGCCATGACGTTCTGATCAGTGATTACCGAAATTTAATAATGGGTCACGTGAACGGAACGTACGAGAAAGCGCGATAACATTCACACAGAGTCACGTTTTGTTTGCAAGAAATTTGCAGAGATAAATTCGTTCATCTTATCCTGAAGTTTATCACATTAAAGTCTGCTTTTGATACCTTAATAATGACAACTAGTTGAACAAGAAAGAATTGACATACGTTGTCAAAAATTCTTCATGAATATCTTGTATTACATTACGAAAGAATTCAGTGTAAAAATATTCATCGTTGATAGTGATATTACAAAAAATTACAATGTCGATTCTGATTAATATTCGTGATATTATACATAATTCCGAAGACACGACTAGGTGGTTAGGATGTTCTACTGGTAATCTGAGCGTTGCATGTTCGCATCCTCGTCACACCAAATATTTTCGCTCATTCAGCCGTGAGGACGTTATATAGTTAAAACCAATCTCTGTATTAGTTATTAAAAATAGCCCAAGAGTTGGCGGTGAGTTGTGGTGACCAGCTGCTTTCCTTCAAATGGATTAAACTATTAAATTAGAGGCAGAAAGCCATCGTGTAACTTTGCTCTAAATTTAAAAAAACAAACACATTTTTGGAATCTGTATATAATTGGCTATGTTCATATAACATTTTAGCGGTTACTTTTTAACATATGAGTATTATGAGCTGTTTAAAAAAATTGATTTGAAGTATTCCTACAGATATAAGTTTACAGCCGTTCTACCTTTCAAACTACTCAAACATATCTACAGTCTCCTCTTTTAATCTCTGTGATACTTTATTAAATCAGCTATATATAAAGAATTGAATGAAACCACTGATTAAATCTAACAAATACATTTTACAGCTACAAATTCAACATAGAGAGTGATACAGGGTGCATGTTGTTTTGTAACAAATTGTACATATTCTGATATAGGATGCACGTTCTTTAGTAAGCTATTCACATGCACATTTTACTAAAAAACTTTCAGTATAATCGAATAATGAAAGTACACTTGGATAATCATGCTATAATGGAGCTCTTTCTTATATAATACGGGAAAAACACGTTTTTATTACTGACGTGCAACTCGTAATTTCACCAAATTTTTATCCTCTGTGTATGTAGATTTGTAATAGGGGTCAAGATTTTTCCGTTTCGCCTCCGCTTTCAGTCAGAGAAAACTTTTTTTTTCTCTATTTTCAGGATTCAGATATGACGTCAGGAATACGTCACGCGAATCTAATGCACTGGCGCCACCTGTTTAATATAATAGTAGTGTCTCTTCTTTGTCCAGGTAAATACTTCCAGGTTGTGGATGGATGTTTGGCAAAATTGGTATGAAGCTCATCAGATCCATGGAGAAATACATACATTTTTTAATTTCGCAGTTTGCAGTTTTAATGAGTGTTTTATGTTTTTCTGAACGAGTACTTTGCTTCTTTTTATGGATGTCTAACAAATTTGGCATGAAGCTTCGTTGAGTCCATGAAGTAATACATGCAAACTTACGATTTCATATAGCGGGTGGCTCTAAGAATATAAGGCGTGGTCAAAGAACAAATACATCACATAGAAAAATGACTAAGACTAAATGTGTTTTTTTAAATTTTTATTTGTAAAGATTTTTTAGGGTAACAAGGCTCATATAAAAAGCCATTCTTAAATACCGTCAGAGGAGCACTACGTTATTTAAATGAAGAGCATACTAGTTTCTACATATATTTTAAAACGGACAGCATAAAATGTGCTACAACGTGAATAACGTTTCGTAATGGACAACAGGTAAACAAGATACAAGGTGCTTTATATTTTGTAACAATATTCATAATGTTTTGTAATAGGCTGTAGAGCATGGAACCTATTGTAACTGAGAGGGCAAAACGTAATTCAAAGCAAATATTGTTTTCGTAACCGACAGTGTAAAATGTGATAGAAGACGCCTGTATTATTTCTCAACGTTCAGTGCAAAACATAATATATCGAGCTAGTCATGGAGTGATAAAAGTAGATGAAACTTGCACTATATTTTGTAACTGTCAGTATTAAACGTGATAGGAAGTGAATATTTTTTTGTAACTGACATGTAGGGTGTGATATATGTGATGTTTTGCGAAGGATAACATAAAATATAAAACAACCATGGGGGTAACATTTTGTGTGGAGGCAGTTGTTGTTGTTGTTTTGAATTAAACACAATGCTACACAATGGGCTATCTGTGCTCTGCCCACCACGGGTATCGAAACCCGGATTTTAGCGTGTAAATCCTCAGACATACCGTTAAGCCACTGGGGGGCTGTGTGGAGGCAAAAGAGTTATTTAAAAAGGGGTCTAATGCTTTTAAAAGAATCTTTTTAATTAAAAAAAACACACTGAAATTACTTCACGCTTTCTTTGTACAGCTTTTAGATGCTCTGATGCTATTTCAAACGAACATTTAACCCCCTCCCTAAGTCTCAAATTTGGTTCAACTTGTACGTTGTGATTACCCTGACTATCAGAAACAAACTTGCATGTCGTTGGGTGTAACAGTATAGGAAGAATTTTAAAATCTTTTAATATTAAATTTTGATATTTCGTTGGGGTGGGGGATTAGGGTAGGGTTTTTCAGTGTTATTTTGTAAGAGACAGTTTAGTCTAATAATAAATACTATTATATTTTATAATATTTATAACAATCAGGACCAAATGTTTGGTTGTTGTTCAACAAAAAGCTGCACAACGAACTGTCTGTGCCGTGTTCACTTTTGGAATCAAAACTTGGTTTTTAACGTCATAAACCTTCAGACATGCTGCTGAGCCATTAATAGGATGTTTTATTACTGGCAAGTTAAAGCATGGCTCGATATTTCGTGATGGACAGTACAAAACCTGAATGATATTTTGTAACCGGCAGTCCAACGTGCATGATTTTTAACCTGCTTTATAAAACATAGTTGTAGTTGTAGTAGCAACGACATTTAGCATAATATATTCCAAACGCTCTTGTGTTTTAGGAATAGCAAAGAAATCGTATAATACTAAACATAAATTTGTTTAAAGTGAATAAAAAAAAATCGGCATTTAGGAAAGTAATTTTTGTGATAACATCTTTGAACTTACTCAAATTTCGATATTCAAGTCCTGTAATATCTGAAGAATATTATGAAACTCAATTAGTAATTGCATAGATGAAATAACATACTCTTGAAAAGCTATATAGAGCGCTCACCAAAACGATTTTGATTTGAAAATGTTTATTAAACGATTTTTCGTTTTGAAAAACCAAATAACTTATCTCATTCTTGAAATTCATGATTTTTAATAGAAGCAGGTGAACACTGAATTCGAACTAGGTTCTTTATATCATAATATAAAGCACAAAAATTTTCATGTATTCAGAGTTATGTTCAGAGAAATAAAATACATGTGAAGCTCGACTCGCAATCCGAGGGTCGCGAGGTCAAATCCTTGTCCCACCAAACATGCTATTCATTTCAGCCATGGGAGCGTTATAAGTTTACGGCCAATCCCACTCTTTGTTTGTAAAAGAGTAGCCCAAGAGTTGGCGATGGGTGATGACAACTAATATTTCATTGCTAAGTTAGGGACGGATAGTGCAGATAGCTCTCGTGTAGCTTTATGCGAAATTCTCAAACAAATCCATAAACTAGTTTTTCTGAATAAAGTTCAGTGACAGGAAATTATTTAGCCAGTTAGTTAGACTAAACTTAATACATAATGATTAGTGAATGTAACTGTATACTGCATTTGATAGAATAAGTATGCAGTTACATGATTTGGATTAGTAGACTAAATCAATGCTAATCGTCTGTTAGCTAAGTTAAATTTATCTGATACAGTAACCAAAATCGTTCGTCATAGAGGTAAATATAAATTATTCGTTTATAACATAATGGGAAGAATTGCTTAGAGTAAATTACTAATTATTTTACATAATAATTATGTTATCAATGTTAGTACATGCTTGATGTATGCGAAAAAACTTTTACGTTATTAGTATCAGTATATGTGTGAAACTAATAAGTTTTACTCTTATTTATAAATAATTAGTTTAATTATTCTATTTCTAAAAGGTTTTATAGTAAAATCAGTAGTTTTTGTCAATTTGAAATCTTAGTATGAGTTACATTCTGATATCTAATCAGCTGTTACTGTTTTAAGAAAACACAAAAGTGTTGGTATTTGTTACATCTAGTTAATTCTGTTTATATAATAGAAAATATGTTTTAAAAAGCACGTGTAATTGGATTTGGTACAGAGTAATTCGTTTATTTTGAATACTTTTTTACAGTGCATAATGTATGTGTCACATACGTAATGTTAATGAAAACAGCTTATTATAAGGTATGATAGGATGAATACATGTTAACTTACGTTTCAGTTATATGATTCAAAGAATTACCTATAGTTGAAATGTTTATATATAAAATGATACTAAACAGTTCTTTTCATGAATATACAGATTAGTTAAATTATTATATGGATGGCCACATGGATATGATGCGTAAGAGTTTGAATGATGTTTTATGTATTATTCTACTTAGAAAACAATCAATTTAAGGACTGTATATATTATAAATTAAACTAATCATGATATACACTACTTAAGTAGTCAAACTGTCATAACATTCCATGAAATAGAATAATAATTACACTTGTTTAAGCATTTTGTTTGTTATAGATAGTTAAAACAGAACTTTATGCATAATTCTACTGTTCATTATTGTTCGATTGCATATATTTAGTTAATGCTGCAGGCAGCATATAGCGACTTTAATGAAAATAGAGTTACACTGTTTGTCCAATATAATCCTTATTGTCAGCGTTTGTTAAAATCATTATAGAAGATATATCGAAAAATAAGAAACGGACTTTAAAATCGTATCTGTATGTTGATATGTATTAAGCAACAAAGTTGGTACTGAAACAACAACTGGAAAATCCTATAAATAAGGAAAAACAGTAACAGTTCGGAAAACGTTGAAGGCTTAATGATCTTATTAGCTTTATTGGGTGAATACTGTTCAAACATCATGAAACAGTTTGAAAGTAATTTGTATTCACAAAATGAGTGATATTAAAAGATATAAATTTATTTTAATTTATTACTGTGACATATTACTTATTATAAATTTAGCTGGCCCTGCACGATAAGGCTAAGAACAGATAAATCATTGTCCCAATAAAAGGTGTGGGACAACTAAACTCAAGAAATGTGGCATGCAATGGGTTTACCACATACGTAAAGCAAAAAAAGTGTATCCGTAGTTGAAGGAAGGTACAAGTAGAGACAACAACAAAAGGCCTATAACATCATTGACCACAAAGTAGTCTTATCACAACCATGGTGACAGTTCCTGAAAGACTGACAACAGGGATATTGACAAGTACCTTAACTTTTATTATCAGTAACTTCGCGAGAATTAAAGTAGAGAAATCAAGTCTAGGCCATAAAGTGAACTATGGCTTGAAACATGTGTCAGAGTGAGTCATATTGGTATTAAAGACGGAATCACCAGATGGAGTAGCTGCTAGCAGTCGAGAATAAGTGCCTGTACCAATAAGTATCTTAATTGAAGGAAAAGAGTGTGAAGTGGGTCAGCACTGCCCTCTGTAAGGTCTACCCTGAAGCTGCTTTGTGTCTGATTTAGTAGCCAAACAGCTTTAGAGTTTGAATAAAGAAACCATTAACTTGATTGTAAATATCGTAAATGTTAAAAGGAATCAAACTGATACCAATGCATACAAATAAATAATTTATTTCTTTTAAACACGTTTTCAAGTTATCCTTTGCCATTTTTTTTATTTTACTCTTTTTCATGCGTTCTATCGGAGCCTTACGCATTGTAGTAGATTATACACACTAGTAAACAATGAAAACCTAAGAATACCAGATTTATTTATTTTGTTAATTTTACACCCGGATAGTCAGGTGGTTAGCGGTAAACTCGCAATCTAAGGGTCACAGGTTCGAATTCCGCCACACCAAAAATGCTCACCCTTTCAGGTGTGGGGTCGTTATAATGTTCACTCAATCTCATTATTTGTTGGTAAAATAGTCGCCCGAGTGTTGGCAGTAAGTAGTGATGCCAATCTTCTTGCTCTCTAGTCTTACACTTCTAAGTTATGAACGGTTGGCACGAACAGCTCTCGAATAGTTTTGTGCAAAGTTCAAAACAAATAAGCAAACAAACTGTTGTGCTTAAAGAATGTTTACTTATCGCACTAGTCTATGCAAAGTAAAATTATTATTATGAAAGTGGTAAAACGTTGCGAACTCAGAGTTAGTGTAGTTAATAGGTTAATTTGTGAAACTTCATGCTAGATAATATGCCTTGGATTTTGCTATAGAAATCACGATTTTGTGTCTATTAATAGAATATTAACAGCTCTTCTAGGTAAAGGCTATCCAGAGATAGAAGATAAACTAATCTGGTTTTCTTTATTTGGTATAATTTGTTTTTCATTGTAAAACTGCCATTCCCAAATTAAACGATTGTTTAAAGCTTACAACATATCGTGTATTTACTGTGAACACAAGATATGGAGTCCATTGCTAAGCAGGTATCTACTAGAATACATGAACACATCCCATATTACAAAGTCATTTTTAAAAATCCAATTATTCGTTGGTAAAACAGCAGCCCAAGAGTTGGCGGTGAGTAGCGATGACAAACTGCCTTTTCTCTAGTTTTACATTGCTAAATTATAGACGGCTAGCGCTGAAAACTCTCGTGTAACTTTGGCGAAATTCAAATCCTTCTTTCGAGGATTTTTCAATAGTATAGATTGATTTTGTGTTAACTTGTGAAACGAATCTCTTAAAAAACAAAAGCAAACTAAACAATTATTTTACTTTATCCATACTTTGGTCTTTTGTTGGGACAGCGGTAGCTCTTTGGATTTACAACGCTAATGTCAGGGAATAAAAACATAAACTATATACGTTGTTGACTAGTATGATTTCTCATTATAAATATTGTAACTTTTTATTAATATTAACGACGTGTGTTTGTTGTTATAATGTGAGAATAACTGAGATGTTTGTTCAAAACATACATGGCATCAACTGTATTTTATATCTCTGTAAAAACTGAAATGAGCTAAAGCTACAGTGATCCTTTCTGTTGTAGGAACTAATCGTAAGTTTGTGTAAATGGTTTGTGTTATGTGGTTTCCTTACAGCGAAATCCTGTTGAGTCTGGTGTTTGTTTCCTCTTATGCATTTATCAAGAAGAAATGCGAAACTATTTTGGTTGTTTGTGCAAGGTATACATGGATAACAGTCAGGTTTTAAAATATATCATATTGAGGACGCTAACAAAGAGAGCCTTTTACGGTGTGTTTAAATGTTCAACTTCTCATCTCAAGTAACGACACCTGGTCTGAAATGTTAAATAAATAATTTCAACTCTAAAGAAGTTAGATTTATGGCTGATATAATTGCCTCGTGTTGAGACTCGTGCGCTAGACTTAAAATTAAACAAAGGAAAATAAAAAAACACGCATTTCTTGATTGAATTTCAAAAATATTATTTTCAGAGTTTTCTGAGAAAAATCTAAAAATTATGTATGTTGTGGGACATAGGTTTGTTTGTTTTAAATTTCGCACAAAGCTACAAAAGGGCTACCTGTGCTAGCCGTCCCCAATTTAGCAGTGTAAAACAAGAAAGAAGGCAGCTAGTCATCACCACCCACCGCCAACTCTTGGGATACTCTTTTACCAACGAATAGTTGGATTGACCGTAATATTATAACACCACCACGGCTGAAAGGGTGAGCATGTTTGATGCGACCTGGATTCGAACCCGGGACCCTCGGATTACGAGTCGAACGCCTTATCACACTTGGCCATGTCGGGCCTCCATTTTGGAACTAAACAGTAAAGTGTAAATGATATAAACGTACTACTACGTCACCTTTATCTGTACAAAGGTGTTCGAGCAAACTGTCATCGACATTTAAATAACAGGACTTCTATACTTTTTGTATGGATTTACTTTCTTTAGTTTTATCTGTAAACCAGATTATTGAAGGAGCTTAAACTGTTTCATGTAAACAGATTAAGGAATTGCATTAAATCGAGTGATGCAAATATTTTTGTGTTATTAGCTGAAATAGAGTTTTATATATTTTTCAAAATTAGCACTTGATACCATAATCTAAAAAAAAACGAATATGATGGTTAACCTTTACTGACTTTATTTTTTAAAATAAAGTGAAAACTTGAAAGGTGGGTTATTAAAGCTCATAACGTTTAGGCTGGCGGAATTATAATGACAATGTTGTTCATTTTACCACATGTTACAAACATGAAAATGCTAAATAAAAACTACTTAACAAAAGGAGGTAAATTAAAACACGAATTGGTAAACAGTGGCTGTTAAAGAAAAAGTCTTACCGATGACTTGATTACAATTAAAATCGAATCTCAATTACTTAAAATAGTTCTTATTTGAAATTAATTACATTTCTTTGGAGTGTTAAATATCTTAGTAATTAGAAAGTGATTATCACTGTTTAATGGTGTAAAGAGATTTTCAAAAATCAATTAGTTTTCAAACCAACGTGTTAAGGTCTCAGAAAGTATTTATAATTGTGTTATAAGCATTACTACAGTTTTTATTTTCGTAATGTAATTTTGCCTAACTTCACGCTTCTAAACTTTGTCAACAACGTAGAATCTCTGGAATTCCACTACAAACGTTAGCTGCATATGTTAGATTTAAACAGTAAGCTTCATTATCTGTTAGAAAAAGAAGCACGTGTTCAAAGAATTGCCATAAACTAAGAAAAAAAAGAAGATAACTTTAAGTTCAGAGTAGAGAAAAAAATTCTAATAATGTCGTGATGTGAAGAAAAAGAGAAATACAATGGACAAAAACGAAAAATAAGACACAAAGACGAAATTGGGGAATAGGAAAAATAAATTTCAAGATATGAATAAAAATATATTCTTCTTCTTCTTATACTAACACTTAGATAACATTGAGACTGTACTGTCGAGATGGAAAATAACACAGGGTTGAAGAAGATGTACTTACAAAAACAGAAATGCTGTTTCCCTAAAATAACGAGACAGAGAGAAGACAATGCAGCAAAATATAAAAGTGAGATGAAAGGAAGCAATCGAAGTAACACAATGTTGTTCATAAACTATCGGATGTAGCCGTCCCTATTTTCGAATAGATTAGAGGAAAGTCAGCCAATTAACACTACACAACGCCTATTATTAGGTTACTCTTTTATCAACGAAAGATTGGGTTTGAAGTCATATTATAACTCTCCTACGGCTGAAAATGCGAATATGTTTGGTAACAGGACTGTAACTCACGACCCCTAGATTGCGAGTAAAATACCCGAACAATTAGGCGACGCCAATGCTGTGGTTTGAGAAAGTACATTTATACACACGCATAAGATACAACGTCGGAGACAAAATAACAAATAACGTGAAGATGGTAGGATCATTATGTGATAAGAGAATGAAGTGATGCAAGAGACGCATCAGTTTGTTGAGTGAGAACCAGAAACAAATTGGATAAAAAGAAAAATACTAGTATCTGACACATAATTTCGCTTTGCAGTAATACTGTAATATGCATGAGTTTTTTTTGTTTTTCGCTTTTCATAGTAATTAATAGATCTAGTCTTAAGGATTTTTTAGTAAGAACGAAACAGTTTCAATAACCTATATTAAAGTGTCAATGTAGTGTCTGAAGTCATATATGGTCACGTTTATTGAAGAACAATTTCTTAATATAACGGTGGCACAAACACAAAACTATAATTTCTGCTTTTATATCTACTTTCTGTCTAGTTAATTACGGGATGACCTTAACGTTGCAGTATTCTGGAAAAATAATTACTTCCCTGATTGCAGTCTTGAGTCAGATAATACAATGTAAGTAAAATCTTAAATAGAAGAGAGAATTGGTCTGCTCAAAGCGGTTGATATAATGAAAAGAACTAATACTGGAATTGTTTCTGTATAGATAGAGGGAGAAAAAACACTTTTTAACTGAACTGAAACTGTTATTTCTGGAGCCTCTTATATTTTCTATCAAGACATATTTTTAACTTTACTTTTAATCCGTAGTCTGTCTTTAGATGTGAAAATATTGTCAAAATTAAAATCTAAGTTAAGTATTAATCTGTCAAACTGTCAGTACAAAGTTAAACTGTATCCTAAAAGATAGTGCACCAGTAAATAGTTAAGAATTGGTCTTTGTTCTAACTATAATTTGTAAAATTATGTTTAAATCATTCGTTAAAAATTGCTTTTTACAATATGTGTTTGTCTAGCTTTCTGAAACCAGTTTTCAAATATAACTGAATGATTTGTTTGTTTTTAAAGCAAAGCTATTCAACATGCTATGTCCTATGTGTGAATCTAACCAACATTATAATGTTATGTCTTCAATCTTGACACTGAACCTCCGGGGACCGAGAACTTACTAACATATCACTGCAATTTATTTATTTTAATGATGAATTAACACATATCATCTGTTTACTCAAATAGTGTTGGTGTTACATCATGTTTAACAATAATACGGATAGTTTCTTAAGTACTTCAGAAGAATTTCATTGAAATTAAATTTGTTTTCTAAGTAAGTTTGATATTCACAGAAGAAACGCAGTTTAATTGATAGCTCATTGTAACTTTTAAGGGGTAACGGAATTAATCAAGTCAAGTTTCATCTGGGAACATAATTTTATTAGCAGTTACGAGAATATTTTCTGCTTTACTGCTAATATCGTAACATTTCTGGTGAAAGTTGCTGTAATTTAGCTATCAAAAAATATCGTGATACACAATGGTACATTTTCATGTATTCACATGAAAGAAGTGAACCTCGTAAAATGTCTGACATGTCGGTTCACTACAGAGAATTCACCTAAAATAATTGTGTTTTTAACACCTTTAAATCCTTTTACAGGATAATAAATATTTCCCTGTCATTTACAGTAAAATAAACCTACAAAATTATTTTGAGCTGTCACTCCAATTGAAGTATAATCAACTGAATAAACAGTGTTTTGTTGCATGTATATATACTGTGTCTGGCATATTATAACGTTATCTTTATAACGTTTGCTTTTCCCTCATGTACGATGTCATTTTCTACCGTTGACATTCTGTCGCAATCCTTAAAGAAGAATATTTATCTTGCTGTTCCTACAGTTCTCGTAAACAATATCAAATTTAATTGAATAATAAACATAAATAAATAGATAATCAATAATCAAAATTCAAAATACAATGAGTAATCTTATGATATTAATTTTTTATTTTAAAACCTGACTTGTGAGTGAGTTAAATAAAGTTGATAACAATTAAAATCCTCTTACTTAGTTTGGCTCACGCCATAATAGCCGTTGTTAACGGAACATTTGTGATATGTGTACATATATTGGGTATAGTCAACTATCACATCGTTTGTATTTCATCCGACTTTATAAGGGTTGGTATCAAGTGCAAGACCTCGTCGGCAGATGTGGATTGGTTACGATATTATAATATTTTTCTTGTTTTCGCTCATAACTTCTTAGGCAAGTGTATGATTGTGACGTAGTCTCGAATTGTCTTCTCTGACAAGGAAGTGTATGATTGTGTCGTAGTCTCGAATTGTCTTCTCTGACAAGGAAGTGTATGATTGTGACGTAGTCTCGAATTGTCTTCTCTGACAAGGAAGTGTATGATTGTGTCGTAGTCTCGAATTGTCTTCTCTGACAAGGAAGTGTATGATTGTGACGTAGTCTCGAATTGTCTTCTCTGACAAGGAAGTGTATGATTGTGTCGTAGTCTCGAATTGTCTTCTCTGACAAGGAAGTGTATGATTGTGTCGTAGTCTCGAATTGTCTTCTCTGACAAGGAAGTGTATGATTGTGTCGTAGTCTCGAATTGTCTTCTCTGACAAGGAAGTGTATGATTGTGACGTAGTCTCGAATTGTCTTCTCTGACAAGGAAGTGTATGATTGTGACGTAGTCTCGAATTGTCTTCTCTGACAAGGAAGTGTATGATTGTGACGTAGTCTCGAATTGTCTTCTCTGACAAGGAAGTGTATGATTGTGACGTAGTCTCGAATTGTCTTCTCTGACAAGGAAGTGTATGATTGTGACGTAGTCTCGAATTGTCTTCTCTGACAAGGAAGTGTATGATTGTGACGTAGTCTCGAATTGTCTTCTCTGACAATAATCTTTTCTTTTCACTAGTCAGCGGGGTTACGAGAAATCTTGAAATCTCTCAAAAACACTTTCATAGAAAGTGTCTACTGTTGGCTCCTACCGAATTTAGAACTGCTACAGACATTATCTACAATTAATGTGTTGAAACGACGATGCTTCAAACAGAATGTCGTCAGAGATTTTTCTATAAACGAATAAACTCTCGTCTGTATTTTGCGTTATATTTTTTTATTAGCACACATTTATAAGAAAAACAAAACTAATATTTACCGTTAGAAGTATTATAATCTAGTGCTTTATTCTGGATTCAGATATAGTTAATAAGAATGTATTAGTAGCATTTCAGTAACACCTTGTGTATTGACAAATATAATTAATATTTCTTATAATTTTTAGGCCTAATTTAGACACATGATGAACTAAGACACAATGGTTAACTGCACAAACTATCCATGCATCTTTTACAGCTCTAGTGTCACCTAATCAGTGTTTCTACACGTATTTCGAAAGAGTTTTGTTTTATGATTACAAAACTGTGCTTAAAGCTTTGTGCAAATTTACGACAAATTTTATACAATCCCATTTTCACCTGCTTAGTATTTCAATACTTATTTTTCCAGTAGTCTAGAGTTAGGGATAAACAATAGACTGTGTGAAGAGATTAAATGTGTGAACATGTAAGAGACTGAATGCTCCTTATCTACAAAAGACCTAATGTGCCAAATATAAAATAAAACGGACAAACAAATATGAAACTAGAGATAATTGATTTGTGTCATAACTTAAGGATTATTGCTGATTAAGAGAGATTAATCTCCCACATTTTCTTTTTCTCTATCCGTTAAATATCTATCTTCAGATGATGGAAATTGTACACACGTTATTCATTTTCATTGTCTCTGCATTTATTTTGTATACTTTGACTCATGTCTGTTAACGGTCATGCATAATGGAATATGTCTGTAAGTAGTGACAAATAAACATCATGGTTACTTGGCTTTAAAAATTCAGTATTTGTCCGTTATTCTCTTCTGATACATCTACGATTTTCTCTAAATGTAAATAAAATTATGATCTGCATCTCAAGAACGTATCTTTATTAGTTCAATATTTCGCTATTACAGCTTCTTTAGGACCAATAGATACTATACAAGTTCACAAAGCTCTAATGTGAAACTTGTAGTTCGTTATTTGATTAAAATTTATAGAAATGTCTCATAATAAACTGCAGTTTACGTTAAATAAAGTTGAATGAGTTTGGTTGCTTTGAATTTCGCGCAAAGCTACACGAGCACTATCTACGCTAGCAGTCCCTAATTTAGCAGTGTAAGACTAGAGGGAATCCAGTTAGTCAGCACCACCTACCGCCAACCCTTGGGCTACTCTTTTACCAACGAATAGTGGGATTGACGTTACATTATAACGTCTCCAAGGCTAAACGGGCGAGCATGTTTTGCGTCACGGGGATTTGAACCCACGACCCTCGAATTACGAGTCGAATGCCTTAACCATATGGCCATGCCAGACTTGTTGGAACGATAACTTCTGTACTTTGGAGATTTGTATCTTGAATTCTGGAGGCTTTTGTTAGTTTGTGTGTTCTGTCATGTCTTGAGCTTTAAAAACCTTTCTTATAAATCCAATGCTGTAATTTTGTTTGTTCTTTTTTCGGTACCTAGCAATAAACTGTTTGCATTTGTTTAATAGTATGATGGAACAAACATTTTGTCAGTAACTATTTGGCAATGTTCTCCTGTGTAAAATTGGGGCGACTGAATCTTGTTTTTGCTACTCGTTATATAGACAAACAAAGAGATGGAAAATATGAGTTTACACATACATATAATAATATTCAGTATAATCAAGATCTACTTTATGTATGTTTGTTTTGGAACGACAAACTTTCACCCCATTGATATCTTGATATTAAACAAATATATTTACCGAGCCACACATTGTTTCATTTTCTGTTGTCAAATTGTCAATATTGTTTAGAAAACTGATTTACTTGTTGAAGTTATTACGAGAAATGGGAATTATTTTTGCTTTTGAAGAATATAAAAGGTTTCGAACACATATTCAACTGTTTTAGATCCGGATTTTCTTCTAGCAGACAAGGCTGGAGCCTCAGGAGTGCTTTTATAACCTAACTTTCCGTAGTGTTCTGTTTAGCTTGGCTTACCAACTGGGAGACTTTACTAATAAGTGCAATGTGTTTGGATAACCAGTCGAGAAAGAAGAACATTACAACTGGGTTAATGGGTTTACTCTCGGGACTAATTGTTGGGTAGAATATAGACATAACGAGATGGAAAGAATCGATAATGATCTTTGAGTTTCTGTAAAATCTGAACTTTTTAGACCAGCATTATTTCACTGTCAAACTGAAACTAATAACAAACGGAAGATACGAAACGAAAGTTTGGTTTCAAACTTCGCGTAAACTTACTCGAAGGCAACTGACCATACGTAAATTAGCACTAGAAGGAAAGCAGCAAGTCAACACTACCCACCGCCAAATCTTGAGCTACTCTTTTGCTAACAAATAGTGTAACTGACCGTCACATTATAATGCCCCATGGCTAAAGGAGTGAATATGGTTGTGACGGGATTCGAACCCACGACTCTCAACATGCGAGCCGAATACCCTAACCACCAAGTCATAGAAAGTTATGGATGGAGCGAGGTACATTACAATCCAAGAAACACAATACTTTCGGAATCTAAACCTTTCTTTAAAGAACATCTATCACTCCAAGAGAATGAAAATTTTCATTTATAAAGAAGTGGTGTTATTAGGTTTATGAAAAACAACAACTTTGTTCTCTGAACGTATGCGGGTTATTAGATTCCTTGAATTGTTGGCTATGTATTTTTATAATTTCACCATAGGAACAAGTTAGTTCATCTCAGAATAAGAGTAATGAGTGAAGCACTAGGGGCGATGTTTTGAGTGACTTTCAACACCTTAAAGACAGATAACGGAGCTCTCGTGAAACGTTGTCGCCTACTGTTTCTCTCATCACTGTTTTGTTTTGAAATCCACTGAACAGTTCCTACATAATTATAAATCACGCAACAGATCTTTAGAGCTGGCTGTTGCAGCTCATATATGTTGTCTTCCCTTCAATGAATGGGCAGAATTTCGTATCAAGATAGATTTTAAACACTTTTTAGGTGTTTAGTAGGAAATAGCCTAGCCAATATTTCTTTATAATGAGTTCCATCGAGTGTTGTATCTAACCAAATTTTCTTGAACTGAATAAATTTTGTGATATATTATGGGGATTACGAAATGTTAATCATTGTAATATTTTTTATCTACTCACTCAGTTACAGCCCCAGATGAACGCCAAAGGTATTCCAGTGGGACCATTAGGGAGTCAGATTAAAAGATACAGCTTCTAAGGGGGCTCTGATAAGAAATAAACACGAGGGTCGTAACATCATATGAGCAAGATTCAAGTTTGTTCTCCGGCGCCAATAAATACTGTAATAATTTACATGTTACAGTTCGAAATCATGGTAGTTCATCATGGTGCAAGTTAAGTAGAATGCGTGATACATTCTTTTAATATCATAACAGGGCGTGATACAAAAGAATGTGTTACAAGTGTTATATATGTGACACCAAAAGGATATGAGAGTATGAGGTGTGAGTTGTATTTTTCATTGTTATACTGATTTCATGTGATGGTTATGATATTCATTTGTGTTATAATATTTACTTGTGCGATATGATACATGTATTATTTGATTAAGAAAAGTGATAAAGACACTATTTTAGTAAAATACGAAATAAAGACGTGGTATGACTATTGTCATTATTCTTCAGTTATTTACAAGGTAAATGACAGTAGTTCGCTCTGCATGAATAGAGTTTACTTCGGCACTGTTTCGAAATTAGTATTTCGTGTTATGTTGGTTTTTGGAAAGATGCGTCCACTTTATAGAAAACAAAAGTTTGGAGACAAAACATTTACACTGATACTTGTTCTCGTCTTACTTGCAAAATTTCGGACGAGTAACTACTGTTATTATTTGACATTCGGCATTTTGGACTTCATATTTCCTAAAACATTATTACGTATAGGCTTGTTTGAACCTGAAATAATGAAACTATATAGTCTTGAAAAAGACTGTTTTCACCATTTATTATTCAAATTATCTGATGTAAACATTATAGTAATTAAAAAAATTATCTAATACGTTCAACAAAATTGGTTATTGTTGGATGTGTCCAACACGATTATTTTAACTTCGATTTAGTGCTTATCAGTTGATTATTCATATATTACTTTTAGCTTAAATGAACAAAACTATGCAACCGTCAAAAAATGGTTTATTTATACGAGAAATGTTGAAATTTGTTTTTTCTTTTACAAACCAACTTCATGATGTGGTTTGGATTTCGCGCAAAGCTACACGAGGGCTAGCTGCGCGAGCCTTATCTAATTTAGCAGTGTAAGACTAGTCATTACCACTCATCTCCAACTCTTGGGCTACTTTTTTTACCAACGAATAGCAGGATTGTTCAAACTGATTCACAGCGGTACATCTGTGGTTTTTACGCAGGTTTCGATATTCCTGATGGTCAGAGCACATATAGACCATTACGTAGTTTTTTGTTTAACAACAAACAAGTTGCTTAAAATTGTGTTTATCAGTAATATCTTCAAGGAATATTCTGATTTATTCCATGATAATAATTGAAACCTTAAAAATTTATCATTTGGTGCAAACGTCTTATAGTTTGATATCTGCTGTGGACATTTTGTGTGTGCATACTATGTATAATAACTACAATTTGAAGTCTACATTACGCGCAATTAAAAAAAAAGTGCAATTCATATTTGTAAAAAGTTATTTGTAGTTCTAATTTGTTATCACTTGATACAACATTTGAACTTTGCATAAGATATTTCGCATGCACATTTGCATGTATAGTACCTGCTTTTAGGTTTATTTTATTCATAAATTATGACAAAGCTATAACAACATCAGTGATGTCGAGAAAACCCACTAGTAGAGAAATATATGTGCAAAAACGGCTTGTTTGGGTTGAGAAAATATTATACGTAGAAGGTCGAAACGTTGTTCGCTCTTCTACGTAAAATATTTTCTCAACCCAAACGAGCCGTTTTTGCATATATATAACAACATCAAAATTATAAACTATCGTTCACTCTTTTAAATATTTATTTCTCAGAAACAACAAAGAAATTATCTCACGAAAACTGTACAGTTATATTGGTAAGCACGAGTTAAATCCTGTTTTCCAACTATATCATATCAATCATTTCTCATATTCTCAAGTCAAAAGAATAATTACTAATGACACGAGGCCTACAATTCTGCTTTCAAAGTTGAAATGTATTACTTTTCCTATTCATTTCATTTACTTTTAGTATTGGTATTATTATACTCAGAAAAATTGATTATCCGTGTTTTTAGACACCTGGTTATTTCTGTTTTTAACTGTAATGGAAATTTTCGTGTTTCACTAGATTTTAAACAGGACACTCTTCACAAATACTTAAACGTTTGCTGAGATTACAAAACTTAAGTTTTTTTAAACAGTACAGTACATTATCTTGAGAATCAGTATTCTCGAAATTATGGTTTCCCCATTCATGGAGAACTTGAGAGAACATCTGAAAACATCAAACAAATTATCAAGGGAAAAAGACAGGCAGTTCGATAATTAACTAAGCGTACATTTTAAAATTTATTAGTACATATATATCATGACCGATTATTTATAAAGTGTTTAAAAATACTTTTTTCTAGTTAAGACCAAGCAAACACCTTAAAAGTCCATAGGGAAAGTTAGAGTAAAGTGGCCACATTACGTTTGATTGCGGATTTTCACCAACTACGATGAATGCCACGAAATCGCAGAGAAAAGTTTAAAAAATAATTTGACTCGTATTTTGGGGGTAGCGGGTTTGAATCCCCATCAAATCAGACATGTTTGCTCAATTAACCGTGGGGTGTTATAATGTAATTGTAAATTCTACTATTTGTTAATAAAAGAGTAGCTCAAGAGTTGACAGGGGTTGGTAATGACTAGCTTGTTTCCATTTAGTCTTACACCGCTAAATTAGGGAGAGCTAGAGCAGACAGCCTTCGTGTAGCTTTGTGCGAAATTAAAAAAATAAACAAACAATCTCGGTTATTCCCAAACATTATTGACTGATGTATTTGTATTTCAACATAACATATCACACGAACAACAAAACTAAACCTTTTAGTCTTTCATGGCTAACCTGTTACACCCACTCTTGAGAAAAGTAACAAAGATAATCCATTCTTTACTTTCCAGGAAATCACTGAATTTCGTCTAAAAGTCGCTGGTCATCACTGCTGTGTACAACTCATTCAGTGAATAATTACTCTTTTAGAAAAATTGGTTTGTCTTAACTGAAGCCTTTATTTGTTTCAAATCTTGATCTTGTACTCTCTTATCCTATTTTATTTAGAATATAGAACAAATAAGTCACAGGCTATTATTGTTCTGAAACTATGATAATATAACAAAATTGAATTAGACAACATGTTACTTTTCTTTTCTCTCGAGAAAATGAAATAAAGATCTAGTAACCTATGCTTATAATATGTTTATCCCCATTTCTGGAAAAATCCTAGTAGCCTCTTCTATACCCTTTTCAGTAAGTCAACAAATTTTCTTTAATAATGAGACTACCACTATTGACAGTCTTACAAGTGAGGCTTAACTAATAATTTATATAAATCGATAAAGTTACCTCATGAATTGTAATTTGTTTGTTTGTTTTGGAATTTCCACAAATCTATTCGAGGCCTATGTGTGCTAGCCGTCCCTAATTTAACAGTGTAAGACTAGAGTGAAGGCAGCTAGTCATCTGATGACTACTCTTCAACTCTTGGGCTACTCTTTTACCAACGAAAAGTGGGATTGACCGTCACACTATATCGCCCCCACGGCTGGGAGGGCGAGCATGTTTGGCGCGAGTCGGGCACGAACCCGCGACCCTCAGATTACGAAGCACACGCCTTAACGCGCTAGGCTATGCCGGGCCGTGAATTGGAATCAAGAATTTATAAATATACAATAAAATTTCATTAGTTTCACTGCTAGCACCAGAACATTGTTTTGATGGTTTAAGTAGCTTTTCTCCACTAAGTCAAGATGTTTCTTTCAGACAACACATTGAGAAGGTTACCATTTATGCTATATACATGATTTTAATTGTGATAGTTGAAATGCACTACCTTGGACAAACCGTAATCTATAGCTCTTTATCAAAAATAACTGACAAATTGATTGAAATCATTCTGCACTTCATTAACATTTTCAATGCAGTTAAAAATACCCAAAAGTTTAATGTGATCACCAAATATTATTAATTATGTCACTATCAATACCATTAATGCAAACAGGAAAACCAAACCTCGTGCAGAATCCTTTCAGGCTCTCCATTAGTAACTTGGTTCCAGTTTGGTCTAAATTTGTTAATAAGAACATTTTATTTTTTCCCTTTCACGAATTACCTTGCAATCCAATTAACTAAATTTTTTCCTATCTTTACCGACGTGATTTTGTTCTAGCTAAGCGTTTTGTGTGGTGCCTTGTTAAAAACATTTTGAAAATCCAAATACACTAAATCCGACTTTTTGTTTTCTACTTGCACAGTGGTATGTCTGCAGAGTTACAATGCTAAAAACGGTTTTGATACACGTGATGAGCACAGCAGAGATAGCCTTTTGTATAGCTTTATACTGAATTACAAACAAACAAACACTAACTTTTCCCGATGACAAGCAATATCTTTGAAAAACATGTTAGTAAGGCAATACATCGTTTTTGTGAATCCATGTTGGCTTTCATTTATGATACGGTATCTCATTAAATGATAATATACATATAGATAAAGAAAGGGTGGGCAAAAAATTAACCCTCTGAAAATGTTGTTGATTTGTTATATATTTTATTAGATAACAGAAATACATCTAAAACTATATGTTTTTGGAACATAGTCGACGACATCTGTTTTAATATGATCTCACATCCTTATTTTAACACTGGTTTTCTTTAATGTCTGAAGTTTTCATGATTTTAGCTACATTTTATCATGAAAAGTGTTGTGCGCCTGCTAATTAAAAGTCTACAAAATAATTAGCGAAGTTTCACTGCAATAATCGAAGGTAAAAATTAGACTCAAAATAACACAAACCAGTTTCACAAATTAGTATATAGTTAACATTCTCTTGGACTTCAGTGTTGCTTCACCTAGACGTGGCATCCTTTTAATATTTTTGTGATTGACTTCAATCCTTCTTTGAGCACATCAAAAAGTTCATATTTCGTATTTGGCTTACGATCTTTCGTTAAGCGGTTTAACTCAGCCCATAAATTTTCAATCGGATTGATATCAGGTGGTTGACCTGCCTATTCCATATCAAGTTTTCTTATTTTCGAGATACCTTTTAACGAGTTACAATTGCAGAGAAATTTATTTGGTCATTTTGTTGCTAATTGAAATAAGAATATCCAATGAACTACAGCACCTACACAACACTTTTTATGAGAATATGTAGCTAAAATTATGAAATTGTAGATATTTACAAAAGCCAGTGTTAAAATTAAGCTCTGATATTACATTTGGAGAAATCTCGTCGAGTGTGTAATAAAAGAATGTAGTTTTTTGTTGTCAACTCTCGTATATATAAAGTTTATTTTAACAGAAGCCCTATAATTTTTCTCTTTTATAGAAGTAAGCTTATAATTTTGAGGACAACTCTTTACACTCTTTGTAAAAATAGAAATAATATTGACAAATCTCCAATTTGTAAACCCCTACTTCCCAAGAAAAAAAAAACTCCGCTAGTACAGCGGTAAGTCTACGTACGGATTTACAACACTAAAATCAGGGATTTCGATTCCCCTCGGTGGACTCAGCAGATAGCCCGATGTGACTTTGCTGTAAGAAATCTTATCCAAGAATAAAAGAGGGAAGATGGAATATTTGATTTGTAATATCCTTTAAACACATAAGAAGAATCTTGTCTACTTTTGATACTTTATATGTATCATCGTAGAGTTAATATCTACCTGATTCAGGCCAGTTGCAATGTTTTTCATACAATACTTACATTTGGTCAAGAATATTGCCGACATTCCATCGTTTGAAAACAGAGTAGAATAATAAAAATACCTTGTTTGTTTTTAGTTAAGCACAAACTGGTATATGAGCTGTACCCATAATGGGTATTGAAAACTGATTTATAACGTCATAAGACCACAGACTTATGTGAACTAAGATCCATTCTTAATATTTAATAATTCTTTATTAATATAAAATGAACTTGGTATAATAATACAGATATATATATGTATAGAATTCTTCTGCACCTGGTGACTTAATGGTGAGTCTATGGGCAAATAAGGTTTCAAAGCGGGTTTTGATACTCTCGGTGGGCGTAACAGACATAAGTTATTGATTAGCTTTGTCCTTTATTGTAAACAAAATTTATCTGTAGAATGAATCAGTAAACACCGCTTTTAAATTTGCTAATATTGTACAATCTTATGTGGATAAAGTGTTAGGAACCACAATAGTGGTTTATAGCAGGGTTTGACCAGGTATTTCGTTAATATTCTAATAAAACATAGGATGAAAACCTTCTTAAAAAACAAAATTGTTCTTGAAACAACCATCGAGACCTTCATTCTTAATGATTAAGGCTGCTAATGTATTTATAATAGCAAAGAAAAAAGATTTTGATTGTGAAAAAAAATTCGTTGATTTGCTTTTAATACTGTTATTCATGTTATTCTTGTTTCACAAGCCTATAGAGAAATCGAATGTAAATATTTTATTAAAACCTGGGCAAACTTACTAAAAAAAATTATTTGCAGATCATAGGACTATTTTTTATGTTGTAAAAATACTGTAAAGAAGACAGTTGGTATAGGTATTAAAACTTTAAAATAAAACGGAACAACGTTTCGACCTTCTTAGCTCATATTTAGGTTAACAAAAGTTTCCAACTGACCGTTGCTGGGCACACGTCTGAGGGACGAGAGTATGAATGATTGTAGGAGACGCTGCAGTTAGATATTAGGTTATTAATTAATATAGATATAAAGGTGTTCCTTTGCATTGATGCTGTTTTGATTTGGGTACTTCTATAAGTAGGGCTTTTTTATTTTGTTTGTGTTTGTTTCTCTACTTAGTATGTTAGTAGTTTCTATGGTAATGTGCTTATTTGATTTTCAGTGTTCAAAAACGCGCAGCCCGGCATGGCCAAGCGTATTAAGGCGTG
The DNA here is from genome assembly GCA_011833715.1 of Carcinoscorpius rotundicauda. Classification (NCBI taxonomy): domain Eukaryota; kingdom Metazoa; phylum Arthropoda; class Merostomata; order Xiphosura; family Limulidae; genus Carcinoscorpius; species Carcinoscorpius rotundicauda. The sequence goes on from CM022397.1 coordinate 86,438,209, forward strand.
CGACTCGTAATCTGAGGGTCGAGGGTTCGCATCCCTGTTGTGCCAAACATGTTCGCCCTTTCAGCCATGGGGTCGTTATAATGTGACGGTCAATCCCACTATTCGTTGGTAAAAGAGTAGCCCCAGAAATGGCGGGGGGTGGTGATGACTATCTGCCTTCCCTCTAGTCTTACACTGTTAAATTAGGGACGACTAGCACAAATAGCCCTCGAATAGCTTTGTGCGAAATTAAAAAAAGAAACAATTAAAAGCGCGTGATGGTATCTCTTTTGTTCTTTGAATCTGGTTTCCATTTTTCTGCTTGTTTCTCCAATATAGAAGTCTTGACAGTTGTTAAATTGTATTTTATAAATAATGTTGTTGTTATGTTTATCAGGGTAGATTCTACATAGTATGGATTTTAGTTTTATACCTGGTTTATGAATAAATATAGTGTCTACTGGAATGTTATGTTTTGGTGTTAGCTTTTCCAAACGTTCATATTTTTTCGTTAATATCACGGTATGCAATAGTACAAGATTTTCTCGTTTGTTTCTCCTTTGAACTTGTTGTTTGTTTGTTGTTGTCTGTGTTATTGGTCTAGGTGAAGGTATGCACTTTTTTTAGTGTTTTTAATAGGAAATTTGTTGATATTTAATTAAAGTTTAAATATATATTTTCATAAGACTTGTTTACTTCAAGTGGATTTTTCGTTATTATGTGTTTTCATTTTGATTCTTGAAAGAGGCCCCTCAATGGCTCAGCGGTATGTCTGCGGACTTACACGCTAAAATCCGGGTTTTGATACCCGTGGTGGGCAGAGCACAGATAGCCCATTGTGTAGCTTTGTGCATAATTCAAAACAACAACATCTTCTTGAAAGAGAAGAAGAGACTATATCAAATTCTCTTGATGACGAGAAATCCACTTGAAATAAAAACGTATCTCAGAACTGCTGGTATGTATTGTATTGATAAGCAGACAAAGACGATTATACGAGAAGTCCAAGTCTTTTGTGTTTCTTTGTGTAGTGTGTTATCTGTTTAAAATTCGTTATGCCTGAACTTACCTACATAACGCCAATGTTAACTGTACACTCTCGTACAACCCTAACGAAACTAAGAAACCTAAATCAAGTTCCCTGCTTATCAATAAAAGTTATAATACCCATGTCATCCGTTCTGAGAAACAAAACCATATCAGTTTCTTCATCGTTACTGGTCAACTATCTCTTTGAAGTCATTCTAGCACTAAAGCCTACAGAAAAATCGACTAGGCATACTACGTCAAAATCTATGTACAACAAGTAAACAAATTCCTGCTAAAGTTGTAAGATTATTTTTAAACTGATTCTTGAAAGCTGAGATATTTATTTATTAAATTTTTTGCAAGTTTTTCTTCACTCCCACCATACGTTCTTTAAAGCCATTCAAGCATGATTGTGCTAGTCGGAAATGCCTTATTTTATTAGAGTAAACAGCGTACATACTTATTAACAGTGTCTCCAGCCTTTTTATTACTGGTTATAATTTTGCAAGCGCCACATAAAAAGGGCAACGAATATTCTACTAAAACGTGGACAGTAGTAATGAATACTTTAACGTATGTTTTAGAGAGTAGTTTTAATATTAATTCAAGCGTCTTTGTTTTCTTCATTTTGAATATTTTCTCTAAGACTTTTACTTTACGTCATAGAAAAAACCAGACACTTTACCAATGTTCATTAGTTTGAAAATAATCTGTACAACTTCTAATTCACTGACTGGAAACTATCTTGTCAAGGATTCACCATTTCTCGACTTAGCTGTTCTCCATTGTTTCTCAAATTTAACTATTGTACTTTGTCTCTACATAGTTCTCGTAGACTATTTCAGAGAGTTTCTTAATAGTAGACAAATATTAAATTTCTCTCTTCTTGTTAGTGGTGATTTATTCTAATGATTTTTGTACTTTGTTGAAATCATGAGTGTATATTTCAGTTTTTTTCTTATCAATTGTTTTTCACAAGACTACATCAAAATCGGCTGGATATTTTACAAAAAAATCTAGACTGATATATATGTCATATGATATGATGCAAGTGCTCATGATGTATTTGGACTTTGTCATTTTTTTTATTGAAAATTGATTATTGTAGCTATGAATATATAATATATGCGATGTTGCTGTGAGCGGCTTCATTTGTACAAGACGCTTGTTAAACGCGTGTTTATACGATACCTTAGGCACATAAAACCACCTGGCTCAATAACTTATGGCTAAGCAAAAAAATAAACAAAAAACAAACCAATACAGCAGTTAACTGTTGAAAAACATTTAACATTCAACTGAATGTATGTGCACTTATACAGTATAAAATGTATTTTTCATAAATGGACACCAAATTTTATGAAACAAGTTATTTAAAAAGGGAAAAAACTGAATTAAAATGAAAGCATTATATTCCCAAGCCTACAATTAGGGACTCTAAAACAAATAACAAATTAGCCTCAAAGTAGTGTCTACATTATTTATTTAAGTTACAAGTTCCTATTTTGACTCCATGTCTACAGTACTTATGAATTTTAGTGGACCCAAATTAAGGATTTGTAGCTTGAGAAAATAATATGCAGACGCTATGTCAGTCTAATTTTATTTCTTAAAAGTTCCCGAGTTACAGGCTTACAAATATAATCTTTTCGCTTTGATTCAGCTTGTTTTTGCACTTTTTAACGACCTTTATTCCTTTTATTAAATTAAAATATATATACTATTTATCTTGTTGAAAAATACTTTGATGTACGTAAATTTAGACAAACCTTTGCATCTGATTAACGATGTGAAACATATTTGATATAAGGAATTAACGATTTCACACAATAACTATGTTAGCAATGTTATAATACGTACGAGTATAAAAACTCTAATATTAGTTATTTGTTTTAGAATTTCACTCAAAGCTACACGAGGGCTATCTGCGCTAGCCGTTTCTAATTCAGCAGTGTAAGACTAAAGGGAAGATCATCACCACCCACCGCCAACTCTAGGGCTCCTCTTTTAACAATGAATAACGGGATTGACCGTCACATTATACCCCCACGACTGAAAAGGCGAGGGTGTTTGGTGTGGCGGAATTCGAACCCGCGACCCTCAGATTATGAGTCAAACGCCTTAACCCGCCTGGCTATGCCGGGCCCGTTTTAGTTATTAACGAGTACACTGTAATGTGGGTTTGAAATACATCTTGCTTAACTATACATTAACAAAAGAAGTAGCTCATACAAGATAAATATGTGTATTATGTTGTATGAATGTCAGTAATATTTCAGATAATTATAATTATAGACGAATGTTTAATGTTATATCAGTGTTACTGAAGTTTATGACAATAATATAGAGGTATAATCGAATGTATCACATGTATAAAAGAACTTTAATATATACTTCAGCGTACAGTAAAGGTATGTATACGCCAATCAGACGCATCAAACGCCTACAAAAATATTGAAACTTTAAGACATTTAAACGACTTATAAAACATTAGCAGTCGTTAAGAAATATTTTGTGTAACGAAGGGAGTGGTTTTAACTACGTGAAACTTTTCTTCATCACACTTATGTATGAGGAAGACTATTACATGATGTATTCACCCCTAAATACCAGTGAATGCATGTAAGTTACAGAGGGACTGTATGTATCCCAGTTACCACTACGAATCCAAAGATCTATGATTCGCGGCTCTTATCTCAAAAACGTGATCGACATTCTTGGATCGTGGGCTCACTGTTGTGGTGACGGTGAAAAACAAGTCCCATTACTGGGTAGCACAAGTGGAACCCAAGTCTTGACAGAGAGTGCTGGTTACTGGCTAGCTATCTTCGTGCTTATTTATATTTTGTTATTTCAAAATTAGGAACAACTATTTGACCGTCTTTGCAAATTTCAAACAGCAATCAAATGTGGATACTGCATGTTGTTAATGTCTTTTCCTAGCACTGAACAACGTTTTTTCCACGACCCAATTGTTTCCAATACTTTGCAAGCTTTCAGCATTTAATCAGTAACTTTTACTTATTCCGCTTATACGAATAAACGTAAGCAATATTTTCAGTTACTGTTCATTTCAAAAAAATATTATAATCTTGATTTTAAGTATACACTATTTATATATTGTATGACGAATTTGCTATCACATAACTGCTTTAATATGGATGTTAAGGTTACATTTGTATTTAGCAATGTACGTAACCTATACTGTTAAATTTGTATTGAGAAATTCCCATCTATTCACTGAAGCTGTAGAAGATTCTCGAGTGTAAGAATCAGCAGTATATGTGTGCGTAATCACTAGCGTATTGACTATATTATTGTGCAGGCTAAAATTTCTAGAAACTCTCCTCACGCCTATAAATGCAACCAACGCAATGCGCCAAGAGACAGTATATATCATTGGTTTGTTATAGCAGTTGCTTCAAGTTAATTGGTAAACGTGGGTATTTTATTGAGTTACTTCGTTATTCGTTTCTAGCAATTCAAGACGGAGGTCGTTTGTTGGCCAGCTATAAACTTGTGTTTGATTGTAACTAAGAATAAAGCTATTCAATGGGGCTTATGTGCTCTTACCACCACGAGTATTAAAACCTGGTTTTTAGAATTTAAAGTCCACAAAACAAATCGCTGTACCTTGGAGAGCAGCATATGTTGAATAGGAAGTAAAATATGTTAACTATAATAAATCATTTTCTAAGAGAAGTTTAATGACAAGATGAATTGTTTAGAACACTCATCATAAGTAGGTCCTGGCATAGCCAGGTGGTTAGAGAGCTCGGCTTGTGATCTAAGGGTCTTGGTTTCAAATCCTAGTTACACCAAACATGCTCACTCTTTCAGCCGTGGAGGCTTAAAGCGTGACAATCAAACTCTCTATTTGTTGGTAAAAGAGTAGCCCAAGAGTTAGCGGTGCGCGGTGATGACTAGCTATCTTCTATCTAACTTCATACTACTAAATTAGGGTTAGCTAGTTCAGATAATCCTCGTGTAGCTTTTCACTAAAATTCAAAACAAATAAACTTATTTACTAGAATACGTACGTCGCATCGAATAAAACAAACAAACCAAAAATAATACATAAGTAATTCTTATAAACTTTCTGTTTGTCACCAAGTAAATAATCCAATTTCTATCAAGTTCCGACACGTGTCTCGACGTTTCTCTTAAGATTAAAGGATAGGATTTGTTTAATACAATGCTTCTTTGTTACATGTTAGGGCCTGGCATGGCCTGGCGCGTTAAGGCATGCGCTTCGTAATCTGAGGGTCGCGGGTTTGTGCCCGAGTCGTGCCAAACATGCTCACCCTTTCAGCCTTAGGGGCGTTATAATGTTAAGGTCAATCCCACTATTCGTTGGTACAAGAGTAGCCCAAGAGATGGCGGTGAGTTGTGATGACTAACTGCCTTTCCTCTAGTCTTACACTACTAAATTAAGGACGGCTAGCGCAGATAGCCCTCGAGTAGCTTTGTGCGAAATTCAAAAAACAAACAAAAACAAATTGTTACATGTTTCTAATTTACTCACGTTCGTTTGTCAGATGTTGAAACAGTGATGCATAAGAGATTATAGAAAGCCAAATATTAACATATGTTAAATATTTAAAGGTTATAGGAAGATTAGCTGATAAGAGCAACACATGAAAACAAATACAGGGTGGTCGCTAGAAAAGCGGAAAATTTGAGGGTCAGATGAGATCATGAATAAAATGTGTGCTTACTCATTTCTATTTTGATTTCTGTACATCATGAATAAAATGCATGATTTTAATAATTTTGAGCATCTATGAGTGTAATATAACATATACCTTTAAAAAACTTTGTAAAAATAAATAGCTGTTTGACAAATTTTCCGCTTTTCTAGCGACCATCCTGTATATTTATAGGTCTGGACAAAAATAAATTAAATTGCTATCATTCTTTTCAGTGTAATTAAAGTAAGTATGTATTCTGTAATAAATACTCCATGTTTTTTTTTATTACATCACCCCCAGTGGCTCAGCGGTATGTCTGCGGATTTACACGCTAAAATCCGGATTTCGATACTCGTGGTGGGCAGAGCACAGATAGCCCATTATGTAGCTGTACAAAATCTGTACAACTAACTGTTTAAAAAATGGGAAATAGAAGTTTTATTGTCAACTGGAATAAGGTGAAAAGTAGTTTTATCAGTGGATTTTTCTGTCCTTGCTTTTTGTTTTCCATTTTATACAAACAAATAACTATCAGTGATGTCGAGAAACCCACTTGTTGAGAATTTTATATGCAAAAACGGCTGTAAACCTGACGATGACCGAAGAAGGTCGAAACGTTGTTCGCTCTTCTATTTAAAATATTTTCTGAACCCAACGAGCCGTTTTTGCATATAAAAAACAAATAACTACTTTCGCTTTGGAATCGTTTTTATAAACAAATTATAAAATACCGATTGGTAGTAGATTAGCACTATATCCTGCCATCATTTTTACGATCACACTATAAACTAACTTATTAGATTCTACCCACTAAATGTGGTGATACATGTGGTTTATGGTCTGACCCATCTATAATCTTCACACGTTTTCAGCATCTCAAGGACGTACTAAATCTGCAGTTATCCTACTTTATCGCATATTCGGATTTTAAATTTTATTCTCTGGATATACTAATAACTGTAGATCAGAAAGATGACGTAACTCACGAACTGTTCATTGAAGTTGTGTTCTTTGCCGCATTAATTCGAGACAGTCCCCTCACTTTAAAAGTCCATTACCTACTTGCAGAAGAGTTGTACTCTCCGAAACAGAATGCATTAACAGAAACAAAGTAATGATCTCATCGGTAAACTTCTTAAGGATAGTTAGCGTATTAACAGCAAAACCAAGCTAATAATAAACTAAGAAACAATGTTAAAAACCTTACCAATTTATCTCGGAAACGGTAATCAAGAAATAAGGATAAAAGTACAGAAACTGCTTCCAAAGAATAATTTAACAAACAAATAAATTTATAAGATTTGATTATGTCCTGATACTTATATGTGAGAAATATACAAACAGATCGTGGACAAAAGATTATCAGAGCTTGTGAGAAACAAATAATAATAGAAAGAGATACGTATAAACCTCTGAATCTTCATTAATTAAACAAAATAAGAATAAGAGCAGTGATAACCTTTCAGAAGTTTCGTTCACGATTCAAATTTGCTACAACAAGTACGCTACTGAAATTTTAAAAGGCCAAACTTTTGACCTTTTTAAAAATGACAAACTAATAGTTTTTCACAGTTTTGCAAATGTTAAAACATGTAAGTTATACAACATTTATATACAAGTTATATATTAATTAAAATAATATTTATTTCTTCCTGAAATGTATGGCGTATACTGTTTATTTCATACCTCATTTGATTTTAGTATTGTAATATATTTGTTATTGATGACGTAAGTAATCTTATAAAACGATGAACAAAAGCTTAATAGATATATACAGTTGTGTAAGTTTACAAGACTTGCAAAGAATACAACTGTCTTCGTTTTCCAATAAATATATATATAGCATTTCTGGAGAATTACTATTTTAATGTGTTCTTTACACTAATACAGGGTGGTCGCTAGAGAAGCGGAAAATTTGAGGATCAGATGAGATCATGAATAAAATGCGTGCTTACTCATTTTTATTTTGATTTCTTTACATCATGAATAAAATGCATGATTTTAATGTCATAAAATGCATTTTGAGCATCTATGAGTGTAATATAACATATGCCTTTTAAAAACTTTGTAAAAGTTATTATTTCGTTCCGTTCCGATGTGTCGGTATTTGAGTATAGTTGTTAAATACTCAGGAGGGTCAGGTACATTAGACCTCTTCCTCCTTCCCGAACCATCATAACATCAATACGATTTCCAATTTTTTTGTTATTCTTATTCTTATTATTTATTTTTTTTTTTTCGTGTTTTTTTATTTTATTTTTATTTTATTTTATTTTATTTTTTTTATAGCTTTGGGCCAGAGTAAAAGTATACTTGATGCTCCGGCCCATTTCAGGGCTCAGACCATGCATGGACGAAACAAGTTTTTTTTTTGTTTTTTTTTAAGAAAGAATGCTACTACTACTACGTGTAGTAGTACACACACTCACACAAATAAGAGTAAGTATATTAATATGTTAATACAATACATATATGATAAAAAGTTAAACAAGGACTAAAAGTCTAGTGCATAGTGGCCAGCTTGGGTTACATTATTTAAATATATATTAAAAGGGGAGAGGTACTTAGGACTATTTTCATCATGTGTGTGATATCTGTCGAGATCACGCATTAATTCATTTTTATGCCAATTCTTATTGAAGTATTTTAGAGTATTATGCAAGAGTCTTTCAGATATTGTATCCATGTTTGCATACTTGTGCAAGAATATGGTTGAGGTGCTACGTGGTACTTTATAAGCAGAAGTTAGTACTGAATTTTGTATACATTGTAGTTTCTGCATTATAAACTGTTGTTGTATTGTAACACATCGTGTTTAGAAAATGTACAACGTCAAACGGGTGGGTGGATAACGAAATGTTCAACTTTACCTATTTTCCAGGTATATTCAGTGCTGATGCAGAATTTTTCCGAACATACAAGAATTTTAACAACTTTCTAGAATGATGTAAAACTTACAAGAATAATCAAGAATGTTTTAGAGCTTACGATAATTTTCAACAAACTTTTAGAATTTTTTTGAACATTTCATAGTAATATATATACAGGGGCTCACCACTCACCAGTTCAGTTTAGTTCTAGCTTCCTAAGTGAACACACAGATCTACCTGATTTTATCAGAGATGGCATCAAGAAGCTGGCCAGTTTATCAAGACAAGAACGAAAACGTATCTCTGACAGCATATGCTAAAATGAGTAAAGCCTATAAGGCATATTTAGGCATGCCTGTCAGGGATTAAGACAAACCCTAGGCACTTCATTTTACCTGCGAGCACTGGAAAAAAAACACTTTAGAAGGTAAGACACACATTTTTTGCTTCCAGGAATAGCAAGATTTTATATTATACAAATTTTAGATATTTTAAAAATTAAATGTGTGTTTTTTTTATAGCAAAGCCACATTGAGCTATCTACTGAGACTACCGAAGGGAATCGAACCCTGATTTTAGCGTTGTAAATCCCTTGACTTACCGCTGTACTAGTGGGGGGGCCATAGTATAGAATAAAATATTACATATAAAATATTTTGCATGAACCTCTTATACATTCATTATGGAAGAAATAAATTTATTCTTCATAATAACAATTTTATTTTGCTATTTTGTAGAAAGGTACACAGGGGAAAAGAGAACCATGAAGTTCGCTAATTCAAGAATTTGACGTGAGCCCACTGACCACTCAAGGCAATTGCTACTTCTGCATGGTGGACTCTTCCAAATATCGGACTGGAAAGAATGCATCTGCTATTATGTTTCCAGACCTCTTGATAAGGAAGGAGTCTGCAGCCTCCAAGTACTTTCGAGACTTCTTCCATAAACGGTCTGAGTCAAAGGTCAAAGCTTGTGTCTTTGTTGGACCACAAATAAAGAAGATCCTGATGTGACAGAATTCCCCAGAAGCTCAGTAGAAAGAAAAAAAAGCTTGTGACAGCTTTGTCTCAGTGGTTCGTGGCTTCGTGGGCCGGAAGTTATGTGGAACTGGTTGAGGCTCCGGTGAAAAACAACAGCATAATGGGCTACAGGATGTTCCTGAAAGTCCACATTTTTGACGCTCGTCTTGATAAATTTAAGGAGAACATGGGAGCATATAGTCAGAGGAGCAAGGCGAACGCTTCCACCAAGACATACTGGACTTTAAACGCCACTACCAAGGAGCGTATAACGAAAACATGATGAGAGACTATATTTGAGGGGCTAATATGGGAAAGTGATTTATATCACAGTAGCAAATCTCGAAAAACTACTCATTTCTAAACATTTTTGTATAATTTTAGTATAAATACATGTAAATCTTGATTCATATGTTGTTTTATTCAGATCTTATGTAAATGAAAATGTGCAAATTTGCCCGTTTTTACACAGAGAATAGGCTAATTTCTAAATTTGATTATCCAGGTCACAAAAGCAAAATTTGAAGGGAATAATGGCCATTTTCTGTACTTTTACAACATACGCAATTAAGAAATAACACAAACTATCCAGAAACATAATCTGTGTTAAATAGCGTAATAGGACGATAAGGGTTGTTTAATTTGTGTATGTTTGGTAACATATAAAACCGATCTGGAACCGGGTGTTTAGGTGAAAAAAACTGCAACGTTTCACGACTAATGTATTGGATTTTCTGTAAGCTGCATATCATATCTTAAATAGTTTTAACAAATTGTGGTGCAGGGTTCACATTTATCTTTTTATAGTAGTTTGTGTCGTTACGTTGCGGATAAGCTTCGTTAATGTTGTCGGGTATACCTTGAATGACGATAACCCCACCCTTATCAGATGGTTTAATAATAATTTCATTTGTATGTTTCAATTAAACTGGAGTAGTATATTCAATATAGGAGAGACTGTTTCGTACTTTTAAGTCAGAGTTAATGGCTTGAATTACTTCTTTTTCAGTTGTAGAAAGATGTGTTTCCCTGTTGACCAAGAGTTTCCTTTAAACTATGAGTCGAAAGTTGTTTTTTTTTGTGGTTTGATTGTGAAAAATCTCAGTTCTTAATCTGTGTGCAAATTCTTGTCGGTCGAAAATAGTCTCAAAACTATCTATGTTTTTAGGGGTAGGAGAAAAATTAAGACCTTTGTCAAGAAGTTTGTTTTGAGTTTCAGTTAGTGTTCTAGAGGACAGATTGGCGACATTGGAAGTGTTCTTGGATTTAGGTAGATCGGATGCAGAAGTGGCTTAGCAGAGTCAGAAGTCGAATTTTTTTTAGGAAACAACTCAGTCTACATGTTTACATTGTCGGAGTTATTAATCAGTAGTTCACAGATGGTATTAGTGTAAGTCCGTTTAAAGTATATTGTTGTGAACAGACATTATTGTTTGGGTGGGAGAAATCTATTCTCATATGAAAATCCCATGATGTGTTTTTTTATTGCTGCTTTTTGCGTTATTTTAAAAAATCTTTATTATTTTGTTAACATTTGCATCAAGGATTTTGTTGTTCAGTGGAGCATAGTGTATTTTTGCTATATGTAGCAGCAATTTTAATTTCCAGGTTGTCAGTTGTGGATTTGTAGATGCGTTGCGTGAGTTTCATAAGTGTAAGATAGGAGGAATGACGGATTTTCTTCTATTGCAAACAAACAGTTTGTCATCGGCTCCAGTTGTTACTGATGGATTTAAATTAATAGAGTTAGGTGGAGTTTGATTCTGTATATGATGTCTCAGTAGATCACCATGGTGTCTTTTTTTCATTCAGTTTTCTGAGTTGTTTGAAAGTCTTATTAGAGTTTAGATTGGTGTGCTCTTGGATAGCTGTGGTAAAGGAAATGCTTATTTCAAGGAGAATACAGACTTTAGCTTTGTAACGGGGAGAAGGTTTAGGGTCTATTAGTTTACAAAATCGTCAGGTTTAAAAGTTGGTGAAAGGTTGTCAGGTGAATGGTAATGGTTTATTTCAGTGATTGTCAAAGATTTTGTATATGGACAAAGAAACTCCTCAGAGGTTATGAATTCTGGAAAATCGTCAAAATAGAAAACACTAGATTGATGCCAGATGGTTACTAGACAGCTGTTTGGAATAAAAATGAAAGTTTTAAAAATATCCTCAACTACTGAATTTATAAGGAGGGGAAGTATTGGTAGAAATTTGATTTGTAAGAAAAGAAGTGTGACTTACAGTTGCATCAGAGTTTGTAAATTGTGAGGGATTCTTAGGATGTGTGTTAGGCTTAGAACTTAAAGCGAAGTTTCTGAAAACAAGAGTGGAAGCTATAACTTCTGTATAACTGCAACGCTTAGACGAATAGGCCCCTTTAGTTCTGGAAGAAGCAATGATATAAATGGGGTTTGAAAGTGTATTAAACGTGTGCCCTATAGAGGTATGTTCTACAAATTGCGAAGTCTTTGTGGATTGGAAACGAAGAATAGAGTTGGTTGAAGGAAGTTTATGACTAGAAGTGTTTGATGGATCTAGGTTGGATTGTTAAGCGGTTGTCTGTAGGCGAGAGAAAATATAATTAATAGCAAAGAATCGTAAATTACAGGATAAGGTTGGTTTGATTGGTTATGAATTTCGCCCAAAGCCTCACAAGAGCTATCTGGGAATATGACTGAAAGGCTTTGCGAACAGTCTAGAAAAAAAAGCTACATTATAAAAATACGAGAGTCAGTGAAGATTAAAGTGCCTTTAATTCGGTGAAGTATTTGGAGTTTACCTATACGTTAGTCATAGTACGATAACTGAATAAACCTCCATCTGGTACAGCGGTAAGTCTACGGATTTACAACGCTAACATCAGAGTGTTCGATTCTTTTGGTGGGTTCGGAAGACAGTGTCATGTGGTTTTGTTATGAGGAAAACACAATCAATGAATAAATTTTGTTGAGAATGAACGTGTTACGTACAAGCGAAAGTAATCTGTAGTAACATTAATAAAAAAAACAACTTAATTTTTGTTTACGTTAATTCGTACTGTTCTTGGTTTTGTATTTTAAAAAATCTTAAAAACGTCGGCAAACGAAATAACAACCTTACAACAGTATTATAGTCTTCAGCAGTAATATAAATAGTTAATATAAATAACCTTACAACAGTATTATAGTCTTCAGCAATAATATGAACAGTTAACATAAATAGCAACCTTACAACAGTATTATAGTCTTCAGCAGTAATATATATAGTTAATATAAATAACAACTTTACAACAGTAACGGCCTGGCATGGCCGAGCGCGTTAAGGCGTGCACTCGTAATCCGAGGGTCGCGCTAAACATGCTCACCCTCCCAGCCGTGGGGGTGTATAATGTGACGGTCAATCCCACTATTCGTTGGTAAAAGAGTAGCTCAAGAGTTGGCAGTGGGTGGTGAAGACTAGCTGCCTTCCCTCTAGTCTTACACTGCTAAATTAGGGACGGCTAGCACAGATAGCCCTCGAGTAGCTTTGTGCGAAATTCCAAAACAAACAAACAAAATACAACAGTATCATAGTCTTCAGCAGTAATATAAATAGTTAATATAAATAACAACCTTACAACAGTATCATAGTCTTCAGCAATAATATAAACAGTTAATATAAATAACAACCTTTCAAAATCCTCTTTTAGCGATTTAAACTCAGTAGATTTCGACACACAACACCAACACCATGTCAATAACTACATAAACACAAACCAAGCATTATTCTACACAAGGTTCCCCGGCGAGACACTAGAAACATACTCAAGTTTAATTAACAGAAAAATAACCACAACCGAGCTAAAAATTAATATCAAAAACTTGAAGAACACTTCCCCCGGACATGATCAAATACCAAATATTATTCTGAAAAAAAGCTCCACTCTCCTACTACAACACCTCACAAACATCATGAACATCTCACTAGCGACCGGGTACTATCCCGACACGTGGAAAAAAGCCATCATAACAACGATCCCCAAGAAACAAACTAATAGAACAAATCCAGACAATTTCTGCCCCATCAGTCTGTTAAGTTGTCTTGGCAAACTGATGGAGAGAATTATCTCCAACCGTCTCCTACATTTTTGTGAATCAAACAACATCCTTCCAGAATTTCAAAATGCCTCCAGAAAAAATAGACAAACAACAGATCACCTCACGCGACTCACCAAATAAATCTACAAAGCTTACAACAACAATCAAGTAACCATTGGGGTATTCCTAGATGTCAAAAAGGCATTCGACAGCGTATGGCACAACGCCATCATATATAAACTAAATCACCTAAAAATAAATCCCACGATAGTCAAATGGATCTCAAATTTCTTAACAAATAGGACAGCACAAGTAAAAGTCAACAAAACTATATCCAAATTATTTAATATAACGGCAGGAGTGCCCCAAGGATCAGTCCTCTCTCCACTTCTATACATAATTTTCGTCAGTGACATACCTTTTCCAAATTTAACATACACACACAATTCACAATACGCAGACGACATCGCAATCTTTAGCACCTCCAGAAACCCAGTAATGGCCATGTCTCGCGTACAAGAATCATTAAACAACGTCTCAACATGGAGCAACAAGTGGAGAGTCGTGTTAAACCCAACAAAAACACAAGCAATTACTTTCTATGGGAAACTTAAGAAGCAAAGAAAAAATCTAGAAAAAATAAAATTATCACTTGGAAACACAACCATTAACATGAGTAAAAACATCACATTCCTTGGCGTCACTATCGACACAAAACTAACATGGAAAAAACATAAAAAATATACACTCATCCATCAGAAAAAGGACTTCATATCTAAAGACCATAACCGGCAAACAATCAAAATGTGCACCGAACACCATTATACAAATATACAAGGCTTACATCCGCCCACTAATAGAGTACGGATGTCAAGTGACATACAACATGTCAAATAACACTCTCCAGAAAATCCAAGTACAGCAAAACAGAATATTAAAATCCGCATTTGGCCTACCGTCATTTACGCCAACAAACTATCTACACCAAATTAGTAATTTCCCAACGATAAGAGATAGAATAACAGAACTCTCTCTCAAATATTATCTTAAAGCAGAAAAAAGAAACAAACTAACGGCATCACTACACAAATTATCAAGTGCACCAACAAAATACATTTCACCGTACAACATATTTCAAGAATCACATTCTACTTAACAAAGAATCTAAACAAATACAATCCACGTCACTAACACGAATTCTTTTTTTTTATTCCTTTCTTTTCAGATACAGGGCACACGACAGGCAAAACTTTCGGCGCCTGTCCTGTGAAAGTGGGTTTTCTCGGGGCACTCCCGTTTCCCCCACATCAAAATCTTCAGGCATTGGATTTATAGATCCAAGCCCAGGTATCTCTTTTGCCAGACCCTGAATCGTGCCGTTTGAATTGTTTTATTTTTGATCTGGATTTGAACAATATTCATGTTCACACCTGCTCAACCTCTTCCTTTCGGGACAGTTCCCGGACTTCCTTTCCGCTGCTGCCTTTGCCTCCATCCAAGACAACATTTAGAAGAAACATCCTCCACCCAAATAGTCAAGAATAATAATTACAATATATATATATAAACCACCATTTAATCGTAATAACAATCCACAAAAGGGGACGAAGAGGAACCACAATGTTCCTGAACACCCCAGTTGGAGAGAGAACTCTTCTGATTTCTCTCTCTCTAAACTGAACCCCTGCCACGTTAGTTTAGTTTAGTTTAACAACCTTTCAATAGTATTATAGTCTGCACTAATGTAAACAATTAACATAAATAACAATCTTTCAATAGTATTATAGTCTGCACTGATATAAACAATTAACATAAATAACAATCTTTCAATAGTATTATAGTCTTCAGCAGTAATATAAACAATTAACATAAATAACAATCTTTCAATAGTATTATAGTCTGCACTGATATAAACAATTAACATAAATAACAATCTTTCAATAGTATTATAGTCTTCAGCAGTAATATAAACAATTAACATAAATAACAATCTTTCAATAGTATTATAGTCTGCACTGATATAAACAATTAACATAAATAACAATCTTTCAATAGTATTATAGTCTTCAGCAGTAATATAAACAATTAACATAAATAACAATCTTTCAATAGTATTATAGTCTTCAGCAGTAATATAAACAGTTAATATAAATAATCAATATGGCGAAGTAATGAGATTTTTTTGGTGTAATAAAAATAATTAAAATAAACATTGATTTCAGTGATTCTAGTTAGTTTTATAGTCCCAATAGGGCTCAATGTTTTGCGAAACTAAACATTTTACACTAAATTATCCAAACTATTTTTTGAATGGAAATAATACATCGAATAAACCTTGTGCTCTGACAAGTTATAGTTTTCACAGGTACTGAATTACCAGTGGAAAAATGAATATTGACTGATATTTTTTCACCTCTCTGATGAAGAAGTTATAAAGAACTAAATAAAATATTTGTGACAAAATAAATGACCCACTTGCATCCCAAAGTGATTTTCTTCTGTTTTAAAAGATTAGAACGCTACTAAGAAGTAACGGACAATTCTATTGATTTTCTATATTTTCTCTGGTAATAAAGATTTAAAAAGCTCGTCATCTCTTATATAGAAATTTGACATCCTGTTTCTTATGAAAGTTGTATAGATGAAAACTACATCTCGCACTGATATCAAAAGCACTCGGAAATTTCAAAGAGCTAGTTTTAAGTCAACTAATATGCCAGTCGTTATTAATAAACTCGAAGTTTTATTTTCAGTATTATTTTGTGACCTATGAAACAAAGTCGTAAAACTGAACTTTATGAAAGTAAGAAAATATTTACAATGAGTCTCATTGCACATTAAGATTCTTAACTTTGAACAACGCTACTATATGTCGAAGATAACTGAACAGCAGAGTGTAATATGATCAGTTTAAGATAAGTGATTATAAGATGTTACAACAGTGTCTGTAAATATTGTAGTAATCATATTATTTGAAGTGAGAGATTCGTTTGACAAATAATGTAAACGTGTTGTATTTTAACCTACATAACCTTCAATTCGTTTGACAAATGACGTTAAACAATCTATTTTGTAGTTTATGTAAGGCAAACTTGTGCTGTTTCTTCCACTATAACGTACCTCCCAGTGACAGCGATTTGTCTGCGGACTCAAACAGCTAGAAAGCGGGCTTCGATACCCGTGGTGGGCACGGCACAGATAGCCCATTATGTAGCTTTGCACTTAATTACAATCGAATACACATACATAGATTACAAATTATGGTTTAAGAAACAAATCAGCAGAAAACACTGTTTAGTTCTTGGTAGTCCACATGGCTGTTTATACGTTAATCGATTTAATGTTTAGAACAAGAACAGCGTGTTTATCGCATCATAATATTGTTTACTTTTACGTCTCGTTGCTTTGTTTTCGTATTATTATTCATATTTAATTTGTTTTACATGAAACTGTCAATTGAGTTTTTCAATTTAGGACTCCCAATACACCAGTACTGATCAAAACATCTGGAAAACACGAGTACGAGATGAACAGACTCTCTTCACGGTAACATCGTAAAGAATGGGCAGTAAAATCTTTAGAAACTGAGGAGAAATCAATGTGCCCAACTGAAACAAGGCTTGAGACGAAATATTTTTGAGGGCTATCTGCGCTAGCCGTCCCTAATTTTGCAGTGTAAGACTAGAGGGAAGGCAGCTGGTCATCACCACCCACCGCCAACTCTTGAGATACTCTTTTACCAACGAATAGTGGGATTGACCGTAATATTATAACACCACCACGGCTGAAAGGGTGAGCATGTTTGGTGCGACCTGGATTCGAACCCGGGACCCTCGGATTACGAGTCGAACGCCTTATCACACTTGGCCATGTCGGGCCTCCATTTTGGAACTATACAGTGTAAGACTAGAGGCAAGGCAGCTGGTCATCACCACCCACCGCCAACTCTTGGGCTACTTTTTCACCAATGAATAACGGAATTGACCACACATTATAACGCCCACACGGCTGAAAGGGTGAGCATGTTTAATGCGACTGGGATTCGAACCCTCGACCCTTAGATCATGAGTCGAAAGCCTTAATACACTTGGCCATGCCGAGCCTGATTCATTTAGTTTAGCACAATGTTGATCATGTGTGTTCATTAGTGTGACTCTTGGTCATTGATTGTTCACGCAACAAACATTGATAATATTTGATTAAAGACTACAGATACTGGATCTTTGTAAAGTTATAGTTTTCATTGTTGAATCTTTGACAAAAAGACATAAGACAAAGCGTTTTTAAGAAGTGTATTTCACGAAATTCACGCAAACTACAAAGCGTACAAGCACCTCAGCGGCAAGTCTGTAGAATTATAATGCTAAAAGCAGGGGTTCGATAACCATAGCACAGTGCTTTGTGCCCAACATCAAACAAACATTTAGAAAATTCTACATAAATTTCATATTCATAGAAAGTTTTTGTTGTAACTTTCCGAAGAAGCCCAAAAATATCCATGCATTTAAATTAATTGAAAATTAACCTTAATTCAACAAAAGACGTACATTTTACTACAAAATATCAGCTTTTAGTAAATTTTCCAAATCATTTCGTTAAATGAATTTTCTTTTTGGGTGACGTTTTTTGGTTTTAAACACTTGAACTGAATGTAAAAATGTTTGTAAACTAGTCTTGTGTAGCTTTAAATAGAACCTGCCGCCTTTTGAAACTAACCGGATTTTTAAACAGCCCAAAAATACCTTTAGGCAAAAACATAATTGTATTATTACACTGAATATACAAAGACATTCAAAACGTGTTATAATCTGAGGATCGCGGGATTACGTGCGTACACATCCTTTCAATAGTAAGGGCGTCAGAATATATCTCTCAACTCCATTGGTAAAAAATATTTCAAAAGTTTATATCGATGCTTTGACCCGTCTTTCTGCCGTCAAAGTTAGGATCGAATATCAGTTTTTGTTTTGTTTTTTACCCTATTGTTAAACTTCGTTTTGGCTTGTGTAGCGAGATATTACTGTGAGATCAACATCCTAGGATACACAATACAGAAAACTCAGTTTGGCTTTGAAACTTACTAAATATGAGCAGTGGGTTGATAGCATTGACTGGATGAACTTACTAAATATAAACAGTTAGTGCATTATGTATTAACTCGCGTAAATCGTAATAAGCATTTAAGCAACTGAGTAAATAGTCCCACATAGTCTAACGTTAGTAAATAGAGTGCTTAAATAGTCAGACATTTAACTTAGACGAAATTAGGGTTATCTTTCTGGTCATAGGTGAAAATATGGAGTTACAACGCTCAAAACTAAGATTCCAATCTTCGTCGTGGACAAAGTGGAAATATCGCGTTGAGAAACAGTAAGTGAACGGGAAATTTGAATTTTAAAATATAGTTGAAGAAAGTCGTGTGTTTTTAAGTTTCGTAAGATTTGTGTATTTGTATCAATAGCTATCTGTATCAGTCATCCATGATTTTGAATTGATAAACTGAAAGGAAGTATATAGTGAACAGCCCGTACCTTCAAATCTTCGGGTACTATAATCGTCCCTTGGAATACTATAATCAAACAGTTATATTTCACCGTAACTCTTCTCTTCCAGGGGTCAGAGTGCGTTCACATGCTTATAACAGTAAAATTATGAGGTCAAATCTTCGTGGCAGACAGAGTACAAGTATTCTATTTAGTAGCGTTACGACGATTAAAAACAAATATTAGTCTCATAAACATCCAAGCACACAAAGAGCGAAGCGCGACTTTGTGATGATGGAATGTTAATCATAACTTCTCAGACTGCCCTGAGGCCATGTTCAGCCTGTTGGCCAGTGATGATCAGAAATACAGTTATATGTATGGTAATAATAATATTATTCAACCCTGCCGTTCTACCTACATGTATATTTTGTTTGATAGCTTGGAACCTGTTCTCACTACTGTACTTTTAAACTTTCCATATTTATCGTGGGAAGGACTGCACAATCTGCATATTTGATGACTGCATTTTAAAAAAGAAAAATCCGTTATCTTTTTCGGCCACAGACGAATGAATGTTTCTTTGTTCATCATAGATTTGGACGATAATGTGGAACTTGAAGGAAATTTTAATTTTCGACAAGCAAGTAAACGAGCACTTTTCTATCGGTTTTACAAAAGATGACGCCATTTTCACCAGTAAAAATCTACTCTTTATTACTGATACATTTTATGGTCTAATAGTATGCATTGTTGAGCAAATAAGGAAAAATATATACATAAAGAAGAAACAAGCTGAAGAGAAATGATTTCTCATGATCTTTGAGGTCCTTGTGTTTACTGAAGCGAAGACTCACCTTTGTTGTCAGAATGGAAAGAAGGATCCCATCAGCTAATGTACACATCGTCTTCGCTCGAGAGAAACTAATCAAAGATGTCTCTTGAGACCCGATATTTTGCTGATTAGAATGCTCTTGAAGTTACTGAGTTTTTATATGAGTTTTGAGCAGAAATCAATACTTAGTGATTTATTGTTCATAAAATCTTACTACAAGCATTCAAAGTCTATTGAATGATAAACAAGTCTTCAATATTTCGATGTTATGTTCTGGCCGACGAGAGTTGAGAAACATATTTTGTCATTGAAAAAGCAAAGACTTCAGTTAGTAAATTGAGTTGTAAATCTTGATGCTATTTCTAAAGAACCATTTCTAAAAAAAACGTATTATAACTAACCTTTCGACGTTCAGTTGATAAGTAATTCACTGAATATGCCTTTATTCCAGTGCGAAGGTCTGTGGGTATGTGCTTGTGTTACGAAAAGCCACAGTGTGCTATTTAATGTTCAACAGTAGAGAATGAAACACTACATGCTAGTATTCTATGTCCGCAAATTCTTGGTGACGAGAAGCACTTGGTGTTGGTATTAACACTTTTATTAATAAGCAGAGAAGAGCATTTCGACCTTCCTCGGTCATCTTCAGATTAACAAAAATCTATTTATTTTAATTAACACAACAGAAATTCATTACAGTTTCTAATATTTTTAATGATATTTGTAAATACTCAACAAAGAAACATTTCTGTCGACTTTGAATCAACTTACACATATTAAAGCTCACTTGCACAATATGTGTAATCCACTATAAAACAAACAGTAAAAGATATTTTAGTATCTTCTTGATGATACAAACAGTATCGGCTATAGTCGTTTTAAATGTTTTTGTAAAACTAGCTTCCTACATACAAAGATTATCTATCATAATCATACAATACCCGTCCTAAATTTCGAGTGTGTGGATAGTGGTAAGTCTACGGGATTACAATGCTAAAATCCAGACTTCGATTCCTTGCGATGAAGACAAGAAATCAGCTAAATGTGGTCTTGGTATAAATAAAAATAAACCATAATTTTGAAGTGATAGACTCCACGAACTCTTCGATAACTCTTATCTAATTGAACAGTGGAATTTAACCCTCATTCTTGCCAAGTGTCAAAAACTTCAAACTGTAAAGTGCGATTTTTAAATATTTTTATTTAATATAATTAAAACTATTAATCCCTTGCATAACGCCACTTAGCGGACATAAATTAAATGAACAATTACGTGTACCAAATTAATTAGTAAAATATGTACAAAAAACTTATTAAGGTTTTTTTCTCATTCAATATATGACAACAAAAAATATTAATGTATATTTGTTTTTTTTTAGAATAAAATACAAGTTATACAGCACATGCGCAATTAGAAAATAACTCAACCCCATTTACTTGGAAATATAATATATAATTTAAGAAATCTCAGTCATACAAACATGCTCGTTCTTTCCGTTTTGGAGGAGTTATAATGTTACGGTCAACCCAACTATTCGTTGATAAAAGAATAGCCCAAGAGTTGGCGGTGGATGGTGATGACCAGCTGCCTTCTCACTAGTCTCACACTGTAAAATTAGGGACAGCTATCGCAGATTGCTCTCTTGTAGCTTTCCGCGAAATTCAAAACAAACTAAACCAAATTTTTAAAAAAATTACAAACTCAATGAAATATTTAGTTATGCTTTTGTTTAGACATAAATAGAAGCCTGTCTATAGCCTATTTGTAACCTGCAAGTACTGCCTTTGACAAATTATATTTAAAAATAGTATAGTAAAAAAAATCTAGTCTCTATCAAATTTTTTTTAAAACTATGAGAGTGGTTTTATATTTAGTGCCGTATCGTCGGTTGTGATAGGAGTTTTATATGCGATTTCAAATTTTTGAAACTAACCTCTTATAGTTTTACTACTTTTGTGAATACAGCCAGTGTAACATTCGTACATTAACAAGTTTATTATTTTAGTCGCCCCCCCCTCAGTGGCTCAGCGATATGTCTGCGAGCTTTTAACGCTACAAATCGGCTTTCGATACCCATGGTTGGCAGAGCACAGATAGCCCATTGTGTAGCTTTGTGCTTAATTCAAAACAACAACAATAGTTATTTTAGTTATTAACTTTTACGTTTTTTCATATTTCACTCTCCAAACGAAATTATTTTAAAATAATTTAGCACAACTTTTAATTCAAGGTCGTTATTTTATAATACTATGTAGCAAAGTTTTTACTTTTTCTTGTTCCTGGGTAGAAAGTGTTATTTCCCAATTCTTTATGCCTTAAGTAAATGAAATAAATAATCTATTTTCCCTTCAAACTTTGCTTTTGTGACCTGAATAATAAAATTTTCAAGTTTACCCATTTTCCAGAAGATTACAGATAGATTCAGTGCTGAGTGATTGATAAAGAATTTTCTCGAACTTACAAGAATTTTCAAGAATGAAAGTGTTCAAGTCGCAAGTCAGAGAAAGCGTTACCGACCTTTGTCGAGCTTCTTCACTCGTCAAGATGAGCTCTACTTCTGCCACAATATATCCGGTCTGTGCAAGGCATTTGGAATCGCTTGTAACCCGAACGAGTGGCGCCTCTTCATTGATAGCTCATCCAGAAGCCTCAAAGCTCTGCTGCTTTTTAACGGGAATAAGTATCCGTCTCTTCCCCTGGCTTATTCGGTGCACCTCAAAGAGGAATACAACAGTATCAAGAACTTGCTAGAAGCCTTGAAGTGTTATAAGTATAGCTGGGAGGTTATCGGAGACTTGGTAGCATTCCTTATGGAGCTCCATGGAGGCTTCACCAAGTTTCCCTATTATCTTTGCTTTTGAGACAACAAGAAGAGCGTTGTGCACTATAACAGGAAGCATTGGCTACAGTGGACCGAGTTCTCTGTGGGGAGGCACAATGTCAAGTGTAAGCCACTAGTGGACATAAGTTGTTGTTCCCACCGTTGCACATAATACTGGGTCTTAATATATAAATTGTCACAGCACTGGATAAGGAGTCTGTAACTTTTAAGTACCTATGATAATTCTTCCCTAAGCTGTCTAAGGGAAATGTCAAAGCTGGTGTCTTTGTTGAACCACAAATAAAAATCCTGGAGTGCAAAGAATTCCCCGAGAAGCTCAGTTGGAAGGAAAATCAAGCTTGAGGAAGCTTTGTCGCAGTAATTCGGAACTTCTTTAGCAATCACAAGGCTGAAAATTATGTGGAACTGGTTGAGGCTCTGTTGGAGAACTACGGCATATTGGGCTGCAGGATGTTCCTGAAAGTCCATATCCTTGACACTCATCTTGATAAATTCAAGAAAAAAACATGAGAGCATACTCAGAGGAGCAAGGCGAACGCTTCCACTACGACATACTGGACTTTGAACGCCAGCACCAAAGAACATATAACGAAAACATGATGGAAGACTATATTTGATTGGCTAATATGTGAAAGTGATTGACATCATAGTTGCAAATCTCGAAAAACTACTCACTTCTAAAGCTTTTTGTATAACTTTAGTATAAATACATGTAAATCTTGATCCATATGTTATTTTATTCAGACCTTATGCAAATTAAAATGTGCAAGTTTGTCAGATTTTAAATAGAAAACAGGTTAATTTCTAAATTTCATTATCCAGATCACAAAAGCAAAGTTTGAGGGGAATAATGGCCATATTGTGTATTTTTACGACGTAAGCAATTGATAAATAACACATACATAATAAGAACAACATTTTTGTTACATGGTCTAATTGTTCAGTATGACGAAAATCACCCGATTTGTCTATGCTATTTGTTTTTCTTTTTATTTTTGTCATTTCACTTATATTTCTATGTTAGTATTCAACCGGGCCGTTTATTAAGATAGAAACTCCAAAGCTACTAATGTGAATATTTAAGCCAGACACCACATTTAAGACTATAAACATGGGTTATTTCGGTAAATCCCAAATTAATTCGAGAATAATTAATATTAATAATTTTGGCAGATACAAAATTTACTTGAATGATAAAAATATGGATATTCCGGTCAAAAACAAAGTTATCTTATAAACTTTATCAACAGAAGTTATTTGCATCATAAAATACTTTGATCGATACCAGTGCAGATATTTCGGACAGATATTAATTGTATTCGTAGTTATTAATATAGTATTATGTAGATAAAAGCAAGTTTTTAATCAAACTATTGTTTAATAAAAGTCACTGTTTTTTGCGCGCGCGAGTGAGTCCGCATATAAATGGTGAACCGACAAACAGAATGTCATCAAATCTTACTTGTATTTCACAGCCCTCCTTTGAGGAGTAGCATAGTGGTAGGCATTTGCATATAACTCCCCTCTCCATGTCGGTCTTTTTAGCGTATATTATCACTGTAAAAATATATTTTTGAGACACCAAAAATTTGTGAAATTTAGGCGAATGTGAGCAAGAATTTGCCTAAATTGAATGAAAGTTAATTCTTTGAGAAAACATTAAGTTGTCCAGTATAGTGTAATTCTGGTTTCTGTTGTTGTTGTTTTGAATTAAGCAAAAAGCTACTCAATGTGCTATCTGTTCTCTGCCCACCACGGGTATCGAAACCCGGTTTTTAGCGTTGTAAGTCCGCAGACATAGGTTATTATGGTTTCTAATATGGTGAATATGGGGATTCTAATTTGGTGTAATTATGGATTCTAATTTTTATTTTATGTAAATATACCTTAACACAAAAGAAGACCTTAATTTATAATATTAAGGGGGAAAGCGTTAAGCCTGTATATTTGCAAGAGACTAAAGACCAGGCATCAATATTCCTAGTGGGCACAACACAAACAGCCCATTAAGCTTTATGATTAACTGTAAACAAATGTACTTAATTTATAAAATTGTATTTTGGAAGTTTCATATGTTGGTTCTTGTAGTATACATTCAGTTAAGATTACAAAGTATTCCATACTTTCAAAATGATATTTCTTCCTCAAAATGTAAAAAGCTCTGCAGTTGTGTTAACTTCTAAAAGTCCATCCATATCCCGGTCTTCTAGTTGTCTATTTGTAGAGGTAAATTCTCTAACAATTGTCTCGTCAAAATATATATTGCTGGTTTCGTTATTAGAAAATTTTATTTTTACTTTAAACGATAATTTTCGCTTGTATGTTACCAGGCATTTACGTTATTACTTGCCATTTGTTTGTTACCAGACACTTGTTTAATATTACATTTGTGTGTTACTATGCAATTTCATTTCACGCCATTAGTTGATTTCAAATGCACTTTCACTGTTTTAAGTAATTTATAATTTATTCTTGAAAATTTACCTGCTTGAAAAACCATTTTTAATTATATCTTCTTTTTACCACTAGGTTGAGCTGCGGAGTCTGTTTTAATAGATACTTTGTGTTATGAATATATAAAAAAAAACATTTAATACAGAAATAAATTCTAGTTTAGTTTGGCCGTTTTACTTTTGAATTAGATTTAAACAAATCAGAGAGAACGAAATTATCTAAATTCCAGTAATTCCAAAATTTTGGAATGTTGAAAGCGTAACTTCAAAGCAAAATGTCCACCTTAAAACAAAAGCCAACGAGGATACGATAATTTAGTTCTGAGTTTGATACTAGTTGAACTCGACATTGAAGGTTTCGTGGAACTTAGCGCTTGGAGTTCTTTTATGGAAAGTGATAATTAAGGGCTTATGACTAAAAATATCACGAGTTTCCAATGACTGAAAAATGTTTAGAATTAACTCAATATTACAAATTACAACGAAATTAGTCCCTAAAATGTAGGCTGCTTAGAATTTACAGATGCACATTATACTGTAATCAGCATTCTAAGTGTGAAGAAAGAATTTTCACACTTCAGACCAGTTGAGAGTGACTTTTCGAGGAACATAGCGCGGTAAGGTGCAACGCAATTAAGCAGGAAAACACAAAAGCATATTTTATTCATAATTTTTCTTGTACACAACAAACATAATGATTCTAATACACATTTTGCCTGAAAACGTTCAGACCAACTCGTGATTCATAAATTGTGCTTTCTAGCAGAAAAAGCTACAACTGATTATTTTTAACACACATTTAATACACAATTTGTAATGGAGTAATGAAGAAACGTGTGAGGGAAAAATGTGCTTTAATAATTACCATGAAGTACAAGTTACGCAAGGTTTGTACGCTACTAATATGAAATGAATTTCAACTAAGACTTTGTGTTATAAGGTACACACAGTGTTTCAGGCGTAACTGATATAAAGAATCCTTCAGCTCTGTCTTTGAATGGGTGATAAGTCATGTATAACAAAATGCGTTTTACACAGGGCTATGTGCGTTGTTAAGAGCTGGTCTACTGAGTACTTGTATTGAACCAAGTGCGTGATCTATGGTTAACTACAACAGATATATGTTACAGTACTACTATAAAAAGTTATCTTATTGTAACACCGTAATTGGCCAGTTAGGTAATGATAATTACAAGATGCATTCTTTTGTGACTAATTTCCTCTCGTAAAACGTATCTTGTTCCCCAACTTTAGATATCATCTACTCCAGTTTTTACGACCCACTAGTGCGCTTCGAAACTGAAAAACCAGTGCGGAATTTCATCTCTAAACTATTAAGACAAAACATTGAATCTTTCGACCATGGGATAAGTATACTTGACAATTGAAGTATGCTTATCTTCACCAAATCATATTTCCACTGCTAATGCGATTATGCAATGGTGAATACAGAAAGATAGTTTAGATTACATCTGAAGATTTGGGTGAAAAAGGTTTGTTTTTAAATTTTGCACAAAGCTATTCGAGGGCTATCTGTGCAGGCCGTTCCTAATTTAGCAGTGTAAGACTAGAGGGAAGGCAAGTAGTCATCACCTTAAATATGACTAGCTGCCTTCCCTCTAGTCTTACACTGCAAAATTAGTGACGGCTAGCACAGATAGCCCTCGAGTAGCTTTGTGCGAAATTCCAAAAAACAAACAAACAAACTTAGTGTGTTCATTTTGTTTATCACAAACAACGCTATCAGTAAATAATATGTTTATATTATTTATATTTTCTTAGTGAAACTAAATTCGCTATTAAACTTTTTAAAAATAAAACCATTGTTTTCGATTCTAAAAATGTAACCTCATCATATAAACAAATTACCATTTTGCTTTGTTACTGTGTAATTTACGAAATAAATAGTTACATAAACGAACAATAGGAATAAACATGTCAGCTACCTGCATGTCTGTAATGTTTGAAGTTGGAACGAGCAAACTAATCTTTAAATTTTATTTTGTGTTTCATGGAATACCAAATCCTACTTGTCAGTCTAGTCTAATGGTAAATGTGCGTGATCATGGCCAGTCCGTTTGAAACATTTCGTAAGGTCTTCGAAAATCTAGGCAAAGTTCATGTATGTAGCCAATTATTTTACTACTGAATAATCGTATATAATTCCACTTTTGCAACAGTGAGACTCTTAAATCAGTAGCAATATGTTTCAACAGAAGGTTATGTCTGGTAACAGCAAGTTTATGTTTCAATAGAAGGTTATGTCTGGTAACAGCAAGTTTATGTTTTAATAGAAGATTACATCTAGTAACAGCAAGCTTATGTTTTAACAAAAGATTATATTTGTTTAACGTTCTTTCAATCATGTTATATTATTAAGTTAAACCTTTGTAATTCGCGTTCTCATTTTTTCTATTGATAACTTTTTGGTGCAGGTTTTCTGCGTTCTATCCATTACGGGAAATAAAAACCGAGATTTGAGCGTCCTAAGTACAGAAACTTATCCAACAGGGGTAACATTCTTTCCATTTCTTTCGTACCTAAATAGTCTCTTCAATTATCTTTATTTAATTATTCTATTTCACGCGCTAACTATTGACACGATGCAGTGATACACGTGCTAAGCTTTCTACATAAAGTATTTATTGTACAGGTTCGTTAAACAAAGTAATATTGGTGTCATATGACAAAAACGACTTTCGAATCACATATTTCCATATACCTTTAGTTCTTGGAAATGCGACCATTTAGTTCTCAAATGCTTCATTTCCACCCATACCCGTATCTTTGTTCGTTAACCAGTCCATCCCTCAGTTTGTTATTCTGCTTGTATGTCTGTCTTTGGCTGAAGACTAGTACTTCTCTCCTCTCTGTTTGTTTATTTTAGAATTTCGCGCAAAACTACACAAGTGCTATCCGCGCTAGGCGTCCCTAATTCAACAGTGTAAGACTTGAGGGAAGGCAGCTAATGATCAGCACCTACCGCCAACTCTTGGGCTACTATTTTACAAACGAATAGTGGGATTGAAAGTTACATTATAATTACCCACGACTGAAAGAGCTAACATGTTTTATGTGACGGGAATTCGAAAGGCGACCTTCGTATTATGAGTCTCTCATTCTTTATTTCTCTGCCTATTTGCCATTTCAGTAATCTCTCTATGCCTGTTCATTCCTCTTTTCTCTTATCTGTCTGTCTGTCACTTATACATTCATCTCCTTGATTGTATACCTTTATTTTTGTTCTTAGAATCTGAAAAATGGATAAAGCCAAAAATACTCATACTTTATATTGACGTCGTTGTTAGAAAAGTCTAGAGTCATTGGTGTTCATTACCATCTGTTTGTGAGAACCCACCTTGCTACTCAAAAACATTCAGTATGCTTGTGAGTCCCACGGGCTAAAGGATACCCACTGTTAAAAATACTGATGATGAGAAGAATCCTGATTACAGCACGAAAGGCCGTTTCGCCTATTACATTTATGTATCAATATGTATCTGAGCATATTTTTGTACGTATCTATGTGTATGTAAACATATCACATCATTGTTTTTCCAAATTGTGTGGTTCGCCATTCTAAAGGAGGGGCTGTCTTTTTAGCAGAATAACCCAAAATTAAGGCCGGAAGAAACATAAGAGTTAGAGATGATGGAAACTTAACAAATCAGAAGTTTGTTTTTGTTTTGCTCTCACATTTACTCACTCCTTGCAAACATTTTTGTCATTTTAAATAAATTATTAAGAATAAGTATGAAAAATATTGATTTTCCTCTTATTACTCTTATGCAAAGATGATTTTAATATGAAATTGTTTACAACGGAAACGTTACTGATTTTGGGCGGGGACGCCGCTGTTTAAAGTATAGAAAACATCGTATTACATATATTTTCGCATGCATCAGAGATGCGGTTTATATTTTGAATGAATTTGAAACTCTGCGGTAAACGTTTTTCAAAGCTAGAAATGCACGACGTATTTGCATATCAAAAAGGTTTTTACAACATTTAAAATTATAGGGAAAAAAAAGAATTGATAAGACACTACATATCTGACGCAAAATAGGTATGTGTTTTTAAATACTGAAGTGTCTAATTATTTTATACAATAATTTGTTAAGCATTACTATTAGTTAAAAATGACATTTCTCTTTGAAATTACTCGAGCCTGCGTTGTTTTTAAACATGTGGCTTTTTTTCTTTAAAAGGTTATTTGAAAAAAAAATCATATTTCAAAGTGAGGAGATCTGATGTAATTAGCTTTAAGTTCAGTTAAGTTTATCATTAGGCAAGTCTCTTACAACGCTAAAATCAGAGGCTCGATTCTCCGTGGTAGACAAAACGCAGATAACACTGCACAACAATGTTTATGCTTCTTAATTACTGTTGGGTGTTCCTTATAGATTTTTGGCTTTATGCTGACTACGGTTAGACACTGCAACGTGATGCAACGGACATTGAATACAAACGAAAATCAAAAGCAAAACATTTTTAATTATGTTAAACTTAAAAGCATATTAGAAACACAAACGCAATTAAATACGTTATTGCTGGTAAACAGTCAATTGTCTATTTCTCAGAGTTCCTACGTGATGAAGCAAAACCAAAACTATATTTGTGGATACCCACCAGGTACCTGTCACAATCAGCAAAAAACTTTTCAAAAAAATTGTTGTGCAGTGTAACCCATTTGTGCAGTTTTACATTAATAAAACACAAGCAAACTACAAAACACACTAAGTGTTTTTCTTGTATTAGATGTACATTAAAACATTTGAATAAGAAAATAGTTACATAAGTTTCACCTTTATCTGCGATAAAGAAATAGACAATTTTTTCCTTGTTTTCATTGTATTATATCTATTTTCAATATAGTTATATATGGGTGTATTATTGTGATAACCACTTTAAACACAATGAATCACGTGTAGAACGTCATTAATTAGAACTTAAATGTTTCTGGAAAACAAGGTCCAGGTTTTTCTCTTTATTTGATTAAAAGGAAAAGCTAGTAATATTAATCAGTTTTAAAATTAAAAGAAAACGATGGTGGTCCAAAACTTATGGAAAGAAACAAAAACTGTTATAGATTTCAGATTTAAATTATTTGTTTTTCAAATTTGTAAGCAAAAAATTGAAAGAAATTATAGATGACCGCAAATTGTGAAATGTCAAAAAAATTCAATTGCAAATTATCAGACAATTTTAACAAATGTGATAAATTCTTCAAAGTTTATCATTTTGTGTTATTTTTTTGTCCTCAACATTCAAGATCAATAATATAAAGGTGAATATTATCTGTTTTCTATAACAACAATTTAGAAATAGAACTACGATCATACTTCAGGTGGTTGAATGTCATGATGCATATAAGAAAGAGTAGGTATTTTTTATTTATGACAAAGCTACGCCATCTAGTGAATCAACGCTAAAATCCGGGTTTCGATACCCGCGGTGAGCAGAGCACATTGTGCAGCTTTGTGCTTAATTCAAAAACAACAACATCAACGACAAAGCTACGTACGCTATCGCCACCAACCCTAACTTCGAGCTATTGTTTAAAGGGTTAGCAGGCAGTCAGAAGCACCCTGCTACCCATTATCCATGCTAAGAAGTTAACCATCACACTTATAACGCAAATATTTTGTGGTATCATTGAAATATCAGACTCAAGTGGAAGTTGAATACAAAAATTACATGTAACTATAAATTACAGCATTCAAAATCAAACATTTTTGCTGACCATAGAAGCGAAATGAAACTGAAACAAATCTATTTCATTAATGACCACAATCAGAAACGTTTTGATTTATACGTTCAAAGTTGTAAACCCGAAATGTAAATGCTGAAAGGATGTTTTAGATAAGTTTGTTGCTACTCGATTTACGACATAAATGTTTGAAATGAGGCCAATGAACTCTAATGAAGAAATATAACCTTTTAATTTAATATTGACAAGTTAGTGACTTGTTTGTCCTTCAGTTTAAAAGTAAAAGTGAAAAAAGAAAAACATAATTTAAAATGTGTAAAATAGTGTTGGCTTAAATAAAAGTCGAATATATTAATAACTAAAACATGGAATTGAGTACTAGGATTGAAATTGTTCATTAATAGATTGGTTTAAAGATTAGGATGACCGAGTTAATAATATAAATATATATATTTCTTTTTTTTTTACAGAATAAATTCGCTTTCTTTACTTGAAGAAGATGAACTTATGTAAATCTTCCCCGTTCTCCACTAGAGCGAAGTCTCTACGTGAAAAATTTGGATCTAAAAGAAGTTTATCAGAAAACCTGAGGGATCCTCCTGTGACAAAGACAGAACGCTTTCCGGAGCGACAGTCGATTTCTGGATTCTTACGTGTGGCTCCCAGACTTCCAACTGAACATTTTAATCCATTTTATACCCTATCGGAAGATGCACACTGTAGTGAACTGGACGTAAACTCCTACCAAGAAGATCCACGATTCCCGTGGCAAAGAGATATTGCTATTCAGTGCGATATGTCCCCAGAAGAAGTTTCTTCTTCTTCACTTTCTTTGACGGATTCTTCCGAGGCACGAAGTAGGAGCAACATTCAACCTAATTCACGATGGGGTAACAGGGTGGGAAAGACTGAAGAGATGAGTCGGTGTTATAGTGCCGTCTCTTACAAAAATGTGCCAAAATCTGTTCCAAAATACATGATTGTTCCGTCACAAGGCTTGTCTGAGGAGATACTTTCTCGCGGAAAATGCAATTCCGGCCTTCAGCGATCCATATCTTTAGAGCGTGGCAAGGGTAGATCTAAATTAGTCCATCAGATGTCGATGGACGACAGCCGAATTGATCAGTCACATCTCTATGTGCCCCATCACGTGCAAACTCTGACCCCGAGTTTGGAAGTTGTCCCTTCAAGTGAGGTTATTTCTCCTGTTACATGTGAAGTAACACAAAATACCAGCGCTCCGAATTCCCGTACAGTTACGCCTTCTCACGAAATACCACTTCATCCCCCCGGTGGTGTAAGCAATCCGAGTTTGATGTGCAAACCCAGTGCAGCAGAACTCCGAAAATTACGTTTTATACGTAAAGACACAAGTTCGGCCCCTCACTCCTTGGACGAAACCACTCCACAAACACCTGAAATAAAGATGACCAATTATTTTAACGTAGATACGATAGAGAGATATCTTAACCTAACTTATAACAGTGCTTTAGACGGTCGCTTTCATTTGAATCTTCCATCTGGAAACGGTAAGATTAACATGAAATAACCGTTCACTACTCTGTTTTAGTGCAAAATTAGAAAAATAATGTTCGTTTGAGGCCTGAAAATGATTCAAATGTTATAAATGACGTTATCGTCGATATTAATAGCCAATAGGATTACCTGTTTAATTTCGAATTAATATCTTACTAATTAGTTTATATCTTATAAGTTGGTTGTAAACCTGCTCTGTTATGAAGGAATGCCCGGACTATATTTTATGGTGGTTATAGTCAGGATTGTATCCTATTAACACCTCCATCCCAGACAAATCTATACGCTATATGGAAAAACTAAGGATAAATAGTTACTTATACGGTCATCTTCTCTGTCGTAGAAATTCACTATTCTATTTCGTAGTGAAGTATCTGGTAAACATATTATCATCATAAACCTGAAAAATCCAAAATCTCCACATTTAATAACCTAGTTAGCTCTCTGTAGTCTTGCAAGACACAATTGTTAGCGTATACATTAATGTACCGTCACCTAAAATAGTGCAGATCTTCGCTAACAGTTATAAATTTATTGGAACGCACCTTACTAATAAACTCAGGATAACATAACTCACAACATTCTGTATCAACAAAAATAGTTTTAACACGATAATAAATAATATCAGTACGGTTCAGTTCACGTTTTCATCTCTTTCACAAATATTGTAAATACGGTACCTCGATTTATATCAAACCACGCCAATATTGTAAATACGGTATTTAAAATATAGGTTAAACCAATCAAACAGTGTAAAGCTGGAATCTCAACAATAGATTAAACCATGACGCTTCGACTATAGATCAGGCTACCCCGTCAATGTCGAAATAGTATTTGTAATACAGATCAAGCCATCATAGAGGTGTAAATACGGTAAATCTGCTATGGATCAAACTACTCTAAAAATGTAAAAAAAAAATCTGTATGGACCACATAACAAGATATTCTAATGCTATAAAAATTGTACTTGACGATAAATCCAACTGCCCAATATTAGTGCGTCCTAGACTTCCTACATTCTAGAATAAACAAGATTTATATTGTAAAAAAATGTTAAAAATGAACAAAACACGTTAGTGCAATCTTCTTCGAATTGGACACCTTAAACAATTAACAAAAATAAATTTTAAAAGACAGAAACAAGAAAAAAATGATAAACACAGCTTTGTTCCCCTATCTCAAACATGCAGAGGACACATAAACATCACGAAAACAAAGCACAATAAAGCAGTTAATATACACATGTAAATCACCTTAATAACTTACAGGCGATAATAATAATAAACTATGCATTTTATAATATATCTTGTGAAAGAAGACTACAATGCATTTTAAAAATAGAAAAACAAAAGTTAGGTTCAGGAACACAATAAACACATACACGACTTTGTCATCTTTTCTTTTGTCCGAGATAATCTTCCACACTAGAATTGAAGACCATACAATAAAATGAAATAATATGAAGCTATTAAAACGTGAACCGCACGTGAAAAAATAACTAGGAAAAGCCATTCCATATTTACCAAACTTATAATAAACACAGTTAGTTAATCTGATGTCAACCAGTCGTAAAAAAGATAAAATGTCTCTTTTACATTTATATAGCTCATAAAACATTCAGTCAACCTGCCATAGAATTAAAAACAGTTAACATCTCTCTTGAAAACATTCAACTATTTAGTTGACTCAAATTCTACACAAGAAGACTGACCAAGAGTCGAACCCTTGCCACGACGACCATAAAAAATTCCCTTTCAAGTTTTCCTTAAATTATAACAAACGTCAGTTACCAAATGTAATTAGTGAATAATTAGCATTTAATAACAAACGAGTAAATTTATTAATCATTGATCACAACAGCTGTGGTTTAATTAACTTGTAATATTATAAGGGTTGAACCAAATAAATTACACTCGAGTTTCTCGCAACAACACAATGTTTAATGTATGTTACAAAAATAGATAAGTTCAGATATCCATTTTTTTATCATACCACATCAGTAGCGGGATATCAAGTTTTTTACTATCACTTATAATAGATAAACGACTTCCCCAGTATAAGGTTTATTTTTAGATAAACAATATACAACGAAAAGCTTTGTTTTTATATCTAAAATTTGAAACTGGCCACCAGTCTAAATTTTACAATTTAGTAACAGCGTACAGGAAACGTGGAGCAAATGTGAAAGAGACAATAGGAATACAGTACAAATCTGTGTGAAATGTAGTTTGCTACCACTCGTACCTATCTAACAATGGTCACGTTTCTTAACCAGTTTATATATAATTAATATCACTAAAATCATGTCATTCTAAGTCTTTCGGGGCTGAGACCCATTTTATATTAAGCGATGCTGTAGTAAGACGGGCATTGACTGATGACTTATTATTTACTAAGGCTTCGAGATAAAAGGTTAAATAATCCTTTTTCCTGATTAAGGTCCAGATTAGGTGATAATGTAATAAGATCTCTAGGTTACATACAAGAAGTTGGTAAATTAATCGTTTTAAACATTATTAGTAATGTCCAGTAATGCCATAGTGTAGGTCATGTAATGTTAAAATAGGAACTAAATGTTAAAGGAGAAGTGAGTATGTTAAATATTTCTGGTGGTGGGATACAGAATGGTCAACACATTAGTAAGAAATAAAGGCAAGACGAGAATTGGATAAATAACTTTGTTTTACTTTGTGAGGTATAAAGAACGCCAAGAACTATGGCGTTCTAAAGGTTTTAAAAAGTAATTCCTTAAAATACGTTTTGTATTTTACCACAAATAACAGGACTTTTCTATTTTCGTAAGCCTGTGTTTATACTGTAAAACTAGGATTGATTTCGCATTAGTTCCGTTATGTAAACGAGAAGTGTGTAAACTAATCCATTATGGTTGTTGAGATCCACACCAGATAATACCGTAGAAAGAAGCAAATGCTAGACAAAAAAAAATAATAAAAAAAAAAATCAGTCAATGAATTCTTTTCGGTTGTTGAAGTTACAGCCATATAATGCCATTATATAAATTAACTGTAAACAAGAAATGTCTAATTCTTTCTTGTGATTGGAGTCAAAGCTACGTAACGCTGTAGTAAAGCTAAAGGTGATTCTCAATAGCCGCGGAATTTGAAATTTTCTTAAGTTTCTTTGTTTGTTTTATTCTAAGCACAAAACAATTAAGTTATCTGTTAACTGTCCACCACGGCTATTGAAACTCGGATTCTAGCCTTGTAAGTTCGAAGACTTACCGCTGTGCCTTTGGGAGAAATTATTTTAAGTTGGTTTAGAGTAAATTAACTCATAAGACATTATTTTCTCTGTTTATTAGCTACAGTTTTTATGCACCAGCAAAACCAAGCTTGTGGTGCAAGTATACCCGATTAAATTTCGTTATTCATCAGAATCTCTACCAGCTTTTCCTCAAATTGAAATTATTTTATCAGTGTTACCTTGAGCATAACCAAACACTACTGAGTAAAATACTGTAATTAAACGTGACAAGTAAAGATTTGACGAGAAGTAGGTAAATATATATTTTCTGGCGGCTCAGTAATAACTGAAGGTTAGATGAGAAGTGTGCAGATAAATCCGATTCGGTGGTTGAGGTACAAGCCACGTTGTTCCGTAGTAAGAATTTGTAAGCGAATCCTTTCCAGTGGTTGAGGTATAGGCCAGATAATGCCATACTAGGAACTAAAAGTTAGTCGAGAATTGAGAAAATGCGATATTTTCCAAGAGAGAAGTGAGCAAACACAGATTACCAGGACAACAACAGATGTTACATGTAATAGTTTTTAAAAAGCGCTTTAGAAAAGCGAAAAGATGGATCAGCAAAATCAAACAAATTCTTCTATGGCATACTCGGCCAAGCAGTTATATTTCCTATTATACAAATATCTCAAGACTATGTTTTTATGTTTTTAAATGTAACTTAGGCTTAGGAGACAGACCTAGGATGTAGCTGAGAAAATATAACACTAATAGAGCCATTTATTAAACGTTAGACATAAACACGTGGATTTGCTCGCTCTTTATTATACGTCACCCTAATTTCTCACCCCCACCCTCAGTTGCTCAATGGTAAGTTTGTTGACTTAAATAGTTAAAAACCAAGTTCCGATACTAGTAGCGAGCTTCGCATGGGTTGCCCATTGTGTAGCTTTGCGCTTAGCAGCAATCAAGCTTTATTCTACTTTTTAAACTATAAAAAGCTGCGATATGGACATTCTAACGGATTCCGGAAATAATGACTAATGAAACCTTTGTTAAAAATTTAAAAAAATCAGTTAAAAAATATGTATTTGTAAGATGTTAGTTTTCATAAAGTCTGGCATTTCTCTTATACTGTTTCCACAAATCTGACGTGGTATCGTAGGTTTACATATTTATGAAAATTGAACAACGCAATGGCTCTTTTAAATTATGAGTCTCAAAAGATACGTTTCTGCTATAACTTTTTACGTCTTAGTTACAACTTCATTAATATACCATTTTAATAAGACATAAACTTCAATGGCATGTCTGGCAATATTTAGTTATGGCCTATTTCTTTCAACGCCTTTATCAGTCCATCGTACTTATTATTAATTAGCTCCTCTGACCTACATTTTCCTGCATCATTAGCATCACATGCACCACAAAAATCGCATCTCTGCTAGGTTCCTGTATTATACCTCCTACTTTGTCAGTTATATATTCCATTTGTGTTCTTACGTAGAATAATCTCTTTGTTTACTCGACTGATTAGTTAGTTAATCCACTTGCTTAGTCAAGAAATCACCAATACCTTCCTCCAGTATTACCTTGTGTGCATAAATGATGTGCTGAAATTTGTTGCTCATTAGAATTAAATTCGCTAATTTTAGCCATAACAATACTTTTTAAAACTTTTTGAAAGTCATTGTTATATTATGTATTCCTTGCATGTGAAAACTTAAGTTTCTCGAACGTGCAGTACAAGGTGAACTTAATAAAATTACAGCTTATTACTATAAAGCGCTATCTCTCGGTAATTTTAAATAATATATAATATTAAATGTCTTACTGTAAACTAGATGGCAGCAACTTCTCTAGTTTTTCTTCTTGTAGTTGTTTTGAATTTAGCACAAAGCTACACAATGGGCTATCTGTGCTCTGCCCACCACGGGTATCGAAACCCGGATTTTAGCGTGTAAGTCCGCAGACATACCGCTGAGCCACTGGGGGGCTTCTTCTTGTAAACAACGTTACTTGTAACCGATACATAAGCAACACCTTTACTTAAATATAATTACGTTCTTGGCTTTAACGAGTTTTAATATTCAGAACTAAATGTTAATTTAAACTCATGCTTGAAAAGACACGAGAATTCTACTCGTTAAAACGTAAAATCGTTATATCTGAAGGTATTCAAAACCAAAGGAAAAACTGAATTTTTTATTAACCACAAAGTAACACAATGAGGTATCTCTGGTACACTCGTCATATGAATTGAAACCTGAATCTTTGGGTTATAAGCCAATAGAGATACCGCTGAATTATCACAAGCTGTGACACAAAATACCATCTATCGCGCATTTTAATAGATACAGTTGTGAGAAATGACTTATTATTTTTAACTTATTAGGAACAACAACCTGAACGATATTTTGTGTCAGGTTCACTGTTTATATTAAATATACTTTTATTGCTGTTTTCGATAAGATATATCAAAAAACTACTCTAAATATTGTAAAAGTATTGCTATGACAATGGTCTAAGAAATTTAATCGCCTTGTTTCAAACCTATATTTGCAAATATGAAGTGTCAGAAAAGTAAAGAGCTCATTAAGGTATCTACAGTACGTTCCCTATGAATTTATAAAATGAGTTTGAATTTCAGTCACCAAACTTGTTTGTCCCATATGGTAGTCTATTTGGGAGGCCACATCGGGATAAAAGGAGTAATAGTTTTATCAATTGTGTATCAATCATTCAATAATTTTCTTTGAATTTTATTCGTATGATTCAGTGTTCTAATTTTTATGATTTATAAATTGGTCGAAGTGATAATGAGAGTTTGAACAACTTTACAAAAAAACGCTTATATAAACCCCAATAATAAAACTACGGTTTTGTCTTTTTTCCCGAAAATATTCATGTTTCACGCGTCTAACAACGAAAATTTGTGTTTTATTTACTTTTTTGAGGCTCAAAAACCCAATAAAATGGTTTCAAATGTGAGATAAGAAAATTAAAAAGTCTAATCAATAGCTTCTAATCCTCAGATTTTCCAATTGTAAACTAGCTACAAATAAGTAAAAACACACTTTTCTTTAAAGAATGAATATTTTACCCTATATTTTCTGAGAAATCGTGTTTTGTTTTCACAGTTTAAAAGGGAAATATTTGATCACTTTTTTGTTTCGATTATAATTTTTACTATCTATATGTACCTCTTCCTTATTTCAACGAATAGTCTGAAAGGAAGGCAGTTTTTCGAAATTGCTTTTTTTTACTAAA
Source organism: Carcinoscorpius rotundicauda (assembly GCA_011833715.1). Lineage (NCBI taxonomy): Eukaryota > Metazoa > Arthropoda > Merostomata > Xiphosura > Limulidae > Carcinoscorpius > Carcinoscorpius rotundicauda. Next base: position 86,477,177 of record CM022397.1, read on the forward strand.
CAGGATATTAGAAAAATCGATTTTACTACATATTTTAGGAAATTGGATGTGAATTCCGAATTCTACGATTCACAATCTTGGTAAGTCAGCATTAGATCACGCGTGGCCCATTACAGAAAGAAGCAAGACACCAATATATGAAGAGCCCAAATTTTGATTTGGTTAGCAATGCTTATGTATTATTTGCACACAACACAAAAATTATGTAATAAAAAAAACTACGTAGGTTTTATGTCCATTGAGGATAAACATGGCTGTTTAATTCTTATTTGAGCGTTATAAATATAAAACATAATCAAAGCACTCATGTAAGAGATGCTAAGAGTTATTTATTGTTCATGTTGAACTGTTGGGTCTGGTCTTCTATCAAGAATGTATACATTCTCGATGTTGAGCCAGGTTTAAAAGCCTGTTGCAGCAACGAATAGTTTTATTTCGCTTGATGTTACTAAAAATAGATCTGATATTTTTCGAGACAAAAATGGAACAAGTAGAAGACTGGAAATAAGATTAATATAGTAGCTTGAGATTTGGAAAAACACGTTTTTAATACGTTATTACGTTATAATTATTAGGATCTACCAAACGATAAGATCTCTAAAACGTATATTGTTTACATTTTGTGGATGAAGAAGCAATTTTTATAAGAAACTATCGTAGAAATTCTTATGTTGATTAATAAGCAGAGGGAGTGTTACGTACTATGACTTGTTTCGGATGAGCCCCCGATATATTATACTATATAATGCGATATCAAATAGTCCGAAATTTTTATTTTTATTTAAAAATTATTGAATGTCGATGTGTCTCAAATTCATGATACTTGCCAAGAAGTTTGATACAGACAATTATTTTTTCTATCATAAATATATTTTAATACACAACCGACACTACAAATAATGATTTACATATAAAAGTTTTACAAACTTACAAAGTATATTCAATTTTGTGTATAGTCTGGAACTGAAGATTTCATCGACGGTTCACGATGAGCAAATTAATTTCGAGTTAATATCGTACAGTTGACTTAACGAGTAGCTAGCTAGCTCTTTATTCTTGGCTAATCTCATACCGTTTACAAGCTAACCTTTTTCATACAAAATTATATAATATCTTCAAAGAAATACTAACGTCCGAAGTTAATTCACCGAGTTTAAACGACTTATAATATTCGACATCTATGAACTCTCCTGGTTAAGTATCTGTAGTTTCTCAATTAATAAGCGTTAATCACAGTTATTGCTTCCGAGCTTTATATTATACTAGCTGTAACAGAGAAACAGTATTAAACTGTCTCTTGGCATATCGATGTATAAACTTTAAGATATATTCTCGTGTGTTCAGTTGACAACAATACCGGCAGTCACTAGTATTACGTAGGCACACATGGTACTTTGTTGATTCTTTCACTTGAGAATCTACAAAATTAGGGAATAGACAGGACTTTCGCAATACTCATTTAACAGTGTAACATTAACAGTATAAATTACATGCATTTCTAAATATATATTTAACTAAAACAAACATATATATATATATATATGTATGTGTATACATATAATAATATACATATAATAATAATGAATCTGTCACAGAAGGAATAAACGTCTGTATGTTGGTTTCAATTTGTAAAGTAGATTTTACTTGTTTGTAGAGATAAAACTAGTTTGTTAGGGTTAAATATGAACATGTCAAAAACTAAGTGATACAACGATGCTTGTTGTTTGCCATTTTTGGTAGTTTGAGAAGAACAATTAATATGTTCTTAAAGACATGATTTAACGGACTTACAGTAACCTACAAGTAATATACAACTTTAAGCGAGATCGTATAGGCCTCGTAACCCAAATTCCTATTAAACTTCGCCCAGTATGGCCTAGCGTTTAGGGCACTCAATTCGCAATCTGGGCGACACTGGTTCGAATCTCATCACCTAAAATACTTGCCCCTTCATCCATGAAGGCATTATAATGTGATGCTTGATCTCATTATTCGTTGGTAAAGAGTAGCTCAAAGGTTTGCTCTTGTTGGTGTTGAATAACAACCTTTACTCTAATCTATTACTTCAAAACTAGAAACGACTAGCGCGAATAGCCTTACAGTGTCTGTGTACAACATTCAAAACAAAGAAATTACTAAACTCCTCACTTTTCGTCATTTCTGGACTAACGATATCACGTGACAGCTCATAAATAACCTCTTGTATTCCTGACGTATAACCAACAATTAGCGACATCTAGTGCCTATAGATAAAAAAGGCGATTTTGGTGAGCGATATTGACCACTTACACATAGGGCCAACCATTACGTATCTTAGTAAGAATACTTCTACACGGTCGTTATGTAGGCTATTTTGTTATTTTTCATAGATGGAACTCATAGATCATATAACATGAATCTTCCACTGGTTTCGTATTTGCCAATAAATACATGAAGTTGATTATAAAGCATCTGTTGTACGACCAAAGCTAGAAAAAACTGTGAACATAATGTTGTAGCTTGGGCTTTACCTAGTCACTGACTACTGTATTCTACAAGGGTTCTGTACACACTTTGTTCTATCACTAACTACTGTATTCTACAATGGTTCTGTACACACTTTGTTCCTAACTTTGAGTTACATAGGTCACTGAAGTTAGCTCTACCTGCTGTTCGAACATCTTTTGCTGATGGTCACGGTCATTGTGTATTGGACATAGCAGTTTCATTTTTTATTATTTTAGCCGTCCACAATTAACGCAATTGTACCTTATCTCTTTCTCTCATCCCATCTACTATAATGTTCATCTGCTTACAGAAATTGCTCAACCAGTGTGATAAACATTATGCAGTCCTATCCATTGTTTTATATCTAGTTCTGACGACCGGTAGTTTTGCCCGTTTCTGGCCTGACAGAACGAGTCACTAACGAAGAGCTGAGCATGAAGTGTAGTCACCGTTTCAGTTTTCCAACAGTATCGAATCTGGTTTGAAGTTTCTGTTGTGGCCTAAGTCATTATAGCCACATCCACGGTCAGAACAACAATATCTCTGATATCCATATCGTGCTTTATTTATTCACTTGATAAACTTCCTACAATTTTGTTTCAAAACATATCTCTCATGATCTGCCATAGTCATTTCAGGATACATTTCCTCGTGTAGGGAACATGGGTCGTCTGCAAAGATGACCTTTTTTTTTTAATTTGTGAACATCAAACGCAGATTAAACAATTATCTACACAGTCAGATTTTTGTCGCAATTCTTTTGTTACGTGTCCCAGCAGAAGTGCTGTTCGTCACTTAACAGAGTCTAGGCTTAACAGCTACCATTATTTTACCACCAGATATTTTATACACCAAATTCACAGAAAAACAGCGGTAAGCAGCCAAATTTCTGTTGGTCCATGATATATACCTGAATCACGTGCTTATTTTGAGGACTTTATTACGTCAATTATCGTAATTATCTTTTATATAGACTTCTATAAGATCATACTAACTGCTTATGATATTTCTCATAATGAACATAAACTTAGTTTCCTACTTTTAATCATTATTATAACTTGTTGATTTCCAGCTTATTCATAATGATGATGCTGAAAACTGAGTTTACTCTTATTAACTCATTTTTGGTCCAATATAATTAGAGTTTATTCACTACTACTTTGATCACAGTATTATGATAACATACTGAATAAAGCTTAGTTCGATTAAGATAAAATTATTATGATAACATATAATTTACCCTCGACAGGATAAAACTAATAACATAATAAGCGTTATAGAAATACAACTTGCTGTTATTTATGCCACTCTGGTACGAAATGTATATATAATAGTTTAATTTTGCTATTCTTACCCTATTTTAATACAGTAAAATATGGGTTAAACCGATTAGTCTGGTTTTAGCATTATAGTATTTAAAATTCTGCTTAATCTCAGTGTACTCAGTTTGTTTTGGTGGTAATAAAGTACTATTCAATTTCCCGCAAAGCTACACGAAGTCTATCTGTGCTAGCCATCTCTATTTTAGCAGTGTAAGACTAGAAGGAAAGCAGTTAGTCATCACCACCCACTCTTGGGATATTCTTTAATACCAAATAGTGGGATTGGTCGTTACTTTATAACACCCCTACGGTTGAAAGGACAAGCATCTTTAGTGCGACGATGATTCGAACCCGCGACCCTCGGATTACAAGTTGAGTGCCTTAACCATTTAGCTATGCTGGGGCTGTATTGTATTATAATGAATTAAAATAGAGCCTATGTTTAACAGTTTCAGTTTGCTGTGAGAATGTCAAAACACAACATTATTATTATTATAACATTACATTATTATAAACACGCTAAGTCGGTCTTTCTAGGTTTGTTTGGTGTGGTTCCTTTAAGATAGAGTTAATCTTATTATGGTCACATGAATAGATATTTCAAACTTTCATATTGTTCATAAATTAAGAGACACACCTCTTGAAAAGCAAAAAAATACAAAAGGCTCAGCTTGGTTTGATAACATGTTTAAATTACATTTAAGTACTAGTTTCTTTATTCTAAATTCATAATTAACATAAAATACAGTTCAGCATTAACAGCTCTACATTGGTTTAACGTATAAATACGAACCAGCGATACGAGGACAATTGGTTTAATAACATATATAAATACAGTTTAGTATTACTAGGACTACATTAGTTTGATAATATACACAAGTTAAATAAAAAAAAATGAGAAGTTAAAAACATGCAAATACAGGTAGCAAAAAATGGTGGTTAGGGCGCTGGACACGCAATCTGAGGGTTTTGAGTTCGAATCCCCACCCCATCAAACATGCTCGTCCCTTCAACCGTCGAGTTTATAAAGAAGTGATCATTCACACTATTCATTGGTAAAAAGAGTAACCCAAGAGCTGGCGGTGGAGGGTGATGACTGGAAAATTAGGGAAAACTCGCACAGGTAGCTCTCGTCTAGATTTATGTTAAATTAAAAAAACAAACAAACACACAAGCCCTTTAGTCTTTCACTGTTAGATAAGGACATGTAACGCAGATATCCCTTGTATAACTTTGCACGAAATGAAAGTTTGTTTGTTTTGGATTAAGCACAAAGCTACACAATGGGCTATCTGTGCTCTGCCCACCACGGGTATCGAAACTCGGATTTTAGCGTGCAAGTCCGCAGACATACCGCTGATCCACTGGGGGCCCGAAATGAAAGCAAAGAAACATTATTTTACTAAGAATATTACGAATATCAATACATTAAAATATATGATTCAGTCGGTTTTAATGAAGATATTATGATATTAATACATTAAATATAGTTTAGTTTTATTTAGAACACACTACAAAGATAACATGAAAATGAAGTTAATTTTAGTTTAATATCGAGTGAAAGTACAGCTCAGTTTTGTTTTTAAAAAAGTTAATTCAAGTTGTTAAGATTTAATTACGGTTTAATTTTTCAAACTTCATTATGGCATAATAACATTAAAATATGCGTTTTTTAATAAACTGACTTTATTAGGATGCTAAGAGAACAGAGCTTAATTATACCAGAACCATGGTGGATGATACATGTCAATATTTAACATTACACTAAAGCTAACACAATTTCCCGAACAACATGAACGAAAGTCTCAGCCCTTTAAAAAAATGTGTTAGCTTTACTGTAATGTTAAATATTGTTTAAACACTATTTTTGGTAATATCAGTTACATAGTAAAGACTGACCAAGTAAATATTGCTTTGACAAAGATGAATAGTTAACATTAAGAAAAGTGTTTTCTTCTGTACTTCGCGCAACAGCTCAGAAGTACAATTGAAACAATACTGTACGAAAGCCGTGTAATCGTTACCAGTACTGACCGTCTATATACTAAGATTCAGTGTGTATTTAACATAATCCTAAATATGGAGCTCTTAACCAGTTCTCCATGGCCTCTCTTTGAGAGTCCAGGGAAGGACTTCAATAGGCCCGTGAACTGGAACAAAATATTACTTTTCCTCCATTATTTTGTGTGTATGTGTGTGGGTATGTGTTTACGCGCATTTTTCTAGGGGGAAGGTCCATAACTTTTGAATTACATTCTAAACGTTGTCCGTGACCTAAAAAAAGGTTAAGAGCATTGTTTTGAACTATTCGCCACACTGACTTATAAACTGTACGAAACAAATCGTTTTGGCTCTGAGGTTTTTAAAAAGGTAAAACTTTTAATTCACCCCTTTAGGAAATACAAGTATCTCCCGAAAACATTTTAAACAGGGATTTCCCGAAAATGGACCCTAAATTTTGCATTGATCTATATCAGAGCATGTAAATAAGTAGGCCTACTAATTACTGTTTGTAACTTGGCTAGAGAAATTAAACTTACATTATATCAGCAATGATCACTAAACTAGAAAAAAACAACAACTTTGCATTGTATCGCCTCTGTGAATGTTGACCATAGGTTCACGGGGTCACTAGTTTGTAAATTAGATTTGATGCAATACTGTACTAACGAATTTAAAACAGGTTTAGCAATAGTTATTAAGTGTAATGTAAGGGAACTGTGACACAACAAATTAAGTTTTAGTACTGTAAAACTATTTTGTATGTTGGCTCGAAACTATACCGTTGTGAAAGGTTTTTGTGACGTGTTTTGTTTGTTGGCTAAAATCATACAAAGAAAGAACGACATATAATTAATTAAATAGAAAATTGTACAAATACAATCGATAATTCATTATTCAGTGCCCTCATGTTCGAAATTAACTTTATAATATGAGTGTTTGTGAGTGTGTTTTCTTATAACAAAGTCACATCGAGCTATTTGAGGAGTCCACCAAGGAAAATGTAGCTTTTGAAATCCGTAGGCTTACCGCTGTATAATACGAGTAATGGTCGTACTTAAAACATTCGTACTTAAAAGTCGTACTTAAAACATTCGAATCCTAAATACAAACCGTGTAAAAGTTTCAGCAAATGTACGAAATATAAAACACCTTTGCAAACGGAATAGCGCAATAGTACTAATGTGTCAATTGTTAATGAGAGGAGAATTCTTTATTCTGGAATTTATTTTGTATCTTTATTCTTTAGGAGAATGGAAAAAAAATGAGAGTTCTTATTTAATCCTGGATATTTGCCATCCTCAAATCTCCCATCCACTTGGAACACTACAGAATTCTAAAGATAGGTTATTAAAAGTGAAACGTGTCACATCTTTAAATGATGTGTAATTTTGGAACACACATTACACAAAATTTTTCGTCTGCTCACATAGTACTTTGTTTATTCTAATTAATATATTTAACCAACAAATTTAATTGGTATGCTGACAGTAGCTTTTGGTACAGTTCTTTCGAATAAGATGCTGAAACTAAGTGTGTTATATTTTTATTAAACCTCAGAATAATGCATAATTTGTATTCCTGAGATCAGCCAACAGTTGTTTGACTTAACATACGACAAATAACTTCGAAAATTATTTTATTACCGTGTTCTTTAAAGTAAACAGTAAAGACAGTTAGTTATTAAATGGAAATTGTTGTTGTATTTTTTTTAAATATATTTTTTCTAGTGGTACAAGTGTTCTCGGAGACTAAACATAATTTTTCAACGATATACGATTAAATATGTTACAGAATTGACAAAAATTGGAAAATAGTTTCTAAGATACATATGAAATGTTTTTAATAATTAAAGGTGACGAATTGTTTATTTTGAGAGGAAGATCAGACAACAAACAATGGGCTTTCTGCGTTCGTTTCATCACAAGATTCGAGTCCCGACATTAGTATTGTAATTGTATAAACTTACAAATGTGAACAATAGTAATAAATAATATGTATGACATTCACTTTTTACACTTGATTAATAACTGAGGTAATGAAAGTTAATTATGAGTCATCACTTCACTGTTGCATAAATAATTGGTAATTCCGAACAATATTTGTGTATATTCAGAGTTAACTTATGGTTTTTTTTATTAAAGTTCTAAATATGTACACAAAACTAAATATATTTTTTTAAAAACTCCAATTATTTTTCTCTCACACTGGGATAGCAATGGATTTGTGGTTACTCAGTATTGGGCTCAATGATTTTTGTACAGTGGTGCTAATGTAAAGTTTGAAGTACGAACCATCATATGCTGCTAAATATGCTTCGCTCTTTGAGCTGTTGAGGCATTATAATTGATCTTTATGGTGTGGAGTAGTTTCATGACGGTCAGTGCTGTTTACTGACTGCATTCTCTCTGTTTAGTACTTCAAAGTTATGGGCTCTGATCTGGACGTTATCCAAGGATCGTCAGGTTTGAAATGTGAAATTACAAAATGCCATGCAGTATTGGTAACTGTTTCTCAGTCAGTTTCAATTATTCAAAGGAGATACTCAAAATGCGTGCTGTTTTAACGATATAACTTACTAGTGGCACTTACATCTCCAAAAACTAAGTTTTAATATCCTTGGTAATCCTGCATGTAGCTCTGTGCTTAACTTCAAACAAATAAACAAAATTAAAAGTGTATGTAGACCTAATAAGTTGATTTTTAAATAAGCGGGGAGGTTGCCATAGCTACCAATTGCTACGAAAGGTTACACTGTTGATGCTCGACTGACAAAATGTAAACAGCTTTACCAAAATACTGATTTGGACAATTTATCTATCCAGTTAAGTGTTGCACGATGTGTGTTATTGTTAGCATTCAAACTGATTGTATGTTCAAAAAACGCTTGAAAAATATAGTCGGTTCTTCTTGTTGTTCAGTGCAAAGTTACAAAATGGTCTAATTGTGATGTGTCTATTACATGTATCAAAACACGGCTTTTAACGTTATAATTCTTGCGACTTATTAACAAATCGCGCTTTTTTTTTAAAAAAAAAGGTCTTATGTTGTTACAAGCAAATGTTCGTTATTTCATGAATTAAATTATCCTGTAAAATCGAATGGATTATCTAATCTTCGATAAACCAACTAAACTGCGTATCTTTTCCTAAATCTGTTTTTCAAACAATCTGTTTCAATTTGTCGAACTGACTAAATGAAAACAATAACTTACTTTTGACAAATAACAAAAATACGTTTTTAGATTAATAATATTGTTTACTATAATTCAAGTCAATTTTATTTGTTGTATAAAGCATAAGTTTGATATTTCAATAACAATCGAGTGAGTAGCATTTTATCTTATCTTTTGCTGGACTCCCCGTATTTACAATGTATCTTATCTTCTGCTGGGCTCTCCATGTTCGTGATAACGACTGTAGGTATTTAAATAGTGTGTTTGTTTTATCATTAAACACCAACTTATACAATGGGCTAATCGCGCTCTGCCAACTGCAGGAATAGAAAGTCTGGGTTTAGTATTATAAGCTCCAAGACTTACGGCTGAGCCACAGGGTTGCTGTTTAATTGTTGTTTTTGAGCTTTGTATACTGTTTCATCTACGGACTTAGATTGATGATATTAAGTTAGAGACTCTAATATGTATATATTGTCAGTCTGTCTCCAAGTAGATTAGCAGTAAGTTTACGGATTCACTCTGCTAAAATCAAGGTTCGATTGCCCGTGGTGGACAAATAGCCCAAGGAGCGACTTTGTGTTAAAATAAACAGTTTACGTAAGCTTTATTTGATAATATTACATTATAAATTTTACTGTGATTTCTCCTATTAAAAGTTATCGTTATTTCTTGCTGTTGCAGCTACGCAAACAATATTTGTGAATGGAAAATACTGTAACTATGTCTGTTATATCTACTTTTTACACCAATAACGCTGAATAATGATAATTTTTTTTTTTTGGAATTTTGCACAAAGCTACTCGAGGGCTATCTGTGCTAGCCGTCCCTAATTTTGCAGTGTAAGACTAGAGGGAAGGTAGCTAGTCATCACTACCCACCGCCAACTCTTGGGTTACTCTTTTACCAACGAATAGTGGGATTGACCGTAAGATTATACACCCCCACGGCTGGGAGAGCGAGCATGTTTAGCGCGACGCGGGCGCGAACCCGCGACCCTTGGATTACGAGTGCACGCCTTAACGCGCTCGGCCATGCCAGGCCGAATAATGATAAACGTGGTTTACACGTATCGCAAATACCCCCAATATCACTAGAATACACGATGCCACATTAAAAGACAACTTCTCTTTTAGAAATTAGTTTAGACTTATTAAATATTTAAGCTAGATTTTATTGATACGCTCAAAGAAATATTTGTTTTAACTCAACTTGGGCACTTAAGATAACGTAATATTTCTGTGTTAAGTTACATTTAACATGGTTAACTTGTAGACGTCTATACCCATCACTGAAATAGCATGCAATCATTGTCGTAACGGTTTATTCCATTCAAGATGTAGATGTGTGGATACCGAGAGCCACAGCTCAGGCAGAGATCGCCGCTTTTAGTGGTGTTGTCGACTATTGGGCGCACGCCAACCTCTATTACATAGATTGAGTGTTAACTATGTCGACATTCTTGCGGAAGACAGAAAACTATTTCTTGTTAAAGTTTGGTTCAAACTGTATTAACGACTTGTGTATTGCTTCTACTTTATATCAGAAACACTCTGCCTCTCCTGATAGAGTCGTTAGTCACTCTCTAATTTGGTTTCGGTTGGCTCAGTAGTTTTTATTGTATATCTCACTCAGTTCATAGTTCTCAACGTCTTTATCGTTCGGTTAAACTAGCAACTAAGTTCAGATGGATAGACATACATGTTATGGATTTATTTTCTTTTTCCCCTAAAATAAAATTGAAAAGACGACCTGTGGCGTATTCTATGATTTGCTGACCGATCTGTGTTCGTAAGCATTGAATAGGCGGTACTACAGTGCACACAATGTACGGCCAATCAAGGAGTGCATTAGGTCTCTACGTCACAGGTTTTCTTTTCAAATTTACCTTCAGTGAAAATGAAAAGTATATATGTAACACTTATATATAATCACTAAATAGTTGGTCTACTTGTAAAATATCGAATAATAAATTAGGCGCAGGTTCTAAGATTATTCATAAACCTTTAGGTTATTGTACGATGATATAAATGGATTCAAAAATAAAACCACATAGGTATTAAGATCATATGTTTTTGTTTGTTTTTTTCAAAAAAGGAAAGCATAATTTCATTCATTTCTTTTGTAGACTATCTCGAAATGAAGCTAGTGTATTATTTTCTGATTTACTATAAAATATTTAATGACAAATAGCAACAGTTTGATATTTATAAACACTATAGTAGTCTGACTTGAAACAGCACCATGTGCTGTCTTGCTGTTTCTTAAAAACTTAACAAAAGTAGTACGTGGTATTCTCCAAGTTTGCTCTCACTTCTAGTTTTATATTTTCAGGATTGCAATGAATTCAGCATTATTGAATAATTTCAATAAGAAGCTGAAAAGGAAAACATAATTACAGTGATTTATATTTTTCACACCTTTGTAAGTGTTTTGTTTTCATATTTTCTTCACATTGTAAGACAATTTGTTTTTTCAACTATTGAATGATGGAGTTTAAACTGAATAACTGAAACGTAGCAAGCTGCAGACTAAAGACGTTAAAAATCATATTTCGATACCTGCGAGAACGAAGAAGAAATGACTTTTTGTGTGGTTTTGTGTTTAACAATAACCAATACTTAAACTCAGGCGGATCTCGTATGTCCTAATGGTTAGACCGTTAGGGTGTTTGCTTCGTAATCTGTAGATTCTGTGTTCGAATCACCATCCCGAACATTCTTTCGTTTTTAACTGCGGAAACATTATTGCATAATCTCAATCTCATTGTTTTCTTGTTACAGGAGTGATAATCCTTTTTCTGCTTGCTAAAACAGTGGTGAATATGTGTTGAACCTGTTCATTACAACAGTAACAACTCTTTGCTGAAATTATTTGCTTGTTGCAATAGCGAGGACTGTGTATCGACATTTGTATTTGCTACAGAAGTGATGACTGTCGAAACAGCTTGCTTGTAACACTGTGATGACTCTGTATCGAAACAGCTTGCTTGTTACAACTGTGATGACTCTGAGTCAAAATTGTTTGCTTGTTAAAAGTGTCATTACTCTGTGCCGAAACAATTTGCTTGTTACACTGTGTTGATTCTGTGTCAAAACTGCTTGCTTGATACAACTGCGATGACTCTGTATCGAAACCTTTTGGCTGCTACAACACTCATGATTATTTAGTGGAACTTCCTGCTACAACAGTGATTATTCTTTATCAATACTGTTTACTTGCTACAATAGTTTTGGAAATGTTGCAGACTTACTACAACAGTGTTGACAATGTTTCCAGACATGAGATGATTAACGAAGCACTCGGATACATGCTTAAAGTTCTATTTGCATCATTACCTATAAGGAAAAGAAGAAGTGTTATTTAACATCACAGTTTTAAGCAGCATTAACCACTTTGTTGAGTGCTAGTGTAACGAGGCGATAAAAAGTTTTCTTTAACTTTCCTTTAAATCACCAATAGTGTTTAAAATCAAGTGTTTATCGCTTATGGAGACTATTGTATTAAACCGTATATACAATAGGTTAATGAAAGGTTGAACACTTTATTGTGTTCAACAGTAACATTGTATCTATACTAAGGCATAAACGATAACCCGTAATTTGCTAATCATTTTATTTACTTAACTACGTCACAACTGGTGATAACGAAAAAGCATAGAAACCTTGAACCTTTCATTCTCTATTGGAGGTTAGAAGTTAAAGGTAAAAAAATAACTTAAAACTAATTTATTTTGGGGTAAAAAGGCTAAGCCAACCGAAACTGAATGTTTTATATAATTTGTATTCTTATGATTGTGTAAAGTTTAAAGAATAACACTATCATGAAAGCGGCATCTAGGACAAGTTACTTTCCAGTTTCCACCGAGAAATCGTTCTAATTTAGTTATTAAAATTTTATATATTTGTATAGAAACCCAGGATTACATATCACACTTCTTTCACTGGTACTTAATGGAAATCAGTTATTATGTGGAATAAGAAGGTGAAAATAACAAAAATAATTTAATGGTAGTGAGCCTAATCTTATATTGTCTTTGTGTTATAACGAATTGCGTTTCATGACATCTTAGTCAACAGTTTTTAATAGGTTTGTTGTGACATTCATGGCTCGTGTAATATTTTTCTGGAATTTCTACTCAACTTGTTATGTAGTTTTTAAGGAAATGAAAGCATCATATATTAAGACAAAATTATCACTTATAGGAATACATCGTTTTTGTTGTACTCAATGATCTCAAGATTAGGAGAATAGAGAAAAGCAACGTGCTTATTTTGTAGCTTTAGTTAGTATCGATTAAATCAGGTGTAAATATATATGAAATACTGAAGAAGTTGATAGAAACATGTACTGGGGACTTATCTTGGTCATCAAAGAGTGAACTCCTCGGTTACAAGATGCAGCTTTGACAATCGCTTCTGGCCCGGCATGGCTAAGCGTGTTAAAGCGTGCGACTCATTATCTGAGAGTCATGAGTTCGCAGCCCCGTTGCGCCAAACATGCTCACCCTTTCAGCCGTGAGGGCGTTAATAAGTGGCGGTCAATCCCACTATTCGTTGGTAAAAGAGTAGCCCAAGAGTTGGCGGTGGGTGGTGATGACTAGCTGCTTTCCCTCTAGTCTTGCACTGCTAAATTAGGGACGGCCAGCACAGATAGCCCTCGAGTAGCTTTGTGCGAAATTCCAAAAAAACAAACAAAACAATTGTTTAGTGGGATTGACCGTCACATTATACACCCCCACGGCTGGGAGGGCGAGCATGTTTAGCGCGACGCGGGCGCGAACCCGCGACCCTCGGATTACGAGCGCACGCCTTAACGCGCTCGGCCATGCCAGGCCCAAAAAACAAACAAACAAACAAAGACAATCGCTTCTCGCTGGTAATGATAATGTAGTCATGGTTACTTTATTTTTGTGTGCATAGTTGAGTTAGAATGGGGACTGTTCAAAGAATTCTGTTTATTATGTCTCATTTTTTTTGTACCAAAATTACATGTTCTTTTTGGGAGGTCCCTAAAAACAAAGCTCCTGATGTGGTTTGAATGTGCTGATTGCAAGAATGTGATGTGAACGTGCTCCATAGTTACTTGTATAAAACGTTCACTTAGGAAAGACAGTTAGTCATCACTGTAGTCTTTCAGCTGGTTATAGTGTGGTTTGAATGTACCTTGTTGATGTGAAGCTGTCTAACAGTATTTAACAATGAAAAAAAAAAAAAAGAAACATTCGAAGTTCATTCTTGTCCTACGTTCAATTTCCTGTAAAAAATTAACTACACATAAATATCGAAAAAATATTTCTTTCCACAATAAAAACTGGCTAATCCTCTCTTCCCCTACAAAAATGCAACAAGAATGTGAATTAGGATTAAACTACGAGACATTTATGTAAGGAATGAAATTTTAGTTTCTATTGCTAAGTGCTGTTTTATTGTTAATTAAGACATGATATTTTCCTTCTTGGTTTGTAAATTAGATCATTTAATTACTTACTAGCGCAGATATCCCTCGTGTAGCTTTGTGTGAAATTCATAAGCAAAAAAAAACCATGGATCATAAACCCATTTCCCTTACACTTTCGTTTCACTCATTCAAAACACAAACAACACTTATATTGTTTGACAACTTTCAGGTCAAAACACAGTACAATACCATCGGTCCCTAACAGACCTGTAATTTATTATAAACAAGACACTAACATTAAATATTTACGTTTGTCATACAACATCTGTTAGAGGCCCTAAATGAACGTATATATTCTCTGAAAAGTTATTTCAGTTGTACATCCAGATTAGTTTGTTTATTGTATCATTTGTAAAAGTTGTAATTAAATCCACAATTTGAATGCTTAATTAGCATCTTGATTTAAAATAGGATAAACCTGTTGTTTGGCACCTCAACACGGGTGATCATTCTCTTGAGCACTTTAAAGCACTTGCCTTTAGTCATGCCCTCTCAAACACTTGTAAAAGAACCACAGTCAAAAACAAAAAAATAAATTGGTTTGTTTAGTCCTTTGGGTATTATTTTGAGTTGCTTAAATTATTTCGTTCTTTGCTATGTAATGTGGTTCTATATTTCTAATAATGTTGACACTGTACTTCAATCTTCAACTATTATTGTTTAATTTCTATTGTTCTATTTTGTGTTACAGTTTATTTTCGTGCAGTTTCATTTCAAAACGTTTTCGTAATTGTCATTCCGTATTTTCCGGTTAATAAGCCGAGGCCATTTTTAAGAAGTGACAAATTTCTTCAAAATGATTTCTTAGTCTCGTTTCAGCGTCAGCATGCATGTTGTGTGTGATCATTGGCGTTCTGTTGTAAAGCAGAACGTGTCGTATTGAGACAGAGATCGAATCAATATGTCATTTGTTATTGGCTCCACTCAGTGTAAATAGGTAACCAATGAAATTTCAGAATTTTTACTCAGTAATTAAAATCACTAATCCAGGGTATAAATACGAGGGGTTTGTAGTGGGAGTTTATCATTGCACCGTCAAAAGCCAAAGATGTCTACACCTGTAAAAAAAGAATGCGTTATGATGCTGCTTTTAAACTGAAAGTAGTAGAGCTAGCCTTAAAAACCTCAAATATGAATGCCGCTCGCCATTACTGTGTGAATGAAAAACAGGTCCATGAATGGAAGAAAGCAGAATGTGTGCTAAAAGAAATAAACCTTTTAAAGACAGGCTCCGTCAATGCTGGAA
The DNA here is from genome assembly GCA_011833715.1 of Carcinoscorpius rotundicauda. Classification (NCBI taxonomy): domain Eukaryota; kingdom Metazoa; phylum Arthropoda; class Merostomata; order Xiphosura; family Limulidae; genus Carcinoscorpius; species Carcinoscorpius rotundicauda. The sequence continues at coordinate 86,492,868 of CM022397.1, forward strand.
TGAGTGGATGGTTTCCGGCAATCAAAGTTTTACTGATGCCGGAAATATGCGCGCTGCATCACTCGCTACCGTCTGTGAGTGGGTCGTGAAATCATGGGACGATATTAGTGTTGAAACTGTAGAGAAGTTATTTAAAAAATGCAGCATCTCAAATGCAATGGATGGAACGGAAGATGATGTGGTTAGACGACGACGAGGAAGACAACATTCCACTCACTCAGCTAATAACACCAGAGAATGACCCGTACGACGACCAGGTCTCTGCCGAGGATTGGAATCTATTATTTGGTGCTTCTGACGATGAAGATGATGAATTTGATGGATTTTAATAAATTTCCGAGATTAAAGTACGTATTTTTTGATGAACTTTGTTATTTCTATGAATACATGTCATTCGTAATGTATAGACCTTTTTCTATTAATAAATAAAGTTTATTCTACTGAAATAACTCTGCCGTAACTGTGAGATCAAAGGTATGGTTTTGGGGCCGATTTTGGTCTTCGGTATTTTTTGGTACAAAGCTGGTGATCGGCCAATAAGCCGACCCCCAAAAATCAGGTCCAAAATTTACGGCCAGAAATTCGGCTTATTAGGCGGAAAATACGGTAATTATCTTTAACCAACAGACTTATTCCTTAGTTGGAAAAAATAGTTTTTACTCGAAATGTTCTCATAGATTTTAAAAGTGAAATGCAGTTGAACTTTTGTTATTAACTTATAACAGTGTGGATCTTTTACCAAAAGTGACATAAATTAACATTCCATTGATAACTTACGTGACTCAAAGTCTGGATCTGTAACCTATCTAAAATTACCTGCTGTAAACGTCTTGCATTAGCCAAATTTTGGAAACATCGAAATGATTCAAATTGTAACACTCAGAATCATTCTAGATCTATTATTTATTACGCTAATGTATTATTAACGATAACAAGGAAATATTCATCAATGGTTCTTTTAAAATTGTGATTTCATACTTTCCAAAAAATCATATTTCTGGGAGTCAATTTGTTTCACATCTAAATGCTCATAACAAAGTAAAACAAAAGTTCTGTGACGCTTATAATAGATTTATATCGGTAATGACAAACTAGGAAAGATTCTCACAGGCTGAGTGGCAAATTTGTGTGCTAAAACATTAAAACAGTTTTAATATCTGTGGTAGGTAGAGAACAAATAGTCCGTTGCGTAACTTTGTCCATAACTGTAAACAAAGAAATACATTTAAAACATTCATTTATTATGTTTAATAGGATTACTAGTTAAACCATATCAAATAGTTGTTTAATTGGCCTAGTTTATCTGAAAACATGAAAAAAAACTAGAAATTGTTAAATAATATGAAGTTCGCGGGTTCGAACCCTCGTCACACAAAACATGCCCTTACAGCCGATAGAGCGTTATAATGTGACGCTCAATACCACTATTCGTTGGTAAAAGAGTAGTCTTACACTGCTAAATTAGGGAATGCTAGCGCAGATAACCCTCGTGCAGTCTTGTTCCATATTCAAAACAAAACAAATTTCTAGTTAAACAAACGTTACTGTCATTTTAACTTTCTTATCAAGCTGTGATTTTTACTTTTATTCTGCTTGATTGTTCGACAGTCTCGTTTTCAAGCCCAAGTTCCTGAAAAATTCAATCTGAATGGATATAATTGTTAATAAAAAATATTTTTCTAGTAGAGACACACACGTTTCACTCGAAGTTCAATGAACTTTGTGCACCAGGAACAGGTTACTTATTATAACTTTATTCAAAAGTACTGAGAGAGATTACAAAATGAAACAGTAATATGGTTTTATATTTACTTGGTTTCCTTTCCAGAAGAATTGAAGAGAATCATGCAGTTATAGAAAAGCAATGCGTTTAATATCTATATTTTGTATATATTAAATTAAATTTTTAAAACTTAGTAGTTCTAGGACCGTCATAAATGTTTGTAAGAACATAAATTAAACATTTAATTCATTTTTCTATTCAAATAAGTTGCACTTAACTGATACATTTTGAAATTTTTGAAGTTTCAAGGTTTGCACTTTCTGTATGTAATGTAGAGTCTTGTGGGACGTACGCATCTAAGCAAAGTTCTGAAATAATTTAGTATGAACTCACAAATATATGTAACAGTTATATTAAGTTTGACATCGATACCACAAAGTATAAGGTAGCAACTTTACTCACCTTGGTTTGTAATGTAGAGAAAAACGGAAAATGGAAACTTTATTCTATTTCTTAATTATTAATTCGATTTTTTGTGGTAACTATGTTTTTAAAGTACAAAATCTTATCTCAGTATAACTTAGAAATAAAATCTACATTAACATGTAAAAGATTAAAAACGTTACTAAACACGTACAATTAAAACTAATATGTATATACATATGTAACTGGACATACATCATTTTTTTTCACAAGTATATTAAATTTGAAATGAAAATAAAAGTTTGCATGTTTGTCTTGGAATTTCGCACAAAGCTACTCGAGGGCTATCTGTGCTAGCCGTCCCTAATTTAGCAGTGTAAGACTAGATGGAAGGCAAGTAGTCATCACCACCAACCGCCAACTCTTGGAATACTCTTTTACCAATGAATAGTGGGATTGACTGTAACATTATAACACCCCCACGGCTGGGAGGGCGAGCATGTTTGGCGCGACGCGGGCGCGAACCCGCGACCCTCGGATTACGAGTCGCACGCCTTACGCGCTTGGTCATGCCAGGCCGAAAAGAATAGAACATTGTACATTGAGATAAAAAACTCAAAACAGGTAAGATAATATAAATTTCTCAGAAAATTATAAACAGAATTACAATTACAGATTAAGATTCTTAAAATGCATTTATAGGTTATTGTTTGGAAAGTTTAAATCTTATTTTCAAGCCTGTAATGTGAAAGTAAATATATATATGTAGACCGTTTTGTTTAGTACGTAAGCATAGTGTGTAATTTAGATAGTTTGGAGTTTTTTTAGAATATTTTTTAAATATACTCTTCAAAAAGAAAAACGCAAAAGGCAAAATTTGAGACATATTGTAACAAGTTTATTCCGGGTAGTTCTGTACGACATGTGTGAAACTTTGCACATTCACTGCTGAACATCCAAAGTCTGCAAAGGCGAAATCCACGCTTACTAGTTCAAGTTTAACGTCATTCAACGTCAATAACGAGTATGCTCCCCGTGAGCATCAATTATTGCTTGGCATCTCCTGCCCATGGAAGCGATGAGATGACAAATCACATCCTGTGGAATGGTTGTCCACTCAGCCTGCAAAGCTACTGCAAGCTGAAGTAGAATCTGCGGTTGAGGTTGTCGCCATCGCAGACGTCGGTCCAACTCGTCTCAAAGATGTTAGATGGGGTTTAAATCTGATGATCTGGATGGCCAGGGAAGAACGTTGATGTTGTGGTGTCTCAAGAAGACAGTGGTGAGTCGGGCTGTGTGAGGACGAGCGTTTTCATGTTGAAAAACTGTGCTATAAAACTAAACAAACTTAACTTTTCATTCGGCCATGTTCAAGATTCACAAGAGAAATCCCAGAAATAATTTTATCTACAATTGCAAACGATCTGTATAAAATATTAATTTGGTTCAGTCTCCTTTAAGGTAAAGAAAACTTAAATTTTGTTCCATAAAACACATTTTCTTGCGACCCTTCTGTTATTGTTTAATTTCTATCCAATTACTCTAAAGGAAAACTGCATATTTGAAGATATCATTGAGTATGTAGGAAGGAGAAAATTTTGAGACGTGACAAGATTGGTTTTCGTCGATTGTCTCTTTGTTTCTCTCATCAAATGTACTTTCCTGTGCTCTTCTGAAGCCTGTGTTGTTTAGTTAAACTTAGTATATGAGGAAATGGATTTTCCATGAGTCAAATAACACATGACTTAGAGGAATGTGGATTATGGCAATTCAAGCTGAATGATGAAGCAGAGTTAAAATAGCTGTCAACACTCACGACGGTTTGTAGAAGTTTTGCTGTTAAGTTTTTCTTTATGATGTCTGCTACTCTTAACTATCACTGGGCTGTCTGAAGATATATAATATTTATGGCCCGGCATGACCAAGCGTGTTAAGGCGTTCGACTCGTAATTTGAGGGTCGCCGGTTCGAATTCCTGTCGCATCAAACATGCTCGCTCTCCCAGCCGCGAGGGCGTTATAATTTGACGGTCAATCTCACTATTCGTTGGTAAAAGAGTATTATCCCAAGAGTTGGCGGTGGGTGGTGATGACTAGCTGCCTTCCCTCTATTCTTACACTGCTAAATTACGGACGGTCAGCGCAGATAGCCATCGAATAGCTTTGCGTGAAATTCAAAAACAAACAAACAAAAAAATTAACTATTTTATACAGTCTACTCTAAAGGGGTGCACTGTGAAAGATGAATAGTTTTTCTCAACTTAACTACTCATTGGATTTTTTGCTCAAACCCTGAGTATGATACCTAAGCAGTTATGAACAAATGATTTGAGATTAACACCAAAGAAGTTTGTGCCTATGTATATACATATGAAGATTGTCAGTCATATAGAGAGAACAAATGGAGTCATTATTGGTCTTTCAAAAATCATAATATTATAGAACTAGCCTAATCCTGTGACCAAAGCAGAAAAAAGGCAGTTTTGGGGTTTTGTACAATATTATTCTTATTTGTGATAAACTATTTCATGTTTTACATAACCATATTTTACATTTTACTGAATTTCATCACATTTTAGCATTACTGTTGCTAAAGTACACTCAATGAAAGCTTCAGTGTTGAATTATCTAAGACTGTGATTTGTTGTTTGCTTGCAAAGCCAAAACGTGAAATATAAGCAATACTATCGCAGTTGTAGGATGAAGTGGAAGGTATGATTGTGTGTTTTTCGTACCTTTATGACTCCTAAACAAAGAAGGCATAAGAGAGAAAGAATTGTTTGCATTTGTATTGTGTAGACCAAATTATTAAATTTTGTCATTGAATATGCCATGGAGGCATTATAATGTGACCGTAAATTCCATAATTCACTGGTAAAAGAGTATCCCGAAAGTTAATGGTGGATGGTGTCAACTCTCTGCATTCCCTCTAACATATCACTTCTAAATTAGGGATAGTTAACATGGATAATTTTCGAATATAACTTTGTGCAAAACTAAAAATAACACAAATAAACAGCAAATATATTTATATGTATGGCAGAAAGCTCACTATTTGGGTGAAATAAATGTCATTGAAGTGACTTACAAACTTTCAAAATTTTGAAGGGATAATTACGCAGTAGATTACAATGTTGCAAGATTATGAATTTATTGTATTCACGAAGTCAGTGATGTCGAGAAACCCACTTGTTGAGAATTTTATATGCAAAAACGGCTCGTTTGGGTTCAGAAAATATTTTAAATAGAAGAGCGAACAACGTTTCGACCTTCTTCGGTCATCGTCAGGTTCACGAAGGCCCAAAATACATTAATTCTGACATATTGTCTTATCACAACGTAAAATATTATCTGTTCATTAAACGTCCTAACACTGGACATCTTGTGGTAGTCAAACCATTGATGACACAGTGACAAAAAGCTATTTAGTACTAGATTTGATAGTAACTAGATTCTACGTATTTTAGAAGCTCTGGATAAAGCAATTCATGGATCTCAAGCTATTACAGGTTCTCATTGTCTTGCAGTATGGTGAGCATGTCAGTATAGATTAGTGAATGCAGAAACTGTATAAACACTGAACAACAAGTAAGATGTGCTGTATCATTGTTATCAACCACCGAAATCTGGTTCTCAACTAGTGTTACAGGTGGTAGTCTACAGATCTCTGAGGTAAAAAAATTCTTGGGATGTCATGTAAGGCGAGAACCGGAAGCTACTATGTTAATGCATAATGGTTATTTCAATGGTAGAATTTAGATAGATACATCAAGCAACAGTGTCAAATCTGTAATGTTATACTTACAGCCAATACGTTAATATACGGAAAGATATATCATAAAAAGGAAGGTTGTTTTGAATTAAGCACAAAGCTACACAAGGGGATATCTGTGCTCTGCCCACCACGGGTATCGAAACCTGGTTTTTAGCGTTGTAAGGCCGCAGACATACCGCTGAGCGTCTGGGGGGGCTGATAAAAAACAGTTGACAAGGGAAATATGCGATTAATAGTGAAGTAATGTGATAAAGGATAACAATATAAAGTATGTGTTGTAACATTTTGCAATTGTGAAGATCACGTGAATCACGTCGAAACGTGTACATATAGAGTGCCATTTTTAAGGAAAGGGTAGGTAGCCTTAATAATGTTTTAACTTGTGTAAATATACTCTTCAAAAAAAAACGCAAAAAGCAAAATTGAGGCAAATTATTAAGAACTTTATTCCGGGTAGTTTTGTATTAAATGTGTGAAACTTTTCACATTTACTGTTAAACATCCAAAGTCTGCAAAGGCGAAGTCCACGCTCACTAGTTGAAGTTTAACGTCACTCAACGTCAATAACGAGTATGCCTCCTGTGAGGATCAATAACTGCTTGGCATCTCCTGCCCATGGAAGCGATGAGATGACGAATCACATCCTGTGGAATGGCTGTCCACTCAACCTGCAAAGCTGCTGCAAACTGAGGTAGAGTCTACGGCTGAGGTTGTCGCCGTTGCAGACGTCGGTCCAACTCGTCCAAAAGATGTTCGATGGGGTTTAAATCTGGTGATCTGGAGGGCCGGGGAAGAACGTTGATGTTGTAGTGTCTCAAGAAGACAGTGGTGAGTCGGGCTGTGTGAGGACGAGCGTTTTCATGTTTGAAAACGTCGTTGACGTTCACCGTGATGGGTTGGGTTGCACATGGGGCCTAAGAACCTCGTCGACGTATCGTTGAGCCTTAAGATTCCATCGAATGTGCAAAAGGTCTGGTCTGGCATTGCAAGCAATGGCAGCTCACATCATGACGTTGCCATCACCAAATCTGTCAACTTCCTGCGCACAGTTTGCTGCAAATTGTTCTTCTCGGCGACGGTAAACACGGGTTCTTCCATTCTGCCTACGAAGCATAAAACGTGATTCATCGCTGAACCAAACATGCCTCCATCGTCGATGAGGCCATACCCGATGTCCCCGAGTCCACTGCAGCCGTGCTTGACGATGTTGCTGAGTGAGGATGACGCCTCTGACTGGACATCGAGGGCGGATTTCTGTAGACGGTCGTTGCGTACGGTCTGATCGGAAATCCTACGCAGCCCTGGTATGGTTGAGGCAGTAGACGTCGCAATGGTGGTCCTATCCCTAAGGTGACGTAACCGGATGTAGCGATCCTGTGCGGGCGTGGTCACACGAGGTCTGCTAGATCGTGGACAGTCACTAGTTGATCCATGTTGTTGGTGACGATTCCATAGCCTTGTGATGGTGCTTGGGTGGACATTCACAGCTCTGGCAACATCTGATCGAGATTCGTCTGCTTCCAAGCGACCAATGGCGTTGTTGCGTTGTGCTTCAGTCAGTCTTGGCGTAACTGTATTGCGTGTCCGTGTCTTAACACTGAGCTATGGAAACCCGTCACTTTTATAGGGATTTTGCACATATTGAACTTACAGAAAATGCAGATTTCTCAAACAAATGTATTGGACACGAATGCTTTTTAGCGAAAAATCCGAAGATTTCCTCCGTTTTCAAAGTGCACAACTTTTATTGTCATTTTGGCCTGACAATCAGTGTCTTAACACGTGTAACATCACATATTCTGAGCTTGTAACGTTATTACATGTATTTCTCTTTAAAATAAAAGAAATATCCCTTTTTCGTTTTTTTGAAGAATATATGATAAAGCATAAAGCTCTGTAAATAGATCTTATATATTAAATGAAAGCAACCCTATGCGTCGTAAAACAACTTTATATCATTTCATAATTTACAATGTCCATTACGTATCTATTTACTGATATCTTATAATGAAAGTGACTGTTTACGAATGAACTATTGTTTTTATTTCCCGTTTCTCTGTTTTGCTATGTTTATTGCCGAGTTTCTGTTAGATCTTATCAGTAAGATCTCTAGAAGTTTACATTCATATTTCTCGTTTTTTGTTAATTCTACATGTATTGCTGAGTTTCTGTTGGATTTTATAAATAAAGTTTCTTGATGCCCACGTTCATATATCCAGTGTCTCATCTTTTTGAATTTGTAGTGCTGTTTCTGTTAAATTATCTGAGATTATCTGTTAATCTGTATTGAAGGTTTGTTAACAGTCTCAGAAAGTTTTGTTGCTGATAATAATAAAACACTTACATGTAGTCTTCTTGTTCGTTATTTGAATATTTCATCTTTCTCAATTATCTGATCGCTTCTAATATAATGCGTTTTATTTCTTAATGTTTCGTTTATCGCTTATTTTTCTGCCTTACATTTGTTGCCAGATCAGTTTTGTTCTTATTTTAAGGTTTCTTTGCCCATCTTTTAAAAATGAATCGTGTGCAAGTTCCTTTATTGTTTTGTTTACAACACACATGGTTTATATTCTCTACCTGAAAAAGTTCTCTTCTCCCTTATCAACGACCTTTCAATGGATAAACTAAATAAGTGAGAAATTTAGAAAGCTAATATAAGCATTTCACCAGACATCAATATTCGAAACTGGAATTCATTGTGTTTATGAATTAACATATAAAAATAGAGTGTTTATTTATAAAACTACATATTTGTTATATTTGTGTGCTAGTTAAACCTCGTTTTCAGTACCTAAATAAATATTTAAAGTGAGTTTGAAATTTCTAACAACTATAAACACCCATTTTTTATAAGTATTTAAATTTGTAATGCCGCCATTTTAGAAAAGAACATAAATGAATGCTAACCATAGAATTCATTTTTAATTATGATTAATTACGAACTTAACATTATTTAAACCGAACTTGGATTTGTTAATAAATTCGACGTAAAATTTTCGTCATTCATTCGCTCAGAAACATTTATTATAATTTGTGTTAATAGAATCGAAATTGCTTATATTTCGGATTGTAATAATGGAAACTTGAGGGACTTTGCTTTATAATTCTGATATTGAAGGAATGTAGTATAAAACTGCATAATTGGCTATCTGTGCTATGGCAGTCGTTGTTGTAATCTTCGCAGCTTTACTCACAGCCGTCGTGTCAACTTGATGGATAATAGCAGTAAAATAGCTGACGGATGCTGTTAAATATGGGGTTTAAATTTATATATGCAAAAACGGCTCGTTTGGGTTAAGAAAATATTTTACGTGGAAGAACGAAAACGTTTCGACCTTCTTCGGTCATCGTCAGGTTCACAAAGAAAGAGGTAACTGACCGGAAGCTGACCACATGTTTGGAAGGGGTTGTGTAACTGAGTGTCGGAATGTAGAGGGCGGTGTTAGATAATTGAATACATAAATTTATATTATTTATTTTATTATATTAATATAGGTATAAAGGCGTTCCTTTATATTAGTTTATTTTGAGTTTAAGTTGTTGTATAAGTAAGGCTTCTTTAATTTTGTATTTATGTGTGTCTCTTTATTTAGTATTTGAGTGTTTTTTGTGGTTATGTTGTGTTTATTTGACTTGCATTGTTCGGAAACGTGTGAAGGTGACTTTTTATGTTCTTTGAATCTGGTTTCCATTTTCTACTTGTTTCTCCAACATAGAAGTCGTGGCAGTTATCACATTGTATTTCATAAATAATGTTGGTGTGGTGTTTGTCAGTGTAGTTATTACATAGTATAGACCTCAGTTTTGTGCCTGTTTTTTGAATACATTTGGTATTAACTGGAATGTCATATTTTGTTACTATTTTTGCCAAATGTTGGTTACTTTTCTTTTGATGTCGGGAATATATGGTATGCAGCAGTAAAGGGTTTCGTGATTTTTTTATTCGTGAGAAGTGTTTACTTTTGTTGGTTGATTTTGCTTTCTGTCTAGGTGTGTGCGTATAATGTTTTCTACGGTTTGTGGAGGAAACATGTTGATGTTGATGAAGTATTGTTTTATTTTATCTAATTCATCGTTAATTTTATCTGGTGAGCATAGTTTTATGGCTGTGTTTATTTGTTTTCTTAGTGTGTTGAGTTTTTGTTTTGTTTCATGGGCTGAGTCCCAAGGAATGTATAGTCCAGTATGGGTAATTTTTCGGTGGATTTCTGTTTTAAATTATGTATCGGTTCTTTTGAGGTTAAGAAATGATATTTGATTGATTTCTTCTTGTTCACATGTGAAGTTAATATTGAGATGTATAGAGTTAATGTGATTGAAAAAATTCAGTGTGTGTTCTGTAGATCTGAATCCCGCAACTGTGTCATCTACATATCTGTCACCAGTGTAGTGGTGGATGTAATGCTGTATTAATTGCTTGTGTTTCAATTTGTGTCATAAAAATATTGTCTAGAACTGGTGATACTGGGTTGCTCATGCTTAAGCCATTTGTTTGTATATAGTTGTGGTTGTTGAACATGAAGTTTGTCTTTATCGTGGGTTGCTAATTGGTTTCTGGGAATGTCTATAGTTGGGTTAGGGTCTCGGATGTAGAGTTCTAAGGCTATCTTGCAGGCTTCAGTAGTTGGAACTTCTGTAAAGAGGGATATAGCATCGAAACTGACAATTAAGGCTTTAAGATTAAGATTGATTTATATTAGACTTGAAATTAAAAGAGTCTTTGATGAATGAGCTGGCTGATGTTACATATTTGGAGAATGCTCATGCTATGTATTTACCAAGATTGTAATTAAACGATTCATGTGTGGACATAATTGGTCATAATGGACAATCTGGTTTATGAGATTTGGGGATGTCGTATATTTGTGGTGTGCGTGAGTCGGGTTTACGTAGGTAGGAATAAAGTGTTTGTGAAATTGTGTTGGCCTTTTTCATTTGTAGTTGTAATTTGTTTAGTTGCGTCTCCTGTGTCTTTGTCAGATTTGTGTGTATTGGTTTAAATTTGTTCGTGTCTGAAAGAATGTTATTCATTTTTTGGATGTATTCATTCGTGCTCATTATGACTATAGCGTTACCTTTATCTGCTTGTGTAAGAATCAACAATGTACGATGTGTGTATATAATACTAGTAATCGCCAGTATTATTGTCGATTGAACTTTCGAGAACCTTACCTAATTTTTTTAAATATACACACCGAGAGACAGTTTAATATTATTGATTTGCTGAAGTTAGATATAACTTTAGGAAACGCTTATCAATCACGAAACTACAGACATTTGACCAGGAACGTTTATAGATTTCGAACATCATATATCGTTTAACTTCAGTGAATTAACTGCGGACGTTAGTACTTTTACCAGGAAATTAGATATATTTGTGAATTAAAAAGTTTGTGTGAAGACGCTAGTTTGCTTTTAGTCAAGTAAAGTATACCAGTGTATCAACATAGTATTATTTCGCTTACCGTGAATGATCGATCGAAAATTTAGTTCCATAGCAAATAAAATACTCGGTATTGTTTGTAATCTTGTAAAACTCTTGTATCTAAATAATTATTTGCAATAATTGTTACTATCAATTGTATTATTGTTTGTATATTAAAATACATCTGTGTTAAGAAAGAAAATTGTGTGTGTCATCCTTGTTGACAAATATCATAAACTTGATAATATCAACATTAAATTTACATTTAAGTTCAAATTTGAAACCGTAATAGGTAATATAATAAATATAATATATCTCGTTCGAGATAAATTATAATACCTAATAAAGAAATACAAATAACACTGCGATTTATAATAACAGTTTATTACAAATATCTATTTATATACAAAACGTTTTGTGGGTATGGGATAAGAAGTATCATTTGTCAAAGACACAGAACCAACAGACGCAAAAAATCCATATTCCTTCCTAACTACATCAGCATTTATATCAGTGGTCAAATCAACAACATGGGTAATGTAGTGAAAACACGTCCATATGTGAACACAAACACACTGTGTGCTACCTTTTGTGTTTTTTTTTCCAAATACAAACGATCATACATAAAATCTAGAACTCCTTCTTCTGAATAATGTCAATCACTCGTTTTGGGCCATAATTTCTTAACCTGAACTCCAGTCACAGCACATGAGGGAATTCTCTGGATTCTCCTCAACAACATCAGATTTAGATGAAACAGTGATGGGTTCACTAACCATTTAGGGTTAGACAACAATCTTTTCTCAACAATAATGACATACTCGTAACTCGCAGTGGTCCTACTCCAGAAACTCGGTCTGATGCTAAATAAATGTTATAAAGAGGAGCATTAATAAATTCACCCTCAGTACACTGAACAAATAAAAATTTATCAGTGACAGAATTCAAATATAAAGGCAATATACCCTCTAACAACAATGACTGAGTTGCCCCAGTATCACGTGGAATACACACGATTATGGGACTGGCAGTGCCACATGTCAAATATACAGAATCAACAGACACTAACGGTTTAAATTCCTCCTTATCTTCATCAGTCCTTGTACCAGTGGCTGAATGAATAGCCGCGGGGTCGCCGGATGGTTAAGGCACTCGACTCGTAATATGAAGGTTGCGGATTCGAATCCGCATCATACCAAACATGCTCGCTCTTTTAGCCGTGGGGACATTATAATGTGACTGTAAATCCCATTATTCGTTGGTAAAGGAGTAGCCCAAGAGTTGTCGGTGTGTGGTGATGACTAGCTAGCTGCCTTCCCTCTTATCTTACACTGCTAAATCAGGGATGGCTAGTGCAGATAGCCCTGGTGTAGCTTTGTGCGAAATTCAATACAAACCAAACTAAATGAACAATAACAGGTGATCTAGTAAAAGTACGTCCATATGTGTACCCGAAACCATTGGCTGTTGCTTCCTTATTTTTGTATTTTTTCAAAAGCCAGCAATCTGCAATCATAATCAGATTTTTTACAGAAATGGCAGAAAGCCTTGCTTATTTTGGTGAAATGTTATCTCATCTGTAATAAAATATTGAACTAGAGAAGCTGGACTTTTTAAAATAATTCTAAATTTTACTGAAGTGAATAACTTTTTGTCAATATGGTTGAAAGTTTCTTTTCATGAAAAGAGGTTTTTGTGTTCAAACGTAATCATTAGTAAGGTTATCTGCTTCCTGTCGTGTTTTAACTTTCTTTTCATCCAAATGAGTCTTGAGGTTATCATTTGTACAACGTTTGAATTCCTCAATTACACATAATTGTCTCAGTTTGTGGAAACTGTTACCGATATGTATAGAATCACACTATCGATCAAAATAAACCTATAATACTAACTTTTGAATTTAATTTTCTGAAATTAATCGGTTTATAATATTCGAAATCTATAAACGTCCCAATTGATTAACGTTAATCACAGTTATTTGTTGTTGTTTTGAATTAAGCACAAAGCTACACAATGGGCTATCTGTGCTAAATCACAGTTATAGCTTCCGAGGTTTAGACAATACAAATTGTAGCAAACCAACCACGTGTCGTTGCTTCTTGGTGCGTTGTGTCGGTTAATTTTATAAACCTGAGAGATGATTTTCTAGAAACTTCAGCTAACGCAACAATACTGGTATGTATATTGTTGATTCTCACACGCGAAAATATTCTAAAGATTTAATAAGTAGGCGAGAATTTCGCAATACACATTAACAGTATAAGTTACGTGCATTTTTAAATATATATTTAACTAAAACAAACACCGATATTAAAATATACAGTTAAATCGGTTAAACCCTATATAAGGTTTTGAATTGAAATTGAATTGAAGTTAAAAATACATTACATTAAGTTATTGAATTTGTGTTCAAATTTGACAAATTTCAGTTTATTAAAACAGATTCTCAGATAGTAATGAAAATGTGATTTTGTTTACTAAAACGACTTCAATTCAGCATATGCATGCTTAAATTTCTGTTTATGCACTTGTTTAAGAAAGTGCTTACTTTCGAATGTGACTTGTTTCGTCTGTTTTATTAAATAACTTGTTGAGTTAATCTTGCTTTATCGTTCGTTAAAACAAAGCACCAACGAAAATAGTATGTAGTTTGAACATCTTGCATATGGCGCCTCATCGCGTAATTACAGCTCAAGTCGCCTCATCCAGTCATGCTCTAACTGATGAGTGTGTATTTTGAAAATAAACTTGCACTGTAGTTTTCATTAGAAAAGGCTTCCTAGCAAGGTTGTCAAGTCTTAAGAACATCACTCATCGCCAAATACTTTCCATAATACCACCAGGTGTAGAGAGCAACCGTCTCACAGAGCTTGCTTGTTTCAACAGTCTGATCTTAGAGAAGTTTGTAGACTTGATCATGCGACTTGATTAACATGTATTTTATAGTATAGCATGACTATTTTTTTCACTAGCTACTTGAGATATGTTGTTTTTTTCAGATTTTTAAGCCCTTGTTCAGACAGTACCAGTAGCTTCTAATTTCATTAAATTATCCCATTTAAATAACTTACTTTTAAGATATTAACGAGAATTCAAAATAATTTAATTTTTCAGTTTATTATAGCACATTCGTGAATTTTAGCTCAATGTATTAAATTATGTATTAAACTCTTGCATGTTGGTTTTAAGTCTTATTTGGTTGCTCAGTTTATTAAAACACCTGCTAAAACAATATGTGGGTTGGAATCTAAATTAGTTAGTAGTTGAATTTATGGCAAAAGTAGTAAGAATCTGTACCATAGTTATTATTTTTGAACTTCTTATCAGAGAAAAGGTTGCAAGTCAACCACAACTTCAAACTACCATCAAGACGAAGGTATTAACCGTTACTCTTATATTATAGCAGACTCTTGTTTCTTTGTTTGTTTGTTTTGGAATTTCGCACAAAGCTACTCGAGGGCTATCTGTGCTAGCCGTCCCTAATTTTGCAGTGTAAGACTAGAGGGAAGGCAGCTAGTCATCACCACCCACCGCCAACTCTTGGGCTACTCTTTTACCAACGAATAGTGGGATTGACCTTCACATTATACACCCCCACGGCTGAGAGGGCAAGCATGTTTAGCGCGACGCGGGCGCGAACCCGCGACCCTCGGATTACGAGTGCACGCCTTAACGCGCTCGGCCATGCCAGGCCTATAGCAGACTCAGAGCTTCAAATTCTGTGTGAATGTGAACAAGGCTCATCATCTTCTCTGCTATGATCGCACACTTGGGTTCGAATTTGGTTTGGTAAACTAAATATATTAAAGCAAGTTTCAATATGGTACAAGCATTTTTCAATGTGTTTTATCAGTTCAGTTTATCCAAACTCCTCTGATATTATATGCAAATTTAAACCTCAATGGATTAATTAAGTTTATTAAAGCACCTGTTAATACAGAACACATGATTTTAAATCTGAATTGGATATTTTCATGAACACATCTGTTAAAATAATACATTAAGTTTTAAATTTGGCTTAGATCAGTTTATTAAAATATTTCTGAATTTCCGTTTGAATTTGATTTTGTTAAATCAGCTTACAAAAGCAGCTTGTCAAAATGGTGACAGTATGATCTAATTTTTACTTGGTAATTTTAGTTATTAAAGAATCTATCAAGACAGGACACATGCTTTTAATTCTTGATTGCATCAGTTTATTAAACATCTGTTATGGAAAAATGGTTATGCTTAAACCTGACGTATTAATATTTATTGAAATAATTTTAATTTAGCGTAGGCTAGTTCAGTTTATCAAAGTGTTTGGAAGATAAATGTTTTCAAATACGCTGTGGTTAGCTCCTGTTGAGACGTTACTCGTGGATGTGAACCTGGCTTATTAAGACTGATATGGAGATAGTGCACGTGGATTGTTAACAAACTTGATTCACTTATAGTTTATTAAAACACGCATTGAAGATACTCCACGTGGGCTTTAATTTGACTTGGTTACATTGGTAACTGTCACTGGTTTGAATCAGTGTTTGTTGGTCCAACAGGATTTGTGAGTTTATTTCTGGCTTGATTAATTCAGTGTGTAAAACACGTGTTAGTGTAGAAATCTTTGGATCTCATCAGACTTATTTAGTCCAGAGTATTAAAGCCTTTCTTAAGATTGTATATGTGGTGTCAGTTAATTGAAATCCTTACCTATCTTGGATATGTGGTCTAGAATATGGTTTATTTTAAGTTATGGAAAAATACAGTTTAAACTAATAGCATAAGAGTGTTCTTCTTTAGATTAACTAAGAAATAAATAACGGAAGTAAATATTAGGACTAATAACAGCTCATTCTATTAAAGATGATTTATTTTTAGAAACTTAAAATTAAATTGAAATAATTAATAGCTAATATTAAACGTTTATTTTTTTGTTTTTACGATTTCTTCAGATCTTTTTAGATTTATAGTAATTTGCTAACACTATGAAGATGAAGGTTAATTTTAATAATACTATTTTAGTTTTATAAAATATTTATATTTATTTCCAATTATCAGAAGTGACTATATTTACTTTTACATATTTTGATCATCATATATGAATATCTTTAATCTAACATGAGTTATTTTTTAATGTTCACCACGTTTTGTCTGGGAAACCAAATACAATGAGTGAAGAAAGTGATAGCATGCGGTCGCCTAGTTATCGGAACGACCACGATTTGTTATTCAAATCAGGACAAAACAACAGTTCTCGCTTAACTGTATTATGGTTTGTTTTTTGGCTTCTCATATCGTATCATTATATAAATAATTTTTCAACCTGCCACTTTTGTAAAATATTTCGTAACAGATTTATCAAATATTATCTGAGTCTTAATATATATATACACTGTTAAGGCTTTATAAATCAACATCAATATTGTAACTGTACATATATGGTCCCAAATTAGCAAGTGAAGTTCCCACTTGTTAACTATAAAGTATGTGACAGTTATCAAAAATAGCCATAATCACGTGCATTCTGTAGCATTCTGTATGTTTATGTATGTGTGTGTGTGTGTGTGCTTAAATAATAATAGAGGCCAAATTAATCTAATTCCATGAATCCCCAGGGACAGGCAGTTGGTTATGAGAAGTATATCCTTGAAACATGCAGTATGAATTGCAAAATGCCCTTTGGGAACTTTATATGTAAATATAATTAATAAGTATTAATTATCTAGGGTTTGTTTTTTGTTTATAATTAACCAAATAGCGACACAATGGACAATCTGTGATCTGTTCACCATGAGTATCGAAACTCGGTTTCTAGTATTGTGAGTCCGAACTAAGGGGCATCTGTATTTTAACAGGGTAAATTGATTTTAGTTAGAATAGATTCATACCTTCAGACGAGTATCTGAAAATAAACACAAATTATGTGTACAGTTATATTTTATAAACCTAAGCTGTTTATTCTGAACTATTTGTCTTCTCATTCGATGAGTTAAGAAAAACATATACTGTTTTGATTTATCATAATGTTTCTCCACTAAAATGATATGTTCCTTTTAAATTTTAGAACGTGAAGTACAATTTAAATTTATGAATTATTTTCAATCACGTTCCCAGATGAGACAGCGTTAAGTCTATGGATATATAACGTTAAAATCCGAGATTGGTTTCCCAACGATGGACGTAGCATGCAGCCTACTGCGGCTTTACCCTTAAATAAATACACAGCAATACATATATAACTCTTTCATCAAAGTTTTGTAATTTATATATTTCATGTTATTGAAACAGGACACACCATTCTGAGTTTGATAGCAATCTAGATTTATAACTGTACAATAATAACAATTGTTATTTATTTTGTTTGTTTGTTTGTTTTGGAATTTCGCACAAAGCTACTCGAGGGCTATCTGTGCTAGCCGTCCCTAATTTAGCAGTGTAAGACTAGAGGGAAGGCAGCTAGTCATCACCAACCACCGACAACTCTTGGGCTTCTCTTTTACCAACGAATAGTGGGATTGACCGTCACATTATACACCCCTACGGCTGGGAGGGCGAGCATGTTTAGCGCGACGCGGGCGCGAACCCGCGACCCTCGGATTACGAGTGCACACCTTAACGCGCTCGGCCATGCCAGGCCATCGTTATTTATTATAATAATATTTTTTTTCTCTCCTTGTTTGGCTTTTGTTGGTTTTAATAATAATTTAAGCGAAAATGAAGGCGGAGAATATGTTAAAGTGTTTGACACCTTTTTAGCTTTGGTTGATTTTTAGGGTTTCCATCGTTCAATGGAAACTCCAGACTAAGTTGGTTCAAAGACATTATTGTGTATCACATTGGCAATTTTCTATGCAGTATAATGATGTCAAGCACAGTAACAATATTGAGACAGAATAAACCCAAAACGTAATGAATAAACACGCAGTAAACAGAGGTGTCGCTAGGTAATGGCGCATGGGGCCTGTATCCAAATTTTATTTGACAGTGTCCCAAATTCATAGTTAATGTTTTGAAAAATTAGACTATAAAATCAATATAAATATCATATTGAAAGGCCGAACATCTCTTCGCTTTTTAACCAGATCTCCGAATCTTTTAAGCACCTAAAGACGCCTCTAGTAGTATGTAATTTGTTTGGTGTCATCCTTAACTTATCTATTAATTTTGCGTTTCTGCAGGGCCTGGCAGCAAAGATGCTGGTTATCTGAATTTACCATCACCTAATCTACAAGGCCAGGTGAGTCTTTTTAGCTCTAATCGTTAGTGTAAGTTTCAACTTGTTATAAAGCAACAGATTAAGAAAATTTCAACTATAATATATTCACCTTTAATTGTTATTCCAGTTAGATCTGCTTTTATTGTCTTATTTAACTGGGTTAAAGAAAAATATAGTTGTAGAAGGATAGTGTCAGTTTAAAAGTTTTCTGATCAAACACATTTAATAGCACGTATTGTAATCAATGTTTTTTTTATTAGTGTTCAGTTTAAACAAAGTTCATTTTAGCTTGAAAAGTTCCAATGTGTAAAATTTAGTCTTCTTATATTCTAAGGTTTATTGACTTATATCAGAAGCAACATTTAAAAATATCAGTAACCTTAAATTCCATATCAAGAATGTCTAATAGTAAAAAAAAACAAAACCGGAATGTGTTACCTTGATTCTGATATGCTTTATAATATTTAGATATAGACAGTTTAATGTTTTCACTAGCAATGGCTTTTTAAATAATGTATTGAATATAATTTACTTGAAATCATCACTAAGGTTTTGCTCAACAAGAGTCATCTTGCAATATTGGTCAACTGATACTGAAAGCCAATGAAAATATGTTATAATATGTCAACCATACTACAATCTGCCATATATTGCGTTGACGAAAATTGTGGTACAATATCAGGGCGGCTGAGAAATAACAGATACTGGCGGAATAATTCATAGTGGCGAAGAACTTATTGATAAATATATATTTATATAACAGAGACTCTGATATTTGTATTAACAATGTTTATTTAAATGCAAAATGAATAACGTTTATAAACGTTGCGTGCTCCAATGATTTCCGCTAGGCGGCGGGGCATACTCTCAACTAAAGTTACGAGACTTTGATTTGGAGTTTTGTTCCACTCTTCAACAAGTGCTTGGCGTATCTGCTGCAGTGTTGTAGAGGGATCGTTCCTATTCCACGACCAAGTTGATCCTAAAGACGCTTTGTCGGGTTGGTATCTGGGCTTACAGGTAATTGATCAAGGATCAACACACCACATTGTTGCAAGAAATCTTGCACAATGCGAACATTATGAGCGGGGTCATCGTCCTGCTGCAGCCGTAAATTGTCTTGGAAAATACCCTGGGAAAATGGCAGTAAGTGGCGAAACAGGAAATTCTGATGCATAGCACCAGTGACGTTTTGATCCAGAATGACCAACTGGTTAACAGCTGCAGAACATAATGTACCCCAGACGTGAATATTTTCATCATTTAGCTGTTCACAGGAAGCCTGCGCTCTTGTATTCGTCCATCAGTGGGGTAGAGCAGAAATTTGGATTTGTCAGCAAAAACTACATGATTCCACTATGCGATCATCAGATTACAGTATCGCTGAGTCCACTGCAGCCTGTTATTGCGATGTCTAGATGTCAGTTTAGGTTTCTTGACCCTCCCCTTCGCCTTGCTCTTTATCCAGCTTGCACCAACCGTCGAATAACCGTCTGACGTGAAATCTGGATTAGTTGTTGCTCACGTAACTCAGAAGCAATCGACTGGAGAACATCATACTGTTTCGACGAGCGACGGTAAGGATCCGACGATCATCGCGTGCTGTAGTGGCACGTGGACGGCCCGTGGTTCTGCTGGGACTCACTTCCGGTTGCAGCTCTTCTTCTGAGAACTCTGTTAACGGTCTGTCTCGATACACCAAGTAGTCTTGTAATATTGCCTTGTTTCAACCTAGCGTTGTCGTAGACAACCATCTGATTTCTCAAACCTGCGTTAGTAAAACGTAACATAATGTCTAAAATATTTACAGAGTTGTAAACACGTCACCAACAGGTAGGGTACAAAGGTAACACCAAAATCCTTGTCTTTTATACCTCACCGCAGATACTGCGTTTGGGACCAGTCTCAAAACACTCCCACGTGCATGAGATTAAACCGACACAAAATAAATTCAGGTAATACAAAGTAGTAGATAAATAAAACTTGAAAGTTTAAGGGCAATACACAAAGTGAATTTGTTTTTAAAATGATAAAAATAACCAAAAATCACATTTTTCGAACATGTAACAAAGCAAGATTGTTGAACACAGATGTTTTATTTTGGAATTATACATAAATTGAGTTAGATGATGTTTATTATTTGAGAATTGTCTCTCAAAATTTACATGGTAACAATAATAAAGATGAAACTGAATATAACTTAAAATGTTTAAACACCTCTCGTCCAGACTTTTCGCGTCCCTAGTTTATCACGTTGCTTTATAAATTTACATTTTTTAATGAGTTCATTTCCAGAAATTCATCGATCTCAAGTTTTTACAAAACATTCTAGCCACCAGTAGTCATATTTTACAGATTTCACGCTTGTCTCAGATTTGTTATTTTTTGCATAGTTAACCATCTAGCGTCAATATCAGACATCAAACTTTATCATTATTGATTAATGTGTGAACGGAAGTAACGTGTATAGAATAAACAAGTAACTAACTTTTAACTGCTTGTCACTTGATAAATTGCTCGTCTCTTTTAAGCAAGTGACATCACTAAAATTCTCAAGTAACTCATCTTGGGTGTTTACTTGTACAGTAAAGATCAGATACTTATAAGATTAAAGTATTTCCTTGCAATTTTATGTTACGGAAAATAAGAAGCAACTGCAATATTATATTTTATATCATATGAATTTATCATATACTGTAAAATTTGATGCTATATTGTTTTTCTCATCACAAATTTCCGAAAGTTGACGAGAAAGAAAAGTGTAACTTAGTTCAACAATCAATCGCCTCATGTTATTCATTTAGACTGTCTTCGTCGCTTACACTGGACAAGAACAAGTTGACGAACAAAACCAGGCCTATTCTACTTGCGTAGCCTGTACAAAGACTGTTTGGCATGGTTTCAACTAGAATTTACTAGTTAGTGTCTCAAAGGAATATAATAAACTTTGCTATAATCAACAGATTATTTAATAAGTACCTGGTATGATTGAACATTTCAATTTAAAACTAAAATTTATGACTACTGCCTTTCTATTATGTTTTGCTTATGATACGAATATAATGGAATTCTGCCTGTGTGATAGCATCATTAGTAGAAGTTTCGCTTATATCATGATCGTATTTTCGAAATAATTTCATCTGTGTGAAAGAATCATTAATAACATTTAGAAATGACTATCTCACTTATAACACGATCTCGTTTGCGATAGAATTTTGCTTCTTTGATAGAATAATTGGTAGAATTTCGAGCTGACTGTCTCGCTTATAGCATGAGCACAGTTAAAATAGAATTCCACCTGCGTGATAGAATAATTAGTAATATTTGGAACCTACTAAATTGGTCTCAAACCTAAAATCTTTGCTACATTAGGTTAAAACTGATACATAAATGTTCATTGCTTAAAAACATCGTATTTTCGTAATACAGCTGTAATAAAGAAAACGATAATAAACTCATATAAATTTCAATAAGTTTTAATTGTGTTTGAAAGGTTAAATACGTCTGTATAACTGGGTGTCTTGATTATTTCCCCAGATGTTCTGATGTGTATTGTATATATTATGTAAATGAGTTGTAGCTTGGTAGCTATAGTACAAAATTTATTATTATCATTCGAGAACAAAGTTTTTAGAACGTTTGTGTAGAATAATATTTTAAAGAGTACAACAAATGTACTGACTATATGAACATTAAACACATGGTTTTATGTGATAACGAATGTTTCATTAATGTACGTGATATATAAAAGCTTTATGATTTTTCTCATCAATCAATAATAATTTGGTATTGATAAACTATATTGGAAGGCCCTTACTGTATTTGCATTCCTACAAGAAGAAGAAAGAGCTCTTCAACGGCTTGCACATTCTAGTTGGAAGACCTCGAGGAGATGAGTTCATAATGCATGTGACCAAGTCATCTTAGAGAGACGTAGTGTTACTATTTTTGATATCCATCGAGTTTAGTTGAAACGCTTGAGATACTAAGCGTTGTTGTGAGTTTCTACCATAAAAGAAACAATAACACATCTAAGCTTCTTTTTTTTTAGCTTTTATATCAAAGCTACAGATGTCGCCGTTTGTTTGTCACTTGATAAATTGCCCGTCTCTTTTAAGCAAGTGACATCACTAAAATTCTCAAGTAACAGTAATACGTATAGAAGGAAGTATATTAAATTTAATGGCATTTTCCTTTCTGATAAAAAATATCTCTGTTCATAGCAGTTCCATATGTATATATATATACATAATACGAATATTCGATCGAAGTTTTGGTCGGTTAAACAACTGCAGTTGTAATTATATACAGGAATAGCGTGTAACAAATACGAAGGTTAAAACTAACGTATTAAAAACATCAGAAATTTAAAAAATGAATGATTTATAAGCATTTAATATCAAAGTTAAAGATAATGTGTTAGTTTATATCAGATTATAAACATGAAAATTAATAATTTATCGTTTTATATCAAATAGTAAGGTTAAAAATAATATGTTAGTTTACAACAAAGAACTGGGATGAAAATTTATAATGTATTAATGTGTGCCAAACATGTATCTGTTACTTACGATCAGCTGAAAATTTTAGACTTTAGCAGTGTGGTTGTTATGGGAGTTTCCCAACAACGAATTTGTGGCCTGGTATGACCTGGTAATTAGGTGCTTCCTTCACAATCTACGGGTTGCGAACACGAATCCATTGATAATGTGGTGGTCATTCCCATTGTTCGTTAGTAAAAAGAATATTTCAAGAGTTGGCTATAGACAGTACTGACTAACTGCCTTGTTTTTAGTCTACCATTCTTAAGTTACAGACGACTCGCATAGTTAAGTGTCATGTATCTTTGTATGAAATTCAAAACAGACCAAACACACTAAACAATGAATTTAAATTATCACAATCATGATCTATGCTCTCTTATATGAATTATAAAAAGCTTGATTGTTGTGCAACAAATCCAACTAAGTGCTATGGGAGTCGAGCACCGGATTTTAATGTTGTAAATCCTGTCAGGATTGGGGTCAAATTATCAGTAGAGATCATTAGTGTAACCTCTTGACTCTGATAGGTATATGTTTTTAGTTGGTAATGCGCTCTATAGTTTGCCCAACTAATACGATAAGCCCTAAATTTGTCGAAACCAATTTTATACTGGTATTCTGTTAGTGTCTTCTTCAGTTAATTGTGGTAGTGACTTCTTTAATGAGTCTTATTTAAAGAGAGTAAGCTGTTCCGCTCACCTGTTTGTCTGTCTGTTTCTTTGGCGGTGAGAGTTGTAATGATTTTTCAGTGTGTAGCCTAATGAATCTGATGTGCTCAGTTTAAGATAATTTATCATAGCTTAAACACAAGGTTTCAAAAATATTTGCTACGACACCGAAATAAGAAGCTTGTAATTACAAGCGTATTCCAAAAAATTACATTTAAATTGAATATACTATTCTGCGTTTAGGAATTTTATTTTTTCCTTCTTGCGTTAGTTTCTCACAGCTTCATTGTCGCTGTTGCTTCTCGTTGATTGTAGGCCCTCTAGCGGGAAGCGGAAGAGCAATAAAGATCTGAATGGTATCGTCGGGCTCGGATGTCTCTGTATTCAGCGCCTAAACTTGAGGATTCTTTCCTGCGTCAGACAGACGCTAGGGCTTAAATGTGCCAAAAAAAACCTGAATACTTTATGATGAAAACCCTCGTATATTTGTTAATTCGTTTTCACGAGTGACTTGTCTTAAGAAAGGTAAATTTTTGAAGCTAGTGAACGCAAGAACTTGTGGATAACAAACAACGTGACAGTTAAAAGTCTATTTCTGAAGAGTTAGCTGGATATTCAAGTGGTGAATGTAAATGGAAAACAGACGTTCAGGTTTTATGTGTCAAATATCATTTAACTGTTTCCCAGATTGGATGATGAATATCCACTAATAATTATTAAATAACTGTTAGAAATTCTCTACTCCATGGTAATTTTTAATCGATTGATGGATTTTATGCTCTTGACTACTCAACTATACCTGTGAAGATATTAAAAGTCTGTAGTAACAGATTAATTATGTGTTAATACTGACAGAACCAACATGAAGTGTATTAACGACTGCGCTAATATAAGTGTGGGGCATCGCATTAAGTTCATAAAAGTTCATTTTAAACATTTGATATATTTGTCAGCTTCGTAGTGAATATTGAATTCACTACAAGATAATCTAGAGAAACAATTGGAGTTTTTCTACGGGAAATGAGTATTTGGTTAGAATGATATCTTTACCCCATAAGCTTCACTTAAAAACTATTAAGGTAAGTTTATAATTTAAATATTTAAAGACAACTAACTTAAAAAAATTGAGTAAAAAATCATTAATACGTTAACAAGGCAGCAAGTTCAACTCACCCGTATTAATAAAAGCGTATATCAAAAGCATTATTCCGTACTTTAATTCAACATAAGAGTTAGACCTAGGTTGTTGAACTAAACACGGATGTTTTTCACTCTTAAGTCTATACTCAGCTGCTTGTTTTGAAAAATCAACCTTTTTTTATATTCTGTAAAATCTAATAGTTTTTGATAAATTTTAAGTCATTTATTATAATCTAGTTCAGATATGTATATATTATGCGTCAAACATTAGGCATTGTTTATGCAATGAAAATAGGCCTAGAAACTAGTCTCAAACCATTACATGTGAATGAAGTATTTGAATTAAAACTCTTAACATTGATTTATGATACTGCAAATCTGAAATAGAAACATTCAAAGCTACTAAGCCATAAATTTCGTTCATATAATATTTTTCTAGTTTCGTAGTATATTAATCTCCTTTATTTACAACTTATTTCTATCCACGTTGCGAGGGATCATAGACAAATATCCTTAAAAAATTAGCAGATGAAACATGTGGTCAGCTTCCGGTCAGTTACCTCTTTCTTTGTGAACCTGACGATGACCGAAGAAGATCGAAACATTGTTCGCTCTTCTATGTAAAATACTTTCTCAACCCAAACGAGCCATTTTTGTATATAAAATGCCTTGTCTGTTTAATGGGACTCACTTTTATTTTAATGACGTCACAGTTCCAATTCTAAGTTACATAGTTTTGACCTTCAACCTCAAAACTCGAGCAACATCACCTTTCCTCTGACAGTATGATATTTGTTAAAGAAACACAAAATGAAGCTGTGATATACTTTATGAGTATACTTAACTTGGTGTTAACGTCTGGAAAAAATAGGGGCTGGAAAATACGTTGAAACGAAGTAAATGTTTAATAGCTGTTTCCACTTCAAACTGCAACGCACAAGAAAGAAACAATTTCAGCTCAGTAAATGAAACTACCTTGTACCTACTGGTCTAGGAAAGATATGAAAATGGGTTAGGAAGCTAAAATTACTCGGAAAATTAATTTAGTTTAGGTTAACGTTTCTCGATTATCGAAGTTCTGTTTGGAATTAAGCCCAAAGCTATACAATGGGATGGATACCTTTATTGATTAGAAAAATTAATCGTGTTTTGAATATTGTCATATGTGTATGAAAATAACAAACTGGAGTTAAGTTCATGTTTGAAACTTAAAGTTCACTGCCTTGTGTTTAAGAACTATTTTCCTACGCTAAAAAAAAAGAAATGAAGAGATGAATACATAATTTTACATAAGTTTAGAGTTCGTGAAAAAGTACATTACATTAAATTCGTTTCTATAATTCAGCATAGCAAATAAAACGTTTTTCAATGAAATCGATCCTTCGAACGCTTTTGTGACAAATTAATATATTCTTTACTCTAACGGCCCGGCATGGCTAGATGGATTAAGGCGTGCGACTTGTAATCTGAGGGTCGCGGATTCGCAACCCTGTCGCACCAAACATGCTCGCCTTTTCATTCGTGGGGGCGTTATAATGTGACGGTCAATTTCACTATTCGTTGGTAAAAGAGTAGCCCAAGAGTTAGCAGTGGGTGGTGATAACTAGCTGCCCTTCCTCTAAATTGGGGACGGCCAGCACAGATAATACTCGAGTAGTTTTTCGCGAAATTAAAAAACAAACAAAGAATCTTTACTCTATATCTACTGGACTTACTAGAATATGTCTATCTGTATCTAGTAGGTAAGTCATTAGAAGTAGAAAACTGTAGAGACTTAAGGTTACTTTCTGTTACTTTCCAGTGGTAGTTAGGTCATACATAAGACTGATATAAATGCTTTAGATTACACTGCTCTTTATAGTTTTTGCTGACTTGAAAGTAACAGTTGTTTGTGAAGGAAAAAAGTACGTTGAATCTGAAAATGACTTTAGTTTTTAAGTATAATGTCAGATTTTCCCAGATAAGCCGGAAAACGAAATTACAAATTTCATTTGTTTTTATAATTCATATTTTCAACATATTAATTATAATTTAATAATAATTATACTTTCGTTTTAATTATACTTTTAGCAATAACTTGTTTGTTTTGTTTATTTTTCAGATTTAATTTGGAAATTTAACTTCAATAAGTATAGTGATATAATGGATTGTAGAAAGCGCAGATAAAGTCATATAGTAGTATACCATATAAAGTCATCTAGTAGTATACCATATAAAGTCATATAGTAGTATACCATATAAAGTCATCTAGTAGTATACCATATAAAGTCATATAGTAGTATACCATATAAAGTCATATAGTAGTATACCATATAAAGTCATATTAGTAGACCATATAAAGTCATATAGTAGTACACCATATAAAGTCATATAGTAGTACACCATATAAAGTCATATAGTAGTATACAATATAAAGTCATATAGTAGTATACCATATAAAGTCATATAGTAGTATACCATATACTGTCGATATGTTTCTTTGTAGACTGTTTTATTTTTTTTATTTTTTCGTCTTTTAATCATATATTCTAACGTGTTTGTAGCAAAGGTAATCAGTCATCATACATTCACGAACGATGGAGATTTACTATACTAGCGAATTTTTTAAAACTAATTGGTGAAATACTCAGACCCGATGGAGAGAAAAAGAGGTCGTAACAATTTCAGGGCCATCAAATTAACTGTAATCAGGTCTTAAAACGAAATAATCAGGAAAAACGTTTCCACATGCATACTATTGCTATTCAATCTGAATGTGAAGTATTTTTATATTGCCCTATGATTCTAGTTTTTCCTCTCTCACGTTATCTTATTTGTAGCCCAACCACCCTTCTTCTTTTTGTACTATTTCTTTCTTCGTGTTACTTTATATGCAATAATTCTTTCATCTCTCTAATATTTCTATGATCTTCTTTCAATTACAATATATAATAGCTACTCAGTCTTCTTTACTGTTATATTTAACGTTCATGTTTACCTCTCGGCTTGTTCTTACTTATATCATATTTTTCTATCCCACAGTTTCACTTATTACTATTAATTCTGTATTTCCTTATTTATCATTTTATTCTATCCTGTCACTTATGTTAATATATCACCTTTCCACATTCTACACCTTATTTCATCACATTCTTTTTGCTTCATCTTTTAAGATCCTCCATACTTTGCCCTTCTTAATACTTCCCTCTTTGTTACCTACATTCCACACACTCTCTCTCTCTCTCATATTATTTTTGTTCTGTTTTTTTTTACATTCTTTTTCCCCTCCACTTCTGTCAGCATCGTTGCCAGTAAAACACTGACTTCATCAGCCGTTGCTATCACACTAATTTGGCGAACTGCACGTCGTTTTCTTTCTACGACTCTGTACATGTTTGTTTATGTTTCCACTACTGTCAATGACGCATAACAAGTTAATAAGCGTTGTTTGTCTATTTCCTAGGTTTAATTACGTTATTATCACTATACGGGCTTCGGTGACTTTGTACACGTGCAATCTTTACAAATTTCTAGCTAATGACTTGGGTCCATTGTATTAATATGGAACTGAAGTCTTACGTCCTGCTATTTTAAGGCTTCTGCTAGTTTGTCTCATTTTCTTGCTCTGCTTCTTCGTTCTGTTATGAATCCTTCAGAAATCAGTTTGAGCTATTTGCGTGTATGTTGTGGAATATAAGCAAAACAATAGGTTATCTGTGCGGGTGCCCAGTTTTTAATATTATATGCATTCAGAATCACCGCCTACCCATTCAGGCTGGAGCTGCGTGCTGTAAGTGATGATTTACTAATATAACTTTATTAGATTTTTCAGAGAAAGAAGTTTATTTTTACGCTATTTTATCTAAGCTTTCTCTACTATTTTTGCTGTTTTTTATTTCAAAGCTTTCCGTATAATGACAACTTTTACAGACTTAGTTTCGTAAACGTATCTTGTTATTGTTACCATTTTTTCTATATTGATTTTTCTGCAACAGTCCATTATTTTTCGTCTATGTAATGAACATTTAGTACTACAAGTATGGTAAATATAATGAACATTTAGTAATACAAGCATGGTAAATATAATGAACATTTAGTACCACAAGCATGGTAAATATAATGAACATTTAGTAATACAAGCATGGTAAATATAATGAACATTTAGTACCACGAGCATGGTAAATATAATGAACATTTAGTTCCACAAGCATGGTAAATACAATACAAATGAGTTTGCTTGCCAGGCTGTGTGGAAATAGAGAATCGCAGTGTGAAAAAGTTTTTTGTTTTATTTGCAAACAATTTCAGTGTATTCTATGAAGCCATTCTAGATAATGACTTAAACGATGAAACATTTTCATTATGCGTTATGCAGAGGGGAGATGGAAGTAGTGTACATCAGCTAACATTAATTTGCATTAGTATTTGCAGTTCTGTAAACGTTAAGAAAGATAAATCTGTTTTGCTTGAGTATTCCCTGCTTGGGCAGGATACTATTGTTGTCACATTGTCACTAGATGTAATAAAAACTCTTTGTAGGTCGGTGACTTATGTGGTATTACATCACAATAAGATATACTATAGAGCATACTTAGTTGGTATGTAATCATTTATTTATTATTAACAGTGGTCTAACAAGATATCATACCTATTTTTTATTATAATTAACACTAATCCTATGGGATATTACAGTTATTTGTTTATTATTAACACTGGTCTTACGGGTATTACAGTTATTTCTTTATTATTAACACTGGTCTTGTAGGATATTACAGTTATTTGTTATTTATAACTAACACTGGTCTTATTAGGGTATTACAGTTAATTGTTTATTAATAACACTAGTCTTACGGGATATTTACATTCAATATTTGTATTTGTTGCTAATCTTGTTTTCACAGTCATTTACAGCAATTCCTTCATTTACAGCTAACGTTGATTTTATAGGAATTTCCTTACGGAACTTACCGAGTCATTTTTCCATATATCGCCGACACAGGTTTTACAATATATTACCGATACTTTCTTATAGGTAGTTAATTATCAGTAGTTTCCAGGTAGTAGAACATTTGTTTATTATGCATTGATTTTACAGTTTATTTGATTATACACTAAACTTACATTAAACTACAACTATTCATTTATTTTATATGAAGACCGATCTTACACGACATTACTCCCATTTATCTAGTTATTGTTATAAATATTTACCAGATATTAATACCTTTATTTATTGTTAATGCTGATCTTACAGTACGTTACATAATTTCGTTATTTATTAAAGACTCTTGTTTTACTGGATATCAACATCTTACTTAGGGTCAGTGATAAATTTAATGAATTAAAACGTTAAAATCTGGGATTCGATTTTTCGCGGTGGGGAAAGTATAGATTGCACGTTATGTTTCCGTGCGCTAAAACAACACCTACTGGATATTAATTTTCCTATTTATTGTTAACACTGATTTTACAGAACGTTGTAGTTATGTTTCTTATGTATTTACAATATGTTTAAAGGAAATTACAGGTACATAGTTTCTCATTGTTATTACGCAACTCAGATGCTCAGCAGCATGCTTGTGCACTTACAATTGAGCTTAGATACATCTGGTGGGCAGAGAACAGATAGCCCATTGTGTTGCTTTGTGCTTAAATACAAACAAACTATTAATTCATCTAATTCCGCTTCGTGTTACATTCACTTCATTGTTTATCGTTAAGAGTAAATTCAGTGGAAGAACAAAATATTTTCTTCATTTAGATTTATACTATTCTTTTCAAGACATATTCATAGGATACTTTAAGTCAAGTAGACAGTTGTGCTAATTGATTTTTGTAGACGTTTGATATTTTAACTTCAAAAAAAGAAGTAATTTTTAGCTCTGACGATCCAACTTCCGGTTGAACTTTCTTGGATACATCAATTTTCACTTTCGTGCCAGGTTCTTCAACTGCTGAGAATATATGATGGCGTCCCTATTTGATAGCATGTAAAAGTGCAACAACATTTCTTTTTAGCATTTGAAGTAGAAATGTTGTTTTTCACTTTACCTATAATACTATATAGACGTTAGATAAATTCACAGTTTGTTTTTAATTGTTTAAAAACGTTCTTCTCATATTATCGTTGGAGTACTTCAATGTTCCTATCGTAATACAGATATCGTTGCAGTACTTCAATGTTCCTATCGTAATACATATATCGTTGCAGTACTTCAATGTTCCTATCGTAATTCAGATATGGTTGGAATACTTCAATGTTCTTATCGTAATACAGATATCGTTGGAGTACTTCAATGTTCCTATCGTAATACATATATCGTTGCAGTACTTCAATGTTCCTATCGTAATACAGATATGGTTGGAATACTTCAATGTTCTTATCGTAATACAGATATGGTTGGAATACTTCAATGTTCTTATCGTAATACAGATATCGTTGGAGTACTTCAATGTTCCTATCGTAATACAGATATCGTTGGAGTACTTCAATGTTCCTATCGTAATACAGATATCGTTGGAGTACTTCAATGTTCCTATCGTAATACAGATATCGTTGGAGTACTTCAATGTTCCTATCGTAATACAGATATCGTTGGAGTACTTCAATGTCCCTATCGTAATACAGATCATAATGGCTGCTGATTTTTTTCTTAGCGTTTAATGAACAAAAATACTTTTTGATATATCTGTATAAAACCTTTTACTCACTTGGAAACCTTTGCATATTCTGTCTTTTCGAACTACAAAATATATACAATGATAAGAATATTTGCTTATTTGTGTGCTTCTTGAATTTCGCGGAAAGCTACATGAGGGATATTAGCACTAGTAATCCCTAATTTATCAGTATAAGATTAGGGATAAGACAGCTAGTCATCATCATCAAACCACAACTCTTGGGCTACTCTTCTACTAACGAATAGTGGATTGACGGTCACATTATAATGCTCCGATGGCTGAAAGGACGAGCATATTTGGTGTAAGGGGCTTTGAATCTACAACCTGGTAGAAAGAGGAAAAACAAAAGCTGTTCGTTTTGTTTATATTTTATGGTTAGAAAAACACTATACAGGTGACGCTGATAATATTTTTGTAGTTCTTTATAATAGCAAAACCTGAATAATTATGTAGTGTAATTGCAAACCAGGAACATCCTGGCTAAGATAGAACATTTTTTGTTAATACGGGAGCAATTGCGCTCTGACGGTTAAGGTTAGAGTTTTGGCAAGGTAATGGAACTTTTAGCAATTCTAGAATGTTCATTTTGAGCTGCCGATGTAGTGTTAAAGTTATAAGTTGGTATCAGTATTATAAACTGTTGGTACACTTATACAGTGCTAGATGTGTTTTCAAATTTCGATGGTATGTGTTATTCGTACGTATGAAGAGATACCTATGGTAAATACTCAATATTTCAAGCCACAACATGTCGCATTACTAGTGTTTGAAGTTTGTGAATGTGTTTTTTCGTGTTAAAATAACAGCTAATTATAGAATACAAATTGTGTAGAAATCATCATTGTGTTCTAAGTTTTACTGATTTTCCTTGACTGAACAGGAACCGCATGATAACTGGAGGCATGCCAGGAAATGCTTTTGGGATCCGAAAAATTACTACATCTGAGTTTGGCCCAAACTCGACGCAAGATGCAGAAAGTAACATATTCTTTAATTAAATCAAAAATATCCAACGTTAAAGACAAATGTGGCACCTTTACTGAGGAAAAGTTTGATGTTAAGTTCTTAAAAGTTAAAATTTAGATTTCCAGTTTTAAGCCGAATCAAGTTGTAATTTATTTAAAATATCTCTTAAGTAAGTTGGATCTTCAAAGTTCTTGAAGCTGTTCTGATGTGGAAAAACATTACTTTATATACTTATATACTAATAAACCCAATGTCACTCTTCTCAAGACAAAGACACTACTCATGTGATTGGTGGCCACTTTCAAATTGGTAATGCTACTTTTTTGGATATCATCCGACATACCAATGTAAAAATATCACTTTCGCTTTCTCTACAGTATTTGTTAGACATTACAGGGTTCTTTATCACAAGAAAGTGCATGTTACAGGTTTGTTGACTAATCTAGTTAAGTGGATAATTAAGACTAAAGGTACGGGATGGCTCTCTTGACGAGAAATCATTAGTGATATTGTCGAGGAATCTAATTATGACGTAACAGGGACAGTTTGTTTGAATGGTGGTAGTTTGTTGTTTTATCGCTAGAACATCTAATGTTAAATTTTACTGATTCTTTTACTAGGGTAGGTAGTATTGATAGATTGTTTTATCGTCTAAGTATGTATTGATGACTATTTGTTCATTTTAGAGGCAGGGTATTTAGTGGTGACATTTCATTCAATGTATCACTACGTCACTACAGTGCTTAATAAAATTATTAGTTGTGTCATCAGAGTATTTAATGATGACGGTTTGTTCATTTTAGAGACAGGGTATTTAGTGGTGACATTTCATTCAATGTATCACTACGTCACTACAGTGCTTAATAAAATTATTAGTTGTGTCATCAGAGTATTTAATGATGACGGTTTGTTCATTTTAGAGACAGGGTATTTAGTGGTGACATTTCATTCAATGTATCACTACGTCACTACAGTGCTTAATAAAATTATTAGTTGTGTCATCAGAGTATTTAATGATGACGGTTTGTTCATTTTAGAGACAGGGTATTTAGTGGTGACATTTCATTCAATGTATCACTACGTCACTACAGTGCTTAATAAAATTATTAGTTGTGTCATCAGAGTATTTAATGATGACGGTTTGTTCATTTTAGAGGCAGGGTATTTAGTGGTGACATTTCATTCAATGTATCACTACATCACTACAGTGCTTAATAAAATTATTAGTTGTGTCATCAGAGTATTTAATGATGACGGTTTGTTCATTTTATTGCCGTAGTGTTTAATTGTGATAATTTGTAATTGTTTCACTAGAGTATTTAATGTTTGCATTTTTTTTTGTAATCCCTACAGAATGTAACGGCAACATTTTGTTGGTTCTAGTGTTTACATTTAGTGATAGTATTGGTTAAAATATTATTCCATGATGCCAGTTCGTTGACTATATTACTCTATCGCTTAATAATAATAGATTATTGGTTATATCAGCACGATATGTAAGGATAACGTCTTCTGTTTGTATCTCCAGGCTATATAATGATAAACAATTGATAGTTATGTTGCTCTAGTAGCTAATAAAAATAATTTCTTTTTTTTCCACCGGAACATGTTATGTTTTTTGTATCTCAACATAATTTAGTGGTGACAATCTATTGTGTGTCATTATAATAGCCAATGAATGTAGTCTTTTCCTTGTTTGTTACTGTATACAATGATAGTTGTTTGTTAGTTGTAGTACAATGCTATATAATGACAGGTGTTTTGGTTGTATCACCAGATTATGTAACAATAACAAACTAATGGTCCTATAATGATGTTATGAAATAATGGCTGTTTTTATTTTATCGTTAGAGTAACTAATCATGCAAGATTGTTGGTTCTATGGCCAAGGTATATAATGATGATTAGTTCATTTCTTGTATCATTATGGTGTATAATGTTGACCTTTTGTTGGTTGAAACTCCAAGGTAGTAAAAACAACAGTTTGTTGGATGTACTATCAGTGTATGTAATGGCTTGTTAATTATATTGCATGGGTATTTAACGATGGATATTTTTGTACTTCATGTGTATGTAACGATATTGGTTTGGTAGTTATATTGTCAATGCAAGCAGTCATTACACCTTATTGGGTGTATCGTTAGTGTATACAATGGTAAGAACTTGTTTTTTGTATCATCAGGATGCATACTGGTTACAGTTTGCTAATTTTGCCGTTGCAGTATGTGATACTTGGGGTATTGATTGTATCATTGAGATTTTCAATGACCATAACTAATTGGTCATGTTGAATAACTTTGTAACGATGAAATGTTTTTAGTCGTAATGCCAGACAATGTAATCGTGGCAGTTTTCTGGTTGCATTACTATAATAACTAAATGCCAGTTACTGACAAGACTTTGTTGGTTGTATTGTTATGCTAGGTAATGATAAGAGTTATTTTCGTTTCTGTCACTTGAGTGAGTAATAATGACAACTTGTTGGTTGTATCCTCTATAATGACGAATGTTTGTTGGTTATATCATTAGAGCTTCTAACAATGACAACTTAATTAATTAGCTAGTCTAGCAGCAAATCAACCTTTAATTTAGTTCATGAGTGTGTATTTCATGGCTTATTCTATACTTCGTCTAAATTATGCTCTCGTTAATGTAATCAAGAGAACAAGAAATTAAGATTTATTTATTCAAAATGTTTAATTATGTTCAATTTAGCAAATCACACGTTAGTGTTAGAAACATTTATTTAAAGAATCGAGATTTGTTGTTTCCTGACTTAGGCTAACAGTTTCGTGAAATTACATTTATGAATGATAATTCGTAAGAAACATTTGTTTAGGCTAAACATCACTAGTTGTAGGTTTGTTTGATTCATGAAAAACTATGGGTGTGTTTTTTCCGTAATGCTGGAAAAAAACCCAGTCAAGAGAAGTAAGTAAATCTAGATTCAATGAAGAGATCTAATCGACCAGCTGGGAAAATTACCCCAAATGTAGCAATATCAGTTAGCTGGAATCCAGGCTTACCTTTAACCTTTATCCATTTATGAGATGAAGTGTTCAAGTCGGATTCAGAGGGAAGATTTTCTTTTAAAATTTATGTGCGTTAGTTCTGATGTATTTTATTTGTAGTCCTTAATGATGGTCTTGTATCCTATCCGTTACTTTTATTTGTCAAGTACGTTATCTGTTTCTTACCTGCAAGAGACACACGCCAAGAAAGTATATCTTAGTCGCCTGTACGTATCAAAAGATTCCTATGTGAAAAACATATTACATTTACCGACCTACACTCCTCCTCTTCCTTTGAAATGCAGGGAGTGACTTCCTTTCAATATAATGAATATCTGTTTGCTATTATTGACTATCTTGCGTATTAATATTTCTTTTTATTAAAGTATTTTGGAACTCTTAATTAGTTATATTTAGTGTGACACGCATGATACCTATTGAAACATTATATTACTACTTAAGAAAATTAGTTTCAGACATAGAAAAGTAATAACTACGATCTAAGAAATAGTTATTTTAATTATCCGACAATCAGAATGTTGATGTAAATACACTGTGAGAGCGCACGAACCTAATTGACCCTCCACAACCTTATAAAGTACCCTGGATATAAAATATGTACAATACATTACGATAACTATATAGATATCTCTAGTAGAAGAAAGTTTCGCATCTACTTTAGCACCAAACCAAGACGATAAGAAGACATCATCTCCAAGAGTAAATCTTATCAGAAAAGTTGTTGTCATGGAAGTAACTCAGTTTAAACAGAAGAAAGAGAGATCGTTAGATCTGACACTTTTCTGAGCTCATTGTCGTGAACCATAATAATGATCTGTCAGTAGTTGGACATAATGAACACAGGAAATTTATCCTAATGTTCCTTATAGTTCAACATATCGAGGACATAATGTCATGTTGTAGCACTGTCTTCAACTTACTATGCCATATTTGTAGTTCAGATCACAAGTTGGTCATGTTTATAAGGTATGAATAATGAAACTGAAATGATTTCAACGTTTCATAAACATTACATTATCTCAACGAAGCATTCTTACTTCGGCCAAATAAATTCCCAATAGAAAGGATCCATGTTAAAAACTGATTCAGAAAAATATATTATTTAGTTCATTGTCAATAGAATGCTTTTAAAACCCAAGTATAATATGAGTGTTGAGTATTGAAGAGAGACAACTGTAAATAGTATATTGAAGAGAACTTTGTAAGTCAATTTATTTCGACTTTGGATGAATAGATACAGATGTTTTCACAGGTGCATAATCTGAGGCGGTGTCAAAGCTCTTTATGATTAACTAGCAAGCAACGACAAGACTTTCTCGGTCATGTTGTGAAAGCTTTTAGGAGAGTCATGAAGACTTATCACGTGAACAAGATCGTATTGAGGCAAACGTTAGTCATGGCAACCATAATGAACCAACAAACAACAAGCACTAATACTGTTGTTGTGATAAAGTCACTGTTACGTGGCAAAGAAAAGTTAAGAATAATCATGTTTGTTTTGGAATTTCGCTTAAAGCTACTCGACGGCTAACTGTGCAAGACGTCCCTAATGGAAAGGTAGCTTGAACGCCGCATTAAAATGTCTCTATAACAGAAAAGACGAGCATGTTTGGTAACGAGATTTGAATCCACGACTATTTGTCGTGAGTGAAACTCTTTAAGTCCGTCACCCGACCATGTCAATTCATTCATCACCTGAAAAGGATTGAGAGTAAATAGTTTTTAATCCACTGGTTTAATAGCATACCAAAATATAGGCATCACTTCACCGTCTTTATTACTTCTGGTACTAACCATATTTCAGAATATCGGAAAGAGTGACGCAGATAATGAATTAATTGTTTGAAATTAAATTGGGTTTACATACGTCGGAACACGTAACCAAACTTTCAGTAACACTATCTGTAGCCCTTCATAATCTACTATGAGGCTTGAAACGTCATTTACAACAAGTTTATGCTGGACATAGTAACATATAGTACAGTTAACATACTCTTAAACAGTCTTCTTTACTTTCAGTTATAAGCTCTGAGAAATATTAATATAATGTTCACGTGTTGTCGCTATGGTTACTTGACTCTCTGTGAAAACAAAAACACTAACTTGTTCGTTTGTCGATTTTTATGAATGATGAGTAGAAGTATATTAATATAAAAGCAAACATTAATAATAAATAACTGGTATTATAATAAATAATGTGTTATTAATACTTACCCTAATTCTGTTTTGTAAACGACTCAATTAAATTGGATAAAATTTCACCATAATTGTGGCTCTTCGTGCTATTTGTAAATATGAACAGTGTTTCAACTATAATTATCACTTATATTACAACCAAGCCGGTTTAATTAGTTCTATTGTAGGGCGAAAGGTCTCGCCAGCACTGGATATGGTGATATTTCGTGCTCGTAATCTGTTTCTTTCCTTTTTTCAATTCCTCGTGCTAACTCTTCGTGGGGGAGCTAGTGTCACAATGTGCGTTATATTATTCAGTTTGTGCTCCTGACGTGTCGAATGATTGTAGTTTCTCTGTGTCGTACAGACGAAATTTAACTTGATCTCGAAAAACAGTGTTCGACGAAAAATCGAATTGTCTGAAATCATATGATAGAAACGCTCGTTACTTGGATAGTAGCATATTTAATCAGTTGAAATACGTAAAATTTTAGCTGTTTAATAAAAGTTACCAGAGTTTCGGTAATTATCATATTTATACTCTTGTCTCGTGGTTTGCGTATGTGTGTGTGTATGTGTTTTTTCTTCTAACAAAGCCACAGCGGGCTACCTGCTGAGCCCACCAAGGGGAATCGAACCCCTGATTTTGACGTTTTAAATCCGTAGACATACCGCTGAACTAGCGGGAAGGCATGATCTGCGTAAAAACATGTATGAAAGCTACACTGATATATCTTGAGAAAAGGTTTTGGTTGGTTTGTTTTAAACTTCACGCAAAGCTGCACGAGGGCTATCTGCGCTAGCCGTCCCTAATTTAGCAATGTAAGACTAGAGGGAAGGCAGTTCGTTATCACCACCCACCGCCAACTCTTGGGCTACTCTTTTACCAACGAATAGTGGGATTCACCGCTACATCAGCTGAAAGGGCGAACATGCTTGGTGTGAAGGGGATTCGAATCCGCGACCCTCAGATTGCGAAAAAGGTTTTGTTTATAATACAACAGCAGTTGACAGGCTTTTGTAAAACTTTTCTCGTGCTCTTGTTTTTGAAACTAGAAACATTTTATTGTATTTATTATTATATATTTCAGAACTTAACAAATCATCTGCTAAAAATATCCTACTTGAGCCTTACAACTAAAAGGTGTGTTTTAAGAAATAAAATATTCTAGCTTATTTTAAATTCTGCAAAATAAAAATAGTTGAGAATTTATCATATTTTCGCAAAAAAATGAAGAAAATTACAATTAGATGAAAGAAGTTCGTAATAAGCAAACAAAACAAACAAACTCGATGTTCATCAAAATAATTTATTTTACGAGAAATTCTTATTTCTTAATTCCTGAGCCTCCTAGTAGCTTGGCGTTATGTCGGCGGAATTAACCACGTTAGTCACCGGGTCTTGTTATACATGGTGGAAAAGTACAAGTAACCTCTTGTGTAGCTTTGTGCTTGATTATATACAAACTTATTTTCTGCCTAAATTTAGAGATTATGCTTTTTTTTTTTACATGGTAACATATTTTAACCTTCAGTTTAGGAGGATATATGCAACATAGTTATTAATAGTTCAGTTATTCAAAGTAATTAAATCATTCACTATTTTACCTGCATAAGAGAAATAGATCATTTTTCCTCCAAGACATATGATATTAAATATACGTTCATGAAAGCAAAGATATGCATTAATAACATAAGAAAAATAACATAGTGATCCAGTGAGTTAAACCGAATTAAGTTGTTCAAAGTAATTGTACTTTAGCACAGTGATGAAAGTAATATCATATATTCAGATTTCGAGAACTTGGATAAACTGTTTCATTGTAACGTACATTACGATTAACATGTTAAGCTTTTCACATTTTGTTTATCAGCATTTAATTAACTGGTAAGTAACCTTGTATTTAATAGTTATAACTTTTTGTGATTTAAGAATCGTACTAATAACAGATAACTATAATTTGAGCATATAATTCTTAATTATAAAAACTGAAAATACATTCTAATTTATCTAGCGTTGTTATGATAAACCTATCTTAAAGTTATTAATTATTGTTTGTTTGTTTTTGAATTTCGCACAAAGCTACTCGAGGGCTATCTGTGCTGGCCGTCCCTAATTTAGCAGTGTAAGACTAGAGGGAAGGCAGCTAGTCATCACCACCTACCGTCAACTCGTGGGCTACTCTTTTACCAACGAATAGTGGGATTGACCGTCACAATATAACGCCCCCACGGTTGAAAGGGCGAGCATGTTTGGCGAGACGGGGATGCAAACCTGCAACCCTCAGTTTACGAGTCATACGCCTTAACACGCAAACCATGCCGGGCCGATTAATTATTATTTCCAAAGACATATAAGTTACCTTACTTAAAGTTACGTTTTAATCGACAGTTTTCATGAACAGAAATGGTTAATATTTAAAACTTTAGGATATAAACTGTTTAAAAATGTCTTGGAGTTATGGTCACTCCCACATGTGGGTATATGTTTTAAAAAGTAATATTCATCTTGAGTCTTATAACTAAAAGGTTTAAATATGTTGTTTGTCATAAATTGTATGTAAACTAAATTGTTGTTAGATATCGTATTATAATTTTATCTGGAATACTTAGGGAAAGGTTAATTTGATTTGAAATTTCTCGCAAAGCTACATGAGAGCTATCTGCACTAGCAGCCACTAATTTTGCAATGTAAGACTAGAGGAAAGGTAGCTGGTCATCACCATCCACCACTAACTCTTGGGCTACTCTTTTACCAACGAATAGTGCGATAACTGTACCGTCACATTATAACACTCTCACGGCTGAAAGTGCGAGCATGTTTGGTGCGATAGGGATTACGAGTCGAGTGCCTTAACAACCTAGCGAGGGAAATTTCGTGTCATTTTTCTCATTTTAGTTGTGAGAGCTGGCATGGCCAGGTAGTTAGGGCACTCGACTCGTAATCCAAGGATCGCGGGTTCGAATCCCCGTCACACAAAACATGCTCACCTTTTCAGCCGTGGGGGAATTATAATGTTATGATTAATTTTGATATTCGTTGGTAGAAGAGTAGCTCAAGAGTTGACGGTAGTTGGTGATGAGTAGCTGCCTTCCCTCTAGTCTTACACTACTAAAGTAGGGACGGTTAGTACAGATAGCCCTTGTGTAGCTTTGCGCGAAATTCAAAATAAACCAAAGCTAATTTGAAATGGAAGAAACTAATCCATGAGGGGGTATTTAAAGTTTACGGTTGATGTGTTGTTTCTTGTGGTTAGACACAAAACTGCACAAAAGGCTTTTTGTGCTCTGCTTATTACGGGTATTGAAATCCGGCTTTTAGCGTCGTAAGTCCAGAGGTATATTGTTGTGTCACTGGGGAGCTTACAGCTGAGAATTCCTAACGATATGTGATAATATTTGACTCATAAAGCAAATTAACATAACACAAAATTATAAATATCTATCGCAAACTTTGCATCCAGGTTTGTCCTTGTTGATGATTAAGACATTAAACAAATAAAAATTCTTAGATTTAACTCAACCTACATATTCTAGAAAATAGCCAAAAATACTTATTTTGATTGTTGCTTTCTGAGGTCAGATTGCCTTCAGAGTGAATACCTCTAATGGACTTGTATGTTTAACCAATGATGACAAGAATTGGGAACACAAGTGAATTGTTATCGTAAGGAGTAAAGCAGCTATTATAAAGCTACCACTTGAGTTTATAATTAACCACTTTAACAAATTAAGTAATAATAACTGGGGTTAAACTCATATTATATTAGATTAAGCGTATAAAAAATTAATTCAATCACTTGTTTAATCACAGTGTGAGATAGTTTGCTGGGTCTTTATTTCTTTTTCTGTACATAGACATTAAAAACATAGAAACTAGAAAACAATTTGAAGCTTTCTCTTATCCGTTTATTTTAATGTTGAAAACAAAGCTACACAATAGGCTATCTGTGCCGTGCTTACTGTAAGTACTGAAACCCGGTTTCGTTATGTTCAGGCTTGACGCTGATCCACTGGGAAACAAACCTGTAGCTAACACCAGTTTCTGTGCGATCTTTTTATAATATATATTAACTCAGATACATTCGAATTTATCGTATCTTATAACCAGTCATATGCTAACCTAAGTAGTTGATACAAATTTCGTTGAAAATTTCTTTTTATCCGAATGTTAAATCGTTGTTTCAACTGCAGTTTAAACAACGTACTAAGTGATGGTTTTAAATGTAGTGGAATATCCTAAGTTTCTCGTTTGTAACAGTTATTAAAACACTAAGCCTAAAGGAAAAATCAACGTTTTTCTATAATTTGAAACAGCTGAATCTACAAACAGTGAGGAATAAGTGATTATGTAAAGTATAGTATAATTGTTGTTATTCTATGCAAAGTGTAGAACCAAAGTATCTTAGGGTTCTGGAATAACAGACCCTACAGCTGTAAGTAGTAATTGAAAACATATTGGTAGTATAATAAATAAGTTTCAATCAGGATCTAAGTGGAACTCTAATTGTGTTTTAATAATCGAACCTTCAAAAATAACAAGTACAATGTAATAACAATTTCTTATACAAAACCCCTAACCCCTGTAGTAAATAAATCTACAGATATGATGATAATGTCAAAGTATACCGTAACAACTATATTGTAATAACTGAATGTTCACGTAGTGTATAATAACATAACGTTCATGCGGACAGTAACATTTTGTTTTTTGTGTAATTTAATAACCGAATATTATAACTGAATCTTCGTGGAAAGTGCAATAACTGAGCTTTCACCAAAGACCAAATTGAAAATATAATCTGTGACATAGAGGCCTGAAACATTCTTTAATTCGACACACCTTTTGATATGGATCGCAGTTTTACCTATTCAAGGGTCCTCAACACGGGATGTCTCAGCAAGCCAAAAAAAATACAGTTAGGCCTTTTGTAATGGTGATGTATATACACTTGTGTGGTTTTAGATTTGTTTATATCAGCACGTAATAATCTAAGTTACTTTTCGTGTGTTAATATCATTATAACATTGTGCCTAATAAAGTTAACAGTGGATGGTAATCACTAGCTGCCTTCCCTTTACTCCTTCGCTGCTTAGGTAGGGACGATTAGCGCAGACAGCTCTCGTGCAGCTTTGTGGGAACTTTAAAACCAAATAATCATCTACCTTTGAAAAGGTGTTTTATTTAAAAAATACAATCAACCATATCTATCAATGTAATTACTTGTTTGTAGCTGACCAGTAGCGGCACCATGGGGGTATTTTCCCTCCCAAGAGTAGGCTCTGCCCTTCCACTTGCCTAACCCCCTTACCGAGTAAAAATTTGAAAAAAACAAGATGTAAATATAATAGCCTGTTGGCTCTGATGTGAAAAGATTTCACCCTTATCGTGATTCAGATTTGGGTTTCTAATCTATCTTGATAAAACTATGAATACAGATAGTTCCCGCAGAAAGAGGCCTTGCCTTTCACTTGTCCTCCCATTGAAGGATATCTGGCGCCGTCACTGTAACTGACTGAGCATAACCTGATCGCTAGGATTTTTTAAGTGTGAATCCGAGGATATGTAGTTTTCGGTGAGTACGATAAAATAGTAGAAATTAAATACCACTATTTGGTCAGTGAAGAGTATCTCTAGGGTTGACGGCGGGTGCTGTTTAATTGGGGG
Organism: Carcinoscorpius rotundicauda; assembly: GCA_011833715.1. Classification (NCBI taxonomy): domain Eukaryota; kingdom Metazoa; phylum Arthropoda; class Merostomata; order Xiphosura; family Limulidae; genus Carcinoscorpius; species Carcinoscorpius rotundicauda. The sequence goes on from CM022397.1 coordinate 86,536,263, forward strand.
AAGGATATGCGCATATAGCTAGTTATTTAACTTTGTGTAGAAAATCTGATATTCTAGCTTTTGCTTTTGATTATTAGATTATTAAATTATAACTATCCATTAATTGGCAAACTATTTGAAACTCCGGTTAGCAGTTCCACAACAGCTTAGTCTGGTTAAAAGGTGGTGTGTTAATCACAAGAAGTCCATTGAAAAAAGCATGTTGTTTATTATAATATACGAAGGAAAATCAAGCCCAGATTGCGAATTTTTCTTTAAGAACATGCCTTTATTGTCTTGCGAAGAAAACTAATTTTCGTTTTACGTTTTATCTCCCAAGTATCAAAACGTTATCCAGTCATTAATAACGCTTCAATAAACACTGTATATACTTGTTTGTGTTTTGTGTTATTAGGCATACTTTTAGCCAAATATACTCAGGTTTAACATTTAAAAATCCTTAAGATACTGGCAGTAAAGAGTTGATTTCATAACTGCTTGTCTGCTGATAGAGATTTGCCTTGTTTTCACAACTGACAATGTGCTTGATGTTATTAGTTAGTTTGCAAGCATTATTTTCCAGGAGCATGATACGACCACAGTTTTTAAAAAGCTTTCTTCTGTGGAAGATGAAGAAAGTGAAGTGGACGAGCCAGAGGAGGGACCCCCGGCTGCAGCTCTGCATAGAAGGAGTGCTCTGGTCCCCCCAAAGGTAATAAAATCCGTTCAAAACCAAATTAGTTAACTATGTTTCTAAGAAACGTAACTTAATTGCAAAGTAGATGGATTGAGCATATTTTGTGATGAAATAAACAGATAAGATTCATAATTTCAGAAAAATGATATTATATACTCTACCACATGAAACATCAGGTAACAATACAGTATAATGTATGTGTATAAATGTTTATGGAATAAATATATACATATATATATATATAGCAAGAGAAGATATAGCAACTTTCTTAGATCTAAGAAAGTAAATGGCATAATCTGTATCTGTAATAATGCATAGTATAACCTAAGTTTATAGAAATACATGGATAACCTACCCTGTATCAGACATATAAGAATATGGACCTTGAGATCTTGAATTAATGGTAAAATAAAGAAACTAGATGTACAAGAGTTAAGATAATAATTAAATTAGAAAAAAAGATGGCTGAACCAGAAACAATGATAGAATGACGCTTACAATAGTACAGTACATCAGCATACAAGTGTGTAAACCGAACAATGGACGTCACTGATGTATGTGTGTGTTAGTCGATATTAAGTTATTAGAAGTTTAATTAGGTATGATTTAGGAAGAAATGTCTGAGCAAAAATGACGAGTGGACGAAAAATAAAAGGTTGTAAAATCCAGAGGTTTGTTAGTGAAGCAGATAATAAACATTATTCATGGCTTTTAGTTCATGTTTTCTGCTCATTGTTCTTCGCCATTCATTTCAAGAGGAACGACTGACAATGTATATTACTGACATTGAGGATTAAAGAACATCGCAGTAATCAAAAGAATAAATTTACTTTGGGTTAGATGTCTTACATTACTGTTACAAAGCCAGATAAAGAAACATATTCCCATGGCTATTCAATATGCATGTGATTCATGCGTCCCTGGATATGGAAATCGAGAAAGGTCCTGAGGTATAATGGACCTACCTGTAAAAATATCTGAGGTCATTCAGGGTTATCTTCAAGATCATATTTTTAGAAATTTTTATTAATATGCATCATACATCCAAAATGTCAAAGAGTAAGGTGTAGACAAGGTATAATGAGATATTTCAATTCAAAACAAAAACCAGCAAAATTTCTGAATCATCCAGTGTTAGAAAATGATGAATGAATGTGCTGTATTTTTAAATAAACTATCACCAACATTTGCGTTGAATAAAAGAACTAGACTTTAATTCCTTAAACATTAACCCCTCTAAATCATACATTATAAACAGGTATTATACGAACCTTTAAAAACTGACTCACAAAACGTTAAAATTAAAACAATGAGATTTATAATTAGAATCAATATTGAGAAATATGTTTTTAGAAAGGAATATTTTATATGTAGTTACGTTTAAATATTAAAAAGAAAACCCTTTATGACCAGAAACCTTAAAGAAGGGTCATTTACAAAGGATTCATTGTCACAAAATTTATTTTTACCGGTTGAAGTTGCATCCATCAAATAAATAACACAACCTTCCAAACACTTGTAGAATACAAATCTTCCTGCCACATTATATTAAACCAATACATAGGACGGGCTTGAGTGTGATTTGAAAGCTGGTAGGACATTAAAATTGCAATGAAGGAAGAATTTCATTTTATATCCTGTACTTATATTTTACTCTGCAGATAGTAAATCAGTGTAAACCTTCCAATTTTAAATATATGTTGAAATAAAAAAAATGTCGAAGTTAAACAATTAAAAATTTTAAATTTAACGCTATTTACAAAATTATGAAAATGGCAAAATCTGCCTAATAGTTTAAGCGAAGTTAAATAAAAGTCCTCCAATAGCAAAGATAGGTCTAAGGTTTTGTTGATTATTCTTCGGCAAATTTTGCAATACGCTAATAGTTTACATTTTTATACTAAATCTCAGGTCTTTTTTTAATTAACTTTAGGTAATTTAGGTACACTTTCTTTAAGGGATGAGTTATAAACGTTGTTACTGGTTGATTGTGAGACCGTTTTTTTATGTTTAACGCAGACGTGTACTACAAAGAAAACACTAATATAATGGTAACCATTTTATATTGTTTGCGATAACAACGGCAAAAATGAGAGCACTGAAGTGTATGATATCACTTAATGTCTTAATCAGAAATACTGGTAGGTATACTGTCATGATAACATACCAAAACTAGATACTGGTAATGTATCACTGATATCAGTCCTGCTATGTCTTATTCCTTCAAATGAGTGTTTGAAGTAAATATTGTATTTTTATGTGTTATAATCGTGTTTCGTCTTTTTTTCATTCATTTTAAAACTGTTCAGGCAAAGTAATGTTTGGTTTTTATTAATTAGTACATTTAATTAACGCTAATTTTCTTGAGTATTATTTAAATATGCAGAAAGTAGACATTCAGAAGAATACCATGTACACCGGTGCTATGTTTACTCTGCTCTTTCTTGTCGTGAACGGCAAACACAACACACTATTTTCCAGACATTTGATTTATTATACTCAGTGAATTTTGTGGCTTCCACGGAAATGCAGAGTAACACAACCGTTTTAATTTTGTAAACAGTATATGATCTCCGGATTATGTTCTTTCATTCATCTATCTATCTGCTTATTTTGATACTTGTGTATTAACGTACGTATAAATCAGATTGAAAATTAAATCAACTCCAGAATGTAACAATAAACTTTGATTGAGTACTTGAGTAATATGTGGAGATTGAGTAATTATTACATGCCGGATCACATGAAAGAAATTCAAATTCTTTGTGTTTCGCGAAGCCTAAAGAATAAAGTAACAAGAAGAATGAAGAAAGAAAACGTTATTTAATAAATCTGCTAACACTTTGCTTGTCTGAAAGAAATGGCTGAATTATCAGATAACTATATCTTTTAATAACACCCTTAAAATGTAATTTTTGAAACACTTTAGACGAACCAGTTATATTATCCACAATCTAAGACTGAATAATAACAATAAATATGAAACATGAGTGCATTTGAGATGAACTAGCCTTTAGGCCCCAGCATTGCCTGGTGGTTAAGGCACTCAACTCGTAATCCGAGGGTCGTGGGCTCGAATCCCCTTTACACTAAACATACTCGCCCTTTCAGCCGTGGTGGCATTATTTTGTGACAGCCAATCCCACTATTCATTGGTAAAAGAGTAGCCTAACAGTTGACGGTGGGTAATGATGTATAAGTGCCTTCTTTCTTGTCTTACAGTCTTACATTGCTAGATTAGGGATGGGTAGCGCAAATATCTCTCGTGTAGTTTTTTGCATAATTCAAAACAAAGCACAAACCTTTAACATCAAGTAACTCTGAACTTTTTACAGTTCACACTCGCGAATTATTTTATGTCGTGGAATTACACTCACATGATTTTGAATAGTCAGAAATACTGTTTCAATTTATATATCATCTGAATTATAAACAGCTGAGTGTCATAAGAATGCATCTCAGAACGGCTGTTATGGGTATTAACACTTTTATTGATAAGGAGAGAACAACGTTTGGACCTTCCTAGGTCATCTTTGGATTAAAAAAGAGTATCGTGAGGGATTTTAGTGTTTACTATGAACAGGAAATTTGAAATTGACCACCGGGTTCAAATAAAGTCTTGGATATTTCATAAAATTGAAAACATACGTAGAAGAGAGGATTCGATTACCAGTTTTAAGCCGGTTATTGTATGTTTGGTATTGATGCTTGCAAACACATAAATTATGAGGAAGAGCATAGATTACAGTTTAAAATTATTCATGTCTGTCGAACATTAAAAGACATCATTACTCTTTTGGTTAAATTAAATTTTCAGTAAGTTTTTATCACTTTCATTTTGCAAAGATTTCATAAGACCTGTCCATTTTATTGTGTTTACTCATGTATAAACATACGATGTGTAATTGATTTAAATAAACACAAGAGAGAATTTAAACTTCTGTTTATTAGCAAGCAGTATTGTTTGAATTACAGGAAATGATGACAGCGTGATGTGCAAGAAGACATTTATTGAGAATATTAATGGACACGTATATACTGGCATTAGTTTTGAGAGAAAACCCATGTATCTACACAATTAAACGTACATATATATAAACACAAAATTCCACTCGTGCAAAAAAAAACCACTAATAAAAATACACCTTTCAGAACAGATATTCAAAGGAATTTATCATGGTTTCGGACTGGCGCGAGTTTGGGCTAAATAAATGCCACTCTTCAGTCCTACAAAAGGAAACTTCAATGTTCCATCTAAAATTCAAAATATTTGATAGATAATGTTCGAATGTTTGAAAATAACATAATTTTAAATAAAAAATAAAATGTAGGCTACTTTGTTTTGAATTTCGCGCAAAACTACTCGAGGACTATCTGCGGTAGCCCTAATTTAGCAGTACAAGACTAGAATGAAGGCAGCTAGTTATCACCACTCACTGCCAACTTTTCGGCTACTCTTTTACTAACGAATAATGGGATTGGCCATAACATTATAACGCCCCCACGGCTGAAAGGGTGAGCATGTTGGGTGTGACCGGGATTCGAACTCGCGCCCCTTTGATGACGAGTCTAACGCCTTAACCTACCTGGCCATGCCGGGCCTTGTAAACTAGTAAATTAAAATTATAAAAACATTACCTAATTGTAAATTTTTAAACCACAGATCTATGTTAAAATCTGTTTGTTACTAGTAAATAATAAATGTACAGAATGTGTTAGAATGATGTTAGGAAATTATATTGAGCTGAAATTAAGAAACTACATTATATCTGCAAGAAAATATACATTTATAACATAAGTGTAACAAAAATAATGTTTTTATCACATTAAAGTAGACGAAATTTGTATTTATTCATTGCGTTAGGTGGTTAAACTGAATAAAGAAATAGCACATTCCAAAAAATCCTCCTTGTGTTAAAGAATGTAAAGTTGTATTGTTTGAGTTTCGTAATTTATTTTTTTTACCATACACTAACCTCGATCTTTCATTGGATAATGTATGTTTATAATTCAACTACATGCTTGCTTCTATACTTTTGTATAAAACAACATGTGTTTTGAGCCTTCATTACTACATCACATTTTTAAATTAGTATTGCCTCCAGTGTTTGTTATCTATTACTCGGTATGCGATAAAAACGTTTCAAGAAGTTTTTTGCTCATTACATGCCTTTGAGGAAGAAGAGCTCCTAGTAACTGATCAATACAGGATACACGCTTTTCTTGTTGATATAGGTGTATTATAACGAGAAAATGTCTTCAGTTTCTTCAAGTTGGACGCAGCAACCTAACTACCTCTTCTGATGTGATAAACAAGAAATCAGCCCACTTAGGTATATATTCAAGTATTCCATAAACAAACGGAGCAACCTACATTGGATTTCAACTTATGGGTAGAAGTCGAGAATAGCTCTCGTAATTGTTTTCTGAAAATTTCACGCAAAACAAAACTGGTTTTAAGTTTCTAAGTGCTTTACTGGGATCTAACTTACTTAGATCTCAAAGATTAGTTCCTAGATGATTTACCTTTTTACCAGACAGTGAGATGATTTTCATCAGTTCTTTACATCGTTAAAGATGACTATCGTGTCACAAGTGAGGGCTTGTTGTCAGCTGTGTTGAGAAGGGGAATTCTTGGATGTGAACTTCATGTGAGAGATCATGATTCTACAATTCCAACTCAAAACGAAAAGGAAACTTCACTTAGACTCCTAATAGTTCAGCTTGACATTCGTGTCAGAAGTCAGAACTTCAATATTCAAATAAACTGTATTGTGGCAGTTAGCCAATAAAATGACTTTTATTACGTGAAAGTTAGATCTGAGGGATTTCCAGCTTCAGAAATCAAGACATTTGAGCATTTCTTAAATTTGTTTTTTAATACTTAAAACTGAATAGAAACTTTCCTTCCAAGGTATCAGGGTGATTAACAGAAATCATGTGAAATGGTTCTTAGCCTCAGATGTCTTTTGCCTAATTTATAAGAATATTATTTAAGAAAAGAAAATTCATGAAAGCTAGTTTAAATGAAGATATTTTCTACAGATGATCACCGATGGGTATGAAAGCACCAGCGAAGATGGAGACAATGAAGACGAATCACAAAACCAACTAACCACGTATGTAAATTGAAATTGAAATAACTATGTGATTTTATATTAAGCTTATTTTTACAGACTGAACTTGCTCTCTTGATTTGAAAAACTGTTCTCTGACAAAAAAAAAATGATAAGTTTTAATTTACTAAGTTACTTCTTATGTTTCCTAGAGTGGATAGGCTATTTATTATTTGGCAGACTACAGTTAATAACTTTAAAAAATATGTGAGACAACATGTTCTAAATTAAGACGAGGCGAGGTGTACATCCGCGTAAAGTAGTTCTAAGTTGTTAAATGACTTTATTCATAACTAAAAATAGTTATTAGAAATTTAAATAAAATTGCTGTAATCTTTATTTCTTTATATTTATTTCATACATTCTTTTATTTGTTACAGAATAGTTTAATGATTTTATTTAAGTTTCTTAATTATCGCGAGGTTTCGGGCCAATCTAATATATTTAACTCTTGTGGCTTGTCTGATATTTATCATGTCTGCAGGTCAGATGAGAGCAGCGTTGGAAGGAATCGTAGAAGTTCTATTGTTGTTATTCCGCCTATGCATATGTGCCCAGGCGATTTACTTGTATACACTAAAGTGTTGACTCACAGAAACGACTTCCTCGGTGAGAAAGAAATGTTTGTTTTATAACTTGTTAAAAATTTAGGAAATAAATCGTTAGTCCAAATGCCAAGGTGTCCATCACATTAAGAAGTGTGTGGGAGACATTATGTATAGTTTTATTTTTAAGACAAAACATCGGGTTACAAACAATAAACGAGACGCTAAATTGAAATAAATTATCACGACCTATCGATCGTTTAATAAACCTGTTAATGAAAATAATTTCTGTTATCTTTGAAGATGCATAAATTCTAATATCAAACATTTTACAAAAATATTTTATGTTATATTCAAGCGGGTATACGTTTTATTTATTTACTATTTAGTAATTCCTTTATATATATATATATATATATATTCAAGGTTTTTAATACTAACATAAAGATTTACATTATCGTCAAGAGAGGCAACTATTATACATTTTCTGTATTTATAAATGGTTTTAAGGTTTCAACAATAATATATACATATATGTTTATAATACCAAACAGGCTTCTCCGTCTTAACTTCCATTAAGAAAGTCTCTCGTGTAAAAAAAAATTATAATAATATGAAAGTAAACAAGTAAGTGACAAAAATAAAAAACGATAAGTGAAGAAGATAAACCTCACATCTATATCATACTACTTCCTGAAGATTGTAGGAAGCTCTCAGAGGAAATAAGGAGAAGTAAATCAAGAAACAAATATTATGAAAAACGTCCTGTCATATGAGTAAAAAACATCGTGAAGTATAGCCACATTATAGTCTGTGCCCTGGCCATTTTACCTTGTTTTTTTAATACAAATAATTTTAGTTTCTCGCAAAGCTACACGAGGGTTATCTGCACTAGCCGTCCCTAATTTAGCAGTGTAAGACTAGAGCGAAAGCAGCTAGTCATCACCGCCCACCGCCAACTCTTGAGCTACTCTTTTACCAACGAATACTGGTAATGACCGTCACATTATAACGCCCCGACGGCTGAAATGGCAAGCAGGTGTAGTGTGACGGGGATTCGAATCCGCAACCCTCAGAGTGCAAATCGAGCGCCCTAACCTCCTGGCCGTGTCGAATGGTTTTAATAATAGGTTTATTCTTACTGTTTGAAAGAATACGTTACACCTCTCTCATTCTTTGATGTAAATAATTTACTGCTTTGTTAACTTCTATGTTTACATTATACGTTTATTAGTTTTAGCTTGAATTGAAGGCGAACAAATGAAATGAAGAAATTGTAGGTTCTACAACTCTTTAGAGCATAGTTTTATGTTTACAACGCTTAAAGAATCGACGCACAACACTTACATTTCTTAAATCAGTACGACAATCCATACCATATCTTCAAAATTCTTTATTGGAGAAAGTTCGATCATTTTGTATGGCTTAATGTGAACCAATATACATTTATAACTTTTATAATTTTAATTCCTTCTACGTATTATCATTTCATTTTGACTAAGTCTTCCATTTATTATGTTACGTACGTCGCCTATTACGATTTCAAATAACCGGAAATTTTTATTCGAATATAGAAGTTAATTAAATATCTACATGTATCAAATTTATGATATTTGCCAACAAGATTAATACACACAATTTTCTTTCTTAACACAAATATATTTTAATATACAAACTAAATATAATTTATAATGTTTATTTCAAATAGCTTTTAAAGTTATTGGTTTATATTCAAGAACTTTATAAACTTACAAACTGTATTATACAGTCTAGAACTGAATATTTCAACGACTGTCCAGGTTCACAACGACCAAATTAATTCCAAGTTGATATTGTTACATCTTGCTTCAGCTTGGTTGGCCTCAGACCGCTTACAAGGTGAATTTTTACTGACGAAGATATTTAATATCCTCGTAGAAATACTAATGTCCGAAGTTATTTGTTCCTGGACAAATTCTGTAATATTCCGATTAATAAACTTTAACCACAATTATAACGTTCAAGGTTTATGCCATACTGATATTCGGTTACTATCGCTCAGCTAACTTTTATACCAATTAGATCCTCGAACGTTCAACAATATTCGAATATACGTTAATGTTTTCGTCAAACATGTATGGTTAATTCTTACTCCCCAGAAAAAGCGTGACTTGCGCTATACACATCCAACAATACACGTCACATGCACGAAACTGAAACAAACACAGATATGAAAATAAACGTATACCAGTAGATGCGTTGCATAATACAACTAGAGTGTTTACAAAAAACTTGTGGAACGCCTACCCTTATATTGATTGTGAAAAGTACAAATACTTCCATATATATATATGTTATAAAAATATATTTCGCTTTTGACCTCACTTTGAAAGTAATGAATGGTTCCAAAACCATCTTCCTAATCCATTATTTCTTCCATGATGACAAATTTGATCTAGAATCAACTTGAAGATAAAAATTGTTTCTGATTCATAACTACCGTCGCCATGGATACGACGTGAGTTATTTGTGAGAACGGTTATTACGGCTGATTGTTGGATAAAAGAAAAGGTTAACATATCTTTTGTACTAAAAAACGACCGTTGTTCACTGCTAACAACTAGAAAACAAAAATTAAAAGTGTTAAAAGTTTTCACAATAAGCTACTTTCTGTCTTACGTTTTAGTATAAACGTTGAAATTTACTGTGATACAGTAAATACGGTTTTCTACAGGGCTAATATTTCTAATATCTTATACACGAATTAAAAACATGAAAAATGACTACATTACTCCATGAAACACCTTTATCTGAAACATTTATAGATAGCTGACATGCCAAAATAGCTGAGCATAATCTGGTGGTTAGAGAGTTCGATTCGTAATCTGAGAGTCGCGAGTTCGAATCCCTGTCACATCAAACATGTTTGCCCTTTCAGGCTTAGGGTGTTATAATGTGACGGTCAATCTCACTATTTGTTGATAAAAGAGTAGCCCAAAAGTTGGCGGTGGGTGGTGATGACTATCTGCCTTCCCTCTAGTCTTACACTACTAAATTTGGCACAGCTAGCGCAGATAGCCTAGAGTAGCTTTGGTCAAAATTCAAAACAAAACAAAACCAGAACATGCCACAATGAAGGGGTAATGGTGAAGTACTACTAAATAAATGTTTTTTTAGTGCTCTCACTATAGGCTCAGCGGTAAATTTGAAGAATTAAAACGCTAAAAGCCGGGTTTTGATACCCAGGGTATCAATAGCACAGGTAGTTACACGTGTAGCACTGTGCTTAACAAAAAAGTATTTAGTAGTGTGGCTGATGTTAATTAACAATTTTAGACCAAATGTAGCTGGGTGGTTAGACAGTTCGACTCATAACCTGAGAGTTGCGGGTTCGAATCCCCGTCCACACCAAACATGCTCTTTATTTCAGCCGTTATACCGCGACGGTCAGTCCCACTATTTGTTGCCCAAGAATTATTCTTAGGTGGTGATGACGCACTGCTTTCCATCTAGTCTTACACTGCTAAATAATAGACGTCTAATGCAGATAGCCATCATGTAGCTTTGTGCGAATTAATAAACAACAAAAATAAGCAAAAACAAATAATAATTTTAATTTGTAAAACATATTCAAGACAATGAATTAGAACTAAACATTTCAAATGAAATGATGCTCTATATCTGTAAAATTACAAATTTCTTATAAAGCAAACAACATTAGCTTTCATGAGAATATAGTGACTACCCAGAAGGGTTATGTTTCTTGTGTTGTTTACATAAAGTTAAATATTATTTTTCAGTTGAGGAACATTAATTGTTTGATTGATTTGTTATGAATTTTGCACTAAATTACACAAGGGCTATCTGCAATAGCCGCCCCTATTTTAGAAGTTATAGACTAGAAAGAAAGCAACTTGTCAATACAATTCACCACATATTCTTGGGCTACTCTTTTGCCAAAAAATAGGGAGATTGGTCGCACATTATAACGCAACCACAACAGAAAGAGCAATCATGTTCGACTGCGGGGCTTCGAACCTGTAACTCTCAGAAAGCAAGTCAATTTCCTTTACTATCAGGTTATCAGTTATTTTATTGTTTGTTTTTAGTTTTTGTGTATGTTTCTTGAGAATAAGGAAATAAGTAAAAAGTCGTATTTTGAATGTGACATCTTTAGAAGAAATGCTGTCCCCTTTTCTGGATTTTCTTCCCAATTCTTCAGTTTGGATAAAAAAATATATCCATTGTTGCCACTTTGTTTTTCGAAGTTCTGTCTGCGGGCTTTTTAAAATTCCCAGTAATATTTTGTAGCTTTTTACACTTTTATCTAAAGTATTTCGTTACATTAACTTCTTAAAGGTGCTAAGAAAATTGATTGTTTAAAAATGAATGCAGAGACAATTCCATCGCAAACTCTTTACCAATTTTGTTCTATAAAAGCGTCTTAATTATTAAATGTATATCACAGGCATTATACGTTGTAAGTCTTTGAAATCTAAAGAAATGAGTGGGCGTGGTCTAGTGGATGTAATGCTCAGACTGTGAATTCGAAGTTAGCCGGTTTGCAGCATTCTTTTGAAAAACGCACTCCGGACATTGGGGTCACGGGTACGCTATCAGAGTGATGGTCAAATCCCATTATTCAGTTACACAAGAATTAGTGATCAGTGCTGCTGTCCAGCTACTTTCTCTTTAGTGTTTTGTTTTAAAAGTAGAACGGCTAAGCGTTGTGTAACAAACACGCTTATTAGACTAGTTTTCATTAAATGTTAAATATAAAAATTTGGACAACTGTTCATAAAACAATTCTATTTCTAATGGGAGATGTCCAGTTTTGTTTAGAGTATCATGTGTGCTTTAAAAGACATAAAATTAATCTTTAATTTATTTATAATTTTCTTGTTAGTATTTCCACCTAAAAATAAAACAACATAGGACGGAAAATATCATTTTGACATCGTAATAGTTGTTACAATACATATGTTGTATTAAGATCGAACGTTGGACAACTGTAAGTTTACGGACGTACAATGCTAAAATCCATGGGGTAGATACAGTAAATAAACCATATTTGTTTTTTGCCCCACGAAAAATAAACAAACTATTACACAAACAATATCATATCATGTAACAACAGTTCTTGTATTACTATTAGATGAATAATATTTTGTGGAAATGGTTCTCATATTACCATGGATAAAATCATTAGGTGTGTTTTTAATTCTTGTCTTATCATTGATAAAAGTTTTCTATACTACAAAAAATATGAATTAGTAAGTCTATAAGTATCTGACCAATTCGCAGAGATTTTATTGTGCAAGAGACAACGTATTTCTTATAGGTTATAGCTTCTCATCAACCCATGTTAACGTTACAGAACAATCACCATACTAAATTAATAAACTACCTTATATTCAACGTATATCTTCTTGTGAAAAAACGAATTACATAATATATTTGAAAAGAGTACAGCACAACCTCTCTAACCCTTACTCATCCCATAAAAAAATGTTGTTGTTTTTTCCAGCGGACTTGGATGGTTCAACGCAGTGCCTTGCTTCGGCTGAAGGTAATCTAAATAATCACTGGACGTTTTATTAAAACCCAAATGGTTATCAACTATTAAAGTCAGAAATATACGAGAATACAGGAAGCAATAAAAATACTTAATTGAAACTGTGGTATATGTAATAATTAAGAATCAATGAATGCACTCAATGAGTTTATAAATATTAATTAGTCTACATTTTGTTATCAATATTAATTAGTCTACATTTTATTATCAATATTAGTTAGTCTACATTTTGTTATCAATATTAGTTAGTCTACATTTTGTTCTCAATATTAATTAGTCTACATTTTGTTATCAATATTAATTAGTCTACATTTTGTTATCAATATTAATTAGTCTACATTTTGTTATCAATATTAATTAGTCTACATTTTGTTATCAATATTAATTAGTCTACATTTTGTTATCAATATTAATTAGTCTACATTTTTTCATGAATATTATTTAGTCTTCATTTTGTTTGGGAATAAACCCAGCGCTCATTGATGAAAGTGATATTTGCAATTGTATTTATGGTTAATGATTCTCAAATTTTAAGATATTCATTTAATAGCCTAACGAACAACTAAAAAACAAGACAATTGTTAACTAACCATAAACTATCTACGAACTTATCACCAACTTTAATTACACTATGTAACACAAATTTTGTTCCTGGATTGTATGTGTTATTTCTTAATTGCTTATGTTGTAAAAGTACAAAAACGGCCATTATTCCTTTCAAACTTTGCTTTTGTGACTTTGATAACGAAATTCAGAAATTAACTTATTTTCTGTGTAAAAACAGGCAAATTTGCACATTTTTATAAGGTCTGTGTTTGTGTTGTTTCTTTTTCTTATAGCAAAGCCACAGCGGGCTATCTGCTCAGACCACCGAGGGGAATCGAACCCCTGATTTTAGCGTTGTAAATCCGGAGACATACCGCTGTACTAGCGGGGGGCCATAAGGTCTGAATAAAACAACATATGGATTAAGATTTACATGTATTTATACTAAAGTTATACAAAAAGGAACAAAAATGTTTAGAAGTGAGAAGTTTTTCGAGATTTGCGACTGCAATGTAAATCACTATCACGTATTAGCCCCCAAATATAGTCTCCCATAATGTTTTTGTTATACACTCCCAGGTCACAAAAGCAAAGTTTGAAGAGAAAAATAGGTCTTTCCTATTCACTTTAGGCATAAACAATTGGGAAACAACACTTTTACCCTAGGAACAAAAAAAAGTAACAATTTTGTTGCGTATTGTTATCAGTTATTTCTCTGTTGGTCACCACTCGAAGAAGAACATTAATTCCTAATGCCGTATATCATCTTTATAGAATCATAAGTAATTTCAATTTATCATAATTTCCGTAATTTTTCCAACAACTTAATGTGTGATTGCTTATTCTTTTCGTTACGGATATTATTTATTTGTCATTAAGTATTTACTGTTTGTTGACTAAAGATTGTTAAAGACAAAATTGTACCTCGAACTAAAACAAGCTTTAAGTACTAAAAAGTAGAAAACGTGAAGGAAACTACCATGGAAATTGTTTTAGGGGGGCAGTGCGAGTGTGACCGTTTTGTAACCGAGAAGTTACTTCCAAGGGACATATTTTTTGTTCTGTATCATTGGACATGTATTTTGTTGTGTATTTTCTATATTGTGATTAAACATTTATGCAGCTCTCTTGTTTTCAATTTTGTATAGACTCGTCCAGAAAAGGAAAGAATTCGTGGTCATTACTGCGTTTAGTAAGTAATTAGGTCTTGTGCTTTTAACCCGATAATGGCGCACAAAATTCATGACTGAATCCATAATTAATGGCCTTTTAAATGGCTCCTTGTTAGTGAAAGAATATTAAAACATGTCTTTGTTTAGATTTAACAATACTGAGGTTTTTATTTTTTATACATTACAATTAATACAGTAAAGAAAATTTATGTTTTAGAGCATGTACGACATTTTGATCACTAAAATACGTCAGTGATTGAAACGTTGTACCAATTCTAATAAATAACGTTTTTTAGTGTAAAAGTTGAAACTTATAATAAGATAATATTTAATCAGTAAGTAAACTCGTAAACGAAACTACTGCGGGAAATTGTTTTTTTTAATTCACGATTGTATCTTCTGTACATTAAAACTTTAAATATTTAAAAGAAAATACTAATTAAATATTAAGTTGTAAGTAACTTTTCACAGACGTAAAAATACAATATTCGATATTCTGCGGTATTTGAGATCGTAAATTATCTAAGCCTTTTTAAATATTCAGTTGTGTTTGTCCTGCCATCTATTGCTAGGTATCACGGTAAACATAGTAGTTGAAACTTGTACGATGGAAGGAAGCTAATTGATGTGCTAATTTATTGTGCATGGAGCATATTTACTTGATTACTAACTATTAACCTTTGCGTTTAACCAGTTTGATAGATCAAATAGAGGGAAGTCGGAATCTTTATGTGGTCTGGAAGAAGTTCTAAGCAGGTTACCCCCATCTGAGTTTGTGGACGAACAGCTAGCAAAATACAAGGTGAGATTTCAAGTATCCTCATTTTTTTGTGGATAAAGATAATGGAAACAGAATGTGTGTTATAACACTGTTTTCATGTGCACACAATAAGAATACTTAATGATACAACAATAATTAAAATATTTAAAAAATAAATTGTAGCAAACGTCGATTTTGATTTTCTTTCGATTAATTCAATCAAAATTGTTTCACGATAAACTAGATGAAAGTAGATTGCATTTTCTTGTAACAGTTAAAGGAAATTTGTGTTTATTACTGTAATATCCACTAGGACATTTTAATATTTAAAAGGAAAATAACTGCTACAAACTCTTCAGAAAGACATGATGATAAAGACAATATAATTAAACGTTAGAGTATTTGTTAGAGTACCATTCTAGAAAAAAATACCAGTCGTTGCATCAGTCATGTAAAAACTGTTTTTCATATAATGAACCTTCTTAATCATGAGTTTTTACTTTCTAATTACATGGTGAATAATTAAAGCTTTTATTTTTATTTTATAGTAATATTACTAATGAAACATTTCAAAGTGTTCTATACATCAAGAAGGACGACATTAACTTAGTGATATTAACCCACGAATCGCGTTTCCGTTGTTGTTGTTTTTGAATTAAGCACAAAGCTACACAATGGGCTATCTGTGCTCTGCCCACCACGTGTATCGAAACCCGGATTTTAGCGTGCAAGTCCGCAGACATACCGCTGAGCCACTGGTGGGCTAATCGCGTTTCCATTTTATTACTTACACTATTAACTACGTGACGTTATTGTTCCACATGTAAGATAAAATTATTCTTTGTTAGTTTTTGCAGCTTAATATATCACTACTTATGCATGAAAAATAGAAACCACATTAGACGAGAAAACAAAACCATATAAATAAAATTCTAACACTTAAATTATTCTTGTCTTCGAAAGCAACCAAGAGAGGGCGATAGTAACGCCAAGAAACGGATGTTAACGTATTTAGAATTTTTCATAAACGTACTTCTACTGGAGGACTATCTGTATATGACGTTCTAAACTTGATTTGACTGAGAAGAGGGAAGGGAGCTAGTCAACACCGTTCATTAGCTACTTTTTCTTGCAGGATTTAATCATCACTTGCGGTTTCAAATTGCAGATAACCTTTTTATTTATTTTCTTTAACAGAATGCGGACACGACCAAGAAACTTCAAATCTGCAGTCCGACACGCCATTGGCAAAACAAGTGATAGAATAATGGGTTCTTTCAAATATGTTAACCAATATTAATAATGTGCAGTTACTTTACTATGTTCAATTGTACTGTAAACAAAAATGCCAACAAATCTAGCTGTAACAACAATAAAAATTTAAATAATGAGCTACTGTTCACACTTTATTTCGCAAATAAATTCTACGTCGAACAGCTGAGCCTGACAGAGGGTGTTCGTACGAAACTTAGTTAAAAATAGCATATAAACGAAATGGTTTTAATATTGTTTGTATTTTGAATTTTGCGCAAAGCTACACGAAGACTATCTTCGTTTGTTGTGTCTAAGTTAGCAATGTAAGACTAGATGGAAAGCAGCTACTCATCACTACCCACCGCCAACTCTTGGGTTACTTTTTTACCAACGAATATGGGATAGACATACACCTAACACAAGTTGGTATCTCAACACAGCCCTCTTACGGATACTTTTTTACTTTAAACTCTCTAACGGACATATAACTTACTCAAACCCACTGAAAAGATTTATCTAATCCAAACCTTCTAGTAGACCTTTATCTGACTCAAGGCCTCTAACAGATTCTTATCTTATTTAAACTTCCTAATGGACATATACCTAATTTAAACCTATTGAGCACACGAACCTATTTTCAGCCTTCCGGCGGAAGTTTACTTAATCCAAACACGATTTAATAAACACGAACTATTTAATATAACCTCTTATGGCAAGACAAGACTTGTAGTGTGAAGCATAATCGTGTGCCTAATCATTCCAATATTTGTGTTTATGTTTTATAATAGGGAATGCAGTGGTCAGAATTTGTTTGTATGTTTGAGGAAAAGCAGCGTCAAGAACAAAGAGCTAAGTCGATCCCTTCTACGTCTTCAATCGGAACACCTTCACGTGCAGATTTAAAACCTAACTTTGGTGAGTCAGATAAGCTACTTCGGGCGAATTCTATTCGAAGTGAATCAGAATTTCGGTCTTTACGGCAGATGAGAAGCATTTTAAACCCTAATCAGCTACGACTCAGCGTTGGAAACAGTGTTTCAGAGCATCAATTAATGAAAACGAGTCCAGATACCAGCCCGTATAGGCCACTTCTAGAACATCAACAGTCCTGTGACGTTACCAATAACAAACATATTAAATCTAGTTTTAGTTGTGAAGTGACTCTCAGTAATAATGGTGTAAGGCCCACTCATAGCCTTTCTTTTGATGAAGCATCCAGTAACGATATTTTTCCATTAGAAGAAATGAGAGGAATTTCAACTTTAACCAAGGGAGAAATGAAGCGACGTGAAGCATTATGGGACTTATTTCAAAGCGAAGTCATGTTTCTATACGACCACTTGATGGTTCTAAAAAACGTATGTTATTTAAATAAAATGTTTACCTTAAGATGTTTGCTAATTTATTTCTAGACTTCAACCTTTTTTTTATTAGTCGTTCTACTTCCATTAGTATCACAGTGGTAAGTCTGCAGGCTTTCACTAAACTACCCTTATTAATCGAATGAATAGTTAGATGAGAGAAATATGATAAAAAACATGTTTATACTCTACTCGTTTTGTATTTGTGTGAACAGCATTTTAATAAATTTCTAATAAATTGGTAATTTTGAATATCAGTTCATTTTATCACTAATTTATTTTTTATGTTAAGGAACTATAAGAAAGTAACATACATAAATTAGGAGGTAGAAGATAAAATAATAAAACAAGTATACAAAAAAGAAAGAAGAGAAACATAGAAAGTCGTGGATCTGTAAACACGAAAATTAAAAAGCACTGATAAGTAGAATACACTGAATCAGTAGTTAAGTACCTACCGTCACTGTTAACGACATTTTCAGCTGTGACTCCTAAATATCTCATAATGGTTCAGTGCTTTTAGAATAGTAGGTCCATTCCAAATCCATATAATACAATGCTGAGTAACCTTCATAAGTGTTCAAACTAAATAATGATTTTAAATATTATTTTCAACAATACTGATAAAAATTAATCAAAAAATATATAGATTATGCCGTTACTTACAACATACATAAAAACCTTTTATTTGTTTTTCAGACTTATACAGTTTATCAATGTAATAAACTCTGATAAAATAATAAACATTTATGTTATTCACTCATTGCACATCCTACTGACTGGCTTATAATGAGATGCTGATGTTTTTGTATAAGATATTGATATTTAGCCTATTATATTTTAACACTATATTATATACGTAGCCTATTTTCAAATATTAACAGAATTTTGACAATAACATTTCTCTGAAATGTAAAGTGTAATTTGTTTCTAACTTTAAATATTATTCCAAATATACTACTGAAAAATTAGAGAAAAATTACACTTATCTTCTTAACAATCTGTAAGTGTTGCCTTATATTGTACTATAACAACGCTCAATGTTTTGTCATTTCTTTTTATGAATACGGTATACACGGATCATCAGGTTTTCATGGAACCTTTGAAGAAAATACAAGTGGAAGGATTTGCAATGTTTGCCCAACCTGAAGTTCTGTTTGGAAATCTAGACGAACTCTGTTGCGTGAGTGATCCTGTTTTATAAAAAGTAGTTCTAAGTTTTGGAGATGCATGTGATGATAATTACAAGGAAATTAATTGCTAAAAAATGTAGTTTTGATTAGATAGGTTAATGAAAACTTAGAACATCAACATTTGCTGTAAGTTTCAAACATTGTATCGTCATAGATTTCTCCTAGTTATTGTTTTATATGGCATTTCACAATATCATCATTTTTCTCCACACCCAGCCATCTTCCCTAAAATATAAAGGTAATTTGTAAGAAAACATTTCAACAAGACTGAAATTGTCTAAAAGTGATTTTTTCCAAAAAGTAACTAGGTTTCTTTCACATCTATCATGAAGTTCGCCCTCCAATGGAACAATTCGATCTTGTTACGAATACTCCATTGCTTTGGCAAAGTATAATTGTGTCATACTCATTTCTTAAGTCCACTAAGACTTGAGTTAGGAAAGGAAAGCAGTTATCGTCTATTAATATCTGTTAATGAATGAGTAATTTCATCCAATTCGTATTAACATAAGGAAACAAAATAATTACAGGTCACCTACGCCTTTTGTAAAGAATTTTTTTATTTAATCCTTCAACACGTGCACTATGGGGAGACTGAAACTACAGATGTGCTTGTGAGACTGTTTCAAAAGGTAAGATTCTTAGTAATAAACATTCATTTAGATCGTGATTTTTCACCAATGAGTGACGTCTTTATTTTATGTTTTGTGTTTATGCTTGTTTATAAACACAGAAAATATCATCTGATTTAGGGTTTGAAAAAGAAAAGCAGTAACTATGCTATATCTGACTGACACAAATACTTGTAGAAATGGTGTTTTTAGCTATGTTGAAATTTAATGTAATGGTTGTTTCAGTAAATGTTCTAACTGATATAACAGGGGTATAGTGTTCCTTAGATTAGATGGATAATCTTCGTTTAAAATCAGTGCATGAAAGTTCGTGAATTTTATTGGTTCATATTACAAATTGATGCCATGAGTACATATGACCAGCTTTTTTATAATTAGCGTTTCGGCATACAGTTATCTAGAGCGTAGAATGGCAAATATTAATTAGCGTAATCATTTGAAATTTCCAATAAATAGGAACGATAATCTAACATCGGTAAGAGTTCATAGCCACCATCAGCATGAAACACAAGTGATGTGCAAATCATTAAAGCCAAGTTGTAACTTAAAATTATAGTAACTCATGAACCTGATCTTTGTTTCTTTATCAGTAATTTGTGATTGATTTCCATAGAGTACCAAGGCGACAGCATTGAGACAAGCTTATCACAGGTATA
Organism: Carcinoscorpius rotundicauda; assembly: GCA_011833715.1. NCBI lineage: Eukaryota > Metazoa > Arthropoda > Merostomata > Xiphosura > Limulidae > Carcinoscorpius > Carcinoscorpius rotundicauda. The sequence continues at coordinate 86,556,728 of CM022397.1, forward strand.
CTCTTAACTACATCAACGCTCTCAATTATTTGGAAACATTAAGGCGGCAAGTGGAGTTCAATGAATTCGAGAAAGTAAGTCTAACATTGTTATAACATTGTTCTGGTTTTAGTGCTATTTACAAGCTGGCGAACTATGATTGTAATTAATTATATTTGTCACAAGACATTATATTAATCCTGTTATATTTGTAATATTTCATTTTTAATATAATCTCTAAGGGATTTTGAAGAATCAGAAGAATATAAATTAATAGTATTTCCACTGCTTACCGCATTTGTCATATTTAAGGGATTATATTAATAATTTATTATTAAAAGGAATAATAAGCGTAAGTGCCTAACATTATGTCTTATTAGTAGTATAATTAATTATAATTATTAATACGTATGTGTTTTTTTTATATAATAAATCTACTTCGGGCTATCTGATGTACCTACCGAGGTGTATCGACATCTTGATATTAGCATTGTAAGTCCGTAGACTTACCGCTGTCCAAGAAGGGGACCATAAGTCCTCCATTGATTTACTATTTACCAACGTAAGGTTTCCGATAGTGTTCACTTTATTATATTTTTTATAAGGGTTAAATATTAGTAAAATACTAATGTTTACAGTTGCTGCCGCTCCCACAAACGCGGGCCTGGCGCGTTAAGACGTGCGCTTCGTAATCCGAGGGTCGCAGGTTCCCGCCCGAGTCGCGCCAAATATGCTTGCCCTCTCAGCCGTGGGGGCGTTATAATGTGACGGTCAATCCTACTATTCGTTGGCAAAAGAGTAGCCCAAGAGTTGGCGGTGGGTGGTGATGACTAGCTGCCTTCCCTCTAGTCCCGGCTAGTATAAAAAATGAAGAAAATGTATATGTTTTGAAGTAATGCTTGGTAAAATTGAATGTTTGCTCTTTATTTTAATTAAGTAAGTCACTAACACATTTAATATTTATTTATATCTAGCTAACCACAAAACTACACAGTTAGCACACTGTGCTATGCCAAAAACTCGGTTTTTAGCATTATAGCTTTCATACTAAACGCTGTATCACCTGGGCACTATCAAAATTAGATAATGAATAATGATTTCGCTCAGAAGATAAACAAAAAATATGTTTGTATGATTTTGATTTAATTTGAAGTTAAGCAAGCAACACAAAGGGCTATCTGTACTCTGCCCACCACGGATATCGTAACAAGGATTCTAACACTTGGTAAGAAGGTTATGAGAAATAAAAGATCAAAATCAATTTTCAAACAAACGATACAACTAGTTATAAAACCGATACACCAACCACTAGCAGATTTATAATGTGTACTTAAATCCTCATATGTAAACTGAACTTCGAAGTAATATAAAATACACGTTTCAGACTGATTCTCCAACGTCTGTTGAAAACTTAAAGTTTAAACATTATATGGAAGCTCTTCACTTCTTTTTACGCTCATACTACACTACTAGCTATATACGTTCTGTTCTTAGGAGTAAATATATCCCCTGAATTTAGCATTATAAGTGGTTTTTTTTATTTCCCGCAAAGCTACACGAGGGTTATCTGCGCTAGGTCTTCCTAATGCAGCAATGTAAGACTAGAGAGAAAGCAGCTAGTCATCACCATTTGCCGCCAACTGAAGAGCTGCTTTTTTACCAACGAATAGCGGGATTGATCGTAACATAATAAGAGCGAGCATGTTTGGTGAAATGGGAATTCGAACCTCAAAATGCGAGTGAAGCGCACTAACCACCTGGTTATGTCTGACCAATTTCTTCTCAAGATACTCTTCGGATGTTACTAAACAGTGATTTTAAACATGTCGTATGTGGTTTACAAACTTCAATTTACAAATCATTGCTTTTTATTTTGATGTCTTATGTATATACATGTGTGCCCCACATTATAAATTAAATTAGCATCTGCAGAAGAGGCGAAAAGAATACTTTTTAATACTTTTACCTATTTCATAAAGAATATTGATTTAATCAGTTAAAAAATATGTACTGCTAATGTTGAAGTGTCACGGTTCCTAAAGATCGTAGAAGCATTGAAGTTCCACACTTTACGTCCTTTTTTAAAATAACATTTTGGAACAGTATGGGACATATTGGTCCACCTTGGCTATTCCATCCTTTAAAGTAAACTAAAACTATCACTCTGAGAGAAAAATAAAACTATACTCATACGTTGTCAAAATTTATATCTGTGTCCCCTAGTCTCACTCTTCTCACTGGTAAGTATTAAAAAAACGATGATGCATCAGCTCTGTGAATCTTTACAATATTAAAGGCCTCAACCAGATTCCCTCTAACTCAAGAGAAAACAATTTGAGAGATGTCAACCTTTCCTCATATTAAAGCCCTTCCATCCCAGGCACCATTCTTATAACTCTTCTCCAACACTTTCCAACAATTCAACGTTTTTCCTAAGGTAAGGAACTCAAGACTGCACACAATACTTCAAATGTTGCTTAACTAGTGACCCTACAATGAAAGTTCAAACAATTATAGACTTATATTCAATATTTTTGTAGATACAACCTAAAATCTTATTTGCTCTACCACTAGGAACAGTACACTACTGGATTGAACTTCATTTATAACAACCTTTTGTCTTTTCCCACCTAACCACTTCTCTCGTACGTAAAGAAACTATTTTTTAATAAACCTTTCATACAGTACCCTGTCAAGTGCTTTTTGAAAATTCAGATATACCAGATCTTTAACCCTCAACTACTTTTCAAAATATTGTCTATGGTACGCATGTCGAAACCTAAAATCTCGGAATCATGATCGATGCAAATTAAGTGCAATAACGTTTAACATATAAAGGAACAATATCTAACAAATCGTTTAAACGTCTTTGAATCAAAGCGAGTTTTTGTAAAATCTTAAAAATCTAACTTGTTATTTATTCTAATAGTGGTGCTCTCGTGACTTACGGTGCAAAAAGCTTCAGCTCACTGATCTCTTAGTTTCTCCAGTTCAACATATCATGAGATTGCCTTTATTACTAAAGGAAATAGAAATGCGAACTGATGATGCCTACGAGAAGGAGACAATCACCAGCATCCTTGAATTAGAAGAAACCTCTATACGTATGTTCCAAATACATTTTTAATGATTTGAAACTTTTCAAGTAACATGGTATTCTTCTATCATAACTCTTCACAAAACGCAAAATTTTTGCGTGATTCTTCTGTCCTCGTGAATTTGATAAAATATGCGTTACACTGATTTTTCAGTGAGGTTACGAGTGGTGTGGTAAAATTATGAAGCTTTTTAGAACTCGTCTTTGGATTTCTCTAGTAATGCATCAAAATTCTAATTCTTTAGTCCGACGGCTACTTGGAGTCAATATCTATAAAATATTATTCCATATGAATAATACCTGATATTACAGTACTGTTGCTATTATTGTCGGGACACACACACTGTTTTCATTAAGTTTGACCATATAGGTTGCAATCATGAACCTTTTAATTTTTTTAAAAATCAGAGATGTATATCTGAATGAAATTAATTTTCCAGATCTACCAGAGCTCACCAGCTACAAAGAATCTACAAGAGCCAAAGTTCGTCTAAAATGCTACATTATTATAAAGTAAAATGAACATAATGTTGTTATGCAAAATGTCCAGACTAACTAAGTAGAAAATCTCATTACGTTTATATATACTCTTCAAAAAAAGAAACGCAAAAGGGATATTTTTGTTATTTTAAAGAGAAATATATGTATTAACGTTACAAGCTCAGAGTATGTGATGTTACACGTGTTAAGGCACTGACTGTCAGACCAAAATGACAATAAAAGTTGTGCACTTTGAAAACGGAGGAAAACTTCGGATTTTTCCCTAAAAAGTATTCATGTCCAATAAATTAGTTTGAGAGACCTGCATGTTCTGTAAGTGCAACATGTGCAAAATTCTTATAAAACTGACAGGTTTTCGGTTTCCATAGCTCAGTGTTAAGCCACCGACACGCAATACAGTTACGCCAAGACTGACTAAAACACAACGCAACAACGCCATTGGTCGCTTGGAAGCAGGCGAATCTCGATCAGATGTTGCCAGAGCTGTGAATGTCTACCCAAGCACCATCACAAGGCTATGTAATCGTCACCAACAACATGGATCAACTTGTGACCGTTCACGATCTGGCAGACCTCGTGTGACCACGCCCGAACAAGATCGCTACATCCAGTTACGTCATCTTCGGGATAGGACCACCACTGCGACGTCTATTGCCTCAACCATACCAGGGCTGCGTAGGATTTCCGATCAGACCGTACCAACCGTCGACGAGATTCTTAGGCCCCATGAGCAACCCATCATGGTGAACGTCAACGACGTTTTTCAACATGACAAAGCCCGTCCACACACAGCCCGACTCACCACTGTCTTCTTGAGACACCACAACATCAACGTTCTTCCCTGGCCCTCCAGATCATCAGATTTAAATCCCATCTAACATCTTTGGGACTAGTTGGACCGACGTCTGCGATGGCGACAACCTCAACCGCAGACTCTACTTCAGCTTGCAGCAGCTTTGCAGCCTAAGTGAACAGCCATTCCACAGGATGTGATTCGTCATCTCATCGCTTCCATGGGTAGGAGATGCCAAGCAGTTTTTGATGCTAATGGGGGGCATTCTTGTTATTGACGTTGAATGACGTTAAACTTCAACTAGTGAGCGTGGACTTCGTCTTTGCAGACCTTGGATGTTCAGCAGTAAATATGCAAAGTTTTACACATGTCATACAGAACTACCCGGAATAAACTTATTAACAATATGTCTCAAATTTTGCCTTTTGCGTTTCTTTATTTGAAGAGTATATATATTAAAGATCTGTATTGGGTTACCTAAGACGTGATAATTAGAAGCCGTGCAATGATTGCCTGTTTAGTTTAACCAGAGTATTTTTATTTCCTATTAAATGTTTTTTTTATGTATTGGATATTAAAGACGAAACTCGTCATTATTTTTTCATTGCTAAAACCAAGATGCATTTAACGAAAGCTAAAAAAATGGATGTTTGCAAATATAATTGACATAGTACATGTAGCTTTCAAAGAAACAACCCTGCTTCGGTTATTGATAATATCAATAAGGTTTAACTTTATCAGGTATTCTTAGGTTAAAGGCCAAAAACAACACTAAGCACTAGGTTATCTAGTAGCCGAAAGCAGATTGGTCATAAAAGTTTTTTTTTGTAGTTTATCTGCTACACATCGTCATGACTATTTATTATTATTGTAAACATTCAGTAGCTTTTACCTAATTGTCTTAAAATATATATTGTGCATGTAGTTGAATTATTTGAAAGAGTAACTTATCGCACAATGTATATACTTGACTCTTGTTAACTCACATGGTTTTAAAGCTTCGGGAAATCTCATGATAAAAACATTAATAACGTGAGATGATATACAGACTGTTCAGTTTAGTGTATTTAGAGATTTTACGTTAATAATAATGTATTTTGAAATTAATGTGTTACATGTAAGATCAATGTTTGATACGCGAGGACAATTATTGAATGCCATTTACCTAACAATGTTTACACATATTTAAATGGACATATATGTTGCCCTGAAAGCTTAAAAATTGATTTAAGTGTAATTGCAATATCTAAACAAGACAAGCTTCCACTTAGAATTAGAACCAATACAAACAGTCGTGTTATAAAGTAACACTGGGTTGTTGTCGTTAACCCTTTTCATATTCTTTGGCTCTTAACTCTGCATTCACGCAAGTTGTTAGTTTGGAACGGATTATGTAAGAAGGGTAAATCCTGTTACATGATAATGTTAGAGTAAATGGTTATGTGCTGTTAACGAAATATTCAGGGAAAAGTAATGTAGGATATAAGTAAGAACTTAGTTTCTTTGCGAGAAATAAGTTTATAAGATATCTCTTCCTCTAGCTGCAACACTTAACTTGATGTGTGGCTTTGTGTTTTTTCTTAAAGCAAAGCCATATCGGGATATCTGCTGAGCCCACTGAGGGGAATCGAACGCCTGATTTTAGCGTTGCAAATCCGTAGACATACCGTTGTACTAACGGGGGCGGTTAATTTGGATATAAATGAATCGTATATTTGTAACAGTAATAATTCCATCATCTTTAGTGAAACATGATTTATTTCATGTTGAAAGTGCAATGAAACATCACATTGAAGTTATTTAAATACTTCTAACGAGTTGGTTCTTGAAATATTTACTGTTGTTTTCATTGTTTATCACTGAGCGATATATTTGTTTACAGAAAAATGTAAATATTTTTATATTTAAAACAGGTGAGTTGGATGATAAAATGAAATGGCTGAAAAACTTCGAGAGACTTCTAGAAATTCAACGCAACATCATTTGGCCTTCTATTACAGAACTAGATCCAAAAATCTTCATTCCAGAGGTAAATTATTTGTTAAACAGTGAAAGATTAAAGCGCACTAGGGTTTTAGAAATACAGTGTCTTATTGTTGTGTTGTTTATAGGAGATTTTGTTACTGTGTTCACAGAGAATCACATCGTAGATGCTCACGTTATTTTGTTAATTAATAACATTATTAATTTCCATTAACGTAATTGTAGTTAACTACATTTTTAAACATGTAGTTTTAATTAAAACAAAACCGAACGAAAATGTTCATGTTCTTTTTATAAAAAAAACACAGTTGATGTTTTTACCAGTTAGTGAAAAGCGATGACATGTTTTAATTTTAATAAAAAATTCATTAAAATTATTATAGTCAACGTATTTTTGGGAAATTATAGTCTTGACTCAAAAAAGTTTTTATCTTTGTTTAAAATGTCTTACTCAAATCAAGGAATCAAATTAATTTGCAGGAATTTTTTGTTTTGGAAGCGGAATATTCAAACATTTATATAACCTCTTTACTTTGTCACTTAGTTGATAGATATTTTTGTCTGCGGACTTACACGCTAAAATCCGGGTTTCGATACCCGTGGTGGGCAGAGCACAGATAGCCCATTGTGTAGCTTTGTGCTTAATTCAAAACAACAACAACGATAGATATTTTACAGACGTCCCCCAGTGGCTCAGCGGTATGTCTGTGGACTTAAACGCTAAAATCCTGGTTTCGATACCCGTGGTGGGCAGAGCACAGATAGCCCATTGTGTAGCTTTGTGCGTAATTCAAAACAACAACAATTTTACAGACTTATGATTTAACTTATATTTACATCGCTATAAAACACACTGACGATTTTAACTATATAATACAGGAAACTTAGGTATTTAAATTTATTTGACAGTAAAAATAGCTCAATCAAGTATTTGATGATTCATACTTCAAAAGTATTTTTACATCGAATTTTTAATGTTTAATAATAAATTAACATATTTGGCGTACAAATACTTATATAAAATTATTCGTTCTAACAGCAACAAATTTTATATTTATATTTTACGTAAATATGTCAGTAAAACAAATAACTAATGTTAACAAAACAAAAATATTATTAAATAAAATAACATCTGCGACAAACAATAAAAGTTAACTGATACAAACAAGTAAGTAGTGAAACAGATAAGAGTAATAAACAGGTATATAGAAAATCAAATGTCCAGATTTAAAAAAACAAAGCAAAATAAATTAACAGTAGGATAGATAAACAAACGACTGATGCTAACCAGATACAAATGTATATATATGTTCTGTCTCTCGCAAGAAGACAAATTGAAAGAGATTGAGAACGAAAAAAAAGATTGGAAAATTATTTATTGTTTAATTTATTTACAGTTTTTAAAAGCTCCTCTATCCAAACAGCCGTGTGAACGACTGATTGTGAGTCCAAAGAGACAGATAGTTCTAGAAGGTCCTTTACAACTTTTTGGTAGGTAAAACCTTGTCAGTATATTACATTACCGTTTTTTATACCAGTGACTTATATTCCATAATGTTTTGCCTATCTATGTTTCGCTTGTAGTATTAAATAGCGAGTTTTAACGTTTTCTTTTTCACTGCATTAACTAGTCTAGACTAAATTTAGAGACTTAGTTTATCTTACAGCTATCTTTTTTATCTTAACCTGTGCATTTATAAATTTTCATTAAAACTATTTAACAAATACTCTTTTATCCCCTTCTTACTGGTATTTACTAATAACCATCTGTTCGTAAACCGCCTTTGTACCCATATTTGAACAATCACCTGTTGGCTTACTTTTGTAGCAGATGATTGAAACTACCACGTCTTTCCTTAAACTTAACCGGCAGTTTTCAGTTATATTCTTCTCCTGTGTAAAAGAGTACTTTTGTCTATTTAAAGCGTGATCCAACAGAGAGAAAAATTATACTTTTCATGAACATTCTTCTTTTCGCTCTAGGTGCTTTATTTGTGTGTGTGTGTGTGTGTGTTTGAACTCATTTTGAAGGTAAAAGTTTTCAAATAACAATTTCATAGTAATTTGAATACTTGTTTAATTATAATTTTTCTCATTTCGCAGATGGCGGGAAACCAACCGAAATGTATGTCATTTTATTTGATGATATGTTTTTAATTACAAGACGGAAAAAAGGTCTTCATAAAAAGGTAAGAATAAGAAACTCTACGTAGCTAAGAAATTATAAAACGAGCTAATGATATTGTTTAACACTTTTATTTATTTACTTACGATATAGCGCAAACTCATGTTAAACTGCTAATAAGAAAGCTTTCCATCCAAACTCCCATAATTCGAAATTACTTAAAATTGTGTATATTTATGTATATTCACAATAGTGAATAAAGGAGAAAATTTCTCCTTGGAAAAACAAAATAATTAACTTTTAACAGGTTAAAAATGTTAACAAATAAATCTGAAGGCTGATATATCGTTTGATCTTTCACTGGACGTTAAGTTATACTTGTGTGAATAAGAAACATTTGAAAACGCCATAGATAAATCATGTATTGGTTAAGTAAAAACACGATCATATACATTTATGATCGTTTGAAAACTAAATAAAATATAGTTATATTCAACAGTGCAATATTTTATATATGTGTGTGCATATATATATATACAGTCCGATGACAGACAAATAATTCAGAAGTAGAAAGATAAAGAAAATTATTTGTTAACTAACTGGGCCCCCCCAGTGGCTCAGCGGTATGTCTGCGGACTTACACGCTGAAATCCGGGTTTCGATACCCGTGGTGGGCAGAACACAGATAGCCCACTGTGTAGCTTTGTGCTTCATTCAAAACAACAACAGCAACAAAAGTTAACTAACTGTATACATAAGGAGCTGTAGTCCTATCACGAGACATCATTTGAGCTCATTATAGATCATTTTCAAAATGATGTTCTCTCGTGCATTTGTTATTAATATACATCAATAAGATAAACTGTGAAGTGTTTACCATGATAAATGAACATTTAAAGTAAACAATAACAGCGAAAAATATTCGAGCGAATATAGTTTCTTCTCTCTACGTCATTGTAGGTATGAAGAAGCAAAGGACTCTAAATTTACAATATTTTGAATCAAGCCATAAACTTGAGAATGTTCTTTTGTAATTTCTTTTGAGGTTTTTATTGTTCATGACTATGTTTTTGTGCTATAATATGTCGATTTGAAAGCTACGTGAATATTATTCTATGAAAATCTATCAGTTAAGGATAGCTAGGGTTAGTGAGGACGGGAGCTTCGGTGTTTTTCAATGACAGTTATTCAAATTGCACAAAACTTTCTAATTATATATATTAGTAAATTTATTATCACTCAGACAACACAGACAAGCACAACAACTTATTTACTGAAAACACAGGATCGTTGTTAGAGGGAACTAAAGTTGACAAGATATAATGGTATAAAATGTCACTGATATCGATATATACATATGGTACGAGTGCAAGCTAAAATACTATTTGTTAACGTTTTCACTGTTTATCTGTGTCTCATTCTATTTTGTGGTTACATAACAATTGCAGTAGATAAAGTTTTAAAAAAAAATAAATAATTGACAGAATCCAACGATTTAGAACTAAATGGATATATGAAATGGATCTTGTTGTTTAATGATAACAACAATAATAATTTAGTCTTATTTCTTTCATTTTTATTAAAATTTACTTTTACTGTATGAATAGATGAGAAAATTACTTTGCTGTTAGTAAAACAAATGCAAATGATTGTATTGTAAACGCCATTAACGTTGTTGAATAGTTTTATTTATTTACCTAGAATATAATGCAAACTTATGTTAAACTGCGAATTACAAAACTTTTCATCCAAACGCCCAGAATTTGAAATTACTTAAAATTATACACATTTCAAAGTTTTATTTAAGCAATAAAAATAAATAGAAATCCTAAGATGAAAGAATGTTATAGTTTTTATTAAAACAACATTTAAAACAATTAAGAAACTAAATTTCTAAAAATTCAGAACTTAAAAATTATACAAATGTTGATTCAAATCACCTAGTTTTCTAACAGATAGGATAACATGTAGAACAAGGTCTACCAAGTTTAAGGTAATTTAATAAAGCATGAGAACGTGTCCTACAAATAAAAGCTCCAGATAGATGTTTTATTTGTAAGGTTGAACCACTGCTACCCTTTTCATTATGTGGTTGTTGTGATGGAAGAGAAACCCAAATCATTGCTGTACAATATACAGCTGGTCCATAGGAAAGTTCTGAAACTGGTCGGAAGAATTTGGCAGTAGCTTTAGATTTGGAATAACACAGACCATTCTTTTTCTCAAAGTGCTCATAATAGATATCAGTATAATGTGTAACATGAATCCTAGCTACACTAGTGACTAGAAGATGTACCGTGAATCATAGAAGTTGGCAGTCAGATTAGACCACCAGCAGAATTGGTTCACCTTAAAGATTAAAAGTGCCATCAGTTCTCTTCGAAATTGGATCAAGCTCACCTAACTACATTCTATTGTTCATCAAAGTCTCTATCAAATTTGAAATCGAAAATAAAATGCTTTTTTAGTTTGTTTTGAGTTAAGTACAAATCTACACAATGGGCTATTTGTGTTTTGTTCACCACGAGTATCCAAACACGGATTCTAGTGGTATATGTCCGCAGACATACCACTGTACTACTGGGGTGGCAAATGAAACACAACAATTTCCTCGGTCAAATGAGAGAATAGTACAATAACATGGAAATGGTTATTAATCCTCCGGAAGTCACAGCCATGATATGTACACTCAATAATAGACTTGATGATCAGTGCAAACCATAATCGTTATTTGCTGGGACTGCCATTTTTATGGAAGAAACGATGAAGTCTTTGTTTGGTTAATTTCAAATTTCACGCTAAGCTACATGAAGACTATCTGTGCTAGCCGACTCTAATTTAGAAGGAAGTCAGCTCGTCACTATCACCCTCGTCAACTCTTGGGATATTCTTTTAACAATGTATAGTGTTATTAATCGTCACATTATAACGTACCCACGGCTGAAAGAGCAAGTAGGTTTGGTGCGACGGGGTTTCAAACCCGCAAATCTCAGATTACAAGTGCGTTAACTCCTGGCCATACAGGACCCATAAAGTTTCTAAAAGTAATTTTGACAGACAATTAAATTTTGCCAGCTGAACTAATACCAAAATATTAGAGCCACCAAAGATATGAATACACTAAAATTTGCAACACAACTAAAAAACGTCATCTGTTTATACTTTACAATAGTAAAATCAGGGGTTTCATTCCCCTTGGTGGACACAACAGATAGCCGAATGTAGCCTTGCCTTAAGAAACACACACACACATACTTTTCAGAAGCCCCCAGTGGCTCAGCGGTATGTCTGTGGACTTACAATGCTAAAAACTGAGTTTGGATACCCGTGGTGGGCAGAGCACAGATAGCCCATTGTGTGGCTTTGTGTTTAATTCAAAACAACAGCTTTTCAGAAACGTTACATCCACTAGTTTTATTTTACCCTGTTTGTGTCAGTATGATTTGTACACAAATGATTAATACAGCAACTATAAAAAAACGTTTCATAGTGGTCAAAGGATGTATTCCAGTTACTATCACCAAGGCACTTTACAACTCACAAACACCATTGCAGAACACTAGTATCACTTACAGGGACACTTTACCACCATAGCCTTGCAATATAAAAACCAAATATTCCATCAAGATGCTACTGCCTTTTTAATTACGACATTTCATCTACATGATGGTCCCGTAGACTAAAAGGCACCCCTAGAGACAATCATGGTTATACAGGTACCATAGAAACCGCACAAAGATAACTGGTCACCACGAGATCTATGTGCTCCTCCTTCGAATAAACATCTAGCATCACTGGATATCCAGGAATTAATCTCAATAAAAAAGTGTAGATACAGAAATGTAGAACGAGCATGTTAGCACCTACTTGAAGGCCATGAGATAAACATACGTCGTCTTAGATACAGAAAAGTTTTATCCACAGATGATGAGAAGGCTGATTAGAAATTTATCGTTTCGTAGAAGGCAAAATCATTTTGCGTAAGTCATTCAAATTTCTTACCAGAAGCTCAATAATGGAGCTGATAAGCCATAAATCAAGCTCCTTTGTTGATTGCAAAAACCATTGAAGTACAAACAGTCATTACTATCAATATAACATGTGCAAATAACTCACAAGCAGTATTACATAAAATGTTGGTTTCAAAGCAGATGACAGAAGTCAAAGCAATAGCATACTAATATATGTGTCAAGCAATGCACACGTAAAACTGAAAGAAGTTGGTATGCTTGCTAAAAATACTCCTTTATCAAATCCAGCATAACTCTTCTCGCAGCATATTGATTCCCTTTGCGCTAGTAAAGCAAAAGAGAAAAACTTAAAAAACGTTCATCGAGATTTATAGTTAACAAGACTGCTTGAAAACAAACTATCGTATTACGTAACAAAGATACAAATAGAAAACAGTTACAGCCAGAAAGCTATTGGTAACATCAGTGACTCTTCACTACCTCCCGTAAGGCAGTTGATTTACACATGAAGGGTTAGCAACTGTCGGTACAACTCTTGGAATTATCACATACTAGTTAGTTGAAGTTATCTTATCTATGGGTACGTGCATAATATTAAGATATCCAAAGTGCATCACCTTGAAGATGAGTTAGAAATATCTTATTATATAGGGTAAGCCCACAACACCTTAATAAAAGCTTGATCAAAATTTACAATGCCTTCATATATATATATATATATGATTCGACTGTAGTCAGTTATTTTTAATATTTACAACTATGACAAAACTAAAGCTCAAAGGCTTACGAAAATAGGATATATTGTGTTGCAAATACCGCCTAGTATGAATGCTTATTGCTTTATATTTTCTCTTATACTTAACATGCCTAAAGTCACTTCAAGTGCTGTTCAGGCCTAAAGTTAAATTAAATTATATTTCATAAGTTTGTGTGTGATGTTTTTCCATAAGGATGTATCTTTGTTCTGTTCAAAACTAACGCTTCTTGAATATTGGATGGAACAGAATACTTTTGAATTCCTACTTGTATAAGTAACTTTTAAGTGCATAATATCTCTCATACTAAAGCCAACGAAGAACAAAATATCAACGGCCTTGGTGTCAATGTTATAATTATGTTAAGTATGTTTTTGTTTTTCCATTACAGAAATCGTCAATAACAGAGAACTGGACAAGTTCTTCTAGTAGAGGTTCCTCGTCACAGGAGAGTGGCTTCAAGTATGTTGTATACAAGCAACCATTGTCACTTGATAGGTTCTTTATTCATGACGTCAGCCCCCAAGATGGCGCTCGTAAGTGAAGAAGCTCAAATCTATTAAATCAATGTAATAATTTTATTAATTTATTTTAGTCGTATTTATATTATTGGAAAAAAAATATGATCACTATTAGGATCTCACATAATTGATTGAGCCACTTGTCGCTGACATAATATTCTGAAATTAACGTGTTATAAATTACAAAGAATGTTGAATTTGTTTGTTGATTTTTGAAATTTTGCACAAAGCTATACGAGAGCTATCTGCACTAGATGTCCCTAATTTAATAGCGTAAGGCTAGAGGGAAGGCAACTAGTCATCATCACCCGCATCTAACTCTTGGGCTGTTTTTTTACCAATGAATAATGGGATTAATTGTAACATTATAATGTTCCTACGACTGAAAGGGTGAGCATGTTTGGTTTGACGGGGATTCGGATCTGTGACTTTCCGATCATGGGTCTAGCACCACAACCACCTGGCCATGCAAAGCCCAAAAATGTTGAAAGGTTTCTTGTTAAATTGTAGTCTATTTTCGCAGTTGGTTCCAGGTGTCATTAGAGGATTACGATGGCGAAATGAAGTCTTCGTGTTCATAAATGAACGAAGCTTGGTCATTGGTCTGGTCAATGAAGGTGACTGGAACTGTCAATATAGCATTAGTTCTGGGTAATATGTTTCATGTTATTTTACTTTTTCATATGATTACTTCTGTGTCTATGAAGAAAAAATGTCAAACGCAACTCATTATTCTACACAACACCTTTCACTTCTCACAATTTACATACAATTCCAAAAGTGTCTCGCTCTTAGAATGTGGGATTAGGCGATTTTTGGACTGGACATCCTTCACATGATACAGATGGAGAAAGTAAAGTTCTGCACATTTCTGAAGAATTCGCTTAATGAAAATAAAACCATGCAAAAAGCCTACTGATAGTTTCCTCTAATAAGTTACCACATTGTTTTTGATGGAAGACATTACGTACAAATTGTAAGGTATATAGAGCCTGAAGAATGGATTTGAAATACTCTGAAACGCACCAACGATTTTGATAAAGTTTCTCCTACATGAAGATAAATTTACTGTAATGCAACTAAATATCAGATGATAAAGCCCTTTTTTTTACAATTACTTGACACTTCACATGATTTAACTGTTATGCAAGTAACTGGAATGTTCTATGAATGTATGTATTAAGGGAGTGAAAGTCCTTTTATAGTGTCTAGTTAGTGTAGAAACTTCGTATGTTTCCATTCATATGTCCCCTTCTTTTTATTTATTTTTAATGAAAGCTTCGATTTTGGAAGGTGTTATTTTTAAATTAATATCTTTTATAAGTACTTGCGTCATAATGAATCAAACACTTTTATGAGATATACCTTTCTTTTCTCGGCATACTTGTAGAGAACAATCTAAAGCATGCCTTCGTCCTTGTCCTGTTAAACCGGTTCCAACAAGTTGTGGCAGTATATACTTTCCAGAGTTCCAATGAAACAGTGAAGGTGAGTAAGACAACAAAAGCTTTTTGACACACTCGCAGTGTGGAGCTATGTTATCTCACATTGTATAAGGTTTCAGAAACGTACTTCTCACATATCTATTTCTGCTGTTATTTATAGATTGACCACAATGAATAGTTTCTTACTTTTCTGACAGTAAAAATCCCTTATGTTGTTACGTTACATCTGTTACCTTTATACAAATATTTGGTTAATTTAAAATTTACCTTTTTAGTTTCATTATATTAATGTAATCCTCACTTTTTATTGTTTTAATGCAGTTTTACAGTCCTTACTTATCTTACTTCCTTATGCATCCTATATTTAGCATTATTTTGTTCATTGGCTCCATATAACTTGATTTCTTGCACTGACCTAATGTAACTTCACTTCTTTTATGTAACATCACCCTGACTCTTTTCACAGCCCTCGTATAGTTTGACTTATTTTACTGACTTTATATCGCCTTAGTCCTTCACAGCTCTCGTATTGTATGACTAATTTTACTGACTTTTTATCGTCTTAGTCCTTCACGGCTTGTACATAATTTTAATGTCTCACGCGACCTTATCCATGATCTATTTATTCTGTAAACCATTAGTGTTAATAAGTATGTTAATTTAAAGCAATATATGTGTTTCTTTGATACATACTTTGGGCCAAGTTTGTTTCATGTGTCTCTTTCTTTATCTTCAGTTCTGATGATGTATCATCTTTGTTTCCATAAGCTACACATACAAAATTGCTTTATATTTACAAGTATGAACGATGAGTTTGTGTGTTAAGTCATTGTAGCTGTCTATGGATGTTTGGGATGGCAAAGGCTACAAGATGCTTAGGTTAGAGGGAAATAAAACAACAAAAACAATGTTAAACTTATAGTAAAACGTAAATTATAAGTGAGTTAATAGTTATCAAGAGTGACTTTTTATTCCATATAAACAATCCGATGTTGGATAGTATGGTTTACAATATTTTATTAAATAAAAATGTGTGACCACAAGTAAAAAGACAACAAACTATAAATTCCTTTGAGTATCCATAATTTAGAATACAGAGCAGTTGTAAACTAACCAACAAACTTTCTGTTGACATGAGTTTCGTATCTTAATAAGCTATGCATTAATACAGGAAAGTTTCATAAGGATGATTCCGTTGTCAGAAGAAAACATGAAAATAAAATTTTCCTCTACTGCAATTTCGAATTTTAAAAAATCAGTAAAGTTTATACATTTATAACGAATTGTTTCCTGTGGGATGTTATTGGCAGGAAGCCAGCACATCGTGGAGGATTAGTGGAAGCTTGTAGGAAAAGTGCTGAAGATGAAAATCCCAAGTGTTCAGGATCTAAACTAAAATCATAACATAAATTTCAGTTGATTTATAATGGTATCATTGGAATGCTCTCAATAGTTAAGGATAAAAACTTTAAAACTTGCTTTTGTCAAATAGTAAATTTACTTTATATATAGAAGCATTTCAATTTTTTATATCATAATCTTTGTAAAGAAAACACGTAATTTCTTTTTTTGAAAATGGTCAATAAATGCTATACATCGTGCAAGAGCAAAATCCTTTGGTATAATAAGACTGGTGCTTATTTCTTTGCCAATAATAAGCAAACTTTGATTGAAATTAAGTAGCTATTGGTATAATAAATATTTTAAGTTGTAAATCGGTGATTTTTAGTTTAATGATAAGATTTTTGTTTCTTTGTTTTATTACAAAGCCACATTGGTTTATTTACTGTGTTTATTTTAGGGAACCGAACCTTGGAATTTAACGTTGTTATTTCCAAACTCACTACTGTATCATTGGTGGAATATAAAATGTAACAGTTAAGACTATAAAAGGAGGGGTATTTTGTTTAAGGAAACTAAGGCATTTATATGTGGAATGGAGAAGATTTAAAGTAATGTTAAAATTTATAAAAATATTAGATAAGAGGATTAGGGTAAAGGGGCAGGAGTGAAAGTGATGCTGGGATATTCGAGCAAAAATATACGAATAAATATTAAGAAAAAAATCTAATAGTATAAAATGATTTGAAATGTGTTTGGGATGGCAAAGGGTACAAGATGCTTAGGTTAGAGGGAAATAGAAACTCAAGGACAATGTGTATGTAAGTAAAATGCAAAGGGACTTAAAGTGACAATACACGCAACTAAAACCTTTAAAGAATGACTAAGGTTACTAAAACTTTGGCGAAAGGACTTTTTGGACTTCAACGCGTGTAGTAAATTACAGAAGAATATTCAAACCTCAAAAAATGTGAAGCTCAGAGAAATCTCGGTCAAAACAGATAAAAAGAAACTTGGCAAAGGCCTCAAGGCTATAATAGCAATTCATGATTTCTTATAATTTTATACTGTTTGAAGAAAGTCTGGTTTCTGAAAAGAACAAATTCAAAATTTTCTGGATTGTTCAATTACTTTTAAAACACTATTTATTTGTGTAAGTGATGCACTGTATAAGATGGCAGTTTCTAAATACAGTGAAATGTAGATTTAAATTAGAAGAATAATTGGTAAGTAAAATCGTTTTAATATTCTTTTAAAATAATAAATTAAGCTTCCAAAAGATTACACTAGTGGCTTACAATTAAGTCAATGTTGAATAGTGATATTTTTATTCCCCGTAAACACGCTGATAGTGAACACAGTAATTTTTTATTCCATATAAACAAACCGATGCTGTTTTTAAAGTGTGAATGATTTTAATTCAGCTCATTTTCAAAATATAGTGATATGTATTTATTGTTCTTTAAGCATTTAGGATTCGTTATTTTTACCTACGATGCATAACGTAAGAAAAGTGTATATCGGTGATACATTTTATGTGTGTGGTGAAACTTCTAATAAAGAACAAAGAAAAAACGTATTCATTTTTAGCGAGGTGTATACACATTTGAACAATTAAACTGTGATTTTATTATTCAACATATAATGTGTTCTGTACTTACTTTTACAACGAACGATAAAGGATTACATGCTGTTATACAGAAAAAGGCCCCCCAGTGGCTCAGCGGTATGTCTGCGGACTTACACGCTAAAATCCGGCTTTCAATACCCGTGGTGGGCAGAGTACAGATAGCCCATTATGTAGCTTTGTGATTAATTCAAAATAACAATAATAATACAGAAAAAGTCAGTATTGTAACCTAATAAAGGTAAAGTATGTTCATTTTTCAAGATTTATTTTTAGGATACAGATGAAAGCTTTTTAGACTGGTAAAATTTCAGAGAGGTTGCAGAAAAATGTTTTTATTTCACGAATTATCCATAAACGATCTCCAAAGAATTAATATGTGATAAGATATGTGTCAAAAATGTTATATTTATACGATAAATATTTAGTCCTAACTCAACTCTTTAGTTGAAAAGAGTTAGTGGCTTAATTCTATGACTTTACCAAGTATACCAGAAATCGCTTGTTTTTATTGAGTTCAACCAGAACGTGATTATTCAAATTTGTTTTCCTCTTTCGTAGGCCACATGGTTGTCCAAGTTAAAAGACACAATAGAAAAGTGGAAGAGGACATTACAGAATACAATGTTTCAAAGTAACCAAGTAGAACCAGGTCTTCTGCCCAAAGAAAAATCTTGAATGATGTCTGAATATTCAGCACTAAAAAAACGTTTACCTATTAAATATCTACGTTTTTCTACTCCTATTAAACTCTGGAAATGCTAAATAACTAACAGAAGCAACAAAGTAATGCGTTTACCCGAATGATTACTTAAATTTAACCCACCTCTGTGGTGTTTGTGAATGGTGGTTGGGATTGCAATGAAGAATTACACGAGGAAAATAATTAACAAAGACAGATTTGTTGATTAGTCACGATATATTGTTCATAATCTGAGAAAAAAGTCAATATATTTTCTTCAAAATGTAATTTATTACCACTGATGTAGGTGTCTCTTGGTGAAATTGTGAAATCAAAATGTGTTAGCACAGTCTTAGATGGGCGTGTTAAAAATTAATATATATATATATATATATATATAAATGTATTATAGTTGTAGTTTATTTTGAGCATTTCTTTAAAAATGACATCAAAGAGATACCGTAGTTTTAAGCTTTTCTAACAAAAAAATGCACAACCGCAACAATTAGTTTTATGGATTCCACTAATATGACATAAAGTTTCAAAACTAATTAGACAATCATAGCTATCATAAGCTCGATGTATCATGCTGTTAATTAAAATTCGTGTGAAAATATGCTGTTATTTCTGTAGAGATTTTATCGTCTTGAAGCGATAAAATTTTTCTCTTCTTTATATTTTATTTTATTTTTTGGTGTTATTCCTCTGTTACTATTTTGTTTCTCTTCCATGTTTCGTCTTATTACACTTCCTATTTCTTTTTCTTTTCACGATCTCATTTTCTTTCTTTGTTTCTCTTGTTATTTTCGGATCTCTTCTTTCTTTATCATATTTCTTTATTTTGCTCTTTAAACTACTGTATGTTGTATAGTTTTTTGTTACTTTGTTTGTATTGCTATAAACTTTCTAACATTATTTGTCCTCTGTACCCCATGTCTCATTTTAAAATTTCCTTTTTTCATCTCTTTTCTGATTGCGCATTTTTCCTTCAAATCACTCCCCTTGTTTCTATAGCTCCTTAATTTTTACTTCCTTGGGTACTCTTGGTTTTTTACATCTTCCAGCATACCACTTTTTTTTTCTTCTGAAAACTGAACAGAACTCGCCTTTTAATAGAAAATTACAATCGAAACAATCTTTATTAAATGCTTTCCATCTAAAACGCTAAATATAAACCTATATTTTTAGAGTATTTTTCAAACAGTTTTTTCATTTCTTAACAGTTGTTCTATGTTAGTCATTATTTGATAAATTCTCCTCATAACACCTGGCCATTTTATAAAAAAAACCTTGCTCAGTTTCTTCATTTTTCTTTTAGGAGATAGCATTCTTCAGTCGTTTTTTTTGCTTAATACTTAAATTTGTTTTCATCTGAGTTCCATTTTCCTTTTTTTTTCATATGCTCTTTATTCTCTTAATATATCTGATTTTAATTTCACAGTCTTAAGAAAATGCGTTAGATTATTTGCTTTAGTGTATATTTGGATACATTTTTCATTTATTCTTATCAATTAATTATATCTGATATTTTGAAATTCATATACTCACGTTTTCTTTGATTAATTATTTTACTTTATGTGTTAGATTTCATTCACGCTTAACTTATTGCGTCTCTCTTGAGTGTCAATAATTACATTACGCAAACTGGAAGAACAAAACAAGCTTCGGTAAAAGAACGAACAATTTTTTTTACGTTGTTAAATATGTCAAACCACACTAATAGTTGTGCTTAATTGATTTATGGTCCTTGTGATCAGAACCTGTGATGTTTGTACGTTTATCTTTTTTACTATTTCTCTGTATAACCTAATTCTTAGTGGTTATCCCAAATTAAAGGAAAGCGTGCTCTTTTGTTTTCGTGAAAAAAATGTAGAAACAGTGCCTAATGCGTAAATCATATATGTAATGAATTACCAAAAGAAGTGTATTTATTATGTTAATATAATTTAATAAGTAAATATATTACGGTTTATATAGTATAACATGTGATTATGTAATGAAGATTTTTGGATAAAAAATGAGTACTTAAGTACTCCCTCAACTTATCCTAATAAGTGTCTCAGTTGTTGCTATTGGCAATTGGCACTAACAACTTATTGTAATGTCTCAGAATAATTTTGATCAGTATTTATGAATCTTTAAGTAAAAAACATGATGTAAATAAATTCGCTATGAAATGAATCAAATCAAATGATAGAATAATATCTTGTTAATATTGTTTATAAATTTGGTAACTGAAATTCAGATTTTTTAATGAAGAATTGAAATGGCTTTAACTGTTGAAAAATACCTTTCTGTAGTTAGTAATCTGACAGTAAAAATGAAGTGTTCTTTATAGATTGTCGATAAAATTCCTTAAAACCAACGTTTTTATCAGTAAAGTTAAGCTAGCTTATTTTTGTTATAGATTACAAATAAAATGACCTTAAGGTCATTGGTACTTCAATACTACTGTTAATTTTAATATTTTTGTGCTACGCTGAACCTGTATAGATTAGGTTGTGATAAAGCTTTGAGTTTTTCATTCTAGCTGTTTGGATGGTTTGTAATGGTGTTCGATACCATATGAGCACCTGTCATTGTACAAGATAACAACTACTGGCACTTAAGAGCTATGTTCGTCGGTGTTAATTAGATATTTAGGCTACACTCTTACTTGAGTCACAATTGTTCATTTCACAGATAAATACATCTTGATGTCATCTTTTAGTTCAGTTAAGTTTCATATAATACATGTTGTATGATCCTAGTTGCTACAAGGTCAGGTGTGAAAGAGAAGAATTCTGTGTTTGCTTGCCGTCCTTCACTTAATAAATTTAATAATGTTCATAGAACAAGAACAGGTAATAATTATTGCTAGGAGCACATATAGTACAATTGAAACGAATAATTTAATGTTGAAACACACAGAAAACACGTATAACTGCTCAACTCATTGTGAAAAAAATGCTTCATGGGTTAAAAGGTCTGAAGACATAGATAATATAAATGATAAACATAGGGTTACTATGATGACAGCCAACTATTCTCTAAAGTTTCATTATCTGTAAAATTAAAATGGAGTTTAATCTAATGTATCCTATTAAGGCATGTCTTTCGAGAAATAAATCCGATGTTTGTTGTGAAATATAATTTCCTCAGTTTTCGTTTCTACTACACAAAATAACTGTTTCTGTTACGTAAAGTCATCATAATAGTTTCAGTAGTTTCTGATAATTACGTAATTACGTCAGCTTTGTATCTCTTTACATTACTTAGCTATGTCAGCTTTGCGTCTGTTACGCATATAACTGTCAATTTGACAATATTACATGACATAACACTCCCTGCGGTGTTACATCATGTTGCCCGATACATCACTTAACTGTTTTCATATTGATGTCAGTAACAACAAGTAACTGCAAGCTTGTTGATCGTATTATATAATATTTGGCACCTGTCACATTATATAATGTAGCGGTATGATAAGTGTTGCATTGTAATTCTGTCTTTTTATATTAATTGAAATAAATATACGAGTCGTTTGGTACATATCGAAATACTTTTAGCTTGTTACATTGTATAAGTGTTATTTCGGTATACGTTATATCAGAAAAGTTTTAAATTGGGTGACTTCTGCATCACGTTATTCATTTAATTTTGTTTACCTCATTTTTAATTGTTATTATAAAGCATGTTGGAATGACGAATCTTTATAAACTTGACATAATTAGCTTTATATTTTCTTTTCCTTTGAGCTAATTTCATGAAATTCTTATTTAATGAATGAAAATAAACATAAAAATGTTTTGAATGATAGATCTATACATGTGAAACAACATTTTATTTCTCTGGATTCATTTTAACCCGTAAGTGTCATGAATATTAATGGCAAAATTCGTCTACAATTTACTCTAGCGCAAATAGCTTTAGGTCAATTTAGCCCCAGATTTAAACAATTAGGCTAAATGGACATTTTATATTGTATAATACAAACAAGATATGCTTAATTTTCACTGTTGAACTTGTTTACGAAAAAAAAAAGCCACAAACGAAAAACATTCCATTTCGTAGAAGCGTCATTGGTTAAATGTGTGTGCGAATATATATATATATATATCTTTTAACCCATAAATACCTTTTGTACATATGTTGTGTGTCCTACAATATAACGTATAATAAAGTGAATGCTTGTGCACATTTTCTATTTTTTTTTCATTTTCCTCACTTACACTGTTCTTTTAAAAGTAATTTGAAATGCATTTATACAGATGCTTTAGCAATCACTCTCTTAATTACATGTATTGTTATTAATCTGCAAGGCATGCTCATATAGGTTCCAACAACCATAAGAATTTGGTGCGAGTTGTCTCCATTGTTGTTTGAAACACTTGATAAATTGATATCGAAGGTAAGATTGTGTTTTAACCTTTTGAATTAACCTCTCCAAACGATCACAAGAATGTTAATTGAGAGTTTAGATCAGGTTTCTTAGATATTGTTTTCGTTACCTGAGACCACTGACGGATAACTGTATCAGGGAGTGTGGTCACACTGGAATGATATAGTGGCTAACTGCCCAAAACCTCTATCGTGACCCAAGAAACGTCTTCGTTAAATATTTCTTGACATCCATGGGTATTTATACTTACAAAAATACTTCTTACATGAGGCTCTCTCTTGAAATGCCATCTGGCAGTGTACTAATCACACCACAAACCCCTCACATTGGCACAAGACAGCCACATTCGATTTGCTCATCAGTTTGCTTACAGACCATATTCAGCTATTACTTCAAACTTGGTGAAGCAGCAGCTTCCATCACCAGAAAACCCGAAATCAGCCATCAAGATTTAGTTTTATTGAGCATCGGAACAAGCAAACAATTTCAATCATTGTTAAAATGATTTTTGCAAGTCTTCCAGTTCTCACAATGTACTCAATAATATATATAACATGTAGCACAAATATCTCACTAATAAATAATTGTTGCAACAATTATTCCTAGCACATTTTCGAAACCCTTACACACTAGGTCATGCGTTACTAAGAACCTTATTAAATTATGTTTCAATTATCTTTACTTTGATAGTGTATTACCTCGTATTTCTTTGTGAAATGCATCATCTCATTTATTGCGCTTTTGAATTTTTTTTAAACATCTAAAAATACCAGTGCACTTATCTTATGTTTCTGTGTATTTATTCTCACTGAATCCTTTTGTTGAGAATACCGAATGTGTGGTGTCAGATACTTTTAGTAGAGGACTATATATTTTTTAAAATTCCTTATGCTTTCAAAAATACTTAAAGTACTTTCATCAGCTTACGAAAGATTTATATTCTTGTGGTATTCTTATATTATATTCTTTTACTATGAGAAGAGCTGATTGGTCTATGTTTATTAAAAACAAAAATTTTATCAAAGTTTCTGTTAGGATACAAGCAGTTTGAATAAAAAGTTTCAAAAACAAATTTTATTTATTTTATAGACAATTCTTCGGTTTATGTTTTTATCATGCTATATGAAAGCAAACATAAAAATAAGGATAAGCTTTCTTGTTAACTTATAATTAGGTTCAATCCTAGACATAAAAAAACGTTTATTTTCAATATGAAAATAAATTGTGCTGTTAATCAAATAAGTACTCAGAAAACTGTGTTCACACTAATATCTATTGAGATTCAATGCACGACAGAAGTAAGATTACGAAATAAATTTACTTTTAGTTTACATATTTCTATTGAAGTTTAACACCTTATAAACTGTAAATAAAAATATATTTGATTTTAATTTGACAGATAGAACACCTTGATGTATTATAAACGAATTGATAAAACGAGTAGGCAGAAAAGGTTGATAAATGATTAATAACAATTACTAACTCCCTAGAATACCCTTCTAATGGAACATTGGTATGTCTGTGGGCCTACAACACTAGAAACGAAGTTTCGACACTCATAGAGACCAGAGCACAAATAGCCCATCGCTTAATTTTGTATATAACTTTAAACTAAACAAACAAGCACTAGAATAATAAGAGACTGTTTAAGTTCTTATTAGATAAGAAAATTGATATCGTATGAATTGGGTTTTAATCTTTATCAGTCCTCGTCCTCATTAGCCGTTTAGATCGAAATAGAAATTTCCACCCCTTACTTAAACGAGATTGTGGTTTTTCACGTGGATGATGATCCTGCTTAAGTTTTATACACACTTATATATTTCTAATGTTAGCAATTTCAAGTGGTAATAATTTTATCTCACGTATACATCCAAGCATCAATTCATTCACACATACTAACATTTTGTAACTTTTCACACTGTGACTTAGCATTAGAGCAATCTTCAGTTTTCTCAGTACTGAACGTTTTTAATTTGAAGTCATAAAACGAATCAAGCAAGAACATTCAACAATAACCCGCTAGAAACGGCGTTTTCTATTAGTGTCCGCTTTTATCATCTGAGTCAATGATTCTCAACTTTTTCCAGTATCATTCATCCCTATAGATTTTCTCAACAGCTCACTCACTCGTCTTCGATAAAAAGACAGAAAAGTGAAAGAAATTATATTATCAATAAATTTAAAGCAAAAACTTTTGACGCTAAGTTCATGCACAAGTGAAAAAAAATTCATAAGTTAAGCATGTCTTTATCATCTCTATATTATATATTTTTTTATATTAATTAAACACACGCATAACTAACGTTGAAAAAAAATCAAATGTCCATACAGTGAGAATAATGTAATAAAAGTTTCTGAAAATGAGTAAACACAGGAAGATTAATTTTAAGTAAAATGAGGAAAAGTAGAAGGAATGTGAAAAACCAGGTGTTTTCCTATCATAACAATCAGGCAGGTTTATCTTACTTAATATTTTTTGAACAAACTATTTCAGATTTGTTTGTTTTGGAATTTCGCACAAAGCTACTCGAGAGCTATCTGTGCTAGCCGTCCCTAATTTTGCAGTGTAAGACTAGAGGGAAGGCAGCTAGTCATCACCACCCACCGCCAACTCTTGGGCTACTCTTTTACCAACGAATAGTGGGATTGACCGTCACATAATACACCCCCACGGGTGGGAGGGCGAGCATATTTAGCGCGACCCTCGGATTACGAGTGCACGCCTTAACGCGCTCGGCCATGCCAGGCCCAAACTATTTCAGAGAATGGTGTCGTGATAATAAACACAACCATATGTCGAATATTCCTTTTAGGAATGAAGACAATACAAAATGTTTTAGTATGCATGATGCACATGAAAAAATAATATTTTGAATTTTCTTCCAAGCAATAGTTTAGAAATTAACCTGAACCATAAAATACCCATTCATCCTGGTTCTAACATTATTAACCTCTGCGTGAACCATTCATCCAGTTGACAAACACCGTACTCAATGCCACAGGTATTTGTTTGTTGGTATGTTTCGAATCTACCTGGCCCGGCATGGCCAAGCGTGTTGAGGCGTGCGACTCGTAATCTGAGGGTCACGGGTTCGCATCCCGGTAGCGCCAAATATGCTCGCCCTTTCAGCCGTGGGGCACTATTATGTGATGGTGAATCCCACTATTCGTTGGTGAAAGAGTAACCCAAGAGTTGGCGGTAGGGGGTGATGACTAGCTGCCTTCCCTTTAGTCTTACACTGCTGAATTAGGGACAGATAGCCCTCGAGTAGCTTTGTGCGAAATTCAAAAACAAACAAACAAACAATCGAATATACCTCCTCACCCTCATGAGTACACTGAGGCTGAAATAAATATGGCAACCAACTTCTTAAAACAAAAAGCAACTCATAAACTTCGTTGCAACAAATAGAGACCTAAGCAATAAAGTCCTTCAGGGTCAGGATAAGCTATTGTTTGGAATCATTTAAATATTCTAAAAATAGTAGTAAGTAGGTTTGTTTTCGAATTTCGCGCAAAGCTACACGAAGGCCATCTGCGCTAGCTATCTCTAATTTAGCAGTGTAAAACTAGAGGGAGGGCAACCAGTCATCACCATCCACCGCCAGCTCTTGGGCTACTCTTTTACCAACGAATAGTGGAATTGACCGTTACCGTTACTGAGAAAAATAAAATAAATATTAGCAATTACTGATGAGAAATAATGAACATTTAAAATTGGAATAAAGAGGAAGAATAATAATTTAAAGGTAATGAACAGTATAAACCCACGTCAGAAATTTTTGCAAGGAAAGTCATGATTTTAAATAAGGCAACATTGAAGCCCCATCTATTCATGAAGAAACAAGTCTAAAAAGTAGCATGCCTTCTGTGAAACAGTTTTCTAAGCAAAGAAATCATGTTACTTAGGATGACTGGTATAATGCGTGAAGATGTCTGGCTGGGTCTGTTAGAACAAATAGCAATAGAATTCATTTATGCTTTTACTTTGTTTGTGTTGTTGAATTTCGTACAAAGCTACTCAAGGGTTATCTTTGCTAGCTGTTCCTAATTTAGAAGTGATAGACTGGAGGTAAGGAAGAGAGTAAACGCCGCCCCCACCAACTCTTGGGCTTTGTTTTTTTTTAACTCACGAGAAATGAAATTTGCTGTCACTTTATAACATTATCACTGCTGAAGGGACGAACATGTTCGGTGATTGGATTCAACAAACGATTCGCAGATTGCGAGTCGAGCGCTCAAACCTCGGGTATTATCGGACTTTAAGCTTAAATAAAGTAGATGATTTTTATAAACCACGCTTTTGAAACATAATACTAGTACGAAAGTAGGAAACTAATGAGCCATATTTCTTCTTCGGTTCTACTATCTTCCTATATATCACTGAAAAGAATACGTGAAAGTGTTGAAACTAGGTCTTTGTATTAATATTTAATTTCCCAAGTGTGATATATAAATATAAATGTATAATAAAGTTAAATAATTACATACGAAGCCAAATAAGTAAACAAAATCACGAGGAAGGACTGCGTTAAAAACAGAAAATCCCAACCTCTGATAAATTATACTATAATAATAAATTTTAAGCCATAAATAAAACACGTCAAAATTAAACAAAATACGCTGAATATTTTGAAAAAGATTCTTGGGTACAATCTACAACATGAAATTGTAAAATGTATCTTGTATTTTGGAGGTGACTGAGAAGTAGGGCCCACATTGCGGTGGGAATACACTGTCTATCAGTCTTAACCTCCAATTCGCTAGTCTCACAGAAAAAGATTAAAAATTTATAAATTAAAAGAGCGAGATGTGGATACTCAAGCCTATAACGCCCCTGTATCACCCTTCACTGGCTGCAAACAGTTGTGGGAAGGTGACTGCTCTCCCAAGTTAAAATAAGAATAAAAAAAAGATAAACATAAAACGATGAAAAAAATAATGTGCCATTAAGTAAGATAAAAACTTACCTCTTGAAGTTAGCATTCTTGCCCCTAATATGGTAGAGGCATTAATTAACACGAAATCAGTAAAGTGATAGTTTACTGTGACTGTGGTGCTTTTATATGCGATTCAAGGTGTACATCCACCTAAAGTAACGCCAAGTTGTTACATGACCTTATTTTTAACTAAAAATAATTTCAATAAAATTTCTCTCATTTTACTTTCTTTGTATTTATTTAATACGTTTTTGTATTTATTACGGAACTACTTAATAATTTTATTTAAAATTTATTTATTAAATATTGTATCCTAGAATCCTTTAAAAATATTCAGAAGGAGTAATTCCGTGTCCGCTGGCCAAGTTCAGTCCAAAATTGTGAAAAACGTTAAGGGATAAAGAAATAAAAATACAACGATTACCAACATATGATGATATAGAGTCAGGTTTGTAAAGAATTCAAAAACTGTTTTGTGATGAAAAAAATAAAACCAGAGCACAGAAAAATGTTTTATTACAGCAGATAATTCCATTGCTGTAGTAGAGTTCAGTACGAACAGTTTGTCTACAAATTACCGGTGAGTAGTAAACACAACATTAAACTCACCCGTTATGCCCAAGAGCAATCACTTCTATGGATGACTAAAATAGAAATGTTCTAAAACAGAATAACGTTCCTTATCTTGACAACATTATAAAGAGACATTAAAATACATTAATGTTGTAATTTTCCAAGAAGCTAAACTTCACGATATGGAGGCTACAAACATATTTTCAAATGAATTAATACGGAGTTAATACACAGTTTTACCATTTTTATGTAAATATTTCCTCTAAACACGATACCCTCTTCCTGCTTTCAGTTTTCTGATTTATTTTTATTTACATCAGCCTGTTTCCTTTTTTTAATTGATTAAAACCTCGTAGAATTGTTTGAAACACCTATTTGTGTATTGACCATTACTGTACAGTCTTCGTACCTTTACATGGTGTGTACGCTAATAAATCCCTTTCCCACTTCACCCTTGCGACACCTCAATTCCACCCTTCTACTAAGTGGGCAACTACCTCACGCGAGTGGGTAGTGCGTGTGCGGGTCTGCAGTTTCCTGCTGCCATGTTTTGCGGCAAGACTTAAAAGAGAAAGAGAAGGAGCGAGAGAAGGAAAATCGACATTATCTACTACAGAGTTTTGCAGTGAAGCATGCATGTCAAGCGCAGCGTGCGTGCGTACATGTTGTATAGCGTACTGTTTGAAAATTAACGTTGTACATTATTCTACTCTAGGGATCTCGGGGAAGCGCTTTTCTGTTATTTAGTTATGGTCTTCTTCCGTATGATTTCTACGCTTATAAGGAGATTACTGAGCTTCTGAAACCGAGCAGTCGAAATTTCGTTAGTGACAGACTTAAACGATTTTTTAATGAAAATAAAATCGATGTTTTTTAAAGTGTTGAGGCTTCGTACACCATTCACTGCCTAAATGGGGTATAATGGTTGAATCTATTAAGCCTAACTCTATTATGGTTTACCTCAGTTTATCCTGTTTGCTACAACGCTCGGTTTTGAATGAAATATTTTATACTTACAGCATTTCACGAGATAACTTTACAGATTTTAGTATCTTATTCTTTGGTGAAGTGTGTTTCTATTTGTCGTTATCCATTATAGGAGACACTTTAAAACTCTCGTTATGCCTCTAGTGCGAATCATAGACAAACAATATTAAGTAATAACGAAAACAGTATGCCTTACGTTGTTGTTTTGTGACATGATTCTCTTTTATGACAATATGGGTCTGTTAGTTCGTTAGAGTAGAAGTTATATACAGTGCATTGTTAAGTTTGAGTAGTTAGTAGTTCTGAAAACTGATTCTTGTTAACTACTTAATTTGTTAAATAAATAATATAGTTCACATTTGAGTCGGTAGGAAGCGTTTAATTAAAGCCATTTTCTGAACATCATGGGCAACGAAACAAGCCAGGAGCAAGGCGGATATCCAACAGCCCAAGCTCCAAGTGGACAACCTTTTCCAGGACGATCACAAGAACAGACGCGGACTGGATTAGAATTTAGTTCAGTTGGGGCGATTTCGGCTTCTCAACAATCTCAAGCCCAAGAGAGCAAATTTAGGAGATTGGGAAGTGTTTCGGACCAGGGAAGGATGACGCCGACGTTGCCCGTACAGGCGTCGGCAGCACCGCAGGTTGACCTTAGCGACCTTAACGAGGAAGAGAAATCCAAAATTTTATCTGTTATGGCACAAGCTGAGCATATGGACAAAGATCTAGAAATACATAGACAGTAAGTTTTGATTGTTGTTTTATAACACAGGAAAATTATAACGACACAGTATAGAAGTATTATTATATAATTAGAATATGAAATACATAGCTTAAAATAATAAAATTTTATGTAGATTAAATTCACAGTCTGAAAGTACAGACTGACGTGAGAAAAAGATGTAAAACAATTAAGGAGCAAATTATTTTGTTTTTAAGGACAATGTTTCAGCCTATCTCAATATATTTTTATTCGTGGGGTTCCTATATTTATCTCAGTAAGTAAACGTACCGAAGAATGTTTCGATATATTATGGGTGACAAATATTTGTTTGTTTGAAATCAAGCATAATATGCTACACAGTAGCCTTTCTGTGTTCTGCCCATCACGATTATCGAAACTTCTTTCGTAACCATGTAAATCTGTAGACATACGACTGTGCCACGGGAGGATCAAATACAAATAACAACCAGATAAACCCAAGTTTTTCTTTTATTTTAAATACCACGAAAAAAATTATTTTTGTCTTAGTTTTAAATTGAATACTTATCTTTTGTATTAATTAAAAAGCTATCAGCTTGTTCATTAGTAAGCTTCAAAATTAATACGTAATTATTACAAATCTATATTTTCTTTGTATCCACAAATCAGATATTTTATAATGAAAAACAAAATTTGTTTGATATGTTTTGTATTCTGCAGTGTAATGGGTAGCCAGCATATTTTTGAGTCGGGTTTGTGAAACCATTTCAATCCAGATGCTTATTTTGCAAAACTACGCATAGCATTCTTGGAAACAAATGATTTAAACCGAGTCTTATGCAACCGGATGGGTATTTATAATTACTACCCGAGAGACAACTGTATTTTTTTCGGTGGCATTTAAGATGTGAACCAGTATAAAGTACTTCAAAATAACCCATCTATAACCAGTTTGGAGACAATTCAAATTTAAAAATCTGATGTGATCAGCTTGATCTTAAATGTAGTTTGCCTATTAATCGGTTAAAAATTTACTTGATAAGAAGAAATTCAAGTAACTCTAATTCAAGTTTCCTATGAAATTATTGTTACTAAGTGAAGTTTAAACGACATTTATTATAATTCATATCACAGCCTAAAAATGGAGAAATTTACAGTATAATATACTAATATGTTAGGGCGGGCTAACTTTCTTTTGCTCCCCTCCCAGTTGCACAGCGATACATTTGCGAACTTAGAGCACTAGAATCCGGATTTCGATACCGGTAGTAGGCAAAAATGTAGTTTGGTGCTTAACTTCTAAACAACAATAACTTACTTTTGCTAACTGTTTAAAAGCTTCAGAAATTGTAAAATAGATGAAATGTGGCAGTTGAAGAACATTTAAAATTTGATTGTTTTAAAACTAAATCAATATTGTTGCTGTTTATTTTAATAGGACCTAATTTCTCCTAATAGTAGTAATAATAATGACAATGATTTTTAGCTATTGATAACCGAGTATTATGTGACTGGTTCATGGATTTATCTTTAGAGAAAGAACATTTTAAATTGAGAAACTAGTGTAAAAAATACATGAAAATGTTAATAAATGACCAACAGTAAAAGCGCAAACGACAATTCCTGAGAGCGCAGAAGTATGTCCTAATAAAGATATTTTTAAATCAACAAAGTATATTAATAATCCTAATTACATAGAGTTAAGTGTTTTGTTTGAGAGTTTCAGCTTAATTTGCTTATTAACTGCATACTTATTAACAGCTTTGTCATTTCGTTCTTAAACTTGGATTTTTTTTAAAATAGTATTGTTAACTTCAACACCTCCCGTTACACACCGCTATGCAATTATACTTTCAAACACCATTTTGTCTTCTCTGTCTGTAAATACCAACCGGACCTTTAGAGCCCTTCCCTTAATCACTACTGGATTATAACTTCCACTAGCAACAACTAGTTTTTATCCTTGGCCAATTTTAGAGTTCTATTTATAACAGCATTGGCTATCCATCCTCACTCATTAAGAGGAAACCATCTTCAAGAGACACAAGAACCCCAATAGACGTTATCAGGATCGTTTCCTAATAACTACATTGGAATTTCATTTAATATTTTAATATAGATAGCATTTATTGAAACAATTTTTAATTCCGTAATGTATTTTAAGGAAATGTGGAGACTGAGTTATTTTTGGCTGTCCAGAGATATTTTACTCATATTTCAACCTACAATTTGTTGTTTCTTTAAAAACTGAATGCCATCATATATGAAATTATTGTTCGATACAATAACCTTTGATAAATATTCGTTTTATTGCAAAAGTTAAATTAGTCATGATTCACAGTTTGGTATTTTGAAAGTTGAGAGGGAATTGGACTTTCATTATAAGAATGAAAACTAGTACGGATTACTGCACTGCTACTGGAAACCAATTTCTCTTTTCCTTTCTATTATAAAATCATGTTTGAGAAACGTAACAGAGAGTCGAATTTGTTAACGCTGTGCTGATATAAGGGAATTACTTAAAGTTTTTTTAGTTCTCATTTTCCATGTGTCCTGAACTATCTTGAATGTCTAATAATCAAGCCAAATGACAATCCCTGATGAAATAATAATACTAAAACCTCAGCTGTGCTTTTTTTCACTTTGTAACAGAAGCAATGTAATTTTTATTGTAACTTGATGATAACTACAAGGAACCTGTTAATAAGTAATTTCTATCTCAATAAAATGTAGAAAAAGAATAAAACTCCGAAATTATAAGAAGCACGTTCAGTAGAAAACAATTTATTCAAAAATATCATAATATTTCAAAATGGCGTCTTTCCGCACCAGTCGGTCAATACATAACGTGCGTGTCATAAAAGGATTTTGATACAACTGTTACATTTGAATTTTACTGTATGCTAGGTTAGAATAATAGATATGATGTCTCTAGGCGCTACTTTTCTATTGGCGTTTAGCCTTATGAACTGTACTAGGGCAAAATGAGCCGTGGCAAACAGAATCAAAGTGAGTAGCTTAAGCAATAAACAGGAATTTACATTTGTACAAAGAAAATGTATAAAAAATATACAAATAAACTGAGAATTTTGTGGAGTTTCACAATCAACAAAATAAACACGATGGCGCAGAATGCTGTCCTTATCTGTAGTAATTTATCTACAGGTGTTAATATCCAGGTTATGATTGTTTTATTTCATGGAACAGATACAACTTAAGCCTTCATAACCGGCCTTTGTTAATGGTTTGAACGCGCATGTCTAGTTTTCGATTTCGTTAGTAAGTTTTATGTTCATTAAAACGAGTGCCTAACGCGCATGCTTGTGTTTCTTAGAAACAGAATAACGATAAAATATTATAGCGTAAACTTAATAAAAAAACTAGGCGCCGTTTGATGTACAGACTTTCAATATAAAGACAATTACAAATATAGTTTTCTACATTTATATGGATATATATATCTATTCAACATATACATATTTTATCTTTAAAAAAAATTCTGAAGTAAATGCACCAATTTTGTACATTTATAAACGTCCGTATGTAAAAGAATTTGTAAGTAGAAATTAACTTTATCATAATTTGGGAATTATATATGTTTTTCAGCTTATGTTATATTTCAGGAAAACAGTAATCGATTAAATGTTCTTATCTCGGTTATTTTGTTCAGTATTAGAAATATTTTCTATCTTTACTATACTACGTGATGATCATCATTCTACAATTCAACTTATAAAGTTTTTGAGAAAGAAGTCTGGGTTTAAACAATGAAACATTATTACTATTTTGTTATGATAGTTAGTAGTATTTGAAATCTTTATTGACAACAGGATATTTACTAATAAAACTTTAATCTTTGAGCAAAAGAGCAAAAGTAAGTAATTGCTTTATTTATGTTCCATCCAGTTCATGAATGACATTATCATTGAAATGAATGCTATAATTATTTTTAAAACTGAAGTCTTAGCGTGTTTAAAGGCCTTCATTTGGTAATCTGCTCACGTGTAATTTATCTGCGGCTGGTGTGAGTTTGAAAGCCACCAAGTTTAAACTCTAGAGAAAATACCAAAAATTCCTTATAAGTAAATTCCTTATATATGACAACAGAGATGACTAGACTAGTGTTTTGGAATCTCTGTTACCTGAGAACACAGTTTAATCATAATTTTATTAATTTATCTTTTATTATGGAAATACTTTATTTTATAAGTAATCTTTTTAACATCTTAGTCCGCCTCACGTTTTATCTCTAATCGATTACTAATCACATTACCTATTACTGCTTAAATGTTCTTATAATGTACGAGTTAATGTTTTAGGGTTAATACAATTTTAGTTTAATGTATTTCCGCTTATGAATCTGAGACTGTGAGACCATGTTGCCATGGTGTTTAAGAAATGCGATCTTCTGAACTCATCTAACGTGAGTAACATAATCACAGTTTAATCAAATTTCACTAAAGAATCTCATATTGGTCCGTTAATATTGTCCGACTATTAAAAAGTACAGTAGAAAAACATTAATCTAATTGTAATTAAATATATTTCTATGCCTACTTTCTGAAGGGTGGAGAAAACATAAAATTTAAAAGTGAGCCTTAGGTAAAGTCAAATACACTTCAATATTCCAATTTTAGAGGGAGTGGGTAAAACAAATTTTTGAATAATTCCCAAAAGTATTTAAAAATTATGCAGAGCTACGGTTAGTTTAATTCGAAATTACTTAATTTCCGTAACTGATTCTTAAATAAAACAGGTAAAATTGTGTGGAGATTAAAAAGCAAAATCTTTTAAAATGTCATCTTGTGACATGAGAATAATTTAATTCTTGCATGATACATTATTACTTTGCAATTTCAGATTGTACTGCCCAAAATTTCTAGCTACTGATGTGTATAACTGTAGATTTCAAATAATGATAAAAAATAATAAAATATAATTTTAATGCACTCTTTACCATTTGGAAAAGTAAATCCATGAGGAAAATAAAACGTATAGTTTAATAGGAAGAAAATGGCCTGGTATGGCCAGGTTGGTTAAGACGTGCGACTCGTAATCTGAGGGTTGCGGGTTCGCAGATAGCGCGAAATTAAAAACAAATCAACTCACAGTAGGAAAAAAAATCAACTCAGCTCGCGGCGTAAGAATAACCTAACCATAAGGTAGAACCTTTCCTAAAGGGAACTTAACATTGGACAGGAAAACATTTTTTAAAGGTTAAAAAGTTTAATCTTTGATAATCCAGTTTATTAGTTGATTTAATCTAATCCCACTTCGAAACATTTCTGTATTCAAACTTTAAAACATATTATTTAAACCTTAACAAGTTTCATCTTCTAAAAAAAAACAAACGGATTCCGATATTTCAACGTCAGATTAGATTATGAAATCTCTCTGATCATTAAAACGCAGAATATTCAGCACATGATAACACAGTCATAGTTCCATAAATTTCTGTGTGAAAATTTCAAATAGATGTAATAACATTTTCAGGGGAGTAGCGAGCAATAGCTTATAAAAATGTCGTAGCTAGCTGCAAAAATCAGAATTTAAAAACGTCATGAAAAAACGGATAAGCTAATGTAGTTCAATTCATTTTATATCTATATCAAGATGGGATCGTTAAAAATTATTTGGCGACTTACAAGAACTAACTTATGAAAATGAGCATTTTTCATCCGTATCAAGATTGGATCATTAAAAATTATTTGGCGACTTACAAGAACTAACTTATGAAAATGAGCATTTTTCATCCGTATCAAGAATGGATCATTAAAAATTATTTGGCGACTTACAAGAACTAACTTATGAAAATGAGCATTTTTCATCCGTATCAAGAATGGATCATTAAAAATTATTTGGCAACTTACAAGAACTAACTTATGAAAATGAGCATTTTTCATCCATATCAAGATTGGATCATTAAAAATTATTTGGCGACTTACAAGAACTAACTTATGAAAATGAGCATTTTTCAATAAGGATGGGTTAACATCAGTTTTCCATACTTAGAATTCCTTACCTAGAAAGACGAATAAAAACTTTTATATTATGTTATAACTCAAATGGTGGTTGCAAGAACAACCTAATATAATTTGACACATTTTTATATGACTTTCAGCGGGAAAGTAAAAATGTTTGTTTTTTTGTTTTCGCGCAAAGTCGTCTCTAATTTATTAGTGTAAGACTAGAGGTAAGGCAGCTAGTAATCATCACTCACCGCCAACACTCAGGTGACTCTTTTACCAACGAAAGTGGGATTGACCGTCACATTATGTCACCCCCACGGCTGAAATGGCGAGCATGTTTGTTGGGATGGGAATTTGAAATCGCGACCCTAGGATTACGAGTCGAATGCCTCAACCACCTGGCCATGCCGAGCACAAGTGAAATTAATTCGTCTGTATCAAATAAAACCACCACAATGGATTCAGAAGGTGGTGGAGAAGATAAATATGTGATAAAGAATGCATACTTATGTACTTGTAAAAAAGGTGATTAATTATTATATATGTATAGTGTCGTTCAGAGGAATTACATAACTTATTATCTCTTTTATAACTTTATGTGTATCATTTTTATGTATGTTATTTTACCATCTCTCAAAATTTGAGCGAATATCTAAAGATTAAAAAATGGTCATAAAATTAGACAATTACATAGCCAGACTATGGGTATTATGTTAATGTTTGTGTGTGCTTGATACAGCACAAGAGATATGAAATGTACAAGAGCTTAATCAGACGGATGAATGAACAAACAAATACGCTAACACTGGGATAATCCACGAAGTAAATATATGGAGAAAGGATAAAAAGTCAGATCCTATGTGAAATATAAAATTACTTTTTGTTCGAAATAATGGACGGATTCTGGCTTTGAAGCTGTTGTAAGTATTTATAGCTATTTTTTTTGTTTGTTTATTATTTGCTATATATGACATGTTTTGGTTAATATCTGTTCAGTTTTACTTCCTAGTACCAACTCCTGTGGGCTTTCCCGGGATTATTATTGATGTCATGTGGGTTTCACTAAATAAAAAAAATGATTATATCTCTTGCTAGGTGTAATACATTTTTAAGTAAAAATGGCAAATAAACATTAACTTGAAAAACAATCAAATTGTAACAGAATTTGTAACAGTAACAGAACTGTCGAAGTGCTAAGTGAAATCGTCATTTATGAATTGTAACTTCAAGTGTGCGTGAGTGTTTTACAGCAAAGCCACATCTGGCCATCTGCAGAGTCCACCGAAGGGAATCGAGCCCCTGATTTTAGCGTTGTAACTCCCTAGACTTACCGTTGTACCAGCAGGGGATTGTAACTTCGATCTCGGCTGTGAGGATTAGAAAACTAAACAAGAACAGAAAATGTTCCTTACGTTTCATATATTTATCAGAAACGTTATATTAGCATGTAAAAAAAACTTTCCTCGCATATATGAAGTTATCATATTAAAAATAACGAATGGTAGTAATACGTTATTTGTGATAGTCGTTCAATTTGCTGTTTTAAATGCAGTGTAACAAGACGATATTTTATAAGGCAACCCTTAAGTTAACCACATTACGTATTTAAGAATCGATCTACTTAATTATCTACAACTATAAGACATATAATAAAAAATATCGTTTTTATAATGACTACACCTAAAGCTTTTCGACTAGCATTAGTCTATTAGTTGTACAGAGTAGTGTAGAAGGAGACGGTATGTGAACAACTTATTTTCGTTTATATGTGTAACACCATTACAGAGTTTACATTACACTGTTATAGAATGTAACCAACTAAACTGTAATGGCAAAAAAACAGATCTTGTCAAAAAATAGAAGCTTGCTTTATTTTACACGTGTTTCTTCCTAAGTCTTCACTGAGAAAATGCACGTGACTTGGGTGATAGCTCGTTTTGACATACATATTTGAACACTATATAGTAAAAAAATAAAATATTGATTTTCCATGAAGAACCTAGAAGCAGGCGGTGGGTTATTGATTACAGTGCATGCATGTGTGCGTACTTTAGCTGCAACTTCCAGGAACAAGTGCTCAGTGGAACGTTGTAAAACTACTACACTGCGCACATCACGTGATTTTGAGCCTTCAGTTCATTGAAATTCCTTTTCAGGATACGTACACTGAACGTTTGAAATATGATCGTAATAAAAACAGAATTAATTTTTCAATAAATGCTTATAAAATACTTTATTATTTGTTTGAACTGTGAACGATCAAGATTAATCTGGAAAAAGAGTGTTATAATTTTACACAATAAACATTTGATTCAAAGATTGTCCTTCTGTGTTTTTGTTATACATACACTTATAAAAATGCTTCTTAAGTCCCATAGATGTAAGAACGTTTTCGATGTTAATATAAGAAGTGTATCTGAAAACAAATGTTTGTCTATAGTTAAGAAGATTAAAAGAAAAGAGTCAAAATCCAATTTAAAATAATCTCAAGTATACTCTTTACTTTTCACAATTAATTCTTACTCTTCAAACGTGGCTTAAATTCTATAAGTAATTGTAAAAGTTTAAATACTCGAAATAATCCAATTGAACATTTTATATTTATGAGCAAATTTAACGTGTGGTGTAAAA
This sequence comes from Carcinoscorpius rotundicauda, assembly GCA_011833715.1. Classification (NCBI taxonomy): domain Eukaryota; kingdom Metazoa; phylum Arthropoda; class Merostomata; order Xiphosura; family Limulidae; genus Carcinoscorpius; species Carcinoscorpius rotundicauda. The sequence continues at coordinate 86,595,738 of CM022397.1, forward strand.
TTGCATTTTTGCTTAATTGTGTTTAGTTTTCTTACAGAGAAATAGGCCCAGCATGGATTAAGGCGTTCGACTAGTAATACCAAGGTCGAGGTTTTAAATCCCCGTCGCACCCAACATGCTTGTCCTTTCAGCCGTGGGAGAGTTGTAGTGTCACAGTCAATCCCAAAATTCGTTGGTAAAAGAGTAGCCCAAGAGTTGGCGGTGGGTGGTGATGACTAGCTGCCCTCCCTCTAGTCTTACACTTCTAAATTAGGGATAGCTAGCACAGATAACCCTCGAGTAGCTTTGCGAGAAATTCAAAAAAACAAACTTACAGAAAGGTGTAAACAACGAAAGTAGGCAAAAAAAAACAAAACAAGGAAAGAACAAAATGCACACCAGGGGTGACTTTTTACACTTTTATTACATCTGTAAACGCCTGTCCATGTAGTGGTACTTGTAATTTAATAGTCATTAATCATTAGTTGTTCCTTGGAACATAACACCGTGTTTGTATTTTTTTTTAAAATTCAGTTAAATTTAACTTCCCTCTTCATGTTGGTGTAAGCAATTTTTCTTTGACAATGTTGTATAACAGGTGAATTACAATGTGCAGTTGCTTCTTAGATAAACATAAACAAATCTATATAAAGGAAGATAAATTTAAATAAAAATAAACTCAAATAAACGTGGACAATTGTAGGTAAACATAAATAAAAGTATATAAAGAAATATAAACGTAGATAACAAATAGGCATAGCCTAACACAAATAAATATAAAATAGATAAATTTCATAAACATATACAAAAACTAACCTGAATAAAATGAAATAACATTGCTTTATGTAAGTGTCGTTTAATTACTCAGCTAAGTAAAAGAAAAAAGAAAGTCAGACAAAGCAGCTGCTTCTATGTGAAATGAAGTATATCTAAACTCTATAAAATAAATTAAAAGTAGATAAAACTATCTCTTGTATTTGTGTTTTAATAGCAGTCTGTTTTATTTAAATACGTTCTCACTGTTTAGTGGCCCCCCAGTGGCTCAGCGGTATGTCTGCGGACTTACACGCTAAAATCCGGGTTTCGATACCCTTGGTGGGCAGAGCACAGATAGCCCGTTGTGTAGCTTTGTGCTTAATTAAAAAACAAACAAAAAAACACTGTTTAGTCTTCACGTTCAGTCAAAGATAACCAATGACTGTCATTTCCAGGAACTGTAATCAAATCTGTCTTTACAAGTTCATTATTCATGCAATGTTTGATGTCTAATTTTATATTATTCTTACATCCTATCTTTTATTATTTTTTATATTCGGTTTTGAGTCAACCAAAAGTTAACACATCGTTTAACTAACTCATATTACTATGCCACTTCATAGATTATCTTTTATTTTGTTCTGTGTTTTATTGAATATCACGTTTAAAGTGAAATTTTATAAGTATTTTAAAATAATTAACCAAATTTGAAAATATCACAATCAACATTCATGAGTCGGTTACAAATAGAAAAGAAAGGTGTAATAGGAAACTGTCATTCTCTGATAAATTTATTTTTCCCTTTTCTTTGGGTAATTGTGGTAATGTAAATCGAAGTAAACCTACATAGTTCTTATGTTATTCAAGTTCCAACAGCTAAAATACTAAATACTGAAATCTTGCAGGCATAATGTCACAGAAACTAAGAATGTACAATATCCCACTTTATTCATGTGATAAATGTGGGCTTTAAACCAAGATATATAGGTATAGCTTTTGCCTTTGTAATTCTTAGAAGATCAGTAACAACGATTATGAGAAATGTGTGCTAATTTACCTAGGTTTGTTCTGCATCCAGTCTTAAAATATTATTTAAACCGCTTGACCTTTTCCTGTCCGTTCTCTTTCTGGGGCCTGGCATGGCCTAGCGCGTTAAGGCGTGCGCTTCGTTATCTGAGGGTTGCGGGTTCGCGCCAAACATGCTCGCCCTCCCAGTCGTGGGGGCATTATAATGTGACGGTCAATCCCACTTTTCGTTGGTAAAAGAGTAGCCCAAGAGTTGGCGGTGGGTGGTGATGACTAGCTGCCTTCCCTCTAGTCTTACACTGCTAAATTAGGGACGGCCAGCACAGATAGCCCTCGAGTAGCTCTGTGCGAAATTCCAAAACAAACAAACAAACCGTTCTCTTTCTAATTAGAAAGATCGTCTTAATCATAAGTCATTCAGGATTCCAGCCGTTTGTAAAAAAAAGCTACAATATTATATTTGTTTTACAATTTAATCGTAAAGGGTATAAAGAATTTCAAAGTGTGTTTCTTCTTGAATATTAGCATAAGTAAAACTCATCGATGACTTGGATATTTTAATAATTATTGGTTGAATTCGTTATGTTTGTATTATGTTTCATTGCTTCCTCGCATCTCGCGTGAAATTATCCCAATATAAAATCAATAATGCTATTAAAAACAAGAGTGGAGTAACTTAATTTTCTTTATCATACTTACACATAGTCATTGTTGGTTATCCTACATCTTTTATGTTGTATTATGCTCAATTATAGTAATTTTCATGGAAGTACACTTTACAGTATGAAGATAGGCAGAATTCCACTTGAACGGTTTTAAAGAACGTGCTGGTAGAATGTGAATAAAGCTATTGGGTTCAACGTGAATTAAATATGTGGTAGAAAAACGATAAACACGTTTATTTTATGTTGATAAAATTATGCAGTAAAATGCGTGTATTATGAGAAAATGTTTCAAATAAAACTATTAATGCCTATTTAGTCGCCTGGGTTAGAAACAGTAAAAGGTTTTCATATACATTGTTTTACTACTTTATTATACGTGGAACATTCTAAAACTCCATTAGGACAAACGTTTGTTCCTGGAAGAAGAAAGCAAAACAAATACACGCACATTACATATACATACTGGTTTGACCCAAATATAAGAACTCCCTTTGGATGAGTGAGACCAGTTTGTGCAAAGAAACTATTTACATGTTAGAGAATGAAAACTACGAGGGATCTGTAACTATTCATCTGAAATCTTATGCAATCGTTATTCTTTAATAGGAAAGGAAAGCTGAAAGACATATGAGGCTTCAAACGAGGAATGATTTCTGAGTCTTAGTTGGCGGGTGCTTGACTTGCGAGGATAATCGAGTTGATCGATAAATAAAGAACACAGTTTCTAAAATTCATGCTTATTACATCACAAAACTCGTCAATAAGGAATATTGTAAGATAAAACACAATCAAATGGAATAAAAATCAAATACAAAAAAATTATTTTGGACAAAATTCATTTTACGTGAAATGACAGATAACTTTAATTAATAGTCCATGATCATCCATTTCTACCAGGGCAAAAAATACATCAAAACTGCATAAAATTAGCTATTGCTAATCGTACTCTTCACATAAACCACTTTTCTTAACCGTCAGTAAAAAAGAAATATCTCTAGAACTGCCTAAATAGGCAGGAATAAACCATTGTATAAATGTAATGTGGTGAAATGAATCGCAAGTCATTTCGGCCTTCATTAGTGGTAGATTTAGAGTACGGCAACAACCCAGTACAATAATAGATCTATCCTGGGTAATTTCCACTGCACATAGGTTCCGTGTTATTCTGAAATAATTGTAGGATTAAAAGGTGATAGCAATCCAGTAATGTCTTGGATCCACCCTACATAGTCTTCAGTGTTCAAAATTCTAGATTTTTTGGCACTGATGAAAGTTTTTGAATGTGACGACAAGTGAATAGAATTCTGGATCCCTCCCTAGTCTTAACTCCACAAGCTTCTGGTAGGGGTACAATGTTTTGAGGTTTATTTACCTGGGGTGAGGTAGTTTCCATATCTATCTTAATGTATTTTCTCTGTTTTGGATGTTTGACACCCTAGCTGCTCAGGTACACCAACAGTGCCTAAGCTCACCACCATCCATATAGATAAAATCTTCCATAACTGGTAAATCGGTCAGGGTATAAACTTTGGTGAACTACCCTGAAATGATCTAAATTTTATTTAGGATCTATGGGACGTTTCAAAATAAATTGTTATTCTGTCTGAGTTTCAGGAAAAAAATGATTAAAGAATATCAAAGATTAAATATGATATGTTCTAAACATTGGTCTTGTGAACGTCCAGGCGGTAATCTAATGGCTTGACACATTATTAGGTTGAAGTTTCTAATATTTTTGTCAGTGAATATACAAACCAGATTTCTTTAATTTCACTTCAAAATTTCTGGTTATTAAAACAGTACTGTTGTTCTTTTAAGAAAACCTGTAATTATGATATTTATATACATTTAAAATAATATATTGTAACTTGAAATAAGCACACGTGTAAACAAACCAGTACTATACATACTTATGGGACATAACTCTTCAAAATTTTACGTAATTGCATAATATTTCTTATTTTAGAAGTTTGTTGATAAAAGGTAAATGATATTGGCGTGAAGAATATTGTAGAAACTTGTTTGAAATACTGGAACTGGGTCACCATTAAAGACGTGTAATAGAATTTTGTCTTTTAGGTTTGATTCATACTCTTAAAAAGTTAGTCCCATAAAGACAAATAACAAACTTTTAAAAATAACACGAAAGTTCCATGTAGCACAGGAAATAGGATTGAGAACAAACAAACGTATCGATGAGTAATTATCATGTTTGTTACATGACACATCTGCTCCAATGAGCAGGCAGTTTAACAGGCGTAGCGATATATGTTTATAGCCAGAACTCCATTAGTGTTTCAAAGAATTTAGTTTAGTTTGGTTGTTACTGTTTTTCAATCAATAACATTTCGCAAAAGAGAAACAAATGTATCAGAATTTATTGAATATTTAAACGCCTATTCTAATGAAAATTAGTCGAATATTTCTGTCAACATTTTTATGTCAAAAGATCAACAGATAACAATATATCATTACGAGTTAATCTTCTAGTTTATTATTTTTTTACTCTTCTGTTTTTGTAATTAGTTACTTAATGTAGAAATATAGCATTTTTTATTATTATTCCTGTCATCTTAAACCGATATAATGTTTTAATTTATTGCTCACCAATTACTGAGCAAAAACCAATTAATCACTTCAGTTGTAGAGGACTGGTATATGATAATTAAAGGCAAGTGTTCAATTTTATTTTTAAGTCATATGATAAATCACTTATTATGTTGAAACTAAAGGCATGGGTTAAGGGCGTCTCAGTCTTCTTCTCTTACATATTATTTCAGTCTAAACGTATATGTTATATCAAATATAATGAATTATATCTGTTATAAAACTGCCCATAAGTTTATTTATTTATCCAACCTAAATGTTCTTATAATTTAGTAATTATTCACTACTTAATTTCACTTAGACTTTTTATGCTATGTTTTTTCCTACGAATTATTTCTATAAATACAATCATTCTGTTCATTAGTGTTTTAATATCATAATATGATAAGTTGTCTTGTAACTGGGTTGGTACTTCAAGCCTTAGAAAGAAAGAAAGAGCTGTACCATTTAGTGTTTTCATATACAACTGGAGAAAAAGAAAATTCCTCCGTTTGCTTATTTTTTATAAGACAAAGTAAATCTAGAAGAAATTGACTTGTTTCTTAGGGCACGACTATTTATTACTTGGATATTCTCTGAAAGCTACACGACGTTGCTTGTGCTTGTCCTAACTTTTAACTGGTAGGCTAAATGGAAGACAGTAGCACAGATTACCAAATTTTGAATTAACACTAATCGAATCTTACTCTTATTACTCATCCACAACTTAAAGGGTAGGGTGAGGTGATGCAGAAAGGGATGCGAACCATAACAAATTTAATTCACATCTTGGCTCGTTAATAACTAGACCATGCCCAAATTTAAATGCCCAACTAGCTCAATATTTTATAATAGTTGATTGATTTTATATAAGAATATCGCCATATTTAAAGAAATGCATACTACACGTAGCGTACGTAAGTAGTAAATAATGTTTGTTTTTAGTTTAAAACTATACATTCTGCCAATTTTACATTTTATTTATTGTTTTTTGCAGACTGGTAATGGAACAACTCTTTAATTACTAAATTAAACCTAAGTCGAATGAAAGCTAAATCAAACAAGCAGACAAAACAGAAGGCCAGTCTACAAACTTCAGTATTTTTAATTTTTCCTATATAGTTTGCTGACGTACTCAGACAAATAGCTGTAGTTAATTCACACCACTTTTGATTGTAAGTAATGGCTAAATTATGTCGTTCTTTCATCTTTCGCAGTCTTTTGTCTTTGCAAGCAGTTTCATATTTCGATATCCAACCGACAGTTAATCAACATGATTAGAGCTTACTGCAGTTTCTTATAACAGATACAATTTCACTTTCTTCCCATTTGCTCTCTTAAAATAAAATATCTTAAATATATAACATAATCTCAGCCACCATTAATTCTTAATTAACTCAATTTTCAAGTCAGTTCATTATTTCAGTTATAACAGTTTCTTAGTTACTGAAAAATAAGTAAAGTAATTTCTCAAACATTTCGTCCTTTCCTTATTTTTAAAAATATATTATAATGACGATATTTTCTCAATTAACGTATCATTTCAAATGGCACAGGTTTTTTGTCACCGTATTTAATTGGTTAATACAGATTCTTTGACATTGAGTTATTTTAGTTAGTACGGTATATTAGCTATCAATCTCTTCGTTGATTCAGTTCCCTTGTCAACATAATAAATATTTCACATAGCTAATTGTTTTAGTCACTATAACTTCTTGATTAACGTAGTTTTCTATTATATTACTTTATTAAAATTACTGCCCTTTGCTAGTACAGCTGTAAGTCTACGGATTTACAATGCTAAAATCGGGGGGGGGTCTATTTTCCTTGGTGTGCTCAGTAGATAGCCCGATATGGCTTTACTATGAAAAAAAAATACACTCACACGCACATATTTCTTATTTAATTAATTAATATCGTAGTCTAGTTAGTCACAATAACTTCAGAATTAATTCATTTTCCTAGTTAATAAATTTTAAAGTTAAAACATTTTCTTAGTCGCCGTAATTTCTTCGTGGTCAAACTCCTAATCATTGCATTATCTATTTTTTTTTATAATATCGTATTTAGCATAATTTTAACTAACTCAGGTTTCACCCAACGCTTTATTTTATTTTTAATAGTGCAGTTTGTCAGTCACCATAATTTCTTTTTATCAACTCGTTTTTACAGAAAACGCATTATAGTGGTCAACACGATTTTATATTCAGTATAATATAATTTTATATTTAACATAGTTGCTGCATTATTTTGTTAACACAATTCTTTTCACCATGACATCTTGATGAACTCAGTTTTATCAACGATGCATTATTTTATTTAACCCGTTATATTACCTACCTTCTTAAATAATTACTCCTCGCAATAAATGCATTGTCTCATATGCTACAACTTCTAAGTCACAGAAACTTATTTATTAACCCAGTTTGCTAGTGACCTATTTATTTCACTTTGCAAATTTCATAATCATAATATTTTTAATAATTCAGTTTCCTTTCAGTGCACTATTATTTTTGTCATAGTGTCTTAATTTTGGTTTTCTAGTAAGCACAAAATACAGAGAGTACAAAAACCCTGAAATTTACTATTGAACAATAAGGGATATTTACGAGCAAACATAATTACTTGATTAACTCATTTGAGTTAGAATATTTTTTTAGATACTGTGATTTTTACTAACTCAGTATAGTTAGTACATTGTATAGCTAAATTTTTTATTAATTAAATTATATCACCCAGCACACTTTTCTGGTATTATTTCCAGTCACTGTAATTTCTAGATTAACTAATTTTCTATTTAATGAATTATTTTAATTAGCACACTTTCTTAATCACCATAAGTAGTTGATTAATACAATTTCATCTCAGTGCATTATTTTATTCACCACATTTTGATTAGCTTAATTTCCTAGACAATTCATTATTTGAGTTTCTACAATTTTTATTCACTGTAACTGATTGCATAAATTCAGTTTCCTACTCACTCGTAACAACTTCTTAATCACAAGAATTTGTCTATTAAGTCAGTTTGTAATCTCTTCTTTAATACCATTATCATACTGCAATAGGCACAAACATTTATTGATTAACTCAACTTCACTAAATTCATCATAGCAGTTACCACACTTACAGAACCACAATGTTTCTATCTATTATAACTTCTTCATTCTATCAGGTTCTGCTTAAATCATTATTTTAGTTACCACAGTTTTAGTCACCATGACTTCTAGAGTTACTCAGTTTAGTTTTCAGTATATTATTTGAGTTAATGCACTTCTCAATCAAGATTTATTGATTATCTCAAGTTTATAATATATACATTATTTGATTTAGTACGGTTTCCTGGTCGCCATAGCTTCTTAATAAACTCAATTTGCTATTCAGTACATACAAACTATCACTTAGCTCAGTTTCCTAGTAATTACATTAAGGGAGCGAAATTTCTACGTTGTTATTATTTATTTATTATATTTTTATAGTGCAATTTCAATTAGTACATTTCTTGGTCATCGAAATATCTTGATTTGAATAGTTTTTTTTCTGTATTACATTCAGTAATCATAGTTTCTTAATAGCTATAGTTTGTAGTTTTTAGTGCAATAGTTTAGTTATTCATAGTTGCTTAGCTATGAAATTTTTTTCATTAATTTAATTTTTTTTTGAGTTACAGATTTTCTCTGTCAATACAGTTTCCACTTATAACATTATTACAGTTAGTACAATTACTGGGACACCTCAGTTATTTGATAAATTCAGTTTTTCGTTCACTTCAGCATTTCACTTTGTAAAAAATGTCCTAATTTACTCAGTCTCACAAATTGCATTAATTAACCTAACAAATGACTTAATGACCATAGTTTCCCGATTAATCCAGCTTTTTTGAAAATCCATTAATTTAGTTGGCGTATGTTCTCATTCACCATTATTTCCTAATTAATTCAGTTTCCTTGTCTCTGAAACATTTCACATAGCATGGTTTCATAGCGACCATAATTTGTTAGTTATTGTAGTTTCATTGTAAATATGCTTTTCTATGAACACGATTTCTCTGTTGCCATAATATTTTGATTATCTCTGCCACTCTTTTATTCAGTTCATTATTTTATTCACCACAATTGCTTAATCACTACGGTTGCCCGATTAACTTAATTTCCTAGTAAATGTATTGTTTCATTTAGCACAGTTTCTGATTCGCAATCGTTTCTTGATTAGCTAAATTTCCTAAAAATTGTATTGTTTACGTTAACACAATTTCTGAGTCACAATGATTAACTAAGTTTCATAATCACTGTATTACGTCAGTTAGTACAATTCATTGGTCAAAATAATTTCTCGATTAGCTGAATTTTCAATTTACTGAATTCATCAGCTCCCACAGTTTTCTAATCACAATATTTTCTCGACTATGTGAGTTTACTAACTATTGTATTGCATCAACTAGTACAGTTTCTTAGCATCTTATAATTTTTATTAACTGAATTTCTACTAATTTCATTGCACTATTACAGTTAACACAATTTTTATTCGCTATGATTTCTTGATTAATTCACTGTTAAAACATCTTTGTTTTAAGACATTTTAGTTGTGCCCCCCGCTAGTACAATGAAAAGTCTACGGATTTACAATGCTAAAATCAGCGGTTCGATTACCCTCGCTGGGCACAGGAGATAGCCCGATGTGGCTTTGTTATAAGAAAAACACGCACATTTTAGTTGCCAATGTTCCTTAATAACTAGCAATGAAGTTACGATTTATTAATTATCCCGATTTATAATTTACTACTTTTTTGAGTTACAACAATCCGTTATCGGTCACAGTGTCATTTAATTACTATAATTTCTTTGTCAGAACTTTGTTTTGGTTACTACACAGTTAACAAAAGAGCTTTCGTGTGTTTAACTGTTTGTTTTGAATTTCGCACAAAGCTATTCGAAGGATATCTGTGCTAGCCGTCCCTAATTTAGCAGTGTAAGACTAGAGGGAAGGCAACTAGTCATCACCACCTACCGCAAACTCTTGGGCTGCTCTTTTACGCAACGAATAGTGGGATTGACCGTCACATTATAACGCCTCCACGGCTGAAAGGGCGAGCATATTTGGCGCGACGGGGATGCGAACCCGCGCCCATCAGATTACGTGTCGCACGCCTTAACACGCTTGGCCATGCCGGGCCCCGTGTGTTTAATAATTTAAAATTTATGTTCATACGAAATTCTATAAATTATCAATTTTTGTGATTTATATATTTACTTTTCAATACATTATATACATATATATATAAACTTTCATAGTTCAGCACCTTTTGTACAAATAAAAATACATTGTTGTATCGATTTCCTTTTGAAAGTCAGTTCCTAACTAATATGGGGCCCGGTATGGCCAGGTGGGCTAAGGCATGCGTCTCGTAATCTGAGGGTCGCGGTTTCGCCTCCCCATCGCGCCAAACATCCTCGCCCTTTCAGCCGTGGGGACGTTATAATGTGATGAACAATCCCACTATTCGTAGATAAAAGAGTAGCCCAGAAGTTGGTGGTTGGTGGTGATGAGTAGCTGCCTTCTCTCTAATCTTACACTGCTGAATTAGGGACGGCTAGCGCTGATAGCTCTCGAGTAGTTTAGCGCGAATTTCAAAAACAAACAAAAAACAAATCATAATTAATAATTATTACTAATAGCTTTACCACGAATTTTTGTCATGATTTCTAAAATTCGTGTTCTTAACAAAAATAGATAGGATTGCAAAACGTATGTACGCAATTATAATTTAATCATAATAGATGTAAGTAAAACTCTAAACATCGTTATTTGTTTTCAGTATTCCAAACTTGTAGCCCGAAAGATTAGATTTTAAAGTAAAATTAATTCTGGAATTATCTATGATAAGTTTTTTTATATGCAAAATCGGCTCGTTTGGGTTTAGAAAATATTTTACGTGGAAGAGCGAAAACGTTTCGACCTTCTTCGGTCATCGTCAGGTTCACAAAGAAAGAGGTAACTGACCGGAAGCTGACCACATGTTTGGAAGGGGTTGTGTAACTGAGTGTCGCAATGTAGAGGGCGGGGTTAGATGTTTGAACATATAATTTTATCTATAATATTAATATAGGTATAATGGCGTTCCTTTATATTAGTTTATTTTGGGTTTAAGTTGTTGTATAATTAAGGCTTTTTTAATTTTGCGTTTGTTTATGTTTGTTTCTTTATTTAGTATTTTACTGTTTTCTATGGTTATGTTGTGTTTATTTGACTTACAGTGTTCGAAAACGTGTGAAGGTGATTTTTTATGTTCTTTGAATCTGGTTTCCATTTTTCTACTTGTTTCTCCGATATAAAAGTCGTAGCAGTTATTACATTGTATTTTATAAATAATGTTGGTGTGCTGTTTGTCAGTGTAGTTCTTACATAGTATAGACCTTAGTTTTGTGCCTGGTTTTTGAATAAATTTAGTATTAACTGGAATGTCATATTTTGTTACTAGTTTTTGCCAAATGTTGGTTACTTGTTTGCTGATGTCAGGAATATATAGTATACAGCAGTATATGGTTTCGTGATTTTTTTATTCGTGAGATATATTTACTTTTGTTGGTTGATTTTGCTTTCTGTCTAGGTGTGTGCGTATAATGTTTTCTACGGTTTGTGGAGGTAACTTATTGATGTGGGTTTCTCGACATCACTGATAACTATGATAAGTGTTTTCTTTTGTTAAGAACAATGATTTATCTATTCTCTGCCCATCGAGGTTCGATTTTTTTGTGTATATTCATTAAAAACTTTCTTGTTTCAATAATTAAACTTCCTTGAATGACGCCATATTGTTTACATGGTAGCTGAGAGTTATTACGGTAGAAATATTTGATGGCGAAATTCAACTACCATAATGAAACTATAACTGTACTTTTACAATTGGCTATCATACCCCACAATTCATCTGATTTTATTTGTGTTCTACAAATTTTCGCTTAAATCATATAAATGCCAAACTACTATTATTGTATTATCTTGCTGACAAGGAACTTAAATTGTTTAAAACTGTTTTGTTTACGTTCAAGTGATAGTTGTTAGTTTCCTTTAATTCTTCCAGCAAGACGGTTTTGACACACAGCGAATGCATATTGATTCTATAATTGAAAAGAGTTATAACAAACGAAGGAGTTTGGAAATACGTGGTATCTCTGCTTTCCTTCCAGTCACCTAGACTTTTCTGAAATCCTGACATATATGGTATCCGTACTTTTCTTCAGTAACCTAGGCATACTCTGAAACCCTGAAATATATGGTATCCCTACTTTCCATCTAGTAAACTAGGCATTTCTGAAACCCTGATATATATAGTATTTCTACTTTTCTTCCATTAACCTAGGCATACTCTGAAACCCTGAAATATGTGGTATCCCTACTTTCCCTCTAGTAACCTAGACATTTCTGAAATCCTGATATATATGGTATCCATATTTTCCTTCCAGTATCCTAGACATGTCTGAAACCCTGATATATATGGTGTCCATACTTTCCTTCCAGTAACCTAGGCATGTCTGAAACCTTGAAATATGTGGTATCTCTACTTTCCTTTTAGTAAACTAGGCATTTCTGAAACCCTGATATAAGTGACTTACATACTTTCCTTCCAGTAACCTAGGCATTTCTGAAACCCTGTCGCATTATTTTATTAATAAGATATTATATCTTTCTGTAGTCTCTTCAAGTAAGATTGTGTGTTTTAAATGAACGATAACGTTACGAAACATTGAATTTTTTAATGATTTTGGTTCTAATATTTTTGTGAAATTATCAAACATTTGATCGTTTGACTACTGGTATAATCACAGCAGATATTCGTTTCAGGATAGCAGTTTACTACACAAGTAACGCCGCCTGTTGGCTTATGTTGTTTTTTCTAAAGGATTTGAATTATTATATTTTTTTAATCAAACATGTGGCAAATGATCAATAAGATCTAACTTTTAAAGCGGAAAGAAAAAAGTATAAAGAAACGTAGCGAAATAAATAAAATGTTATTTCTTAATAAACAGTATAAGTGGTTTACCTATTGGAAAACAGGAAAATAATTTGTTTAACTTCTGTAAAATATATTGTTGGTAATTCCATGAACAAACTACAGAAAAACCACGTTTAAAGGCTAGCTGAGAGTTTCTACTTCAAACGCAAAATTTGTCTAAGCTATACAGTAGAAAATGAAGGGAGTTGAAACCGCGAGCAATAAAATTTTGAGGTAAGTACTGAATGGCGAAGTACAGTTAAGTATAATATTTATTATCTTTTGTTTAACCGGTGTTCTTTAAAACGGGTTATACAATGCTTTGTATAACTATTTGGGCTACACGCTGCTTTGTATAACTATTTGGGCTATACAATGGTCTATATAACTATTTGGGCTGTACAATGCTCTATATAACTACTTGGGCTATACGATGCTAATATATAACTATTTGAGCTATACAATGCTTTGTATAACTATTGGGGCTATACAATGCTCTATATAACTACTTTTTTATTACTCACTCTTCCAGGAAATATTTTAAAATTTTCTTTACGTATATCACTTACAACGGCAGCCACAAGTCTCCTTGCAGTACTAAAATATCATACTGACTCATCATAGAAATTATCTATGCATGTGTCTCACACTTTATACGTCTCTATTAATAGTACAAGTGCAGTGCGAATACAATTTATAAATCTCAGCCAATAATATCGATTGGCTACTGCATGATTAACGTTTCAGCCAATAATATCGAGCTACCGAAGTATATAAAGATTTCAACTAAATATCTCGCTGCGCTTTGAATTACTCATATTTGGTAATGAAATATCTCGCTGCACTGCTAAGAAAGATATTTTAGCCAATAAACTCTGTGTATTATTGAAATAGTAAGGCGTCTTACCCAATGATTTCCATGTACCATGTAAATAGTTTCATGTCATAGTCAATGATGATCAGTGATTACGAGAAAACCCATTTGTAGAGAAAAATATAAAAAACTGCTGGTTTGGATTGAGAAAATTTTTATGTAGAGGAGCGAACAATCACGTTGTTCACTTCTCTACATAAAAATTTTCTCAATCCAAACAAGCCGTTTTTACATATATATAGTCAATGATGCATTTTTCTTGTATTGAGATAGAAATATGACATAGCTAATTATTGTAAAACCAGATCCTAGAATTTCGAACGTTTTCGTTCAGCCAGTAAGACAGCTTTTACCAGCAACTTAATTACCATAATCTAAATAATATATGAAAACTAACACTAAGCATTTTTAAGAGATGAATAAAAAATAAGAACAAATTATTTAAAACCTGAAGAAGAAGAAGAAGGCTGTAAGTTCAAAAGTTAATTTATGCACGTTTAGTAGTTCATAATATGGATCGCACAGGAATTTGCTCAAAGTTCTACAAAAACATTTGGGCAAAAATCACCTTAAAAACAAACTTATTCTTCAAACAACACTCAAAATCTTCATTTTCAACAGTTAGGGCTACTCAAAATTTTATAATAAGGAAAATATGTAATATCACGACTGTTAGCTGTTAGACAAAATCAAAATTTGCCCACTTTTTATATTAGTATTATGAATATTAATTGTTCACAAGTCTTCAAAAAAATATACTGAATAGTTTGCACCAAAACCTAATCAAACGTGCTGTATAAAACGCTGTAAGTATCCATGACATATTTAAGAGGTAATTATATTTTATTGAAACTTGATTCAGTTTGATGTAAATACATAATAGATGCGATATTGTTGTCAACGGTGGTTTTTTTACTCAAGGCGTGTTCAAAACATGTTTACATGATACCTCAGGCATAAAGCCATCTGGCTCAGTAAATACTTGCTTCAGAAAACACGTAGCTTTGTTTAAAGTGATGTTTTAGATAAGTACTGTAGACATAGAGTCAAAATAGGGATGTGTAGCTTGAGAAATGTATGAAGACACTATTTCCAATCTTGTCTGGGTCCTTACTTGTAGGCTTGAAAACATATATAGTGTTTGCACTTTTATTCAACTTGTTTTCGTACTTTGTTTGACGATGCCTGTTACTCTTTTTTAATTTGACAATTCTAACTAATCTTCTTTTATTAGATATGAGCTTGTGTTATATACCTGTATACATTGTTGCTGAAGTCATAAGCTATTTCGAATTATGATCACATTGTTTTTCATAAGCTTTGTAAGCTGAAATGGTTCAAAATACTATTACATTAGAAAAAAACAACAAAGCGTGGTGTTGTATTTTACATAATTAATAAAAATTGCAGGTTATACAACACCTAATGCTAATTATAACAATTGCGGGTTTTATGAAGGAGAGTTTTATTTACTAACTAAGTCTAACCTCAATCACTGAGTCAATCAATAATTCTTTTTTTTTAAGACATCGTTATTCGACTAATTGATGATATCGACAGAGTGAGCTTAAAGTAATATACAGTCACTTAAGTGTATTTCAAATTGATACTGACAGATAAGGATCTTCAAAGTAATTTTTTTTACTTCATAGTAAAAAACGAACACTAAGAAAACGCTTTAGGTTGGATATATAGAAATATTGATGAAATGTTCGATTAATTTTGTCACTTAATGCTAGTGAGATTTTGATTCTTATCAAGAATCTGAAGCAACGGAAAAATGGAGTGAGGAAAAAACTTTAGACGAGGAAGGAAAAAAGAAAAAGAAATTTGTTAATATAGTTTTTCCTCACAAAAGCTTGAAAATACAAAGCGCGTGTAAAATATGTAAAAAATATTGTAACCATTGCTTCAGTAAATCTGGCTGTAGGTATAATTATATTAATGGGCCTGGCATGGCCGAGCGCGTTAAGGCGTGCGCTCGTAATCCGAGGGTCGCGGGTTCGCGCCCGAGTCGCGCTAAACATGCTCGCCCTCCCAGCCGTGGGGGCGTATAAGTGACGGTCAATCCCACTATTCGTTGGTAAAAGAGTAGCCCAAGAGTTGGCGGTGGGTGGTGATGACTAGATGCCTTCCCTCTAGTCTTACACTGCTAAATTAGGGACGGCTAGCACAGATAGCCCTCGAGTAGCTTAGATATTTGGAATGTTTAAACTATTCTTAAGGATGGGTAAAGTGCTACAAACTGAGATTTTTTGGAGGAAAAGTGAAAATAGAATTAAAGGCAGAAAAATAGATTTGATTTTTGCAAATTCTCAGCTTTGCTTCGACAGAAAATGATTTCGCGTAAATAAGGTCGACAACAATTCATATCGAGTTTGGTTAGAAATAGCTATAATTTGTAGAGTTAAAATCATTATGTGTTAGTTCAACATTTTCATAGAAAAAACTGTTCTTTCAATTTCACAGAAAAGTTCAGCACATTAGACAAGAGCACAATCTAGGGACTACCTCATCGCCATCTACTGGTCTACCTCAGCATCAACAGCTTTGCCCCCAATGTCACGTGACGGTTTTAACAGCTGAAACAACTTCACAGTGTGTGGACTGCAAGATAGCAGCTTGTCGAAAATGTGGGACTTCACTGGCGGAAGGAGAGGGAAGGGTAGGAACTTACTTAGAATGCTGATTTTCAATTATATTTTGTCCATCAATTAAAATTATTAAATGATATCACAGCATACAACGAGAAACGAGAATGCTTCCGGTTTTCGTTATATTACTACAGAAAATCGCTATTAAAACCGCTTGCATTATGAATGATTCGTACTGCACATAGATGGTTTTTTTAACAGCCTGGTAACTCGTATTACGAGTTTCTGAAACACAAAATAATTCCTGCACATTAGGCTTTCTGCTGCGTCGACTGCGGGAAACTGAGCCCTGAACGTTAGCTTTGTAAATACGTAAAATTATCACTGTCGCAACAGGACTTTTGATATGGTAAGTAAAAATTATTTTAGATTCTTTGTTTGTTTGTTGAATTTCACGCAAAGCTACACGAGGGCTATTTGCGCCAGCCGTCCCTAATTTTGGAGTGTAAGACTGGAGGGAAGGCAGCTAGTCATCACCACCCAACGCCACCTCTTGGGCTACTATTTTACCAATGAATAGTGGGATTGACGGTACATTATAATGCCTGAAAGGACGAACGTGTTTGGTGCGACGGGGATTCGTACCGACGACCCTCCCATAGTAATTTATTTCAGATCTATTTTCGTTGTACATTTTACAGTGAATTTCGAAAAGATAACAGTAATTTACAATAGTGTAATTTGCAAGGAAAACATTTTAAAATTGGGTTTTCTTGAATTAAATTAAGTGGAAACGTGTGTATTTTTGTAAGTTTACAAAAAAAACCAATTCTTGGTTATATTTGTAGAAAATAAGGGACTGTTGCGTACGTTTTACAATTGTAATAATTTTTTTGGCGATGTTTGCACAAAGTTTCAGTATATCTGGATCATTCAATCATGTAATTCCATAGCATATAACAATACCCGCTCTTATTTTATGCAAATGTATTTAACACGCTTTACTTAGAAATTTTTTATAAAATGAACAGATCGACATTTTTACTGTATATCAACATGGCTTCACGAAATGAGATCAAAAAACAGTCAGACGCTAACTGAGCCCAAACAAACTCGGTGACAGTTATAACTGCGCCAAATAAATGAATATGGATCGTGTCACGAATAGGCTTTTAACGATATTGATGTAGAACACGAAACATTCGGTAACTGATGAGCAGGTTGATAACGTTGTTCAAATTACAAATTAATAACACACATGCCAAAAGTTCAACACTTTTCTTTCTTCTGTGCGTGTGTTTTGCTCATCCAACAAAGGTTTACTGAAAGTTGTGAAAATACTGTTTAAAGTCCCAACTATTTGCCAGCTTTGTTTTTTTGTTTGTTTTTAATTTCGCGTAAAGCTACACGAAAGCTATCTGCGCTAGCAGTCCCTAATTTTCCAGTGTAAGACTAGAGAAAACTCTTGCACTACCCTTTTACTAACGAATAGTGGGATTGATCGTCACATTATAACGCTCCAACTGCTAAAAGGGCCAGGGATTCGAACCCATGACCCTCAGGTTACGAATCGAGCATCTTAATCACCTGGCCATGCCAGGCCTCTTTGTCAGCTATCACACAAAAATGGAATAATATATACATACAAAGAATAGGCAAATTTTTGACTTTCATAATTATTATTCTCTTAGATGACTACTCCTTTTGATATAAAGCGAAAATTAATTGGTAGCTAATCGTAAATGTTTAATGTGCAATCATTGTTTATTCTTAACTAAATTTCCGAGAAGAGACTAACTACATGTAATGCAATTTACTTCAAGTTCTCCAAAGTTTGTAATTATGCAGATGCTAACATAATTGATATTTGAGGACATCAGAGTATCACATTAACACGTTGTTTCAACGACTTCACAGTAAACAGTTTTAACTACAACATTAAGATTACAGAGTTGGTTTTATTACCGGGATACTAGACATAATGTGTACATGCATATGCATTTCTTTGTTCATAGGTCATATAAACGTTTAGATAAGTATAGAGGCCTGGCATGGCCGAGCGCGTAAGGCGTGTGACTCGTAATTCGCGGGTTCGCGCCCACGTCGCGCTAAACATGCTCGCCCTCCCAGCCGTTGGGGTGTATAATATGACGGTCAATCCCACTATTCGTTGGTAAAAGAGTGGCCCAAGAGTTGGCGGTGGGTGGTGATGACTAGCTACCTTCCCTCCAGTCTTACACTGCTAAATTAGGGATGGCTAGCACAGATAGCCCTCGAGTAGCTTTGTGCGAAATTCAAAAAACAAACAAACAAACAAAAAGATAAGTATAGTTAAATAAAATTAAGTGATTGTAATTAGACGTTAGGATATCTGGCTGTACCTGAACTAATCTCGTGTAATTATCTTGAATCAAAGTAAAATGCTTCTTCCTATGCAGTCACTGTATTTAGTTTTATGTTTTGACTGAAGTGTGGAGAACAATTTGAAAATATTTAGTTGTTGAAATAACAGCAATTTTAACTGCTGCTCTTGGTCCTCTGTTTAGTGTATTTGGACTGTAAATCCGAGGGCTCAAAGTTTGAATTCGTTGCTGTGGAAACGTGTTCTGCAATTGAGTTTGCGTGCACTATAAGAGCAATGGTCATACCGCACTATTTATCAGTAAAGGGGTAGCCCTAGAGTGTGCAGTGGGTGTTGCTAGCTGACTGCGCCCTCTAGTTTATTAGTTCACAAATACGCACTGCCTGACGCAAGTGTCCCTTGTGTAGCTTTGCGGGAAAGCTCTAAACCTAAGAATTGCATGCAAGAACTGTGGAATCTCTGCATACAGTTTCACACTATTTTTATTTCCATAAAAAATGTTTTAATAGCGATTATGAATCAGACTCTTATATATGAAGCTCTTTACATTTTTAGTGCAAAGTATTTTTCCAATTACTTTAGCAACAGGTACAGAATATTTCATAGGTTAGGTAAAGTTAAGTATGATTAATGCTGGATTTCCGGTCGTTATTGAATACACTACAGACTAGTGTGCTTAGCTTCCATTAAGAATAATTAGGAGTCAATAAATAGGGTTAAATTTCATAAAGTAGGGATCTCTTCCATTACGTAAGGTTAACTTTCTTTAAGATTATTTGTGTCAGTAATAAAGAGAGCTTTATAAGTAAGTATGATTTCAGTTAATTCTCTTAGAGGCCTTCTTATGAAAAGTATAAAGGTTATTAACGTATGTGAAGTAAGCTTAAGACCTTACAGTCTTAGAATTAGTCATTATAGATAATTTAAGATTTCTAAATCATTAAAATATTATCTGCCAAAAATTTATCTTAAGCTTATTTGTCATCTATGAACGATATTGTAATTCATTTGAAACCTGTGTAGCTCTTAATTTTCATATTATTATCAGGCATTTATTAACAGATTATACAGACTTTAATATCTAAAGCTATGTGATAGAAAAGTGATAATTAGGTATGTTTTTATAAATGCTTAACATTCTTTGTGATTTTATAATTTAATAATAAGGATCCCCATTATATACATGAAAGGATAATATATCGGTCATTATCTCATTTCATTATTACTGTTCTCGTGGCTGCTCATAGGAAGACCTCACAACTTACAACACTAAAATTTAGGCTTCGATACTTACAACGAGAAGAGCACAGATACTCTATTGTACAGCTGAGGTCTTAATAATATAGAAACATTTCATTAGCAGCTCTTAATTACTCAGGTTAGTTTTGTTGGCCAACACAAACTAAAGTTTTTGTTTCAAGAACACATTCTATACGCCTGGTCACAGAGTACAAACAGCCTTTTTAATAACTTTGAGTATTGTGTTTCATTGTGCTTAACAATAACCAAAAGCAACCTTTAAAGAAAAACGTAATGAATTTAGATATTTCTTTTGTCAGTGATATACGAGGTTACAGGAAATCTCGCACTATTACACAGCATAAAAATTAGTTATAAAGACTGAAAAAACATTTCACATCATATGTATTCTAAAAAGGGTTAAAGATGATAACTTGAATTTAAAAATTATAAACACAATTCTATTGTACTGAAAACATATTAGAGTTAAAATTACTATAATAAGAATATTTTCGAAAAAAATCAATTCAAAAATACATAATTTTTCCGCAGTAAGACAGAAAAATAAATAAGTGGAAGAAACATTTCTTTGCAATATACATGTAGATGGAACATTATGTGCAAGAAAAATTACAACGGCGTTGTCACATTTGACTTAGATAATAACAGTCGCTTAACTTAACGCAAGAGATCAGTGATATATGTATGTCTGTTAACCTTTAATCAAAGCGTTGTGTGTGTGTTTTCATTTAGCAAAGCCACATCAGGCTATCTGCTGAGTCCACCAAGGGGAATCGAACGTCTGATTTTAGCTTTGTAAATCCATAGACTTACTGCTGTACCAACGGGGGACTCAAAGCGTTGTCCTTGACGAGTATCACTTGGATAAACGCTATTAATAAACTGCTCTAAGATAATAAGAATGATCTATAACACATGAAGTATCACACCTGCTAAGCTTCTTTTTGGTCGTTGTCTGGATAATTAATTATTAAACGTTTACATAGATTGTTACCTATTAGAAATGTCAATCAATTAATAATTTTTCATGAAATTTATTCATATCGTTTCATTAGAGATAATCAATCCAATTTATCACATCTGCTAATCTTTGCTCAAGTCCTAATCTCTGAGACATTTCACTTACATAACTCATGTCTGAGATATTTCATCCAGATCATAATTTGTACTTAATTATACTGTAATTTCTTTCAGACTTTAGCATACCTACTCACTTTCAAAGTTGTATCGAAGTTTGATACGACTTTTAATTTGTTTGAGTTATTATGTCTACTCAATTTCAATCTCACTCGTCAAGTAACTCAACCGATCAGACTGAACGATTGAGTCAATCAGTGTGAGCGGCTCATGTCGCTTTGGATGTCATATTTGACACACCGCTCGGTCATCCAAAATGAGTGCCATCAATAAAATCACCAGGTTAAAAACACTAAGGATGACTTTTATCATTCTGCATCGTTTACTTGACGAGAGCAAAAACGTGGTAATTCCAACAACAATTTTTACTATGAAAGTAGCAAAGAGTAGTACAATAAACATAAAGGAATCCATATTTCTTAGCCAAAGCAAAACGTTATTTGGATTTAAGTGGTCAGCTTAACTTACAGTGCGTTACAAGCGTGCGATAACATTCATTTAGTGGAAGTGCAAAACTTAATTTCTTTGTTTGAAATTAATACTTACCAAATCACTTTAAAATATAGATATGTAATCATATAAATATTCTACTCTTTTGCACAATCAGAAACAGACATGTTTAGATAAATCTCCAGGCGCTGCAAATAGTGGTTGATCTTCACTATTTGTAAACAAACGGCCATCTTGAAAAACTCCAAAATTATCCTATGTTCAACTCAATTCAAATCCCTTGCCCCCCCCAGTGGCTCAGCGGTATGTCTGCGGACTTGCACGCTAAAATCCGGGTTTCGATACCCGTGGTGGGCAGAACACAGATAGCCCATTGTGTAGCTTTGTGCTTAATTCAAAACAACAACAACAAATCCCTTGTCAACTTTTACGGAAACCACAACTAATACCAATCTTTACAGAGTTTTTATTATGCCTTTGTAATTTGAGAAATAATACGAAGTTTAATAATTATTACTTCAATTTGTAACTTAATTATTGTTTTAAAACAAAAGTAAAAGTAAACATAACTCGAAATAATTTCAGGTTTACTACTTTAATCACACACTGACTGCTTAGTTAAAGAAGTCTTAAACTCACAAAGTAATTTGTTTGAATTCTGTTGAGCAGCACGAGTTTGGAAAACACAAATACGGATGAAAATTTTGACTTCAACTTTAATTTTCATAAAGTTTGAATTTGTAAAAAATGAGTTACAAGAAAACCAATATTTGTGTTCAAAAGTTAATTTAAGTTCCCATTACTAATACTCGTGTTCGTGTGCCATTTACAAAAAAAAAAATAGTTTGACTGTGTTTTATTATTAATATAATAGTGGAAAAGAAATTTAAACCTAATCAGAAGGAAATTTGTTTGTACTGTGTGCAACACTAAAATTTTTCCAAATCGGTGAATAACAAAAACTATTCGCTTTAAAACATTGCCTGTTTAAATAAAGGGTTGCTGTAAGTGAGTCTGAGAGCATATCCGAAAAAAAAATGTTTTAACTTATTTCTTATAAATTTAATCATAAAGATAGGGCCTGGCGTGGCCGAGCGCGTTAAGGCGTGCGCTCCCGCGTCGCGCTGAACATGCTCGCCCTCCCAGCCGTGGGGGTGTATAATGTGACGGTCAATCCCACTATTCGTTGGTAAAAGAGTAGCCCAAGAGTTGGCGGTGGGTGGTGATGACTAGCTGCCTTCCCTCTAGTCTTACACTGCAAAATTAGGGACGGCTAGCACAGATAGCCCTCGAGTAGCTTTGTGCGAATTTCCAAAAACAAAAAAAGATAGTTGTTAGTAATTAGGTACAGAATTATATAATGTGTTATCTCTACTATGCCAACCACAGGTATCGAAACAGGAATTGTAGCGTTGTAAGTACGCAAACATATCAGTGTGCCACTAGGGAAATGTTCATTACGTCCTTTTCAAGAATGAATTAACGTTTTCTGTATCGAAAGTACCTTATTATTATCCGCTTGTTCATTTATTGAATAACTTTGTGTTGACACTAAGTCGGTAGCAAAGGTTAACAAAACAAAGACTGGGTTCCCAAATGACACGGCTCCTTTAAAGGCACGTCTTGTGTGACTGTAATGCGCTTTACACAATGATATCATAATCTTTATTATCAGATGAGGTCTCTAAAGTTTCATGTCGTTTACTGCTTTAAGCACAGTAACACATCCTTTTTCGTCTCTCTCTTGTTGTTGTTTTTTGGACATTTATCAAGTACGAAAAATCTTCTTTGAACGAAGACGAACAACGGGGTAATGGACGGAAAGCTCAACTATTTATGCAAAATCATCATAAAATCATCTTTCAACAAATTTCTGGTGGTGACATTTCAGTAAGATAGGCCTGCGAATTCAAGCGTCATAAAAACTGTTTTGGTTTCAATAACGGAATTTTCATTATTAAGCTATGCAAATTTTGAATATAATATTCTTTTTTTTTCTGAAATTTTTACCCTATTACTTTAATATATATATATATATAGTCATATAAATGTTTTACTATATTGGATAATCAGAAACAGTTTTCAAAAGTTAATGCTCGTGTGTTAATTGTGGTGAGCTTCCATTAAGCAGGATATCCATAATGAATGCCCCCAGTGGCACAATGGTATGTCTGTGGACTTACACATTAAAAACCGGGTTTAGATACATGTGGTGGGCAGAGCACAGATAGCCCATTGTGTAGTTTTGTGCTTAATTCTAAGCAAACAAACAAACCATATGGACCCCATTGGCTTTTCAAAAACATTATTTAAGTTTTTTATGCACCAAATTTGCTGTAGGTTCATGACTGCTGCTTATATGATCACTTAAAAATACCTGGTTTCAATAAATAGGGTTAACTTTTATAAAGCAGGGATCTGATATTAAGTAGGGTTAGCTTTCATTAAGTAAGGTTAGCTTTCCCTAAGATTATTTATGTCACTAATAAAGAGAATTTAAAAGAAGTATTAAGTCAGTTAATTCTCTTAGATACTTTCTTATGAAAAGTATAAAGGTTATTTACATATATGAAGTAAACCTTCAACTAACGTTATTCCTCGATTCGTAATCCAAGGGTCACAGGTTCGAATCACAGTCGCATCAAATATGCTCGTTCTTTCAGCCGTAAGGGCGATACAATGTGACTGTTAATCCCGCTATTCGTTGGTAAAAGAGTAACCCAAGAGTTAGCGATGGGTAGTGATGACTAGCTGCCTTCCTTCTAGTCTTACACTGCTAAATTAGAGACGGCTAACGCAGATAGCCCTGTAGCATTGTGCGTAATTCAAAAACAAACAAACCATACGGACGCCATTGGCTTTTCAACATGTTACATTATTTAAGCTTTTTATGCACCAAATTTGCTGTAGGTTCATGAGTGCTGCCTATACGATCAATAATACACTAATAATATTATGTGAGATGCACAACAAAATGAACAACAGTGCTAACAGTAATGCAATAAAGCTGATGGATACTCTGTATGTTAATCGATTTCAGTAAGTATTGTTTTCGATAAAGTTATAAAGTCACTGAGCATGTAGATCCCTCTAGTGGTAAATATTATATAAAGAAGTGGATAATTTTGAGGGTTCCAACCATTCGTAGTTATTTAAAATTATTAAATAATATTAAATTATTAATTCTGAGCTTTAGAACTATTGTAATGTAAAATAAAGGTGTAGGTTTCGCTAAGATATTATATTAGCAAAGATCCGCAAAATATGTGCGATCAATTAGTAGCTTTATGGTAAAATTATTTCTATTTGGGTTTAGTGGAATGAAACGTTAACACAATACCGGAATTAAAACAAATTATGTAAATTGTAAGGGACCATCTGCAGTCAGATTAATATCTTTTTTGTAATAGTACTTCTTTAAATACAGGATTTCTAGAATAATACAAAAGAATTCTAACCACAGATACCGTAAATCTACTTGCCTTAGATCTATCTTTAGTTAAGCCTTTATTAACTGCGATGTATATTCAATGAAGAGATAAATTAACACTGTAGCTTTGCTATGTTTTCTTTGCTTTATTTTAGTTAGATACAAATCTTACAGCACTTAATACTATCAATAAATAAACGTATAATGCTATTTTACGATCTAACATCATACATTTATGAAGTTTTTATATGCTTTTCTATATATATTTGTCATGCAACGATTCTACTAAAGTATATTTACATATTCCTTGTGTTTACATTCATTGAAATGAAATGCACGCATGTGCGCAATTAAATAGTAATGTGTGCGCGCGTGTCCGAACAGATAAAAATTGAGTATTAGTGTAATTTTGTTTGTTTGTTTGTTTTGGAAATTCGCACAAAGCTACTCGAGGGCTATCTGTGCTAGCCGTCCCTAATTTTGCAGTGTAAGACTAGAGGGAAGGCAGCTAGTCATCACCACTCACCGCCAACTCTTGGGCTACTCTTTTACCAACGAATAGTGGGATTGACTGTCACATTATACGCCCCCACGGCTGGGAGGGCGAGCATGTTTAGCGCGACGCGGGCGCGAACCCGCGACCCTCGGATTACGAGTGCACGCCTTAACGCGCTCGGCCATGCCAGGCCTATTAATGTAATAGATTTCTATTCAGTACTATAACGTTAGGTGTAAAATATCTGTTTTAAATCATAGTAAATTAAATAATTAACGTCTCTCTGCGAGTTCTCTAGTCTTAAATACGTGGCTATATCCATCAGTTGTAAAAGCTAGTAGTTTTTTGAGACCACCAGCTATTATTTCCTGTAGTTTTTGCAATACTTTCAAAGCTTTTACATATTATTTGGCTTCTGTGTAACAATATGACTTCTTAACCAGCATTTCCAGTGTCTAATTGGATTAACATTGTACGTAGAGCTAGTTTGTTTATAGCTTTTATATCTTCAGTTCCTCCTTTGTTCCCTAAATATCCCTTATTCAACAGGATTGCTACCCTGCCGAAATTCTAACCCACTGTTAACTAAGCGTTGTCTAGTGTAGTACATAACTATATTTTTATATTGCACTTCACATCACTATGAAACGTGATGATAGCTCACAGTCAGCAGAAAACATTCCCATCAACACGTCCCACTGTTTTGTTAATATATTCGTGCTTTACTTTCTCATTTTCACTTCTCTGCGCAAAAAAACTTCTTTTTAGCCTTTCCACAGTACATCCAGTCTTTTTTATCATCAGTTCAGTTCATAACTCGTTGTTCTTGAGTGCTTTCCTCTGCTTGTTTAAACACTTTATGTTCGGACATGAAATACTAGTTGTTTTCTACGATTTGTTTATTAAGGCTATTTTTTCAACTATCTCAAACCTGTTCTACCAACGATTCTTGCTCGAAAAATACATATATTTAATTCTTTTTTAGTCAGTTTAAATTATAAATTATTAGGATTACTCTATCCGTCTGTCTAAAAGTTATTTTTGAATTCCCTTCCCTTATAATAGTTACCCTCCCACCTTGGTAAATCAGTGGTAAGGTTAAAGGATATTAAAACTAAAAATCAGGTTTTCATATCCACAGTGGGTAACATTCAGACAGTCCATTGTATTGGTTTATGTTCAACAACAAACAAAATGTCTCCCATTTTCATAGTTTTGTTTCTTGATATAATCTTTGTTAATGTTCATAAATTCTTTAGATAACACTAAAAATAACTATGAAGCCCCATAGCCTCTGGCACTGAGTTATATATATTTTGGGCAACTCCACCTCTCATCAGTAACCTTTGACAAGAGCAAATCTTTGGATGATGTTGGGCAACTCCCCCACTTTATCAGCAGCCTTAGACAAGGGTAAATTCTTGGATAATTCATAGTTTATTGTAATTTGTTAAATTTAGAGAAAATTACCAATAATTTAGAGATAAGACTTAAGAAAATAAATACACTTTTCAAAAAAAGAAACACAAAAGGCAAAATATGAGACATATTGTAAACAAGTTTATTTCGGGTAGTTCTGTACGACATGTGGGAAACTTTGCACATTTACTGCTGAACATCCAAAGTCTGCAAAGGCGAAGTCCACACTCACTAGTTGAAGTTTAACGTCATTCAACGTCAATAACGAGTATGCCCCCCGTTAGCATCAATAACTGCTTGGCATCTCCTACCCATGGAAGCGATGAGATGACGAATCACATCGTGTGGAATGGCTATCCACTCAGCCTGCAAAGCTACTGCAAGCTGAAGTAGAGTCTTCGGTTGAGGTTGTCGCCGTCGCAGACGTCGGTCCAACTCGTCCCAAAGATGTTAGATGGGATTTGAATCTGATGATCTGGAGGGCCAGGGAAGAACGTTGATGTTGTGGTGTCTCAAGAAGACAGTGGTGAGTCGGGCTGTGTGAGGACGAGCGTTGTCATGTTGAAAAACGTCGTTGACGTTCACCGTGATGGGTTGCAAATGGGGCCTAAGAATCTCGTCGACGGTTGCGAACGGTCTGATCGGAAATTCTACGCAGCCTTGGTAGGGTTGAGGCAGTAGGCGTCGCAGTGGTGGTCCTATCCCGAAGGTGACGTAACCGGATGTAGCGATCTTGTGCGGACGTGGTCACACGAAATTTGCCAGATCGTAGACGGTCACAAGTTGATCCATGTTGTTGGTGACGATTCCATAGCCTTGTGATGGTGCTTGGGTGAACATTCACAGCTCTGGCAACATCTGATCGAGATTCGCCTGCTTCCAAGCGACTAATGGCGTTGTGTGTGTTCAGTCAGTCTTGGCGTAACTGTATTGTGTGTCGGTGGTTAACACTGAGCTATGGAAACCGAGAACCCGTCAGTTTTATAGGAATTTTGCACATGTTGCACTTGCAGAAAGTGCAGATCTCTCAAACAAATTTATTGGACACGAATGCGTTTTGGCGAAAAATCCGAAGTTTTCCTCCGTTTTCAAAGTGCACAACTTTTATTGTCATTTTGGCCTGACAACCAGTGCCTTAACACGTGTAACATCACATACTCTGAGCTTGTAACGTTATTACTTATATTTCTCTTTAAAATAACAAAAATATCCCTTTTGCCTTTCTTTTTTTGAAGAGTATATATACACAACTGACCTAGACCATTTATTCAACATTTAATGGCGCACATTACTTGCTGTGTACTGATTTAGTTGATTGTTTTTATTGTAAGTACAGAAACACTTTTGATATTTAGTTGATATTGGTTGTTATTGCTGCAGTATTGACTGGAATACGGGTTTTTCTCTGCATTTAAGAAAACGTGTAAAGAAAATATATAAGGTTTATGTGTATATATTGTCGGATTGGATATGTGCACAAGGAGGCCATAAGTGCGTGTAGCAGTTTTCTGTTGAGCACTCTCTGCTTTTACACCTATGGATAACTTTAAAATATAATTTTACAATTTTAAAATCACTGGCTGAAGCTAAAGACTAAGAACTTTATTGTTTGATCTAAACCTAATGGCTTATTTAATATTCTTGTGCTTGAAAAAGTGTTAGATTTTTAGTTAAGAACATGAAATATTAATATAATTGCTCATACATTAGAACATTTTTCATGGATTTCTTTTGTGTTTGCTTTCACAAGACTAGCACAAAAAAAAGGTTGAATTTTATTTTCATAAAATGGCGGTTGTATTCCATTTGAGGAGAAACAGAGTAATTAGCAAACACATAAAAATAACATCAGACAAGTTAGAGACGTTACACAGAAATTTCGAGCTAAGCCCTATGTTCTGGTTTCCATGACAACGATGTATCTTTGTTTTGTTCGGTTGTACTTCGCTATATAATATAAACGTCCGTACAGCGTGAACATAGTTTGGTCGTTTATTGCTTATATTTGTCAATATAAATATCTAATCAATATTCAGTCATTAATTAATTGACTTTTACACTAAAGGGGTTCATCACCGTTCAAAGTTTAAGCTTATCTCCTTCCGTGTGTACACGGAGTTTTGTAGGAGACGTTTGTTAGTGAGAAGTCATGATGGTGTGTTATCATCTCTTGTTTCAGAACATACGGAACCAATCGGTTGACAGCAAACACTTTTACTTTTTATTTCGTTGTCATTATACAGGGTGGTCGCTAGAAAAGCGGAAAATTTGTCAAACAGCTATTTATTTTTACAAAGAATAACTTTTGCAAAGTTTTTTAAAGGCATATGTTATATTACACTCATAGATGCTCAAAGTGCATTTTATTCATGATGTAAAGAAATCAAAATAGAAATGAGTAAGCACGCATTTTATTCATGATCTCATCTGACCCTCAAATTTTCCGCTTTTCTAGCGACTACATTGTGGACTTTTAGTGACTAGTCTTGTTTTTTAAGTATAAAATGATTTCGATACTGTGACTTAAATTTTATTATACGCGTAGATATTTTAGTCATAAATGAATATTTAAAATACATTTCTGTATGAAACTCGATGAATTCTCGTGAATTACCCAGTTCGGGCTTTAGTATTGATAACATAAATTCACGAGATATCTTTGCATTGGGATAGTCCATCGCTGGTATAGTGGTAAGTCTATGGATTTACAATGCTAAAATCAGGGCTTCGATTCTCTTCGGTGGACTCAGCAGATAGCCTAATGTGGCTTTCTATAAGAAAGCACACACACGTATTCTAATATTCCGCTTCTTTAGTATTTACATTTCCAGAATATATCTATAACTTTATGAAAGCTAAACCCTGAGCCAATAATAATTTACAGTAATTCTCCTGAAAGGACGCCCAAAATAAATCTCTTTTAAACATTTCCACCATATACAGTGAGTAGTGTGTTGTCTTTCAGTCAGTTAGTAGACATTAAAAAGATGTCACATAGGAGATTCTTAACGTTGCAATGACATCAGTAAAACGTGACGAAAAGAATTATACATTCTGTAGGTTAAAACACAGCATGACATGAATTTTGAAAACAAGAAATAAGAATATTTGTTACTCTTAATTTCGGTTTTATTTACTCTTGAAACAGAATAGTTTCAAGGACCTTCCAAAAGCACATCTAGTTTCACTTCTGAGTTTTAAACCTAGATAACACTTAATTTTGGAGTATGTTGAGTTTCAATTTTAAACACTACTCGTAACATAAATCCTGACGTTTTAAGGTTAATACACATAAGGTTAAGCTTTTTTCTTATCTTTTACAGCGGTTTATAAGGCCTAAAACACCAATATCTCTAAGTATTATTTTAGAATTCAACCGAAAATTGTAGTAAGAAGCCTAATGAATGTTAGGCCTAAACAGTATTTATATCATTCTAAGTTGTTGTTGTTTTGAATTAAGCACAAAGCTAAATAATGGGCTATTTGTGCTATGCTCACCATGAGTATTGAAACCAGGTTTGTAGCGTTGTAAGTTCGCAGACATACCGCTGAACCACTGGGGAACATCATTCTACCACTTAATTGTTCATACAAAGTATCTAATAGACCTTGGCTGAAGATTGCAGAAGGTTGGCCATAGTAAGAAGAGAACGAAGGTGACAGGTTAGCTCAACAAGTATAGATGTCTATTGAGATAAACATTTAGCACTGTTAAGGTTTGTTTGTTTTTGAATTTCGCACAAAGCTACTCGAGGACTATCTGTGCTAGCCGTCCCTAATTTAATAGTGTAAGACTAGAGGGAAGGCAGCTAGTCATCACCACTCACCGCTTGGGCTACTCTTTTACCAACGAATATTGGGATTGACCGTGACATTATAACATCCCACGGCTGAAAGGGCGAGCATGTTTGGCGCGAAGGGGATGCAAACCCGCGACCCTCAGATTACGGGTCGCGTGCCTCAACACGCTTGGCCATGTCGGGCCGACGTTGCTTCGGGTTAGCTTCTAATGTTTTTGTGGTGTGAAGGAAAGATATACTCTCAGTGATGTCGAGAAACCCACTTGTTGAGAACTTTTATATGCAAAAACGGCTGTTCTGGGCCCAGAAAACACTTCAAATAGAAGAGCGAACAACGTTTCGACCTTCTTCGGTCATCGTCAGGTTCACAAAGAAAGGGTTACTGGTCGGAAGCTGACCACGTGTTTGGGAGGGGTTGTATAATTGAGTGTCGTGTCCATTTGACTTGCAGTGTTCGAAAACGTGTGAAGGTGACTTTTTATGTTCTTTGAATCTGGTTTCCATTTTTGGAAACCAAATGGACAAAAATGGAAACCAGATTCAAAGAACATAAAAAGTCACCTTCACACGTTTTCGAACACTGCAAGTCAAATGCACACAACATAACCATAGAAAACACTAAAATACTAAATAAAGAAACAAACATAAACAAACGAAAAATTAAAGAAGCCTTACTTATACAACAACTCAAACCCAAAATAAACCAATATAAAGGAACACCATTATACCTATATTAATATTATAGACAAAATTATATATTCAAACCGCGCCCTCTACATTGCAACACTCAATTATACAACCCCTCCCAAACACGTGGTCAGCTTCCGACTAGTAACCCTTTCTTTGTGAACCTGACGATGACCGAAGAAGGTCGAAACGTTGTTCGCTCTTCTATTTGAAGTGTTTTCTGGGCCCAGAACAGCCGTTTTTGCATATAAAAGATATACTCTATTATTATATTGTTGAAATGTTTAATATAGTTAGTTTATAGTTAGCGAAATATTTTTGAGATTACTGTCGAAAGTATCTTTAAGAGCGAGAGTACCCAATGAAGTAACAATGCGTTCTAATTTTTTGAAACAGAATGTAAGAAAGAGTATATTTAATGATTTATAGTCATTACAACACCAGGTTTAATGCAAATTCCGATCTAAGCAAGTAACTTGTGATTGAAATTTAATACTTATTATTACATATGCAGTTCGGATTTTTAAAATAAAAATCTATCGTCTGAATTCAGATAGTTTAGGCCTAGATTTAAAAAATATATTGGAGAGTATTAAGCTTTGTAGACCTTGGTGACAATACAAACACTCGCCAATTTTCATATTACTAAAATACTGTC
Organism: Carcinoscorpius rotundicauda; assembly: GCA_011833715.1. NCBI lineage: Eukaryota > Metazoa > Arthropoda > Merostomata > Xiphosura > Limulidae > Carcinoscorpius > Carcinoscorpius rotundicauda. The sequence continues at coordinate 86,627,913 of CM022397.1, forward strand.
CCCCGCTAGTACAGCGGTAAGTATACGGATTTACAACGCTAAAATCAGGAGTTCGATTTCTCCTGGTGGACTCAGCAGATAGCCCGATGTGGCTTTGCCGTAAGAAAACACGCGTGTTAAAATACTGTCATTCTCTGTAAAAAATTATTTACAACAAATTTATCACTGTTTGGAACAGACATAATAAAGTTCTTGTTTGAACAATCATTATTTCACACGCAGTTCCATATACCTTACAAAAGAAAGGCTTAGATGGTTAATACTCAATGCTATCAAATTTCTTGCTCGAGTTCTTCCACTGTACTTTGTTTTGGAAACGGGTGTCATGATGTGTCATTTCAAACTCAAATAAATATTTTTTTTTGTCTCACAGATGGATTTTAGGCTTATAAGTGAAGATCTGTGCTACACTTATTTCGATATGTTTGCTTTTGGATTGTGCACTTTTGTTCATTACGAAGATTGGAATAATCCTTAGAAATACAAACTTCAAAACAAAACTATGTTATGAAAGTTTCTGGTGCGTCGTTTGGTAGTTACAGCATTTGAGATTTAGTTATCTATTATACAGACAGTTTTTTTATGAAATATTAAATATATGTGTTATATACTAGTATGTTTACTTTCACCCGTACTTCTCTATGTCGAGAAAGTAGCAAAATGTATATGAACATACACTGAAAATGTTCGGTACACGATTAAGATTTAAAGTTAGTGTTAAAAGCTGGGGATAAATTTTTGAAAAGAGAAATTAAGAAGGCTTAAAATTATAACATTTTAAATTGGATCAACTGATAATGTGAAATAAAAGCTTCTGTTTCAAGTCTTAAATGATTAAAAGTTTAATTACTGCAAACTGTAATTGACATTTTATTCTATATTTCTAAAAATAATTAACTAATTTTTCCGTTTGCCTCAAATTTATTAATTTTTAAATAGAAAACGACTATGTGCTGACTGAAGTTTTATATTTGTTTTCGTAAAAATATTAATATTCTGAAATTGTTGTTTAAAATTAATGACAAAACTACACAATGGGCTATCTGCGTTCTGCCCACCAGACGTATCAAAACCTAGTTACTAGCGTTTTAAGCCCGCAGACACACCGTTGTGCCACTTAAGAGTATTTTGAACTACGTTGTTTAAAAATAAATGTTAAAATTTGTAAGAAATAACTAATCAATCTCTATTTGTTTGTCATCTATAAATCCGAAAATACTAGGTAGTCAATCGGTTCTTTATTGAAATTCAAATGAATTCTTAATGGTGTTTATGCGCTGTTCATAAAAAAATGTATTATTTTCTTTTTGTGGTTCCCTTGAAAAGTTCTAATATGATGGTAAAACAATGACCTGCTGTTGTATCCACTGCGTATAATGAAACCTCGGATTTAAGTCAGTAAATTATCTGCTGACCAACCGGAGGATTCTTGAAATTGAAGTGGCAATCATTTCTGAAAATAACAATACCAAATGTATCAGTGCAACCAGCTTCCGGTTTCTTTTCAGATTTTAAACTAATCTAAGTCTCCTTTTGAGTTTTCAGTGCGTGGATAAAATCGTGTTCATAAGATATGAACATTGGAGAAGGATTTGAACCTATTAGCAGCATGGTGAATAGAAATAATCTCCAAGCTACACGCAGTGTCCCCCATTGGTACAGCGGTAAGTCTACGGATTTACAATGCTAAAATCAGGACTCGATTCTCCTCGGTTGATTCAGCAAATTGCCTGGTGTGACTTTGCTATAAGAAAACATACACACACATACAAACAGTTATTTACTTTTGAATTTTGAACGTCTAGACTTGTTTGAAAAGTATTTTTATAAAAGCATTACTTCAAATCAACTCATTTTATTTTGCTACCAAGTATTATTTTTATACGCAGGCTGTTAATCTATAGAAATCTGTATGACTCCTGAATTGATGTCTAATAAGGGTGATATTATTCACCATTGTACATTTGAAGTACTCACCTTGTATACAAGTTTATTTTTTATTAGTTTGAAACATTGAAGTTAAATTACTAAGAATGTTACATCTGAATTTCTTTCAGTACAATACAGTTACTACTTCAATCTATCTCATGTCTCATTGATTGTTTTGTGTAGGAAAATGTTTATCTGTGATTTTTTATTTGTTTTTGTTGCTACCAGAAGACTCACATTATTGTCCCCAGTTGACAACTTTTAGACCTTTCATGAACACTGAATGTCTGTAAGATCGCAGTAAAGTGTACTCAGATATAGTTTGGAATTAAGCACAAAGCTAGACAAGGATCGATGTGTGCTCTAAACACTCCTGGAATCGAAATCCTATTTCTAGCAGTCTGAGTTAATTACAAATAGTATATAAGCATATATATGGCAAGTAGACCATTTGGAAAATGAAAAACGTCACAGGCCATTGCACAAACGTTAAAATCTAAAGAGTTTGCACTGGATGAATAATCTTTCAGCTGTACATCTGTATAATGAACTTTAAAGACTAAGTTTACATTGTGATGATATTTGGAAACTTCAATTTCTTGGTGCAATCGTTAGGAGATCGCGTAAAGTCTACTACTGAATCATTTTCAAACTTGACGTAGATACTCAAGGCTATCATGATTATCTTTGAATGAAATTTTTGAGATGTAATATTTTGGATTTATTGATAAATGTTGATATAGATTACATTGCAAAAACATACAAGTAAATAATACATGTTGGCAATCAGTGATGTCGAGAAACCCACTTGTTGAGAATTTTATATGCAAAAACGGCTCGTTTGGGTTCTATGTAAAATATTTTCTCAACCCAAACGAGCCGTTTCTGCATATAAAACATCTTGGCAATATTGAACTGTAACCCAACATACTATAAACATAAACAATTTTCATGTATTTCGTAAAATAATATTTCCTACGTTTTGAATATCAAACTTTAATATTTAAAATTTTAGTTCATATTTTTATGATAGTAGTATATTGACACAAAGAATTATGTTCTAATCAGTGACATCTACGTTACTTGAATACTCTAAATTATTCTAATCAGTAACATCAAAACTGCTTGAATACACCAAAACAGGACTTTTAGTGAGACAACCTTGTTCTTCACTTAGTCCATGGCCTCTCTATTTCCATGTCATTTTACTAACCTCTACAATAATATCCTGCTGTTCTATTTTCTATTTCGCTTCTTTGTTTGAGATCTTTTTGGGTCACAGCTCTCTAAGGATTATTAAAAACATCTTAACTTTCTATCAGTTATTTCATTGGTTTTTCAATAGTCTGATCCATAGAGCAATATGGATTTTACCTTTATACTGAGGAATATCAGATTGGTCTTGAGAAAAAAAAATTCCACAATAGATTTAGTTGTGCAAATTATATTTCACTTTTTTTCCAAGCATTCATATAAGTATGTGTTCTTCCCTACCCATCAGTATGTTTTACAGATAGAAACCAAAGAATGGGCGATTAGAAAAGTACGTGATGATGTACATAATATCTGTCTTCATTAGTCCTCTGAGTTTATCACAAGATGTTACATAATTTTTATATTGTGTGTTTGTAAGGAAATAAACTCACATTTTTAGTTAGGGACAGAGAAATAACAAAATCAATATAAAGTAGTTAGTTATTCTCTTTGTTTAGGACACAAACTAATTAATTTTAAAATAAATAGACACTAAATCTCGTTTCAACAATTCTGGAATATAATGAAGTAAGAAGTGTTATGATTGGTTACTATGCATTCCTTGCGTTGTGGACATATGTGATGGTTCACAGCTACAGTTAAAGTTAAAAATGTTTTAATCGGTTACTGAACGTCCCTCGTGCTGAAGAGAAGTAACATGTGACGATCCATGAGCTGCTGCTACAGGTCGTTTCATAATGAAGAGGACGAAAATTTATGATAATAATACTCGTTCTGCAAATAAAATAAAAAAAATATATTGTTTGTTTGTTTGGAATTAAACAAAAAGTTAGGTAATGGGCTAACTGTGCTCCGTTCACCACGGGTATTGAAATCCGGTTTTTAGCGGTGTGAGTTCGCATACATACTGCTGTGCCGCTGGGTGCCCGAGAGTGTAGTGAACGGTTACTAATACTGAGGAATTAATTAAACTTTTTTTCTACCGTGAAGTGTTTTTTATTAACAGAAATGACTAAAAATCACAAACAACTTGTCAATGACAGGTCAAGAGAAATAATCTTAATAGATAACTGGCAACTAATAAACACGTTGGGCCCAGCAATGCCAAGCGCGTTAAGATGTGCGACTCGTAATCCGATGATCGCGGGTTCGCGCCCGCGTCGTGACAAACATGCTCGCACTCCCAGCCGTGGGAACGTTATAATGTGACGGTCAATCCCACTTTTCGTTGGTGAAAGAGTAGCCCAAGGGTTGGGGGTGGGTGGTGATGACTAGCTACCTTCCCTCTAGTGATTGCGTCCCTATGTTCCTTGATGGAATCGAGAGGTGAATGAATGAATGAATCAATAAACACGTTAGGAATGATTATATTACTACACAGCACAACTAGTCAGGATAAATATTAAAGCAGTCAACTAATGATCAAGCTTGGGACGATGGTGTATGCTAATAAAGGCAGCCTGGCTAATGATCATGCCAGGGAAGATATTATTAAACAGAAGTCTTATATACAGATTACGTCTGAGTGGGTGGCGACGTTGCTAAATTCCATTTAAGGAAACAGCAGTGTGAATGTGTGTAAATTAGATTTGATTTGCTATTTATGAGATGTGGTGCTTGTTTCATTTTCCTTGCCACCATATTAAACAACCTGGTTACACTAAAGCATCTTGAGTCTATTCTCTCGGTGCCACATTAGTCTTCTAAAGAAACAAGCATAGCCACTTTATATTAGAGGTAACATAATGCTAGAGCTGTTAATACTTAATGAAAAATAGGTCACTTCCTTTTGTTTTCTCTGTTTTAAATGTTGCTAGTTCGATATCGACAAAGAGAAAGGTCAGAGTTGTGAGCTCCATGTGGGATCTGCCTGGGAATAGAAACACTTTACGAAGAAATGAGAATTAAAACAAAGAAAATATGTAATTAGCTGTGTAAGTATCGCAAAACCTGCTGTCAAGCCCTAAGTATTCCAGTAGATAGGTCAAAAATAAATCCACCCCAAAAGCGTGTATAACTTTTGTAGACAACTGCTTAGATTGGGGCGAGTAGCAATATAAGTCTGGTATCAATATTATCAAAGAATAAAATAAAAAAAATCCCAAGCAAGGAATTCATAATCGTGTGAAGTTCATCGAATGTAGAACTACATAACTGGCACGATCGTAAGTGAATATGCGTTTGTCTTAGCACAGCTTTAGATTTGTTTAAATATAAAATCGATATGAAATTCTATTTTCAAAGATTGTATAAGACGGTCTCCCAGATTTAACTGTATTCGGTTACACTTCTGTTATTTTCCCTCAGCTGGAAATAATTTATTTCATTTTTAGTTGAGTCGAAACTTAAACTTTTCTCTTTTACACCATGAGAGTTTTCGACACTTATGTAAAATCTACTGAGTGTTACTAAAAGTCGTAAACTTGCAAGCAATCCTTTAACAAAACTATCACAACATACATTCAATTCCCAAGGTTCAGTTAGCGTACAGAAATTAAACGCAAAAAAACATTATGCTAATTCTTCTACCTTCTGTTTGTATGTTCTCGTTTCAGACTTGTTCTGATAACTGTGTTAATTAATATCGTAACTTTCAGCCGCTTATACAAGATCTCTTAATTTTCCATATCATGTCACGTCACTTCAGAGAAGAAATGTTAAAATATCATCCAGAAAATGTATCTATTAAAATTATTTTTTTCTCATTCCAAACATTTAAATCGCCCTTAATAAGTATGATGAAGACGTAGCTGACTTACTTCAGGATGTAAGCAGTGGTATAACCACAAAAGATGAACATATCCTCCCCCGCATGAAAAAAAAATAGGTTCTCCTAAACTTATTTCCTTGCAGGTACCATTCTGGTTGATTGATATTATCAAATTAACAGAATCATGCCACCGCCGTTTAGTTCAAACAGATTAAATGCTCTCTTCCCCTTTCAGCAATTCTTGAGTTTGCCAAGCCCTTCGGACCCATTTTTGTTCGTTCCATTCAGTGGGGCAAAACTTACATCATAGGATGTAAGACATTATCGACAGAACCAAGCTAATAAATATTAAAATTATATAATAATAGTTTTAAAATTACTTTACTGCAGACTGATTCTTTTTTTTTCTATTTGTTTTAGTTGTACTATAACTCAAGTCACTTAGTTATGTTTATTTAGGCTGTGTGGGTCTGTGTGGAGTGTATACGCCGTAGATCACAAATGTCTAGCAGCCAACCCCGAAAACAACCAGACCGAGAAACAGTTTATCAGAAACAATATTTAGCGCCACCTGGTAGTAGAAAGCTACAGGAGGGATACAAAGAAAAAGCTCGTGGAGAAGACTGGGTAAGTTGTTTAATATATATTATATGTGGTATAAATGTCACAGTCACAACATTTAGTTAAATTTTGATTTGTTAATTATTCAACAAACTGTATATATTAATTATATTAGTAAATAGCCATTAATATAAATTTCATAAGGAGATAATTTACATGTTAGTTTGACATAGCCATTAGTTTGTCTGTAATTAAGCGCAAATCTACAGAGTGAACTATTTGTCCTCTGCAATCCAGGTATCGAAAGCCAGTTTCTAGTGTAGTAAGTTTGAAGACATGCGCTGTGTCAGTGGATGGGTCAGCTATTAATTCATTCAGTTTAAGTTCATTATCATGAAAGTTCAAAAATAGGTTTTCTTGTTATAACAACATAAGTTCATTAGCGTAAAAAACGCCATCGGATGGAGATAGGAATTATTGTTGGAAAATGGTAAAATTAAATGTTTAAAATGTATTTCCAAACTCCTGTTATTTTGGTGCTATGGTCGAAAGAACAAATCGTCTTATAATAGAGAAACGAATTTGCAATACAGGTATACAATTGTCTTGTTTTAATCTCCTATTTCCATTTCTCCTATCTTCTCTGACTGATGTATAAATGACAGAAAAAATAAGTTAATCATTTAATCAAAGAGAGAAAACAAATTCGAGATATGAAAGCAAAAACAAGTTATATATCAAATTTAATTTATTGTTTTTCGCTTTCGTTTACTTTTTGTGCACAATAATTCTTATCAATTTATATTTATACAAATAAATTATTTTCAACTTGTGTGTCATCTTAGTAATTTTTAACATTTTTAGTTTTTTTCTGTGCAAGTTATTTTTTCTTCACAAGTTTTGTTAGTTTCCTGCTTTCACTTTTGCTATATCACTAGTCTTATTATTAAAATTTATTTATCAATTTTTCTTTTATTTTGTATGGAGCTCATAATCGGCACGCTTGAAGTATCTTAAATATTACTATTTGTTTGTTTGATTTGAATTTAGCGCAAAGCTACTTGAGATCTGTCTGCGCTAGCCGTCCATAATTTATCAGCGTAAGACTAGAGGGAAGGCAACTAGTCATCACCACCCACTGCCAACTCTTTGGCTACTCTATTACCAACGAATAGTGAGATTGACCGTCATATTGTAACTCCCCCACGGCCGAAAGGGCTAATATATTTGATGTGACGGGGATTCGAACTCGCGACCCTCGGATTACGAGTCGAGCGCCCTCACCACGAGGACATGCCGGGCCAAATTTACTACTATTTTATAGTTTTTTACATAGTTTAATTTTAATCGATTAGTGATTCTTTATTCTTTGTATTTTATTATAGACATTTTGTGCTTTCTACTCTGTATGTTGTATTCTTCAATGTGAATTTTATTATACACTTTTACACAGTTTGCTTTTAACTTTCTGATTCCAACAACGTTTTTTTTCTTAAAAATTCTGCTTTAACTGAAACAGTAGATGATATCTCATAAATACGACAAAATAAAGTACTTGACATCAGTCATATTGTATCACCAAATCCATGTGCATCTAAGTTGGCATTCAGTTTGACTTCTAATTCATTTAAGAATAGTTACTGAGATACATTGAACAAAATGTGAAGTAGTACAATTAGGAGCTAGATTTAAGGTAAATTCAGTTTTACAGCTCATGAATAAAATGGTGCAACGTGAGTGATAGTAAGTTGCTTTATTTTGCCATTCGTATTATATATAACCCTGCTTTTCAGCTAAAGCAGACTTTTGTAGGTGCTTTCTTTTCCACACAAGCATTATCAAATGCATTTTATGTATGTTTTTTGTGTTGCATCAACCATAGACACTTATGCTGTAATCGTTGTGGTTTAAATATAAATTTATTGGATTAGATAAATTTATTAACAAATCTTACTTCCCTAAGCATGTAGTAACTATAACCCTAGCCAAATATAAAAGAAAAAAAACAATTCCAGGAAAGAAACAAAATGAACAAATTCAGACACACTAATAGCAGACTTACCATATCATGGTTATTTAAACAAAATCACCATGAATATCTGCAAATAAGTATCAGAAAAATACACTATAAACAGTAAAGCTATTTTTGTCCAAAACCGAGCACTGAAATTAAAGTTTATCTGAAGAGGGTTTATTTTGGCAATTTCAATGACTGAAGCATTTGGAAGAATCAGAATGACAGATGTGGTAAGTCTTAATGGGGGAAATTGGACGGAACGTAAACATTAGTAACAAAGAACTTAACAATTCACTATCACAAGTTTTCGTATACACCTCAACGAATCAACATCCAATTAACATGAGCAACTTTACAATATTATGCAATGATAACCAAATTTACAGAAGAAATAAATAAAATAATTGTTGATTATTCATGAAACACAGTTGTCTCCCTGTGCGTTTTCCAAATTAAAAAAAAATGCCTGCGCACTATGTCAAACAATAGACGTCAGTGGTCAAAACTTTGTAATAAAGGTAAACATAAATTATATAAATAATTCATTCAAAAGTTGTATCTCTAAATTTTTGGTTTGTTTGTTTTTTAAAGAAAAAAGTAGTTTTTGTTATTCTTTCAACTTTTAATTTTGGCTGCAAAACTAATGCTTTGTTTGAATTATATATATCTTTCTGTTTCAGCAGAATCAAGATGGAAAGCGCCAACACTCCAAATCTCGTAAGAAATTCGAATCATATTTTTCTATGATTTAAGTTTATATATTTTTAAACATTTATACCTTGTTAATCTGTGGTTATACATTTTTCTTAAAAAACTGAAACTGCATTGTAATTAAAAGGCACCCAAATTTAATGTGAAATTGCTGTAAATTCACTGAAACTAAACAAATTTTGCATTTTGTGGTTAAATGAAACAAATAACCATTCATAAGGAAACATCATAGCTTATTATTCTTAATCTAAACTGGAGTTTATTACGAGACATTTCTATTAAAGTGCACAAAATAATTACCTGTGTTTTCAGTACGTATATCTTTATTAACATAATGTTTTGCTATTAAAGTTTAATAAGAAATCCTTGATGTCCCTTTAGTTTAGTTTTGCAAAGTTACACGATGACAATTTGCACTTCCCTTCACTAATTTTGCAATAAAAGACTAAAAAGAAGGCAGCCAATCATCATCACTCCATTTCTTGAGATACTCTTTTACCAAGGAATAGTAGGATTGACCGAAACGTTATAATGCACCCACGGCTAAAAGGGGAGCTTGATGGGACGTGGATTCCAACTTATATTCTACAAATTCACTAATGGCGTTAAATAAGTAATAGCAAAATATTGAACAAGCAAAGATACATTCTGGAGATAAAGGTTGTTATTTTATTTACCTTACAACAAAAGGCAATTTTTTTATTAATAAATTTGTTTATTTTATCATTGATTAAGTTATATATATAAATAGTTAATACAGTATTGATATACATTCAAGTTAGTAATAATATTTTAAACCGATTCGATTTTTTTGCGAACCAGAATCATTAGCTTTTGTTTTTTAATTATTAATGCATATTTAGCCTTGAGAATGAAGCTGTGAATTTTTCAATCGTTTTTAATGAGAATTAGATTAAAAGTTTTATTTTTCTATCTCGCTCACTTTCTGCTATCACTTTCTAAAGTTCAGTTTTTGCTTGATCTGAAGTTTTAAGAACAATTATGCAATTCTTCTGACAATACATATCGTCATATGTATGTCACTAATGTGTTTCATTCAAAGAATGAATTGGAAATAAAATAATTTGCCCTTAAAGTTTGATAACGAACAAATAGACACTATGTAATATTTTATTGATAGATCGATAAAAAGAAACGCTTTTAGTAGACATTTAATTATAACAATGTATTCAGGAACTGTGAAGACACGTTAATAATTCACTAATAAGATTTAATCATATATTATATCTTTAGGAACGGGTTGGTTGGGTCAAACACAACAGGAAGATACCAAAATGGGAGAACTTTCTGGAGAGAGTAAGATACGAAGAAACGATTTCCATAGCAGCATATCGGAAGATGAACAGAACTACCGCACAATTAAAAAACAACTTTCTCAAGATGCTGTGGACCAACCTCCACTACCTTGGGCTCCTGTTTCTGTGACAACACATTCATCTGATCAGCAAAAATCATATCAGCCGCTATTAAACCGGGCTTCAATTACTACTGCACCATCTCATCAAATGAGGCTTCAACAAACATTTGAGTCTTCCCAAAAAGGTAGCCCTTTACAACATTCAAGCTTAGCGGACGTCGAGCCTATGCTTTCTTCTAGTATCCAGCATAGTCTTTCAAACAGAAGTCATGTTACTACGAGTGACGGTACCAGTGGACAGTCTTCTTTTTTCTCCTCAGAAAAGATGGCTTCTTATTCTTCTATGCTTCAGGATATTCCTCAGCAGCAGCAGAAACAGCAACAAGCGCTCTCATACCAATTACCGAAATCAAGCATCAATGAATTGCAAAATCAGAAGAAACAGAAGCAACGGTCTGATAGTCAGGAATGGTCTCCAATGATAGATCTTTCTCCTATTGTTGACGTTTCACCTTCTCTAGAAGCAGCAGAACAGGAATTAATGGAAAAATACCAGGACTACATTCCTCCTATGTCTATGCCAAGGGTAACCAGTGGTACTATTCCCGAAATGCTAGAAAATTTCCAAAAGTCCTTACAGCAAACCTTTGAAGATTCTCAGCTCAAAATGCAGCATTTTTCATCCTTAGAAGCACGTCATGTACCTGTGTCATCCGTAGAAGTATCCAAAGCTGGCAAAGTCATTTCTATGACGATAGCTAATCAGCCTTCTCGGATGACCGAAAGAACTCGGCCAATTTCCAAAGAACAAGTAGCTTCCTTCTCTATGGCACAGATTTCTGCGACCTCTCACTCTCAAAGTTCAAAAGTTAGTAGCACCCGTAGAGTCCACAGAAGATTGCCTCAGCCAACCTTAGAGCAAATGCAAGAGGCTATAGCACTGGCAGCTCAAACCCCAAAGTTCAAATTATCCCATAATCGTGGTCAAACAGGGTCTCCACAAACTTCGAAGGGACTAGTCAGTAGTGTAGAAGGGCGAAATGTATCAAAACAAAAATCATTGGATAAAGGTCCAGTTTTTCACAAACAGCACAAGTCTTTTGCAAATTCAGAAATGGAACAAAGAGGTGAAATGATGAAAATTACAACCACCGATTCCGAAGAAAAGGTTCTTCTTTCCCAGGCCACTGACTTGAGAGTTTCCACAGCATCGTCTTTTGGTTTACAACCTTATGGTGAAACACACAGCCTAATTATGCCTTCTACAACCACTTACCAATCTACAAGTCTACCGTCTGACGATGGCCTTCAAGCTATGTCATCGACATTGGGAATGATGTACGGCAGTAGTCAACCATTTTTGAGGGGTTCATCCCAGACATACCCCTTGGAACCGGAAAAATATATTTTAAATACTAGAGGACTAGAAACAAGAAACCTTAGCTACAGCAGATCGTCTTCTGTTCCTGACTCTGTCAGCAAGATCGGGGTGCACAGTCTAGGATTAAGAGACAAGGTAAATAAATACATATCTGAAGATTCAAACAATTCATAAAATGAATAAATTAATTTCCAAGCAATACTTGTCTCCACTCAATATCTTTGATGTAAAATAAAACATTTACTTAAACAACACTCGTTCATATTTTTAATGTAGTTTCACACCATTTTACATAATGATTACGTAGTTGGGTGAAACAGTTAGAACAACTTTAAATTTACTGTTTGTGTTTTTATTTTATGATTAAAAACTTTTGTAAAATTAAAAGTACTAATAAGCATTGTCTGTTATACAAGGTACCTAATGTTTTGAATTTTAAGCTTTAAATGAAATAAAATTAGGGTAACAAATAAAAGTAAACTAAAAAAAAATCAACACCAGCAATTCCAAACACTCATTCTTCTCTCACTCGCACTTTTAAATTAGAGTTGCTTTAACAATTTCATTGGCTTGGGTTTGAATTTCGCGCAAAGCTACATGAAGGCTATCTTCTCTAGCCGTCTCTAAGTTTGCAATCTAGAGGGAAGGCAGTTATTTATTACCATCCACTGCCAACTGTTGGGCTACTGTTTTGCCAACGAATAGTGAGATTGATCGTCACATTTGAACGCTCCCACGGATGAAATGGCGAGCATGTTTGGTGGGACGAGGATTCGAGCCTGTGACCCTCAAATTACAAGTGGAGCGCCTCATCCACCTGGCCATGCTGGGCCTATTGGGTTGAGAGTTAAAAAGAAGTTCTTAATTATAGTATTTTCCTATTATCTTAAGACTAATAAAGCTGATCCGTTTTATTTTCGTCAACATTTAATCTCAACCATGATATGTCAATCAGTTGATTTCCGCTGTGTTATCAATAACAAGTTTTTTATGAGTTGAGCTGTACGATTTCATCATCTCAAACTACTTTTGTTAACCAACTGACGTATATAATTAGTTCTATAACTAGTGTTATGACTGTTAAATTTGCAAAACATATATTTAGTTCAGTAAATACGTTCATACCAATGTGTCCAATACCAGCTGATATTTCTCGTGGAAGTAGTTTTGTACGGTACTTTTAACAATATTAAAATAGATTTCAAATAACCTTAAGCCATATAGATATTTACTGTGTTGATAATAGTATATCTTTAGGTTTGTTTGACTTTTCTTAATTAATTAGGTACATATTTTAATATTATGTTGTGCTGAATAATCAGTAAATAGTTTAAAAAATTATGGATAACATAAGGAGATCGTTATCTATTTATCACCCGATTATATCAACAAATATACTTTTTTAAAAATATCCGAAGAAGTTATATATTAATATTTTGTCGAAAAACAAGACTTTAATAATTATTTCTGTCAGGCTGCTTTTTATACTATATTGAAAATTTAAATAACACAACTGTATTTTTTTAATTAGGAAGTAGATGGGGCAGCAAATAGTAGAGATATGGCAAGAATGGAGTATTTAACATTAGAACACTGCTTGATACTTGGCACGCTGCAGATTCAAAGTGGTACTGGCTATCATGTTGTGCGCTTTTCTGTAACTTAGTAGTTGTTCAAGTTAAATGCAAGTGTATATAGCTAAATTTCCCTTACTTAAACTTTGTTCCGGCAACCAAGTAGAAATACATGTGTAATCTGATTACGTGACCCTAACGAAAGGGATAACATCATGTGAGGAGCGTTTGAAGTTGGAGGAGATATTGTAAGCTCCAATAGTCATACTTTGTTTATGGGAGACATAATAACAATCTGACTAGTAAGGGGTGGGCCAAGAGAATAATATCAAAGCTACCGATAGTTGTAATATTCAAGTTTCTGAATATTTATAAATAAAACTCAATTCAAGACTAAGATTGGATAAAAGTTGAAAGTAAAACACGAAGTATTAATCAGCTGAACGATGGTTACATTCACTTTGAGGCTGTACAGTGTCTAAAACAACAAATGTGAAAATGTGTTTCTGCCCATTCAAACCTTGTTTCCTTATTTTTTGGTCCTCCCGACCCTACTTATTAACCTTTTAATTTAAAAACTGATTACAGTTGTCTGATAATTTTATTGGTGATAAGTCTTGAGAATGACCGACCTTTGGCCTATTTTTTTTGTAGGTTTTCTTGAAGCAATCTCTCGACATTTATTGGTTTTTCTATTTTTCTATTTTCTGTAGTTTTTCTTCAGTCAAAACAGCCAGGATGGTAACCTTTTCTTTGACTGTATTAGTGGCAAAGACTTGTTTCTCTTATTCAGCATTACTGTCTTTAACCTGATATCTAATCTTGCAGTAATGCTCACTTCACTGCATCAAAGATTTTTTTAAGGTTATTGACATAAAATTTTAGTCAGAACTCAGATCTAGAGCTATGTAATTCACGTTTTATACCTAGCATTAAAGCTATAGGCTGATCACATAGCGTATAAGCACATTCAGTCGTGCACTGTGATGTAATATGAAAGAATACTGTTTCTTGTCATCTCACAGAGCGTGCTCGTAACCATATTACATGGTTATTAGTGTATTGTTAGCTTGCTTGTGGTGTTGCAAAATGGTTGTAAGTGTTACTTATTATTACCAAGGTTATAAGTAAAACTGAAAAAAACATTTTTAGCCAAGGTAACGTAATTCAATCATGTGTATTTTGATTTGCTTCGGATGAAGGCAGGAGAGAGCTATGCCTTTTCAACTACGTATGTTAGTCACGTAGTCAGGTTGATAAATTTACGGTTTTGCTAATTTACTATGGCTAATTTACCAGTTTTTTTAAGGGCTTTAGTAGCTTGTTGTTGTTGTTTTGTTGTTTTGAACTAAGCACAAAGCTACACAATGGGCTATCTGTGCTCTGCCCACCACGGGTATTGAAACCCGGAGTTTAGCGTGTAAGTCCGCAGACATACCGCTGAGCCACTGGGGGGCGCTTTAGTAGCTTGTTGCTCCTAAGTTGATCTATTTATTACTCAATAATATGTCTAAAGTGCTTAGAAAATTTTGTTCACATGCTGTTTGAATAGTATTTAAGATTTTAATTTGAATTGCGGAGATTGTCATGTGATCCATTCCTACAATAAGCACTGTCTTACTTATGGCATCTTATTCAGCACTATTGGTGTAAAAGTTGATTAAAATAAGCATATAACTTACTATTGAATTGATGACAGAAATAAATACAATACCACTTAAAATGTTTGTCATGAACTTTGTAAGTTTTGTTAATAAGCTGATTATTTACAACGGTTTATCTCAAGAAAATTTGTACAGAATTTACATTTAAGATACCTGATGTACTTTCGCAGTTATCTGTTTCAAGAGTAAATAAATCCAATATTAAAAGTAACAGATATTTTTATTTCTTACTTGTGAAGTTCATATGTCACGTTTTGGTATAGCCTACCGAACACACAATTCTTCTCGGCATTCATAACATGTGCACGTTTTGTTGATGTCACGACGGTAGAAATTGTCACGTGACATCATTTTAGCGTCTACTGACTGACTTACAAACACCACGCTAGTGTATAATAGTACAAGTAATTAAAACAGGTGCCCTCCAGGCTCCCTTTCGGAGAAATGATTTACAAAGTTTGTTGAAGGTATAAACTACAATTTAAACTCTTCACTTTGTGTTACGTTGCATGAATGCTTTATCGTTAACTTTAATATTAAACCACAAGTAACCACTTAATACTTCAAAATAATTATATGAAGAAAAGGTGTGAGGCTCTTAAACGATGTTAGGCACAAATCCCTTTTATTGGCTTATAAAAATATATAATAATAAATTTACAAGGATGTGTTACAATAATTATTTTTTATTTTTTAGGCATAAAATAATCTTTAAAATTATGTATAGCTGTAAAAACGCAAGTGAGAAAATTACAAGACATAATATTGTTTTCAAAATCTAGCAACATAATTATTTTATATTACTGCCCAGTTTTGTTTGTAATGGTTTATGTCAATATTATGGATGATGACGTAAAAAGAACATACTTACATAAACATTGTTCCAGTATACACTACATATACTTCATATACTGAAATATTCATCGTCTAGCTTTACATCTGTTTTGTTTTACAAATGTGTCATTTTGGCGTATCTCTTCCGGAAGCCAAACCAAATAAACCCTGCAATGTGAAACTTACTTAAAATGGTCCCAGAAATCGATATTGCTATAATTTGGTTTCAAAATGCTTATTTTTGAACACTTATACGTTGAAAGTAGAACTTCTTTTCACTGAATCGTTATGAAAATTATTTTTATTTACTTTTGGTTTCACACAAAAATATATATTGTTTTTTTTACATTTATAACTGTCTTACAAAAATCTGTAACATTAGCGATATATTTACGCATAGCGATACAAATTTACATACCAACTGGTCTTCTATTTGCATATTGTTATATTAATGCTCCATGTTTTGCTTTTTCTTACTGTAACATAAAATACTTTTTGTTTCAACAGCTTTATTTTATCTGAATACTTATGAAGACTGCTTTTATCTTATTAGAGCATAAGAAGTCGATATCCTGTCAATATTTGCCAGCTTCTTCATTTTTATTTTATTTTTACTCTTGTATTGCCTGACATGTGCATCTAGGTTATAATTTTATCATGTAATTGTTTTGCTTTTTATCATAGATCTCTAAAGATCAACAGTCTTGAATTTTATAGAGTGCTGTTTGGGAGTCAATCGCAAATATATTGTTGGTCGCATTATCTATTTGCAGTTAATTGTTTTTGGCAGTTCAAAAAAAAAACTTGATTTATGGCTTCTATTTCTATCCTTTGCTCAGCTTGGGAGCAAACTGAAAATTTCCACTAAACTTAGGCAGAATGCTTATGCTCTACAGAACGACAAGTGCCCTGACAGCTTTCTACATATTTGTTATTAAGGAGCTACCTCTGATAATAACAAGTGATTGTTCACAATGATTTTAACTAGGTGTTGAATGGCAGTTACTTTTTCACCCTATGTCCAGTGTACTTTTTTGTCTATGCTGACTTCGGTAAGTCTCAGTAGCGTCAGGTACTTAGTCTACATTTGGCCCCTAAATTGTAGTGGTGAACAGATTAAATCAATAATGAATAATTTTGCTTTTGAGTGATGTGAATGTTTTGTAACGCCTCTGAGACTTCTGAAGTTTAATTGAGCTTTGATGAATGTTTAAAATTTACTCTGTTACTTACCGTATTTTCCGTCTAATAAGCCGAATTTCTGGCCCTAAATTTTGGACCTGATTTTTGAGAGTCGGCTTATTGGCCGATCACCAGCTTTGGACCAAAAAATACCGAAGACCAAAATCCGCCCCTGGGTTAGTGATTTTAATTACTGAGTAACAATTCTGGAATTTCATTGGTTCCCTTATTTCAGTGAGTGGAGCCAATGACGAATGACATTGATTCCATCTCTGTCTCAATACGACACGTTCTGCTTCACTACGAACGCCAATGATCACACACAACATGCATGCTGACGCTAAAACGAGACTAAGAAATCATTTTGAAGAAACTTGTCACTTTTTAAAAATGGCCTCGGCTTATTGGGCGGTAATAAGCAAAAACCCTCATTTTCAGAGCTGAAAATTGGCCTCGGCTTATTCGGCGATTCGGCTTATTTACCAGAAAATACGGTATGTTAAGTAGGAGTGTTGCGTTATTTTCAATCTTATCTAATTGTATAACACTCATTGTGGGAGTTATTTGTAGTGCATAATTCAGGAAAGAGCGGATAATGCTTTGGTACAATATACGCAGTTGAAGCTCTACAGTTTTATTTCCTGCTGCAACTTTCAGTAAATTGGTGCCTTTGATAGCTCTTTTTAACACTGTTAATGTGGTTAAAGAAGTCAAAGGTTACCCCCAAGTACTTAAACGATTCTTTCAAATAGCTTTGTCGAAAAGGATGTCTGTTTTTGAACTTGTAGAAAACGGCTGTGTCTTTGGGAGAAGTGGGTATTACTGCTGTGAAACTACACAATTTTCTCACCATGCTAAGATTGCGTTTTGTTTTTACTTTAGCGTAATTAGAGTTACTGCTGTACTGCAGAATGATATTTCTCAGCAAAGGGTAGCACAAAGTTAAGGTGACTAGGTCCATGATGCTGATATTGAAGAGGATGACGATCCATTAGGTAGACAAGTAATGATAATGATTTTATTGCTTCTTTAGACTTATAATATTATTAAAGATCACGCATTCTTGGCCTCGAGTTTATCCATGAAAATATTTGGCTTAAACTATAAACTGATTCAAAGATTTTAATTTCTCACCTACTTAGGAATACTCTAAGACCCAATAAAAACTTGGAATTATGTATAAAACATCAGACAATTTTTTATGGATTCATTTGAGATTATACGTCGAAAGTATTACAAATTTACTATTACAAATATGTTGACGTTGTTTCAGAAAGACGTAGTATAAGTTAAATTGTTGTTGTTGTTGTTTTGAATTAAGCACAAAGCTACACAATGGGCTATCTGTGCTCTGCCCACCACGGGTATCAAAACCCGGATTTTAGCGTGTAAGTCCGCAGACATACCGCTGAGCCACTGGGGGGCAATGTAAGTTAAATATTTAAATCAGACAAAACAGGAGAAGTTATGAGCGTGATATCTAAAAACAAATAAATAGGGAGGAATTGTAAATAAGATGACGAAAACAGATAAAGAAAGTCCGACTATAAGAGAAAATATACGTTTTTCGTATTGCAAAGGCATATGGCTATCTGCCGAGCCCACCGAGAGGAACTGAGCCCCTAATTTTAGTGTCGTAAATCCGTAGACTTACCGCTGTACTGGCGAGGAGCCTAAGACAAAAACGGAGTAACATACGCCGATCATGAGTATAAGATAAAGAACAAGTAAAAAAAATAAATGTAAGATACATAAAAACAGAGTAATAGAACAGATTTTGAGTTTGATAAACAGTTGACATTGACAAATTTGTTGGTTTTAGAATTTCGTGTAAATGAAAACAGTGGTATACAACTACTTATTGAAAATAAAAAGACCTCAGAGCTACTTAACTTAGAGTTGCGGCCCAGAGATAAAGCAATCATTTGGTAGGAGGCGCTGTCCATGCGCCCATTTTAAATATCAATATTTACTGTTAATTTTATCATATATCTAAAGAAAAAGGTTTATAATGCTGAGCATTGAGCACTACGTCTTTCCTGGGTAACTACTTTTCAGTCTGGTGCACCTAAATAACTATCATATGTGAATATTAATATATGTATACGCATAAGTGGACATAAATTAATATGCTATTGTGTATAGTGTTATTCGGATTAAAGTCACATAAAACATTTGTTTTGGTAGATGTTACTGGCTAACTATGCTATTCCTGATATTTAATTATAAATTAGAGCCGATTTTATCTACAACCTAGAGGTCGCTGTTTAGTCAGTATCACATAAGGTGCTGCTTATGATAAATTTGTGACAATTAGATATAAATTGTTGTAGTTGCTAGGATTAAATTACCTAGCAATATTTTTATAACAGTAGCAATTCTTAATGTTTAGTTTACTTAGTAATTTAGATTAGAATTACATATTCACACGAAGTACTTATGCAACAGTTCCCCGGTGAGAAAACTGTAAATTTACCGTTTGACTACAATAAGATCCGGGTTTCGATTTCCCGTTGCGAACATAACAGACAGCACAATGTGGCTTTACTATACACCAAAAGCAATCAAACTCAAGTTTTTGTACTCGTAGAAATTACTAACTTACACCAGTAATTAACACCAGGCCCGCTATGGCCATGTGGTTAAGGTACTCAACTTTTTACCTGAGGATCGCGGGTTCGAGTCCTCGTCACTCCAAACATGCTCGCCCTTTCAGCCGGAGGGCATAATAATGAGACGATCAATCTCACTATTCATTGGTAAAAGAGTAGCCCAAGAGTTGACGGTGGGTGGTGATGACTAACTATCTTTCCTCTGGTCCTGCGTTGCTAAATTAGCGACAGCGAGCACAGATAACCCTCGAGTAGCTTTGCGCGAATTTCAACACAAACCAATCTTCACACCACAGAGAAAACAGTTGTAATTTTAGGTGTAATTGGCTTTATATTATAATATACTCTGCTTTCATATTATTTGATAATTTTTACCGTTAGTATGTAGTAGATGTGGTCTTTGCAATATTTAAGGTAGCAAAACAGTTACAATGTTATACAACAAAAAAAAATTAAATTTGACCTTGAATCATTGCATCTATCTGCTGGCAAAGAAGTTGATTGAAAATGTCTCCAAAAATTAATTGTTTGGAAAACTTTTGCGGTAATGATCAGAAATGAACCATGCATTGCCTACAGAATGCATATCCAATAATTGGCTGGCCACGCAAGATTGGGGATGAAACCATTGCATTTCCTTGTCTTGTAAACTAGTCGTTGGTCTAAACAGCTCGGAAATTGTGACAAATCAAGGTGCACTTTCAGTCTTTTTTATATCTTCAATCAATACCTTGTAACTGCGAAAACGATTCTCAAACAATAACAGAAAAATACCGCAATTTCCCGTGACTGGATGTAGTTTGACGAAAGTATGACAGTTCCATCGTCAGATGCGTTCACTCTTTCTCTGACCGAAACTTATGCAAATATGGAGTTGTTGGTAAATCATTCACAGTATAATGACAGAGGGCGTGATTGTAACATTCACTATTTTTTTGTATACACTATCGTCTAACCACTCTACCGTCGTAGTCCGTTCTGTCAAATTATTATTTTTTTGTACTTTTTGTAACAGACAACCACTTTTCATCAATAATGTCTAGTGTGTGACAAACAAAGTTGTCATTCCATTACCTCAAAAAACAACAACAAATCACGACCAACATTTTGGGGCTTTGAGTATGTTACAAGCGTCACAGCAAAATATTTCTATTCGTTCGGACAATGACAGACCATAAGTTAGCAGTAAACTAGTTGTCTGTCAATTCAAGATTACTAACGGTTAGTACAGTTACTCCTTGAATACCTTCCTGAGAATATGGGATAAAAGCAAAGAACAAAACATTTTTCAACAAAGCATGAAGAAATGACTCAGTTGCTTTTCGGTGCATCGTGCAGAAACTATTGCAAACTATTTTTATTTAACATGACTGAGACTGCATTGGACAACAATATTACAGGTGATTTGGCGATTTGTTGCTGGTTTTTTAATTATCTTCCCATGACCAAATTACATGGTCTTATTAAAATACCCTTAATTATTAGGATCATTTCATTCTTGATATGGGTGTTTGTGTTGTGTTTGTCTTTAACGAGTTACACCTATATTGATACGTCAGGGTTACGTGAACATTAAGTTATGGAGATGATTGATTTGCATAATGGGAATGTCTGTTTACGCATTGGTAGAATGTGTAAAATACTGTGGTGATTCTTCCATTTGTAGTAACATGGCGAGGCATATTTTTAGTTTTTCTAGGGGCCATCTTCAAATCAGATATTTCACTTGGTGAAAAGGTTTTAAAAGAGTTTACAAGATTGAAGTTTTAAAAAACCTCAAATATTAGCTCGTGAAGAATCAAACCCCCTATTTTAGCGCGGTAAATCCGTTGACTTACCTCCGTGTCTACAGGTAGAGAAAATGTCATCATGAAATCTTTCTTTTTTACCTGCTAGCAACTGTATTAATAGAAGTTGATTATAGTAGCTTTCTCTTGTTAGAGTTTGAACATCGTTTTTGGTTGACATAAGTAATTTAAACTATTTTAACTACAGATTACTTTTTCTTAGACAGGAGATTCGTCTGACGCACAGAGTGAAGCGGGAAGTACGATGTCGGACAAACTTCGACTTCCATACATGACTTCACGCCGAGAAGTGCCTTCCACAGCAGTCGTCCCTCATCGGAAAGACCGAAGACGAAACTTATCTGTTGGAAGTAACCCACTTCTTATTGAAGAAAGGCCTCAGTATAGGCCTTTTCCTCAACGGGCGTCTTCTTTAGAAGAACGTGGTCCCATTTCAATGGGTTCTAATATTGTAGGTGCCAACTCTCTTTCTTTTGTTCCAATCTATTCTTCTTCAGAAGCACATTTAAGTCGTCAGACCAGCTCCTTATCCGGTTATTACATGCCTAAAACAGACTATTATTTACGATCAACGACAGGAGAACCAAATCGCACTGTTGTAAGTGATTTTTTGCCTCGAACAATGAGGCAATCATCAGAGCTCGTTGTGGCCTCAGAAGCTCTCCCTTCCTACATGAATACTTTGAAGCAACGGTTTTGGGACGAAATTAAAACGGTGACAGAAGAAAGAAGACGGATCGCCGATTTACATCATAAAAGTGATACTGATATTACCTCTCTCTTGCCTCCTACCGATTACTTTAATGAAACGAATAGAAAGACTCCGTACAGTGAAGGAAAACGAATAAGAATTCGTTCCGGACCTGTAAGAACCATTTCAACATCAGCGCAGACGTCTCCTCAAGACATAGAAAAAGAGTTTTTTCATATTCAGCCTTCTGCATATACCACAGAAAAAAGAAATATCCTCTTTGCCAAAGGCTACAAGGACTCCTCTGATGACTTGACTCGCTATATGCTGGTTCCATCACAAACATTCGAGTCTTCCTTTGACAAGAAATTTTCGGATGACTTACTCAGATCATCATGGTATCCAGAAACCTTCAGAGGTTTACCTCGTCAGACAGGTTTCCATACACAAGATAATCCTCGAGACATGCTTGCACTTCGACTTAGGGAAACTGCTATATCTGATAATATCAGAGATCAGACAGCTTTATTAAACCGTTACAAACATGGGCGAACAAGGTAGGAGTTGATTTGTAAAAATTATTCTAAATTTACCTAAAATTACGAAATCTGTGTTTTCAAAATACTGAACAAAAAAGTCAAAATAAATTTTCCATTCTATGCATATACAATATATTATATTTCTGTCTATTCGTGTTATTCTTAAATTAGTTCTTAAAATAACTTGTCACTTAATTTGCTTTAGTTGAGAGTAAAGTGACAACTCGAAGCATTTACTAAGATTACACAAATTTCACTAAAAATCTTCTAATATTTAGTCAATTTTTATACCAATTTTTCGAAGTAATAAATTATTTTAACTAAAATGAGACCTTTTTTCAAAATATTTTTTATTGTTTTTTTTAAGGCCTGGCATGGCCAACTGTGTTAAGGCGTGCGACTCATAATCGGGTTCAAATTCCGGTCCCACCAAACATACTCGCCTTTTCAGAATCTAGTGAGCTGGTTCACAAACACTGGACAAACGAGCACTAGATTTCGAACCCAGATGTTCACAAAGTTTGTAGTTTCTTCAAACTACAACAGGTCATACCTTATTTTGGATCTCCTTTTTCATCATTAAAAAACTTTTCAGTTGATATTTTTATGTGTATAAATGTAAACGTCACAGAAGAATAACATGTAAGTGGTTTAAAAATGAATTTCCAAATGTAAACTTTAATTACATGAATAACAAATTCTGTATAATTTAATAAATACGTTCGAGACATACAGTGAAATAGCTTAATTGATGATGTTTTTGTAGAACCTGAATAAAAAGACATAGAAGAAATGAGGAAAATTTAGAATGTAAAATCTTATAAATCCGAAATTGTTTCATTTCATGTCTTGGAACAAGAGTTTACCTAGGGACGAATTGCATTGTATGTTAATACACAATAAAACCGTCACATCAAACATGTCGGCCTTTGGGGCTTTATAATGTGACGATTAATCCCAGTATTCGTTGGTAAAAGAGTAGCTCAAGAGTTGGCGGAGTGGTGATGACTAGCTGCCTTCTTTCTAGTCTTACACTACTAAATTAGGGATGGCCAGCACAGATAGCCCTCGAGTAGCTTTGCGCGAAGTTCAGAAAAGGTTTTGTTTTGGAATTCCGCACAAAGCTACTCGAGGGCTATCTGTGCTGGCCGTCCCTAATTTAGTAGTGTAAGACTAGAAAGAAGGCAGCTAGTCATCATTAACGAATAGCGGGTTTGATCGTAACATGATACCGCCCCCACCGATGGGAGGGCGAGCGTGTTTAGCGCGACGCGGGCGCGAACCCGCGAATTACGAGTCGCACGCCTTACGCGCGTGGCTATGCCAGGCCTTGTATTCTGGTGTAAGGAATGTATTGTTATATATTCATTTTGACAGTTATACTTCATTGCTCAAGTTTTGAGACCTTAATTTTGGATGCGAAATAAATCTGGCAAATGGGCTTCTTATGACGATGGTATTGTTAAAGCATGGATTTAATTACTTATCAAAGTTTAGCTTACTGGTAAATATTTTAGTTATAAAAGTAACTAGATCATTAATATTACACAATAACAGCTGTTATAGTCAAACAAAGGTTTTCATGGACAACGTGGAAGAACTATATTACCGTAAACAAAACTGCAGCTTTATTTGTTCATGCGTATATTTATTCCCTTATAATCTTTGAAAATATTTAATATGGGGAGAAATTTAATTTGAAAATAAATTACTCAGTAAAATATATAATAATATAATCTATCCAGAAAGACTTCAGGATATTATATAGAAAATGTAAATTGAACTTCAAACAATCAAGGAAAAACCTTATTTTCTCTCTCATCATTTCTACGTTTCGAGCGGAAACGAAAAAATATATAAATTAGCGTTATCGTATATATAGATATATATGTGAGTATCATAGGTGTAGATATAAGTATCAGAAAGCACTGTTGTAATATATTTTTCTGAAAGGAATTAAACAAATAATAGTTTATACATGTAACAGTGCTTTCTGTCATGGTAAATTATGGTATACGATAACCTATGTCAAATTATTAACCTTTTTCAATAGTTAGAAACTAATTGCTAACTAGTTTCCCAACAGGGCCAGGTGGTTAGGGCATGTGACTTATAATCAAAAGGTCGCGTGTCCGAATTCGTGTCACACCAAACAGCATCACCTTTTCAGTTGTGTGTGAAGGCTATAATGTGATGGTGAATCCCACTATTCGTTGTTAAAAGTGTAGCCCAAGAATTGGCGTCGGGTAGTGATGATTATCAGTCTTTCCTCCAGTCTTAGACTGTTAAACTAGAGACAGCTAGCGCACACAGAGCTCGTGTAGCTTTTCGCAAAATTCAAAACAGTTGTACTTACTAATATTTACTCTATGTTTAGGCTCTTAATGCAACCACGACAAGATCTATTTTTTGTGTCGGTAGTATACCAAATACGATCCTGGGTCTTCTAGACGGAAATATGGTACGTTGTTTACTCGACTGGGGTCTCACTCTTCAGACTGGTGTTGAAATTTTGATTCCTACACTACTAAGTTGATTGAGTGTGGACGTAAAATGATTATTTTATATATTTTTAATAAGTTTACTACAGTAGTTATGAAACAGACTGATATCTGATCACCAAAGTTTTACAGTATTTTACGTGATATTTCTTGTTTTTATTGCTGTTCATGGTAGTTATAGTCCTATATTTGAAATCACAATATTATTTTCTTACGTGTGAAGTGAACTCTGCATTACAAAATGTTTAATAGTTTACAAATTCAGTCCTCAGAACTGTTACTGTACTTACTTGACATCTTAATTCAATCTATTTTAATTTCAATGTGCTTGTGCCTCAGACATACATTTGTGAAACAGTTATTAACGTAAGTAATATAAACTTTTACTGATTAAGGTAAAGTGTTATCACAAAACATAAGTATATAATGGAACTATTCTGTCGTCTTGTCAATTTTATCAAAAAACAAATTATAATAATTCCTTTTTTGACGAAATTCGTCGTGAAACCGTGTTTTTTGGGTGGATTGTATAGACAGCGTGGAGCTTTGTTTTATATTTTGTTTCTATTGAGTTAAGGATATCTTCGGGGATGATTGTAGAGTAAATGCATCTTAGTAATATCTAAAAAAAATTCCTGGAGGTTGGAGTGGTGCCGTATATAACTGGTGAAACAGAATTATATCGAATCCACGGTAGTTAAAGTGGGTTATGATAGAGGGCTACAGGAAAATGCCTTTTTTATGTAATATCCTAGTTTACATTCGGGAATGAAAGCTATCATTTGGCGTGAGGAGAAGTCGGTAGGTAAGCCGTCGAGGATTGTCTGCGAGACCGATGAGAAAGCCATGTGAGACTTGGCTGATTTAACGAACGTAGCTAACTTTAACAACTTGAAATCATCAATATGAGGTGTTTCCTTCGTAGGTGAACTAAATATAAATATATTAAACATAAAATCACCGTTTTATACTCAGGATTTGAATTGTTCTGAATTCGACGAGCAAATTAGAAATATCATTTGATATTACTCCGCAAGGTTAATGTGTGTTTTCTTATAGCAGAGCAACATCGAGCTATCTGCTGAGTCAACCAAGGAGAATCGAATCCCGGATTTTAGGGTTGTAATTCCGTAGACTTACCGCTGTATTAACGATGGACCTCCGAGGTTAAATAACTAATTTCAAGTGGGGATTCACCATGTAAAGCACATAGTAAAGGTTACCACTGGGATTAGATGCGATGCCGTCCAAAAACGTGATATCGCTTCTGTAAGAATAGGATTATTTCTCATCCTCCCTCTAAATCAGATAAGACGAGTCATCCATGCAAGTAACTGCTTTATGTACTTTATGTACCTTCCCCGTGTTAAACAAGACGAGTAAAACATTTTAAGTAGATGATGTATGTCTTTTCATCCTCCATATCTAAACAAGACGAGTCTAACAATGTAAGTAGCTGATGTATATCTTCTCATCTTCCCTATCTAAACAAGACGAGTCTAACAATATAAGTAGCTGATGTATGTCTCGTGCTTATCCCTCCCGTCGAGTTGTTCAGAAAAATCCATGTTTAAAATGACTCTTAAAAATGAATTATCTTTGAGAAACTAACGAGAGTCAGGGATAAATTGAGAAAGCTCTATTCTTAATCTCATTTTCAACAATATGAATTTGTTAATTTGCTTTAAATGAGTAGAATATTTTCGTAACTTCAGATAAATACAAGATAAGAAGTGTGAAGAGGAATATATTTTAAAACAGTTTTTAAAACAGTCACAGTATGCCTAAATGTTATTGATTGAAACGTACAATTCACAATGTGTCTCTGGTGCAACATTATTTCTCTTGGAGTAAGTAATGTTGATATAAAGTCATTTTAATTATAAAGTTTTTTTAATATTCATATTGTAGCTGAAAGCTTAAAAATTAAATTCTAAGTAAATGAAAGTTTCTAAATAATGGTCATCTATCTGCGAAATTTGATGTTATAAAATAACTTTATTTTTTAAAAGTATTATTTTACTACATTGAGAAGTTTATTGACCTGTGTCGGTTTTGGAACTATTTTTCTATGCGGTAGACATCCAAGATACAGCGGGGACTCCTTTTCTGATATAGGAACAGGGTGGAATTCTCCCGAAATGAGTAGAGGTTATTCCTACTTTTATGAAAGTAGGAAGAAGCGACAAGACCCCTTGATTCGTAAACCAAGGTCGTGGCATCCATCACCTTATGGCTCAGATGACGAAGAAGATATACTAACAAGGGACGAAATTAGTAGAATCAAAGGAGAGCCGGTTGGAAGACTTCATTATGCAGGAGATACAGACAGACTTCGAAAGGAGCTTAAGAAGCTGGCAAGAAAACGAGAAACTTACGAAAGAACGAGTGAGTTCTTCTGAAAAGATCATAACATTTTAGAGAGGTTTGTTAACATACTGACAACTTACATTCAGACAATATTCAGTTCAATAATGTGTAATTATATTTAAATATTCATGCAATGGGGGAGTTACACATTGTTTTTTCGTGGCGCTTCTATGTGATAATGTGCAAGCTTTCAGGAAAGGAAAACACAACAGTTTGTTATTTTGAACTACGTGTTTAAAATGTTTATAATACTTGTTAAAATCTGTAAACTGCAAGTTATATAGTTTCTCAAACTAGCTGGTTTATGATAAGTAACAATCTAAGATAAAAACAGTGCTTTAATATTCCATTTTTTAAAGTATAATTTGTTATATTTAATTTATGAAATAATGTATTGCTAAACACATTCAGAGGTTTATTCAGCCCGGCGTGGTTAGAGGGTTAAAGTGCTCGACTCATAATCTTACGGTCGCCAATTCGAATCCCTGTTGTACTAAACGTGTTAGCCCTTTTAGTCGTGGGGGCGTTATAATGTTACGGGCAATCCACTATTCGTTGGTAAAAGAATAGCCCAAGACTTAGCGGTGGGTAGTGATTACTAGCCGCTTTCTCTCTAATCTTATACTGCTAAATTAGGGACGGCTAGCGCAGATAGCCCAAGTGTAGCTTTGTGCAAAATTAAAAAAAGAAACAAACAATCAGAAGTTTATTAAATTATCGCACGAAGTAAGTGGGTGTAAAAAGATTTAAAACGAATCAATAACAAACCTGTTTTTGGTCACTACAACGAAAATGTTTTTTCTTATGTGATATTAATTCAGTGTTATCTGATGGGTCCTAAGAGGATTCTATTTGCCAGTCGTTTGAAGATTGAACTTATCTAAGCAAGACTCTTGCTGGTTAAGAGATAATTTAATGGTTTACATTTGTTCGTTTATTCTTGTCTCAGATAATATCTGTAAATATGAGAAAATAATATGTTTTTCCTTCTCATAAATATCATGAATTTTGATGAAAATCAAGCATTCATTGATTTGTTACATGCCAATCAGTTTCGCGGAATTACATTCTGCGTTATTAATTTTGAATACAAGGAAATCGAAGAAAAAGACAAGATTATTTTAATGGCGAATTGCACACTACGTGTACAGTGTTTAATTGAACTTTATTGGCAGCAACATAATTAATCATTAAATAAATGTCAAATAATTAGATGGTTGTAATAAAAACATAACATACACTAGTTGCTTCTATTCATCTATTTTTATTAGATTAAACTAAAGATATATTCTTACACCCAAGTGGTATTTTAGAAATGTTAACACTTAGGGTGTGAGATGAAAATTCACCATTTATCCTTTAACGGACGTGTTCGAATTATGTGGCCTGAAACTTCAACCATGCCCCCCAGTGGCTCAGCGGTATGTCTGTGGACTTACACGCTAAAATCCGGGTTTCGATACTCGTGGTGGGCAGAGCACAGATAGCCCATTGTGTAGCTTTGTGCTTAATTCAAAAACAACAAAAAACAACAACAACTTCAACCACACCACTCATTAATTAATTCATAGATTTGTGCTTTTAGCCAATGATTTACTACTCTGTTATTATGTAAAATACTCAAACAACACCAGTTTTCCTTGCGCTTTCAGTACTGTTTACAATATTTAAAATTTTATTTTTCACTGTAATTAATATAATTGTCTTTTCCTTATGCTTCCTAAATATTTATATGCAATTACAGTCGACCAGAACATATTTAGGCAATTTTGAAAGTTTCGGGTGTTTAAGTTGCTAGAGTACTTTTCATCTATTTTTATTTCGCTAATAATTTTAATAAACACTTTTCTAGTACATTATTAATGAACGTATTTTAGGATTGTATGTCCGCAGACATAGCGCTGAGATACTGGGGGGGGGAACTTTCGTAACTTCTTTTCAAGTTAATTTTCTTGCTATTTTTAATTGTTAATTTATTTAATTGTGCTTTATTTACATTACTCGTTGGTTATTTTTAGATTATTAGCTAATTTTATCTCTCTTTTATGTAATGCATCATCTCAGTGAGGTTGAAAACTTCTTACTAGTGCTATATGATTTTCCAGGAAAAAAAGTATCATAAAGATAATCCAAACTGCAGACCTTCACGCCGCTGCCCACGTGGCTCTTCGTCAAACATTAACACTCATCAGATTAGCTGGGCATGCAGCATATATTATTCACCGAAAAAAATATGTATGCAAGTTTAGTTTGTTTTGAATTTCGCGCAAAATTACACAACAGCTATTTGCTCTAGCCGTCTCTAAGTTAGTAGTAATATTCTAGTGGGAATAATATTCCCACAGTAATATAGGAGTAATATTCTAATGGGAATTACATTCCCATAGTAATATAGTAGTAATATTCTAGTGGGAATTATATTCCCGTAGTAATTTTCTAGTCAACACCACCTTTCTTTATTTTTTGAACTAACTTTAACTGATGAATAGTGGGATAGACCATCACTTTATGACACCCAAAAGACTGAAAAGTTGAGCGTTAACGGTGACTGGAACTCGAATCCATAACATATGATTACGAGTTGAGTAACCTGAACCCACTTATGCAAGTGATTTAAAATATATTAAGCTTATATTATTTATTAGTTTCATTGTGTTATCCTATCATTGTATGAATTTTCTTTACTAGTTACTTTATTTATATTAGTTTACCATTTGTTTCAAGTGCCTCAAAATTTTGTTAGAAAAATTTGGAATTGTCTCTGATTTAATTCTACAACTGTTCAGACAAAAGAATCGTCAAAATCATACTCTACAAGAAAAGCGTACAAACACATTCGATGCTATGACAATTCGCGGTTATATTTTAGTATCAACCCCACAAATATAGATTAATAAAATAGATGCCTACTCTTGGCGTTTTTGTTTATTTATATATGAGATACAGTCATCGGCATCTCATAGCTTTCATTAATAACTACAGGGTGGTCGCTAGAAAAGCGGAAAATTTGTCAAACAGCTATTTATTTTTACAAAGAATAACTTTTGCAAAGTTTTTTAAAGGCATATGTTATATTACACTCATAGATGCTCAAAATGCATTTTATGATATTAAAATCATGCATTTTATTCATGATGTAAAGAAATCAAAATAGAAATGAGTAAGCACGCATTTTATTCATGATCTCATCTGACCCTCAAATTTTCCGTTTTTCTAGTGACCACCCTGTAATATCCTTTGCCACGACAGATAAGGTCTGTAGTTGTGACTGTTTGACTCTAAAATAAATTACAAATGAAGATAAATCTTTTCACTATTTAACTAAGTCAGTGCATGTCTTTTAACGTAAATTACTTTTACTTGTTTTTTATCCTTAAAAACACTGAATAATCGCATAATCATTAGATTTGTAACAACCATTGATGATCGTGACGTGGCAAAGCTTGAGTGCTCTTATTTGTAAGCTTCCTTAAAATAGTTTTATTTAGTTGTTTTAAACATAGATTCTAATTGGCTCAACTACCCATGTGACCCGTCTCAAAATTCTTGTGAAATCCTGTTAAAGGGCTTGTTTTCTCTTGGCTATTTTCATCGAAAATTTAGATAAACTGTACAGGCAAATAAAAAAAAGATGGCCTGTTCTGTGCTTCACGTCACGAGATATCATGTCGATAAATGGCTTGTTCTGTGCTTCACGTCACGAGATATCATGTCGATAAATGGCTTGTTCTGTGCTTCACGTCACGAGATGTCACGTAGATGAATGCCATAGGGCAAGACCAGAATACGTTTAGCACTATGCTACAGTAATATTCAGGTTTTATTAACACCCTTGCTGTTTGTAACAAACATACTCAATAAGAGAGTGAAATAACATGAACTGTAGAGTTATTAAGCACTTCCACCAGGAGTTAATTAACGAAATTAAGTTTAATAACTAGCCTTTCAATTTCAACTCATGTGCAGATCATCAAGTGTCAAGTTTCATAAAAGTGAACTAAGGAATTAATTGATATCTATTTATAAGACTGAATTTGCTTTTTCAAAGCAACGGTATTATAAAATACTTCGATGTTATTTGTCGTGCAGTCGCACTTAATATATGACTGTTTTTTTTTACAGTCGTTGTCAGTTAACTCTCTGTAAACAGTTTCGTCTTCAATAAATTACAAACATTGTGTAAATGTTTAATAGTAAAGTCAGTTATTTCTTTTTTC
This sequence comes from Carcinoscorpius rotundicauda, assembly GCA_011833715.1. Classification (NCBI taxonomy): domain Eukaryota; kingdom Metazoa; phylum Arthropoda; class Merostomata; order Xiphosura; family Limulidae; genus Carcinoscorpius; species Carcinoscorpius rotundicauda. The sequence continues at coordinate 86,659,807 of CM022397.1, forward strand.
TCTTCGGTTTAGGTTACAATGCTTCTTATCCAGGCGAAAGAATGATGCAATCTCGACGACGGATACGAGATGGACAGAATAATTTAGAACAATTGTATCTCCAAAACCCTGCCATGTATCATACAGGACCAACGTGGACTAAACATGATACCGGAGGTAGCAAGATAACAAAGTCCAGCGACTACTTTAATGCCGCTCTCCCCGTTAGCTACTCAAACCCATCCCTATCCAGGTACAAGATAATTCTGTAAAGTGTTATTATAAAGTTAATAATCATTCTTCACACAGTGTGTAGTTAAATCGTTGGTTGTTATCATGATACTACAAGTCCAGCTATCTACTTCAAACACGTTACTCCCATATTGTTGAGTATTATCAACTTTAGCTGTTACACTACACTCTAGATTAAAAGGTACAAAAAAGCAATGTTATTTTGTACCACAGTCGTCACTCATCAGGTTGTGTCTTTAATTAGAGTTTCGTTAAGCCACAGTCATATTTAGCTACAGAACAGTTCACACACAGCGAACTCTATTTCTAGATAAAAGCTTAAAGTGTTGCACTTAGTAATCATAGTAAAAATTAGCGAAGTTAATTACTGATTTTGATATTTATATCCTAATAACACTGATAATTAGAACTGGCCTAAAAGTCACTGCTGGCACATCGATTAATAATTAGCTTCGTTACTTTGTTAAATAAAGGCTATACTATCTAATTAGGATAAAACTTTTATCTTGATAATGAATTCGACGGAAATGTGGCTTTGGAAGAAATTCAGTCAATTTCCATGCTAAGTTTGTTTGGCCTCTAATACAACGCTAATCAGAAAAGGTATCACAAACGGACATTAAAGTGAAATATTACTAAAACAAATATGTAAGTTAAAAAGAACCAAACCAGTCCTTATTCTACATTATCGTACCTATTATCGCCGACATGAAATAGAAGGAGTTAAGTTTTTGGTTGAGATTGTAATTGTATGAAAATAATTATTTAAAATATTTTCGACACAACACTAACAACGCATTACTCAGTTAAAAAAACATCAACTAGTGATATCAATAAAATTAGATTTTCGTTTATTAGATATGGGTGTGTTCGACAACCTGACGTACTTTGTTACGGTAGCGAACCAACGAGTCCATTAACCCGTTTCCAAGAAAGTACGGTCGAAGATAAAAGTATGTCAAGAGAATTAATAAGCACCCCAACAACCACAACAACACCTTACAGAACTCGGCGCCAGAACCGATCACAAATAGAGTCCATCCTAGACTTCTCTCCTGCTACAACAGACTCTGAGACGCCGTTAGATTACCCGGATAATGTGCCAGTTCCTCCTGGCGTTGATTATTGTCCTCAAAACCTCCTGGATGATTTCAACGACACTAATATTGTTGCTCGTCGTTGTAAGTAGTGTTGAATTTTTTACTGTGGAGAAATGTTACTGAAGCAAATATTTCTTTATGTTGTATGAACAACCCATGCTGTCTTTACTCAAAGCTATTAAATATATGTCCATCTTATAAAAATAGTGATTCTCTACTATTAATATTTTTATTTGGTTCAAGTCAAATTACGTTTAACATGTTTAAGCATTTTCAAATCGTATCTACGTGTACAGTTGAAACTAAAAGTAAGAAATTGTGCAAAATTTTTGTATTAATGTTAGTGTTATAGAGAGAGAAAAAGCATTGTTAAATCTTAATAGTTCGCTCAAGTTAAATTACGTTCAACATCTTTATGTATTTTAAGGCATCCTTGTATGTAGAGTTAAACATAAATGTAAGAAACTGTGCAACATTTCTGTATCACTGTGACGTATGCTTGAGATATAGTTTGTACACGCAAATGCATTGAAATATAACATAAACTTTAAATAAAAACATTAAGCGGAATTTCATAGTTTCCTTTGTTTAATTTAGTAAACCCATGACAAAAAACAAAATAAAGAATTATTAATTTTATACGTGTGTCAAACTTATTAAATGTAATAAGCATTTTTATAATATAAGGAAAAATCAACGACTTTTGTCTTAAACGTATATCCATATCTAACATGTTAAATAATGCTACAATTTAATTGAAAACAGCTATTCAAATCACTCTATATGAAAAGTTAAAGGTAGTAATAGCTATTGAATTAAACAAAAAGGAACATCATTTTCCGAAAATAAAACATTGTCCAAAAATATGAGAACCAAACAATACGACGTTCTGTATTTTCAAAATAAGACTTTGTTCATATCTAATCTCAGAACTATACAATACGATTTTCTGTATTTTCAAACATTGTGTTTACTTTCTCCTTCTTATTAAAACAACACCAACAATGAAATAATAATCTTTTGTGTTTTTTAAAATTCAATCCGCAATTTTAAGAGTAATTTAAGCCACATACCTAACCTCTCTGCAATTTTTGCTTGGGTAGTTACAAAAGTACTGTATTTTGCTAGTTTTCGGTCGTTTTTCCTTTACATTTTGTTATCACTAAATCTAACAAACTCTCAGTTGAAACAAAGTACTTTAAAATTCGTTCCCAGTTTTATAAATTTGTTCTGTTCAGTGCAGAACTACACAATAGACTATTTGAGCTCTGTCCAACAAGAGGATTTAAACAACAAATTTTATTGTTAAAATCCTTAAATTTAATACTAACCCAATGAAAGACAGTTTTATAAATCTACATACTATAAATTCTTCAATAATAAAAGTAAAGATTTGTTTCTAAAATGTATGGTTTAAATTAATTTATAGTGTAAGTAGTTTGATGGAATACATTAAATAATTTGTTTTTGTAACTCATGATGTGATGAATGTTACTAGTTCTTACCCCTCAGTTACCCACTTAAAATGTTAAATCATTTCTTAGTATTGATACCCGTAACTAGCTGCTATTAAACTTTTTACTGTAAAATAATTATAGTGATAATCGTATGAAACTGACACCATTATTTGCTGGTAGAAAAAAGTAAAGTATTGGTGACGTCAGAAGATACATACATGTATATATCGTAATGTAAAAAAGCGATATACTCTATAATTATTTCAAGACAAAAATCATACGATAGCGAAAGCACAAACATATTTACATAATATTCTTACAAATAAACTACAAACAGTCACATGTAAGGTATATTATTGAGGCAGACATGGAACGGCAGTCATTACTTGGTGAGACAAGAAAATCTGTTCAATGAAGACAATAATTCTCTTTTCAGCTCACCAATCTCATAGTGATTCTGACCAGTCCAGAGGTCGTTCGAGAAACGGAATGATCAGAAAAGAAGTCTATAATGAAGAGAAAGTCCAAGTAAGAACGTACGAAATTTCAGTGTTTGTAATTTAGTTCATTCTTCCTGTTTACGTAATGCATGCCATTTCAGTGTGATTGTAAATGTGTTTTTTTTAAAGTAACTCCGACTATGTGAATTATTTAACTTTAGTTTCACAATTATACATCTTTATTGTGCGTTCTTGTAATGATATCACAAAATAAAGACGTTTTAGAAAAAATCTCGATTTTTTACTTGCTGTCGTCACCAGTAACCAAATAAAAAACTAAGAAATCCCATTTCATATGTAAGAAACACGAATCTACCACTTTGGATAATTATTATACCCTTTTAATAATGTACTAGCATTTAAGAGAATTAACAACTCGGTATTCAAACAGAAAATATTTATTTTTCTATTTTTATTTATTTTATATCCAGAGTTTCGCTTAAAAGTAGGTTTCATCGTGCGATTAAAATATAAAGCATCTGAAGCAAAACAGATCGGCACGAGTCGAATCATATGAATCTTATATCATCAAATTAAAAAAAAAACTGACAAGGAAATACACTATGAACATAGGGCAAAAAAGATATGTCAAAATAAGAATATAGATAATTAGGAGTTTGGAATTATAAACTACTATATAAATATTAATTCAGAAAATAGTTTTGTATTTATATATACTAAACAGTCATGAGACGAAAATATAAGAAACAACAGGCAGGATAAAAACAGATTTCCAAACTATGTTGACACACAACTATGTTTAAAGTCCTTATAATGCACATTTTTTATGTATTTCATACAACACACGGATAATTACTTGATGTGATTTTCTATGTGTTTCAGGAGAAGAAACCAGACAAGTGGCGGTGTACATATAGCTTTCCAGTAAAGAGAATTCTTCTAACACGGGATCAGAAGGATCGATTTGTAAAGGGTATGTAGACAACTCCTTACTTTATCAGCTTCTTCTTACTTATGTAAAGCTTTCACTGAAGCTAAAGAAAAAATACTTCACTGGTTTATTTTTGTTTACCATTTCTGACACCTAATTATCATTTTCATATCACGTCTATCAGGGTTTGCTTAAGTGGGGTAATACTGTATCAAACAGTTTATCACTGGCTCACAAATGTTGATATAACTCATATATAACGTATTCATTTCGGTATACCTTACCTTTGTTCAATAATTTTTTATTACCTAGTGTATTTGAAACTATCTGAACGTTTACGAGATGTTTCGTAAACAACTTGGTTTTCCGTTAAAGTTTTGAATTGATAATAAAGTGTTTTTTGTTTGTTTTTTTAATTTCGCACAAAGCTACTATAAGGCTATCTGTGCTAGCTGTCCCTAATTTAGTAGTGTAATGTTACGTATTTTTGATGTTTTAAGTTCTTCGTAGACTAAACGCAACAGAAAAACACAGATAACAGCTTGTATAATTTATTACACTAACCTATTAACAAATATAACAGATATAACATAAATTATATAATAACAGTGACAGATATTAAGTTACAACATTCGAAATTAATTACAAAACAAAATAATATTAGTTTCAAACTTCAAAATAAATCACAATACAAAACGGTACTGGCCTGTATCTAATGTAATGATCTAAAATTAAAGTCTCAAATTCCAGTCTAGGGTGTGAATTTGGTCCCACGAAGAAATTCCGAAACAGTTCACAGTTCAAAAAATTCGCCGTCTCTCAGCACAAGCAGTAATTCAGATGTATCGTAGAGATTGACGAAATAAATTCACAGCTTCCGTAGATCTAACTTTTGTCACAAATCCAAGTTGAATAATCACAGCAAACACTTAATCTTTCTCAAATAACTAAAACTGATGCCTGAATCTCACTCTTATTCTTCGAATAAAACTAATGACTGAATCTATCTTCTTTTTTCGAATAAAAACTGATGACTGAATCTCTCTCTCTTTTTTCTTCGAATAAAAACTGATGACTGAATCTATCTATCGTCACCGTCTTTTATACCGATAGGCCTACTTCTCGAACAATCTCGCAATTTCCATACAACTCTAGAGCAATACTCACGTGTTCGTTCTTGCACGAGACTACACGTCGAGACACGAAGTCACCAGCACTCATTAACAAACATATGATTGGTCTACTTAATTCAAGAAAGTTCTAAATGCTACCCTAAATAAATGACAAAATATTAGTTTAAACTTCGAAACAATAATATCAATATGTAAAAATGAATAATACAAATGAAAATTCAAACACAACACGACATGTTGTCGTTTACAAAATATTTACACATATACATAACATGTAAGACTAGAGGGAAGGCAGCTAGTCATCACCACTCACCGCTTGGGCTACTCTTTTACCAACGAATAGTGGGATTGAGCGTCACATAATAACGCTTCTACGGCTGGGAGGGCGAACATGTTTGGCGCGACGGGAATGCGAACCTGCGACCCTCAGATCACGAGTCGCACACCTTAACACGCTTGGCCATGCCGGGCCGATACTAAAGTGAATAAAATATCAAAAGCTATAAGACGTGTACTATGTGGATCAACGTACAACATTACAGACTTTTATAAGACTAGTTTGTTTGTTTGTTTTTGAATTTCGCGCAAAGCTACTCGAGTGCTATCTGCGCTAGCCGTTCCTAATTTAGCAGTGTAAGACTAGAAGGAAGGCATCTAGTCATCACCACCTACCGCCAACTCTTGGGCTACTCTTTTACCAACGAATAGTGGGATTGACCGTAACATTATAACGCCCCCACGGCTGAAAGGACGAACATGTTTGGTACGACGGGGATTCGAAACCGTGACCCTCTGATTATGAGTCGAACGCCTTAACACACTTGGCCATGCCGGGTCTTGGTGGAACCACTTAATAAAATATCTTCTATTCTGTAACTTGGAAACTTGTAAGTCACGTTTCTAACATTCATAAAGCTCTTCCAACGTAAAGAAAAATACTGAATATGTTTTATTGTTGCGACTTTTTCGGGAAAATCATTGCATATGTTTGCAGTTTTCGGTAAAAGTTCAGAACGTTGCAAGTGAAAACGCCAGTAATCAAACAAGATTTTGTATATTTTATCAGCATAAATATTGACCCCCTATTTTTAAGAAATGCATTTTTCGAACTTCTCAAGAGTTTTGAACTCAATTTATTTACGTCGTTTGATCAAAAAATGAACAAACGATTATCGACAATTTTAGTAGCTTGAAATTACATTGTTAGGTTTTGTATTAAAAGTGTTTTAGTAGCTTGAAATTACATTGTTAGGTTTTGTATTAAAAGTGTTTTAGTAACTTGAAATTACATTGTTAGGTTTTGTATTAAAAGTGTTTTAGTAGCTTGAAATTACATTGTTAGGTTTTGTATTAAAAGTGTTTTAGTAGCTTGAAATTACATTGTTAGGTTTTGTATTAAAAGTGTTTTAGTAGCTTGAAATTACATTGTTAGGTTTTGTATTAAAAGTGTTTTAGTAGCTTGAAATTACATTGTTAGGTTTTGTATTAAAAGTGTTTTAGTAACTTGAAATTACATTGTTAGGTTTTGTATTAAAAGTGTTTTAGTAGCTTGAAATTACATTGTTAGGTTTTGTATTAAAAGTGTTTTAGTAGCTTGAAATTACATTGTTAGGTTTTGTATTAAAAGTGTTTTAGTAATTTGAAATTACATTGTTAGGTTTTGTATTAAAAGTGTTTTAGTAGCTTGAAATTACATTGTTAGGTTTTGTATTAAAAGTGTTTTAGTAGCTTGAAATTACATTGTTAGGTTTTGTATTAAAAGTGTTTTAGTAGCTTGAAATTACATTGTTAGGTTTTGTATTAAAAGTGTTTTAGTAGCTTGAAATTACATTGTTAGGTTTTGTATTAAAAGTGTTTTAGTAGCTTGAAATTACATTGTTAGGTTTTGTATTAAAAGTGTTTTAGTAACTTGAAATTACATTGTTAGGTTATGTATTAAAAGTGTTTTAGTAACTTGAAATTACATTGTTAGGTTTTGTATTAAAAGTGTTTTAGTAGCTTGAAATTACATTGTTAGGTTTTGTATTAAAAGTGTTTTAGTAGCTTGAAATTACATTGTTAGGTTTTGTATTAAAAGTGTTTTAGTAACTTGAAATTACATTGTTAGGTTATGTATTAAAAGTGTTTTAGTAACTTGAAATTACATTGTTAGGTTTTGTATTAAAAGTGTTTTAGTAACTTGAAATTACATTGTTAGGTTTTGTATTAAAAGTATTTTTGACTGGCATGTAATCTCAGATGATGACTATTTGTGTTCCTTTCTTTAGGTAATGGATTTGGCTTAGAAATTGTTGGTGGTAAGGAACTTCCAAACAATAATAATTTAACTGGAGCATATATTGCTAAAATCTACGCTGGAATAATGGCTAGTGTACTAAATGAAGTTACTGTTGGTAAGTGTAGATAGAAAAACAATTTAATTAGAGTTGGCTATCATATACGCATGATGCTGCTGTTTGTAAGTGTATATACAACAATATAATTTATTAAGAGTTAGTTATCCTAGAAATATTATTGATATATCACATGATACTGCTGTTTGTAAGTGTATATACAACAATATAATTTATGCAAAGTTGGTTATCCCACAGTGATAACTGATATATCACGAAGTGGTTGTGGCATGTTTATAATATACAAACAATTTACGCAGTGTTGGTTGCCCTCCATCGTCTAACATGGGATGTTTGTTTACCTAAATCGTAAACTTGCTTAATTTTTTGCTGTTATTAAGTATAATTAAAAAATAACAGTTAAAAAGTGTGAGTTATCTTAGAGTGATGATGAATAATATATCAAATAAAACTGCTGTTGGTAGTGTAGTTACCAAAACAAGAGTCATTTTAAAGTTGTTGTGTTTTTTACACTGTTAATTTTCATGTAATCGTAAGTTCTCAATGAACTAGAGCACCGTCAGTTCGTGAAAATTTACGAAAAGTAACAAGTAAATAAATATTAAGAAAATATCCATATCGGAGTCGTAATGGGTTTTTGTCATATTAGCATTTTAGTGGTCCCCGACAGTTTAGGGAGGCAGTGAGCCAGTCCCTCGTATGGCAAAAGTTGAGAAACGCTGAATTGGAAAAAACAAGTATTTTAGAAAGAAGAAAAAATGTTGATTCTCGTGAAATGAAAGTACGAGACATAAGTTATAATATAAAACAATAACTATTTTATTATATGAAACCAGGACGTGTAAAGTAACACAAAAGAAGATCTCAGATAATAGCTGATGTAAAGAAAACTAAATGGACATTCTTTGTTAACTCCTCAAACTTATCACCGTTTAATAGCGGCGGTGAACTATTTCTTTTTTAATAAACAAAATCCTGAACAAAATATATTTCTCATTTTCTTTGTAGGATGCAATAACCTTTATCAACATGTGGTATTTTCTTATGCATCATCAAGCTTAGGATGTTTGTTTATTTAAATCGTAAACATGCGAAACAAATGTAAACTCTGTTGAAGGTTTTCTGTCTTATCAACAGCGGTTATAATTACACAGTCATGAAGAATAAAAACTCTTAAATGATAAGAGAGCTTTAAAGTTAGGTTAATTTATGATATTGACGATATTAAAATAACAAAATTTATCAGTAATTTACATTTTATCAAAAATGAATTTGCGATAATTATATCGCTTTATCAGAATACTTGAATCTTATCAACAACGCAAAACAATAGGTTAGAAAACGTAATGGTTCATGAATTGGTATTCAAAACTCTTCAATGAAACACATAAGACTTTGAGAAATTTGCGTAAGTTGCGATTTCAAAGTAATAAGTATTATCTTGAACAGGTGATCAGGTAATCGAGTGGAACGGAATAAATTTAAACGGAAAAACGTATGAAGAAGTGAAAAGAATTATTGCATCTTCCGGAGATGAAGTAGAAATGATTATTAGAAGGTAATAATCAATATTCAATTATTATATTTGTTACTATTTATCAGTTAAATTGTTGGTACTTTCCTTCAACTTGTTACTTTTTTACTTTGCTACTATTTTCAATAACTTTTACTAGTTTTATCTTTATTTTTCATTGAATACAGTGTTTGTTTAATTAGCTGCTATTATTCTTGTGTTTACTACTATTTTTGTTGTTTTTAAAGTTATTATTATTTCCTATCTTCTTATAACAATTTTTGTGAAACCACTGACAATTTCTCTTTTTTACACTGTTTTCATTCAAATTTGTCATGGTTTTTATGAATATATTGGCGTTCTTTTAGCTTTCAATACTTCTTCTCAAATTTAAAAATGTAGCACTTTAATTTATTAAAATTTCCCTCGAAGTTATGGTTTACTTTGAAGATATTGTTGCTTCTCTTCAAAATTTTGCTATTTACGCTATCTTGTAAATAATTTCCTTAAACCTAATATTCTTTATATTCAACTTCACAACTTTTTTCCTTGAAAGCATTACAGTACTTCTTCAGATAACTTTCTTACATAAATGCTGTTTCTTTCCAGTCTTTTTCTTCAACTTCTTACTACATTCCTTAGGAATACCAGAATATCCTTACACGTTCTGCTGTTCTCTTCAGTGTTTCAGTGTTTATTTTCAACTTTTTACTACTTTCCTTCAGAATCGTCTGATGTCCTTCAACTTTATCTTATTTATTTTCATTTTTATTGTATTTCTTCAATTCTCACTATTTCCTTCAGAATGCTACAATCTTGTTCAACTTACTACTGTTTTTTCAAGTGTTTTAGTTATTTTCTTCAACTTCTTATTACTTTTCTTGAGAATCCTCCAATAACATTCAACATACTGCTGTTTCTTTTCTGAGTTTTAGTGTTTATTCTCAACTTCTAACTACTTTCCTTCATAATTTTTCATTGTCCTTCAACTTACTGTTGTTTTTTCAGCGTTTTAGTGATTTTCTCAACTTCTTACTACTTTCCTTCATAATCTTCCGATATCCTTGAAATTACTGCCGTTTCTTTCAGTGTTTATTTTCAATTTCTTACTATTTCCTTCAGAATGCCAAAATCTATTTTTTTCCAATTGCTGCTGTTTCATTTCAGTTGTTTTGTTTGTTTTGAATTAAGCACAAAGCTACACAATCTGTACTCTGCCCACCAGGGGTATCTAAACCCAGTTTTTAGCATTGTAATTCTGCAGACACACTGCTGAGCCACTGGGGGACGTTTCTTTTCAGAGTTTTAGTGTTTTTCTTCAACATCTTACAACTTTCTTTCAGAATACTACAATATCCTTCAACTTACCATTCTTTCTTTTCATTTTTTATTGTATTTCTTCAACTTACTATTTCCTTCAGAATGCTACAATTTTGTTCCACTTGCTGCTGTTTTTCTTCAACTAACTACTACTTTCCTTAAGAATGCTACAATATTGTTCAACGTACTGCTGGTTCTCTATAGTGTTTTAGCATTTTTCCTCTACTTCTTACTAGTTTCCTTCATAATGTTTTAATATACTTGAAATTACTACTGGTTTTTTTCAGTGTTTTAGTGTCTTTCTTCAGTTTCTTACTACTTTTTTCAGAATGTTCCAATATCTTACAAATTATTGCTGTTTGTTTTCAGTATTTATCTTCAACTTCTTACTATTTTAGTTCAGAATCTTCCAATGTCTCTTAACTTATAGCTGTTTCTTTTCAGTGTTTTAGTGGGTTTCAACTTCCTACTATTTCCGTGAGAATGCTATGATCTGGTTCCACTTCCTGCTGTTTTTCCTCAGTGATTTAAAATTTATCTTCAACTTCCTACTATTTCCGTGAGAATGCTATCATCTGGTTCCACTTCCTGCTGTTTTTCCTCAGTGATTTAAAATTTATCTTCAACTTCTTACTATTTTCCTTGAGAATGCTACTATATCCTTCAACTTATCGTTGTTTCTTTTCATTGTCATTGCATTTCTTCAAAGTTTTACTATTTACTTCAGAATGTTAAAATCTTTTTCCACTTGATGTTGTTTTTCTTCAGTGTTTTAGTGGTTTTTTTGAACTACTTACTACTTTCCTTAAGAATGCTAAAATATCCTTCAACGTACTGCTGGTTCTCTTTAGTGTTTCAGTGCTTTTTCCTCAGCTTCACACTACTCTCCTTTAAAATGCTACAAAGAACTTCAACTTATTGCTGTTTCTTTTCAGTGTTTTGGTGTTTTTCTTCTTCTTCTTACTTCTTTCTTTCACAATTCTACAATATCCATCAACTTACTTCTGTTTCTTTTCAGTGTTTTTTTCTCAACTTTATACTCCTTTCCTTTAGAATGCTATAATGTCCTTCAACTTACTGCTGTTTCTTTTCAGTGTTTTAGTGTTTTTCTAAAACTTCTTACAACTTTCCTTTGGAATCCAACAATGTTCTTCAACTTACTCCTGTTTCTTTTCAGCGTTTTAGTGTTTTCTTCAACTTCTTTCTACTTTCCTTCAAAATGCTACAATATCCTTCAAATTACTACAGTTTCTTTTCAGTGTTTTTCCTCATCTTCTTACTTCTTTCCTTCAGAATGTTCCAATATACTTCAAATTACTGCTGTTTTTCTTCAGTGTTTATCTTTAACTTCTCACAATTTTCCTTTAGAATGCTACAATATCCTTCAATGTTATCCTGTTCTTTACAGTGTTTTAGTGTTTATTTTCAACTTTTTACTACTTTCCTTCAGAATCGTTTGATGTCCTTCAACTTTATCTTATTTATTTTCATTTTTATTGTATTTCTTCAATTCTCACTATTTCCTTCAGAATGCTACAATCTTGTTCAACTTACTACTGTTTTTTCAAGTGTTTTAGTTATTTTCTTCTAAAACTTCTTACAACTTTCCTTTGGAATCCAACAATGTTCTTCAACTCACTGCTGTTTCTTTTCAGTGCTTTAATGTTTTTCTTCAACTACTTACTACTTTCTTTCAGAATGCTACAATATCCTTCAACTTACCACTGTCTCTTTTCATTTTTATTGCATTTTTTCAACTTCTTACAATTTACTTCAGAATGCTAAAATCTTTTTCCACTTGATGCTGTTGTTCTTCAGTGTTTCAGTGTTTTTTATCAACTTCTTACTAATTTCTTTCAGAATGTTATAATATACTTCAAATTACTTCTGTTTCTTTTCAGTGTTTTTTCCTCAACTTTTTACTACTTTCCTTCAGAATCCTACAATGAACTTCATCTTACTTCTGTTTCTTTTCAGTGTTTTAGTGTTTTCTTCAACTTTTTACTACTTTCCTTCAGAATTCTATGATATCATTTAACTTGCTTCTGTTTCTTTTCAATGTTTTCATTTCTATCTTCAACTTCTTGCTATTTTCCATCAAAATTTGCAACATGTTTTAACTTACTGCTTTTTCTTTTCATTTTTATTGTATTTCTTCAACTTCATACTGTTTCCTTGAGAACGCTATGATGTGGTTCCACTTACAGCTGTTTTTGTTAAGTGGTTTAAAGTTTATCTTCATTTCCGCTCTATTTTCATTCAGAATACTACAATATCCTTCAACATGCTTCTGTTTCTTTTCAAAGTTTTTATGTTTTTCAACTTCTTACTATTTTTTTTCAAAATGCTACAATCTTGTTTCACTTGCTGCTGTTTTTCTTCAGTGTTTTAGTGTTCTTTTCAACTTCTTACTACTTTCCTTCAAAATCCTGCAATGTCCTTCAACTTACTGCTGTTTTTTTAGTGTTTTAGTATTTTTCTTACATTTCTTACTACTTTCCTTACATTTATTATATTGTAGACTGTTTTCCTTTAAATTTCAGTTGGTTTTAATCTTTCTGTATTCCACTAACCTAGTATTTACGTTCTTTATTTTTTGGTGTTCCCTTTAGAACTATTACTGTTAATTTCAACTGTAATTGTTTTTCTTCTTTTTCATGTTGGTTTCTTTATATTTTTACTTTTTTCTTCACCTTCTTAGTGTTCTTTTTACAGGTTTTTACTCCGTTCTTTCATCATTTTACTATGTTCTTCTATCTTATTACAGTTTAATTTGAATTAGTTATGGTTTTCTTTCAGCTACTTATTATTTACTTTCAAATAGTGTTTGTTCTATTTCAGTATTTCCCTAGTTTTCTATAAATTGCTTATATTTGTTTTAATTTTTTTTCAGCATTTTGTTTTGTTTTTTTCCCCTTCTTTAACACTGGAGTAACTATATTTTCAATTTATGTAGTCATTTCCTCCAAGTTTCCACTGTCTTCTTTCAGCATGTTACTGATTTTCTAGTCTGGTATTTTTATGTTAAATTCTTATTCATTTCGTTCAGTTTTATTTAACTTTTTATTCTTTTCTTTCATACTGTTCCTGGTTCTATCCAACTTCGTACTGTTATTATCCATCTTGACACCATTTTCTTCAATTCAATTTCCGTCTTTCTCTCAGTGTGTTCTTTTAGGTATTCATTGCATACCTTCAAATTATGACTGGTTTCCATAAATTTATCATTGTTTTATTCAAAATTGTATATAATGTTTTCCTTCTATCAACCTGAACACTTCAGTTTTATATCAGGCCATCACATAAGTAACGTCCGAAAATATAATACAAAAAGTGTATCATTTCTGTCTCTGTAGAAGGCTTTGATGACAAAACTATATTGTAGGACGTAATAAAAAAATGTTCATACAAATAAAATAAACTAACTAAACTCCACTTTTTCAAATCATTAATCAAACAAACCTTTATGAAGATGGATGTGTCTGAGGAGCACATCAGGCATATAATGCTTTATGAGTTTAAAAAAGGTAATAGTGCAACAGAAAGTAAACGAAAGAAAATGTTGAAGGTGGTTTCAGAAGTTCAGATCATGTGACTACAGCTTAAGTGATGTATCATGCTCAGATCGTCCTGTTGAGTTTAATGATGACTTGCTGCTGACTGCACTTCATGAAAATTGTGCTGCAACAGTTGAAGAACTAGCACAGAAGCTTAATTCAACCCATTCTTTAGTTCACCGTCATCTGCAACAGTGTGGAAAGGTGTCAAAATTGAAAAATGGGTTCCCCATAAGTTGACAAAAGTCACCCTTAGTGCAAGAGTGGATATTTGCACTTCTCTGCACTCTTATGAACGTAACTCATCTTTTTTTGGACAGGTTAGTGACTGGAGATAAAAAATAGATGATTTTTTAAAAAAATAAGAGCTGAAGACAATGGCTCAGTGCAGTTCACCTGGCTAAAGCACAGCCCAAAATGGACCTACACCCTAGGAAAGTATTTTTAAGTGTTTGGTGGGATATTGTTGGTGTGGTCCACTTTAATTTGCTGCTACTCCATGTATCGATTACATCAAGCTGTCAACATTTAGAGCACTTGCATGATGCACTGAAAGAAAAGAGGCCTGCTTTGATCCATCGTTAAGGTGTTGTGTTACATCAGGATAACGTACAACGCCATATAGCCAGGATCACACTTACAAAGATTGAAGGACTAGACAGGAAAAAACTTCCACATCCTCCTTATTCTCCAGACCTTGTTCCATCTGATTATCATCTATTTCGAAGTTTGTAGAACTATCTTGATGTAAAAAGGCTTGAAACACTTGAAGATGTCGAAACTCCCTTCTCTACATTCTTCTCCTCCAAACCCCAAGAATTTTATAGAAGTGGCAGTCAGAAGCTTTTGAATCGTTGGCAGGAAGTAATTAATAATAATTGGACATAAATTATTGATTAAATAAAATTAAAACGTTTCAAATTCTTTCTCTTTTTCTGAACCTAGAATCGGATATAATTTAAGGGATGACCTGTTATATCTATCTCAGAATCTTCCAGCTTTGTTTCATTATTTTAGAAACAACAAAATCACAAATGGTACATCTTGACTGAGAAATACCTATATAAATTTACATTCTCTATGCTTCCATTTAATTTTTCTACAGCATGTCATTGTTTTCTTTCAGTTTGTTAATGCTTATCTTCTGTTTTTCATTTCTCTCAATTTTTTGCATGGTTTCATTAAACCTTCCATTCTTTCTCTACACTACAATTGCAGTTTGTTACTTTGTTGTCATTTTCTTCTATATTGTCAAAGCTTTCCTTCAGTTTAATACTGTTTCTCTTCAACATGTTACTATTTTCTACTATATTGGAGTTATTGGTTCCGAAAGTTTTTCATACTACTTTTTCTAAATCCTGATCTTTGTTAACTGATTTTATAGGCAAAAAAATTGTCAGATCTCAGTTAATTTTATGAATGTACTAGACTTGTAAGTGCCTTTTAAATCATTATGTATATATATATATATATGTGTGTGTGTGTGGAGAGAGAGAGACAGACAGATATTCTATTAGATCCATAAATCACATCCTTGAAGAATTTTTTTGTCTAACTACTAGTAGTCAAACCAAACATACTCGCCCTTTCAGCCGTGGGGTGTTATAATGTACAGTCAATCCCACTATTCGTTGGTAAAAGAATGGTCCAAGAATTTATGGTGGGTGGTGATAACTAGCTGCCTTCCCTCTAGCCTTACACTGCTAAATTAGGGATGGCTAGCGCAGATAGCCCTCAAGTAGCTTTGCACAAAATTCAAAACAATCCAAACCGCTATTAACTTTTTTGAAGCATTATATCTTCTATGGGTCACTTCCATTTAATGCCCAGAGAGCGTTGTTTGAAAGCTTCAAATGTTTTGTAGCAAGTATATTGAACAGAAAATTAATGAAACGTATTTAGTTATGAACATTCAAACTTTGTTTTTGACAGAAGATAACAGATGGATGATGTCTTAAGTTTTAGTTTGTTGTGGTATCAATAAAGCAATTTAATAAATTCATAAAGGTATAAAACAAACAACCTTTTGTTACAAATACATCCGAATAAACATTTATGTTGGTCTAATTTAGTGTAAGTTTGATAACAGAAGTTTAGTTTCATGATACAGACAATAGTTTGAACTTGTGTTATTAAAATACAATAAACTATATTTCATCAATAGACTACCCTTCTCTCTCCTTCTCTCTCTCTCTCTATATATATATATACATATAGTAACTTATATAAGTTTGTATAATAAAGCATGACATCTCGAGCAACTAATTAAAATGTGCCCAATTCATATTTCCCTCACAGTGATTTAAATGTCCTCAAACAGCAGGAAATGAGTCACGTGCAACGACATTCTTCCAGCGATGGACTTAGGCGATACAACGATCTTTCTACAGGTCACAACCCACGTGACTATGGCAGTACAGGACACCATTATGGAAGGCTATCCCTGGAACAGGACTATTTTAGAGGGAACAACAGTCCACGAGGTGGCTGGAGACACAATAACGTCGAAAACCCAACCTCATCCCGTCTCCCCAACCCAAAAATCAATGGGTTTCATAACTTAACTTTTTCTGGTACCATACCCTTATTAGATTTAATAGGATTTGGAGGATATTTCATATCCCCTGGTTGATTTCATGTGGTAAAAAATAATTTAAAAATTACTAACAACAAATGCTCTTCTTCCATTTGAGCACGTGCAGAATTTTGAAGTGTTTTATTTTAGCAATAAGAGTGATGGGCTGTACTGTGTACTTTTAATCTAATGATAGGATTTTATAATAAATGGTGTTTATTTGGTTAGGTAAATGTGGGCAGTAAGTCATCTTCTAGCACCCCTACTCGTACAAGAACGCTCCCCACTAGTACAGCGGTAAGTCTACGGATTTACAATATTACAATCAGGGGTTCGATTCACCTCGGTGGGCTCAGCAGATCGCCCAATGTGGGCTAGAGGGAATGTAACTAATCATCACCACCCATCGTCAATTATTGGACTATTATTTTACCTACGAATAGTGTGATTCACTGTCACATTATAACGTCCCCACGGCTGAAAGGGCGAGCATGTTTGGTTTGACGGGGATTTGAACCCGTAAATTTCGGATTACGAGTCCAGCGTTACTTGACCATGCTGTGCCGATCAAAAGGGACTTTTATCATATATAAATTGATAAATAGAACATGAATCATTGAAGTTAAATATTCTAGTCGGATTAAATAAAACTAAAACTACAATTAAAGAGGTATACCGTGCATTAATACTTAGGTGCTCAAAGTGACAAAAACACCCTTGTTAACCTCAAACACACGTTTTATTTCCTTAATGCGAAAATGTTAAATGTCGGTCTGATAACATCACTTCTAAATAACCCTTATGGTGAACGTTTTTACCTAATCATAATGAATATTTCATTTAAATTATACGCTTGATATAGAAAAGATGTTACTGCTTTGTGTTGGATAAGAAAAAATACAAAATAATTATGATTTCTTTATCTCAGTGACTGAACCTAACGCAGAAAATCAAATGAGCTTTGCTGACGCGGACGTTGAAGATACTCCATTGCTTACACATCGCCAATCAGAAGCGACCAATCAAAGCTGTCATTCGATGCTACATGTTTCTACATCATCCCATCAGGAACCTTCTGCTGCTACGCCTGTCTCACGAGCTTTTAATCAAAACTGTTCGAAAATCAGTCCAACAGATGATGAAAAGGTGACTTAAAGAAAAACATTTTGATTAAATTCTTTAGAATGTGATGCAACATATCCATTACACGAAACCACAGTAGGCAAAGTAAATTTGTTCTAATGTATAATCCATCTGTCTACCAAATGATTCCGCTCTTCAGACTCTGGCATATTTCAAATTAGGAAAATTAATTAAGTTATAACAGGAAAAATCGAAAGCAGATAACTTCTGTGATAATAGTGTTGCACCAAACTTTACAAATGGAGATAAACAATTGTAATATGTACTGTAGATTAAAATCTAAGCTGTCATTGTTTATGATGTTTTACAGTTTATTAATAAATAGACAACAGCTTATGTTAACTTATTTCTTTTGTAACAGTACAAGCTCCAAGCACAACATGTAACCGGAGAACTCAAGGTATGTCTAGTATTTTACTTTGATCTCTCGTGCCCTTTTATGTTTGCCACACAAATTTTCTGTTACGTTAAGTCCGATATTTTATTAACATATTTCATCATGAAGGTCTTTTCTTTGATAAAGGTTTGAAGAGGTCGTTATTTTAATGAGGGAGTGTTTTGATAAAACATTTTTAAGTAATGGTGCCAGTATTATTATTAACATTTAGATGCTCTAGTAAATGCTCTCTTTCTGATGAAAATTTATATCAAAACCATCAATATATATGGTTTACGGTTTCACTTTGAAGTAAAAGTATTATATTATGTCTTCTAATCCGGGATTAAACATATCCATTAGTGCAGAAGGACTTGATTATCATCCATATGTTGTATAGAAACAGTAAACATATATTTTACTTTATATGCAACTTTATTATCGTAGATTCAAGTATGTTTTGACTCGAAAGCATCGATACTGTATGTAACTGTGGTTAAAGCACGAAATCTAGGGACATCAAGAGACAATAGCGGGTTTCCCGATCCTTTTGTTAAATGTTATCTGTTGCCAGGACGATGGTAAGCTTTTTCGTTGCAAGCTTTCTTTGTAGTGACATAAAAGATACAAAATTCGAGAGAGAATTTTTTATAATTTCTTAAATACTGCAATAAACTAAAGCACTGTGAATTTCTCGTATTTATCAAAATTTTAAAGTATTTGATCCCTCATAAAACTGCAGGAGAGAAAAAAACAATTCATCCAATTTCTCATTCTTGCGTAAGGACTATCAAAATTCTGATAAAATTGTGAAAGACTTTTACTGGCGTAACGTTAGTAACCAAGGCAAACAAATTGAAATTGGTTTCTGATACATATGGAAAAAGAAGATTATTCTTTTGTGTGTCTGAAGTTAAACTCGGTTTTTAGCGTTTATAAGCTTTCAGAATTACTAGTCTTTCATGACAAGGAAGAAAAACATTACGTGTTTAGAAAATGTCTACAGATTTATATTGACAAAAATACAAGTAAATAAGTTAACGGCAAACTGACAAAATTTTAAAAGAAAAGACATTGAAACAAAACTGTTTAGCACACACGCTTGTGGAAATGAAAAATCTTTGATAGATAAGCAAACTGTAACTTTTTCTCACTATTATTTGTTTTAATCCTAATTTGATTCTAATCAAACAGAGTGAAGCTTATCTACGTAATCTAATAGTTTTTATACAACAAAGAAAGAAATAGTAGACCTTGCAAAATGAATGTTTAACTATTACCATTTTATTTTATATATATTTAACCTATTTTAAAAAGAAAATTGGCTTATCGTTATATTCATAAAATTGTTGAAAAATTAAAATTCTGAATGAGTTCATCCTTCTATTGTATTTATTCGGTTGATATTTGTATGTATCAATGATTTTCGGTATTTTTAGTTTCCGCATCTTGACTTTAAATTTACAAACGCCTTTTCTTGTGTTCACCAGTTAATTTGTTTTTTAAAGTTCTAATTTTCTTGTGTTCACCAGTTGACTTGTGTTTTAGAGTTCTAATCTTCTTGTATTCACCAGTTGACTTGTGTTTTGGAGTTCTAATCTTCTTGTGTTCACAGTTGACTTGTTTCTTGGAGTTCTAAGCTTCTTTTGTTCACCAGTTGACTTGTTTCTTGGAGTTTTAAGCTTCTTGTGTTCACCAGTTGACTTGTTTCTTGGAGTTTTAAGCTTCTTGTGTTCACCAGTTGACTTGTTTCTTGGAGTTTTAAGCTTCTTGTGTTCACCAGTTGACTTGTTTCTTAGAGTTCTATGCTTCTTGTGTTCACCAGTTACAGTTTTGTTGTTTCTTCGTCTGATAAATCCTATCATATTTTTTATTAGTGTAATTTTGTCTTATTATGATCGGAATATTTACAACTGTTTTCTTTCAGTATCGAGAACCAGAGACGAACAAGGTATTTCTCGCGATGCAGTAATCCAGAGTGGAACCAAACAATGGTTTATCCTAATGTTACCATGAGCATGCTTCAGGAAAAGTTTCTGGAAATTAGCGTATGGAATTATGATGTACATAAACCTGGCGAATTTCTTGGAGAAATCATCCTGAACCTTGCAAGTAAGTGTCTAGTTATCAATTTTGTAGTATATTGTGGACTCCAATGCTTTTTGTGTGTGTGAGTGTGTGTCATAATAAAGATTTTAACGATATCTTTTAACGTTATATAGGATCTAACGATGGTTTGTAATCATATACATCTAAGAACAATATCTTGTAACGTGTTATACAGGTTCCATTGACTTTTGTGTAATGTGATATAGGCTCTAACAATTTTTTGTGACATGATATAGGTTCGAACGATTTCTTGAAATGTAACATAGGCTTGACCACTGTATTGTAGGACAATTTATTAATATTAAACTCTGGTATGAAATAATATAAACCGTCAACACAGCAGTTATCTGGATATAATTTCAGATGAGGGTATAATTGATGAACAGGCTCGCTGGTATAAGCTTCACAAACATGACAAAAGTCGTTATCCACGTGACCCATCGGGGAAAACAAGAAGTAAGCATGAAGATGACAGAGAAGACCACAAGATGGCGCGCCTGAATCATGCAAACGGAGATGTTAAGTTTGTAAGTCAGTTCTTCATTGAGATTAATCTTAGTTTCAAAAATTATACTTTATATAAATCTGACATTATATTGCGTATAACAATACATTGTTTTAATTTTCAGATAACAATGAAGCTATAGCTGGAGAAACACTGGTAGCCTGAAAAGATATTTAGAATGTTATGTATTATTCTTGATGACGAGAAACCCACTTGAAGTAAAAATGTAACTGAGAACGACTGATATGGGTATTAGCAATTTTATTAATAAAGCAGAGAACAACGTTTCGACCTTCCCAGGTCATCTTCAGTAAAAGTGTTGATACCCATACCAGATCGTTAGAGGTACATTATGTATTATTATTTTCATATCTAGTAACAAATAAAAGAAATGCAATTTTCATCAGTCCGTTAACAAACATAAAAACAAATAAATAAATGAATACAATCTTAACACACACAAAATCCAAGTTTATTGTTATTTAATTAAATATATATATATACAATCAACAACCACTCGTAGGTATATTTCATGCAATATATTCGTATTTTTTTGGCTGCCCTTTCTTTAATTGTACTAAACTGACCGCAGTTATTTCGTTTTATTTTAAACGCTTTTATTAATTATTTATTACACCTTATATTTGTCTTCACGTTTCAGTTGAATTTTTTGTTTGTGATACAGATAACTTATGCATTTTTTTATGAATAAATCAATTGGAAGATGTTTTAATTAGCTCTAACTGCTGATAATTATTTACGTCTCTTTCTCAGTTTGGCCAATACAGACATTCTTAGAAACTTTATAGAGACTGCATTTAGTGGTATCATCTGTCGTACAAACATTGTGAACAATAATTTACTATTAACAGTTTAATTCAATTATATTGAGGGCCAGATAATTACACATTATTTGAAATGGAGTGTTTTTAAAATAATATAAAAAAGACTTAAACATATATTTAATTTATTTCCTGCTACATGACATTTTCAGATGAGTTGTCTTAGTAGCTTTTGTATGATTGTAAAGCTAATATAACGAAGTAAAATGGAACTGAGAAGTTTAACACTCCAACTCGCCCCCCAGAAAATTATATTTTGTAGCTAATTCTTAAGTTAACGGAAGTATGTTTTATTGATTTTTTTATTCTTAAAAGAAAATATATAAGCAGCCTTTTAGATGAAAGTTCGATGAAAGTGTGAGTCCAAACTATCCACTACTCTCATCAATTTTACAGCATTCCGAACATGAAAAAAAGTGCAACAAACATTACCATCGGAAATCTGTGGTATCGACAGATCCTACAAAGGGTATGAAAAGATCTAAGTTTATCTGTATGTGATGTGGATTGGCTTACACAATGTAACCGAACGATGTTGCTTGGTCCAATCTTGTATGTTTGTAATGCTCAAGTCATCACTACATGAGTGCGCATGCACACTTATGGGGTGTCCCAAAACGTGACTGCGCATGTTCTCTTCCGGATTGTTACTAAGCCAGCGTTACATGACTGCACGTGCTTACTTCTGGGTTGTTTCTCACAACACTATTATTACATGAGTGCGCATGCTAATTTTGTATTGTTCTTTATTTTTTGTCTCTCAGAGTTTATCATTCATTGTAAGTTTTGTAAAAGAAAAGAAAGTGAAAAACTTTAAATTTAATAGTTACACTTAGTGGAGTGTTGGCAAAATGTAAACTATAAACTTATTTTTGTACTAATTAATTATTTAGTCATTGTGTCAATGAGTTAAGCATTATTTACTTCGAAACTTTATCCGATGTTAATATCGTGAAATATTAAAAGTGAAAAATATAAACGATTGGAAACATTTTATTGCACTAGAACTCATTCTGATAGCTGTAATAGCCTACATTATGAACACCTTATACAATTGAAAAGTAGTGTGAAATATTTCGTGTTTAAAATATTGGATTCAAGGGGTGTACGTTCGGAATTTGTTTGGTACAGTTCATGGTAATTAAAATATATTGCAGTTTATTTATCGTCTCGGAATAAAACAAAAGCACAAGTAAAATTACATACTGACAGTGTCCCTTTTTAAATAAGAAATATTTTGTATATATTTGATATGCACAATAGTTCTGTTGTGTTGTTTTCGTCGTAATTGCATCTTTAACAGAAGTACGTTTTATGTTTAGTATTGATTTAAAATGTTAAAAAAGCAATGTCTTGTTCGCTCTTGCATATTTGAATTTCAAGCTTATTTTGAGCTGTTGATTAACAATGAAATCCTGCAATTACTTTATTAATGTGTATCAACTGCTGTTGTCAAATGTTGTTGAATTAGCATGTTCAGTTTAGTCTGTATACTTTTAACGATTAGACATGCTTATATTTTCACTTCATTCTTGTCTCTGAAACTTCATATCATAAAGGCACAATGAAGATCTCAATCATAATACCTGAACAAGTGTATGTACATCTTATTTCATATTACTAGATCTTTCTGTAAGTAAGTTTTACACAATCAGTACTGCTGTAGCAGACCTTACTTATCCTATCACTGGACGTTTCTGTAAGTAAGTTCCACATAATCAGTAGTACTGTAGAAGACCTTACTTACCTCATTACTGGACATTTCTGTAAACAAATTTCGCACAACCAGACGTTTCTATGTTGTTACTGATTTTTTAGTTTTGCTTTCTGATTGTTCTCATAAGTTACAACTTATTTAAGAGAGAAATATAGCATAAGGAACTCTTAATATAAGCATTTGGATCTTTGTATGTGGGTGTGTATATACGAGGGCTGTTCAAAAATTACCCGGACTGACGTCATAAAACAAAATGTACTTTATTTAGAAGTTCCAGGTCTGGGACCCCTTCAAAATACTCTCCTTCCCAACGCACACACTTATCCCAACGGTGTTTCCACTTGTTGAAACAGTCCTGGTACGCTTCTTTTGTAATGTCCTCCAGCTCCTTCGTCGCATTTGCCTTAATCTCGGGAATTTCAAATCTTCTTCCTTTCAAGGGTCTTTTGAGTTTGAGGAACAAGAAAAAATCGCAAGAAGCAAGGTCAGGTGAGTAGAGTAGTGGAGAGGAACAGTGATCGAGTGTTTGGCCAAAAACGCATGAGTTCTGAGGGCTGAATTGGCTGGAGCGTTGTCGTGATGGAAAAACCAGTCGCCACTCCTCCACATTTCTGGCCTTTTTCGACGGATGGCGTCCCTCAGACGTTTCAGAACTTCAATGTAGTAAGTCTGGTTTACTGTGGATCCTTCAGGGAGGTACTCATGGTGAACAACACCCTTAGCATCGAAGAAAACTGTCAGCATCACCTTGACCTTGGATCGAACTTGGCAAGCTTTTTTGGGTCTGGGGAATGTTACAGCCATCCACTGGGATGATTGGACCTTCGTTTCAATGTCATAACCATAAACCCATGATTCATCACCTGTTGACAAGAAGTTTTCATCTTCTTCTAAAAGATCAAGCAGTTCCTGACAAATCTGGACGCGATGGGCTTTTTGTTTGTCCGTCATCAGACGTGGCACAAATTTCGCAGCAACGCAGTGCATCTTCAATTTTTCGGTCAAAATCTCGTAACAAGATCTAACTGATATCCCACACTCTTCAGCAAACTCCATAACAATCAGATGTCGATTTCCCCGCACCAGGGTGTTGGTTTTGTCGACGTGTGGGTCGTCAGTTGACATGGAAGGACGTCCAGGACGCTCATCATCTTCAATGGACTGTCGACCATCCTTAAAACGTTCATGCCACTTGAAACATGCCGTACGCTTCATAGCAACATCACCGTAAGCCGTGTTAAGCATAGCAAAAGTTTCAGTCGCAGATTTTTCAAGTTTAACACAAAATTTCACAGCAAGTCGTTGCTCCTTCAGGTCATTCATTCTGAAATCCGCCAAACGAAAAAATCGCACTTCACTTAAAACCGCGTAGCTAATATACAAATGAAGATATTTGCAATCGGAAAATTGCGTCGTAATCAGCTGATCTGTGCAAACCTAGCGACACTAAGCGGATTCTCCTGGAACAAACTGGAGCCGCGCAATTCAAACAGTCAGCGTATTTTTTGAACAGACCTCGTATACGCTTTTTTAAAAAAAAGATTCAAATCCTCATCCAACTGTTTGGACTAGTTTTCGTGAAACGTTACATAAATTAAGATATAGTTTTCATAATATAAAATATCCTTATTTAATATAACAATAATCTACTTTTATTACACAAATTATTTCTTAAATTTTATAATTTTAATACTACAATTATGAGAGAAATATTTCTGTATTGAATCCCAATCTATTTGATCATTAATTTTGATCTAAATGATCATATAAAAATTATAACTTTTAGAATCCTCAAATGATCCACATTTACTAAGAAAACCTTAGATCTTATCACAACTATTCGATCAAAGCAACCTAAGAAAGAACAAAGAAAATCAGAGAAAAATATATTTCCCTTTATATAATTAAATCAATAACTATGAGGATATCCAAGAAATTGCTTGTTGTTACGTGTGTAGAATCTAAAATCCAGAACTAAATATATCAAAATATATTAAGGGCATAATGGTAAAAACTATCTTAAAGAAACTGATCACACTGTCAACGTTTTGGTCAAACGACCTTCATCAAGTCCCGGAATAAGTTCATTTGCTCAATGTTTAGGTCGTATAATTATTTTACCCTTACAATAAATTTAACGTTTTTTCTATTACCTTAATTACTTACACTATAGTTACACTTATTGGTATAGTTTTCTCTTCTATTGTTTCCTTTTTAACATTTTCTCTACTTTCCACCTTTTCTTCTCTCCTTCAGTTTCTGAAGTACCTCCATTATATAAGAATACAGATGACATATTCATGGTCCACAACAAAATTAAAATCCTGTAGGTTTCAATGAATGAATAAAGTAGCTGTTACATTTTTACAAATATCAACTTGCAAGTTTAACTATTAAGTCATTACTGCTTCACAGAGCCAACTCCAAATATAAACATCCTGGGTGAGAAAGCATAGATGTTTCCAATCATTAAACATTTAGAGGTGTTAAAACTCCTCAGTTGCTCCTCAAAAGATCTAATTGAACATGTGAAGATATGTGGGAGACGTAAGAACATTGTATAGTATAAAGCTGGAATTTTCGGGGTAAGAAATCTATAAAGCTGTGATATACCTTGAACGCCGGTTATATACGGTTATTGTACATGTATCTTTATGTGTAATGTGTGTGTGCGCGCCTTTTATATATATCCATTTCAATTTTGTTTGCATTTATTCCAATAAAGTTTGAGTTTTGAGAGACATTTCGTACATATTTATCAACTAGTCTTTCTTTGCCTAGCCAGTGAGTGGCCAGAACCACAGGGTTTCTATCTTCCCAACAAGTAACCTCACAGCTCATCCATTGATACCTCAAGGGTGCCACGGTGCAGGGTGCAACATATTCTAACAAACTATATTGGACGCCACAAATGGGAGCTCGGTAGGTGATATGTCATTCAAGGACAGTAAAAAATCTTGACCAATTGTATGTGGAAATAAGCACTGTCAATTTGAAAATTCAGGCAATGAACAATGTCAACTAAGAGAGAAGGTTAATGTTCTCGTTGCATGTGTTAAAAAGGTACTTCTTGGTTGATTGTTAACTTGTATGATCTTAAGTAGTAAGAAGTACGAAACACAATCAGTGATGTCGAGAAACCCACTTGTTGAGAATTTTATATGCAAAAACGGCTCGTTTGGGTTGAGAAAATATTTTACATAGAAAGTCGAAACGTTGTTCGCTCTTCTACGTAAAATATTTTCTCAACCCAAACGAGCCGTTTTTACATATAAAAGTACGAAACACAGTTTCTAATATTCTATTTGGACGTAACTTGTGAATTCTCAAAATGTCTTTGGTTATTAATGTTTTTTGTTTGACGAGTTTCATAAAATACTTAAGTTTTGGACAACAGGAAGAAAGTCATTGTCTTGTAATCCATTTTGAAAAATAATTCACTGATTATATGGAGTATTTTACACATGTTTTTTTAACAAATGACGTAATAGTACTGTGTTTTTGGAACACTGTATTTAAACTTAAGATAACTGCTTAAACGAAGTGACGTCTTTAGACAATTCTAAGTCGAATTTGAGGATAAATCTTACAACTTAAAATAGTTTTGCTACTTGCTTTAATTCTAAGGCATATTACAATAATTCTATCAGTGAAAAATAATTAAATGTACATTTTAATACATCGAATTTGTCAAATAGTTCTTTTGCTAGGTTTCATGAAGAAGTTTTAAACATATATATATATATATAAAGAAATATTTCCCTCTCTATTTCATTAATAGCGAAGTTAAGAAGTATTTAGAGGCTTTATATGCCAAGAAAATTAACAAATGCTCTACAACTAAATGGATAGCTTATATTATATGTCGCATATAGGGAAACATGCTTTAGAATTTAAAAAAAAGGATTACATATGTCTTGAATTGTAAAGTTTATCTTAATATTTAATTTTGAATTGTGTCCAAGTCGATATTTCATTTAAGTATTTATCTTAAATTAAAGACAGTGTTTAGAAAACGCAGTACTTTTACGTCATCTATAAACACACATGTCCATGTTACAGCCGGTCTGGCATGGCCAGGTGGGTAAAGACGTTCAACTTAAGACGTAATTTGAAGGTCGCGGGTTCGAGTCCCCGTAGCAACAAACATGCTCGCCCTTTCAGTCGTGGGAGCGTTATAATGGGACGGTCAATCCCATTATTCCATGGTAAAAAAGTAGCCCAGGAGTTGGCGGTGGGTGATAATGACTAGCTGCTCTCCCTCTACACTGCCAAATTAGGAACGGCTATCGCTAATAACCCTCGTATAGCTTTGCACGAAATTCAAAACAAACCAAATCATAATCTTCATTCTGTCCATACTTTTAGACCTCTTTTATTGTCAAGGTAGCCACAGACTTGATATTCTTTGCTAACTGTTAAAAAGTTTGAAGAATTGTCGACTTCACAAAAAGATGCTGAAGAGTTTTGTCTATTTTTTTGTTAGCTTCTTCAGTCAGTATCCGTAACTTATATTATTATAACAAAAGCCCCCCCAGTGGCTCAGTGGTATGTCTGCGGACTTGCACGCTAAAATCCGGGTTTCGATACCCGTGGTGGGCAGAGCACATATAGCCCATTGTGTAGCTTTGTGCTTAATTCAAAACAAACAATTATAACAGAATTATTTTTTAAAATCATTTAACGACCACCAAATTCTTTATATTGTCGTTATTTGAACGTAGTGACGAAGAAAACAAAACAGACTTGTTATCGTCAAACTTCAGTTTAAAACTCTCACTAATTCAACCAAATATTTATTCATGTTTCAAGTAACTCATACTTGGAACAAAGTTTGACAAAAAGTAAATAAAACATTTTTTATTTTATTTTTTTACAGGTATTGCCAAGCAAGAATGACAAACAGAAAATGTAAACGTTGGGCCAGTCATTTGCTGCTGCTGGTTATTCTATGGTATTTTCGACGATTTTCTTCTCAAGGACTATCTATTCTAGGACTACCTTTTTGAATGAATGCACAAAGCTTTGGACTAAATGGATCCTATTTATCGTTCATGTTGATCGTGTAGATTGCTCCTCTATAACCAATCCTTCTTGGCTACGTGCCTCAAATCGCTGTTTCGACGGCGTCCTTGACATCGAATTAGTCTAGTTTAGTTGGTTCATTATTAATGATATTAAATATGATCACAGTCTTATATTAGACATTTCTTCCTGAGAACACAATCGTGTGAAATGCTACAAAATTCTATAGCCTGTATATACAATATGGATTCTTAAAATTTATAACCTAAAACAACTGTGTATAGTAGCCGAAGATTCAATATCAGATGGTTATACTGTAATTTATAAGCTTAGAAACAGTCTAACACAACTTCTGAGAGATTATTACCAGGAAGGTATACTATAATACTTATGTTCATAAACTGTGTTACACAACTCTCTAGAAGTTGTCTAATAGTTAAACTGTAATCACGAAGTTCATACACTATCAAACATAATTACGCAGTAATCCCTAAGTTCATAAACTATGTAACACAACTATACACAAACTTCTGGGACTCTGTAATCTTCGATTTATAAACTACTAAACATATTTGTTACAAACTTTATGAGAGTTAAACATCAGATGTGTATTTTGTAATCTTTAATTTCATAAATTGTCTGAAATACCTATGTACAAACTGTGTGAGGGTGAAGTATTATGTCTATACACTATAATTCCTAAAGTCATACTGTCAAACAAAACTATACCCGAACTGAATGGGTTAGATGGGTATTCTATAATCCCTAACTTCACAAACTAACTACTACAGTTGTTATAAACTTTGAGAGTTTCAGTTTTTGATGGTTACACTGTAATCCCTAATTTTGTGAACTATCAAATACATCTTTTATAAGCTGTCTCAAAGCTCATTATTCGATGGTTACATTGTGATGGTTTGCTTGAAATATGTATTAAAGATTTTCTTTTACAAAATACTTGAAAGCTAACTAAAAGAAAGCGTCAATCTATTCTTTGAAATAAATTAGTTGTGAACAACTTCTTTTTTATAACACTCGAGTACTGAAAAGTTATAATGAATGTCATGTGATATAAAATCAGGAAAGTAGGTGATAGTTTAACCATCCTTAAATTACGTAATGATACTGAAAAGGGGTGCAGTTAATAAACTTCGCAATTGTGACACGGACACGTTTGTTAGATAAAATCAAGTTTTAAACTGTTTGCTTGTAGAAAAAATTACCCACCGCTAGTACAGCGGTATATCTCCGGATTTACAACGCTAAAATTAGGGGTTCGATTCCCCTCGGTGGGCTGAGCAGATAGCCCTTTGTGGCTTTGCTATACAAAAAACAAACAAACTGGAAGAAATCTTCTCGTATTTTATCCTTATTTATGCAATTTTATATATCATTTCTCTAGTACATGTTTGATACTTTACAGTATCGACACTTTGCACTTAGTTCTTGATTTTAGATTTACCTTTTTCTTTATGAATTCATATCCGAACTGCAAAAGAAAATGTTTTGGCTGCGGATGCTAACTTCATAAATATTCTATGTGTGGGTGTGAATAATATATATATATACATAGTAAAAGAT
Organism: Carcinoscorpius rotundicauda; assembly: GCA_011833715.1. NCBI lineage: Eukaryota > Metazoa > Arthropoda > Merostomata > Xiphosura > Limulidae > Carcinoscorpius > Carcinoscorpius rotundicauda. The sequence goes on from CM022397.1 coordinate 86,689,737, forward strand.
CATTACATATTTAAATTTTTTGTACGAATGCTATTTAGGCCTAAAAACAATATTTTCGTTGTTTTTATAAAAGGTGTAAGTCTATTTATTTAAAATACACCAAGAAATTATTAGACAGATTTGTTCAAGTCTTTTTGTAAATGATATTTCATGCTATTAATATTCATAATTTAATTTCCTTAGCGATTGTAAAACCTGTATTTTCGTTAAGGTTACAATAAGTATAACTATCGTTACTTGTAGACATTTCGATATTATTAGTCTTGGGCATTTTATGCTCTTTTATAATGAATTTTTATACTATATTTCAAAGTTTATCACCAGATGTCATCATTGGAGTGCCAAAATTCTTCTCTTAATCTATCAATTTATTTCGCTTGTCAAAAAGCATTATTGAACACGTGTGAAGGTTTCTATTTCATGACGAATAAGATATACACAAAAACATATTCTCAAAATTGTTCTATTTAGACTTGGAGTAATATGTCATTCACACAATGTATTCTAAGGTTTGCGAAACGCAGGAAGTAGTTAAGATGAATTGTAAAACACGAAAAGATGCCACTAAACCTAGTTAATTCATTCTTTTGAAATAACGAAACCTCATAAAAATATTACTGCACATAAAATGTTGTCATCAATACACTATACATTTTGATTTTTTAAAAATATTATTTAAATAATGTTCTGTAATTGGAGATGTAATACAATGATTTCTAAACTTATGTAATGACGTTACCGATACAACATTCTCTGTTCTCTGAAACTGAATCATCGACATAATATACCCTAACTGTCATGAAATACATTGTTACTGTAAAAGTCACGGTCTCAACACAATGTATTGTGACGTTTAAAGTTTAGTTATCGACTGATACTGCTGTAGCTGTCTGTGCCAAATGACAAGTTTTTTAGCTTAGTAAATAAAAGTGGAACACTAGGTTATTCATTGTGAAAACTTCTATGCATTCCAATATATTTCAGATTTATGGTGCTAGTTTCTTAAGTTTACATTCATTTGTGGGTTTATAATATGGTTTGAAAAGCAAGGCATATCTTATTGATAGAATTAGAATGTGTAGCAGTTTTATAGAAATAATGTGTGTCACCCACAACCTCTCTTGTAAGCACTCTTTAAAAACATGAAATCTTTTCATAAAAATTCGCAAACTTTTGTTTTCGAAGAAAAAATTAAAGTCGTAATTATAGGGGCTCCATTATAAGGCATGTGAACGCAAATAAATAACATAATGTTAATGTTATTTGTTGTTATAAGGTTGTTCTATAAACCTTATAAGGAAGATGGGGAAAGTGTTTTATTTTTATCATTAGAGTACATATCAATTAAAATTAAAGATTTAATAATGTTTTAAATAACAAATTACAACGAGTAAAGATTCGAAAATTTAAGTATATAACAACAGACGTGAAAATTGAAAAGTTGTGGATTTATTGGTCAACGCTGTGCCTTTGAAAGTGATTTAAACCAATAGTGAAGTAACAGATTGTGAAATATGTTATTTAAAGTGATCTCGTATTGTTATTTAGAGACGTGATCTTTTAATGAATGATATTGTCTCTCTTCCTCTGTTAACCTCAAAGCTCCTTATCTTCTGTGTGTATCTGTGATTCTTTCAGACTTTGGAAAATCGATTCTGTCTTTCACTTTGGCAGACGTATAGCTTGTTGAATTAAACTTTTTTTTATTTAATGTTTGATATAAATTTATGAATATAACTAAAACCGTGTATTGCAGGTTACACTTACCATGTAATTTTTCTCCGTTTAGTAAGTCATTTAATCTCGTTTGTTGTTTGCTGTTAAAATATTTAATAAAACATGTTTCGAGAATGCATTTCTAAAATTTATGTCAATTCTATTGCAAAAAGCAATGATTTGATTTAAACACTTGACACATCACTAAACCATGGTGTTTCAGTTTATACATTAATTGAATATAAAGCCTGGTTGGTTTATTACATTTTCATTTGAACAAGGATTCTGGCAAATATTACTGATTTTGAATTACTGAACTAGCATTTTGACGGAATATTCTGTTGAACATGTTTCCTATACCCGAAAAAAAGGGGTTTTGTAGATCAGGTTGAAAGAAAGTTCTTACTGGACTGCCTTCACCAAAAAAATTTCTCATCATTGACCACACCATTTCAATCTGTTTGTTAATGATATTCCTTAGGGATACCAAAAATGGACTATTAAAGAACCCTTCTAAGCCTCCCTGTAAATATAAGAAACATATCTAAGTTATAAGTTAAAGAAACAAAAAGAACTCAGGATTGACTTCTGTATCCTGTACAAAATAAATAAAATAATGTAGAATTTACCAGTTATGGTTTTTTACACAAGTATATATAAATATGTTGTAAATATCCCAAAATTCATAAACAACTATAAAATGTAGCTAAACACATTAAACTTACGTTTAATTATTTTTTTCTATCGGTTATATCTTAAACTATAAATCCATAAAATTTATACTTCTCTCATAAACACTAATATGAAATTAGTTTTACTAATATTTTAAGTGTCAGTTAGTTTTATGATGAATTGACAGAGCGATTAATTTTTTTTTCTAATAGTAAATTATACTTGACTGAAACACTGGTCTATTTCTTTCAAATAGCCTCAAGCTTTCACTTACCGTCTTATTCATCATACATTCATGGAACTACAGAGAGAAATACAAAAATATTTGTGTGAAAACAGCACAAATGCTAAAACCAAACTAAGAGTACACAACACTAAAGTGACGAAGGATTTCAAGGGTTTTATAGTCATATTCATCACGTGATTTGTTACGTTTGAAAGCAGTCGTAAAGACAAACACGGAGCTTGTTTAAAGCCACATTACAATTTATTGCAGTATTTTCAATGTTTTTCATTTATTTAACATCAATAAAGAGTATTTCGTATGACTTTTAACACGTTACTTATTCCACAATAAGTCAATGAAGAAAATCGTTCCTTGACAATATGTGTGTATTTTTATAATTTATGTACGTCTCAAAACACTGTCGAAGTCATCTATTTTTTCTTGTGCATCTTCAACTAAAGTCACTGTTTTCTGTGGATATACTTGCAAGTCATTGCTATATATATATGTTCTTATGGTCTCTAAGTATTTTTAATCTTATCTATATATGTTTCTTAACTTTTGAAATATTGTAAATGTTTTCTTACCTCTTGAAATACTGTGCATAATTTGCCAACAAACTCGTTGTCTGTTAAGCCAGGTAAAACAGCATCTCTACATGCATTGAAAGCATCCTTTATCTATATGATAAACATGTAGGTAATCGATCAAAGGAAACTAGTCGGAAAAGTAAAAAAATAAGTAAATATACAGAGTTCAGTGCGTTATAACTAAAATAATTTCAGAGTCTTAGCACTTCGTTAAAGTCCATGTCCCCGCATCTGATATCATGTAACATAATTTCTATTACAAAAGGCTCCACCATTAAGATGCCATGTCCAAAGCATGCTACTCTTTACCGATACCTTTGTTTTATCCATCTAGATTATGAAGATGAAGCTTTTCCAGCGCCTGCTTTAACAAATGGACCAAACAAAAATCTAGAGGCGCTGCGTCAGGTTGTTTGATCAACATGCCCTGTTAGTTTCGTTTTAAAATGAAGATAACTTTTTTATTATGTTGGAAGCTGTTGCCCACTTCATGTGGATGATTGTTTTCCACTTAACTTCATATTTGTGATTTCTCTACTGTTAAAATACATTGAATTTTGTATATCTCATTTGGAGAACTGCTTAGTATGGCTTTCTTTCTATGTGGTCCTGGTACCTTAAGCTTAAACATATTTTATTTTCCAATGGAATTAAGTACAGGGAATTTCTATATATTAAAAAATTAAACCCCCGATTTTAAAACATTTTAATAATATGAGTGTATAAATTGTGTCGAAATTAGCTGTTTCATTTTAACACAAATACTGCTTAACGCCAAACAATGTTAGAATATAGTTATGTTGCATGGGGCATTTTATCTTGGCTTTAAATATCAGATGGCATGCTAATTTGAATATTCAAAATCGTTTTAATATAATTTCCTCTGTTGGAATTCATTATATGCATATACGAGAGAGACATACATATCACGATGTTTTTATAGTAAATATTTATTTCAAAGAACCACGTAGATACATAAACACAAGGAATGCCCTTAAGTATGCAAACATGCACACCATCCTGTGTACAAAATCAATATTTCTGTGAGGGAATCAAGCACACGTGCACCTACTGAGATACACATACAAACAAACACCCTCTTAGGTACATATAGGTATGCATACAGTCTGCCCTCTGAGTACACAGACATGCATCCATTCATTTGGTTACATAAACATGCATATACTCGCTTGGACACAAAACACATTTATATAGTGGCCTAGTTCACAGTCACACTAATACCTATATAGAATGACAAGAAACCATTCATGTAAATATGCATTCAAACACCATCAATGGTTCATAAGCCTGCATACATATACCTAGGTAGTTATTAAACAAGCACTCATTTATGTACACAATCAATACCCTAGCACATAAATACTTACCTACACATACACGCATGCTAACACTTACTTAGGTATACAAACACACACTTTTATACTACCTAGATAAACAAGCTTACAAATATTCATCTTAATACACAAATCTCAGCATAAGTACCCAATATAAGCATACATACAAATACCCATTTAAATACACGAGTACAAATACTTAGATACATTTAGGAACAGAAGCCTGCACAAACTTACACAGACATAGATTTAGGTGCACAAATATCCAATGTCATTACTAAGTACACAGATATGTATACACAAACTAGGTGCAAAAGCAAATAAAAATCGGCCTACGTGTAGAAAAAACACATATATCTACATAAACATACAGTACCCAGCAAATATCCAACCACCTGTTTCTCACAAGGAAATAAGCATCCACCTAAAAACGTTAAAGCTTATAAATATTCAAATGGATTCATAATCATACATACATTCATTTAAATATATTAACACCATTCTAGATGCGTAAATAGGTAAATACGCACGTAAGTACCTGTTTGATTCACAGGCACATAGACATCCTCCTAACACCCACTTAAACATTTAAATACACATTTTCGTACACAAAAATAAAAAAACACCACTGCACTATCATACACATATGCCACCTAGTTATATGTGCATATATACATATACAACACCTTAGGGAACAAATATACATACAAACACCATCAAAGTGCACAAACATAAATACATAGATCTAGGTGTATAAATACAGAAACACCTACCCGGAAACACAAGGATGTAAACATTCACTTAGGTACAAGAGTAAATAGACTGTCACGTAAGTGCATAGTCACACCACATAGGTGATCGCATGAGCACCAGTCTTGTAACATACGTACACATTCCTTGGCCCACAATAACATAAATTTCTCCTTAACTGCACAGAAACGACACATAGAGGCACAAACAAACTTATATCACTTAGATACACAGAAGTATAGACACTTTTTAGACACTCAAACAAACAAACACCTGGTGACATAAGCAAAGAAATCCATTTCTCGTGACTCAAGCTCGTGAACATTCATCTAGACTTGAAATTATATATACAGGGTGGTCGCTAGAAAAGCGGAAAATTTGCCAAACAGCTATTTATTTTTACAAAGTTTTTTAAAGGCATATGTTATATTACACTCATAGATGCTCAAAATTATTAAAATCATGCATTTTATTCATGATGTAAAGAAATCAAAATAGAAATGAGTAAGCACGCATTTTATTCATGATCTCATCTGACCCTCAAATTTTCCGCTTTTCTAGCGATCACCCTGTATTACATCTATTTATTATAAAACAGCACACCTTCAATCGCCTAGCGACACGGGCCTGGCATGGCCGAGCGCGTTAAGGCGTGCACTCGTAATCCGAGGGTCGCGCTAAACATGCTCGCCCTCCCAGCCGTGGGGGTGTATAATGTGACGGTCAATCCCACTATTCGTTGGTAAAAGAGTAGCCCAAGAGTTGGAGGTGGGTGGTGAAGACTAGCTGCCTTCCCTCTAGTCTTACACTGCTAAATTAGAGACGGCTAGCACAGATAGCCCTAGAGTAGCTTTGTGCGAAATTTCAAAAACAAACAAACAAACAAGCCTAGCGACACAAGCCTATCTACATCACCTAGTTGCATTGTTACACCTTGCTAAAAATGATACACATGACCACTTAGTTACACAAATATACCTGCGCTATCTTGAAACACAAATATATCCTATTATTCAATTATACCTTAAAAAGTATAACTACACCGTTTTACTATGTAAGCATTCCTACACCATTACACAAATATTCCTACATGATTTTCCTACACAAATATTCCTATATGATTTTTCTTACACAAATATTCATACATGATTTTCCTACATAAATATTCCTACACCATCTCGTTACACAAATATTCCTACACCATCTCGTTACACAAATATTCCTACACCATCTTGTTACACAAATATTCCTACACCATCTCGTTACACAAATATTCCTACACCATCTCGTTACACAAATGCACTTAGACTCACCTAAGTAAATACATATATAAAAGTATAACTAAATAATACTTAAATATTCTACGCATATACATTATTTGACAAATACAGAGAAAACAATATGACCCGATGTTTTGCTAACGGTGTTGAATGGATTCATACAGATAAATAGACGAAGTTTTCTACATTTTTTCAGCGCACGTCAGTTGTCCTTGCAAATAGTTACTTTTTCTCAGAAAAACAGTTAAGTGTCCGCTCCTATTTTGACTTAGGTCTGGAAAAATGTTAAGCAATTGTTTAAAAATATAACTAAAATATAAAATTAAGTACAAATTTATGTCATTTTGTTGTTTGTTTTATGTATTGCTTAATCCGAGAAATCACAAATTTGATATTCATTTAAAACTGACACGGGCAACGCATAATTTTCATTACATCAGTGCATAAATAACCGCCATGTGTATTAAGCTAATTGTTTGGAAGTAATCACAAAGCCACACAATGGGCAATCTGTATTCTGCCCACTAAGGGTATGGAAATTCAGTTTCTAGTGGTGTGAATCCGCAGACTCGTATTTATGAGAAATTAAATTACGGGAACTATTTTTGTGATTTCTCAGAAAATTTCAACGCCCCTTGTCAGCTCTGAAATAACAAGCAGTTTACCACAGGGCTACCACTGCTCTAAACAAAACAAAAGAAATATGAACCAAAAGAACTTGAGTTTTTAAGTGGTTAACATGTTGTTGGACTTCATTATGGCAAATAATTAGAGCAAAGGAAAAGGTACGAGATATATATATTTGATTGTATGTTTTCTTACTGGTAAAGGTAGGCCTTCTATTAAGGAATTCAACGCTGGAATTGTTCCATCAGTAACGAATGGATGAGCTATAGAAAAAGAAGAGAAATAAATCAAAATAAATAATCTTAGGATTTTATATTGTTTGTTTCTAGTTTACCTCAACGTTACACTATAAACTCAATGTTTTGTGCTCACCGTGAATATCGGAATCCAGGTTTAGCGTTATTAAGTTCCCTGTGTCACTGGGAGGGCGTACTTTACGAAAACGTCTAATACCGGCAATTAATGAGTACAATATTTTCGATTTTAGAACATTGAATTTAAGAAACATATATCAAGTCTGATAGTTTTAATTCTCTAGTATTATACTAAAGAGTTAATAAATCACTTGTTTCTAAGGTTACTCTTTTACTTGATATCAGTTTTCTTTTTATCATAAACATTTTAAATCCTTCTTAACTTCGAATTGTCTGTGAACGAGGTTGTCTCAATACAAAGTTATGTAAAAATAAAACATCATTTTTACCTTGTAAATCTTTATAACAATAAATCTTGCAATAGTAAATTGTCTTCAAATAAATAACAAGTAACAATTTTCTTGGCCACTATTTTATCTTTCTCCATGTATTTTTTTTCTTCATTGATATAAAAAACGTTTAAAGACAATTTTCCATTAAAACTCTCTAAGTATTTTACAAAAAAAATACATAGGTGGGAAACTAAAAATTGAATGAATTACAAGATCGCTTGAATACTTACGACAGGTTAGGAAAGAAGAGAAAAGTGGCTGAGAAGTAAGCACAGGAAAACCAATAAAACCCAAGATAAGAATTAAACCTTTCATCATTTATTTAGTTCACTGTGAAATAGATAATTGTCAGTGGTGACAAGATATCAGCTATCGTTGTTACAAACTGGTTGAATTATACCTTCTCTGCTTTTAAAGAGTTCCTATTTAAGTGGTAGAATAAAGTGGGCAACTTTGACAACTTGGATTATTATGTTTTTTAACAGCAGCTGAAAGAACAAGCTGTGATGTAGGCTGGTGAACAATCAAGGGAAAGTCAACAGAAGACAGCTGTTTATATACACCTTGTGATATGCGAGTACTACTGTTACGAAGAGAAAAAATGTATTTGGTAAGTTTCGAGAACAAGTAGTGTAGTCTAAGTGATTGTGTACATAACATCATGTGAGAGAACACATTTTGCGGTTGATTTCTGAAAAAAATATGGACTCGTGAATGTAAGAGAAATTTCGCACTCCTCACAGTAACTCACATATCAGGTTTTCGTTGTATTTTTTTACTTATTGACAGAAGTACTTTCTTCGGAAAAGTAATAATGATTATTAATTTTCAGTATATGGTAAAGATCAAACTCGGCAAAGATTTAAACCAATAAAAATGTTAATATGCACGAAATATTATCGAAACATGATGATTCACTTGAAACAGTAGGAAATTTATGGTCATCACACGAAAAATAATGGTACAATTGAATGAACATTAGTAAAGCGTTGTGATAAAAATGAAACACCACTTTTGAGTACCGATACCAACGAAATGTTAGCTAGGCATCCTAAAACACATGAAACACAAGCAAAGTATACATGAAATACCACCAAGCTTTGCTAACACACACGAAACTCTAGTAGCACATGCTAACACACATGAATCACTAGCAATGCATGCTAACAAACATGAACATTATTAACATATGCTAATACACATGAATCACAAGCAATGCATGCTAACACACATGAATCACTAGTAACAATGCTAACACACATGAAACACGTGTTATACAAAGTTGCTGTTGGTGTTATTATATATCTGAAATATTAAAAATATTCAAGATATTTATAAAATACTATCGAAACACTCTGATAAACAAAGTATTAGGATTATATGATAATTCACATGAGACTACTAACAAATGGTAATATTACTAAAATGTGACGACAGATGCAAATTGTTAGAAGAACAAAACTTTATATACATTGTGAACTGTGTTGTTTGTCTGAGCGTCCCTCTACTCTCGTTTTAAAAGCTGTACAGGCAGACGAAACACAACATTTACTGTTAAAATAACGCTATAACAGGCATGAATAATGTTGATGTCAAATTTTATTTCACCAGTAGGATATTCTACTCCAAATAATTATGAATTAATCAAACTATCATACACATTTGAAAATGTAGAGTAACTTAAAGAATAAAAATGTAGATTTGCTGTATGTTATTGTTGATCGTCTTTTAACATGACTGTTACTGTATGTTATTGTTAATCATCTCTTAACATGACTGTCACTGTATGTTATTGTTGATCATCTCTTAACATGACTGTTACTTTATGTTATTGTTGATCATCTCTTAATATGACTGTTACTGTATGTTATTGTTGATCGTCTCTTAACATGACTGTTACTGTATGTTATTGTTAATCATCTCTTAACATGACTGTCACTGTATGTTATTGTTGATCATCTCTTAACATGACTGTTACTTTATGTTATTGTTGATCATCTCTTAATATGACTGTTACTGTATGTTATTGTTGATCGTCTCTTAACATGACTGTTACTGTATGTTAATGTTGATCATCTCTTAATATGACTGTCACTGTATGTTATTGTTGATCATCTCTTAACATGACTGTCACTGTATGTTTTTGTTGATCATCTCTTAACATGACTGTTACTGTATGTTATTGTTGATCATCTCTTAACATGACTGTTACTGTATGTTATTGTTGATCGTCTCTTTGCTTGAAAATTCTGCAAAGCAACAGCTTTCGAACACTCGTTAAGTACAATGAAACCATGATGGCACACACAAATAAAGCACTGAAAGCTCAATATTTTAATTCAACCAGCATTAGTTTGACATATTGATACACATGAAACATTAATAAAACACACCATTATACATAAAGCACCAGTAAAACATGTTGTTATAGAAGGAACTCAAGAAAAACGTGATGGGAGAAGATAAAACACTAACAGACTTACCGACGTTCTACCTGGGAACGATGTTAAAAGTAAGATAAGTTTCAAGCTTATGCTAACTTGTTCTGATTTTAGTATCACCTACTCATATGAAGAGTAGTGACACAGACTTACGAGTACGGTAAACCATGTATAATCCTTATAGTGATAATATGACGAACGGATAATGATTATTGTTACGCCTATTAGACGATAGTTTTTATTTAAAGTTGTATGCTAATTGTAAGTATATCAAACGATACTGTGCTATTTATAACACAAAGTGTAGAAAACCTTTTTGTTTATTTTATATTTTTCGTGTAAATACTCTGTACCAAAATCCAAGCTAAGAAAACTTCAACTTTACGAGCATCACCTAGGAATATATTTTTAAATTGTTACCAATAGGTGACATTTCCTAAATAAGAACTTCTAAAATTTTTAAAATTTTAATATATGTTATTTTTTGTTAGTTGTTGTTGGAAATAGTTTTTATTAACGTGTACCCTCAGTGGTTCCACAACAAGTTTGAGGGCTCAGAGTGCAAAAAATCCGGGTTTCCATATTCGTAGTAGGAACACCATTGTTGGCCCATAGTATAATTTTGTTCGTATGAATAAATCTTTTTCGTTTGAATTTTGCACAAAGCTACTGTAGGATAATCTACGTTAGGTGTCCCAAAGTTAGAAATAATAGACCAGAGACAAGAAGGCTAATCAACACCACTCACCGTCAGCTCACAGACTACTCTTTTACTAACAAATAGTAAGATTGTCGATGATACTATAACGCCTCCATTGTCATAAGAGGAAACATGTTCGGTATGGAAGATTCGAACCCGCGATCTGCACATTGCAAGTTGAGCGCCTAATGACCAAGCCGTTAATAAGAGGGAAACAAAGAAATACTAAATCACACGTATGTTATATTGAGTGACGATGAAATCCACAAACAATGTTTTATAGATGTTTCTAACTTAAATATAAATTTTTAACGTTGTGAGGGAAATTTTCTCACACTCGTCAAGTGTATTGATAACATTTTAGTAAAAATATAATAAAAGCAAATTTCTTAGACTGTCGTTTACTGTGTCTGAAACTTTGGTTAGTAAAAATGATATATGTTGTTTATTGTAAGTGTAGTTTTTGTTGCATAAGTTCTGTGTATGAGGCCTGTTTTGCAAAAATATATCTTCTTAGTTCTTTTCCACATTGCTGCCTTTGGTAAATATTTATACTTTCAAGGTATATGGACTGTATTACTTGATTGACGTTCAAGTCATTTAGTGCATTTGATTTCATTTTCGCCCACAGCTACATGAAGGCTAACTATACTAGCCATTCCGAATTAAGCAATGCAAGATTAGAGGGAAGGCAGCTAGTCATCACCACCCACCACCAATTTGTGGGTTTCCTTTTTAACATCGAATAGTGGGATTGACCACTATTTTATGACGCCCCCACGGCTGAAAAGGCAAAAATGTTTGGTGTGATGGTGATTTGAACCCACAACACTCAGATAACGAATCTTGTGCCGAAATTACCTGGCCCTGCAGGGCTAATTAAACTTGGTCATTGATGACTTGTAGGACTGTCACAGTACATTTGTTAGAAATGGCAGTATTAATGATTAGGCATATTTGAAAGTTTGTATTTGTAAAATACGTGGAAATAATGTAGTATTGAAAATCTTTTATCACTTGATTGAGAAGAAATTTTAAATTATCGTAATGTCCTTTTAGGACAGAGTGATGAGAAGAAAATGTTATATATTTTTATAATTAATTATTTAACTGATGAATTTGCATTAAGTTTTATCTTCATGACGATTTAATTATATATGATTTAATTAACTATCGAATTAGTAATTAATTATATTATTGTTAAGACGTACATATTATATGAATCGTAGCTATCTAGAAACATACTCCATATTTTATGATGAGGTGATTTAATTATAAATGATTTAATGAATTAGTTTTAAGCATCCTTTTAAGAATGATTTAATTAATTAAGGATTAATTATTTACATGATGAGACGTGTATTGTATAAGTCATGGCTGCCAAGTAAAACATGTTCTTCTTTGTGGTACTAGTCTATAATCATTTATTGTAGCTACCTGTCTGTTACTGAACTATTTATAATTTTAGTTTCCCATACGTTTAATTGCATCGTGGGGTGACAATTTGTTGAAATATGACATGATGTCCGTCTGTCATTGCGGTTAAGCAACACGTCCCTGTCAACACGCTCTCTTGCGACAACTCATTATTCCCTTATAAGGGAATAAAAAACGTGTACTTTTAATTTCTATAATTATTAAAGCTGTTTCAAAAAGGCTTCACTAATTACTCAATATTTTATTAATTGGTTCCCCCTATCTGTTAAGTGTGTGAGCGGTGAGCTAGTCATAGCCCAATGGCGCTCGGGGTTGTGAAATCAACATTTCATACTTCCAACTCCTTTTGTCGCCATAAAATGGGCTCCGAATTAAAAAAAATAGATGCAACCTATGATTCCGATAGAATGGTCTAAGAGATGGAGATAGATTCCGTTTTTTATCTGGAGTTTATATGTCCAAAATTAAGGACAGTTTTTACAGCTCTTCGGAAACGAAGAGAAAAACCCGGAAAAAAACAAGTGTGTGTACGTGGTAAGTAAAATATAACTTGCAATGTTATATAAACAAATTGCAAATAAATTATATTTTCTTATATTACAGCTAAATGCTGTCGACAAAATTAATGTTACCTTTTTTTCCTATTTTTTTAGCTCCGTCAAACACAAACACTGTCGTTAGATGGCAGCACATTCTTCTGATAACTGCTAGCTTTGACAATGTTCCATCTGTTTGTCTGTTTTTCTCAATTTCGAGCAAAGCTACACGACGGTTATCTGCGTTTTACATGTTTGTATCATTATAGAAATATTAAAATAGCAATATATGAGATGTTTAATGAAATATATTCATGTACAAACACAATAAAATTTTCATTTCAACTGTTAAGGAATGATGTGAAGTCTTTGAATAGATAACAGAAATTTTTATTTAATATTAACAGTGGAAAAGAAGCAAAACTAAATAGTTTTTGCTACATTTTGTGAAATTGATGGTTTAATTAAGAACTGATATTGATATTATGATATGAAACAAGTTTCATAATTTAATATTTTTGTGTGCCACGTTACTTAATATAACTAATATTAATGAGTTAGACACAAACGTCCACCAGAGGCCTAACGGCAGGTCTATAGGCTTATTTGTACTCGTTGAGCACAGATCCAAAATGTTGGAATAATTAGTAGCCCTTTCTAAAAGTTTCCACATTTTCTATTTATGATTTCCGTTTTAAAAAAACCTTAAAATGTTAAGATTCTTAATACATGTTAAAATTTCACTAATGAAAGAAAATATTATTATGAAATAAAAACACACAGTTGAAGGTGAGAGTGATTATAGTAAATATAAGATAATAACAACATTTCAGCATTGCACTATTTAACACATAACAAGAATAACACTAAAAATGAGTAATTTAATCATTACCAGAAAATCTTCGCATAAATTTTGCAGCAGTTACAATTTTAAACTACGTATATTGTAAGTCATGTATGATAAACACTTATAACAACTCATCGATGGAAATACACGAAATAAAAAACAGACAGATTTATGGTTATAAAAGCAACATATATATATATATCTTTATATGTACACATTCATTTATATATGTATATTTATGGTTTGTTCAATTGATTTTCTTTCTATCAATAATGCAGGTTTTATTTTTTGTATTACTTATGGTCTATGTAGCATCCTTGCAGTTATTGTCATTATTTAATTAATGCTCATATAATTCTGTTAACAATAAAGTGATTTTTAAAGCGTATTTAAATCTAGAAATAAAATAAATCAACTTAATGTCAAAACAAGGTTATAAAACAGCAAAATATGAATTAAACAACACAGACACCTAGTACTTTTCTGTTATCTAATGTTCATTGAGATTCTAAGATAAAATAATTAATAAACTTAAGTATTAGTCATTGTCTCCTAACTTAAGCATTAACCTGTTGATTATATATTTCTCTCAAGAATTGTGAGATTTGTCTATTAGTGTCATATCATAAAAGATTATTTCTTTCAGCAGTTTATGTTCTGTTAATAGACAATTTTTACGTTATATTATTGTAACACAGTAATATTCAGTAGTTAACTAATTAACTGATTAATCTAATTTGCACGGTACGTATGGTCAAATGCATCATACTAAAACGAATTTTTATATACTCATAAGTAAGTCACGTGAAAACCACATAACATATAAAGTTTCAGTAGAAAGGTATGTTAAGGATATCTCTTGTACTTATGAATATGGATCAACCTGGGATAACAGAACCACCCAGAAAGAAACCTGCAACAAGTCGGACCCCAGTAGTGATCTTGTAATATATCATAAGCAAAACCCACTTGCGTTCCCTCTGGCAATAATACGCGAGATAGTCCAAGAGAATCCAACTGAAAAAAGCAAAACAAGTTACGAGTACAGAAGCTACTTCCTCGATCTATCCATTCAACCATCGCATACTTCAAGCAGTTGGAGAATGAAATATCTATTCCTGCTAGTAAACTGAAACACGCACCGGTTAATTCGTCGAAATCAGTACATATGAATTATCGTGAGATCAAACTGTTGAAATAAGCACTGGAAATATCGTGGTTTTGTAGAGTGGATGGTACATGGAAAGGGAAGGCGTGCAGAGTGAAATAGCATGTATTAAAGGTGTAAGCCTTATAATAGAGTGTTTTGCGCTTCAACAATATTGTCATGGTGCACGATCTTCACATAGAAGATGGTTTAACGAGTTGCCATGTACTGTAACGACGTTATGAGGCTTAAGAATCGTTTTAACATAATGTACTCAAACTGTATAATGTTATATAACATCACGTGGTACAGTGCCTTGAGAGTAAAGCAACAAACTTTATTTCAGTTATTATTTTCTGCACGTTAATGTCATTTACACGTATACATTTCCAATCTCTCATTGCATGTGTTACATTTCACGTCACAGCACCAGCTGAATTTACAGTTGCACTGTGTGGTTCGTGTAAGCAGATGAGTATTATAACCCCGTCCACAGCACATGAAGCTACATCCGTCGTAATCTTTAGATGTTCGATTACAGCGTCGTTCTACGGTTCCAAGTGATCCAACGGACAAATTAGTTTCGCAGTAGTTTGGAGAATTTTGTAGGTAAACTAGATCAGTGGATTTCGGCTTAGAATCAAACATCTTGAACCTGCGCATGCGTAGGTGCAGTGAATGCAAAAATCCTTTTTTTTTCCTCACGAGAATCACTACTTTCTTCGATTTTCGATACTTTTCCATTAAAAAGTCACCAATATAGGAGAAAGAGTGCAAAGTCTTCCAACAAGTACGAATGGTACAAGAACCTGAGACGCCATGACACTTGCATTCTGTCAATAAGCTCTGTTTGACTACCTACAAATACAAATGAATAACTGTTTTCATTCCATCAACACTTCTTAAAAATTCACTTGGTTAATAAATATTAATATTCTTGGAAAGACTACTTCTTATAGGAAAGAGTTTATAATTTTATCTTTAAAATACCACATTGTTAAATTATTCATTTTACCCCATTACATATTTTCGAGAAGAATCTATTCGAATAGAGTCCTCATAGAACTAAACTTCAAAAAAACTACTACATTAGTGCTAAATTATATTTTCGTGTGTTTTTTTAAATTAATTTTGAAAAAAATCCATTTCATCAAACGTTATTGTAAGGATAAGTGAAAAAAAGTTAAAATCCGTTTCAGAATTTTATAGAAAAAAATTAAACGTTCTTGTTATGAATTACTACGTGCAAGTCAAAATAAATATTATAAGTCTTTCAAAAGAAATGTACATTTTCCACATAAATATAACACATCATTGTCTCGTATAGTTTTGTATTGTTATCAAACGTGTTTTATTTCTTTTATTTTAACTTATTAACTGTTTGCAATTACATATAGCACTGAAACTGGAATGTTTGTCTCATTTGCTTTATTAACAAATTAGACCCATGACTGTTTAAAAGTTTTAAGCTAAACAAACAAAATAAACAAAAGTTTTAAGATGTTTTTCCATACTAGAGTGTTTTATTGTTGTTGGTTTTTTGTTTAACCTTTCACAAAATCAATCATAATCAGAGCTAACACTTTCTACCAATAGAAGGAGTTTAAAATTGTATTTTTATATTAGGAATGATCAGGTTTTCCTAGTTAACATTTGATCACTACAGCAATATGGAACACTTAATTATATCCTGAATTTATAGTTTATAAAAATTTTGTAGCAATACAAATTGAGCACAAAATGTATCTGTAATTTAATGCTTTTATTTGTATCACTTTAAGTCACATAAAATCAGTCCTACAGCAATAACGTAACTACAGAGAGGCCCATATTTTTATTATCCTATATTTCTAGTTGTGTGTGTGTTTCTCATAACAAAGCCACATCGGGCTAACTGCTATGTCTACTGAGGGTAATCGAACCCCTGATTTTAGCCTTGTAAATCAGTTGAGCTACTGCTGTCCCATGGTCTCACCAAAATGGTGAGACATTTTGTTGTTACGGTTTTGGCTGATTAATATCCTTAACTTAAGAGATTATAATTTAATAAGACTTTAATTCAAATAAACTAAGTTGTATATTTATTCTCTTGTCGACAATTCTTAAGTTTGTCAGAATCTTGGAGCCCCCTTTGATATTGTCCCCACAACTGTAACGGTTGCGGAAAAATACTTACGCAACTACTTATGTGTATTTTAAAGCAAAAGTTCCGTCCTTCACTATATGTATAATCATACGTTTTGTTTTAAAGGCAGCTAAGACTTCACTTTCTTTTAAAATATATAAATGACTAGAGTGAGACTAAATGATTTGTTTGTTTGTTTGTTTTTGAATTTCGCCAACTCTTGGGCTACTCTTTTACCAATGAATAGTGGGATTGACCGTCACATAATAACCCCCCATCGTTGGGAGGGCGAGCATGTTTGGCGCGACTCGGGTGCAAACCCGCGACCCTCAGATTACGAAGCGCACGCCTTAGCGCGCTAGGCCATGCCAGGGCCAAAGAGACTACCTGGAGATTGATATAGAAGACGTTTTTCTGCTCTTAACGTCAGTGTTATTGTTCAGAAGTTGTTCACAAACAATCAGTGCAACTGAGTTGTTGTTTTTTTCAGTTTTATTTTTCTTTCAAAAAAAGCTTAAATTATTTTCGTAAACAAATTTAAATCAGTTCTCGATATAATTGCAATACTATCAATATTTTTAGTCTATTTGGTTAAGTTAGCGACAAACGGCTAAAAGCTAGACGTGAGATATAACAATTAAGTTGTTATATTAAACTAACCTTTCGGCCAATATCAATATTTACTTGATAAACATATCTTTCCATCAGTATCAGAGTCTCTTTTATTGTGACCAGTAATAATGTTTATTTATACTTGCCTCCAGTGGCGCAGTAGGATGTCTGCAGACATACAAAGCTAGAATTTTGTTTTTTTACCCTTGGTGAACAGAAAAAAAATTGTCTATTGTATAACCTCGTGCTTAGTTAGAAACACACACTATTTATAAGTATATTTCGATCACTTGTAATGACTTAAATTAAACCTAATTTTCGACAGGTGTGTCCTGGTACTTATATTTTGACCAGTACTATTACTTATCTAGACTTACCATTAGTCCATTGTCATTATTTGATTGATATGGGTATCTAACTTACCTTGTGACCAATATCAGTGTTTATCTCTACTTTTACTATATTTATCTAGACTTATACCTTTCGACCAGCCTTGTTGTTATGCAGGTTCATTAGTGAGCGACCATCTTCTTCAACTTCACGAGATTTCAAAAACTTTTGGGCGACTTTCATGCCATATTTTATATTAACAGAACATCCACCCCACTTCCAATTTGCCCTGTGTTTGAAACTGTCGCTGCTGACGCCACACCCACAACTGCCAATGTTGCCCTGGCTGCACGCCTTCGTTACAGTATAGGTCACTCCTGCTGAACTTATGGCGTAAATATAGGCTGCTTCTCGACTTCCTGCCAAAAATGAGTAAAACGGTTAGAAAAGCACTTGATACTAATGCGCTACCAAAAAATGGCAGCATATAAATGACTTAAAGTGTTAAAATGGCAAAAAACGATTTAATAGTATAATCTTCTTGTTAATAACGTACTTACTACAAGTTTCAACAGAACATTGACCTGCGTTTTTCAGAAAGTGTGTGAACAATACAGACTCATTGTATATAAAAACCTGTTGCGTGTTCTCTCCATATATAAGGCAAAAAGTATACTTATCAATTGTTATTATTTGATTTACTATTTTATCAGATCGATACATTTCGGAACAAAGAATTTCAGGTAGATCGATCTCAGAATACAATATTTTTTTCTCCTAAAAGTAATACTTTCCATAAAGCAAACATAGAAAATATTTTACAGAATATAATAGCATGATATAAATTACAGTTGTGAATATTCAGTGCACAGTTAGAATATAAAAACAAAATATCATCAAAGATAACACACTATAACAATATTAATACAACCAATCGTTTTTACTTTGTATGGTAATATACATTTAATTTAAGAATTGGTTGTTATTTTGGAATTAAGCATAAAGCTACACGATGGGCTATTTGTGCTCTGCCCGCCACGGGTATCGAAACCCGGATTTTAGCGTGTAAGTCCGCAGACATACCGCTGAGCCACTGGGGGGCGATTTAAGAATTAACGCTGGAAATTATTACTATTAAATATTTTTATAGTAACACAAGACAAACTCAGTCTCCTTTGCTGTTTTCATATGCAAGTTACGCACAGGTAATTTGATATTTCAACAGGGTTCCAATTTACAATAAAACAGAAGAAACTGTCATCACAGAATTATGTCTGACGTGAGACGGTGTCTTTTATTGGACACTTTTGGAATCATGAGAGTTGCATTATAAAAAAGAAATTATATTATAAATTTCAGAATGCTGTTCAAACATGCTCGCCCCTTTAGTCGTGGGTGCGTTATAATGTAACGATCAATCCCAGTATTCGTTGATAAAAGAGTAGCTCAAGCATTGACGATAAGTGGTGATAACTTGCTTTATTGTCTCAAGTCTTACACTGTTAATTTAGGGACAGCTAGCGCAAATATCCCTCGTGTAGCTTTGCTCAAAATTCAAAACAAACCAATCAATTTTATTTAGCTTAGATGGTTCTCAAGACACGTTGAGATTTATTAGTTTTTCTACAATATCAACAGCTTATGGCTTTTGGGTTTTATGCGACTAAAAAAAACTGAAGAAATGTTTAGAGATTATGTTTTTATTTAATTTTGTAATATCTTATTTTCTTTTATTTTAATCGTTCCAACTGTATAAAAGTCACATCAATGAACAGATTTAACTGAAAAGACAGCTGTTGTTATTTGTGATGAAATATTCCTGACGTTTTAGGACGAATCTCAGTTTAAAGTTTTATATTTTAAAATACACTGTTGGTGTAGTAATCTCATTAAAAACCTTGAACCACACAGGAGTTAACATCCGTTAATTAGGAAATTCGAAAGATTCACCGGATTGTTATTATTATAGCAGCTTGTGCGAAACTTAAAAAAATTCGCCACAGAGTCAGAGTATATTGGATCCAGACATCTATCAAAAATTGAGAAAAATATAAAAAATAACTATTCAAAAAAGTAAAAGAAGTAGTTGAATCTGTAAAGGAAATGACTGAACGTTTAAAAAAGAGTTCACTAAAAGTTTCGTTACTGTCAGTCTTCTTGTAACATTATCCAAAGTGCTTCCAGGTTAACCTGCTATCTTCGAAACCTGGATTAAAAATTTAATAACACACCCAATCATCACTGAGAATGCTTTCATCTCTGATAGTAACAATTACCCAAACTTACTTTTCGAAAATTTTGTGTTTCTATGAATGAAGTTTTGACTTATAATAATCACGCCCAACAAACCAAGTAACACCTAATTAACAAGTTTCATCCTAAATTCCATGAGCGTGAATGGAAGTGTTAATAAATAATTACTTAAAGGTCAGGTGTCGCTGCATCTATAACAATTCACATAAAACTTTCGGTCAAGTCACTCAACAAACACCTCACTGGCTAGTTAGAAAGCATGTCTGCATTAATATGGTTTTATATACTGATAGTCATGCAATTTATTTTTCTATAATGGCTATCATATCTTCTGGGACATACTCTAGTAATCCATCAACTACTCCAATAATGAAACGTCATACACCTGAAAAGTGTCAGAAGTACTTAACAAACAACCAGTACACCAGTGGTTTATTTTATCTGATAACTAGTAGAACTTTAGAGGGGTTCTGTATCTGAAAACATGCACTACGATATCCTCATTTTTACCGTATGCCTGTGAAATTTGCTGTTAATATCACTGTCCATAATATCTGAACCCAGGATAGGCAGATAAAATCTCCTACATATGTCAATGAGATGCAAAATCTGCAGAGTATTTCAGTGGATGAAAAATCTGCTCGTTGTAATGAAACTTCTTCAAATTCGTCCTTGATGAATACAGATAACAGTAAACCTCTTAAAATATAAACCTTAATGAATACAGACAACAGTAAACCTCTTAAATTATAAACCTTAATGCATACAGACAACAGTAAACCTCTTAAATTATAAACCTTAATGAATACAGACAACAGTAAACCTCTTAAATTATAAACCTTAATGCATACAGACAACAGTAAACCTCTTAAATTATAAACCTTAATGCATACAGATAACAGTAAACCTCTTAAATTATAAACCTTAATGCATACAGATAACAGTAAACCTCTTAAAATATAAACCTTAATGAATACAGACAACAGTGATGCTATTCCTTATCAGCACAAAGTATCTATAATATAATGTGAGGTTGAGAAAGTTATGATCTTCCTTCATATGTGTGTAGGCTGCTCTCAGTCCTTCCTCCTATCAATTTTGTAAAACTATGGACACTCATTCCTTGCATAAAAGATTCCCTAAAAGTCCCAACTATGAACACAGAAATGAACTTTTACAATTTCAGGTGTGCTTTCTGTATACGTTGAAATAAATTAAGAACTTGTTAGCGGAAACATGAAACACGTGGGCAAACACCAGATGTCAGCATTCGCACTGTTAACACCAATTATTCAAAAATGATTGGTTGAATGGCATAGAGTAGAACTAATTTTGTAAATGACAAAAGCACTCTTTGTTTTGATTTTACTCTACCAGTAGCTGGACACATTATCTAATACACTAAACTAATAAGGGCTTTAAACACATCCATTCATTCTAGTGTGTTACTGGACTTGCATTCAAGATGTCACCATAAAAAAAATATAAAGTAAATTTGGTGGTTATTGACTGACAATACCTGGTAGAGGGCGAAGTAGAATAAGAATTTGTCTACTCTTGTGTTTATTGGAATCTCCAACACATAGACATGTAGAAATATGTACCAAGACATGCTCAGTGATGTCGTTGCTGGGCTGGAAACAAAAAAGACTAATGCCTCATTCCAGATCAGTAGCCAGATCCAACCAAAGTTATTGTGGTTTAGGGGAAAGTGAACCACAGCTAACAGTACTCGTTGTTTGGTTCTCCTGCTTCTTCAGTAACAATTATAGATTTTATTTTGGAACTACACGGATGAGAGGTTCGATGTCTACTGTTGAAAGAGGTATTTTGGTCATTTGAATTATCTCAGTCTAGATAGATGGCAAATTCTTTTTATATTTTATCTGCTGGCTTCTGCCTGTTAGAACAGATGATCAGTGTAGCATAATTACTATATTTGGCTTACACTTCTTTTGTGCTGAAAAAAGAAGGGACAGTTTTACATAGTTGTGTGAGTATTTAAATTACGCAGCAAATAATATTGACATGAAGACTTGATCATGGTAAATACTTTAAATGGGTGGCTCCAGATATAGTCTCTATCAGAGTTGTTATGTTCCTGAATCAAATATGATGTCTTATCCATCATTCAGCAGATCCTCCCCTTATTTATCACAAGTAATGAAATTAAAAGTTAGTCATGACTGCACAGAACTTCACAGATCTGAACTTTCTATTCAGACTCGGTCACTGTTGCTCACTTAAACTCCATTTGGAGTTAAAAATATCTTCCCAAAGGATCTTGAAAGATCGTTTTTGGCATTTCTATCCCTAAATAGACAAACGTATATGGAGTTCAAACATTCTTTGGTCTACTAACAGTTTGGATACCGAGTTGATTTTATCAACTCCAATAGTCATGCTGCAGAGAGCGTTATGCAGTGTTAAAGTCCACTTTTCAGTCAAACTTTGACTGTAGAGTCAGACTATCTAACCTCAAGTATCTTATGGTTCACACCTCCTCTTATTTAACACTCTTGATCTGATGTGTATTAAATATATTTTCAGTGAGATAAACTGAAGAAAAATAACCAAGCTCATCTATTCCTAATATTAAACCCTGTTGTGCTCCTAAATAAGATACTGAAGAAAGGTTGCTTGTTTTTATTCAAAACAGAAGGTTATAAACTTTTATTTCATTCTTTTCAACTTAATATATTTTTTCTTAATTTACAACATATGAAAATGGGGTAAAATTTACAAGAGCTGTGTTTTCATACATTATTGTTGAACTGGCAAACAAAGCAATAAGAAGACGGAAGTGGTCGAGGCTCACAGCGCTTTTAGGGTTTAACACGATTATCTACAGGGTTATTGACATAAAGAGCAGAAACTTAAAATATTAAAATACTTTTAAGTAAGCTATTACTGTACTTTTTTTATTTAGTATAGGTCATTGTTTGATAAAATACGGACTTTTCATAGGCTGCAACAAATATGGAGACTCCACCTACTGATAACATATTTTACTGTACAGATTGTGACCCTGTAAAGAAGCTTTTAAAAAGTACAGAAAATTACAAATATTCATTGTAAATCATTGTTTTGCACACGATGTGATGAATATCTTGAGTTACGCTATTGTGTGGTTTAAAAGTAATTCGTTGAACTTATAAAATAGCTATAGAACCATCTATGAAATTAAGATTGAAACGCAGAAACCTGATGTTAGGATAGGCTTAACTTTAATAAAAGTTACAACAAATAGCAATACTGTTGTTTTTCACTTTATTCTTAATTTGTCTATTCCGGATTCTATTCAAAAGCGTAGATCAAAAGTGTCTCAGATCTCTAGTTGCCTACCGTAAGGTAATGTTGAAAAAGACTTTCTTTTAATATTTGAAGTCGTTCGTTGGTCTGGACGATGAGAGAAACAAAAGTTCCTTTTAAACCTTTATTCAGTATTGAATCCAGATTAAAATATGAGATCTTAGAACTGATAATCATACCTAACATAACCTGATGCTTAGAGTGCTCGTCTCCAAAACTGAGGGTCGTGGAATAGAAACTAGATGCCGAACACGTTCACGTTTTCAGCCGTAGAAGCATTGTAAAATAACGATTAATTCCACTCTTCGTTGTTAAAGATTAGCCAAAAATTGGGTGTGAATGACGTTGACTAACTGTTATCTTTTTATTCTATAATTTAGTGAGAACTCATACAGATAGTTTTGGAGTAGCTTTGAACAAAAATTCAACAATTTTTAGTGAAAATAAGTATTTGGTTTTGATGAAACATAAGGTACTTAGTTTCCGCTTTGCAGTGGAGAGTAAAAGATAAAAGTAGCTTAATGTAACTTAAAGGGTGAAAAATAGAACGGTCTAGATGTACTGGAAGCTTAAAATATATATATATATACAGTTTGTACAGCTTTAACATAAAAAGGTAAACAAAGTAAAAAATTGTACAAATTTAAAAGAAAAACACGATTTACTAATACTAGTTGATTTTAAGACATGGCTGTTCTCCTAGTTGGCTTAAGGCATTGCTTATAGGAAAATAGAATAGGGAAGTAGTGTAACTGAAAATCTTTAACAAATTTTTATCCTAGTTGACAGATGTAGATTACAGGTCATGAGAACTTATCTTAGAGAGACGGATGCAAAAATGTCAGGGTGGATATCTACGGTCTGTTCGAAAGCTCCAGCATAATTCAGTAAACGATGTCCCCAAACACTCACTGGTCCATAATATTTAAGGAGATAATACCTCTCGTTACACAAAAATTTCATACATTGTCAGCTGCTGATAACGCTTAAAATAATTGTGGAAAAAGAAAACTCATCACAATCACAAACTGACATATACACTTGATTTACACATTATAAAAGTTTGTTTTTGCCGAAAAGAATATTTTATTATTTGTATCTTTCATAACACGAATGAAATGCACGAGGAGATAAAAAGCCCCAATAACACATTTAAGGACTGATTGCTGTTTCTTAAAACAGTGTCTAATTTTACCTGTCGCCTTATACACAGATTAAGAGATAGTTTCAGTAAAATTCCTTTTGTCAAGGCCAGGTGGTTAAAGTACTCGTCTCGAAATCCCATGGTCGCGGGTTCGAATCCCCGTCGCACCAAATAATGTTACCCTTTCAGCCGCGGGGGCGTTATAATATAACGGCTAATCCCACTATTCATTGGTAAAAGAATAGCCCTCGAATTTGCGGTGGGTGGTGATGATTAGCTGCCTTCCCTCAAGTCTTACACTGCCAAATTAGGAACGGCTAGCGTGGATAACCCTCGTGCAGCTCTGCGTGAAATTGTAAAACAAACAAACCTTTTCTAAATACAATATTTTTTTAAAAAATACATCGTTCCTTTTACTTTTGTTTGCTTTCTTATGACAACATTTTGGTGATTGTATCATTGTCTCGATTCTTCATAATTAGAAGTCATTTATCTCACATACTTATTATCAATCAAGACACTTTTGATTTGAAATATATCGATTTCAACACCACACTAAAATATAGTATTGCTAATATTATATAGAAAATCTAAGTAGACTAATTTTGTGAACATGTTTTTATAGAAGATCATTATGTCTTAAGTTTCAGTATCTTTATAACAGAAAAGGAGTTCAACTGTGACGAAAACTTTGCAAAATTATTTGTAACATATTTTTAATTTATGTCGCATAAAAACTACACTTATGGTTGTATTGGTTACCCAAGCTCACCGATCAAAACAAAATTTAAAAATAACTTTTAAGAATTTTTTTACAAAAGTAACATTCTAGACTTAGTTGATACAGGGGGATGGGTCGTCTTATACACCAAAACTCAAAGAAATACACTTATACACCAGAGGTATTTAACGAGCATTTTAGCAGAATACACACAATGAAGATAAATGTTTCGTTTAAAAAAAGTTCAAAGTTTTAACAAAACAGTATTGACTGCTGCTCGTTAACATTTTTTTATTCGTACAAACACATGGATTTCTTCTCTCTTTTCTCATTCTTGACGCTTCTAGAGGAATCTGAATGTATGAAATAGTAAGAAACATAAATGATTCATCTTTATATCTTTGTGTACAAGGAGAAGAAAAAGCAGTACTTTATCTTCCATATTACTAAAATAAGTTTTATGAACAATACTAATAAAAGTAGTTTTACATTATTTCAAGTTACCAAAAGGTAACTGCATTATTTCCAAAGACGTGTAATCCCCACGCTCACCAGACTTTTATTTATGGGGAGCATCAACATCTGTAGTGTGGCGAGATCGTCCGCGCATGCTGGATGACCTTAAAGCAGCGATAACAGCATTCATTCAGTCTATTACAAGCCAGCAACTGATAGCGGTGTTTAGAAACAAAATAAGAAGGATCCAGGGCTGTAATGATGCCAACGGGAGTCACTTTCAACATTGTTTATAATTATTATTTATATTTACTTCTTGTATTCTACATTGAAGCATGTCTGTTAATAACTATTTAAGTGCACAGTGACTTTTTAAACACCCTGTTTATTCCGCAAAATACGTTTTCTTCAAGAGGTAGTGATGACAGTGATTACACTATAATTATGGTTTTATAAAATTACTGCCAGTTAATAATACTATAAATGGGGATCTTCCGTTTGAAATCATGTAACCTCAGGGAAATCGGTTGACACCATTGCTTTAGTTTTGCGTTGTCATGTAATAAAAAAGAAGCAGAAGAAATTTAAACATTACCAGAACTTTAGACTCAATAATTACCTACATATTATTTAAAAAGGAAACATTATTTCGTGTTTAAAGTTCTGATGACCTAGGAGGAGATATTTAAAATACCATTTCGATTAATAATCTGAGGCATTCCTACCTCGGTACTTCCCCTGCCTCAAAGACATTCCTACCTAGGTAATCACCCTGCCTGTCTGATAAACTACTCTTTTTAATATTACTCTTATTGACAACACAGCTGAAAACATTCAACAATTTTGTTTTAATCTTTAACTATATTTTTATTATAGTTTATGTTTTTATAGCAAAGCCATATCAGGCTATCTGTTGAGTCCACCGAAAGGAATCGAACCTCTGATTTTAGCGTTGTAAATCCGTAGACTTATGGCTGTATCAGCGTGAGACTTTTGTTCCACTATGTAACACAAATTTTGTACCTGGATAGTATGTGTTGTTTTTTAATTGCTTATGTTGTAAAAGTACAGAGAATGGCCATTATTTCCTTCAAACTTTGCTTTTGGGATTGATATTGAAATTTAGAAATTAACCTATTTTATATGTAAAAACGGGCACATTTGTACAATTTTATTTAGATAAGATCTGAATAAAACAACATATGAATCAAGATTTATGTGTATTTGTATTAAAGTTATACAAAAATGTTTAGAAGTGCGAATATTTTCAAGATTTCCGACTGTAATGTAAACTACTTTCACGTATCAGCCCCCAAATATACTCTTCAATCATATTTTTGTTATATGCTCCTTGGTAGCGGCATTCAAAGTCCAGTATATCTTGGTGGAAGCGTTCGCCTTGCTCCTCTGACTATGCTCCCATGTTCTCCTTGAATTTATCAAGATGAGTGTCAAGGATATGGACTTTCAGGGACATCCTGGAGCTCGTTTTGCCGTCGTTCTTCACCAGAGCCTAAACCAGTTTCACATAATTTTCTGCCTTGTGATTGCTCATGAAGCCCCGAACCATTGAGACAAAGCTGCACCAAGCTTTTGTTTCCTTTCTACTGAGCTTCTTGGGAAATTCTGTGCACTCCAGGCTCTTCTTTATTTGTGGTCCAACAAAGACACCAGCTTTGACTTTTGCCTCAGACAGCTTAGGGAAGAAGTCTCGAAGGTACTTGAAGGGTGCTGACTCCTTATCAAGAGCCGTGACAAATTGTTTCATAAGCCACACTTTTGTGTACAATGGTGGGAACAACACTTTCTGGAGGTCCACTAGTGGCTCACACTTAACATTGTGTCTCCCCACAAAGAACTCGGTCCCTTGTGGCCAGTGCTGCCTTTTGTAGCGCACTTCGGTGTCCCTGCTGTCCCAAAGGCAAATATAAAAGGGAAACTTGGCAAAGCCTCCTTGGAGACCCATCAGGAATGCCACCATTTTGAAGTATCCGATAACCTCCCAGCAATACTCATCATACTTCAAGTCTTCTAGCAAGGTATTGACGCTGTTGTATTCATCTCTGAAGTGCACCTGATATGCCAGGGTAAAAGACGGATACGGATACTTCTTCCCGTTATGGAGCAGCACAGTTTTGGAGCTTCTGGATGAGTTATCAATGAAGAGGCGCCACTCGTTCGGGTTACAGGCAATTCTAATTGCCTCGCACAAACCGGATACATTGTGGCAGAAGCAGAGCCCATCTTGACGAGAGAAGCAGCTTGAAAAATTATATATATATATATTACCATGGAAAGTTTTAGGAAATTCTAAACGTTTCTTGAAAATCCTCGTAAGTTCCACTACATTCTAGAAAATTATTGCAAGCTCGAGAAAATTTTCTATCAGCTACCCAACAGTGAATATACCTGAGATGTTCTGGAAAATGGATACATTTGAACACTTCATTACCCAAGTCACAAAAGCAAAGTTTGAAGAGAAAAATAGGTCTTTGACATTTACTTAAAGCATAAACAATTGGGAAATAATACTTTCTGCCCAGTAACAAGAAAAAGTAAAAATTCTGTTGCATAGTGTTAGTGAATTGGTAGGTTAGTATATTTTTTTAAGGAAGACGAATCCTGTAGGACGTTCTTATAATATTATTATAATAATAATAATTAATATTGTACATTATTTTTATGTATTATTACAACACAACTGATCAAACACTTATTTGTAGTCTTTATAAATAAAACAGTATATTTACTTTGCTAACGCATTACCGACTTAGTTTTTAGTTTTGATACAACGTAATAGCTTCGTATGATTCGAAGTTAATATTAAGCATTATAAAACGAGAAAAGGAAGTGATAAGGGCGGGAAGATAAATTTTCGCTTTGAAATATGTCTGATGATAATCTCGATAAACTGAAGTTTTGGATCTCTTTTTAAAAGCTATCAACATGAACTTTCTTGTGGCTTGTCTGAATTATCTTAGCGATATAATTATCAACGTGTTTACAGGACCCAGGGTGAGCTTTTTCTCAATTGGACTAAATACGACTTGCTGTCAAGGTCATTTAACAAGATGTCATTAAGCTGATATTGTATCATCTAGCCGTAAGCTAACTCCACTCTACAACTGAAGTTCTGAGATAGTTTTAGCGGCGATTCTCATCTCTGAGTATTGACGGGAGCTAGAAGTACACTATTATCTGCAACATTCTTTCCTCCGTTTAGAAGTACAATTTCTGAAAGAGCAGATATTTACGGCATTACATGAACTACTGCTGCTGGATCTGTTTCTGTTGGATTACCTTGAAAGTAAAATAAATAACAGGCATGCTTGAAATTCTGGTGAAAGGATACATGAAACATCGATTATTACGAATGTTCGTAGCATATACCATAAAAAAATATACTATACTCATTGCTGTTCAACAAGTAAATATCACATGTCGTGAGAAAAATTACTTTAACGGAAAAGTTAAATAACATTAATTGGTGTGCAGGTTATTACCTATAAATTAACGATTGTTACCGACATCCTGAGTCAAAATTTTATTAGATATATGTAACTGAGCTAATGACGTCAACGTCCAAGATTCGGATTTCGGAAACTACCGCACGGATCAGAACTGGGTAACAATTAAGCAATATTTTTATAGCTGAGTAATAAATAAAACAGTTAAAATCTCCATGAAAATGATATGTTTCAGATTTAACTGATTAAAATTACGAATAAAAAAATAAGTTTCAAATTTAACCAATAATAATTACGAACAAAAAAGGATTGTTTTGTTTGTTTGTTTTGGAATTTCGCACAAAGCTACTCGAGGGCTATCTGTGCTAGCCGTCCCTAATTTAGCAGTGTAAGACTACAAGGAAGGCAGCTAGTCATCACCACCCACCGCCAACTCTTGGGCTACTCTTTTACCATAAAACATTATGGTAGGTCTAGTGGGATTTACCGTCACTTTATAAACCCTCACGGCTGGGAGGGCGAGCATGTTGAGCGCGACACGGGCGCGAACCCGCGACCCTCGGATTACGAGTGCAGGCCTTAACAAAAAAGGAGTACGTTTCAAGTTTAATCAGCAAAAATTACAAAAATGAATAAGTTTCATATGTTAAACAATCAAAAAAGATTTTGTTTTGATTGTTTTAAATTAAGTACAAAGATACACAATGGGCTATTTATGCTCTGCCCACCATGGGTATCGAAACCCGGTTTTTAGTGTGTAAGTCCGCAGACATACCACTGTGCCATATCAAAAAAAAAGAGAAAGAAACTGCAAAAAGTATTTATGTTTCTTTAGTAAAAATCTCGAGTGTTGCAACAGAAAAGTAAGGCATTTTCATTGGTAACTGCATGTTTCAATAAAATCTAATCTATCTTGTAATGCTGTAATGACATCTCATTTTAAAATTAAAATTTGAATAAAATCCATTTTCTCATGAATGGTAAACATTACTGAATATCAGGAATGGATATATTGCTGTAGAGCTGCCAGACGACTTCTGAAAAGGTTGTAGGCCTAATTAGCTTTTCAAAGGAGAGCGGGTATTTCTGTTAATTTAATTAATAATGCATTAAATTTAAGAGAAGAGGTCATCCATTATCTGTATTTATTCATGGTTTATATATTTATTTAAAAAGTGACTTTTTTCAATTTAAGAAATCTTCAACACTATTAAGAATTTGAAATGTTGTTTGGGACTTTTTTCTTGATGTGTCAGTAGTTCAAGATACAATATTCAGCAAGTGCATTTTTTCCAACCTTCGATTTCATCCTCAAATGTGTTCATTTGTACATCCATGGAAGTATATCCCTTTTTCTCCACCGTAAACAGCCATACGATTCTTTGAATTTAGTACTAAACATCAATTCCAAATGGGAAAGAACAGTTAAACAGAATATGAAATTAACCGATAATTCTAAAAGGTCATAAGTATATAATTTTCTTTTACAAGTTCACTGATGTTTGTCATCGTTTCTTTAGCTGGTACTGGAAAATGAAATAAAAGTACATCATAATTAAACAGAATATTGTTTAACTTTGTAGGTTTATTTAATCCTTTGTGACAATCCGTAGACATTATATGAGTAACAAGATACCAGAATGAAACTTCACGATAAATCCTCTGTTTGAGATAAGTTTGATGAAACAGTAGAGGCCTTACAGGAAAAATCGATTTATGTGTCTGTGATATGCCTTCCCCCCTCACCAAATAGAATTGTTGTTGAAAACATTGTGATTACCGAGTACAGTGTGAGTTTCAGATGCATAAGAAACGTTCTCGTAAACAATATAAATGTCTTATATAAGGCATTATGCAATATTTGCTGTGATTTGCATGTTGTCTACAGTCGTTCTTGGTTTTAGATGCTAATGACAGAATGACGTTAAATATAAATTATTTTATTGTTGATCCCATTTTAACTTCTCAGATTTAGCGTCGAGGTTTACCTCTGTTTGTGGTTTAGGGTTTTGAATGTACTTTACTATAAAATCATACGAAATACTACTTATCAATCTGGCGACAAGTACATACAAACAAAATGTCAAAAATCACTTTTATATGCCTAATATAAAAAATAACGCCGTTAAAATAAAAGACAAAATATACGTGTACCACAATAATGTAAGACACTAAACAATTATAATGGTATTAAAACACCATTTTTATTGTAAGTTAACAACTCAATAAAAATAGTTTTTTTTATGATACAGGTGCAGTAAAGTATTGAACAACATTTGAATTTTGAGCTTCAAACAAATGTGAAGTTCAATGGAAATTTCTGCCACGCAGTTTGTCTTCCGACACATTTGACCTAAAATAATTCTTATCAGCTTTAGACTTAAAACGACTGTCACAGACGTCATCAGCAAGACTTAATCTACATTCGATGAGCAGTTATGTAATGTATTTTTCTATATTTACTAACATTATTTATAACCTTTAGAACAGAATACCAGAGTTGTGTTTTAAGTTTCTAGAAATAACATCTCCATTAATTTGATCGATAAAGTTGAGATTTTCGACTTACTAGTGAATCTGCATAGAGCAAATACAGTTTATAACAGCCATACTCTGATTTAACATACTCGAGATTTGTTCATTTGTTTTCTATTTTTCAACTTACAGCTGTACATACTAGAAAGCAGCTAAGTTTTTAATGTAATACAAATTTTACCTTCTTTCTTATTTGTTATTATAATTCTTAATGATATTAACAAAAGACAGATGTAAGTATATTGTAATACACATTTTGTTGAGCAATTTAGTAAAAGCTTACAAACGTTTTTAAAAAGCTCCAATGTTGTGTTATAGAATACATTTATTTACCAACACTATTAGATATGATAAAGATTACTTTTAATGAAGAAAAGAAACAACGTACAGACCTACAGTGCTATTTCATTATCAAATCTAGGCTTAACTAATGTTACTCTTAATATAAGTAGATTTACATATTTTAGAGTTCGCGATTATAATTTTCTTTTTGTACATTACTAAAAGCTTTCTATTTAAGGAAATATCCATGCAACAAAGATATTAATTTGATCTCAAATGTTTTGCTGGTGTCTGCTGGTATTCGATGTAAGCACTAATGTTTTACGAATACCGTACTCTGTTAGACAATGTACATATGCTTTATATTTTACACTCTAAATTGTAAACTAGTTACCTCCAATGGCACAGCCTTCGACCTTAACAGCGCTAGAAATTACGTTACGATACCCGTGGTGAAAAGGACACAGATAGGCATTTGTATAGCTTTATCTTTAGTTATTGACAAAAGAAGACATCTAAAAAGTTTCGTAGCATCACGTGATCCATCGCTTAAACAAAATGATAATTGGTTACAATTCTGAAACGTTAGACAAAAGTCAAAACCAACCAAAATGATTTGGGGTAAAAATAAAAATGAACCTTAAAAAAGCAATTTTACTCCCTAACCTCTGTACAGATTCTTTCTCTGATACTGATTTTATTTCGCTGTTTCAGAGGATGAATGAATTATTCACTCAAAAATTTCCAATTTCCATTAAAACATGAACATTTCCAATTTCCATTAAAACATGAACATCCTCAGATACTTCAGACTCATTTAAAAATACATTTTATAAGAACTAACGACTGCCATCAGGTCCCTCAGAAACTATGGAATTCACAACACAGTTATCAAAAATATGGCAAGCAATGTATTCCTTCTCGGACACAAGTGAAAAAAGACATCACAGTTCTTATTAAACCAATATCAAATAACTCAACCTCTGATAACTTCAGACCTATTAAACTCCTGAATTATTTAAGCATACTACTTAAACGCATCATATCCAATAGACTTCTTTACTGCGAAAATAACTACTTCATTCTAAGTATTTACAACTCTTCCCGCAATGATAGACGAATAGAAGACTGACAAATCAGCTTAACTGAATCGATTTACAACAGTGAGGTAGCAATAACTATATTCCTAGACGCAAAGAAAACGTTCGACTCCGTCGTGGCACAATAATGTTTAATACTACATATAAAAGTATTATATAATACGTAATATGAAAGTAAATAAAACAATAACTTGGTAGATATACAACTACATAAGTAACCATACAGTAGCATTCAAAGTTAATGAAACCGTATCAAAATTATTTAACGTTACTGCTGCAGACCCCCAAGGCCCCGTACTCTCAGCCCTCCCTGACATTGTGTTTGTTAATAATATGTACTTATTTCTCACAATATGAATATAATATTGCTGTTTGCAGTGTCTCTCATACAACAAGTGTTTATCTTCCAAAGTAACATAAATACATTCAAAGAGTACAAATAAATATAAATGGACGCCTTTCATGTGAAAGGGAGTTTTCTTGAGTACTCCAGTTTTCTCCATATCAAATTCTATGTTATTTGGATTTAATAATTTCAGTCGCTCTGTCTCCAGATCCTCTAGCTGCTTCTTCAATTTCAGTACTTCAAATCCACCGCATTATTAAGAATATTACTTAAACACATTGTATTCAATAGATTTCTTTATTGCGAAAATAACAACCTCATTCCAAGTATTTACAACTCTTCTCGTTTAGAAATTTATCAGAATTAGTAAATAATTTATTGAAAGCGGGGCAATGTGTGGACACTAATATCCTTGAACACCCTAATTCGAGAAAGTTTATTTCCCTTAAAAACTAAATCCCTGTCAGAGATTTTTCGGTTTTTTTCTCTCTACACAACGAAAGCCAACACAAGCCTTAAGTGTCTACTCTAAAGATTTGCGTTTACCTTATGTTCAATTATTGGTTTTCATAATGATTACATAATTTATGAGTTATTCTTACCTATCACAACCACATGACTGAACAAAGTGCTGCTACCTATACTGGTACAGTTCCATCTGTGACCCTGAAACTGACGCTGGCATTCTTTAAAACCTTTTCTAATACCGTTTCCGATACTAATCAGTAGGTCTGGATCTTGAAAACAGATTTGTCGTTGATCACGTGTTAGTCCTGGAATTTTATCACATAGCAGTTTGGCACTAAAAGCTACAACGGAAGGAATAGTCCTGCAACGAACAAAATAAGTTGCTTGAATCACATGTGTTTGTGACGAACGAAATCACAGTTTATGAAAAGACGATATTTAAAGAACCTATTGCAAATTTGATCTCTTTTACAAGATATTAATTTTCAAAGAAATATTAAGAGAATCTCAGAACAATATTGCAAATTTGATCTCTTTTACAAGATTTTAATTTTCAAAGAAATATTAAGAGAATCTCAGAACAATAACATGTTCAGAAAACAAACAGAGTCGACCTTTCAACAGCGAAGGCTTTATAATGTAACAGTCAAACTCACTATGTTTTAATAAAGGAGTAATATAAACCTTAACGGTGATTGGTGATGACTAGCTACCTTCCTTCAAGTCTTTTACTAATAAATTGACAAAACGAAAAATTTCTCAAGGTTGTATACCTCTATCTGTGTTTCATTATTGCAAACAACAGTGTGATTTAAATTAAATCACTCTTATTGAGATATGATATCACACATATTAGTTATTAAAAGGCTTAAATTTCTACGTATTTTAACTGGTGTGAAACTATAAAACGTTAGACAACTCCAACGTTACTTACAGTGTTGAATAACCTTATTAACATGAAATGCGTTAACGTTACCATACACTCTTCCAACACACACCAGTTATCTATATCAGCCTTTAATTAGATATCACGCATTCAACATATTTCATTCAAATCACATACGTCTATAAATAATCACCTTGTGAATACAATATTCTCTTCCTTGAAAGAATACTGAATGATGACACCATTAAACATCAAAATCAATTAGCCTCTTCTTTTCCAGGTAAGTTTACACGATAACTGTTTAAAGATAACACTAAAGATAATCATCTAACAATAACTTTGTTATCCTTAGACTAAAGTAGTAATAACACTCCAACTTTTATTAGTTAAATTAATGAAATCCTCACCATAGGACACTTCATTATATAAGTCCACAAAGAAACTAATATATATTCTCTACAGGTTAGCTGATGATAAATGTAACCAAACAGCTACATTTATGTGGTTAAACTATCTTACCATCAAAGAACAATAACTTAACATACTGTCCCGGCATGGTCAGGTGATGAGAACTTAACATATTATAAATCTGAAGTTGTGGTGACTCTTAAACAATAAGCATGCAAAAATTAAGTTTCTCTTTATAAAAACTGTCACAGTCAATTTTCTGTCTCATATAAAATAAGCATACTAGTAATGACAAACGTTCTGTACGAATATAAGTATTTATATTTATATATTTATTGCTATTACAAACTTAAAATAATTTATATTACTCTGTACTTTCGAATTTGAGTGTTTTGATACATTTAAAATCAGATCGAATGCTAGCGCGACTACTGTTAATAGATAATTATACTCTGAGTAAATGTGTAAGTAAAACAAAAGCCTGGTGATAATATTATATTAATTATCGAGGAGAACATATTTAGTTGTATATAGCAAACCTAAATTAAATAAGTCAGTGCGCTGTTGGATAACATGATTCTATCTCTTATCAACACCACCGTTTGTCTTCCTAGAGCACTTCATATGTTAAACAATTGATTGAGATTTGAACATAAGCTGAAATTTCATTCAAAACATTTTCTTTCAGGACTTGCATGCGGTCTTTCGTCAATTAGAAGAAACTTGTGATCTACTGTAAGAAATTAAAAATATCACGTCGTAGCCACTAAACATTGTGTGGCTATTACTACTTCTCCCTGCTTAAACGAATATGCTACTTTTGCAATACGTCTTTTCTCTTTGAAATTGGAGTTAGATATGGTTCTAGGTTCTCTCCAAAAGTATACGAGTCTCGTAGCTAAGTCCTGCTCCCTGTTTAAACGAATATGCTACTTTTGCAATACGTCTTTTCTCTTTGAAATTGGAGTTAGATATGGTTCTAGGTTCTCTCCAAAAGTATACGAGTCTCGTAGCTATGTCCTGCTCCCTGTTTAAACAAATATGCTACTTTTGCAATACGTCTTTTCTCTTTGAAATTGGAGTTAGATATGGTTCTAGGTTCTCTCCAAAAGTATACGAGTTTCGTAGCTAAGTCCTGCTCCCTGTTTAAACGAATATGCTACTTTTGCAATACGTCTTTTCTCTTTGAAAGTGGAGTTAGATATGGTTCTAGGTTCTCTCCAAAAGTATACGAGTCTCATGGCTAAGTCTAATGTGAATAGTGCATCATTTATGAGCAAATTCATTCGTTTGATCGACTTATTAATATGAACTGTTTCTGTTAAACAGATGACAAGTTATAATAATAACCGTTTAGCATAAAATATCAACTTTACGAAACTTTTTTCTGGCTTTTTCTATCCTAATTTAACTGGCAACAAGATGTGTTAGCTGACATCATATAAGTAAAACATTTGTAAAATATAAGCTAAAGTTGCTGAATCGTAGAATTTCCTTTAATATTCAAACCGAATTTTCTTCCTTTTATCCCGCTGTTTTTACACAGTAAAGTTTATGTAAATAATTTACGTTTTTTTTCCCTTTATTATGCCTCACCACAAGTGAAACGTACAGAACCTGAACACACAATAAGCACCACAGTGCATATTACATAGCATCAATCCAGTTGCAAGTAATTATTTCAATGTTGTGTTTACTACATGCTTCAACTATTTGTTGAAGTATCAAGAGAAGAAAACGACGTGCAAAGTACGTTCGGAGTTATAATATACTACGTTCCTATATACTGTTACCTTTATTATCAATTCAAAATTCTAAATGTTTGGTTCGGTGAGAATATGAGTAGTGTCGAGGAGTATTAAACAGAAACTGAAACATGGTGTTTCTAATTGAGAGGAGCTTTCAGTTATAGCGTAATTTTGCTAACTGAGGAAACTTTATGTCAAACTTTGAGTTATGACAATTTTTGCGGAAGAAAACTTCTATATCCAGACTTCGAGTTATAACGTAATTCTGCTAACTGAGAAAACTTCCACATCTAGGCTTTTATTTAGAGCGTAATTCTGCTAATTAATGAAACTTAAGCCATGAATTACAACGTAATT
Organism: Carcinoscorpius rotundicauda; assembly: GCA_011833715.1. NCBI lineage: Eukaryota > Metazoa > Arthropoda > Merostomata > Xiphosura > Limulidae > Carcinoscorpius > Carcinoscorpius rotundicauda. The sequence continues at coordinate 86,727,317 of CM022397.1, forward strand.
ATTCTAAATGAAGAAAACTTTCACGCTGAAATAGAAAATTAACCTCTGTTAATAAAAATTATGGTCATGAGATTCAACCGTAACCAAGTTGTGTTTTCAGTAGAACTTTCTATAGTTAATAAACATATCAAGATTTCTATCTGTTTCTGAGATTATTATGATGTTTGATGAATATGTGTAGATTGTGTTTGTTTTGTTGAATTTGGTGCAAAGATACTCGAGAGCTCTTTGCGCCAGTCGTCCCTAATTTTGATCTGACAGACTAGAACACTTCCCACTGTCAGCATGAGATGTGAGACTTATATTTTCATTCAATTTACATTATAAGCCATAAAAAAGAATGTAAATCATCATATTGTTATGCATTAAAAGATGGACCACCTAGGTTTGCTTTACATCTAAAAGTATCACTGTCAACAGCCACTTGTAGGTTTATCCGTATTATTACTTCACCAGCACCGCCAAGTCATCTTTTGTTGGTTGATTTATAATTTCTTGTACAATTTTTTTTAACATATTGTTTGCAAATTTTGCACTAATTTTGTGATAAATTTTCTCTGACTTGATTTTAAAGAGTGGTCCTATGAGTTCTAAGTTGTGACATACTGTCGTTATTTTATTCACTTGCAATCTAAGGTGACTAATTTTTAATCTATGTTAGCACTTTGTGGTAACGATAACAACTTTTTTTCCTATTTAAAGTGACAAAACTTATGCCAAGTGTTGCAGTGTGAAAGCATGATTCTTTATCTTGAAGTCCGCTGAAAATGTTTTTCTAGTTTTACAATGTTAAATTAGCACAGATAAAGAAGTGAATTTCGTTGGTTCTTTCAAACAGAAATTACCAAAATGGTGTAAATGTTTGTCAGGAGACATAAACAGACAGCCATAGATCTGATAAGAGTAAGTGTTGTTTTGATTCGCCATTGGCATTGTGACAGATAACGGGTTTTATTGGCCATGAACATTTCACGCCAACTTGAGAATTTTCTAACATTAAGTATCACTAAAACGCTTTTCGTGTTCAATTAGCTCACATTATCTCTTGTGGTTTTGAAACCACTATTACAAAAATAACTCGTGGAAAAATGGTTAGAATATAATTTCTTTCGAGTTTTGAGCTGGACCACACGCGTGAGTAAACAAGGGGCGAACTTAAATATAAAAATGACACTTCTGTTAATTGAACTGACAACACGTTCGAGAAAAAAATAACAATAATACAATGAACCATAAAGCATTTCAAGATATATGTTCACGTCACATTGACGTTTTTTTTTATCATAAATTGACTCAGAAAGCCAATCATTTTAGTCTGACAACACGGGTTTCTAGAAACTAAACAACAAACTTGGATATAGTATGTACCTTTAAATAACAGAACAAATAAAGCCAAGTTTATTTATTTATTTAAGACACTGCTAAAGAACTTCCAAAAATGGAACGTAAATTCAATTTAATAAGTTGCAACCAATCTCGGAATTGTTCTTAACAACAGTTATACGTTTAGAAGCGAAGTTTTATAAAATTTACAAAAACATTGTGTCACACATATCATTTGTGCTGACTTTTAGTTTATAAAATGTGATGTTACAGATAACTGAAAGCGAAAATTATGTCACATATATCGTTTGTGCTGACCTTTAGTTTTTAAAATGTGATGTCACAAATACCTGAAAGCTAACATTATGTCACACATATCATTTGAGCTGGTCATTAGTTATGGAATGTGGATTGTTACAGGTAAATGAAATCGTAAAATGTGCCACGTATGTCGTATCTTCTAGTCATTAATTATCGAATGTTTATTGTTGTAACTAACCGAAATAAAAAGTAATGAATGGTTTTAGAAAGATATGAAAACGTAGCGTGTAATAACACCTTACTAGTATTAAAACACTCTAGGATAGACCTGGCATGCATTTATTTAAAGTTCAAACTTATTTTTGCGTATCAAAAGAGGGCGTGGCATGATCGCAACCTGCAGATCACGTGTTCGAATCTCCGTTGCAAAAAATACTTGTACTTTCCGCTATAGAGAATGTTATAACACCACAGTCTATCGCACTATTAGTTGGTAAAAAGATTTTGTTACCTTAGATATTGTTGCTATTTGTAACAACATCTAAGGTGTTGTGATGGTGATAACCATCTGCGAGACTAAAATACTCCCAAGCCAGAAATTTGCATACGACATTTTTAATTATGCAGTTTGCTTTGCTATAGAGGCAGTACATTTAAACAATATATCAGGTATTAAATTAGTGCACACTCCACTTACTGAATATTATTAAGTATATTGTTTCTATATTTTGACATAAATGTAATTTCGAAATCCATTCGTAGTATTTTTGTGTTGAACTCTTTGTTGATTAGGTCTTAATCTATAATACTAAAGATTAAGTTCTGTGCTTACACTAATAAACACATACAGATTAAACAGAGAAGTTTTAAATGGCTTTTTTATATGGAAAAATTTGGCAAAATTTCTTGTATTTCTTCTTTACTTTAACAAAAAAATTGTTGTTCTGAAGTTATAAGAATAAAATACATTTATCATCCTGTGATGTAATAATCTAATTTGTAAGAAATGAAATCGTGTATGCGTTTAGTAATTTTGATTAACATTTTGAAAGCATGAATCAAACCAATGTTCGAATATCGTAAGAGATTTTTTGTGATTGAAAAGCGTGTGGGGCTCTATAAATCTTTACAGCATTATTCAATGATTAGGTTTTTCATTTTTAGATTGGAAGTCTGTACTAATTAAACCACTAAAATATTGTTAATTTAGATGGATGTCAATAAAAATTTGATCATTGGAATCGATTAATATTTTTAAAACTTCTTCTAGTAGACCTCAAATAGTTCACTGGTAGCGAGAGGGGTCGATAATTGCTTATTGTTTAATAATAAGGTTTCGAGAAATGATCCTGATAATTTAGGGTTGACATTTAGCCTGTGTTAAAAGGAAATTCTTGCGTTTTATTACTAGTTATGATACAGAGAAATTATTTTTACATAACAAGATAATTCTTTCCTCAACATTTTTAAGAGAACGATATCGTAAATAACATAAAACATATCTTGATTTAAGAAAACAACATGTTTATGTAAAAGGTAGCTTGATAAGGTTTAACACTTGTAATACAGATGCTTAATAAGGATTAATCCTTGCAATAAAAATGTTTAATAAGGTTTAACACTTGTAATACAGATGCTTAATAAGGATTAATCCTTGCAGTAAAAATGTTTAATAAGGTTTAACACTTGTAATACAGATGCTTAATAAGGATTAATCCTTGCAGTAAAAATGTTTAATAAGGTTTAACACTTGTAATACAGATGCTTAATAAGGATTAATCCTTGCAGTAAAAATGTTTAATAAGGTTTAACACTTGTAATACAGATGCTTAATAAGGATTAATCCTTGTAGTAAAAATGTTTAATAAGGTTTAACACTTGAAGTACAGATGTTTAATAAGGTTTAATATTTACAGTACAGATGTTTAATAAGGTTTAATATTTACAGTACAGATGTTTAATAAGGTTTAACACTTGTAATACAGATGCTTAATGAGGATTAATCCTTGCAGTACAAATGTTTAATAAGTATAGATGTTTAATAAGGTTAAACACTTACAGTACAGATGTTTGATAAGGTTTAGGACTTTCAGTACAAATATTTAATAAAATTTCATTCTTGCAGTAAAAAAGTCTATCGAGATTTCATTTATATTCGGAAAATAAACTATTCTCAGCTCCTTAACATTTTGAGGAATGTAATTAAATGTGGATTTTTGTATGGATTTGTGAAGTGCATTGATGGACAAAGAATACCAGCTTTCTTGGATTTTGTATTATAAAATTGGATGTGTTTAACAAGTGCTATGTTTTATCTTTATCTTTTGGTTGTCAGTATAAAAACGTAAGATGTGTTCATGAAGTTGCAATGGGTTTTATCAGCTATAAACAATAGTTCGAAGTGTGATATAATAAGATAAATTTCGGATAAGAGGAAGGATTTCTTTGTCCTACTTACCACGTGGTTTTAGTTTCATTTCTCCGACGTTTTACGAGTTTATCCTTCTTGATTTGCCTGGAATGGCCGAGCGCGTTAAGGCGTGCACTCGTAATCCGAGGGTCGCGGGTTCGCGCCCGCGTCGCGCTAAACATGCTCGCCCTCCCAGCCGTGGAGGTGTATAATGTTACGGTCAATCCCACTATTCGTTGGTAAAAGAGTAGCCCAAGAGTTGGCGGTGGGTGGTGATGACTAGCTGCCTTCCCTCTAGTCTTACACTGTAAAATTAGGGACGGCTAGCACAGATAGCCCTCGAGTAGCTTTGTGCGAAATTCAAAAACAAACAAACCTTCTTGATTTATATCATACCTTACAACAGGCATCATATTGCTGCTTAAATTATTATTTTTTACTTATAAATGCTATAAAATGTTATAATGGGTACAAATACTATTATGTCCTTTCAAAAGTAGTAATAAAATAATAATAGAAACCTTAATTCAGCTTCGAAAACGTGTGTTGAAAGGTACGTATATCTCGAGTGATATCCTTAGTGGGCTAATAGTAAGTTTACGGTGGACAGTGCTCAGATAGCCTATTGTGAAACGTTGTACTTTAATAACGACTATAGACATCATAAGTGATAAAACTATATTTATATATTAATAGTAAACAAATTTCATTTAACGATCAAGTATTTGATATCTTCGTTTATGAGAATTCGCTGCTGATTTTGTTGTTGTTTTTACGTAGTGGGCGTAAAAATATTGTCCAAGGTTTCAGATCTTATGATTTATTTTGCCGTTGGACACCCTAGCAACATGAATTATGAAAAAATTATCTATGATAGCAGATAATGAATGATGAAAAATTACCTTTTCTTGCGCCAAGTAGTTACTTACTTAACAAGTACGGCCACGTAAGTAAACTGAAAAAGTCACGTTTTTCACTAGATTACGCAACTTACAAAAAACGTTTTAGTCTTTATGAAATGTCACGTATACATTTATCTAAAACCTGCGAATGTGAATTATTGTTTAAAATTTTAAGTTTTATAAAATTATTTTAAAATAGTTCACAAGCTTATTCTACGTTCAGTTCGCTCTTTTTTTAAAAATAAATCACTAAACCCATTAGCAAATTACAAAACTAGCAAGAAATATTAAATCAGATTTATATATTTTTCATTACGATAATAATTTTCACTGGTAAACGATATTAACATTTTTGTAACGACACGCTATTTAAAGTAAATTTCTAAGTGTTCAAGTTTGAAATTTGCTACACAAAGCTACACAATGGGCTATCTGTGCTCTGCCCACCACTGGTATCGAAACCCGGATTTTAACGTGTAAGTCCGAAGACATACCGCTGAGCCACTGGGGGGCCAGACGTGTATGCGCAAAGATAATTTCCAATTTGTTTAGTATGTTTTACTTCTATTTAACGATTCTCCTTTAAGATAAAACTGGTGATATAAATTTACAACTAGAAACGCCCAACTAACACATAAGATAAGTGATTAGTGATGTACTTGTCATTCAGAGCGAAGACTTAGACGACGACTTTACGATAATTCAGGTTAGCTGTTTTTTTATTTTTCAACGTGATTGAATATGATATGGATAGGTATCTTTTGTGTTCCTGCTTCCGGGAAATTAATTTACATCTTATAATTCTAAAATAAACTACATTTTATGAAATGTTCTATATATTATTATCCATTATGACCGCTTAAGTATCATAATAACATTCGCAAACTACATACAAAATTATATTTTGATGCATATGCGACAATTTTATACCATGTTCAGAAGGAAATTCGTTTCCTAGCATTGCTGACTGTCCTCATTAATTTTGTTTGTCCAATCACGTTACTCCTAACGTTACTGACCCAATTCGCTGACTTTATTCACGTTCTGTATATAACAATACCCATTCTGCCATTTATCAGCCCCTTCTGACTATTTTTTTAACAGTAAAGATTTCTTCTAAATGAAAATGTTTTTGTATTCTCTTTTAATGTTCCGACTTTATTTCTCTACTAAAATTACCGTTTAACAGAATATATTCGTTAACTATAACAATTGTTGTCCCAATCTATTTCACGTCGTATTGACTCTGTTCCTTTATCATTCTAAATTTTATTATGACTCATTTATAATTCTATTATCATTGATCTTTTACCATACTGACTCTGCTACTTTACTTTACTGATTGTTTTCTTAAAATTACCTGTACTGATTTTACTCGTGATACATCCATAACAATAAATACCTCTTATCTACACTGATTTAAAATTCAAACTATCTCAAACATTACTGATTCTGCATGTTTAAATTCCTTAATAATACTGACTCTATTACTAAATGTTTCTGATTTAACTCACTATTTGTTTTATTTCTCATAAAAGAGTCTTGTATGACCGAGTAGGTAGAACACTCAATTCGCAATATGCGGGTTTCGAGCTCGAATCCCGTCATTAAACATGCTCGTCTCTTCTAGTCGTGTATCAGTTAATTTCACTGTTTGGTGATAAAAAGTAGTACAAGTGATGACTCTAGATGGTGTTGATAACTTTGTTCCCTCTTAGTTATCATTGATAAATTGGGAATAGCTAGTGAAATTAAAAGGCAAACCTAACACAAAAACTTTGTTGAGTATGTCTATGGTCCAATCTTAGAAGTGAAACTTTCAATAATTCATCCACGTAAACACTTATGATCTTTCTTAATAGTTCTAAATTTAAAAAGACGGGTTCTGTTCTTTAAGATTATTGAATCTACCACTGAAAGTCCTATACGTAGCACCTTCCTTAGTAGGTCCGCACTGCCTTTGAAGGGTAAGAAGTCAGGAGGTGATGAAAAAAAAAAGAACGTGAAACTTCTGTTGAATATTTTAACAAAGTGAAAAAATATATAAAAGCATATCAATGCATCTTTCAACTGAAAATATGACCAGCAACATTTAACATGTATAACTGTGTGTGCTAACATTTTTGTAACCGTCATACATTGTGTAAGAAAGTGAAACACTCTGCACTGTTTATAATAGTCTTGTAAGCTAAAATCTAACAAAACTTTGATGATAAGATAATCTGTTTAACTACTATAGTGGAATAGTATATTGCTAAGATGGGCAGTTTGGGTAACTGTACAATTAGATCAATGTAAGAGAGAGTTGTTAGCTAAAGTAAGAAAATTGTATCGCTGCAGAAGACTGGACAAATACTATGAAAATTTGTACTACTCTAATATACTGTGCAATATGAACTGCCAAGAGACTTGTTAGTTGTATCAAGACAGTTATATTGCTAATAGTCAGAGACATTACTATAGCACTAACATTATATTAGATATGTATTAAGGTATAATAACTTAAGTGCAACATGTATTTATGTTATTGAAGTTCAATAAATTTCTCCAATACATTAACATACATAATAAACCGTAGTCTTTAATGCAAAAATTATTTACTAACAGCTCAAATTTTAAGAAAAGAAAATATAAACCGAATATATTCTGCTCGGTAACCTTGTAAATTCATACGTATTGCTGACCACTGAGAAATATAGGAAAATAACTGTGTGTTTAAATACTGTCTTCTAGCTTGTGAAAGCCGAATACGATAAATTGAAATGGCATAAGCAGAGAATGTCATACTGATGATGCTCTTCTGTTAACGATCAAAACATAAGACATTAGAATGTCCTTTTTTGATGAATGTGGACTCAGCGTGTCGAACTTTTGTTCTCTCACTGGTATAGGCAGTCAGTAGTGTATTGATATGCAAGACAGTCAGTAGTGTATTTATATGCAGCTTTTCACTAATGAAGGCAGACACAATATACCGAATTGCTGTTTTTCTCACACTGGTAAGTTAGTCAACAATATAATAAACTGCTGCTCTCTCGCACACTGTCTTATTAGAGTTAAACATTTAAAATCAACATGTGAAAAGTTGTAAGACTCTATAAATATCATTTTAAACATTACTTAGAAACTTAGTTACTTAAGGAAAGAAACTTACTTTACTTACAGTAAAGAAATAGGTATCTCGTTTCAAGGGTATTTTAGACGGTGCAGACATAAAAATTTGGTTTGAGTAAGCTATTCAAGTTACCACATATTTTGACCAAATACACTACGTTCGGATAAAACACCTTTAGAGAAACACGCTAATCAACAACAATAGACAACAAACTTAACAACTTTGAGAAAAAGAAACCTTCTATATAGAAGTTAAAAGGTCGTCACACTTTCAAAGAAAATTCAAGACCAGTCTATTTAAGCCTAATCTTAACAGCATTTAAACCGTGGAACCCATAGAATAAAATTGTAGCATATTATATGAGTCTTCTGTATCCTCGTTAAAATACTAGTGTTTATACACTTGATATTGGATATTGTGCCATCTGCTTATGACATTTAGTGACATTAAGTAGTGAAACATTATTTTTATGACTACCTTTATTTTTACAGATAGAAATACTTAGCTCAGTTGTATCATTTTTTCTGGTTGTTTGTTTATATGTTTATAACTTAAGGGTTTGTTTTTTTTTCTAACCACTAATAATATGCAAATAGGACTTTTTTGTTACAGACGACTATCCTTGCTCTTTGCTAGCCCTTCTTTGTCCATCAATTGTAATTAGGTTCTAATTGTTTCTGTTTGGAATTGACTCACATCAATGTAAACAAACTTTCCGTTTCATGATGGTAGACAATATGATATAAATTTAAAACAGATTCTATTATTTACTTTCTTTTTTTTGTCCTTCTCAGGTTATTCATTCTCTCTCACATGTCACAGTCTTCTCCTTTCTTTCATAATATTTTCCCAAACTCACGTTAAACCACATTTTCTTTCTGAGCTTACACCTGTTTCCCGTATTTCGGATTATAACCTTTTATAATAATTCAGTAATTGTCTGATGACTTTGAATACTTTAATTCTTCGGTTCCTTGGAGACTGGCCAAAGGCCGGCTGCTTTCTCACCTCTCTAAACTTCAGTCATTGATATATAATGTAACTTTATAACGAAGTTGTGTATTATATTCTCATGTGCGCACAATATTCCAAGTATATAAAACTGCATAATATAGAAATTAATTTACCCTTTATGGAAATAAAAAGTTTGTACACCTGAGCCAAATACTAAACTTTCTTTGATCCACGTACTGCCCTTCAGTACATATCTTAATAGTTAAACAGGAACATAACAGTTAAAGAACAAGAACATTATTGATGCAAATATGTTAAACGTCCTTAACTTTGTCACAGCTGATAAATAAAGATGTTAATTAAAAATTAAATTTCTGGTCAATACAACACGAGAAGCAGTATTCGGAATTAGCAATATATCTTTGTTCAGAAAATCTCTAAATTATTAATTACTTTAGGATTTATATTTCGTACGCAGAATTAGAGAACGTGCCTAATAAATACGAAGTCTATGATTAATTGCTTGTTTATACATTTGAAATAAACGAATTAGATGAATATTTCTGATTCTCATTCTGGGTATTTGTATTTGATACACTTAATCTAAGTTTTCGTTATCCTCACTTGGTAGATGGTGTTGACTCTTCTATCCTTCTTACTCTCAGTTTATCAACATGTATATCTGTTAACTGATACGGTTAGGATACGAAAAAAACTAACTTTGTTTGTTTGTTTTGGAATTTCGCACAAAGCTGCTCGAGGGCTATCTGTGCTAGCCGTCCCTAATTTAACAGTGTAAGACTAGAGGGAAGGCCGCTAGTCATCACCACCCACTGCCAACTCTTGGGGTACTTTTGTGCCAACGAATAGTTAGATTGACCCTCACATTATAACGCCTCCATGGCTGAAAGGACAAGAATATTTGGGTTGATAGGGATTCGAACCCGCGACTCTCAAATTACCGTTACCCATTACAGTAATAATGTGAGACGAAGCTTCTAGAAACTGTAAACAATCAAAACTTTCACGAGATCAACATGAAACAAAAGTGTTTATTTATTCTTGAATTTTGAGTGACAACTGTTTTATTGTTTTCTTGGCGTCATCTCCCATACAAGAAGTATGTTGTATTACTATATTTAAAACAGTTATTCATGAAAAAAAACACACACACAGAAAAACAGAGTGCACCAACAACACACCTAATGAAACCGAACTTTCATAAACGATTTACTCGTTTGATGTTTAAATGTGTGTACATTTTAAATAAGCAGCTATATAAAAAGCCAAGTAACACACTTTACCGTTTTTTGTTTGTCTGTCTAAGCATTTTTTTGTTTTTTTAGCCTTGCAATATGGTTCAGTTTAGGTGAACAGGGTCTAAATTAGGAAACTAAATTGAGAAGAAAAATGGATATAATCACAGTTTATGAACCAAAGTTTCTTATGTATAAAGTAACAAGTTTGTTGAATTGTATTATTTGGTTGTAAGATGATTTGTGGTATTTATGTAAATAAGTTAAAGTATCCATCAAACGCAGGTTTGTGATTTTAGAAAAAAAATAAATCGAACAGAGACAGGTGATAATCAAACAGTAATAACAAAATATGTTGTTTAAAAAGTGTAGTGCATTTCAACAGTTAGGATGATTTCTAACGTTTTGTACTAAAACTAGCTGTTGAGCTTGGAGAGCTCATAACTCAACCACAGAGAACAAGGACGGAAGAATTACTCTCATAACGTACTTTTATGACAGATAAAAGTTCTAAGTGTGGTATCCTGTAATCAGTGGCTTACTCATATTATTAAATATTCCAAATACTTCATACAGGTAAGGGAATTTACAACTCAAAATAATTTGTACAAATGTCTGTGTTACTCTTTGCCCAAACCCATTGAGAGAAAAAAACAAAAAAATGCTTAGACAGACAAACAAAAACGGTAAAGTGTCTTACTTGGCTTTTTATCTAGCTGCTTATTTAAAATGTACACACATTTAAACATCAAACGAGTAAATCGTTTATGAAAGTTCGGTTTCATTAGGTGTGTTGTTGGTGCACTCTGTTTTTCTGTGTGTGTGTTTTTTTTCATGAATAACTGTTTTAAATATAGTAATACAACATACTTCTTGTATGGGAGATGACGCCAAGAAAACAATAAAACAGTTGTCACTCAAAATTCAAGAATAAATAAACACTTTTGTTTCATGTTGATCTCGTGAAAGTTTTGATTGTTTACAGTTTCTAGAAGCTTCGTCTCACATTATTACTGTAATGGGTAACGGTAATTTGAGAGTCGCGGGTTCGAATCCCTATCACACCAAATATTCTTGTCCTTTCAGCCATGGAGGCGTTATAATGTGAGGGTCAATCTTACTATTCGTTGGTACAAAAGTACCCCAAGATTTGGCAGTGGGTGGTGATGACTAGCGGCCTTCTCTCTAGTCTTATACTGCTAAATTAGGGACGGCTATCGCAGATAGCCCTCGAGTAACTTTGCACGAAATTCAAAAACAAACCAAACAAACTTTTATTTTTAGTTTTCTGCTAAAATGTTGCATGACTTTTTAGGTAACATAATTAGCTTGGAAGATTAAATCCTGTCAGCAAAAAACCCTCCCTTTCAACGGTTTAGTCGTTATAACATAAAAGTCAATCTCAGTATTCGTTCGCAAATAATAGCTTAAAAGCTAGATGTGGATGGTCATAACTAACTGATTTTTGCTAGTTTATCAATTCAAAATTAGGGACTGCTGGTCCTCCAATGAGGTTGCGTAAGATACAGCATTTTAAAGACAGCATTAAAAAAAAACAAAGTATTGTCTGCAAGATTTCCGGCTGTGTAAAATTGGATTGCCCTTGATGGAATAATAATACTGTTAACCATCTATGCTCATCAGAACCCTGGGTCAATATTGTACAACTAACATTATTGTTAAGTAATCAGATCTTCCATGTTAAATCAGTGTTTTCTCACGTTACCTGCACTTTCATTTTGTAATTAAATATATTACACAGAAACAGATAGTAATAAGATTTTGTGAGATTATTCATGAATTGCCAGTACCACACCTTTTATAACTTCTCAGAACTTTTGGGTTAAGTTATTTTGAATGCATTTATTTTTTCTATCTATCTTATAACTTTTTATTTCTATCTGTGTCTCACTTTCTTCAGGTTTTATACAGTAAAATAGATGCGCATTATTCAAACAGATCTATCAGTTTACTGCGACGATCTTTTATAAGAGAGTTTCTGGATAGTAAAGATGTGTAACAGATCAGTTCTTAAAACCTCTTATATTTTTAAAATTCATTCATTTCTTATTGTAATTAATTTATGTATATTTTGAGAATATGTAAATAACTTGAGATTGTGTATATTTTTATTAGGCTTTGCGATTATTTATTTGTACTGTTACTATAACTACACCTTTTTAATGTTCGGTGAATCTTAATCTTCGCTCTTTTATATTAAAATTTCAATCTCCTTTTTATTAGTTACGTTAAAAAAGGATAAAATAATATCCTTCAATTCCTTTATAACAGTTTACGAGATCTGATGAAAGGTTTTCATTAAACCTATTTCAAATTACTTTAAATTCAGTCTAAGCCTGGATCTGTTATGAAACAGAAACTTAACAAAGAATCAGTGATAAATTAGTTGGAATAATTTATTTCATGGAATATTTGTATTCTGGCAAATATCTCAACGAAACAACCAAACAATGAGGAAAGGAATTAAAATATAAGGTTTTTATAGTGGTTTATTTTGAGTGATTTTGGATTCGTTTTTAGCAATATTAATTAAAACTAATTTAATAAACTATTTAATTTAATCACACATGAGCCAATTCCTATGTTATAGGTAAGCCTGTAACTACAAATGTAGTAGCACGAGTTTGGTTTTGATGTAGATACATAACAGAATTCCCATATAGGTTGAGTACAAGTTATCATTATTTAGTTTAGAACACAGAACTAGACTGTTTTATTTTCTAACACATACAATATTATCAGTGTTAAGCTGTTTCTTTATAGATTTAAGTTTTTAGGTAATCGCAGTTTCTGTTACTGACAGTTGAACTGGAGTTAAAGCTAAAGTTTAGTAAAGGAACTCCACGTATGATACATCTTTACTGCCACCCAGTGGCACAGTGGTATGTCTGAGGACTTACACACTAAAAACCGGGTTTCGATTCCCGTGGTGGGCAGAGCACAGATAACCCATTGAGTAGCTTAATTCTAAACAAACAAACAAACAAACATCTTTACTGTACATTAAAGTATTTTCTTTGCTTAACTTCGTGTGCTTGTTTAATTTACATATAATTATACAATAATAAACATAAAATAAGATAATAAATGTGGGACTACTTATTATCACGTGCTCCATAGAATAAAATTCACACGTGAATTGCAGGTGGTATTACGTACTATTGAAAGTTACTGATCCTCAGATGGATAACAGAAATTAAAGCAACTGAGTGGTTTAAAAAAAAAATCTATATGTACGCACCACACCATGCAGACGTAAAACTGAAGGAGAAAGCTAGCAAACTCACAAGAGAAACCCAAATGAAATTAGAAACAACTTTACTGGCAGGGTATCGACTTCTTCTGCACAAATAAAGTGAAAATACAATGTCCATGGATGGTCTTTACTGAGGGGGTCAGTCTGCTGGCAAACAAAGTATTGTATGACATAACTATAAAAAGAAAATGACGAGAAATCACTTGTACAAATATATAGCAAAAAGACTACCGTAAATATCAGTAGAAAAAACGTCCCCTTCTAGTTTCTGTTCGATAACAAGTCTCCACATGAAATGTTGTCACCGGTTACTCAAGTCCGCTCAACACAAGAACAGAAATAGGTTATTTTATATAATCAATTGAATAAATATTTCTTGCACAAGCTAAGTTGAATGGTGGTATCTAAAATGATATGAAAATAAATTTAAGCTTTTTCACTATCAAACATATTATTATGATCATTTTTTGTTGGAAGTACTTATCACTTTCCATCTCTTCAAGAAGTTAGGGTGTTTTCTGTTCCCTCATTAGTAAGTTTATCCTGTCATTTTTTTTCAGTTATAAAAGAATATATTATATTGTAAGTTAAAAAGGCAGAGAATAAGATTACATATAATGATTTAACTGTAATAATAACTATGACTAGTCTAGTGATAATAGTTTAATAAAAACTGTATAACAATATTAAGGATAGATACTTATCGTACTTTAAACTTAAACTGAAATTAATCGAAATATTTTAAATAAATTGGCGAAAACCTTAAAAATTACAAAAAGGTTTCGAAGAGCTTATCTTTCCCATGTCTCTACACTCCAGTACCCATCACATGAATGAGAAGAACATAATATCATTTCAACAGCATATTTACAAGTTAAAACGCTGCTGCCGACGAGACTTTTCACCGACTACCAAACCACGTTAGAAGGTTTGGATTAACAATACGCAAAGCCTCGGTTGAAATGTATATATACATATAGATAAACGGTTGCCAAGGGCCATTTTTACTGTAGCTAGGGGCCTTTTGACAATAATCAGTCCTTGCTTTTGTATCGATGTTTGTACGAAGTAGAAAATTAACATTTGGGGATGTAGATGTGCAATAAGAACAAGTAAAAGGTCCACCTGTTAAAATGGTTACCATGGTAGCTTTCAGACCCCCAACGAATAAAAATCGTAGGACGACCCCACACTGTCTCGCTATAATATTAACAACACGAAACAGTCGGAAACCTAATTAGTTTTATTTATGTTATAATGTATTGCATTAGTATACCACGCGTCAAAATACTATTGGAAGATTAGTTTCTGTGTTAATACTAGCTTATAGTTTAACGACTTTATTGAAGCAACTTAACACAAGAATAGACTATCCCTTGAAATTATTTTAACTTAAAAAGGAAAATGTATAAAAATACAGCTTAAAATACGGCAAGCAGTTAAATTTTTTAATACGAGTTCCAGCTTGGAGTACGGAAATTATGAGCTTCTATCATTTTAAGTCATACATTATTGACCTCTCACAGTCTGATAGTTATGACACTCATTTTCCAATCTGTTGATGGCGGGTTCGAATATCGTCACTTAACATGCTCGTACTTTTAGTAATGAGGTCATTATAATGTGATGGTCAATTTGAGTATTATGTTAGAGTAACTCAATGAATGGAAGTAAATAATTAGGACTAGTTTATAATTTCAAAACTAGGAATGAATATTGAGTATCTCTGAGTGAAGTTAAGATAAACAATATAGAAAGAGAATGTTAAAACTGAATTGAAAAAGTGATTATATTCTTGTTTTTTTGTAAAAGTCTCGTTAACCTTTTAACAAGACGAAACGTTAGTCTTTGATCTTGATATATAAGTTTTTAATGTATTGACGAACATAATGTAAACATTTTGCAAAACGTTAAAACCTAAAGAGGAATTAACTTTGTTGTTTAAAAAGGAAAAGATCGCTTAGACATTTTTGTGGAAAAAGAAAAAAAATAAGACAAACTATGATAATGTGTAATATCTTTCAAATAAGAACCATTAACAGTTCAAATACCACTTGTCCCATATCATTCATTTATATTTAAAAAAATACACCATGTTTTTTTCAAGAATTAATTCAAAATTAGACAATTACATACAAAATTACTACAAATGATCTTGTCTTCACACAGAACTACTGGAGATGCTCTTATGTACACAGAATTACTACAAATGCTTTTGCCTACATACAAAATTACTACAAATGCTCTTGGGGTAGACAGAATTACTAGAAATGCTCTTGCTTACACAGAATTACTACAAATGCTTTTGTTTACACAAAATTATTATCAATGCTCTTACATACTTAAAATTACTGCAATGCTTTTGTCTTCATACAGAATTACTACAAATTCTCTTGTCTTCACACAGAATTGCTAAAGGCAAGATGATTTATTTTCATAAATTTATCATCATTGTAATATCCTAAAGAAAGAAATGTAGTGAATTAACCAGCAATGTAGATCTCTCTGATAAAATACTTTGTTAAGATGATAAAAATGTTATAGATTTTATCGTACCAACTGTGATTTTAGTTTCTGTGGCTTTCAAAGGCTACTGAACAGGTTAAGCCATTCAGTCCTCTGAATACTGATATTTTATATTTTTGTGCAACGTTTTAGTGATTTGTTAACCTAAAAATAACCCAAAAAGGCCGAAACCTTTATTTTAATACAAGTTTTAATACCCATACCAGCCGTCTTGAGATTCGTTTTTACTTCAAGTGGGCTACTAATCATCACGAGTTGTGGTGATTTCATATGACTGGTCAAGTATCGTTACTAAACCACGAGTTGTGGTGATTTCATATGACTGGTCAAGTATCGTTACTAAACCACGAGTTGTGGTGATTTCATATGACTGGTCAAGTATCGTTACTAAACCACGAGTTGTGGTGATTTCATATGACTGGTCAAGTATCGTTACTAAACCACGAGTTGTGGTGATTTCATATGACTGGACAAGTATCGTTACTAAACCACGAATTGTGGTGATTTCATATGACTGGTCAAGTATCGTTACTAAACCACGAGTTGTGGTGATTTCATATGACTGGTCAAGTATCGTTACTAAACCACGAGTTGTGGTGATTTCATATGACTGGTCAAGTATCGTTACTAAACCACGAGTTGTGGTGATTTCATATGACTGGACAAGTATCGTTACTAAACCACGAGTTGTGGTGATTTCATATGACTGGACAAGTATCGTTACTAAACCACGAGTTGTGGTGATTTCATATGACTGGTCAAGTATCGTTACTAAACTACGAGTTGTGGTGATTTCATATGACTGGTCAAGTATCGTTACTAAACCACGAGTTGTGGTGATTTCATATGACTGGACAAGTATCGTTACTAAACCACGAGTTGTGGTGATTTCATATGACTGGACAAGTATCGTTACTAAACCACGAGTTGTGGTGATTTCATATGACTGGACAAGTATCGTTACTAAACCACGAGTTGTGGTGATTTCATATGACTGGACAAGTATCGTTACTAAACCACGAGTTGTGGTGATTTCATATGACTGGTCAAGTATCGTTACTAAACTACGAGTTGTGGTGATTTCATATGACTGGTCAAGTATCGTTACTAAACCACGAGTTGTGGTGATTTCATATGACTGGACAAGTATCGTTACTAAACCACGAGTTGTGGTGATTTCATATGACTGGACAAGTATCGTTACTAAACCACGAGTTGTGGTGATTTCATATGACTGGTCAAGTATCGTTACTAAACCACGAGTTGTGGTGATTTCATATGACTGGTCAAGTATCGTTACTAAACTACGAGTTGTGGTGATTTCATATGACTGGTCAAGTATCGTTACTAAACCACGAGTTGTGGTGATTTCATATGACTGGTCAAGTATCGTTACTAAACTACGAGTTGTGGTGATTTCATATGACTGGACAAGTATCGTTACTAAACCACGAGTTGTGGTGATTTCATATGACTGGTCAAGTATCGTTACTAAACCACGAGTTGTGGTGATTTCATATGACTGGACAAGTATCGTTACTAAACCACGAGTTGTGGTGATTTCATATGACTGGACAAGTATCGTTACTAAACCACGAGTTGTGGTGATTTCATATGACTGGACAAGTATCGTTACTAAACCACGAGTTGTGGTGATTTCATATGACTGGACATGTATCGTTACTAAGCTACATCTAATTCATATATTATGTATCTGGCCTACTAGATATAAAACATCCTAATTTCTAGCTACATATTCGTGTTATAAATTAAAATTTCGTCTTCCTGGAAACTTAATATTCTGAGCATGTTCTGATGTTCTGATTAAAATATATCTAAATATAAAAGCG
Source organism: Carcinoscorpius rotundicauda (assembly GCA_011833715.1). NCBI lineage: Eukaryota > Metazoa > Arthropoda > Merostomata > Xiphosura > Limulidae > Carcinoscorpius > Carcinoscorpius rotundicauda. The sequence goes on from CM022397.1 coordinate 86,745,191, forward strand.
TTATTCACACGAAAGACGTCCTCCTCTGGTACAGCGGTAAATCTACGCATTTACAGTGCTAAAATCAGGGGTTCGATTCCACTCTGTTGAATCAGCAAATAGCCCGATGTACCCGATGTGGCTTTGCTATAAGGAAAACCCACACGCGCGAAGGACCTTTTTTTTTCATAGGTTCAACAGTAGGAATAATACGCGGTTTCACCTAAATTTTGAATTAATGTACACCAAACAATGAGTTCGAATTATGATATATATTTGTTGGAATGTAAGAAGACACAAACTCTGTTACTCGAGACAAAATGCGTGGCCAAAATGTTTTTTCATTAAACTTCATTATGATTAAAAGAACTATTTTAAATAAATATATTCAAACTAAATATTCAAATAAAATTGTTCGCATGTCTTGCCTTCTAAATGTAAGTGACAAAAATTAAACTACTTCTACATGTCTCGAAACGTACAATCACAGACTTGAGATAATATCACAAAGTTATTTGATAAAGAGTATTATATTATAAAGCATCATAATAAAGTATGGAACATATGTACGTCCATTTTTATCTGGCTTACAAGAAATCAGTCCTGTGGAATGAAAGCTTGTAAATCCATATATCTCGTTAAAGCTGAAAGCAAACCGGAAATTAAGGAAAGAACAAAAACATGTATTAATTCACTTTGTACCGAAATACCTGCCTAATAGCTTCCTGTTTTAAAGTTATCTCTTCGTTTCATTTCCTTATATACTGTTCATATATTTTATGTACTATATCACACCTATAGTTTATTTACTTATCAGAAATATTTTATTTAAAACAAAAAGCCCTCTTGTGGCACAGTGACATGTTTGTGAACTTATACTGCTACAAACCGAGATTCGATATCCGTGGTGGGCAGATCACATATAGCCCTTTTGGTAGGTTTGTGCTTAATAACAAGGAATAGCAAAACAAAAAACAGCATTTTTAATTGTTTCATCATAACAAGAAGTAACAATGACTGAACTAATATACACCTGTTTTTTATAGTATATATTATAATACATTCTTTTAGCAGTTGTTGTTAGCAGAGAACGTTGTGGTCTTTCCTCGTGAAGATAAACTTTGCGGTCACCGAAATGTTGGAATAAAGTTTGGACCTTGTCATTTATTTCTAGATGTTTTACTTTCGTTACTGTTAGCTTACTGCAGTGCAATAAAATATGTACTATGATAAAAAATTATAAACAAAGTAATTACTTTAAGTAATAGCAAGTCAGGTGAGAGCAATAATTGGTACACTGAAAAAATATATTTTTAAAACTGATATATTGGAAAATAAAACTAGAAAGTAAAACACATTACTACGTTTTAAAAAAATTGCTTATAATCATCGAGTACAAGGTCGTAATATGCCTTTTTATTCTTTTTTATTTTCCCATATTCCTATTTCAAAAGTTAATTTATTCAATTCCTTATTCCTTATTTATGTACGTTATTCAAGCAGTGGAATGTAGTATCATGAACAATATACGAAATGATCATTATAACAATGTCTATTGATCTGGTCAAGTTATTGGACACACGTTATTTAATGAAAAATTTACTAATAAAAACGAAAGGTGTGTAACCACTGACGTTATCTAGTGAATTATCCATGAACTGAACAAATACATATATATTTACAATAGTTCTTTTAGAGCCGTTAAAGTAGTACTGTCGAACATAATAGCAAGTCTTGAATTTAAACTAACACCAACTTTTGTTATTTTAAACCTGTATTTTGTTCTCATAAACTCAAAAGTCCAGTCTGTATCAAAAGTTTATACTTACCAGAAACTTGTGCCAAGCAGAAACAGTAAGACAAAACTAGTAATTACAAGGAAATTTATGGACAGACGTTGCATCTTCTTCAGAGAAACGTTATTTGTGACGTCATGGAAACCCTCTCAAAATCGACCAGACATTCCTGGGCTGATGTTTCATACGTTTCTCTCTGATATTCAAAAGAATTCCATGTTTCTCATTGAGTAGTGTCCATAAAAATTCAGCTAACCAGCAACATTATAAAAAATGTCTATAAATCACTATAAACATTTTAACTAAAGAAACCTCACAAAATGTGAACTGAACTGAGCACCGTTATTGTGGATCATGCTAACATTTTTACTTAAACTGGTATATGATCTTCGTGGTGAGGTAATAAGAGACTGTTTGGTAGCTGGCGGAATGGTGTTCACCTGAACCGATTCTATTGGTTCTCGGAGCGAGAAATGCTACTATATCACTCCGAACTAATGGCCTGGTGCTCAGTCGGCTCCCTCTGGGGCTTCGCAGGTTAAATATAACGTGACGAAATAGTACATTTTAGTTCGTTTTTTTTTTCAAAGTTTTGGTGAGTTAAGCATTACGATAAATTAATTCACAAATCGTGTCTGTCAAGTCTGTCACACTAGTTATTGAAAGACTACTGGTATTTTGTGCTGACAAAACATTTAAAAAACATCGATAATATCAGCTCCAGAATCTCAGTGCCGGTTTCTTAAATTTGATAACCGTGGCAAGTTGTCAAATCTAGGATCTCAGTAGCATTTCCCATTAGTGTATCATTGGTGACAAGTTACCAGAAATGAATTATTTACTGCACGTTATCTAATTCTGTTTCAATGACAGACTGTAATTATCTAGATTATTGGTATCAAATTGTTAAAGGTGGTTTATAAGTAGTAAAATTATCAAGATGGGTTATTGGTGGCAGGTTATCAAGGGTGATTTATCAATTACTTTTTATCAAGATTAGGTTATCAGTGGTAAAATACAAAGGTAGAATAGTATTGGCAAGTTATCAATGGTAAGTTATCATTGACTAAGGGGGTCATGAGTAACAGTTATCAAAGGTGGATTATCACTTGTAGAACATCAAGGTAGATCATCGATGGCAGGTTATAAAGGATAGGCTATGAGTGACAGATATTCAAGAGTGAGTTATCAGTGGGAAGTTGTCAATGGTGAATTAGTAGATGCAAATTATTAAACGTATAACATCAATGACATGTTATGAAAAGAGCTTATTAGTGACAGTTTATCCAAGTAGGTTATTAGTAATAGGTTATAGAGATCATACTTTATTCATTTTTCACAGTTCAGCTTCTTTGGTGTTCGCAAATGGTACAGCAGATAACGTACATTAGTAATTTATAACGTGGAATGTGGTGTACATTTTTGTAGTTACAAACATACATGTTACTCAATGTGCTAGCTTTAGATCTTCTGAATAGAAATTGTATTAGATTAAAAATCGCACAGAAAACCATGTTTGGTAATCTGAAATCGTACAACAAAGGTTTACTTATACAATTTGTTTATTTTGATATTTCGTTCAAAGCCACACGAGGGTTATCTGCGCTAATCGTCCCTAATATAGCAGGGTAAGACTAGAAGGAAGGTAGCTTGTCATCACCATCCACTGTCAACTCTTGGGCTACTCTTTTACCAACGAATAGTGGGATTGACCATCACGTTATAACGCCCCCACAGCATAACTTTTGAGTTGTTATGGATCAGAGAAAGAACAAGCCTAGCTACAGGTGTGACTACATTAATTAGTGAAAATGTTGTACAATACTTATAAACTTCTAATCAAACACTGAGAAATTATTCACGTAGAATGCATGTGGGAATTCATAAACTAATTATCTGACCATAACCTTATCGACTTAGCTTTATTCTTTGAATTAGAATTATGTCTATCTCTGAGACTAAACAAATAAGTTAATCATTCTGTTGTGAACTGGTCATACCAGTACAACGTAAAGCAATGCCTTGAACTTTTCTGAACTCAGATTCGGACAACACGTTCGCCAAGTTAGCCATTCCTCCATCTGATGCATCAATTATCTTAGACCCAGCATGGCCAAGTGTGTTAAGGCATTCGACTCGTAATCCGAAGGTCGCACCAAACATGCTCGCCCTTTCAGCTGTGGGGACGTTATAATGTTACAGTCAATTCCACTATTCGTTGTTAAAAGAGTAGCCCAAAGGTTGGCGGTGAGTGGTGATGACTAGCTGTTTTCCCTCTAGTCTTACACTGGTAAATTATGGACGGTTAGCACAGACAGCTCTCGAGTAGCTTTGTGTGAAATTCAAAACAAACAATCATTTCCTTAGTTTTTAGATGGTAGAAAAATAAATGGACAGTTTGTGATGAGATCGTTGTATAGTCTCTTTTAACAGAAACTTTCATAAGTTTTTAAGACTAACTGCTTCTTCTGATTAACGAAATCATAATCATAATCATAATTATTCAAGGATTAATTTACAGAAGCTAAGTAAAGAACGAAACCAGTTAGCACAATAACGAATCACGTGATTTACGTTTGAAATAAATCAAACAAATTTATCGATATTCTTCCTTTTATATTCTTGTAAAATGTGATATTTCTTTCTGAATCTGAACTGAAATTTTTTTTATGTTTGATCTCTTTATTTTTGATAAAGTTATTATTATTTCTTTCTAATAAACATTATCGATAAGTGAAAAGGAACTCTAAGACTCTGACTACCAAATCCAATGCCAAGAAATGAAAAGAAACTCTAGGACTTTGACAATCCAACGATCTATTCAAGAGTACAAGTCCTCCTCATTTGTGTTTCCTCTTACGGCTTTTTAACTATGAGTAAGAAATTTTATATTACCTTGTTATTGGGTTGATTTACCCCCATCTAGTCTCGGGGTTTTCCTTAATTTATTGGTTTTCTCAGTTGTAATAATGTTTCACAGAAAATTGCTTTTATTGATTTATTTTATGTTCGTTTATTTTAAATTTCACGCAAAGATACACAAAGGCTGTCTACATTAGCCATCCTTTATTTAGCAAGGAAGACAGCTATTCATCACCACCCACTACCAACTCTTGGGCTGCTCTTTAATCAATGAATAGAGGAATTGATCGTCAAATTATAACGACCCCAAGGCTAAATAGGTGGGAATGTTTGATGTGACGGGGATTCGTATCCGCAACCCTCAGATTACGTGTCAAGCGCCCTAACCATCTGGACATGACGTATGTTATGAATTAAAGATAATAATAATGAAAAAGTATATATGTTAGTCGAGTCTTATCATGTGGTTGGATGATAAAAAATACTCTAACTGCCTGACCAGAACAATACAGAGTGAGTTAAGTTTTATCCTATCATACCCATGGTTAAAAAAAATCCTCATAAATAAAGGTGAATAAAAACAGCTTGTTCCCTCGGTATATTTTAATAATATACGTTAGATAGTTTACTTTCATGGAACATGTTATGAATTAAGGAAGGTTGTTTCTTTTTTTAATTTATAGAAATTTATTACGTGTAAAGAAATGGTTATGAAATTCTAAACCATTTTAAATTACACACGTTTGTACTAGTTGGCAGGTTGTAGTATCAACAATATGTCTTATGTTTTGTAGAGTCAACCTTAACACTATTTTACTGTTAAAACTTACTAAATCGTAACAGTTTTATAATTAAATACAATATAAATTGTTTTAGCTTATTTTATGGATTGTTTTATTTTACTTTGCAAAAAATAATAATAATAAAAGGAAGTAATAATTTCGTAAATTAAGAAATTAAAAATGATAATCTTATTCTAATTTTAAACTGGTTGAATCGTTTAAATTCAGACGACAAAACATGAGTACAAATAAGCTTAAATAATTTCTAAGTCAAGCTTACGTAACCCTCGTTCGAGTTTATCTTATTCTAGCTTGATATTTGCGTCATATTATATTATGTAGCTTTGTGCTTAACTAAACACAAACAAATCTCTACTTGACGTAACAAGTTGGTAAGGGGAAGATACATAACGTGGAATTAGTGAAACGACTATGAATCAATTTTACTTATAAATTAAAGTGACGTTTAATAACCTAATACACGCAGATGATTCCTAATTTAAACTGAAGGTGTTTGCGTTCGTGACTGTAATACTGGACACTTTAACAGTGTTAAAGTATTATGACTGAAAATAAATTGACGTATATCAGTTGTTGGCTTGATACATTCCAATTCCATGTTCATGTTTAACACTGGAGAGAAATGTTAATCCTGGTGTCAATTAAACTTCTTAAAAATTTGAATTAGTCTATTCAGAATTACTCCAGGTAGTTTCAGAAATCAAAGTTGCTACCGTAAGAAGATTAACATGATAATTATGGAATACTTTAATTTTATATACATTGGTTAAAATTACATAAAGTCAAATAATGTGGGAGAGAAATTTCAAGAAGATATTGACTTATTATAAACAATTCATAGGAGGGCTGCTAGGATGAATACATGGATGAATGTTATAGGAACAGGTCAAGACATTTTAACGAAAAGGAACACATGGATTTGTTTTTTTATTTTCGCACAAAGCTACTCGAGGGCTATTTGTGCTAGCCGTCCCTAATTTAGCAGCGTAAGACTAGAGGGAAGGCAGCTAGTCATCACCACTCACCGCCAACTCTTGGGCTACTCTTTTACCAACAAAAAGTGGGATTGACCGTCACATTATAACGCCCCCATGGCTGGGAAGGCGAGCATGTTTGGCGCGACTCGGACGCGAACCCGCGACCCTCAAATTACGAAGCGCACGCCTTAACACGCTAGGCCATGCCGAACCCGGAACACATCGAAAAGTTTCTATGTCGAGATACGGTTTTAATGATTATCTACCGCAATTTCATGTGTGAGGGTGTTAGAAAACACTTTAAGGGACTCAAATAATTGGATAAACCTCTTTAGAATGCAATTTACTTTCTTAACATGTTCCCATGTAACATCTACTGATATAGAAACATACTTTTTATAGCCCTTTCCAACATATTGATTAATATTTGTATATTTAATTGTGCATGTTTCCGTCAAACTTGTCTCTATTTTCTACACTTATGATCTGTATAAGAATATTTTCCAACAAACTGAAATGCCAATAACTCGATCTTATTTCGCCTATATTTTAAAAACACTGACAGAAGCAGTAACACTTACATGAGAAATTATATAAAGCATCGGCTAATAGTTTAGTATTCAGCTAATAATTTACAAGATAGTGTTTTAAAAAGTCCCATCAGTCTTAACGCTTATATATTTCACTTGTATGCGTTCACTTGTAGTGTAAATTCACGACTACCAGCTTATTAGTCATTCAAAATTTGATGTTGTTGTTGTTGTTTTTGAATTAAGCACAAAGCTACGCAAAGGGTTACCTGTGCTCTGCCCGCCACGGGTATCGAAACGCGGATTTTAGCGTTGTAAGTCCGCAGACATACCGTTGAGCTACTGGGGGGGTCACACATCTGTGCAGTAGGCTAAATGTGATCTGCTCATTGCAGGTATCAAAACACGATACCTAACGTTGTAAGTTTTCAGACATGCCGTCGTTGAGCCACAAAGGGAGGTGTGCGCTATGTAAGCGAAACAGACTTAACATATGTCTGATGAAGGCAGCAATGGCTTCTTCAAAAAATAATCATATATTCTATATGACGTTAGTACGTCACTTCAGATTTAACGGTGCGCAGAAAAATATGGCATTGTAATTACCCATTAGATTTGAATTATGTTTTTTTTTAAATACAATCTGTACATGTTGGAATTGCTACAGTTAAATATCCACCACTGACACAGCGGCACGTCTGTGTACTTACAATGCTAGAAATCAGGTTTCGATACTCGTGATGAGCAGAGAACAGATAGCTCCTTATGTATCCTTGTAATTAATTACAAACGAATAAACAGAGCAACTATAGTTGCCATCAAATTACCAAGTCTGTATTGAGAAGTTGCTAAAGACTTATGAGGATATGGGATGCCGAATGTCACTCAAAATTCATTTTCTCCATTCCCACATCAACTTCTTCCCTCCAAACCTTGGAGCGGTGAGTGATGAGCACGGAGAAAGATTCCACCAAGACATTACGAAGATGGAGAGCAACTACCAAGGCAAGTCGAACCCCAGCATGATGGGAGACTTCTGCTGGATGCTCTTGCGTGACATCCCGGAGGCAAAATACACCAGATCATCTAAGAAAACACACTTCTAACTGTCTGCGGTACTATGAATTGTGTACATTGTGTCATCCAAGTATATTTATTCCGTCAATGTTCTTTATCTATCCTGTTTTATCTGTAATAAGCTGCTGCAACTGTTGAAATAAGCACGTATATACTCTGTATATACTAAAATGAGACTATTTAAAAGCCAGAAAACTAGAGGTGATAGAGCAAAACTGTTTATAAATTTGAATTCAGCACACCCAAATTAGTAAAAAACACCTATTCACATTCTTGCCTCATACAAAAAATATTTTTTGTAAACCAGTGCTATTAAAAGCTAATGATTTTATGAATCAATTATATGAACTTATATGTAATTGTTTAATTACACTTGAAAACACAATTCTATTCCGTATTAACAGTATTTCCAGCTTCTATAATTAAATCTTACATAATTTTAACATATTTAATAATTTAAAGAGTAAAATTAATACTTTATAATTTAAGAATAAATATAAATAAATTTAACCAGCATTCTAAAGCTTAACTTTAATTTAGAAAAACTCATGCATATGCTATTGTTTGGATTTATCAATGTGTAGGAAAATCTCAAATTATTATACCTTATCTGCTATATCTTATATGATTTTTTTCCCTTTACTGTTATCGTTCGTTATGTCTTGTTTGTACAGGATCTTCTTCATTAGCTTATAAATAACTTCTACGAAGTATTTAGTTCTGATGTATATAATCAGTGTAATGTTAAAGACAATTTATAAATTATACTTTAATCTTTAATATACATAATTATGAGATAAAACATCATAAATATTGTTATTACTAATTTTATGTTATTGTTGGCAATTTTTTAAACTAATTATAAATCCAAAAATCACGTGACAAACAACTAATAGTGATTCGCAACGTGTAGAGAAACTTATTGACTATATTTGAAACTGGGAGATCATTACCAAAAAGTTTTTATAATGGAAAGAAGAAGTTTTTCATTAATTGTTTTTGATTACTTTGGAACTTGAACAGGGAAGTTTATCATTCATTATTTTTAAATTACTGTAGAAATTTAACAGAGACTTTTTTTTCATTGTTTTTCAAAATTATAATGCAAAGCTACACAGTTTGTTATCTGCACTCTATCCATCATCGAGAGTCGAGCCACGGATTTTTGTATTGTAAGCCTGATAACCTACAGCTTACCCGCCTGATTACTGTAGAACTAATAGAAGAAATATCAATCCCTACTCATAATCTGCCACTGGGGAGGCACCTATCGACAATTTGTTAAACTAATGTGAGTCAATTACATTAAATTGTAATACACAATAATGATCATTAATACCAGAAATAACCTTGTTATTTTCAATTTTACAAAGTTCAATACTGAAAGGTGTCACTGATAATGCAAGCATATTTTTATTTGAATATTTTAAGCAAATTAAATGTACGTTTTTGATACTAAAGCACTTTTACTTTGGATTTATTGAAAGTTTAAAAATTTAGTTTGATGTTGCTCCGAATTAAGAATTAATTTTTTTGTACTGTTAACATTTTGTGTTTTCTTAAAGTTGAATTCTATTTCAAATATTCAGTAATATTTAATGTCATAATAAGCAACGGTCTGAAAGTTTGTTCGTTCAAACTCAATGAACTAAATCTTATATGGAAAAACTCTGCTAAAGGTCAATGCCCTTCAGCGGCTCAGCGGTAAACAAGAAGGCTCATAACGTTACAATTTGAGTTGCGCGCGATTGACAGAGACATCTTTTATAAAAAAAAGTTAACCAACATTACTTGGTATCGTCTCACCAGTGAATAGTTCCGGCGTTTTTTTATGTATCATTTTATTTGTTTTTTTTAAACAGTATAAAACGTCTTCCGACTTATGTTTTTATCACTCTTTTGTTAATGAATGCATATCATTATGACACATCATCTTATAAAATTTATCACCAAAGGAAACATTATATTTTGAACAGAATGTGTAAAAAAAGTTTCAAACTGTTCTGCTTAGACTATAATAAAATCAATTTAAAGAAACACATTATAAATTCTTATTCTGATTAAACTGGTATAGTTTAATATAGCTATTATTACAAAATATTTATTTAATAATTTATCTGGAAATATCCAATTGTGTTGCTGATAATTAGGTTAGCATCCTAATGAATCAGTATATTATTTAATCATCACAAAACTGACGGACAACACATTGCTTTTATGTCATATAAGCCTGGCATGGCCAGGTGGTTAAGGCACTTGACTCGTAATCCGAGGGTCGCGGGTTTGATGGAATCCTCGTAACACCAAACATGCTCGCCCTTTCAGCCATGGCGGCATTCTAACATGACAATCAGTCCCACTATTTTTGGTGAAAGTGTAGCCCAAGAGTTAGCGGTGGGTGGTGATGACTAGTTGCCTTCCCTCTAGTCTTACACTACTAAATTACGGACGGCTAGCACAGATAGCCCTCGTGTAGCTTTGCGCGAAATTCAAGACAAACCAAAGCAAACCTCAAATGTGATACCACAATGGTAAGCAGTCAGTGTGCTCCCCATAGTCGAGCACTTGCGTGAAAAAACAACACAGATGTAAAAATCGTACCAGACAAAGCATTATCGTTAAATTTGTTCACTTCAACCGAGGTTATTTAAAATGTTATTCGGGAATATGGGTAATTAAACCAAATCGCTTTTTTCACGTACAGAAGTTAGGTTGGTTTGCTTAGAATTAAACACGATGCTACATAATGGGCTATCTGTGCTCTACCCACCACGGGCATGAAAACCAAGTTTTTAACGGTATGTGTCCACAGATATATCACTGAAACACTGGAGTGCCAGAGGTTAGGTGGTTATCTAGAGGTAAAGTACTTGTAAGCCCTTTTGAGCTTCGTAGTGAACGATTGAAATTCTTCCACTTCAGTAATTCATGACAAAGATTCAATGACTGTTTGACAACTAACTTGTGGCTGATGAGACAAACATATCTGGCAGATATATTTTGTAAATTATTATAAATGAAGTTAACCTTTTATTGTGAGTAAGGAATGTTACAATTTTGTTACAATGGATAAAATTTCGTCGTTACAGTAAATAAATTAGAATTCTGTACATGTAGTCTGCAGAAGAAAATATCTTTCATTACTTTCCTACTTTGAAATGAATTTCTTACAGAACTAAATGAAGAAAACTACGAGAAAGCTAGCAACACTATTTTACAACACTTGCGTGACTTACACTCGGCATTATTGGAATACTTTCATGTTAGTACTAATGATAATACCTGGGCTCAAAATTCATTTGTAGTTACAGCTAAGCCGGTCCGATTTGCAGCGCGAGACTACGAGGACGTAATTGGCTGATTTCTGACTCTTGACTAAAGCAGAAGTTCAGGAAACTTCCGCTAAATAATTTTTGGAGTAGCCTAATAACGGATTACCTGACTTTATACAAAACGTGCACTTCAGCTGCTTCTTCAGTTTCCTTTGACTTATTATGTGAGACTGGATTTTCGTATTAGATTACTGTAAAGACAAAATATATGAAGAGACTAAATACTGGATCTGAGGCCTGGCATGGCCAAGCGCGCTAAGGCGTGCGCTCATAATCCTAGCCTCGCGGGTTCGCGCCCGCGTCGCGCTAAACATGCTCGCCATCCCACTTTTCGTTGGTAAAAGAGTAGCCCAAGAGTTGGCGGTGGGTGGTGATGACTAGCTGCCTTCCCTCTAGTCTTACACTGCAAAATTAGGGACGGCTAGCACAGATAGCCCTCGAGTATCTTTGTTTCAACAACAAACAAAACAAATGCTGGATCTGATGTGAGAATTCAGCTTTCAAGTCTTGTTGCTGATATTAAGAAAATTTGTGATTCGAAAACGAAAAAATACCAATCCCATTTAAACCTGATTTATGTCAATCATAAATAAATATTATTTAGACCTTAAAGTACTTTTTAACTAATATTTTTATTAAATTGTTCAATCTAATTATTCTTTATTTTTGTTTATCGTTGTAAAACAAAGCTGTAAACTAATATCTCCACTTTTAATTTCAAAATCAAACATTCAAAATATGTTATGAGTGTTCTGTAAGTTTCCTCTGAGCTGAAGAGTTACGTGGCCAAGAAATATTTTCGGAAATACTGCTGTATATAATCAGTCATCCATTTCTCACCAGAATTTACAGGAATATAATCTTAATATCATTTTTAGATATTTCAACATCTTGAACAATTCGTGTATCAAAGAGATGCCATACACAAACTAAAGTTTCTGTATTCACAAGATACGTTTTAAATTCACACAGCTTCACCCTTTCTCTTCAAACTTCTGTTAATTTCTTGTATACCATAACGTTAAAAGTTGTATATATAAATGCTTTAGTCATATAATTCTTGAAGTGATGAATTGTTTATTATTTTCTAGCAGAAATTCGTTGTTGTAAATGTATAGATGACTTTTTCGTAAGTTGTCAAATTTTCTTTTCTCTTTCAATATTATGATTCACTGATTAATTTTGGTGGTTTGCATAAACTCCGGTAGATGGCTATCAAATACCTGAGTTGCCTGATAACCTACCAGCTCTTCAAAGATAAAAACACATTATGTCACACTTCTAAATAGAGCATGATTATCTTCACGTGCAAATTGTTTATAGAATAGAACAGGTTGAGGATTATTTTATTTTATATATTTTTTCCTGTAACAATGAAACCCTTTTTATGTTAAAATTAAACTGGATTTTTTACGAATTATAAGCAGGTGTCATCATCGTATTTTATAATGCGCTACCAAGGTTTAAAATGTATCTTTAATCCGCAGAACAACTAACCTTTTTTAGCTTAAATAATTCCTTGTATTATAAAAATACATTTTTATTATAATATAAAGGTCATAACCATTACAAAACTATGCACCGATTGTCTTAATTCTTTTCAGATGACAATTTATGTTCAATTGCCTTAACCTATTAAAAGCTGTTGTTGAAGTATATATTGAGAATAACATATTCTAAAAGACAATTAATTTTCGTAAATATATTATCTTATGTACTGTTAATTGTTTCGTAAATATATTATCTTATGTACTGTTAATTGTTTCGTAAATAAATTGGCTACGTGTTTCTTCTATGTCGTGATTTTCCAACATTTAACTGGAACACACCACAATAAAATTTTAATTTCCTTTATCTTCTCAGTGTACGGTGAGAAAGAGATGGATATATAGTACGATATTTATGTTTTGTCTTCATACAATCTTCTCTAACATAAATATGGCATTTCAAAAAATGAAAAATGGCGATTCGACAAATTGATCTCACTCTGTATTTCTTTCTCGTATTTTAAACAGCAAGTCTACTAAATACTTGTATGTGAATAAGTTTATAGATTTGAAAGTAAGTAGAATGTGTTAAGTTTCTTGTAAATCATTATTGATCATTCGACTGTTTTTCCAATTAACTTCAAACCTTTCCAATGTTAGCTGCACCCAAATCAACTAAAATGTATTAACGGTTACAAAACTTTTCGAGTAACTAAACTGTCTAATTGAGTTATTTTGATAAAATTAGTGAAATAATAAATAAAGATTAGCAAATTTACTTCTACCGTCATGGGTAGGTGGTTAAGGCACTCGAATAATCCCCGTCACAGCAAACAACCCCGCCCCTTCTGCTGTGGAGGGGTTTATAAGGTGATAGTCATTCTCATTAATCGTTGGTATAAGAGTAGCCGAAGAATTGAGCAGATGCGGTGCCTTTCCTCTAGTCTTATGCTCCTAAATTAGGCATGGCTAGTGTACATAGCCCTCAAGTAGCCTTGTACTAAATTCAACACAAACTAATTTACTTACGAATCATTAATATTCAGCTTTGATGTTAAAGAAAATGTCGTTTGTATGATTAAGAAACAAAAAACATTCTAATAAATTAAAAAAACATAAATGTTGTTGCGCCCTCTAGTGAATTAGAAATATCATACAAAATTATTTTACTCGGTGAAATTGTATCAGCAATTAATTATTAATAATATTTTCGTTATTCAAGTTGATATTGTTTTGAAATATACTTTATTCGAACTTACGTCAAGGTAACGAAAATATTAATGGAAAATGTAATAATTATTTATAGAAAAAGCAAAATATTTTGCTTGTAAAAATGTTTTGTGGTTATTCCTCTTTAGTGTTTATATTACATTCGGATGTCCTACGAAACTTACGTATTTGAATATTTTATCTTATTTTTGATCTTCTTAGTGTACGGTGCGTGCGAAAGAGATGGGTATATAAACGATATTGATGTTTTGTCTTCATACACTCTTCTGTGAAATAAATATGGCATTTGAATTTTGTTTTAATTGCAAAACGATTTATAGATTGCAAAGAAAAATAGCTTTCGAAATCGTTGATGAGAAGCGAATAATCAAAACGAAACCAAAATATACATGGAAACTTGTGACACAAATATTACTTATGAAAATAATTATTACATGAAATATCATATTGTGACAAAGATACATAATGAACTACTTAGATTTTGTTCATCATAGAAAATTTAACGCCAGATTTTAGCATTGTAAAATGTGTTCTGCTTCACCAAAAAGTAGGAAAATATGTAAAACAAAACCAAAGCGTATTGTTATCTTTAGAAAAGAGTTTGCTGGGTATAGTAGAAAAGTTTTTTTTTTTTTTACTAAGACACACAATGTCAGTGTTGTGCTAGCTATATTGTAAAAGAAACATTTTACAATGGCACGTAACAACTTGCTGGGTATACTGACAGGAACTGTTTACTACTTTAGACAGCTTTAACTTCGCTAGAACTGCTAATAATAATTTCTCTATGCCAGTCACCAGTTTCCTGGATATAATGACAAACATTTTTCTCTGTCAGTCAACAATTTGCTGGATACACTGGAAAACAATTTTACTGTGGCAGTCAAGAGTTTGCTGTGTATGATGACAAATATTGTTACTATGATAGATACAGATTTATTCGATATATTAATAATAATTTCAAATTTTAGTAACATTATTTTGCTGAAAACATTTTCGAATAGTTTTTACTGTTGTACCAGTTCGTTGTATACATTGACAAAAAACATTTTTGCTGTTGTGGAAACCAATTGGCTGGATGTGCCTCTGAGTTAAAGACAAATATCCTTGGTATGTTACATACTATTCTGCTGATATACTGAGAAGCTTTATAAAAGTATACATAATGTGTATCAGGCTCATACTTATCTAATTGTACGTTCCCAAGCATTTAAGCAATTTTTCATTTAATAACAGCAAGGTGAATTAAGATGTTGGCGAAAACTACCATTAGAAATTGGTTTTAAAAGAGAACATTCATTTCACTTCAGTAACTGAACGTTTTCTGGGTCATTAGGTTCTGATTTCTTAAAGTAATCAATGGCATCCATTTTTTCTCTTCTAATTTTTAGAGGAAATCGTAACCGAAACGATATTCGATTTGGAACACAAAAACTCGTGTGAACATTATGCAAAAACTTAGGCCTAGTCTTCAAGATAATGTGTTACATATGATAACAGTAAACTTGTGCGTTGATTAGTTCCTCTTCCTTTTGGTTTCTCAATCGCCTTTAAACAGAACTTTACAATCGCAGAACACTCTATCATTTTCAATCAAACTTGCTAATTCCTGGTTCACTTAATCATTTATATTCAGAACTGTTTAGTTTGAGTGCATTCCTCTCTTGTAGCCAATATTAAGTAATATAAGTCCACTAAGTACTTATTTCATATATTTTTAATTATAGTTCTTTCAATCGTTTTAATGAGAGTTTACTTAGTTTGAGCTCACTTAATTACTCAGGAATGTTTTTTGACAGATGTTACAAAGCGCTTAAAACACACTCCTTGGTCTGAGACTTCTTTACCAACTACAATGAGTAGTAAACGATCTGAGTAGCCTGAAATTCTGGTTTGAGACCTAACATTACAAACTTCTTTGTTTCATAAAGGGAATGCGATATTTTTTTTCTACACTGAACATTGTTAATACGCTGAAAGTCGAGCTAGGATGTACGCACACAAACGAACTCCGATTTTTAAAATTAGCTGTTCCATAAACATTTAAGTATTAACTGTGTGTTCTTATGTTCTTACACATAAAAACACTCTAGAACCATTACCTCTTATTAGTTAAAATGTTCTGTTTTTTTCTGTGTATTTGAATAATTCCTTCTGTATGGAACACAGTATTTCTTTCATTTGCATGTATGCATGTCTATAAGTTTTCTGCAAGTTTTACATTCTACATAACAACACCAATGAAATTTACAGTCACACCGTTCCTCCATCCAGGTCTTGTGGGAATTGTACCCTCGACCACAACACAGGAAAGTACAGCCGTCAGTGGAGGGCGAAGTCCGATTACACTTCCGACCTTGTGTGCCCATCGAACCTGTGCGCTCATTGGCCACGCAGTAATCCGGGGATTGCTCCAGGTATACCATATCTGCCCCTGTTGGAAGAGGAGTTTTCGAATCTTTGATCTGAAGTTTTCCCCTCCAATTAATCTTTACTTCAGTGGCACTATCGTATTTCTCTTTAAGGTAATCACCGATCTCTCGAAATGCAAACACCTGTTGCCAGCACGTGACAAGGGTGCATGAGCCAGAAACTCCATGGCACTTGCACGTGACGCCGATGTTATGAATAATCGCCTGAAAAATAACAAAAATAGAAAAGATGGTGACATATGTTTATTCATAGTTTTTATGGTCAGTGAAATTTGCTACTTTTGGTATGTACAATTTATTATGTCATTGCTCGTGCTGATATTCCTATTAACCTTCATTAAAAAATTAAATTGTCTCAAGTAAAATTATAT
Organism: Carcinoscorpius rotundicauda; assembly: GCA_011833715.1. NCBI lineage: Eukaryota > Metazoa > Arthropoda > Merostomata > Xiphosura > Limulidae > Carcinoscorpius > Carcinoscorpius rotundicauda. The sequence continues at coordinate 86,762,067 of CM022397.1, forward strand.
TATACATCGTTACCGTAGAATTTATTCAATGATAAAAATTAAACAACAATTATGTGTAATAAGAGGCCATCTTGACTTTTTCATTGTTACAGTGTATAACATTAAAATACTTATAATGTCATCTAAGAAAATGATAAAAATGTATATTGATAACCCTAAGAAATCCAATAATGTAGTGTTATTTTTGTGTGTGAGTGTTAAGAAAAATACTTGTAAGGTAAAACAACATATGCATTGAAACACCTTAGAAAAACGTTGGATTTTAGGTAATTATAATGTGAGGCACAAATGATGGATATTTGTCTTTGATATTTCATTACTGTTGTCTTTATGGATTAAATGTATTTATTGCTTTCAAGAAAACGAATACATAGATTAAAGTAGAATACCAAATTCAATTAGATATATTTAAACATATAAATAGCAGAGATGAAATGTGGTAGTAATTTTTCCATTACTGAATTTTTCTCGACATTCTTGAACAAAAGACATATTTGTATAGAATATGATTGTCGCACGAAGTACGAAGTTGTCTAAAGAAGAAATTGACGTATCATACTAGAGTAGCCTAAATGACAATTCACCAAACTTTTACTGTGTTTTTCAAAACTAGAAACTAATCTCACGTTTCTGTTCCATCAGTGCCACTGGTGAGAATGTCCTGTGGTGGGAATGTCCTGTGGTAGACATGTTTGTGGTACCAGAATTTAGGAAAGGTTAACCATCTATCCAATCTTCTAAGATTAGACTTTAAATGAACTAACTGCACGAATGATTTAAAGAGTTATCTAGGTTTTGATTATTTGTGAGCTTAGTTGACAAGTGTTATAAGTTAGGTAATTGTACAAGCCTTCTTTTAAATATCTTCTTTCACCTTGTTTTCTTTCTTGTGCGTATTTCACATTTCGTTATCTTCGTATCATACCACCTAAGTCCATTATACTTTTTTCTGACATGATGCCCCCTTATACACAGATAACCTTCACACAGTCTTCCATATTTATTGTACTCATCAATTCCGTCTGTTAGTCTGCTGGTTTCTCTAAGATACTAGAGTACACATTCACAAATTATATTGTAAATGACAGTGAGGCAGTTTGGTGTGCTGTAAATGCGATCGTCTCGGATGGTAACTTCTGAGCATATAGGTTAGATCTGGTTGTATCTCCATAAACTGGTAGTGATTTCGCAGCATAAAACTTCATTTTTAAGTCCTGATTGAGACTTTGTCTTTGTTATTAATTTATTCTATTAGTTACTGTTTTACAGCCAGATATAAATTACTTTATATCCTACTTTTTGACTTCTAGTCCGCTGGCGTATTCAGGAAAAATTCTGTAACAGACGATTTTTAATCAAGATTTCCTTCAAGACGATAACAAAATACTGTTAGATAGATCAAATTAATCAGTGTGTAGCAATAAAATTACTAACAAATCCACAATAATTTACTAATTATTTAAAGCAATCATAGTGACAGTAATTGATGTCCAGTTACCATAGCATCGGAATATGCACTTGGTATATCTTTGCTCACAATACGAACTTCTCTGGTAACTCATTAATTTGAAATGTCTTTGTACAAAATACAAACTTCTCTAGTAACTCATAAACCTGGAATATCTTTGTCTAGAAAATTAACCTTAAAGGACTGTCATAAACTTGAGGTATCTACCTGGAATATGATCTCCTCTGGCTATTAACAGATTTGAGATATCCTTGTCTAGGATAGAAACTTTTCTGCAAAGTCATAAATTTAAGGTATCTATCCAGAACACAAGTTTCCTTGGCTACTAATAAACTCGAAATATCTTTTACTGAAACTGAACATTTCCAAACAGACTTAAACTTAAGATATAAGTCTATAATATGAGCTTATTTGGTTATTTATTAAATAGGAATATATTTGTTTAAAACATGAGCTCATTTGAACATTTACAAACTTACCTTTATCTTTGACTAGAACATGAGCTTTTCTGGATATTCATGAACTTTTGGTATTTTTCACCAGGACAAGAATTTCTCAGGAAATGAATGAACTTGAAAGTTTTTGTTGTAAGTTAGTTTATCTGGACATTCATTACATTTAAGATATTTTGGTCCAGAAGATGTCTATCTAAGATCCAAAAACTTATGCTATTATCTTCCATAACATGAAGGTCTTTAGATGTTTGTAAACTTGTGGAATCTTTATTTGAAAGTGGACTACTTTGGATGTTTATAAATTTGAACTATCTTTGTCTAAAATATTTCTTTTTGTCTAATGTTTTTTCCCTGTGCTCAGTTGAAGTTTCTGTCACATTTTTAGTCTAAGAATTTTTAAAACTTTTGGTGTTAAAAAAAGGGATATTATTGTTATATGTACGCATATAACAGTTATTCTGTAAAACACCGAAAAACATACAAACTCGTGATGACCAGATGGTCTGCGTCTGCGCAAAACGATTTGTACAAACCTCTTATTTATCAACGGGAGTAGAAGGGTGACAGTCAACAATTGTAACAATAAGAAAACAATATCGTAATTGGACGTATACTAATTTTAATTTGCCATCACAATTGAAAATTGACCACCAATCAAAACAGTTAAAAGCCACATGATAATCTGTTTTCGAAACATTTTAAAAGCATATAAGCTTTTGCGTGATTTCAAGTACTAGAAAAAATACTTTGTTTCTTGTGTTTTTTTCAGTTATAGTCTATAAAAACGCATATAAAGAAAAGTGTCTTATTTTTCGCTTTTAGGCTATGAAATGTTGCTATATATATATATATATATTTAACTTCCGAGCATAATTATGTCTTACTTAAGTAGTTGGCCCGACATAGCCAGGTAGATTAAGGCGTTCGACTCCTAATTTGAGGGTCGCGGATTCGAATCCCCGTCGCATCAAACATGCTCGCCTTTCCAGTGGTGGGGTGTTATAATGTCACGGTCACTCCCACTATTCGTTGGTAAAAAAGTAGTCCAAGAGTTGGCAGTGGCTGATGACGACTAACTGCCTTTCCTCTATTCTTACACTGCTAAATTAGGGACGTCTAGCGCAAATAGATCTCGATTAACTATGCGCGAAATTCAAAACCAAACAAGCAAAACAAACTTAACAAATTTCAATGTTTGTCAAAGTATTGTAAAAAGTTTTAAAAATGTGTAACTTCACAGCTTTATTTTTTCTATATAAAACAAGGTTTTACGTACACTGGCGTATTTAAAGTTGTATGGGCCATACATCTCATGTAATTTTCTGTAGAAAAGAATTATAAGTAGGCCCTCATTAAGACCATGTGCCATAGAGCTGAGCCCCCTTTAGCCCTTACCTAATTACGCCACATGTGTACTCCATTTCATATGAAAATGTCACTACTAAAGTACAAATCGTGGCGTCATACAAGGTTGATTTTCTTCACTTTGTGATGTAATTTTCCTACAACACGTGTGAAGGAATTTTAGTGTTTTAAAGAGCACATGATATGTCTGAATTAATTTATTTGCGAATAGAAACTTAAATTAACTCTAATAATGGCAATATTAACGGAAAAGTGTGTTTATGAAAAATGTTGACACCAATTTATCATAGAAGAAAATGATCAGTTATTATCTTCGACACTAGAAGGCATCTTCGTATCAGACTTATGAGCAGTAGATTCGGAATTGTTTATTTTTCATCAATGTATTTTTAATTTGCTCACACCTGACAAATAATTGTTACATTTTAAGTTTTTATCATCAATGAGATCTGACTAAAAACTTTCACACGTATTCAGTATTTATTACTGTTTACTTTGTCAATAAAACACAACAGTTAAGTTTATAATATTTTTGGGCTATGCACTACTGACTGCATGCTCTTCGTATTTAAAAGCTAACAGTGTAAATTGACAACTCAGCGATACGTTGCACGTTAAACAAGTACTTTCTAAGTTAAGATATTTGCTTTGACAATTCACTATAACATTTATTAATGAGTGAATTATTTTTAATTAAATAAAATATACAAGGTAATAACACGAAGTTTCTGATAGTTACGGCTCTTGTTTCCGTATATGTGTTGCATCAGCATCGTGACTTGCACGAGTCTGTTACCTCAAGACTGACAAAGAGACAGAACCGTGACTATAAGATGTAAGTAGCCGACAGGCCTAACATTTGATATTTTCTCTGTTATGCTAAACCTTTCTCACTCAATGGAATCTTTCATCATGAATCAGAGATGCTAATACTGTTTCTTTTTAACCCTCATTCATTGATTGCTCTTTATATACTATACAGATTATATTTCTGTCTTTCATCTACGGTACCATTCCGGAACTGTAATATGAACACTATATAAGTTATTATTGTACCAGCAATTTCCTCATTTGGGAAGTCCATCTAAACATAAGTACAACTATTGTTGATTGCATTTACTGCTTAGCAAAAATAGATAGATTAGTGTTTCATTGGTTTTGTAATCTTGAACTAGGATGAAAATGTATGCTTTGTTACGATTTTTTTCTGCTTATAGTATTTTGTAGTGGACTGCACAACGTTAATAAAATATAACGGTAGCGCTGTGTATTTAAAGTAATCAAAACATTAAATTGACTTGCATACGGAGGCCAGTTGACTCGCATTTAGGTGTGTCGAGCTCTGAATGAATCTGAAATCTGTGATCAAAATAACAAACCGATCGACTTATCTAGTAAAAGGCATGCCACCAAATATAGTGACGCTTTTAAAACTTAGGGTCTTGGCATGGACCGGTGGTTAGGGCGCTTGACTTAGGGTCGTGGGTTTGAATCTCCGTCACACCAAATATGATCGCCTGTTTAGCCTTTGGAGCTTTATAATGTAACGGTCAATCTCACTATTCGTTTGTAAAAGAGTAGCCCAAGAGTTGGCGGGAAGTGATGATTTGCTGCCTTTCCTCTAGTCTTGCACTGATAAACTATGGACGACTAGTGCAGATAACTCTCGTGTAGCTTCGTGTGAAATTATAAAAAAAAAACAACAGTAAATACTTAGGTATCCGATTCAAGTGTTAAAACTCAGTAATATTACTCCCAGGTACCTAAGGACTCAACAAAGTAATATTACTCCCAGGTACCTAAGGACTCAACAAAGTAATGTTAATACCGATACTCTAAGTGCCTGATAAACAAATGAAGAAATTTTCCCTTAAAATCCTGACACTTAAACCCTGTTGTATGAGATGAGGGATAATACATCCATTCCCCAAGTACATTTCTCTTTGCAATGCACAGTAATATTTCCATCTGTCCTTCCATTACACGCATGGTGATGTGGTCCGTTGTTTACTATTCCTAATTTCATTTTAAATAGATTAATGATCTTAAGATAGATTCCCATACTCGCACGATTCTCTTTTAGTTCCAAAAATATCCAGTGCTCAGTGAACAACGGTGTCTTTGATGTGAAAAGAAATATACAGATGGAGTGATCTTGTTTAATAATAATTCTAAATCACAATAATATGCATTTTATCTATTTCAGTCAAAAGTAAAACTTGATAATAAATTTCCTATAAAGATTCCTTTCAGTATAAGTTATCATTTCTGGTTTTACTACGTAATTTCTATCTAAAGGTAAAGGTAATGCTGAATTCGCAACTTACCACTTGACTTTAGGTCTCTCCACTAGGTTCGAATCCCAATCGCTCCAAACATGTTCGCCCTTTCAGACGTGTGGGCGTTATAATTTGAGGGTCAATCCCACTATTCGTCGTAAAAGAGTAACCCAAGAGTTGGCGGTTAGTGGTGATGACCAGCTGCCTTCCCTCTAGTCTTACACTGCTAAATTAGGGACGGCTAGCGCAGATAGCCCTCGAGTAGCTTTGTGCGAAATTCCAAAACAAACAAACAAATCTTTAGTCTTACACTACTAAATTAGGGACGGCTAGCGCAGATAGCCCTCGAGTAGCTTTACGCGAAATTCTAAAACAAACAAACAATCTTCAACTAGACTAACCAGTTTGGAACAGGAGACAAATTTCAAGTTTTTAATGGGACGCATTTTCTGATCTTGTTCTTCCTCTGATGAAGTGAAAAACCTTAGAAAATGTCTTTAGTCAGGTAATTTATAGTGCATAACGAATCGAAAAGATAAGGAACATACAATAAAAAAACTTAATTAGTTGATCTCACTCGTACATGTCTGAAATGTTTTATTTATTGACTTTTTAATTATTCCTGTAAATTTCCTAGTTCTCTCGGACAAACATCAGGAAGTTGTTTGTTGTTTTGAATTAAGCACAAAGCTACACAATGGGCTATCTGTGCTCTGCCCACCACGGGTATCCAAACCCGGATTTTAGCGTGTAAGTCCGCAGACATACCGCTGAGCCACTGGGGGGCTAACATCAGGAAGAACGAAGCAAAGATCACGCGCAAATGCAAAAAAGAAAATTAAAGTGATACTGATAAAGTTGTATTATTAACAACACACACCGTTATAAGAAAAGTTTTTCAAACAAAAAAATTATCAAGATATCGGTGGTTTTTTTGTTTGCTTCTTAAAATGTTAGATTGAAGCTCCTTCAAAAGAAAGAACTTTTTAACTTCGTAGATGTAATTAATTAAAACACTTCATAGGATTTCAAAGCTTATAATTTGAATTTGGAAGTTTAACCGTTTTGCAAACTGAATCGACAAAGTGAGAACAAACAAGTTAAACACAAAGTTACAAATTGGACTGCCTAGTTTCCAGTGTTGTAAGACCGCAGACATAAAATAGAAAAGAAACATCGGATCATATTTTAAAAGTATATTAGAAACAAATAAAATAGGTCAATTATAAAAAACATAAGAGGAAGCAAAGGTGATAATGAAGGAGACAATTTAAAAACAAAGTTATTTTGTTGATTGAAAAATATAGCAGGTTACACTGGAGCAAGACATTATAATTCTGTGTAAACGTAGAAACTTAACTTGGTCTTCAAGTAACGATGTAACTTAGTAATGAAGTGTGGCTCTTTTCGAAAAGGAAATCTTTGTTTGTAATGCTCACTGTTTAGTTTATTTTTGAAAGAAACATATGCCCTTCTTTCAGATTAATTATTTGTTCTTCAGTAGAATGGATCACATGTAATTATTTTAGGACGCGACAAGTAGAGAGTTTATTTCCGCGGCATTCAGAAAAAACAACAACACACACAATCATCTGTGTCCTGAGGATCAACAAAATATTCGTTTATACAATATCATTGTTGCACAGCAACAAGGTTCTGGCATGAATGTGCTTCTATACGGTTAATTGAAAACGTACTTATTTAGAGAAAAGTTCCTAACTTGAAGTGTTTTTATGAACACTTATTAAACATTATATTCTTTAAAAGATCGCCTCTTAGGCAAATTATACCTAACCTTGAATTGTTTTAAATAAGAGAAGTATACGGAAAAAGTACCAAAGGGTTATCTGGTTACAGTCTTCTTTTAGTGTTATTCGGCCGAAATGACACACTTGCTAAGGAAAGATGAAGGATTTGCCAGTTTAAAAAATCCATAAATCTAATTTGATCTTATTGTAAATCAAAGAGAAAGTCGGAGAATAAGTTAAGTAGCAATTAATCACTACTCTTCTCTAAGTGGAGAAGCGAATTGTTACTAAACAGCACCTGTACTTTGAGAAAAATGAGTTAACTACTCATTGTTTCAGTAGAGAGTTTTCTGTGAAAGAAGATAAAAGGGAAATACGCCCGAAAGAAAACTAAAGATTGAAAGATGAAATAAAAAAAATCTCCTGAAGACATAGTTCAATCTGAGAATTCTCATTTTCTTATCGCTTCTGTCTAGAAGGTTTCATAAGTCAAAGATAGTATTTTTTAATTAAAGTTTAAATTAAACTTTAACTATAATGCTTTTTGGGGTACATACTCTGAAGGCATACTAAAAGTTAGTTATACATTAAACCGTGGGTCAAATATTCATTGATATTGGACTAAGAAGGAGTTCTTCATAGATGGATCTATGCATTTATATTTAATGGGATACTTAATTATATATATTTATTAAAGTTTAATCTTAAATAGCAAGACATTAAACAGAAGAATTTTAGGGTAACATCTGCAGTTCTTGATTTAAAATGCTTATTCCGTTCTGAGGTTTTTTTTTGTTTTTGAATTTCGCACAAAGCTACTCGAGGGCTATCTGTGCTAGCCGTCCCTAATTTTACAGTGTAAGACTGGAGGGAAGGCAGCTAGTCATCACCACCCACCGCCAACTCTTGGGCTACTCTTTTACCAACGAATAGTAGGACTGACCGTCACATTGTAACGCCCACACGGCTGAAAGGACGAATATCTTTGGCGAGACGGAGATGCAAACCCGCGAACCTCAGATGACGATTCGCACGCCTTAACACGCTTGGCCGTGCCGGGCCTATTCTGAGGTATATAAAACTGTTTGATTATTATTCATGATATGCCTGATTTTGTTAAAAAATATTGTTTGATTTTTACTGATAGATTTAAAAATTGCTTCATTTATTACTCATTCATAAGTCAAATTTATAAGTCAAACATTTAATTTATAGTAACTGGTTTGAAGTTACTATACTGATAGTAATTCATTTATCATTGATTGACTTTGACAACTGGTTTAAGATTACTTGATTTCTAGCAAATTATTTGAGATATATTGATTAATTATAACTGACTTAAGATTGTTTAGTTTCTAGCAAATGATTTAAGATAACTTCCTTTAAAGTGTCTTATTTTGAAATTGCTTGAAAAATTGTATCTTATAGAAGACTTCTTACTAAACACTGACTGGTTTCAAAGGGCGTCATTTATAACGACTGTAAGCCAACCACTATAGAGGCTATACAATGATTAAACTTTACTCCTGAGTAGAATAATTCTTGCTTGACTTCAAGTATTCCAAGAAGTAAAGTGATTAAGTGTAAAGTGTACTATTTTAGCTGTTCCACTTTCTTAAGTTCGAAATACCACTAACACGAGGACACGTGCTCATTTTTTAAAGTTTCTTAACAATGTGAAAAATGTCGTCATAGTTTTTCTTTTGTTAAAGGTCCGCCTGTCTCACTAATTTACTTCTTCGTCGATATAAAGTAACTTCTTAAGAGTTTATAAGTCGGTTCCTCCAATCCATCTAATTTTTTTCTATTTCATTTGTTTGTGTATAAAAATCTACGAACCTGTTTAACGTAAAGAGAAAGATACAGAGGACCCCAAGGGTGAGATAAAGGATTAGATCTGAACCCCAATCTTTAAGAATAGTGAAAATTGATCAAGTGATTCGCAAGTTGAAACAGACACAATACACAGAGAAGGCGTAGAAGGCCACAAGGGTGATATTGAAGCCCCGTCACTTCCCGTAGGGTCCTAAGGGTGCATGCCAGCCTCAGTGACAATTGATCCTGAGATTCACCAGTTGTAAGCTTACAAAACGCTTGGGGAAAACGTAGGAAAACAGGTCTGCACGCTGACATCATATGTCACTCTCCGGGAGTTTCTGTGGGTACATTCCAAGTTCGGTGAAAATCAGTCCAGCAGTTCGCCTGTTACTTGTGGACACATACACATGTACTTCTGTTTAATGATGGTTTACATTGTAATCTTACTCTGTAGAACAGCACATTCACAGTTATGCCCCCAGTAGCACTGTTTACTCTTTTTTTCAGTTTAATGACTGCAAATGAGCACAATAGAACAAGAGAGAAAAGGTTACGTTATATTTTCTTGGCATTGTGATTAAATAAAAGGCTTATTGCTATACATTCCTCTAAATACATCCAATAACTTGATATATTTTTATATATTGGTGTAAAATGTAAAACAGAAACCATTATTTTTTTATTGTGTCTAAAAGAAACAATTATGTCAATTTTATTCTACTACAAGTTCACGATACTTTTACATTTTACAAAGTTTGCGCACAGTCTTCATATCTCACAATAGGATCCATGTTATCGTATTCAGAAATTTTGGTGTTGTTGTTCTAGATGTCGAACAACACCTCTTTGTGTTAACTCAGCACTGAGGCACTTCAGAATGATCAAGTGTGTTCAGAAAGCCATAACAAACATCGACTGCATATGAATACAAGTATTTGATTAAATATGCTAGGGTTAGGTGTGTCAGTGTCTAACCTATTACCGTAGGCAGTTTTCTATTCGTCGATGTATCAGTATTATAAAAGACAATTTTGTATCAGGTATGACGTCAAAAATAATATTTCAGTCACTTCGAGTGCTTGGGGCGTGAACTTGCCACGAGGTTAACGAAACGTTCTATTAAGGCTCCTTCAGTAAACGACTATATTGCCTTGGTGAAATGTTTAAGACAATATTTCACCGTATTTGTATAAGGTGCTGAAGAATTGCTAAAATAAGAATTTATGATTGATTCGCCATCTCTTTACTAAAACTTTAATATTTTACCTCATTCGAAAATATCATTAAATTCCCGTTTCGTAAAATTTCTTTATATCTACATATGTCACTGTCTCCTTAATGATATGTATCGTATATTATTTTCCATGTCATTGTTCAAATCACACGTCATAAACTTTCGATCTTTCGAAACGGCATTTCGTAGTTTTTATAGAATACGATATTCAGTTTACCATGTCCGATGTTTACAGGAAAACTAAACCTCACCCCTCACTAGCTCACTGGAGCTAGTAACTGTCCGGAAAAATTTCAAAGCATCTTAAGTGTTCATGGAAAGAACAAACCTTTGTTATGTGTATAAAGTAACAGAAGGCGCCACTGTTTAACATGAGCACGCTCAAAAGACCGAAATAAAGAAAGAATCCTCGTGACCTTCAACTGTAAGTCTCTTGTCACCTCGCGCGTGCTCACAAGTACAAATCTGTATCGTACAAATGGTAACTACGAAAAAATAAAACTTCAGAAAAACCGACATGCAGGCTGCAAATATACTCTTTAATGCTCATTTGTAAGATGAAATTGCTTGTATCTCTGTTCATAGTACCAGAAACTATAAATATAAATAGATCAAAGATGTACCAGGATTTAAAACAAACAACAACACAAATAACTTTTGGTTGTCCTTGAATTATATTCCTGTTCTTTTAGTCGTTATACTAACTACATGTTATTAATTTTGTTTTTCAAAATAATCTTGTTCTTCCTATACAGAGAAGTAGAAAATTATGAGAAGTAAATAATCTATGAGAACAACCACAAATAAGTATCGCGCTTTTGGCGACTACGAAAATCGGTAAAAAACAACATACAAAACGTGTTTAATCAGAATATTAAAGAAATATTTGAACGCAAGATTTACTCACGTAATCTTATAAATACTATTCATATATTAAACTGTTTGTTTTGTTTCTTTTTTGTTTAAACTGCGAAGTTTAATTACTTTCGAAAATCACCACTATGCACGAGCTCAACCTTACTGTCGTGCTTAGATCAGTAGATAAAATATCACAAATGCACGTGGTGCTGGTAGAATCATAGTCTAGTGCTGTAATTACTAATAAAGGGGAAGGGTGTTATTTCTTTTGAAGCAGACTGGCCGTTATTTGGTTACATGACTCTAGCACGTTGTATACATATTTTGTACGGCACTTTCTCAGCGTGCTGTAAAAGATAGAAAGAAAAACAAAAAGCTCACGATTTCATGAAGGGAAACAGCATTTACTGGTACAAGCAGAAGTTCTTCGAAATTTCATTTATTAAAATATTTTATGTGGACTGTGTTGAATAGGATGTGAATTGTGACCTGTAATATTTTGTTGTTGCTGTTGTTCTGATAGGCTTTCGCTTTTTCCAGTCAGAGATTGAAATAATCGTATTACGATTGCATTAATCGTGCTTCACATTTTGCAATTTATTCGATTTCCTAATATTCCACATGTATTATATTTTATTGCAAGCTGTTAGCAGACGTAAAAGTCCGTCTCCCTGTGGTTCAACAATCAGATTAATAACTTATAACAACGAAAATTGAGTTTCGATACGGGAAAAGAGCAAAGGTGTGTAGCTTTAACAACATGCGTAAAGTTTGTCATGCTTCACTATTAGTATCTTAACTTTAAAATGACTAATAGCTGACAACACATCGAGTTGATTGAGAAATACTACATGTATAATGCCTAGTTACTAAAAGATAATTACTAACCAGTATGGGTTAGGTTTGGTCCAGGAATTATGATGCCGGACTGTTAATCCGCGGGCTTATGATTCGCATCCCAGTAAGCAGTTTGGGGTTATGAATGCGTTATAGTAGTAACAGTTAAATTCCTTATTCAGTGAGAAAAGAGTTAATGATGGTGAGGCTTTACGACTAGGAGCTCTCCCTCTAGTGTATCGATTTGAAATTAGAGGAACCTCTATTTGTGTAGCTTTGTGCAACATCGTAAGCAAGCTCAAAATTTTCCAAAGTGAATTTAAAATGTTATAGGTGTTTCGTAAACATAACAAAATTAATTGTTATAAGAAACTGAACCTCAAAGATTTGATATACGCATATAGAAAGACATTACATGAACGAGTAATTTTTAATTATAAGGAGACATTTAAAATTATACTTTCATTCACAAGAATTTAGCATGCTTAGTTGTTATACATTATATAGTAAATGAAAGGGCATGTAAAAAAATAAAAAATAAATATCCTCACACGAAAGAACTCATTGACAAAGACTTTACGTGTTATCACAAATCACCGCCAGAGATCCTATCAACACGTATCTTACTGTTCTTCGATGACAGATGTACAAATGTTAATCAAAGAAAATTGAATAATGTTTGCAATTGAAAGTGTTGAATAACTTAACTCGTATTTCACCATCGTAAACAATGAACTCTTGTATTTGTTTTTCACCACTTATTTAAAAACGTGTTTTTATATTTAATCTAGTGTGAAATCGAAGAACTGTCAGCTGCTTAATGGTTCCAAATAATTTAATTCTATAAAATGTTTTATTTTAACGGCCTGGCATGGCCGAGCGCGTAAGGCGTGTGACTCGTAATCCGAGGGTCGCGGGTTCGCGCCCGCGTCGCGCTAAACATGCTCACCCTCCCAGCCGTGGGGGTGTATAATATGACAGTCAATCCCACTATTCGTTGGTAAAAGAGTAGCCCAAGAGTTGGCGGTGGGTGGTGATGACTAGCTGCCTTCCCTCTAGTCTTACACTGCTAAATTATGGACGGCTAGCACAGATAGCCCTCGAATAGCTTCGTGCGAAATTCCAAAAAAAAAAGTTTTATTTTAGGTTTGGAAACCACTGGACAGGTGACGCTTCCTGTATTGTCTGTTCTAGAATTTACCTTTTTGGTTTATTGTTAGTTTGGTGTTTGTTGAAAAGAAATCAAATCAAACGCGAAAGACTTACTCTTCTGCCGGCCTCGTTGTTGTGGATATTCATGAGTTTGCGCCCTTGCTCCATGGTTCCCCTTCTGAAGTTGTACTCTCGCTCTCGGAGGTCAACAAAACCCATTGTGAATCGATAGCCATACTCGACGTTATCCCCACAGCCTCCCCACCTCCAGTCGGTTTGGAGTTTTTCCGGTCGAGCAGCTCGGCTACACCCGCAACTAGTTAATTGGCCGTCCCGACACCCACGGGCCACAGCATGAACCACACCGGCGGCTGAGATGGCGTGCACGAAGGCGGCTTCTTTGCTTGCTGAATAGAAACAAATATAGTCTATATATATACATATATATATATATATATCTGTGATGAAACGTAACAGTTATATTTAATATTCTCTTTTATAAAGATAATACTTTAGTAGCATAGCTGTTATTTCTCAGCTAACGGTTAAATTCCTTAATGTAACTTTTAATAGTTTATACGGCCACCTAATTATATTGATTAAACAGTAAATTTTTTTTCTAAGCACTAATTACTAATTATTGTATATTCTATATTCCAGCGGCTGATCTTTTGCTGTCGAATGAGGTAAGTCTTCGGATTTGCAACGCTAAAATTAGGGGTTCGATTCTCCTCGGTGGAAACAGCAGATAGCCTGATGCAGCTTTACTATAAGAAAAAACACATACTCTTCTGCTATCTACAAGACAAAAATCCCAAGAAGACCTATTTCTTTATTAGCATGAATTTGACAAGCAAACAGCATACCAACCTTTTGATAACAAGAAGACCCAGGATTGGATTTCGAAAAAGCCGACAAAAATGAGCTAAAATTCAACTGTAGATCTTAAATACGGAAACTTGGGGAAAAGTCAACTCGAAAATAACTGAAGATATTGAATATAGAAACCTGAAGAAAAGTCATTTTGGAAACTACTGGAGAAATCTAGGGGTAATTTAATGAAAACTACTGTTGGGTTTAAGTGTTGAAATCCGGAAAAATGCCAACCAAAGGTGTTTAAACATTGGTTTTAGAACATTTCGTAACAATTATCTTTTTAGCACTACGTTAATTAATCAGTAGTACGAAGATCCAACAAAGCAATAAGATTATAAAGGCAAAGTAACATTTCTAGAAGTAGACCTATGATTTGGCGAATTTCTAAAGATATCTGAGGTCCACAAATATAGTAAACTGTTCGTGTTGTAAAACAGTAACAGTTAGCTAAGTTTGATTTAAGGAATAACAGACAGTTATTGATAATGACGCTTTGTCTCTGGATGGGTGTCCTTGTATATTACACCTTTGAAAGTCATAGAAAAGTTTGATCTTGCCCGTTCTATTGCACACTACTTATATTATACCACTTCTGTAATCATGTGTCGCACAAAACTAATTGAAACATCATGAATCTAGTTTAATTTAAAATTGCAACTCAATAGAATGTTCTGTAAATGTTTGTAGGCGTTGGCGTTTCTAATGTAACATTCCATATATATATAATTTTCCCGTTTGTAACATTTTCAAAATAAGAAAACTTTACTATATTTTTGGTCTTCAGTTATCGTTGAAACCTCACTGCTGACAGATTCGAAATCATGGGGAACGTAACACCTATATGCTTCTCGAAATGTTATTTTTTATTTGTGATTTTATGTTTGTTTTTTGAACTTAGTTTTCAGAAAACTGGTCATGTTTTATTCAGACATCATTATGGAAGTACAAAACTGCCGTCTCAGGATATGTAATTATTAGATTGGACAGGACGATTTTGTAACTTTTGTATTACGTAAAAATTTTCTATAAGGTTATATTGAGTCAAATGTCTGCTGAAGTGTTGTCCTGATATTAACTAAGGTTCAATGCTCGTTCCTGTCCTGTTCTGACTAGGGTTCCTTACACCTAATCCTTTTGGTAATGAAAATGCTTCTGTTTACAGTGTTTTAAGTAGATAGACTTCTAGTTTTAGGTAGATTGGATTGAACAACATAGAACGTTACTTATACATGCATTTACGTTTTTACACATGCATCATTTGCAATTGAATTCGGATGCACTCATCAATTGTTTTCACACAAAATTAAGGTACTTTGAACTAAGTTTATAAAAGAATATTCATCTAAAAACATAACATGGAAACAGATTTTATCTGAATAACCCAACTCCTAGATGTGACTGTACTCACTCAGGTATTTAAAAAGTTTAAGTAAATGGCTCATTACTCCTTCAATTGGCACCTTATACGTTTGTTGTATTATATATAGCTGCACCAAAGAAGTTAACTAGGTTACCATAGCATAGTGAGGTTAACAATGCAATGATGCCATGTTCTGAAAAATAATAAAATTAGTTAACGACGTGAAGTTTCTACTCACGTTTGCAGAGATTCTCAACATTAATGTGTGAAGATTGAACAAAGAAATTATTCCTTCACATTTTAAGTGTTACAAAGGCTGGTAATTTACACAGAAAATGAGTCTTTTCTTAAACTATATTTTTTTTTTTTATGACGTGCTTTCATTATACGAGTTGTAATGATTTATCGAGGTGTAAACTGGTGCCACCTCGTAGCTGCTGAGTCACTGTGAGGTGAAAACTGGTGCCACCTCGTAGCTGCTGTGTCACTGTGAGGTGAAAACTGGTGCCACCTCGTAGCTGCTGTGTCACTGTGAGGTGAAAACTGATGTCTCCTTGTAGTTGAGTGTCACTTTGAGGTGAAAACTGACGTTACCTTGTAGCTACTGTGTCATTGTGAAAAATTATGCATTAAAACATTAAATTTGAAATTAACTTTTACGCATGAGTTAAAAAGAAAAAGGAACTTTGGCTTTTTCCTCATTGTAAATATATATATTTTAAGTTTAAGAAAATATATTGAATTGTTAACAATTACATTGTTTGCTTATTCAATATTCATAGTGCTATTCTACAGTGCCTGGACTTAGAAGCGAACCAAAACCAATGGTATTCTCTGGAAATACCCACATTCTTACAATAACACTACGGAACATGAGGAAGCCTTTCGAATATAGAAAAAAGTGAAGCTACCGGGTCCTGATGGGCCTGTTTCTGTTCAGTCTCGTGCTTGAGTTGTATTGCAGATTTATATCATCAATGTAATAAACTGTTTAGCAAAACTGCTAATTTTATTATGTCGTAGCACTGTATTAGCGTTTATTTCTCCAGTTACTGGCTGCGATTCCGGTGAGAGTACAGAAACAAAGCATGTTCATTAAGATTCCGGTGAGAGTATAGAAACAAAGCATGTTCATTAAGATTCCGGTGAGAGTATAGAAACAAAGCATGTTCATTAAGATTCTGGTCAGAGTATAGAAACAAAGCATGTTCATTAAGATTCCGGTGAGAGTATAGAAACAAAGCATGTTCATTAAGATTCTGGTCAGAGTATAGAAACAAAGCATGTTCATTAAGATTCCGGTGAGAGAATAGAAACAAAGCATGTTCATTAAGATTCCGGTGAGAGTATGGAAACAAAGCATGTTCATTAGGATTCTGGTGAGAGTATGGAAACAAAGCATGTTCATTAAGATTCCGGTGAGAGTATAGAAACAAAGCATGTTCATTAAGATTCCGGTGAGAGTATAGAAACAAAGCATGTTCATTAAGATTCTGGTGAGAGTATAGATACAAAGCATGTTCATTAAGATTCTGGTGCAGAAACCGAAGATTTCCTGAAATGTGTTTTATTGGTTGGTGATTATTGGTGTTTTTTAAAATGAAAACGTCACATGGAGAAGCACATCTCTCACTAAACTACAAATACATCAATCCATTAAAGTTAGACTCTCTCATTTTCAACAAAACACACGTGGAATGGGCCCGGCATGCCCAAGCGTTATTTGTTATTTGTTATTTTGAATTAAGCACAAAGCTACACAATGGGCTATCTGTGCTCTGCCCACCACGGGTATCGAAACCCGGATTTTAGCGTGTAAGTCCGCAGACATACCGCTGAGCCACTGGGGGGCATGCCCAAGCGACTCGTAATCTAAGGGTCGCGGGTTCGCATCCCCTTCGCGCCAAACATGCTCGCCCTTTCAGCCGTGGGGGCGTTATAACGTTAGGTCAATTCCACTATTCGTTGGTAAAAGAGTAGCCCAAGAGTTGGCGATGGATGGTGATGATTAGCTGCCTTCCTTCTAGTCTTACACTGCTAAATTTGGGACGGCTAGCACAACTAGCCCTCGAGTAGCTTTGTGCGAATTTCAAAAAGAAACAAACAAATAAACACACGTAGAAACAATAGCTCCTGCCAAAGTTGTATTTTTTTTATAATGAAGCTTAAATCTTGGCAGACTCAAATGAAAAAGAAATATGAAAAATAAACGCTTTGGTTGCTGTTTCAAGTCTCCAACATAAACATTTACTGTTTTTCGCTTTTCTTGACTTTCTAGTTTTGTTCAGCTTTTAAGTTGAATACCTACTTGTATTTAACACACTGTAAGTTTTCTTTCTTTCTCTCTTAGAAGAAGGCTTTCATGCTAAAAACCAGTCTAGCTGATTAATTAACATAATGTAAAGTGCCGAAAGTTTACTAAAACTATACCATTGTAGAGGGTACTACTAAATACAGGGTGGTCGC
Source organism: Carcinoscorpius rotundicauda (assembly GCA_011833715.1). NCBI lineage: Eukaryota > Metazoa > Arthropoda > Merostomata > Xiphosura > Limulidae > Carcinoscorpius > Carcinoscorpius rotundicauda. The sequence goes on from CM022397.1 coordinate 86,779,983, forward strand.
TAGAAAAGCGGAAAATTTGAGGGTCAGATGAGATCATGAATAAAATGCGTGCTTACTCATTTCTATTTTGATTTCTTTACATCATGAATAAAATTCATGATTTTAATAATTTTGAGCATCTATGAGTGTAATATAACATATGCCTTTAAAAAACTTTGTAAAAGTTATTCTTTGTAAAAATAAATAGCTGTTTGACAAATTTTCCGCTTTTCTAGCGACCACCCTGTATTATCGAACTTTGAAACATTACCAAATACACTAACAATTACAATTTAACTGAAGAGCTCACGAGACATCGGAGTCGATGTAGTTGAGGATGTTTTTAAAACACAGGTAAAGACGTTCTAACATTAATATTACAGTTTGAAATGTGTTGCCAAAGTATGTCACTGGTTTGTTTGTTTGTTTTGGAATTTCGCACAAAGCTACTCGAGGGCTATCTGTGCTAGCCGTCCCTAATTTAGCAGTGTGAGACTAGAGAGAAGGCAGCTAGTCATCACCACCCACCGCCAACTCTTGGGCTACTCTTTTACCAACGAATAGTGGGATTGACCGTCACATTATACAACCCCACGGCTGGGAGGGCGAGCGTGTTTAGTGCGACGCGGGCGCGAACCTGCGACCCTCGGATTACGAGTGCACGCCTTAACGCGCTCGGCCATGCCAGGCCTTATATGTCACTGGAATTAATCTTAGTTATAAAATTTACTGGATAATGCTAAAACACTTTAAAAACTTGATACGGCTTTCCAACTTAAAGAAGAGTGATAAAATACCAGTGTAATTGTTGTAACTTACCAACTCGAAGGATATTATTACCAAAGGTACTGTTGTCAGCTAGGGTCGAGCAATTCCACCGCCGATGACGGAATTGCCACTGACACTCCTTGATACCCATCTTGGCCCCCTTCGCGATATATTGAATGTGGTCATAATACAGAAGGCAGAGCTTGAACTGACCTCTGGACAATCCAGTCAACTGAGTACATAAAGGTTGGGTTCCAATTAAATAAGCTTGAGGGTTGTTAATAATGTTCAACCCCTGAAACCCTATGGACCTAAATAATAAAATACAGAAGTAATAAATATGGAAATAGCTTAGAATTAAAACATTAGTAAAAACATAGTAATAAATATCCAAGTAAAAACAACAACTGGATAAAAAAAAACAGCAGCAGAGGGTTTATTGCAAAAAAAAATTATAATAAAATTTTAAAGACTTTCAAATGAAGAAACTATTATGTAATCTGAATGATAAGCTACAAATGATGACACAAAAACACGTGATTAAAGATGACCAATCTAATAAAAGAGAAAGTGTGGTCTAGCACTGAACTATGGATCTGAAAATTAAAGTTCGAACTTGTGATATGTTGATGCACACGCTCAAAACAATCAGATGTGAGCTTATTAAATACTTAAGTGACAGTTAATACCAGGGTTAAGAGTATTCATACAGGCGGCGGGTCCAGTTTACTAGTTGCCTTCTCTTTGGCCAGCATTTTAAAGTTAAAGTCGGTAATACCTTATCCTTAAGACCCGTCACCTGACCGTTTAGTTCATGAGTCACATAAGATGTCGTTATTCGAAAATGTCACAGTTCTAAACGTCGTCAACATTTAATAACGTGCAAAACAAAGTAAAAATCACGTTTTTTTAAACAAAGAAAATACGTTCCATCAAAAGACTTGTACAGAAAAACTACCACACGTTCGTGTCTTCTTCAGCAGTTTGTTATTTTCTGACGATTGAGGAGAGCACGTGAATATGACGAAACTAGTATCTTTAGAGAATAGGATTCTTCTTCTTGGTGTTAAACACAGCATTGTGTTTGTTTTGACTAATATAACACATTTCACCTGGAAACATATACAGCATTTCCGAAGTAACTAGAATAGTTTCAGATACTTGACTGGTTATGAAGAAGGTCAAGTTAATGCTGTTGTTAATCCAAACGTGTTTAGAAGTAAAAAAACACCACGTGGAACACATTCTGTGAAATTCGTTGACGAGTCTGTGATTCCAGACATTTCGAACACTTCGTATACTACAATTTAGGGTATTCGCTAGAAATATTACAACTAAAACGCGTTCACGAAAAAACAAACACTAGATAATTAGACTATTTAAATCTGTCATGAATAATACTTTGCAAATACTTGAACGTGAAGATGGACACGTAAACAGCCATCACATGCGCATACGCATGCTCAAAACATGTTAATCACGTAATATGTTATCAAAATATGTTGTTTAAAAGAGCATTATTATACTTAAAACTATTAAGGGTCTTTTACAATTCCTTAAGCATGCTCTTAAGACAGATCTAAATTTTAATGCAAGGTTTTTAATCCTAGTCTTAAAATTAATATTTCAAACACGTTTAATTTTAATGTCATAAATATATCTAATACAATCGAAAAATCTCTTATGTCAAGTTAAAATAGTTTACTTAAAATACGAGTTTATTTTTTCTTCAGTGTTAACACAAAATAGTTTTAATATAATTCTTAAAATTCTTCAGAACCAAAAGTCAAATTGTTCCTAAACGTATGGGATTCATAGTGTCCTATCAGTAGCTACAACTCACATAGGATAATCGAAATCGTCCCCTGCAATGCCTGATCGGTGTAAAAAATTCTCTAGTGGTTGATGTTCTCGATTGGCAATCTGTAGGTTACGTGTTCGAATCCCATCACTGAAAATGCTTGCTCTTTCAGCTGTGAGATCATTATAGTGTGACAATAGATGCAACTATTTGATTAGATAAGACCAAGAGTTGACGATGGATGGTGTCGACCTCCTAATTTACTTTTCCCTCTAGTCAAATGCATATTCTATTTGTACTTATACTTTGTTTTGCAGAAAACTTTGCTATTAACAATTCAAGATACACATGTTACTGAAATATAGATCAAGAAAATGCGACATTACAAGAAACTTTAGAGTTAACTGGTAGGATTACATTAAGAAGAGAGTGGTCAAACGCTTCTGTCCAAAAACGTCACTTTGGAGAAATATTTGTTTTTCTTCTAATTTTAACATTGTTTGGAAATTGTAACAGATGTTGTGAATTTATTTCACTTTTGAAGAAATATTTGACACTAAAATAAAAATGTATTATGAGCAAATGAAAGGATAATTTGATAGTGATTAATTACCGTTGGGTTTATTATGACTAAAGCAGCTGTTGTATAGTGATGTTAGTGTTAACTTAAGGTGTTCAGTTAGTCTCACAAGCTAGTTTCATTGTAGTCAGAACACCTCACTAGTTCTATATACATTATAAACTCTTAGTTCTGAAAATCAGCTTTAAGTAATAAAAAATTATTTCGCATAATAATAACATTTGCTTGATAACCCTAACAGTTATTTTAAAACAATAAATCCCTTATTAGAAATAATAATAATTATTCGTTGGTTTATTTGTTTTCAAGGAAAGCTGCTCAAGGAATATCTACTCTCACAGTCTCCAGTTAATAAGTCATAGATTAGTGTTAGAGCTTTCAGCCAAATCTTGCAATACTCTTTAACAATAAAAAGCGGAATTTACAACACATTCAGACGTCTTTATGGCTAACAAAATGAGAATTTTCGGTGATGGGATTCAAGCCCACGAACCGTAGATTTCGAGCCGAATCCCTTAGTAACAAGCAGTGCCAGGCCCCTCACAAATAAAAACATATTTTAAAATATACAGCTTTATCTAAATAATACGTGTTTGTTTCTAAAATTAACCGTTTTTTAAGAACAAAAATTATTTTTAAAGTGTATGTTTTAAAATAAAAATAATCTAGTGTTTTTGGGCTATCTATATGTCAGTCTTTTACAACTAGTTTACTGCAGTTTCTTTTTTTATTTGACAGATCTATGATAGATAAGAGAATAATTGTAATTTTAACGGACTATATCGTAATAAATTGTTTGCTCTTCAGTTATTTGAGGAAAATCTGTTTTCATCAGAGAGTTAACAGAATTATTTTCCACAAGACGTCCTGAATGCGTTTAGTTGATTTTCTACAAACTATATTACATTGATAGGAGTAACTACTGTGCTATAAAATACCACTTAAAGCAGTGGTAAGAACAGTTTGAAAACAGGCTAGATGACAAGAAAGGTATTTTGTTTTTAATATTTTATTACTATCAATATACTTTTGTGGTCATGTATGCTATAAATATAACGATGATTCAAGCTCCAATACGTGCAGTTAACAATTATAGACATCAAACTATATTTAAAAATAAAATTAATAAAAACCACTTACATCCAATTTCCTAAACCAGAGGTCACTGCTGCTGCAATTATCAATAGAAGAACTGCTACATCCACTCTCAAAGAAACAGGCTTCATTTTTATTATTGCGCAAAACATATACAACAGAATAACTCAAAAACTGAACACCTTTCAAGACGTGTTGAACACTTCTTACTATATAGTATTAAACATGGACTGATTGGATTTTTTTTATTTTTGTAGAGACGAAGTTGTTTCTTCGTAGGTGTGATCTCAGCAAGATTTTCAGTAGTCTAAAAACGTTTCAAATCGTAAGAAAAGCACATCCGAAAATTAGTTTTATATTAAAAACCGACTCACGCTTTATGTATCTTTTGGTATCTAACTTGTGTAATTTCCTAGAATTAACGTTTTCGACAGAGAAAGCCAAAAGTAAATGATCTCAGACAATTTATGGAACAATCGGAGAAGTCTTCATCTCAGGAATTTCAGATCTCTAACTGTTTAAAACGCTCCACACGTTTTTAAACCGCACTGCATAGGCTTGTTTTACTGTATACTTTCACGTATAAAAAAACTATCGTGATTGTACCAAGTTTTATATGGAATATTTTACACAAAGTTACGAGTTGGTCTCCACTCTTTATTCTAGGTATTTTGTCTTGCTATAGGTTCAATAACTCTTTACCAGAAGATGCAATTGACATAGCTTTAAGGCTTTGAAATGCTCCGTTACAAAACGCTCACTTGTTCCTACAATACTTTCATTATCCATTTCGCCAGGAATAATTCACAAGTAAAACAAATAAATAAAATAAAGTTTGACGTCACACAATGGTTTTCGTAATCCCGAATGTAAAGTGGTCCCTACAACATAGTGTTCGTGCTTAGCAAGTTACGGAAGGTCCAGAAGCTAACTGAACTCGTGATTCACTTGCAACCGATTTAACGAGTGTCGTGCATTCCGAAATGAGAGGGTCCATTCAAGCAAACACTTGATAACAGAAATGGTTTACGAAAAAACGTTACCAGTGATTTTGAGTCAACGACGATGAGATCTGTTTTGTTTTGCCTGCAAAGAAGAATACAACGTTTAATTATTTAACAGTTTAACAACGTTACATTGTGATACAACGTTTAATTAACAGTTTAACAACATCCCACTGTGATACAACGTTTAATTATTTAACATTTTAACAACGTCTCACTGCAATACAACGTTTAATCGTTTAAAAGCTTAACAATGTCCCACTATGATACAACGTTTAACCATTTAAAAGTTTAATAATTTCCTAATAAAGTCTCACTGTGATACATAGTTTAATCATTTAACAGTTTAACAGCGTTTAATCATTTAACAGTTTAACAATGTTCCACTGTGATTTATAGTTCAATTGTTTAACATTTTAACAACGTCCTTCTGTGATACAACGTTTAATTATTTAACAGTTTAAAAATGTCTTACTGTGCGAGATCACAATTAAAGGCTTACCAAATTAAGAATAAATGATTCGTTTATTATTTGTCACACCAACAGATTCCTACTGCAAAGACACAGCCAGTATTTTATCATACCTCCAGCACGTCATTGTGCTGTTCTAACAATTCCATGTGAGAAGTAATAGTATTAATGTCACTTCTTTATTCCACTATAAGTTGTTGTTGTTTTAAATATATTGAATAAATTGGTTGGTTTAACAATACATATACTATGTATTATAAACCAGTTAATTTAACATTACTTACATTATTTATACCGGTGTCTATGGACATCGATTGAAGGAAGAAGTTGGTTTAACATTTACTTATTTGTATTTTATAATATTTTTCGTGGATATGATTCGAACAAACAGTTGGTGTAACATTTTTATAGATATTATAGATAATGTAAAATTTATACCTGTTTCTGTTTGTTTACTAGTACAGCGGTAAGTCTAGAGATTTATAACGCTAAAATTAGGGATTCGATTACCTTCGGTGGGTTCAGCAGATAGCCTGATGTGGCTTTGTTCTAAGAAAAACACACGCACAATACCATTACATATATCTGTTTGTTTTTTAAAGTTTCTGTAAACATGAGTTGAGGAAACCGGTTGCTTATATATTTCACTACAAATTCTTACAGCTAGATTAGAATTAAGGAAACATGACACAAAGTTGACGGAAAACCTCACGTATTCGAAATGTGCAAGACAAGAGAAATTGTTTCTTCTTATTCACATATTCCTGGTGTGAATGTCACAAAAAATAGTGTCTTCATATACCCCTGATGTGAAAACTACAATGGAAACTATCTTTATGTATCCCTAACGTGAATATAAAAAGAACAGTGTCTTTATTTGTTGTTAATACAATATTGAAAGACTGCATCTAAAGCCTCCCAGTGGCACAGCGGTATGCTTGCGGACGCACAACGCTTAAAATCGGGTTTTGATACCCGCGGTAGGCAGAGCACAGATAGCCCATTGTGTAGCTTTGTGCTTAATTCCAAACAACAACAACTGTATCTAAATTGAAGCGGGTGAAAGAAGGCTAAATATACTAGTAAAAATATAAGAGCAAATATCATGTCCGAAGAATACAATTTGTGATAGAAAACGACAACTTATCATATCATGAGCCAAAAAAACTTTTTAAAGTCAGGTTATAGTTTTCACTTTAAGCTGAACAGACTTACTTTCAACTTCTTTGGCTACTACTACAACTTGTCAGTCTGCACTACAGTTGTATAACTGTTTATCAGACAAAAGACAGGACAATCTTCATAAGGCAATGTCGGAAGCTCAGTTGAACAGAGTGAATACGACCATTGTTATATCGTACAATTAACTATTATATTAGATCACATTATTTACCAGATACATAACAAGCTATAAACTGCATCTTGCCCTGGTCACCCACTATACGACGATCTGTTAAACGCAGCTTTGAGACCAGCTATCCGACTGATCGAACTATCCTACAACTTGCATTCTACATGCGCAATTATAGTAGTACTACCGGAATGAATGTGTACATATTTATACACACGCACTAATTATATACGTGAAGACACACTCTCATGCGTATAGTTGAAAGCTGGCTTGGAACATTCATCGTATCTAACAACCAATAGGGAGTGAATCCAAAAAACAATACTGATACGTTGATTGGCTAGTTGTGTATTTCCACTGGTAGGTTGGATGTGTACGTGTATAGTAAATTGTTGAATGGGAAGAAGCGAGTCAAGATCAAAGAAAATTTTGAACCAATCAAAACGGCATATCGAACAAAATATGCTAGCTAGATTGAAAATGATTTCTGATAAAATAAGGCATTCAAAGCTGCCTTTTTTTAATTTGTTTATTACGCTATCTTGGCAATAATTAGTCAACAGCTGAAGGATTACTAAAGTGTGATGAATTTGTCATAATTGTGAAGATAAAGTACGCTTTTAGTGAAAAAACCTAGTTCACTAAAATACGTTAAAAAACTTGACGATAACGACTTGCATTTTCACCCTTAATAACGAGACGAGCCGTTTCCTGTTCAGGCTTGTTTGAAATAGTTTAATATATAAAGACTTTGATCTGAAAAGTTTTCTTGTTCGAATAAGATCTCATTGCTTTAAAATACTCACTGGACGAAAGACCTTGTTTCTTTTGCTGTAGTTGTGTGTATTTTTATCAGTATTCCAAAATTTTTAATTTTAGAAACTATAGAAATAGCCTCGTTCACATCTAAGACAGTGAAGCAGAGTGTGAGAGAAAAAAAAAAGATATTGCAAATCCTTCATAATATTGTTTACTGGCCCTCTACACACCAGATACACTAGTAGCTCAAAGAAGGGCCTGACATGGCCTATCGCGTTAAGGCGTGCGCTTTGTGATCTAAGGGTCGCGGGTTCGCGCCCAAGTCATGCCAAACATGCTCGCACTCCCAGCCGTGGGGGCGTATAATGTGATGGTCAATCCCACTATTCGTTGGTAAAAGAGTAGCCCAAGAGTTGGCGGTGGGTGGTGATGACTAGTTGCCTTCCCTCTAGTCTTATACTGCTAAATTAGGGACGGCTAGCACAGATAGCCCTCGAGTAGCTTTGTGTAAAATTTCAAAACAAACAAACAAAATCAGAGAAAGAAAGAAATTATTATTCGTATTGTTGACATAAGAATTGATATTAAAATCATAACCAATAATTCAGTGTTTTGTTTAGAGCTAAGGATAAAATTTCTACACCAAGACGAATTATATACTGTCCATATATGTGTATGCATTCGTATCTTCAATGTCAACGATGTTATATTCATGGTTAACTTTGCTGTGCTGTGTTACGTAGTGTCAACATTAGGCTTTTTATAAGCCTAAGTAACTGCTTTAATGGACAAAGAAAATCACCAAAAAAAGGAATGTATGGAATATTTACTTACGAATATAGAACGGATTTAATTTTTTTATATACGTTAAATTAAACCTTTGTATTAACAATTAAAAAAGGTTGTTTGCTTCTTGTTTCGATATGGTAAAAGAACTATTTCCATTGTACGGCAGTAATTTTAAACACACTGAAAACACGTGTTTCTAATCAAAACAAAGATAGAATTTACAGTTTTATGAATTATAACTTTACAGGAAAACTTTTACGAAAATTTAGTAAACTATGAAACCAGTATTTACCTCCACCGTATAGATAAACATTTTAAATTGTTTCTTTAAAAATCATAAAACAATGAAATCTTTCCAATTTTTAGAGGTGAAAATAATATAAATATTACGTATAAAAATAATGTATTTTATTTGTAAAGGTTACATAATAACTAGCAGGTTTAATTTAAGGTTAAATATTTTTTTCAAACAATTTATTCAGGTTATGGCTTAATTTCAAATAGTTTCTTCGCGTTATGTTTTTACGTAATACAATAAATCAAGTTGTACGTCGATTCGCTACATCAGAATGTGATACAGTAAAAAAATACCACTTCCTTAGGGTTGAAATGTGAATCTGTGTTCTTTACTTTATACGCTTGAGATGAAGAACAATTATAAGTTATTACTTTGTATTCAGCAAGTAACAACAATTAACTTTGGTATTCTCCAAATCTCCTGATGATTAGAGGGGAAATGCAGAGCCCTCTGAACATCATGTAGGCCCACCAAACAATTCAGACATACTTTAGTGCTCATGGAAATTTTGATTGGCTGAGTCCTTCAAATGTTAATGCATATTAAGTTGTGCATCAAACGTTATTTAAAGGCGATGTCATGACATAAAATACTGTTTAGTGTAGAAATTATTAATTCATTGATTTTGTGAATGAATATTTATAACCGTTTAGTTTTGTTTATGACAAAAGAGTTAGAAGCAATTATTGTAAAGTAAACGTGATGGCAAATTTAGTTACGTAACTCAGTGACTCGTACGTTGTGTTTATAGCTAGCTCATCGATGTAGAAGGATGTGTGGAATTTATTGATGTCGAGTACATATAAAATAACGAGCAGATGATTTATTAATAAACATATAAATAGTATGAGATGAACGGAAAACGACAAACAAAGCAGACGAGAAACAATGTTACATAAAAGAAATGCTCAGACAAGAGAAAGAAGACCTAACGATAAATATAGGCCTAACGGTTTGTATATATTATATTGAATTAACAATATTAAAAGAGATGAGAAAAGTTTCTTTCGTCGAAGAAAGTTCTACTACTAAAAAAGTAAGTTTTCCTTACAGGCAGCTAGCTGTTCATCAAAACAGATGTTATGACAAAACAATATTGTTCTACTCTGGAGTATGTAAGAATGTGGTTGGTCTGGTCCATACCTTTCATAGTGATTGTTCGATGAAGTGAAACATAAGCATAATGATTGTCAGGTTATTGAATATATTCATAAAGAGAAACTTTATACCACTTAGAAACTTCCCAAGAACTAGTTATTCCAGAAAACAGGGGTAAATGGTTAATTTTTTTCATGATGTTAGTCAAGTGGAGGAAATCACAGAGGAAATAAATAGCCTTTGGTCATCTCTATAGAGCTATTACATTCCTACTGCGTATCTATACTGGTTTTGTTTTTGTTTGTTTTGGAATTTCGCACAAAGCTACTCGAGGGCTATCTGTGCTAGCCGTCCCTAATTTAGCAGTGTAAGACTAGAGGGAAGGCAACTAGTCATCACCACCCACCGCCAACTCTTGGGCTACTCTTTTACAAACGAATAGTGGGATTGACCGTCACATTATACACCCCCACGGCTGGGAGGGCGAGCATGTTTAGCGCAACGCGGGCGCGAACCCGCGACCCTCGGATTACGAGTGCACGCCTTAACGCGCTCGGCCATATCTATACTGGTACTGGTTTAATTTTGATTTACTTTATGTCCTCATTATTAAATCTATTTACTTAATAGACATTTTTCTTTTCCTTAAATTTTGTCTTTTTCTAGTTCATTTTATGTTGTATTCAAGTTAGCTTTCTTTTTTTTTAGTTTAATTTGGTTAGTAAAGTTTTGAGTTCAAACTTTAATTGTTTAAGATACCTTGATTTTGATTTTGAATTTACATGAATTCATAGTTTGTATTTATGAAGCACTATTATTTTACCTTGTAATTGTTCAGTGTAACTATCAGTACTGTATTCAGTAAAACTTTACTGAGTTTAATTTTCCATTTAATTCTACATTTATTTCACTCAGTTTTTTTATATTTTCAATTTATTTTGTATATTATTTCTTTAGTACATCTGAGTTTGATAGCTTCATGATCTATTATCCATTCAATTTGTAATGTGAATTATTATTGACGAAGGAAAGGTTCAACTGTAAGGTACTTTATTATGTCCATGATTTGGTGAAGAGTGTGGTATTTTAATTAAAACATTTCTTTCCTCATTGAATAAGAATGTTGTTTTTCCTCCTCATATTTCAGCAGCTGGGAAATATTTTATTTTGAGTACTAGAATTCATCTTTGTGCGAAATTTGGGGCTTTTATGAAGAACAAATAAAACTTTCGTTAACGTCAATTTCGCTCTTCGTTTCGTCCTAATTCGTTTTATTTTTATTTGTGCGTTTCTTTCAAAAGCCTTTAGTTCTGTACTTTATATCGTTTAGACAAGTGCGTCTCAGTACACGTTCTAGATTTATGTGTCATAATTGTTCGTTTAACTTGTTTTACGTTCTTACCTAGGACTAAAGATTAACATATCAAATAAAGCTTGATTATACATAAATTAAAGCTTGAATTCAACCAGTTTGATACCACGTATAAAGTAATCTTGGTGTAATAATTACTAGTGTACAATGACGGTTCTTTAAATAATTTTCTCACAATAAAAAATCAATGGTATCAACAAATAAGCTTTTAAAATAGTATGGACACCATCAGGTCATGCTCACATTACGGATAGCTTTGGTCATTTTGTATATATGTATGTAGAACCTGAATATTTGAAACGGAACGAATAATGCTTTAATATTATACTGAATAAAGTTTCAATAAAACAATAGTATGTTCTAAGCAACTAGCCAAGTTATATGTTATATACACAAAGTACAAATTAATCTTACAAAATGGAATACTATAGTCAGTTATGTACTTCCATCAGTTCGTTAATTATTTGTTCTCCCCTTCGCACTTCCCTTACATACATAGACAGAGAAATGAATTGTAAAAGTGAATTCTGAATTTTAAATAAAATGATATATTTAATTTTATATATCAAACACTAAATAAAACAGATGAAAAGATAAAGGTAGGTAGAAAAATAAATTCCGCACAATTCTGTGGTTTTTGTCTAAAGAAGCAAAGTTTAGAACAACAAGACAGCATGTAGAGGTTTATAAAATGTGTCTTTGAAGGACAAAACGAAAGGTCACGGAGTCGTGGTTATATCATCATTAAGCGATCCTTTTCTTTAATTTGTTTTAGCTCTGAAAACCTGTATTCACACTTAACTATATTTACAGCTACAATGATTTCAATTTGCAGAACTTTAATTAGAGAAAAAAGTGTGCTCTGAAAAGGTTCTACTACAACAAACGTCATTAAGGTTTTCTATGGTTTTACTTCGCAGAAATTCTGATCCCAAAAGAACCTCAGCCGTAACAGTATCGATGAAAACAAGTTCTTTGTCTACAAGTAGTTCCTTCACCACTGATTGATAGGAATACATTTAACGCAGCATAACTAAACGTCACTTTGAAATGTCTATTATAATTGGTTGCTGGTAAATTCCTGATGTCCTAACAATGCAATGAGAAAGTGTTTTAGCTGCTTAGGAGGTTGGTTCTGTCATCTCGATTGAATCTCCACCTCATTTTTATGATGCTGTGAAATATTTACATCATATGCAAAGATCTTGTGCTAGTACTTATCTGCTAAAAAGTTTCCGGTGTTTGAATTATGGGAGATATAAGATCACTACCTTTGTCAAGGTCAGTCTCAGTGCTTTGTAGGATATATGAGAGCCTCTGGTACACGAAATGACTCTACAAAGAGAGTTGTAGACAAAACCAGTTAGAAATACTTGATATGCAGAAAAAATAAAAATTTCTCCAAACACTTTGGCTCAATGAACAACATTCTCACTTTCGTTACAGGTTGCCAAAATTGAAACAAAAGTACAGTTATTGAATAAGCAGCATTGTTTTGGACATACTCTCCTGAGAGCTGTTGTTGTTTATGATTGAAGCTTTTGTCCTCTCCTTAGAAGTGAGTATGATGGTACAGCTAGCTCGTATACATGCAAAGAAATCCCATGCCAAGTGGGAATAAGATTTGATGCAGTCAACTAGTGCCAAATTAAGACAGCGAGCATAACAGTGGATGTACACTATCTGTTGCTCAAATTCGTGGACACTTGAAAACAATCATTTATGACTAAAGCACTATGAAAATATTGATATACTATCTTCTTTTGGTCTAACTGGTGCTTTTTAAGGATCTTAAAATATGATATCAGACTGTTGACAATACAACCGGGAACTTCTTGTCAGTAATAATAATACCAATGTTAACAATTCCGCACTTGAAAACAATAGCTCAATGTTTCAAATTTCTACAGTTTTTGCTTTTATCAATTACCATTGTGAAAAATCCAGTTTTATGTTGACTGCCTTTCGACCCATTTTCCCATGACCCACAGAGGTTAGTTTCGGATATCATGTGATCTGTGTATATCAGCCTCTTTCTTAAAATAGTTTTACTATATATAATGATAAACTGTAGAACATCCTAGAAGGTATATAATGTACAGTCAAATTATTTTAATGTAAACCAATCTCCTGTTGGATGCGCAAAAGACAATACATATTTGCACATGTAAAAGAGTTTCACTCGTGTTGACATCTTAAGGTGTGACTGAATAATTCAATTCGAGAACCAGTCAAGGTACAGGAGTAACTTGGTGACATCCACGTGTCTGCTTTTCGTGGCTTCATTCCTACACCGACTGCCTTCCAAGATTAGAGGGCTCAGTCTCTCTTGTGATGCAACAGTACCTGCATGTAATGGATGACTTCAACACAAGAGAATATTCTCATGTAGCAGACATTATTTACTTGTGCACTCTTGCTGAGACCAACCTATTAGATGAGCTGTTCAAACTTTGCTTTCGGACATATGCTCTCCAAAGCAATAGTAACTTTTCTGTGAGTCACATACTTATGATCTTGTTTAAACTATTCTGATTTACAAGTGAATACTTACAGTCACAAAAGTAATTATAAATGAATGCTTTTTAATCCATTGTATGCAAAAAAATAAGGCTACAAGAGAAAGAGAAAATGAAATCCTTCTCTTTCGAGTACCTTAATTATACCACTCAAATATGAATAACTACTTTTTACTTTCTAATATTCAATAAAAAAAATCACGGCAGGTTGAACTAGAGTTTGACGAGTGTCGGCTTTAACATATTATGTTACACTAGTGTTTGTACAACAACTGAACTCTACTCCAAGGTAGGCATGTCAGACACTACAATATGCGTATTAGACTCTTCTTGGGACGTGTTTGTACTCGTTTATTAAAGACGTGCTGCCTTAGCCATCATCTTATAGGCCTTGTGGGTCCTAAATCACAACAACAGGCCATGAGGACACAAGAGCAGGCGCAGTACTTGAGTCAACATTACAAATGGTAGGTCGCACTTACGCCTGCTTAACCACTTTGTTTCCTTCATCTGTTATTCCTAGCTTGGTAGAAGTCTAATAGGTTTCGAGAAAGCTTGGGTGGCAGAGAGTAAACTGATAGTCAAGCGACATGTAAACTGTTTTCTCTAGTGACGAAGCTCAACAACTGGTTATCTGAATCATTCTTTACAACTGAACTACTAACTCATCTGGTTGCGAAGTAACAAAGTCTATGAACGAAGTGTATTATTTTCCAAATAAGTTAAAAGGAAAGGGAAAGTTCTCGGAACTAGAATATATGGTAGCATAACATCATCAAGTAAACCAATTACTTGTAATCACCAAGTTATCAAAGAAAGTAAATGAATTATTAAAGTTCCGAGCCAAATTATAAAATTATGTATCCAGGTAATAATTAATGGCTCTATATGCAAAACGTAAAAAGGGTTAAGTCAGCAATTTATTGCTTTTTTTTCCCTTGTCCTCCAGCAGTTAGACGGTAAATCTGATGGCTTATAACTTAAAAACTGGGTTTCTATACCAGGGGTGGACACAGTACGGATGGCCTGCTGTGTAGCTTTGTGCTTAACAATAAAACCAACAAACAAATATTTTCCCTCTTCCCTGCAACAAACTAGATTAATTGCGCTTGAGTCCCTTTGTAGATCGAAAATGTATCATTACACACTTAAACATTGGATGGACACATGCCTGGCAATTTCCGACCTTGCCTACGCAATAGCAACAAATCGAACTGCGAATTTTAGCATTGTAAACCAGAATAGTCATAAAATTTTTTAGTAAAATTTCACGTGCTTTTTACGTGTTCTGTGATTTCCTTTAGTGGTTTAAGTTATTTCTTTTATTTTGTCTTTTCGCACTTGATCTCATATCAACAATTTTATCATCTTAAAGTGCGTAAGGTAATTTTTATCTCTTAAAGATGGCGATAACTACCTGTAAACCAATAAAGAATTTTTTTCCATCTTTTGCAACGTTGCTACTGGTTTCAAGTTGCTTCTTGAAAGTTTTACATTCTGTAATTACTCTTGAATGAAAGTACGAACAGATGACGTATTACAGATTACTGATGAGAAGTAGAATTTCCCGAAATCAGTTGCAGCCAGTGAAAATGATAGATTTGTATTTACAAGACGGTTGGTATGCGTATTATAGTGACTATAGTGTATTCTCAAGACGGTTGATATGAGTGTTACAGTGTTTGTTCGTTTTTCTTTAATTCGTGCAAAGCTACTAGAGGGCTATCTGTGCTAGCCGTCCCTAATTTAGCAGTGTAAGGCTGGAGGGAAGGCAACTAGTCATCACCATCCACCGCCGACTCTTGGGCTACTCTTTTACCAACGAATTGTAGGATTGACCGTAACATTTTAACACCTTCACGGTTGGAAGGGCGAGCATGTTTGGTGCGACCGGGATTCAAACCCGCGACCCTCGAATTACTAGTCGAACTCCTTAACACATTAAGCCATGCCGGGCCAGGTATTATAGTGACTAAAGTAAAGCAGAGAAGAACATTTCGATCTTCCTAGATCATATTCAGGTTAACAAAGACAGTTTACATATTACTATTCCGTCTTAATGACGGAATGGTAAATAGGTACAAAATTGTAGAGGGCGTTGTATTTAAATGTTAAGTAATTAACTGGTAAAGGTGTAAAGACGTTCGTTTATATTGGTTTAATTTTCGTTCGAGTCATTGTATTTGTAGGGCTTCTTTAATTTTGTGTTTGCTTATTTATTTCTCTACTTATTATCTGGGTGTTTTCTATGTTTCGCTTATTTGATTTGCAGTATTCAGAAACGTGTAAAGATGGTTTGTGTGTGTGTGTGTGTGTTTTCTGAATCTGGTTTCCATTTTCTGCTTGTTTCTCCAATATTGAAGTCGTGGCAGTTTTTTCAAACACTGTAGCAATGAAGAATAGATATGTGTACATAACAAACATATTTGAGGCGTTAAACGTAGTAAAAAATTGTTTTGTTAAATATATATATATATATATGATCAAAGCGCCATAGGTACCATTATATATGTTCAATTTAATCGCAAGTAAATTAAACAAATAAACTTAAAGGTAAACATTTCAATAAAGATAATAAAGTTGGAATTTATTGTTGTTTTTAGAATACAGCCGTCATCAAAACTCGTAGACCAAGAGTTGATTCAGTATGATACTCTTGTAGTTGTTGTTGTTTCGAATTAAGCACAAAGCTACACAATGGGCTATCTGTGCTCTGCCCACCACGGGTATCGAAACCCGGATTTTAGTGTGTAAGTCCGCAGGCATACCGCTGAGCCACTGGGGGGCGATACTCTTGTATTATATCGAATATAAAGTTAGGAACCATCACTTAGAGAAACGGATTTGAAAGGTTGGCATAAACTGACGTACTGTTAATTGAAGCCTTGAGACGGGCTTTCATAGAAAGATTTCCTTTTTAATCACTTGATAACAACAACAGAAGAGGGCGTTTTTTTCCCCTTTGGCGGTATTCGCGTATCTTGACCTTTTAAAAAAAATACTTTGAGATGCCGACAACTAAGTAAGGCTTTATTAAGCTTTCATTTATGGATAGGAATCGATTTTAAATTTTACAATACTCGCTACAAGCCTTATGTGTTTCTATATTTAAGTATTAATTTACAAAACAATAAAAACAACCGTTCATGAGATTTTTCATATGTGATATTAATTAGTGCTGTACGTTTAATTACAACTTCTGTTATATTGTATTTACAAACAAGACGATATTAAATCAGTGCTAATTAAATACATTTATTTCTAGCACTTAACGTAGTCATTTGCAGCAATTAAAATTCCACTATCGACATAAAAAGGCACGACATATGTTACGAATGGTACCACGCAGACAGTCAGTGTCATTCTAATGATGGCTGACTGGTGCTGTATTGTATTACCCTGATTACTAGCTAATGTGGTACGAACTGTTTTATCCTAATGATAACTGTCTGGTGTTACACTGTAGTCCCCTGATGGTTACTGGCTGGTGCTGCACTGTATTATCCTCATGATGCTACATTCTAGTATATTGACGATAACTAACCGGTGCCGTTGGAAACATGTTTTTACAATGTGTTTTAAATAGTTATGCGTATTTAAAATTATGCGTTCTACGTGGAGTTTAATAAAATTTGGTATAAAGATTTATTTCACCGATGCACGTTTTTCCTTCAACATGTTACATAGGGTAAACTAAGCCTTTCATAGTCCATTATTTAAGTTATTGAGAATCCTTTTCAATCTATTAATATAAAACGAATTCATTTGTAACGCATTACTTTAGACAATATAAGTTTTTTTGTTTTATTCTCCTTTAACAAGTTACATAGAATATGTTTCCAATAAGTTATGTGGGACAGTATAGGCCTTTCTAATAGGTTATATAGAATAACATGGGCTCAATTGAATGTCGAATGCTTGGAAGACTTGTAAACGTTTGATTTCGTTAAGGTATTCCGCGATATATATGTGTATTTCTTCTTTTCACTTTTTAAATATTCTTTTGGTTAAAGCAAGAGTTTTTATCTGAAAATGTTAGAAAAGTTTCACATTCGAGCAGAATATATAAAGTATTATAGACCTGTCTTCTAGGTTGTATATTGTAACAAAGGCGTTTATAAATATCGTATAGGCTAACCGAATTTCACTCTAGTACCTCAGGGATGATAACAGAAGCTCTCTGTAATACATCGTGTGCTGTTAAATCGTATTTTATGGGATATCATGCAGGGTCTTACAAATCTAGTCTAATACTTTAAACAGGATGATGCAAGTCTATTTCACAACAGTAGTCAAGGTAACACAAGTACATTACAGTATAATAATCAGGTTACCGCAAGCCAATTCTAGTACATTAGTCAGGATAACTGAAATGCTTGTACTGCTTTTTGTAGAATGATATAGTATATTCTAATAACTAATGTAGGGTTTTATAAGTCCAGTATATTATATCACCCAGGTTAATATGAGCACATTCTAATACATTTGTCAGGGTAACACGGGTCCTCTCTAGTACATCAGTAAGTTTAACGCAAGTCCGGTATATTACATTAGCTAGGTTGACACATGCACATTTAATTTTTGATGACGAGCACATTTAACCCATTAGTCAGAGTAACGCAAGTCCGCTCTAGCATATTAGTCAGGATAACAAAGTGTTTCATAATTCCTTAGGCAGAGCAATTTGAGCTCTTCCTGTTATCCTATGTAGGATAATATGAATTTGGGGAGCATTTCCTAGCCAGATCACTTAGATTCTAGTGACAAATATGCAGTAAGTGTAATATCTGGGGTCACAGTAAAGTATCGCGTTTTTTGTACACATTTTCATCACTGAATAGCCTAGGAAGTGCCTCATGCTTCTGCAAAACTGTATTACATTTAAAGCCATGAATTATCATGTTTTAATGTATATGCTACTTACTTGTAAGTCATGAATTATCATGTTTTTATGTATATGCTACTTACTTGTAAGTCATGAATTATCGTGTTTTTATGTATATGCTACTGACTTGTAAGTCATGAATTATCGTGTTTTTATGTATATGCTACTGACTTGTAAGTCATGAATTATCGTGTTTTTATGTATATGCTACTTACTTGTAAGTCATGAATTATCATGTTTTAATGTATATGCTACTTACTTGTAAGTCATGAATTATCATGTTTTAATGTATATGCTACTGACTTGTAAGTCATGAATTATCATGTTTTTATGTATATGCTACCGACTTGTAAGTCATGAATTATCATGTTTTTATGTATATGCTACTGACTTGTAAGTCATGAATTATCATGTTTTTATGTATATGCTACTGACTTGTAAGTCATGAATTATCATGTTTTTATGTATATGCTACTTACTTGTAAGTCATGAATTATCATGTTTTTATGTGTATGCTACTGAGTTATTAGTTATATATTTATAGGAGAACATCTTGAATGTCTAGCTACAGTTGTAAGGAGTCTGTTCAGAGACTGTTTTTATTTGTTTTGTTTAAAACAGTGATTTTAAGATCTCCCACTCATTTCTATGTGGTTAAATAAGGAGATCAACTGACTAAGTTATTTCTTTCTACTGAATCACTTGTATTCGGTTTATTTATCTGTACTGATAGCTGTTATCTAAATACTTGTATTTCCATCACGTTATCCGAAGTCGATCTCTTAACATTCTTATATGCGTTGGTTCTAGAAAGAGAAGCAATTTGATATGGCACAATTCTTTGTTCAGTGGGACAAGGAGAAAAGACATTAACCACAGTTTTCTGTGCCACTTACGTCTAGCTTATAAACAGAGTTTGTATTTTACGCGGTTCATTTTGATTGTTACTGTTGAACAAGAAAAAGGGGTAGGATTTGAGGTACTTATACCCCCTATTTCCCTTTAAGCCACTTGTATATTCACCCTATAAGAAATTTCCACGTTTGAGGCATGATTACGCATTGCGCTGACTAATGTGGAAGCTACATTAAATGTCTGAATTTTGAAGCCAGTGTGAACACATGTAATACTTGTGTAATCTACAGGGAACAATATCTTTTTTTTCTCTCAATTCCACTTCATCCGCGACAAAAAACAATTCCACCGTCCGAAAGCACTCGAATTACCGGATTCTTCCCAATACGGTTTGTCATCCTCTGTGTTCCTACGTGCTTTTGAAGTAACATAACTCTTGTAGAGGAACAGCCTAGAAACAAGATCAAAGCGCTTTTCTGTTTAGCCAAATCATGTTACACACAAACGTATTAATAGAATAGACTGATTTCTTCTTTTGTTTCAACTCAAAGAACATTATTGTCTTTCGTTCTTTAGCAGTCTTTTTTTGTATACACGATACTGCTAAATACATTTAATAAAACAGTTTTATTTAAATTATCATTCGGGTTGATTCAGCATAACGCGCTGATATTTTAAAAACACTCTGGTGCCAGAATAAATATATCTATCGGAAAAACAGTGGAAAGTCTTGTTGAATCACACCAAATTCTAACACCAGATACATAACATTATGCTAACCTTTTGGTGCTTTTGATAGAAATTTACACTGATATTCTGGCACACATACACACATATTGATACCAGAATATCTCAAGATGACTTTTAATTGACATTATGATTAATATATATGATATCATGATGACACTTTAGTGTGTTTCAGCGTAATTTTACACTGAAATTTTGGAACATTACTCTATGTTGACACTAGAGTGTTTTTGACATAATTTTTTACCATATTCTGAGAGATGCATTAAGATTGACACTGGAATCTCTCAACATGACTTTTACACACATTCTGATGCACAGAATTACGTTGACACTTGTGTGTGTTTCAAAATGACTTTATATTGTTATTCAATACATACGTTTAGGTTGACAGTGGCGTTCTTCAAAATGATTGTATAATGATATGATACTCCGATACACAAATGTACGTTAATACTAGTGTTTTTCACAGACCTTTATAGATAGATTTATGTTAACACTTTAGGGTGAGACTTCATGACTTTGGAGTGACGAACTTGTATTTATGTCTACACTTAGTCTATATAACATTAAACTGATACATATTATTTTAAAGAACACTTTTCAAACTTGCAGTTGTTATTATCTAAACTGATAAAATAATAAACAACTTTTAGAAAACAAAATAAAAACAACCCTGCATTATGAATTTGTAAATTCATGTCATTATTAGGTATAATATTTTTCTTTTATAAATTTTGTTTTCACTTCAAACTTTGTATACCTATAAAGGTTTGTGAAGTTTGGTACATAATTATAAACAACAGCATTTGAATTACATTTTCTGGCTAAGTGGTTAGAGTAACTGATTCGCATTCTGGGGATCGTAGGTTCGACTCTCCGTTTTACTAAACATGTCCACTTTTCCAGTTTTAAGGGTGTTATAATGTGTCGACCAGTTCTTTGTTCTGAGAGTTGGCGATAGGTGGTGATGACTAGCTGTTTTTCCTCAAGTTCTTCACCGATAAATTATGGAGGATTTAGCGCAGATATCCTTCATGTAGTAGAAAATTCAAAGCAAACAATAAATTATTAGAATGAAGTATTTGGAAGAGCAAATGTTTTCATGCGGGTCTTCTTCCGAGAGAAGGAACGCTATAGAGTTCTTGTAAGTATTATGTTAATGACCACTTCTTATAGAAGTTGAAACACCTAAAAATATTTTGTTTGTTTGATATCATATAATAAGCACAAAGCTGCAAAATTCGACTATCAGCGCTCTGACCACCTCAAATATCAAAACTCAAATATTAACGTTAACAAGCCTTCACATTTACCGCTGATTCATCAAGGGGCCAGCGATAAAGATTAGACCGTAAATATACGTTATGTAGTTATTATTTCTACATAAAAAAAACATATCATTGAAAAGTGTGTGTTTTATATTGTAGCTCATTTATATGATTCAGAGAAGAATTACTGAATAAAAGAACAATACGAAATGTTTTAAATCAAAGTGATATATGTCAAATGCTACGATGCTTATTTTTGTATCTTTAATGAAACAGTAAAGATTATTTGATTTGTAAATTGCATTTATCAAGCAGGTGGTAACACTGTCCATGTAGTGATACCTCGGATTGTTCAATGAAAAGGTATTTTAAATATCCCTTCAAGATATCATTAGAACTTTACAATAATATGCAGTGTTTCCTTTTATAACAATACCTATGTAAAACTGAGTCACAAGTTCTGGTAATGTTTGTAAATATCATAGTAGTAATTTTAAAATAATAATTCTAGTGTAAACGATGTTATCATTACCCCTTGAGGTTTTTTTTCTACAGAAGCATGGAGTGCTTAAAGCTTAAGTACGAGGTGAAACATTTTTTACCAGCCAATAATAGATAAACAATAAATATTGCAGTTGTATTTAGAACTTGATTATAAATACGGCCTTCGTACGTGTATTGAAACATGCATTAGAAAAAAACATGGTAAAAAGTAATAAATGGCTAAAATCAATTCTCCAAAAGCGATGCAAACATGATCGTAGGGATGGCATTTGTATCATTCCTACATAGCAGCATAGTCAAAAATTAACATATAGTAATATACATATAGAATTATTTATTCACAGTTGAGGTTAATTTATCCTATTTGTGCCTATTAACATTCTACTAAACTAGGTTCCTATGTTATTATGTAGATATGATACAAATGTATTCCCTACTATCCTATTTATAACGTGTTTTTTTAGAATTGATGTAGCCATCCCTATATTTACTTCCTTTTTGAATTTTTTTTACTTATAAGAAATAGTTACTTCATCTTCCGAAAAAAATACCAGAATTAGCTGAGTAATTTTTTAACCACGGAACTAACCAACATAATTAGTAATGTAACAGAATTAAGTGAAAATGGAAAAGGTAAACAATAAATTAAATTGTGATAATAGTATAGTTTCTTTTAAAAATCTAACCATTTCTTGAATTACTAATTTACTTAAACTTCCTGTTTTAACAATTTTGTGTTTTATACTGAACAGTACGGAAACATTTAATCGGATATGTTGATATATTTCCGAGTCAAGCCTTCTTTCACATTAGTACTAAGTAATAATTTAATGTCACTGGACCCACCATGGCCAGGTGGTTAGAGAGCTCGACTGATAATTTGAGGGCCGCGATTCCGGATCTCCGTCTCACCAAACAAGATCGCTCTCTCAGCTGTGAGGGCGTTATAATGTGACGTTCAATCGCACTATTCGTTAGTAAAAGGCTAGCCCAAGAGTTGCTCAAGTGTCGCGGCTATTGAGGATTCCCTCTTGTTTTCTTATACTCCATTATACTGAAGGTGTTTCTACTTATTATGATAACAGGATTAAGATTGGAACAAACTGTAACTGCACAGTTTTGCATAATATATAAATTTATGTCATGTGTTTACAGTTTCTTTAACCAAGAACTCCTACTCCAGTGTTAATCGTTGTAACCTGAAAAATGTCACTATTTATATGGAGTAGCCTTTCTTCGAAGGAGAGGCGAGGTAATCCACTTGAGAGATCATCAAAGTGTGATGACTGGTCTAGGAATAGGCTTACAGAATCGCTGAAAATGCATATGCTGTCGTATTTTGTGTTCAAATATTAATATTCACACGTGTTCAGGTATCACGGGTGTTTTAACAAGGGTGTTAAGTGGGGGGTGTAACAGCCCTCCCTTATAAAACTTCAGCGAACCCCTCAGCTGATCACAGGTATTTTGAATAGCTAGTGGTTAATCATGTATTTTCATTAATCCGTATGGTTAAAAGGAAGGATTTGATTTGTTCCAGAAGTTGTTGTTGTTGTTTTTAAATTAAGCACAGAGCTACACAATGGGCTATCTGTGCTCTGCTCACCACGGGTATCGAAACACGGATTTCAGCGTTGTAAGTCCGCAGACATACTGCTAAGCCACAGAAGTTTACCAATGCTATCTATTAGATATGTCCCTGAAGTATACAACTAAATTGTCCATAAGCAATAACTACAATAAAAGAAATCATGTAATATTCAAAGTGCCGTTGTTCCTACAAAAACTTATCAATAATTCTGTTAATTTAAAGCTTTTACGTTTGTTTCATAAAATGTTTAACAATTTACACTTCTTTTGGGAAAATGTACACTTTCTACCCTGCAGTGGAAAGGATTATAATGAATGTTTCAAAAGTTTGCAGGGACCAGCAGTAGGGTGATTAGGGTCACGTATGCGATGCTTACACGAAGAGCATGGAAAATGTTTCTTTCTGTAGGCTTGATAATTTAGTAAAACACCCGTATCTGTAGATTAAGGTTTTGAGGCGCAAAGATGTTGGATTCAGAACATATTTTAAATTGTTATGTATTTGTTCATAAAGTATATAAATATATTTGTCGGACAAAGATTTTTGATAAAGAAGTCAAGCGTCTAAGAAACCAGTTTTAAAGTTGTAAAGTTATTTCTCCGCTCATCGCAGCGTTAGCTATTATACGTGTGTTCATAAAGTCTACAAAAGTTGGAATATTTTAAGTATGAGAGAAAGCTATTAAGAAAGTGAATCTTTAGCATTATCTACAATTATCAACCACGTTTTTCCTGTACTCCGGTGAAAAAGGCCTTAATTATTAAACTGAACACGTATAAGGAGCTTATAAGTGGCAACACATGAGATGTAAGACACTTTTCATAGCGAGAAAAAGTACCTAGAAAACTGCACCTTCACAGCTCTCTACAGACTCGAGTCACTTAATTTCATTATCCCATAAAGAGATGAAAATTGCTTGTCCCAGAAATACATCAGCTTTAACTACAAACATATATGCACTAATTACATAAAATTATCAATAATTCTGGGGTGAGACAATTTTGATAAATATTACAGGATTGATATACTGTAATTGTACGTTTTGGCACAGCTGTAAAACACGTTATTTTAAAGTTCACGACAGATGTGAGAAACGGATTACATCAGTATTATTCTACCTTTACTTATAAAATTCAGTATTTCCTCATAAAATTTACAAATGACAAAATTTTTCTGTGTGTGTGTTTTCTTATAGCAAAGCCACATCGGGCTGCCTGCTGAGTCCACCGAGAGAAATCGAACCCCTGATTTTAGCGTTGTAGATCCGCAAACTTACCACTGAAGAAGCGGGTGAGGAATATTTCTCAAGAAAGGCATTTTTCAGAAAGATAAGTTCCAAACAATCATGTCAATTAATTTGATTACTTTGCTTCCACAAGTTTATTCAAACTATAAAAATGCTCAGATTTCTTGGATCAGTAGTTTTTGTGTTGCATTCTGTTTTTATACACAAAGAAAACACATTGTGACTGCTTTCATGTTTCACTTTGGAGCTTAAAATTTGTGTTTAATAAATCATAACCATGATTTGCAAGTTAAAAATCCGGTATATATAGTTTAAAATGTTCCAAGTGGGATGAACTTACGTTCATTGTATTACTTATTTTTTAAAATAAATGTTTAGTGATGTCATTTTAATTCTTTTTAATCGGCAACAATTTAATCACCTCAATCAGTAAAGTTCTGCATCTCAGCGCAAACTCTAAAAGAGAATGTAAAATGACAACGACGTTTACAGGATAATTACACTCGATGACGGTCGAATTTTATAAGGTCAAAACGTGTACAGTGTATTTAATTAGCCTTCCTTAACATTTACGTAACCGTTTTTTTTCGTTTTTATTTCATATTAGACTAATAGTTTTATATGCATCTTACAACGCTAAAAACTGAATTTCGTTACCTGGGGTGGGTGGAGTACATATATCCCATTGTGTAACTTTGGACATACCTTTAGACTTAAGTGTGTTTTTCTGTTGACACTTTACACTTATTCAGCTTTATGCTGATAGCTTTTTAGTTTACTGATTCTGATATATAGCTTTATGCTGATAGCTTTTTGTTTACTGATTCTGATATATAAAGTATGCTGATAGTTTCATTTATTTAAGCAGATTTCCATTAACCGCCGAAAAAAATTCGCTTCGAAATACGGGACGTTAGGTGCGTTATAAGAATTTTGAACAAATTTTACTATTCAATTAGATTATTCAAAAAACTAACGGAGGGTGATATTGATTTACTGTTTTGTTTCTAGTCTGTGATTCAAATTTATGGAAGGTTAACGCAGATAGAGTAGCTTTGTGCGAAATTAAACAAATGACAACAACAAAAATTAATCAGACCTACTGATTTTATTCTTGTTTACTTCGTGCAAAGCAAAACCAAAACCCAGATTTTAGCACTTTAAGTCAATAGCCTTACCTATGAACTGTCGGGATACTAACGGTACTATATATTAACTTTTTATAAATCTTTTGATATTATTAACACATCGACCTGCATTTACATTAACATTCTGATACATAGGATTACTTTGACGACCTAATTTGTTTTAATATATTCTACACTGACACTTCATTCAGTATCAATAGGCCTAAATTAAACACCCTAGGAAAAATTATAGAAATGTGTTTAAAAATCTTTTAGAGTATTAAAACTCTGTGACATTCCTGTCAAAATAAAATTTACTAAAAAAAATAACAGACCAAAACATTAAATGAGTTCGGTTTCTGATGTTAGCTAATTATACTGAAGCGGTTAAGGTTTAAACAATAGCTCTTCTAACACGTGAATCTAAATGTATTCATTCTAAATAACGTCCAAACATACTCTTTCAGCCATGTGGGCGTTATTCGGTCACTCTGACTATTCGTTAGCAAAAGAGTAGCCCAATAGTTGACGGTGCGTGGTGATGACAATCTGCCTTCTCTCTTGTCTTACACTGCTAAATTAGGGACAACTTGTGCAGATAGACCTCGCGTAGCTTTGCGCGAAATTCAAAAACAAACAAAGAATCTAAATAACATGCAGTTATATCATATTTATCGTACGTTACTTTATTTGTATCACACTAGATGGCGAACACGTTTTCATATATTTTTATGAAGAACTGTATGATGTGTTATTGTACAAAGAATTTTAAACTAAATTTTGGATTTCGTGAATAGCTACTATTTACGTTATGCTTATTGTTTTTTGGCAAAGCAAAAATAAAACGTAGAACGATGTAAACACTTGTCACTTTAAGTTGGATACATAATTTGATAACTTAATCTGAAACACTATGTAACAGATTAGTTGAAAAGATGAGAAATGTATCTACATAAAGTCTCGTCAAAATTTCTGAGAAAAAAAGTTGACAGACACTTTTTTTCCATGCCACTTTGGAGAGTTAAGCCTAATTTTGCTGACTGCCAAATTTCAGCTTTTGTTTTAGACTTTCAAAAAGTAATAAAAAAAGCCAGATTGGCGCGAGAAAACAACACCTACACCAATGTTTCTACACATTTTTCTATGAAATTTGTTAGTTTTATATGTCACATAATTTCAGGATATTTCAAACGTGCTGCCTGTTTAGCTCATTTTTAACCATTTTAATGTATAATCAAATACAATATGTCTTCCAACACACAGTTTTTTTTTGTTTTTTTTATTTCACTCAAAACTGCACGAAGGCTATCTGCACTAGCCGTCCCTAATTTAGTAGTGTAAAACCAGAGGAAAAACAGCTAGTCATCACCACCCACCGTCAACTCTTGGGCTACTCTTTTACCAACGAATAGTGGGATTGACCGTCACATTATAACGCCCCCATGGTTGAAAAGGCGAGCATGTTTGTTGTGGAATTGATTCGAACACGCAACTCTCGGATTACGAGTCGAGTGCCTTTACCATCTGGCCATGCTGGGCCGCCAAACAAACAGACTAAACACCTGTATTCCATTGCAATGCAAAAAAAAAAAGACAACTTGCAAATTAATGCATTACTTTAATAGATTTGTTCTGAGCATGAAACCATCTAACGCCACAAAACTTTGCACAAGCTTTCAGTTATCTTTTTTTTTTACTTTAATTTATTTGTTGTTAATCAGAAGACTACACAGTGGGAGATCTGTGCTCTCTCCACGGCAGGATCTAAACCTGCTTTATAGTATTATAAGTTTGGAGACATACTGCCATGCTACTGAGAGATGTCAATATATCTATATAAACTACTGCAAATTTGAGTGATATTTACATTTAATAAATGCATGTTCAAATTATTTTAGAAGTACAAGTGTTCATAACTATCATTTTCATTACTTAATAAAGAGACAAACAAATGGTAGTCACGGATATTCCTAAACAAAGTTGGCTGAAAGTAAAATAGATTAAACTTACATACATGTACAAGAGGTAATTCAAAATGATTTATCAAATCAGAGACGGCTCTAAATATCTTTCAATATAAGCAAAAAATAGTTGCATAAGTATACTGGGTTATAATGACTACAAACAACATTATATTGTTTCTGTTTTGATGACCGTGATGAGCACAGCACAGATATTTTTAGCAACAAACAAATCCAAGTATCTTTTACGTCTGACTGCAACATTTTTTACCTTCTAAAGGAGCTGTTCTTTTGCACCTGCCACATGAGCCAACCCAACATCTTTTAGTTTTCAACCTAATATAGTCAATAGGTATCATCCCAGAAACTGATGATTTGAGGTTATTTCAGAGATCTCAATGAATGAAACTCGGCACAACTTCAAAAACGGAAAACATACAAAATGTTTACTGATGAAAATATGACATGATAAAATCAATATGGATAACACTATGGTGATACAATACCGAGCACTATGGAATATGGATAACACTATGGTGATACAATACCGAGCACTATGGATAACACTATGGTGATACAATACCGAGTACTATGAATAACACTATGGTGATACAATACCGAGCACTATGGATAACACTATGGTGATACAATACCGAGCACTATGGATAACACTATGGTGATACAATACCGAGCACTATGGATAACACTATGGTGATACAATACCGAGCACTATGGATAACACTATGGTGATACAATACCGAGCACTATGGATAACACTATGGTGATACAATACCGAGCACTATGCATTCTTTTTATATTTATTTTCATTGCAGAAATTACATTTGAAAATCCCTAAGGAAATCACCTGATGATGCATCTGCTTCCAATTCAACAGTGGATCTTTGGGTTTAACTCTGCCGTTAGATTCACAAGATACTGAAACCAATGATTTATTATACATGATTCTATTTCTTTTTTGTGAAAATCACAATACTATTGACCCTGTTTATTATGTTTCACTGTCAATACAATAATCAACTGACGAATTACTGATTCAGATGGTATGTCAAATCGATTAGGATATCTTCGAAAAAGTTTTCCCTCATCCGAGCTGGACCAATGGTTTATCCTAAACGCTACATTTAAACTACCACACTCATAAAACACATCTACAATATTTCAAGCATGTGTGATTGCCACATTAATTTTCTTTACATTTACAAGTTAACTTCTCCGTGCTGACTCTCGTGGTATTTGGTTAAATCACGGGTCTAGTGTTCACAATTTCCCTATTAAATGCTAAAAAAAATATTTTTATTTTCCTTTTTCTTATTTTCATCTTTCAAAGCTCTACTCAAATAAGTGTTTGAGTCTAACAACGCAAAATGCATATTTTTTCTTTATGTTCATTGGCCTTAAGATTCTGGCCATTAATGTATTATTACTTTAGCATCGCGGATTCTCATGTTAATAACAAAAGGACTCTAATATCATCTCTCAGAACTTGAAGATATTTTCTTTAAAGCTTAGAATTCGATTCACTTATCATTTAGCAGAGTAATTTTAAAAAAAGATTCGATCTATATAAAGCATATATTTAAATTGCCTATCGATTCAAAAGAACAAACATTTAAAGTTACTGACTTTAAAAGTTAAAACTTTTTTGTGTTATTACATTTAACTACTTGTGAATGCAAAATATATGAAAATGGGAAATAAGATGACGCAAATAAATTTTCATCAACCAACAAAATTTAGTAATTTTCTCTCTTCCATTGGCTTACTAGTCAATACAAAAATAAATACTCTGACATGAAGCGCCATCTCTTGAAATAATTAAGTAAAGTTAAATTGAAAACTTTCAAAATTTTATAATGTTTTATAAATATCTGAAATATGTTAAACAAAAAATGTTTGTGTTTATATTCTCCATGATAATTTCTTTACATTTATTCACGTAAACAAAGACGATACGAGGCGTCAAATGAAAACAGTTTTCTCGGTTCTCTTTGAATAAAACAGAGTTACAAAAATAAAGTATGTTTGCTAAAATCAAGGATTCGGTTCTCCTCGATGGGTACAACAATTATCCTGTAGCGGCTTTGCGCTAATACAACACACAGTAGAGTAAAAATCGATCAAAATCTTGCAAGGAAATACTCTATTTATATGTGTGTGTATTGCTCGTATTAATAATAACATAGTTATTTTGTAGAGTATATAAGCCCACATTGGCATGTTCATGAGTTTCTTGGTCTTTAACTTACCATTATAATTATAACCTGAAATTTCTATAAAAAGTCGATAGACACAAACATCATCCAGACTTTATTGCTGAGCATGTGATCCTTCGAAAGTGAGGAAAAACTTCCTTTTGTCAGATGCCAGGCAGTTATTTTTCCGTATGGCTATTTCTTTTCGGTAGAAGCGTGTGAAGGCAGACTTTGTATAATTTTAAGACTGAATCCATGGTGATATTCTTGTTTAGTTACAAGGAAGATTCTTTCATTAGCTAAAATAAATGACTGTGTGGTTTAGCAACTGTAACAAACTATTTAACTTTATTTCTTACCTCCAGTGTATGTCTGGTACTCGACGGTGACGACACCTTGTTGATTCTTTTGGAACTATAACTTCACTTGTTTTACCATTAGTTATAAATACATGCATACATACTTTTCCTTTAAATCCGAAAATTCTGTCTTGGACACTGTTGTACGTGTCAGGATGTGGAATAAAGTAAGCCACCCACAAGTAATTAATTTTAGAAGTAGTTATCATAACAGTTATCTCCAATTAAATTGACACTTAAGGGTAAGTTTAACTAAACTTGTGTAGTCACAAAAAACGGGAGAGCTATTGACAGAGTGATTGGACATGATAGCTCATGCTATGAATTGTGAACAAACTCTTTGGATAGCCTTCACCATCTTTCTTACTCAAGTTCAAACACTACTTATGAAACGTTGGAAATAAGCAACGTTGCGAAGGTTACAAAAAATAATTTCTCACAAAATTTCAAGCGAGTAAGAAAAAAAGGTTTTTATCCAGTTTCCGTCAATATTGTAGATTTGACGCTTACACTTGACAGACAGCGTTGGTTCAAAGCTTAGTATAATAAGCTTTGGTGTGAGATATACACCAATCAATGCGAAGATTTTACTAAGATCTGATGCCATGACTTTACGCTGACACAGAGAAAAAAAAGAGGTGAATCTAACACATTACGTAATGTCACTATCACACCAACCAAATAATTTACTATATAGAAATTGCAAATTTTACTTTGTTTATTATGAATCACAAAATTACACGATGAACTATTTGTGCTCTCTGTCCAACGCAATAATCAAAATCTAAATTTCTGTGTTGCAAGTTGCGAGACATGAGGCTTGTCATAGCCTGGTGGTTAGGGCATTGGCTCTCAATTTGTGTGTCTGAATTCTTGTCGTCGAACATGATCGTCCTTTAAAAGGAATAGCCCAGGCGTAAGCGGTGGGTGGCGTTCATTAGTTTCCTTCCTGCTAGTCTTTTAAGGCTAAATTAGGGACAGCTATCTGGAAAGGAGAAAGGTGCTACCAGCTAAACCTACTGCGGAGCACTGATGATGCATCATATTTTAGATGCCCCTAAGGTCGTAAGCGGCCCCAGCACTCGAAAACATAGAATTGATTTAGTGTTTTATGGCACAAAGCAGCTAGACTACATGCGCAAAACACAGAGAAAGGAAAAGGTTTGAGATTTACCGCTAAGTTGAGTGGTTAGACTTAAGCACAAAGCTATACAATGGGCTATCTGTGCTTTGACTATCACGGGTATCGAAATCCGGTTTATATCGCTGTTCCGCTAGGGGGTTACAGTGTGTGTGTTTTTGGAATTTCGCACAAAGCTCCTCGAGGGCTATCTGTGCTAGCCGTCCCTAATTTAGCAGTGTAAGACTAGAGGGAAGGCAGCTAGTCATCACCACCCACCGTCAACTCTTGGGCTACTCTTTTACCAAAGAATAGTGGGATTGACCGTCACATTATACGCCCCCACGACTGGGAGGACGAGCATGTTTAGCACGACGCGGGCGCGAACCCGCGACCCTCGGATTACGATTCGCACGCCTTACGCGCTTGGCCATGCCAGGCCAGGGGGTTACCACTAAGTTATCCGCGTGTAACGTATTTCAATACAGAAGTATTTCGGCTCAGTTTGTTCGATTTCATTGCTTATTTATTTTAGCTTCTTAAAAAGGTATGAAAGCACACTAAACGAGATAACTAGATAATACAAAAGCTATAAAATTTTGCGAGTGATAAGTGATACTGTAAAAAGTTCAGTAATTATCGTGGTAGGAATGTGCAGTAATGAGTGTTAACGAGAAAACAACAAAACTCTTCATCGAAGTACCCAGAAAATCAAATACAAATTTATCTAGTAGACATTCAGCTTGGTAAAATAGTACAAAAAAGTAGACATTTCCCTTGCTTTGCAAATCGCATGTCCATATCGCTTCCCATTTTCTTCCCTTTAATCATACACTTCAAGGTCATAAACGATGATGTTTACTAACCCTACCACCAGGTGACAATAAGGTTTTTTATTGTTTTGTTTTTAAAGATAACTAAGTTTTTAAATGTACCCTATAAACGCGCATAACACGTGTGATACACGAGGGAATATTAATATCACCAACAAATCACGCAGAATCTCGCGCTGTAATTTACTGTTTGAGCGAAAGTGTTTTAGAATTGCAGTGTATGTGTATATTATACCTCTGGAAGTTGTCCAGAGATGAAAAACAAAAGAAATCGATTTTCACTATCAATCAATGCCTCCATGGTGTTAGGGTACAGCTGCCAGTGTTAGGTGATGCGTTATCGCTTGTCTTCTGCAACCTAGTTTAAAAGCTTCAGGGCTAAGTCTGAAGGCTGAAATGTTATGTAGTAAGAAATAACGAAAGGGATGTAAAAAAAAATCAACAGAAAAATATAAAAGGATTGAAAAAGATGCGATATGAAAACATTGAAAAGTAAAGTTTAAATTTTGTGATAAAAATAATACTGAAGTAAATACAACAAAAGATAAAATATTGGAGAGACCTAAGTTGGAAAGATGCCAAACTGAAAGACACTAGTTAAAAAAAATAATTGAAAAAGCAAGGAAAAAGGAGATCTGAGAAAGAAACAAAAACACAGGGTAACAAAACAAATACAAAAGGTTTTTGTATCTCCTCAGAAATAAAAGGAAGGGGAAAATACATGATATTATGTTGTGAAACAAAGAAAACGTATTAAGTGTACCGAGAAGCATGTTACTTCTTACCATGAGGTTTTTCTTTCTGCGTTAACTTTATGTGGCACTTTAGAAGAAAAAAATTATAGTTGCGATCCATATCACATGAATTTGAATACACAAATCAGTATGTTAACTGACAGTAATAGTTGATACTGACCTGAAGTAAATGGAATGTACCATAAATATTTTTTTCAGATTGTTTGTGATTTTTTTATAGCGTGTTTTTTTTGTTTTGTTTTTTTGGAATTTCGCACAAAGCTACTCGAGGGCAATCTGTGCTAGCCGTCCCTAATTTAGCAGTGTAAGACTAGAGGGAAGGCAGCTAGTCATCACCACCCACCGCCAACTCTTGGGCTACTCTTTTACCAACGAATAGTGGGATTGACCGTCACATTATACACCCTCACGGCTGGGAGGGCAAGCATGTTTAGCGCGACGCGGGCGCGAACCCGCGACCCTCGGATTACGAGCGCACGCCTTAACGCGCTCGGCCATGCCAGGCCTATTATAGCGTGGTATCACTGAAATTTGATAATTTTATGGAAAGCTATACAACGGCTCTATCCAAAGGAAACTATTCGTACACTTACACCGTAAGCGTGTGGGTGTTCAGTACTTTCTCGCCCCTTCAGCCATGGGAGCATTATAAAGTTTCGGTTGTTATGTATTGTAATTTGATTAGATCGAGTCTCCAGTCTATTATGATACAAACGTTAAGTTTTACAATTTCAAATAATCGGAATTTCAATTTTAATTTAAAATTAATTAATTAATTAAATGTCGATATGTAATAAATGTATAATATTTGCCAACGAGATTGATGCACACAATGTTGTTTTTTTTTAGACAAATCTATTTAAAATGCAAACCACAATACAGTTTATAGTTATTACAAATAATTATTTGCATGCAAAACTGTTAGGAACTCAAAAATAATATTCAGTCTTCTCTCTGGTCTGCAACTGAATGTTTTATTGACGGTTCAGATTCACGATGAGAAAATTAATTTCATGTTTATACACTGATACACTTCACTTGACAGGAATGCTAGCTAGCTCTGTTATTGTTTGGCCTAGCGCGGTTTATAAGCTTACTTTTCAAAGAAAACGATAGTTATTTAATGTTCTCGTAGAAATAATAACATCCGAAGTTATTTCTCTGAAGTTGAACAGTTCGTGATGTTCGAAATCTATAAAATTTCCTGATCAAATATATATAGTTTTCCGATTAATAATCGTTTCTCACAAATATAGCTTCTAAGGCGTTTAGTGTACTGATTGTAGCAAACTAACAATATTATATTATTGTTTCTTGGCGTATCGATTTATAAACGTTGGGAGAAATCCTCCCAAAGTTCACTTGCACCAACAACATTCGAAGACACGCTTGTGCTTTCGTAAAAGATGTATTGTTGATTCTTACTATCGAAAATCTGCTACAAGTTTAGAGTTAGAGAACTGACGGGACTTGTGCATTACTCTTTGAACAATGTATCATGTTTTTCTAATTATATATTAAACTGAAACAAACATAGCCTTTAAATTAATATTAAATCCGTTACACGGTCAATCCACTATTCATTGGTAGAAGAGTAGCCCAAGAGCTGGCGGTGGGTGACAATGACTAGCTGCCTTCCTTCTAGTCTTACACTGCTAAATTAAGAGTGACTAGTGCCGGTAGTCCTCATTTATCTTTGTGGGAAATTAAGAAAAAATAAAACAACAGTGATCTTTTGTGTGTGTGTGTTGTTTCTCTGAGTAGCATGGGTAACATGTTCTTCTCTGACTCAGCACAAGAAGAAAGAAGTCTTTAGATAGTGGATGGTTGGAATATATTTTTATCATTAAAGATAACACGAGTTGGTTTCGGGAAGAGTACCCCCCAAAAAATAACAAATAGAAACAATATCTGTGATCATCTAATAAATTTGACCTTAATGTTTGGAAATGGCTTTAATAAGCAGTGAAAGAAACTATAAAAATGTATAACGTTTCGATAAGAGCTTATGGAAACTTGATAGATTTGTAATGAAGTTTCCTTTACTGCCAGTTTATCTCTAAACTTTTTTTTCTAAAAAGTGAGTTTCTCGTCATCAAATTTAAATTCAATCTTTGCGTAGGGTAAAATAGTTCAGACATAATTCCCGCAGGTTTAAGTGGTACATTGCAACTGATGTAATACGATGTAAATACAATGAAACATGTACGAAATATTGTTTGTAAAATGCAGTCAAGTAGCGCTGTGATGACTTGTGTTTATATTTACAATATACAGAAAAAACAAAGAGAATGCACACAGTTTCAGGAGTTCTCAAAATGGCACTTAATGATTGGTCCTGTGCATTCTAATGTTTTCCATTTTCATCATGTAATATACAGACTGTTTTTAATTATCGCTATGCTTATGTAAGATCCATTATCTGTTTCTTTCTTTTTTGTTGTTTTTTTTTAAATAGCACTATAATGATCTAAGCTTTGTTATCTGTTTTCAATGTGAATAAACTATTGCAATGCATTAATGTTATCACTGATGCTGCTTACTGCAATTAGTAATTTAGTGTATTTGAAGTTTATTAAATACATGGTTAGTAAATGTAAGGGACTGTCACAAGATTAGGCTGTAAAAGCAAGGGGCTGGCATATATTGTAAATTAGAAGATTTATTGTTATCTAACAATACAAGCAGTTTAATATTATCATAATTAAAGAAGACTAGATTTAGATAACTAATTAACTAGCGTCTCCATATGGCTTGCTTTGCTTTATTTTAAATTTCGCGCAAAGCTGCACTAGGGCTATCTGCGCTAGCCTTCCCTAATTTAGCAGTGTAAGACTAGAGGGATACCAGCTAGTTATCACCACCCACCGCCAACTCTTGGGCTACTCTTTTACCAACGAATATGGGATTAACCGTAACATTATGACGCCATTACGGTTGAAAGAGCGAGCATGTTTGGTATGACGGGGATTTAAACCGGCGATCTTCGGATTACGTGTGGAGTGCCTCAACCATCTGATCATGCCGGGTCATATTCGCATGAACTATTTAAAAATTTTAAATACATTCTGTAACGTAATAATCAGATAAAAGGTAATTTTTATCCAATATTGATATCATTATTGTAAAAGAGTAGGAGACACTTTTTGTATTTATTTCAAGAAACTTTGCTATCGATGACATTTGAAGATATATTTTTATGCTCGCCATGTGAGTCTGATACATCAACTCATAGAAACGTTACACGTGCTTTACACTTGGTTTTGTTGTATTGTGTTACCATGTGGACCTAACAATAACTCCAATATTGTCAGGTGATCCAGAAGAACTACTATTTTGGTATAATTTTTTTCTCTTAGCTTGATTCATTGCGAGAAGTGCATTATCAAATGGAGGTAAAGTTCATAAGTCTGATCTTGTCATTTAACTGTTATAATTGTTGTTGTTGTTTTGAATTAAGCACAAAGCTACACAATGGGCTATCTGTGCTCTGCCCACCACGGGTATCGAAACCCGGATTTTAGCGTGTAAGTCCGCAGACATACCGCTGAGCCACTGGGGGGCAACTGTTATAATGGGCTCAGATTTTTTTCATTAGCAATTTAATGTGTTTTGTTGGATAAATTTTCAAAAGTTTCAGTTATTTGTGTTTATTCGTGAACTATATTTTACTTTGGACTCTTTTCTGGACCTAAATAAATCCTGTAAATGATTTTGTCAAACTTCCGAGAAGAAATGTCACAAGGTTAATTATATTGACATATTCTCTCAGTGCATGGTTTTTCTGTTTCACTTAAATATAAAAGTATGTATGAACTATCTAACTCAAAAGGTAAGAGAACAGCTCACCAATGAGCCCTACTGTTAGATATATATACAGTATTCTTAACGTTGACAGACAGAATTAAAGTATCTGCTTCTTCTAGTTGAGCTACAAGCTCAAAATCTCTTATAATTTAAGGTAAGCTGTGCCTAACAATTGAAACTTGGCGATAAAGTTATTTTCAGAAAGCAGAATACAGTTATAAATGTTTATTTTCTCTGTATATATGTAGGCATCTAACTTCGACAATATTAAAATTAGATTCTGTTTGAAGGTGTTAGGCCTTAAATTAATCCTGTAAATGCTTTTATCAAACTTCCGAGAAGAAATACCACTAGGTTGACTATATTAACATATTCTGCTTATTTCTTTTATTACACCTAAAAACTGATATTGCTGTTATCAAACTCGGTGTGAGGAAATATAAATAATAACTAGATACAAAATGATTTGTATATAAATAGTTTGATTCTACGCTTGTTCCTTTATAATAGCCCCCCAGTGGCTCAGCGGTATGTCTGCGGACTTGCACGCTAAAATCCGGGTTTCGATACCCGTGGTGGGCAGAGCACAGATAGCCCATTGTGTAGCTTTGTGCTTAAAACAACAACAACAACAACAAATCCTTTATAATAATTAAACTCGGCTACGTGTGGTACTTTCTAACCCCCATATGTTAGCATACAGAAATATTTTGGCCTAGTTAAGTAATTTTCTTGAGCAAATTAAGAACTCGTCATAGTATTAAATAAAAAAATAGTTTTTAAAATGAATTTATGTTGCTTATGGTCGTTTATCTTCCTAAAATTATTTTCTGGACAACGATAGTGGTAAATTCTGAACTTCGGCTCATTGTTTATTTCAATGTTCACAAAACTATCATATTGAAATACCGCAATAAAAGAGCAAAAACTCGAAGAATATCTCGAGACTCTGCCGTAAACACGCTATGCATACATACACATTTTATTGAAAAATTGTTAACTGTTTACTGCATGTATCTGTAGTAAAAAAGAAAGGTTTATTTTATAATATAGAAGCAAAAAATTACTAAGGTCATTACAGTTCTTATTTGTGGAAAGGAATGATTACTTTGAATTCAAATGAACACTAGTATATGGATAGAAGAGAACTATCACGTCTCCTTGATTTATTGCCACACGGAGGGTTTCTCAATTAGCTCACTACACCATCACTACCTCCTGGGGTCAAAACAAAACGAACCTTAGAAATAATGCAGGGAAACTTGAATCGTTACTTCATGCGTCGCAGTAACATGGCTCAACATCATCTTGGTAAATTCAAGCCATTAACAACTCATGCTAAGCACAAGTACGCTGGATTATGTAATAAGAATAAAGGAAGCGTGATGAGAAGAAAAATCTCCATTTCTTCTTGGAAAAACTAATTCCTAAGAATCACATTATAACCAGTTTGTACATTTATATAATTTACAATGTTCCTCCCTATTGGTTTGTTATTTGTTACATCTCCACAGAGAAACATGCTGCTTCTTCCTAACACTTTACTATTGACCTATTTTTTTCATTGGCGGATTCATTTGAAACTAGATAGGGTTGTACTTCGGTCCAGTATGTCCAGACACATTTTTCATGTATGTTTGTATTTTTTCTATAGGTTTTTTTAAAGGATTATATGGCAACAAGAGTCAAACAACCCAAAATTATATATTTTGGCTTCTGCGCAGTCACATTACAGTAATCAAGATGAAAATTGACAAAAATATAAATTTTCATACACTGACTTATAAAGAAATTTGATTTGCTCATTTTAAGACTTTTTAGGAGCAGAACTCACAAAAAATTGTCTTTTTGGGACGTTTGGTCAGTTATTTCGCCGTATTTTGACTAAGTTACATAAGGTTTTTTACAAAGATACTTTTCGAAATATATCATACATATGTTTACAAAAATGTGGGATATGTCCATTTTTAGTCATTTTAGAGGGAACAGAAGGTTAAATAAACTCGAAATAAGTAATGAAACTTCAGTTTAGGATTTTTTCAACTATTCGTGTATATATCAACCAACTTGCATGGGATTTGGTGTGAAAAATACCTTCTTCCAGGCTCTAACCAAAGAGTTAGAGAGTTTTCTATTTTTTTTATGTTTTCCAAGATTTTTTCTTGTCTCAATTGGGCCATGCTGAGATTGCATGGGAGAAATACGTTGCATTCTCCCCGCGAATGTTGGCCTTTTTAATTATGATATTGTTTTGATTTGTTATCTTTTAGATTTTTCTTCCACGGAGCGGTATGGGTTATAACGACCTACTGTTTCTTTATGGATTCGCGCAAAGCTACACGAGAGTTATCTGCACGA
Organism: Carcinoscorpius rotundicauda; assembly: GCA_011833715.1. Lineage (NCBI taxonomy): Eukaryota > Metazoa > Arthropoda > Merostomata > Xiphosura > Limulidae > Carcinoscorpius > Carcinoscorpius rotundicauda. Next base: position 86,819,500 of record CM022397.1, read on the forward strand.
GCGTTTCTAATTTAGTAGTGTAAGACTAGAGGAAAGAGAACTAGTCATCACTACCCACCGCCAACTCTTGGACTATTTTACCAATGAATAGTGGAACTGACTGTCACGTTAGAACGCCCCCACGGCTGAAAGGGCAAGCATGTTTGGTGTGATGGCGATTCGAACCCGCAACCCTCGGTTTACAATTAGAGCGCTTTAATCATTACATCTGGCCATGCCGGGCCTAAAAACCAACTAAAGCAGTAAAAATGGTTCAGTGTCATTGTGTTGATAATCAAAATGTGAATTTTTTTTTTTTTACACTACACTAATCTAAACCTGTAGCTAAAGGAAGTTATGCAAGGTACAAGGCACAAGGTATTTACTTTTGAATAATGCTAATCATTTCTAATTTGGCTTGTTTGTAACGAATAATTGTTTGTAGCTGAATAATGGATTATCTTCACGCTTTTCGTATCAAAGAATCAAACCCCGTATTTTAGCGTTGTAGATCCATAAACTTACCATTAACTAATAGGGGAACCATATAAATGGATGTTTATATACGTTTAAATTAACTCTTTTTAATAGTTATTCCATAACTGGAAACAAAAGAAACATTCATTTAACTTTTGTATAAAAAATGTAAGTAGTTGCTGGTTATAATCATTCAGTTACATGCAATAAAATATTTCCAAACTACAGCTGCATAATGATGTCTTGAGAGAAGAGTGTGATTCACAAATGTCTCACTGCAGTTCAAATACGAAAGGCAACTTTTTCTTTTTTTCTTTTTCATTTTGCAGTAATTCCAGGTGTCTTAATTACATATTTGAAGGTTTATAACCTTAAAAATCGGGTTTCGACATCAATGTTTACAGCAGGGTAATAAACAGTATCGTTACACGTTGGCAAAAGTGTGTTGAGGCAAATGATGCTTACTTTTATTAAAGCATGTTTTACAACACTGGTTTATACTTTTTTAAACAGTTCAAAAACAACATTTATTTCCGGATAACCTAATGTATCACACACGATGAAAGGTATGATAACAATGGTCTGTGGCATGAAAATGTTTTATTTTATTAAATATGAAATGAAAGTTGAATGAATCATTAATTTGAGTAAATGAGAATGTGTTATTTTATTTATGAGAAGTTAATTATGCCAAGTTAATTATCATGTTATGCAAATACAAAATGATTGATTTTAACATTTGTGATAAAAAGTAACACAATGTTGAAACACTCTGAATAATTCAGCAAGCAAGAACAATTTTGTTAAGTTTTGAGCCTATGGAAAGTAACACCCTGTAAGGAAACAAACAGAAACTATGGTAGAAGTGGTCGGTGAACTAAAATCAACACCGTAGAAGCTTGATAATAAAATGTTGCAACACGATGCACATATTCGAATATTGACTCGTGAGTTCATTTTGTCATCAGTAGATATAGATGGAATATTCCTTTACGTTGCATTCTATTCTAAAACGTTTTAGAAGACTGGTAACCAATAGGAAGTGCTTGAAGAATTATTTCCACAGCATTTAGTGACCAATTAAAAACACCTTTTCTTGTTCGTTTGCTGTTAAGCATAAATTTACAAAAAGGGCTATCTGATCTGTGCTTACCATGGGTATAGAAGCCCGATTTTCAGTGTTACAGACCTTAAGACTTTCTGCTAAACAACTTGGAAGGATGAGTACCTGAAAATGAGTTTTTTCAACAATTTGGTGTCCAGTGAAAATTACTTTTGTAAAGTTTGGTGAAGTTAAAAAAGTGTAAAAAAAATGGGCGGACTTAAGTTAGGCTCTAAGGAATTAAGATATTACAATACTCTTAAGTCAATGAAAGAAAGAGAAATACACGTAAGTTGTGAGAAAGAATTGAATAAACCAAGCGAAGCGAAGGAAAAAGTAATGTACTGCTAGTGAGAAACTAAACCTATTTCTAAATCTATTTGTTTTCTATTTCGGGTAATGTAAATACAACTTAAGTAAAGCCGATGGACATAAAAAGACACATTTTGATTATAGCATGACTGTACCAACGCCTGGATAACCAATAAAAAATACCTGAAGAAACGTAATAGAAGAGTAATTATTTCAGTAGCTTTAATTTTCCAGAAACGTTGCATATTGATATAAAGAGAGCAATACAGCTAATTTAAACCAACACTGGTATAAACTTCTGTGTGAAAGCAGGGAAGTTGAATCATTTTCAACTGCAACTTTGAGCTGACTTTCCAATAAAAGTGTATTTTCCGTGGGTGTTGCCAAATAGGTTTGTGGAAAAGATGTTAGGGAAAAAACCTTACAATCTCAGGTTTCTAGAAATTTGCTGGATGCTCAAAAACAGAGACGAAGAAGGAAAAAAGTAGACGTACTGCTGTGATTTACGTTTTTAGTGTGTTTTTATTCTAGGTCTCGTTTAGCAACAGACTAGCAACATATATTCAATACCATTGATATGTTTTTATATCACTTGTACGTTAAAGACGTAGAATAATCAGAAAACAGACAAAAAGATAAACTTGATAAACAGTGACAAACAAGATGGAGAGATTTAATTGGACTGTAGGTTCACACTATGCAATTTTAAATGCGAAAATATCAAAACATGCCATATGGTAATTAAACCAACAGCAACTTAGTGTAAAAATAACAAATAATCACCTCACTGAAAAGTTAAAAATAGAGGTTTCTTATGTATGTGGGTAGTTGATTGTACTGAAAAAAGAACTCCGTGTAAGTATTGTTCTTTGTGACATTGCTTGACAAAGCTGCATAATGGGCTGTCTGTACTCTACCCACCACAGGTATCGAAATCCGATTTCTAGGGGTGTGAATTCGCAGAAGTACCGCTATGTCACTTGGCGGCGCCTTATTTCAAAATTGTCTCTCATGATTTATGTTGAGAAAATGAAAAGTCAAAAGTATAATGGAGTTTAAAAAAGCTGTCTGCAAGAACCGTATTCTTAAAAAAATATTCACTTTTTAGATTGATGAAGTGACGTTTTTTAAAAATCGTACGTAACAAATGATTCTTCCTTAAATAATGCATTTTTATCTCGCAAATATAAAGTTATGTTAAACTGGAGGTGTAATGAAGAAATCACTACGTTAACCACTGATTTGGTCCCAGCAGTTACCAGTTTGAAATACCTTTTACACTCAGTGATGTCGAGAAACCCACTTGTTGAGAATTTTATATGCAAAAACGGCTCGTTTGGGTTCAGAAAATATTTTAAATAGAAGAGCGAACAACGTTTCGACCTTCTTCGGTCATCACATCGGGTTAGATGACCGAAGAAGGTCGAAACGTTGTTCGCTCTTCTATTTAAAATATTTTCTGAACCCAAACGAGCCGTTTTTGCATATAAAATACCTTTTACACTGTTGTGTAGTCCATATGTGAATGGGCTCTTTGAATATGTTTTAAGTTTAGAATCTCCAGCCTAATGGCGATAAAAAAAATTCAAGTAAAGACAATATGTATTCAGGAAACTTAATTATTTAACTTCAGATTGGTTGTTACGGTTAATCACTTTATGTTTCTCCACCCAACTCTTAATAACACACATACGTATATAACAATCGATGAGCGGTTGGGTGTTATTTATCCGTGAGGCTTTGTTTCTCAATAGGTTTAGTAAAAATGTCTTAAACTTCGTGAAAGTACTTATAAAAGTGTAATAGTGTTACTTTCTTTTAGTGTTTTACTTAATTTAGCTGATTGATAGATTTTCGTTAACCTATAGTCACTTCTCGTATTTTCTAATCGTCATACACTACCCTATATATACAGTATACTCTGTGTCACCACCAGGGTTTTTATTATTATTTGTTAGTCTAATGATTAATCTTTGTATGTGATCGTTCGTATTGTAATCACTATATATTAGGAGGCGTGATATTTAACAAAAATACAAAATCACTCGAACATAACAGTGGGTTTAGGTTAATTGGTAGATACGATACACATTAGAGCTCACATTTTAAAGGTAAAAGATGCAAGATAAATCTAACAAACTCGAATTATTAAAATTCTTTCTCTGTTAGTATAAAGCCAATTTTTCTATACTCGTTGTTCTACATGATAAGGCTTATCCAGCATTTTACTTTTGCAACTATATCATGCTTATTGATTTTTTTGAAAGTTTTTTTAGTTCCCTTTAACAGAGAAGTTAATTATAACAAGGAACGTATATAGGTTGAAACATTTTACAACATGATGTTCAGGTAAGTGAACTCAACGTTAACATTCATATGTTAGAGATACTTTGGCGAACGATATGGTGTATAGAAAAATATATATGTAAAAACGGCTCGTTTGGGTTGAGAGCTGTTTCACATATACATTTTTCTCTACAAGTGGGTTTTCTCAACATTACTCATATGGTGTATAAACTATACTGTGGCTTTTCTGTAACTTGCTAGTGACGTGGGTCTCTCGTAACGTGGAAGTAACATTGTTAAGATAAAATGTTAAAGATACGCTGTTTCAACGCGACTTTTAATCTGCTTTGGTTGTCATGTAACTTGCTCATTTGCATACTCAAAATCGTTTTAAAACAAAACGTTAAAACCTTTATTATGGTTCGTGTCTTTTAGGAGTAGTTTCAATTATTTAATCCTCCAGTAATGCACGTATGTAGTCTTTCCTTGAGGAAAATGCATCGGAATTATTCAAACAGTAATAAACCTGTAATTCCATGGCAGAAGTTAAACAGCAAGATAATATTATGAAAACCCCAAAATTACATAGAAGTAAATCTGTAGGCTTATAACGCTAAAAACTGGATTTTGATATACCATTGGTTAGCAAAATACACATAACCCGTTATGTACGTTTCTGTTGAACAACAAAATAAACAAAAAAAAACAACATTGACAAATGTGATATCGCTCTAACACACTTCTCTGATACATCTAACCTTAGTATCATAAGCCAACTCGCATTACATTTAGTAATGGATGTATACCCACAACTACCGATCTTATCTGAATCTGTAAAATGGTATATTCGTTCAAGCTTCATCAATGTAGCTTTCAGAATTACAGTCATACACAAAATATATTTATTCACGTATATATAAATAGTGTGTTAACATTGTCTGTGCGACTGTTTAAGAAATGTTAACTTCTGCATGAGATAGAAAATGAAAGCCAGAATAATAGGTTGTAGTTTTCTAAGAACAAAGTAGATCACTTGAGCATCCAGAAACTGGAAGATTAAAGCGGTTTTTTGTGCTTTCCCGACTTCCTTTGCAGCCAGTGTCTGCATGAGGCGAAAATTCGATTTTTTGTAGATTTTTTCTCTCCCATGCAATTGTCTCTTCACTTCTATAGAACCCAAAAACCTTTCACAGATAACAAACAAACATGAAGCATATTACATCACTAACAAAAATTCTACATAACAATTCCGAAAACATAACACTGCCAGGTGTCGTGAAATATTCTACAGATAATTCACTGTGAGATTTTAGTGAGCCCCCCAGTGGCTCAGCGTTATGTCTGCGGACTTACACGCTGAAATACGGGTTTCGATACCCGTGGTGGGCAGAGCACAGATAGTCCATTGTGTAGCTTTGTGCTTAATTCGAAACAACAACAAGAACAAGATTTTAGTAAACATAAAGTTACATTTATAAGTTTTGTTCGTCTGTACATTAATATTTATTGAAACAAAGTACATTTACACACTTATCTACTGTGCGTTCTGACAAGTAAAAAAAAGACGAATTAGATTTATTTTACTTAAAACATTTTTTTAAGAAACAGGTACAGAAATTAGTTTTTGTTTGTTTTGGAATTTTGCACAAAGCTACTCAAGGGCTATTTGTGCTAGCCGTCCCTAATTTAGCTGTGTAAGACTAGAGGAAAGGCAGCTAATCATCACCACCCACTGCCAACTCTTGGGCTACTATTTTACCAACGAATAGTGGGATTGACCGTTACATTATACATCCCCACGGCTGGGAGGGCGAGCATGTTCAGCGCGACGCGGGCGCGAACCCGCGACCCTCGGATTACGAACCACACGCCTAACGCGCTCGGCCATGCCAGGCCTAGAAATTAGTTGTTGTTTTTTGTGGTAGAGAAAAAATGTCTGATATACGTGTTAACAATATTCACCTCACATTGAAAGATAATGATTTCTATAAAAATTCTATAGATAATCTAGGGGGAAATTTTACGCATTCTATAAAAGTATGTTTAGGTCGTCTTTATGGTCAATAATTAATGTAAGAACTGTTTTATGTTGCATCAGTTTTTCTATGTTATGAGGCATTCAAAACAATAACTAATTTAAATTTGCTTACAAAAGTCAACTATGAAATACTATGAGGATTCCGGTTTTATTATGCTCTGTAACAATTTGCACCAAAGAACTATTCTTTGTGTCAGGTTAAATGTAAAAAGTTTCTTGTTTGAAGTTAAGCACAAGGCTTCGCAATGGGCTATTTGTGCTCTACCTATCACTGGTATCGAAAACCGGTTTCTGGCGTTGTAATTCTGCAGACACTGTTGTGCTACTGGGCAGGTTAAAGATTTTTGTAAAATATTTTTGAAGTTTATGCTTTTCAATTTTATAAAGCCAAACAAAGCTTTGTTCTTTAAGTTTAATAGTCTAACCTACCGGCACTCTTCTGCGGAGTTCAAAAGCCCCCCTAATGATTAAGGAAGCCCCATTGTTTTGATTAATCTCGTTACACTATCACTTGTTATTTTTATAGCGTTACCAAGGAAACAAATAACAATTCTAGATTTTCAAGTAAATGATCCTGCTCCTTGGTCTTATAATGCCCAGATGACTTTCGGATACATTTTAGTCCTCCTTAGTACCCAAAATGAATTAGGGTAAGGGGTTACGTCATGCAGATAACAACATACCAAAGAACACTCTACGTCCACATGTCACGTTTGATTCTGTTAGCCCCAAAACGACGGGAAGAGTTCAAGGATATACAAATTCACAAACGCAACATTAATTGATATAGACAGAGTAAACTAAAGATGGTACTTTCACTCTTTAGAACACTGATCTCCTTTTCAGGCGCCAAACTTTAAAAACTATTTTTGAATTTTTCAGTATGGCCACGAGATCACATTAATTAACTAGCCAACGTTAATCTAACTCGTAGTTTACATTTGTATGCGTAGAATACTCGTGAAATTAGTACATCCTCTATTTCACTTAAGTAATATTAATAACAAATTTGTTTATGATGATGAATGAAACATCACTTCTATAGCAATTCCAAACACCAAATTCATCCTGGAATCATTAAAGCTTTAGGAGACTTCTTTCACTATAAATCCAAGTATTTTAGAGTGAGAGGCATGTAAATATTCATTGAGTAAAAGTAAAAATCTAGATTTAAAGTAATTAAAAATATGGATCGGAAAAGATAAAGCACTGAAAACAAATTATTTTTAACAAAAGTTTAAATGGTGCCTGAGGATTGGTGAGTTTATACATCAGTTCTATTTCAAAGAGTTCATAAAAGTTATCATGAAAAATATAGTCCATTTCTTCTTACTGGTTAGAGAGAAAATCCTGAATAGTGTGATAACAGCAGCTACGAATAATTATTTGTTGAAATATATCATAAAAGAGAGCCGACATTGGTTCACGAAAGGAACATCTTTCCTAAAAAATGTGTTAATGTGTGTGAGGGTAGTAGTTGTAATTCTATGGAGCAGCGTATGCAAAATTAATTCACTGACAAACTTAAACAAACAATTGAATTACAGGCGAAAACCAGACGGCACACACTCACACAAGTGAAAATGAAAATTAACATTAAAGTAATGAGACTCCTTAAAGAGTTCTTGGAGGTTTACACTATTCGAACCTACCAGCGAGAAAGTATCTCAGAACGGCTGATATGGGTATTATGATGATGATAATACGCAGAAGTTAGAAGTTACAAAAACACTACAAAAATGCTGTTTAATTCCAAACTAAAGTCACTTTTATTCTACTAAAATCCCTTCGAAATTTATAAGGTGAAAATCTCTGTAAAAGTCTACTAAAATCTGCTTTATTAGTTTTAGGTTCCAACACCATTTTAAATGTGGCAATAAAACCTCGACTTTCTGGCACACAGTATTTGTTGGCTGTTAGATCGATCAGCTGGTCAATGGGCAGTGAATATTTTGCACGCGCCTACCCATAGCTGCTGCTCGATTCGTTAACAGGAATTGTTTAGTCTGCTTATTAAAAAGGAAGATTATACAAGAATTAGATAAGAAGATGCCTAATCTACACTTGATTCAATTAGCCCTTGGGGTAAAATAAAGTTAAAAATATTTTGAGCAAAACTGTTTTACAACTTTGAGAATTACATACACAAAGAAAAAAATCAGCGAACTTAACTTTAAACTGAAATCATCAGAAAAATGTGTTACTCATTATAATTTATCCCGGACGAGCCCCCAATTTATTATTTTACGACATTTACGTACCACAGTTTATCCAAGACAAGTCTCCGATTTATTATGTTACGTACGTTACGTATTACTATTTCAAAATATTAATTTAGAAATTAATTGAATGTCAATATGTATCAAATTTAAGATATTTGTCAACAAGATTGATACCAACAATTTTCTTTTTTGAAATAAATGTCCTCTGTTGGTACAGCGGTAAATCTATAGATTTACAACGCTAAAATCAAGGGTTCGATTTCCCTCGGTGGATTCAGCAGATAGCCCCGTGTGGCTTTACTAAAAGAAAAACGCACACACAGTCAACACAAGTATCTTTTAATATACAAACAATACAACAATTTATAATAACGGTAATTACAAGTAATTATTTATATACAAAAGTTTTAACAAATTTAAATTATCATTTATTTCAGTTTCAGGCTATTTAAAACTGTAATACGTAACAAAAGTTATCTTTAATTTCTTAAATCTGTATTTTTAGATGTAAGCAGGCTAAGTGAGGCAGTTTTATACTATACATTCAAATATGTTTTAACAGCTGTGCAGTATTTGTATTGTCATATAAATACTTGGAACAATGATAAGAATTATGGTAAATAAATATCTTTTATTTGTGAATTCTTGAGATAAGTCTGAATGACAACTGGTTTTTGCAACTTCGAGCTAGTACTTAGAAATTTTTTTTTTTCACGGAAAGGGAAATCGTGTACTAATTATGAGGAACAAACTGCGTAGATTTGGCGCCGAATTCAATTTCCTGAATACGTATTTTTAAACAGTAAATATTTTAATAGTTTCAAATATCTTTTTCACAAAAGCACTTTTAAAAATAAACTACTCTATATATTTAAGCCTAATAAAAGAAAGCATAATAAGAAAACATAAAATCAAATTTCAAAGTAAAATGTATTTGTTTTTCAACATCTAACTATGACTTTCAAGGAGAAAAACACACTCTACCATTCCATTCTCATTTTAAATGCTCTAAAATTTTAAGAACTGGTATGTTTAAAATAACTACTAATTTCATCCCCTACATATCTGTTTATAACATGTCTGTTTTATAGTATATTTGGATATTTTTTCTAAATTTTCGTGGAGATAATCAGCATCTAATTGCTAAATGTTTGTGAACTAGATGTCGAAGAAAAACGTGCTGCAATCCTTTTGTTAAGATAAAGGCTGCATTCATGAACGGTTGCCTTTGTCAACACATTAAGACATGGCAAACCCTTTATACTGTACGTGACAGACAGGCAGATTCATTGTTATGAGTTCGAGTTTCTCTCTCCTGAATCTTATGTTTAGAATAGTCCATGATTATTAAAAACAGACCAGGAAAACTTCGGCGAACAAGGATTTATTTTATCTGTTTATGTTCACACGTGTATTTGTCTCATTTGTTGTCTGTATTTGAAATATAACTTTTCAAAAAATACCAGAATATGCGTTTTGTAAATAATTTAAACTCTTGATTGGTATCAGTGTAAATGGTAAAAAAATAAAATAAAATAAATAAATATGGTTAAGCGTAGCCAAGTGATTAGTGTGTATGAACTTTAATTCAAGTAATTTATGTATGGTTTCCGCCCCTTATTTTGGAAAATTTACTGAGTCGTGGATTCACAGTAAGAAAAAACAGTCAATCCCACTTTTTTGCTGGACAAAAAGAGTTGGCAGTAAGATGCTGTTGAAAAGCTGCCATTCTTCAAATACATAAGTTAATAATTAAGCTCGGCTATGTGCACATAGCCTTTTTTGTACCTTGCATCATATAACTATGGCTTCGTATTGTTAATGTTTGCTTTAATGTAGGTAGACAATATGAATAATATAGAACAGATAAAGTTAAGAAGTGTAATCTTTAAAGAAAGATGCAAACCCTATAATATACAAGAAAAGAAATTAGAATGTGAAGTAGGTTAAAATTACGTATGACAAAATCCAGGGAAAACTAAGTCCCTTTACGATTTCATTATATAAGATAATATGAATACAATTACCATCTTTATATTCATGACCGGAAGAAAGAAGAAGCTCATAAGAGACAAACTGAACTATTTACCATTATTATTTTACCTGTAGACTTCGAGAAGAGATGCAGTTACCAGAGAGATTAAGCAAGATGAGTGACAGATGTAGGTCTCGCGTGTGATCTTGCTGCTAAAAAACAAAAAGGAAAGATTTACCATCCCAGAATTGTCTGCCTCAGAGATGTCTACCATTCACCGCGGATGGTAGTTTATTTTTTATTCATAGTACTTTCATTTGGTATAGGCTTACAATGTGAAATTATTTTATTTCTGGAAGTTGAATAACGTGGCTGACGAATTCCTATACATTTTCTTCATACTTTTTTATGAGGACAATACCGAGTGTGAAATAACAATAACACCAGTATTTCTATTTTTGTTTGCTATCAAGGGCAGAGCTACACCATGAACTGTTTATGCTGGGCTTAAACTAGTATCGAAACTTAATTTATAAAATTATAAACCCTTAGCCATCAGGTAAGGGTCCTGTATATACACAGTCATGGTTAGGAAAATACGCAAGAAAGATTCCAAGACGAAATATTTTTATTTAAAGTTGTAATTCCATTTGTATCTTTCTGATTTTTCAAAACCAAACACAACTTGTATCATATGATCTTTTAGTGTTTCTATAGCTAATAACAAGAATTAATAACAAAACTGGGAGAGGACGTCGTAAAATTGTTAACGTATTTTAAGGGTATCATGGCAACACTCACAAGGATCAAAACGTTCTTCTACTCAGAACAGTAACAATCTAACTGAAACATAACACAAAAGTTTGTAAACTATTCTGCTTCACTTACTTTTAGTGTAAGCCTAAAACCGTGCTTTGTTTTCTTCAGTTGACGTATTTATTAAACATACCAATAGATCCAGCTACATAGGAAGTGTTCGTAGTTCCTTACAACAATAAGTATGTGAGTTTTCCTGTGGGTCAACAGTAAGTTAATAGTTATATTGTTAATATCCGAAGCTGAATTTCTCGCAATAGCCAAAGTGCATATTGCCCATTATTTAGCCGTTCACTAAAAACAATAGCAACAAAAACATCCTGTTATATGTCAAAACAGTATCAGGATATAACGAATATATATCTACTGTTATAAAATGTATTTGACATAGCTGAAAAAAGTTAAGCGTATTTATAGCATACACATATCTCTTTGCTACATCACAGCATTTTACGCACTAAACATATTCTAGTAAAACCACCTCGGGACTAGAAAATAATTCCTTTCAGAAACAGCATCCTGCAAGGGCATCATCAGAACTTCACCATCCTAATCTACTAACATTACTTAGCATTTACAAACAGAATCTGATGTCCATGATCTGTTTGAAATGAAATGAAATACCAGAAACACCAAAGATTTTTCCGTTACCTAAACATTTTTAAGCATCTTTAACTGTACTTAACACAAAAATATGTATAAGAAAGAGAAAATGATCTTGACAAAAGAGCATTTTCATAGTAGCGATAATAAACACTAAAGGAAGCTTTACGGTCATTCACATGATTGTCACTCAAGACGGCTGGTATGGGAAATAAAACTTTTATTAAATTAGAGTAGAGAACAACGTTTTGACCTTAGGTCATCTTCAGGCTAACAAAAAGTTTGCAACTAACCATTACTGGACTCATGTAAGGATGTAAACGGGTACGAATTGTCGAGGGCGTTGCGGTATATGTTAGGTTATTAGTTAGTATAGGTATAAAGGTGTTCCTTTATATTGGGTTGAGCTCATTTATATGATTAGGCTTAATATTTCATGCTTTGTGTTTAGAAGGCCCCCCCAGTGTCTCAGCGGTATGTCTGCGGACTTACACGCTAAAATCCGGGTTTGGATACCCGTGGTGGGCAGAGCACAGATAGCCCATTGTGTAGCTTTGTGCTTAATTCAAAACGACAACAACAAATTGTGTTTAGAAATTCTTTGCCATGCCTTTCTCTCAATGAAAAGCGAATAATGTTAATACGAATATCGAAGCCACTTCTTATCTACCAAAATAAACCAATTTGTAAGTCTAACTCTTGGAAACAGTTTACGTTTTAAGAACAATAATCCTAAATTCTTTTTTTTTCTTAATTGTCAGAACGTACAGATAAATGTGTAAATGTACTTTGTTTCAATAAACATTACTGTACAGACGAACAAAAGTTGCAAATATAGATTTATGTTTACTAAAATCTAACAGTGAAATACCTGTAGAATATTTCACGAAACCTAGTAGTGTTAGTTTCCGGAACTGTTATGTAAAATCTTTGTTAGTGATGTGAATGTGTTATATGTTTATTTGTTATCTGTGGAAGGTATTTAGGCTCTATAGAAATGAAATGAAACAACATGCATAGAATTTATATGTGTAAACTTTTGGTACGCTTTTCTTGAATTTTCTTATCAATAAATCGGTGAATAAACAATACACTGAAGTTGGTAGTCAAAGAGTTTTAAAACCAAAGATTAAGGACGAAAATCATATTCAACATGAAGTTACATGTTTTTACATTAGAGGAATTCATTACCTGTTTACTTGTCTTTATAAACGCTAAATACTATGTTTTTAGTTACATACAAAACATGACTTTTGTTGCCAAAATATTTAAACTTCAAAATAATATTCATTTGAGCTTCTCTATAACGAACGGGATTCATTAAGTGTATATTATTTGTTTGTCTGTCTTTTTTTTCAATCATCTAGAACTTTAATGATTATTTTGAATAGAATATGATGAGAAATTACTATATTTTAATTTGTATCCGAGTTTGCTTGCACTGTAATTTATTCTACTTCTATAGTATTCTGAGGTTGGTCTCTACTAAATGCTTATGCAATTTTAAAACTATTTGGTTTGAAACAAAGTAATAAAAGGGAGTTAATTCTATTATAGTGTTTCCAAGACACTGGAATATTTTTGTTTACGTTAACACTATTCCCACCTTTATTTTATTTTAGTGTAATCTACTTGAAACAACAAGTGAATTTATTTTATCCTTGTATATGTGTATAACAAAGCCATATCGGGTCATCTACTGAGTCCACTGAGGGAAATCGAACCTCAGATTTTAGCGATGTAATTCCGTAGATTTACCGCTGTATTAGCGTTGGAGTTATTCGTGTATATTGTATGTATGTATATAAATATTTATATTTGTGATTAGTGAATTTAATTTAGTTTTTTTTACACTTAATTTGGTTCATGTATCTAAACATTAAGTAAGTTATTGGAGTTGAAATTTGGCTAGGTTTTGTTCATATTTACTTTAACTTACAACTGTATATGCTGTTTACTAAAAAAGTATAAAATCAAATATTAATGAAATTTTAAAATATAAATCAAATGTTATTGTTTAACATTATTACACTTACAATGTGGTTGATTAGGGCTACGGCTTTCAGAATTGAGTTAAGGTGTAGGTAGTTCGGAGAAAGTTTTGGATACATTTCTGTGACTAATGTCAAAATATATTAACAATTTCAGGGTTAGTGATGATTTATGGCACATTCCCAGGATTTAAAGTTTAGAAAGTGTTTTGATGGTGAACATGCACATACTACTAGTGAATGCTCTTGTTGTTTATGAACAGACGTACGACTTATCACATAATGAATTTATACTGTATGACATGTTACGTAAACTTCCCACAAACATACAAACAGTTAATTATTTCTTAAATACATTTCTTAAGGATATAAAACCAAATAGAATTTTGACTTGTATTCCCAGTACTCAGAAATCATGAATTTAGTAGCTAGTGTGTTCAGAATGCAAATCAGGGAGTTTATGGTTTTACCATATAAATTCGCTCTGCACTTTGAAGATGTGTGGGCGTTATAAGACTGATGATCAAATACTTCTGTTATTCTGATAAAGCTAATACAACAGCTGGTTGTGGATGATGTTTACTAGCTAGCTGCTTTCTCTATCATGCATCAGCTCAAAATTAGCCCTTTGTATAGCTTTGCGCCAAACAAATAAATAATTGAAAAACAGTTTAATCTGAAATCAGCGTTGCTAACACCAAAAACAAATTAACCTGAAATTAGTATTAATAACACTATAGGCATGAAAGCCAAAGGTTGTTTGCTGTATCACACATTCCCTGTGACATCAAACTTTTTGCTTTTTGTTTTATAAAACAAAGACAAGAAGTGAAGGAAAACATGAGCACATTGAAAAATATCGAAAAAAATTCCTTTACTTGAGTTTTTAGTCTGTGATTCAAGCCATATTTGTGAACAGATGTTTTCACAAATGAAATATGTGCTGGGGTTAGTCTAAAACTATCTTAAAGCATATATATATATATATATCAGTGATAAAAGATGACACGATAAATATACATCTTCAGAATCTCTAGGAGAGATTTAGTCGTACATTTTACAACTATACGTTTATGAAATTCCTAAAATAGTTGAAGTAGTGTTGATTTTTCATATCTAGTGATAAAAACTATTTAAGTATAATCAGGTAATTCTGTTCAACATCCTTGTTCAGGTGTTCTGCAATTAGTTTGTTACCGTAAAAGTCACTGAAGGCTTGTTTGAGGAATGGTTTATATGATTTGGTAGAAGCAGAAATTTTGTCTTCTTTAAATATCTTTTATATGAATATTGAGAATAGAATGCAGTAAGTTTGTTGTAAGTAAATAGAGTTTGATTCTTCCATCACCTTATGATGAAGATCAAATTCCTCCTTTATTTTTGAATAAGTAGTTTGGGTTTTGAACACGAAAAAAACAACGCTAGCAAATACAACAGAATACGACATCAGCAATAAACATTATGTTTCTGTAAGAAATAAATATCACTGCTTTTGTTTTTACATAGGGATTTCAATTTTCGGTACTATGCTGTTTGTGTTTATTTATTATTTCGTAAAACATTTATTATATGCTGCTTATTGTAGACTTCGATATTATTTGTTGAACATCGATGATCCTGAATACCACAGAATAGTAAAACTATATAGTTAAAGTTTTGTGCTGTGATCTGGTATTGGTTTTATGAAGTTTATTTAACGCTTGTGGAGCCTGAATTTGATCCAGCCACCAGGTCAAACAGAAACAGCAGTGAATTTGCGTTCAACAATATAGTGGCTGATTTGAATAACTATGGACTTGGTCTGAGATGATACGTTTATATAAAGACACAAGGACATGAATTTGAATATCTAGTGAACATTAAGGTAGACAAGCCACTATTCTGCTTTCTTGTGTCTCAGTACTTCTGAGTGAATCTACCACCTTGGTCAGCTCTAATAAATGATGACAAACTAGATGTGAGTTGAAGGCAAACCTCTGACTTTGTATTAGCAATATACATTACAGTCAATGATCACACAGTGTCATATTAGGTATAAGCCAACAGCAAATGGAGAGCACAATTTGGAGTACTTGATGAGATCCACACGTACATCATGAAGTTATTTGTGGAGCTCAATAGAATATCAGATGTGGTGAGAATGTGTAATTCAATTTATCATTTTCAAATTGATTAGGTGGATGACACAACGGTTCAAACTGATATGGATAGTGGCGAAGCTTGTGAATATCTAACATACCTTATGATGATATACCTGCAAATGTGTATTACTTGCTGGTTGGTTGCTAATGGTCCTAATGAATCCGATTCATGACCTTTCCCTGAAACATGTGCACTGCAGTTTCCCTAAAAACACGTGAAATGGTTGTGTTATGTATTAACTGGGGTATATGAAACTGTGCTTCAAAATATAGTAAAACAGCAATAATTCAAACTGCAAGTTATAAAATAAAAAGCAGAATATTTGAATCTGGTGATTAGTTGCTTACTTGCAGTGCACAAGCAACTCTATTCTGGGTGGATTGATCCATGTTTTGTATGTCAAAAACCCAAAGAAGTAAACTACGAGGCAGCAGTCATGTGTTGTGTATATTTACATATATATACACACTCAACATATCAAATATTGAAGCTTTAGGATATTGAGGAGCATCTTGTGGTATAGATCTTCCAGGAATCATCGGTGGATAAGTACATTGACTCTGATGGTTACATAATCACGACTCAGCTGATGAGGAAGAAGATGTTAACAGTACATAAGGGTGAATACTAATGGGTGAGTGGTTTAAGTTGTCTGACGAATAATCAAGATGCCGATATCTGTCTTCTAATCATTATGGTTAAAATTAATTGTTTGATCTGTATGGTAAGATGGTTAGTTGATTTAAAAATATTCATTGAAAGAAGGTGGCGTTGCTTTCTGAGGATGACACGTTATTATTGCCTGAATATAGCAGTTTGGAGAAGTGAAAAATATGAAGGATTTGTAATAATTGCTTTAAGAGTGTTACGTTTTATAGTGTAGACAGTTGCCTGTGAATCTTCCTAGACTATCTTTTGCCTCCCACTGGCACAACTGTATGTCTGTGGATTTATAACGCCAGAATCCGGATTTCGATACATGTAGTGGGCAGAACCCAAATAGCCCATTGTGTAGCTACGTGTTTAACTTCCAAGAAAAAGCAAAAGAACAAAGTCTATCTTTCAAAGACCTTATGTTGTGTCATAATGTAAAATCATACCTGTGGGACATATAATGGTTTTGAAGTGCATTAAGAATGCTGTTGGGCTTCAAATCGCTACTTATATGCACATGCACTCAATGTTTAATCCTAATTTTTATGTGCTACAAATTGTACTTTTGTAGTAGAATATGTATTACATAGTCAGATTTTTCTCCGAGTTATTTCTCCTATTTATCTTATGTAGAATGTTTTATTTCTAAATTGATGTACTAGCACAAAAGATTTAGCAACTCGGGCTGGCTGCTTTCCTATGGTAGTGAAGGTAACTAGTTTCAAAAATTTCCCCCCATGGTTGCTTTCATTTTTACAATTTACTATCCTTACTGTTGGTGTATTTTGTTTGTCATAGTTGTTTCTGGATGATAGGGTCATGTACTGCAATTAAACTCTGGTTAATTGTAATGCTGATTTTATATACAATTAGTGTGTTAGCATATACATATCTTGTGTTTCATATGGATCTATGTCTTTATTTGATTAAAATATATAAGAGCAAAAGTTTTGGGAAGAAGAAACGGACAGAACATGCAAATATGAATGTTTTTGGTGATTATCCTTTATCTAACTGCAAAAGTAGTAAAGTGTTTTTTGTTTTAGTTTGTTTTTGATAACGATATTTTCGTTTGGTGTTAAAATGCTTTTCAATTTTATTAGTCAAACAATATATGACTTTCTAGAAGGCCCCCCCCCAGTGGCTCAGCGGTATGTCTGCGGACTTACACGCTAAAATCCGGGTTTCGATACCCGTGATGGGCAGAGCACAGATAGCCTATTGTGTAGCTTTGTGCTTAAATCAAAAACAACAACAACAACTTTCTAGAAGGATATCGTAAATTCTGTATAATTATACATTTATTTGTGTGTCTGGTTAATTTAAATCTAATTATCTTGTGCATTTCTCTTTTGTATAAATTTGGATTAAAGTAAGAACACTTTAGTCCGATGTTCAGCTTTATTTATAGATTCTCACGCTTGATTTTAAGGTTCGCTCTTCATTGGAATAATTTTAATTTTATAGATTATTTTATTATGGTCATTGAAAGTTGCAAATTAATTTATTTTGCATTTCATTTAATTTTCCATCGTGCTCAATTTGACAGATAATTTAAATTTTTATTTTGCATTTTGCCTTAATTTCCATTTTAATTTTATTCTCCCTTGATTCTAAATAGACAACTAAGCCAAATTCCTATTGATTAATATTGTTTTTATTTAAAGTTTTGTAATTCTCACGTGATCTATAATGTAACTTTCGGTTGCTTCCCATTGTTTTCTATTATATTTGGTTTTATTAATGTTAAGTTGTACTCTGTTTTTATTCAACTGTAAACACTATTTCAAAATTAGTTTAGATTTGCTGGGAATTCCTTTTTCAGATATTTAATTCATTTTTCAATGTTTTAATTTTGCTTCATGTACTGTTTAATTAGTTTTCAGTTTCGATTCGTTTTGTGCTCATTATCATATGATTTGATTTGATTTTGTACCATGCTTAGTTGTGTTTTTCTCTGCAATATGATAAACCTTAGTTTTAATAAGTTTTTACTCAGTTTAAGTTTGTATGCAGTTTTTATTATGCTTTTATACAATTTTACGTTCAGCTATTTTTTTATTATTATTCTATTCCATTTTTCTTACAACTTTGATTTTATAAATGAATAATATGACCCGACATGGATCAAGATGCTCGATTCGTAATCCGAGGGTCGCGGGATTCGAATCCCCATCACACCAAACATGCTCACTCTTTCAGCCGTAGGGGCATTATAACGTGAGGGTCAATTCCACTACTTGCTTGATTTCACTAAAAGAGTAGCCCAAGAATTGGCAGTGGGTGGTGATGAGTAGCTGCCGTCTTTCTATATGCAAAAACGGATCGTTTGGGTTGAGAAAATATTTTAAATAGAAGAGCCGTTTTTGCATATAAAATTCTCAACAAGTGGGTTTCTCGACATCACTGATTGCCTTCTTTCTAGTCTTACACTGCTAAATTAGGGACGACTAGCACAGATAGCCCTCGTGTAGCTTTGCACAAAATTCAAAAACAAAAAAGCGTGTGACAATTCAAACTTTATCTAGTCTTCTTATAACTATTTCTCTGAGCAAGTTGAAGAACAAGTTCTGATAGGTAATAAAGATTTGTTAGAGTTAGCTCTTATGTTTGTTTGTTTGTTTTTTGAATTTCGCACAAAGCTACTCGAGGGCTATCTGTACTAGCCGTCCCTATTTTAGCAGTGTAAGACTAGAGGGAAGGCAGCTAATCATCATCACCCGCCGCCAACTCTTGGGCTACTCTTTTACTAACGAATAATGGGATTGACCGTCACATTATAACGCCCTCACAGCTGAAAGGGAGAGCATGTTTGGCGCGATGGGGTAGCTTTTATGATTCTCTAAGAATGCTGGAGAACTAGCATTGAATGTTAGATACCTGGATATGTTGAAGAGCTAGTAAATTTAGTTGTTGCAGAATGTTGAAGAATTAGTACCAACAGATGTTTCTCTAACCATGTTAAACAGCTTGTTCTAATATGGATAGTTCTTCAAACATATTGAAAACTGGCTCTTTTAGTTATTTCTCTCTGTATATAATTTTGAAATATTTGTACAATTCATAATAAAAGTTATTTCTAACCATTACTCGTATAATCTGTTAAAAATATTGCTCTGATAATTGGTTCTCCAGGTTTATTAAAAGTTTGATTTTGACTGCTACTTCGTTCGAGAATTATCAGTAATTTTACTGTTGGTATAGTAAGTAACTAATTCTCATGAATTATAACTGTTAGTATGTTAAAGATATTTTTTTTCATATTTTGAACTGCTATTACAGATAATTTGTTTCAATGCATGTAAAAACGCTCGTTGTGTTAGTTGGTTCTTTAAATACGTTAAAATACTAGTTCAAATAATTGGATCTTTTTTAGGGTTTTCTGGAGATGGTTTTGAAAATAATTTTACGAGGTATGTTGAAAAACAAGTATGATAGCTACCTAGTCTAATTAATCAGGTATGTATGACGATTCTCAATTTCAGTCATTTAGATACTCTGAAATGTGAGTTTTAAGAATTAGGTTTCTATATAGTTGAAAAAAACCGCTGTCATAGTAACTGATGGTAAACCATCGTAATCTTACGACTGCCAGCTATGAGCGTTGCCATAGGTGACATCGTTCTTGTTATATTTTGTTCCTGAGATAAACTAGTGATTGAAATTGTATTAAATTGGAAAAGACCTTTCCAAAACGTATCTCATTTCAGAAAAACAAAATATTTATTTTGATTTTTTGCGCTCCGAACAGTTCACTCAATAGGCGATTTTTACGTTAAGTGTAAAAATACTATTTTTTATCTTTCAGTTTTAATATTTCACGTGCATACTCTAGAATCTCATAAATCAAGATAAAAAGTTTCTAAGGTAATTTCTCATATGTTGCTTTCTATTTTCTCTTTCTTATTACTAACTTCAGCTTCTCTCATTGAGATAATGATAAGTCTTTAGATTTACTGTGCTATCAGGGATTCAATTCTCCTCAGTGGACACAGCAAATAGCCTAATGTGGCTTTGCTGTTGGAAAATATACACACTAACTTTAGCTATTATCATCAATCTACAGTGCAATGAAGTGTTCAAAATTAAGATATGGAAATATGTACTTACTTTTATCTCTTTCTTGAATAGTTTTAAAATATCTTATTGGGTCACATGCAAAATTTACAGTCTTTACATTTTCATATACAGTTTATTTTTATTTTCCATTCTCTATCTTTTATTATTTATATTTTCCATAATAACTAATTATAATATAATTATAAATTAAAGAAATAACAGATAATTACTGAATGTGTTGCCAGTTATTGATAATAATTGGACATAATCAGAGTTTAAAATGTCAATTATTGACAGTAATTATAGGTTGCATGATCCAGTAATATCTAATTATTTTAAGTAATAACAGATCCTTGAGGCAATAATTTGGGATAATTATATTTTAAAATGCCAGTTATTGACAATTATTGCGGATAACTGTAGTTTGAAACAGCAATTATTGACAGTAATTATAGGTTGCACGAATCAGTCATATCTAATTATAATATGTAATGACAGATTCTCATTACATGATGCCAGTTACCGAGAATAATTGGAAATAATAGTTTAAAACAGATGTTGTCTAGTTTCATAAACGGGACATAATGTTGTCAACTTCATGAAGGTGAAATATAAAATAAATAAAATACGAGTTTATGTTCATTTTGCCTAGAAACAGGATGTGACATTAATTATTGATAATAATCTATAGTAATTACAGTTACAGTTGCATGAACACACCATATTTCATTATAGATTAAAGAAACAACAGATATGATCAGATTTTTGAAATGTCATCCACTGAATGTAAGTTCAGGTTAAAAGAAAACACCATGTTTTTTATAAAGTATACCTTTAGGCATTTAAGCAGACAATAGAAAACTTGTACACAAACACACATACACATATATAAGTCTATAAAATTAATGTAAAAACATAATTACAGTCATGTGTTATAAATATTAGGGTGAATATTTGCAAGATGTACAATCATGTAATCACTATCCCTGTGCAAATTATTTTGGTAAAGATCACTCTTCTTTTTCTCTAATATAGATGTATTTTATTTACACAGTTATTCGATTGAACATTTATATATTTCCTAATTATTACCACAATGTGCTCTATACATAATAAACATGATGTATTTCAAATGAAGATTTCTCTTGAAAATAGAGAAGTGAGAGATTCTTTTCGGAATAAATTATTTTGTTTAAACAATTGAAATGTAAAGGTATTTTTCAGTACGTCACCCCTGAAGAATGGGAAAGCTATAATTGTACATACATCTCTACTGATGGAAAACACTCTCACTCTAATATTCACAATAAACATTAGTATTCATCTTTTGACTGCTCTTCCGAGTTTCATATATCTTCCTTATTGAAATCAGCTTTGTTAATGCTGTTGTAAATGAATTTTCCTCTAGTTTATGTTGGTTATATTAATAACAGATAGCAAAGTAGGTTTGGGCAACATTCAAAACATAAAAGGAAGAATGTATAAGTTTTGAAATATGTTTAGATAAATATAAGACTGTGTCTTATTTAAATTTTAGTAATTTTCTTAAATGTTTATTTGTATTGCCTTTCAAGTTTCTCATAAAAATTTAAGCTAAACACAAAATTATCTAGCCTTTGATCTTTAATTTTTTGATGTTCTTTGCATAAGAATAAGAGTTAACACATCTCATATGTTACCATAATATTGTTTCAAAATCAATGTTAAAAAGAGTCACACGTGATGTATTCATTACTTGTTTATACATTTTGTTATACAATTGAAGAACATAGCTCCTAACTGAAATAGTAATGTGAGTATAATGTTAGAAAGCTGTAGAAAGCATTTATTGACCCACAGGTTACTGAAAAGGTAAGAAAATGCTGATGAGTGTCACTTGTGAGATAATGCAAATTTATGAAATTTATCATTTTCCTATAAATCTAAGACAGTTTTTTTTAGAATTATACTGATGCATTTTTGAAACCCTAAAGTAGCACAATGCTAGAAACTGAGTTTTCATACCTGTGGTGGGCAGAATACAGATAATCCATTGTGCAAATTTGTGCTTAAGTTAAAATAAACAAACAGTTTTGAAAGTAAAATAGAAAAGTTCTGGATGGCAGAGCAAAAATAATTGAACAGTATACTGAAAATGAAGGCATGAATCTGATTCCTGAAAATATAAAGTTTATTTTAAACAGAAAGTCAGTTGTGAAACTGTCTTAACTCTATTTTTGGAGTTGTTGAGGTGTGACCAAAGAAAAATTACAATTGACCTGCATAGCATCTGTTAAACAGTTTTACTTTTTTGAAATGAATGATAACACCAAGTTTGCAACAGATGTTACACGGGTGAAATACGAAGTTATTGCTTTTCACTGGGGACAAAGCACAAGAATCTACCTCAAAAAGATTAAACAAACTCTTATGGACTAGAGACATTAAGTCTGTCTGTACTTTACTAATACACAGTATATATTTCAACTAGTGATCCAACTCTAGGTAATTATTTTAGTAAATTTACATATTGGTGTCTACTGACTGACTGACAGACAATATTCTACTGTTTAATAATGGGAGTGGTTAAAACAGGTGACCCTTCCAGGCCGCTTGTTTTATATTTGTTTTTGAATTTTGCGCAAAGCTACTTGAAGGCTATCTGAGCTAGCCGTCCCTAATTTAGCAGTGTAAGACTAGAGGGAAGGCAGCTAGTCATCACCACCCACCGCCAACTCTTGGGCTACTCTTTTACCAACGAATAGTGAGATTGACCGTAACATTATAGCGCCCCCACGGCTGGGAGGGCGAGCATGTTTAGTGTGACGGGGATTTAAACCCTCGAACCTCGGATTACGAGTCGAACGCCTTCACACGCTTGACCATGCCGGGCTATTCCAGGCCGCCTTGAGATTAGAATAACAAAGATTTCGTTTTTCAAACTGGCGTTGCTTTTAGACGTTTGTACTGGTGTTTAGATGAATTTCAAGTATCAAAACATATTCAGTTGGCAGAAAGAAAATTTATATGACAATAGAAAACTATAGAGCGATTATTTTACTTTATATCAGTTCAAGAAAACCTCTAAACCTGTTCTGATGATACAAAAACCACTAGTGTGTCACAAGCAGTATCATAAAGTATACAGTAATACATAAAGTTTTTTATGTTTTGTAATTATTCTAACAGCAGTATCAGGCTTTAATGAAATGTAACTGGAGCACTAGCCTCCATCTTCCTTTTGTCTGCTGACTATGAGTCTTTCAAAATACCTTAACTGCTTTTCTGGGTCGCGACTTTTTAAAACTTGGAAGTTCCTCGTCCAATCGAAACATAGTAACATATTTAGTTTTGTTTTTCCTGTACAACTCATTTTATCGACACTGTATTTTCCAAGTTATGAATTTACACATTTGTTTCTTTTGAGATTATATGTTTTATGCTACTAGTTCCTGATGACTTTAAAACGAACATTTCAAAGTACTTCTTATTGATTTCCTTTGTTCTTCAGCATGTCGACTGTTGTAGGTCCTGTCTCGCCACTGAGTCCTCACTTTATAATTTATGTTTCCTGGACAATAAACAGGAGCTTATCGAAGATTGGTGTAAATACTGCTTTTGAAATACTTTATTGAGAGTTAAAGGAGTTGTAAACATGACTCAGAACATGAACATTGTATCGTTATTATAGCTAAACTCAGGCTAAACATGACTCAGAACATGAACATTGTATCGTAATTATAACTAAACTCAGGCAAAAGATAAAAATTTAAGCCATTAGGCTTAACACATGTTGTTACTTTCTTACATTCACTAAGCACTTTTTACTTGTTAATTGTATCTATTTTTTATTGTTACGACAAAAGTAAATAAACAAGAACAAACAAAGCTGTCAACCTTATTTTTTGGGTTAAATTTTAATAATAAAGTCGAGTTCAATGTGAACAAAGACGTATTTCATACTTTACTGTTATCCAGGTTTCAACAGTGAATTTTGTTTGTTTGTTTGTTTAGAATTAAGCACAAAGCTACTCAATGGGCTATCTGTTCTCTGCCCACCACGGGTATCGAAAACAGTGAATTAGGGATGTAGTTTTAGTATTTCATACTTTGCTGTTATTCAGGTTTTAACAGTGAATTAGGGACGTAGTTTTAATATACGTTAGTTTTTCTCAATGTGGGTCACCTTGGTGTCTTTATTTAATTTCTCTCTCTACTTAATCTACCAAGCAAAGCTGTCTAGCTGGGCTTCTATATGGCGGATGAACTAACCGAGTGAAGAGTTGGTTTCTCGTTGGTTCCGAGAACTAAGCTGATGATCGTGCCGCCTCATCCTGACCCAGACAATTAACCCTACCTCAGTAGTATAATTTAGAGCAAAAAAATGAAAAAACTTGTAGTTGATTTTTATATCTCTTACTCTCTGTTTTTGCTTGGTTTTCTCCCAGTCAATCGATTAAGCTGCAAAATGGAATGCAAATATCTACATATTTAGGTTTTTCTAAAACTCCACTACTTGTCAGCTTAGAAAATGGAACAGTCACGAGCTTCACGAAAATGTACACTGCGATATTTCAAGTATACTTCTTTACTTAATGGTAACGTTATACCTGGGTCCCCGTATTTTCATTGTTATTTTGAGTTGCAAAAATGTTCCCACGTAGCAGTTAGGTATTTTATTCGAGAATGGATACCTATCTTAGAGTGGGTTTTAATCTCATAAACCTGTTTTTCGCTTCTTTAGAAAAAGAAATACTTCTCGAGACTACAGTACCTTAAGGTTTCCAGAGCTTTACTACCATTAATTACTATGATCAAACATTGGCTTTAATTTATAAATTCGGTTGTTGGGTTTATATTTCTTACGCTCCCTTGGATGGGAAGTACTGGGTGGTTCTAGTGGTATCATTTTCAGAAACATTAAACACTGTAGTCTAACAGAAACTATTAACTGCTTTTGTAGGCTTGAAGAAGAAATTTGTTTAAGAATGAAGTCGTGTTAAAACCAGTTGTTTTGGTAATAGGAGAAATAATCTACCAACAGTTGCTACAGGTTTTAAACTTTTTGCTCAATTAGTAAACAAATTTTCTTTTATCCGCGACTTTGTTCCACGAAAAATAGAATTCCAGGAAGTACAGAAGATTATATTATTTGGAGTACAACATCTCTAACATGGATTGTAAGTAAAGTTGTGGAGTAGGTCCGAGAATTTCAAAATGTGGAAGTTTTAAAACGTTCACACAGCTTCAGTACAGATGAACTCGAGTACATGTAATACATATGTTCCATCTGAACGAGAAATATAAGGGTTTTTTGCTGTAATTATACAACTATGTATCAAAACATTTAAAGTTATAATAAAAATAAAAAATGATTTTAGCAGTCATCTCTCATTGCTGTTTCAAAGGTATAACAATCATGTTTTATTGTTCTGGTTTCTTATTAATGTTTTGCATTCTTTCTTTCTTTTTTGCAGTAGGTCGTGCATGACCAGCGGGTCAGGACGCTTGACTCTAATTCGAGGATGGCGGATTCGAATCCTCGTCACCCAAACATGCTCGCGCTTTCAGCCGTGGCAGTGTTGTAAATTTGACGGCTTGTTTTGTTTTGTTTTTAAATATCGTTCAAAACTACATTGCTATTTGCACTAGCCGTCCTTGTT
The DNA here is from genome assembly GCA_011833715.1 of Carcinoscorpius rotundicauda. Classification (NCBI taxonomy): domain Eukaryota; kingdom Metazoa; phylum Arthropoda; class Merostomata; order Xiphosura; family Limulidae; genus Carcinoscorpius; species Carcinoscorpius rotundicauda. Next base: position 86,845,798 of record CM022397.1, read on the forward strand.
TAGCAGTGTAAGGCTAGAGGAAAGGCAGCTAGTCATCACAACCCAACGACAACTATGGGGCTACTCTTTTACCAACGAATAGTGGGATTGACTGTCACATCATAACGCCCCCACGGCTGAAAGGGTGAGCATGTTTGGTGTGAAGGGGATTCGAACCCGCAACCTTCGGATTACGAGTCGATGTGCCTTAACCACCTGGCCATATAATGTGACGGACAATCCCACTATTAGTTGGTAAAAAAGTAGCTCAAGAGTTGGTGGTAAGTGGTGATGACTAGTCGCCTTCCCTCTATTGTTACACTGTTAAACTAAGGACGACTACCGTAGATAGCCTTCTAAAAACATAGGTGGATTTTCATAGAATGTACATTGAGAATTTTCCCAAACAGTTTGGGATCGTTCAGCCTATACATTAGAAGAAGAATAAAGTTACAAGAACAATATAGGTTTCAGTTCATGATAGAAGCAAAAGCCATTACAAGATGGAGTAGTTTATTTTTCAGCTATGTTTTTTCAGCAGTCTCACAAAGCCACGTAAAACAACGGAGCTTTAAAATGGAAGCGTTGCTGGCGTATGCCCTCTACGTTAACTAACAGAGCCATAAAAGGAAAGTGTTATTGATGTATGCTTTGTTATGATTTATTGTTATGCTCATTCATTCACAACGACTGTTAGAGAACGTATTGAGGAGCACCAGCGAACTAATAATGAATTAGTGTACAGTGGTACCTCGGTTCTCGAACATATTGTTTGAGAAAATAGTGTCTCGATTGTCGAACATAAACTCGGTTCCCGAACCAAGCTGTTTTGGACCGAATCCCCGAAGTAACCCGACTGATGACCCGAACGACCCTTCGACCATTTTCGGCTCACACCAAGTGTGTCCAAAACATTTTACCCGCACCTGTCGCTCAGTCCACACCCCCGCTAAAATCTGCTGTGAACGTTTTTCTTTCAGTTGTTTTTCTGAATATTCTGATTAAATAAGTCACCATGGGATCAAAGAAGGATAATGAAACCACCTTTCACTCACGCCATCAGCTCTCCTCAGCACAAGTAAAGTGCAGTTAAATTTTCATTTATTGTTTATTTATTCTGTTTATAGTTTTTGTGATTGACTTTATGCATGTAAGTATTATTATACAGGTATAAATAAGCAATATTCTTACTTAAAATGCTTGATGGTGCGTAATTTTAGAGGTCTCTAATGGATTAATTTAATTTACAATATTTCTTATGGGAAAAATTGATTCGGTTTTCGAACAGCCTTCTGGAACGGATTAAGTTTGAGAACCGAGGTACCACTGTATTTCCATTTAACGAATGGTTAAAATGTATTATATCAAACGGAAAATTTAAAAGACACGAATGTTAAGGCTACGGAGAAAGATAGACAACTTTGATGCTTCTTTCTAAAGAGAGTAGCACAGAAGTACATATTCATGTGTATACATACATGCAAGATTTGTAATTGCTGCTATAAACATATAGCAAGATGTATTTGTATTCCACAATTACATTTGCATCATGCATACAGCTAACAGAAAGAAAGTTTCTAAGTATATCAACGTTGGTTAAAAATGAGAAGTATTGGGAAATATATATATCAACAATAATTGGTACTCTTAGAGCCTGCTCCTTAATGGCACAATGGCGTGTCTGCGGACTCCCACTGCTAGAAACTGAGTTTCGATATCTGTGTCTGCGGACTCCCACTGCTAAAACTGAGTTTCGATATCTGTGTTAGGTAGATCATAGATAACCCATTTTGTAGATTTCTGCTCAATTTAAAACAAACAAACAAGATGTTGGAGATGATAACTGGTAGTGTTTGGACTTGTTTTAACAGACTGAACTAAACCATCATTGCTGTTCTAGAGCATGGTTACAATCATGTTGATAGTAACATTTAAACAAAATCGTTTCAGCACGATAATTACGTAAATGTAGCTAAAATATCTAAAGCAAATAACAATTAGTCGTTCTACGTTCTGTGAGATAAGCAATATTATGCTGTAGTAATATTTGTTTGTTTCGAACTTCACGCAAAGTTATATAAAACTAGTCGTCCATAATTTAGCAGTGTAAGACTAGAGGGAATATAGCAAATCATCACCACCCACCGCCAACTCTTGGGCTACTCTTTTATCAACAAATAGTGGGATTGACCGTCACGTTATACACCCCCACGGCTGGGAGGGCGAGCATGTTTAGCGCGACGCGGGCGCGAACCCGCGACCCTCGGATTACGAGTCGCACGCCTTACGCACTTGGCCATGCCATCTTCCCTTTGTCAATAATTTCCATGTGATCTCGTTTTTTTAATAAAAATATCTTTCTTGTCAGAAGGTTTTGTTTTATCTATATGATAAAATATATATGCTATATTTTAGTTTGAACTCAGTGAGTTTGCGGATTTATAACGCTAAAATTTTGGGTTCGATTTCCTGCGGTAAATACAGAAAATAGCCTAATTCGGCTTTGTTCTCAAACAAATAAACGTCATATGAAGGTCGTGGGTTCGAATCCCAGTCACACTAAACATGCTCGACCTTTCAGCCGTGGGAGCGTTATGATGTGACGGTCAGTCCCACTATACGTTCCCTTACCTCTATTCTTACACTCCTAAATTAGGAACGGCTGGCGCAGATAGCCCTCGTGTAGCTTTGCGCGAAATTCTAAACGAACAAATAAATAACTAAACAAATTACTTATGTTTGAATTAAGACAAGTTCCTTTATTGGGACATTTTGTGAAATTTCAGTGCTCTTTACTGAAGGAGAGAAATTTCAATGTTTCGGTATCTGTTACCCTTAATTTTAAAAGTTGTAAATAGTGTAAACATGATTTTATACCAACCTTGTCCTATCACTTAGCGAGAGTTCAGGAAGAGCCGTAAAAGCACTTCCGTAAGATTAGTTAAACTAGTGGATAAAAGAGTATTGTGAGAGATAAAAAACTAGGCTTAACTCTGAACCAGGTTGTGTATGGCTTACTAGCTATCCTGAATACAAGAATTCTTGATTTGTGACTTGCTGACTCAAAACGCTGTTCATCAAATCTTGCTATTCAGTCAGACGATAGTAGTCTTAGAGCATCCGTTGTATGTTATTGACTAACTGCCTTTCCTTTAGTTTGGCTTCTCTTTGCGGGCAAAGCAGAGAGAGCCCATTGTGCAAATTTGTGCTTAATTACAAACAAACCCTCTAGTCTGTCATTTCAGTGTTAGTGAGGGTCAATAAAAATAGTTCTATTAAGTAGCTTTGCACGAAAATGATAAACAAATAATCAGTTCTGGGCTATGAAGCTGAGATCTAATATCTACAGGAAACATTAAAATCACACACAGTTTCTATAATTTACGTATATATGTGTATATTGTAACAGCTAGCTAGCACCGATAACATGCAAAGTTTCTCTTGTTAATGTTTAAAATAAAATGAGATAATTACACAAAACTGAAACATGATTCAGGGTACAACATAATTTGATTCCTGTCTGACGTATAACTGAAATGAACATTACTGTTATTCGTGCAGTAGGTAATGGAACAGAAAAAGTCAGAAGTCCCAATATTGGGAATCTCCCACTGTAATTTTTGATAGGCTTACGACTTTTCCAATTTCAGTTCTGTTTTTGGTCTATGATAATCCTTTGCATTAAAAAAATTAAAATAAATTTGACAGGTGGCGATAGATGTATAGTTATGTTTTTTTTGGGTTTAAGTTTAAAGGTAAACAATGGGCTATTTACTTTCTACCAATTAAGGATCAAACTTCACTTTTGACGCATAAGCTCTAAAGCTTATTGCTGGGTTATTTCAGAGCAAAACTTGAGATAAAAAAGATTAAAGTAAAAAATATAATTTTATGTAAGTTGGCTATTAAATGGCTCAGAATTGCATTGAATTTGTTGTGCTCTTCTCTCTGATTTCTATCCAATCTCTTGGTCTCCATAGGATTGAAATAAGCTCAAGTTATCGCTAATTGCGAAACATTTCAAGTAGAAATACTTTGAATTGTGTGTGTTTTTGATCCCCGGCATAACAGGTGGTTACAGCGCTCGACTTCCAATCTGATGTTCGCGTGTTTATTATAATTTTGTGGATTGTGTAGTTGAATTGTTTATATATATATAAAAAAAAATGATCGCAGGTTCCAATCGCTATGTTTTTGTTTTTTTTATTGTCGGTTTTGATCAGCTAAATGGTAGCTGGAAAGAGAGGTAAAATGCCAAAGCTAATATATGTCTTTCTATTTTGTTATTTATGTTACTTTGCATTAATGTTTTTGGTAAGAGAAATGAAGATAACACGCGGTACATTATACTTATCTTCCTTTAATGAATCATTACATATTAACAAAAATATGGTATCAGAAATTCTAATTATTTCCGGATATGTTTATTGAAAGCTTGTCAAATTTTGTAAAAATATCAAAATCGTATCGAACGATGGCTCTGCATGACGAGGTGGTTAAGGCACTCGACTCGTAATCTGAGGGTCACGGATTCGAATCGCCGTCACACCAAATGCTCACCCTTTCAGCCGTGGTCAATCCCACTATTCGTTGGTAAAAGAGTAGCCCAAAAATTGACGGTGAGTGGTGGTGACTAGCTGCCTTCCCTCTAATTTTACACTGCTAAATTAGACGGCTAGCGCAGATAGCCCTTGTGCAGCTTTGCGCGAAATTAAAAAAACAAACGATGTAATGATACAGTGGTATCACAGATTCACTGTATCGTTACACCTTTAGTGAAAATGTAACCGTCGTACATTTTTGGTGACGGAGGTAGCATACATAGCAAGTTGACTGCAGTGGAAGCAAGTTCAAAGCCTTTATCCACGTTAGCCATCTGACGCAATGTCCTGTCTTTGTCTACGTATATATATAGAAATGAAATAGTTTGTTCTATTAAATTATATTGATCGTGCTATTTGACACCTGTTGTCTCCAAGGTTCAAGGTTGTGCTTCATAAAAATAGATAAGCAATGCGAATTGTTTTGGAAAGGTAAATTTTGGCGTATGTGTAGTCTTCAAGCAAATGTAGTAACAGTTCGAATGTCAGTAATACACGTTTTCCATTTCCTACACAACGAACTCTGCCTCTTTTCTTGGATATTTAAGTGATTTGAGAAACTTTAGATACACAAGTGACCTACTGAGCTCTTAAACATGCACCTAACTCTGTCTTTCATATTATACCACAGAGCTAAAGACAAGTTAACAAATTCTAGGAAAGTATGCCAAAAATGAACAAAATTTATTCTACATGGCAGTAAAATGCAACAACAAAATAAGCAAAAATAGAAAATAATTTGATATTTTAAGATATGAATATTAAAATAAACAATTTTATCTTTGTGGATAGTATATTTCCATTTAACTCTGCGTTTCTATTTGTTGTTTTTCATTAACGAAACTGCAGAATGCAAGGAGCTACAATGTTACGTTATAATGTTATGTTCAATCCCACTGTTCGTTTGTAAAAGAGTAGCTCAAGAGTTGGCGGTGGGTGGTGACGACTAGCCGCCTTCCCTCTAGTCTTACTCTGCTGCCTCCCGCTAGTACAGCGGTAAGTCTACGGATTTGTAACGCTAAAATCAGAGCTTTAATTCCCCTCGGTGGGCTCAGCATACAGCCCAATGTGGCTTTGCAATACGAAAACACACACACACACACTTACACTGCTAAATTAGGGACGACTAGTGTAGATAGCCTTCGTTTAGCTTTGCACGAAATTTAAAAGAAACAAACAATGAAACGAATGACTGACTACAAATAACAACAAGAAAAGAAAGGTAGTGATTAAAGATTATGTAACTTCAATTCTAAATCATCGATGAATACCCTAAGTGTCTCTAGATGTTTATAAGAAGTGACTAGAGATGAATACCATAACTGTCTCTAGATGTTTATAAGAAGTGACTAGAGATGAATACCCTAACTGTCTCTAGATGTTTATAAGAAGTGACTAGAGATGAATACCATAACTGTCTCTAGATGTTTATAAGAAGTGACTAGAAATAACTAAAGGCTGTCGGATATCGGTCATAGTTGGATTATGTAAATGATTCCAAGTTAGAACAAGATCAAAACATCTAACTAGAGTCTGCTTAAAATGAAGTCATTTATAACGTGTTCAAAAATAATAAAACTATCCCACAAGTACATAAAGTAATCGCCCTATTATGAAACTAATAAACTAAATAAATCGTGATGAAAACCTGATAAACTGTAAAACTAACATACAAATACATAATAGGAAAATAAAATACTAAAGAGCTAAATACATCCTAACTTAAACCTAAAACTAACTCCTTCACCGACAAGAATAAACACTAAAACTTCCTTCTTCTTACAAATAATGGCCATTTAAATACAAATTTCGTGTTATACTTAGTTTATTCTCTGATGTAGTCGTTGAATAAACCATATTACACTAAATGGAAAATGATAGCCCATGTGAAAGAACATCTACATTTTAGATCCACGAATAGGTTCAGTGTAGCTGGACTAGATGATTGTGACATAGTCGTCCATTTAAATTAATTTAAGATCCTAGCATGGGCCAGTGATGAATCATAAAAACGAGAGTTTATCATTCACAAACTGACACGTTAGATTAAACGATTTATCTCCGCATATAAGCAACTCTCAGTAATATAACTTGCATTGGTCCTTTTATTAGGAAATATAGAGACTATTACTATAAATTATTGTTTGTAAGTTACCTGTTCTAAGTCGTGGTTCAAATATGTAACTGACTCTAGTTAGATACATCAATGTGATCACGAAACTGGACTCGTTATTTAAACTTGTATATTAATATGGTTTTGTGAAATATTGGGCGAAATAAATATAACGGAAAGTTCATATTAAAATAAAATTTCTTCCCGTTGAAAAGAGTAGAATATTCCAAGATTATTTAAATTTAATTCGTAATGAAAATAGTCCTGAGTATCTTTGTTTCAGCTAGTTATTCGTATGTGATGTAATTCACGTTGCATAATTACGTCCAATAACTTTGTTTGTTTGTTTTGGAATTTCGCACAAAGCTACTCGAGGGCTACCTGTGCTAGCCGTCCCTAATTTAGCAGTGTAAGACTAAAGGGAAGACAGCTAGTCATCGCCACCCACTGCCAACTCTTGGGCTACTCTTTTACCAACGAAATGTGGGATTGACCGTCACATTATAACGCCCCCACGGCTGGGAGAGCGAGCATGTTTGGCGCGACGCGGATACGAACTCACGACCCTCAGATTACGAGTCGCACGCACGCCTTAACACGCTTGGCCATGCCGGGCCTGTCTAGTAACTACTGAAATATATGCGTTCAAATGTGGAGTACACTTTCGCCCGTTCCAAAATCAAATTAACATGTACTATGGTGGTGTGACCTGACAATTAACATATATCATGGTGGTGCGACCTGACAATTAATATGTATCATGGTGGTGCGACCTGACAAGTAACGTATCATGGTGGTGCGACCTGACAATTAACATATATCATGGTGGTGCGACCTGACAATTAACATGTATCATGGTGGTGCGACCTGACAATTGATATGTATCATGGTGGTGCGACCTGACAAGTAACGTATCATGGTGGTGCAACCTGACAATTAACATGTATCATGGTGGTGCAACCTGACAATTTAATTAATTCATGTTCAATTTTTAACTATGTTGCTTTAGTTTCACATTCAGTTTTAAATTATGTTTCTTCAGTTTAATGTTCAATTTTTACTGTGTTTCTTTGCAAAGTGTTTCTGTAGTTTAATGCAAATTATCGGTTTTCGTTCACTTGACTTTCAAATATATCTAAATTTAAGATAGCTTACAGAACATTTGTTACGGGGTAACAAATAATCAGTTTGTTGTAATGATGAAGTTTTAGTGTACATAATATTTTGAAGGTTATCAATAATATTCATCAAATTAATATGAACTGTAATTGAAGAAAGCTAGAGCGTGAGAAAATCTGAAAATTGAACGAAAGGCCGTTTTGCCGAAATGGTAAATGTTTACTTTTCTTAAAATTAATTTTAATTTCTTTCAGTGTTTGTTTGAACTTTATAACTAGAACTCAAACGTTATTATCTGTTTTAATTATCACAGTATCAGGTAAAAAATCTCCATTCAACTTTAATGTAGTGCTTTCAAACAATGACTGTTGTGCTTATAGGTTTATCTTTTGATTTGCAAATCAACTCTTCCGAATCATGTTTAATTGTGCAAAGATTTTGAGGAAAGTAGATTTCTTTTTGCAAAGCTGTTTACCCAGATAACCAGTTTGTGTGTTAACCTAATCAATTAATGTTTATGGCACAAAGCAGCTAGGCTATCTGCACCTAATCAGTTAACACTGAAAGAATATATCTGTGAAAATAAAGTTTGTTATAGGCTAGTTAGGGGTTCCTGTTCAAGTTTTAAAAAGTCAGAATAAAAGATCATCCAAAATTGTTACAATCTATTTGAAAGAAGACAAAAAATAATAACAAGCTAAGCTATGCATAAGGACCAATGAGAATAATACATAATTTATTCCTCTCACTGCAGACACGTTCACCTTCTTAGATCGTTCAGTGGTAGACAGACTTTGAAAGTCATAAGACATAGATGAAGAACACTTGCTATCTTTCTACTGAGAGAGTAGAATGTACTGGATGTTATTAGCATGTTAAAAACCATCAAGGTCAAGATGAGATAGGCCTGAGTAAAAGAGTTTCCTTTCGAAAGACGTTTTTCAAGAGTGTTTGGTCTGGATTTTGTTGTGTTTTTTTTTAATTTCACGCAAAGCTACACGAGGGCTATCCGCGCTAGCTATCTCTAATTTCACAGTGTGAGCCTAAAGGAAAGGAAGCTTATCATCACCATTCACCGCCAACTCTTGGGCTACTTTTTTACCAACGAATAGTAGGACTGACCGTCACATAATAACTTCCCCACGGTTGAAAGGGCAGGCATGTTTGGCGCAACGGGAATTCAAATCCGCGACCTTCAGGTTACGTACGAGTCGCGTGCCTTATCCATCTTGCTATGTTGGGCCTCTTTAAGATTGATATAACACTTTGAGAGTTCTATATCGTTTTTCGAAAAAGAACAACAAGGTGTAAATAGTTTTTGATATAGCGTTTTAACAAAATAATGAACACTACTGTTAAAACTTTACTCGCACAAGATTCATCTTCTTTGCACAACAACATAGCAATTTATAAACGGACTCATGAATTTAGAGCTATTGCTTACAAAACTGATACTTGACCTTTTATACGTCACGCACGTTTCTCTCAAGCAATATTGATGATAGATTTGTGTTTGTTTCATTGGACAGTTTCGCTATTCAGTTCCGTCCACCGCACTTTTATCAGTTTCATTCCTCCTAGTTATTTCTCGTCGATTATCATTTTTGTTTCACTTTTTATTATTTATCATACGTCTTGTTTATTTTAAAGTATGCCTTCAAATAGTACAAAAGCAACTCGTTTCTGTCACGTGTTAAATTTGTACAGATACTTCTAGCAAGAATACAGATACTTAATTTATGATTAAGTTTGACATAACATATATATTATTCTACGTTCGTAAAGTTAAGAAAACACTAAGGTTCTAACAACCCACGAAAGAGAAAAGTAAAAAAAATAATCTAAACGATTTCCAAAGATAGATCTTTCTTTCTGGGGTTCCAACTGATGCAATACTGACTGAGATTGGCAAAAAACACACACACCACCCTCATATTATTTTTCGCAAATGAATATTAATATTTGGGTTGGAAACGTAGCTGAAGTTGATAAATAGGAGATGATTGCAGGATACTGTAAAACTAAGGAGATGTAAATGGTAATGACTATATTTCGGTGAAACCTGACGTCACGCAAATTGTTTATAATTTTCATTTGTGTATTTTTTTAACTTTAGATATTAATGTTATTTGCATTCCTCTCACTACAGAAGAGCCTTATTCTCACTTTACTGGTGTCTTTTATATATTTCACAAAGATAAGAAAAATGTGTTGGGATGTTAATACATAATTGTTTATATTTTTCTTATCTTTATGAAATATATAGAAAAACAGTTTCGCAGATGGAAAAATTTTACAGCTTTTTTATTGTTATCGGTGTTGCCTGTTAATAATCGTTTTTATCGGTACTCTTGTCTCTACATTCTCGTTAGTTGTACTTATATTGTAAAAATTAAATATTTGAATAATTATTTAAAGTTAAGAGTGTACGTGATGAAAATTTGTCTAAAAGCGAATCCTTCCATTTCCGGCTTTTCAGTTGCTGTCAGTTGGCAACCTGTACTTTACAACAAGCTATCATACTATGTAACCAGAAACACGCGAAATTTTCCCTCCCTGAAGCGTATCGAATCACCGAAGGCCACACCTCACGTGACTTTATACTCTCGGCAAATGGATGAGATTCAACGAGAACGTGCTGCACTGAACCGAGTCTGAAGTGTAGATGCGTGTGAATACTGGTGTTCTCGTGTTATTGGATTATGCGAGTGTATAAAGACAATATATCCTTGAAAAGTATGTGATAAATACGATTAAATAGCAACTTTCAAAATTATCATGGACAATAAGGAAAGAAATATATTTGGCCAAAATACGGCTCATATCTCTTGTTTATACCCAGAGATCTTAGCCCTGATTTTCAGCTACCTAAATGTACGGGACAAGGGACGAGCGGCGCAAGTCTGTGCGGCCTGGAGGGAAGCGAGTTTCCACAAATCCGTCTGGCGCGGAGTATGTGCACGGTTGCACCTGCGGCGATCTAACCCCTCCTTGTTTCCAAGTTTAGTGCGTCGAGGTATCCATCGAATACAAGTTCTTAGTCTACGAAGAAGCCTTCGCGATGTTGTTTTAGGTGTGCCAAACGTGGAGTCTTTAAATTTAAGCGGGTGCTACAACTTGGGCGACTCTTGGCTCAGTCATGCAATGGTTCACGCTATGCCATCTCTGACGGAGTTGAATCTCAGCATGTGTAAACAAATCACGGACTCGAGTTTAGGACGTATCGCTCAACACCTGCAGAATTTGGAATTTTTAGACTTGGGTGGGTGTTGTAATATTACTAATACAGGGTTACTTTTAGTGGCCTGGGGACTCAGGCGACTCCGTAGTCTGAATCTACGCAGTTCTCGACATGTGTCCGACACGGGAATTGGTCATCTAGCCGGTTTAACGCCTGAAGCAGCTGATGGAACTTTAGCCTTAGAACATTTGGGACTTCAGGACTGCCAGAAACTTACTGACGACGCCCTGAAGCATATGAGTCTTGGCCTTCATCGCCTAAAGAGCATCAATCTAAGTTTTTGTGCGAGTATAACTGAAGTAGGCCTGAAGAACTTAGCGCGAATGTCCGAACTACGTGAGTTAAATATAAGCAGCTGCGACAACATCTCTGACGTGGGTATGGCTTTCTTGGCCGAGGGCGGCTCGCGTTTAACAACATTGGACGTCAGTTTCTGTGACAAGGTAGGGGACCAAGGTCTGCTTCACATCTCCCAAGGACTCTTCAATCTACATTGTCTCAGCCTTAATGCCTGCCCTATCAGTGACGAAGGTTTAAGTCGTATAGCGCGCACATTATCAGACCTACACACTTTAAACATTGGTCAGTGCTCCCGAGTGACCGATAAGGGTCTCAGTCTTATCGCTGACCACCTTCATCAGCTCCGAAGTATCGACTTGTACGGGTGTACCAAGATCACCACAGTGGGGCTGGAGAGAATCATGCAGCTTTCTTTACTTTCCGTTTTAAATTTAGGTTTGTGGCAAAAAGGTACCGATGATGAAAACTTTAAATCGTTGAAGCCTGTCAGTGATAACTAAACGTGTGTGTGTGCATGCGTGCGCGTACCTGTTTCATACATATATATATAGTACATATATAAAGTATATAATTATAAATGTATATGTAAACGATAAATAACCTTACTATCTGATACATCAGCTATTATTTTAAAACCTAGCGAGAGAAGGTTTGATGTAACTTTCAGTGATTAACCGCCCAAGTCTTAGTGTAATATTGCAAAAGTGAGGTGGGGTTGAGCAAGTGTTTGTGATCGTAATCGTGAGACAAGTGTTTGAGTTATGAATAATGGATATGTGTGTGTGTGTTGAATATTAAACTGTTGTAATCATTTCTCTTTAAAAACAAGAAAAACCAACTTTTTAACATGAACATTAAACACGTGAAACATGTCATTATAAGTTAACTTAAGTCTTCGAAATAACTGTAGTGGTACTGTACTGTAGTATTGTATCTTCATTAAAAACAGATTAGCGATAGTGGAATATTTATCAAATTCTGGGCTTTTAGTTCTATCGTTGAATTTTAAAACTATAAAAAAATACCTTTTGCAAAAGAAAAATTTTAGTAATGAAAAAATTAGTTCTTTAAATATGTGTTTTTTTACCTAAGGATATAATGAAACTGAAAGATAAGAAATGAGTGTCGAGACTATCCAGGATACTATATGATTGTTGTTTTTGTTGTTTTGAATTAAGCACAAAGCTACACAATGGGCTATTCATGCTCTGCCCACCACGGGTATCGAAACCCGGATTTTAGCGTGTAAGTCCGCAGACATACCGCTGAGCCACTGGGGGGCTACTATATGATACATAGATGTCTTTTGATACTCCATTAACGAGAAATCTATTGCAACGTGGAGTTTAAATTATTTTGTACAAATTATTTTTTGTATTATTAAGTATTATTACTTAATACTTCATGTGATGTAAAATACAGTTATTTGAACTTATTTCTTATCAACATTTGGAATGTGGATCTTAGAGTGCCTAGTTAAGTATAGTGGATGTACTTCAGCAAGGTTTCTGAGTGTTTTGTTTCAAAAGTAAATAACATCCAAATTAAGAGCAATCTTTACTCTTTTTTTTACTATCTTTACTTCTTGTTTTTCAAGTTCATATATCATGTTGTGCTGTAATCTAGAGAATGCATAATTCTTCTCGTGATACATGGTATACGCACGTTTTACTGACGTCACGACAGTAGAAATTGCACCGTTAAGCATCCGTTATGTGAGGTCGTGTTAGTGTTTACTGGATGACTGACAGACAACAGTACTGTATGGTGGTGTCAGAGGGTAAAACAGGTAACTCTTCCATGCGGCCAGAATACGAGCTGCTTTTATTTTCCTCATACTGTGGGTATGTTTATTCCCAAAGCATGAGAATGGCCTCTACATTTGTAGGCGAACAAGATAATTATTTTCCGTGAAAAAATAAAATTATAATCTTAATACTTCAAACATGCAATGGTTGTTAACTAACAAAACAGTTTTTATATAATTTAAAACCATACTCCAATAAAATTATCCCTTAAATTAATTTTAACACTTGCCACACGAGCCGACCCGGCATTTTGAAGTGGATTCAAAAAACGAGTCATTCCAGAAAGGATTAGGTTGTATTAATTGGACAAAAGATGACGTTAAGCACTGTTTTCGAAGTCTGGATTATTGGACCACCTCCTTCATCTAACCCAAAACAGTGATAACCGACATAGATAAATTAACTTTTTAAGTGTAAAGAAGAACGACGTAGCAATAACACATTCTTGATGTGTTTGTGAGTGTGTTGGTTTAAATATAGCGATTAAGCTAGACCATTGGTCCAGCTCGGATGATAAATCAAAGATATCCCAATCCATTTGATGTATCAGTTGAATTGAAGATTCGTCAACTGATTACTGCATTGACAGCAAAAACAGAAAACGAGCGCAATAATAGCGTTATTTTTGGAAAGGGGGTTGGAATCATACATAATGAGTCGTTAGTTTTAATATTTTGTTAAACTAACAAAATGTTGAAGTTGAAACAGATGCTTTATAAGATGATTTCCTTTGTGGTTCTCAAATTAAAAATGCCCTTTTTTGCAATGAAGAATATAAGAAGGATTGTGTAATGCTCAGTATGGCATCATCATAGATTTTATCATGCATATTTTCTTTAGTATTTAATTGTTTCTCGTTGTTTTTGTAGTTTCACAAGTTTTGCCGAGTTTTATTCATTAAGATCTCTCGAAATAACACCGAATTACCGGTTTCTAGAATGATACCTGTTGACTATCTAAGTCTCAGAACTTGTTTTGTTTTTTGAATTAAGCACAAAGCTACACAATGGGCTATCTGTGCTCTGCCCACCACAGGTATCGAAATCCGGATTTTAGCGTATAAGTCCGCAGACATACCGCTGAGCCACTGGGGGGCGTCTCAGAACTAAAAGATGCTTGGCTGGCACTCAGCAGTGAACAATACTGAAGGAGTTAGTTGTACATTTAACAAGGTTTTAATCAAATCGTTAGTAACATGAATGCGACTTACCAGAAACTGTATGAAGTCTTGAATGTCACAGTTTTTTTCTATATATTTACGATTAGTTTGCAACACTTCGATCAGGAATTTGTAGTTTGGGCCTCATTCTTTATATTTGCAGTGTTTTATTTGCTTGTGGGAAGGAAGGAAGGGTCTTGTTACAGTGTAACTGTAATTCGAAGTTTGAAAAAAAAATGTTCAGAATGCTCTTGGAATAAATCTTTAATAATGTCGTAAAGTTTTGTTTTACCAGTAACTGCACGTGTTTTTCGACCATTCGTACGTCGTGTACAATTTTCGTTGAGCTGAACTCCCAAGTGATAGAATTGAGAAAAAATTATATCAAATTGAAATAGTAAAAACAACGTTTTACATCCGTAAACGTAATTAGCAAACTGCAACGACACCAACAAAATATTTTATTGTAATAATTAACAAGGGAAACTATAGAAATAGGAATAAATGTGAAACAGTTGATGTATTTATATTAAGCAATTTAAATGTGAAGTTTCTTCTTACAAATTAGATGATCTAAAACATAAACTTAGCGTATTTTAACCTTCAGAATTACTCATGTAACCTGCTACATTCAAGACGAAACGTCAAATTGACTTTTTATTTGAACTCCAAATAGAAGTGTGTAATAGTTTGAATAATTGTTCCATTCATAGGTTGAGACTTTGCCTTCATAAATTATCCAAAAACACACAACTTAGTTGTTATAGTGAAATCTTGAATTTGTTTTTACTTTTCATTTTAATTTATCTGAACAATATTTAAAATAATATTAATGAAATTTCCATTCGTTTTGGTAATTTAATAATATACTACTGAATTAATTATTGTTAATTAAAACATTTGGTATATCACCTGGAGTATATTGTTTATAGTTTATTTCGGTTTGGTATATCACCTGGAGTATATTATTTATGGTTTATTTCGGTTTGGTATATCATCTGTAGTATATTATTTGAAAAGAAAAAAATCAGGGAAATGTTCTTTTCTATAGTTATTTAAAATAACATAAAACGTTTCTTTTGTGATCCCACTATTCGTTGGTAAAAGAAGAGCCCAAGAGTTGGCGGTGGGTGGTGATGACTAGTTGCCTTCCCTCTAGTCTTACACTACTAAATTAGGGACAGCTAGCACAGATAGCCCTCGAGTAGCTTTATGCAAAATTCAAAAAACAAACAAATAAAACATTATATCTGCTTGAAATATATGTTGGTGATGAGTTTCGATAGAAAACTAAAGTACGTCTATAGTCAGACGTGGAATTAGTCACCAAACCGAAGTTTCTTGTTTCTAAATTATATCTATTTCCGTTATTTCTTCCTAATTACATTCTCTTCTTATTTGGTCGAAACGCGAGAAAGTTTTCATAATGTACGAGTGTTTCATATTATTGCTCTACCCAGTTTTTGACAGCGTGATTTATTAATAAATTGCATTGTTCGTGAGAGCTTTCCGAATATAACGTTTTCTTATTGAATTAATTTAGGAAATAATAAATAAAAACTGGTATAAATAATATGTTTTTGCCTCTGTGATACAGTAAGTTTTACAGCTAAACACTTCGTAGCTTTAGTATTCCTTTGCTGAAAATTCAATCGTAACCCTATCGTTTTTTTGTGTGTTTTTTCAGACTAGTGTTGGAATGAGTTACAAATTCTCGGAACATGAAATTATACATTAGATGAATGAAAATATTTTATTTGTGATAAGAAAATTGAAATGAACGGTGACTCAGAAAAGCATTGTGAGAGGAGGTTAGAGTTCTCACACGAATTTTCAAGAAATGTATTGTTTGATATTATCCCTTGGTTTGTAATTTGTTCGTAGTATGTAGTATTGAAAGAGAAATCGTACTTTACGTTCTAATAAAATTTGGAAATAGATATAATATTGTGCAATATTTTTGCATTAAGATGTTTTCCGTTAGCCAAGTTAATTGCTTTATAAATATATTATTCAATTAATAGGCTTGAGGGCTTACAAATGTTAAAATTGGGGGTTAAATCCCTTTGAAGAGCACAGATAAATCACTCTGCAACTTTTGGCTCGTGTCAACCCTTATTATATCCACTTGGTTATAATTCCATATATCACTGCAAATAATGTTCTTTTAGGTTCATCATTAAGTAAACGAATTTAAAAAATATAGGATTTAATACTTTAATGAACTTAATTCCATTTTGAAGAATAACTTCCGTATTACTACAGTGATCTATATGCAGCTGAAAATGCTTTTTTGGCAATATGGAGGATAAAAAGTGGCTTATTTTTTTAATAAAATCCCATAGATTTTTGCATAACTTCTCTAGACTCCTGAGAGAAATCGCCAAGAAGAGAATGCCGAATAGCATAATGACATCTGTGACAATCAGTTGGACATAAGCTACTGTGTAAGCATAGCCAAATATTCATGATAGTTTTTAGTTGAAATAAATCAGTTATAATAACTCCTTGATTTGAAAAATATAACCTGACTTAGAGAATTTTTTTTTATATTTTGTGTCTTTGATATCAAAAGTTAGGTGGCAGTTTGAGAAGATGATAAACAATTTGCTATTTATTTTGAAGAACATGCTAATTTTGCATCACATGTATATTAAAATTGTACTGAGAAAAAAAAACCAAATAACAAATTGTACCAGTTGCAGAAAAGCTGAAAAGTATCAGTTTGGAAGTTTGGAGTGGAAATGCTCTCGCCCCTCCCTTATAACATTAGAAATCGAATTTCGATTCCCGCGTTGGTCACAGCACTGATAGACCACTGTTTAGCTTTGTTCTTAACAACAAACAAACAAAATTAGCACTCAAAATGCATTGGGATAACTTTCAAATCTCGGGTAAATTACTTTCATACAAGAAAATGAGTAATAATAATAAGGGCTAAAGTCGTATATCCCCATTATCTCATCATGTTAATCTATCAGTTACGATACGCAGCTAGTTATGAGCGTAGCGGTAATGACACGGTGGCAGTTTCAAAGTCAAGGTACCTAGAAAAGGATTATAATCTAATTCAGGCCATACGACCTATCCCAACAGAACAATTATAGCACACACATCTCATAATAATGCAACTGTATTGCTGTCCTGTTTATTTCGATAACTTTCCATCCTCTATCCGTAAAAACAAGCATCAAAATATAAACAGCAAGCAAACTAAAGTACTCTACTTGTAGAGTTAAACAGCTTTTAATAACAAATAGTTTTATCAAGATAAATGTATTAATTTGCTGTCGGAGTCTTGAATATTTAACAAATTTAGACTTAGAATTTTAAACAGTTTAGACCTTAACATCAGATTTGAGATTATAAACACAAAAAAGCGAGAAACATACCAGTATAACTGCAATGAACATATCAAGATAGTCTGACGTGTACAGTGAGGATAATACTGTAGTTTAACAGACCACGTATTAGCTATAGCACTACTGAATACAGGTGAAATGTGTATATTATTTTGTTGTTTGCCATCTGTGTTGATGACGTTTCACAAAGTTGGAAAATGAGCAACACGGGACTAGATCATAAAATTTTTTTGTCTTCAATCTTCTTTCTATTAACTTAAAATTTTTAAAAAAGTTTTATATCGTCCGTTTGCAAAAGTTGGTTGTTACCCAGTAACAAGTGTTAGCGTTTCAAAAAGTAGAACACGTTTTTGTTATCATTTTGCTTACGTTTTGTCACAGAAAAGAGACTTTTGTGTGTTTCATCACATAATGTAAACTGCAGCTTAGGGAAAATTTTCTGTTCAGGTATTGTTGTTTTCCAAGAGATTCTTCAACTGGAAATACCTGGCTTAGCTGTCATACTGAATCTTATAAAATGTCATTTTGTGTCACCTCGTAGTATCTGTTTGAACTTTACCACGTATATCATATTTCGAGTTCTGAAACAACAGTAAAGATGAAGGCAATTTTTAAGATAGCAACTTTTGTTTTTCTTGAAGTCTTCTCAGATGTAATTGTGCAAAATAAAACGTTACAGCACGAAAACCATAACATAACGTTGTTTAGAAAGTGTGGAAAACAACGTATATATACTGTGTCAAAGAAACTTGTTTGAATAATGACTGGTGCTTTGCAAGTTACTTGTTTGTTTATATGTACATATTGTATAACCTTGTAAACCTAAATTGCTTTATAAAACTGTTATATTAATACTACTTGGTGTGTAGTGTCATTATCTTTTTGTCACGAGTTCTAATTTGAAAGGTGTTAAATTCAACTGTAAGCGATGTGTCATTAATTATATTTTATAACCACCGCCTACACTTAGAATACATGTTCTATCCAGCTTCTTTGTCGTTCCGTGTATTTATTACATGAAAAGAAACAAAATATAAAGGGGAAAAATGGAGAATTGTAGACCAAGTGTCGGGCGCTAGAGACATGTGATAGTTTTTTTGGTCTTTCCACTTAAGGTTTTAACGTCATACAAATAATTATTAGGTTACTTTCTCAGTAAGTATACTTTTATGTAACAGTGTTAGGTTTTCTGTTTATTCTTAGAGAAGCCAAATGATACAAAGTCACAAGAAAAGCGCACTGCTTTCGTACAAGGATGACTCCCCCCCCCACTGAATAGTAATATTCAAATTCGTTGATAAATTACGGTATATTGTTTGTTTTTTATTTTTAAAAAGTAACACGTTCTTCTTTCGATTAATGACAGAGTTATTACTTCTGTTTAGAATCTATTGAATAATTATTCCAAAAAAATACAACAATTATGACTTTTAGAGCAGTAGGTAAGTTCTGTATTTTAATAATTGCTACATCAAGTAAAGTTTACTATCTTACAGTGACCCATAAACATGGCTGCAAATATTCTTATAATTAAAATCAGCACTTGCATGCTGTGAAAGTTGTTGCTATTGTATTTTTGAATTAATTTACTCCTGTTGCGAATTTAGGGGCTCAGTTCCTTTCAGAAATAACTTCTGTGGATTATTTTAACTAACTCGCAAATATAAATGAAGCAAGCTGAACATTGGAAAGCGCTTAAAGAACAAACACTAAACAAAAACATAATATTAAGTTAAAGTTATAATGTAAGATACAAGTTTCTCATCGTCTTTATTGTGCTTTGCAGATGTCCTTATAATCATGTCTTTACTTTTACTGTCTATAATATCTTAGGACATAATGCCTTTTTTTCACCCAAAATACTTGGAATTCAATATCAAGAAATGTTTCTTTATAAGTTATAACTTAAAACATGACATTTATGCTGATGGTAGGTTGCCAGTTATCGAAAGTTGAAATCATTTGCTACAAGTAATTTATTCTTGTGTATTTACTGGTTCGTGGCACTTACGGTGTCGTTCAGATACGGCAGTTGTCAGTAATATTATATTCTTACTCATGGTTTATCCTAATAATCAAATGATTCCAAAATTGTTGGGGATGTTTTGGTAGAATTTAACACAGTTCAGGTTGCCAAGCAACACAGGATAAATAAGAGTCGGTAGGACTTTTGCTGAGTTTCATGTAAAATGGATTTAATTAAATAAACACACATGATTTGTAAGTAAAGTAGAGATGCTACAGTACATTACCTTTTGTTATTCTAATAAAAGGTGATTGATACATTCTGTATGAATGAAAAATGACTTAGGAAAACCTTTACTCGTATGAAGGTTGAAAATTGTGGTAATTTATGTGCCACTACTCAAGAGCTTTGAAATCCTAAACATAAAACTAGGGTGTCAGTGTGTGTTAAGAGCTAACGCAAAGGTTTTTAAAGTAATTGGAATTTGAGACAAGAATATAAGAAAAGATACAAAATTTGATACAAAATTGAAGTCGCATTGATGTCTTTTTTTTTTTTTTTAACAAGATATCAAACATTATCAGAGAACAATGTCAAATTACACCACCCTAGCTTAGGAAATACCTGGTAAACTTAGTAGCAAATATCACGTTAATAGTACCTTTTATATGGTGTTCATTTACGTCATTTTTATCTGTTTATTGAAGTTCGCATCCCGGAACAACCCACAACCCTATTTCTTATGGTGGTCGAGTCTGTCCGCGTGGTTAAAGTAGTGTCACACCACTCTTACATGTTTCATAGTCGTTCATAGAACGCGTCTATTGGGAATAAAAATGTCAATTTCTCATACAGCGATATAATATCTCTCGATAGAACATCATTGCCTTTACAGCTAAACCACTCAAGTACTACACTCCCAACCATCACGATTAATTTCCCTCACCGGGGCTTTTCGAAGAATCTACATAAAACAAGACCTTCTCAACTAACTGCGGAAACTTGAATTCACCGCACACGTGGACAGAGGCAGCCTCGGGTAACCATAGCAACATTATAACGATTATCCCTTGGCGTTTCAGCTGGCATTTATTTTGTTTCACACAAGTCACTTTTCCCAAGAGAATTTGAAAGTCGCTAAAATCAACAAATTTTTAATTTCCAGAATGATTGTTTCGTCAAGTTGTGATTTTTCCACATAATACTTAACATATAATGAAGTTCCTAAGAATATTTTTAGGTGTAATTCACTTTGTTTCGGATTAATCAAGTTCTAAAGAAAAGTGAGTTTCAGAAAACGTTTTCAAAACGAGTTTAGAGAAAATGAAATGAAAGATTTTGATTAAAGCTATTTTACCCTCACTAGAAGTGAGCACTTTTGTAACACATATTGAATAATTTGGAAAATATTAAGAATTGGTACGTTATAACAAAATGTGAAAAATAATTTATTATGTGATGATAATTACACCTTGTCTCTTTCTTATGTCTTCTTAAACATTTTCTTGTGCTATGACGTCCAAGTAAGTCTATGGAATGTTAAGCTTAACATTGAACAAATTGTAATAATAGAAACGAAGCCGGGTACATTCTTTCCATTAAGCGCCCCTTTTAGCAGTCATAAGAAGTCCAGTTAGTGAAATATGTTCTTTTCAAGGTGTCAGGGTTTTTTTCGCGAAAATTATGAAAGTTGGACATTCACTGCTATTGCAATTCACTCAGGAATTGACTCATACCAGTTAAAACATAAACTTCTGTTTATTACGATTGACCAAAAACACATAGACATAAAACAGGGGCCCCCCAGTGGCTCAGCGGTATATCTGCGGACTTACACGCTAAAATCCGGGTTTTGATACCCGTGGTGGGCAGAGCACAGATAGCCCATTGTGTAGCTTTGTGCTTAACTCAAAACAACAACAACAACATAAAACAGGTTCTCTTTCTAATTGGTAGCATATTACTTTCTTCATTCGCCTCTCTTGGTTTATCCGTTCTCTCTCTATTTTTTCTTCATTTAATTCCTGTTTAAGTTTTCTTTCTCAAGTTCATAACAAACTGTTTTGGCCTTGCACCTGTTCTGTTTTACATTTATTGTTATGTAACGCTTCTTAACCACATAACGTCTCCATACCAGCTGATCTTGGAAAGGCTGTAACAACCAGCTCACTCCAATAATTTTCTAATGGCTGAAGAGTATTGTAATCCCTTAAACACTGACCAGTGGCCAACCACTTTCTCACCTCTCTCAACTTCAATCGTTACTAAGATGTTAAAACATTTCATATGTTAAAAATCATTTAAACAAGTTTTGTTACTGTTCCAATTTTGTCAACCTACAATGATGGGACTTAGGTAAAAAGCATGTTGCGTCTACACTGGAAAGGTTCTGTGATTACAAGTTAATGTAACAGTAATATAAGCTAAAAAGTTAGTGTTATAACTAACTATACTTGTCGTGACACACTAATATTACGACTAGAATATTTTTTATTCAGCATTCTTTATCTAGTGGCCGAAAAGCTATTTTACATACTCTTGTAAATTCGTAAGAGTTTGTTTGTTTTTGGAATTTCGCACAAAGCTACTCGAGGGCTATCTGTGCTAGCCGTCCCTAATTTAGCAGTGTAAGACAAGAGGGAAGGCAGCTAGTCATCACCACCCACAGCCAACTCTTGAGCTACTCTTTTATCAACGAATAGTGGGATTGACCGTCACGTTATAACGCCGCCACGGCTGGGAGGGTGAGCATGTTTGGCGCGACTCGGGCACGAACCCGCGACCCTCAGATTACGAAGCGCACGCCTTAATGCGCTAAGCCATGCCAGGCCTCATTCGTAAGAGTCTAGATAAAGACTGCAGCGTTAAGAATATAATAAGCTTAATCAGGGTTTTAAAAAAGAAGAGGGGGTTCCAAATGAATGAAAGGGGCTTGGCCCCCCTCTGAGAAGCTAAAACCTTTTTTAAAAATTTAAATTTTTTTGAACCCATTTCCTGACACTTTGCATTTATTTTTTGCTGATCACCCTGTAGATAAATTAGCAATGAAAAATACAAACGATCAATACATTCTGGCGCTATCGAGAACATAATTTGTTCAATGATGGAACAGAGAGAGGAATAACATTTTTGATTGTCAAACCGATGAAAAAAAAGCTTCCTTAATAAAGTTTTGGAAGAAACTATCCTTTATGACTATTGTAAACGATTTATGCATTACAAATGGTTCAAGTTCCCCTTTAAACACACAAAAAACGAACACGACAGATCACAGTAAACAATTAAGAACAATATTACTTCCATTTGCACCTCATTTCTCCTTATTTTCAGTTAATGTTTGACAGTTTTTATTTTATTTTTTGGTTTGGAGAAAAGCTGGTATGGATCTCTTTGTATACTAATGTATTATGATAAAGGTAATTGTAATCATGCTTCGCTTATTTGTTTATGAATTTCGCGAAAAGTTACACGAGGACTATCTACGTTAGCCATTCATGATTTAGTAGTGTAAGACTAGAGAGAAAGCAGCTTAGTCATCACCACCCTCCGCCAACTCTAGGGCTTCTCTTTTACCAACGAATAGTGGGATTAACCATCACATTATAACTCCCCCACGGCTGAAAGGGTAGCATGTTGGATGTCATGGGGATTCAAACCCATCATGATTCTCCGGCTTGGAAATTCACATAACAGTGAATTTATTATTAGTATTAGTATTATTATTATTTTAATACAAACGTTAATCTCACAGAAGAGAAAGGTACCGAAAAGAAGAACCCCTCTTCCATCCTGACTGTAACACTTACCTTTATGAATAATAATAATAAACTATTTTTGAAATTTTTACTTTTGTACCTTTGGTTAATATTTAGCAAATAGTATTATACTTAAAAATCGACCCATTAGAAAACGCCAAGGTCAATACTTTAACTAACTGTATTTTACCGGCAAGCAATAACATTATTTTATCAAACAGAATAATGCTTTGCTCATCTCTCTGTAAGTGGTCCTGCATGGCTAGGTGGTTAAGGCATTCGATTCGTAATCCGACGGTCGTTTCGAATCCCCGTAGCACGAAACATGTTCGCCCCTTTAGTCATGGGGGCGTTATAAAGTGACGGTGTATAGGTAAAAGAGTAGCCCAAGAGTTGGCGGTGGGTGTTGATGACTAGTTGCCCTCCTTCTAATCTTACACTGCTAATTTAGGGACGGCTGGTGCAGATAGCCCTCATATAGCTTTGCGCGAAATTCAAAAAATCGAACCAAATCTTTCTGTAAACAACGACATCATAACTTATTATAAGGATTCAAAGGGATGTAATTCAAGTTAAATAGTATCACGTAATAACAATATTTTTCGTGAAACATTATAATTAAGTGTATTATATGTTTAACACTGTATTATTTATTCAGTCCCTTGATAATTTTAAGAAGGATATAGAACATCCCCATGCCTGTAAAATCAATGCCTTTACAAACACACAAATATCTGGAAAGTATCATTCATAAAATCCACATAATTATTGCTTTGTTTTTTTAATTTATCAAATATATAATTCTTGATAAAAGCAAACAAAATAAGATATAATGTTTTTTTTGAATTATCAAATATTGTTTTTAATATAGAAAATACAAAAGAATCTCAGTCAATAATCGACTGTTTCTTTGTAGGCTTAATGTGATCACTCATATTCATGTACATTCTATCACATTTGTCACATATACGCTGAATAGCCGATAATAAAGTCGACTTCGGTTGAATATTTTTTTGTTGTTTTCTTTAAGTCCTTTCGATCTTGTCCTATAATTATGGGAAAAATACTTTATTTCAAAGTTAAGAATAAACGAGACATACGTCAAGGGTATTTCTATAACGTCATGATAAACAGCAATCGTTTATAAAGTTGTAAAATCTGTTACGGTGTTCAAAACTCTTCTCATTCATATTTTCTTGTCACAATTGTTATTTATAAAGCTTTGATGCTTTCTTCACATCATGAACTTTAAAGCAAATAATTTTGTAAGTTGGAAAACATTAAAAACGATCTCAGGTAGCTCGTTTATATAAAAACTTTTGGAACGACGCACTTGTACGTGATGAAAGTAAACAATAATAATATTAAGAAAGATTAACCTGAGCGCTTTGAAAAATAGACTTTCAGAAGTAAAATGGTCCATCTTCAGAATAAAGAATGTTCATCTTTAGGAGAAGAAAGGTTTATTTCCAAAAGAGGAAAAACCACTTTGCAAAAGCCATTGCATCATTTTTTTCTTTACTTTGATTCATATAATTTCGTTTCGTGTGTGGTGTCTTAAAATATATAAATACACATTTCTTGGGCCAGTATTGATACAACTTTTATCTTGAATATTCAAATGAATTTTGTTCCTCAGAGGGACAGCAATCAGTTTACAGACTTACAACGCTAAAATCCGTGGTTCGATTCCCGTAATGGACACAGCAAGTAGCCAAATGTGACTTTGCTTTGCCACAACATCATATGATATTTATTTACATAATGTTTTACAGATTGATAAGGTGCTAGGATGTCGTTTTGTTACAAAGCTCGACTGGACGAAATTAAGATGATAAAATTTAACATATTTCAATTACAATGTATCGAAATAATAGCACAGGTAATGTGAGGTACTTTCATTATACTAAACAGAATTCTCTGCATGCCTTCAGATAAAAGTTTGTTTATGAGGTGCTAAACAAGTTTCATTTGGTTTATTGTTGTTTTGTATTAAGCACAGAGGGTATCGAAACCCGATTTTTAGCGTTGTAAGTCCGCAGACATATCGCTGAGCCACTGGGGGGCAATTTCATTTGGTATTTAACATGTATCATGACATGTTACACATACGCATATGGGTATATCCCGGTATGCAATAATAAATTGACAAGCAACAATTTACCAGCATAATGAAGTGATTTGTGGCAGAGCATTGATTTGTCTTCTTCAGGTATCCAATGTTCTGTCGAAACATGTAATGTGTCGTCCTCCTAAAGTATAAATAACTTAATTATGTTCATAAATCGTTGTTTACCAACTTATTATTATATGATGTATTTCCTTACTCACGTATCTCAGTGTGCATTAAGTTAAGTACAAGTTTTAATAATAAGCCAACTTTTAAAAAAAGCTGGTATTCTCGATGTTTATAAATTAAGGTTACCCTTTATTGAAAATGTTCATGATCGTAAAGGTATATAAGTACAAAATATTGAATTATATTCTGGTTAGAAATTTATATTGGTAGTAGATGGTATTCTGAATAAAAGAAGTTTTGTGCCTTATTGAAAAACGTACAAGTTTATATTTAGGTATATACATAAACCTGCACGTTTTTCAAGAGTCGAGTTCCGAAATAAGAGGTATTGGAAGTGCTCAATGGACCGGTACAGGTATATACATATTTCAATACCAAATACTGCATACTATACAAGTGCTCAATGGACCGGTACAGGTAAATACATATTTCAATACCAAATATTGCATACTATGCAAGTGCTCAATGGACCGGTACAGGTAAATACATATTTCAATACCAAATATTGCATACTATGCAAGTGCTCAATGACCGATACAGGTACATATTTCAATACCAAATATTGCATACTATGCAAGTGCTCAATGGACCGGTACAGGTATATACATATTTCAATACCAAATATTGCATACTATGCAAGTGCTCAATGGATCGGAACAGGTATATACATATTTCAATACCAAATATTGCATACTATGCAAGTGCTCAATGGACCGGTACAGGTAAATACATATTTCAATACCAAATATTGCATACTATGCAAGTGCTCAATGGACCGGTACAGGTAAATACATATTTCAATACCAAATATTGCATACTATACAAGTGCTCAATGGACCGGTACAGGTAAATACATATTTCAATACCAAATATTGCATACTATACAAGTGTTCAATGGACCGGTACAGGTAAATACATATTTCAATACCAAATATTGCATACTATGCAAGTGCTCAATGGACCGGTACAGGTAAATACATATTTCAATACCAAATATTGCATACTATGCAAGTGTGCAATGGACCGATACAGGTAAATACATATTTCAATACCAAATATTGCATACTATACAAGTGCTCAATGGACCGGTACAGGTAAATACATATTTCAATACCAAATATTGCATACTATGCAAGTGCTTAATGGACCGGTACAGGTAAATACATATTTCAATACCAAATATTGCATACTATGCAAGTGTGCAATGGACCGATACAGGTAAATACATATTTCAATACCAAATATTGCATACTATACAAGTGCTCAATGGACCGGTACAGGTAAATACATATTTCAATACCAAATATTGCATACTATGCAAGTGCTCAATGACCGATACAGGTACATATTTCAATACCAAATATTGCATACTATGCAAGTGCTCAATGGATCGGAACAGGTATATACATATTTCAATACCAAATATTGCATACTATGCAAGTGCTCAATGGACCGGTACAGGTAAATACATATTTCAATACCAAATATTGCATACTATGCAAGTGCTCAATGGACCGGTACAGGTAAATACATATTTCAATACCAAATATTGCATACTATACAAGTGCTCAATGGACCGGTACAGGTAAATACATATTTCAATACCAAATATTGCATACTATGCAAGTGCTTAATGGACCGGTACAGGTAAATACATATTTCAATACCAAATATTGCATACTATGCAAGTGTGCAATGGACCGATACAGGTAAATACATATTTCAATACCAAATATTGCATACTATACAAGTGCTCAATGGACCAGTACAGGTAAATACATATTTCAATACCAAATATTGCATACTATGCAAGTGTGCAATGGACCGATACAGGTAAATACATATTTCAATACCAAATATTGCATACTATACAAGTGCTCAATGGACCGGTACAGGTAAATACATATTTCAATGCCAAATATTGCATACTATGCAAGTGCTCAATGGACCGGTACAGGTAAATACATATTTCAATGCCAAATATTGCATAATATTCAGTTTGGAACTCTACACTTCCCGAAGGTGGTGTCATGTATTTTCGAGGCTACGTGTATTTGTTAAAAAATGTACAGTTTGTAAAAAATGTAATGTTTATGTACTTGATAAAATGCAGAGCTTATGTATGTGTCACATAGTTATACATATTTCAGTACGCGATAATCAAATTTCGAGACGGAAACTGGTGAGATTCTAAGTGTGTGGTTGTTTTTTTCTTTCAAATATGAATTTCGCAGCAGTAATAATTGAATAATTGACGTTCTGGATATTTAAGATATCCAGATATATTCTGGATATATGATATGGAGTCAGTGTCAAAGCATGTGATTGATACTGTAGACAAGCGGCAGAAGACTTTACACTCAGATGAGATAAAAATTAAAAATTTTGATTGCTTAAATCCAAAGTGTTGCGTCTAGTGCAAGTCCAACACAGCACATTGTCCAGCCAACACCATTCTAACTGTCAAACATGGTGGTAGTAGCATCTTGTTATTGGGATGTTTCTCATTATCAGGGACTGAAAAACCTGTCTGGGTTGAGGGGAAGGTGGGTGGTGCAGGCGAATCCTAAAGGACAACTTGCTTAAGTCAGCCAATAATTATAAAACTAGGTCGAAAATTTATATTTTAACAGGACGATTACCGAAGCACAGCGTTAAAGCCATTTCAAAAGAAGAGAGTAAATATCCTGGAGTAACCCAGTCAAAGTCTTTACTTCAATAAAATACCTATGGAGAGACTTGAATACTCCAGTTATTTTACGAATCTCCTATGAATTTGTCATAATTAAAGGAATATTGGCAGGAAAACAAATGGTAAAAGTTATACTACCCCATTTTACAAAGCTGATATAGATCTATCCAAATAGACTCACAACAGTATTAAGTTATGGGCTGAATACTTATGTATTCATTAAATTTCAATATATATATATATATATTTGGGTATTTTCTTTGTAGGTTTTGCTGACATACAACCTCCTTCACACATAACATTGCTATGTCTGATCATTATAGTTTTGAATAAAAGCAACTTAACTTAAAAATTATTTACATTATTTGCATTTCATTAAAGTGTGACATTACTGGCAGGTGCGAATACTTTTGCTATTTACTGAATGCACTTCGTGGTCACTTTATTAGATACACCTGCTCATTAACGCAAGTAGCCAAACAGCGAATTATATGGCTGCAACTCAATATATAATGCAGTCGCAGTGAAGAGGTTCAGTTGTTGTTCGACCAAACATTAAAATGAAAAAGATGCACCTTTTAAGCAACTTTGACCATGTAATGATTGTTGGTACAAGACATGGCTGTTCCAGTGTCTCAGAAACTATGATCTCTTGGAATTTTCACGCACTTTAGTCTCTCGAGTTTACAAAGAATGGTGTAAAAAAAAAATCCAGTGAGCAGCATTTGTATGCACGAAAACACCTTGTTAATGAGAAAGGTCAGAGGACAATGGCAAGACTCGTTCAAATTAACAAGAAAGTCACAAGTACTCAAATAACCACTCTTTACAGCAGTGGTGTGCAGAAGGGCATCTCTGAACGTACAACACGTTGACCCTTGAAGTATTTGTTGGTAAAAGAGTAACCTAAGGGTTAACAATGGGTGGTGATGACTAGCTGCCTTTCCTCTAGTCTTACACCGCTAAATTAGGGACAGCTAGCACAGATAGCTCTCGTGTAGCTTAGCACAAGATTCATAAACAATCTTATTTTTATAGTTTTAATTTATATATTTACCTTTTTTAGATAACTTTTACAGGCAGTTAGTGTTGCTAACACATTTAATGTACTGATGAGAGATTTGTGTCATACCCACTGTGTCATTTTTGCACACAAAAGAGTCAATTGTGTCCTTATGAATTAGTATGCATTGGACGTAGTTGAGTGTAGTTTTTGCTTCAATGTCTAATTTGCATGACACACTTTTTGCAGTTTCTGAAATTTTATGGATAAAATTTATTCATTCATTCACCACTCGATTACATCAAGGAACATAGGGCCGCAATCACTTGCAGATTTTTCAACAGGTTTTTAAATGAGTAGCATGTTAGCCCACTGCACCGAGCCGTCCCTAATTTAGCAGTGTAAGACTAGAAAGAAGGCAGCTAGTTATCACCGCCAACTGCCAACTCTTGAGGTACTGTTTTACCAACGAATAGTTGGATTGACCTTCACATTATAACGCACCCACGGCTGGGAGGACGAACATGTTTGGCGCGACGGGAATTCGAATCCGCGACCCTCAGATCACGCCTTAACACGCTTGGCCATGCCGGGCTTAATAGCTTTGAAATTGAATGTCTAGAATTATAAAGTTTTGAAACTAATACTCACAAAATGTAACAAAATATTTATTACTAGTTTGTAACTATATGTATGATACATTTTTCAAATGAATATATATATACTTGTTGACGAATCAGAGATTCTATTATACTATAACAATTAAACCTATTAGATATGATAAAACATGTTAGTTTTAAGCTATATGGGATGGTAGTGAGAAAAGCAAAAAGTTACAAGTCCAGCTCGACTGGTATAGAATTTTTAAATAAATTTGCTTTCTATGATAATATTAGATCTATTAATTTTGAAGAATATCTGTTATGTTTTATTTATGGTGATTTAATTTGTTTGACTAATCACACAGCAAAACAAATATATCCTCAGGTATTGTTATATTGAGTTGTAGATTAATATTTTATAAACAAATATATTTTCCTAAATAGCATCTTAATATGCTTTGAAATTTTGTTAACAACGGTTTCAGCATTGAAATTCTGTTACTAAATGTTTCAGTATATATAACACTTTTGAAGTCTGTGATTTTGATTGCATATATTAATGATAGCATTTTGGTC
This sequence comes from Carcinoscorpius rotundicauda, assembly GCA_011833715.1. Taxonomy (NCBI): domain Eukaryota; kingdom Metazoa; phylum Arthropoda; class Merostomata; order Xiphosura; family Limulidae; genus Carcinoscorpius; species Carcinoscorpius rotundicauda. Next base: position 86,876,373 of record CM022397.1, read on the forward strand.
TATGATGAAACATAAGTTTTATATAAGGAATGTAAATGGAGATTTGTAATCGATGTTTAAGCAACTTGTTAGGAACTGATATTTATAGAGTGTAATTTATCATGAAAAACTAAGATAAATAATAATTCTTCCCAAAAGAGTTAGTTATCAATATAAGATGATTGAGTGTCTTTGATTTCAGCTAGATAATCAACCTGTTATATTGCCATTCAATATGTTGTAACACTCTGTTACCAATTGAATACATGCAAATATAATTCATTTTATAATCAAACCGTATATCTCATACATTTCACAAGTCTGTAAAGTTCGTGTAGTTTATATGTCTAAGTAGATTTTGCAAATATTAAAGAAACTGGTAGAACTGAATTGATTATAGCCAATCTAACTTCCATTTTCAAAAATATTCCAAGCTACAAATTCGAAATATTTGAAGCTATCTTTTTCTGAACTTTTGACCAGTTGTTGCAGTTCCATACAGTTTAATTTTAAAGAGTAGTGAGCTCAAAATGATTTTGCTGGACAGTACAGCTGAAGTACAAGAATTCCACCTGTGAAGTTCCTTCGTGTTGTTGATTAGTAAATACGTTGATTTGTTTTCGTGTAACAGAAGCCGTGATTCTCAACAAATATATACACTTGAAAGTGTCACTCCTTCAGTTTTATACACATAATTACAAACTACATATTTATGTACGTGTGTGTATTGCAAAAGTTTCCGCTTCTAGACATTTACTTTCAAAGCATTGACCTTTCTGTGACACACATTTAAACTGTCAGTAGTCTTAGCATGTAGTAATTACGAACATTGTATTGTGTGCTTAACGTCCGTTTCAGAAGAAACATCGTGTATATTTTGCTAATATATTTTAGTAGAAATTATTCAGCATTATGCCTAATTTGTCAAAAAAAGATTTATGAACATTTTAAACATAAGAATAAGATTATGATTTTCTACTGATGGTTAAACATAGTTATAAACATAGATCCTTTAGTAAAACAAATAAAATTATAAAAGTTAAACATGACATTTAAGTGAACGTCCTTTTCAGAGTGGGTAGATGTTATACAATATATTAATTGTAAAAATTAATTAGTGGTAAGTATTTTATAACAAAAATGCACGTTAAGCAAATTAGATATGGAAGCAAAAATTATAATCAGGACATTAAACGTATTCTATATCATAAAAAACACAACTGGTTTCCCATTGAATATTCATGAAAATTATACATTGGATGTGATAAAAAGTTTCACATTTAATGTGTTAGTAACTCTGACGGTCTGTAGAAAGATGTGTAATAAAGTTAAGCTCTTCCTACCATTGATTTATCGATTTATAGAAACACCATTTTTACTAACATTGTCAGCTTTTCAAAAATATATACAATATACAGGGTGTTCGGAAAGTCACTGTGCACTTATATATTTATTAACAGAATTGTTTCAATATAGAATACAGGAGGTAAATATGAATGACAATTATAAACAATGTTGAAAGTGACCCCCATTGGCATCAATACAGGCCTGGATCCTTCTTATTTTGTTTCTAAACACCGTTATTCAGTTGCTGGCTTGAAATAGACTGAATAAAATATGATTACAAAACTGCACAGTGACTTTCCGAACGCCCTGTATAAGAGAAATTATAAAGTAGATAACATTAAAATAGCATGTTTAATGTTTTAATTTCAAAGCAAAAATTAAACAAATTGTTACGTAAATTAGATAAAATGATCGATTTCGAGACTTGGATTCTTACTATAAAGTTCGTGTCATCTTATATTCATATGTTTATCATACCAACGCGCCACCTTGTAGCAGAAAACTTTTTTCTTGTAAAGTCATGTAAACCAAACAACGTGCCCTCTGACGAAGATCACTCAAACTACAGAATTTTTGCATATTACGCTATGTAACCTTCAGCTGTATATATGTTACATAGTTGTTATGTAACCCTCAGGTGTCAACAAGACTTGCGTATGATGTAAGAGATTTGTACCTTTGTAGCAGCAACCTTTGTTTTCCACTTACTTGGCGACCCCAACTGAGCTGTCGTTCTTTGGATGGTCTGTGCGGGAATAACTAATTTCTTGTATTTCCCAGAAATGTTTAGGTAGAGTATGTTCTAATATGTAATAGCTAATTATTTTCAGATTAGTAATTCACACTTACACTAGCTGTTTTATACAAGTGTTTAAAAACTCTTCTTTTTCTTATAAATAAATAGGATTATATACATTTCAATACTCAACATCTCACGCATTTTAAACTACAAATTTACACGGGTAAAAGGTATTATTCAAACATTTATCATTTGCTTGTTGTTATAAGATCGCACATATGTATATATACATATGTGTGTGTGTGAAATGGTAATATGGAGTAACTCTCAATTTACATTGGATCTAAGAGTATTTTGGATCTATAAAGAAACTTGTATTTATCAAGAAATGTAGAGGTTAATATATAATTCCAAATGCAATATCACTTGGTGTTAATGTTAAATGCTCACCTTAATAATAGGTAATGTTTTTCATGCATGCATATTCATGTCGCTGTTAAAAAACAATATATTTATGTACTTATTTCACTGTATCTCACAAACTTCACTTTGGAATTTTCTCTATGCTATGTGATGTTCTAAATGTCGTTTTAGAAATATACAAACAGGTGGTCTAGTCATAGAGTAAACAATATCTCTGAGTTAAGAAGGTATTTTAATGGAAGATTATTAACACCTTTACCAACATAAACCCAACTTTCACATACATTAACTGACTCCATAGCCATGCAAACCATTAATTCCATAGTCAATGTAATTCACTTCACCAAGCAAATAGAGAGCAAAAGCAGCCTGATGTTCCTTGATAATTTTATCAGCAGGCAGAATGACATCCTCACTACAACCATATACAGAAAACCAACTAATACTAACAGAAACTGAAATCTTCAGCCTTATCACTTACCTCATATTAAAGGAAGTATTATTAAGTACGGTTTATATTCTATATGTCCAGAAACCTAAGTTAGTATGTCAAATGTGTACCAAAAATGTTTAAAACTGATGTTCCCTAGAAATTCTATAGAACACCCAGATCAGTCATTTTCAAAACTAAGCAAATGCTAACCATTAAAAAACGAAACACTTTATTTCTGAAATACCATGTTCCTATAAATATACATATGCTGGAAAAACTAGAATATACTTTACAGCTGAAATAAAAGGGCATGAAGACTGTACAACATTGATAAAAATCAAAATTCAATCATTTCAGAACATCCCATGTTGAATAGACATAAAATAGATTGGAACGCAGACTCAGACATATTCTAGAAAACCACAAAAAACATACAGTCTTTTTACATAACACGATAAAACCATCGCTAAGCAAACTTAGGCCTATAAATAAGTAATTTGTGGCTACTGTTTATTAAATCATCATTCGTTACACCAATCTCGTTTTACCTGTTTTAATTCTCTCGGATACTGTGCAAACCGTTGAAAATATTGGTACAAACTGACAACGCTGAAATAGAGAAAAACTAGGCTTCAGCTGAAAAGGTACAGAACATACATAGTTCGTTTCATGTCATTCAAGGAATAATCAACTTTTTGTCTTTCACCTTCTTACTACGACAAACCTGTAAATTTATCAAAAAGTTCAGTCGAGAAGCCATAATCACTTTGAAGAAGATATCATTGCAACGGGAGTTTCATTAATTTCTTGAAGATTTAAAATATCTTTGTTCATCATGGAACTTGTCACTAGAAGTGTGTTGTAATCTGCCAGCCAATAGCATCCTGAGAAATGTCAATGTTACTTTGGAAATTAAACAAGCCATAGAAAAAGACTTATTCACAGAAATTCAGATGTTTTGTGTAATATTGTCTAAGAGAGCAAGAAAGATAAATCATTTCATTAAAGTTATTATTAATTTCAGTTAACTGACAGAATACTCCACAAGGATATTTTACGGCGTACTCACACTGCAGAGCAGAAAAATAATTTCTGAAAAATACCGGTTCAAAAAGAAAAATATTGTACAGTTCACGGAAGTTCAACACATTGTTACCAGAGCCACATCACAAAGCCAAGTTTCTCGCACGCTGTACCTCTATAACTTAGCAAGAAACTCAAGTATCAACCAATGATGTAAGACTACAATGGACCACGATGAAATATCAGTAAACAAAAATACTGCTATAGAGAACCAAAGCATAGACACATCCAATGAATAACCTTCTACGCCCAACTGTTGAAAAAAGACCAAGACAAGTACCCAAAGTAAATAAACCCAACACTTATGCATACAGGTCCAGAGTCAGAAGTCCATGACAAACAGAATTATTTAAAAAAATGCAAAAACTAGGGAAGGCATAGTGTAAGCCTAACCTTATCATATATGTTTCTGACAACAACCAAGAAGACTCCAAAGACAACATACTTTGATTGTGTTAGCCTCTTCAATCACACAACTGCTTAGCATGTACCCTGAGTGATGATTCCTGTGACGATCCCACTATCAAAAACACTTGTCGTTTCTATCAATAAATTGATTATAACCATTTGAGTCACCTTAGTAATACAAGAAGGTTTCTTTTTACTAATGTGGAGTTTTTTCCCAATCTATTTTCAAAATTTGGACGCTGACCAATCCGGTACAATGGTCAGTTAACAACCATTGAAAGTGGGTTTTTCTCAGAATACTCCTGTTGTTTCTCCACCACATACACATTAATTTTTTAGTATTGGATCTTTATCTTCTTAAAAATTTGGTTGTATCCTAATCCCTTTTGTTGTTTCTTTTTTCACAAAGACTTTCTAGTACATCTTTCAGGTAAGACAGGTAAACAAAATTTCAATTTCAAAAAGTTGTAAACCGACCTGAAGATGGAAGAAACAGCTTCCTTTCTACAAGTTACCTTTTTTAGCTTAGTTCTCCAAGACTTTTCCTATGAGTGTCACTCTAAACAAAGTAATTGCTGCCCTGCTTCAACTTTGTTTATTTGTTGTTTGTTGGCCCAGCATGACCAGGTGGTTAAAGCACTCGACTCGTAATCCGAGGGTTGCAGGTTCGTATCCCCGCCACACCAAACATGTTCGCCCTTTCAGCCATGAAGCGTTATAATGTGACGGTCAATCCCACTATTTGTTGATAAAAGAGTAGTCCAAGAGTTTGTGGTGGGTGGTAATGACTAGCTGCATTCATTTTAATCTTAGACTGCTAAATTAAGGACGGCTAGCGCAGATAGCCCTCGTGTAACTTTGCGCGAAATAAAAAAAACAAATAAATCAGCGGTACGTCAATATACTGTTCGTCTTGTGCTATGCAAAACATCTTAAACGATGTTTGGACGCTTATGTTGAAAAAAGGATAAGTTTGGTTTTGAAATTTTGCTAATAACCGCTTGAAGGACAGAGTAGATAAAAATTAGCTAGTCATCAACACCAACACTTGGATTACTGTCTTAACAACGAAAAGTGGGATTGACCGTTACATTACAATGACCGCGCAACTCAAAAGGAGATTATGTTCCAAATAAGATTCGACCTCGTGACTCACAAGTTGCGAGAAAAATACCTTACTCGTTGGGCCATGAATAAGATAAGAATTGCTTTCTATAATTGGTATACGTGTGCATACTTATCAATAACGTATGCTTAATGTTATTTCATATAAAGTTCGCCAAATTAGTACACTCTAATGTGACTAGACAGTCTTAAAATTTCATTTGACTCGTTGGCGAAATTGTTATTACATTACAGTCTCATTAATTAATCTGTATGTGAATTGCAAGAAACATGAACCAATATCCCTGGGGATTAAATGATGAGTAATTTTCAATTACGTGTAATGTTTATCGAACAATAAAGGTTATTTAAGATCGCATTTCAAGGACTGCCCTTGCACTCAGCTAAAACCAATGTTGAATATTCGTCCTCACTTCGAGGATTAAATTCTCGTTTTGAATTGAAATACTTTCAAGCAGGGTTGGATTAAGAGATGGGGCGGACGGGGCGGCTAAGAAGGGGCCCACAGATTACTAGTAAGCAAGTGACAATTCAAGTTGTTTAAGTTGTTAAGCTATTTATCGGATGTAATTGTTTGTAAGCCCAATGAAATATTACGTGAGTGCTATAGTGTTCTTTTGCTTAGCCCACCAGTGTAATATACAGCAGGATGTTGATGCAAGAAAGGGAGTTCATGGTTGGACCACCACCCTGGGACCGAGCAACTTGAAAGTTTTAAGAACTGTGATTTAATATGCTAACCCTAAATCTGAAATATTTTATTTAAAAGAAAAAAATGCATTAATTATTACAAACTTTAAAATGCTTACACTCAGCCAGTTATTAATTTCAGTTAATAAATATTATTACATTCTGGCCTTACGTCGGATAAAGGTGTATTTCAATCTTATTTCAATAAACATGACAAGCTGTTTTATAAGATATTAATTCATATATGTATTACCAATTTTCATACTCACGTTATAAGTTTGCAAGAATAAGTAAATATGTATTCGTTCGACTAAACTAACATGAAAGAGATGGCTGTACTTATCATACATAGGGCAACACATTATGTGTAAAATAATGTATATATATCTGTGTGTGTGGTATCAGAGAGAAAGTATGTCATAAAAAGAAGTTATAAAATGTAGGCTGTGTTAATAGCAGTATAACTGATGAATTTCATATTTTATGACTGTGTCATCTTCAGTTCTTCTAGCTTTGTTGAAAAACATCCTCATCTCAACACCAGGTGAACTTCTGACTCTGTTCCACTTTTTTTCTAAAATCTTGGTTGTGTTTTTTCGAGTAAGATTCAAATTGCAAAATTCAGTCTGAAGATTTTGTTTGCGTTTTGAACTACATGCTCAGTTCTTCAATTTCTCTAGGTTTCTTGAATGACGTTTTAAGTACGTTGTTGGTTCCTTCTTCAGACTAATTCGTTTCTTGCACAACGATTTAGTTTTTATGCTGACTTCATTTCTCTTTTTCAGACCTCAACATTTTTACGGCCCGGCATAGCCAGGTGGGTTATGGGGTTCAACTCGTAATCTGAGAGTCGCGGGTTGAAATCCTCATCACACCAAACATGCTCGCTCTTTCAGCCGTGGGAGCGTTATAATGTAACAGCAATCCCAATATTCGTTGATAAAAGAGTAGCCCAAGAGTTGGCAGTGGGTGGTAATGACTAGCTGCATTCCCTCTAATCTTACACTGCTAAATTAAGAACGGCTAGCACAGATAGCCCTCGTTTATCTTTGCGTGAAATTCAAAACAACAAACACTTTTCTACACCATTTTGAAATTCATAGAGAGATTCTCAGGATTTGTTAGATATTGTTTAAAACTCTATCCTGATTACTTTTTTCAAGTTCGTTGGATTTTTTTGAAAAACAATTTGGTTACTATGCTGAATTTTTTGCCTTCACAATATGAGTGCTTGAGGATAATCATATTATCCTTATACATTGGTTCATTACATTACATTTTATAATTCTGCTACGAAGTTATATTTATTAATAGTTTTTCTGCTCTCGGTGGCTCAACAAGAAGATAAAAACTAGCAACACTAAAATTCAAGATTCAATTCCTGCGATTGATACAAAAGATGTAATCTGTAGTGCTTGTTTTTGCTTAACATGAAACAAGCTATTACATTAAAAACTAAACGGATGTATTATGTTTTAATATTTTTCATGTTTATATTGAATACGTGCACTAAATAGTGATTTTATGTGTTCATGATGTGTTTGAACAGTTTTATCCATTTCATGAAATGAATCTTTAACTTTAGTGGTTATAAGAAAACAAAGTGAAATGTAATTTTAAAATATGTATAATATGTATTTATTTGCAAAGCCTTTGGCACTTTATTTATGTTTCACTTTTAATTCGATCTCGCATTATCTAGTGGTTAGTACAATTTATGCTTTTAAAGTGATAAAAACGAAGGAGACACTTAGGACTAATAATTATGAAGAAATGTCTCGTAGAAGAATGAGAAGATGCCTTTTACATTCGACCAATTGTGTATATAAACAGGTGAAATTAGAACTTGGTAAGATGGTAAGAAGCAAGACCTGACATTCGACATACAGATTATCTACCTTAGTTCCTAAACTCAGAGTCACGGATTTGCCCCCTTTGGATTTTTATAACATAAACATCCAAGCTGTTTACTCTCCAATTTACTTTTGGATCTATGATTTTTCTGATTAAATTTTTGGCCTTGATAATTATTGGGTCTCGCAAAAAATGTAAGAAAAAATACTATAATGATTACAGTTACTCCCACTAATTATATAATGGTCTCATTAGGTGCTTTAGGTAGACGATATGTGGTTTCATCCAGTACTTGTTGTAACAAGCAAAAACATAAATTGCCTAATATGATGTAATAAGTGGTTCAGACAGGTATTTAATGGCAATAAAACAGTCGATAATTTGATAATTGAAATATGGAAATGCTGTTGCATTATAATCTTTTCCTTTTACATGTCAAAATTAACAAAACTATTGTGTTTAGTTCTGTGAAAAACAAATTGATGTAAATGCATTACTCCTTAGAATCCAACTTTATGCAACGAAAATCATTATTATTCAATGCAATCTTAATCTCTATAGTGCGTCAGCATACATACATTTGTAGTTCCGTTGTAAGAAACCTACTTGTGTGTTGTTGCCCCCCCGTTAGTACAGCGGTATGTCTCCGCATTTACGACGCTAAAATCAGTGGTTCGATTCCCCTCGGTGGGCTGAGCAGATAGCCCGATGTGGTTTTGCTGTAAGAAAAAAACACACACATGTTTGTTGTTGAAGTTCGTACATGGCTAGTCGAAAGATTTGCGTTAACTGTTCCTAATTTTAAAGTGAAGACAACTAATCAATGGAGCCTATCGCCAATTTTAATTAAATAATGTGAATTAATGATTATTTTATCAAGACAAGACACGCTGTAATTTTTCTTGCAACAATAACAACAAAAAACATGCATGACAGTGTGTTATTAACAGGAGAGATGGTCTAGCGATTTCTCACTCTCTGTTTCTCAGTCTATGTTAGTCCAAACTATTACGTATTTTCAGGGGGAGTGGCGTATTGGACTCTTACTTCACACACCAAATTTCAAGGCAATCCATTAAGAAGTATTCGAGATACAGCATCCCAAATTTTGATTGAGTTTCTTCCTGGTTTTTTTTCTTCGCACCAAAATTGCGTAAACATTATTAATAGAAAACCTATTTAATTTTTTATTTTATTTTCATATTCTGTACACAGATAGATCTTTACGACCTATAATTAGGAGTTTAGTTTGGTGCAAAGTTATTCAATAAAAACCGCTCATATTTAACGAACATTTTTGTGTCACGTGAGCTACCAGTATAACATTTTTACTTCAGCCTCACCTGAAAGTAAAAGCGATCTATTTTAATTTTTGTTATTCGCATTAAAGACGTGTTGTTTAAAGTAGCCAAATTGTGAAGTGAAAGGACGGATAGATACATAATTATTGGCTAGCCCGAGAAAATTAAATTAGCAGTTTCTAACTCAAGTTTTCAAAACATTTATATGAGAGGACAGTTGTTGTTGATTATTCATTGCCAATTATTCAACTGAAATTTAATAATCTTATGCAGTTATCCTAAATAAAGAGAGTTTAGTGCCACACAATATTAGCTTAATCAATTAGCATAAATAATATTGGGGGGGGATAACAATAAACTGTTATTCTAAATTCTGTAGCGTCAGTATGTAAGAAGTTATTAACACTGTTTTAGAGAGTTAAAACTACCAGCGTATATTTTGAGGTACTTGTTTGGTTCTGTAAAGTATAGATCTGTACCTAACAATAATGGTTGTGTATATAAGTGTAGATACCAGTGTAGTTGCCATTTTTTATTTCCTTCCATTAAATAGCATAATGAATTTTATTTTGATTACATTTTTTCACACCTAAGGTGTCTTTGATTAGAGCTTTTTTGTTTGTGGTAGTTAAGCGTAAAGCTACACAATGAGCTATTTGTGCTCTGCCCACCACGGGTATCAAAAGCCGGTTCCTAGCGTTTGTAGTCCGCAGACATGCCGTTGTGCCATTGGGGAAATTATCTATTTACAACAGGACACGAGCTAATCAATTTTCTTTACAAAGTTGAGCACACTAATCACTTGGACCTAGTGCAGCCCGACAATAAAGTCACTTATGAATTGCTTTTAGGAGAGAATATATTCTGCAAAAACAACAACGAAAAACAAATAAATAAGACTAATTATTTACAATTTTACGTTGAAACAACTCTTGAAGAAAACACCTGTTTTCTTTACTGATTAGTAAGGTTTCTGTCTCAAAACTTTAACCAGAAAGCAAAGCTCTTAAAAATTTACCTGTAAAGGTAAATGGCCAAGGTGATGGATATTAAATACGATCGCATACTAATAATAATGATAAAGAAAACATAATAGGACTTTTGTAAATGACCCATCATAAAAAGTGCTGAAATGTACCAGCCTACTTGTTTTTAAAAAGGTGTTAGTTTATGAAATGTTAATCTAATGCGTGTTGAACAAATATCCTTGTCTAGATTGTATGTTGTTTTTATTATTTGTTAAGTACAAACCTACGTATCAGGCTACCCGTTCTATGACTATTATGAGTATCGAAACTCGGATTTTAGTGTTGTAAGTCCTGAGACTTACTGCTGAGCCACTGTTGTACGAGAGTCTAGTAAAAGAATTGCATGAGCAAGAAAAAAAATATATAATACACACAAATAAGGTGAAATTCTCGCCAAATTAAGATAAATATATTGATGAATTATCAAAATAACGTGTCTAGCACAAAGGTTTATCTCTAAAGATAGAAATGTCGTCGTTGTATTTCAAAATGGCTGAGGAAAAACACGAAATAGACATTCTGAGCTTTCGACTAGTTATTTACATGTCATAAATAAAAATAAGTATATATATAAGGGACCGTTTCTAAAAATGGAAAGAGATGTGCGCGGGGGGGGCACTCTGTTTGATTCACAGTAATAGCTCAGCAAGGAGAAAAGATAAAAGATTTTTTTTGATATTCTAGTTTCTCAATATTGGTAATTTAAGTTCCTGTTTTGTACAAAATTGTATAATTTTTATTTGTTTAATATTTAATTTTAAATTAAAAATTAAATAACGAATAATATGAAAATTATAATTATACAGTTTAACGCCAAACTTAAAGAGATAAAGTCATAAAATAGTAGTTCAATAATATTTTGAATGGAAGACAACAAAAGCGATGACATGGCTTTTGACCTGTAACCTGTCGCTATAAAAGTAGCTATATGACGATGAAATGACTGTTCTTCACTATCGGGGAAATAACATTTAACAGAGAGTTGCTTGTTAGTTTTTATACGCATTAATATTACTGTAAATTGGCCCGACAAACATGCTCGCACTTTCATCCGTAAGGGCGTTATGATGTGACGGTCAATCCCACTATTCGTTAGTAAAAGAGTAGCCCAAGAGTTGGCGGTGGGTGGTGATGACTAGCTGCCTTTCCTCTAGTCTTACACTGCTAAATTAGGGATGGTTTGCGCAGATAGCCCTCGCGTAGCATTGCGCGAATTAAAAACAAACAAACAAACATTCTGTAAATAAATAACTGGAATGCAATTCTCTGTTACACATTTGTTTATATGTTCTTATTAACAACATATATTTTATTTATGTATTTCCAGTGTAATGTTTTGTACGTATTTAGGCTAATTTCATAATGCTCACATTTTCCCTATTAAATGCTAAAAAGTTTTATTTTTATTTTCCCTTTTCTTATTTTCATCTTTCAAATTTCTACTCAAATAAATAGCTGAGTCTAACAACGCAAAATTAATATTTTTCCTTTATGTTCATTGGCCTTAAGATTTTGGCCAGCAGTGTATCTAACCACTAAAGAAAAAAGATGATTTCGTTATAACTCGCCACTAGGTGGGACCGTGTAGTGTACTTTTATATGCAAAAACGGCTCGTTTGGGTTCAGAAAATATTTTACATAGAAGAGCGAACAACGTTTCGACCTTCTTCGGTCATCGTCAGGTTCACAAAGAAAGAGGTAACTAACCTCTGAAATAAAACAAAAACTCAACATACTAAGAAACCAGATAAACACAGCCATAAAACAATGCTCACCAGATAAAATTAACGATGAATTAGACAAAATAAAACAATACTTCATCAACATCAATAAGTTTCTTCCACAAACCGTAGAAAACATTATACGCACACACCTAGACAGAAAGCAAAACCAAACAACAAAAGTAAACATATCTCACAAATCAAAAAATCACGAAACCATTTACTGCTGTATACCAAATATTCCTGACATCAGTAAACAAATAACCAACATTTGGCAAAAACTAGTAACAACTTATGACATTCCAGTTAATACTAAATTTATTCAGAAACCAGGCACAAAACTGAGGTCTATACTATATAAGAACTATACTGACAAACACCACATCAACGTTATTTATAAAATACAATGTGATAACTGCCACGACTTCTGTATTGGAGAAACAAGTAGAAAAATGGAAACCAGATTCAAAGAACATAAAAAGTCACCTTCACACGTTTTCGAACACTGCAAGTCAAATGGACACAACATAACCATAGAAAACACTAAAATACTAAATAAAGAAACAAACATAAACAAACGAAAAATTAAAGAAGCCTTACTTATACAACAACTTAAACCCAAAACAAACCAATATAAAGGAACGCCATTATACCTATATTAATATTATAGATAAAATTATATATTCAAACATCTAACACCGCCCTCTACATTGCGACACTCAGTTACACAACCCTTCCAAACATGTGGTCAGCTTCCGGTCAGTTACCTCTTTCTTTGTGAACCTGACGATGACCGAAGAAGGTCGAAACGTTGTTCGCTCTTCTATGTAAAGTATTTTCTGAACCCAAACGAGCCGTTTTTGCATATAAAACTCTCAACAAGTGGGTTTCTCGACATCACTGATTGTGTAGTGTGCTTGTACTTTATGGTACCTTAATCAGACCCAGGTAGGAATTTTTCAGAAACACTTAAGTTTAATATAAATAAAAATTGCTTATTATTTCAATTTAAAGCATATTTATATATGTTCAAGTACATATAGTTCACATATAGTAAAAGCGACATCGAAAAGAAATACTCAGTGCCAATAGACCCAGAAAACATTTAATCTTCTCAGAAATGTTCCACACATTTAACAGTAATCTTGCACTAAAGGTATACAGAGAAAAAAAGTATGTGACCAGCAACTTATTTACAAGAAAAACAAGGTCAAATGAAAGAATATACGACTTCATATTGGGAAACTTAAACTAAGTTGGTGAAATTGTCTGTTTTAACCGTAATTATCAAAAGAAAAGCAAAAATCTCAAGCGAAAACCACCACTCGATACTTATTGCTAAAACCTTTAAAGTGAACAATAAACAACAACAAATTTATTACTTGCAAATAAGAACATCGAAATAGGCAGGTGTAGTAAATATATCACATCATGATGTTGGTAATACAATTGGTAGATCTGCTTTACAAGCCAACTTCAGTTACTGAAAATATATCAAAATAAAGTTGTGTAACATCACACCAAAGAAAATCAATAATTTCAGCGACTGAGAAACTAAGTGTCTGGAAAGCAAGAGAGACACTGTATATGCCTGAAACTTAATCCACTGAATCCTTCTTGTTCTTGGATTTCATATGTTCTGTAAATAAGTACATTTATAACTCTTCTCCTTTGATTTATGAATAATGTTAAATCTGATGAGGAATTTTTAAATAGGTTTATCATATAGCTTGCACCTAACATGCCATTCTGGGGATTAATAAATGACTTATTAATGTTTTTCAAAGAATTTTCAGGCTTATGATATATCCTGGAGCTCCATCACGTGTGAGACCCCACATAGGGAAACTTACTTCTTGAAGAATGTTAATTGATGTTCTAACAGACTGGATTAAAACCCTACTATAGGTTCTTCAACAAAGAAGCAAGCAGTAGGTTTCTTCCAGTTCCTTGTCAAACCAACGAATAGAAAGAGAAGTGGAGGTTTAGACACAGCTCTGCCATAAGTTATAAAACCCTAATATTGTACTCTGGCAACATGTCATTTAAAACCCTAATATTGTACTCTGGCAACATGTCATTTAATTTGCATTCGCAAAGCCATGGAGTGAATTACTGAGGTACAATATTTCGTACGTGATGTTCTATTAGTTCTTTTGTTTATATACTTTTATTAACAAATACTTCTCCGCCAAAACTGTTTCACACACCGCAAAAGTACTCTACGTGTGTAGTCTTTGAAGATGGAATAGTCCAAACAATTAACACAGAAAAGTGTTAGCTTTTAAAGAATAATAACAAATCATTATATGCAGTTCTTCACCTTTTATGAACAACGTCCACCAATTTGCTTCACATCATTGTTTCTCAAACTATTTTGTATCAAGTGTTCCACAATGTCAGGAAAAACGTTTTTGGTAGATTTATATCCACTTTAAAATAAACCTTGCTCAAATGTTTTTTTTTCTTCACTAGTTCAATAGATTTGGAGGGAATGAAGTTAAGCATGATTTAAAGGACGTTATTGTACCACATCTCCTTCACTGCTGTAATGTGGTTTCTCATAAGAAACTTTCGCATAGATGTGCATCTAAGTGTTTCATTAAGTATAGATATAAATGGTAGATGGTTTTACAACCAGTTACTGAAGAGAACATTCTACTCCATGATTAAAACAATATGAACACTTAAATGGAATATTATTCAGAAATCTAAGCATTGATGTGTGTGTGTGTTTTCTTATAGCAAAGCTACATCGGGCTGCCTGCTGAGTCTACCGATCGAAATCGAACTACTGATGTTAGCGTTGCAAATTCGTCTCAGCATTGATAGTTAAGTAGCTTTTGTTTTGCTTTTAGTTTGAAACAACTATTAAAACTGTGTAGAATTTTTGCAAGTTTGGCGTTGAGGAATTTTGAATTTAAAGTTTCTACACTAGATATAAGATTTTTACTAAAACAAATGTAATATCCCACGTAGGTTGATGTTTTTCTTTTAGTCTTTGATTTCACATATTTTGCATATGAGTAAAAAATAATGGAAATATTGATAGAATATTTGTTTGAGTATCATAAAACTGGATATGAACGTACGTATTAAATTAGATTTGTTTACGATTTAACTGGCACTATATAAAGAGTTTGAAACAATGTATCACTTAATTTATTTGTACTGCTTTATTAATTCATTCCTTCACATACTGTGCTCAGTTACTACACGACTAGGTGCTGATAAAACTTGTGTGCTTATTACCACTGTGCAAATGATGAATCGAAAATTTTTCCCAACTTAGGGTCGATATTTAACCAATGTTGGCTCAACCTTGGCCTGATATTTTGAATGAAACAAGGACTTGAGAAAAGATGAAAAAGAGATTGTAAAAAGAGTTAAATTTTGTGAAAGAACGACAATGATGGACTTATTGTCATACGCTAAATATTTCATCACTAAACATTGGTTAAAATTTGGGCTAGCTATCCACACTTATATGGATCTGGGAACGATTGGCGTGGTGACGTAAATTTTATCTTGCCACGCAGTTGTCCAATATTGTATTACTCTGGTTGTCATCAGAACTGATAATTACCATTCTTTCTCCATTCTGTGCTGTATTACATAGTTGATTTTGAAATTTTAGGTTTAGTAGGTGGCTCCAGATTTCCACTTTAAATCCACTTAAACTCATCTGTTATTTTGTATGTATTTGCTTGGTTTATATATACAATTAATTTGTATATATTATGTGCACGCTTGATACATATTGGAAACTAAACACAAAATAAATAAATTTTGTAAATCGAAGTTAGTCTGCATTCGAATTGGCCGACAAGATAAGTAACTGTTAGCATTAACAGCTGAGATTAAACAAGATAAATATTATTCAATTACCTCTAGTTTATGTAGTGTCATTTATTGACAATAGTTTAAAATATACAACACAATATTTTTTAGTACCACGTGCTAGAGAAAACAGCTACTGAATTAGCTTATTAAGCTCGCTGTTCCATTTAAATTCAGCTACTACTTTCTTCTCGAGTAAACTTTACTACCATTGGTCACAGACGACGTTTTGTCTTCATTATCAAAACTGAACTTTGACCATTTTGTCACCAGGTAGCCTATGAGTTTTTATTACGTGATAAAGAAAAAAACTGATTTCCATCATTAGTGATTTTATGAACAAAGATTTGGCCAGCAGGAGAATAAAATGAAAGTGAAAATGATGCAATAATGAAGAACAAAATTGTTTAAATAAAATAAAACAAAGAAAAAAATTACGTTTATCACTACAAAATGTCTTCTATCCTTTGAGGGCCTCGCATGGCCAAGCGCGTAAGGCGCGCGACTCGTAATCCGGGAATCGCGGGTTTGTGCCCGCATCGCGCTAAACATGCTCGACCTCCCAGGGGGTATAATGTAACGGTCAATCCCACTATTCGTTGGTAAAAGAGTAGCCCAAGAGTTGGCGGTGGGTGGTGATGACTAGCTGCCTTTCCTCTAGTCTTACACTGCTAAATTAGGGACGGCTAGCACAGATAGCCCTCGAGTAGCTTTGTGCGAAATTTCAAAAACAAACAATCCATCCTTTGTACAGTCGAGAAATTAAAAAAATTGAGTCGGACGGAATGTTCGCACTACGTTTTCTACTTCAAGAGTGTTTTTTAAGTCTCTTTCATGGCGCACGCGTATTTTTGTACATGATAACGTTTCATTTTTCTGCGCAGGTTTTAATAAAAATGTGGTGATTAAATCATTACTTCCAGAATGATTAAATAAGTGTATTTTGGAAGTACAAACAAAATCGTTTTAGTTAAATTATATGATTTTCTTTAATCATTCAACAATGGTTTCCTTTCATTTTTAAAGGGCTTTTATACTAAAAGTATGGCCCCCCAGTGGCTCAGCGGTATGTCTGCGGACTTACACGCTAAAATCCGGGTTTCGATACCCGTGGTGGGCAGAGCACAGATAGCCCATTGTGTAGCTTTGTGCTTAATTCAAAACAACAACAACAACTAAAAGTATGATAATAAATTCCTATCAAGGCATTGTTTGTTGAATAAGTTGAACATGATACGACACTATTAAGCAGTGTTATGGTATGATACTGATTTTCTGCTATAGGATAGTTGAGTTGGAAAGCATGTTACAAAATGGTTGCTAGTTTTTCGAATTGCATGTAATTGCTATAGTAATAACCACTAATAACTCAGACATTGGTACATCGCTAAAGTTTTAAAATGTTTTTTCTACGAAACTTCTATTGTATGTAATATTCAGTCGAAATCACCTTTGGTATGAAAAAAAAAAAAACACGGAAAAAATCGGTACAGTCATAAACGGAATGAAATTAAAATTGGTGTCCAAACAGATAGCTACAACTTATAGCAACTTAGCAGCAAATATTAATTCTGTAGTTAGCCAGGCCGTATTTAACTTGGGACATGATGATGAGTAACACATAACACTCGTATTGGCTAATTAATAAAATAGTGTTTGCTGTAAAACTCTTATCGTTATAGGTGTAGTTCCTAATTTGACAGCAAGTTTTTTTCACACCCAAAATGTTTTTGATTACATTTATTTTTTTATTAATACAAACAAACCAACTGCATCAAAAATGTTAGTGATATTCGATAATAGACAATATTATCCTTAGGATCGAAACCCTATTATTCAGAATAAACCAATACCTTACAAAACCAACTAGGTTCTATAAAATATATGGTGGAAGATTTTCCCCATCTAAAACAGTCTAACAACCTTCTTTATGCATACGCATTGGAATCTAGATTAACAATTTCTTTTCATCCATTCATGCACTTGGTACAGTCCTGTCAGTCTTAATTACTTATGCTCTTTCTTAAGCCAATGTCGAATGACATTAAAAGCTCTTCAGTTAGGAGGATTTCATTTTTGACAGATGCATGCGTAAAAGGTGGCAATGATTAATAACCATCTACCAGTATGATCCTCTTGAACACTTGAGCTGGAAACTGCTAATCTGATTTCCTTGGCATAACCAATACAAACGTATCTTCACTTTTCATCATCCTGTAATTTTGACGCTCTAAATCGTCCATCTTTAATTGAATGACAAAAACCAACTGAAAACAGTCCACCTTTACTGTTAGATGAAGCCGTAATGAACATTTTATACCGATAGCTTATGTCACTTTTTTGTACAAAAAATTTGGTCAAAGCTAAGCGGGTTTTAGCGACGACTTGAAGAATGGCTCAGATTTGTTTTTTTCAAGTACAAACTTTTAGCTCTTAACCGATTTGAGATCTAATTACAGTTTTGGACTCAGTAGGTTGAAATCCTTTCGATTGATACATGTGACTATGCCCAAAGTCTCATAGATTAATTTACCCTAATCCTGCTTAAAAGAATTTCAATTTGAGTGTAGCCTGGTATGGATCTTAATAAGTAATACAAGTGAATCAAATATTCGCACACCCCACACGCTTGGTATTAACAACGCACAAAAATATAGCGAATATAAAGTGAGAAAATCCTGCCTGAAAGGGTTTCAAGAGCCTCGACTATTGAGAATTCTCTCTTGGTCCTTGAATACCTCTTCACTTGTGGCTTATGTTTAGATTATATTTGACACCTAAATATTGGTATTAAATACATACCAGTGTATTAAATTTGAAAACAAATCCACGAAAGGTAAATATATTTCTCTATCAAATAGTTTCCACACTTTGTGTAAAAAAAGAAAGAAAAAGAAACTCAGTATCGGAAATTTTCTTTCTCTCTTATTTAATGTCTTATGTGATATTTTGACCACACGAGACGATACCGTGCGTCTTAATGGGCATGTGTGTATTCCTCCTCGGAAGTATAATGATCAGGCGTATAATCAGAAACGTTATAACGAAAATACAAATCCTAAATTCATGAAAATCATCAGTCCTGAATTCTGTAACTCATAAAAGTAAAATAACATAAATAAAGTGTGGATAGAGATCGTTTTGTTATTTTAACACACATAATCAAGTATTTACAACTTGCGCGTTTTCACGACTCAGAGGAATCACAAAATCGCCGAATACATTCTGAGGAAGAGCACGAATGCCCACTTCATTCTCCAGCTACTTAAAGTATTCAATAATTGAATGTGTGTGCTGTGGAAACAGCTTGTATCGCTTTCTCATATCAGAAGTTTTTTCTTGATTATGTTGTTGTACTGTTACCTGGAGTAAGTGGACCAGTTTTTACCACTGGTTTTTGTATTCTTGGATTCTCATCTGTCACGAGATGCCACTTTGCATTCCAAGGTTGAACATGTTGCACGCCTGGTGCCCAAAATTGATTTTTTCAGTGACATTAAGAACTGTGGTCAAAATTCTGGACCTGAACATATCTTTACTATCAGATTGTACAAAAAAGGACTGATACTTACCTTCCAAAACATACAACTTACTTGGCATATTTGATCGTGTGATATAATGTACTCAACCCTCTGTATTATGCAATTGTATTTAAAACTTTTACAAAAAAGGCTTTACTTCAAGCTGCCTCACCAAATTGAAATAAGTATTACTTTACAAAATAATAATCTAGACAAGTACTTTTTAGTGCAAATATTACATGTTCAAATAAACTTTCACTTTTTAAGGATTTACTGAATGAGAATCGCAGCATTTTCCCAATTTGTTAATACATAGATGTTTTATTTTTTACATAGTATTGTGACTTTGAAATCGAGGAAAGGGAGCTAGTCATCACCACCTACTGTCAACTCTTGGGCTACTCATTTTCCAACGAATAGTGGAACTGTCCGTCACATTATAATCCTTCACAGCAGAAAGTGTAAGCATGTTTGATATGACAGGGATTTGAACCCGAAACCCGTAAATTAAGAGTTGAGTGCTATAACCACATGGCCATGCCGGACTGAACAATATGGACCCTTCTACTTGTCTTTTCTAAGTGAAACATTGATAAATGTTAGTTTATGTTTGCATGAATAAATTCAAACATTGCACTTACATACAATCACCAACACAAATGCTCTCCAAACAATACACAATACAGGCAGATCAGTATTTTATTTTATTTTTTATTAACAATATGTACAAGTATGCTGTCAAATGAAGCAATAATAATCTAGCTATAATAACTATAGCAAATTGGTAATAATTGCAATTTTAAAATAGCAATATAAATATCCTTTGCAACAAAAGAGATTTAGCACAACACCTCTAATGAGTTACTATGTACTGTCATGAATTTTGTCTTTAAAAACAAAGAAAAGCATGTTTTACATATTTGGTTAAATCATTAGAAATTCAAAATTCCAAAATTCTTAAACTATTCAATATTGGACTAAATTTTTTCCTTTCCCTTCACTTTAGTACAACAAGCACTTGTTTTACTCTCTTTGAATCATAAACTTGGCATTTATTATTATTATTATTATTAAGTTAAAAGAATGACGGCAAAACAACACGTAAAAATGGTTTTCAGTTGTATGTATTTACACAAACACACACACATACATACACTTCTTCCTTAGAAAACGGATATATAAAAAGATGTTACATAAATAAATATATTTATCATCTTCCAACATCAGATGTATAGAATGACAAATTGCAAAAAATCTAACAGAGAATGAAACAGAAAATTGTTAATTTCTAAATGAGAAAAAATCTGAATTTAAATGTAAGATGTCTGCACCAACAAAAAAATTTAAATAATTTCTTAAAACACAAATATTAAAATTTAGATATTGTCATTTCATGTTTGTATGTTTATTTTACAAAGGTATCTTTTATTCAAAATTCAGTTGTTATTTCATATCTCGTGTTTTTCTGATCTTCCAGACTTAAAACACACAAGACAGATGCATACTCCAGAATATTGTCCACGTACTTCTCAACAATCAGATTAAATACAGTGTAGGCTTAATATTTGCTCTCACGTTCTTTTTAAACATTATTACACTAGAAGCTTGAATATTAAAAATAATTTCAGGTTACAAGAGCATAAAGACTCATTTTCATTATGGTATAAAAATATACATATATATATATAAATATACTCTTCAAAAAAAGAAACGCAAAAAGCAAAATTTGAGACAAATTGTTAACAAGTTTATTCTGGGTAGTTCTTTATGACGTGTGAAACTTTGCATATTCATTGCTGAACATCCAAAATCTGCAAAGGCAAAGACCATGCTCACTAGTTGAAGTTTAACATCACTCAACGTCAATAACGAGTATGCCCCCTGTGAGCATGAATAACTGCTTGGCACCTCCTGCCCATGTAAGCGATGAGATGATGAATCACATCCTGTTGAATGGCTGTCCACTCAGCCTGCAAAGCTGCTGCAAGCTGAGGTAAAGTCTGTGGTTGAGGTTGTCGCAGACGTTGGTCCAACTCGTCTCAAAGATGTTCGATGGGGTTTAAATCTGGTGATCTGGAGGGCCAGAGAAGAACGTTCATGCTGTGGTGTCTCAAGAAGACAGTGGTGAGTTGGGCTGTGTGATGACGGGCATTGTCATGTTGAAAAATGTCGCTAATTCACCATAATGGGTTGCACATGAGGCCTAAGAATCTTGTTAACAGTTGCGTACGGTTTGATCGGATATCCTACGCAGCCCTGGTGAGGTTGAGGCAGTAGACGTTGCAGTGGTGGTCCTATCCTGAAAGTGACGTAATCGGATGTAGCGATCTTGTGCAAGCGTGGTCACACAAGGTCTGCCAGATCGTGACGGTCATGAGTTGATCCATGTTGTTGGTAACAATTCCATAGCATTGTGATGGTGCTTGGGTGGATATTCACAGCTCTGGCAACATCTGATTGAGATTCGCCTGCTTCCAAGTGACCAATCGCATTATTGCATTGTACTTTAGTCAGTCTTGGCATAACTGTATTGCATATCTGTGGCTTAAAACTGAGCTATAAAAACCGAGAACCCATCACTTTTATAGGGATTTTGCAGATGTTGCACTTGCAGAACAAGCAGATCTCTCAAACAAATTTATTGGACACAAATGTATTTTGGCAAAAAAATCTGTTGTTTTCCTCCGTTTTCAAAGTGCACAACTTTTAATGTCATTTTGGTCTGACAATCAGTGCCTTAACACGTGTAACATCACATACTCTGAGCTTGTAACGTTATTACATATATTTCTCTTTAAAATACAAAAAATATCTCTATTGCGTTTCTTTTTTTGAAGAGTAATGTTAAAAAATTTGAATATTCAACAAATCAAATATCGTTTATTAACCTTTATATTTCAAGCCTACATTTTTATGCAATGTCTTTTTTGAGATTTTTAAAACAAAAGTGAGTATTTCTTTTATAGAAAATGCTAATTTACATTAACAGTTCTTACATGAAGTTTTTAGTTTATATATGTATAAAAAACTACAAAGTGTGTATAAAATTGTACTTTTTTTACAGTGACTGACTGAGATTTTAATTCTGAGAACTACATATACCAGGTTATTTTCTTATCCAACAACAAAAAATTCTTGTACTATCTAAAAATATTCCTAAAATAAGCTCAAATCAATATATGTATGTACATTATAGTTAAAGTGTAAAAAGTACAGGTTTAAATAATATACTTAAAGCCCAAAGCATTTGCAGATATCTTAAGACAATAAACTACCATTTGCAAACTTGATGTACTCGCAAATGCAGAATAATAGTTAAAGTGTAATAAGTAGAGGTTTAAATAATATACTTAAAGCCCAAAGCATTCTCAGATATCTTAAGACAATAAACTGCCATTTGCAAACTTGATGTACTCGCAAATGCAGATGTCTATATCAATTTTTCACCACACTTAAGGATATTTTAAATGGTTTTTAATTAAAAAAATATAATTAAACAACTTAAAACAGGTAGAAGTGGTAATTTTGCATTTTACAATACATGGAGTTAGGGAAGTTACAGGCAACAGTGGTTGTTTACAACTTTCTTGGCTTTGAAAGTACATCAGGCATGTTTAAGCTTATTCGTTTTAGTAATATTGGCAGAAAATATTGTAGTGTATAATATTTTAGTTTTATAAAAAGACCAACATGCTCATTGTAGAATTTACATTTTTCAATAAAATGTAGTTTCAACAATATATTAACATTACTAAATTACAAGTAACACAAGTTTAGAAAATATTCAATTAGGTTTTAGAATTCAATTAACTATTGAACTAACTAATGCCAAATTACATGACAATGTTAACACAGTAACATGTACAGAGAATATAAGATGGTAACAATCATCATCTGTAAACATAGTCGCATTACCATTCTATGTGACAAAAGATAAACCTTCTACAGGCCTTATTATGGTGTGTTATTATATCAACCAGTAATCAACCCATTACCATTATAAAGTTTTCTGAAAATCAAATCAAATTACTATCTTATACTTTTAGGATATTTAATTTGTGCATAATGAATAATTTCAAAGTTTCCAGGGTAAGGGAAAAGTGTTAGATATAGTTGGAAAGAAAACTTTTAAAACACGTTGTCAAAATCAGTCAGAGGTCATAATTACCAAATGTTAAAATTTCTAAAAAGGATTTTTATAACCAAAGATAGCAAAATCTGCTTGATAGATAGTATATAATTTATCTTTTACATCTTGGGAAATTTGGTTAAAGTATTTCTTCAGTAGTACAGCTGTTGGCTCCAACTTGTAGCTTTGTTCTCTTTGAGGGAAATCAATCTTCTGTAACAGACCAGCCTTCCAGAGCACATAATCTGAATCATCTTTTAAAGTTTCATATTTCCCTATGACTTTGTAATTCAAAGAACAAGGCAGACACAAGTCAAAAATAGGTGTCCAGTGCTCATTAAAGGTTGACTTTTGAGCTGGATCTAATTCAGAAATATACTGCACAAATTCTTCAAATGTTACATCATGACCCTTTTTTAAAGACACTTGAGAGGCATTAGTTCGATACCTTTGGATTATTCTGCGACCAAAGCGACTAGTGAAGTAATCACTGTATCGATTTTCAAACTTGTTTCTGTAGGCTGATAATAGCCTCTCATAAGGATGTCTTACAAACAAGAATTTCAAGTACGTTTTCAACATGCTCCAAGCTTCTTGTATAGATACCTCGTTAAGAGTCTTGAAATTATGTGCATGAGTTTCATTTCCAAGAATTTCTAATGGTTTTTTTACCTCATTACCCTTCAAGACCATCAATATCCTCTTCCAGTTAGTACAAGCAACCTGCAAGTCAGAATCAGTTCACACTGTGTATCAGAACATCTAAAGTATCAAACACTCAACTGAGTATGATGATAATAAAAACATATATTGTGGTTATCTCAGTTTTAGCTACCCTGTTTTCCAATTATGAAATTCAGTTGGTGTCCAGAATAAATGATATCATTACACCTTTACATTCGAGGTTGATTTTCCACTTTGACACAGAATAATTATAGACAAAAAGAATCTATACTGAAAACACTACTCATAGCAATTAAGCTGCTCTCTAATGAGCAGTAATTTGGTTGTTTTACAACTGAACACTCAGTTCCTATTGATAAATTATTAAACATTTTACTTGCTCTAAGCAGAGATTTGATTGACTTGTTAAAAATTAGTAGTTTATTTCAAAAACTTTGGAGATGGCTTAAATGGGTTGGTTGGTTGGTTTGGTGTTTTATGGCACAAAGCAGGTTGGCTATCTGTGCCAAACATCCAGTAAAAAGTTGAAATTAAAGTAAATTTAGTAAAATTCATAAAAGGAAATTAAGGTAAAACAAAAAGTTTATAAAACAACATAAATATCATTAAAACCAATGTTTACATCCAGTCTACAGTTGTAAAAGAAAAACTACAGTAATACAAGTTGTAAAGGACTTTTGTAGCATAATTGTAACTATCATAACTTGCCAGGAAGACTAACAGGTAAGTTCAGAAACCATCATCAGTCACCGGAAGTTGGCCTTTCTAGTCCTGGTTTCGATTTATTTGACGTTATGACCATTCTCTAATTTCAAATCAAACTGGATGGACTTTGATTCTTAAAAGGGAATCACATTAAAAAAGGTCTAATGTATAAATTAAAAAACTTAAGTAGCATTAAAAAAATTAATGGCCTTTAAAAAACTGAAAACATGGACAGTGTCACCATCACCAATAAACACTGGCTAATATTATAGATAAACCAAAACAGAACATGTTTAAAATGGTGCCACTGTTGAAAGTCATAATGACAGCAAGACAGTAAAATGTATCTTATTGTAACCTGAGTTTAACACAGACAACACATTAGTGCATCAGTCCTAGATAAAAGAAAACGATGAGTTATAAAAACTGTGACCAATGCATAGTCTAATCAGGACATCTTCCTCTTTCTAATCCTTACAAAAACAAGAAAGTCAAAGTCTAACAAAGAGTTTTATTTGGAAAAGCTTGTTTTCACATTGCTCATTCCAAGTCAACTGCCAACTGGCATGGAGCCAAGCCTTGAATACAAGACCATAGTCCATATATGGAACAAGCACAGCAGTGATGGTGCCAGAGCAGATAGATTTAGCTGTGGTGTTGGAGAGCTCATTCCCACAAATACCAACATGGCCCAGTATCCAGAAAAACTGGAAAGAAGTAGATGTTAAAAAGCAATTGGCTAGTTGGTTTTGAATATCACCGATAACGGGGTGTGAACTAACATAAAGCTATTCCAGGGCCAGTACAGAACTAAGCAAGTCAGTATAAATAGTGCAGTTTGAGTAACACTTAGCTTCTGTGTGAGCCAGGGCAAGAGAAATGGCATACAGTTCAGTAGCAAACACAGGGGATTCTGTGTGCAACCACCAAACCACAACAAACAATAGTAGATCCCACACAGTCACCTGATTTTGAACCATCTGTATAAATAGGAATGAAAGAATGGTTCGAAAGATGTTCAGCAAATAACAGACAGTATTTCCAATTGGGAGTATCTACTTTTCTCAAATGACTTAAAGATATGTCACATTTGAGGATTGTAAGAAGCCATGGTGGGATGGACTGATCAGTTGATACAGCAATGTTAAACAAGTATAGATAGACCCAATTCATCCAACTGTGCTGGGATAAGAAGGCAAAAAGGAACAGTGACAAATCATCTGTTCTCAAAAAGTATGGCCTAAAGAGAAAGGAAAACACAACCCCAGGTGGGATGCTTTGATAAGGAATGAAGTTTCAAAGCATATGGTAAAGACAGTTGCAAATAGTGAAGGTGCAAAGAAGGTTCATAATAAGCTCCAGAATGAGAAAGTGCATAAAGCCCTAGTGCAGAACCAAAGTCCTTGATCATGAATGTGGTCCAGCATCTTTAAGACTAAGGTCCTGGCAAAGCCATAGACCAGTTATCCATAGTTGAGTTTTGATTGAATAAGAACACGATATATCTTTAGCATTAAACATTTATCTGCTCCTCAAGTGATGGAAGAGAGGACCCAGAGAATGTTCAGTGTTTTTGCACATTTGACCCATAACTGCTTGATGTGTGGTATAAAGGTCAGCTTATGGTCAAACATAAGCCCCTTGGGACCACAGACTGCTTAAATTCACCAATACAGAGTTCTTGATCAGGGTGAATACCCTGTTGATGGCAAAAGTGCATGGAAACTGGTTTAGAGAGAGAGAAGTCAAAGTCTTTTGCATGAAAGCAGTCTGTCGCTGCCATTAAATATACCTCATGTTCGACAATTGATGTGAGATGTAAAACTTGTCAACATAAAACCCGTTTGCAACAGTTAGATTGAGTTGTTCAGTGATTGCAGTCTTTATACTGAAAAGTGTGACATTCAAAACACAACCCTGAGGGACTCCAAGTTCCTGTTGGAAAGAACAGGAAAGTGTCGAACCCACATGAACTTAGAATCTCCTGTCCGTTAAAAATTTTTCAATAATAACGGGTAAATGGCCAGGTAACCCACATATATGGAGGTCTCAAAAAATGCCATATCTCCATGTTGTGTCATAAGCCTTCTCAATGTCAAAGAATACTGATACAAGATGTTGTAATTTGAGAAGGGCTTCTATGATTGACATTTCAAGTCGAATCAGGTGGTCCACAGTGAAGTGCTGTTGTTGGAACCCACACTAGGTGGGCAAGATGAGATTGTTTGATTCAAGTAACCAAACAAGATGACCATTAAATATCCTCTCTAAGGTCTTACAGAGACAGCTCATCAAAGCTATTGGACGATAGTTTGAAGGAATCTTGGGATCCTTTCCAGGCTTAGAGAGGTAGGACAGTAGCCTGGTACCAGGCATCAGGAAAAACATTCTCCTGCCAGATGTGGTTAAAAACAATCAGAGGAATAGCAAGAGATAAATGGTGCAGCACTTCATAGTGGACATCATCAGGTCCAACCAATGTACTGCCAGACCAATGAAGGGCCAATTTCAGTTCCACCAGTGTAAAGGAACAATTATAGTCATAAGGACAGTCAGCTTGAAAGGAAAAAGGTGATCACTCTGCTTGAGTCTTCATGGCTAAGAACATGGAGAAAGAAGCAGAAGTGCTAGATACCTGGCAAAAGATTTCACCTAGAGTATTGGTGATGCTCCAGGTATCAGCCACTTCCTGGCTCTCAGCGAGCAAGATCAAGAGGGGGACAGAATTATATTGCCCTCTGACCTATCAAATCTTGTCCCATATGACATTGGAACTGATGGTAGACAATATGCTGGTTGTAAACTTAATCCAAGATTCCTTCTGGTTTTAACATCTCACCCACCTAGCATGTGCACAGGCCTGCTGGAAAATGAGGCAGTGCGAGAGTGTGGGATACCTATAAAAAGTATCTCAGACCCATTTTTGAGCCTTCCATGCCATGTGGTAGGTAGGATTCCACCATGGATGAAGATATCTTGGAAAATGTGTCAACATTTTAGAAATACACTGAGCAACTGTTTGTATAATACAATTAGTTACTGCTGCCACACAGTCGTTTATTGATGGCAGGAACAAGTTCTGCAAGAGCAGTGAAAGAGAGCCAGTGTGCTTGATCTAGCTTCCACCCGTGGCCATTTTTATTTATGTGTAGGCAAAATGGGTGGAAAACCCTTCTGTTTACTACCACGTCTGTTTTCTTTAGTGTCTTTATTCAAGGGTGGTTCCTCATCATCAACTTAGTCGTTTAAATGTTCCACAGCTTCACTAAAAGAAGTAATTTCCAACTGATAACTTATTAAACAGTTGAATCCCCTCAGTCAAAAGCTGCGTACTTCCTACCGACAAGTCGATAAACATTTAAAGAGATTCAACAAAAGGCTTGGCCAACATTCTGCTTACTGCTTATTAAATGCTCCAACTGCTTCAATTAAAAGCTTGGTCTATGCTATACTGACTAGTCATTGCACTGTTCTACAGCTACTGTTAAATGCTTTTTCCACCTACTACTGATTAACTATAAAACAGTTTCTACGGATTTTGTTAAATGCTTTATTCATTTCATATTGTTTAGTTACAAAATGGTTTTATAGCTTTTTTATATGCAAAAATGGCTCGTTTCAGGTACACCTGATGATGACCGAAGAAGGTCGAAACATTGTTCGCTCTTCTATGTAAAATATTTTCTCAACCCAAATGAGCCGTTTTTGCATATAAAATTCTCAACAAGTGGGTTTCTCGACATCACTGTTTTTATAGCTGCTGTTAAATTTTGATCCATCCTCTCCAATGATTTGATCCCTGATGACTAGTGTTTAATTATTCTTCAACTTCAGCTAAATCCTTGATCTACTTGAATATTTAGTAAATATTCTAAAGCTTCAGTTAAATGCTTGAGCTGCTCCATATTGAATAGTTATTATACAGCTCTATAGCTTCAATGAAAGTCTTGATATGCTTGATACTGACTAGTTATAGAACTTTTGTTAAAGCCTCAATCAACTTCCTGCTGATTGGCCTCAACTTCAGTTAAAGGTTGAGCCACTCACCACTGACAAGTTATTAAACTAATCTACAATTTAATCTAAACTATTAAACTACTACCCTTTTTTGATTCTAATTAAAAATGCTTGGAGACTATCAAAGAAATAAAAATTTTACCTTTGGAACATAGCAGTAAATTAGTTTATAATTTTGATCTACAATCAGATGACTAAGCTGATCCTGATTAATATTCTCCAGAGATGTATCATTATAGCCCATCTTCTGGCAGATTTGTATCAAGTTCTGATGTCTTTGAATTTGTTCCTGCTCAACTTTTGGAAGAATCTGTGTTTCAAGAAATTAGAAACTTATAGATAAATAAATACACATAAAATGATACTTTGCAGAACGATATAACTAAAAATACAAAAATAACTTCAATTAACTTCACCACATTTTTACTTTGCATATTTAATAAATTTCTACCTTATAACAAATTATATTATGATTAAAAAGAAATTGTTACTTCTTCAATTACAATTCTAAATTATTAAGTGTAAAAATGTATCAACTATCAGAAAAAAGTTTGTATGAAAATAAAACTTTATAGAAGTTTCACTTCAAATAACAACTTACCTTTTCTTGAAACAAGTATAGATTTTTCTTTCTACCAGGTTCTATGAGAAGAAAAATGCAAAAATTAAGTGCAGTTTTGTCCAACTATATGTTATAGGTTCAATACCAGATTTCAACATATGTAACAAATTACCTACTGCAAATTGAACAATGTAAAATTATCAACTATATTTAATTATTCCAACTATCCATGTCTCATGCAAGAATAACAAATAAACTGAATGTAATAATTTAATCAATCCAATGGTAAGTTAACTATCCAGTTCCCTTAATCACACAGCTCTATCCAATACTACTATAATATAAGTTAGCCATACCTACACATTTGTGCATATAAAACACTCATATTTTAACATTTCCTCCAAAATTCACCTAACAGACATTGCTGGGATGCAAATGGCTTCAGATATCCTGAGTTGTTTCGATTAAATCAACCATATTAATCATGTTTTTTTTGTAAAAATAACCAAAATGGTTTATTCACCTAAGTACTTTGATTAAAATCAATAAAAAATAACTATGTACAAATGAAATAAAATATAAAATTTGCTGAAGCTATTTTAATTAAAGTGAAGATGGATCTATTGCTCACGTTCTCTGCAAGTTTAAAAAATTAAACTTTTTAGCATCCTGATTTCTGCTGTGTTGTCGAGTGTTGTTTGCAGAATATTCAGATTTTTTATCATTCCACTTAAGGAAGAAGTGATTTATTCCCTTCTTTTAGCAGCACAACATAAATGAAAGTTTGTTGATACTAAATATATTTGTAACATCACTGTTCATCTGATTCTTGCAATTATATGCAAGCAAAGCAAAATATATGGCTGAAGCAAGCCTATTTAGCTGAGGAAGTGTACACACATTTGAGAAAATACACCAGCCTTTCTCAGTTAATGAGAGTTGTAAAGGAGTAAAGTGTGTGTAAAAGAAAGATAGAGGGAGGGAAAAAGCACAAATGAAGACTTTGTGAAGTTTTAAAATCATTTCAGCATAGAACAAATCATGAATGTAATGATTAGGAGAAGCCATCACTCAGAGAAGATTACACCTTACAAAATATGTTTTGAGCCTTTTCAATTAGTGACAAATTGATCAGTTTGGCCTCTATTTGTGACCACAGCCACATAGATGCCATTACTTCTTGCTTTAAGTTGTATCCCAGTTTGGAGTTTCTAGTGCAAAGAACAGAGTCATAGAAAGAGAAAAACAGACTTGTGTGTGTGTGTGTTTGTGTCTATATATATATAGATGGATAGATAAACAGCATTTTACTTTGTAGTATGATTGTAAAGAAGGGTTTCATTTTTCTAACGGTCATCCATGATTACTAAAAACATCTTTAAACAGCTAGCATTCATGAACAGTCTACTCGAGTAGACACATAAGTGTACAGTAGAACGTAATGCTAACTCTGTACCTCAACCAAAATCATAAGCAAATTTTTAAATACAAGTTCAAAAATATAAACAGCCTCCAAAAATATCTATTGTTTCATTTCTTAGTTTAAAAATAGTTGTACTTTTTATAAGATAAATGTTGGTATAATTCACCAAAAGTTGCTGCAAACTATAGGAAACATTTTCTTTTGTGAATGGCTAATAATGCTGTTTAATCATTAAACTTTCTATTGTGGGCAAGATACACCTTTGTGTTGTTTTATGTGCATATATTGTTTATAGTGTTCAACTGAGTACGGATAGCTGTGTGTAGTAACACAGTAGTATATACAACTCAGTTACATTACCACAAACTGTATTATGCGATGTTTGTATGCATGTGTATGAGTTGGAAAAAATTTTCAATCAAAATAAATGCCAATAGCATAAATATTTAGTAAGATTAATTTCTACAATAGATACTTGTGATAATAAAACTAACATGGCTGTTTCAGTATGTTACCAATAAACCTTTGGTAGGCTACTAAAATAAACAACAACAACAAAATAATTATAAAATCAAACTCCTAATTTTCATCATTAATTTTCCCAGTTGAAACACCAATCCATTTTCAATTATACATGTCGAGGCCTAAGACTAACATCATACAAACAGGATCAATGCAAATATGAAAGGCTTAGAAGAGCAGCAAAGTCCATAAAATAACAGGACATAATAATGATAACTGCAAACAAGAATAACAATAAATAGCCTCTCTCCATGTCAGTACAAGTTATGAATATGAACGACAATAAGTGAGTGTGTACATATTATGGTACAGTATGTATGAAACTTCTGATTCGACAATAAGTGAGTGTGTACATATTATGGTACAGTATGTATGAAACTTCTGATTCGACAATAAGTGAGTGTGTACATATTATGGTACAGTATGTATGAAACTTCTGATTCAACAATAAGTGAGTGTGTACATATTATGGTACAGTATGTATGAAACTTCTGATTCGACAATAAGTGAGTGTGTACATATTATGGTACAGTATGTATGAAACTTCTGATTCGACAATAAGTGAGTGTGTACGTATTATGGTACAGTATGTATGAAACTTCTGATTCGACAATAAGTGAGTGTGTACGTATTATGGTACAGTATGTATGAAACTTCTGATTCGACAATAAGTGTGTGTGTACATATTATGGTACAGTATGTATGAAACTTCTGATTCAAGTCTTAATATAAGTCACATTTTACTGTTCTTGGTATCAGACAAAGCTGAATAGAATAAAAACATTTAACATGACTGGTTAAGATTACTATTCTGTTTAAAAGTTCTATAAGTCATTGACTGTTTGTTTTCATAAGATTGTATATAACATTAACTTCATCTGGGCTTATTTTTTCCAATGATCAAAACTTCCCAGAAAATAAGGTGTCAAAAATTAGACATTTTTTTATGTTATGAATGGGTTAGGGAAGTGAGGAGTTTCCCTCTATTATGACTGCAGGGGAGATTTTGACCCCACCAGTGCTGCATATCTGTGGCAACAGTCTTCAGAGCAAGCAAGACAGCCCTTCCAGGAATTCTACGAATTGGGAGAGAAGAAGGCATATTCAGTTTAATAAAGATGCAAAATTGCCAATTTTTTTTCTCAGATACTCTGTACAGACATCCAAATAAGTTCTGATATGGGTTACATTGTTCAGAGGAGAACCTGGGAATTTCCTTAAAATTGAGCCCTGTTATAAAGGGTAATAAAATAAAAACTTCAAAGAATATTCATAATTACTGCAATCTATAATGCTATGGAAAAAGTCTGAAACAAGAATATACCAGCATGTTAGCAGACAATATGTTGCAGTTTTAGTTATAAAAGGATATTTGATTAAGCCTACCATAAAATATAACAAGTTAGATAATTATCTTCATGGTTTATATACATGACGAAATGGGGGAACATTTGGTGAAGAGTGGTTACTACAAGTTCAGGTCTGACATTTAGTAACTATATGTTGAATAAAAAGAAATTTTTCAAAGCTATATTATAAAA
This sequence comes from Carcinoscorpius rotundicauda, assembly GCA_011833715.1. Lineage (NCBI taxonomy): Eukaryota > Metazoa > Arthropoda > Merostomata > Xiphosura > Limulidae > Carcinoscorpius > Carcinoscorpius rotundicauda. The sequence continues at coordinate 86,909,448 of CM022397.1, forward strand.
TGACATGTTCCAAAACAACAACAAAAAAAGAATTTGAAAGATCACACCTTACTTACCAAGAATATGAAGAACAAAACCAGGAATAAAACCTGTAAGTCAACATAGTTTACATTTACAACAGGAAAGACGATCTATAAAACTGTATGAAAGCTGCAGACTTGATTAAAAAACAAGAATTGGGAAATCAAGATGGACGTATGAGAAACAGCTGGGCAATAATGTTAAAACAGCAAGTTTTTTTTACAGTATGTAATAGTGAAACAAAATGTTAAATTGGAGGTTGGGTCATAAAAAATGATGGTATTTAACATAAATGAAAGAATACCACCTTACTAATAGTTTGTCTTTATAATTATACACTTTTCCTTTTATCATTCCATTGCTTTCTCCTGAGTTCAATAATGTACCATGCCAATTCAGAAATGGGGCGTAGGTCATGGTTACAATAGTAACCATTGGTCAATTAGTATATCACTATGTGTATACTTATTTGTAATCAACATAATAAAATATTAAAGCAAAGAGTACCAAATACTAAAATGTTGATGCTCAAATGCATAATTCCTTGCTTCTTGGTTGAAAGTATTGCAATTTATAATTAGATTTTATAAGTAATATATTACTTTTGCCATTAAGTTCTAAAGTTAGGTTCTTTTTATATTTTTTCTTACTTTTGCTTACTTGATTCCTACTCCTAATTTGCTATTTTTCTCCTACAATTGTATCTGAATGTGCCCAAAACATGTAGCAAATTTTTTTGTTTTTGCAATAATAAATAATTGTGGTTTTAATATTATGTTACATTTAGAACTTAAACATCATAAGATATACAAGAAAATAAATTAACAGTACTGACAAAGAAATGGTAAAAAAAATTGGTCAAATTAAGTTTGCCAATGACATTACTTTTGGATGTGTTTACCTGTGAGGAGGAAGGTGTTGTTTTACATATAGATGGATTTGGATCATTTGTCAAATATATGGCATTATGCGAAGTACAAAGTAATGTATGTGAGCCATTTTCAACTGCATTTTCAAATAATGTCTGAGGGGCAGTGCCAAAAACAGATAAACAACCCTGAGAGGGATGTGAGTGATGAATTATCAGGATAAATAAATAAAAATATATAACATTGCTCTTGGTCATCTATAAACCTGGAGAAAAAAACTCACCCCTAGAAGGAGAAACAACTCCAAGGTAAAATGAGGCAGGACAAACCTAGTAGAAGCTGCTAGTCTAATTCTTTGTGATGACAACAAACAGTCTGGATAATTATAATGAACAAGTGCATTGGTCATTAAGACAGAGGATCTTGTACTTCCTTGAGCAGATGGTGGCTGATGACAGGATCCCAAACTATGGCAAAAGAAATTGGTACCAAAGACAAAAAAGGTGGGGAAAGAAGTAGTAGGACAAGTCCGTCTGATAAAACCCAAAGAACCCGTAGTGAAAGATTGTCAAAAGGTAACAAATCACACAGTCAAGCTATTACCAGACTGGAACCCACTGGTTAGCCTCTTAGTACTGTTGGTGACTTGCCCATTACATTGAACTAAAAAACAAGATGAGAAATTCATGGAAAGAGGAACAGAGGAAGAGCATAAAACGATCAGAATGCAAATAGGGGCTTGTCAAGTCATCAGCTGTGACAAACATGAAACCAAAAAGAAAAATGTACAGTGTGAAGGCTCAGATTATACATGTGATTTCAATGTCTCAGATGCATGGCTGAAACCAAATCACCAACAAGAAAAAAGGGTTTTATGTAAGTCCCTAAAAGAATGAAGGTGCAAATAAACCCAGGACAAGATCACATCACAAAACAGAATATCCCAACAACAGTGAAACCTTGCATACACAACAAAAGCCAAAGATGATAAACAAGCCAACTTGAAGGTGATAAGTAAGTGGACAAAAGTTGGGGCAGAGATAAAAACATCATATATCAGAGAAATCACATCAAAAATCTCTAGCTGACTCTGCACAAGGAGTAGGGAAAACACAGCAAAACCCAGTGAAGTAAAAAAGCTATCAAATCTTTATTAGCCCAAGTAAGTCCAGCTTGTTCAGGCAGTTCATCAATGTCTGGAAGATAATAGCAAACAAATCTAATGAGAGGACTCCAAACCTACTGTCTGTGAAAATAGTTCTCGAAGTATTACAACTGAAGTGAGAACGTGAACCTCAGAATTCATTGCAGAAATCAAACAAGTGTTCGATGTAAAATATGTCAGTGTGAGAAAAAATAAACTGGGAAATTAAGTGAAAGATTTCTTAACTATAAAGATAAAATTGAGAAAGAAACCTCATTTTGGATATTAAGTTATTGAAATCATAATAACAATTCACACTATGAGTACCATGAGAAAAAAAAAAAACCATCTGAATAAGAGTACTGTCAAACAAGAAGTGAAACTTCAGTAGAACTGAACAGAGGAAGTCACATAAATTATGAGTATGTTACATCCTCACTGGGGGAGAGTTGATGCATTATTATTTGCATGACACATACAATGTTAATGGTGGAGAGATAAAGGGATTGCAGCATGTGTATTTTTTTTACATATGGAGGAAAAGCACTGAATGACAATGTGAAGGGAAGGTAACATACTGTAAACAGAAGCTGACTTTCTAATTCATTAATGAAACTAAACACAATTTAAACGTTACAGATCTGTAGTTTCTTCATGAGAACTTAAAATATTAATGAAAGGTTCCTTGATCAGGATATTTTCTCTTTAACAAAGCTCCACATAGTTTAATAATAGTTCAATGTTTTTCCCAGAAATCACATAATTACAACAAGTAATCAATCTTGTTTTCTACATTAATTGAACTATCAAGTAATTTTTAATTAATACATTATTCATTTTTATTTTTACATTAAATTGATCTGCTTTCTAAATTACTGACAAATTTTAACTTTCCTGAAAAAGGAAAATAAAACCTATGCTATTATCTGAACAGGACTTCACAGATCATTAAGTCCTTATGAATTTTTTTTCAGATTTAGCTTTGTTATCCATCTTTTAACTCAGAACATGGTCCTTCCATGTTTTTTCCTGCATACCCACCTTTCAAAAATAATAACCCACACATTTGTTTAAAAGAAAATTACCAATCAACTCTCTCTAAAGTACTATTCTCCACTTCTACTAACAGCATCTCATTCCATAAGTCAACCACCATTAGTCTTAAAGCAAAAGAAAACTGTCTTAAAGAAATCCCAGTCTACCTTTTGAAAATATTAAAATTGTGTAATTTTATCTTATTACCTAAAGAACACAGCAAAAAGAGATCAGAGTCATTTATCTTTACTTTTTAACTTTCTGTTCTCAAAAGAAAATAAGCTGTCTTAACCTATCCCTACAAAATGACACAAAAAAAATTTGAAAGTGACCCACTGTTCCATCTGTTAAACTAATTTAAAATTACTTATATATTTAATAAATATTTATCAAGTCTTCCTTTAAGTATACTGCATAATGATATCTGAAAGCAATCCATTTCAAAGACCAACACATTGTAACAAAATGTTTTAGCTAAAGGTGACTTCTTACCTGCCACAAGTTTAATCTTACCTTTCTTACTATTATGTATTTTAATATCAACAAATTTAATTTATTGACCAATTCTTTATCTATATCATTTACACCCATTTAACCCTTTTGCTATGGGGTCAGTATAACACACATGAATTTGTCTACACATTTGCACTATTAACTTTTACTACAGTACATGTATCTTCACCAAATCTGGTAGACTTTTAGTAAAGATCACAAATATTTTGTGTACTACAAATCAGGTTTGTTTTAGTGAAATATTTTTATTACAGATTTGTTTGTAAAAATAGTGTGTTTTCTTACTAGTCTGAGTGCAAATTGATTTTATGTCATGATTAAAAACTATTCTTCACCATAAAAATCTCAAATATTATTTGTGTAATCTATAAGACATCTCAAATACATTTCAAATGTTTGTTTTCAGTAAGATTTTGTACTTTATGATATTTTCTATACTTTAACTACATGGGGTCTGTATTTGACTAACCACATAATAATCATAAAAAAATAAATATAAATTATGCTTTTTTCATGTGAAAATGACAACATGAAAATACAAATGTTTAGTCTAAATAGTTTAAGGCTCATAACCTTATATATTTATTTTCTATTATACTGACCTTCCAGTCATGCATAGCTAACATTACATAACTTGCAATGATGCAATGTATATGCAGTCATGTATTCAATAATATGAAACCTTTAGTCTTCCCTATCTTGACTATGGTTTAGTAAACTGGTATTTTATAATATATAGTCACATTTCAATTATTATACATTATATATGTGTATATAGATTATTAATATTTAGAAATAAATTATAAAACTTATTTTTCTTAAAATATAGAACAACAAATCACGAAGTGAAGCAAACAATTTTCTCTCCTCACTACAGCCTTTATACTCAGCTGCTGACTGACATAGGTTGCTAAGCCTTTTAAAAGTTTGCATGTGGAGAATATCAAACAAAATTTCTATTTTTTAGGTCTCGTATACATATTTGAATAACCAAAAAACCTAATTAGACCAATACCACTGAATTCTACTATAATTTATTAGTTGTAGTAACTAAGGTGTATGCAGATTTAAAAAAAACATGAAACTTTAAACAGACTAAAAACACAACCTACCTCGTTAAAAGCTGGATCAAAAGAATATGGTAACCTTTTTACAGATTAAAATGGCTAAGCTGTTGATTTGTTTTTCACATCAAATATTGAAGTAAGTGTACACAAGGAACCATCTTTGAAAATGGAAAGAGATGAATGTGACATCACATAAGCCATATGTCAGCAAAATAAAAAGATACGAGATACTTGTTTTATATTGTAGCTTGAGTTACTAATTTGTATGAAACTAATGACTTAGTATTCTGGCATCACAAACATCTAATTTTAAACAGTGCTGCATTCAGTATACAGTGTGACCTACTAAAATCTATATTTAGATGTGTTTTAATATTTACTTTTAAATTAAGAGATTAACTCCTTCATAAAATTGAAGTTCCAATTATTATCAACAATTTGATTTCAAAATTATTGACATAAATTATAAAATAGTGATTCAATAAAATTTTGAATGCAAGTCAACAAACCTGATGATATGGCCTTTGGCCCATGACCTGTAGAGAAAGAGTTAAACAATAATGTTTCATTGTAAATTTGTTAAACTTGTCAAAAAATTTGCAGACAATTAAGAAAAATAAGGCATGTTACACTGATGATACATTTTTCAAAAAAATTAATTCAATGACAGCATATGTTTCTATTACCTAAGTAATATATAATATTTATTGTTAATTAATCAACCATACTGTTTAGTTTCATGTATCAAATGCTTATACTTTTAAATTTGTTTTTATTATTCTTACACTTTTATATATATACTGTTTTGCATTGTTAGCTTATTGTTATTGGTGGTACCCTATATATATATGAGAATTTAAGTGTCTTTTATCCATTAAATATAGGTTTACTGTGATAAGTAACACACACCTAAAACACTATACATGTAATATCTACTATATTATTACAAAATGCAGTCTTGTTTTTTATTCAAAATGACAATGCCATGTGATACCACAGCAAATCTATATTTGATGGGTAAAGGAACAACTAAATCCTCATACACACACAATCCACAACTAAAACTTATAAGAACAGTTTGCTTTTTTTCAATTTGTCCTTATCTGCAGTTACTGATGATAGGTGGAATTTCAAAAAATTGATATAATTTACTAATAAATGGTGAAATGAACGATATATTGTGTTTCATACATATTTTTGATATCTTAAACAGCTTGTCTGCTGTATTTAACAGGATGAGTAGCTTAAATGTTAAATATTATTTACATTTATCTTCTTCATAATCTGTCGACTTCCGTGGTTTGTTAATCACAAGCTAGCAATCGATATTTTACTTTAATCTTTTATGTGCTCTTATAAGTAGTTGTAAAAATATGCTTAAGTTTAAAACTTGCATTAGTATCACAGGGTTGGGATGAAACATGATGTTTACAAATACGAAACATTTAAACAGCGCACTGTACTCTGTGACTATGGTAAATTTTAAAGCAGTATAGTATATATGATTAGAGAAAGAGAATGAATTTTATTAAAAGAAATTAATCCAGTGCATCAAAGTGCTCTATATTCAAAAGTTTAACAAACTTTATATCTATGCCTAACTCTAAGTCAGAGATCCTACCTGTTTTCATAAGCAAGTAAGTAGAAATACAAACAAAACCAACAAGAATTACAGTGAAGAGTTTTGTTTTTGTTAAACTTATTATCTTTGATAAATATTGTCCTAAAACACGGCACATTTTAAAAAAATCAATAACAATCACTTCGAATTTCACAACGATATTTTTACTAATCTATAAAGTAATTACATTTATAACGACTAAGGTACTGTCACAAGAAAGAGGTTTAAAAATAGGGGTCGCTGTGACATTAAGGATGAAAAGGCTGCTATTCAGATACAGCTCAAGATACCTGAAATTGTGATCTCTTCAAAACGCAAAGAAGAAAAAGGCGAGTTAGAGGGCATCCGATTGAGGTATATAAGAATGTTAATTAAAACAGCTGGAAGTATTGAAGCATCTTGATTTCTTGTATAAATTTTGGCTGAGTTTGAACTATATTCAGCAATTTTCTAACAGTACTTTTAAAGAAGTTTACGGAAAAAAAGTATAAAAAACATTTATATTACATGGACTGACATTGAATATGTTTCTTGTTTTGTTTTTTTTTCTAAAATCTAGTGGATGAAATAACTGCAACAGATCAACAAGTCTCATTTAAATTATTCTTAAATGTTATATATTATAAGATACAAAAATTGTCCTAATGTAACTCAGTATTTAATATGTTGGAAAATATATCTGGAAGTCCAAAGTTTGTGTTCAATACCCGCAAAAGAAAAAGAAAGTGATTGCACTTGAGGCTATGTTATAAATATGTCAGTCAAACTTCACTATTCGGTTAGACATAGAGTTGGCTGTTGCTACTGTTGACTAGCTACCTTCCTTGTAGTGCACTAGGTTTAAATTGAGAAAAACGAACAAATATCATTCATTGGAACAGCAGTAAATCTACGAATTTACAATGCTAAAATCCGGGGTTTGATTCTACTCGATGGACGCAGCAAATAGCCCGATGTGACTTTGCTATAAGAAAACACACCTACACACACGCAAGCAAAGATAGCCCTTCAAAAAGTTTACAGGGATAATCAAAAACAAACAAATGAACAGAGACATGATAAAACTCTGTAGAAAATAAAAATGTTCTGTTTCAAGTACATACCCAAACAAATAACTACAAACTTTTAGAGATATTAAAACTGGCATACGGTGACAGAATAAATCATTACAAAATGGTAGTAAATCTTATAAAAATGATAAATGAATTCTTATTTCTGATTATCGTAAGATGGCTGTGTTATTAAATTGCACATTTCCTTTAATTTTTATTAATGAAGACATACACATTAATTGTGAGCATGTGAAGAACACGAAAAATTCAAAAATGATAACGCCACTGGAACAGATAATACTTTTAACAAGGATTTTGAATAAAGTCAAGAATTGGATAAATGAGCTACTTGCTACTACGTTTGTAAGTTTTTTGACAGTAGGCAGGTACCAGACATTAGAAGTTCACTATTGTCACTCCTGTTTTGAAGATAGATGACAAAAATTTCAGAAACTTATCGGCTTATTAAGTCTTATATCAGTGATGTAATTTTGTTTTCCGAAAATCTGATAGAATATACTTTGAAAGTTCATTTAACAAAGCTTGATTTTGATTTTTGACAGTTAACATGATTTTATTAAGGGAAGATTTGCCTTTATAATATTTTGGCGTTCTCTAAAGGGTTACCGTTTATGCAGCTTAGGGTATAAGCATAGATATGGTGTACCCGCAATTTCAAAAAGTATTTCACAAAGACCCACAAATAAAGGCTTGCTAAAAAAATGATACTTATAGATATTGAAGATAAGTTGAGTCGTTGAAGCGAAAAGCCACCAGATGGAAGAAATCAGAGGATTATTTTAAATAGGGTACTTCACGACTCAGTGTTAAGACATTTACTCTTTTTTATTTACATTAATGAAAAAAATAATCAGTTGCTTAAATTTGGTGATATCATTAAGGTCTTGTGAGTTGCTGGTTGTAATGAGGATACTGCTTCTTTACAACATGATTTAAATTATTCGGTGAATTAGTCGAATAAATTGTTTTTAATATAATTTGTTTGTTTGTTTGTTTTTGAATTTCGCACAAAGCTTCTTCAGGGCTATCTGTGCTAGCCGTCCCTAATTTAGCAGTGTAAGACTAGAGGAAAAGCAGCTAGTCATCACCACCCACCGCCAACTCTTGGGCTACTCTTTTACCAACGAATAGTAAGATTGACCGCAAATTATAACGTCCCCACGGCTGAAAGGGCGAGCATGTTTGGCGCGACAGGGATGCGAATCCACGACGCTCAGATTACGAGTCACACGCCTCAACACGCTTGGCCATGATGGGCCATTTTTAATACAATGAATGCAAGGTAATGCAAATGAGTTATCATGCTATAGAACAAAAGAAACTTAATATTTTAGCTAGTTGATAAGTCTCTTAACCATCCAAGCAGTACACTGTTGATAGTGATAGGACAAATATGATTTAAGGTTGTATTTACAGACAGATAAAATATAAGTCTAAAGATGTTATATTTTTCTTATGTAAGCTGTTGATAAATTTTCATTTGGATTCAAGTTGGGATTGAACTGTTGGAAAGAATTTAAGAAGAGCAACTGGTATGGTATGGTGTGGTAAGGTTGCCACACAAGAAAAGGTAAAAACTTCTGAAATTATCTGACTGGCATGTTTCAAGCTGTTAAGGGGATTGACAGTACTAATGCGTTATCCTTTTTTGTGGTTGTTTCACTTAATAGTAAAAACGATCAGACAAAAAGACAAAAATTTTGGCAGAGTGAGATCAATTTCAACTAAGACATTCTGTTTCAACCGTTTTTTTACATTTTATTTAGTTAAGCAGATTGAACAACCTTCATAAAAGACCACCAGGTCTTTTATTACTCATAAATATTATGTAGGCTGCAATAATGAAGTGATTTCTCAAGACTTTGGGCCAGCATGGTCAGGTGGGTCACGGCTTCAAATCCCTGTCGAAGCAAACATGCTCGCCCTTTCAGTCATGGGGGAATTATAATGTCCTGTCAATCTCACTATTAATTGGTAAAAGAGTACCCTCAGAGTTGGCGGTGAGTAGCTGCCTTCCCTCTGGTCTTACACTGCTAAATTAGGGATGGCTAGTGCAGATAGCCCTCGTTTAGTTTTGCTCGAAATTAAAAATAAACCAAACATTTCAAGAACTGATCACTAAAATCAATAAAATTTGCTATGCTGATAAACACACAGCACATTAAAAAATGTCAATGATTGCTTGATAAATCTAATAATAATATATACTCTTCAAAAAAAAATAAACGCAAAAGGGATATTTTTGTTATTTTAAAGAGAAATACACGTAATAACGTTACAAGCTCAGAGTATGTGATGTTACACGTGTTAAGGCACTGGTTGTCAGACCAAAATGACCGAAACTCCGTCACACCAAACATCCTTCCCCTTTTAGCTGTGGGGGCATTATAGTGTAAGAGTTGGCGGTGGGTGGTGATAATTAGCTGCCTTCCCTCTAGTCTTACACTGCTGAATTAGGGACGATTAGCGCAGTTAGCCCTCGTGTGGCTTTGCGCGAATTTTAGAAACAATTTGACAAACACTTTTAGATGAAAGCATTAAATTTCTTATCCACAAAGGTATGTAACTTAAAACCATAGCGCTACCTGATGGCTCTCACATGGAGTCATTGGTGTATATGAATGTCAGTTCGCATCCATAAATAGTCTTTATTTGTATGACTGTTAACTTGTCGTCGAAACCTATTTGCTACAATGGACTGCAGCGGGTAATACAAAGTGAAGATTAATTTTAACGTACAAATCAGTATGATATCCGATCCTTTGTATTAACACCTGCAGTCCACGTTTTAGACAAGAAATAATTAATTACTCCAGAATCAACCTCTATTTGGTTTTATAAAAGTGTATTAGTTGTGGGCTTTCTTAGGGAACTTCATTCTCTGAATGTGAACTCGTTCGATTATGTCGTAATGAAGCAAGACTATAAAACATCACCATTTACATTTATCATAATCAAATAAAACGGTATATTCACGTCTGGCCAACCTAAAAAGGTTGTGAAAGAGTTTACTATGCAAGAAATTTGAATAATTCCTTTTTGTGTTTGTTAACACACCTTCTGGTTCACGAGTTGTATGAACTCTTTCTAATTCCTCAATTCTGCCTCATAGTCAAGTTCTAACTTTCTGAAATATAGATGCCTCATGCTGCATTGAGTCTAGACATTAACTTTTGTTGTTTTTTTGATGTACGGAAGGAAGATGTTGCCAATATGTTCTTGAAATACAAGTTACAGTTTTGGTAAACGACATTTGAATCATTACTTCTCCATCTAATACTCTCTCATGTACCTGTGGGGCTCCATCTAGGTAGTGGTCGATACCTTCTAGACATATAAAAACGACTACTTTGTTTCCTTTCGTATTTTTTTAAACTTTGGAAGAGGTGAAGAATATGGCTGGTTTTAATTACAAAAATGTTTATTCAGATTACCATCTCGACGCTTGCTTAACAAATACAGTTTAGTGAAACAACTAATTATCATCCACAGTGCTTTTGTCTGTGCCTTCTGTTTCAATCAAAGCTTTCATACTGGTTTACTGAACAAGACCAACTGTTTTCTTGGGGATGGGACGAATAGAATCCAATTTTCGTTTACCTAGAAAAATAGACCTCTTTTACTAAGGCATCACAATAGCTATGATTCATTCCAAGAATCAAGCATGGCAACTCATTTTTCCCTCAACCATTGATTATAAGATGAGGCCCTTATCATAAACATGTGTGTGTATGTTTTCTTATCACAAAGCCACATTGGGACACCTCCTGTTATTACCTAGAGGAATCGAACTTTTTATTCTGGCTTTGTAAACCCAAATACTTCTTGATGTCCCATCGGAAGACATTCATAAGTGGCGAAGTTTGTGTGTCATCTGTAATAAACGGTGATATGGTGACTCAAAGACACCAGAATGTGCCAGGGAAAGATAAATAGATAAGATGATTTCAGCATTTTGTTTTTCACAATAACTGAAACCACTGAAATTTTCACCATGACCTCCACTTAACAAAGTGGTTTAGGTCCCAAACCTATCATATGAATTTCCCTCAAACTTCACGCACACCCTGGATGATCACCGGTAAGATTATGGACTTACAACTCTAAAATCCGAGGTTCGATCCCTTGTTGTTGAACCAGCGTATGTATGTGCAAACAGAAACAGCATGCACAACATAGGTTATTCTTCAAAATGATTAAGGTTTAATTACATAATATTAAACTGAGAAAATAAAGCTCGGGATCTTTTTATTTTTATGAAAATAAGTTTACATAACTCGCAAACTCGTTTCTATTTGTACACTCGTAAGCGACCTGATAAGCGATAATTAAAGGAAACATTAAATTCAGACTTCAGGATGTATATTTTAATTATTGTACAAAGCAATAACTCAATTATATTTCATGTGCTCAGATCTCTCAAACAGATAAGTAATGAAAAAAAGAGAAAGAAACAGGTATTTTATTAGGCTTGGAAGCTTTTTTCAACTATTTATTTAAAACTTTCGATACTTTTCTATTACTTCATAGCCAGCAATTATTTATTTCATCATATCAGAAATATGCGTTCTGTTCGCGGGAATAAATTGCTAACGTATAAAATATTAATCGGATTATGGAGTGGGGTGATTTGCACAATCGCTCTGGGCTCCTAATTGTTAGAAAAGCAAAACAAAACTTGATGCCTCACTTGAAAGGGCACGGCATAGCCAGTTGAGTTAACTTGTTAGACTCTTAACCAAAGAGTCGCGGGATCGAATCCCCGTCGCAAAAAACATGCTCGTCCTTTCAGCTGTGGGAGTGCTACAAAGTTACGGTCAATCCCACATTCGTTGGTACAAGAGTTGGCGGTAGGTGGTGATGACTAGCTAGAATTGTCTTTGTTTATGAACTACACTTCTGAGAGTCTTCTCACAAATTAGCGCTGGGCTTTGATCAAGCTTAAAATAAATAATGAATATTATTAAAGAGTAACTAAAAGCTTGGACTCAGATTATGTTTTTAATGCAAAATTTTAACTAAAAATTATATTACATAATATAAAATAATAGACTATTTATTTAAGGCTTTCTTTGGAATGATTTAAATCGCATACTATTTAAATTTTTTTTTTAAGAAAAGCAGCACTAAACTCCGTCTTTTATTAATAACTACTTCGCATTATAAAGAACACAAGCAAACGTACTCGTCCCCAGTGACGAGCAAATATTAATTAATATATCGATTTAAATTATACCATGAACTTTAAAAAGTATATTTTGTTGTAGTCTTGGTTTCACTCTAAACCAAAGCTCTAAGCTACTTATTTTTCCCACCACGAAAATAAATTGTTGAGCATTTCAGTCATGCTAAGCGCCACTCAGCAATAACACAGAGTAAATCTACATTTTAATTCTTTAAGTACTGTTACATTTTGAAATGTGTGTAATAATTAATTAATTATCATAATTAATTCATAATTATTTGGAGTAGAATATCCTGCTGCTGAAATAGAATTTGGCATCATTATTATTCATGCCTGTTTTTCAATGATTACAAAGGTGAATTTTCAGCTTTGTATGCATGGGCAGCCTTCCAAATAAGAAACAGCCAAATGCTCGAATAGACATCATTCACTGTTCGCAACATATATAAAATGTTAAAACAGATTTAACAAAGAAATTGTGTATACCAATGAAGAACGATTAAGAGTCGCCATCTATCCGTAAATTGATAAACTTTAAAATATTACCCATTGTTTATCAGAGTAAACGCATGTAGCTTATCTTGTTATTTTAATAATTAATCATGCCATTTCTTCGGTAATTTTCAAGTAATAATTAACTATTCACTGTTTGTGTGATTTTTGTTTCTATATTGACAGTGCAATATTCACGAAAGAAATGTCATTTTGTTGTGCTTACGTTTCACGATATAGTTATATATATGTACAATATAGGTTTAATTAGTTACTCAGAAGATGGATTTTTATACCTTAATTAGCGATATCTTCGCTTTGTTAGGTTTTGTGCTGTCGTAAGTAATTCCATTGACATAGTGTAAAAATTAATAAAAATACCTGTTTAAAAATAGTAGAGATAACATAAAGATTAAACAGTTTATTTGTTTATAACTTTTTTCTTGTTTTATACATTAGTGTTAGTTTGTTTTTTTTAAAAAAAACGAATGTTGGCCAAAATTTATCTTATATTAAAATACTTATGTAAATATAACATATTTCGTTACAGGTGAAAGTAAAGTTCACTTTAGAGCCCGGAAGATTTGTAAGCTTCTTTAAACTTACTTTCAGAATATTCCTAAATAATTTGCTTGAATTATTTGCTTCTTAGTGAAAAACTACACAACGTACAGTCTCAGCTCTGTACACCACAGAAACCAGACTCTGGATTTACATATTCTAAATGCTAGAACTTATCGCTGATCCACTTGTTTGTTTGTTGTTTTTTTTGGAATTTCGCACAAAGCTACACGAGGACTATCTGCGCTAGCAGTCCCTAATTCTGTAATGTAAGATTAGAGGGTTTGTTTGTTTTTTAATTTTGCACAAAGCTACTCGAGGGCTATCTGTGCTAGCCGTCCCTAATTTAGTAGTGTAAGACTGGAGGGAAGGCAGCTAGTCATCACCACCCACCGCCAACCCTTGGGCTACTCTTTTACCAACGAATAGTAGGATTGACCGTCACATTATAACGCCCTCACAGCTGGGAGGGCGAGCATGTTTGGCTTTCGGAATACGAGTCGAGTACCTTAACCACCGAGTCATGCTGAACCCCATCTAAAGTGATCAAATTAATTGATTTTTCACATTTAACGGCTCCTCTAATACAAAATAATTTCTTAGGATTGATGAAATATGTAATTTAGAATGTGCGTTTCATTCTTCAGGATTGTAAACGCCCTTTAACAGTAATGATCAAATCTTACTATTCGGAACGGGAACGGTATGGCCAGGTGGTTAAGGCACTTGACTTGTAATCCGAGGGTCGTGGGTTCGAATTCTCGTTACGCGAAACATGCTCGCCCTTTCAACCCTGGGGGTGTTATATAATGTCACACTATTCGTTGGTAAAAGAATAGCCCAACAGTCAGCGGTGGGTGGTGATGACTAGCTACCTTCCTTCTAGTATTAAATTAGGGACATCTAGCATGTATAGCACTCGTGTAGCTATGCGCGAAATTCAAAGAAACAAATAAACAAACAACTAAACAAACAAATCTGCTACTCGGTCAGTCAAGAGTTAGTTGTCTAAGAGTTGAGGGCTGGTCCGTTAATTAATTGCCTTTTGGGATGAATATGTACAGGTAACACATCGTGTTGTATAGCGTGAAAATTCTGAAGTAAATATATTTCTGTTCAGTTGAGCACCGCCAAGTTTAAACACTTTCTTGACAGATTGCGTGACAACAACTCAATAGAAAATTCGAGATTGTGCCTTCAATTGAAATATTTTCTTGGTATATACTAATTAATTTAACAGATATTTTAAACACTAATAAGAGAAATCAAGTAAAAAACAACAACAACTGAGGTGATCTAATGGTCAGGGCGTTTGACTTGTAGCCTGCTGGTTGAAGGATCAAACCCTCTCACCGAATAAACGCCCCTTTAAAAGTTTGAGGGTGTAACAGCATGAAGATCAATCCCACAATACGTTGTTAAAGAGTAGCACAATGAGATAGTTAAGATAGTTCCTGGATAGTGTTTCGCGAAATTCAACAAACAGACGCTTAGAGAAACAAAACAGAAATTGTATATATTAACGAACAATATTTAATCCTAGTTTGTTATTTTATTGGTATTAAGCTCAAAACTTTACAATGGGCTTCTATGTTTTGCCTTCCACGAGAATTAAGCCCTGACTTTTTGCGTTGTAAATCGGAAAACATATGTCGAGCGAATGTAGGGCTTCACTAGTTTACTATAAATGTTTTTTCTATAGGCGTCAACCTCAATCAAGTAAACAAAATAATGTTTCATTCTCATATAAAGTTTAGGACTAGGAGATCGTAACAGAAATTTTGAAGATATTTTTTACAAAGAGAGAGAGAAAATAGTGTCTTTCAAGATATAGGAGAGTGAGTCTTACTGATATTGAAAGAAGCCTCAGCTCCTACAAAGTGTTGACTAACACGTGACTTTTGAATGTTTTCTCATTTTTTTTATCTTAGAATTTTCAAATATGTTCTCAATGTACTGAGCACGCGATTGCTACGGTAACAGTTCAAGTAAATTTATGTCAATTCATATATGCATTTTGTAAAACTATTCTTTATTATTAAGTATTATTTGCAACTGTAACAATAAGGTTTTTATCTGCTATCATTTTGTTTTAAGCTTTTCGTTGATTTGAATCAATAGTAAAATTTAATTGTCTGTCTGTCAGTCTGTAAAATCTCAGTTGTTAACGAAATCTAGAAAATTCGAATTATTCGTTTTTCTCTATCAGATAATAGTATTGATTAGCTAACGATTACCATTTTAAAGTTTTTATTTTATATCAATTTTGTTACAGTGTGGATTGTGTTTTTTAATTATTACATCGTCTGGGTATTAACAAATACAATTTCCCAAAATGCTCAGCAAAAGTTGATATATGAATCCATAGTCAAGTATAAGAATTTTTTTTTTAAAGTCTTACTTTTACTGTTTATAAAAATCATCTCTTCATACCATAAACATTATTAAAGCACGATTATACATAGTGGGTTATCTATGACCGTTATAGCTTAACACTGAGACCACTACTTTGTTTCGTAACATCATCACACATAAAAACTAGAGGGACACTGAAATGTACAGGTGATGTGAACTTTATTTGTATTCACTCTGAGGAAAAACCTATTCGCTGAAAAGGTGAAGAAAAAGTGTCATTAGTCATTATTCAGTTTTTCACATCATAAAGCTTCTCAATAGTAGATACAATACATAAATTTAGAATTCTGAAAACTGTGTAATTTTGAAGAGTCTAAGCTCAAGAGAGATCCAGTTCGGTCTGCACTTTCATCAGCGTATGTTATTGGTTTATACTAGATTTAGAGTATGTTTGATTTTTGTTTCACTACGATGTTGGTCCAGCTTGTATCTCTTTTGGTTAACGTGTGTTTAGAGTTATTGATGGTAAGTGGAATTCTCCGAAAGTAGCATAACCCAGTAAAACATATTGAACTGGACCTTCCTTTAACTCAGAATTTGAAATTAAACAATTTTCAGAATACTGAATTTATTCATTAGAAAGGCATTCAGTAAAGAGCATATCTCCGTCAAGCGGCGTTGATTACGCAGGATGTTCGGAAAGTCACTGTGCAGTTTTGTAATCATATTTTATTATATTTCAGATTTTGATCCGAGTATGGTTTTAACAACTGAAGAACGTGTATGGCTCGTCGAACACGTATTCCGAGAAGGTGGTAGACACACAAATGTGGTGCAACAGCGATTTGCTGAAAAATTCCCAGATACACCAGTTCCACATCACAATACAGTTCGTAACCTTGTTGATAAGTTTCGGGTAACAGGATCAGTGGATGATGTCAAACGCTGTGGAAGGTCAGCAAAGCTGTCGGAGGAGAAACTGTTGGATATTTCTAACAGTGTGATGTAGACTTCATCAAAATCATTACGAAAGATAGCTCAGCACCATGATATTGGTCTTGGAACTGCTCATAAGGCCGTCAGAAAGAAATTAAAGCTCTTCCCATACAAAATAATGGCTGTACAAAAACTGGAAGCAACTGATAATGAAAATCAAATACGCTATTGCAGATGGTTTAACCGATTTAGCGAAGAGAATAGAGCTGATGTGTTGGACGTGACCTTTCTCACCGACGAAGCATGGTTTCATCTCTCGGGTTACGTTAATTCACAAAATTCAAGATTGTGGTCATCCGGTAATCCTCACAGTTTGCACAAAACACCCCTACATGATTTGAAGGTTGGTGTGTCGGTTGCGATTTCCAGACGTCGAATTGTTTGCTCTATTTTCTTTATGAACACAATAAACAGCGAGCGCTATTGTTCGAAGATTCTTCACACCTTCATCGGTCAGATGACAAATGATGAAATTAATTACTCATGGTTTCAACAGGATGATGCTACTGCCCACACATCTCACAGATCTCTGAAGTTATTAAAGGAATGTTTTGGAGACTGCATTATTTCCAAAGATGTGTAATCCCCACACTCACCAGATCTTAATTCACCAGACTCTTATTTATGGGGAGCATCAAAATCTGTAGTGTGACGAGATCGTCCGCGCATGCTGGATGACCTTGAAGCAGCAATAAGAGCATTCATTCAGTCTATTACAAGCCAGCAAATGATAGCAGTGTTTAGAAACAAAATAAGAAGAATCCAGGGCTGTATTGATGCCAACGGGGGTCACTTTCAACATTGTTTATAATTGTCATTCATATTTACCTTCTGTATTCTATACTGAAACGTGTCTGTTAATAAATATATAAGTGCACAGTGACTTTCCGAACACTCTATATTTAGCCTTCAAAAAATACGAAAGTCTGTCGGGATATTCGTCGCTATAAACTGAAATAAACTATTTTTGGTAAAACAATGAAGAATAATATTCTATATACGTTCAACGAAATATTTCTAAAACTCTATAATTTTGGACTAAATTCTAATAAAAAATAATGTGAAAAATTGGTCTCCATATTTACACACGGGGATTTTTAAATTTTCGTCATCTTTATTGTTATGTGAAGGACAACCATTTCAGTTCGTGTTTGGATTTTCATATCTATTATTTATATTTCCATGTTTATATTATTGTTTTGAAATTTAAATCAATAAAATATGTTGTTATTCATTTAAAATAACATTTAGAAATTTCTAGAATTAAGTAGATCAATCATTTGACTGTAAATAGAATGTATGTCGCCTTGGTGTCTAGACGACGAGTCTCGTGCAAAAACAGACATGCGCAGATTACTATGGAACTCTGTGGAAGTTACGCGATTGTTCGAGGACACAGTAAGCCTACTATTATAAAAACAGACGGTGACGCGAGGAGAAAAAAGAAGAGTCAGTCATTCGTTTGAGAAAGTTTAAACGTTTGCTGTGTGTTTATTCAACTTGGATTTGTGACTAGAGCTAGATCTACAGAAGCTCTGATTTTATTTCATCAATCTTTACGATTCATTCGAATTACTGGTTATACTGAAGGTCAACACGTACAGGACTGTTTAGGGAAGACCGGAAAAGTTGGAAAACGACAAATCTGAGACATTCATCAAAAACATCGTAAAAAGAACTTCGTCAAATTTATTGAACTGTGAATTGTTTCTGGACTTCTCCATTCAAACTTCGGAATTTCTTCGTGGGACCAAATTCACACCCTAGACTGGAATTTTGGACTTCTGATCTAGACTTTTGGACTTTCATTCTGAATCATTATATTGGACACAGGCCAGTACCATTTTGTATGGTAATTAATTTTAAACTGAATATCTGTCATTGTTGTTATATAATTTATGTTATATCTGTTACATATATAATAGTTTATTGTAATAAATTATATAAGCTGTTATCTGTGTCTTTCTGTTGCGTTCAGTCCACATAAAAAACGTAACATTATGTAATCCTGACTCTTCAAAAACTAAATACTTCTAAGTTAGATCATAGTACAAATGTTTACCAATTTTCATCCAAATCCACTGAACCGTTTTCGAGAAATCTTTCTGACAAACACACTCACAAGTGTGAAACATAATTTCCATTACCGTGGTAATGATAGCGCTGCGTTTTTATCACCCAATCCCAACCTTGGAACAATTCAATCGCTTCTGGTAAAACTGTAAGCCAGCTTTTTTCTTTAGTACTGCTTTAGCTGGGCCTAAACTTAAGCGTGCTGATTCAAATCTCATATTCGAAAAAATATATGAAAGTAAGGAAAAATGTAAACTCATTGCACGTAAATTGTGTGGTTTTGTCATTTTACTCACGTCCTTGTTAGTATTTAACGTTCCTGTCATAAGCCCACGCAAACTCGATAACTCAGTAGGCTTGTTCTTGATGAGGAACTGAATCATGTTAGATCCCTCTATGTGCTCTTAATCACGGTGACCTGTTATAAACTGTATTCGTTTTCTTTGTTTGTTTGTATTATTTCTCTGCTAAATGATTTCGATTGATAAAAATGTTTGGACATTTTAAAGTTAAAGTACTTTTTACTTCAAACTAAAGTGATCTACCGCTGTATGTTAACACCATTTTCGTTCGCGATTGTTTCTTATTTTATAATTAATTTAAAATTTCTGAGAGGTGCTGTTGTTGGTAATTCAGTCAACAGAGGGTATTATTCACCTTGAAAGACTGATAATAATAAGAAAATCTCGTGGGAGAAGAATGAAACTCAATTTTATTTCTACTATTTGAGAAAATCAAATAAAGATAACATTCGAGCATATCACAATGTTCTGTATCGAAATTTCCGTTTCCTTATTGGACACAGAAAAACACACCACAAATCTGTCAGCAAAAGGTATCACTAAAGACAAGTTCATCAACGGGTAATAATATATGTGTTCTTTATTGACATCCTCATGAGTTTAGTGCTATACAGTCGATGAAAAATGTGCGGAAAACGTGGATGATGTGTGGTTTACTCAATATGAAATATAGTATAATGGTGATATTATGAAATATATATTTCAACAGGCTTCAGTACTCAACCAGTCCTGAAAACGTCTTGCTTGTAGTGAGACTAAAACAATACGAGTGTATGTTAACATGATAGAATTAAAACACGACAGCTTCAAACTCTCTTAATTTTACAATTCAGTGGTGCAGATTTGGGTTTATAATCATATGAAATACCTTTCAGCTACATTTGTGTAAATATTCACTACAAGGCTTGTGTCGCCACGATCTAAACTGGAAAAACAATAGTCGATGTCGTTCTGTACTAAAACGCTTGTTTAATTAAAAGAAAGACAGTTTATGAGTTAAGTATGATTCATGTCGTAATGAAATTAATAGTTTTTGAGTTTAGAAAATGAGATTATAAATATATTAAAAATGCCATAGTTTTCTCCTTGTTTTAATATCTTTGCAAAGGCTTATTCTTATATATTACACATGCGGCATCATAATGATATTAGATTATGCAAGATGTATCTCTAGTTACTTTAAAGTTCTATTGATATCAAACAAATGGTTTGATTCTACTGGAGGTGTTGTACAGTTTTATCTGAATACATACTAAACTAAACTCTATCGTAGTCGTATGACTTTTTCTTTGGGGTGAAGACGTGATACTGTTAAACTTGGTATGATGGTACTGGTATATCTTATATTTCTTCTATATATGTATTTTCTGTGTTAAAATAGCTACAATTTAATACTATCGTTATGCATACCATAAAATGGGGTCACAATGCTTCTTGTTTTTCATAATCACTTGTTTTTATATTTCAGTTTTTCTGTGCATTTTTAAAATCTGAAAAGTATCTTGTCTGTCACTAGATGGCAGTGCATTTGCCACGTCTCATGATTTATAAATATTCGTCTGTGATTAGGTTTTAGTTCGCAACTATAACAAAAAAATTCTGGATTATAAGTTTTAAAGTTTAAAACAAAATCTATCGCACGTTTTACTTGTAAGCGTAAAAGACAAATATGTTACAGAAACTGTCAATCAAATGAATTCTTTCTTGAGTTATGGGTTTCCATAAATTGTCAAAAGAGCATGGAAATGTTCAAACAGTGCACCACTATAGTAATTACTGTCTCCAACATTGATGACATTATAGAACATGTGAGAGACAAAACATTTATCACAATGATAACTCTTTGCAGTCTTTCCATTGTGGCGTGAACAAGATAAAGAAAGCGAACATTAATACAAAATACTTGTTTGTTTGTTTGTTTAAATTTTGCGCAAAGCTACTTTAGCAGTATAATACTAGAAGGAAGAGAGTTAGTCATCACCACCCACCATCATGTTGGACTGCTCTTTTACCAACGAATAGTGGGATTGATCTTCATATTATATAACGCCCTCACGGCTGAAAGAGCGAACATGTTTGTTGTGACGGGAATTCGAACCCGTGACCCACATATTACGAGTCAAGTGTCTTAACAACCTGGCCGTTACAAACTACTAATGAACAAATGACGCAATAAGACACAAACGAAAAGAAACAATTAAAGTGCAAAGCGATGTACATGTGCAAACACGGATATATTTAGAATAAAACTGAAATTCTAACCTTAAATGGACAGTAACCAATTTACTCAAATCTGTGGAACTTTCTTCAGTATTTTTGGAGCCAGTGATGTCTTAATTGGCTGCTATTTGTGAAACGCCATCTTTAGATGACCAGTTGACTCTTTCTTGGAGTTAGAAAAAGAGGTAAGCAAGAAAATAATAAAAACAACTATTATTATAACCGTATTAAATATAAATAACAAATAAATAAGTTCATTAGTCCTGAAAATGCTAGAGTGAGGCCCCCTCTCACTGATCGAATTTGTTACCGTGCACGTTATACTAGGTCATAGGTACGTGCAATGTTGTTCACTTGTTTGCGTTTTTTTTTCTCGCATCCTTGGCCCCCGCTAGTACAGCGGTATTTCTCCGGATTTACAACGCTAAAATCAGGGGTTCAATTCATCTCGGTGAATGCCCAATGTGGCTTTGCTATAAGAAAAACACAAACACACTCGCATCCTTACTGTGCCTTTTGTCTGTTATGGATTTTGTATTTATTTATTTTTATATATATAATGAACATAAAAATTACATTATTTTTAATCAAAGAAAATAAGATATTCTAGAAATGTATCCGATTACGGATTTAAACATGTGTATCAAAATTAAACAATGATAATTTTCTTGACCATTTGCTACTTAATTACTAACTGTTCAATGACTGACCACATTTGATCCCTGGTCTTTTTAGTCAATATGGACAACGTATTATAACTATAGTTGGCATATATATAATTTTATACCTACACAGCTATAAGTAGGGCCCGGCATGGCCAAGCGTGTTAAGGCGTGCGACTCGTAATCTGAGGGTTACGGGTTCTCATTCCCGTCACGCCAAACATGCTCCCCTTTTCAGCCGTGGGGGCGTTATAATGTGACGGTTAATCCCACTATTCGTTGGTAAAAGAGTAGCCCAAGAGTTGGTGGTTGGTGGTGATGACTAGCTGCCTTCTTTCTAGTCTTACACTGGTAAATTAGGGACGGCTAGCACAGATAGCCCTCGAGTAGCTTTGTGCAAAATTAAAAAACTAACAAATAGCTATAAGTACCACTCGGTGTGTTATTGGAATTACAAACAACTCTCAAATCAAACATTCGGTTTCCCCTCGGAGGACTCAACAGATGGTTTGTTTGTTTGTTTGTTTTTTTAATTTCGCACAAAGCTACTCGAGGGCTATTTGTGCTAACCGTCCCTAATTTACCAGTGTAAGACTACAGGAAAGGCAGCTAATCATTACCACCTACCGCTTGGGCTACTCTTTTATCAACGAATAGTGGGATTGACCATTACATTATAATGCCCCCACAGCTGAAAGGGCGAACATGTTTGGTGCGATGAGTATTAGAACTCGCAACCCTCGGATTACGAGTCGAACGCCTTAACCCAACTGGCTATGTCGGGCCAGGGAATGTAGCCAAATGACAACTAATTATTTCCAAAAAGTCTTTACAAATAAGTTCTACCTCAAGCGTATTTTCATTTAACGAAACAATAAAAACAATTTCTTACCATGATCACCAACAAACTGTGATCAACGCTGTAAACACCCTACCATAATCGTCAACACATTGTGATCAACGCTGTAAACACCCTACCATAATCGTCAACACATTGTGATCAACGCTGTAAACACCCTACCATAATTGTCAACACATTGTGATCAACGCTGTGCGAGATTATCCTCATAAGTGGTTTTAACACTTTAATATCTCATAGGGATATCTAATTGCAATAACATTCAAAACCTTTTTTTTTTTTTTGTAAAGACACACCAAGTTACTTTTCTTGGGATGTTTGGTATACACACATTCAGTTCATTTTGTAACTCGTAATTTCAGGGTCACGGGTTTAAATCCCCATCACACCAAACATGGTTGTTTTTTCAGCCGTGAAATCGTTAAAATGTGACGGTTAATTCCAGAATTCGTTGGTTAACTAGTAGCTGAAGAGTTGGTAGTGGGTGGTGATGACTAGCTGCTTTCCCTCTAGACTTACACTGCTAAATTAGGGACGGCTAGCGCAGATAACCCTTGGTGTAGCTTTGTACGAAATTCAAAAACACACCCAAACGAAAAAATTTGTGGGATTTGGTTACAATGGTCATTATGGTACATATAAATTAATTTGGTTTAATGAAAACGTTTTTGACTATTAACAAATACCTTGTGCATGTGAGCTTATTTATGAAAAGCTTAGAATCAAATACGTGGTAAGAAAAGTTCAGCATGAAGGCGACCTCTCAGCTTCTTGTTACTAAGAAAGATGTGACGAAATAAACCAAAATATTTTTCTGTAATTTTATTGATATTCCTATGTTCCTTCTCACGATACATATGGTATTTAATTATATTGATTTGTTTCTGAAATTCGGGCAAAGCTACACGAAGGCTATTTGCGCTATTCGTCCCTAATTTAGCAGTGTAAAACTAGAGGGAAGCCAGTTAGTCATCATCACCCACTGCTAACTCTGAAGCTACACTTTTGTCTGCAAATATTGGGTTTGACAATCACATTATAATGTCCCCACGGCGGAAAGGAGGAGCATGTTTGGTGAGACTTGGATTTGAACCTGCGATCCTCAGGTTACAAGTTCATTGTCCTAATTACCTGCCTGTCATATAAATGATTGCATTTGCTATCATGGAATGTGCGCTTATATTCTTTGTGACTGACTGTTGAGTAATAAATACATTTAACTAACCTAAATTAGTCATTGTTAATTCCGAACTGCTAGGCTAGAAGGAAGGCCGCTAATCAACACCACCCAAAATTAATTCTTGAGCTACTGTAAACTAATAATGGGATTTAATCGTTAATCTTACAATGCACTCACAACCCTAAAACGTGGAACGTGTTTTTTGTGGCAACATCATCTATGTTGGACTTAAAGTGGGTATTTTAAGTACGCACTAATGATTACAAGCAGCACAGTGATAAGAGAAAATATACTGAATGGTTGTGTACGTTTTAAGAAAAGTACATACAGTTGAGTGAATACCCAAACTGGTTGAGAAACCACCTCAAGTGAGCGAAAAATTTTTATTAGGTAATTTCGGTTATTCTATTTTTTTTATCGACTGACGTTAAAACGATTGATAAATAAACACGTCCCAGCGTTTAGAGAATAGTTTATAATTTACATCTTGAGCCAACAGTGTAGCTTCGTTAAAATGAAATGTTTTGGAAATCTAGTTAACATCTTTATCGTTTAGAAGAAACTCTCTGTTTGAAGTAAAGCACACTGTGTGCACTCTGCTCCCGACGGGTATCAAAACCCGGTTTCTGCGTTGTAAAACCAGAGGCACATTGCTGTACCACTTGGAGTGTGTTGAAGAAATTGCTTTTAATAGGAATGTAGAGAGTTATAATAACGAAAACTTGAAGTTTGATGAGTCTGTATTACATAAGCCTATGTATTACATATATTCAGGAAAATATGAATATCATACAGATGTTTTTAAACCATCGCATACAGCATAAATAAATCACTTTTCTCAAAAGTAATATCGACCGTATTTATTTGTTTTCCTTTTTTCAATTACATAAGAATAGTGATCAGAATAAAACAGGTGCCAGAGTGAAGAGACTGTAAGAACCAGTGAACATTGTCAAATATGAGTTTTAATATCTGCATTTAAGTATAAGATGGATATAACGTTCTGATAACCTTTTACGTTGTTCAAACTTCACTGAATAAAATGTATGATTTTAATGTGCATTTGATGAAATTTAATTTCATCGAGATAAACAATTTTTAAGGAATAATTAATTTATATACAAGTTTTCTTTGTAACCATCCGGTTCTAATGACGATCGTGTTTCTTTTCTGTCGCTTTTTTTCAATGAATATTCTATACGATTCGTCAACCAGCTGCTGGTATTATAACAAAATGTCATTCTCTCAACAGACTGTACTTCTGTTGGAAGTAAGTCAATTATATGTAATTCATCACATTAATATAAAGTATGCGTATATATATATATATATATATTCTAATGATAAGTTATCTAATATTAATCCTATTTGGAGTTCGTGCTGGATTTCTTTTGTTAGGCTTAACAAAGGTAGTCAGTTACCTGAGGCATTAATTTTATTTTCAGATTTATCAAAGTTATCTACACAACCAATGCTCATTAAAAATTTAATGGCAAGGAAGTAACTCAGAGGGGAAGTTGAAAACCCGATCACGTTGTGAGAACTGTTTTCAGAAGACTTGCTCTGACAACGATGCTTCCATCTGTACGGGTTTTTTTTTCGGAATTAAAAGCACTTGTAATTCGTAAGGGCCTTGTCTATAACTAATAATCCATTATAGCTGCGTATCATATTTTGACATCAGTGAATGCCACAATTAACAAATGTGTGTGCGTGAGTAGACAGATACACAGAGAATGAGATTAAACCCAAGATGGCAATGATGATAGTTAGAGTAACCCGAAAGACATAAAACTATCAAATGATAAGAAGAAAGTAGTTTCAAGTTAACTGCAGCTATGATTACTTATAATTTATTGGTTTTAATATTCGTTTTACTTTGAGCCAAAACTTATGTATTTAGTGAATGTAGATGGAAGACAACTATTAATGATGTTTAAAGTAGGATCTAAGATTTTCAAACACAGTTTAGTGTTTATGTCCATAACGATCTCTAAAACTTTTACCGAGAAACGCGGATGCATTATTTACGTATAGCACCTGGTGACTTTTTTATGCAAGACAATACTGAGCTATTAACTTACATGCGGAAACGAGCACAAACAAAAAAAACATTTGATTAACTTCTACTATCTTCAAATCTTATGCCTTAGATAATAAAAGAATTGAAATTTGGAAAACGTGAAAACTACTTAACCTTTTTAAGGCGAATAATGTAGAGAAGTTAAACCCACACCGAAAAAATGCAAGTTACGATAGTGACAAATGAGAAAGGTTTGGAAAACGGCCTTACAAGGCTTGTTGCAAGTGTTAAAGATTTGTCAGAGAAAGATTATTTCTCAGCCTTTGTTATATCCATCACTGATTAATCTAAGAAACATTTTCTGAGTGTTTCAGATAACTAGTACTGATTTTGCATCATTTTTATATAAATATTAGTGACTGGTTTAGAACAATGTTTTTACAATGTGTGTTATATCTATTAGCTATTTGTCAGGGATATGTGTAAATTATTTGTTACAACTATCAGAAAATGGTCTTAAATATATTTTCAAAATTATATTTGTTATAACTAATAATGATGGTTCTGAACCACGAACCACCCAGCGGTATGTTGGCCGACTCACACCTTTAGAAACCAAGTTTCAATATTGGTAATGGGTATAACCCAGATAACACTTTGTATAGCATTGTATTTAATTCTAAACAATCAAACTGAGCCATGATTTCGTTATCATTTTTATAACTATTAGTAACTTCTTTGAGCCAGTAATCCACAATGGTTGTTACTTCTATGAGTTTCTGGTCTGTAACAAGATTTGAATCTGTGAGTGTTAAGTATTAGTAACTGATTTGTGACAGGATTTTGCATTGTATTTTGTAGATAGTAGTGAAGTCTGAAATATGTATATTGAGGGTTTGTTATCACTATTGGTGTTTGATCCGAGACAGTTTTTCACTTATTATTGTGTTTATTAATAAACAAATATTGATTAATTATGCTGATAATAAATGGTCTGATGCCCGAAACCATGAGGGAATAATTGTTTTATTTTACCTCTCTTTTGTTTTCAGTTTTACTAAAATATTATTTATTGCCGATGCTACAAAATGTCTTAGTCCTATTCTCCGGGCCCACATGTAAATCTTAAAATTTACCTTTTCACTTAATAATTAGATCTCATTTTCAGAAATAACAACAACAAAAATCAATAAGATTTGAAAAAGTGTTTAATTTTTTTAAAAATAACAGCCTATCATAATGTTATCATACCATAAAACACCTAACTTCAACATAAAGTTACTTAGACTGCTTGCGGCATTTCCATTGTTGTTTATAACATACACCTTCTGTTGTTTTTTTAATTTCGCGCAGAGCTACACGAGGACTATCTGCGCTAGCAGACCCTAATTCTGTAATGTAAGACTAGAGGGTTTGTTTGTTTTTGAATTTTGCACAAAGCTACTAGAGGGCTATCTGTGCTAGCCGTCCCTAATTTAGCAGTGTAAGACTAGAGGGAAGGCAGCTAGTCATCACCACCCACCGCCAACTCTTGGGCTAGTCTTTTACCAACGAATAGTGGGATTGACCGTCACATTATAATGCCCCCACGGCTGTGAGGGCGAGCATGTTTGGTGCGACGAAGAATGGAACCCGCGACTTTCGGATTACGAGTCGAACGTCTTAACCAACGTCTTTTCTGCTTATTTATATAGATTTTACTGTCGGTGTGTGTTATCTTATAGTAAAACCACATCGGGCTATCCGCTAAGCCCACCGCGGAGAATCGAAACGCTAATTTTAGCGTTGTAAATCCATAGATTTAACGCTGTCCTAGTGTGGGGCTGTGAAATAGATCTAAATCAAAGTATTTTCACTGTGTTGCCAAACAATTGCCATCTGCAACATTCTGCTGTCTAAACGACTTTTCAGCTTTTTATCTGCAAATAACTGAAATCTTACAGCATATTTCTGTTCATGTTACGGGTTGGAGTAAATTGTTTTTAATTAGAGCAAAATGAAAGCGCGTATTTTCTTTATGAGGCAAAAAAATTGTCGTCTATAAAGTTCTGTTGTGACGTCAATTATATATGGCAGCGGCCTTGACAACTGACATACATTGACGAGGTTTGTTGTCCAGCTTTCAAGGCAACATTATAAAAAACTTTATACCACGTGATATGCTCTCGGTAAGTTACTGCAAATGATTTATGTTAGAGGATAGAATAATGATTGGTATGCAACAGAGATTGAAAGTGTTTTCTGTAATTATTAATTAAGAAACAGAAAGATCAATGCTAGTTATAATTCTTGTGTGTTTTGGAACACGTTCTCACCATGTTTGTTATAATTATTAATGAGTATCTTGAGACATGGTTTTACTATTTTGTTATCGCTGTTATTGACTAACTTAAGACATTGTTTATTATAAGTATTACTGATTGATATGAGACTAAAATTTACTATTTTTCTAAAAACAATAATTGATTCGTCGGTGATAAGATATTATAATGTTTTGATAAATGTTGGTGATTTGGGATAGGTTTCCCAATTTTTTTTTTATATAACTGTTGATGATTGATGTGAGACAATATTTATAATGACTGTAAGAGATGAGTTCAGACATGTTAGTGAATAATCTGAGATAGGTTTGACAATGTTCGTTACAATATGTTTAGGTTATCTCGTAGCAACGCCACACCGGGTTATCTGCTGAGCCCACCGAGGATTACTCAGGTTCTGATTTTAGCGTTGTAAATCCGTAGACTTACCGCTGTTCCAGCTTGGGACACTTGTCACAACAATCAATGATTTATCTCAAACCCTTTACATTGTGTTTTATTCCAATCACTTAGTGATTGGTCTAAGACAATTTTCACTGTTTGATATAATAGTGATTATTGTAAGACAGATTTTCACAATGTTTTTAATAGATCTTGGTGAGTTATCTATCATAGGTTTTCAGAAAGAGTGTTATAAGTATTGATAACTGGTCTTGGACATTTTTACTATGTTTTTATAATTATTAGTAATTGGTCTTCGCGGTAGTTGTATCTATAAGTCATTAATCTGTAATAGGAATTAAAACTGTTTGTAGTACACTTTAGTTACTGGTGTGAATTAACATTTTCACTGTTAAATACAGTTAATATTATTTCAGTGAAACAGACAGGTATTCGCAGTTTGTTATAGATATGAATCATTAGTCTCAGACAGCTCTCTCAAGAAGTTTTTGGTATGTTGTAAGCGGTTAATTGGAATCTAGATTTCGTAGTATATGTTATACTTCTGTATAGTTAGAAGGAACTTATTACTTTAGTGTGATGATAAATAGCGACAAAATACTGTAATATGTATAATTCTCAAATTTAGATTTGAAAGTGTTATCAATAGGCTACTGGTATTTAGAGTTGCATATATGTTGCCAGGCTACAAATAACAGTTAAGAGTAGTGTAAGAGTTAAGCGTTCTCAGTTTGTTAGGTATGATTGGCTTTATTTGGAGACCCGAGAATGGTATGTACCTTTAATGAAGCTTGCAGAGAAGTTTTGTAATCTGTTTGTAGAACTTAAAGGTTGGAGGTATCCTAATTAAAATGGAGACAATAACCAAAGACAAGTGTAGATTGTGAGAAATGTCAGAAAATTGTTGGCAGGAACTTAAGCTTTTAGAGTTTAAGGATCAGATACGCAAGCCACTTGTTACTATTTTCTGTAAGACCTTGACCAGTGGTCGAAAATTGAAAGTTGTTTAATGTTATTCTTCTTTTCAAGGAAAGTGATAAAAATTGTTCCAGTAATTATACGACTGTTAGTCTTACATTAGTTGTGGTAAAGGTTTTCGAAAGTCTGATAAAAGATGTTTCCAAAGTAATTGAATAAAGTTTGGAATATTATTTGATAGTCAGTATGGTTTAACAAAAGGATATTTTTGCCTCAAATCTTTTGTCGTTTTTTAAAACATTATTGCTTATGTAGATTAAAGTGAGGGTGTAAATCTGGTATAACCAGATTTTCAGAAATAGTTTGTCAAGGTTCCTCATAAAAGGGTTTTAAAAAGTTTTTATGCAAATGTGGGGGATAAATGTGGTGGTTGAATGGCTGAATGGAAGAAAGCAAAAGATTATTATATATGGTGTCCATTCAAGCTGAATCAATGTCACAAGTAGGGTTCCTCAGGGCTTAATCTTAATGTTACAAGTAGGGTTCCTCAGGGCACAATCTCAATGTTACAAGTAGGGTTCCTCAGGGCACAATCTCAATGTCACAAGTAGGGTTACTCAGGGCTCAATCTCAATGTCACAAGTAGGGTTCCTCAGGGCTTAATCTTAATGTTACAAGTAGGGTTCCTCAGGGCACAATCTCAATGTCACAAGTAGGGTTACTCAGGGCTCAATCTCAATGTCACAAGTAGGGTTCCTCAGGGCTTAATCTTAATGTTACAAGTAGGGTTACTCAGGGCTCAATCTCAATGTCACAAGTAGGGTTACTCAGGGCTCAATCTCAATGTCACAAGTAGGGTTCCTCAGGGCTTAATCTCAATGTCACAAGTAGGGTTCCTCAGGGCTTAATCTTAATGTTACAAGTAGGGTTCCTCAGGGCACAATCTCAATGTTACAAGTAGGGTTCCTCAGGGCACAATCTTAATGTCACAAGTAGGGTTACTCAGGGCTCAATCTTAGTAACTTTTCTCTATTTTACTTACATAAATAACAGACGACACAATGATCAGTTGATTGCTTATATTTGTAGATGATATTAAGATTTTGGGTGTTGCTAGCTGTAAAGAGAATGCTGTTGATTTATGAAATAATTTAGATAATTTAATGTGTTGAGCACATAAATGGCAGATGCGTTTTAATTGTTTTAATGCAAGATAATAGATGTGGGCTATCATAATTTGAATTATAAATACAATTTTAATGGGAATAACCTTAACAGTGATATGAAAAAGAGAAATCTTGATGTAATATTCAATTTGTGTCTAAAGCCACCCACGCAATGTGCTGTTGCTATTGTTAGGACTTAAAGTTGTATCTACAGAAATATTGAATACAAGTTTAAAAAGGTTATGAATTACTTGCATAGGCCATTGGTCTATTCAGTCGTGGACTCCTTACCTTAAAGAGGACATTGAACAGTTGGAAATGGCTCAGAGGAGGGTTAATAAAGTGATACCTGTGATGGAGGGGTTTGCTTTTGAGGAGAGGTTAATATCTCTGAAATTGTTTTCTCTTGAAATAACAATTAGAGAGGATCTGATCGGGGTGTTCAAGGATGTTAAGGGAACTGATGAGCTGATAATTTTGATGCGTCATTTTTTTCATACTTAATGGTGAGAATGTTAGGACTAGGGAACATAAATTCAAATTTTGCCAGTTTGTGTTTCTTTTTTTTGACATAATGCTTTCCCTTTAAAACGATTTGCCTTTGGATGTTGTGTAGGAAATAAATGTGAGTTTAAAAAAAACTTTATAGTTACATAAATGTTTTTTTTATAAAGTCAGTCTAGTTTAGAGAATGGAACAGACTAAATGGACAAATAGATCTCTTGTTGTTCCTAAACATCATTTAATGTTATAATTAAAAATAACTAGTCTGGAAAAGTGGTTATTAGTATTTTTCATAACTGTAAGTGGTTGTTATAAGACTGGTTTGTCACAGTGTTTCTTACAGCTCTAAGTGTTTTTCTAAGACTGGTTTTTAACAGTTTCTTATAGCTATAACCGGTTATTCTAAGACAGGTTTTTCTCAGTGTTTCTCATAGCTATAAGTGGTTATTCTGAGGTGGAGAGATATTTTGTTTTACATAAGTACTAGAGACTGGTGTTGGACAGGTTTTTAAATGTTTGCTATATGTACTATATAGTAATTAGTGTAAGAAAAAGTTTCTAAGTGTTTGCTATTACTATTATTAATTGGTCTTCGACAGGATTTTACAGTATTTGTTATAAATAATAATAACCATTAGCTTCAGATAAGTTTCAGAATATTTCTTATAACTGTGAATGATTGGACTTGGACACAATTCTCCTAGGGTTTGTGAAATTTATTACTTTTTTATATGAGACAGGTTTTAACAACGTCTATAATAACTTAATTATTTGACTAAAATAAGAGATCACTGAATGTGTAATAGCTATTTATTATTGGGCTAAGGTTGGATTTCTCTGAGTTGGGAATATTACTGGGCCAGGATAGAATATTTGTGAGTTTTTAATAGCTATGTGTTATTGGGCTAATAAAGTTTTGACAGAGTTTGTTATAATGATTAGAGACAGCTCAAGGAAAGGTTCTCAACGTTATCCGTAATTATTAATTAATGATCTATGGCAATTTTCACGATGTTTTTATAACTATTATTGATTGACCTAACAAAATTACCATTGACAATTTTTACTGTGTGTATTATAACAGTTTGTGAGTTAGTGAAACAGGATTTCGTAGTGCTTGTTGTAAATATGACGGATAAATCTGACACGTTTTCACGATATTTGTTATAGGTATAACAGATTAATCTGATATAGAAATTGAATGTGTCTGTTAGAAGTTTGAAAAATTGATGTGAAACAAGTATTTACATAAATTCAGCATATAAGTTGATGATGAAAAAATAGCAAACAGGAAATAAAGAATCAGGAAAAAATCAGGGGAAAAAAAGTATTTTGTAACTCTAATGTCGACAGTCATGTTCAAATAAAATGGTCCGGCATGGCCAGGTTGTTAATGCACTCCACTCATAATCCCAGGATCGCGGGTTCGAATCCCCATCATTCGAATACCCGGCTGAAAGGGCGAGCATGTTTAGTGTGACGGGGATTCGAACTCGCGACCCTCACCTGGCCATGCCGGACCATTATTAGTAATTTTTCATGCACGAGTTTTCTCGTTATTTTTTACTTCTATTACTAATTGGCCTGAGACGGATTTTCACTAAATCTGCTGCAGCTGAAGTTGATTCTTTTGAAACACCTATGAAGTGTTTCTTATTGATACTGTTATTGGACCAGAACATATTACAAGTGACACTGACCAATCTGAGACAGAAATTAAGGACCAATGATTAGTATGCAAGTTTTTCATAATATTAGTGTTTACTTGAGGACGAGACGTGACATGGCCAAGGGCGTAAGGCGTGCGACTCGTAATCCGAGGGTCGCGGGTTCGCGCCCGCGTCGCGCTAAACATGCTCGCCCTCCCAGCCGTGGGGGTGTATAATGTGACGGTCAATCCCACTATTCGTTGGTAAAAGAGTAGCCCAAGAGTTGGCGGTGGGTGGTGATGACTAGCTGCCTTCCCTCTAGTCTTACACTGCAAAATTAGGGACGGCTAGCACAGATAGCCCTCGAGTAGCTTTGTGCGAAATTCCAAAACAAATACTTGAGGACGACATTCACAATGCTAATTATTACCAATCATTAAAACGAGACTTACGAAACATCTACACCAATATGTCAAAGCTGTAATGTGAACATCTTTCTTACAACAATCATATTGAGTTCTAACAAATATTTTGAAAAAGATTAGAAACAATTATAACAAACAGTAAAATTTAGTTTTAAATCAATCTGTGATGTTTCTAAAATATATTGTGAAAACATACTTATAACAAACTGTTCAAAATTATATTTCAGACGAGTTATAATTAGATCTTGTTTTTCATTGATTGTACGCTTATTGATGGGTACAAAGTGGCTTACCTTCCTATGACAGCTGGAGATATCGCTCTAACAAGGCTTCATTGATAAGATACAGTAAAAGTTAGCGGGTACTAAAAAACAAATAGTTACATTATTCTAATAAGGCTTTACTGATAAGTCACCGTGAGAGTTACTGGGTACTAAAAAAATAGTTAGTTACATTATTTTAACAAGGCTTCACTGATAAGTTACCGTGAGAGTTACTGGGTACTTAAAAATAATTAGTTACACATTGCTTCACTTAATAAATTTTTGTGAGAGTGTCTGAGTCTGAGAAACAATTAGTGACATCATTCTAACAAGTCTTCATTGATAAGTTCTCGTAAGAGTTACTGGATATTGTGCGTGAGTTTTCTTTTAGCAAAGCCACATCGGGCTATCTGTTGTGTCCACCCAGGGAAATCGAACCCCCTGATTTTACTGAACATTAAAAAAACAATTACTGACAAGTGCCTGTGAAATGTGAAAATTACTTTATACTGAAAATTATTATCTGAAATTATTATGATGTGACTTCTCTTGAGAAGTGTCTGCGCATGTCACTGTGTACTGTGAAACAATCAAGTGATGTCATTCTAACATGATTTAACTTTATAAATGTTTGAGAAAATTGATATGCTTACTGAAACAAAACAGAGGTGATATTTTTATAATTTAGTTTTACGTATTAAATGCCTTGTTTTATGCAGTCGGTTTTACTTTGTTTGTTGTGGTTTTAGCTGTTTATTTCTTTGTTTTAAATTTCGCGCAAAGCTAAATGAGCTAAATGTGCGTTAGCCGTTCCAAATTTAGCAGTGTAGGGCTAGAGGGAAGGTAGCTAATCATCACCACTCGCCGCCAACTCTTGGGCTATTCTTTTTCCAACGAAAAATGGATTGACTATCACATTATAATGCCCCACGGCTTAAAGGGCGAGCATGTTTGGTGCGACGAGGATTCGAACCCGCGACTCTCAGATTCGAACGCCTTAACCCACCTGGTCATGCAGGAACTAGCGGTTTTATAGTATTCTTCATTGTAAATATAATATTTTAGTATATCAGGAATGTTGACACGTTCTGTTCTACAATGCTTTACTTTGTCTACTGTTCACAATATGCGCTTAATTTCTCAGTTCTTTTTTTAAAATGTTTCAATAGATTAAAAAAATTGCCAATTCACAATAAAAACAGACAAACAGAAAGAAACTATTGACTTGGTTTTTCAATATCTGCTCTGCTATTTTTATTTCCAAACTTATTAAAGTGCTCCACGTTACCAAGAACAACAAAATATAGAGAAAGAATAATGTTCTTCAGTGTTAATATATTTAAAAAGTTATCAAATTATTCGTTATGCCTTGTCATGTAAAAAAATTTAAATGATCTTTCCTAGACTTAAAGTAACTTAAGTTGATAGCTGAGTAAATTTATATAGAAAGAAAAAAATTCTTCAGTTTTGTATACCCCGTACATTAAATCGTTTCAGTTCAACCTCCAGGCAAGGAATTTGTAAAGCAAGAAAAAAGTAGCAAGGCGTCACTCAATACAATGATTCAAACTACCCTGATTGGCAGTGTTCTTGTTATTGTATAGTAATCTCACCAAGGTAAGTCTTATGTATTTATTCTCCAAGTAATTTCTTAAATATATTTTTATTTTCAGAAAGTTTCTGTTGCATGACAGCTCTCTCGATTTTTCTTTTATTGCCCTTTAAATAATGATACGAACAGAAAGCTGTCATAAATTACCAACAGTTTCCACACAATGACTCGCTAAAGGAATGTTGTCTTGAAAAGAATAGTATATCATCGAAACAAAGAAACACAAAGAGAAAAGAGGCGAGTACGTAAGAAGAGACTGTAAATTCCTTGTTAATTGTTTTAGCTGATAGTGTGTTCAAAATAAATGTGGATGAAGAACTTGTATGAAATAAATGTAATTTTTCAATGATCTTAAATCATACAATATAATGTTTAACACAGTTCATTCAAATCATAACTTTTAGTTAACAAACTAATTATGGCATGCCATAGAAATCATTAATAAACAAAGAAGGTAAGTATTAATTCCAGTAGACATTTAAGATATACTAGCATGCAAGGTATTACGCCTGAAGTAAACACTACAATTCTCTAGACATCAAACATGCAACTCTTGCTAAACGTTTCCTCTGTCAAGAAATTCGTAAAGTATTAGGACATTAGGTATACAACCCAGACTAGAGATTTTCCTCTGTCAAGAAATTCGTAAAGTATTAGGACATTAGGTATACAACCCAGACTAGAGATTTTCCTCTGTCAAGAAATCAGGAAAGTTTGTTTCTTTGAAGTTAGGCACAAAGATATACCATAGGCTATCTGTACTCTGCCCACCACGGGCGTCTGAACGAAGGTTCTAGTAAGTCCATGGGCATACCTCTGTGGCACTGAGGGACAATCATATCAGGACTACGACGAAATTATCACTAGTTTTCTAGGCACCAGACATTCAGTACACGTATTAAAATGAAATCAAATTTCTTATAGCTTTTGTTTTGTGTTTTCTAAAGAAGTTACGTTTAAACAATCTTTATTCGACGTCTTACGTGTTTAAAGATTAAAGTGTCTTACATCAACTTCAGTAGTTTTCCAAAAATGAAAATGAAATAAGTAAGAATTATTTTGTTACCTTGGACACTTTACTTTTGAGTTTCTTAGCAACACTATTACGTTTTCAGTAAAACCAGAACATTGCAAGTTCAATTCCCCGTCACACCAAACATGTTCGCCCTTTCAGCTGAAGAGGCTTTATAAAGTTACGTTCAATTCCACTATTTTTGACGGTGGATTGTGTTGATTAGCTGCCTTCCCTCTTGTCTTTCACTGCTAAATTATTGACGGCTGGTGCAGATAGCTCTTGTGTAACTTCGCATGAAATTCAAAATAAGCAAACAGAAATATAATGTATTGTTTTGAATTAAGTACAAAGCTACGCAATGGGTTATCTGTGCTCTGCCCACCACGGGTATTGAAACCCGATTTTTAGCATTGTAAATCCGCAGATATACCGCTGAGCTACTGGGGGGAAAAATAGAATGTACTAGAAGGCAGTTAAAAAAATGTATGATCCTTTAGCTAAGCGTTATAAAATACAAAATGTAATGGAAATGCTTATTTAATGTTCTGATGCTTTCTGTAGGTAAAATAATCGTATATATTTATATAATGCTAGAAACTATGAAGTAATGGTAACACTCAGGCTGCATTTAGGTTATTAGGTTATTCTCGGAAGAAGGTAAGGACACCTACCGCATTCTGGTAAAATATTTCTTTTGAAATAAAATAAAAAATACCAGTGTCTAGAGGTTGAAAAACGTATATTTTTTCTAGGTTTAACAATGAAATTTTGTGTTTCTTTTTCTTTATCACGATACTGTTTTTTTATATCTTTAATCTTATTTTATGCACTTAGATTACCTAATAATATTGAATTTTGATTGGTACTATCAAATGTTTTTCTGGTGTTTCTTTGTTTCTGGTAAAACATAAAATAGTTTTATTTGACGGGTTAATGATCGAACCAACCCTAAATCAGGTTAGTGTTCGAAATTTCGGCGACTCGAGACGTGAACTTTAGCATGTACTAACAATAAAGCAGCTGTTGGGATAAAACAAAAGTTACTAGCTGCAGTGATTACAGGTCACAGAATATTGCTTTCTATAGACGCATCCATTCTGGAATCTAAAGACCACCAGACCACCCATCTAGCCATCTCGTAGTTTGGAACGCTATAATATAGCTGAGAAGACAGACTCATCATAATCCCGTAAAGAATTCCGTGAGAGAGTAAATTGAAGACCTAAACACCAGAGGGGGTTATAGGCTTTTGAAATGTCGAACAGATGAAGACCAAACCATGCAATTCCAGAGTTGGTTAATTTTGTGTTTTAGTGGTTTTTATCACGCTTTTCCCCCAAAGATTACCACCTTTTAGGGCTTTTATTTTCAGTACGTGCATGGAATACACTTAAAAACTTTGTAGAATTCTCGCAACCTCATTTTGGTTATAAGTAAAAAAAAAACCTGAATAAAGTGGGTGATTAAAACAGAACTAGAACTAATCTATTGTTTGTGAAACAGAAAAAAAACATCTCACTTTTACCTATATCTGAAAATAAATACAACCAGCTAAATTAAGGGTGTGCCCCCAAAATTCATTTGTAAAGTTTGTACTTTTTTAGTCACAGATAACTCAATTTCGTGACAAACAGCAATAATTTCATTTCGAACATGTTCTTTTATTATGTGTTTTAAAAATTAGACAAATAATAAAAATGTTTAATCGAACTACAATGCTTGAATATTGTGATAAGTAAAAATTACAAAGAACGGAACAATGAAAATGTTCTAATGAAATCTAATATATTTATGTTATGTATAGAAATTTATCTTTTTTGTTATTTAAACGTTCCTGAAGATTTTCATGACAAACTGTATTGTTTTATGTTTTGGTTTTTCTAAACCAAGAAAACGTTGTTTTTTCTGCAAAGTCTTGATGAAGCTGTTAGGTAACTTTTTTCAAACTTGTTATGTACATATTCTGGTTCAGCTTACAGAGCATTTGGTGAGTAAATCATTAATTACGTAAATACCACTTGCTGTCCAACACTATTACAGTAAACGTTGAATGAAATATTATTTCATTATACATGCATTACTTCTATCATGTATTGACATTCGTTGCACGTGCCGACACAAGAACGCAGGGCTGTTTGTAGTCTGGAACGCGAGTTTCCTTCTTTTGTTCACGTACTTAGTAAGCTAGTAAGATAACAGTATGAAATGCCAACATTAATTACAACAGCTGTTTGACGAAATATTACTTGAGCTTCCTCTACGTTTCTTTCTGTTTAATCAACAGAGACAAAACGTATTATGTGTAGAAATACAATAGTAAGTGGAGTATGTGAAATTAGGAATATAAATCAAGGGAATATATTTACATGTTGAGATTAATTACTAGATCTTTGATGTACTTATGCTACTGAATAGAACACGAAAGAAATGAATAAGGATAGAATATGTCGGTGTGACTAATAAAAAAATTCTCTTAAAAAGTCATGAATATCATGTTGCGACCGTACTATAGCATCATGTTGTGACCCTATTATAGAATCATGTTGTGACCATACCATACACAGTTATTCAATAAATCGATCCTGAAGAAAAAAATATATTGTCAGTGAGATTTTTTTTTCAAGACAGTAATACAACGATAAATCAATATTTTATATATCTTTATATACGCCTCCAATAGGAGGAACAATGAAAGTAAAAAGTCGTCACTATACTTTAATATAGAAAACGCAGGGATAATAAAGATATAATTGTGAAAATCGTATACAGAGACGTCGCTAGGCGCTGGCACGCGGGGCACGTGCTTCCATTCTATTTGATAGTGCCCCGAATTCTCATTTCGTGTCTTGAAAAATCAGAATAAAAAACTATAGTTGATACCATAGTGAAACTCCCAAACCTTCCTTTACCTGTGGGCTCAAGTCTCGAATTTTTTCAATACCTATCGACTGCTCTGATCATATAAACATAAGATTATGGTACATAAGAATCCAACTTCAGTTCCCACAGTGGCACGGCGGTTTGTCTACAGACTTAAAACGCTAGAAACCAGATTTCGATACTCGAGGTGAGCAGAGCAGAGAAAGTCCATCGGTACGTATACGAACTTATATTGCTGCAAACAGGATTTCGATACCTGTGGTAGGTAAGGGACAGGTAGCCTTTTATGCTTAATAACAAACAACAACAATTTTAGATCGTTAGAATTATCGCACATGTTTTTAATTATTCACGCGTTCACAAATTAAAATTCTCAGATCTGATTCTATGATGCACAGTGATCTATACTCGCAAATACTAAAATCTTGTAAGTGATTTGTGACTTACCTTAAAAACGCGTAACTTATCACCAACTTTCGATATCTCTATTCATAATATTAGAAGAATGTGGAGACCAAGTTCAATGCAAACATAAATTTTGACCATGAAGTGCATAATTAATTATAATTTATTTTCAAGTATAAGTTACTACTAAACTAAGCTTAAAAAGCTTGATTTTTAAAGCCATAAAAGATAAAATGTTTGTTTGGGATTTTAGCTAAGACGTTTGTTTGTAAGTAAGCACAAATGTACAAAAATTTTGCCCAACAAAGGTATCAAAACAATGAATCCTCCACAGATTATACAAGTTCATGTAAATTAGCCAGTGTTTTATGCAAATGTCACGACAGATCTAAAACTATAGCCACAGGAAAGAGAGGCATTTGTAAAAGTAAATAAACCACTCTTATAGGTTTTCTGAAGTGTCACCAAAGCTTCAGGAGTATATGATTACTTTTTACGAAAAATTGTTTGTTTGTTTTTTAATTTCGCACAAAGCTACACTAGGGCTATCTGTGCTAGCCGTCCCTAATTTAGCAGTGTAAGACTAGAGGAAAGGCAGCTAGTCATCACCACCCACTGCCAACTCTTGGGCTACTCTTTTACCAACGAATAGTGGGATTGACCGTCATATATAACGCTCCCACAGCTTAAAGGGCGAGCATGTTTGGCGTGACGGGGATGCGAGCCTGCGACCCTCAGATTATGAGTCACATGTCTTAACACGCTTGGCTATGCCGGGCCCTTTTACGAAGAAAAATATTCAAAGAAAAATTATTAAGCAATGTACAACCAAAGAACATTTCATAAACAAGTAGTTCTCAATATTTTTACAAAGGAAGAAAATTGTACACAATAGAAGGAGTATAAAACATAACTGACTAGTTTAATTTCCCACCAAAATCATTTTTGTAGCAGCTTAAGTACTAAGGTAAAAATGAGTAGCCTCGTTATACTCTCGTACCAGGTTTAAAGCTTCCATCTTTTTTCAATGTAAAGCTGTTTTCTATTGGTTATTTATCCTCTTTTAATTCACGCGGATTAATTCTGATTCTTTTTTTTTGCTTCTTCAAAAAATAACCCTTTCTTTGATAATCTCTAATTTTCTCAATATTAGTGTCCTACTTTGAAATCAAATGTTAGCGCTTGTTAATAGTATTTAAGCTAAACTTACTTTTAAAACATAATTTTTCTTTTCTTTCATTTCTGGACTAAACAATTTGTGTTCCAAATTTGAATACCGTCACTGAACATGCTTACCCGCTTAGCCTTGGGGGCGTTATAATGTAACGATCAACTACACTTTTCTTTAGTCAAGAGTAATCAAGAGGTAATGGTGGATGGTGTTCACAGGTGTTGCATCTTCCCTAATCTGTTACTTCTACATTAGAGATAGCTAGCGTAGATAACCCTTGAGTAGGTTAACACAGTGGGCACAAATTGTTTATTTGAATTACTAGGAAAGCTATACGGAGGTTATCTGCGCTAGCAGTCCCTAATTTAGCAGTGTAAGGCTAGAGAAAAGGCAGCTAGTCAACGACTAGTTGATTAACCGTTGCTATAAAACATCCCTATGGCTGAGAGAAGGAGTGTGTTTGGCTGGACGGAAATTCGAACCCACGCCTCTCAGATTGCGAGTCAAGCGCCCTAAACACCTGGCCATGCCGGGCTATGTGTTTATTGGGACTCTGCGATAGCAATACTTATATGTATCCCTCGGAATCTATAATAGT
Organism: Carcinoscorpius rotundicauda; assembly: GCA_011833715.1. Lineage (NCBI taxonomy): Eukaryota > Metazoa > Arthropoda > Merostomata > Xiphosura > Limulidae > Carcinoscorpius > Carcinoscorpius rotundicauda. Next base: position 86,951,028 of record CM022397.1, read on the forward strand.
ATCCCATACACACTACACGGTTTTAAAAATCCAAGAAACATTTTAAGTGGAAAGGTTTCAGTAAAACAAAGTTTCGCCACTCTTAATGAAGTTGTTGTTGTTTTTGAATTAAGCACAAAGCTACACAATGGGCTATCTGTGCTCTGCCCACCACGGGTATCGAAACCCGGATTTTAGCGTGTAAGTCCGCAGACATACCGCTGAGCCACGGGGGGGCCACTCTTAATGAAAAAAAATGTTGTTTTACTTTTGTTTCACAGCAGACAGTCCAATGTGGTTTTGCTCAGAAAAATAAGAAAGGGTGAGTAAGAGTAACTGAATATTGTCTGTTAGAGAGCTCATTGTTTGTTTATTGTCCAAGCGCAAGGTTACAGTTGAGTATTTATGGTGTACCCATCATAGGGTTCGATCCCCGATTTTAGCTTTATAAAGTAGTGGATCGTAAAAAGGGGGCCATTTTAAATAAATTATCATGAGAGATATTCTTACACGAACAAAAAACTATATCATTCTCAAATTTATACGTAATTTGTTGCAGCAAACGTTTTGGCTTATACCTTCGTCGAGATATACAGTTCACACCTTACACGAATTAATTACGAAGAATAAATATACAATATATATTTAGTTTTTATGCTAATTAAAGATCTTAAAGCTGTTACATCTGTTATTCTCTAGTAGTTTTTTTTTTTTTTGCTTCCTAGCTTTATCATACATTATTGAGTATGTATGCAAAGTGTATGTATGATGAAGGTATGAAGATATTGTAATAATTTTAACATACCAAAGTATCTGCTTCACAAATTAAGAAAGAGTGGTATCAGTAAAATTTTGATCATAATTAGAAGAGTTAAAATACAAAATATATATAGCTATTTCATAAAAGTTTAGGAAAAATACAATACATTCGCTAAGAGATATTACATTAATCATACTAGTTGAACACTAGAATAGACAAGGTTTAATAATGTAGCCACCTAATGTTCATGTCATTGGAATTCTAATATCTGTATATCCATGCTTTCAAATATACTACATATTTAACTTGTAAAGGTCAAACTGATAATATTCAGGCGAAAATGAATATGCTAAATTAACAATAAATCCAAAAAATATAGTTCGGTAAAAATCATTTTAACTTGAAATGTTTCTTTTCCTCGTATTTATCTGAAGTTGTTCTGTGCGGCTTCAAATCGGAAAGGCGGGAAAATAGCATTTCAGATTAATGTTTTGTCACGCACAACTGGCTGCCCAAGAAGCTGTAACTGATCATTTTACTGAATGATGAGAGACAAAGGACTCAATGACAATTCTAATAGCTTTTAGGGCAATTGAGTTTCAACAGCTTCGCCAATTGTCAGAGTTTAAACCAAAAGTTTTAAAATGTTACATTGCATATATATATATATATGTATATGGTGTTTAACAGAGTTTTTAGGTGCGGAGCCCGGTTTTGTGGCAACAGAGTATGAACGATATACTTTCGGAGTCACATTTTAGCACACTAAACACTAGGCCGTGTCTAGACTAAAATAATGGAAATATTAAATAACATGGGTATAAAATGTAATTGTTATTAAATTGCTCTCTCTTTTTGTTGTATGAAATTTACTGCACCATATAACAATCACGTGTTTTTAGTTTACACTATTATTAGCTGTCATTCAACCAATCAGCCAATGCCACAACATCATAGCGACTATAAATGTACAAGCACTTATACTATTTACAGCAATTGCATGGTGACTCAGTTCATAGCTCTTAAGACAGAAATGTCACAAAATAAATGAGTAAAAATTAAAGCTACTTCATGGGACAGATTAAGGCAAATTTTAATTTCCCAGTTAGAAGTGTATGGAAACTCTGAAGTGGATAACACGAAACTGTGACTGTTACTGATAAATGTGGTGAAGGTAAAAACATCCCAAAGTCTCAGACAGCGCATTGTTCTGGAAGATAATTTACATATTTGTAAACAATGATCAGGTTCATCTTACTAACACGCGAGAACCTATTATCCAGTAATCTTGATCTCTCTATTTCCTCTTGAAAATGTTTCCTTTAGATCAAGCTTCCTCACCAAACAACACTTCCCTTATGCAATCATCCACAGCTCTGCTAATATCTTAGTCTAATGTCTTTTAAGCACCTATTCAAGCAGGTTAAAAATACAGAGGCTTCCTCAAGGTACGTGATATGTATTTGGTCCAAGTGGATCGCTGAATATACACATTGTGGGGTCAACTAACTTATTATGAGAACTAATGATTGAAAAAGAAAATAATATCTCATCCACAATATATCTGGAGTATCTTGTACCAACAAGTCTTATCACGGCTTATGGGGCTGACCGGAATGTGAAAGTCACAGCAGTTGTCCAAATACTAACTAATAAATCCAGTTTCATAAACAAAAATTGTTGATGTGTAAACTACATTATGTAAGTTAAGAGTAATTTTTATAAATTATATTTACGTTATTTACAAATCAGAATTACGTAAGGATTAATAAAAACATAATATTATTCATTTAATTGTTATTATTTGTTTGGCACGGCCTGAAAGTTAGGGCGCTCAACTCCCAATGTGAGAGTTGCGGATTTGAAACCCTATCACCGAACATGATCGCCTTTTTAGCGTTATAATGTAACAGTAAATCCCATTATTCGATGAAAAAGCAACCCAAACGTTGGCGATGGGTAATGGTGAGGAGATGCCTTCTTTTAGGCCTATCACTGAGAAATTATGAAAGAATAGAATAGATAGCCCTATTGTAGCTCCATGCGAAATTCAAACTATTATTACTATTATTGTTACCTGAAATAAATATAGTATAATTCATAGGAGCAAAAGTAAATTTAGATTGGAGATTGTGAATCTTTAACATGCGAGTCTTCACCAATTTCAAACTCATCTTCATTGCCTTGTTAATGGCATTAAAAATATATATTTCAAAAAATGTTCCAAAAATAATCACAATGGCTTTGGGAAATAGAGGATCTTTTTTTTGTAATAATATTCCTCCATATGCAGAAGAGAGCGTTAATTCTGATAAGCTTTGGGCGTGTTTTAATTCGCCTTTTGTTAATTCAAACCTTCTATTGTGCGATATTTTCTTCTATAAAAATATTGAGAACTACTTGTTTATGAGATGTTCTTTGGTTGTACGTTGTTTAATAATTTTTCTTTGAATATTTTTCTTCGTAAAAGGGCCCGGCATAGCCAAGCGTGTTAAGACATGTGACTCGTAATCTGAGGGTGGCAGGCTCGCATCCCCGTCACGCCAAACATGCTCGCCCTTTAAGCTGTGGGAGCGTTATATATGACGGTCAATCCCACTATTCGTTGGTAAAAGAGTAGCTCAAGAGTTGGCAGTGGGTGGTGATGACTAGCTGCCTTCCCTCTAGTCTTACACTGCTAAATTAGGGACGGCTATCACAGATAGCCCTAGTGTAGCTTTGAGCGAAATTAAAAAACAAACAAACAATTCTTCGTAAAAAGTAATCATATACTCCTGAAGCTTTAGTGACACTTTAGAAAACCTATAAGAGTGGTTTATTTACTTTTACAAATGCCTCTCTTTCCTGTGGCTATAGTTTTAGATCTGTCGTGACATTTGCATAAAACACTGGCTAATTTACATGAACTTGTAAAATCTGTGAAGGATTCATTATTTTGATACCTTTGTTGGGCAAAATGTTTGTACATTTGTGTTTACTTACAAAAAAAAGTCTTAGCTAAAATCCCAAACAAACATTTTATCTTTTATGGCTTTAAAAAATCAAGCTTTTTAAGCTTAGTTTAGTAGTAACTTATACTTGAAAATAAATTATAATTAATTATGCACTTCATGGTCAAAATTTATGTTTGCATTGAACTTGGTCTCCACATTCTTCCAATATTATGAATAGAGATACCGAAAGTTGGAAATAAGTTACACGTTTTTAAGGTAAGTCACAAATCACTTACAAGATTTTAGTATTTGCGAGTATAGATCACTGTGCATCATAGAATCAGATCTGAGAATTTTAATTTGTGAACGCGTGAATAATTAAAAACATGTGCGATAATTCTAACGATCTAAAATTGTTGTTGTTTGTTATTAAGCATAAAAGGCTACCTGTCCTTTACCTACCAGAGGTATCGAAACTTGGTTTGCAGCAGTATAAGTAAGTATTCATAACTGCTATGCCACTAGGGGGCATTCTAAACTGTACGCGCTGCTACAACCAGGGTTTAATTGCAAAAACAACAATAACAAGCTACTCATTCAGGAATAATAGCCCTCAAAGGCACAGCGGTATTTCTGCGGAATTATAATACTAGAATTCGGGTTTGGATACCCGTGGCGGGCAAAGCACGGATAATTCATCGCTTTGTGCCTCACTTCAAACAAACAAACAAACAAGAATAAAAACATTTAAGTAAATTCAACATGTACCAAAACATTGTTAATGAATACGTTCCTAGCCAATTTTTGATACCAATATTAATAAACAGTATATTTCTTCAAATGATGAAATCAGGAAAAAGGATTAAAAAGGAAAAAAAAAACTAATTCCAAAAAATAAATATACAAATAAATACAGCAAATGTAGTAATACAAAACATCTTTTAATATTAATAACAATATAGCATGATAAATAACAACAATTCACTGTATCTTTCTCTCTTCAATAAACTCTCGCGCAGAGTATTTATTCACTGAAGTAGGTCACGAGAGTACAACCTCATGTGATTAATATATTTGCATAATATCCTGCTAAATTAACTGTATCTCTAGTTTACCCCAAGGGTTTGTTTGTTTTGAAATTTCGCACAAAGCTACTGGAGAGCTATCTGTGCTAGCCGTCCCTAATTTAGCAGTGTAAGACTAGAGGGAAGGCAGCTAGTCATCACCACCCACCGCCAACTCTTGGGCTACTCTTTAACAACGAAAAGTGGGATTGCCCGTCACATTATACACCCCCACGGCTGGGAGGGCGAGCATGTTTTTGCGCGACTCGGGCGCGAACCCGCGACCCTCAGATTATGAAGCGCACGCCTTAATGCGCTAAGCCATGCCAGGCCTTTTACCGCAAGGGAATCTGGCGTTAGTTTCATCATTCAACATCTTTTTCTCTTTCTTTACGTTGGGTTATTGTTATCACTAATATTTCTAAATAGCAAAGATAAGTACTTGATAAAAAAAGAAAAATCATATATTTAGAGTAACAGCAAAATATATTAACTTTTTTTACGTTTGTTTTTGGATTGTTTGTTTGTTTTGGAATTTCGCACAAAGCTACTCGAGAGCTAACTGTGCTAGCCGTCCCTAATTTTGCAGTGTAAGACTAAAGGGAAGGCAGATAGTCATCACCACCCACCGCCAACTCTTGGGCTACTCTTTTACCAACGAAGAGTAGGATTGACCGTCACATTATACGCCCCCACGGCTGCGAGGACGAGCATGTTTAGCGCAACGCGGGCGCGAACCCGCGACCCTCGGATTACGAGTCGCACGCCTTACGCGAGATGTGAACATTCTGTTAAAAAAGTTTACTATGTAGTCGTGAAAAAAAGGTTGTGTTTCACATCACAGAGAGTTTCTTGCAAGCTTATTGAACTTTCTAGGTAGATATGTTTATGTCCGGTTATATCACATTGTTTGAAATATTGAATAATAAAGATAAAACGCACGTATTTCACGTAACTACCTCATTGTTTCGCTTTAAAATCTCCTTCTTATACGTTCCGGCCGTTTAGTGTCTAAGAATTCAAAATGTTACACTAATTTAATGAGATTTAAGTCGAATTGCTGTAGTAGTTCAGTGAGGAAACTAATAGAAAAATGTTCGGTTGTACAATCAAAATTATCAATTACTTCAAACACCAGAGGGCATTCTGCGCGAAGCATATAACCTGTGTCAGCCGAAAAAAACCAACAACAATGTACCCTATATCATTAGTAATTAGCCTCTGGTGTCTTTTGGCTGCAAGTTGAGAATTCTGTACTCGGAGACCTGACCGTGTTGTGGCCACTGAACTTCAAAATATTTATCCTCAGACAGGTTTTTCAGAGAAACCCGTCATGCGCATTAGAAATTGCTGAACGTTTTAACCTAACATCATTAGTCATAATAATTATAGTTTCTAAAATATTTTCTCAATCTTAATATAATCATTGAAGTATATATATATATATATATATAATAAATTTTTGTGATATATTTTTATGGCAGTTGTTTAGAAATAGACATCCTGGATTGATTACTTTAACCGCAGTTTCTTCGAAGATTATCTTTTGACCGGCTCAAAGTAGATGTGTAAATTATGGAATAAACTTTTCCTACCTTTGTGATTAAATTTAAATTAAGTACATTGGTTTATTCTATTATGATAAAATAAACGTTTTATGTATTCGTGACGAACCTGTAATTATTAACGTGCCCTTGAACCCAAATGTTTAAACCTTGAGCTAAACATACATGATTTTTTTTTCTATGGTTAAATACGTATATTTGTTCATTAACATAGTTGTTACTTTACTTAGTTTTCATGTAATATATATATATATGTACTTACAGTAAAAAAAAAAATATCATATTATTTCGTTTGAATACTCTAATCGTAGTTTTGCTTGGTATTAATACGAAATTACAATCGGTTATATGATTGGTTTGTTTGGAATTTCGCGCAAAGTTACGCGAGAACGTACTGCGCTAATCGTCCGTTATTTAGCAGTGTAAAACTAGAGGGAATGCAGTTAGTCATTACCACCCACCGCCAACTCTTGAGCTACTCTTTTATCAACGAATAATGGAATTGGCTGGAACATTATAATTCCCACACGGCTGAAAGGGCGAACATGTTTGGTGTGACGTGGATTCGAACGTGAACCCTCAGATAATGAGTCGAGTGTCTTAATCTCCTGGACACGCCGGGCCACAGACTAGACGAAAGGCACCCAGTAAATTTCACCTCATCTCAAACTCGAACCATAAATCTTCGGACTCACAGTCCAGGTACGCTAACTGCTAAATAACTAGTAGTGTTGTTCCAATTAATTGATTTCTTGGAAAATTGGACGGCTTTTGCATTCTATCAACAATTCAATAATTTTCTGTATGTATTCTCAGTACAAATTATCTCAAACATTTTGTTTTAAAGAAATCGCGATAACTTTTTCAGTTCTATCGTGCGTACTTTGCTTTTGTTTGCGATGTCAAAATGGCTGGTACTAATATGTTGACCAATCAATGTATGCGATTCGAAATGTTTTATGAATCCATTCATTGAAGTAGGAACGAGAGCTCATACTTGTTCCAAATTGTTCAAAAAAATGGGTGTTTCAAGTTACTGGGTGGAAAATGCCGAAAAAAGTTATAAAAATGGATGGTAGATCACTACCTTTAATAATAATAATAAAAACTCTCACTGTTTCCTGAACATACCAGTAGCCCGAGATAAATATGGCAAGTTCATTATCTATATATTCAGTCCCCCAGTGGCTCAGCGGTATGTCTGCGGACTTACAACACTAAAAACCAGGTTTCCATACCGTGGTGGACAGAGCACAGATAACCCATTATGTAATTTCGTGCTTAACTACAAAAAAGTCTTGAGAGGGAAGGTAATAAAGTAAATTATTCCGTATACAAAGAAATTAAATTCTTGCTCTGTCTTCAGAAGGTAAAAAAGACTGTTGCTTTGGAACTCTGGTTATAATTGCACAAGCGGATGAGAATAGTTAATTATTCATCCTGGATGGGATGCCAGTCCATCGTAGGTAAACCCCTAAGCCTAATAACTTGATATGCAATCGGGAAGTTCTGGAACGAATAGGATAAAGACAATCCAGCTACGTGTTCTAAGTGCAAAGTTACTAAGCTATGTTGTCTGATTATGTATATGGGTCACTTTGTAGAAACCGTATGTATCTCTTAAATACAGAGAGCGAATGGATGAATCGAGTGCTTTCAACTCGTAACATCGATAAATTACGACCAGTAATGTAAAAATAAATATTTAATTACTCTTACAAAATTGATGATATAAAGTCTGGAAACACTTAGAGTTCTTAAAAATAAGCAATGGTCTCTGTATAAACGCCAACTTTGGAAACACGAAAAGGTGAAAGCCAAAAATATTGAAACAAACATACCTATAACGATCGGTACAGTGGTGTTTCGCGATCTAATTTTGGTATTCTTAATGTGCAAAGGTAGTTTAGCTATGGTATTACTGTTCAAATATAAATAGAATGACGATAACAAGGCGAAATATATCACATTTGTCTTATATGTCTAAAATTTTAATCCCTATAAGTGTTAATTAATTTTCTTAAAGTGTAGTTTAATGGTTCCGTTACTTCAACAAGTACAAGCTGTCGTCTGTACTTAGTTTTGAATTGTACTTACAGACTTAATAAGGTAGAGACTTCAATTTACCAAAACGTTTAGAAGCAAGCTTTATTTGACATGACACTTGTAAGAAAGAGAAACAGTAAGTTTAATACTGACAGGTAGACATACCCATATTACTGGTTTTATATAGTGGCAGGTTTAATAATGATAGGAAGACATACCCGTATTGCTTGTTACATATAATGCTGAATTGTTAGACTATTTAACAAGCTACATGAAGTATGTGTTTTATTCCACTTGTTAAGTACTAATACAGTGAATCTAATGTCAATGAAGAAACGAATAAAACCATTTAATCAGTTGAAGAGTTAAGTTGCCTTCAACTGGTTCACAACAGAGCTGAAAGTAGAAATTACTTCAGGATAAGAAGTTAGTCAAGGTATTCCATTAATGAGTTCCTTTTTACTGATAATATATTACTAGTAACAAGTCGTGGAATATCGCACCCTCAAAGTGGAGTTAGTGTCAATCTGAATCAACTTTTGCTAAAAAACATTTACATAAAGAAGTTGATAATATTTAGTTTTAATGTTAAATAAATGGAAATCCTTCAAGTGATCATGTAAATAACATTGTTAGATGCACCATCTCGGTCCTTCAATGATCGAGCGTGGTTAGGTGGTTAATATGCTTGACAGTATAATCTCTGTAGTGATGCATCCTATTTCTGGCTAATTAGCGTATGACGTTTTAACGGATCTATCCTATTCTTTAGTAATTACAACAACAAACTTCCTGACATCGTGTAGCGAACGAAAGTGTTGACGTCTAAGGAACTTCCAGACGTGTTTTTCTCGCTGACCAATCCGTAGTTTCTATGGTTTTGTTATCAAAGTAATTCATCATGGTCTTGTCAATATGACATCAGATAATATTATTGTTCATGCATGTCCCCTTACTTCATTAATGAACTGCTACCGAAACGATCGTGCTCTATTCTTTCTTAAGTGCTATTTTCATTAACGTTACTTGTTAGAATGTTTATTCTTTTACGATTATATGCTTATCATGAAGATTATTTACGTTGTCAGTTTAGTACACAACTTGGCGTTAATTTAAACCGTGTGAGATATTATTGGGATTACGGCCAAAATTTTTTCTAACAACAAGGATACCCGACTAATGAAACAATTTAATTAAATCTGTATGTATGTATGAATAAAAAAAACGTTTATATGAACAACACGAATCTTCATGAAATAGACAATGTAATAAAGATTTTGTCATAGCTTACTTTGTAAAACAAATCTATACTTCAATCAGATGTTTATTTTTGTTATTACCAATCTTGAATTACACAATATTCCAATTTCTGGCAAAATATAACACGTAAGCTAATTATCACAATTTTCAAGTTATGTATCAGTTTCAGTTAAATCAATCATTGGATATTATTAAGGTAACAGAGAAGCATGTATGACACGAACAGTCTATTATTTAAATTTGGCGTGACTGATTTGATGGTTTAAGAAGCACGTGTTTTCTTTTATCCTGTTTTACATGTTTGAGACTTTTCTATATACTATAATAATTAAACCACCAATAAATTAAAATTAGAGGATATATAGACAGGAAGAACAAAATGTGAAGTTCAAACTACTGTGAAAAACACGTGTAGTATCGTCGAGGTCACGTGTACGGTTTTCAAGCTTGGCCTTCTTGCTTGTTTGCACTACACAAGCAACCACATGAAAGTTTCTCTATTTGGGATTATTACTCTCTTCAGTGAATGTACTTGTCGGCCATGATGGTCAAAACGTATTTTTATTGTAGCTGCAAATTGCATCATGTGCTCCGCTATATAAAATCGCATAAAAAGTGTTTTTCATTTGTGTTAAAAAGTTTCAGCTATTAGTAACTAATGCATTACGAAATATGAATTGTAACTGAAGTAAGGAATAGTTAAACAGATACAGACTTAGCATATTACTTTTCATTACCAGTTATAACGTACTCCTTACATGCATATAATAACAATTTTAAAGGATACTCAAGTAACTAAAACAACACGATGTTCCAACGAAGCAGGAACGTGTAATTACATGGTTATCTAATAATATGAACGGTGAGAAATCTAGACGAGACACCTTGAGGCATCGTGTTAGCATGTTATTCCTAGAGTCTGTGATAAAATATCTTAATAAGTCTCGTCATACTGAGAAGTGCGACTTCAATTTAAAGTTTGAGTGTTATTTACAGGGTTGAATTGAGAACTATCAGTAGAACCAACAAGCGGAATTGTGTGCCTAATTATGTAGTTGTAAATTTACATCGAAAACGCTATTTTAATTTCTTAGTTTTTATATACAAATATGTAATTATTATTACGAAATAAAGATACTTTGGACTTTTATCAATTACATTTTTCATTTACTACATATTCCCTGATAGAGCAATGGTAAGATTACAAACTTACAACTATAAAACCTGGGGCTCAGCACCACGCGTGAATAGAGCTCCATTGCTCGGGACATCAAAAACAACAACAATAAATATGTAGCTGTTGTAAAGCGATATCTGGTGGTTGTTTTAATAATACAAAGTTTATAACGTATGCTTATGTTCGTTTACAAGAATTAACCTATTGCATACTAGAGTGTAATTTTTTTCAAAATTCATGCTGCTGATTGAAAAAATATTTTAGATACCCATGTCTGATTACTACGTCCGTGTAAAACCATAAGCTTCACAAATTGTTCATTCTGGCCTTTCTTGTCTTATGTTCATCCTCTACTTATTAAATCAGTTTTGTTTAATTCTTGATATCCACCCCTCTTCAAAAATAAAGAAGAAACATGTATTCCAACAGGTATTGTAGGTTTAACATTATTTTAAAGAGAATGACAGATTTTATACAGCGTATACTTTTAAGAAAAAATAATTGCTATTAAGTAAAGAGAATGGAAATAAAAACAAGGTCTCTATTGGCAACAGCATGTAGGTTTCCTCTGAATCTGTCGAGTTTTGATTAGTGTTCCATGTCATCACGCACGCCAACAGAAACAACACGCACTCCATGTACCAAATTTCAACAATAATGACATTAAAATTGCTATAAAACTATGTAAAGTAAAACAAAAAACATGGGCCGTATACATTTATCAAAACCTATTATTCACACACACAATAGAGTTGACGCTTGGTAGATCGAGACACAGATATGGTTATAAGATTAGGTGTGTTTGTTAGGTTGTTGTTTTTTTTGAGCTGTTGACAACATATAGAGGCCAGTCGTATACTGAACACCTGTGCTGCCGCCTGGCTGCACCTGTGAGATCTAAACACGTTTAGAACATCAGGTTTCTGTTACAAAATGGCTAAACTCAAACACGTGTTCAACAAAGAAGAAAAACACAATCCCTTCAAGTATAATGACTTTTTTCTTTATTGTTTCAATACAAAATCTTCTCTGATTTGTTTAATATGTATTAAAACAGTGGCCAATATTTTGCTAAACTGTATGTTGTTGTTTTTTCTAAAACGCACCTGGTAAGCAATTTCATGAAAAGAAAAAAACATGACAGTTTAAGCTGCTGAAACTGAGCCTAAAAAGTAGTTTCAGGTTTAAAACTTTTTTAAGTTGGCGAATAAACTCAATAACAGAAATGCTCTGTCCATAACATATCTACTAATTGTAGGTACTGCTCAAAACACTACGCGTGATAACCTAGATTATTTACTTTTGACTTAAATAATTTGCACCTTTATCTAAAGCGTAATCTTATTTTAACTATGTGTGTTATGTTACTGTACTAAATGTAGTCACATCTTAATTGTATGCATAATATTTGTGTAATAAAATGTAACTATATTTTAACTATGCGTGTTATATTTCTGTACTAAAATGTAATCATATCTTAACTATGTGTATTATATTACTACACTAAACTGTAGTATGAAATTCGAGCTATGATCTTACTTTATCAGTTTACTAAACCGTTAACAGCTGAAAGACACCTAAAACGTCGTTCAGAAAACATAAGTATAAAATCAAACGAGTTAGTGAAGTGTAAAAAAAATGATTTAAGAGTCAAAGAACCAGATTGCAATGTAAATCTGGTTGAGTTAGATTTACAAGCTTTGTGCTGATCAAAAAAATGTCCTTAAAAAAATAATATTTTATGAACTTAATAATTACTAGAAGGGAAACAATTTAATCATATAAATGTATACATAAAAATTATATTGTTTTAGGAACAGTTAAAAGAAGTTCCAAGCTTTGTCTTGGTAGTTAAAGAAGTGTGAGTCGGTTAAAAAACTTAATTCAAGTATTTAAAAAGTGTTACTGGACAAACAATTAATTAAGATTAGGATTCATTTCCTTTTTTTTCCTTCATTCCACGAGTCCTGATATTTGTAGAAGTTACAGAATGACAGCAATGTCAACCTTCAGAGAACATTACCATAATATAAAGTCATTTGAAATATTTGAAAGATGAAACTTTATGAAGGAAATAAAATTATTTATTGTGAATTTAACATTTAAACAAATGGGAATAATTTAGGAGTGATTTTAATCGTAAGATTGGTTTTGAAAGACAATAAAACACACGAGAAGACAGGAGATAAATTTGGAAAGACAAAAGAATAGTTTAGACGAAATAACTCGAACGAATATGTGCAGATAAAGAATCCTGAACTCGTAAGAGAAGGACTTAGGTTATAGTTTTAAGTGTATCGCTACGCAGTGGATTATTCAGTTGTGCCCATCACAAGCATCGGAACTCGGTTTTTAGCAATGTGTACCCTCAGAGTTATTGCTGAGCCACTGGGAGGCTTTCATGTTGAAGAAAAAAAATTCTAGTTAAATACTATTATATATTTTAAATAGCTAACAGTGTAAAACATTAAATCTCTGTAAAACATGTATTATAAGGCTTTAATGAATCTTTCATCTTCTATTATACAATAGTTTTTGTTTGTCTTCAAGCAAAACTACACAATAGACACTCTAAACTCTGTCAATCATAGAGAATCGAATTCCGAATGTTAATGTTGCAAGTTACTACACTGCTGGCCAAAATCTTTAGGCCAATGAACATAAAGACAAAATATGCATTTTGCGTTGTTAAACTCAAACACTAATTTGAGTAGGCCTTCGAAAGATAAAAATAAGAAAATGGAAAATAAATATAAAAACTTTTTTTAGCGTCTAATAGGGAAAATGTGAACACTATGAAATTAGCTTAAATACTAGCTGATCAAAAGTTTAAGACCATGAAAAGACCAAAAAGAAGTCCTAAACAGGGTAGGAAATGCCCAACAAGTCTCAGTAGTGAGTTGCACGGCCGTCATTGCGAATAACTTCAAACATTCGCTGACATTAAGTCTAACAACGCAAATGTATATTTTTTCTTTATGTTCATTGGCCTTAAGATTTTGGCCAGCGATGTACTAACCCATAAAATAACTTTAAAAATTTTCATGAATTATGCAGAGAATTTGGGTTTAAAGAGTGTTTGTTTTTATGAGAGCTCGTTTAAAAGATGAAGTATTTATTAATTCGATATCCCACTTTAAGCTTCCAAACAGTGTTACTCGATATCCCACTTCAAGCTTCCAAATAGTGTTACCTCGCTGGTACAACGGTAAGTCTACGGATTTACAACGCAAAATATCAGCGGTTCAATTTCCTTAGGCAAACACAGGAGATAGCTCTATGTGGATTTGTTGAAACTACTCATAAAAGTGAATAAATTCTGAGAAAAAGTTTAAAATAATTCAATATAAGAACCAAATTTAAAGATAATATTTATAAACATGAACGTTTTGTTTTTCAAAGTATGGAAGATATAAATATTTTAAAATGTGATCAGTTGTTGTTATTTGTTATTAAGCAAAAAGCTACAGAAAACGCTATCTGTGCTCTGCCCAACACGGGTATCGAAATCTGGTTTCTAGCAGTATACGTCCTCAGACACATTGCTGAGCCAATGGGAGGGGGGCAAATGTAATCAGATTTTTGCTTTCGGGTCAATGAATGAGTCGCTTTATATAAACATAGTTGTGAAACACAGTGGCGAGAAACAAAGTAACTTCTGAAAGACCCAAATATGCCCAGAATATTGAAGAATAAATTAATGATTGCGTCACTAAATGTTTTGAAGTGTTTACTAAAAAGGAAAAGATGCCATTTTATTAGTTGAGATAAAATATGATACTTTTGTACGTTGTATAAATTATTACCCAACTGTCTGAACTAATAAAACTTGTAAATGAAAGCAATAATGATGATGATTCGTGGATGAAATATCCACCAAAGATTTATGAGTTCCCATTGTGAGGGGTTCACGAAAAGTTACGAAACTTTTAAGCAACATCTTGTTTGTCAATCCTATTATGAATAGTGATATTTGTAACCCTTAAAACCGATTAACTCTCTTTGAAAGGTGAACGATATTCACTTAGAATTTGTTTTTCTTGTTCAAGGTTTACTGTGTTTTTAAAAACTTAAACTAAACGTACTAATTCGAGATTGGCTATTCCTTTTCTCAAATATTTTATTTTGTAAATAAAGCCAACAACATATGGGTTGGTTACCATCAAAATCAGGAAAACTGACGATTCCATTCTAAGAGATCTTCTTCACTGTGAATTCCACGACTTGTGTTATATCATATTTGTTCCTATAACACCAAAAGTTTTACATCTTGGTCTGAGACTTCTGTGGACACGAACCGTTTTTATATTGTTATAGAAACAGGAAGATGTAGATTATGTCTGAATATTCACAGTAAGAAACCCGAGTATAAGTCAATTACCTTTAAGCCAACATTTGAATACGTGTTTAAAGCAAACGTTCAATGAACTTTGAATATTTTTAGTTTTCGCATTCTAGATTTCTAAAATAATAAATACATTAAAATGTTGTATTGTATGAATACTTGTTTATATCTTCATTTAATGCGAGGTAAGAATTATTGGTTTTGTAGGTTGATAGTGTGATTTATACCTGATGGAGTTAAAGGATTATGTTGCCTCTTCGAATAGATCCTGTTTTTGACGTACAAAAACAATTATGGCTTACGTAATGTAGCTATAAATATTTATTTTTAATACTATCATCATATTTAAATCTGTAATGGTTCATGATGTATTATTTTCATAGTTTATGTATATAGATATGTAACTGGTCATGAATACGAGTTGAAAAACAGAAGAAAATGGACTAAGATAAATATAAAATCTTGTAATAATTGGATCCTCTAAAATATTAACAAAGATTTAATTACGAAGTTATTCATGTGTTTGTTTTCTTAACGATTTGATTGTTTAGTTCTAGTGGAAAGACACTCGTTTAGCCGAAGAAGTGTGTTCTGAGTTAGTTATTGCGTTCTCGACACGTTAACTCGCACGCTAGTTGCTTTTCATTGTTTTTAAGTTTAAGATAAAGTGTCTACTTGTGTTTTCCAAAAGGTTACTTAGCACACTGTTCATGTGATTCAATGTACTTTGATGTTCGTATTTACTATAAATCTCTCGGTTTCGTTTTCTAAGATTGTTGAATTATTGGAAAAGAAATAAGACGTAGGCTATGTAGAATCAGTCATTTGTCCAGAGGTGGTTTTAAAGAAGTTTTATAAAAGTCAAGGGTGCATATTATGTACAAACAAAGCTTATACTTAGGTGAGAATCTCAATTATTTCGGGTAAATGTATTCTAAAACAATTATATTATCTGATTTTGTCGATCCACCACACATTGAAAATTATGGATGTTAAACTCAACGTTCCGATTAAAGACTATAGTAAAAAAAGTATAAATAATGTTTACATTAATTGTATTTTATGTGGATTAGAAGTTAACTTGCTTCGATGCAAAGGTTCAACAAGGTTCGCGTCTCATTTCATAAAAACTTGCTTCGTTTAGGGTCGTGAAAGCGTCTATTAATAATGGTCAAATGTCAGTTTTCAGTTGGACAAAAGTATCCCAAGAGTTGGAGGTGTCCTCTATTAACTTTCTGCTTTCCCTTTATTCTATCAGCTTAAATTTAGAAACGGCTATATGCGGATAGCCCCTTGTTCCGTTTTGAGAAACAATTATAAAAATATCATCTTTACTTCACTTAATTAATTAACGGGTATTCTTTCTTTCTTTTTTTATCTGAAACATAATGATTAAAATAAAGGATGCTCTGATTGAGACTTTCTGTCTTTTTCTCGTTATTGTCACGTACAAGTCATAACAGTGAAGTTATGTAATAACGAAATGGTCCATTTAGAATCGCTTATCACTGTTGTAGCTCACAATGTAGTTTCTTCCTCGATACTGTTATTTATATGTCGGTAAAATTTCTGTCATATGTTACTGAGTAGAGTCGTTATTAATCCAGAGATGACCCCATTATGACTTTGTACTCATATGACTGAAATTAATGTATTGGCGTTGATATTTTCAGTTTCAAATAGTACATTTAGTGAGGGAGAAATGACTAATCACTGTAGCCTTACCAAGACAATAAAGATAGATGCGAAGGCCAATTATCAGACTAATGTTACCTGAAGTACTCAGCGACTTTTATGAGCGAAAATATTTTCAGTCAACGTTCCAGGCAATGCACAAATAGAACGCACTACTAGACCCTTTTCTAGGCACAATTTATAATACACATTTCACCCCCATGTAAAATCTAGTTGTTTTTTTCAAATGATTATGAACTTACAATTCTAAACACTCTGAACAGTATTCAGCAACTGTTTGACAACCTACACTGTACTATCACGGGTTTACATAAAAACATAAGTTGGCAAAGATTTTGCAACTGAAATTAAATGTATCTGGAGAAGAAAAAGTAGTTGCTATTATTGGCACAAATCGTAACGTGTTTCATGTATCAACATTACTTACAATACACAACAATCATACCTATACATGGGTTCAAGAATAATTACATCATGCAATTAACATTCATGCTTCACTAGTTTATAAGCTGAGCCAGCGAGTTCTTCGAAATGTTTTTAAATATCTTACCTAACAATTATTTTCTTACATTGTTAGGTGACTAGCTACACTTGTCAATCGCTTCGAAATGTTTTTAAATATCTTGCCTAACAATTAATTTCTTACATTGTTAGGTGACTAGCTACACTTGTCAATCGCTTTGAAATGTTTTTAAATATCTTGGCTAACAATTATTTTCTTACAATGTTAGGTGACTAGCTACACTTGTCAATCGCTTTGAAATGTTTTTAAATATCTTGCCTAACAATTAATTTCTTACATTGTTAGGTGACTAGCTACACTTGTCAATCGCTTTGAAATGTTTTTAAATATCTTGCCTAACAATTAATTTCTTACATTGTTAGGTGACTAGCTACACTTGTCAATCGCTTTGAAATGTTTTTAAATATCTTGCCTAACAATTATTTTCTTACATTGTTAGGTGACTAGCTACACTTGTCAATCGCTTTGAAATGTTTTTAACTATCTTACGTAAGAATCATTTTCTTATGCTACTAGGTTATGCTGCTAGATAATATACGTGACAAAGGTTCGTTTACCTATTATAGAAATCGTGAGGAGAGAGTTAAAGGGTTTATGTGTTAAAGTTAGGAGTAGTGATATTTGTGTACGTTAACAAAGTTTTTTGGTATGTTTCAGATATTAACACAAATATACAATGGTTATCTGCGCTAACCTTACCTAATTTGAAAGTGATAGAAGGAAGGTAACTAATAAAATTTTTTATTGCCAAATTTTGGCCTACTCTAAACAAATAGCAGGATTTTATTGTCACTCTTATAACGCACAGTATTATCTGAGCATGCGTGAACCCTATTGCATTTATAAAGCCGTCTAAATCGTCATATAATTGCTCATAGAGTGAATAAAATTTTTACCTGTTTCAACAAATTTTCTTCTAAATAAATAAGCGAGTTTTTTCGCTAAAAAAAAGACAAACCTTATCGTATTAATTATTTTACAGAAATCTTCGGCTGAAGTTCTAGTGATTCTTTTCTTGTATGGGTTCTTGTGTGGGTTCTTGTCTTACAGCAAAGCCACGTCAGGCTCTCTGCTGAGTCCACCGATCTATTATATGGTAAAAGACACTGGTATACTAGTGTATATATGTATATTTATAAACTGGACATTGGGCTACTTTGAACATATAATTAGATTTGAGGGTAAATTCGTAGCGATCGTGATGTGTAACAAAAATCGAATCGGGAACACGTGTGCTCCACGTTCGGTATTACTGGCGCATAAAAATGCAGCTAATAAAACAGTAACGGACAAATGTAATAAAAATCACAATTTATAAAGACAAGGAGGAATCGATATATACAAACCAGGTACTCAAAATCAGAAAAATTGGGTGACTTGAAATTAAAAAACAGTTATCCCTACTTTCACAAATCATTGTAATTATCTTAATCTGAGCCAAAGTAGGGATAAAGCTTTTTCAGTAACTCAGACTCTGTAGTTTTTACTTTCTTGTTTCAATATTTTGTGGCAATAAAACTTTCGCTGCTATTATTGCTAGGTAGGTTACGTATATATCAATCAAACCCTACTTGACTTTATAAAATGTAAACAAAATATATTGTACTTGCATTTTATAAGGAATGAATGGGTATCATGGACCTACAGTAGAGTATATAAGCTAGTTTGGCTTCAAAAAAGAGTTGCAGATGTGTGGTATTTCGATTTTTTTCTGTTATAAAATTCATAAAAGGCAGAACATATTTCTTGCTCAATCTGGCGTGATGAGTTGTCTTGATGGATCTCATGTGTTAAAGTTAGCGAAACGGTTAATGTTAGCGAAACACTATACTGCTTCTTCACTTTCCAAGTTAATGTTCAACATTTTGTTATTTAAATCATCTCAACAACTTCAAGCCACAATCAAAGTAATGAGAAGAATACTTGGTTGTTACACTACTTGCTGGATATCCACTTCAGCTTTGAATTTTGGCCAAACTGAAGCTTTTAAGAGCTTTTGAAACCTTAGAAAACCGAAACTAGGTGTTTTTCTAAGTGTCACTTAGATTGTTATAAGATAGATTTGTGACTGTGACAAATGCGTCAGCCATTTTTTGCCGGTTCCTCCGTACATTCTAAGGACAACTGTATTCAGCGATCATACATGAAGTAGATCTATCAACTGAAAATATCTTAGTGAAAAAAATGGCTTTTCCCTTTGTGTAAAATGCCAAGTGATTGTTAACAATAATTATTAATCTACTGGCCTTTAGAGACGCGTTTACCATTGAATGTCGCATGTTGTTTGTTATTAAGCTCAAAGCTACTCAAAGATCTATCAGTACTCTCACCACTGGTATCGAAACTTGGTTTGTAGTGATGCGAATTTGCAGACATGTCGCTATGCAAATGGAGGGCGAATTACGCAAAAGAAAATAAGTCATTACTTGAGATATACATATAATAAATCTACAAATATAATTAATATTTCTCTTCGATATATAGAACGGAATCTATGAAATTTTGTTATTTATTTTTAAGTACAAAACGAACACTGAGCTATCTGTTATGTATCTACTGCAGGGATTGCGCTCCGAATTTTAGCTTTAGTCATTTTTGTAACAATAAATAGAATCGTTCATGTAACAAACTAGTCTGTTGTTCCAGCGTGAAAAATGTTTTTGACTTTAGATACTGTTTAAATTTTTATTTCATTATTGAATGTTAAAAAATATTGTTGATACAACCGAAGGTATAACCGTTACTTAATAATAGAGATATTCTTTGGCATATATTCAAGTCTTAGTAACACACTTACTCTAAATTTTGCCACTTTTTATGTATTCAGAGTTACGTGAGTTAGTTTAAAGCTCTAAACTAACGCAAGTCTTCAGCAGACAGAAGTTTAATTTTTCTAACAATTGTAACTAGTGTGTTAAAGACAAGTAACTGTTTTGTGAGAGCTTCAATGCGAGAGAGGTGTTGGGATGTTGAGGGAAATGTGAAGGTGTTGTAAGCTCTCAATCCCATGATACAACATTCTGAACATATAGCATTCTTTGAATCAACACTAGATATTCGGGAACATCCCACTTCGTTCAAACCTGGATAACAAAATGACTCGTAAAGAAAACAGCGGCCTTGTTTTGCATGGCTACTCCGTTCTGTTGATGATAGAGAATTTAGTTAAAGGTAAAATAATTATTTAACAACATCAAACTTAACTTTGTTTTTGTACTGGTGCGAGTAGAGTGCAACAGAAAATTCTTTAACGAAGTTCCTCGAGCTTTTTACATTTTGTATAGCTTGACAGCTTTATATTAGTATAAACAAGTTTAATGATGTTTTAGACCTATTTATTTTGTACTACATGTCATCAAATTAGTAACATCAATTTTTGTTTTCTTAAAAAATAGGCTTGGCATGGTCAGGTGGTTAAGGCACTCGACTCGTAATCTGAGGATTGCGAGTTAAAATACCCGTCACACCAAACATTCTTGCCTTTTCAGCCGTGAGGACGTTATAATGTAACGGTCAAGCCCACTCTTCATTGGTAAAAGAGTAGCCCAAGAGTTGAAGATGGGCGGTGATACTAACTGCTTCTCTCTAATCACCACCCACCTCCCATCCTTAGGCTACTCTTTTACCGACGAATAGTGGGATTGACAGTCAAATTACAACGCCCCTACTGTTGAAAGGGCGAGCATGTTTGATGTAAAAATATGGAAGAAATAGATAATGGTAGGCCTAACAAAATCATCACTAGTTTACTAAGTCAGGCTGCCGATTTAAGAGTTGTTAGAGTAACAAGATTTAATTTATTCTCCGATGTCATTAAGATTTTTTTCAATTTTACAAAGGCTAGAGCGACTAGTTCTTCTGCTGTTTTTATTAAGTATAAAAGTCTTATATAGTTTATTAAACTGAATTAAATATTGATAGCTCAGATCTTTAGCGTATGGTTTGTTGTAAATATCTTACATTTATCATTAGCGATATAAGTTAAAATATTAATAGTATTATAAAAGAAAAGACCTTCAATATTATTTTGTTTTAAACTCGTATGTCATTGCACTATGACAACTTGCACTTCAATAATAAAACTATAAAACCAAGACTTTTCAATTCTTTCTTTCAATCTTGCGCTGTCCGCAACAACTATTAGTGTGAAAAAGTGTTTAATAGACTATCGAACAAAAGTGACAAAATAACATGCGTTAAAGCATGTAAGTTGTCTATTAGCAGTGTATCGCTTTCTCCAACTTTAACGCTTTATGAGGACCGTAGTTACGTATACCACTAATTTCTCGATAGTTATCATTACTATATCAATTTCATTTTACGTTTGGAGAAAACTTGGTGAACGTTGTGTTTCAATACAAGTTGTAAGGTTTCTCTTGTAAGGCCGCTAAACGAGTTATTTCTTGACAAGAAAACGCAGGTGTAAGTTTATTAACATTCAGAGCATGTTTGTGGAAGAGGAATTTCAGCAAACATGTTCCCATCTATTAAGAACAATTTCAAATAGTACACGCATTGTTTTGCTGAGTACAACACCAGAATAAGAGTGTACAAGTGTATAGCGTCCTTTACTTTTACGTTTAGATCCTATATAGTGGTCCATCGACTTGTGTTTCTTAAAGTCAAACTAAATGTTAATTGGTAATTTACACTGTATAAGAGATTCCATTAAATACAAAGTATCTTATACTAAAAAAATTTAAACAATTCTATCTCATCCACAGTTGTGATGTACGTTGTTAAAAGGTTTGTCATATATAGAGGATTTACCTACAACCAAAGCATTTTGTGGGGAATGCATCATCTCAGCAAACTTCCGTAAGTTTCAAGTGCTGAAATGATCTTCTCGTAAAAATCAACCATACAGTTCACGTTCGTAAATAACACTCTCGCCAGGCTAGCAGATTAGCGTAAAGGCCCTCAGTTCATGATGCACTAATAAAGAACATTTAGCGAAAGCCCGACCGCTGCTGATAACAAGGAACTACTTGTACAATAATGTTTTATCCTACACCTCCACAAGATAATCACCAAATCTAATGCAAAGAAGATATCTTCCAGTAAACATGAAACGAGAATAATTTCATCTCAAAACAGAAACTTTGTACAGAGATTTATACGTTTTCATGTTTTAGTTCTTCGATTTTATTTACACCTTAACGTTGTTATACGTATTTCTGAAGATCTGGCCCGGCATAGCCAAGCGTGTTAAGGTGTGCAACTCGTAATCAGAGGGTCGCAAGTTCGCATCCCCGTCGCGCCAAACACGCTCGCCCTTTCAGCCGTGGAAACGTTACGATGTGACGGTCAATTCCACTATTCGTTGGTAAAAGAGTAGCCCAAGAGTTGACGGTGGGTAGTGATGACTAGCTGCCTTCCCTCTAGTCTTACACTGCTAAATTAGGGACGGCTATCACAGATAGCCCTCGGGTAGCTTTGTGCGAAATTCAAAAGCAAACAAACAAACTGAAGATTTATGATAGATAAATTCAGTAAGGAATAAAATATGTGTGTGGAAATTATTCATTGAGGCCTTCTTTACGTCATGCTAAGTTAAACACGTGTCGTTCCTTTGTGGTTTTTAACTTGACTAAAGTCCTCATTACGCGAATAGAAAATATTCCTTTCCAAATTTATCATGATTTATCATAAATAGATCATCGTTAACTGATTAAACTGACACAAAGATAATTCATATCTTGTCGGAGAATTCGTACTACAGATAAAGACTGAAGAAAAATATTCATTACTTCTTTTCTTTTACTTCTGTCTCTGTAAAGCTCTATAGAGCTTGTTTTGTATACACTTTAGCCAACTGCGAAACAAGAGAACAGCTCTACAGAGCTTGTTTTGTATACACTTTAGCCAACTGCGAAACAAGAGAAAAGCTCTATAGAGCTTGTTTTGTATACACTTTAGCCAACTGCGAAACAAGAATTCTTAGAAACCACAGTGGCGTTGAAACACTTTAAATTAATGGTGTTGAAAGGAGACGCTGCCACATCTTTAGTCCCTACACCCTCGGGAAACATATGAGGTTATTATCTAAAAATTGCTTAATTAGGCCAAATTAAGATGTTGACTGCAATTTTGGAAGGAATAATTTGCGCATATAACCAATAAACATAAGATACAAATGACTGGGTGAAATAGTATTTGTAAAACGTAATAATGTTGTGAACAGTACACGACTGAAAATTGAAGGCTACCATTTGAAATACAATAAAATAAAAAAATATTAAACCTTAATTACATTTCCGTATTAGATCGAAACTGATATTTTACAAACTTGTAGGTTAAGTTCGTTAAAGAAAAACGTCTCGCTTCTTCACAATAATAATACCTCGAATTAAAGTAAATTTAGTTTGGAAATTTTATATGCAAAAACGGCTCTTTTGGGCTCAGAAAATATTTTAAATAGAATTCGCTCTTCTATTTAAAATATTTTCTGAACCCAAAAGAGCCGTTTTTGCATATAAAATTCTCAACAAGTGGGTTTCTCGACATCACTGATTTAAATTTAGTTTGACTTGAGTTAAGCCTATTTTGTTTCCGTATTACGGTTTGTCCTTCCATGTAAATGTCGGAACTTTGTCATTTTGAAATGATGGTGCTTTACTTACAGAGTTAAATAAAACGTGTGGTAACAACAGAAAGGGCTTCAACTAAATATTGTAATTGTTATACATGAATATATATATATTACGAATAGTATGAATTGCAGTATCCGGTGTGAAAACAAAAATAAATCACCTTCCAAGCATAACTTTTTACAGTTAAAGTATTACAATTTCAACTCTGTTTGTTTTGGAATTTCGCACAAAGCTACTCGAGGGTTATCTGTGCTAGCCGTCCCTAATTTTGCAGTGTAAGACTAGAGGGAAGGCAGCTAGTCTAGTCATCACCACCCACCGCCAACTCTTGAGCTACTCTTTTACCAACGAATAGTGGGATTGACCGTCATATTATACACCCCCACGGCTGGGAGAGCGAGCATGTTTAGCGCGACGCGGGCGCGAACCCGCGACCCTCGGATTACGAGTGCACGCCTTAACGCGCTCGGCCATGCCAGGCCTCAATTTCAACTCTAGTTTAAGATAAAAATATTTGTATTGAAATGATTTAAGCAGAGTTAAAAGCATTATGACGGTACAATCGAATTAAGTAGAGAAAACTGCAAACTTTGGCCAGTCTCTGATGAATTAAAGGATTACAGTGATTGCTTTAAATCATTAGAATATTGTAATGAGCGACTGTAGTGAATTTTCTTGTTCAGCCGGTAATAAATTGAGAGAGAGAAAGAAGTAAAGTAAGATGTTGTCAGTTAGCAACAAAAGCCGTTTTTAAATTTATGTGTTATAGATTATCTGCAGTAAACAGCAGTTTGTTATGTTTTACTTTGATACGAGTCGACTCCTGATAGGAATCAGTATCACCTAAATAAAATTGGTGGACATAAGAAGTGAGAGCGAAGTGCAAATAAAATACGATCGTAACAAAAACAAAGGACTTCACAGAATATTAGAATAAAATAGTATAAAATGGTATTATTATAGGCTTAGCTGTGTTATTATTTATTTTATATCGGAGTAATAATACTACTTTTGTTGTAGTCGTATTTTTTAACTTGCACATCGACTGGAATTCTTACATTTTATATGCATGCCATCTTTTCAAACTTACTTTATCTGGAAAATAGTTAATTTTGTATGGCCTTGTAAACAACTTACAGTGTTCTAAAGTAAAATTATATGTGCTTCCTAAACACGTTGTTTTTTTCTAACAAACACAAATTCCGTGAGATTTCTACTCATAATTGTGTTTATTTGAATACACTGTTGTGTTGTGAATAAAGAGTTTTTAGACGAGTTACGGTTTGAATCATTAAAGAGTAAAACGTGTTACCGTATGTCTGATGTAACTTTAAAAATACCGACGCAGGTATTTCACCAAAAAAAAGTTTCCCTACACAATGAAAGATGAAGCTTCGTTTAAGCAAAATAAATATATAAATATATATATTTAAAGCTACAAACAAAGTATAGATAATATTTCCGAAGAAGCCCTTCTTAAGCAGTGCACCACAATTGTAAAGTAATAGAACTACGATACTTTAAACATGTTAATACAGATTTTGTGTCATTCATTTTGAACGATTTTAAGTGTACAATTTCAGCTAGATGCACTAGCGAACGAGAGACATTATGGTAATGACAAACATTGAAATCAGGCATTGCTATGAAACTTAGTAACGTTTCTCATTGTTTTATGAATTTATTTGTGCTCCAACAATCTAGACACAGAATTCTTTAACGATGTGTTTGTAGGCTAATAGTGACAAAATTAACCTCAGGAAATACATAACTTTTTCCTTTGATAGAGAAGGGACGTTACTGTAAGCATGGCCAGGCGGTTAGGGCGCTCGACTCACAATCGGAGGGTCGCGGGTTCGAATCCCCATCACACCAAACATGCTCACATCCGTGGGTATGTTATAATGTGACGGACAATTCTACTATTCATTGGTAAAAGAGTAACCCAACAATGAGCGGTGGGTGGTAATGACTAGCTGCCTTTCCTCCACTCTTACACTGCTAAATTAGTTGACGGCTAACGCAGATAGTCTTCGTGAAGCTTTGCGCTAAATTCAGAACGAACAAATTATAAAAAAAATATATATTCTGTATGATGTTAACAAAAACCTAAGAAATAAATACTTCTTTCTTTAAGTAGCTAGGCTATACATATCGTGGGTTTGTGTACATACATATATTTTTTTCCTTTATTTCTTAATAGTAGTCAGACTTTGATGTGTGTCGAGCTGAAGAAACATTAACTTGTGAAAGCTAACAAACCTAACTGCATCAAAGCTGAATGGTTGTTTAAAACAACTGCCTAGCCAATAGAACATCGTTATGATTAACAAGATTGCTTATCTTAACTCAATGAAGATTAACGCAGGTGTATACATCCAATCATTGGTTCTAAATGTTTCACCAAACAGCACGTTTAATTTCACAAGGAAACATATCTCTGATAGATATTTGATAATATCAGTTTCTTCAGTTAATAAAGTACTGAAATTTGACCTTGAAAGAAAGTTAATATTACAGTTTAAGACTCATATTCTCAATAACCTGTTTGACTATGAGATAGTAAACAGTAAGAGGTGTATTCACCAGGTTGTGGTCGTATTTATATAAGCTTGAAATAAGAAATTTAAATAAGTATGCGACTCCACATCTCAATAATTTATAGGAAATGTAAGTAACTAAAATATGAAACATACACGTCTTGTTGTTATTTTATGTTGTCTCATTTAGACAGCACCTTCACAGTGATGTTCTCAGATAAATTATGCATGTGCTTGAGAAAAAAGCCTACGGACAGTCGTATAAACTTTTATATTTATTCTTACCGCTTCAGAAACTGATTTCTCAGCTTGAATTATGGGGTTACATTGTCCCCACGCAGTTTCCCAATAATGCTTATAATGTCGTAATAAACAATGTTTCTACTGAATACAAAGAGTCCATACAATAGAAACTAACTGAATCTCGTATCCATTCTCCCGAGCAACAAATACACAGCTTTGAACGTGCCCAAACACCTAACCTCAATCGCACTAAAGTTAACATTGTGTGGGGAAATTTAAATCGTGATTCTCAAGAGTCACGCGTCTGGGCGTACAAAAGATTTAGCATTTCCCATTTTGAAACTATAAAACAATTCTAGGATGAAAGGCGGAAGTGTTACTCCCCCCTTCCCATTCTCCAAACCACCCTGTTGTTAAAGACACTTATGAAATTTTATGCTGAAGTTTATCGACAGTTATATAGTTCTATATTTATCTAAACAAAAACCTGTTTTTT
The DNA here is from genome assembly GCA_011833715.1 of Carcinoscorpius rotundicauda. Taxonomy (NCBI): domain Eukaryota; kingdom Metazoa; phylum Arthropoda; class Merostomata; order Xiphosura; family Limulidae; genus Carcinoscorpius; species Carcinoscorpius rotundicauda. The sequence continues at coordinate 86,978,247 of CM022397.1, forward strand.
TTCTTTTCTTGAAAAAAACAAGAAAATAGATTTTTATACGTTCAATAACTATTAATTCTATCCAGACCGTGGTGATGGAGTCATATTTTACATATGTGTCGGGTAGACTTTGATGTGTGTTACAAAACAAAACCATTTGTCAGTTATTGTAAGAGCGTTTTTTTTTGGTGATTCCTAAGCCATAGTGTAAGTCCAAATAAGTAAGCATAAAATTGGTCGCAAATCATAATTACTAGGTGACAATATTCCTATAATTTTAAATGTTACGTCTGCTTCTTCAATAGATTACAAAAATGAACACTCCTCGTGATATGAACGTGTCATCAGTGTTCCCAAAATGTTTATTCGATATAAGAAAGACAGACGAAAACACGATAGCAGTATAAGACTAGAGAGAAGGCAGCTAGTCATCACTACCCACTGCCAGCTTTTGAGCTACTCTTTTATCAACGAAAAGTGGGATTGACTGTAACATTATAAAGCGCGAGCATGTTTGGTGCGACGGGGATTCGAACTCGCCCCCTCGAACTACGAGTTGAACGTCTTAACCCACCTGACCATGCCGGACGTTTTCAGTCAGAGTGTACACTTACTTGTGTGGCAATTAGCTGGTAAATCTCTCTTTTTGGACATGCGTAGTTTTCTGGTAAAAAGTAAGTGTACGTCTCGTTTGGACGTGTACACTTATCTGACAACTTACTCGTAAACTACGCACATAGATCTGTAAACTTTTATGACTATTAATCAAATATTACTCTAATCGAAATGGCTATTTCTAACTACCACTGTACTAACAATCAATTTTTTAAAGTGTGTTCGTAAGTCTTTTATGCTCTTAGTAATGTTGTATTTTATGTTCATAACGTTTGTGTACAAATCGTTAAGTTAATATCCTGGTAGAAAAAACAACAATTAATATCCCGTCAATGCAACTTTTCGTGAAAAGGTTAAATGTTTTGAAAAAAACACACCTTAGAAAAGGCTATTATTAAGAAAAAACGTATTTTTTTTCGCTTTGTTCAAGCCATGAATAAGATGAGACACAGGAGAGCTGTTTTTTTTCATAAAATCTGGAATATTTATATCACTCAGCAGATATGATCTTCATTATTAACATAGAATTTATAATTTTCATTTTATCCGATTTGTTAAAGTTGTCTTCAAAGATCCCCAGTGGCACAACAGTATGCCTGATGATTACCACCGCTAATAACCGGGTTTCGACCCCGTTTGATGTCTGGTGGGCGAACCATAGAAAACCCTTTATGTAACGTTGTCATAAACTGCCAACAAACCCCCTCAAAACATATTGTTTAGTTTTAGATAAAATTTCATGGTACATTTTGACAAATGAGAGGACATGAACTTCTCTGTTCATTGTGCCCAGAAGAGCTAGACTTAATTTATTGCGATTTTTGAACAAACCACTTTTTTGTAGTCCAGCTATTTATTTTTACAAATACGTTTAAGTGACATACTTAATACGTCTTTTTCCCTCACTTACATGATAGAATGATGCTTCTCTGAGAGAAGAGAAAGTACCTCTTTCAATTGGAATGACGCGACTCATTGCCAAACCTGTTAAACAGTGCATAATGTATATAGTTATGAAAGTTTTTTTTTTTCTGAAAATATAATATCTATTTTACTTTTCTCCAATCGTTCCTTATAGGATATAAAACTATAATATTATTTATTGGAATAGTAACATTTATGAACTAGTTTTACAGGGTTTGAGTCTCCTTTATAATAATAATTTCCAGTTCTACTTGTGTCAGAAAAATATATATACATGCGTTATACAGATGTGCCACAAGAATATATGTACATGTGTCAAAGTATTTTGGGGCTGTATATTTATTACAGGTTCAATTAAATGCTATCTCTATATCTCCTGGGTCATGTATGCGAGGCAGGAAACAATAGTTAAAGGTTCACACGTCGAACAACTGAAATTGGTGCGCGGAGATATAATGTAGACTAATTTAACCAGGCTGGAACAGAAACAGTTATGTAGTTGTTGTTTTCTTACCTGTTCTGTACACATTTTACTTTAATCACGTTTTAACGTATGAAAAAACTCGTAACCTTTTTGTTCGTTATTCCTATGGAAGTTAATCAGAATACAATACTTATGTGTACGTCGTTCTTCTTCCGCACAAGTCAGGTTCTTCTACAAACCACTTTGGGTTTTATTAAAGTCACCTTAATTGCATTATCTAAGTGCTTGTCTTGATATATATATATTTTGTTTAAGACTGTTTATTGTACGCTTCTGTCACGTCTTCTTCGGTTATTTTTTCAAATGAAAAACTGTACACTTACACTTGTTTTCGGAATGTTCGAATGCACTGTTATTGTATAAAGTACAGCGGCTTGTCAGACTGATTTTTCTGTTGCAGTGTTATAGCTGGATAAAAATGTTAATGTCTTTACTAAAATTTATATGAAGTATCAGTGTTATTGGTGGTAACGACGCACGTAGTTTCAAGCAAGTAAAACATACTTCAGAAGATTTCACGTTTCAGACACACGTGCAAAAATTCAGATGAAGTCGCGATCAAGTGTCACATTTTGGTATCATCTATATAACAGGACTATGGACAGACTATTTCATCTGCTGGAACATATATGTTGTAAGAGAACTATCATGGCCAGCACTCCAACATCCAAGGAAGTCTCTTAAGTAATTTTATTACCTTTATCGTTGACATCATAGGTACTGCATCTAATTCCCATTTAGAATAAGAGACCTAAGGTTCCATCCTGACAGATTATCAAACAGTAATCTAAGAAATAAAAATAAACTATAAAAGCAGCAGCGTCAGTTACTTCAAGATAATTAGAGAGCAAATTTAGAACGATAAAGTAGTATTTGTTTCTGTAAAGCATCGTCAGACTCGAGCATGGTATGACACGTGTCTGTGGTTTGCATGAGATTGGATGAAGGTTTTGTTCAATAGTAGAATAGTTAGAACCTTAATCAACCTCGCGATGAATCAGGCACTTAGTGACCACTATAGTCAATAAACACTGTTGTTTATTTTAATTAATGTAAGTATGCTAGAAGTAAATGAATAAGCTTGTCTCCACCTTACCACTTATGATAACTAGTGAAGAATGCGTGTAATGATAAGAAATCATGGCCTGAATACAAATGACTTATAGCATCAATTATCTGTAAGTCCGTGAAAGAGATGAACTGCAACTCCTCGGGAAAGACGCCAAATGCCGGTTAGTTGAAGCTTGGGATAATGACATATTTCAGTGATGATGTGTACCTACAAAATTACCATGATTTTGGGATGATGGCATATTTCAGTGGTGATGTGTACCTACGAAATTACTATGATCTTGGGATGATGACATATTTCATTGCTGATGTATATCTTCAAATTACTATGATCTTGGGATGATGACATATTTCATTGCTGATGTATATCTTCAAATACTATGATCTTGGGATGATGGCGTATTTCAGTGATGATGTGAAATAGCACTAGGAATGGTACATGAAGGACAAGTAATAAAAATAAAAAATAACTAGTGTTGATTCAGGTGCATGTTGTGTGTGTGGCTTCGTGTGAGATGGGATGAAGTTCTTCATCACCAATGGACTAGTTAGATCCCTAACCTTAATCAACCTCGTAGTGGCCACTACGGTAATTAAAACTGATTTACGTTAATTATGTTTAGCTAGTGTTAATTCAACTGCATCAAATGATTACACAAAAACTTTTAATTTCGTGCAAAGATACTCAAGGGCTATCTGCGCTAGCCATCCCCTAATTTAGCAGTGTAAGAATAGAGAGAAGGCAGCTAGTCATCACCACCCACCGCCAACTCTTGGGCTACTCTTTTACCAACGAATAGTTGGATTGATCGTCAAATTATAACGCTAACAAGGTTGAAAGGGCGAGCTTGTTTGGTGCGACGGGGATGTGAAGCCGCGACCCTCGGATTACGAGTCGAACGCCTTAACTCATTTGGCCTTGCCGGGCCACACACACAAAAACGTAGAATTCATAATGTATGATAGCAACAATTTTGAGTGAATATAGAGAGATACTTTTTGAGTATCCTGGTACGTCTCTCTGACCAAAGGGCAGCCACATCAGGACCACTCTAATTTCTTGTCTTACAAGCACCTGTGGTATATGTTTGATAAAGGAGCAAAAATGAAAGCTTCCCTGAAGCATTTAAAATATAGTTAGTGTTAAAGGAGAACAGAGCTTAAATATAAAATTTTGCAACCATCAAAAAGTGCTTGCCCATCAACTGTGATAATATTCATAAATAAATAATATACAAAAGTTCTGTGTGACTTTAAGTAGGCAACGTAATAACACATGTTAACACATCTTTTATTTTATCTAAAGACTAGTGTAGGAAGTCGGTCAATGTTACTCAGTTCCAATTGCTGTTTTTCTTAATTTTTGATTTTCTGTTTGCGTTATGAGAGCATGATAAAGGGTATCTAAATGACCAACTAAAGGACATTAAACTTTCTAAAGTGCTCGATCATATTATATTATCTTGTACTGTATTATATTATCCGTGATTTAAATTTCTTTACTATTCTGAATACGTTGTTATTACTATAAATTACCTTAAGCCTAAAAGCGGTATGTTTCACTTTAGTATTGCAGTTCACTTTGTATCCCCAGGTTTGTTTTATAACTTTCACTTTTATTATGCCTGCATATTATATTATCTTGTACTGTATTATATTATCCGTGATTTAAATTTCTTTACTATTCTGAATACGTTGTTATTACTATAAATTACCTTAAGCCTAAAAGCGGTATGTTTCACTTTAGTATTGCAGTTCACTTTGTATCCCCAGGTTTGTTTTATAACTTTCACTTTTATTATGCCTGCCATTTTTGATTTATTGATAATCTCCTGTGAAAGTGTTTTTATTGCAGTACTCCAACGTTATAAGATACAGGATGTTCTATAATACGTTTCTGCCATGCTTAGTTTTCCTCTGTTCTAGTGTAGTTCCTCTAGTAAGTGTAGGTAGCTATTGTAGTCTTGCGAAGTTCAAGTATGTTTACATATGAACATCTTTACCTCTTGGACCAGTTATGGGTTGCGCTACGAATCATAAGGTCTGAAGTTTGAGCCTTGATCTGTTGCTCAATATTCTCTGCTCTTCCAGCTGTGAGAGCATCAGTATCTGGCAGTCTATTCCTTTATTCATTAAAGAGCACTTGGAAGATGCTGCTGACTTGTTCTCCTTCCGATCAGCAATTTTTAAATCCACGATGGCTATGTCTGAACCCTGGATTCTCTGATTTGGTCGTTTAGCCTTCTGTAACATAATATGTCATTTAGGCCTAAAATAACGTATACCTATGCCAGTTGTATGAACTAGCAAGAATTGATTAATATTCACACTAGTGAGTAAAGAAATAATGTATTTGGTGTTTAGGCTTTTGAATGCCATTGGTTCAAAATTAGTTCTGTGGTTAATCGGGGGATGGTTGCTCTAAAGACACTGTGTACTTCATTCGCTTAATATTGAGACTAATAAGTCACAAATACTATGCGCTTAAAATTAAGTTATACTGCTATTTTGAGACCAAAGTTAGAAAGTTTGGATGAGTTAGAACGTAATTTCGATTTAAAAAAATATTAATGTGTGTAATGGTTTTTACTTGGAGCTAAGGTTGAATAGAGTGAACCGAAGCTTAATTTCTTATTGGTTTGCAGTAAGATAAACCAAGTGGATTGACAATGCTTAGCAGTAAGATAAACTAAGTGAAATGAAAATATTTGGCAGCAAGATAAACTAAAAAGACTGATGATACTTGACAGAAAGATAAACTAAGCGGATTGATAATACTTGTCATTAAGAAAATATAAATGGATTCATAATACTTGACAGTAAGATAATCTAAAAGGACTAATTATACCTCTCTGTAAGATAAAGTATGTGAACTGATAATAATTGACAGTAAGATAAATTATGAGGATTTATAACACTTGGCAGTAAGATATACTAAGCGAATTGATAGTATTGATTTCACGATAACATTGTATACTTTTTTGTTATTCTAATTAAATACTCTCTTTGAGAACAAATAAAAGTTTCTTAACATCAAAGACGATATTTAACAAGATAAGAAGTATAAAAAATACAGCATTAATTTCTAAATTCAACATATTTTATCAGTAATTAATTACAAGTTCCAGTTTTACTGTTATTGCCAAATAAACAGAAATTAATGTATCATCTTTTCTTTCTAAATATGCTGAGCATGGCCTAATGTTTAGGGTACTGAATTTGAATCTTACGGTCCAAAGTTTGGGTATGTGCATCAGAAGAGTGGCGGTCAAGTCCCACTATTCAACTAAAATTGCCCAAAAGTTGGGGGTGGGTAACGTTGACAAGTTCCATCCCTCTAGTCTATCACTTTAAACTTAGGGACAGCTAGCATAGATAGCTTTTGTTTAGTATTGTGAAAACACTTTCTAATATCAACGTGTTTTATCAATAACTATTTAATAAATTTTATAATTCAATTGGGTTAATACGATTTCATAGTTCACTGTTAACTCAACATACGTTAGAGGCACCTGAACATTCTAGATTGATAATTGAGCTGTATTAATACAGATCGATGTTTTTAGTAAATATTAAGGGCAATGTTATTAAGAGAGCTGTAAATAACCAACCCATAAGTTTTTCATAAGATATTTTTGTTCAGTGTGAAAAATGAATGCAACTGTTGGAATTCATGCCACAATGTTTGTGAAAGAATCTGTCACGTATAATTTAAAACGACGGACATTGTGTGTAGTTTTATAGCAGATTCTTACTTATATCTATATAACAAAAAGCAATTAGTGCGGGGTGCGGGTTTAGTTTAATTGATTAAATTAAGAAAGACAAATAGTGTTCGCATCATAAAATGATTAAGTTTGTTATACAGCGGAGATATAAAATGAAAATTTGGGTAGTGTTGATATTTAAAATAGATTTTCTGGGATTATTCTTATGCTAAAAAATGTATGTTACAAATTATATAATCTTCAATAAAGTTTGCATTTGCTTAAAGAAATTATTTGGTTCCTTGTCGCTTTATCTCACTATCTTATACATTTGTCAATCTCCAGTTTTTGTTTTTTGCTTGAAAGCAAGAAAAAGTCTATGACGAAATTATTGTATTGACGTATAACTTACACAACCAATAAGATCATAATATTTTTCGTGTGCTTATTTTTACACGATATTTCCGCCAATAAGAAACCTCTACTGTTTCTATTGGCGTATCTTATCGCAAACTCAGTTGGAAACTCATGTCGGGAACGTATACTTGGTAGAGGTGTTCGTTCGTGCTGACAGAACCCGTCCACGCGCGACACGCGCTTTAAATCGTTATCAAGGCTCGTGTGATGTTGATAGATTTCGTGAAGTAAGAAAAGACAACCTAAATAATGTTGATTATTCCGCACTGTCCAGAGTACAGATTTGTTTTTCTGCTTATTTCCTTTAAATATTCATTTTTTTCTGGACCACCGACCTCGAAAATTTAAAATTCCATGACATTGAAATCATCATGTATGTTACCACTGAATCTTACCTTGATACATTTACTTAACCTCTCCAGACCGTAACAATACATACAATAAGTTACTGTATGCAAGTAACTTGGACGTCTTCGAGTGTACAAATCCTGAGAAGTTCAAAACACAGGATACTGTAAGAAAAAAAAACGTATTAAATATTAGGAAGATGAAGATTTATGGAACTTCAGTCGTGGTATGGATTATTTGTCTTCAGTGCTTAGTGCCTGTACTGAAACAAGTATCAGGCAGCTGGATGTAAGTAACAAGCTGAGATAATTATACATCATTTTACCGACCTGTCTTTCCCTGCCACACGATTGTTTATTTTATTTCTCCTTGTTTTAGATCCATATATATATATATATTCTGAGTTGCAAGTGTCACTTTCTGTCTTTCTTTCCTTCGTTGATCATAAATATGTGCCTCTTTCTATCTGTTTTTTTTCTGTCTACATTTTGTCTCGCATGAATACAGTGTAATTACATCTACATCGTATCATATAGTGTACCTGCTCTCAGCACTTTCGTTATGATTTTAATTAATTTTGACAATTCAGTATAGCTAACATTTGCTGTGTTAGTTCTAGTTGTTACTAAATTACAAAATAGGTAATAATTACTATTAATGTTTTGGTGCTGATTTTAGCTATTGCTGAAATTATTATTATTGGTTTTAGTTATTACTGAGATACCCAACATTAACTTCAGTTAAAGATAGCATTTCAAGCATTGTTTTAATTATTGTTTACATTTTCTGAAATATTTTTATACGATTGACATTTATAGCGTTAATATTAGGAAACTGGTTTTGCATTTCTAGTATTTTGACTAATATTAGTCGTCATTAAAATATTTAGCATTGATGTGAATTGTATAACAAATTTAGTGTTTACATAAACATGACATTTAAATTTTAAAATCAGCATTGTTTGCATTCTGACAGTAAGTATTGCGCAGAAACAAAACAAGTTATGAAATAATTGTAGAGACTAAAAGGTACCTGAGCTAAGAATATGTTTGACTTTTTAAAGTTCAAAGATAAAAATGCAAATAATTAGTGCAGACGATCGGCCGTTCAATAAATAAAAAAAACACAATGAAGATAAAATGTACATACATATATGTTTATATATATAGGTAGATAAATCAAGATATAAAAACATAATTTGAAAAATATTTAATGAGGTTTAAAAGTCACTCTATATATAACATATACGGAGTTGAACTCTGTTGGACTTGCCATCAAGAAAACTCATATTTATATTCTCATATCATTATATATAAAATGTCTTGGTTGCTGATAACAGCCATCTATGTCAAGGATAATTGCTGTAGATCGTTTCGTTACGATCGTACTATTTTCTCCCTGATTATATCTATCAGTGCTTTTAGATTGTACTCATTCCTATCAGAAATTAACTCACCAACATACACATATAATTAACTTCCTGTTTATCACTATAATCAACAGCACAAAGATTTAGAGTTATTTCTTATTTCTTATTGATATTATTTTTTATTTCTTCACCGTTCTTTCAGTTTATTCAGTTCCTCTCACATCTTCAGTTCTTTTTTTATCTTTCGCAAGTTCCTGCTAGAAAAGTAAGTCTCTTTCTTTTCGGTCTTGTAAGCCTATTTTGATTATAACATTTCATAATCATAAAGGCACCGTTGTCTCTATATCGCTGAACAAGTAAGGTAGCTGTTCCTTTTAATCATTTCCTGACGACTTCCCTTAGGGTCTAACTAGGGATGACACTTGGTATTGTCTACATCAAGAAGAACCTTTGAAGTAATAGGTGTTGGAAAAGTAGTGCCACAGATTAATGAAAGTCAAAACAGTGAACAGTGATACGCAGAAATAATTTTGGGACACATTCTATATATTTACATCTAGTTTTCATAAGCCTCTAGGGACGACTTTAAAAATTAGAGAGAGTAGATGGAAGGCTGTCGTTATCAGCGTCAGCGATAGAGAAAAACAAAGTTCAACAAAAACAAAAAGTTACGAGAAGTTATCTTTGTAACCAAACACAGTTTTAAAACATAAAGTTATCATTTGATATATTTTACTTTTAAAAAATATGAGGTAATGTCTATTTAAAAAAGAATATAAATAGGCCAGCTACTGCATCTATCATTTAATTCAATCATCAATACAAACATTTGTTTTTGAGTACTGGAGTGTTTATTATAGAAACTGTGACCATTCAGATTACAACCTTGACGAGTTACACAATATTCAGACGTATGAGATACACTTGTTTACTTCAAGTGTTCTTTGATACCATTGTCGTCTTATTTTCAAAGAAACAATTGAAGTTATCTACAAATGTTCTAATTATCACAAGAAACACAACTTAAGATTGTTGTTACTCAAACAGAAAAGTACTTTTGTCTTTACACAAAACGATCACATTAAAAAAAGATAACTGCTACTGAAAGGACAAGAGTCAGTAAATCTGTAACATAATGACACTCTCTGTCCTTTATAGAGATCGTTTCAGTTAACCAAAGACTACACATTTTCTGATTAATTGGAATTTGGGAAACGAAACATTTGTCACACACGGAAAAATTAAAAGTCGCTCAAATTAGCCTAGGAGATTTATTACAGTTTCATAACGTCGTTAAAAAACACGTAAAATCTTATATAATAACAACACACCACTCTTCAAGTAATAAAAGAGATTGGTGGCCATAAAAATGTCGTTTTCCTGTGGGTCGACGGTAAATCTATGGACTTACAACACCATAATCCGGAATTTAATCCCTCGCTGTAGCTAAATGTGTCTTTGCTAAAAAATAACATTCAACATAACTACCCTGAATACATTGTGAAAGGCATAAGTTGGGGTTTCATTCTATATTCTGTTTAAAACAAATGATGGAAATCCTTACCAAATAAATAATGACGTCCAGAAGAGTTAGGATCTATATTTGTGTTAGATATGAGAACAAGAGTCTTACATCGTTAAATACTTAAATAAAATAACACACCTTAAAAACGAATTGTTATACTAGTAATGTTCATTTACAAGAACAACACTGTGACTTATAAAACATGAATTTAAAACAAACTTCCAAAGAGTCACTTAAGAAAGAACTTGTGTATCATGGAACGAGTGCAGTCTCAGTATAACTATACATTTATGTGATAATTCAACTACTATATATTATACAATCGAATCAGGATCTCTCACGTAACAAGTGAGCAACCCGCTATCTGAATCAAAGGATCAAATCCCTCCTCATGATTAATATAACAATTTTCCAAAGCTGCTAAGTTGAAAAGTCAAGTGATCTGACTGTCATGTACTCATCGACTCATTTACAGTTTGAGTGCATAAGCCGAATCGTTTCTTACTTCCTTTTTATAAAAATGTATCTGTCATTTGCAGGGTTAAATAATTATCAGGCTGATTTCTCAGTTCTGAAGTGTATTCCAAATCTTAACCCATGCCAGCTACGACAGTGTGAAAGACTCGGCTTGTTAACGAGAATCAAAGCTCAATGAATGAATTATGTTATTATTAGATTGGTTAGTTTAATTAATTTGAGCCCCTTTACTCTGCTCAGCTGTGGAAAGTTTGGTTACTTCAAAAATTTGTCCTTTTTATATCTCTTTCTACTTTAAGCAGTATATATATATATATATATGTGTGTATCTATTTTTAAGTTATTATTAGTACCCCAGTAGTACAACGGTACGTCTGCAGACTTATAGCGCTCGAAACCGAGTTTCGTTACCCCTGATGGCAAAACAAAGACAGCCCATTATGTAGTTTTGTGCTCAATTCCAAACAATCAATCAAATCAAAGTTCTGACCAACTACAGCCAGGAGACTAAGAAAAAGAACAAAAAGGTAAATAGCAGACTTACTGTATACGAGCGCTGAGTAAGAATGATCCTCAAGAGAATTAAATAATAGTTCCTTCTCAGTTTTATGACGAATGAAAACGTAAATACCAATATGAATTTTATCATTAAGCCTGTATTCATGTTCTAATTCTATCACGAAGTCTGTCTTCCTATACTCTATTTATAAATAGCGGCTTTCCCTCCCTTCGTAAAAGAAATGTATCGTCTTTCTTCACTGAATGCCACACTTTTTCTATTGCATGTACATATTTTTGATAAAGGAAAGAAATGCGTGTCAAAAGCTATACATTGGTTTTGATTTTATTATGAAAGTAATTATATAAATTTTACGTTTCTTTTAGCATCCTGACATTTAAATATATGTGTCATAATGATAACCAGATGTTTTGTACTTGACACGCATACAAAAACAACTTTTTTCAACTAATCTTTCGCAGCCCCCTGTTGATAAAAATGCAAACTTTAATACGCTAAAGATGATAGATAATAATAAGATAGTAAACATATACCTATATATTCTTATATTTCAAAAACTATAAATTGGCGAAACTATCACTTAGATAAAAGTCCAGAAAGTGAAGCAGGATTGTAGATAGATAGTAAAATTCGGGGAGACTAACGGTGAATAGATATTCTGTTTGACAAGTAATGGTAAACATTAAAACAAAGACGTGAATAAAAGTCGACACTGATACAAACTAACGGAAAAGGTGGTAAACTTCTGACAGACTAACGGATAAAAAAATATTCTAATAAACTGTAAAATTTAATTTAGTAAGAGAGGTTTATTGATTGTTATCTGATACTGACCAATATTACCCACTCTTGTACCAAAAAATTCTACCTGTAACAAAACACAACTAGCTTAATTAACTAATAATGTTATAGACAAGAAGATAGAACCAGACATTTTTGAAAACAAACAGATAAATAGCAAACTCTTTGGAAGGCTTGTGGACCGGTATGAAACATTTTGATAACTAATAGATAAATAGCGAACGTTCTAAAAACTGGCGGATACATAATAGGCATTTTGACGAACTATTGAATAGCGAAAGCAATGAATAGGAATTAAAATCTTAAGAAACTAGCAAATAGGTTGTAAATATTAGGATAAACTGATGGTTAAATAAAATATGTTCTGATAAAATGATAAATAAACAGAAGGTATTATGTAAGACTGATGGCTAAATAATGAAGGCACTGTGATAGATTGGGAGAAAGAGGTAGACATAACGGATGATATTCAAAAATAAAAATCCCCGTTTATTGATGTGTTTTCAACATGAAATCGGTAAAAAAGTTTTTTTGACAGGGATACATAAAACCAAAGTCCCTGATGCTATAAATCATCGTTTCGCCTGGTAAAAACTTTTAAAGTTTTGTACCTAAATTATAAGTATTTTTAATACCATGTCAACTTATAATTTTTACTTTGCCTTTCGTTTCTTGGAAGGAGAAGATATTCAGCTGAAGATGTAATATTTTGGTGGATATCAAACTATATCAATGTGTTTTGTATCATACGCTATGTGGTTAGATGATAACAATATCACATCCAGTTGAAGATGTAACATTTTGGTGGATATTAATGCGTTTTGTATCATACGCTATGCGGTTAGATGTTAACAATATCACATCCAGTTGAGATGTAATATTTTGGTGGATATCAAACTATATCAGTGTGTTTTGTATCATACGCTATGTGGTTAGATGATAACAATATCACATCAAGTTGAAGATGTAACATTTTGGTGGATATTAATGCGTTTTGTATCATACGCTATGCGGTTAGATGTTAACAATATCACATCCAGTTGAGATGTAATATTTTGGTGGATATCAAACTATATCAATGTGTTTTGTATCATACGCTATGTTGTTAGATGATAACAATATCACATCCAGTTGAAGATGTAACATTTTGGTGGATATCAAACTATATCAAAACGTTTTGTATCATACGCTATGTTGTTAGATGATAACAATATCACATCCAGTTGAAGATGTAACATTTTGGTGGATATCAAACTATATCAAAACGTTTTGTATCATACGTTATGTGGTTAGATGATAAGAATATCACCGAAGCCTTTTTGTAATTTGTTGTTCTTACTTTAATAACTATGCTTAAAAAAGGGTCTCTGTATATAATTTCAAACGATAACGGGTGATTTCATTGTGGCTGGATTTCATTTCATATTATAGAGGTAAACAAAACAACCACATTTAAGAACTCTATGCTTTCAATGCGTTTTTCATTATATGTGTATAAAGGAAATATCTAATTCTTTACTTAATAGAATAGCAATACCACTTTACGTATCACATTCCACGCATTTTCTAAGTTTTAGTAAATTTAACATTTTTTATTGCAGAATATATACACTAAAGTATGGCTAATAATAAGGAATTAATGTACCTTCTATCATACTGAGTACTAAACAATAGGTCAAGCCTGCTTGATTTCAAGGTAGATTTGCTTTAAATGTTAATAACAAATATTTGATTTCTTCTGTTGTTTTTAACTGATAAATTCCCCAGCATATTATTTATTTTGATATAATAGGAATGAATTCGATTAAGATTGTTAATAGCATAAAATAGCGTTAGTTATGCCTAGTATGTATATAATGTAAATTCCAGAAATTTTGTCGATAAAATTTGTTATGACGTCAATGATTTGACACACCCCCAGTAGCACAGCAAGAAGTTTTCAAACTTACAAGGCTAAGATCCAGGTTTCGACACTCACTTCGAGTCATAGCATATAGAGTTTATTGTGTAGCTTTGTGGTTAACTACAACCAAATAATTTAGCGTTATCACAAACGTTCCATTTTCTAATACTTTCTATACATATTGTACATGTTCAGTGTCAACACCAAATTGTAAGCACGTGATATAGGTCTTCCTCCTTTGTTTTCTCAAGTGTTACAAGCTGACCTTTATCACCGTCTTGGGTAAGTCTTAAACAATACTATCTGAATGCAACAAGTATGTGAAACATCGAACTGTAGTGTATAAGATAACGGCTGAAACATTTATTTAATTTACATATCCTCCTCAGAAAACATTTATAACACACTTTACATAGCCAATGGAATACTAAACGTAATCTTAGAAATACTTATTTAATATTTCAGCAATGTGCCAAAACCTTTATATATGTATTCCAAGACTAATATCGAATTCGGAATATGTGCAATATATATTAATACTTGATTATTAGAAACTAAATCCATGTTAAATTTATATTAAAACCGGTGGCTTTTTTTAATAAAATAAGCTCATTTTTTGGGGTGACATAAATATGTTTCTTAAATGTTAAGATGCTTTACTAGTTTTTTAGTTAGCTTGACAAAACATTGAGGTACTAAGGCATCTACTAAACAAAGCTATAGTCTTATGGACATGACAAGCAGTGGAAGTCACTATTCAGAATTGAATAAGTTAACACGACATCTGGCAGAGTTTCATGTTAAGTCTTCAGGTAACATCAAAATTACAATATCTTACGTAATCTTAACTTAACTCACCAGGATACGACACATGATATTGAGTCACGTTAAATCTTCAAAATATACGAATAAAATAACACATTAGCTTACGAAATATTACCTCAAATATTCAAAACATGTTACGTTAACACATCTTATTTAGAAGCATGTTGTGGAATTTGCAGATTCAAAGACTTCGAACACAACAACGATTCCAACAGAAAATATTAAAGAGAATTCTGACTCTAACTGAATTGAAATAAAGACGCTGAACACACTCGTCATCCACGTAATGTGGTCACTCCATTAACAAAAATAAGAAAGGCATATTGAGGTATTTCTGTATAATTATATGACCAGTTCAACTAGGTAACGTATTATTACCGGCCTAAATGAATTCCCCAGTGACACAATTTGAAGAGAAAAACCGAAAAATACAAAGGGAAAAGATCCTTTAATTTATGTGACTAAAATAAAAAAGTAGGCCACCGAAGATAAAAGCCAGTTACATGGTTGCTATATTTTAACACATGTAAAACAAAACGATTTAATTTTCATGAACAATAGCTGTTCACTTTCCTAAACTAAAAAAGAAAGAAATAAATGATATATTTTTCATGCTGCATTTCCCCTTACCCTTTCCTTGAAGCCTTTCCGGATTGTTTCTGATGCTACATTTCTCCTTCCCTTTTCCTTCGGGCCTGGCATGGCCGAGCGCGTTAAGGCGTGCACTCGTAATCCGAGGGTCGTGGGTTCGCGCCCGCGTCGCGCTAAACATGCTCGCCCTCCCAGCCGTGGGGGTGTATAATGTGACGGTCAATCCCACTATTCGTTGGTAAAAGAGTAGCCCAAGAGTTGGCGGTGGGTGGTGATGACTAGCTGCCTTCCCTCTAGTCTTACACTGCAAAATTAGGGACGACTAGCACAGATAGCCCTCGAGTAGCTTTGTGCGAAATTCCAAAACAAACAAACCAAACCCTTTTCCTTCAGATTTTTTTAATTGTTTCTCATATTATATTTCTCCTTCTCTTTTCCTTCAGGTTTTCCTTAATTTTTCTCATGTTACATTTTTTCTTTCTCTTTTCCTTCAGTTTTTTCTTATTGTTTCTCATGTTATATTTTCTCTTTCTTTTTCCTATAGGTCTTTCCAGATGTCATTATCTTTAAAATATTAAATTCTATGAAACTATGTAAAAAATACAAACTGCTTTATCTTTACGTAGAATGAACAATTCACAGCACATAACGCTGGAAAATATAACACTCTAATGTTTCCAAAATCTCAGTATTGTAAAATGTAATGCACGTACAAACAGACATAATATTTAACATAAATGTTTATCTATTTATACAAATGAATTAGTGGTACGTCATCTCAACCTCGCATGCAAAACAAATTATTTTAAAAAATGTCACCTTTTGATAAAAAAAATTTAAACCTAATATATATGAATACCTATTTTTGTATAATATTGATTAATAAGATTAACTCATCCGAACAGTTTGTAGACGTTTAAAACACTTCTTATTTTCAGATCCAATTTTAGTTAATAAAAAAATAATATTAAAAACATTTTATTGAAGGGCGAATCGTCGTTTAATTCTAAAATGAACTTCAAACGCTTAAGGGGTTCACCAGTCAGACAACCTTGAGTAAAAGATCGTTTACTTCACAAATGTTTTAAGGCATTGTCCTGGGAGATCTTTTTCACACCTGCATATAAACTTATTTCCAAAAGCAGACTTTCCAGAACAGTTTTAGAACTATTGTTTAGTTGATGTAGCTCTCTTGATAATTTCTTTTTTTTTCTTATCAAACTAACCTTGGGAAGTTGGTTGCACGTGAGTCTGGCAAGCTTTATGACAGGCTTGAACTCATTATCTTGACCCCAGTCCTATTTCTGTTTTATAACTCATGACCCAGGTTTCTTGCAAATTTGCAGCCTTGGCTTGAGAATGATGACTTAGGTAAGAAGTCTGATGAAAACTTTTATTAACCAAGACTGAAACTGTGGTCATCGTTGGGGGTTGCGTAGCTAATGAGGTAAAAAAGTACAAAGTATGATGCAAATCATGGATGCTCTGTGGTTAATTAAGGTAGTATGGTCTTTCCATAAGTAGTTTATTATGGTAGAGTAGTGTGGTCTGTCAATAATTAGTTTATTATGGTAGAGTAGTGTGGTCTGTCAATAATTAGTTTATTATGGTAGAGTAGTGTGGTCTATCAATAAGTAGTTTATTATGGTAGAGTAGTGTGGTCTCTCAATAAGTAGTTTATTATGGTAGAGTAGCGTGTTCTGTCAGTAAGTAGTTTACTGTTGTTGTTGTTTTGAATTAAGCACAAAGCTACACAATGGGCTATCTGTGTTCTGCCCACCACGGGTATCGAAACCCGGATTTTAGCGTGTAAGTCCGCAGACATACCGCTGAGCCACTGGGGGTCGTACTTTATTGTGCTAGAGTAGTGTTGTCTATCAATAAGTTGTTTATTGTGCTAGAGTAGTGTTGTCTGTCAATATGTAATTAATTAAAACGAAGTTTGAGGCCGTTGGCGAAGAGACGCAGTAGTAAAATTAATTGTGTAATGTCCCTACAGAATTAAAATCAATCAAGTTTGCAGCTTCACAAATGCTGACTAATATCTCGTGGCCCTGAGATTTGAATATTACAAGTATAATACAATATGGCGTGAGCTATGTATGGTCTAGTGATTAGAATGTTATGAATGCGAATCATTTTTGAGTGATGAGTGTGCTGTTAAATTCCAATATCTAATTAGATAAAAGTAACTCAGGAGTTGACTGTTGTTAATTGGCTACTTTCTCTCTATTTGATCAGTTAAAAATTGTAGCTGGCAATTCCTATATAGCATCTTGTGTAGCTTATTCCGTGGAAATTCATAAAAGACTACACGAGGGTTATCTACGCCAGCCATCCCCAATTTTAAACTGATAGACTAGAAAACTAGAGAGATAGCAATTAATTAACAACACCTAGTGAATACTGGTTGATAACTATTCAAATAGTGAGATTCGACTGTTACTCTTGTGATGTAACCATGTCCCTAAAATGTAGAATATGAATGTACAATAGAATGCGATCAGGGATCATCAGATTCTGAGTTTAACTTGCTAGCCACTAGGTCCATTTCGACCTGTTGTGTAGCCTCACAAAACAACTGTAAAACAAGTTTTGAAACAAATCATCTTACGTGGTTACATGCTGGTTCAATATTAGTACAACTTAACAAAAAATTTGCTTGTTTGTTTTAGAATTTCGCACAAAGCTACTCGAGGGCTATCTGTGCTAGCCGTCCCTAATTTAGCAGTGTGAGACTAGAGGGAAGGCAGCTAGTCATCATCATCAACCGCCAACTCATGGGCTACTCTTTTAACAACGAATAGTGGGTTGATCTTCACATTATAACGCCCCCACGGCTGAAAGGGCGAGTATGTTTGGCGCGACTGGGATGCGAACCCGCGACCCTCAGATTATGAGTCGCACGCCTTAACACGCTTGGCCATGCCGGGCCATAAACAAAATTAGAGGTACCATCACGCTGGTGTTATTCACACAATTCAAATCACAGAGTGTACAGTTATGTGTTGAGAAAATATTCTGCATCTGCCGAACCTCAATCTGGTGAATAACTTAAATTGAAAATTTTAACATTTTACACAGAAAGAGGTTAAACAAACTTGTATATGATTCTTTCTTTGCGTATGGCACATAAGCTGCTATTTACCGTTAATAGATAACTTCAGTGCTTTTTACTGTTTAAATTGTACCAAATTCAACACATTTGTTACCGACATTAATGAAGACACTGAATTAACACTATATACCTCTTTGAACATAGAATTAGTTGGAGAGCTGTTTTCATCTCACGAGCAAAATATATGTAAACTCAGCAATATTTCACTTATTGAAGCCATACATATACTCTCAACAGCATCAATAAAAGTATAGGATATACCATATATTCCCTAAATGTGGCATAAAGCTAATTACAGAGGTTCTATTTTACCTTCACATTCTAATCAACTTTTCTCTCTCTATTGTCTGACAGTGGTACTCTTTGTATTCTTTATTGATGCATGTAATTTATGTTGCACGCCATATGCTGGAACATCGACAAGTCTACGAATTTACAACGCTAAAATCATAAGTTAGATTCCCTTAGGTGGACACAACAGATAGCCCGATATGGCTTTGCTATAAAAATACACACAAACACATTAATACATATGTAGTACCATACACAAGTACTATACATGTATATATAAACATCACACATTTAACAATTGTGTCATCTAGACTATCCCAATAACCTCTGAACAGTAATCACAGCCGCAAAGGTATATGCTCTTTGTCAACTATGACTTAATACTTTTCACCGTACACTATCAGCCAAAAAATTACGAACAAAATTTGATATATCAACACCTTTTAGTAATGAATTGACCAACCCAGATCAGTATCCATTCTACTCATAACAACATACACCAGTACAAGCTCAGACTAAAACAAATTAAGTACAGTAATTAACAAAATACACAGTTACCCTCCAAAATAACTACAACTACCATCACCTCAAATTTTAGAACAATAATATCTTTAACACGTCAGCATCACAATAAAAGCAAGCAAGGGCTAAGTCTGTTGAAATAAAGTTAATTTTCTGCAATTTTTTTTATAAGTCTGATTAATTTCTTGTGCTAATCAACAGTGCAAAAGCTTCATTATACATACGGATATAGTTTACTGGTGTTCCATACTCATAGCTATGGTCTAGGTTGTAATTTTTACTTAAGTTCGTGTTTGCACAAGTATTCTTATGTGTTTTCTTATATAAACATCCCGTCAGTGGACAACATGCAATTTACACAAGGCACTGCGAAATTTTACACATGTATTGGAATTTCTAATGACCATTTGTATTTATGCATACTGTAAAAATTCTTAAGCATTTCGACTAACAGTATTAGTTGTTGCACGTGTATTTTAAGTTTCTAAACACGTAATATCTTTTGTGTCCTGTAGATGGACATTCCTCCGTTAATCACCACTTCGATAGCCTGAAAGGTAGAATATTACAATGTCTTGTTCGTTATCAGTCTTTTAAGCAAAAAAACTGTCATTGTTTCTTATCAGTGATCAGATATTAGTATTAGACTTTTAGCTATCTGATGGAACAAACAAGCCACTATTCCACTGGCGTTTCTTCATCAGACTCCTCCCAAACAATAAACAAAAATATGACATTAGAATCTTCGTTTTTATCATTTGGCTTAATATTTTATGAAACGTGCTTTCATTGTACTTTAACCTGTCAATCATGTATCCTCCGATTCCTGGACAGTAAATTCATCAGCTTTTCAATACATATATACTTTATTACACTTATTATTCTATTTGAGCGTTGTAGCCTCTAGTTCGATGAAGTGAGCTAACTGAAGACAAGTGCAGTTTAAACTGGGTTTCCATTGTGCAGTAGGAAAGTAACAAAACCATGCCTAGCTTCTATATTTAAACATGTCCTTTCTGTTTTTGGTTGCGACATATCTTATGCCATATGACACTAATACCTATTTGCTGACACGTGTATGTATTAACTCATGCATACTTCACGCACTCCACATACTTTTGTAGCCATGATATACTTGCTTTGCGAGGCAAACCACACGTCACAACAACTGACAGTTCTACTTCTTCACCACATATCATGAAATTAAGCAAAAGTGAGTCATTTGTTACATATATGAACTGCTACGGTTTGTTCAAGTCAGCTCTGTTGGGATTAAAAACTTTATAAACATATGGACATTGGTCCTTTTATTGAGCACAACTTTAAGTGTATTTTGTACCAGATATCAAAATCTACAGTCAAAGGTTGAATTAAAGTGGTACAGCAAAACTTTCTGTACTTAAAACTACTGATGCAACTGCAAAACTACATTGGTGATCGTACCTCACCTGCCAACACAACAAGAACCACTCAAACTACTTAAACCCAGATCTTTCAGTTGCTCTTTATAGTCTGTATAACAAGAACCACCCAGCTGGCTAGACCCAAATATTTCAATTGCTTCTTATAGTTTACACGAGAATCCCCCAGCTAGCTATACTCAGATTTTTTCAGCTGCCCTTTACAGAAGTACAATTTCTTCCACTGGAGATCCATACAATAGTGGAATAAATACCAATGGTATAGTCAACAGCTACTGCTGTTGTATATATTCCTCACGGCTACAAGTATTTAGACTCTTGGCACACTAACAAGACAGATGTTCTTTATTATTGTGCTTGTGCACTATATGATAGCACAAGTCATAGAACAATTATTTTCTTCTCTGTTGCATGGTGTTCACAGACAGTAAGCTTTTTACTATCCATATAGTGATGGTAATACAAGAAAAATACTACAACAAGTTCTTTCTTTGCTATGCAGTATTTAGTGTACTTTACCATATGAATAGCAAACGCAAATAATATTTTTCGATGCAACTATCATTTTATCACAGTTGGCTTCAGCCACTATTAATGGTGTACGAACTGTCTTGTCCTAAATATTCAGAAACATAATTGAACGATAAACTTCTTGGCCACAATTTTCAGCCCACCTAAAATACGTTTCAGCTTTATTTAGTGTCAGATAATGGTATAGGTAATTTTAAAATGGGTTCGCCAAAAACCATCAGTTGTTTGACATGAATGATTTTGTAGGATTTCCAAACATTCCATTCTCATCTTCAGAATGACATAAGAAATCCACACAAGCACACACACTGACGTGGTTTTAATTTCAAACTTGCCTTCCATATCTGAAGATGAACCATGCTCAGGCTTTCAGAATCAGACAGACACGTGTAAAAAAAGATCAAAGTATTGATTATGTAGATCAGACATATTTTTCATTGTGGCAACTGCTAGTGAGTCAGTTACACAGATCCAATTCACTTAAGCCTATTTCGAATATTAAAATGGTTTTGGTCTTCCTGTAATTAGTGAACTCAGCTTACCAGTATGCAGAAGTCATGCCTAACGAATACATTCCTGAATGTTCTAACAGTCAATTTTTCAGAGCAGTGGAAATGCGTCAATGCAGGTCACTGCTTTTACGAATTTAAAATTCATGGAAAACCTTGGTATTACTTTTCCCTTGATAAAAGTCACTATGTGACAAAATAACAAAGAGCAAATAATAAAATAAATAAGAAATGAGCGAAGATATCAATTATTTTTCAGTTTTCCGATGACATGTGTTACTTATACCAGAACTGAATTTCGCGCAAAGCTACACGAGACCTTTCTGCGCTAGCCGTCCCTAATTTAGCAGCGTAAGGCTGAAATAAAATAGTTACCACCACCCACCGCCAGCTCTTGGGCTACTCTTTTACTAACGAATAATGGGATTGACCGGAACATTATAACGTCCCCACAGTTGAACTGGCTAGCATGTTTGGTGTGATGGGGATTCTAACCCGCACTCTCACATTACAAATCGAATACTCTAATCACCTAGTCATTACAGGAGTTACACGGAAACTCTTCACAAAAACAAATGTTATAGACAGTGTTAAACACATTTAAAATGTTGCTAAGATTAATAAGACTTGGTTTTGTCAGCTTACAGCTTAGAATCCAATTATTTTATATGAAGTTTAACAGTCAGTCAGTGAAACATGAGAAACAAACCGGACTAAATTATTTCGAAGCACTGATCATGCCTGCCAACAGGGGAGGGGGAACGGGTGCTACTGCCCAAGGGTTCGAGACTTGGTTATGAAATTTGATTATGAAACTTGGTTATGCCGCAAAGCTTTCAAAGTATCTCCAGGATATATCTTCATTTAATCGTAAAAAACAAAGTTTTTTTTTCAAAAAATTATAGATTAACAATAGTTGGAATAATAATTTAAGCGAAATTTAACATAATTTCTTACTTCATAGATTTAATGGATATTTCTATTACTTTGTTAAAGTTTTTACTCTTATATTCTGAGTTAAAGACAGTTGCTGTTATGATTTTGTTTTGTTTATTAGCTTGTTGCTGTCCTAATTTAGGGTATTCTTTTTAATAAGTTCTTCAAAATGTTAAAAAAAGAGGGAGAGCTAGAAAGGGGGCCTGATTAGGATGTTTGCCCTCGGGGCTCGTGCTGGCTTTCAACGCTCCTAGTTCTGATAAAAATCAAACTAAATTGTCGACTTCGTTTTTATTTTTGTTTCACCAAGTATTATTAGCTTCACCAAGCTATTATTTAGAAACTAGCTATTACAGGATACCGCTTTTACATAAGATGTTTTAATTGCTACCAGATAATAAACCAAAACTGTTTTATCCCTGGACAAAAGGAGTTCTTTCATAACTACATGGCAAAGTGATACGTTGCAACCAGATGATAACGCAAAACAGTGTTATCATTGAACAAAAAGTTTTCCTTAACTTGTTAGAGATAAGTTAACTTGACGTAAAACTCGTACTTATAATAATGTAAAAGTAAGTCATAAAGCTGTTGTTAGGATAATATAATTTACGAATTGTCACACGTTTCTACCAATTGTTGAAATATCCTTGAAGCATTCAACATGAAACACGCTGTTACTTGACAAATGTACATGTTGGTAATGTGTGAAACCAGAGAGTACTTTCTAACTTTTCCCTTGTTAAGTGCGAGACAATTTCCTCATCAAAACATAAAGCTACTCACATCAATTTAATATTCGGAATTCGTCTGTTTACAACTTCTTGTAGCATATAAATTTGTTAGAAAGGTTATTATGTAAATCCCCCATAGATTAATATAACGTGGAAATGATATGATGTTAGAACTCGTGTATGTAGTCGGAGCTGTAGGAGAAGACTGATCACACGAAATTCTTAGCTCTCAGCTACGTTCGTTACATGATGAGCAACATGGAACCTAGCATCATCACACTGAAGGAGTCAATTTTACATCTGGGAGACTGGATGCTTAGTTTGTATAGTACCAGCGTGACTCGTCTATTTCGTATAATGCAGCGCACAAGTAAAGAGTTTACATCCTAGCATGTTTTTCGAAACTAAGACTTACCAGTTTTTACTGCATTGCGTGCTATCCACTGTTAGAATACACCATCCGACACCGCCAGCAGTAAATTACTAGTTACCTTCGGACATAGTTATTTGTTAATGAAAATTAAATAAGATTCGCATATCGAAAAAAAACTACGCCCCTTTCAGACCACGCTTTACGAAGCTTAATCTGTTTGTTTGGTTTAAAAAGCTTTTGTGGAATTGAACTTCACATAGTTGTAGTAGACTGAAATGAATGATTAGAAGTATACAAACATTCATGATATAAATTATTGGGGTGTGTCCTAACAGGTGTGTTGGTAAAAGAGTAGCCCAACAGTTGGAGGTGGGTGGTGATGACTAGTTGCCTTCCCTCTAGTCTCACACTGCTAAATTAGGGACGGCTAGAGCAGGTAATCCTCTTGTAGTATTGAGCGAAATTCAAAAATCAAACAAACAGACCTTACAGTAATACAAATGTTCGCGATGTAAATTATTGGTGTGTATTCTTACAGGCATACACACTTTCATGGCATAAATTATTGGTGTGTATCCTTACAGGTATGCACACCTTCGCAGTATCAATTATCAGGTGTATACTAATAGGTATACTAACGTTTCCGATATAAATTATTACAAGTTATGTAAATGTTTACATTATATTTCATACCAAAGTATAAAT
Organism: Carcinoscorpius rotundicauda; assembly: GCA_011833715.1. Lineage (NCBI taxonomy): Eukaryota > Metazoa > Arthropoda > Merostomata > Xiphosura > Limulidae > Carcinoscorpius > Carcinoscorpius rotundicauda. Next base: position 87,002,943 of record CM022397.1, read on the forward strand.
ACCAACTGTTTCAGGTTTTTAAGTCGTTAATCTTGAAACTACCCAAACCCGAGATTACAACGTGACTATGGACTGGTTTCTCTTAAACAATTTCGGCCTGCATTGGCCGAGCGCGTTAAGGCGTGCGCTCGTAATCCGAGGGTCGCGGGTTCGCGCCCGGGTGGCACTAAACATGCTCGCCCTCCCAGCCGTGGGGGTGTATAATGTGACGGTCAATCCCACTATTCGTTTGTAAAAGAGTAGCCCAAGAGTTGGCGGTGGGTGGTGATGACTAGCTGCCTTCCCTCTAGTCTTAAACTGCTAAATTAGGGACGGCTAGCACAGATAGCCCTCGAGTAGTTTTGTGCGAAATTCCAAAACAAACCAAACTTAAACAATTTCAGTCATCAATTTTTATAAAAATACTTTTCCGTTACTTTTATGACTGTTGAAAGCTCAATGACAGTTTCTATTGTAATCTAATAATTTACTGAGATTTAGAGAGATTAAAATGAATTTATGCTAAGAGAAAGGTTGTTATTAAATGTTCGCTTAGTCTATTTTCCTACCGTTTACATGTATGATTTGTAACAGTTTTTGCTTACTCTTTATTTTGTCAGCTTGCCAAGTCTTAGGCTTAGCGTCTGTAATCATGTGATGAACAGACGTCATAAGCCTATTCATATATAGAAGTAGTATTTAAATTTTAAAAGTAGCTCAATTTCTGAAAAGAAGTCACAAAAGTTAAATAAAGTGATTCTAAAAATAAAACAAAAAGAACTTTTCCCCTAATGTTAGGGTATTATGGCGTATGATTTTTGAAGAATTATCATAGAATTACTGAAATTACTAAATAGTTTTCAAATTATACTAGATTATGCTACACATAAACATCTGACGCCATCTGATGGATGACAGTAATTATATGATCGCCATTGCATTTGTACTCGCTTATCTGTGACATTTTTACTGTGTTTCCCGGCAAGGCTGCAGAACGTTTCATAAATTTACAACGCTTAAACGTAAGATTTGATTCTCCGCGGTGGACATAGCACAGATAGTTACGTAGCTTTACACTAAATATAAACAATTTCATATATAAAGAAAATCGTAAGATAGAAATTTCGGCAAGTTCTTCACAAGCTCGAAAAAAACATATATATTATGCTATCTCGTGCAAAACATTAATAAAGCAAAAAAAAAAAAGAAAAGTAAATGTGAACATATTTGACCTTATATGAAGCTGCGTCAATTATTGTTCTACATTTGCTGGGTATTGACGGTAGACAGACGAGACAGTTTCCCGGGCTGTTTCTACTGCTACTTCACTGCCATCAGTGATGTCGGAGAAGTTTAGTCTAAATCACGGAAACGATTCTAGGACTCGTTACACCGAACATATGAATCCTAGGTTCCACAGCATATAATAAATTACTTATATCTCGGTTTTCGTTTGCTATTATGAAGATTAATGATTTTACGTATTCTGTTACCGATACCGATAACTGGCAACCGTTTAGTAACCTAATTATTCATCTAATTATGTAAATATGAATACGTACAGATGATTTATTTAGTGGGAATGTATTAGCTTGACTACGTGTGGTTTGTTTACATAAAATGTGCACTAGGGATTTGTTTTTTGCTAGAAATATTAGCGCCAGGTGGCTTGATGTGACGTCACAGATCACGGATTTAATTCATGACGTAATAATCTCGGCTTATCAAATATTTAAGATAAAGCCTTAAATAAAAGGAACAAGACGGACAGCCTGTTTAATAATTCTGTCTCGTGTTGAGTGATCCAGAAGTGGTATGATCGTCAGACTTGTTCCACGCGGTTTGTGAATGTATTTTCATTGGTTCAGTTGTAAAACAGGGTTATCATATTTATTGCGATTCAGATAAAATCACTCATTATTGTACAATTGTGCCTAGATTACAGCAATATTTACTCTGTTGTAATTAAAGATAAACATACATATGGATTAGAAACTTGAAAGAAGTGAAAATAGAAATGATAATACAATTTTAATAAAAAAGATCCGACTAATATCATTCTCTTCTGATTATGATCACTCAATTCTATTATTAATAATTTAGAAAATTGTGTATATCACATATCTTAGAATAAAATATCACGACATGACAGCCAAGAATAAGTGTAGTTTTAAAACTGCAATTTCCGGAGAATATCTATAGTTTTGCAGCATTTGAAATTTTGATTCATAAAAGAGGTTGTAAAATAACCATCTTATGACAAAACTTAGTGAATGATTGGTTATCTCCAGAGCGAAAGTTTACCCACAGTAGAAACGATTTAACTATGAATTATAGCGTTATAAGCTTTCAAGCTCTTACTGAGTAACCGGGAAAAGTAATATGAGAAATATTTTATCATAACAGGAATGATGTAAGTGATGCAATGATTTTTTTTATTTCTTATAATTATTTGTTTGTTTATTTTTTCATTTCACGCAAACGTAGACGATGGCATTACAACCTGGCCACGTTGGGCTGTTTTAGAACTATATTTTTAATTTTGCCGCATGTTAAACGTGTAATCACTCACTGTATAAACCCGGCCCAGTTGTCGTTGGTCAATATGATGTATACATGTATATTTTTATTAAATAAATAACGCCCTCTAATGGCTCATCGATAAGACTGAAAGTGTCGATACCCGTCGTTCGCACAGCACGGATAGCCCAATAAGTAGCCTTTTATCATAACTACAAATAAATAAACAAATAGCTAAAGAAATTTCAAGACATTTCACCAAAGGAAATTTAGCAACTATACAATTGCTATGACAGGGTGATTGTGGGCGAAGATCCAGCCATAGATTGTTTCTTTAATTCAATTCTTGCGCTAGTTTGCATTCTGATTTCACGACCTCGGTCGTTTTGCTCTTTGTCTACATTATTATTTCTTTATTTTTACATGTTATCTAAACGTTATCCTGACCTTCTTATATAATTATAAAATAGGCAAAGTTTTTCTTTTATATTTCCACAGATAAGTTGAAAATACCATGGCATTATGAAGTGAAAATCACCAATACTTTGTAAGATATCAGTCAGATATTGTGACTACATCATAACAATACCTAACAATCTACTTCACGCTATATTGACCAAACATCACTTTAGTTTTTCAAATAACGTACGCCCAGCCTTCCATTATAATAATATAAGTGTAAGAAATGCTACATTTAGAAATATTGACGATACAATCATTTCAGCCCTATTTCAATATAAAGAAATTGAACTCAGCTGTCAAACCCAAAATTATGTTAGTAATAGCTGGTTTTAGTTTCCTTCCAATGTTTCATAAATATTTTATTCATATTTTGTGTTCTCTTGTATTTTAATCACTATGTTACCATGCTTTCTGTTATCGTATACTTTAATCACTATGTTACTATGGCCCGGCATGTTCAGGTGGTTAAGGCACTCGACTCGTAATCCGAGGGTCACAGGTTTGAATTCCCGTCACACCAAACATGCTCGCCCTTTAAGCCGTGGAGGCATTATAATGTGACTTTCAATCCCGCTATTCGTTGATAAAAGAGTAGCACAAGAGTTGGCGGTGGGTGGTGATGACTAGTTGCCTTCCCTCTAGTCTTACACTGCTAAATTATGGACAGCTAGCGCAGATAGCCCTCGAGCAGCATTGCGCAAAATTCAAAACAAACACTATGTTATTGTGGTTTCTGTTCGTTTGTAATCTTAAAAAAAATATATTACTTTCGTTTCTGTTTACTTATTACTTTAGAATATTTTATCAACAATTTTGTTTTCTTGCGATATTCATATGAATATTTCTATGATTTTTATTTCCTTCCTGTTTTCATTAGTGCACTTTTTGTTTGTTTATTGGTTTCATAATTACGTTTCTGTAGTTTTTGTTTTCTCTACTTTCACGAGTTCACTTCCATAGTTTCTGTTTGCTTTTTATTTTTATGGACATATCTTTCGGATATTAAAAGCTTCTAGTTTCTTATTTATATTACTATGTGGTTTTATAGGTATTAACATAAAACGCTAATAAAAACTCGAAAACAGCCATCACTTTTAGGTTTCGTTTTTTTCACGAACTAGTCAAAAAAATATCTCAAGTATGATTCATTTCTTTATGTGAAGTTTCAGATAATTTTTTTGTTAAAAATATGTTGGAAGAACCGCACTGTTTATTTCATTGTTGCTTTAAAATGTATTATTTAAGAGAGAATTCTTAAACCAACGTTACTGATTTTTGTGTTCCCCACACATGCGTAGTTTCCAACCAAGTAGAAGATTTCGGCAAACCCTAAAAAGCCAAAAACGTTTCGCGACAGATTGTAAAACATACCCAATTAGATGGTTCAGTCATAGTGATAAAAATGTTGGGTAAGTTACATAACACACTTCAGCGCCATGTTTTTTGGTGTATTTATATAAACCTATCTGAAAACCGTCTGTATGTATTTTCTCACATAGGTATCTGGCTATGATTGGGATCTCCAAATCTGAAGTGGAATCTCAACAAGATTCGATGATTGGGCAATCTTCCGAGAGGACTGCCTGCAGCTCAGTGCCTGACCTTGTGCCAAAACAAATAAAAGTTTGTCAGGAACATCCGGGCACTATTCATGCAGTAAGTGCTGGTGCAAAGTTGGGAATTCTTGAATGTCAGCACCAGTTTAGATACGAAAGGTGGAACTGCACACCAGAGGGCGGTTACAAAGTTTTTGAGCACACACTGAAAAGAGGTACTTCTAAATTTTTGTAATATTCAAATCGACTGTACAGACACATCATCGTTTTATATCAGTTATCATTCTATACATTGCTATGGTTAACTTTGTTCTTACGGATAATTCTTACAAGTGATAAATGCAGAATTTTTAACTGTTAGTTCTTACTTTATAATAGGTTTTAAAATTGCTCCATTTTAAAAGCCCCCCTCAAGCGACATGGTGGTATGTCTGCGAATTTCTACTGCTAGAAACCGGGTTTCAATACCCGTGGTGGGCAGAGAACAGGTAGCCCATTATGTAGCTTTGTGCTTAACAACAAACACATAGCTTTAACTGTCATAAAAAAAATTTGAAACGTGCAGACTGATTGAAATAGAGCAAAAATTTTCTCAAGGTTTTGTTTTTAATTTTTAATACAAATTTCAAATCAGTTTCGGGAGGTAAAACGCTGTCAACGTAGACATTTTATTTTTTTACAGTTTGAATGTTTTGTAATCCTTTACTTTTTGTGGAAAATGTTGTAATACTAAAACTGTAACTTCACTCGATTCTGAACACGTTGTTTGTTACGTGTTGCTCCGTCACAGTATCGAGATTATTTTTTAAATGACTTTGACCTTCGATCAGCTTGTGAAATTAGCGTAATCCTTCATGAATTTATGAGTACAAACAAAATGAAGGTGTTGACCAACGTAAACATAAGTAAAATAAGCAGTGATTTTGTAATTGTTTATCATTTGTTTTCTTCTTTCATAGTAATCTTAAATGGTAAGTATACGTCTTCTAGTTTCGAGAGTTTAAAATAAATACATAACTAAACGCAACTACTAATTCTCTATACTTGTTTTCTTTTTTTAAGAAGCAAATTTTAACATTCACTCTAAACTTTATAGCTGTAGATTTTTCTAAATTCTGGATAAAACTACATTCATTTTAACTGCTTTCTTCGCGGAGTATCATAAAAACATTGTTTCTAATAAATTCATAGAAAAAGCCACACATACAAAAATATTTGCAGAATTAAATTTTGTGGGTCTTGATTTGTTTTCTCGTGTTAAAGGAAAGTACAAAAGTAAGAGTTTTATATTTATTGTAATTTTAACCTTTTAACTACATAACTGATATTATAACTCTTTTCTTTGTTAATAACATTTTTCAGTTCTTTCTGTCTGCAAAAAAATTTAAGAAACTTTTCTCGTTTTGTGGATGTCCATTTCTACGTACTGAAAAATCTATTTTATACAAAAAAACACTTTTTTTAAGAGCAAAATATCGAGCAAAAGCTATGCCTTAGGGGAAATGTTCACTCACAATGCATATCGTTTAAGAACTAAATATTAGCCGTTTAAATAAAGAGTAATGCTGTTCGATGCAGTTATTCATCACACTGATTCGCATATGTGGTGTAAACCAACTTCGCTGCGAAATTCAATACACAGCACTTAAAAGCACTCACTTCGCCTTTTCAACGCACGTCTTTCATGTCTGAAACCTGAGGAAACCTTGCCAGCTTAGAACCATTAGTGTTTGTAGCTTCAAAATGGAAGATCGCATTTTATGTGTGCAAATTAGAAAGGAAATTACACTTCAGCGATACGAAGAAATACGCATCTAGAGATCTAGTTAAAACTTTATTTAGGTAAAGAAATCTGTTTAATATTTGTCAGTGATTCCTTGTCTTTCTTTGGCTTATTAAGCTGTTTCTGTTCTTCCTCTTTTCCCATTCCTCTGATAAACGTACATTTGTCTGTTAACTAAGTGATTTACAAAGTACTTAAATAGACATCAACTTGTTTATTTTATGAAGAGACGGGGGGGGGAACAAAATATATTAAGATTTTTTTGTCAGGTTGTTCCAGAGATAGAATAATCTGGACAGACTTTGCTATTTAAGTAAGCCGTCTAATGATTCAGATTAATAATATTTATATATACAGTTTGTTCCAGAGATAGAATAATCTGGACAGACTTCGTTATTCAAATAAGCCGTCTAATAATTCAGGTTAATGATATTTATATATACGTTTGTTTGTTTGTTTTTTTGGAAATTCGCACAAAGCTACTCGAGGGCTGTCTGTGCTAGCCGTCCCTAATTAAGCAGTGTAAGACTAGAGGAAAGACAGCTAGTCATCACCACCCACCGCCAACTCTTGGGCTACTCTTTTACCAACGAATAGTGGGATTGACCTTAACATTATAACGCCCGCACGGCTGGGAGGGCGAGCATGTTTGGCGCGACTCGGGCGGAACCCGCGATCCTCAGGTTACGAAGCACACGCCTTAACGCGCTAGGCCATGCCAGGCCTCATATATACGTGTTAAACATTGTTCACTCACAAAATGCAACTTATGATGCCAAATGCAAAACCACGCATTCGAAACTGCTTATTAGCTTTTCGGATCCAAGAGGTTTAATTTTCTTCCGCTTTTACGTATTTTATTGTGTAGTTATTGATCACAAAGAGGCCAAAATAATGAATCCAGTTTGACAGCAAAATACATTTTAATCGTATCACGTTCACCTTGTTTTTTACCGTTGGTTTGATTCACAGAGTGAAGCGACTCTAAACAACAACGCCCTTAAAATTTTAGTAAAGCAATGACGGAAAGCAAATGAGACAGCAATCATGATGACTTTGAAAGTTCAGTATTTATCTACTTAATTTACTTTTCAAACAAGATTCGTGGCCGTTCTCGAAAAACTCGGTAAGCACGTATACCATGTGTGCGTTATAAGAGTGGCTGTAAAGACCCCCCTGTGTATTCAAATAACATAGCTTAAGAGTTGGCGGTGAATACTGTTTATTCTAGTCTATCAGTTCAAAATTAGAAACAACTCTAGCTATACGCAAAATAATCTCAAACAAATATCTGGTGTATCTCTTTATTATTGAATAATAGATAATTTGGGCAGTAACGCTTTCTAGAGTTTTTAAATAAGGAAAGTAAAACTTTTTCTCTTCACACTCTGAGTCTGAAGAGCTATTGTCACTCAAGAACAACTATTTTATCTAGTTCTCGGATAAAAGGCAAAATCCTCAACGAACTGATCATCAGACGGCGTTCCAATTCTTTTCTATGTAATTTCATCATGTCTGATAAAGATACACAAAGTTGATTATCAATACTGTCTAACCTTAGCTAATTAGGAATGTTATCAGTTATCGTCATAAAACTGTGTTTTACACTGGCTGCTAACAATGTTTTTCGACAAATCACTCTTTGTTCCTGGCTATATTGCAAAGTGAGTTCATTCATTTATTCATATTATTTCTTTATTTCACTTTCAAATCAAAACTCGTATAGCTAATGAACATGCATATCTGTGTCCATGATTACAGACACTGTAGGTTTTATTTAGTCGTTTCTTACTACATCACGATTAAAGTGGGTTTTACTTGACGATGTCGATTTTAGGATCTTTTTAAATATTTTTTACATATTCATCTAAATTATCAAGAAAGTTACGAGCTATTAAAGCGTTTCATTGGATATAGCTAATCGTTTTTACATATTCTTCAGCGAAGAAAGTGAAACTCCTCAACAAAATATAAAAATTTGTTTATTTTTTACTAACTGAATAAAACCAAGTTTAGATTTTCTTCTAATGAGGGTATGCTTTGATGGGATTTTTGATTGTTTGTTTTTGAAAATTATCGGATTTTCTGTCTCGGTCTGAAGAAAGAATACCATACTAAAGATGTTGTTTTATGTAAACATTCTGAATAATTCAGTAGTTTAAGTATATATGCATGATCACTGCGAACAAAAGATGCAATTTTGAAAGAAAATATTCTTATTCAATATCACTGTTGGCCCGGCATAGCCTGGTAGTTAAGGCACTCGACTCGTAAAATGAGGATCATGGGTTCGAATCCCTGTCACACCAAACATGCTCGCTGTTTCAGCTGTTGGAGCATTACAATGTGATGGTCAATCACACAATTCATTGGTAAAGGAGTAGCCCAAGGGTTGGCGGTAGGTGGTGATGACTAGCTGCCTTCCCTCTGGTCTGATTCATACTGTTAAATTAGGGGCGGCTAGCACAGATAGTCCTCGTGTAGCTTCGTGCGAAATTCAAAAACAAAACAAACAAACGTCACTGTTACTTTATTACAGCGCCATTAGGTAGACGATATTGTCAGAGATTAATTACCTCTTAATTTATTGAAGCTGAAACCTTATACTAGCGATCATACAGATAGTGTTTGTCATTTCGAGTGAGAGATTAAGCAGTGTTACTAACTTGAGAACATGCGCACTTTATTACGATGTTCATATCCTACATAATCAAGCAAATTAATCCAATAAAATGGAGAGAAAAGCAACATACCACCAGCAATTCAATTCGATCTTCAATGCCTGTTTTGTTGCGTAGTTTGAAAGCTTCATCGTTTTCCTTATGGTATTTTTTTTCAAAGTAAGAATATTCATTCACGGTTTTAGTTATAACTTTTTTTGAAGTTGAAGAATGTGGTGTCTTCTCTATTTATTTTTCCCCTGGAGATTCCGTTACAAAAACCTTGATTTCTAGTAAAATTTCTAAGCACATATATCATGAAATGATGAAAAATCTGTATGCCATTTATCACAATGTTGACAGATATTTTTGGAAACAAAGTTGTAAAGAAGATAAATTAGTTTTATGTTGAGTCTTTTCATAACTATCCAGATGTCGTGATATTTTGTTTTTGAAGATGTCGTCAAGTTCAACTTCTTTCTCGAGATCTGCCTTGACATTCAGATTTGGTTATTTTAAATAATTATCATGACATTGAGGAGTATAGGAATGGTCAATAATTGTTAGTTTAAGACAGTGGTTCCCAACCATGGGTGCTCGCGCCCTTTGGGGGTGCGAGATAACATTTCAGTTTATTTTTATTTATATTAAGGGTACCATCATATATATTTAAAAATTACTGTGAAGGGAGCGAGAACATATTAATTTTTTTTTGTTGAAAAAGGTATGGAACCACTGCCTTAAGAGGTAGTTTATTGTCACCATTATTGTGATGTATTTGTTGATACGGCTGTGTTGATATTGAAGGGTCTTTGTTGGTACAGCTATCTAGACATTAAAGGGTGTTTGTTAGCTAAAATACGGGTTTCCGTTTCTCTTGGTGGCCAAAGTACGAAGTGCTAATTTTGTGGCTTTGCGCTTAAAAAAATGCAACTTAGTCTAAATTTTCGTGAATAAGTTTTCTAGAGTTTTACAGCACGGCAAAATGGGTTATTTTTCTGTTATTGCTTCTATTTCTTCGTGTTCACCCGACTTTTTTTTTCATTCAGTGCTTGTCACTACTAATTATTTTCTGTCATAAATATCTCACCTCAACTTTTTCAAAGCTATGCTTGAGCTATATTTTATTAACAAACCCAGAAAAGTGCCTACTTGTGTACCACTATTAACATACAAGAATTAAATACCTACTCTTAGAATTCAAATGCTCTCTGTATCTTCAAACGTTTATACTATAACAAATTTAACACAAACTCTAACAATAGTTAGCAGCTCACTAAATGCTAATCAGTCATTTTTAAAGTATAATTGTTTAACAATGACAGCATCTAATGTAGGAACTGATAAAGTGGGGATCGTTGCAAAAATGGACGATAAAAATGTTTATTGACATTATCTAGCTATCATAACCTACGATTAAAATCAAATTATTATTTCTGAAAAATGAAGTTAAAAAATAACTTTTATCCACGACCAAGCTAAAAATTATTACTTACAAAATATAAAAGTAATAATATCCTTTATCTTACATATAGATAAGAAAACACCCTTTACACGACAAAGTTCAAAATTATTATTTACAGAAGATAAAGGTTAAAATATCCTTTATCTCAGATATAGATAAAAAATGTTCTGTATTGATGAAAAGTTAAATTAAATACTTTATCCATAAAAAAGATCTAAAAATTACCCTAATCTAAAACAAAGTTTTAAACATTTTTCATTCACGATAAAGTTCCAAAAATATTCTTTATTCATAATAAAGTTTCTGTGTGAGCACTACATAAATTGCTTAATTATAGGTACGCAAATGAAACTCAATTCCTGCTTATTTACCTTGATTTCGGTTCCTTTTAGTGAGTTAAGATATTTTGAAAGGCATTCAATATTTTCCCCCTGTCTTAAAATACCGAGAGTGACGAGATCTCTCATCTCGTGAGTCAGTGCATTCTAATTATTATACGTTCTTGCATATAGATGTATAGTATTATCTACTTTAGTCAGTTTGTCTTATAGAACTAGCTTAAGAGCTTTATTTTACTTTTTTTACATCGAATCTATGTAATCAGATTACTTCTAGTCAAAACCACTGCAAATACTAATTGGCAAACTTTATTACTGTTACTAATAAAATGTCTTTTTTTGGGATATCTGTGTACTCAAAACTTACTGTTATTAAGTATTCCTGTGTAAGTGAGTTATTAATATACTTTATTAGAACATGAAAGTTCGCATCACTATCTGTTTAATAGTCGGTTATATACATATATTTTTATTGTAATAAATACCCGAAGTCTCCTGCTGGTACAGCGGTGAGCCTATGGAGTTACAACGCCTAAAATCAGGCGTTCGATTCACTTCGGTGGACTCAGCAGTCAATGTAGATTTTCTATAAGAAAAAACTACCATGAATACCAATGAATTTTTATGTCTGAAAATGTTTACAGATTAACGTATTAAAACATTAGGGTGATATTTCTTTTTTACTTTTTTTCGCTTACTCGAAATACAGTGATGCATTACTATATCACCAGATGAACCAAAATGGATAAAGACATAGACTCTGTCAGTCAACGTTTGTTTTTGTATCAGAGATGACTGGCGCTGGCAAAGCTCGTGAAGGCAAAATGTACACATGTTCAAAGAGACGAGTTCCACTGAAAATTCTCTCATTCTCACTGTCAGATTGTTTGTAAAAGTTGTAATACATTTTTTTAAAATATGATTTTATTATAAAGACAGTTTTGCATTGTTAGCTTAATTTATGCATGTAGAGTTAACTTAATGCTTCTAAACTCAGTGGCCGAAACTAATGAAATATTATTAGAGTTACGGCCGAAAAGATCGTCTGAGAAAACGATGAATTCTAATTTTATTTGGTTTTGAATTAATTAGTCACAAAGCTTCACAACGGATTATTTATTATTTCGCGTCATGGGTCCACAGATATGCCCTTGATTAACTGGTAAGCAACCTTGTAAGTATAAACATAAGCATTGTTTATTTAATTAGCTATAATGATTGCCAGATTGATTTTTAATTTCACTCTAGTACACAGTTTGCTCCGAAGATAACATTAATTCAAAAATAACTTTCATCCACGTTACGTTCTTAAAAATAACTTTATTTGTGACAAAGATAGAAATTTCTCGATAACTCTAAAAATAAGATAAACCTCGTGTGAAGTTTAAAATTACTCTTCGTATGCAATAAACTTCAAAAATGCCCTTTATCCAAAAAAGTGTTATGAAAAAGGTGACTTATCCATGATAAATTTCCAAAGGAACTCCTTATCACATTTTCGTTCTTTTGTTGCCCCGTTGTGTCTCCTTTGATAACACGAAATTTGATTTAGATACGTTTTAAGTATATATTTTTTTATTTTATTTTGCCAAATATCTTGCTTATATTACAATTTTAAATGTCTATATACGTGTGTGTCATGAATGTCTATGTGTGTGTGTGAATATTTATTTGTTAAACCTGAAACTAGCCATAAAAGACTCATAACTTAAGCCTTTTTTCGATTATTCTTAACAAGCATACCTACACCTAATTCCCTAAAGTAGCAAGGACACAGAAGTTTAACTTCCTCGGCGGCAAGATGCTGTTTTTTTCTCGCCGGGTGGTCTGAATTTTTACTCAGATCACTGACAGCTGGATTTAAATGTATTTGTTAGGAAAGGTTCCACTGTACATGTCATGTTAACCCCAGGAGTGAGAGATGACTTAGTCGGGGAGAAACACGAGCAGACGATTTTAAAGGGTCAGTTTCTCAGAGTGCGGAGGGTGGGTGTTATTCACATCTTACTTTCTTAAACAAATAAAACGTTCCATTTCTATTAGATTTAGGTTTGGGGAAACATTCTATGTCTATACGTGTTTTTAAGTCAAGTTGAACTTTAGAACGTTGTATAACAGGCTTTTAAACTTCGTTTTTTTCATATTAACAAAATGCACCTAAGTGACAGAACCACATGTAAACACTGACAAAAATAGGACTGAATTTTACTTCTTTTATGTTTGAAAGATGTGTGTTTATTGTGCAACATACAAATCTTGAGCAGTTGTTTCTTTATTTTTGCTTTGTACCTTTTAAATGTGCAGCCACCTTCAGCATGACCATGTGGGTAAAGGCGTTAGACTCGTAACCTGAGGGTTGCGGGTTCGAATCCCAAATGCACCAAACATGCTCGTCCTTTCAGCCAATCTATAAGGGTTTACCATGAAGAAAACCTGAACATGAGCTTAAAATATGCAGAAGTCGGAATGACACATTAATGAAGCAATGCTTAAAAAAGATTACGAAATATACATAAAAAATGTGTTTTCGTGAAGTACTAAAAATAGGGTAGTCATTCGCCATACATGTATTGTTAGTAAATTATAATTAATTTTGTGTAAACAACCTCACAAATTATCTATTTAGATGTAATTTTGAGAAAAATATAACTACTATCTCCCGTCATATCTGCACCCTGCGGATTTAAAACGCTAAAATCCAAGGTTCAATTCCCTTCTGTGGTCTACGCAGATAGCCCGATGTGGCTTTGCTTTTCGAAAACACAAACACAAGTCATATCACGGTTATTTAGCTTGTGTTGTAAAAACATGGTTACGGAAATTTACTACAGCAGACTATTGGTTAGTTTTGATAATATTATATGGTTAAACTTTCCGTTTGTGTAATGCGTAGTATTCTATATAAATGTGGTTATTAAAAACGTAACTTAGTTATAGAGGTTTATCAAACGTTGTAGTAAAGAGGTATTGTTATGAAAAATGTAGTGTAGAATTGTGATAAAAGTAAATGTAGCGTAATGTCGCGGTGTAATGAATGTAATGTAAAAAATACGTAGTTTTATCGAATCCATATACTATGTTGAAGTAAGATTACAAAAATTAACATACAACAGAATATGGACATGAAAAACCTAATATAACGTAAGAGCGTTGTAACTGAAAATTGTAAGTAATCTATAAGTATAATTATGAATAACATAATGTGGTGTAAAGGAGTGATTATGAAGGATATTAATGTGTAAGTATATTTATGAAAAGTATAATATGCTCTTGAGGTGGGGTTATATGGAACATAATTACAAAGGATACGTAATATTCCGAGGAAATTTTGATTGTGCAGAATGTATTTTAACGAACGGTGAATTTCTATAGAGCCATTTTCAGCAACGGAAGCGAATGTAGCTTTCTAACACCCAAAGTGTAAAAATTAATTTTTATACACTTTTTAACGTCATTTTTTTTAAATTCCTACGTACTTTCGTTTATTTACAAATATAAATTCAAAAAGATGACCAAATTGTCTTAGTTTACTATCTATAAATGATTTGCTTCTTTGTTCTCTTAATGATACTGTTACTTAACAAGTGCTAATATTATTAACACATAAATCAGCTCCATCATTTACTTTATGATCCCGAGTTTGTAATAACTTAGCAATAAATTCACCAGGTGGAAATATAATTAAAACAGAAGAACAACGGTAAGAATTATAAACATATTTATTAGAATAGCTACAAATTTCATCATCAGCTTGTTAACACCTCTTTCTTTGGTTTATTCAGTTTCTGGTGAACATCGTGTCCTGCCCATTTTAAGAAGGTTTACAAATAGTTCGTTTTTTATTAAAGGTTCTAGTGAGCAAGAATAGTTTACTCAAGTCAATATGGTTTACTAATAGTTTTTTTTTTGTTTAGTTTCTTATGAACCCTAAGTCTCGGCCATTTCAAAGGGTTTTACTAATAGTTTATGTCTTCCAGTTTTTGTTAACTACTCTGTCTTGCCTCGTGCAAGAGAGCTTACTAAATATTTTTTTAGTATTTTGGTTCTGATGAACATATAACTTATCTAGTTAAAGGGTGTTTACCAGTATATTAGTTTTTTTATTTCAGTTTTAGACGGACACTATGTTTTTCCCAGTTCAACAGGACTGTCCACTAATAGTTTTCTTTTTAATCCAGTTTCTGATTAGCATGATATCTCTCTTCAGGTTTATAGGCTTAGTAATATGAAAATGCAACATTTCCGTTCTGATTTATAAGTTTGACCCTTAGTCTCCCTTAATTTGTTTTTATTTTTCCTCTTGGGATAAAGGTAAGTTTACAGAAGTACAACGCTGATATTCGGGGTATGATTTTTTGCGGGGGAAACAGATAGCTCAAGATGACTTTGCTCTAAAATCAACAACCGACCAGTTAGCTTATTTTCCACATGGTATTTTTTTCACTAATATAAGATCACATTTATATTTTCATATTTTGTTACTAGCAAATTTTACCAAATTGCCTATATCTAGGTCGAGTTTAAAAGACCACACGTTTCATCATACAATAAGTTTCTGACTACCACCCTTGGAGCTATTTACAAAATATTACCCGTCCGGACAAATCAACCCTCGATAAAGAAATATTTAAAAAAGCTCAACTGAAGCTCTTACCGTAACGTTTGTGTTATCGAAGTATTTTAAATGTTCGTTTGCGGGCAATTCGAGTTTCTTATCACGAACTCTTCGAAAACCATGTCCTGTCATGAGTGATCTTTCGATGTCCTTATCTTTCTCTGGACCTTAACAAACTAAATCCATTTTCGAAAGCTTTATTTAGCATTTTGCAAAGTGCATCATTAGCCCTAGTCGTAGAATGTGAGAGAGCCCCAATAGCACTTCTTTAAAATGTTTAAAGGTGGACATTGAGAGAGAATCAGCATCATATCATTGTGTTTGAAAACTGTTTTCTCTCACTAAGTTATTTCTGTTTCAGAAGTCGAAACTGTATAATGCGTCGACTTAAACTTGGAAACGTGAGCTGTATAAAATACATTTTTTAAGCATTTTTATTTATGTTCACTTGAAAATAAACAAAGAATTTATAACCGCTTCTTAACTCTTTTCTGTAAATTCTGCAAATTTACAAACAAATCCATTTGAAACATGAAACCTGAGCATGCGCAGGAAACACTGAAATCGTGTGTTCAACGTTTCGGCAAAGTAATCTTCATCCAGTTCAGACTTCTGTTAATTGAACTTTTCTAGAACTCTTTGCACGTAACCATAAACAACTAGGACATAAATATTAACTCATATTGATCAATTTTGTCTGGAGGAAGACTGATTGTTCTGGGGTAAAACCCCTATCGGTGTCCAAAACAGCAGACTTGTACTTGTATTTCATCAGCTACTAGGGTTAAGAAGAGTGTTTAGAGTTTAGTTTTTAACATAACGATAATGTTTTAACACTGTTTTTTTTCAGGTTCTCCAGATTAATAAAGTGATATATGTGATACTTATTACGCTGGTCTCTCAACATAAGTTGTCACGTCATGAAATAAACATAAAAACAAAATTTTGGTTCCACCCACACTTACAACTAGTACGATGTACATCTAATATTTAGAACCTTCTTACCCATGAAACGCGAGTCGCCAAATGTTCAACCATCAAACGTGACATTAACTGCTCTATTGATAGAACACACGCGCGTTATTGCTGTAAACACACATTTAAGGGGAACGAGATTAGCCATCAGAATTTCAACTTTTTTTTCTGATGTCACAAGTTCTATTTAGGTCTTAGCTTCGCTATAAATCTGGTAAAATATGTTAACACGTCTATTGGAATTAACTCTAACATACGTTGTGACACCTTAAAATAACCACAGATTTAGTAGCAACACTTGTGTGAAAACATTTTTAGTGTTTTCGCTATTTAACAACCTTAAATAAAATTTCACACAACAAATAGACAAACTGATTCACATTGTTGGATAGTCCTAAACTGCGTAAAAATGAGTTTTAGTATCAATTTAACAATTTATTAACAGTCATTACAATGTATACAATAAGAATACACGTTAACATTAAAAAAAAATCGAAACTTTAATTGCCTCCGACACGTATTACATAATAAAAGCAGTCTTTAGTGTGTATGTGCTTTCATACAGCAAAGCCACATAGGGCCATTAGCCGAGTCAACTGAGGGGTTTTGTTTGTTTGTTTGTTTAGAATTTCGCGCAAGGTTACACGAGGGCTATCTGCGCTATCCGTCCCTAATTTAACAGAGTAAGACTACGGGGAAGGCAGCTAGTCATCACCACCCACCGCCAACTCTTGGACTACTCTTTTACCAACGAACAGAGGGATTGACCGTCACATTATAACGCCCCACGGCTGAAAGAGCGAGCATGTTTGGTATGATGAGGATTTGAACCTGCGATCCTGGGATTACAAGTCGAGCTCCTTAAACGTCTGGTCATGCCGGGTCCACCAAGGAGAATCAAACCCCTGATTTATTAGCATTGTAAATCTGTAGACTTACCGCTGTACCAGAAGGGTAAACAGTAGTTAGTTGAAGAGCAGTGCTAAAACTGCGAAAGCACTGTTAACCAATAAAACTCAAGAATAAAAACTAAAAGTAAAGGACGTCAAGAGCCTCACGATGCTATTCCAAAAAGGGAAAAAAGTAACTGAACTACTCTTTAATTAAATGAACTACATTGTTAAAAATTGAAAAATATCTGGTTATATCTGTTAGTTTACGTAAGTAACACTGTGGCTAATTGTATTCTGTAAATTAGGAATTCTAATCAACTGAACATGATCAGAATCAGACTCTAACTGATCTATCTTTTATGAAAGAAAGACACTGAACATAAAAGAGACATTTCGTAACGATCTTGTTCTCTGGTTCATGTAGTTCGTGCATTATAGTGTTTATACTTCATGGGTCAGCGAACGTTTCATGTTGTGTTATTACTTCTGTCCGATTTTACTGTCAGTGATCGATTCACATGGAGTATTACCGTGTTGATGTATTTGGTTTCTAAGGGGGACCGAGGGGGTGTCCAATTCAGTCCAACCACTCATGTTCATTCTTTTGAAAACTCACGACACTGTAATTATATCGTTCAACTATGAAAAACATAAGTATTAAATAACAATTATGACAACTCGGACAATATTACAAAAGTCTAAATGAAGTGTATATTTAATTATAGGGATAAAATATGTTTTATTTTATTTATATTAATTACACCTTTTTACCCTAGGTGTGTAATGAGCCTCCAGGCGGGCCTGGCATGGCCAAGCGCGTAAGGCGTTCGTTCGACTCGTAATCCGATGATCGCGAGTTCGCGCCCGCGTTGCGCTAAACATGCTCGCCCTCCCAGCCGTGGGGGTGTATAATGTACGGTCAATCTCACTATTCGTTGGTAAAAGAGTAGCCCAAGAGTTGGCGATGGGTGGTGATGACTAGCTGCCTTCCCTCTAGTCTTACACTGCTAAATTAGGGGCGGCTAGCACAAATAGCCCTCGAGTAGCTTTGTGCGAAATTCCAAAACAAACAAACAAGCCTCCAGGCAATAAACTGAAGGTATCGTGTTGTATCGGTAGTGATTGTTAAATGGTATAGTTCACTGCTAGCCTATGCCATGTTCATAAGTAGAGTGTTCATTCACAGTTTAAACGGATATATCAAGATGGATTAGCAACTGGGTTTATGTTTGTTAAGCAAATCAGCAAATGACTAAATCTGAATACAGGATTATGGTATTCTCTCTTTACGGTGTAAATTGCACCGTAACAGTCAAGCATCCTCAAAACAGGGCACGTAGAACATGCACATCAGTTATGACATAAGTTATGACGGTTTTGGTGTATTGTGTGATATTCGGGTTCACCGATACCAGAAAGATTAGTTTAAAATATCTGTTACGTCCAAATTCTGGAAATATTGTTCAAAGAACAAATAAAACATAGACATCAGATTCAGACTTAACAAACGTGCATGAACAAAAAACCTTTTTTCAATGAACTCAAACTTGAGTTTATTGCCAACTGTTCGGCTTCTTAATTATTTGTACTTAAACTTGATATTCTGCACGAGACACAGATAGAAAGAATAAAATTACACCGTACTTTCAACACATAATTCATGGGTTATTTTCGTTACTGGTTATTCCGAATAACATATTCAAAGGAAAGAACTTCAACTCATACCAATTAGTACAGGAATCTGCGTCATCACTTGAAATTATTTCACCACCTTTATCATGAAGTTGACTCAAACACATACAGGTTTGATACAAACTTTTGTGGGTTAGTAGTTACAGTGTGCAACGTTTATTTAAACAAAATTATCAGTACATATGGTTAACAAGAGTGTTACATCTGTGCTCGAAGCACATATGTTGAATTTTAGAAAATTAACTGAGTATAATTTACCAAATATATATTCTAAGATAGTTATAGAAAGGTTAACTTGTCCGTTATATCTAGAAATAAGTTATCATTATTGAACGAGTGTTTAGATATTCAATATTCTCAGAGTTTGAGATATTTCTCTGGATGTTGTACTACTGAGTTTATCCACTAATACCATCGCTGGTCTTTTGGTTTCTATAGCGTAAACAAAGAATAGGAAAGTAGAACTGTTAGCGAGCAAATGCTGTGAAGGTATTGTGATTACGTATAACGAATATTCATGGAAGACAAAGATATCGTCCGGAAATATTCACTTACAGTTGTATTTGTTTGTGTTTTCTTATAGTAAAGCCGTATCAGGCCATCTGCTGAGTCTACCGAAGGGAAACGAATCCTTGATTTTAGCGTTGTAAATTCGAAGACTTGCCGCTGTACCAGCGGGGGACTTCACTTCTGTCTCGGACTGATTATTTGTATTATTACCCAAGAGACTAGAATAGAGGAGCAGAATTTAAAACATTTATGTTCTTTTTCATTCCAAGATAAGATTTCTTTTTGGAAATAAACACACCACAAAGCTAAATGGAACATTACGTATTTCAGTATTAATTCCGCAAATACTAAATTGTGTTAGTTTTTCTTTTTTGTTGTTGTTGCTTTTTGCTGCTATGTATATAATATTTTCTTTATATTTTGACATACTTTCCTGGGAATTTGGCAACTATTCTTTAACCTTTGGATCTGGCATTCCTGGTGCTTGGGATGCATGACTCTTATTCTGTGGGCTTTGAGTATAATCTTGTTACCGAATATGCGCATCCTGTAATCGTTGGAAAAATTACAATGTACGATCAATCTTACATTTCTTTCGTAAAGAATAGCCAAAAAGTTGTGAGGTGGATAGCGTTGATTAGCTCCCTTCAGATCATAATTAGAAACAACTATACATGGATAACCTGTTGTGTTGCTTTTCGTGAAGTTTCTGACACAAATATAAAAATTAAATTTGAATATGGATTACACTTCTAAACATTCTGGTTCTTTGTCGGGATATCTCTCATCCTGTCCTTCATCTAGTGACCATCCTAGTACTTCTTTAACCCGTACTGATTTAAACAGTAGAAACTTTCATGCGCACTTGTCAATAATTCTGAACTATTTTAAACGGTAATAACATTCCTATATGTTTGTCCGCTTGCTATAACTTTGAACTATTTTAAACAGTACTTAAGTTCCTACGCATTTGTCGACTTGTCTGTACTTTTGAACTGTTCAACTTCTGTCGATCTTCCTTGGGCTCTGTGAGCTTGTTTCTATTTCTGGAAAATTCTGAGCTATAGTGATTTGTCAACTGATATTTAACCTTCAACTGTTTATAGCTTTATGATATTTCTCGGTCTTTGTTATATAGTCTTCCATCCTGGACTCCTTTAACATTTATCGTGATAGCTTTAATTCTGAATTATCTCCATCACTAGCGAACTTTCTTATGGTTATCCTTAATTAATACTGGGCAACATAGCGTACAAGAAACCGTTTTAGGCCTTTGTCATACTACCTGTATTTCTTGACTTCTCAGCGTTAATGACGTCAGGAGAGTGATGACTTCGGTGCTTGAAGTTCATCATCGAACATTAGTGTTAGTCATGTCTTATAAAATACTACTAACATGGGGTTCAAAGACCCCTCATGATTCATAGAGGTCTGGACATACCGATTATTCTCCTCCATTATCTTCAATTACTTCTATAAATACTCTAAGGGAGTCCGTAGCCTACAAAAAAATTCTGTTGAGACACCTGTCCATGGTTGGAGAGTACGCGTGCTAAATTTTGTCCTGCGAGCTTGGGAGAGCGGGTATGAAAACAGTTTCATAAATGGCATTTTGAAAACCCTAGAGGGCGAAAAACACAAACTTTTATGTTATATTTGGGTTCAGTGACGATAAAAACCTACACTTCGGTCTTCATTGTGTCTGGGTGATTTTAATACATCAAGACACTTACCGGGCCATCCCGAGTCCGCCATTTATATTTGACCCTGGCAGCTCTAGAATTGTTGTAGGAGTTAGCTCGGCATACAGTATAATACTACAAGCTGGATTAATATAGCATCTATAAGATAGTATTAGTGTTTAAAATAACAGCGTGAACTAATGTTACATCTCAGGCAGCTACAATAAATGTTCGTGTATTTTTAGTTTCCTGCAGAGTTTTACTACATCAGAAACTGAAAGAATTGGATATTTTTTATTTAGAATATTACAGTTTAGAATTTTTTATTGGCATCTGTCCGGTCTTACAGAGTGAATTTCAGAAATGGTTTCTAGATTTTTGTGTAGTGAAGAACTATGGTTGACATTAGTATCTTCGAATGTCTTACCAAAGTGTACTCAATAAAAGACCGATGTTCCTTGTTCCATTAAGACTGTCAGGTTAAGGTAAGGGAACGTTTTATTGTGCGCTATTCACACGCTAATAAAGCCTAATAACTATCCACCGGGCAACAAAAGAGTGGACTTACCCAAGAAGGAATACAAGTTTAATTCAAAATCCTAAAAGGTGTCCAAGAAATAAATTTCACGAACAGAAACGGAAAAAGTGAACTTAAGTAACATTGGCTTAAAGTTACTACTATACACTGTTTTTTGATAGTAAAAATTAGCTCTGTAACCAATTCATGTGTCTGTTTTAACATGTTTTTAACATGTTCTATTGAATTAAAAGTGTTAAGTTACGGATACAAACTACAGTTACCTGTGGTTTAAATAACTCTGCTGAAAAGACTCCTGAATGAAATATTAGTGTTAAATTTCGTGAATCAACAGACCAATCGTTCATGGTTTTTCTGTGGAGAATCTTTACATAACCAGAAATATGTGGTTTCGAATAATCAAATAGAAAAATGAAGTTTAAGAGTGGTTAAGCTCCATCTAATTTACAAGTGCTTTTTATATAGTTATTGCAAAGTGCTGTATAGAATGATTCTTACAAATGTCAAAAAGCCAAGAAAGCTTTGAGGATATCTTGAAGCACGTGAATAAATTTGATACCCTGAAGTATTATATTTTAAGACAGTCTCAGCGTTTATTTAAATGCTAAGTGTATGACGATAGTTTACTGAGATAGTTTAACATGCCAGAAAAAGCACGTTCGAAAGAGTTATTATGTCCGAAGTAATATGGACATAACACTTTGGTTGTTGATCATAGTTACAACAAGACTTGTGTGAACTGTTATAAACAATGTCAGAATGTTTTAGACAGGACTTTTTATATAAACTACTAAATCGATATTTTTTTCAGGAAGCAAAGAGGCCGCTTTTATTCATGCTATCTTCAGTGCTGGTGTAGTTCAAGCTCTAACAGAGTCCTGTAGCTCGGGGAATCTAACGGTGTGTGCCTGCGACCGTTCTCAACATGGCTACACAACTGCGGCAGATGGTTGGAAGTGGGGTGGCTGTTCCGACAATGTACGTTATGGCATCTCTTTCGCTCGACTGTTTGTTGATGCCACAGAGAAAACGCCTCACAAAACAGCAGTTGAGGACAGTTCCCAGTCTGAGGACGATAAAAAGAGAAAACGGAAAAGGAGAATGCAACATCTTAAAGCTATGATGAATCTTCACAACAATCATGTGGGAAGACTGGTAGGTTGTTCCATAATAATGCCTATATGCATCATGTAATCGGTTGTATTTTAATTGTCATAAGTTAAAACGACTCCGCGTTCCCACAAAAATTTTCAAATGAGACACCGAAGATTTGATTATTCAGTTATTTACCTATTTCTAAATAAGTAACACTTATTTGGCGAAACAGTTACTAATGCTTATTATTTTGCCTTTTCTATATTTTGATTGTAGCAGAAGTTTCACAGTATTTCCTCTTAAGTAAGTCGCTGTCCTCGTTATTTGCGCCACACGTATACGAAAAGCATCAGTTCGATTTTATCTGTGTGTATACGTATCTGTTCCTTATACGTTTCTTGATCAATCAGGATTCAATCTTGATACAGGAAGTTCAAGAGGAAGTGATATTGGACCCTACCCATAATTTCATATCCAATTTTAGAGAAACTATCAAATCAACACAGTTTGACATGGTGATACAAGATGATAAAAGTAATATCATCAGAGGGTTGCACCCTCCATCTAATTCAAATTTAACTTTGGAGAAACTACCAAATCAACATAATTTGACATAATGATACAAGATGATAAGAGTAATGTCATGAGAGGGGTTGCACCCTCCATCTAATTTCATATTGATAGAATTATTGAAAATAGTAACTCTTTTTCTTCTGTATCGGTAATCTTATGTATTTCCATTATACTTTTAATTTTTTTGTAAAAGAAATAAAAACACACTTTTCTATCCTTTGTTAAAAACGACATTTTATTTTACTCGTCCAACTCCAGCTGGTTCTGCAACAGGAGAACAGTTCAGTATTCAAGTTATGCACTCCCGTGCTAGAGATCAGCAATGTGGTTGGATTGCGAAAATAAAGCATTAAAAATGCAGCAAAATACGTTAATATATTAAACCCATGAAATATAAATTCTTCACAACATAAAAATAAAAATATCCTACCAAGTTTTTGCATTATTTCTATTTCTGTTTGGCTAAAGCCAGAAAAAAAAAAAGGTGCTTTACATATATATAAAAGGTTGTACGCAACGCTTTCAAGTACTAATTTTCTTAATCTATTAAACTATTCGTATTTTTGGTTAACAATTTTAATATTATTCTACAGAATTATTGTGCCATATTTTATTGCACTTGCGCATCGTGGTAACAGTAGGTAAACGGAATGGAATAAGCTCAGAAAAGTTGTAATAAAATATATTTATTTACACAAGTAACTGTAACGGATACAGGATTATCTCATATTCCTTAAAGGCCCGGCATGGCCAGGTGGGTTAAGGCGTTCGACTCGTAATTTAAGGGTCGCGGGTTCGAATCCCGGTCGCACCAAACATGCTCGCCCCTTTTGGCCGTAAGGGCTTTATAATGTGACGGTCAATCTCACTATTCGTTCGTAAAAGAGTAGCCCATGAGTGAGTGGTGATGACTTACTGCATTCCCTCTACTATTACACTGCTAAAGTAGAGAGGGCTAGTGCAGATAGCCCTGAAGTAGCTTTGCGCGAAATTCAAAACAAATGTATTCCTTAATCGTTCTTCTTTCGAACGCCCTCCTCGAGAAAATTGTGTCATTTTTACTGAACTTTTGAGCTTGTAATTTTGAAAACAAATTGTACAATTATGGATAACATATATATACAAATAAGCCAAAAAATGGTGATATAAAACAAATCAAATGACTATGTAGATTAAATCATTAATATGAAAACTTCTATGTATATCTTTGATCTACGTTTATCCATTAGACCAAATGTGGATTTGTAGTTATTTTGCAAGAGACTGCGGATCAAAAAGTTTATTCGTTTTTGAATTTCACGCAAAGCTACTCGAGGGCTATCTGCTCTAGCTGTCCCTAATTTAGTACTGTAAAACTAGAATGTAGTCATCACTACACACCGTCAACTTTTGAGTTACTTTTTTACCAACGAAGAGTGGGATTGCCGTCAAATTATAACGCCCCCACGGCTGAAAAGGCGAGTATGTTTAGTGTGATGGGGAGTCGAACCCGCGATCCTCAGATTACAAGTCGAGTGCCTTAACCGCCTGGCCATGCCAGGTTATATCAAAATGTTTACGGTTTGCGTTTCGTTACCTCAAAACACGTTGCGCTCTTTGAAGTCATCGGTGAAATACCACTATTTGATTAGATAGCAGTACATCAAAAGCTAACATTTGGTGCTATTGACTTTTTGTCTTCCCTTTGGTTCCTCACTTCAAAATTAGGAAGAGCGAAAGTTTGTAGGAAAAATCCAAACAAACCAGTTTCCGTTGAAACAATAAAAATACAGGACAGCTCAATTATCAAGAGTAAATTAGAAGCATCATTATTGAAATTTCTAGATAAATATAGAATTAACATATGAATAAATTATATTTCAAAACAATAAACACCATTGTTCTTATTATTCACTGTAGAATGTCTTTACTGTTCCAGATTAACATGCATACAGGATAACCATTGATCATTTAGTTCTGCATGAAATGCTTGTTTGAAGTTAAACATAAAGTTACACAGTGAGTTCTCTATGCTGCACTCACTAAAAGTATTGAAACACGATTTTTGCGCTGTTAGTACTCGGACACACCACGAAACCTCTGTAGACTGCGCAGAATGACACGGAGGTTTATTTATAATTTTACTCTTAGTGACAGTTTGTTTATTATTAATTTCTTGCAAAACTATTTAAGAGCTATCTGCTCTAGGTGCCTCTAATTTAGTAGTAATAGTATAGAGAGAGGTAGCTGGTCAGCACCAGTCACCACCAAACCATGGGCTGCTCTTTTACCAATGAATAATGGGATTGACTGTCATATTATAATGCCCCCAATGATGCAAGGTTTAGCGCAGACTTTAGAAAGAAAAAAACACTATTTTTCAGTTCTCTCGAAGAAATCTTATTAAAAGAGAATGATTATGTTGTTGCTGAGATATTAGTTTGATCCCAATGAACTTCAACAGCAAGAACAAATAATGTACCATGTTGGTAAGAAGAATCACATGCGGAAAAGGCTTTTACAAAAATTAAACGATCACTTGATGAACAAGTTATTCCTCATTGCTTTGAAAAAGAGACTACAACTGCTACATGCAAAACGAACAGGAAACCTAACTTTATTGAACTTTATCTCAACAATGAAAAGCCCAGTTAGTAACCGCTGAGTGTTTAATAAGGCAGAATTATTTATCTTAATTATTCCACTTCTAACAGTGAGTCAAAATAACAATTACGGCAAACCTAAAAAATATTTTTTTTTTTTATGATTCTTAATAAATCAGATGTTCCATGACATGTTGGTTTTACAACTTTTCTTTTTTCAGTTTATTGTCTTACCAGTTCCTCTAACTAGTGGGTAGATAATAGACATGCACAACGCTTACTTGCAGACATTTTTAATCATCAAGAAACTTTCCTCGTGCTTCCTGGCTTGTAGAAGCCACCTAGTTGGAATTTCGGGAACAAAAGTTACTCTGTGTGGTCTCCCGACTTAACCCTAACCACGCCATCAAACAGGCGGTGCTAGGAAGACATTAAAGAAGTTTGCAGAAAACATAAATATACACGTAATTAAAGCTATCAAGGAGGGTTTTATGGTAACGGTAATTGCCAGTAATTGGGCCGCCAAGGGAGCCTAGTGTCGAAGAAAGACAACTGCAGTCACGTGACAAGGAAATTGTGACGACCAGAGCTATATTAAATATTCATTGGGCTTAGTACAAGTCCGTATAGGCCACACAAGTAGTCAGTTCTCAGGGGATGGTATATTTGTAAATCTTTATCATTTACATGGAAAAGATTTAGTCCTTTACATTCACTAATGTTTTATATGTTGTTTAGCTTCCATATTCATTTCACCATGCCAGGTGGTAAATGTTATTTTTATCAGCATTATACGAATAGTTTTCCTCCTTGTGGCAGTGTAATAATATTTTTGCACTTTTGATCATGTTTTCTCATACCGAAAGATTGTAAAAATAATTGATCTTTGTTTTTAATAAGTGGTTATCATTGGGCCAATCTAGAAATGGAAAAGAAATTTGAATAACTGCTAGAATCCCAGCTACATAAGCTTAAATATATAAGCTATTAAGGGGTTATTCAGTAAGGTAATTAAGCCCGGAATGAGCAGGTAGCTAGAGTAACCTGAGGGTCACCGGTTCGAATTTCCATCACACCAAACATATTTGTCCTTTTAGCAGTAGGGACGTT
Organism: Carcinoscorpius rotundicauda; assembly: GCA_011833715.1. NCBI lineage: Eukaryota > Metazoa > Arthropoda > Merostomata > Xiphosura > Limulidae > Carcinoscorpius > Carcinoscorpius rotundicauda. The sequence goes on from CM022397.1 coordinate 87,029,971, forward strand.
ATAATGGTACGATCAATGCCACTATACAGTGGTGAACAAGTAGGCGAGGAGTTGGCTAGCTGCCTTCCTTCTGGTGTCACACTGCTCAATTAGGGACAGCCAGAACAGATACCATCGTTCTGGTATCTGGCGCGAAATTCAAAAAACAAACAAGCATTAATGTATTGAATTTAACTTGACATACTGTGAATAAAATAAATAATTAAAACTGTATAAGAGCCATATACATGGACATTGCCCTGAGAAGGACCAAATACAAATACAAACAGTTAAGAAAATAAGTTCAGGGAGGAGGAAGAGGTCAAAGAGAACCTGACCCTCCAGGGTATTAAATACCCAAACACGTTTGATTGATTGATTTAATCCATCTCATATTTAATGTTGATTGTAACTTTAGTTTCAAGAACTTAACGTAAAAGCCAATGTAAATTCTTTGAAATTGTAAATATCATAATTTTTAAAATATGATGTTTTGTATTCAAGAATTTGTTGTAAAAGTTTAATTTCAAACTCTATTTTTGTTGTTATATATAGAAAATGTAATTGCAAGAATTGTGATAATAAATATTTATATAATGTTTGATTGTTTCTGCGCAAAGCTATACGAGAGCTATCTCCGCTTATCTTCCCTAATTTAGCAGTATAATACCAGAGAGAAGAAAGCTAGTTATCACCACCCACCGCCAACTTTTGGACTACTCTTTTACCAACGAATTGGCCGTAACTTCATAACGCCCCACAGCTGAAAAAGCGAGCATGTTGTGTGATTGGGGTTCGGACCTGTGATCCTCGGATTATGAATCGAATGCCTTAACCACCTGTCCACGCCAAACCAATATTTAAACACATTTTTTTTAGATACTGGAAGCAAAGACAATCTAACAGTCCTCCGCTGAGTTGGTAGTAAATTCACAGACTTACGATGTTAAATGCTACTGTTAGATTCCCAGCAATGGAAAGACTACATATAGCCCAGTGTTTAATTTGAAGCTAGAAAAACAAAAAACAATTCAGCTTATAACCCGATGATTCTCCTGCCATCTGTTGCTTTAACTTGCAAGCTAAATAAAAGACTAGTGCTTTAATTTAAGGTGAGGTTTAGTTTTTGTTAACCGTAAAATTGCACGACAGGTAATATGTGTTGGGTTCACCACGGGTATCGAAACTCGGTTTTTAGCTTTATAAGCCTTCATACTAACACGTGAGTCACAAGGAGATTTATTTGACAATTGTACAGTGATATTTTATTACTTGCTTCATGCAGGCTGCTTTTGTCCTAGGAATTTCATATTTCTTAGTTGTTAGACGGTTTTAATAGTTCCAGTGAAATTTCTAGTTGGGGCAGAAAAAAAGCTACATTTTTAATTAAGTATTCCTTATATTTTATTGAATAAAACGAAGATAGTACAATTTTATGATATGCTTAATTATTTAAGAATATGACCTTATAACTAAATCCACTATTTTTTTTAGTTAGAATTAATTTAATGTATATATTTTACAGGCTGTCTCCAAACATATGCAGCTAAAATGTCGTTGTCATGGAGTGTCTGGGTCCTGTGAGCTTAAAACTTGTTGGCGAAAACTACCATCGTTTCATGAAGTCGGTAGGCACTTAAAACAGAAGTACGAAGAATCAGTAAGAGTGAGAAAAGGTAGAAGGAAATTACGCCGCCGTGACAAAAGAAGGCCTAAAGTACGAAAACATGATCTTGTCCACATTAACAGATCTCCAAATTTTTGTCTTCAAGACCATAAAAATGGTATTCTCGGAACTACTGGACGTCAGTGTAACAAGACGTCAAAAAATGCCGACGGTTGTGACTTATTATGCTGTGGACGAGGGTATAACACACAACTAATAAGGCACAGCGAAAGATGTAGGTGTAAGTTCCACTGGTGTTGCAATGTGAGTTGTGATATTTGCGTAACAGACGTAGAGATTTACACGTGCAAGTGAAACAAATTTATTCTTAAAATTTGATGGTGCCTCAGAAAGGAAAGTATAAAGTGTTGATGGTGAATCAAGTTTATTCTTAAAACTGGCTGATACCTGAGTAAGGAAAATAGAAAGTGTTGACATTTTTGTTACTTTTTATTCCGCTGCAAGCAAATACGGGTGACAAACCGATTCTTCGACAGAGTATTTGTGATTTTGTATAAAGAGATTGAATACAGCCTGATGTTTAATCATGTGTACGGCTGTCCAAAATTGTACAGTGAGATGGTTGTGTCTGTATAAACAGGTCAAAAGATACTTTTGTACCAAATATAACACTTTTCTTTCTACTTGAGTTTCAAAAATATTTTTTACACTTGTATAATTAAAACTTAAGACAAAGAAAAGTATTCAAGTGAGAAATGAAGAGATTTATAGCAACGATCATTCACGTTTTTGTGTCTTAATAGGTGGGGCTTCGTGGGTTACCATAGAGCTTTGCATTTATTTATATTAACTGTGATAACACGCAGAAAGTAGTAGCAATGACAACATACATGCGAAAACTTGTTTTGTATAGAAAGGTTTCACAGCTGTGTTTAATTTAGTAGGTTTGTATCCACGATACGTGGAACATGCTGTAAAATTTCAGTATGCTATTTGTTTTCATACAGTTATTAGTCTAAAGTTGAATTTCATTCCTGATAAAGTTTTACCTATAGGTATACAAATTACGTTATGTAGGAAGATTAAAGTTGCTTGGTAAAAAAATGTAAGTTTTTACATCCAAAATATAACTTATTTTTTATATTGAAGACATCAAAAAGTAAACTCGAGTGTTCAAATTGCAATTCATTAAAAAGAGGTCACAGAAAATGTTTTAGAAGAAATTATTGTTCAGACAGTGTTTTTTATTGTTATTATTATTAATTGCTTTGACAGAAACAGTGCCTTTAAACCAGTCTTGAATTTAAGGCTAACAAATAAAAGCATACGTAATAAACTATTCTTTGTTGATTGATTAATTTTAATTATTGGTTGAAAATGAATATTCAGATATGCTGTGAAACATGAGTTGAATAAAACAATATAATATTCACACTAATTCACACATGATTCACCGATTTTGGGGAAACCTCTAAATGTTTAAATTTTCGGTTATTTAAACTGTTATTAGAGGAATAACACCGAACATGCAAACAAATAACAATACAAAAACAAGTTTCTCAACTAAACCTTATTATTATTATTTACCTGCATTTTAGAAGAGTTTTATAATAATTCTACTTTTATTATTTCGAGTTTGAAATAATTGTAAAGTTTCTTAAATTTCACCTACTTTTAAGTTCTGCAAAAGCGTAAAATATTCGTTATATATAAAAAGAAATTTGAAAGAATATGTTTCAAATACAAATTATTTAGATTTAATCAGTCACAAACTATTATTTTGATACAATATGACTATGAGTAACTACGGAATTATTACTGTAGGTATAACGTTGATTCACCCCTTTAGTACAGCGGTAAATCTACGGATTTACAACGCTAAAATAAGAGGCTTGATTTGGCTTTGCTATAATAAAACACACATTATTATAACAATGATATACATTTAAAAACATTATGATCAATATAATTTACTGGCTCAGAATAGTTAGGTATCAAACCTGATCTACTAAATACAGGCAATTATTTAATGCAACTATAGGCTTTCTGATTGAATGTATGTTTAACGTTTGTATTAAATATAGAATATGTTTCTTCATTTGAGTTAAGCAATTAGGCTTTTACCTAAGTTAAAGTGTATTCGTCTTCTGTAAGAAGCGTGACGTAATGAAACTATTATTATGTGAGAATCAGTCACCACACAAACATACAACTGCCATTTTAAAGCTTGTTGGTTTTTAATTCTCTAAGTTAACTAAACAATTTAAACTGAGTATCTGTATTCCATTTAAGAAAATATCCATATTCATACAGCCAGACGTATATACATACATATATATATATCTGTAGCGTGATAGCTTTCTTCAGGACATCAAAGATTCACACTTACTAAATCACAAGTTTCAAACCTTTCACTGAGATAGCCAGGTAGGTTAAGGCGTTCGACTCGTAATCTGAGTGTCGCGGATTCAAATCCTCGTTGCACGAAACGTGCTCGCCCTTTCAGGCGTGAGGGCGTTCAGTCCCACTCTTCGTCGGTAAAAGAGTAACCCAAGAGTTGGTGGTGGGTGGCGACGACTAGCTCCCTTCACTAGCGCAGATAGCCCTCAAGTATTTTTGCGTGAAATTCAAAAACAAATAAACTCACAGAGATCTTTGAAATAATGCTTTATTCTTTTTAAATGTGCTAATTACAAGATTGATGAATATAGAAAAATGTTAATAATTCATAAGTTTATTCTCTAATACCAATGCTTTTGAATAAGACATGTTCCTTATAAGTGGTAATTTCATCTCTATGCAGAAGTCTGTAGAAGTAAAACCATTCTTATGAATTATAAATTTCGTATCTATCAAAACATCTCTGGATCTACCAATCTTCTTACGATTGACAAATTTCGTCAATTTTCAGCGATTTGTAGCTCTACCTATGATTTTTTTCTGAATGATGTTGTTTTTCCATTGAATGTTCCAAGTTCCTTCTCATCAGTAATTTCGTTTCTATATGCGTGAATATCAACGTGAATGATCTATGTTTTCTTTGTTAATGTGTATGGATGTAGAAAGTACCAAGACGCTAACTACTGGCAGTTTCATCTCTTTACAGAGGTGTACGATGTTGTTTTGAATTAAGCACTGCTCACCACGAGTATCGAAACCCGGTTTTTAGTGTTGCAAATCCGCAGACCGAGCCACCGAGGGGCGAGATGTACGATTTACAAATTCTGTCTCACTGCTAAGGTTTTAGTATCTCATTACTTATGTCTCTATGCGTGTGAAGATACTTATAATTATTAATTTTCACAAGTTTACTAACATCTTGAAGTGTATCAACATTTTTATTTTATTTGTATATGAATAACAAGTTGATATTCCTCTGTTATTCAAAGAAGGTATCTTCAAAATAACTACATGACAAGTGAATGTTATTTTTACAAGTTATTATTTTAAGATTTGTAACTGTAAACTTTTTTAAAGATCAAACGATTTAGTAGCAATATTATTCACTTTCTAAAAATCTACAATTTAACAGTTTTCGAAACATAAAACACTTTCGCAGTACCAAGAATAAAGATTTTAAGATTATACAGTCCCTGGGATTTCAAAACATAAAACATTTTATCAAACCAGAATTAAAGAGACTAATATTAAAGTTCAGCATCTTTTAAAAATAGTAATGGTTCCAAGAGACTTAAGAAGTACTTTTTATATTTTATTTAAACTTCAAAATGCTCTCGTGATACATTAATCAGTTGTTTCAAAGTTTGTACTTTATATTTATTAAGCAAAAGTGTTTTGTTTAGCATTTTAACATTTTTTATTATTAAGTTTTTGAAGAAAAAAATAACGTTTTTGTAACAATTGAATCAGCGTATTAAGATTTTCGATCTTAGAAACCTAAGACACTCTTCTAGTACCTGAGTTAAGTTTTGTTTGTTTCGATATTCTGTCAAAGCTACATATGAGCTCTTTGTGCTTGCCATCCTAATTTTTAACTGATAGACTAGAGAAAAGACAGCTGGCCAATAGTGTTATCTTCAAACTTATGGACTAATTTAATCGAATAAATCAATTTGAACTTCTCTTTTAATAAGCACTTTATGGTTCCAAAGTGTTGAGTGCGATGTTTTTTGAAGCAATGGGACGAGAACCAATAATCCTTGGATAGAGATTGAGACAGATTACAATTTATCAAACTTTAAACAATAAATCGCTTTTAAAACAAAATAATAAACAACTAATGATTTTCAGTTTATAAAACAAAATAATTGTTTATAAATTTAATGCGTCAAGGAAGTTCTGTTTATCAAATTAATAAAAATAAACCGCTTTTATGTAACATGCTTTTGTTGATAATAAATTTTAAAAACATAAATCTACTTGGTAACACGACCAGGTGTTTAGGGAGCTCTACTCGTAAACTGAGGGCTTTGTGTTTCAATTGAATCTACATCACTACAAACATTCTCTTTCTTTCTCATGTGGGAGCGTTATAATGTGACAGTCAACCCCACTATTCTTAGCCCAAGAGTTAGCGGCGGTTAGTGGTGTCTAGTTGCCTTTCCTCTAGTACTTTACTGCTACATTAGGGACGGCTAACGCAGATAGCCCTCGCGTATCTTTATATGAAATTTAAGAGAAAACTATTTGGTAGCATTTGGAGCAACTTTCTGAAAATTTGCAATTTGTGTTTCTTTTTTAACCATAAAACACTTTTCCAGTACGATTTAAAGATTTGATGTTTATCAACTTAAAACAATAAACGCCTCCATATTAGCTTTGTTATTGTTGTTTCTGGTTAAGAACAGAGCTACACAAAGAGCTAGCTGAGATATACTCACCATGGATATCAAAACCAAGTTTCTGGCTTTGTAAGTCTTTGCTACAGGAGGGTAAAAAATCAGTGCATGTAAGATTTACAGGGTATAAGTTTTGAAGAAAAAAATCAGACTCTTAATTAAACTATTGAATAAGCAGCCTTAACCATTACAGAACAATTTATAAACTTGTTCGCTTGTTACTACCGCAAAGCTACTCAATGAACTTCCTATACTGTACTCTCCATAGGTATTAAACCCAAACTGTAGCATTAGAAGATGTCTTTCGAAGTAAAAAGGAATTTATGACACAAAAACTAATGGTTTGATATTATGTAGTTCATGAATTTTTTTCCAGCATAAAATGAATTTATAGCACCAAGAATAACTATTTTAAAGTTCATGCATTATCAGTTTCAAAACTTAAAACGCTTTTGCAGCACTAAATTTAATGCTCGTCAGATCTGTTTAGTATCAATTCTAAAAACATAAGGTGATCACAATTAAGAGAATGAAGATTTGCTTGTTAACACATAAAATGGTCTACCGTATTTTCCGCCTTATAAACCGAATTTCTGGCTTTAAATTTTGGACCTGACTTTTGGGGGTCGGCTTATTGGCTGATCACCAGCTTTGGACCAAAAAATACCGAAGACCAAAATCGTCCCCAAAATCATACCTTTGATCTCACAGTTACGGCAGAGTTATTTCAGTTGAATAAACTTTATCTATTAATAGAAAAAGATCTATACATTACGAATGACATGTATTCATAGAAATAACAAAATTCATAAAAAAATACAAACCTTAATCTCAGAAATTTATTAAAATCCATCAAATTCATTATCTTTATCGTCAGAAGCACCAAATAATACAGGGTGGTCGCTAGAAAAGCGGAAAATTTGAGGGTCAGATGAGATCATGAATAAAATGCGTGCTTACTCATTTCTATTTTGATTTCTTTACATCATGAATAAAATGTATGATTTTAATATCACGGACGTCATTTTGAGCATCTATGAGTGTAATATAACATATGCCTTTAAAAAACTTTGTAAAAGTTATTCTTTGTGTTCTTTGTAAAAATAAATAGCTGTTTGACAAATTTTCCGCTTTTCTAGCAACCACCCTGTGTAGATTCCAATCTTCGGCAGAGACCTGGTCGTCGTACGGGTCATTCTCTGGTCTTATTAGCTGAGTGAGTGGAATGTTGTCTTCCTTGTCGTCGTCCAACCACAACATATCATCTTCATGCATGCTGACGCTGAAACAAGACTAAGAAATAATTTGAAGAAACTTGTCACTTCTTAAAAATGGCCTCGGCTTATTGGGCGGTAATAAGCAAAAACCCTCATTTTCAGAGCTGAAAATTGGCCTTGGCTTATTCGGCGATTCGGCTTATTAACCCGAAAATACGGTAATTAATGATTTCACGATTTACACTTTATCATTTATTAATGTGAAGGTATGCAGTTTATAATTTTTAAAAACTCTTTTAGAACCAGATTAATGTTTTTATGTTCTACAGTTAATCATTTTTTAAGACACATAAAAGTTATATTTCTTCTTGAAACACAATTAACGCTTTAATATTTGCAGCTTGTCAGTTTTTAAAACACGAAACGTTTATTCTAAATTTATGAGCAGTGGCGTGCTCAAATGAGCCATTAGATACGAAAGGACTTTAATTAAAGGCCAAAGTTTGCTCATTTGATTTTCATACCAACATAATTAAAGCTATAATTAATGAGCAATATAATAATTTGTTTGTTGTTAAGCGCAAAACTAAACAATGAGATATCTGTGCTGTTCCCACCACGGTTATTGAAATCTGGAATTTAGTGTTAGAAGCGGTGAGACTTACTTCTCAGCTACTATAGAAGAGGAGATATTCTTGTAAGCGAATCAGATAATATTTGTGGGTGGTCATGCCCGTCATATACAAGGACAAATCATGGTGTTTTTTTTCGTATGCTAAAGATATAAGAATTTGTTAGCATACATAAGGACATGTATGGGTTTAGTGTTCGGGACATTTAGTGTCTTTTAACTTTACATAGGAGCTACTAAAGCTCTTATGAAAATTGTTTATACATTTCCAATAATCATTCAACATTGACCTGTTTGGTTTTTACTTTGTTTTTTTGCTTGTGATAGTGTGAACTCCCATATGTGTTCACCTTAGTGGAGTCTTTAAGTATCTCAACAATGAGCCTGAAAGCTCACACTGCTAAAACTGGGTTTGGATACTCGTAATGGGCACACCACAGACAGCTCATTGTGCAGGTTTGCACTTAACAGCGAACAAACCCTCCATAACAAAGTGCGTCATAATGGTTCGTCATTGTTTGTTTACCCTTGCCATAAGCGAACACATTTTATGTTCTGTTTAGTCATAAGTATTGTTAGGGAAATACTCCCTGCTTCATTAAAATCGTTTTATAAGTAAAATTATTTTGGTTAAATCCAGCTTGGGAAGCAGATTTTACATACTTTATTTGAACTTTGCCAAACAAAAACTTATTGAAACGTAAATTGTGGTTCCTCTCTTTTATGTTTTTGCCTTTTTTTAACGTACAAGTGAAAAGAATTTTCAGAGCAAAAACGTTTATTATTAAAGTCCTTCATTGCAATTCTTAGACATTTCACTCCAAGATAAACAGAGACCATTGACGGTGTTGTTTGCTGTTTTTATTGTGTATTGTATTGTTTGTTGTTTTGTACTTTGTCACAGTGTTAATGAGCATTTATTATTTCTGACAACTTGAGTCTTATCTCTTTCATCGTGGCTGCCGAAACCTAAATGGAAATGCATTTCAAAACATTATACAGTGTTCCCCCGTGTATCGCGGAAGATGCGTTCCAAACCCCCCCCCCATCGCGAAAGGAGATTTTCCGCGAAGTGGGATCGCCGATTTTTACGTATATATTTATGTGCATTTAGACTTTTAAAACCCTCGCTGTACAACTATTTAACCCTCCCATTACAATACTGTTCATTATTGCTGAAATAATAAGAACAATTATTAAGATATTAAGCCTTAAAATTAAAAATTACATATCTTCAGCAGGTGGTGTCTTTTCGGGGGACACCACTTCCTCTTCTGTAGAAGGTGAATCGGCAATTTCTTCGTCGGTTGTTACAACTTCAGGAACAGTACTTGCCACCGGTACCCTTTCTTTCTTGCTCAAAATATACCTGTTTTTTTTCTTTACACTATTAATTATATTTATTTTTAATGGTATTTAATGCTATATTTTAGATTTAATGTTTATTATTTTATATATATGTATATATATGTGGGGGTCGGCCGAGCCCGCGAAGTGGCAAGGGAACACTGTATCCTTGAACTCCTTGTTATCTGTGAGCTTAACTTCTCTCATCTCTGATAATCAGTGTGTTGCCACGTTGTCCTAAAAGTTGCATATTAACAATTTTAAGACCTAAAACGTTTCTTTATGAACACAATTACTTTATATGTTTATATTTTATTTTAATATAAGAATATATTATGGTGTAATGAATAAACTTGGTATTTTGAAAACTGACACTTTCTCTTCACTTATCGAGTGTTTATTTTTAATTTCGCGCAAAGCTTTACGAGGGATATCTGCACTAGCAGTCCTTAATTCTGTAGTGTAAGACAAGAGGGTTTGTTTGTTTGTTTTTGAATTTCGCACAAAGCTACTCGAGGGCTATCTGTGCTAGCCGACACTAATTTAGCAGTGTAAGACTAGAGGGAAGGCAGCTAGTCATCACCACCCACCGCCAACTCTTGGGCTACTCTTTTACCAACGAATAGTGGGATTGACCATCACATTATACACCCCCACGGCTGGGAGGGCGAGCATGTTTGCTGTGACGGGGATTTGAATCTGTGATTACGAGTCGAGTATCTTAACAACCTGGCCATGCCACATCAAGCTAGGGAGTGTAAAAGTGTAAGTTTTTCTAATAGTGACTGCAAAGGACGTTCACCCCAACTGTATTTTTGAACATATTGTGTTGTTGTTATATTGAAAATTATTGCTTATTAAATAGAAACAGATTATTTTCTGACATCGCGTAATACGTTAAAGTAGACATCTTGCGTAGATATGTAACTCTATTTAATGTAAAGAATGTTATATTTATACAAATCTAAGAAGTCTGAGTCTGCTGTAAGTAGTTATAAGAAGTTCGTAACCTTGTATTTCCCAAATTCAAGTTGAAGATGAAAAAGCAATTAGAAGCAAGAAACGCGTAAGGTAGCAGGCCGTTTCCTCTTGAAACTGTCCAGTGTTGATTAATCACGCTCATATGGATTTCGTCTAAAGGGGAATATGACATTAACTCGACTTGAATATTTATTGTTTCTGACAGTCTTCTATCGTTAAGTATATCAGTGATGTAAAACAGCTAATTAATTTCTACACAGATTATTTCGCGTATTTATCAAAGTCTTCTTGCTAAATTACACATAAAAACGTATTAATGTATACAGATTAACTCTGCCACGACTGGTAAAACGATACGTAGTATTAAGATAAAAACTAACAACATATAGATAAAACAAGTAAGTTTAAAACTAGGTTACTCATAGCTAACAAATATTTCGTTGGTTTTTTTGTAACAAATTTATTGCAACTCCTTATTTCTTCAAAGATTGTTGAAAAAGCGTAGGAACTGAAAATAAAATATTCAATTTTTCATTGGCTTTCGTATTATTAAAAACATTTAATTGACAAGTCATTAACGAACTGTTTAACACTTTTGCCTAGATAAGTATAGTGAATAAATGTTATTCTTGTTGTTAAAAGTGTCAGTTTATTGCAATGAAAACTGAACTTTGGCATAATACATAGGTAGTTCTTATATAAATAGTCATAAAGTGTGAAACCTAAAAATTAGAAAACAAAATAAAATATGTTAAAATTCGAAGCATGGTGACTTGAATATTATTAAAGATATTTATGAATGTGGTGTAAATGTGAATGTCAGTTATCTTGTAAAAGAAAAGGAATATTTTATACATATATTTGCATACACAAGCACTGGAGTAGTTAGGGCAGGGACCTCGACACACGTGTATTATTATAAATAGCATCTGTAACCTTATATTAGTTCTTATTAAATATTCAGTACTTGGTTAGTCCTCTTCGTACTTTAATAGCCTTTGCAAGGCGATATGGCATGCTGATGAAGAGGTTATTGATGTAATCCATTCATTTGTCAGTAGAAGGCGCTGCAACTCAATTACAGTAATCGGTTTAGAGTCGGGGTTAACAACATTCTGGCTCAGTTATGCCTCGTAGTTTTCAATGGGAATACAATCTAAAGACTTTGTTGGTCATGACGATATTGTAACGTTCTCCTAGTCGAAATAATCCTGTACAATACATGCACTGTGAGCAGTGGCATTGTGATCTTGGAATACAAAGTTATTGCCAAACTTTGCACTAGCATATGACACAAGTATCGTCTCTATATGATCCTTTCAGAATGTTATATTGACTTTTCTCTGGAGGATAATGAGAGCAGTTTTTACACAATGATGAATAGCTGCCCAAACACGTACTGCTCCACTTTCTGTGCGAAAGAGTCTTCCTTCATTTATTTTCCAGTAAAATATTGACAAAAAATTCTTCCATCAGCTTAACAAACCCGAAACATGTCTCATTTGAAAATATGGCATGTCACCAGTGTTCTCACTTTGAATTGGCATGATGTCTTTCTTACCCGATTAACATGGTGACGGCACTGACTTCTGGTTAATATCAGATAGCAGATAACATGTCTTAGTCAGTCTGCTATTTACGGTTGTTATATGTTCATGCCATTCATGTAATGTTGCAAAACGTCTTTGGACCTTGGCATGTTTGCATGATTAAAACACGGTCATCTCGGGCAGTAATTATTTGGTATCTTCCAGCACATTTTCTTGGAACAACGTTTCCTATAGTTCGATGACGTTTCAAGATTCTGGATACAGTACACTGAGGATACTCTACTGTTTTGGAAAAATCCGTTTGCTTCATACCATTCTGGACAGTTAAACAACTTGACGTCCTATAACTTCTGGGACATGATAAGGTATGACTCTACACCAAGTATAGAGGAATTGTTTGAACAAAGCAATTGATGTATTTCGAAAAATATTATACCAAGAACATATTCTTTTATACAAAACAAGCACGTGCGTGTGCTTTGACGAACAAATGTTTAACATAACATGCAGAGTATAAGAACTCTTACATGTTTGTCTGATCATATGTTACTTTCTATGTTACTACTCTAGCATTTACTCAGTAATTATCCCATGCAAATAGAAAGTAACAACAATATAGAACAGTGTACAAAAATTAGAGTTAAGACTGTATTTCATTAATTAGTATGTCATATAAAGAGGAAAACTATTCAGGTTTATTTTGCAATATTTAGCGTGCAATAGAAGACTAGCAAAAAGTGAAGGCTTACGATCTTTTAATCTGAAAGCAAATTGATAATATATTATCTTTCGCATAAATCAATATCATTTACACAGTTTGGAGTATGATACACATCGATGCCATTTAACCGAATAACTAACTAGTTAATCGAGCAATGACTGTAACGATTTCTCAAAGTGATTGGACAGTTTAAGAGCAATAATTTAGTGAAGCAAGATGCTGTTTGTTGACCAAAACTATGGTTGTAGAAAACGCAAATGTTTTGGTTAGTATTGGTTTAATGCTTGTAAACGTTAGGTTTATGAATATTAATATTGTTAATAATTAAGAGTAATTTATTGCTATTTATGCAATTCTAAATTTACGGAACCAAAAATTTGTTCGTGTAAAAGGGTTCAAGTTTTCACAGTGGAAAGATATTACAGCGCATATCATTAATTTATTTTTCTTACGAAATATTTATTGTTGCTCATCTTAAAACCTAACTGTCTTCATATACCATAACCAACAATATACCAAGTAACGATCATAGCTAACTATATACATTGTTTAATTCGTCTCACTTATGAAGATGGAATTGCATTCTTTCATTGGTTACGTGGTACCTATACTTTTAAAAGCAATATTTTCGCTCCTTAATCCTAATAATATCTCACAATGTTCGACCAGCACAAGAGTCTCTAGGCCTAAACCAATAAATTAAGATAACAGTGCAAAACAATCAAGATAAAATTAAAAAAACGTGCAAGTGAAATTACGTTCTAAATACGACACTCCAATTGTAATATTCCCAGAATTTTTCACTCAGTTATTGCATAGATATTTTCTAAAATAAAAATCTTTATAGTATTGAAAAGTATTGATGACCTATTAAGAACATATTCAAAATGTTTTTGATGAACAATCCGAGCCATCCCTACGTAGGCTGTGCTTGATACACAAAGACAATTATAAGCAATTTCCAATGTTTACTATTGCACAGTTAACTTAAAATGATGTTTCTTATATTGATGGAAATGTTCTAGACTGAAAGAAAAAAAGATATTTAATGTTTAAGATCTCAAACCTATATAAAAACGGAATTAAAAACCTTTACGTGATTAAGAAAAACTTAGTGCAAACTAAACTGACTTTATTCAGTTTAAGATATAAACAACTAAAACTTGTGGTGAATAAAAAAGACCCAGTCAGTATATATATTTCTCTGGCTTCTTTCAAAATATTTTTGTTAGTGCATATCGACACAGTATCTGCATGTGAACACGAATCTGCTAATGTAATACAACTACTTTCGGGAGAAAAAAATATTACGAGTCTGATAATCGGTTAACATTTTTCTTATGTAGCTTATTATTATCTGTAATAATGAACATGTGCTTCTTGACCTAGATGTATACCATCTGATATGGAGATATGGCTTTGACTTGAGTGAGATACTTACAGATGACTTCAAGGACAATAACGCGTCACGTTCCTACCATTACAATTTCTCTGACAAACAACCAAGCTAAGTATATTTCGTCACAAACTCCATATAAAAGGTACTTCATAAGCTTGAGCACATTTTGGCTATTCTGCTTCGGATATGTTACATGTTCTTAATACTTTATTAAAATAACAACAAGATGAAATATACACTCATCCTTTGTTTGTGTCTGTCTATTGTGCTGAGCGAACCTCCAGGAATACCGTTTTGTGGTAAATCAATTTACCATATTTACATTTGCGTTTAGGTTATGAAAGATCGCATGCTTTTCTCTACCTTTACTGAAATGATCTATATTTTAGAATATTACAAAATATCATCTATCTAAGTCTTTGGTTTTACTCTCACGCGTGATTTTTTTTTATTCCAGAGTTAAATTCGGCGCAAATGGAAAAGTTTGCTACATGTATAAGAAAAAATGCAGGAACTTGGGTAAGTTACTCATCTGATCCTTGATAAAATTTTCCATTGGTTATTCATGGAAGTTTCTTACTAATTTGGTGGTTTCCAGATAGATATTTTTTGATAAACCATTTCAGTCAATGCTGTAATTCTTGTAGATTAAGTGAAAATGTTCATGCATTTATTTCGTAAAGTTGGGTATTTTAGTTCTGTACCACAATCATGTGTGGAGTTTCACTGAGTAACATACATCATGTTTTTAACTCTTCCTTTCCTACTTAATTATGTAATTAATAATTCATAGTACATGAATCACTGGGACAACTGCAAAGCTTCATTTCTTCCTGGAGCTACGGATGCTGAAGTTTTACATGAAATCTGTAGAGAAGGCGAAACAAGTTTTATGGTTAGTTGTTTGATTAATATTTTATTCAACATAATGGCTTACCTTTATAATATGTGACTGAGCTTTTGAAGATGTTGGTTATTCGTTATTTATTTTCCATATAATCCCAAAATATAAAATAAAATTTTACAACTAAATTCTAACAGTTCTTTTAACTAATTGTGATGATGCTACGTCCAAACTTTGTTCCTCACTTTATTTTAATATCTATACCAGCCGTCTTGCGATACAATATTTCAAGTTGATTTTTATTTAACGACGTAAAGGTATTATGTGAATTACGATACTTTGATCTCAACAGGATGAAATTAAATCCACTTCAGTATCTCAGCGTAACTGTATACTTACGATTTAAATTCCAAAAACAATTGTAATTTTTGTTTTGTGTCGCTTTTTTTGCACTCTCAAATTCAAAAAGTATGTTGCAGTAGCTTTAGTTAATTATTGTCGTATATTCTGTTATATAGAACATTTTAATTACTAGACACAAAGCTTATGTTGCAGTATTTTTAATTAATTATTGTAATATTCTGTCTTTTTGTTTCTTAGATCAAAGTTTATGTCCTTAATTCCTATGATGTCTTATTCCACAGTATTATTAAAATACTTTCCGCTAAAAATAAAATTTGTGTAGGTTTCTGTGACTGGTGCTTGCTCAATCTTTATTGAACACAACAAAATATAAACGCATTTTGTTCTCGTCGTTTGTAATTAATGTAAGGTCTATCATTTAGCAAGTAGGTAGTTAACATTATTCAATAAGTTTTCAGACCTTATGCATATGATGTTTCGTAATAATAATAAACGTTTCTTTTGAACAGATTGCAATATGCTTGGATGTTCTACCAGTAAGTATTAAGTTTAGATTATTTTGGCAAACTTTCGTACTCATAAGAATCTGAAAAAACAAACAAACAATAACACAAAAACAGAAAATATTTTCACATGTTTATTAACTACTTTCTATAAAATAAAAGATAACTAGTGTGTGAAGTAATCAAATGTTCAAGTCTAGTAAAATGAACACTTTAAAACTTTCCAAACGTCCCAATCCTCTTCCTATATAATGATGTAGTATTCTCAGATTGCTCTGATTTCCTTCAGAGTAGTCTGCAAGAAACGCAGAAACAGAATATTCGTCAAAAGAAAGAGACCAGTCACGTGATGTAGATATTTAGTCCTTTTCTTTTATTTTTTTTTTACATTAAGCAAATGATTATTTGGGAGAAAGAGAGCTTTATCGAAACTCTTACCAGTTTACCTCTATCACACTTTCTAGATTCTCTGTTGTGCTGACTACAGTCTATATCTCTGCACTGTCTTTTGACAAACAGTCAGCTCATTCTCAGTAATTGCAAAAACCATGAATCCTAAGTTTGATAAAAGGTGCGTCAAGATATTCAAGAAAGCTTAGTCTCAGAAATATCCCTAAACTAAAAAATCTAAATCTGGAAATGGTAAACAAAGAAAAAGCATTACACTGTCTACACTGTTCTCCAAGAACATATTACATCCACGTGACTGAGGGTCACATTCATGTCAATAATAAGTCACTCAGACATCCAGATGATCAGATTGTTTTTGCCTCTGAAACAAACTGCTGATTTTATTCATAGGATAATTCATAGACAGTGATTTCTTCTAAAGAAAGATCACGTGTGATAATATTAATGATTCATGTTATCCGTGAATAACAATGAAAATATAAAGTTAGTAGCTTCCTTAACCAATGTTCTATATTAAAAATTAATCTAGAAATTAAATGAAGTTTTGAAAACATTTTCTATCTCCTTTATTTCTAGGCTGATCCGTTATTCCTGGTTCCAAAAATTAAAATTAGTCAAAACGTGGCTTATAAGAAATCAAAATAACATCCTCTCACCCTTGTTAAAGCACTTGTCCTATCAAATGAGATAAAGAAAATTCACGTACTATAACAAAAAAGTTAACAATGAATTATTGTAGAGAAATAACACTTTAATAGAGAGAAATATCATGTGAGAAAAATGTAAAAATGAAATTTACTGAAATTAAATATGAAATGAAGACTATATACAATTATACCATGAACACGGTACAAAAATCAACATCAGTGACTTGAATATTACATATAATTTGTAGCATATATCTAATTTATATTAATAATTCTTAATGATATTGTCATTAGCTGTTTAATGTTTCTACACCTAAATGAAGTGCATTTTTGTTTTTGATCCTCAGTTCAAAAGCTAAACATTCTTAATTTACTTAATAGTCTGTAATTTAGATATATTTCATTACCAGATGTTTATACCTTAATCTATCAGTTTATCTGTGATAATGACTTACGTTGAAAACACGTTTTATAGGAAGAATTACAAGAAACAGGAATGCAAATTATCAACAAATGTATGAAAGAAGCAAAGGAGAGATAAAGTTGAAGAAGACAGGTGGTTTTAATAATTACTATAATATTGAAAACAAATAACATGCAGTTCTTATTAAACTTAATTTCAATTTACTGAATCTAAATGTGTTGCTGTAGATACATTTCATAGCACACTGTTCTATGGCTTGTGTTGCCTTAATGTTTTAGTGTTCAAATTCACAAAGTTATAGTTGGTTTATTTTATGAGCTTTGGTTCCTCTGAAGAATAACATTTTAAATCAACGTATCAATCTCTGTTTTAGCTCTTTACCTAAAAGTATGTTTGTTTAACGACACTTGGGAGCTTTTATATGCCTCAGATAGATAGATTTTATACATTCCCAGCTGAAATATATATTTTTAATATTCCACAGTTGAGTAGAATTTTTGTATTGTCGTATAAAAATAACGCAAAATTCATTATATTTATTGATAATGAATTAAGTATTTTCTTTATTAATGTTCCGTGGAGGCGAAATTTCATGAGCATTGTCGTTGTTGTTTTGAATTAAGCACAAAGCTACACAATGGGCTATCTGTGCTCTGCCCACCACGGGTATCGAAACCCGGATTTTAGCGTGTAAGTCTGCAGACATACCGCTGAGCCACTGGGGGGCGTTTCATGAGCAACATTTCTAGAAATATTATTATTATGATGCTTGAATCACAAATAAGCTTAATCAATAACACACATGCAAGATTTTATCAGTAATATATTTATAACGAATGTGCTGACTGACTAACTAATTCTATCACTACAAGCAATCTTACTAACGAACGGTACTAAGAAAAATTAGCTCTAGCTCACTCAGCCTGGTATTTGATATTATATGAATTTTCTATATGTTATATAAACTTTGCAAGTCCAGACAAAAGTTTTAGACTTCACAATATCGTTATAGTATGCAAAAACTCTCTCTAGCGAAAAAGAGCATTGAAGTAATGAGATATAGCCCACGATACCACTACATTTCTCGATTCTAGAATTCTTTCAATGATGCCAATCAGGATTTGCAATAGTACTGGTGGTATTAAGTTGTTAATACTGGTACTCGAGCATCTCTCATCATATTAATTGAGAAGTGAGAAATTCGACTATTCTTCCCAACGTGTTTTTTTATTGTTTCGGATTTTGCACAGAACATTATAATGTGACAGTTAATCCTACTGTTCGTTGGTAAAAGTTACTATACTCTTCATTTATAAAAACGCTGGCACAGCACAGCCAGGCGGTTAAAACGTGTGACTCCTAATCTGAGGACCGCGGGTTCGCATCCCTGTCGCACCAAACGTGGTCGCCCTTTCACTCACTGGGGTGTTATTATGTTACGGTCAGTCCCACTATTCGTTGGTAAAGAAATAGCCCAAATGTTGAAGGTGGGTAGTGATGACTAGTTACTTTTCCTCTAGTTTTTTACTGTTAAATTAGGGACGGCTAGCGCAGATAGCTCTCGTGTAGTTTTGTGCGAAATTCATAGCAAACAAATAAACTGTGAGAAGCAAACCTTAAATATCAAAAAAGCATTTGGTCCAAACTTCGAAGATGCGAAGCGATAACACGCATTATTCTTAATACTTGATATACTATAAACCAGTACTGATACGGACTGCAAACCCTAATCCCAAAACAGAAATAAGACAATGCACTAAACTCAAAATTCCACAATTCACAATATACAAAATTAATACTTCCAAATAGACATTATAATATTAATTAATTATGTTACGAAAATAAGAAAAATTCTGATTAACAAAACAATGATCTATTATCTCATTTCACCACACGTCAATACTGCCTGTTTATCAAGTTTCTATTGGTGATTTTCCTTCCCAAGTCGGCCTGGCATGGCCGAGGGCGTTAAGGCGTGCGCTCGTAATCCGAGGGTCGCGGGTTCGCGCCCGCGTCGCGCTAAACATGCTCGCCCTCCCAGCCGTGGGGGTGTATAATGTGACGGTCAATCTCACTATTCGTTAGTAAAAGAGTAGCCCAAGAGTTGGCGGTGGGTGGTGATGACTAGCTGCCTTCCCTCTAGTCTTACACTGCTAAATTAGGGGCGGCTAGCACAGATAGCCCTCGAGTAGCTTTGTGCGAAATTCCAAAACAAACAAACAAACTTTCCCAAGTCTAATGGTATGCAAGTGGAATTATTTCATTTTGCTTTATTTCAACTCGTTATAATGTTAATGGGAGAGTTTTTTTCGGTAAATGCTTGGGCAAATTCATTAGTAGCTCTGTCTTTGATAATTCTCAGGAATTGTTCTCGACAGGAACTCCGAAGTCTTTGAGACATTAGCGGTGATGATGTGTTTTATGTAGCTTTATGTATTACCATTCGAAAACTCATAGTTACAAGTGTTTCTGTAATTCGTTAACAAGAATAGCTAATTAACTTAAAAGGAATACAGTTTTATTTGTCCTGACACTGGAAGATGATGAAGAGGTGTTGTCTCGGTCTTTTTAAATTTCAATTATTTGAAACAATGCGGATTCAAATTCCCATCCCTGAATCTCGATTTCTTGCTGAAGTTTTTTTTCCTCGTTATAAACAGCATATGCTATTCTGACTATTCGATGAAATAATTTATCACAACCGATATATTTATTACCACTGTTGTTTTATTACAGAAGACCAAATGCATTAATGGTAACATTATCAATGGTTTCCAACGCAATAGTACTGTGGTTGCCAGTGTTATTTGTTTTTTGAAAGTAGAGACTGTAGAAATACCAACTGTAATCGTTCTTTCTGCCTACTGGTATCCTTACATTTCTCAAATAACAAGCCCTCTTTTAAGCCAAATGAATCGCATTTTGTTCAGTACATTGTTGTCTTTGAGCTTTATGAGTGATTTTTTGCTACGAGGGTTTTACTGCAATATTCTTCATACAATAAACAGTTAAATTCAAAGTCGTATTTTCGGCCTTGATATAATTCAGTTATGTGTCGGTTCACAATAATTCTTCATCATCAGTCATATATGCCCTATTCTGGATTATATTCTGTTGTACTTTACCTTGATCATCTAGTGTCTTGTGATTTCCTCTCTTTTTACAGTGTTTACATTCATCATGAACAAATGATCGTTACTTTAAGGTATCAGCATTTCCTTCATCCAATCCATGGCGATGCATGATGTTTAAAAGTTGTATTTCTGAAGTTTCCAGAGCCATCTAGCTGTCAGATTTTCTATATTTTGCTGCATATTTGTCTGGAGTGTGAACTTTGATATATATGAGTGATAATGGAAATGATTATGGTTTAAAAAATATTTAGCATTTTTTTTAATTGTGCAGTACTTCTTTTTTGCAGTATTCACTGCCTTGTTACGTAGGCAATTACGAGCTCTTTTTCCTTCCTGTACTTATGATAATATTACTACTACTACAAAGTAGGCATCTCATGCGAGTGAATATTTAAGAATTGAGCATGTTAATAGAGGAGTAGTGGTTAATTATTTCTTCAATTCGTTAAATACGTGTTCAGAATCAACAGTTTACTGAAACTTATTTGATTTTCAAGCACTTTTATGTAGCACGTGAATTACGTCAAAATATGATTTTACGAAACGAGAACAGCAAGAGCACAGCATGTTAAATCTTGCGTTTGTATGTAAGCACTTTTTATTATGTGTTCCAAGAAGCTCAATTATTGATATTATTATTTTTGTTTGTTATTGCTCTTACAAAATTTCAAATCACTCAGTTAACCCTAACATGTCTAATATGTTTATCTTTATATATATATATATATATATAAATGTATGTTGGAGTAGTTACATCATTAAGGCTTTTTTGGCACTTGGTATTGTATGAACCTGCTGACTGCAGAATCCGTGACACACTAAAGTTGGT
The DNA here is from genome assembly GCA_011833715.1 of Carcinoscorpius rotundicauda. NCBI lineage: Eukaryota > Metazoa > Arthropoda > Merostomata > Xiphosura > Limulidae > Carcinoscorpius > Carcinoscorpius rotundicauda. The sequence continues at coordinate 87,051,377 of CM022397.1, forward strand.
CATTCGTCGGTGAATACTTTAACGAACATTCGAACTTTTTATTTACATGACACTTAATATTAACAGAGCGATAATTATTTTTCGAATCTATTTATTACTTTCGACAACACACTAACGTTAGCTTATAAATTACATTGGTGTCGTTCAGAATACTTCAACGATAGTAATTGCTATAATACCGATAATAAACAGTTTCAGAGTGCTACATAACTTTAATTCACGAAGAAACATCCACCACAGTTCTAATGAAAACCACAATGTTTCATTTATCAGTTTTATAAGATGAAGTCAAAGTGAACATTAAAGAATATCTATACACACGATTAATGTTCTTATAAGCTAAAAATTATTTCAGAAAACGCCTACTTTTTGTAGCTAGTAGTTAAATAACAACAACAAAAGTCGATTAGAAATAACATGTATAGGTGTATTATTTTTCAGTACCATTAGGCCTAGCAAGTTAAACTTAGTAATTTTATAAGTTTTGGCGTAGAAAGATAAGTATAATACTTTAACTGTTTCAACTACTTACTTTATCTCATCTTAAAATGTAATTAGGCTCGAAATCAAAAACTGATACCATACTTTTTCCAGGTTTTTGTTTGCCAAAGAATGATGCCAGATAGGAGGGAAAGCTATACTTTAAATTCATTTTAATTACGTTTTCCTGAATCCAATTATATCAACACTTATAAAAAATTAAGTGTATTAACGCTTAAATGTTTTTGTTCAGTTAATATAAAACATTTTATTGAATAGTTCTATTTTTTTGTTTCCATGTTAATGTTTGTTGGATAAGGGAAACGTATGTTGTTGTTGGACTTTAATAAAACACTTTTCTTCAAGTCGTTGTCCTCTTTATTCTTTTCAGAATAGCTTCACCCGCGTTTTTTTTTTTCAAACTTCAATATCATAGCAAACAGAAAGAGAGACGTACAGGCATGTTATAAGGTTGTAGTGATAATAACTTATCTGTATTATACATTCTAAAATAATCCGAACTAAAACATTAATGGTTTTAGATAACTGTATTGTTTTATATTAAAAAATCTAGTTGTGGTTTTTAGCTCAGACTCAGATTTTTCACTTAAATTATTAAATTTGTAATTCGCCATTTATCTATTATATAAAAACAAACATAAAACAGCAAACTTGATGTGATGAGTTGACTTTAACCTTACTATGTCAACTATAGCACAAGGCCACTACTGTACTGTCTTATCAAACACCCTTTTATTAAATCCCTAATACAAGTATGTTTATAAGTGTATTCAAATCTATGTTTGTGATAGTACTCCAAGTGGTTAAACGAGCAAGGATATATTAGTCATGTTTGTTCTTAGACCAACAAAACTTTATAAAACTTGCGCGATTAAACTTTCGATAACACGTGACCTTGCTTTAAGATGTATCACAATTTTGATTAAAGCAATAATTCTGTAGGTATTTCAATCATTGACAGTTATTATTTAGACTACGATAACAGTAGTTAAGCGACTATATATAATATGTAAATAGTATGTAACTGTTTACAGGATGCAAGTAATATGTACGACTGTATATAGAATCCAAGTCTATATGACTGCGTTTACGATACCAGTGGTTGTATATAGTATGTATGGCTCAATCTGGGATACCAGTAGTGTATATGACCATAGCCAGTATATCAGTAGTCTCTATATTGTACTATAACTATTGAAGAATAATAGTAGTGTGTATAACGATACACAAGAGTGATTATTTCCCCGAGAGCAATATTAGAGTGAATGTATCCATGACTCAAGTATTATGAATGACTGTACATTATACATCTATTTTGGTGACTTGTATTCGGGATATTTGCAGTGGAAATGAGTTTTCCTAACATCAATGGTGCATGTGACTATCCTTCAGGCCATTGAGGTGATTGTAAAAGGATATCTGTAACTTGGATGACTGCAGCTAGGATAAGAGTAATGAAGGTGAATATCTAGGGTACCACTGGCGGAAGTGATTGTTTTCCTGATATTAATAGTATGAATTATTGTTAATATGATACATGTAGTGAATGTGGCTCTGTCCAAAATAAATTTAACTGTGTTTAGGGTGCTAATAGTGTTTATAATTATCTTAGGAATCTAAGACTTGTACCTCAAGTTTTTTCATAGCATATGGATAGTGCTTTCACCATAAGAGTAGCATTATTTATTTTCATATATAAGAACATTTTTGTCTTGGTATAGAACTCCTTTGTGTTAAACAATTATATAGACAACTTTTAATAGAAGTTTATTTTTTTTTAAGCTGAGCAAGAATGACATGAAACTGAACTTGACCTGTTGAAACTTATTTAGTACTCATCTATCTCTCCCTCTCTAGTGAAAGACTTTGCCTGTTGTATGTTGTAAATAAATATCATTTTACAGTGTACTGTCTCATGCCCAGTCTTTGTGTCAGACTCAGTCAAAGTCTTCAAAACTTAGGATTAAGTTCCTCACATACATTTCTGGCAATTTACCAGTTATTATCCAGCTTCTGCTCTAAGTAAAACAAGTGAATCTGAGAATATTACAGCATTTATAGGCCTGTTTTGAAGCTGAGAGATGAAACATTCATTATCCTCTCTTGTGTTTGAAACAGATGGAACCAGTGACAATAATATCTTGCTTTTGTGACTAAAATAAATGTTATAGTAATAAGCATTTCAGTGTCTTTCAGTAGAAATATATGGAATTGATACAATTATTATCCATCTCTGTTGATTCAAATCAATGCAATAAATAAAATGCATATTCCTATCTTTCAGAGATAGATGCAAAGAGTAAAATTTATATTTATATTTTTATATTGATATGGCTTACTTCATTTTAGACTCATCCTTTTCTTTCATGCTGACACGTGGAGACCAAAAAGTTCTATCACTTTCCTGGGTGTTGTAATAGACTATAGAGTGACATTGTCCATACATATTCAAATTGATCATTTGAAAGTGAAATCATTTTACGTTATTAACACTTCCCAAAATTTTCTACAAAATGAAGATGACCTAAGAGGGTTGAAATGATGTTCTTTACTACATTTTGATAAACGTTTTAATACTCATACAAGCAGTCTTGAGATAAATTTTTACTTCAAGTGGGTTTCTCATCATCACAAATTAGTCACATGATATGACAAGAAAAGCATATACTTTGCAACTCAATCAAAATGAAATGTCGAGTTTCATGTAGTTTTTACAGAGTGCCTTAAAAAAATTAAGCTTACAATGTCTAGGTTCAGCCAGATGATTGTGGAGAGTAACTGACCATTACAATTTTCTAAAGAATATTCCTTAAAACATGTAAATATGTCCTACAATTGTCAAACCTGATACAAATAATCATCTACAAATACAATTTTGTAAAATGTTCATTCTTCTCTGTTTATTATATAGTTTGCACATTCATCAGGGAGAAGAAAAAAAAGAATTTTAGCACTTTTTTGATGATTGCTTCTCTCAATTCTAAAACAGTCATCTCACATGGTCTATTCTGAATTCTTTCATTATAAAAACAAATATGTGACAAAGGGGTAGTTATTACAACCAAAGTTTATGAAAAATGAAAAACCCTCATGATCTACTTAAAATTTAAGAAAAAAATAGAATATTAGCATTATTCACTTCACAACTAAGAGTGTGTAAGGATTATAGTCAAATTTCACTCTTTAATTAAAGAAGCTTTTGTTGTTTGTTTGGAATTAAGCACAAAGCTACACAATGTGCTATCTGTGCTCTGCCAACCACAGGTATCAAAACCCAGTTTTTAGCAGTGTGAGTCCAGAGACATACCAATGCACCACTGGGGGGGGGGCAATTAAAATAGTACAAAAGTTATCAATCCAAAATTATGAATGGCTAACTAAAATAGCCCTTGTATAACTTTGTGCAAAAATTCAGAGCAAACACTTATTACTTGATTCATTGTAAATGTATCCGTTATTTTTCTACAGATTTACGTTAAAAGTTTCAGAAAGAAATTAATATAAGTGCCCAATTTATATGTACAGAGTAGTAACTTATCAGGACGTCCAGAATGGCCAGGTGGTTAGAACACTTGATTCATAATCTGAGGGTTGCTGATTCAAATTCCCATCATATTAAAAATGCTTGCTCTTTCAGCTTTGGGGACATTATATTGTAATGGTCAACCTTACTATTTGTTAGTAAAAGAGTATCCCAAAAGTTGACAGTAGGTGGTGATGACTAGCTGCCTTCCTTCTAGTCTTACACTGCTAAACTAAAAACGGCTAGCAGAGAGAGCTCTCATGTAGCTCTGTGTGAAATTCAAAGACAAAACAAACAAACTTATCAGGAATTCCTGTAAAAATTCACACATCAAAATACTGAAACAATACTTATTGTTCAACAGCAGAAATAAGAGAAATTTTTGTTTGTTTGTTTAAGAGTCTGCCAAATAAGGAAAAATATAAAATAACACACTCCACTCTTATTCAATTTTACTTGACAAATTTAAAGCCCATAAAGGTATTCATTTTTTTTAATATACTTATTTAGCAGTTATTGTACTTTTTCCAGTTATTTATATTGTAACTATAGTAAACATTGCTTTACACAATCAAGGCTGAGACAGCAATTAGATTTTCTAGTGTAAACACAAGAGACTTGCTACACTGTAGGCTGATCAACAGGATTTACACCTAAGTAACTATAAATACAGCAACATGACATGGTCTATTCTGTATCCTTTCATTACAAATATAAATACACTACAAAAGGGTAGGTTAGTAAAACCAAAGTGTATGAAACACAAAAACCCCCATGACCTACTTAAATTTAGAAAGAAAAGAAATATATGGTGTATTAGCTATAAGAAATGTTAAAAATCTATCCTAGAAGTTATATATATAAAATACACACACACATAAAATACCATTACGGAAAATAGCACTTAATTTAAGGGCTCATACAAGCAGTGTTAATGGGTGTTCAAATTTAGCAATATGCAATTAATTTATCACAATGAATCTATTAATGAGTGAGAAACATATGTAATGAGTAATTTATTGCATTTCAGTATTTTTGTAGTGACTTTGGTGTAATAGTTTATTTTACAAAATTATTTTTTATCCAGGCAACACTTCAATAACTCTAGCCACTTTTGCTTGTTACAAGAACTTATAAGAAACAGAATACACAACATTAATTAATTTACCAGTTCGAGCCATATTATGCTAATTTTTACAAAGAATAATTCACAAGCAAAATAAGTTAAATAAACCATTTTACTATTAAAATCCAATTTTTATATAACAAAAAAAACTCACAACAAAATATAATACACAACCACTTTACTACTAAATTTTAGTTCTGTTGTTACAAAATAGAATTCATAACAAAGAGAACATACTACACAAACCATATTAGTACAAACTGTCAGCTGTGTTGTTATAAAAAGGAATCCTTAACAAACACAAAACGTACTGCACAAACTGCTACAGATCACTTTGTAAGAAGAACACCAATAATAGAAGACTACCCACTGACCAGTTTACAAACAGGGCAATAAATTACCTTCTGAATTTGTGGCTTCTTTTATATTTGCTGTAAGCAAAATGAAAATATACAAATTTAATTTACTACAACTATTTATTGCTTGTCTTCATACTTGGAATAATACAGTGAAGTTAGCCCATTAGTACTGGGCAGAAAATGCTTGTACATGTACCAACTCATTTATATTTTAATATTAAAGTCATCATGAAAATAGCCCCTTGACAATGGAGAGAATAATTTCTGAAGAAGTAGCAACTCCTTTTCATTTTAATTTTTGAAGATCTTCAAAACAGTTGCTTTTCAAACCTACAAGATCAATCATTTTCTCAGCAAAATATACCAGATCACATTTATAAACAACAATGGAAAACACAACTTGCAATGTAAGAAGAGTGTACAAGGCTGAACTTGGTACAGTTTTGATTATTTGTTACAATTTCAATATCTAAAGTGTCTTGTATATTTTGAAACCTCATCATATTTTGAATTAATCTTATGAACTCACTATTTTCTCTAGCTGAGAGACTTTACAGGATAACCATTAAGTAATAACTTATGAATGTAGACCATGTACTCCTCCTCCTATCTGGACAGAAAGTGTTCTTTTTTCAAATCTAAGTTCATCTGAGTACATCAGAGATCTGTAAACAGTATGAAAATGGTTTCTTATGTTGGAAAAAAAATTGAAAATTCAACATACAAAAAACTGAACTATATCAACGTAGGTCTCTAACAAAATAAAACAGCTCAATTTAAACTGTTTGGAAAATCAAAACATTGATTGTGGGTTAGTGAGTTATAGTTGGAAAACAAAATCAAAACAGCCCACTAGAGTGAGCAACAGTTAGCTTAACTAAACAGAAAAAGCCCAATAGAGTTAGCCATAGCTAGATTAATGAAATAAAAACAGCCCAGTGGAGTATATCATAGATAGGTAAACAAATTAGAAATAGCCTACTGCAGTAAATTACAGCTAGGCAAACAAAATAAAACCAGACCACCATAATAAGTTATAGGTAAGTAAACAAGACAGCCCACTGCAGTAAATTACAGCTACATAAACAAAAAAGAAACATCCCACTAGAGTCAATTACAGCTGGGTAAACAAAAAATATATAGCTCACTAGAGTAAATAACAGCTAGGTAAACAAAGAAGAAATAGCCCACTACAATAAATAATAACTACGTAAACAAAACAAAAGTAGCCCACTATAGACAATTACAGCCACATAAACATACAAGAAAAACATCAATGTCAATAAATGAACAATTTGTTACAATATACTTTGGATTGAAAAATAAAAAAGGATTTGAAAGAAAAATAATATCAAACCATGAGAAATTAAATGTTTTTCAAATAAAAAAATACTTATGAGATCTATACAAAAAACAGTCAAGTTCATTAAAGTGAATCATAACTATATTGAAACAAATGACCAAAAATATAACACAGCTCTAAGTAGTAAAAAAAAACAAAAACTTTTAATAATGTGCATTATTAGTTTATAAGCAGCTCACAATTGTCGATTTTATTATCTTAGTAATAGTGTTCTACATACCTTAGGTTTGCAAGATTTCTAACTCCCATATCCTGGCAACCATATTTGATACCAGTGATCAAATACGGGACATATTGATATACAGAACCTTTGTCGACAACACTACCAGATATGCCTTGTGCTTCTCTAACTTTTTCATCTTCGCTGAAGATAACAGACAAATTAAAGTATGTGTGTGTCTAATGATTAAAATTATACAAAAAACTATCAAGAAAAAACATATGCAATGCTGGGAAAATGTCAACAACTGGTAAAAGAAAATTCAATGACTATTAAAAAATATTACAAATAAAGAATAATATTATACAATAAATAATATCAACAGAAGTTTGTTGTTATTGAGGGCAAAGCTACAGAACATGTTATTTGTCCTATGCCTACCATGAGCACTCAAACCCAAGTTTTTGATGTATGATTTCAAACATTCTGTGGATTATTTTTGTTTCACTATATATCCTCTCTCTATGAGTTTCATTCATTTTTACAATAAGTTATTTAGAGATTTAGTATTAGTTTTTAATAAGTAGCCTGACCAAATCTCCTGTTATTCTGTGGGCCAATTTCATTGTTCATGAGTAAATTCATTTTTACCTGGATATACACAATACCTGGTATGCCTGCACAATCAACAAGATCCAAGACTGGAATATCTTCAAAGTTAAGTAAATGTTAGAAAAGATCCTATACTGTAATAAACAATGGCATGGTTTAAATAATCCAGAAAGATAGACAGTTCAAGCGAAAGATGATCTGTTATGGCCATCATTAGAGATACATCACCAAAAGAACAGCCAATTGGTTAACTTCAAAGACATCACCAGAGATATATCAATCATATCAAATTTGAAGTTCCAAGTGGATTCTCTTGATAATCTACCAGAAGATATTTCTTCTAGTTACAAGACAGTTAGTGTTGATAAAGGGCTAGAAATCATCCCATCTTCAGACCACAAGTCAGAGGACAAAAAAACTACCCAAAAGATGTGGTGAAAGAAAAATTTAGGAACAGTAAATTAGTAACAAAAATGTTAATGCACTTTGTTTTACATATTCGTTTAATATTTTCATAAGTGAAATATCTACATTTATGTACATTATTGTTATTTATTTTCAAAAATTACTTCAAGTTTTTTTTTAATTAATGTAACCCTGTTAACTACATTTAGTAGTACAGTTTAAATGACTTCATTCATGGAGAGGTGTGAAATTTTCATTACGGTTTTATAGCAGACGTAGTTGAAGACAAACTTCAGTTATATATCAAGGAAAGCTTAGTTAAGAAGTAATTAATCACTGCATGATTCAGACAGTTTGCCTGTTGTACCAATAACTTAGTGAAGTGTTATAAATTTTGAATTCCTGTTTTTAACAAAATCAGCAAGTTAAATGGATGGATTCACAAAAATGTAAATAACAAATGACCCAGTTATTTTTGGGCGTGATATCCTTGAAATAATTATGAAAACCAAGTACAAATTTGATAGTTTTATAATTACATATTAATCTTGTTTGTTTTTGTTTTTTTGGAATTTCGCACAAAGCTACTCGAGGGCTATCTGTGCTAGCCGTCCCTAATTTAGCAGTGTAAGACTAGAGGGAAGGCAGCTAGTCATCACCACCCACCGCCAACTCTTGGGCTACTCTTTTACAAACGAATAGTGGGATTGACCGTCCCATTATACACCCCCACGACTGGGAGGGCGAGCATGTTTAGCGCGACTCGGGCGCGAACCCACGACCCTCGGATTACGAGTGCACGCCTTAACGCGCTCGGCCATGCCAGGCCCTACATATTAATATAAATTGTAGTTAAATGTTGTTTTTAGGCCTGTCTTCAGTCAGGTACAAAACTGTTAAAGAAATAAAATGCTTTCATTATTATTAAATAAACTGGACCTTAAATGCTTTCTTTTATCAAATAATCTGAAGAAAACCATCTTGCAATATAAACCATTACAACAACATATAATACTGGAAGTTAACAATGTTACAAAATTAAGAATAAACTAATTGTATACATATTTTATTTCTTTTCATCAGACTCTGTGGAAACAAAGAGCATCAAAACTGTTTTTCAAATCACATCAATACAACTAAGAAAGTATGAAGGATTTAACCCAAATATTGCATGAAAAAGTAACCTGTCGAAAAATAAATCGAACTTTCTTCTTGATAGAAAGGAAGACTTACACAAAAACAACTAAATATTTAAACAATATCTTTGTGTATGTACGATTTTGCATTTTAATGTACATTATATTAACCAATGAAAAAGTCTGCATGTTTAATCACAGACAACATTTTAAATTATTTGAATTTTTAACTGTAGACCACATTTACCTCTGGAAGTATCTCTGACGGCTGCCTGTTCCTTCTGGAGATCTCATGGCATCAAGTGAACCCATTCCTCTATATCTTTTTAGTCTAACACCATCTGAGAAGAAGTATTGGCCAGGAGATTCACTTGTTCCAGCCAAAAGAGAGCCCATCATAACTACATATCAATAAAACTCAAATATAAAAATAAACATCAAAATAAATCTTATTGTCTTCATAATCTATAGTATTAAGAGATGTTTAAAGTTTAGTTTTAGGCTTCAGAGTAAGAATTAGAAACAGTTATAAATTCATAATTATACTCATCATCATCAAAACTCATTACAGTTATATTCTTACATCCAATACGTATTTTAAATTTTAATAAATATGTTATTTTATACATATTGAGAGCCACCTAGTAGTACAACCTAAGTATTTCTACACAAAGGATGAATTCACAAAAATGTAAATAACAAATGACCCACTTCTTTTTGGGTGTGATATCCTTGAAATAATTATGAAAACCAAGTACAAATTTGATAACGTTTTATAATTACATGTTAATCTAAAGCTCAGAATTGAACAGTATAATTTTTCAGTACAACTTTTTTAGAAAACTTAACTTATCAATTTATTTGTTACAATAACTAAAAAACCAGACAGCAGTATTAATATTTAGTTATTCCAATCAGTAAAACAAGAGATCATCTGTTTAAGATTTAATTAGTAAAGAATCAGCTTATCTAGAAACACAGTAGTCAATATCAGAAGGTGGATTATAACATTACCATGAATTATATACAGGACTGAACTTTTGACCAAATTTAAGATATTGCCAGAACTATTCCAAACACTATTGTGTTTCTATTATACTTTTAGCAAATTTAAACATTCTTATATTATAATGAAAAGAACATTTCCATATCTGGTTTAGATAAAGCATTTACAATTCTTTGAATCACTGCAGAAACAAGCAATACATATAACAAACAGATGATTAGCAAGAAACACAATCCGCAAGTAGATATTAATATATCTAAGGATTGTGGACAAACATTAATACCGTATGAATACAGTTTAATGACTGTAAAGGTAAATTACTCTCCTCAGACACTAGATTAAAAATGAATCTCTAAAAACCTAGGGGTGCAGGAAAAATATGAAATGAGGGAATGACTAAGAAGCTGCATGTTACATTTGTGTTAATAGTTTAACCTGACATCTGGTGTTTGAATATTGATTTAGGTAGAATACTATTTTTAATTGATTCTAAAATACTATAACATACTTAAATGTATTACATCTGTTATAGAATAAAAAAATTAAACACTAAAGACTGTTAAAATACTTCTGTTTCTAACACTTCTTTCTGCTCTTTTGAAGTACCAAATTAAAAATGCTTAAATGAAATAACACAGCATTTTTTGAAATAGTTTCACTAAATAAAATCAAGTACAGTTAAAAAAAACGTGACTTTTCCTTATGAAAACATTTAACATACTTAAACATAAAAACAAATTATTACATTTTGTATGATGGGACTCGTACATGAACAAAACCTTTTAGTTTCCATGAATAAAATATCTAGATATGTATATAAAGTTTTGTTACTAAGAGTACAAATTTAAATTACAAAAAATAAGTGAAATTACTTGTCAAAACAAAAACTATTGATGTGTGATGAAAATACCTTACATGTATAAAAACAATTAAAATATCAGACATATAAAAATGTGATATTCAAAAAAAAGTAAAATTTTACAAAAGGCAAACGTAGAAAGAACTGTCAGCATTAATGCTTCATCTTTATTCATATTTAACAATAAGAACTGTATATACTTGACAAGTATATAAATGATAATGCTGGCTTTAAGTTTTTTTATGTTAGTTTAGAGTGTGGAACAGCCGAGATGTTGTCCTAAAACATTGTTAAAAGTCCATATGTGAAAGAAGGCACAGCTTATTATTCATGCAGTTGTTTCTTTCAAACACAATAAAAAAGGAATATTTTTATTGATGTCACACCTTCACATTGCTGACACCTTTACTCTAATTTGGATGTTTTTGTAGATGTAAAAATCTTTGTTTACACCCACAAGTAGCCAAAAGCAACTAAGGTTGAGTTAATACAATAAACAAAAAACAAATTAATTTGTGAGTAGTCAGAGAATTATCCCATTCAGTTTATTTAACCCATATGATAAAGAAGAGATCTGATAACATTTATCTAATCCAGTGGATGAAGTAAAAACTAGCTTGTAATCAAACAGATATTACAACATTTAACTAATATGTGATGAAAAAATATCACATTTGGTTAATCAAACAAATTAAGTGCCACCTCACATCTCACAACACTTAGCTAATCCAAATGTTTAGCTACTGCTGTTAATAAAGAACTAGTAAGCAGTCTCATATCATATTATTGTTGGCACTGCATTAGAAGCAGACAAAACTTCTAAATTATAAGCATTAATTAAAGATTTAAGTTATTCAAATATGTTATCTCAGGAAAAAAGCATATAGACATTAATGTATCTAGAAGACTGGTGATTCACTCAAGCAGAAAGACATCAGTAAGATTTATTTCAACTCTAAATTTTTTACTCCTTGTTTTACTCCTCTGTTTGATATATAACCATGTTTTCTACATGTTAACATAAACTGTTATTTCTCCTACAATCTAACACAAATATTTTAAAAACAACTTTTGAAATAACCGTTTATAGTGTTTCCAAGTTTCGAAATAAAATGTAATCCGTGTTACCTGCAGATGCACCAAGACTCAGAGCTTTAATAATGTGACCAACAGAACGAATCCCACCATCTGCTAATATGGGAACCCCATATCTTTAGCTGTATTCTGCTACCTTGTATACTGCTCTTGCCTGAGAACGGCCAACAGCCATCACTGCACATAAGAGAGGGTTTTTAAAACACATATCTGATTTGTACTAGTAACAAAACCAGTACTCCATTTAAATATACAGTAAAAGCAATAAAATTAGGTACTAAATCATCTTCATTTTCTGTATTTCTAGTAATGTTAGTAAAAAAATAAAAAATTATGTGCAATTAAACTCTAAAATGTTAAAATTTCCTTTTGCTCTTTTGCAATAACATGTATCAGAAATCACTGTTTGAAATCAGTTATAAATCATATTTTTTTCAAGAATCTATTTAAATTTTTTTTACAGATTAAGTGAAATTCAATTTTTTTTTTCACTAATGAGTACAAGTAGGGATTCAGTAAAATAGAAATACAGAGAAAAATAGTGAGGAAATATTTCAACCAGTATCGTTTTGGGTTTATCTACTGGGCACCATGAATGACGTAACATCTATAAAAACACAAATGTTTATGAACAATTAAATAAACTTGTCATGATACTTTAGAATTGGGTCTTTTACATTTTGAGCACTGTATTTTTTTTTTTTTTTTTATCTAGACCTTTAGGGATTTTTAAGAATTAGAAGAGTGTATTATAATAATAACATTGTTTGTCATATCTATTAGCAACTATTTACAAAGAGAATAGGAATATCTTTTGTTAGCATATATTTACTATGATTAAGACACAGATCATTTTAAGCCATAAAAATATAAAAAAAAATTTTATTAGTATTTGTAGCATATTTTAGAGTACTGTAGCACCTTAGATATATTCTAAGCTAGAATTAATGTGTTATCAACCTTTAATAATACAATATGACTTCTGAATTATTCACTTAAATTTTTGTTTTCAAGCAGTAAAAAAGCTATTAAGAAAGTAACATAATGGAAAATGTCATGTGAAAACAAGGTACTACAGATCTCAAAACTTAACAATGTTTAAGGAAAACAAGAGACCTATTGGTCCACCTAGGCTGTTCCACACTCTAAACTAAATTAAAACTATAAAATATAAAAACCTTCAATGTTAGCCCTTATAATCCATATACTTATAAAGCCCTTAAACTCACTTAAATTTACTGCCTTCACAAAATTTGAAGGCAGCCTGTTTCAAAGTACAACCACCCTGTATTAGTGGATGAATATTCCAATCCTGCCAACATTTATATTTGTGTCCTTAGTCCTACCATTCTCACCATTAAGTATGGATAAAAATGATGTATCAATCAGTGATGTCGAGAAACCCACTTGTTGAGAATTTTTATATGCAAAAACGGCTCGTTTGGGTTCAGAAAATATTTTAAATAGAAGAGCGAACAACGTTTCGACCTTCTTCGGTCATTGTGAACCTGATGATGACCGAAGAAGGTCAAAACGTTGTTCGCTCTTCTATTTAAAATATTTTCTGAACCCAAACGAGCCGTTTTTGCATATAAAATGATGTATCAATGTTATTAATACCTTTCAACACCTCAGTCAGATTCATCATAACTCTTCTTCATTCAAGAAAATTACAATTTCAAAGATCTTAACCTCTATCTCCTCATATAACAACCCATCCTACTCAGGCACCATTTCCAAGAAATCAATGTCATTCCTCAGGAAAGAAACCCAAACCTGAACAAAATACTCCAAATGTGGCCTAACCAGTGACCTATAACAACGTAATTTTAACCTCTTTACAAATGTAATGAATATTTCTGTAGATACATGTGCAATTTAAATCTATTTGCCCTGCCACTAGTAATAACATACATCTAACCTGTATGGTTAGATGTATAATCCGCTAATACAGTGGAACCCCTCTAAAGCAACCACCTTTGAGACTGAGACAAACTGGCCTGATAAGAGGGGTTCCACTGTACATAAGTAGGAATTATGTAAACAACTGTGATTGAATAACCGCTTTCAATGGTGACCGAATCTGAGAGGTGGCTGCTTAGAGGGGTTCCGCTGTACTTTTATTAAATATTTCACTTGTGCATCTAGTCACATCAAACATTTACTATACATCCCATCTGTATAACTAATCAGTCCGAAACATATTCTTTATTTAACCTATATGCTAAGTGATCTGAAAATATTACTACATATTTCATATTTCACCAGTCATCAGAAAGGTTTACTTAATATTTTACCTGTATGACTTATCAGGTGAAAATTTTACTGCAATTATCTTTCTTAGAAATAATATACTGAAAAGGTTAAAACAATTATTTTCTTTTGAAATGACAAGTTGAAAAGTATAGTAAATATTTTTTTTTATCTATAAAACTAATCAACTAAAAAAACTATAATAAGCTTGTATAGAACTAATCAGCTGAAATATTGTTCTTGTATTTACCAAGATTGTAATTAAACGATTCATATGTTGACATTATTGGTCGTAATGGACAATCTGGTTTATGAGGTTTGGGGATGCCGTATATTTTCGGTGTGCATGAGTCGGTTTTATGTAGGTAGGAATAAAGTGTTTGTGAAATTGTGTTGGCTTTTTTCATTTGTAGTAGTAATTTGTTCAGTTGCGTCTCATGTGTCTTTGTTGGATTTGTGTATATTGGTTTAAATTTGTTCGTGTTCGATAGGATGTTATTCATTTTTTGTATGTATTCATTCGTGTTCATTATTACTATAAAACGAGCTGTTTTTGCATATAAAATTCTCAACAAGTGGGTTTCTCGACATCACTGATTAATACTCAAATTATTTCTAAACATTGCAAACTGTTAACATTCCTTATTTTTCACACTAAATATAAAGAGATATGACTTAATTCCTTTCAGAAACATAACTAAAGCCTATTATCAGTACTTAATTTCAACCATTAATTAAGAAATATGATCTAATTAATTTAATATAAAGTAACTAAAAGCTATTCAGTTTCACCTAACTAGGGGTTATAATTTAATAAATTCAAATTACAAATTACCAGGAACTGTCATTAAAACTTAATTTTCAAAGCTTTATGAAGTATGACTAGATTTATTTCAACAAATAACTTTGAACTCTCACACTTTTAACCAGTAACTAAGAGGCATAATTTATTTCATTTTAAAAATAGCTAAAACCTCTTACCAGTCCATACTTTTCAGCAAGTAGCTGTAAAGTACGAGTCAATTTATCTTCGAAGACATCTAAAAATTCTCAACTGTGCCTGATTTCAACTATCTAAAAATATGATTTAATTTATTTAAAAAGTAACTAAAAACAGTCACTTCACAACAGATGTTTTCAACAACATACACTCAGTTAATTTTAAAAGTAACAATTGAATGCAACTATTTGAGAGGCAAAAATAAATTCTTTTCTAAAATATCAATGAAAATAGTTCTTATTAGTCCATATTTTTAACAATTAAATATGATGTATTATTTAATCTATTTATAAAAATAACAAATAATAATTTCCACAATAATAAAAGAATTGTTACTTAATTATTTTTAAGACAATCACATAAAAATGACCTCTCCTGGCATCACTCCAAAAATACTGTTTTAGAAGAAATAAACTACTTGACTCTATCATTCAGAATTTTTATTTAGGTATGAAATCTATGAGATGTGAAAAGATACAACTGTATATAGCAGTAATGATTTTAGAGGCTTCAGTGTTTCCATCTTTTCCAGAATCAATATCATACATTCTATTTTGACCTCTCAGGACACTTGTCCTTCTCATTACTCTTTAGTTTCTCTACTTTCAACATAATTTCTTTGCTTCCAGTTAAAGTGATTCAGTTTATTGAAGTATGAATCTGAAGGAAAGTATTTACAAATGCCACAGGCAAAGGAGGTTTCTTTTTTATGTTTATGTTTCTGATAAAACATTTTACAGATTTCACTTATAAGTATATATTTTCAATCAGAAGAAAGATCCTTTTAACACTGTATTATTGGATTGTGGTTACATCGCCTGATGCCATCAATTCATTTTTCAGATCTGATGTTTTTTTTTCCCTAAATTTGAGTCAGAAATTTTTGCAATATGGGCTCTTAAGAATAATGTTAGAAATTTTATCAATATTTTTTTACAATAATAAATTAAAAAAATATGATACTCTCAAATTTAACAGTAAACTACAAAAGATACATTTAGTATTCTAGAAACATGGAGTTAGAATATGTTCCTTCAGAGAATTTTGTAATAAACTAAATGATAGTTTCATTGTTAATAAAGAGAGATCTTATTTATTTTATAAGTGAAGTAGAAGTTGTTACCATTACTTGTTTGTGTTTAATAGGAAAGTTATAGATTTATGTAAGTTATAATTTTACCATAAAATAGGCTTTGTATATCTTTCTTTATAAAGTTAGTGTAACAGGATCTTACTCTATTAAGTGGTTTCCCACCAATCTTTCCAGCTCAAAGTTAGATTTGTAGAAGTTATTACTAGTTATTACCTTATAAAGAGGTAAGTCCAGCATATCTTTCTCCATGAAGTCGATATCGCGTGATGTTACCATACCAACCAATTTTCCACCTATCTTCCCATTTTCAGTAACTGGGATTCCACAAAATCCATATTTTTTTTCTTACTTCAAATACATATCTCACTTTGTCATTTGAGCTTAGAATCACAGGATCTGGAATAAATCCATGTTTGTACTTCTGAAAATATAAGTTAGTGCACAATAACTTACTTCACAATAGCAGCAGTTTAAAAATCATTAATTTTACCTAATATAAATTCTGACAAAATCAGATTGTGCAGTTGTGTGTGCAAGTATTTAATAATGGTTTGTAACAATTATGCACAAAGCTATACTATTAGCTATCTGTGCTGTGTTAACTACGGGTATTGAAACCAAGTTTCTATCATTGTGATTCCACAGATTTATCACTGTGGCACTGGGGGCCCTTTAAAGGCAAAAATTACTTATATGCATTACTTGTTACATTTTAAAAGCTGATATCTGCATTCATTTTTACACTGTTTTACCAAACTTCAAATGTCAAAATATGTATTCAAATTGAAATTATCCATTACAATTTTCTTTGATAGTCATTTGATGTCATTATTGGACTGAAAGAATTAAATGACTATTTATTAATACAAACATTTTTGTATTTTCAAACAAAAAATATAGCATGACTGTTCTCAGATAAGAAACTGGGAAGTGGTGTTATGAATTTAAAAAATGAATTATCATGTAATTAGAAACTTACTTGTTTTCAATTTCTAGGAAAATACAAAACAACAAGAAATTTCTGTAATGGGCTTATAAAACTGTCATGAATTCAATGTGTGATTTATTTTAACTAAGTTTTACCTTTCGATAAGTTTGAGTCAGTTATTAATCACAGTCAAAAACCCCTTAGTAAACAGCAATGTCAAAATGAAAATAAAGTCACAACTTACTGAATAAGGGGGGGGATAAACTGTCATGTTTTAAACCTTTGCATAAAGCATACACAGAGAAATTGATTCTTTAACAATATAAATACAAAAAAGATTGAAAACTTCACTAAGAAAATACAAATTCTGTGGGCAATAAGAGGAAATATAGGTTACAAAAAACATTTTATGGATTTAAATACATTGTAAAACAAATGTTTTATTAATTACAACAGACAAAATAATGGATTCCAACAGGAAATATATGCTTCATTGTTTTTAACAATAAATACATTTCTTAAATTCCAACAGAAAAGATATGTTTCATGGTTCTAACAACACATGAATTTTATATATTCCAGAGGTGCACAGAGTTTGTAGATCTAAACAAAAGTAAAGATCTTATGCACTGCAAAAGAAAACAGAAATTTCATGAATTACAAAGAAAATACATTGGTTTCATGGCTTTCAGAAAAAAACATGTTTCTCTTGCATGAACCATTGGTTGTATGAATTTTAGCAAAACTTAAGATGTCACTGATTCCAACAGGAAATACCTTTATGGTTTATAACATGATCCTCATTTTGTGGATTATAATAGATAATATTAACTTCATAGATCCAAATTTTACTTTGCTTAAAATCAGAATATCAACTCTTACTAAATAGCATTACCTAGAAAATGATCAACCTTAGTTCTGGTCAGTCAAATTAAATCAAATACAAAAGATGAGTACATTATGTGTATTAGAATTATTTTAACATGCAAATCTCCAAGTCATACAACAACCATGACCAATATCAAAGGCATTTCTAACACTTCAAACTATCTGATGCAATTTTCTTTGAGGACCCCTTCATATTGATCAGCTATGGGTATTGAAATTTATAGGTTGTTTTCATTACTTTTGGAGCCCATGATATAATGAATTTGTCAATACATTTTCCTAAGTGCATCAGCATTAAATATGCCATTGATCAATATAAAATTACAGTATAAATTTTTTTCTTTTAAATTGTTTCGCATTCCATAAGAAATGTAATATCATAAAAAGTACTGCTTTTTTTAAGGGTATTTTCAATGTAAAATAATCATACATTCAAATCATGGGAAGGTAATGTATGTTTTAAAAACGACAGCCTTACTACAGAGCATTTTTCAATATAAATTATATTTCATCTAGGTTCTTGCCAAAACATACGACTTACAAACCACAGAAAACGTGAAGTGCAAAGACATGATGAGGTTTAAAAATCATCTTAATATAACGTCCTCTGTTTTTGTATATCAGCCGAAAACAAAAATATCCACACCATAACCACTTGAAACATAGAACTTTAAACTTTAAAGGTTTCAGAAGAATTATTAAATACATTAATTAAATGTTAACCTTGTCTCCAACTGTTCTTCATGACAGTTACTTTTACCTTGTGTACTTCAGCAGTTTGAAATTCAAAACTACGGTTATGATGAACGAAACCAATTCCTCCACACAACTAAAAAAATAAAGACAATTATTTTTCTTCCTCTTGTCTTAACACAAAACTGGAAAAAATATACAAACAAGAATTATATTCAAACTTGTTTCTAAGAATGTACAAAAATGAAATGAAAAATATGCAAAAACACCCAACTACAAATAACGTCAATTCCAAAACAGTGCCTGGCATGGCCTAGCGCGTTAAGGCGTGCACTCGTCATCCGAGAGTCGCGGGTTCGCGCCCGCGTAGCGCTAAACATGCTCGCCTTCCCAGGCGTGGGGGTGTATAATGTGACGATTAATCCCACTATTCGTTAATAAAAGAATAGCTCAAGAGTTGCTAAAAGCAGCTCCTAGTACTTTCATAATCTTATTGTAACATCTGCATGTTACCCTAGACCTCCACTTTGCAACTCTTCTTACACAACTGCCAATAAAAATATTTGTTGTATTTTCATTAATTAAAGCCATAGCATTTTTTATTTTTTGCAATAGCATGATGAAACACAATGTAAGTAAAGTCGTACAGTTAGCCTTATTTTGAAACCACAATTTTGGAGCTGGGATCTTTAATTTATGCAATATCACAAAATATTCTCTCCACTTTGAGCTGTGGGTGCATTATAAAGATGACAGTGAATCCTTTAATATGAATACTAAATGTAGGATTTGCAGACTGATTGCCATATAGTTATTCATAATTAATGATGGCGGCATATAGCTTTGACGTAAATATAATATACACCCTTGTGCAAATTAATCCAAACAATTTGTCATTTTACAATATTTTCAGCATGAAGGCCGGTGTAGGCTGGCTGGACCCACTGATTTCATTTAATCGTCATTTTTTCACACAGACGGTGTCACTAGCTGTGTTTTGCATTACGGTAGATCTATTTTCTGGATATATCACGAAATTTTGAGGAATATTACGTCATTCGAAATGGCGTTAGAAGGGCAAGGAGACCAATCAAAAAACAACTTCTTACCAACTCAATGAAGAGAAAACAGTATCAATGGAGTCTGAAATCCAAGAACTAACGCAAGAATAATGGAGGAAGGTGTTATTCAATGACAAGACTCATTTCTTTGTACAGGGTCAAAGAAGTCTACATGTTCGCAGATCTACAGGCGAGAAACTTCGAGAATCTCACATCAATCAATTCATAAAACATCCATTGAAGAAGAAGTTTTGGGGCTGTTTCAGCTACTATGGTGTTGGAGACTTACATATCATAGAAGGAATGATGCGAGAACCACAATACATCGAAGTATTGTTGCAGAGAAGAATCGTTCTAGAATTGAAAAAGAGATTTCCAGATGAATTTGGCTCAATGCCACACATCAAAACTTGTGAAGAATTTTATGACTACAATGCGAATAAAGATGCTGGACTAGCCTGGAAATTCTTTAGACGTAAATTCTATTGAAAATCTTTGGACGATTTGTAAAGAAAGACTTCGGGGAAAATACTGTACTGCAAAAGATAAGCTAATTGAGGCTATAATTGAGTTGTGGTACCGCGATCCAAAAATTAGTAAAGATTGCAGTCAATTCGCCAAAGCGGATTAATGATCTTCTGAAAAATAAAGGTGGTCATATCATGTATTAATTTGTGGGTAATTTTTGGATTCCCAGAAATAAAACGCAAAAAAAATCGTAATTTTCCGTTTTGTTTCAATTAATTTGCACAAGGGTGTGCATATTCTCACAATAGTTGCGATTAGGTACGAAGTCTCCGAGGTTACGTCCTTGACTGTTTTCTTTGGCTTTCCTCACTCACTCACGTATAAGTACAATCAGAAGTTGTAACCTGAAACCTAAGTTTAAACCTCAGAGCAATATTGACTATCGTTATGGCACTGTACGGGCCTGGCATGGCCTAACGCGTTAAGATGTGCGCTTCGTAATCTGAGGGGCGCGGGTTCGCGCCCGAGTCGCGCCAAACATGCTCGTCCTCCTAGCCTTGAGGGTGTTATAATGTGACAGTAAATCCCACTTTTCGTTGGTAAAATAGTAGCCCAAGAGTTGGCGGTTGGTGGTGATGACTAGCTGCCTTTCCTCTAGTCTTACACTACTAAATTAGGGACGGCTCGGTGTAGTGGGCTAACAACCTACTCATTTAAATACCTGTTCATGAAACCGCAAGTGATTGCGGCCCGATGTTTGTTGACGGAATCGAGTGGTAGATGTTGATGACATGGAACTGTTCTCATTTAATATTAACTGTGACATTTATGTTCTGCAGCAAGAAGTCTTAAAACAAATGATCAAATACTTTTTATACGTTAAACTGTAAGACCACCGTGTCTTACATCGCAAAGAAAATCATCTGATGAAAACTAACATTGTAGCAGTAACGAATACTTTTTAGCTGTAGTTATAACCCACCAATTTTAGTTTTATTTTGATACATATAAATACAAATATGTTATTATGTAAACAACAAATCAGATTCTCCTATAATGTTGAAATTGTAACTTTTGTTGCATTTCAGAAAGGACAAATTGTTGATACTTATATATCAAATTACGAATCATTTTGTATTTAATTTGTAACTATCAAACAATGTTACAAGACTGCAAAAGAACCAGCTGGTGGTACAAATTACACCGTCAATAAAGAAACCATTTCGTAGATGATGTTCAAACTGTGTTATATGACTATCTGTGGCACAGGTCACTGTACCAACTTGTCAAGTGAGTAGAATCCTTTGGTGATACATATCCCTTGACAAATATAAATCATTTTCAGCTTAAGACACCCTTGTGTAAATTTCGAATAACATTGAAATTTGTAGAAAAATACCAACTTTTAATGATAAACAAGAATATGAACATGAGACCAACAAGTGAAAATTCGATTTATCGTATAACTGTAAAACACGGTGAGACTGATTTTTTTTTATATTCTATATCAAAAATGTAGCAAAAGGAAGAGGTTTCTGATCAATATATTGTTGCATTATGTGTGTGTTTTCTTATAGCAAAGCTACATTGGGCTATCTGCTAATTACACCGAGGGGAATCGAGCCCCTAATTTTGTAAATCCGAAGACTGTACCAGCGGGTGATTGTAGTATTGTCAAACATGAAAAATGGGCTAAAATATTGATTTAACATCACTTATTGAAAAACAAATTAAAAAGAGGTACTTGTATTATCACTTACACATGGTTTATCTTGTCAAAAAATCCAACATTTCAGAAAACAAGAAAATATTTTTACGATGTATAAGCCGTTGAACAAGGTTTAGTCAGATTGTTAATATAAATACAAATATAACTGATTTAATGAAAAACCAAAGTTCGTATATACAAAATAGCAGTGAATCTGGAAATATTTACACAATACAAACTAGAAGAAATTTACAATACAAAATAAATGAGCATAAAAGAAATGTTGACAATAATAATACAAATATCTAACCTTTAGCTGAACATACCAATGAAACTGAATACGTGGTTAAACGATGAAAATGTTATTTTTTCAAAAACCTTATAATAAAAATAACTTTAGAATGTTAAATAATGGTGAGGAAACAGAATAAAATGTTCTTAATAAATAGTGTAAAATTATTTCAGTTAAATTTGTTTATAAATTTGATCATTTTTAGAGATATATTTAAATCTTAACTCTTACGAGTTAGATTATTTTTCATGATGCATAAAAAAGTCAAAACATATGTAAAGTGTACGAAAATGCTTCCAGTCTAACCGTATTGGCCAGGTAGTTTGGGGGCTAAACTCATAATCTCAGGGGCGCGGGTTCTAATCACCTTTACATGCTCTCCATTCAGCTATGAGGGAGTTATGATGATACGGTTAATCCCACTATTCGTTAATAAAAGAGCAGCCCAAGTATTGGCGGTGGGTGGTGATGACTAGTTGCCTTCCTTCTAGTCTTATGCTGCTAAATTAGTAATGGCAGGTGCAGATAGCTCTCGTGTATCTTTGCGTGAAATTAAAACAAACTCACAGTGTTTTATATTTATAGGGGCCCGGCATGGCCGGGTTTTTAAGGCGTGTGACTCGTAATCTGAGGATCGCGGGTTTGCATCCCCGTCGCATCAAACATGCTCGCCTTTTAAACCATGAAGGGGGCGTTATAATGTGACGTTTAATCCCACTATTCTTTGGTAACAGAGTAGCTCAAGAATTGACGGTAGGTGGTGATGACGAGCTTCCTTCCCTCTAACCTTACACTGCTAAATTAGGGAGGGCTAGCACAGATAGCCCTCGTGTAGCTTTGCGCGAAATTCAAAAACAAACAAACAATTATGTTTAAAAAACAGTTTATTAAGAAAATGATACACTTGTTTCCTTTTTCTTTAAACATATGTCTTCAGAAATAATTTTCTTCATATGTATGCTATTTTAAGATAATTTAATATTGATTAATTAATGCGGAAAAATTCGAACAGACTATTTTATACATCAAATATTTTTTCTTAATTACGAACTTTCGTCTCTCTTTCCGGAGTTTTACCCCCCTCTAGTACAGCGGTAGGTCTACGGATTTTCAACGCTAAAATTAGGGGTTCGATTCCCCTCGGTGGGCTCAGAAAATAGCTTCGTGTTGCTTTGCTATAAGAAAAGAACAAAAACACACACCTTTCCAGAGTCTTCACTGGGCAACAATATATTTTATCTCTGGATAACTTGTCAAAAACAGATATCTTAGTGAAAATTCTAAATATAACTGACATCTGGTATTAAAGTTATTTTTGTTTGTTTGCTTAAAATTAAGCACAAAACTGCACAAGGGATTATTTGTACTTTGTCAGCCACAAGTATTGAATTCTGTTTTGTTCTTTTTTGCGACGTGAATCTGCAAACGTACCGCTGCGCCACTGGAAGACATTAAAGTTCTTAATCACTTTTACATTTCTGAAAATGAATTACGACAAAAACAAAGTTAACAGTCGAGAATTTAAACGTTACATTAATTGCTGAATCAAAATCCGAGTTGTATAACAGAATAAATATTTTGTACACTCATTTATTTAAAACTATTTTATATCAAACATATACTTTAGTATATTAACAATACATTTATGTATTAAATAAATAAAAAAAAAATTCAAATTTCAAATTAATACATAATTGTTGATGATGTGTAAAGCGTAAAAGAAAATTACTCTTAATTTTATGGCGATACCATAACAAACGGTATTTTCGATATGTTTCATTGGCGTTCATCGAGTGGTTGTTAACCATTGGACCATTGGTAAGGCCTGGCATGGCCGAGCGCGTAAAGCGTGTGACTCGTAATCCGAGGGTCGCGAGTTCGCGCCCGCGTCGCGCTAAACATGCTCGCCCTCCCAGCCGTGGGGGTGTATAATGTGATGTTCAATCCCACTATTCGTTGGTAAAAGAGTAGCCCAAGAGTTGGCGGTGGATGGTGATGACTAGCTGCCTTCCCTCTAGTCTTACACTGCTAAGTTAGGGACGGCTAGCACAGATAGCCCTCGAGTAGCTTTGTGCGAAATTCCAAACACAAACAAAACAAAGGACCATTGGTAGTCCACTACTTTGTGCTTGATAAAAATGTTTTATTTTCATCGTTTGTTGTTTTATTTTCTGTGTATAATTTGTTTTGATTTTAAAGTATGTTACGAGGTCATTTTTCACAAACTTAACGTTAAAGGCTCCAAGCGATCTGTTAAAACACAGTTTTTAATATCTCTTTAGTGTTTCTTGAATTTTACCTATGAGGAAAGTTGTCTTTTTTCAGTGTATTACTCATTACAATCAAACTAAGAAATATAAACCATGTTCTTTGTAAGACGATTTGGAACTGTAAATTGTACTTTTATAAAAATACGAATGTTCACGTGTTTCTACTTATATAATAAAAGTAAATAACGTTTGTTTTGGGTCCAAAACCTCCACATTCTTTGTCACGGTAAATTTCAACTAATCGTAATGATGTTTATAGATTTACTTATTTAGTCTAAAAGTCATTGTTTTAGAAGATCAGTTCTACTATCTAGTAAGTAGAAATATTATTATTAATTACCCGTGGCACCAGTACATTAGATCCGCGTTTATCGTTTTTGTGGCGTCATATCTGCATCCTGAGAATGAAGAAAAATTAAATTTTTCATTTCAGGAAACGGAGGCAAAACGGAAAAATTGCGATCCCTATTGTAAATCTACATGCACATAGAATAAATGTTTCTCGAAATTTGCAGTTGCTTATCGCGTAATAAAATAAAAGTTTTTCAGTATCACGTAAGCAATAGTTCCATTTTAATATTACACTGCGCTGTGAAAACGATAGTGATGTTACGTTTTTTTGGTTTTTTTTGAAAGTTTATTCTGGTTTGTATACGAGAAAAAAATATTCTTCCTTTGTGATTTGTCAAGTTGTGGTCAATAGTTGAAACAGATTCATCATGTAGCATATTGATAATTTACTTCAATGTTCTGTTCACCAGAGGAAATTTGTGACAATATAACAACGATGAGCTGAGCACGTAACGTCTGAAACGATAAAACTTTTGATGATAGCAAATTACACCAATTTCGGTAGATGTTTCTTCTCTCTTCGCAGACTTCTTAACCTATATATGCACCTTTTTCCTTTAGCTCCACTAGTTCCACAACTTACAAAACATTTCTTCAGCATGACTTACTGACGTGACTTCAGTTTAGGTCACTCGATAGGCAATGTGATAAATATCTTTCATAACAACTTAATCTATTAAACCAGTTTCTACTATAATAACTGATACGTGAACTATAAATATTTATTTATTTTGAATTCGCGCAAAGCTACAAAAGGGATATCTGCGCCAACTATCCCTAATTTAGCAGTGTAAAAGTAGAAGGAAAGCAACCAGTCATTGCAACCCATCGCCCAATCTTGGACTATTCTTTTACCAACGAATAGTGGGAGTGACCGTTACATTATAACGCCCCCACGGCTAAAAGGATAACCATGTTTGGTGCGACCGTGATTCAAACTCGCAATCCGCGGCTTATAACTCGAACGACTTAACACGCTTGGCCATACCAGGCCCAACTATAAATAACCTTAATGTAGATTTATTCAAGGGAAACTATTTGTACGTACATTTTACATCACTATGTGAAAGGTTTAGACACTTTGAAATACGAAAAGCGACGTATTGTGGTACTTTTAAACAAAATAGTTTTTATGCCAAAATAAATGTTTAAATGATATCATATTTTCAGATTTATCACTTCTCATATGAATCAATAACATGCAATAAAAGCTGAAATTGTTTAAAGATGACGCTAAAATAAAAAAAAAAAGCAAATTACCTTTACATGAGAAAGTTTGAACACAAGGACCGAAATGGGATTCAATACATAGATTAATGTAAAAGAATGTGATGACAAACAGGTTTATTTTTGATAAAATGTTTTATGGTAGCTCTTTCAAAGGTGAAATAACTTCATAACAAATAAGCATCCCAAGTCTTCAGGAGAACTGGGAAAAAATAGTATAATACAGGATTTCCCAAACATCTGTTATCTAGGCCCTACCCATTTAATAAATATGGTTTCTTGCCCAGCCACTTTTCTCTTTTCTAAATAAGTGTAAGAGTGAGTTAAGAGATATAGCACACGGATACATATCAAAATGCTATATGTGTTGTGGTAATTACTTATTATTTTCGTTAATAACAAAATATATTAAAATAATCATTTTTGCACGATGGACAAGAGATCGTTTTCACCTTCTGTAAAGAGTGCGCTCCCTCGCTTTGGGAAACTTTGATGTAATATATAAAAATACGAGTGTGTTAATGAGTGAGCTGTTACTGAGTCAGCCAGACAGTTATTCAGTGAGTAGTTAAATTAGTGCTGTATATTTTTGATCTCGTACTTGTTATGTAAATGTCGTGTAAATGTTTTGTAAACGACAACATGTCGTGTTGTGTTTGGATTTTCATATCTATTATTTATATTTCCATATTTATATCACTGTTTCAAAGTTTAAACCAATAAAATATGTTGCTATTCATTTAAAATAAGATTTAGAAATTTCTAGAATTAGGTAGATCAATCAATTGACTATAAATGGAATGTTGGCGGCCTAGTGTCTAGACGACAAGTCTCGTGCAAAAACAGACATGCGCGGATTACTCTGGAACTCTGTGGAAGTTACGCGATGGTTCGAGAAATGTTGGCCTACTAATATATAAACAGACGAAAATGTGAGAGGGAAAAAGGGAAGAGTCAGTCATTTGTTTGAGAAATTTTCAACGTTTGCTGTGTGTTTATTCAACTTGGATTTGTGTCTGGAGCTAGATCTACGAAAGCTGTGATTTTACTTCGTCAATCTTTACGATTCATTCAAATTACTAAGTATAGTGAAGGTCAACACGTGTGGAACTGTTTAGGGGAGACCGGGAAAATTGGAAGGCGATAGATAAGTTTGAGACGTTCATCGGAGGCATCGTGAAGGGAACTTCGTCGAATTTATTGAATTGTGAATTGTTTCTGGACTTTCATTCTAGATCATTATATTGGACACAGGCCAGTACCATTTTGTATCGTAATTAACTTTAAAGGTTGAAAATAGTACCATTTTGTATTGTAATTAACTTTGAAGGTTGAAACCAGTACTATTTTGTATTGTAATTAATTTTGAATGTTGAAACTGAATATGTGTCATTGTTATTACATAATTTATGTTATATCTGTCATATATATAATAGTTTATTGTAATAAATTATACAAGCTGTTATCCGTGTCTTTCTGTTGCGTTCATAAAGCATAAAAAAACGTAACATACTGTTTTCAACTTTAGTGTATATGTTTTACTCATAACTGGAAAATACAATCAATTTTGTTATTTTATTATTTTAAATTTGTGAGATATGAAGTAATTCAATATTTTTATTTCAATATAAACCTTTTACTATACTTGAAGTAAATACGATAACAGTTAAATTCGTTCAAATGACTAACTTTGTGTTTTATGAATGCCATATTCTGTGCTTACTTACAGCCATGTCAGACTCGGTCACTGTGTTCATCGGGGAGGATACCAGATGAGCTGTCAGTGCAAGTTTCCTTGTCAAAAGTGTGGTAGTATCCTATGGAAAAAAACATTAGATTAAATATAATAAGTAAAGACGAGCATAAATCAGTGTTGAAATTATAAAATTACATTATTTATAAAATTATAAAATGACAAACAATATTTACCAGTAAGCAAATATTATATTTTAATTTTTACGAAATTACAAAACAGTTTGAAGAATTTCAATCAAAATTGTAAAATAAATATTTTTATAAAAAAAATAATATTCCATAAAGTTGTTGTTCTTGGATTAAGCATAAAGCTGTACAATGAGCTATCAGTGCTCTGCCCACTACGGCTATCGAAACCAGGTTTTCAGTATTACACGTCTGTAGACATACCGCTAACCCACTGGGGGTATTTTCCATAAAGTACACTAAAAGACCTATAGAGAGATTAATAATTACTATTTAAGACATGTTATTAAAATATAAATTGAGAAAATTGTTGATAAAACGTAATTCCACACTCTCACATATTCTGAAAAATAAAATTATCTGTGTACAGGAGAATAATGTAAGTTTATAGAGTAGATTACTGGAATTAGAACAAAAATATAAACTTTTAAAAATTTATTTCTAAGTCTATCCGAGAACTGAAAACACATTCATATTTAAATTAAAGAAACATTCGAAAATTAAATGCTCTCAGCACCACAGCGTCATGTCTACGGAATCATAGAAACCCGAGAAGAGCAAATCAGAGATAACTTATTGTGTATCATTATGCTTAAGCTAGAACCAATCAAACCCATATTAAACAGTAACTCCCCGTCACACCAAACACGCTCGCCCTTTCAGCCGTGGGGGCGTTATAATATTACGGCCAATCCCACTATTCGTTGGTAAAAGAGTAGTCCAAGAGTTGGCGGTGGGTGGTGCTGACTAGCGGTCTTTCTTCTAGTTTTACACTACTAAATTAGGAATGGCTAGCACAGATAGCCCTCGTGTAGCTTTGCACGAAATTCAAAACAAACAGACTAAAGGGTAATTGTTTGTATGTACAACAAAAATCCCAACTTGTGAGTGAAAAATTACTGTCAATTTAAACTAGACGTCATTTCAAGTGAAGCCAAATCTTAGACAGTGTTTGAAGAAAACTAAATTGTTCAAATTAAAACTAAATCTCGACTTCTATTTAAAATCTCTCCCAATTTTAATTGTAGATCATTTCAACTACAGTAAACAAACTTTAAACTGCAAAGGTAACATAATACAACATAAGTCTTAGTTACAGCAGAAAAAATTACAAGTTAACACGACATTTTTGAGATTAATATACAAGAGACGTTCCAAACTCGAACAGAAGAGATGATCGAATATCATAAAATTTTAACCGTATCCATCTGGATATTTTTTATTGCGCAAGACTCAAAGCTTGAGTGATTTTTATTTCAAATTTTATTAAACTACTAATTGTTTATGTTATACCAATTAGAACAAAATAAAATGTTAGCTAATTATCCATAGTTAAATAGTATACAAGTATAAATTTCTTATCTCTATGAAGTAACATTTAAAAAAAATACTGAATTTTCCCTATTATGGCACATTTTCTTTTGCATCTTTAATAAAAACTTCAAATTTAGACTGTAAACTTGAGTATTTACAATACAAGTCTATAAGTTCAGAAATATTTCAAGTTCTTATTATCAAATCAATCTCTAAGCAAAAGTCTCATTTCACGTTTAAAAATGCAACAAAACGTGTAAGTGCAACAATATTTACAAAGTTTAAACGATTGATTACGTTATAATAAAACTATTTTGCAGTTTCACTACATCATTACGTTCCATGTTGCCATGTCACGCCAATATCTATCTTACAACCATGCATCTTGAAAATAGACCTGCGGCATAACTTCTATTGCAAAATTCAGTCATGTCCACAGCTCAATATTCCTCCACGAATGCTTTCCTAATTCTTCGTGAGTATGAAGACTATAGTTTCCAACCATTCGTTTCAATAGTCTGATCCCAAAGAAATCTACAAGTACAACATCCATGAAGTTGACAGGTATGTCTTCTTATGGAATACTATGAATGTGCCCATTTCATTCTTCAGCTGCTTGAGGCATGTGTCGGCTGAGCTGATATGTCGTGGAGGCAGCTTGTGTACTTATAACTTATGTCACTTTTCCAGACCGGGATCCTTTTTTATTAAGATGCATAATGTTGCTTGTGAAACGTGAATGGCTTTTGCCACTGACCTATGTGTTTGTGAATTCTCACTTGTTAAAAAATGCCGCATTTTGCACACCATGGCTGGAGTACGAATTGTTGTAGGTCTCTTTCTAAATGGTCCTGGGATACAAGCTAATCCATATTACTTTGTTTAGTTTGTTTCGAATTTCGCGCGTAGCTACTCGAGGGCTATCTGTGCTAGTCGTCCCTAATTTAGCAGTGTAAAACTAGAGGGAAGGCAGCTAGTCATCACCATCCACCGCCAACTGTTGGGCTACTCTTTTACCAACAAATAGTGAGAATGACCGTCACATTATAACGCCCCCAAGGCTAAAAGGGCAAACATGTTTGGTGTGACGGGGATTCGAACCCGCGACCGTCGGGGACTACGAGTCGAGTGTCTCAATCACCTGGGCATGCCGAGTCTACTTTGTTTATCATAGGAATTATGTACAAGGGTTGTCGTTATCTTGGAAGTTGTAAAAGTCCTGCTCTAAACGTGTCTTTCAAATATGAGTCTATTTATCATTTTTGGCCTGGCATGGCCGAGCGCGTTAAGGCGTGCACTCGTAATCCGAGGGTCGCGGGTTCGCGCCCCCGTCGCGCTAAATATGCTCGCCCTCCCAGCCGTGGGGGTGTATAATGTGACGGTCAATCCCACTATTCGTTTGTAAAAGAGTAGCCCAAGAGTTGGCGGTGGGTGGTGATGACTAGCTGCCTTCCCTCTAGTCTTACACTGCAAAATTAGGGACGGCTAGCACAGATAGCCCTCGAGTAGCTTTGTGCGAAATTCCAAAAACAAACAAACAAACAATTTATCATTTTTATCTGAAAGAGTTATTACATAACTTAAAAAAAGCTATTACTCTTCACTTTCATCTCTTCACGTACGAAATGGGAATCACTGTTAAAATGTAGTTCTGATACATCCCGTTCCACCACGGTCTCATATCAACTTTGGTTGTCACGTGACATGCTTATTTTAATATGCAAAATATTTTTAATGTAACATATTGAATCATCCGTGAAACACTCATTTTCGTATTGAAGCATAATCTAAATTGACCTGTATATATAGCAGGGTTGTTAAAATAGTTGGTTTACACTCTTTTCACATATGTTAGCACCTTTTTTAGTTTAATTGAGAAGTCACTTTACTTACCACATCACCTGTGATGAAGTCAATGTATCCAGGAAGAATAAGAAAGTCACTGAAATAATTTAAAATTGCACAATTTAATCAAATTCTATCATGAACTTTACACCTTAAAATCATTTATATGATACATTTTATGTAAAATGTTTTTCTCACATTTTTTGATATTAGGTTTTCTGTTAAAGGCTTGGTTTTAAAATGTATGTTTAATCTGAAATTTTAAATTAAACAACAGGAAACAGGTTATTTTTTTATTGAATTCTGAGCAGAAATATGCCTCATTCGTTTGATAAGAAACAAAGAAGCGACCACCCCAACAACATGACAAAGCACTCGTATAACACTTTATGGAACAAGAGCTTCCATTACTAAACGTACTCATCCATTGCCCTCAGGGCATTGTATGTAACCGATATTCCTACTTTTCGTTGGTAAAGAGTGGTTCAAGAGTTAACGGTAGGCAGTATTGCCTTCAGTGAGTCTGGTCTATATGAATTGGGGACGGCTAACACGACTAAGCCTGGTGTCGCTTTACGCGAAATTCAATAAACAAATAAGCTTAATTTGTTTGTTTTGGAATTTCGCACAAAGCTACTCGAGGGCTATCTGTGCTAGCCGTCCCTAATTTTGCAGTGTAAGACTAGAGGGAAGGCAGTTAGTCATCACCACCCACCGCCAACTCTTGGGCTACTCTTTTACCAACGAATAGTGGGATTGACCGTCACATTATAACGCCCCCACGGCTGAGGGTGAGCATGTTTAGCGCGACTCGGATGCGAACCCGCGACCCTCAGATTACGAGCGCATGCCTTAACGCGCTCGGCCATGCCAGGCCCAGTTAAAAAGGCACGTATAAAGTTAAGATTTTCTCCAAAAGAGAAGAAACAGTAACCATAGTTGGTGTAATTTGTACTGACTGTCATCACGAGTAAAGTGCTATTATTTTAAACGTTGTGCATCTGATGACCTCTCTCTCCACAAGAGAGTAAAACTGATAGAAGCAATGCTTCTTCTTCACATTCTATTCCTGGATCAACCTTTACTTAATCATAAAGTAGCTTCAAGGGCTACGGACACGACAAATGTGCTCAGCTTTTTTCCATATTTGAAACACAAATACAAGTATTTGTTGTACAAAGTGTTATACTTGATGAATCCTTGCACTGGACAGTTTTTTGCCCAAAAAGATAAAAGGCTGTATCATTTGTAAGAAAATGGAAGAGGTAAATATTTTAAATAATTCAAGGATGAAATAAAAATATGATGAAACAGATTTTGGTTTCTGTCATAAATTAACTAGTGTGAAAACTTTAATCTGATTACACTTTTTCTAGTATCATTAGATGTCACTTCCAGGACTCTATCTTTGAAGAATGTACATAGAAGATATGAAGGAATCCGTTTAGAGGATTTTCTTTGTTAAACTCCATATTGAGTTATTAAACATCATTCTGCTTAAATGTCTAAGTTTGGAAAATGGTCCTGATGTAAATAAAGCAATAAATGCAGTGTCTACTGTGGTGAATGATTTCTCTCATCCTTTCATCTGTATTTTAAACTTTAACGCATCATCGATCAAGTACTGATATCTAACCACACTTACCTTCTTTTACGGGTCATATTAAAGAGTAAAACCCGAAACTTTATATGTTTATGTACATATAAGACATGCCAAATATAAATTCGAGAAACGAAGTTACGACATGTTCAAGTAGAGACCATTTATCAAACTAATGGTGGTTTTAAACAGTACTGTGTATATCGTATCAGTCGTTTGTCGTACCTTGCTAAAGGGCAAAATATTCATGTAGTAGATACTTATCACATATTCTGGAAGAATACCGAAATTATTTAAACTTGGATACAACTACATGACATGGCTACCATGGATTGTGGATGTTGGCTCCTCAAAAACTAGGTGTTGAAACTTAAATATTATTTCTTCAGCAAAAAATATATTAAACATTTCACCTAGAAATCTAATTTTCCAAGGCTTGTCAGAATTGTTCATTGCATTGTGTGAGCAATAAAATTTCGTTTACTAGAGTAAAAACTATGGACATTGTATTTGCTGATCTTTGGGTTTTTCTCTGACCAAAATTGTAATTATAGATAATTATTCATATTACAACAAAGAAGAATTTTCAAGATAAAAATTTTGCCCACTCTTTGAAGTTCTTTAGTCAGATATACTGTATTCACCTTACTTCATTCTTGTTGAAAGCAATAATAATGATCAGTGAAAATAGCTTTCATTGTCGGCTATAGTAACTACAAAATTATCATTTTCGCATATCATTTACAGTGAGTGTTGAGATTACCAAATTCAGTCACTATCTGGTTCAGGTTTTTAGGTATAAAAGTGTTATTATGAGTAGGTTATATATATTTATGCTGCTTGAGTTTCAGGAGTCACATAACTGACATAATGTGTTGTACTTGCAAGATAGTACAGGTGGATCACTCTAACTGTCACATGAAATTCGGGGAGAGCAAGGGTTACCTCAAACATAAATGGTAATTATTTATTTTTATTAATGTTAGTCGGTTCAAAGATCAGTTGAACACGAAAGTTATTCGTTATTTTTTATTCAGCTAACTGTAACTCAGAAACACGGATACTTAACATAAAGTTACCCAGTAGAGCAGATTAAATAAATAAGGCATCCAACAAAACAGAAAGCAAATTATCCAAGAAGACGAAAGCTTAGAAAACAAGTTATCCAGCAAGAGAGATAGTTTATGATGCCCAGTTACCCATATAGTCAAATATCTTAGAGTGATTAGCTACCGATCGAGACTGGTGGCCTGTGATAACTAGTTATCTATAAATATGAAAAACAAACCTGGATAAATTATATTCACCAAGACAAATAGCTTAAAATGATTGGTAATCCGGCAAGACCAATCGCCAAAGGTGGCTCATTATATAATAAAACGGAACACTTGGATGACAAGTTACCCAGCAAAACGGATAGCTTAGATTCTTGGATGACAAGTTACCCAGCAAGACGGATGGCTTAGATTCTTGGATGACAAATTACTCAGCAAGGCGGATGGCTTAGATTCTTAAATGATAAGTTACCCAGCAAGAGCGACAACGTGAGACAAATGACTGAGATAATAAATTACCGAACAAGGTTAAAATTTTTTTAACAAACACGAAGAGAAATTTAGATAAAAAGTAGTAACAAAAACTACCCAGGTAAACATATACTACATTTGAAAAAAGTAGTAACAAAAACTACCCAGGTAAACATGTACTACATTTGAAAAAAGTAGTAACAAAAACTACCCAGGTAAACATGTACTACATTTGAAAAAAGTAGTAACAAAAACTACCCAGGTAAACATGTACTACATTTGAAAAAGTTGTAACAAAAACTACCCAGGTAAACATGTACTACGTTTGAAAAAAGTTGTAACAAAAACTACCCAGGTAAACATGTACTACATTGAAAAAGTTGTAACAAAAACTACCAGGTAAACATGTACTACATTTGAAAAAAGTTTGTAACAAAAACTACCCAGGTAAACATGTACTACGTTTGAAAAAGTAGTAACAAAAACTACCCAGGTAAACATGTACTACATTTGAAAAAAGTTGTAACAAAAACTACCCAGGTAAACATGTACTACATTTGAAAAAAGTTGTAACAAAAACTACCCAGGTAAACATGTACTACGTTTGAAAAAGTAGTAACAAAAACTACCCAGGTAAACATGTGCTACATTTGAAAAAAGTTGTAACAAAAACTACCCAGGTAAACATGTACTACGTTTGAAAAAAGTGGTAACAAAACTACCCAGGTAACATGTACTACATTTGAAAAAGTTGTAACAAAAACTACCCAGGTAAACATGTACTACATTTGAAAAAAGTTGTAACAAAAACTACCCAGGTAAACATGTACTACATTTGAAAAAAGTTGTAACAAAAACTACCCAGGTAAACATGTACTACGTTTGAAAAAAGTGGTAACAAAAACTACCCAGGTAAACATGTACTACATTTGAAAAAAGTAGTAACAAAAACTACCCAGGTAAACATGTACTACATTTGAAAAAAGTTGTAACAAAAACTACCCAGGTAAATATGTACTACATTTGAAAAAAGTTGTAACAAAAACTACCCAGGTAAACATGTACTACGTTTGAAAAAAGTTGTAACAAAAACTACCCAGGTAAACATGTACTACATTTGAAAAGTTCTAGTTTCATAGCAAAACATGTACTTTCACTATCACAGCTTCAAATCTCAATTTCACGTTTATGCCAGTCTATTTAATAGAAGTACGTATGTGTACTAGATCTAACCACTAGTTATGATCACTTCGAGTTATTCTTAATGCAGGACATGAGTAAGGCAAGTTCTGAATATTAAAAAAAGAAAAAACAAAACGTATATTCATTCTAATACAAAATAAATTAAAGAAAAAATTAGTTGTCAATCCACTGAAGTGTAAAATAATAACAATCAACTGAAACGTATCATACGTTCTAACCAACTGGATAACAAAATAATAATAATTGGTCAACATGTACTGCACGTTTCAACAATCAAAAGAGTCAATTAATAATTAATTGAAATGAGCGAATGTCCTAAAGCGCAAAATTTGAAAAATAATACGATATGTTCCCACCAATTAAAGAATTATTGTTGTTTAGAATTAAGCACAAAGCTGCACAATGGGCTATCTGTGCTCTGCCCATCACGGGTATCGAAACCCAGATTTTAGCATGTAAGTCCGCAGACGTACCGCTGAGCCACTGGGGGAGCCCAATTAAAAAGAGAAAATAATATAATTATTTAAAATCTATGACACGTACTAACCAACTTCACAGAAAAAAACTATCATAATAAAGAGAAATATGCAACATAAATTAGCTTACTTACAAAAGTACCTTATACGGTAAGGATATAAGAACTAAATGATAAAATGTTGAAAATTTACTGAACTATGTTTTGACTAATGTAATCAAGGGATACTAATTCTGGTTAGCAAATTTCTATCGTTTTTCTATTTTTGCAAAATATATAATGAAGTTTATTGTCTCTACCGACCTGAATCTAAAACTACTATTGAAAGTATAGATTCCTAGAAACCAAACACTTAGTTTTGTCTATGTAGAAAGTCATTTGGTTAAACTGTCATGATTACCTTGAAGTAAAATTACAAACAAAGCAGTCTTTTCACAAACAGTTGATTAACTGTATTAAAAGAAAAGTACAAACATTTTCCTCTCACGGTGAACAGTAGAGACGAATGTATGATTGGAACAAATTTAGTGTACATTGCGATTTAAAACTAGATCGTCTAAACATTCTGTGTATTCGTACAATATATTTCGCTATAAGAGAAATGTATATAATATTTATAGCCATTTTTATTGGCTATGATGCCAATATTATGTGTACATAAAATATTCTGAATAAATGTGTGTTTCTGTTTTTCTTACGGTCCGGCATGGCCGAGCGCGTTAAGGCATGCGTTCGTAATCTGAGGGTCGCGGGTTCGCATCCGAGTCGCGCTAAACATGCTCGCCCTCCCAGCCGTAGGGGCGTTATAATGTGAAGATCAACCCACTATTCGTTGTTAAAAGAGTAGCTCATGAGTTAGCGGTTGATGATGATGGCTAGCTGCCTTCCCTCTAGTCTTACACTGCAAAATTAGGGACGGCCAGCACACATAGCCCTCGAGTAGCTTTGTGCAAAAATTCAAAACAAAACAAGTTTTTCTTATAGCAAAGCCACATAGGGCTATCTTCTGAGTCCACCGAGGGAAATCGACCCATGATTTTAGCGGTGTAATTCTGTAGACTTACCGCTGTGCTAGCGGGAACAATGAATAAATAGTTTATCTTATAAAACCTTCCAACCATTATATTTATGTCTTGAAAAACAACATGTGGTACATAGAAACCAAATGCCTTATTTTCTTTATTGTTCTGTTTAGTTTCTTTTTACTGGGAGGGAAAACTGTTCGTCAACCAATGTAATTAACTAACAAAATAAGAAATAAATGAAATGATAAGTTATAAACCAAAAATAATAATTCAGTAATTTAATAAAGATTAATAATGAATCAACTTAACAAAAAATAATTGTCGAATACAATATAAGTTTTTTAAATTAGAGGTAGAATGGTACAAAGTAATGAAAATTTGCAAAGTTAGCTCAAGATTCCCTTTCAATGCACAGAAGCGATTTAGGGAGCTCCCAGGCGTTACACACAGTTATCATATCCTTATTCTAACTTTCCTATGTTATTCTCCGTGAAGATCAAAGGTTAAATACCAGGTTTGGTGAAACTGATGATGTTATTCGCCAATTGTAAACAAACGCATAACATAATTTTTCAGATAATGCTTTAGATTAATCAAATAAATACCCCTCTCCCAGTGGGACAGCGATATGTCTTCGGACTTACAACGCTAGAAACGGGGTTTCGATACCCGTGATGACCAAAGCACATACAACCCACTGTATAGCTTTATGCTTACGTGTGTGTATATAGCAAAGCCATTTCGGGCTATCTGCTGAGCCCACCGAGGGGATTCGAGCCCCTGATTTTGCATTGTAAATCCGAAGACATACCGCTCTACTAGCGGGGAGCAGCTTTATGTTTACTTACAAAATAACTTAACAGTAAAATCATAATAATAATCTGTGATATCAAATATTTATTAATTCTCAGCAGAACGAAAACATGACGATCAGCGACAATATATAATTTTTATCCGAAGTTGGTTGGAAACTTCTTCCTATGTTTGTATTTTACCAACACCAATAAATATAAGGAAATCGAAGTGAAACTGTTCAATGAAAGGCATTGTACGTCAAAGATAACAATCGCGAGCTTGCTTTATATACTACATAAAACAAAGTGTTTATCAGAGAAGAAAAATACGCACAGACGTATATGTATCTGCACCAAACTTGGAACAGTGATATGGGACACAGAACATGATGGGGAATTGAGCCCCATCTGACTTCATATTGATATAATTCTTGAAAAATGTGTGTTTCTCTGTCATTATTGGTAACTTTATGTATTTTTACTGCACTTTTAATGTTTATTATGTTAATAAAAAAAATAGAAGCAAATTTTCCCATCCTTTGTAACAAAGAAATTTTTATTTCACCCGTCCAACGTGAAGGCATTCCAACTGGTACTATGATGAAAAAGCTCGAGTTTCATCACGAGGAAAGTCACGAGAAGTCACGTGTGATTCTAGAGGTATTCGTACAGTAATGCTTTCTTATATTTTGCAGCATGATTATAACAGCATAGGAGGGCGTATTAAGTAATATACTTTTTATGTAGAGACCTTACATTGGGATTAAACTTCAATGCATTGACTTCTTCACGTTTGTTGTAGAGTATGTATACACACATAAGTAAATACAATACTTACACCTAAAGGTAGCAGTATCATGTGCAGGATACAAGAAAATATCCACCTCTGAACGACATTTACAACGACAATCTAATATGATGTAGTAACCATCAAATCTTGTAAGTTTAGCACTTGGAACCAGGTTAATGTCTTGCATTAACAAAAAAACAAAACAACTTTTATGCACAACACAACACAGTGTATCGGCTGTCTTGTTTTGTACTTGCAGCATTTAAAACTGTATCACGAGATATATCTTTGTTGACTATATCTGCCAACTATAATAAGACCAACTAAGTACTGAAATCTATACATGAACGTTTTTAAACATACTAAGTCTCACTGTTATATCTTTGCACTTATATCAGCTGTAATGTCAAGCACTTCTAACGAGAACAGAGTTTGTCGTAATGACTTCTATATGCCCCGTTATGGCAAAGCGCGTTCAGGCGTGCGACTCGTAATCCGAGGGTCGCGGGTTCGCGCCCGCGTCGCGCCAAATATGCTCCCCCTCCCAGCCGTGGGGGCATTATAATGTGACGTTGGTAAAAGAGTAGCCCAAACGTTGGCGGTGGGTGGTGATGACTAGCTGCCTTCCCTCTAGTCGTACACTGCTAAATTACGGACGGCTAACACAGATAGCCCTCGAGTAGCTTTGTGCGAAATTCTAAAACAAAACAAAACATGACGTCTATATCTTTTTACGTGCAGCAGTTACAATTAAAATTAAATAAAATTATGACACATTGTGTTCTTGTAGTTTCCACCTACAACATTTATGATTAGAGTAAAGTTGTGTACTGCCTACTACACTTTAAAGGTACTGCAATTGTAATGATATTACAACATGGTACACTTACTGATCAATTTTGGAATTACACTGTTTATAACGAAGTCAGAGTGTGGTATTCTAATAGCTATGCATTTACGTGTATAGCATTTATAACGATGTGAAAGTATGGTATGCTAACTAATATACTTTAGTGCAAATAATGCTTACAAACAGAGTACGGTGCACAGAACTTCACTCGAACAACAATTAAAAATGATTCAGAAAATATGTTCATAAGGTGTATTTTTCATAATTATTGATTCCTCCATTCATCAATTAATCTCTTCACAAACCGTTTCGTAATGAGTGTGGATTCTGTGGCCCATTAACAGATTGCCTGGATATTCCTTATCAGGCTCTTAACGAACCAATTGGGGGATTTTTGTTGAATGAAAAAACCTAATTCGCTTTTTCTAAATTTGACCTGGAATTTTTTGGGACATTTTTATTGGTTAGAAAGAAAGCATTTCCTGCACTCCTTAAACGTTGGAACCAGGAAAAAACATTTGAAGTGATAATGTGACTGAAATCTGTCAGTCCATTGCGAGCTTAACAGCCAAGTTCAAGAAGCATGGAAGTCTCCAAAAGACACGTAGGGATATTCAGGAACCGTTTATAACCATCTTGGTAGATATTGTACAGCAAGCCTAGTACAATGTCATGCCCCTAGTGGCCCGATTGAAAACTAAACATAAAATTCTGATAGCAGTAATTAATGATGCTGATAATGTGGCTTTATTGATACAAGCTGAATTTACTCCAGTGGGTAAATCTCAGTACTAATTGGTATGAAGACTTGAAGATGCTGTTTTTCATGTAATAAATCATTAATTAACTAAGCGAAAACGTATTTAAAAGATACGACCTTTAATGGGGAGTTTCTATATTGAACTATTCTTTAGTATTCAATTAATTGTAATGAAAAGACATTTCTTGACCGCTAAAGAGCATGTTAGCAATTATGTATTATATAATTCATCAGTTAATATCCTGATAAAGTGAATACGTAAGGGTTTTGTGGCATAGCCAGGTAGCTAAGATACTCGTCTCATAATCAGAGGATAGCGGGTTCGAATCCCCGTCACAGCAAATATGACTGAATTTCAGCCGTGAAGGCGTTATAAAGTAACGGTCAATACGACTATTTGTTGGTAAAAGAGTAGCCCAAGAGTTGGCGGTGAGTGGTGATAATAAACTGCCTTCCCTTTAGTCTTACACTGCTAAAGTTGGGAGAGCGAGCACAGATAGCCCTCGTGTAGGTTTGCGCGAAATTCAAAAACAAACTAAACTAGTAAGTGTTCTGATTTAGCATATTTCTTTAAACACCCGTACTCTTCTATAGGGGTTACAGGTCCCCTTATGATTCACAGAGGTCAAAAATGTATTTATTACGTCTTCCGTTATCCATATTTAGTTCTATTAATATATTAAAGTGGGATCGTATCAAGAAAAGAGACAATACAGCGGAATACCCGCCAACGGCACCTGAACACATGCTTAGTTTGATCCTGCAAGCTTGTGAGAAGAGGTATTAATTAATACAGCTTCAAACGTAATATCCAAAGTTCAGAATGGGGCAAATGCAATCTTTGATGGTAAATACATTACTCAAATATGACTATGCTAATTGGGTAAGTTCTTATCTTGTAAATATATTTTAAAGAGGCATAGATAAAGGTAATCGGAAAAGTTAGAATATGGGCATCAGTTCCATAGCAGGTGATTATAAAAAAATGATGTAGTCTGTTTCTTATAGCCATAGCTCTAAGAAATATAACTGGAGAAATTAAAATAGTCAGTGTGTGGAAATTACAGTTCTGGAAGGCGTGGTTTTGGGAACTGAAGTAATCTATGTCATATTAATATAATACCAAAAGTCATAGATGTAGAATCAGTAATTCATATCTGTTAAATAAACCAAATGCAATTCCGTTAAGTAGAGTACATATCCGGCATTATATCTGCCAGTATATATCTGGCATTATGTACAATTCATAAGGGCTGGCTGTGGAAAGTGAAATAGTTCGCACCTAGCAAATGCAGTTTCAAGAAGCTTAGCTATGGTAAACTGAGCACTTAGTGTTTACTAGATACAGTTTCAGTTAGCACGACTGTTATGACTGGAGTTATCTGTACCTGGTAAATACAGTATCAGAAGCACAATTGTCATGACTGGAGTTCATAATTAGTTGTCAGAAACGATTATGTCGTGACTGAACGTAAACAAAAGTACTATTACTAATTTCTGGTTGTTGTTGTTGTTGTTTTTTTTCTATAATTAGTGAGTATGACTTTGCTTCTTTTCCTTATACCATAGAGTCTAGTGCAACTGTTCCGCACACTCAACTCCCTAAAACCAGTATTGGTTCCACTAAGCTTGATTATGAAAACAGGAATTAACGTTATGTGGAAAATATAGTTCTAGAGGATAAGGATTTACTTACGGAGCATTCTGCATCTAGTAATTCAGATTGCAGAAGGTAAGACTGTGGTAACTATCACATTTCTTATCTGCTGAATATCATGTTGATTCATGTTTGAAATAAAGTAGTTGATATCTTGTGGTAAATACAGTTTGAAGATACCTGGTTGTGGTAAGCAGAGTAATGATATCTGGTGCTAAATATAGCTTTAAGATACTTAGCTGTGGTAAATATAGCAGTCAATACCTATTAAGTAAAGTTTCAGTTGTTGTGAATGTGCGAGAAAGAATAGTTCGTATCTTGTACATACAATTCAGAAGACATGATTGTGGTTATTAAAGTAATCTTTATTTGGTAAGCACAATTAAATAAAGAGAGATTGTGGGCACTGTAGTGTTTTGCAAATACAATTTCAAGAGACATGGCTAAAAGTATACATCTGGTAGTTCAAAAACTCATAACTAAGTTAATTGGAATAGTCTCTATCTGATGGTAAGTAGTTTCAGGATATGTGACTATGGTTACTGGAATAATCAGTACCTGTAAGTACAATCTCAGAACGTTTGGCTGTAGTAACTGGAGTAGTGTGTATTTGATATGCTTGTTCAACAAGCATAATTTTAGAAAGTTTGAGAGTCTTGAATACAGTTCCAGAAGGCAAGACTTTGGTAATTAATGTATTCTGTATCCGGTTGATATTGTGTCGAGTCAAGGCTGTGGTAAAACATAGAATCCTGAATCAGACAACCTAACTTGAGAAATAAGTTGTATAAACTAGAATTATACGTTTCTTTAAAATAAAACTACAGAAGAGAAGGATAAAAATAGCTGGAAGAATACAAATCTGGTAAATGTACTTCAACAGGACGTGGCTTTGGTAAGTTTTATTCTCAGTATCAAGTTAATATGGCATAAAAAGTGTGATACGTTGCTGTGGCTACTAGCTGGAGAAGTCTATACCTGTAAGTACAGTTTATGTAAGAGTGGATGCAGTGACTTGATTAGTACATATCTAGTGAACATAATTTCAGAAGATCTATTTTGTTTTACTGGAGAAGTGGGCATCTGGTAATTACAGTTTTAGTACACATGACTGTGGTAAAAGAAACAGTTCATATTTGATAAATACAGTTTCAGGAGATATGGCTGTGGTAAACAGTGTAGTAAAGTTACTGTGTCACAGTTTCAGTGAATGGAGCAAACAGTACCTGCCAGTAAATACAGAGAAGTGGTCAGATTGTGTTGACTGTATCACTTTATTTCTAGTAAATACACTTTCACTAAGAGTGACAGTGGTGACCACAGTATTCCATATTTCGTAAATACATTTTCAGTAGGCAGGTTATGGTGATTATATTATTTCATACATATTCAATGCAAATATAAGATAATGTGTCATCATATAATGGCACATGTACACAAAAAGAATTATAAATCTTTATTATAGATGATATATGTTCCTCTTTCTCCTCTTCGCTGGCCATAGTGAGGATAGTCACGATTTTGTTGCAGCTGGCCAAATTTCCTTTTAGAGGGACCTCCTACTCTCTGTACGAAGTCAAAAACATATTAATTAACCTTTTTGAACTAACTACATTAATATACTTTTTCTTACCTCATTTGTGATGGAGTTGCGGAGATGATCATCTCCCATTGTGATGACCCTCAACTTGGGTGGACCGTCACTGCTGCATATATATTTTTTAAATAAAATGTATTGCTACAAAATTTCT
Organism: Carcinoscorpius rotundicauda; assembly: GCA_011833715.1. Taxonomy (NCBI): domain Eukaryota; kingdom Metazoa; phylum Arthropoda; class Merostomata; order Xiphosura; family Limulidae; genus Carcinoscorpius; species Carcinoscorpius rotundicauda. The sequence continues at coordinate 87,095,285 of CM022397.1, forward strand.
GCCTCACTTTCGCCTAGAATCTCTATCATTGTCTCCATTTCCTGCTTGCTCGATCCTTGACATTCGTAACAGTGAATTTCAAGGATGGTTACTACACCTGCAATGCCTATAAATCCGCAATCACACAACTCAACATTTATCATTTTCCGTTACCGTGATTGTAGATCCAATGCTCGAAACAGAACTTTCTTTCAAACAACAGCTTAGAGATTTCTGTTGTTGGAAACGCTATAAACATTTGTGTAACATGGCCAAAATCTATCATGTAGTGGTAAAAATAAACTGCGACCCTATCAGCAATGTTCTTTCTGTCTAAAAGGGCAGGAACGCTACATATAAACAAATGATACGTGACAGTACACAGCTGTTTTTGTTCCCTACGTGGACCTATTGAATCTATATACCAATTTTATTGAAGACCTAATCACACCCTACGAAGTAGATACAGATTTTTAGTTTCCCTGATCCGTAGTTGTTGGAAAGTAACTGAAAATTCCACAATTTTCTTTTTCCTATTAAATGTTACATGCGTGTATATCATCTTGTATTGTAAACTTGTTCACTCGGATGTATTGTTGCTAAGCGGTTGTGATAGCTTCTACTTATATTTAGTTTTCTTTACCAGAATATAGTGATTTTTCTAATTGCGTGAAATAAATATATACCTCGAGTTAAAAGTACATTTGCAAACTTGGGTTTCTTTCTGAATATAAACATGACAAAATGAGATTCTAGTTTACACACAGGAAATTATGACGCTTATAGTTTGCATACACCAGGGTATTAAGTATTCCTAACCAATTCACTGCAGGTTACAAAATGGGTTACACATGGTAATAATACTTCTTTTTTGTGACGAGCCTGAGATGTTATCTTAAATTCATTTCTTTTGGCATCACCATCCAAAATCACAGTTACCGTTTTATTGTTTACTTCTGCAGGTAGCTTAAGTTGCTTTATGTTGAGATTTCTGCTGTTCCATATTTTGTCTGCGAACTTCTTGTCACCTTTGCTGGCATCCTGTTTCGAGCAAGCTACCCCTGGTTTAGACTTTGACTGATTATTCTTGGATTTGTCATCACCATCCAAAATGACAGTTACCGTTTTATTGTTCCTTCTGCAGGTAGCTTAAGTTGCTTTATGTTGAGATTTCTGTTGTTCCATATTTTGTCTGCTGACTTCTTGTCACCTTTGCTGGCATCCTGTTTCGAGCAAGCTACCCCTGGTTTAGACTTTGACTGATTATTCTTGGATTTGTCAGTTATACTCCATCCATTGGCTTCCATACATTGTTCTGACAGCTTCATCATCTTACTTACGTCATTTGGTGCTCCCTTTTTTAGGTACAGTGACGTGTCAGTTGCAAACATGGTCAAGAACTGTTCACTTGTTAATATATCTGCAAGTTCTTCAAAAATATTTTCACACTTGGCCACGTCAGTCCACCTTGTGAAGTATTCTCTTAGACATGAAACAAACCAGAACACAATTGTTCTTGAGTCAAGTATAATTCTTTGAACTTTCAACAAAAATCTTCCTGGGTAAGTTCATACTGTTTCATTAGGATCACTTTAACTATTCGTACTCCATGGCATTTTCTAGGTGTTTTCCTGTAAGAGGACAAACGGTCCAATTTCTCTGTCCCAGTTCTGACTTTAACCAGCTTTTTCATAACTCAACATGAAAATACCTATGTCGTCTTTCTTGTTCATCAAATTTAGATAGCTTGGGTTGGCTGGGCCTAATCCAAATGTCATGGTCATTGAGGCTCATATATTGAACTACATATTTCAAGCCGCAAGTTAGAAAATCCAAAAAGCAGCTGCAGATTATGGAGAGGGAAATACAATACTGATTTCAGTGCAACTTATTTGCATACGATTATGAATTGATATAATTATATCTGTGTGCCTTTTCATGTTATTCTTCCTTGATGTGAAGAAAGAAAAAGGAATCATAAATCTGTTGATATATTTAATCAACACTACGTCTTCATGTTGATTCACTATTCGCCAAACAATAGATTTATATTTTATCTTTAAAAGAATGCAAGTTGTAATTAAAAATAAAATAAATAAATTGATAAACTAAGCCGAGGATTTTTAATCACCTACTCTTCTTCATAATATCAACTTATTAAATACTTTGGGACAAATGTGGCGTCTCTCCTCTGTGAGTTCTAACTTAATGACGTGTGTACGAAGACAGTTCTTAATTTTTTTAAAAACTTCCTTTAAGATATTTTAAAATGCGAAAATCGTAAGACTCGTGCTGTTTTGGCGGGAAAAGTACAAACAAAAGAAATGAAACACTTTAGAAACTTATAGGTTTCAATAAATTTTTAGCTAGGATATTTTGTTGTTAAAACACAAAGGTATGCAATAGACTATTTGTACCCTGCCCTCCAAACATATCGAAACCCAATTTTCAGCGTTATCAGCCGTCAGATTTTTCACTGATTCACTGAAGGACCAAAGATTTAAAGGGACATTGTGAACAATCGTTCTTTGACAGGCAACTGAACGATGACATTTTTTTATGAAAATAAATATTTTTTTCATTATTTGATTTCATAATTAAAGATAGTTTTATTCCAAATTAGATCGTTTCTTTTACCAATAAATAGTGGGATTGACCATCACATTATAACGCCCTCACGGCTGAAAGGGCAGGCATGTTTGGTGTGACGGGGATCCGAACCCACGACCCTCGGATTACGATTCGAACGCCTTAACCCACCTGTCCATGCCGGACTATCATCGAAGGAAATTTGATATATTTTAAACGACTGATGTGGATAGCGCAAGTACAACACAAAAATGTTTGGTTTGGATATTATATTGTTCTTACGGAAAATATGCAAATTAAAGTGAAACAAATTTGTTTAAAATTCTGTCACATTGTGAGAAGATACACAAACCAAAGATCTATCTTCTCACGCTTTACTGGGAAGTATTAGTTCCATAATTCGTTGTTTTTTTCTTTCTTTTATTTGTCTTAAGAAAATATGTTTCTTTAAGATGTTTAGATTGATGTAGCGAATGCTGGTTATATTTCTTGATGTAGCTCCTGTCGTAAACTATTATGTCATCCCATAAGTAATGTCTGAAGATTTAATACAGAAAGTGTGTCATCATTGAAGAAGGCTTTAATGAGTAAAATACGTAGTAGGACGTGTATAAGAATGTTCAAACAAATAAAAGAAAGTAACTCAACACCTATTTTTTAGATTATTAACGAAATAAACCCTTGAGAAAATAGGTGAGTCTGAGGAGCACATTAGGCATATAATGCTTTATTAGTTTTAAAAAAGCAGAAACTACATGAAACATTCAAGATGTTTATGGTGCAGATTCTCTAAATGAAAGAAAATGTTGAAGGTGGTTTCAGAAGTTCAGATCCGGTGACTACAGCTTAAGTGATACACCATGTTTAGGTCAAACCTGTAGAGTTTAATGATGACTTGTTGCTGGCTGCACTTGAGGAAGATTGTGCTGTAACAGTTAAAGAACTAACACAGAAGTTTAATTCAATCCATTCAACAGTTTACCGTCATCTGCAACAGCTTGGAAAGGTGTGAAAACTTCGAAAATAGATCCCCCGTGATTTGACAGAAGCAAACCTTAGAGCAAGAGTGGACATCTGCACTTCTCTGCACTCTCGCAAACGTAACCCACCTTTTTGGACAGGTTAGTGATTGAAGATGAAAAATGAATATATCATAAAAATATTAAGCGCCGCAGACGATGGCTCAGTTCAGGTAAACTGGCTAAATCACAGCACAAAATGGACCTCGCCCTAAGAAAGTTTTGTTAAACATTTGGTGGGATATTGTCGGTTTGGTCCTCTTTGAGTTGCTGCCACTCAATATAATAATTGCATAAGACTATCAACATTTAGAGTGCTTGAATGTTGCATTGAAAGAAAAGAGGCCTGTTTTGATCAATCATAAAGGTATTGGGCCCTCACAGCAAGGATCATATCTGCAAAGACTGAAGAGCTAGACTGGGAAAAATCTTCCGCATCCTCCTTATTCTCCAGACTTTCCCCCCCATCTGATTATCATCTATTCCAAAGTTTGCAAAACTATCTTAATTTAAAAGAACTTGAAACACATGAACATATCAAAACCACCCGCTCTACATTATTTTTCTCCAAACCTCAAGCATTTTATAGAAGTGGCATTTAGAAGCTTGTGAATCGTTGGCAGTAATATCCGATAGTTAGGTGCATTGAAACTCTGCTTAAGAACAGAGTAATAAGTAAAGGTTTATATTGTATTAATAGATAAACTTTGAAGTGTGGTATTTTACATTCTACCTTTTATTATTGTGTTTCAGAGTCAGCACAAATATATTTACCAATGTCCATATACCTTTATATAATTCCACTGGTAAACTAAGAATCTCACATTTACAAATGATTCCTAAATTTCCCGGTAGAAACATTCGTGATAGACATAAATGTAAAGAAGAAAATTAATTGAAATGTTTTTTTCTTTTTTACTTGGAAGAGCAGTCACCTTCCCACAACTGTCTGCAGACAGTGAAGGGTTATATAGATGTGGGACGTTGTAGGCTTGAACAGCCACATTCCAATTTCTATATTTATTGCTACTCTTTTCTTTCGTATGTGAGGCGGGTGAACGGAGGATAAGACTGATAGATGGTGTATCCCCACCATGATGTAGGTCCTACTTACCCAGTCACCTCTAAAACGTAGGGTATATCTTATACTCCCACATTATACATTACACCCTGGAATCTTTTTAAATAGTGCAGCGTTTCTTGTTTGATTTATTTTTGTTTTGGCTTGTTTTTTGAGTTATAATAAACTACGTAATATAATTAGTCAGAGGTTTGGATTTGCTGTTTTTAATGCAGTCCTTCCTTGCAATTTTGCTTTCTTAACATTTTTAAAATGTTATTTTTACTAATATATATAACCAACAGATTTGACATTTAAATTTTAATTAAAACCTTATTCTAAAATGTAATGGAACATTGCTACCAATGTCTGTTGTCAGAGCGAAGTTATCTATGTTAGAAATAGGTTTCGTTTGATTTGAATTGCGCGCAAAGCTACACGAAGGCTATCTGCACTAGCTGTCCCTAATTAAGCAATTTAGGACTAGAGGGAAATCACCTTGTCATTACTGCACACCAGCAACTCTTGGGCTACTCTCTTAAGTACACCATAACGTCTCCACAGCTGAAAGGGCGAGTATGTTGTTTGGTGTGACGGGGATTTGAACTCGCGACCCTCACACTACAAGCCTTAACCACCTGGCCATAGAAATAGGAACTAATAGAAATAAGTAACATCCTTTGAAATCAATAGTAAATATTCATATATAAATACAAACTGATGTTCATAAAATGATAATGAACTGTAAAAGGTAAATTTTATTTTCATGATTTTGATAATAACTGATGGATATCGTCTCTTTTTAATCTATTGGCGTGATCTATCCAAGTATATACGAACTATGAAATAATGATGTTCTATCTACGGAAAACATCATAAAAATAATTTGGTAAATATCTATTAATCAAAATAGTAGTTTGAAGAAATGTTTGTTGTCATAAAAAAAAACCAAAGTTAACTCTTTTATACCATATTTTCAAAATTATTTTGGCAAGGCTATTCTTAGAAGTTCTCAGAATTGAACAGATATAACAGAGGCATACAGTATCATCTTGTAATGATAAAAATTGTGAATGAGTATTCTAACCAACAAATGTATCACACCAGAGACTCTGTTAGCCGTAGGAACTTAAGTATTTACTCTGATATATTAAGCAGGACATACAGTCATGTGAAAAAAATTAGGAACGATAGCCTGCGTATGTTTGTAACAATTTTGGATGAATGGAAACTTAATCTCATTTGTAACAATACTGAGAGATTATAGGAATATAACTAAACAATTAAAACTGAAGAAAAGACTTTTCAAGATCTTCTGTAAACGTAATTCTACAAAAATGCATATTCTAAATGAGGAAGAAGTTAGGACATCCCAACATTTATACCCACTTAAAATGGCTCAAATCACACACAGGAGTATCACGCCAGGTGCACGTAATTAGAAGATAGTTACTCAGCATTGTGAATGAAACTTGCCCTATATAAGCCTCACATTTAGTATGGTGTGCTCCTGTCTGTGGAAGTGCTCTTTCGCGCCATTTTCTTCTTTTTTTTTCTTTTTTTTTCGGCTTTCAGCGAGGTTACGGTGCCGTTCTTTGCCGTGCCTGTCACGGGTGTTTGTCTTGTCTTATTTTATATCGAGTGCTGTATCGTGTTTTACTTCGACTGTGTGTCTTGGTCGTATGTTGTGCGGGTCCCGTGCAGTTTCACAACCGTTTTGTATGAGTGTGTGTACTGTGTAGTGTTAGTATGGCCATGTCCATCCGGCCGGACTATGTTCGGCTGCAGTCCTTCAATTTAGTGGTGCCTGTAGGCACGATACCTTCGGTGGTAACAGAATCTTTGAGTGCCACTGTTGGAGGTAGCTATGCTGGATCAGGAGGACTTTCCCTTGGTGGACCAGGGTGGGCCAGTGGAGCCAGCTGGTCAAGGACGTGTTGTCAGCGTGTGTCACAGTGCACAAGATTGAACAGAGGTGCACTAGACACGGCCGTCCGTGTGTATGGGGAACCGACGTGTGTTTACACATAAAGACGCTGGTTCCGAACTTCCTTTCTGTGAACGGGGGATCTGAGTAATGTCATTACCTGGGAATGCGTCGCCTGTGTCGCAGCTGTGGCCCCAAGGGCCACCTGTTGGCTGAGTGCCAGACCCTACGATGCGGGATATGTTTGGCATATGGATGACCATGTACTATTAAGTGTAGTGTATGTTGTTGTGGCCACATGCCCTCAGGATGTCTGCGGCGTATGCCTTTGTGGATGTGGGGCCGTCGGCAGTTTTGCAGCCCAAAAAGACCAGGGCTAAGAAGGCAGGGGCGGCCATTCGTCCACGGCAGCCGTGAGTGGGATTCCCGAGAGGGTGCCTAATGTATCAGGGGAGGGGAACCTCGGTCCTCTGAGGGGGGGAATGTCTCACCCACCCAGGTAGTAGGGGGTGTGTCTTCTGGGGAGGAGGGTAGCGCTTTGGGTACCGTCGGGTAAGGGAGCCTCTGAGGAGGCTTCAGCTTATCCTTGGGACTGGGTTTGAATGGGGCCCCTGTGGGGGTTCAAGACAGTCCCGGTGGCTCTGGCCTCCCAGTTGGATGGTGTGGCGCCCACAATCAAACCACCACCATAAATGTTGGGGAGGGTAGCTCTGAAGAGAGTCCTGCCCTCCGTTTGGGTTGGGTCAATGGGGTTCTTAGGGACTCCAAGGAGCCTCTGGCTCCCTTGCTAGCACCACTGAGGCTGGGTGTCCTGAGGGATGCTTGGTGTTGGCTCTGGGGATGGTGGTTGTTTTGGCCCCCTCCCCCGAAGTACAGACCCCAATGCTGGACGAGCTGCAATCACATCGCTCGATCGCCAGTTTCCTGAACTTCCCCTGTCTTTCCTGCCTCTCTGGTTTGAGTGAGGACAGTGGGGAGGTGCAGGGGCCTTGCAGCCACGTTATATTGCTGGACTTTGTTCCAGATGTCCGTCGTGTGCAGCAGCTGTGGGGGTAAGATAACCTTAAGAGGCCACACGCTCCCCTGCCTCCGTCAACTTTGTCGAAGCAGCAGCGGCACCGAGTCCTCCTCTCTGATTGGTTAATGGGTTTCTCCGACCTTACTCTTAACATCCGGGGAATGTATAGTGTTGCTACGATACTACGTATTCTCCCTGTTCAACCACTTTGCAGTTGATGCTATTTTTTTTGCAGGAGACCCATTTTGCCTCTCAGAGGGACCATTTTTCATTTTCTTCCCGTTACTCTGTCCGTGCCTCCGGGTTGTTTGGCGCTACACGTTCGCGTGGGGTAGGGGATCCTTTTCCACATGGTCATTGGGTGGGGGATGTCTCATTTCATGTGTGACCATTGGGCATTTCTCACCACATTCGGGGATTTCGTCCCCGTTTTTCGGACCCCTGGAGTGTAGAGGCTCAACAACTCCCTCCTTGCCAAGGATGGGGTTGAAGACTCTTTGCTTGTCCTTGTTTGGGGGCTATGTTATGTCGAGTCTTGGTGGGTAGGTGTCAAGGAGGCCTTAGCCTCCTTGCTGAGGCAAGCTTGCATGTGGCTTTCACATGGCCTGTGCCTGGCCTTGTGGGGCAAGCAGGTCCTCTAGTCTCCCTTGCTTCATGGTAGAATAACAGATCGCTGGGTCCTCTCGAACATTGAGACACTCTACAGGATGATGTAAACCTGTTCCTCAATAACTTTACATCCTTAGGTTCAGCAGTGTCCATCATCCATTGTTACTCTCGGGCCAGCGCCTCCCAGCAGAATGTCCCCAAGTCTCATGCGCGGGACTTTGGCAAATGGGACTCGTCTGCCGACACCCCGTTTGGTCTTGATTGGATCCCTCCTCAATAACCTCTTTCAGAGCTCATATTCTTGCAGGTCCTGGGGATACTTGGGAGTGGGTTGTTAAGCATGTTGGTTCAACAATGCACGATTAACACTACTGCTTTGTCAACCAATTTGACAGGGTGGAGGAGGATTCTCCCGTTGGTCTGGTACCTGGGAGCCATCCTTCCTTTGGATGACTGCAATGCTCGAGCCATTGAGTGCCATGTCTATGCCTTCCTATGGGGTGGCAAGCCTGAGGCGGTGTTTTGACCCTCCTAAGTGGTACGTTGTTGCTGCTGCGGCGATCCGGCGGTGTCGTAGTGTCTGCCGATATACCGACGGACTCCCGTTATCTCTACCGGCTGCTGGTCCCTGCATGTTTCCCACAGGATGAGTGATACCATCCTGCTCTGCCATGAGACGTTGTTTGGGGCCGCGTTGCGCTGCACCATGTTGATTGCTACCTCCAGGCTTTCAAATGGCATGCAGTGCATAACATCCTGCCAGTAAGGGAGCGTACCTACCTGTGAAACTCATGTACAACTCAGTTGTGTCCCGTGTGTCACACCCAAGTGGAGTCTGCCTCGTACAGGTTGGTTCTCTGACCAACGTCGGTGGAGATATGGGAAAGAGTTGCGGACCTTTTCCGGGTCCCGTCGCTCTCGGCAGAGATCATCCTGTACCATGTATCTGGCCTTTACCTTTCAGTACACAATTATTATCTTTTAAGTACGTCATCTGGCTCAGAACAATTTTATATTTCAGCAGGCTCCGGTGTCGTACTTTTCGATAAGTGTTAGGGTTAGGTATCGGCTGTTACTCCGCCTTGAGGCAGACAACAAGTGCCAGGACGTCTTACTAACTCTGGCGGCCGAACGTCTCGCCCCTTTGTGCACTGGTGGGGCATCGAGTTCTGAATTTCCCTGTCTACACTCTCGCTTTGTGTATTTTTGCTGTTTTTTTTCTCTATATTTACTAATTTTGTTTCATTTGTATATATATATTACTGTTGCATATATTTGCTGCTTTTTGTTTTTGTATATATTGTTTTTGAACATATTCATGTACATAATTACTTTTTGTATATACTTTTTGTTTATATTAATGTTGTTGTATATATTTATATTGTTTACATTATTGTTTTTAGTTAACTGTCATGCCTTATTGTACAGTTTCTTTTTGTAAATAAATTTCAAATTCTGCTCTCTGCGGAGTTTATCATGCCCGTCACGGGTGTTTGTGTTGTTTCTTCCCGTGCACAGTATCGTGTTCGGCCGTACCCGTGTTTTTTGGTCGTGTGTTGTGCGGGTCCAGTGCTATTTAGCAGCCATTTCATGTTTATGTGAATAGTCTTGAGTACGTCGGTATGGCCGCAGTCCATCCGATTTGAGGTGCCCGCGGCCTTGCTACCCTCGGCAGTCATAAACGCCAAGAACGCAGCTGTTGGAGGTAGCCATACGGAATGTATGCAACATTTTGGCGGCGAGCGTTATGTGACGACGGCTGCTCATGCCCATCGCCTACTGGACCGGAGGGACCAGCGTGTGCCCGTGGAACTGGCCGGGCAAAACACTCAAGTGGATTACCCTCGGTCGGCTTTATATGAAATGTCCCACGACGTCGTCAAGGACGTGTTGTCGGCGAATAGGACTGTCCGTAAGATTGAACATGAGGCGCGGCAGTTCCGCCCAAATGTGTGCACGGGGAACCGGTGTGTATGTATGGACGTACCGTGTCTGCCGAGGTACCAACGGGTTCCCGTTCCCACTTCTGCCTGCTGGTCCTAGATTTCATCCACGGGATAAAATAACACCCCTGCTCTGCCGCGGAACGTTGTTCGGGGCTGCGTTGCACTGCACCACGTTGATAGCTATCTCCAGGCTTTCAACTGGCGTGTTGTGCATAATATTCTGCAGGTGAGAGAGCGTTCGTACATCTGGAACTCTAGTGCCTCTGAGTTGTGTCACATCCAGATGAAGTCTGTCCTGTACAGGTCGGTTCTCTGTCTGACGTTGGCAGAGATCTGGGAGAGAGTTGCTCGCCTTTTTTCGGATCCTGCCGTTCGTGACAGAGATCATCTTGTACCAGATACTGGTCCCTTTTCCTCGTCACCTGGCCTTTTCCTTTCAATACACTCTAACCAACTTTTAAGTTCGTCATCTGGCTTGCTCGTAACAATTTAGTTTTCGAGCAGATGCCAAGTTCGGACTTTTCGATGTTGGGAAAGGTCAGATCTCGACTGTTACTTCACCTTGAGGTGAACTATCAGGTCCTGGGTTCCGGGACGTTTTACCACCTCTGGCGGGCTGAACATCTCGCCCCTTTGTGCGTTGGTGGTGGGTCGGCTTTTGAGCTGCCCTGCCTCCACTCTTTCCTCTGTTTTGTTTTTGTTTGTACATATTAATATACACAAACGAAAAAATTTTTGTCTTGCCTTTCTGTCCTGTTTTATTTGTTGTATATAAATTCAAAACGAAAGCTAAAGATAATTGTAGCAGCTTATGAGTCTGGTAAGGGATTTAAAAAGATCCCAAGAGATTTTGAAATCAGCCATTCCACTGTCCGAAAAATAGTCAACAAGTGGAGGGTTTTCAAAACAACTGCCAACATGCCCAAATCTGGTCATCCAAGCAAGTTCACCCCGAGAGCAGACTGCAAGATGCTATAAGAGGTCTCCAAACATCCTAACATTCATCACGGGACCTACAGCAGGCTCTGGCTACTGTTGATGTGAAAGTGCATACCTCTAGAATCAGAAAGAGACCCCATGAGTTTAACTTGCATGGGAGGTGTGCAAGGAGGACACCTTTGCTCTCTAAGAGAAACACCAAGGCCAGACTGAAGTTTGCCAAAGGGAATGTAGACAAAGACCAGGACTTCTGGAATAGTGTTCATTGAACAGATGAGTCCAAATTTGAATTATCTGGACACCAGAACAGAGGACATGTTTGACTTAAACCAAATACAGAATTCCAGGAAAAGAACCTCAAATCAACTGTGAAGCATGTGGGTGGAAGTGTTATAGTTTGGGGCTGCTTTGCTGCAGCAGGACCTGGACAGCTCACAATCATAGGATCCACCATGAATTCTACTGTGTAACAGAGGGTGCTTGAGGAACATGCAAGTCCAACATTAAGAAAATGAAAGCTGAAGTGGAACTGGACCCTGCAACACGACAATGACCTAAAACATACCAGTAAATCCACCAAGAACTGGCTGAAAACTATGAAATGGAGAGTCCTGGAAAGGCAGTGTCAAAGTCCAGGTCTTAATCCTGTTGAGATGCTGTGGGGTGACTTGAAACGGGCTGTACATGCAAGAAACCCCTCAAACATCTCACAGCTGAAAGAATTCTGCATTGAGGAGTAGGGTAAACTTTCTTCAGACCGATATATGAGACTGGTAGATGGCTATAAGAAACATCTCACTGTAGTTATTTGTGGGTAGGGTGTCCTAACTTTTTCCTCATTTAAAATATGCATTTTTGTAGTGTTACATTTATAGAAGATCTTAAAGTATTTTCTTCAGTTTTAATTGTTTAGCTATATTCCTATTATCTCAGTGTTGTTAAAATTGAGATTTAAATATCTATATATCCAAAATTGTTACAAAAATACACAGGTTTTCATAGGGTGTCCTAATTTTTTCATACGACTGCAGATAGTATGTCAATAATGTGCCAGGTTTATGTGTAAATACTATATGTGAAGGCAAAGTATATGACTAGACACTTGAGTGTTATATTATATAATACTTTCACATTTTATATTTAAATATTATTTATGAAAATAAGTACTTTGGTATTCTCTTGTATAATAATTTTATTACTTGTATACTTTTGTGACTTATTGTCTGTAATTATTTTAGTGGTGAATTATGAGAAGAAACTAAACTATTCAGAAAAGTCACAGGAGTATACATTAACCTTGAACATTTATTCATGTTTGAAAGCTGAACTACAAGCATTAAAATGGGTACAATTAGAGCTCGTGAGAATTAACTAAACCATTAACTATTTTAAACATACAGCTTTTTTTATATTTAACATATTTTATGTTATCAAAATAAAATGTAAAGCTTTACTTCTCTAGAATAATTAAGTTACATAATGTGTATGGAAGTACTGCTAAGTAGCAAAGTCCTTTTGGATTGCATTTGGTGCTACAGATGTAGAGTAATTAAAGCTCGCCTCTGAGACATAACTTGTCATTGTTACTAAAACATGAATTTAACAGGTAACATATGTAACATAAAAATCTTATAAAAATTAGTATTCCAAAACTCATTCCATTTTCCCAGAAAAACTACAAGTTATGGTATACTAGATAAAAATGTATATAAAATGGGAGGTAATAAACCTTAAATATTATAAATTGTAGATTAAAAACAATTGACAAATATTTGTATTAAATGTTAAAACAAGTTCTCAATAATATGAACAAACCAAAAAGTTAACTTCTTGAAAACCTTTGTTACAGGCTTAGAAAAACGTGCAAAAAGAACCAGCATGGATCGAAGAAGTGCCTTTTAAATTACAATCTTTGTATAGGTGTAGTCTTTACTACATCTTGTATGAAAACAATTAATATAAAATAGTATAAATACCAGCAGAAGAAATATTTCAGATATGTGTATTAAATGCAAATATGCACATAGTTTTGGAGCTTAGTTACGATTGTACAGTTATAACAGAGTGTTTGTACCCATGCATTCTAAGTAGTTATTTGCTTATAACTTAAAGTATCATGGTTAGGCTAATAGAAGTACAATATATTATACCAAAACACCTAAATCCATTTTTATTACAAACTGTTTATAACCAAAAATAGGAGGAGCAGAGTGTTTGTGTTTTCTTAGAGCAAAGCCACATTAGGCTATCTGCTGAGCCCACCGAGGGGAATCGAACCCCTGATTTTAGCATTGTAAATCTGGAGACATGTTGCTGTACTAGTGAGAGGCAGGAGGAGCAGAAAGTGTTTGTACAGTTCAAAATGCATGAAAAATTGATATTCCTGTAAAAAGTTTTAGTTTAGCAAATAAACTACATTATACCATTCCAGAACTAGACACTGGGTTCATAATTATCAGAATTTATCCAGCAAAAAATGTAATACCCCCAATTTAGTGCTGTCTCCGTCATTATCTGCTTGGTCATCAAGGAAGCAACTATCCAGTATTTTACAATAATTAAGTTCTTTAAAATCACAAGTGTTGTGAGTGTCTTTCTGGTATTGATACACAATTTAATGTGCCAAAATCTACTGTTCAAAGCATAATTGCCAAGTGTTAGCTTATAAGATCAACTGTTAACCTCCTTTGTTCTTGATACCCTGCCAAAATTCCAGATAGAAGCAACAGGAAGTTTCTCAGAGAAGTTAATAAGGACCCTCGTTTAACACGTAATGGCACAGAAAAACTGGTAAGGGAAACTGGGGTTGAAGTGAGCATATCTACAGTTACAAACACGTTGAGCCCTTCTGGGTTCAAAGCATGCCATATTCATAGAACTCCATATTTAAAGTCTGTTCAATTTGAAGCACAATTGAGGTATGCAAGAAAGCATGTAGATAAATCCTTTACCAATTGGAAGAGTATTCTTTGGTAAAATAAAACTAGAATTGAGCTTTATGGCCACGATGATGTTTGCAATATTTTCCATAAGAAGGGGGGAATGAAATCTTCCAAAGAACACTGTCCCTACAGTTAAACATGGAGGTGACTCTATCATGCTATGGGGTTCCTTCAGCTCTTCTGGTGTAGGCAGCCTTCACAGCGTCAATGAAATCATGTAAAAAGAAGAGTACGTTGATATATTTGGCACTTATATCAAGAATGATGCTCAGAACTTGTGGCTTGGGCGATTTTGGATCTTCCAGCACGACAATGACCCTAAACACACATCAAAATACGTGCAATCTCGGTTGCAGAGGAACACTATAAGCTTCATGGAGTAGCCATCGTAGTCACCCGATCTCAACCCAATTGAAAACATTTGGCATGAGTTGAAGGCCTTCTGTAAAGAAGGATGGAAGAAAACAGCAGTTGAGTAATGTCAAATGATCATGGAGGGCTATGAGGAGAGATTGCACCAAGTAATTCACCTGAAAGGCTACACAACTGACCATTAAAGTCAATGCACAAACACCTTCTGCCCCTTCTATGTTTGATTTTTGTTTATAAACAGTTTATTTGTTGTTAAATTTACATAAATGTGTACGAAGATTTGTATTAGTATAATATTTATAATATACTATACTTTCATTATCTTAATCATGATACTTTTAAATTCATAAGGAAAAAACTACTCACGACGCAGGTGTATGAACACTTTTTTGTTGTAAGTTTTACTTTCCATAAATTAAAATTTAACATTAAAAAGAAAATAGCCATTGTTTTCAACATCAAAATTAAGAATAAAGATGAAGGTATGCTGAAAATCTAAAAATTCTTCATACTGAATTACACTGATTTCAAGCACTTTCAGAATGTTTGTTTTTCAAGCACATTCTAGAAGCTAATATTCACATCAAAATTAATTGGATTCCATTGAAAATTTATGACATTCGTGTTTATTTGTTAAACACATTAATGTTTATCAAAAAGGAAAAAATGACCTTATTTGCAGTGCTCAGTTACACAACATGTATTAAAGTTAGATATATCAATATATTCTGCTGTTATGTTTTCAAGTACTTTTGCAAAAAAAATACTGTGCAGTATTGAGTTAAACGGAATGATGTACACCTCTGCTCAAAACTGCTTATTACACAACCTAAACAACATGTAGTGTCAAATGATAAAGATTTATACAATCTTTAGCATAAACAGCACAGATGTGTTAACTGGCTGGCTGTGTGTTAGACTATTAATACAACCATTTTGCATGTAATTATTTGGCACAATTGTTTATCTAACACTGTAAATCTACCCCAAATTACAAAACTGATTTTACTGTGAATATTGTATTATCCAAAAAAACAACAACAAAAGGATTAAACAATGCTTCACAATTTCATTAATTACTGTAATATCTAAAAAGAGAATAGAGATTTCAGTGGTAAATATGTTATTGAGCAAATGGTGTATTTTTCCTAATCATTATTTCTCGGTTAGCTCTAAGATGAATTACTCTTCAAGCAAATATTCATCCATGTAGCTTGGGTTAGCATTGGTGAAATTTTCCATCTCTTTTAAAGCATTAAGTAAGCCCATATAAGCTGGAGATTGTTCCCACTGAGCTAAGAGTTCTTCTGAATTCTGGATATTAGAATCAATGTGCTGAAACATTGAATGGTACAGATCTAACATGTGGTCGGGTATCAGATACCTGCGGTTTGGTACTACATGATCCAGAACGTAAAGTTCTGGAGTATATGGAAACCGAAGTACTAACAGGTGTTCATAATCAGACGAGGCTTTTGTCAAATCACTTGTTATAGCTGAAAGTCCATACATGAACAGGGAATCCAGATGATGGAAAGTTGATTTTAAATTCTGAAATCAGACAAATTAAAAACAGTTTACAATTTGAACTTTTTCTTTACCTTTTATTTTCATGATTAAAACACAGGAATTAAAAATTCACAAACCTGATGTACAGACTAACAAGTTATAAAGCTACAAAAACAGATAATGTTCTTTAAAGGTTATGTTATAGCTGTACTAACAGGTTAGAACAGGGGTTCCCAATGGCAAAGATACTCAGAATGCTACCTCAACATTGGCTTCACCACTGTGCTTGCCACAGATGGCATAAAGAAACCACAGTGTGTTTTGTGCCATGCTGTCCTGAGTGCAGAGTCAATGAAACCATCAAAACTCAAGCGTCATCTCAAGACAAAACATCCAGAACACACAAAGAAGGGTTTGGATTTCTTCAAATGGCATGAACAGTGTCTTAAAAGCCAAAGAATTGATAGAAGTGGGTCATTTCAGCAGCAGAGTGCAGCCATAGTGGAAGCTTCATTTGAGATTGCATTCGAAATTGCTAAACAAAAAAAAAGCCTCACACGATTAGAGAAACACTTCTTAAACCCTGCATGATGAAAGCAGTAAATCTTATTCTTGGAGAAGACAATGCAAAGAAGATGCAGCAAGTATCCCTGTTAAATAACACTATACAGAGGTGCATTTCTAAAGTGTCTATGGATGTGAAGGAACAGGTTTTGACTGAAATCAAGGGTTCCCCTTTGTTCTCCTTTCAGCTCAATGAGTCAACAGATGTAAGTTCATGTTCTCAGTTGCTTGTCTTCGTGAGATACATTAATTCAGGTAACATCAAAGACGAATTCTTATTCTGCAGTGCACCTGAAACCACAACAAAAGCTGACGATGTCATGGAAAAAGTTTCAACTTTTTTTCAAGGCAAAGATCTTCAATGGGAAAACGTGTGTGCGGCTTGTATGGATGGGGCACCAGCTATGCTGGGATCGAAATCAGGATTCCAGTCGAGAGTGAAGAAGGTAGCACCTCAAGCAAAGGGCATCCACTGCATGATTCACCGATATGCTCTCACCAGTAAGACCCTCCCTGCCTCTCACTTCAAGGAAGTGCTTGAACCTGTAATTAAAATTGTAAATTATGTGAAGACTCAAGCACTCAACACTCGCCTATTCAAAGAATTATGCGAAGATATGAATGCTGACCATGAAGTCCTTCTCTTCTACACAGCAGTACATTGGTTGTTGAAAGGAAACGTTATCAATCGTGTCTTTGAAATGAAAGACAAAATAATGCTATTCCTGGAGACTCAAGAAAGGAAAGATCTTGAAGCTCACTTCGAAGATGAAGCATGGAATAAAAGGGTTGCGTACCTAGCCAACATTTTTGACCAGCTGAACAAGCTCAATTTGAAGCTTTAAGGAAGGGAAACACATGTTCTCCTTTTTCAAGATAGTCTTCTGGCCTTTGTTTCCAAACTGCAGAACTGGCGTCGGAAAACCAATCTTGGAAACATCGCTATGTTTGAAAAACTTTGTGGAGTGACGGATGAATCTCAGATCCAACTGGATCAGTTCCTCAAGAATGAGATTACTGAGCATCTTCAGTCTCTAGAAAAGGAAGTTGAGCATTACATCCCTGCACTATCACAGGAACAGGAGGCCCTAGTAAGGAACCCATTTTGTACTGAACTTGATATATCAAGCATCCCAGATGATATCCAAGATGAATTTCTAGATCTGAGGAACGACTCTTCAGCTCGTGATCTCTTCAAGGTGAAATCCTGGACTCAGTTCTGGTGTGCTATGTATCAGCCATACTCCAAAGTCAGCATGATAGCTTTACGTGCCCTTATTCCATTTGCTTCTACCTACTTGTGTGAGGCAGAGTTTTCCACTCTTGTCAATATAAAAATAAAGAATAGGAACAGATTGGATGTTGGAGATGACATGAGACTGGCTCTAACAAAAGCTTGGCCACGAATTTCAAACTGTTCAAACCTATGTTAATATTATCTTAAGAAATATATGTTCTTTTTGTGAATTCAGGTTGGACCAATGTGATTTAATTTGTTAATAAATAATTACAGAATTTTAAAATATTTTTTAGATGTTTCTTTCCCTCTCCTTCACAGAAAATAAAATAAAAATTAAGCTGCTGATAGTAAGCCCTAAGTAGGGGGTCACACAGGTGTCAAACTTTTAGGTAAGAGGTCGTGAGTACCAAAAGGTTGGGAACCCCTGGGTTAAAATGTAGTGAATAAATTAAAGTGAAAAATCAGAAACTGTCATCCAAACGAATAATCAACAGCAGTAACAAAAAAAAGAAAGAAAAATAACTAAACAACACAAAATAAAGCTATATGCTTGTTGGAAAATAAACAGAATGTTTGTAAAATACAAGCAACAGTAGATTAATTCCATATACTGAAATAAAATGGAAAATAAATATTGTCACGTTTTAGTATAGTTTCCAATTAAAAACATGTATTTCAATTTTCCCTATTTCTAAAAATTGCTATCCTATTATTAACCAAAAATGAATGGATTTGATGTGACAAAACAGATATAATCAACTAGGAGACATCCAAGTTATAGTGAGAAACCCGACTTTAACATTCAGCTCAGTAAAACTGATATGGTGTAGTAAGATAATGAAATCAAAATGGTAACACATGCCAAGCACGCATACCTCCCTTACTCATAGTCTGTACTTTAATTAATACACATCTTAGTGTTACTCTTACTTACTGTAACACTAGAGGATACCACTTACTCTTTTTATATCCTGTAAATCACTGGAGATACTAATTACCCTACTGATACCCTGTAAATCTTCAGGGATCTATTTACTATTCTCTAGTCTTGTAACATAGAAAGCATGTATGTTAAGTGCTAATGTTCTAATATTTTACAACTGAATAAGATTGCTGAAAAGATACACAAAAATGTTTTATCTTTAGAATGCAAAAATCTGTTTTGTAACCTAATATTTCTTCAGGATTTAGTTTGTTGGATTCATAATGCAATTACTAAAATATATATATATATATATTGCAAAGAATCCTACGAATTATTTACATTATACACAGAGAATAATGTAAAATGGTGCTATATTATAAAAAAAGTGAATTATTACTGCATAAAATAAATAAATTATAACAGTAGGAAAGTACTGATACTTTGTCACAGAAAGAGTCCAAACTGTAAAAAATCTGAAACCTACAGAACACTGTAGAATCAGTAAAACAAATGCAAACTAAATAGGCAATTTCCTTTTACATCTTATATTTATTTCCTTATCTTCTGCAAGGTAAGTCAAGAATTTCAAACCTCTCCTCTTTGTCGAGCCCACTGTTGTTTAACAGCACCTTCAGATTCAATAATAATAATCTTCTTGTTACTTCTCTTGGAACAGTCAACAAATTCCTGAACCCAGCCTTCTGGGTTGATCATAATTTCGTGTTCTTGCTCAACATCAAGAAGGACATTAACCCCAAAGTTAATCTTTAGAAACTTAGCCAGTGCTTCAACAACTTGGGTGTGCAGCAAACAATCATGAGAATAAAGAATTGATACTTGAGGGTTGGCACTGCTGACAGGCAGGTTATTCATTAAATGATCTACAGTAGAAGCAAAGAGCAACAACAAGGTTAAAGGAATGCATGTTTAGGAACTCAACACATGACAGGTGCCAACTTGTTTTTCAGTACTACTTTATGATTAGAAATTAACACTGAATTACATCACACAGCTACAAAAAGTTTGAAATTATCAAAAGTTTAAGACTAAAATGCAGGTTGTACCAAGGCTGAACATATTGTACTAAAACCTTTTTTTTTTAATCTTACTATGTCCTTAGAGTTCATATTTCCACATGGGTCATACTTTTACTGATGATTATACAGCTGAACAATAGTCCAGAGGTATAGTTTACATACTAAAAGAATCTGGTGTAAGATTGTCATGTGGAAAACACCACTTTTCCCTGTACGTTTTCCATAATCCATCATATATATACATGAACAATGGTTTCTCATTGCCCATTTTAACACTGATTACATAAAGACCCATAAGTATTATGTCCACAGCCTGAACAGTATGACTGTTTGAGATATAGGAAAGTTGATCAAGTATGTATGAAAGCAAGTGGTGTCATTCCTACAGATACAAATCATTCTTGGTCATGTTGTATGGGGCATATGGATGGCTTTATTTATTTATGTTTGTGTTCATGAATTCTCCCAGTTACAAAACACAGCACTTTATTTACCATGGCTGAGATATGACTTAAACAAGGTTTCACTGTATATGGTCCTGGTGCCCAAATTGATTAACATTCCTTTGTTTTTAAATTTAATTTAGTAAAAGATATAGCCAGGCATGAATACATCTTTATTATCTAAGTTTCTGAATACTTTGCAATGAAAATTGCTGTTGTAATTCGTAAGTTTCTGATAGCATCTTACATCCTACAAAATGCTAACCAATATTAAAGTGTGGTTCAGATTCATTCTCTTCCACCTATAAGTGTAGAAAGTCAGAATACATTTGTTTTGTCTTTTTTGGGGGAAGGGCTATTTAGCTGCAATTTTTCAACAAAAAATAATACCATTTAAACAATAGATAACCTAATTTTGTTTTTCAGTTGTTAGAAAAACATGAGCCAATATATTTAAAAAACACTAAACACAGGGTTCTTTGCAGACCTAAAATAAGCTATCAATCTGGACAACTTCAATGCATAAAATAGTGGACCCTTAGATAATTTTAAGCCACTTCTGCAAATGATTTGTGTCACATATAAGCAAATGTATGTCAGAAGATTGAAAGTGCATCCTCATGAATAAGCAGATTTGAAAGGAATGCAAAATAAAATATGGCATTACTTGGGTGCTGGAGAGTAAAATGCCTGCACTGATACCTGCAGTAACAAAGCCAGATTAGATTATCGTTCTGATACATGAATAATGGAAATTTTGTGTACTGCTAAAGGCTAACTAGGTGCATATGTGCCCTGGGCATCAAAGAAGTGGCAGTGTTAAATTTGCAAGGATTTGCAAAGCATCTCCATGATGGTTGTGTATCAGTAAATAATGCTAGTGTTTCGATTTGTATTTACTCTAGAAATAACAACTGGCTTGGATAATTTTGTAACTGCTTTTGTCACATAGTTAGAAAGCCAGAAAAATTGTGATAGTTATAGGAAATTATCTATTTTTTGAATGTTATTATTCTATTTTCTTTGGTACATTATTTAATTAAAAAAATATTTTATGCACCACTACCATTTAGTATATATAAAAAATTAAGGTTAAGTGTCATCAACAACAAACAAAAGAGCTTAATCTAAGTAAGTATTTCCCTTCTTTTTCATATTTATTCTTTATTATTATAGCAGGAACAAAAATGTGAAAATATGGATCTCCTTAAGTTACTTAAATTTAAATAAAATAGAATAATGTAATAAAAGTTTCATGAAACATGCACAAGACCAGTTTGGAGTAGCTAGTGAATAATGTAATTCAATAGCATAACATGAGGTCTGTGTTACAAGTAATTTACAATTAGAAAAGAGTCATTCACTGCCAACTCATCCAGAAAAAAAGAACTTTTCCCAGTTCATGTTATAGATTTTCTTGAAAATAATCAAGCATTTTGATTTATTTACCCATGCAAAGTTCGAAAGCTGTACTGCATATCTGAATAAATCAAATAACATTTTTGCTTAAATTTTTTCAAGGAAATTATGATATGAACTGAGAAACCATGGGTGAGTTGGTCCGGAATGACCCAAAAGCATGATTAGAAGTTGGACTTGGTTAAAAGAGCAATAAAACAATAAAATGTAAGTATAAATAGATGCATACAGTTATGAGTTTAAAATTTTTTGGATGAACAAATTAGAAAAAAAAAAGGATAACTTAGATTTATTTCAAATTTCCTTAGTGGTTACAAGATCGGTTAAATTGACCAACCTCATGTAGAATCAGGGTAGAGAAAATTACAGGTAAAATATAAAGTTTTACTGAAAAAAATAATAAACACCTGAACTTTCTTAAAAAGGTCATAGAGACTATGCAAATGAAATTTGAGATTTTACAGATGAAGAAAAATATTCTTAATCTTAATGTGAAAATTATTTTGGACTGAGTAACCAACACTTTGACTCCAAATTTTTAGTATAAATACTTCATTAAAACTTTTGCTTTTGTCTACAATGACTCTTAATGCTTACTGAAAGTTGCAATATTTTGTGAAGATACACAAAACACATTAGAAGCTATAGCATGAAAACTAAAGGTCAATTTGGAGTTCTCTTTAGGTCAAATCAACTGAGCCCACAGTGAGAGAAACTTGGGCAATCATCTTCAAGACAGGATGAGTGTTGTATATGCAAATAAAGATACATAGACAAACATACATTTTAGATCTAAACTACTGATTTTAAAAGAAACACTACTAAAGTACATTAATTTTATTTTATGCTTTCTTTCTAAGGCAAATAATTTTCTGAAAAACTTCAAAAGGATTATAACTTTCAAATACTATTATTTAATTTTTTTCTCTTATTAAACAAAAATGTTATATTAAATGTGCACTGAATAAAAAATACAAATAATAAAATAGTTTGATATGAATTGATATTTCTATTACTTTATCCTTCTTCTTTTGGTTTTGAAAAGAATTAGATCTTTCAGTCTGTTATTCATCTCCATCCAGCATTTGTAGCTTTGTAATCTTACAAACACATTTCACTCTCCAAATTTCTATAAGATAAGGTACTTGTCTAATGAACTTTCTTGTTAGAAATCTAGGATAATCACCAAGTGTTACACAAATACCAATGTTTGGTTATCACACTAGCATCAAACACTCAAGTAGGAGGAAGACGAGGAAAGAAAAATGTAATAAAGATACACTTAAATTTAGTTTTTGTTTCAAAATATTAACTTTAAACAAAATCTTATTTCATCTGTTGCATTATGCTAGATCTTCTGCTCTTAAGTAAATATAAGCCTGAGCACTTAAGAAAAAGATGGACATTTCTTCTTTGCCCCTGAAGAAAGCAGGTCCATCTTTTGAAAGCACTCAGTTTTATTAACATTTTATATCAAGACTTCTTGAATCTACGTCTCAGATCCTCACTAAATACCATCAAAACACAAGCATTCAGAATTGTAATGCTAATAAAAATCTATAAACTTTCTCAGTTTTTACCAACTAAAATTGCAGTCATCAGGAAATCAAGTAAATAATAACTAATACTGCTATATACTTACCATGAGCAGAAGGACTAGATTCAGGTGTAAGATTGCGAGTATCAGTGCCTAGGATATAAACAAATATTAATGGTAAATTTAGCACACGTGAAATAAAGAGAAATTCCTCTAAAAACTAATACCAAATACATACAATACTTTATATGTAAAGTACTAGTTACTGAAACTTTCGTTGAATTTTGCACAAGCTACCCTAGTTGTGAAAGGATAGACTAGATGGAAGGACCTAAAATGAGAAATATGTAATGTTTTATTTTGTAACAGGAAATAAACCACATATCTTTAGTCTGGCACCCTAATTATTGGGATCAGCTCTTTATATAAAAAAATGTTCACAGCCTCTAAATTAAAAGAAAATCACCTACATAATTAATAAACTTCACTGTTGGTAACCAAGATTAGAATTAATAAAATTCATAAAAAATTATCTTTTAAAAGGTAATCTCAAAGCAGCTATTAAGGTTACACATTTGAACAAACATACCCAGGTCTCTTACCCTCTTCCTACAGGTATGTCAAAGTGTGCATGTCAAAATCTTTTAGAGGTAAATTCAAATTTTAATCAAATTAATAATTTTTTTTTATCAATGTATACAAATGAAAATGGTCTCAAAACATAGTAAAAGCTAAACCTTAATATCAAATAGATTTTAAGATCCTAATTTTATAAGGATATTTAAAAATCCTCAATCTCCCATAACATGAGAATCATACCATTAATTTTATACAAGTCTTAAGTATGGAATTTAACATAAATATTCAACACAATAAAGTTGAAAACAAGACCTACTTGCCCACCTAACACATCCTTTTCTTACAAATGACTAGTAGTTTTCTCTAATATTTTACATTCTACAACATTCTATCAACTGATTATTACGTTTTCTGTACAGTGTCACTTACATTATCTTTAGTTTGAAAATTTCTGTTACTAAATCAAAAATCTTGGGAAATTATTTTAAGGCTCTAATATCAAAGTTAGAAATCCAGTTATGATAGTTACAGATTATTGTTTGCTTTGTATGTATTATTATTTTACACTCTTGCAGTAAATAATTATTTACTGGACTGGTATCATTAGCACAAAAAATAGGCTCAAATTCCATTGGCAACCAACAGCATAAAACAAAAAGTCAGAGGTAAGTGCTTTCCTTCCCGTTTTTCATGTGCATTCTTCATTTGTTGATAATAAAAGTAAATGAAATGGAAAAATTAGCAAATACAACACTGAAAACAAAGTATCCTAACAAACAGTTCATGCAACTACATAATTTGGAATATTAATGTGAGCCACGCATTTGACAAGTGATTTTACAGTATTATTAGACAAGCATGGTTCAAGAAACAATAAAACAATGGAATTAAGTATAAACAGATGTAGATAGTTAAGAGTCTTAGGCTATTTAAGATAAACAATTGTAGTTTTCTATTAAAATATGCAATCATTCTAGAAAGAACAAAAACAAGTTTATTTATTTCGTTTATTTTTATGCTGGTTAACAAAGTCAGTCAAATTGACTAAGTCCTTCAGTGTTAGGATGGAGAAAATAACAGATAAAACAGTTTTAGTGAAAAAAAATTATTTAGAAGGTGTTAGAAATCATGTACATGAAATTGTACAATTTTCAGATCAAGTAAGGTATTTCTAAAGTTACCATAAAAATAACTTTGCAGTTGAAGCAGTAACATTCAGATTCCATATATTCACAAATCTTTAGTAAAATAATTAAATTAAAAAAGCTAATTTTCAGTTTAAAAAAAAAAAATTGTAACGTTCACTGAAAGTTTGTCAAAATTCACGAAAATACACAAAACATATTCAAAGTTATAATATCAAAACACTGATGGTTACTTTATAATGACCCGATACTGATAGAACTAACATGCTTTAAATTAAATCTTTTATCTTAGCATCACTGCTGTACTGATTAGTTTCCTCTTAACGTGAATACCTGTTTACAATGAAAAAACATTCTATGTAAAGTTTTGTTTCTGTGGCTTATGTACTTTGAAATCAAACACACACTCATGTGTAGTGAATAGTGAAATGAAAAGAGAACCTTGATAGTTTAACAGTGCTTGAGTAACCACAACATTACTTTAGTTTTCAATTTCTGCAGACAGATGTGCCTAGGATGAACTGTTCTATAAGAATCAATTGAAACACTATTACATTAACCCTTTCGCAATGGGCTCCATATAATATACTCAAGTTCATCTACACATTTGCATATGTTAAGTATTTGCACTATAACTTGTGATACAGCATGTGTATCTTCACAAAATTTGGTAGACTTTTAGTAAAAATTACAAGTATTTTGTACAGAAAAAAATCAGATTTTTAATGAAATATTTTTAACAAAGATTTGTTTGTAAAAATAGTCTGTCTTACTATTAGTTTGAAAAGTTATTTCATGTTATGATTATAAAAAAATTATTCTTTGTCCCCAAAACTTCAAATATTTGTGTAATCTCTACAACCTTCATGTTAAAATTTTGCATGTGGAAGATATCAAATTTTTTTAAAGATTTTATGTATACAATTGAATGACCAAAAAAATCACAAATAACTATACTGGTACCATAGAATTCCACTACAATTTATTAAGCTTAGTAACTAAGGTGTATTTTAATTTAAAAAATGTGAAACTTCAAGCAGACTAAAAACACAACCTACCTTCTAGAAATCTTGGTTTGAAAGAAATTAAAATGACTGAGAAAAACACTAGGGGGTATTCTAAGCTGTTGATTGGATATCCATGTTATATATTCAAGCAAATGTATATAGAGTTGAATGAGGTCGGTGTGTTTGATTCAATACATAAGCTATATCCCAGCACAAAAAAAGAGAAAAAAAGAAGAGGTTCTTATTTTATATTCTAGCTTTATAATATCAGTAATTTGAGTTCCTAATTTATATGAAACTATGAACTCAGTATTTTGACATCACAAACATCTATTTTTAAACAGTGCTGCATTCAACATGCCACATGATTCACTAAAATCTATATTTAAATTGTTATTATAATATTTACTTTTACATTAAGAAATTAACTCATGTATAATACTAAAGTTTGGATTAAAATCTACAATTTGATTCCAAACTTATTGATATAAATTCATAAAATGGTATTTCAATACAATTTCGAATGCAAGTCAATAAATGCAGTAACATTTGACTTCTGACCAACTGCAAAAGAGTTAATTTGCTTTACTCTTTTACTATTACGTAGTAACAGAGCAGACAGCTGCATGCTCTGTGTGCCTCTATCAGTGTATGCTGAAAACATAATGTTAAAAGAGGGCCCTTTTCTATTTTAGAGGTCCAGGGACAAATACATCCTGAAAAATAGAGTTTATGGGAATATCAACAGCAATATAATGGATGACACCCTGGCTCTTTCTAATAGATTTAGTGTATCACACACATTTCACCTCCTTATATATTACAGATGATCCATCTTAACCAGTGCCCAGATATGCTTAGGATAGTCATACATCTATAGACTGCTACAATTGATATCAGGATATACATCCTTTACTGCTGCTAATGGGCAACTGGGACTCACATTATACTTTAGCATATGAGGAGCAACAGAAAAGTTGAACTGATGAAGCAGTCGGGGTTTCCTCTGGCTGTTTTTCAATCTTTGACACCAAAGCTAGACAAAGAATAAATGTATTATTTCATCATGGTTGGCAAGGGCTTTTGCTCCAGAAGAAGGCTCCTTTGTGTCTTTTTCATATTTTCAGACTGTGTTTTTAACCCATTCCAAACATTCTTCTTTCATTGTACATGAATGTCTTTTTGTGGTTTGAGAAAATATTTTATGACCTCAATTTACAAATTTAGTAGAAAGCAAATATGATCAGAGCATCAGAGTTTTTTTTTCAACTTACTTTCAGTACTCACAGAGTAAAGTTTGGATTAAAATCTACAATTTGATTCCAAACTTATTGATATAAATTCATAAAATGGTATTTCAATACAATTTCGAATGCAAGTCAATAAATGCAGTAACATTTGACTTCTGACCAACTGCAAAAGAGTTAATTTGCTTTACTCTTTTACTATTACGTAGTAACAGAGCAGACAGCTGCATGCTCTGTGTGCCTCTATCAGTGTATGCTGAAAACATAATGTTAAAAGAGGGCCCTTTTCTATTTTAGAGGTCCAGGGACACATACATCCTGAAAAATAGAGTTTATGGGAATATCAACAGCAATATAATGGATGACACCCTGGCTCTTTCTAATAGATTTAGTGTATCACACACATTTCACCTCCTTATATACTACAGATGATCCATCTTAACCAGTGCCCAGATATGCTTAGGATAGTCATACATCTATAGACTGCTACAATTGATATCAGGATATACATCCTTTACTGCTGCTAATGGGCAACTGGGACTCACATTATACTTTAGCATATGAGGAGCAACAGAAAAGTTGAACTGATGAAGCAGTCGGGGTTTCCTCTGGCTGTTTTTCAATCTTTGACACCAAAGCTAGACAAAGAATAAATGTATTATTTCATCATGGTTGGCAAGGGCTTTTGCTCCAGAAGAAGGCTCCTTTGTGTCTTTTTCATATTTTCAGACTGTGTTTTTAACCCATTCCAAACATTCTTCTTTCATTGTACATGAATGTCTTTTTGTGGTTTGAGAAAATATTTTATGACCTCAATTTACAAATTTAGTAGAAAGCAAATATGATCAGAGCATCAGAGTTTTTTTTTCAACTTACTTTCAGTACTCACAGATAAATTTGACACTAAAACAAAAGTTTTAAAGTCAAAGTATAGTTGTTTCAAAGTAGCTATGATGCACGTTAACACTACGTAACACAAATTTCATTCCTGGATAGTAAGTGTTATTTCTTAATTGCTTATGTTGTAAAAGTACAAAAAATGTCCATTATTCCCTTGAAACTTTGCTTTTGTGACCTGGATAATGAAATTTAGAAATTAACTTATTTTCTATGTAAAAATGGGCAAATCAAATTTGCACATTTTCATTTACACAAGATCTGAATAAAACAACATGTGAATCAAAATTTGCATGTATTTATACAAAAATGAACAAAAATGTTCAGAAGCGAGTAGGTGCACAGAATGAGCCAAGGGAAAAGACGGACACTTATTCTCAATATGGAGCAGCACAGCTTTGAGGCTTCTGGATGAGCTATCAATGAATAGGCGACACTTGTTCGGATTACAAGCAATTTCAATTGCCTCGCACAGACCAGATACATTGTGGAAGAAACAGATCCCATCTTGACGAGTGAAGAAGCTTGAAAAATGTCAGTAAAGTTTCTTCTGACTTGTGACTTGCACATTTTCATCTAACAAATCCCACTCCTTGAGCTCAGATGTAAAAAGCTTGACATTCAACTTTGTTAGACCAAGATTTCAGATCAAGTCATTGAGGTCTCAGTACTGAATCTACCTGAAATGTTCTGTAAAATGGGTGAATTTGAAAATTTCATTACCCAGATCACAAAAGCAAAGTTTCAAGAGAAAAACAGGTCTTTTCCATTTACTTTAGGCATAAGAAATTGGGAAATAACACTTTCTATCCAGGAACAAGAAACAGTAAAAATTTTGTTACATAGTGTAATTCATACAAGATATGTAAAACAAGGATAGGTGTAAGACAAAGAAATGAAACCTTTATAATAACATTATGAAATTCTTGTGTTCCTATCTCACAGTAGCTGTGCAGCTTCTGTCAGTTACAAAATTATTCAGAACATGTTGATACTGATATTTTAATGAAATAAGGGCCCTACTGCAATATTTCAGAATCACTGAAATTTCATTATGAAGATTAGTGCCATGTATAAATCTATTCATGATTTTTGAATCAATTTTGAGAACCTTAATACTGTTAATACTTAAATAATTATAATTTGTTATAATACATACATCATACCTTGGAAATCATATTAAATGAATAAATTATGTTTATTACAACCTTAATTTAGAACATTTCTTTAAATACTCTCATAAATATTGTGAAAAAATTGGGTATTAATATAGATAGACCAGATTTGGATCTATATAATTCACTAATAAATTGTTCAAATAACTTACCACGATTTCTTAAATTGTGTCTTCTACGAAAAGCTACTATTACAGTCACCAAAAACAAAAAAGCAACAACCCCCAGCAGAACACCTAACACCAGAGCTAAGTTATTGTTTGTTACATCTGGACTTGGTTCAGTTAAATATTTAGTCTCTGAAAATGAAAAAAAGTAGTAACATAAGTGTAATAATACAGGATAAAAAAAAAAAAGAGTATTAAAAAACACATAGTTGTTGATTACATCTGTATTTAACTGCTATGTAGCACAAACAAAATAATGAATGCAGAATAGAAAATCTTGTTCACAATTTGTCTACTTACAGGTAAGCTGAGAACATATTGATAAATTTGTTTCCTCCTGCCAACTTGGTTGTTATTGATGAAGCCACATTCAATAACTGAATGCCACAAATACAGGGATATAGACATTTTAGTGGAAGTACCTTCATGTTGGGTTATATCTGCCATTCATGAAGAGTAAATCCATTCTGTTGAATGAGACTTTGTTCACCCAACTGCTTGACAACAGGCTTAAATGTATGTGGGAGAGAACACAAACAAGTTATTATGCAAGTTCTGACAGAAGGAAAATGTGACTATCAGTTAGTTTACATCAGGAATTTTTACCTGATAAAACTCTAAAAACTCAAGTCACAAATACCAAACACAGTTTACTTTGATTTTAAATGAACTATAATTTATTAATTTATTTATTGTTGAAGGAATGTTGAGAAGTTGTTAGACAAAAATACTCTTTTCTGATAATAAGTAAATGTTAGTTCACTAAAAACTATCAAACTATGACTTAAGTCATGATGTATAGTTATTTGTATTTGAAAAGATTACATTCACCAATATGTACAGCGTTAAATTTTAACCTTATTGCTAACTGTGGTTATTTTATTATAGACCATGTGAAGCAAATGAAGTGAACAGAGCTCAAGTCGGAAGGCCATACGTTGCAAAAGAAACAAAATCGATGTACTGAATGTTGATGTGACTAATTTAACAGTACATCTTAGCCAAATTGCCTATATTACTTCATGATAAACAAGAAAAATACATACAATTTTACTTTTGTATTGATGTTTTGTTTAACAATGCATATTTAGTTGAATTTAAACAATTAATCAGTATATGCATTTTTCAAGTGAAAATGCTTAATGCCATATTCATTAAAGATTCTTTTTCTAAAATGTTATTGTTGCTAATTTATAAGCAACAATGGAATTTTTCATTAAGAAGAAATAAATATAAAGAGCATTTTGTACTTTGAACCTCTAACTACTGGGCCCAGCATGGTCAGGTGGTTAAGGTATGTGACTCATAATCCGAGGTTCACAAGTTCGATCCCTATCACACCAAACATGCTCACCCTTTCAGCCATGGGGGAATTACAATGTGACAGTCAATCCCACTATTTGTTGGTAAAAGATTAGCTCAAGGATTTGTGGTGAGTGATGATGATTAACTGCCTTCCCTCTAGTCTCACACTGCTAAATTAGGGATGGCTAGCGCAGATAGCCCTCGTGTAGCTTTGTGCGAAATTCTAAAACAAGCCAAGCTCTAACTACTGCCTAGATGGAGGACAATCAGTGAGTAGCACCCACAGCCTATAATAACATGATTTATATTTTTCTGTTTGCTCTCATAGTTCAAGAATATGTTCAGTAGTACGTGAAACAAACCTTAAACTTGGTCATCTGCAGTTTACCATGCCAGCCCAAATGGCAAAGATAACTGTGTTAACACAATGTATTAAAAAGCTATGTATTAAATACATATACATAGAAACAGCTAGAACAGCAAATAAGATATTGAAAATACCCAACAGGCATTATAGTCATTACAGAGTGATGTAATAAACAATGATTACTTAATGTTACATAGACAACACACTGTCATATCGAACAAACATTCATAACTGATAAAAAAAAATGCAACTAAGATAACATAACCAAATATCTTTTGTGTGTACATAAACTAACAAAGTGTAAAAAGAAAATTACTGAGAGTTTAAAACATAAATTAAAAATGTATCAGTCCTATGTATGGATTAAACATGAAAAACAATACATGCTGGCATTCTTGAGTTTTGAACATAAAATTTATTTAGATTTCATTTATAAGAATATTGGAGTTTATTATTTGTGTGTTCTGGTCGATTGTGGGGCATCTTCATTTTTGCACCTTTTTCAGTCTTTTTTATGTTTAAGAAATGTTGCTGAGACAATCATTATTTTTTATCAAATTTTGATTGTTATCTGTACTGGATTTAAACAAAACATATCAAATGTGATGTATGTTACCTGAATACACTTCATTTTAGTTTGAAATGTACAAAAGTATACTTTTTAACACTCTCAGTATTTGCCTAATATAGAAACCAAAATCAAACAAGTTTATGGTACAAATAAAATTAATTTTAGAAGCTTCTGAGCTATGTACATTAAAATGCAAATGTATAGCAAGTTAATGCTGATATCTAATGGAAATATTTACATTACATTGCATTTCAATTACGAGTTTTACATGGGTATTTGAAAAGTATGACATACATACATATATATATTAAAACTTTCTGCCTGAGCTTTGTAATTTAGTTTGTCATAAGATGTCAACTAAAGACAAGTTTTGAGTAATTTAGCAAGCAGTATAAAAATGTCACATTTGAAAGCTAGATTACAACACTCTTAAGATTATGCTGTTCAGATGCATGAATTTTACTCAACTTCCTCAGACCAGTTTGTATTGGACTAAAAATTGGAAGCATGCAATGTGAAAAAAAAAATCATGATTAAATTTACTCCCGTTCCAATTTTGGACTTGCATTTATCATACTTTTTTAACATGTTATTATATAGATACATTGGTATTGAATTTTTACACAATTCTTTAAATATTTGAATTTTAGGGCTAAATGATCAGATGAGATACTAGTAATTTTGAATTACTGGCCAGCTTTAACAGTACTGCTACCATAATTGGACAAAATAATGGGACTGACTGTCATATTTATAATGCAGTTATAGCAGGATGTAATCAGTGGCACCATATCTTGAACTCTAAACCTATAATACACAAACTTGTGTATTTACCACCTGATAGCATTTAAAATGCTTTTATAGAAATAGAAAATGAAAGTCCACAATTTTTATGAATTTTAAAGCTATTTATTTAAAATTATGTGAAATGTGAAAGTGCTTGCAAGCATCAACATTGAGGAAAGAGGTACAAAAAATGTACAATGAAAGTTATATAATAAGATAGTAACCCTGAGGGCAATGGACCAGACAAATTGAGAAGGGAGTGGAAAAACATTTCAAGATGTATTAAATACTGTGCAGGCATAGGAAAGTACTAAGAAAGCTTGACAAGCCATCCCAGCTGAGCAACCTCTGGAACAAAAATGAAGATGAGGGTAAATAAATCCCTTTGAGATAAAGCTAGGAGAAGCTAACCATCCATGCAGAGATGGAATCTTAGTCCCTGATCATGAATTTGATGAATGAACACCCTTATGATCCAAAGGAAGACATAAAACCTGATGCTATGCTGAAGGGAAGCACAGATTTGGAAGACCAAACTTCAATGGACAATCTGCAGAAAATGTCTGAAAAGTATGGAACTAGAATAAGTAGAAAATCATTGGAAACACTGACCTTAGTTTTACAAAGTCTGAGAGAAATAGATCAGTAAAGAAAAAGGTATTTCCCATGCAGAACATTGTAATGACCTGAAACTAGTTGAGTGAGGATTGGTTGATAACTAGATACCAGTCCCAAGGCATCTAAAAGCCCATAAAGAAGAATGAAAGCAAAAACTCCACAGCAGGAGCGTATACTCTCTTAATAGGGTTTTTGGCAGAAAGATGACTACATCCAAGACTATATACTCAATACAATGAAATATAAATAGGGATTGAAAGAGAAGAAAAGGAAATGGAAAGAGAAGTGGAAAGAAAGACCCAGTCCAACATGATAGTGTTCAAAAGGAGGTAACAAACCTTACCAAATCTCTCCTCCCCTGGGACACAATGAAATATCTCAGACATGAGGTGGAAGAATGATACCAAAGCCAGGACACAGGAGTCACAAATGTGAGGAGAATAAAGCATGTGGGTATACATGTACATACTTGTTCAATGAAAAAAAAAAAAAATCTGTATGAGCCTTAATATCAGGTGAAGAAGAAAATACAAAATAATCTTTAGCATTGTGTCAGGGAGTAAATAACAGAGAGTCAAAGACATTGACAAAGGAGAGAAAAATGGAACATAAGAGGTAATCATATCCACAACAAGACTGGAAAATTGATAATACAATACTCAATACAAGTTCTGGTGGAGGAAAAAGCTGTGCAAAATCTTGAACTGAAGTAAAGAAACATCAACCACAGATGAGAGCAGGAAGCCCAGTATATGCAATATACCGACAATACACTGTATTACAGTTTTAATGTCCTAACTATCAATCAACCCTCCTGAAGCCACACTAGAAATAGGTCCTGTGTTTATAACATATTTTACTCTTAAACCACACAGTAGATAAAAAACATAACTTCAGAGTTCATGAGGATAATTAATACTTGTAAAACAAACACTATTTCAAAACAAAATGTAAGTTTTGTTTATGACTGAAACTCTCAGTATGTGGAAATATAACTAGAAAAGTTTCATGTCTATTCAAGACAATGCCGAGGGAAAGAATGATGTTATTTCAAGCGTAAGTGGTTATGGAGAGTCCATGTGCATGGTAGTGGCATCACCTGTTGCTGAAAGGCTATTGTCTCATAATGACACTGTCATGCACTAGCAGAGTTCATGTTAATTATGTAAATTTTGGTTGAAAGATAGTTCAAGTCTAGTAACATGCAAATCTCTTGGGCAAATGTTCAAGGTACATAGCTATGTTTTACATGTAGATGCAAGACATTATATTGACATCTAGCTTTCCAAAATGAGCTACACATGTATCAATCAAGTTGATTGACTGATTTACTGTTTTATGGCACAGAGCATCCAGGCTATCTGCTCCAAACATCCAGTAAAAAGGTAAAAATAAATTAAATGTAGTAAAATACATAAAAGGAAATAAAGGTAAAACAAAACATCACTGAAAAACAGAAAAAGCATAAAACCAATGTTGACACCTGGTGTACAATGTTAAGAGAGAAAGCAGAGTAAGAGAAGTTGTAAAGGACTTTCTCTAGCAAAATGGTAATGATCATAACCCACCAGGAAGACTAACAGGTAAGTACAAGAACCACTGTCAATCACCTGAAGTTGGCCTTTCTAGTCCTGGTTCCAGGTTATGTTGTCATTACAGCCATTATCAAAAGGTAAAATAAGAAAAGTGTTAAAAAACATACAGCAAAATCGTAATAAAAATTAGCCAACTGTCCTGTAAAAAGGTAAAAGTAAAGTAAATGCAGTAAAATTCATAAAAGGAAACAAAGGTAAAAACAAAACAACAATTAAAAACAGAAAATGGCATAAAACTAATGTTAACATCCAGTCTACAAAGCTGTAAAGGACTTCCTGTAGCAGAATGGTAATTATCACAACCTACCATGAAGACTAACAGGTAAGTACGAGAACCACCATCAGTCACCTTAAGTTGGTCATTCCAGTCCTGGTTCCAGGTTATGTGTCATTATGGCCAGTATCAAAAGGTAAAGTAATAAAGTGTTAAAAGACATGCAACAAAATTGTAATAACAACTCGCCAGGACGACTAACGGGTAGTTCAAACAGCAGCATTAGTCATCTGAAGTTGGCCTTTCTAGTCCTGGTGTTGAGTTATTTAATGTTCTGGCCATTTTCTAATGTCAAATTGAACTAGAGAGATTGAGACTCTTAAAGGGGAACCACAATTATAAAGGTTGTTGTTTTTGAATTAAGCACAAAGCTTCACAATGGGCTATCTGTGCTCTGCCCACCATGGGTATCAAAACCCGGATTTTAGTGTGTAAGTCTGCAGACATACCGCTGAGCCACTGGGGGGCCAATTATAAAGGTGTAACGAATAAATATCAAACACTTAAATGAGATTAAAAATATTAATGGCCAGTAAAAAACTGAAAACTTTATCAAGGTAGATAGTGTCACAATCACCAATAACACTGTCCAATGTTACAAACAAACCTGGGACAGAACATGTTTAAAATAGTGCCGTTGTTGAGAGTTGTAATGATGGCAAGAAAGTAAAATGTGACTTGAAGTGATCTGAGTGTCACACAAACTACATACTGATGCATCAGTTCCAGATAAAAGAAAACAATGAGTTAAAAAACTGTGACCAATGTGTAGTCTAGTTAGAACAACTTCCTCCTTATGGAAACTAAACAGCCAAAGCCAATATAGGGTTTTATTTGAAAAAGCTTGTTGTCACATTGCTCATTCCAAGTGGACTGCCAGATGGCACAGAGCCAAGCCTTGAATACAAGACCATAATTCAAGTATGGAATAGGCACACAGTGGTGACAGTACCAAAGGAGATAGATTTAGCTGCCGTGTCTGCAAGTGCATTCCCAAAAATACCAACATGTCCTAGTATCCAGAAAAACTGGATAGAAGTAGATGTTAATGAGAAATGGGCCAGTCAGCTTTGAATATTGGTAAGAACAGGGTGTGAGCCAATGTGAAGAAATTCCAAGGCCAGCAGAAAACTAAGTAAGTCAGTATAAATAATGCAGTTGGAGTACTGCTCAGCTTCAATATGATCCAAGGCAAGAGATATGGCATACAGTTCAGCAGTGAACACAAGTTGTAGAGGGGATTCTGCATGCAAACACCAAACCACAGCAAACCATGGCAGAACCCACTGAATTACCTGATTTGGAACCATCCGTATAAATTGGAATGAAATGATTGTTCGAAAGATGTTCAATAAATAAAAGATGTTACTTCCAATTGGAAGTATCTGCCTTTTTCAGATAACTTAAAGAAATGTCACATTTAGGGGTTGTAATAAGCCATGGGGGTATGGGCTGACCAGTGGATTCTACAATATTATCAAAGGACAGACCCAATTCATCCAATTGCACCTGGATGCGAAGACCAAATGGAGCAATGGCAGAATGTCTGTTCTGAAAAAGTAAGGCCCACTGAAGGAGGAAGGAAAACATATCCCCAGGTGGAATGCTTTGGTAAAGAACAAAGTTTCAAAGAATACAATAAAGACAGTTGCAAATGGCAAAGGTGCAGAGAAGGTTCATGACATTCCACGCATAAGCTCTAAACTGGGGAGGTACGTACAGAAAGACCCAGTGCAAAGTCGAAGTCCTTGATGATGAATGGGGTCCAGCATCTTTAAGGCCAAGGGTCTGGCAGAGCCATAGACCATTGATTCATAGTCGAGTTTTGAACAAATAAGAGCATGATACATCTTTAACATAGAACTTTGATCTGCTCCCCAACTGGTAGTAGAGAGGACACAGAGGATGTTCAGTGCTCTTGTGCATTTGACCTGTAGCTGCTTTAAGTGTGGTATAAAGGTCAGCTTACGGTCAAAGATAAACCCCAAAAACTTGGTCTCAGGGACCATTGGCAGTGAAACTTCACCAATATGGAGTTGAGGATCAAGGTGAATATCATGTTGGCAGCAAAAGTGCATTTTAACGGTTTTAGAGAGAGAAAAATTAAAGCCATTCACCGTAGTCCACTTCAGTACAGATGGAGGGTAGTTTGTAGTGGCCACTCAATATATCTCGTGTTCGACAACTGACACAAGATGTGAAAGGCGTCAACATAGAGCCTGTTTGCAACAGTGAGAGGGAGTTGTTCAGTGATGGCATTTATCTTTATACTGAAAAGTGTGACACTCAAAATGCAGCCCTGAGGAACCCCAAGTTCCTGTGCAAAAGAACGGGAAAGTGTTGAACCCACACGAACTTTGAATCTCCTGTCCATTAAAAAAATTTTAATAAATATGGGTAAATGGCCACATAACCCATATATATGGAAGTCTCTCAAAATGTCATACCTCCATGTTGTGTCATAAGCCTTCTTAATGTCAAAGAATATCAATACAAGATGTTGGCGTTTGAGAAATCAATCTCTGATTGACGTTTCAAGTCAAATTAGGTGGTCCGTGGTGGAGTGCTGTCCTCAGAACCCATAGTGGGTGAACGAAAGGAGGTTGTTTGATTTGACGAAACAAACAAGATGAGCATTAACCATCCTCTCTAAGGTCTTACAGAGACGGCTCATCAAATAAATTGGACGGTAATTTGAAGGAATCTTGGAATCTTTCCCAGGTTTAGAGAAAGATTGGATAATAGCTTAGCACCAGGCATCAGGCAAAACATTCTCCTGCCTGATCTGGTTGAAAAGAAGGAGATAGTGCAGCATGTCATAGTGTACATCATCAGGTCCAATAGATGTACTGCCAGACCGATGAAGGGCCATTTTCAGTTTCACCAGTGTAAAGGGACAATTATAGTCAAAGAGATAGTGAGTTCAAAAGAAAGAGTAAATTTAAAAAAGACAGGAGACCTAAGGACTGCCTGAGGTCCTCAACAAATCTATAGAAAATATAATAAAACTGGCTAAATGAATATAAATTCTCCTGAATCACCATTATAATATGTAACCCTGGTCAGTAAGCACAGGAAAGAAATACTGATAAAATCACATTCACAGGTTTATTAACCAGATGATGAAAACTTGGAAGAAATATTAAGATTTTATATGATTATAGCTCATTAAAATGTACATCCAGCTATTAAGTTATAATTCTGAATAGCATCACATGAATTACTCTTACCATGACCATTGGATTGAAATGAAAAGGCTGAAGTTTTACAGACACACCCTAGGCATTTTGAATCACTTAAGTTTTCCAGACAGTGCTCACACTGTTCATCTCCTGGCCTGATCTAAAAAAAAGATTATATTAATACACATATATTAAAATAAAACATTTTTATAGGAAATTCTAAATACATAATGAAAGAACAGAATACTGAAAATAGCTATTAAATGTGTGCATTATTTATCATATGAAAACAGAATTATGCAATTTAGAATGTAAAAATAATTAATAAACTTTTAAAATTATGCTGGATAGTTAACATGATGATTAAATGGCAGATGACTTATAATAAATGCAAGGGTTATCAAATTGTAAGCATAATTTTTATGGGAATATCTTAACAGTGTTATAAAATAAATGTATCTTGTTGTATTGACTGAATCTCTTAAGTCATTCAACTAATGTGCTGTTGCTAGTGATTGGATAAATAGGTTATATCTACAGAAATATTGAATACATCTAGAATTTATAAGACACTGGTGAGGCTATATTTGTATTATTTTATTTTGTCAATAGCAGACATATTTTCAAATACCTTATCAGAATAAACAAACTCTTCATGAAATATATAAGCTTAATCAAATGTTACTTCATTGTACAACATTTTCTGAATACTGCCATCACATTCTACAAAAACAAACATTTTGAGAATAAATTTAAATTCTTAAATCCAACATTTTCTAAATGTAATGTAATATTTTTCAGATGCTACAACTCTAAAACTTACTTTTTACATTCAGGTTTCTTTCACATCCTGTACATACCAGTCTTAAATTAATTTATCTTGTTTTGAATTAATTTTAAGTTATTTGCAAATATATATCTTGTTACATCTGCTACAGTTACATTTTAATTATACATTCATTTTGATAGCAAATAAATAGTTTGTTTTAAGCACATTTAGAAGTGCTACTGTTCATTTGGATAGAATGATTGTTCAAAGTTAAATATTTTTTGTAAAAACAAAAAGAGGATAAATTAATATTTATATATTGTTCACCTAAACTCACAAAATAGCTTGATAAACTGTTAATTCCATACTGAGTGAATTCATCAATTCATCATAAAATATATTTTTAAAAAACATAGCAGTATGTACAAATCTTATTTATAAAAATCTCAAGAAACAAGCAAGTGGCCCTTAAAGAAATATATTTTGAAATAACGAATCCCACATTCTTAAGCAACCATTTAAACATCATGTCTCTTTCAAAGAGAACATACAACAGCCTGTGCATTGAAATATATTACATTCATCACTACCCCACTCAACTGTTGCATTCTGGTTTCCTTCTCTTCAAGGATACATCATCAAAAACCAGGTATTGCAACCACATATCTTTTCTCCACATTTGTTCAATTTTATGGTTAATCCCTCAAGGTTTTAAAACTTATATTCAATCACCTCTATCCACATAACAAGGTTATGATAGAGAACAGACTGATGAATAGTTTTACTGATTTGATGCACAATACATTAAGAACATTTTACCACAAATGAGAATCTTTTTCATTTGAACTCTACTAATACTGTCATTGTTTGTACAAATCTACTGAAGTTTTTGCACATAACATTCATAATAAAGTTTGTGAATTGAATTACATGTATTACAACTCAATGAGGAATTTAAAACTCACTAAACTCAACTCTGTATATGAGAGATTCTTTCCTTCTTCAAACATAAAAAAACTGCTATGACAATCTAACATTGAACATACTACCAACTTATGTTGTCAAAATACCCCATGACCTACACCAAATGGAAAGTTAGATCTCTAAAGAATTGCCTAAATTTTGTTCCTGTTAAGAAACATAAATGGATTCAATATACAACACCAAATCGAACATCTTTTTCACATTACCACCTACCAATAAGTTATTTTCTCTCATCTACAAAAACAAAGCAACACATGGTCTCCCCCACGAGGGAAACTTCTTCCTCTTGCTTACGACATAGAAAAATGTCAAAAGGAAACTTATAACTTGTATTTATCAATTGCAACATCTGTTAGAAACCTTACTAAAAATGAAGAACAGCTTTACATAATCTTTGTTCCCATGACAACACTGTAATCATAAAAGTTGACAAAGGAGGAGCAGTGGCTGTTTGGAAGAAAGAACTTTATCTTCAGAACTGTCTTATAAATGCTTTCTGAAAATGACCCTCATGATGAATATTAACAGATTGTCAGTTCCACTATAAAGATAAAGATAAGGAACAAAGAACTTCCATTAGGAGTTAAGAATTTAGTTGTTAAATAACCCAAGTTTTCTTCATTCTGTCCTCTACCTAAAATACACAAACCAGACTGTCCTAGAAGACCTGTACTTTCAACATGCATCTGTCCTATTCAATTAATATCTAGTTGCGTTGATTCCACTCTAACCCCCTTAGTTCATCAACTTCCTACTTATATTCAAGACACTAATAATGCCTTACAAAAAATTACAAATTTTAAGTCAAAATAAGATTTGATTACCTTATTCATACTTGACAAGATATATACACACATTCCACATGAAAATGGACTCAAGGCCCTAAAACATTACCTTCACAGAAGGGATACCCTAGATCCACCCACAGAAACCTTGATTAGACAAGTTTAATTATGTATCTCTAAATGGCTGGTATGGGTATCAACACTTTTATTGATAAGCAAAGAACAAAATTTTAACCTCGCTAAGGCATATCACAGTGGGAAGAAATTATCAAATTCCCATACACACACCTACTGTGCATACAAGTTTTGCATCACTGCCTAGTGAGCTAAACCTTATAAAAATTGTCTCTACCTTCTTACATAAAAGTAAAAAAGAATTCATCTTTCAAATATGCATTTTAACATATAAATATATAATTCATTAAAACAGAAAGTTTAACATAACTATAATTTAACTGCCTTTATAACAAAGATAGCACAAACTTTGTGCAATAAAATGTTAACACAAATCAAGTCATAGTTATGATTGAAAGTCAAAATATGCTTTTATGTTGATTACAAACATGCACATCAAATAAGATGATGTGAATCTGAAATTTGCCTTGAAAGTTAAGAGCAGATATACAAGGCTGTTCTCATGGATTGGAAACATTTATTGACAGAAAAGTTAGAAGTTGAAATGACACACTAGACCTTGGAATTCTTTATATGTTCTGTCTACATATCACAGACATGTTGGACTATTGGAAATATAGTAACTAAAACACAAACTCTGAGAGCACTTACACAAAAGTGTGAAAAGTGAATTTTTGTATTTGTTTTTGAAACTAAAACAAAAATATTTCAATGCTATTTTTATTGCCATTCAATAATACTAAAGTTGTTTAATTAAATTCTGAAAGACACTGAAACTGTAAAACATTGGAACATGCAGAATAACAGACTTGCAATTAGAAGATTAAAATGGTTTTTCATAAGCAAATCAGCAAGTAACACGATAAACACAGCCAATTTAAATTCATGATGGAAGGCAAATGTCAGATGTCCATTTGGAATTTCATAGTGTGATAACACCAAAAACTGATCACTTTTTGGAATGGTATCTAATGAAACTCAGTTAACAGAAATGTGGTCAGATAAGGGCCTTAGAGTTTCCAATATAAAGAGATTATAGTAGAAAACAGTTGTGTGTGTATATAAACAAATTTGGGAAACTAAAAACATCCAGTAAGAGACCTTCAATAAATAGTGCTCCAGCCATGGTAGGCAGAGAATAGTATCTTGTAACTGGTAAGAAACAAGCACAAAGGGCAGTGGCAAAAGACCACTATGTATTCCAAGTAACAGTACTCAACAAATTCAAGAAGGATTTTTGTTTCATGAAGCTACAAAAGTCATGTGTACACAAGTTGCTTTCATAATTATTCTGTTCAGTTGCTGCTCATCTCAAACAGATGGAGAATGAAACAGGTATGCATATTATGAATAAAGTGACAAAGCCACCAGATACATTATCTATGAATTTCTCCATGATTAGACTGTTGCAATGAGCATTAGAAAACTGCTGTTCTTGTACACTAGATAACTTATCGAAGGCACTTTAAAAGAAACAACCTTACACTAGGGCATTCTGTTATGGAAACTATGCTAGAGAGTAATTGTAAAGATGCACTGCTGTCAGACAGAGCATGGCTGATATGGATGTAACAAAGTTCCAAAACTGTTTTAATATAATATACTCAATCTCTGTATAACAAATAAAATCACACAAGTTTACTAAAAAAAAACAAACAAATAACTTACTTTACTGCTATAATAAAATTTACATATTCATGGCTATTAATTTTTATTTATTGATAAGATTTCTTCTTTACCTTAACAATCTTGTTGGTACAAGTAAGTAAAATGTATTTGTTTTCTTCTTTTATTGTTAGTGGTTAAATTGTAAATTTTAAAAAAAGGGTCTCCATTTTGTGATCCACACAGAAATTCTAATCAGATGACAAGGAATGCTAACATCTTGAACCCTCAAAAGATGGAATTGTTCTGGACCATTCATCTCATGTTAACTCCTGAACATAACATGCATGTACTGTTTTTAAACTTCATGAAATGTTTGAGATTTACCGGACTCTAAAAAAATATTACAGTAAAGAACAAAACTGGTAACAACTTCAATGCCATAAATCATATAAGCATGTCATAAATATATCCAATCAATTTACTGCTAAAAAGATCTCAGTATCATTATCAAACCATTTCCACATTTAACTACAGATACAAGGTGTTGTTGCCTAAAGATTCTCTATCCAATGTAGTGTTTCATTTTGGAAGTAGAGGATTATTTTTGCCTCACTGTTCCAGAGAATACTTGGAAGAATGCTTTTCAAATTCCTTTTCAAACATTTTGGCTAATTTTACACCACTTGTTTTATGAATGTTATTTAAGAGCAGCTTGCAACACATTTAATCATAACAGTGTACATAAAGACATCTAAACACTGATGCTTCCAAATCTTCAAGTCCTTGGTTGTTAATCTTGGATTTTATTGCTTTACTCATCATTTTCATTTCCATTTCTTTCATGCATTTCAGATGAATTTTTTCTTTGTTACTTTATGTTTCTCTAATATAGGTCTGTAGCCATTACCTTTACAATAGTCTAGAAGTTCTTTTCTCAGGTGTGATAACAATCATTGTCTAAATCATATGTTTTGTTTTCACAAATTTTAATTTGATAAATGTTGGTAATCTTTACCTATTTTCTGTTTATTGGCTTTATGATGCAGCTTAGTTACCAAACAGTTGTTTTCAATCAGTTAATATATTTTAAAATTAGTTCTGTTCAGGTGTTGCAGACATTTAATGATAGGTATCAATATTCTTGTCATAAAAAAATATTTAAAATCGCTTAAGTTTTATTTAACAAACATTGCTTGACAAACTACCAAAATCTGTGAATTTTAGATTTTCTAACATTAATTATTACTAATGTTTACTAACTGCTTCCATTTCACATTTTACTAAATTATTTTTAATACTTGGAGTAAATTCTTTTCTGTGTGTGTATAATTCATTTGAAGTCATTATACTTCAGTAATTATATGCCTATCTTTTACGTAGCAATAGAAGAGTTAAAGGGTGGTTTAATTCACAAGCTTAAAAACTCATAAAAAAGCAGACAAAAAATTCACTTAAAACATCACTTTAATTTTAGTCTTGCATCTCCAGCTTAAAAATTACCAATTCTCAAAATTGTAATCATCATTCTCATGTACATTTAAACAAAAACAGGACAAAATTCTAAGAAAAAACTCACAACAATATAATACTGTTTTCCAACAGTTAGGTTTGAAAATCTTTCCTGAACAGGGCTCTTTTTCTGTAAGTAAAATAGAGAAAGGACAAGAATATCAGTATATGCAACAACAAAAAACTGAATCAATTTCCTAAGCAAATAACAAAGAACTTTTACATGATCATGACTAAAGAAGACAAGAAGTAAAGAGATGAAATAACATTTTTTCACTTTTTCTTCACCTATGTATGAAAACAAATGTATGTTAAGAATAATGAAAAATAAAAAATAT
The DNA here is from genome assembly GCA_011833715.1 of Carcinoscorpius rotundicauda. Lineage (NCBI taxonomy): Eukaryota > Metazoa > Arthropoda > Merostomata > Xiphosura > Limulidae > Carcinoscorpius > Carcinoscorpius rotundicauda. Next base: position 87,139,402 of record CM022397.1, read on the forward strand.
ATAATAAAAATGACAACCATATTACATCTGACATATCTGGCCTCAGTAAGGTCTTTCTCCCAATGCTAGGACTCATTAAGCTGGCTGAAATATTATAAAATCTTTAGTTTATTAGAACTGCTGTTAAGTATTCATTTTCTAGATTCTCCTTTAATTAACACTTGTTCAACAATCATTTGTGTAAAGACACAAGAGTTTGTAATTTAATAAAAGTATTTATGGAACAAGAACATACTGTACTTAATTCCATGGTTAAATTTCCAAGTGGTAGTCTTTTCATCATGCTCTTAGATTTCTTACACATATAACAGCTCTTCAACACATCAGCAACATCCTCAAATACATGCAGATGACTGGTGTTAATTTTAGAACATGCTACCAACTTAAGCAGTCACATATAACATATATTACCTATTATAATATTCTAGCACAAAGACCTAAAAGTGCTATTTGTGATAGCTTTCCCAAATTTTCAATTGATGAATTTAAGAGGAAGTAGCTAGTCAACAGTATATACCTAAACTTTGGCCTTTCTAATTAAATTAAAGATTTAACAACATTATAATACAACCACAAGATCAAATTAAGAAGTGCATTTCTGTATAGACCCTCATATCCACAGTATGGCATGATAAAAGTTAGATCAATTTGGTCCAACAAAGACAGAAAACAGGTGTGCACACTACACTCATGTCATACCAATATCCTAATGAAGTACCCCATAATCCTGATCTAAATTCAAGGGAGGCTAATTTCGAGCTTAAATCAAACATGATTTCCCATTAAGCAAGAAATCTTCACTTTTAGACATGATAAAGAATGAACTTTCTGGCTATTGAAAGAGTTAAAAAGTTATACAACTAGTAATAAAGAATCACTGCTTTTCAATGTCATATATTAGAAGTTAAAGACTAAAGTAAACTCAGGCTCTGGTATGTTAAAAATCAGGTCACTAAACTTTTTTTCAGTCATGGTTTCACCGGCCATGACGGAGATTTTCATACAAAAAAAAATGTTTCTTAGGGCCTGCAACACTTTTTGGGTAAAAACTGGTTAAAAACACTTATCCCTCTACTATAAAAATTAGCTGTCTCAAGTACCTACAGATATTCAAAGAGTTATGAGACACTTGCACAGAGTTACATCAAACAAACCTATGATCATCAACTTGCATCCTTGAGACAGTCTCACTGGTCACAAAGAGCACCCTCACAAATATACAAGGTGCCATCAATAGCTAAGGCTTGTTTTTTTTCCTGTAACCCTAACCTCATTTGAAATGAAGGTAGTAAATGTTTTTAAAAACATGTTTAGCAAAAATAATTTTAAAAATACCACAAGTTCTATGATCACTTAAACAATAATTCATGATGCCATGAATACAGTTACTCATGTAACTGTATTTACTTCAATTGAGTATTATTGCATCATTTGGCCTATTTACAAATTATTATGTCAAAAAATTTCAAAGACGATGAGCCGACTGCCAGTTTTATTTACTTTTGTGATTCACATGTAATACCTACACGCCTCTCTCACATGCACTTAAAAACATACTTTTAACTACATATCTTAAACTCCTTAACCATAAAATTCTACACTCTTCCAAAACAAGAAAAAAAAAAGATTTTACTAAACACCATCCAATCATAACTTCTTAAAGGTCGATATTCATAAAAGATGAAGGAAATGTGGAAAGTACAGTATGCCAGTATCTATAAAATAAATTGACTATGTTCTTCAACAAACTTGTGACCATAAGAATTACAGCACCAGGTAATAGTGCATTATCTATAGTGGGGTAAGGTAGCTTTAGGGTGAACAAGAAACTTAGAACAGCAACAGAAAAGTAACCCACACTCACATGACTGTATAATAAAGCATACCAACAATAAAGTTAAGCAAAATTAAAATAAAAGGAATTTGAAAACAAACTATACGTTGACAAAATCAGCAAAAAATACACAAAGTACACGACTTTACTTGCATGTATGGAAACATGCAGTAAATAACAAGTCACATATACTGAAACTTTTTAAAACATCCTTGTTACAAATTATGCACAGCTTATTATATATAACAGAAACCTGAAACAAAATATAGTTTAAAGTATATTAATCAGTAAAATAATAAAAGGTTAAGATTTTTAATACTCATGACAAAAGTGATAAACTAAGACTTAAGATCACTTATGTAAATGTTTACTATCATATTTGGTGCAAGTTCAAACTAACACCGAGATGTCTGACACACACACACACATTAGACATGAGTAACTATACAGGATTTAAAATGTGGCACCATTAAGGAATCCAAGAAAAGAAAAACCCACCAAATATTTTTTAAGGAAATCCCAAATAAATAAAATGCTGTGAAGATTATGGAGACCCAGACCATATGGAAGAGTGAAGAAAGTTAAGACGTTACTTATGAGGAAAAATGCCACAAGCTTGCACACAATGATAGGCAAATGGTTGTAACCATAAAAAGGCAGAAATATACCTTTCTCTTTATTGCTGATATACTACTAGACATCAGCCCTCAATGTCGTCAAACAATTTTCTGCATCTAGTCATCATCAAGAATTCAGACACAAATGTTTTTTCAGAGTATTTAATGCAAAACATGTTGGAGTGAAATTACCTTTCCATATAGGAAGAAGTAACAGAAAGAGTATCCTGAGGTTTTCAACAATACCTTTATTTTATTTCACTCATTGTAATTATGTCAGCTCTTTCCATAAAGTCAAAAGCCAAATTGTTTAAAATGTTAGCAAGTTTCCAGACCATATATAAATAGTTGGTGAACTCATTCCCAGTCAGTGAGGTTGTACTGAAAGTTGGTTGGTTAATTTAGTGTTTTATGGCACAAAGCAGCCTGTGCCAAACATCTGGTAAAAAGTTAAAGGTAAATTTAGTAAAATTAATAAAAGGAAATTAAAGTAAAACAAAACAAAGTTTAAAAAAAAATACACATAAATAACATAAAACCAATGTTCACATCTAGTCTACACCAGTAAAAAAAAAATTACAGTGATTCAAGTTGTAAAGGACTTTCTATAGCATAACTGTAATCATCATAACTCACCAAGAAGACCAACAAGTACAAAATCCACCATCAGTCACCTGAAGTTGGCCTTTCCAGTCCTGGTTCATAGTTATTCGACGTTATGGCCATTTTCAAAAACGAAAGTAATAAAAAGGTTTAAAAGATATGTAGCAAAATTATAATAATAACTTGTCAGGATGACTACTGAGTAGTTCAAATGGATAGTTCAAACAGCAATGGTAGTCACCTGAAGTTGGCCTTTCCAGTCCTGGTTTCGAATTATTTGGCATAATGGTCATTTTCTAGTTTCAAATCAAACTAGATGGACTGTAATTCTTAAAAGGGAATCACATTAAAAAAGACCCAATATAAATTAAAAAACTTAAATAGCATTAAAAATATTGATAGTCTTTAAAAAACTTAAAACATTTTCAAAGTGGACAGTGTCACTATCACCAATAACACTAACATTATGGATGAACCTTGGGACAAAACTTGTTTAAAATGGTGGAATCGTTAAGAGTCGTAATGACGACAAGAAAGTAAAATGTGGCTTACTGCAATCTGAGTGTTACACAAACTACTCATTGATTCACCAGTTCTTCATAAAAGAAAACGATGAGTTTAAAAACTGTGACCAATACATAGTTAGAACAACTTCCTCTTTCCGATCTTAATGGTAACAAGACGGCCAAAGTCCAATATAGAGTTTTATTTGGAAAAGCTTGTTTTCACATTGCTCATTCCAAGTCAACTGCCAGCCAGCATGGAGCTGAGCTTTGAATACAGGACCATAGTCAATGTGTGGAACAGGGACAACGGTGATAGTGCCAGAGCAGATAGACTTAGCTGCAATGTCAGTGAGCTCATTCCTGCAAATACCAATGTGGCCTAATAAAAACTTCTATCCATAAAAACTGGATAGAAGTATATTTTAAAGAGAAATGGGCCAGTCAGCTTTGAATATTGGTAAGAACAGTGTGTGAACCAATGTGAAGAGATTCCGTGGCCAGCAGAAAACTAAGTGAGTCACTATAAATAGTGCAGTTTGAGTATTGCTTAGCTTCTATGAGATTTAAGGCAAAAGAAATGGCATACAGTTCAGCAGTGAACACAGAAGCTGTAGAGGGAATTCTGCACGCAACCCACGAATCACAACAAACCAAGGAAGTGTCTACTTTTCTCAGATGACTGTAAAAAGCTATGTTGGGATGGGCTGACCAATTGATACAGCATTGTTATCCAAGGACAAACACAATTCATCCAACTGCACCTGGATACAAAAATCAAAAGGAGCAATGGCAGTCCATCTGTTCTGAAAAAGTATGGCCCACAAAGGAAGGAAAACACAACCCTAGGTAGGAAGCTTTGGTAAGGAACAAAGTTTCAAAGCATATAGTAAAGACAGTTGTAGAGGTGCAAAGAAGGTTTATGAAACAATGCATATGCTCTGAACTGGAGAAGAGCAGAAAGCCCTAGAGCACAGCCAAAGTCTTTGACAATTTACAGGTTCTAGCATCTTTAAGGTCAATGGTCTGGCAGAACCATAAATCAACAATCCATAGTTAAGTTCTGATCAAATAAGAGCATGATATATCTTTAGCATAGAGCATCGATCTTCCAAGTGGTGGAAGAGAGGATGTTCAGTTCTCTTGTACACTTGATCTGCAGCTGCTTGATGTGTGGTATAAAGGTCAGCTTACAGTCAAAGACAAGTCCCAAGAACTTTGTCTCAGGGTACACTGGCAGCACAACTGGAGTTCCAGATCAGGGTTAATACCACATTGGCAGCAAAAGTACATGCAAACAGTTTTAAAGAGAGAGAAGTTAAAGCTGTTTGCTGTGGTCCACTTCAGTAAATGACTGAGGGCAGTTCATAGCTGCCCCTCAATATACCTCATGTTCAACAACTGACATGAGATGTGAAAGTCGTCAACATAAAGTCCATTTGCAACAGAGAGAGGGAGTTGTTCAGTGATGGCATTAATTTTTGTACTGAAAAATGTGACACTCAGAACCAAGCCCTGAGGGACTCCAAGTTCCTGAAAGAAAAAAAAACGTGACTCACACGAACTTGGAATCTCTTGTCCATTAAAAAATTTTAAATAAAATGAGCAAATGGTCATGTAACCCATATATATGGACATCTCACAAAATGCAATACCTTCATGTTGTATTATAAGCCTTCTCAATGTCAAAGAATATTGGTACAAGATGTCATTTGAGAAAGGCTTCTGTGATTGACGTTTCAAGTTGAATAAGATGGTCCATGATGGGGCTCTGTTGTCGGAACCCACACCGGGTAGGTGAGAGGAGGTTGTTTCAATTGAGGAGCCAAAGAAGACAAGCATTAATCATCCTCTCTAAAGTTCTACAAAAAGACAGTTCATCAAAGCAATTGGACAATAGTTTGAAAGAATCTTGGGATCCTTCCCAGGCTTAGAGAAAAGAAGGACAATAGTCTGGTGTCAGGCATCAGGGAAGATATTCTTCTGCCAGATCTGGTTAAAAACAATCAGAAGAATAGCAAGAGATAAATGGTGCAGCATTTCATAGTGTACATCATCAGGTCCAACCAATGTACTGCCATACTGATGAAAGACCAGTTTGAGTTCCCTAGTGTAAAGAAACAATTATAGTTATAAAGACAATCAGCTTGTAAGGAAAAAGGTGATTACTTTGCCTCAGGCTTGATGGATAAGAAGGTGGAAGAAGAAGCAAAAGTACTAGATAACTGCAAAAACTTTCACCTACAGTATCGGTGATGATCCTGGCATCAGCTACTTCCTGGCCATCAGGGAGCAAAATCAAGAAGGGGACAAAATTATATTGCAAATGACTTTTCAAATCTTGTTGTATATGACTTTGGAACTGGTGGTAGAAGATATGCTGGTTGTGAACTTAATCCAAGATTCATTCTGGCTTTGAAGTCTTACCCATCGAGCATGTGCACAGGCTCACTGGAAAGCAATGCGGTTAAAGAGTGTGGGATATCTGTGGAAAATATTCCAGATTCGTTTCTGAGCCTTCCATGCCATGTGGCAGCAGGATTCCACCATGGACAAGGATATAGTGAAAAACGTGTCACGGTTTTAGGAATATATTGAGCAGCTGCCTGTATAATGCAGTATGTTACTGCTGCTACAGTCATCTACTGATGGCATGCAGACAATGGCAGGATCAAGATCCAGCTTCCATCAGGTCATGCAGGTCGGGTGACATCTAACACTTCCAGTCTTTCTCAAATATAGGAAAAATGATCACTGCTTCAAGGATTATCATCAACCCTCCATGAAAAACTGGCAAATATTGAAGGGGGGCAAATTGAGTGATCATCAGCAGTAAAGGACTGACTAGGTGCATGAAAATAAGTAGAAAAACCAGTATCAAAAAGAGAAAGGTTGTGATCAGAGAACATACACTCTACAGAGCAACCACTACCATCAATATCAGCCCTTACCCAGAGGGGATAATGTCCATTAAAGTCCCAGAGGATTAAAAAGGGAGATGGCAACAGTTCAATGAGAGCATCAAGGTCTGATTGATCATATGTCTCTCCAAGCAACAGGTAGAGAGAACAAACAGTGATAGTATGACCCAACAAAACACGGATGGCTATGGCTGATCAACCAACAGTGCAACCCCTCCATGCCCTTATCCATCACAAAGCCTGATATTTCTATATAAAGAAAACTGCTGAAAGGTAACCGTATCGGCAGGGTTCAGAAATGTTTCCTGTAAGGAAAGACAAACAAGATGGTAGAAGAAATCAGTGTTTTGTTGTCATCCAGATTAGAACATAAACCTTGATAGTTCCATTGAATCAGAGTGACCATTTTTATTTACAAGTAGGCAAATTGGGTGGAGAACCTTTCTGTTCACAACCACGTCTTTTTCTTACTGTCCTTATTCGAAGGAAGTCTCTTGACCTTCATGGATCCTGCCTTGGGTTGTTTGGGCAGGTCTTTGCTGTTGGAAGGGGATTCAAGAGACTGAGGACATGAACAAATGATTGTTTTGCAACTTGTGGTGGGAGAAGATGTATCTGAAGAAATGCCTGTACCTGAAATAAAAGGATGTGGATCATAGGGTTTGGTGGAATGTATGTAAGGGACAGAGGTAGGTGTTGAAGTTGATTCAACAACTTTAACCATGGTGGTCAAAAGACTTTTCATTTCTTTGGAGATTCTTTTAGAGGAACAGAGAGATCTGTCTGCACTCCAAGTGCAGTTGTGGAACAAAGTGCAGCAGTATACGTCTCAGATGAGGTGGTGGACAACAATTTTCGAGCCTCAGAATAAGTAATGTTATGAATCACTTTCAAATGCTGCACCTCTTTTTCTTCCAACCATTTAGCGCAAAAACAAAAGTAGGACCAGTGAGAGCCATGCAATTGATACAATGAGGGTCTGTTTCACACTCGTTGGCATCATGGTCCTTGCCACTGCAATGAGCACACGCCAAGGAATCAAGACATGATGTCTTCGAATGACTGAACTGCTGACACTGGAAACATCAGAGAGTATTTGGAATGTATGGCCACTCTCTGCAATTAAGATAATCTGCCTTAATGGTGGTAGGCAGACGTGGTGACATAAATATGAGAATGAGGACATTGGTCAGCACCATAATTCCATCTTTGCGTGGGTGGAGAAACCAGCGAAAATCTCTGAATCTGGGATGTTCACCAAATCTCTCTTAATAATAATAACTCTTCATGATGATTTTAAAGTAGTACAAGGTGTAACCTCAATAGGTATATCCCCAATTGCATTTGAATGCAAGAGGAGTTTACTGTGTTGAGATGTGAACGTTTCCACAAATATGTCACCAGATTGAAGCTTCTTTACTGAATATAGAGAGCCAGCAAGTTCCTCTAGTCGTTTCTGAATGAAAAAGGAAGATATCTGCCCAAAGGTTTGAGTGAAAGTGAATGCAATATAAGAAAATGAGGTACAACAAGTGGTACAGATGATGAGGATTACTGCTCAGAATCTTCAAGACGTGGTCGTTTACCTATGAACTGTTTTATTAAGATTTTTAATTAGAGTATCCATAATAAAGAAATGGAAATTTCTGTGCCCACTGACCCCACCCACCACATAGCCCTACAAGGGGATCCACTAAAATGTCAAACAAGGACACTGCAGCAACGTCAAGGTTTCGTGAGCACTATACCCAAACACCAGTATCAGATACAATCTCCACAACACCTGTTGAGAACATCCAACACTGGTAATTGGTTGACCCTAGCCCAAGTGGACAAGCTGATTGGCTCAAGGGGGGCCACCTCAGGGCCATCCATCTACAGGAATTCAAGGCTAAAGTGGTTGGACCCCTAACTACCAGGATCCCCTCCTCCCCTTCACAGGTTGCTAAGCATGGCAAACACATGGGTAAACTGAAAGAACAGAATCTTTCCTGGGAGATCCCCTCACCACATACAGAAATCCACACCGAGGGGTGTACTGAAAGAGCTAAAAAAATAAGTATGCAACCTGTGTAAGCAAGAAGAGTAGGAGAATGCCAGTCAAGTATGATACAACATGCTACTCATGCTGACAAAGTTAAAGGCTTGTCTTTCATTAATGGAAAACTCTCTTAGGGAACACACAAAGAGAACTAATTACTAAACTAAACTGCTGTAAACTCTTGCTGCCTTGAACAGTTTCAACACATTCCTAGTCCAAACATGCATGGATGGAAGGTTGGGGAAAATGAGCTGATCACTAACTAAGCATAAATAATGTTCATGTAAGAAGACAAACTGTAAAATGCCACTTGCCACAGGCAAAGAACAATGTTCTTGCCATCAACATGGTATTTCTTATATAAATGTATGCAAATACATTGACTGCAAATACCCAGTGTTTATAGGAAATTCTGATAAGGATGGCATAGACTCTGATGTGTAGAATCATTGAAAAAGTAAGACTGGAAATGCCTGTGAGATTTCAGTTTTCTTACATTTGTTGTTTAATATGATATAAAATATTACATATACATAATGTCTCTTCTCATGCAGATCAAGATGAATTAGAATGTTTTCCTGGCTAAACATGCGAGATATAATGGTTTAAAATGGGTCAGAAAATATAATTACATTGCTTATTTTCAGCTACACTTTAAGCTCATTTCCTTCTATCAAAAATATTCTCTTTGAAATACTTGTAAGTTCGAGAAATCAACAAATAGACTAAGGGAAGCCTTATAAATAGCTCTCCACACATGAACAAAAAATGGTGCTATTTTCTTTGAATATTTTTGCTACTTAAAATAAACTAACTAATATGCAAGTTTTTAGCACTGATGAATTTTATACTTATATAGTGATGTTTAAACTGCCTTTATGAAAAAGTCACAAAATTGAAAAAATAGTCATTTTGATAGAGCAGCCTATGAACTAGCTAAGTGAATCATTAAACATGAAGCAGAAAGTAGAAATATAGATGTATATGAATGAAAATGAAAAGTTCTACACTTCTCCCACAAGACAGGTGATTAAGTACAAATTATGATGGAAAAATGTGTGTTCTTGTAAGAATACTAAACTTTAGTTTACTCCACATACTATTAAAAATAAAAAATGTAAAATTAACAGTAAAAAACAAAAACTGCAAAACTTCATTAAATATTTAATTATTCCCTATTTCATTATTTAGATATTTTAGAGAAGAAATACAAAAATTATGTTGATACAAAATGAAAATTGATGAATTTCATGAATGGTTTATTATTCTCAATAAATTTTTCTCAAATTTTTCATGTGAAAAATAGAGTAAATGACAACAAGAAAATTAAAACTAGTCAAATTCATAAGATTTCATCATGCTATACATTGTTTACTTAGATAAGCTACCTACCGGGGTTACATTTCTCCATAATGGTCCTTTCCACACATTTACATCATTACAGTGTCTTTCTTTATCACTAAAAATTACTTTGTATGATTTGAAGCACTTCAGATCCACATCAAAAGTAACATCCACGTACCCTCTAAAATAATAAAAAAGTCAATAACAAACTCAGTTTACATTCACTTGACTGAGGAGGAATGAAAATGTATACAAAAAATACTTTTTGGATAACTTAACACAAAAATAAAAACAGACCCTACTGACTTTGTAACTGTGCAAATCAGGCTTAGGTTACAGTAATTCTTGATATAACTTGATATAACACAAATGTAAGTATTTTCTCAGTTAAAAAACAAACAAATCTGTGGATTATATGACTTAATTGTCTTATAACAGCATGAAAAAGTAAAAAACAAAACAAAAAACAAACACTTAAAACTGTTATTATTCCTTTCTATACTGACATGCATGCATTATTACCAAGTTTTTTATAAACATTTTCACAAGTTAATAATGGTTCCAAATAAATAAAGCTCAAACAACACAGATTAAAGTTAAACCAATGTCGATTTTTCACAACTGGATTATGCCTTGGACTAACTCAGCTTTGGATAAAACCATTGCAAAAGAAATGCACCACAGTCACCTTTTGCACTCATTCGTGGGCACATTTTGCACTAAACTAGGAAATATATAAATCATAAATGAAGGCATATTTGTCAAATAAGAAAATCAAGAGATCTTCTAATTCTCAATGGAAAATGAGTTGTGTTGCTATGACATGAAAATATTGTAAGTTTTGCCCAAACCTTGCAAGTAAAAATGGATTTGTCAAAGGTTCAATAAATGTTCAACCTTTTTTTCCATGGTAGTGCAATGATTGTATCTCAGCTACAAGGGTAATAAAACAGTAAACTGAAATGAACAAATATTGTGATAAAAAAGTCAGTGATCAACCATTAAACTGATCACTCAGTTTAAAGTTGTTTATAACATTCTAAGTCACTAATTTCGATCAATAATGGAGATGCTTGGATCTGTAAAAATTCCAGATATGAAAATAAACTCATTGATTTATCATCACAATGACTCAGTTAATTAGATATAATATATTTTGCTTGGAGAATTAGATAAAACCTACAATCAAGCCATATTATTAGTCTTATGATAAATGAAATTATAAATGTAACTATCTGTGAAAACCAAGTGCTTTATGGTCAAGTTCTCAAGAACTACAGGAATGAAGATTAATAGAACAGAGCAAAGGTTCAAGAGAAGGACTTGGAGATAAAGGCCAAACCCTGTAGAGCTTTGTCATATCCAATAGCCTCCATGTTTTCAAAATCATCAGCATGAAATGACTACTTCCTATCCAAAGATCAAAGCCAATGAATAAAAGATGAATTTTTGAAGAAACATGCAACCAACTCCAAGTCATCAGTGTAATTCTCATGAAAAAATACAGCCACCTTCACATATCAAATAAAGATCAAGAATAGTACCTTCTCTTGGTGACCCCTTGATGGAAAAAAAAGAAAAAAAAAGAAGCACCATCAGTCTGTATTCTAGCATATCAACATTTTCAAAGAAATTTTCTACAGTTCTACAGTAAATTTGTTTAAAATAGATTTGTTTTGCTTATTTTCTTTTCCTGAATTATTTCAGGTATTTGAGTCATGTATGCAACTTTGTTTGGATAGCTTGTTGTATGTCTGATGCACATTGTATTACATAGCATCACAGGGTGGAGAAACATCAATGGCCAGTTGTGGCCTATTAATATGCTTTGGCTTCCTTACAGTTTGATCTACTTTTGTTTCTGTTCAATCCTCCTAAAAGTATGAGGTGCCTAAAAAAAATTACAATACCTTTTTATGAAATGGATAAGGGCCACCCTAACATACACATAAACAGCATTTGAATAAGTAAATAAACTCCTATAATAGAAAGCCATTCTAAAAAGTTACCAAACACAAAACAAAGGGTATAAGATTACCATTAGTATTCAGTGGATTTAAACTTTGCAATACTTGAGACAGAAACAAGGTTACACAATGTAGTTACAAGATCTGACACCTGGATCTGCAAGACTGCCTCCCTCTCATGGCTTTGACTGAATGATTAGAAACCCCCATTATATATAAAAGCACTGCTTTACATAGTAAGTTGGTGACTGGCTTAGGAAAGCAGCAGGTCTTGTTTCAAGCTTGAGATTATCCTTTCAAAGTGGCCAGCTATTCAAATAGCAATCCATACTATAATATAAATACTGATGTGCCTTATTATAGCTTACACATGGTTTGTTAGAAGCTCCAAAAAGGATAATCAGCAAAATTGGTGCTCTACTGTCTCTGAAATGTGCAAACCTGAACTCATCAAAAAACATTACACTGTCTCAAAAGACAAGAAAATAAAATGGCACCTGTGATTCTTACTGCCTGGTGTGAGAAGTAGCTTTCATCTAACTTCTCTGACATTTTAACTGATGCTGTGAAGATAACTGCTGAACCTAATACAGCATACTGATTTGCAAAAGTGTTTGTCCTTTGACATGGATCATTTTCCTTGGTTTTGGTACCTGGGCCATGCAAAAAATGCTGCTTTATGAACACATCTGGAACTATACTATCAACTTATTTGTAATGAACTGTAATAATGCAAAAGATTTGGAAATTTTCTGCAAATTTGATTCTCCCCCATCATTCAACTATGTAACACTGTGAAAATACAATTAAATAATAAACTATCCTTTCATTTGTGGATAGGCTGTCTCGTATTTTGGTCTTCACTCAGCTTGATCTGTATACTGGAGCTACCTGCATATGACATCACAGAATTAGCCTATTTTTTGTACTCTCAATGGTGCATATTTATTTAAAGGTAAGCTGCATAACCAACCTAAAAACACCATAAATTAATTTTTCTAGTTACTTAATTGCAGTATTAAATTATTTGTCTTTACTCATAGTACATTTTATCTAACAAATTAATACTTTAAATCATGTTCTACTTTCAATAAACCTTAATAAACTTTATTGGTTTATTGCACATAAAAGACTATCTAGTTATTTTAAACCAATATTATAGTTGCACTTACAGTGATACACGTTTTGCTGTGTCAATATAACAGTTCCATGCATGACAACCTGATAATATGAAAAATAAATAAAAATGAATTACAAAAGACATTTTTACAACTGAAGTACTAATTAAAACATATTATCTATAACACAATATTAATAAGAAATTTTATGTCTACAACGTGTTTCCAGAAATTTTCTTTACAAGATTTTTTTGCACATTTGAAAGTTTTATTCGTAGATGGTAATTTTATTTAGAAGGGTGTCTACCTTCAAAGAATTGGATTATATCTTTAATTTTAGTTTATGATATTTGTCTCTGATTCTTACATCATGCTTGTTGTTGAAACTACATATTACATCAGTTTTTTTCATAAGTATTCTGACATACTTCAAATTCAGACATCTATACCAAAAAACTGTAGGTTTTCTAAATTCTCTCCTTTAAGCATTTGAAAAGAATAAATACATTGTTGAGAACATTTCCAAGATCTTCAAACAACTGACATACTTGTGATTTGGTGAACACATTTATTATTCAGATTTTGGTATTGTACCTGTCCAGTACTATTCCTTTACAGAATGTAATTCCAGTAGCTGAAGTTTCCAAGATCTAATTTTAAATCTGATAGTAGCATTTATGAACAAATGGGTGGTTTTGTCAACATCTAGTCAAGTAAGCCTTTTGATTTTATTTTTTTAAACATCATGAAAATCACTCAAATATCTATCCAGAATGTTCAACCTATTAGATACTTTATGCATGTGGACAATGCCTCTTATTTTTAGAAACAACGAGCATCTTGTTTTTAGCTCTCGTTACTTAACGACATTTTAAATGTTCTTGATGATGCGTACATCCCTCAAAAAAAAGTTTTATTCTGTGCCTAACAACTGTCATTCTTCATCGTTGTCCCATTTATGAGTAATGAAACTTACACTATGAAGAATAAAATAAAAAGTATCTTTAAACTATCCCTCCAATTTCAGTATATGCCTTTAAAATGAGTATGGATTACTAAAGAGTTGTTTTCAGGATAAAAGAAAAGAGTGAATAAATTTCACATTCTTATACTATTTGTCAATATGTTTTTAACACAAATGAGATTATAGAGAATCAAGAAGGTACTGTTTAGAGCAGTGTATAAAAGACAATCTGAAGTCTAGTGCATGAAATTCTTGAAATATCTAAACCAAGAACAAAATAGAACTGTTGGTGAAAATATCATCGATATGCCATTTATCAATGAGCAAGGTATAAGATTCAAGAAGACTCTAGCTGTCAATAAATTAAAACCAAAGTTAAATTACAATGTTTCGTGTGAAATAGACCTAAGAACTATATTTGTCCCATGATAATGAACACCCTAAAAATTTTGTTAAAGCTACTAAATGCTAACACTGATGATTATTTAAGTGTCAGAAAATGTTGTATATCCAGTGCAATAGATGAGAGAAATGATGATATGCTATGAGAAGAGGATGAAGAAACTGTTCAAGGAGACAAATATCTGATGGTGTAACAATCCTAGTGATGACAAAGATTTGTGTACAGGTGATAGATTAGCTGAGTGTATTATCATGTATAAACTCTTCAATAAATGTTGTAAAATTGACATGTAAAAACAAATTAAAATGTAAGATTTCAAAAGACATTTAATACATCAATAGTTGTTTACTGTATTTAGAAACTAATACATTTTATATAACTGGCAGGTAAAAATAAATGTTTTTTAACCTTTCATAATTGGGTGCAAAATATATATGGGAACATTATATTTAAGGAAATATGACACCCTTAAACCTGTACCATATTAAACATGCTTATAAAACATTTTGTGTGAAGAACTCTACCATGTTCATAGGCATACAATAATAATCTTTATTTAAGAAAGTTATAAAGGACTTTTTTTTCTACAATTAAACATCAGATAAACTTAGTTTAATGAGTACATTAAGCAATGTTAAAACATTCCTATGATGCAAATCCATATTCAATGAACATTTTTGTTTATTTTACTATATTCAAACAATGCATCAAAATAAGTTACTCATTCAAAATGACTTAGAATTAGAATACATAAATTTATCTCAGCTGATAACGTTCTAAGCAAAACAAGATATCTAGTCTGATATTGGTAGTAATTACTCCATTTTTAAAGGATGTTAAACAGATCTTTGTTGGTTTAAACTTATTCTTAATATAAGTAATGATTCATTAACAAACTCTGATAGTAATTTGCTGTTCAAATATCATTATTTCACTCTTTTATTTTTTTCAAGTATTTTCCATGGAAGTATACCCACAAATCTTCAAGAACAGCCCTATATCCTGAGAAAGAAAACCTATTTTTCAATAGACAACTAATGCTTTGAAACATAACACATAAAACAATGGATCTGTTTAGTTTCCAACAATCAGTAACCCACTGCAGTAACTAAACAGATTACCAATAGCTAGAAGCAGTTAATACATTTTTCAGAACAATGCAAAAAACACTCATCTTTTTGTATCATTTGCTTTACACACACAAAATATGGGTTTTAACAGAGGAAAAGTGTTTGTAAAGGTATAAATAGAAGGCTAGTGAAATTATTTTAGAATATGCCTGAAGCATAGAAGCATTAAATGAATTGACTCATGTTTCAAATGCTATTTGCACAACCAGTTTAATTTCTAATTCAATAACTTGAGAAATAATAAGTATGAAGTTTGAGTTCATACTATAGTTTCAAGTTTCAGAAACCTAGAAGCTGGCTTGTTTTTAGGATAAAATTAAATCTTTCTTTCAATATTTTAAATGATCTTTGACATTATTCTTTTGGAATGGATGGTAAATCCTGATGGTTTATATTCCAAAGGATTTTACCAAATAGATTATTTATGTGTTAACTGCTGGGTTATCTCATTGGGAAATATTAACCTTATGTTTTCAATTTGTTTATTGGATGCTTTTTGTATTTGGCCATTAAGCTCATAATGTGCTGATGGATTTCAATCATCTCATCACTTCAAATAATTTTTTTGCAGCTCTGTGTTAAAAAAGTGTGGGAAATGTTTTTTTTTAGTCAATGCAAATGTTCAAAAATTTGAATTCAAATAAAAAACATATTGGGCAGTTTTTCTGTTCTCATCAAAAATATCCACCACTAGTTTGTGAGGAGCCATTTAATACGCTTTTCTGCTATAACTTCTTGATGCAAGTTAGCCCCTGTGTGTAATCTAACTAAAGCATATGTATATTGTAAAACCCTTCGTGTGAAATTAATTTGGCTAGAAATTGATATCTAGATCTATACAAAACATCCATTTTGAGCTTACTGCTCATGTTTGACTTTTTTTTTGACTTATGGATTTCTTTATTCATGTTAGTTCAAAGTTTTATTGTATGAAGATAACACATACATCAAGTAGCTAAGAATTTTCAGGTTTTATGTTAACAAATAAGTAAGTTAAAGCTAAGTTTTGTGTCACTCGAACTCACAGCTGAACTGGTTAAAATGGAAATTTAGAAGTTCACTTCTCATTTCTTTAAAAAAAACCATAAAACATAAATGGTGGACTTAAAGAAGAATGCTAAATTTTAATCAACTTTTTTATATTTGAGTAATTTCAGCTTTTGTAAGCTTTAGATGTATTAAGGTGCATTGCTCTAATTTTCAATAACTTTTAAGAATCAGCAATTTAGATGATATAAAATATAAATGGAAAACTTTGCAATAGTCAATTACATTAAATGTAAGAATACATGGTGTAATAAATGTAAAGAGTGGCTTAGTTTTGGAAACATGGATTATGCTGCGAGTATGATTTTGAAGAAGCTCAGAGATTAGTGAAAGTATATGTAGTTCATTTCTTGTTTAACATTGCATATGCCTAATTAACCTTGTCTATTACATTACTCACTAGATTAATTTTTCCTTCTTATCTATTTAGGCACCTTGTATTTATCAGATATGATAATTCTCTTAAGTAAAGTAGATTTTTTAAGGACTTGGCTGAAATAGATTAGGTAAAGAAAATATTAAACTAAAAAAAAACACTAGAGATTTCAAGTGTCAAAGGCAACTAAAATAACAGCATTCTTAACAATGATGTACAATGAGAAATGCCCTATACCTAAGAAGCAAATCCTTTCTGAAAAGAGAAATTGAAAATAAATTAACTGATGATCTGAAAAACAGGAAAATTATTGGAAAAAAAATTGAAAATAGCAGACTAATAAAATACTTAGAAATTAGATCAATAATATCAGAAATACAGAACAAGTTCTGAAAAGTAAAACAAACAAAAGACCATCAAATTAGATTAACATAAGATAAATTCGTGGCTTCAGCCAAATACTCTAGTATTACAAAAAAGACAAATACAAATTAACTGATGAGCAAAATACAGAGCTACATCATAATGATAAGCCTAGCCCTACATACCTCTTTACTCTGAACATCATTAATAAAATACTAGCAGGTTACACAGCTCTATTCTAAAAGGACAACTATGTAAAAACAGGTGTGTGTTTTCTTACAGCAAAGCCACATCAAGCTATCTGATGTTTCCACTGAGAAAAACAAACCCCCTGATTTTTGCATTGTAAATCTGAAGACCTACCACCATCTCACAAAGGATTTTAAAAGTAGGAGTATGTGTGTGAATGCCGTGATACTGTGTAGTGAGCAAACAACTGAAAATAAAATAATATTTTGGAACAACATGAAACCTCTTGGTCCATCTTGGCTGTTCCATACTCTATAATAATTTAAAAAAGAAAAAAATTTTTTTAAATAAAAACAATTCTTTTGAATTATATACTTACCAAGCTTTTTCTTAAATTCAGTTAAATTTATATTTGTGTCCCCTACTCCTATTATTCTCACTGTTAAGTGTGTAGAATGATGATGCACTGATACTATTAATTCCATTTACAATCTTAAACATCTCAATCAGATTCCAGTCTTAAAAAACAACAACAAAAAGGTATAAGAATTTCAGCCTTTCCTCATAATCACAACCCCTCCATCCCTGGTACCATTGTAGCCACCCTTATCTGAACACTTTTCAACAATTCAATGTCTTTCTTAATGTAAGGAGCCCAAGACTAATCACAATAATATGCATGTGACCTTAGCAGTGACCTGTACAATTAAAATATAACCTCTTACATTTGTATTTGATATTTTTGTAGATAGAACCTAAAATCTTATTTGTCCTGCTAATAGTAACAGCACACTGCTCAGATGGCTTCAGAGACTGATCAACTGTTACACCAAGATCACCTTCTTTTATGATACTGTTAAGGTTATTTCCATCTAAATTATAATTCAAATTATGATAATTCACATGCATCATATTTCATTTATTATAATTAAAACCCTATTTACTATTTATTTGCCAAATCAATAAATGATCTAAGTCATTTTGTAAATTGGCAGTATCCTTTTCACAGCTATCAACACCCACAACCTTGATATCAAAAGGATATATTATGGGCAGTTGAGAATGATTTAATATAGTACGAGTAAAGCATTAATGTAAGGAGATATTAACTACAAATCAGTGTCAATATAACTTTTGCAGTAAATAAAATAACGCAAACAAACTACCGATAGAAGTCTATATTGTGCCTGACCCTTCCTCAGTCTCCCCTCTGAACAGTTTTAACGAAAACTAAATCCCAACGCACAAAGTGAGCTGAGTTTGATGCTGGAAAACTTTAGTTCACAAGTTGCATTGGACGAATTAAAACATGAAATAGATATATTTTGCGAATACATAGCATAATAAAAAGACATTGTCAACATATTCTCAAACGCAATGAGAAAAGAAAAACAGCGACTTGTGGAAATGTTAATGTCACAACTGATATATGTACAACTGTATTTAAATTACCTATCTCAGAACGTCATCAAGAATGTATTCAAATTAAATTAATAATTAAATATTTAATATATTACTTAGTGCTAATGTCCACATACCAAATTTGTTACAGTTATCTTTTTCCATCAGAATTTCTCGTGAGTCACTTTAATTAAAGAAGAAGAAAAAAAGACGCTTCGAAAATATTTCGTTAACAAAGCATCAATTTGAAGCGAACCCAATCAACACTTGCGCCCAACTTTATGTAGTAACGCCCCCTATTTCAATATTTTTCTCTTCCTCCTATCATACTAAATAATTTTTACAAGGGAAAATGACAATAAATAATGCAGTAGTTTTTGACTCTCTTTAATCAGTTTTTCTTAAGTATTAGTTGTAGTATTTAAAACACTAAACATTTATCGTTTTGGGTGGTTTTGATTAACTGCCTTTCCTCCAGTCTTACACTGCTAAATTAGGGATGACTAACGCAGATAATCCTCGTGTAAATTTCCGCGAAATTAAAGAAACAAGCAAGCTTCATCTGGAAAGTGTCTTAGTGCTTTAATATAACTAAAAAAAATTATAATTTAACTAAGTGGTCGAAGGAATAATAAATGAATGGTAAACTATATTTCAATAAAATAAAAAGTAGTATTCGCTAATTCATAAGATGATATCTCACGGTTAAGATATGTTGCAGAGAGTTTTTGTTTGTTTAACTTTGCACAAAGACAGTCGAAGTTCATATGCATTTACTACAACTAATTTTCAGTCACAAATTAGAGGAAAATAAGTTAATAAACACCAACAACAGTCAACTCTTGGGCTACTCTTAACCAATAATAAAAATAATTGCCTATCACAGTGTAATAGCCCCATGGTTGAAAGGGCGAGAATGTTAATGAACGGGTTTCGATCTTGAGATATGCTTAATGAAAGCGCTTTAACGTCACTTACTAACAGTTACATTAATAGCGAACACCTCTGCGATTTCCACTTTAGCTCTCTCTTACTCAAGGCTATTGTTAAGTGAAATTTAAGTCCTTGTTTTGTGAATAGTAATACTTTTAATACCCCCCTAAAAACTTTAAACTGTAATAGTAACTAATTAATTAACATCTTTATAAGTCATTGACAGAATTAAAAGATAACTAGTAATTAAAAGCAGTGTCACTCATCTTATAGAGTTACATGCACATTGTTTTGTGTTTTGAAGAATTTGAATAAAGACTGTTTTATTGTGTTTTCCTGCATTTATGTCAACTTTCTTTCATTTATGGAAGGTACAGAAATCAGAATTATTTCATTAAAAATACCGTTTTGAATCTTACTTTATTAATAAAACTTATCGCACTGCTTTAAGGTTATTCTCGGATTTATCTAAATACACCATAGAGAAGACTGGAAGAAAATAAATGATATCGTCACTAGAATATCTCACTGCAGAATCTTCATTGTACTGTTAATGTATGTATTTCTCTTTCTGAAACTTTTGGTTATTAAAGTATAAAAAAGGCTTCATGCTTGAGTAAATAGCATTTTACACAACTCAAAGGAAGTATAACCAAAATGCGGAGTCATAACTGAAGGTAGCGAGAGTTGTCAAGTTTAGTTTTGTTTGTTTGTTTGTTTTGGAAATTCGCACAAAGCTACTCGAGGGCTATCTGTGCTAGCCGTCCCTAATTTTGCAGTGTAAGACTAGAGGGAAGGCAGCTAGTCATCACCACCCACCGCCGACTCTTGGGCTACTCTTTTACCAACGAATAGTGAGATTGACCGTCACATTATACACCCCCACGGCTGGGAGGGCGAGCATGTTTTAGCGCGACGTGGGCGCGAACCCGCGACCCTCGGATTACGAGTGCACGCCTTAACGCGCTCGGCCATGCCAGGCCCGTCAAGTTTAGAAGAAGACTTCTTCTGAACATCAATCTTTCACGGATGTTTTGAAGGTCCATAACTTTCGACTCATTCCCAAAAAAATTATACTGCTAAAAATCTTATTTCGATACCCGTAGTGGACAGAGCACAGATAGTCCCATTTGATTAGGTTTAAATACCAAAAACTGGTGAAGGATTGGAAAGGATTGAGTGTCGTGTTTGTGGCGAAAAACTATTTAAAAAGTTCTTAGCTGGAAACTTAAATGGACAAATCAAGTAAAATGTGGAAAAAATATTTAGAGTTTACATGATTTTAATCACAAATTGTAATTTTATTGGTTCGAGTTAATTTTTA
Organism: Carcinoscorpius rotundicauda; assembly: GCA_011833715.1. Classification (NCBI taxonomy): domain Eukaryota; kingdom Metazoa; phylum Arthropoda; class Merostomata; order Xiphosura; family Limulidae; genus Carcinoscorpius; species Carcinoscorpius rotundicauda. The sequence continues at coordinate 87,160,480 of CM022397.1, forward strand.
AATTTAAAAAAAGCGATATAATGTTGTGGACAGTATAATCAGTGATGACGAGAAAACCCACTTGTAGAGAAAAATATACATGTAAAAACGGCTGCTGACGTTCTAAATAATAAATGTTCATGGTATTGGTTTAAAACAACGATAAACTGATCAATGTGAAAATGATTTGTACAGCTTGCGGAGTACGTCTTAACAATCTATTTATTTTAAATATAATAAATGTTTAGTAACTATCACTCATGTTATTCATGCTCTTATTAATTCATTAATTTATATAATTTTGTTACAAAATCAACTAAAAATTTAAAACTACACAAGTATTTTTTTAAAATTTAGGTAAAACCCTCAATTTGTTGATCGTATGAGATACATTTTCTTAAATGTTTGTTCTAGTTGATCGAATTAGGTTCACGTATATGGCAAAAAATAAACAATTTAAATGACACATATACATCATCATTGATTAAGGACACATATGTGAGAGTTCTGATTACTTTAGACATTTATGTGACACTGTTAACTGAAAACTGAAAACATATCAATTACAATATTGAAGACTCTAAGAGCTGGAAGCTTTAAGGACACCTAAATGAGACTGTTGAGCTGGAAAAATTTTAGTAGAACTTATATAACACTCATAACCTAAATTAGTGAGGTTAATTGGCGAAATGAACTATTAACAATTGGGTTCGTGTCACCATTATTAGAGGCTTTACTTCGTTTTCTTGTTCACTGCTCTTTGGTAAGTGACGAATCACGAAATGCATTAGATCTTACGCCACAAATTATACTTTCAACCGTTCTTTTAATGAAACGAAACGAAAATTTCCATTAAACTTTATAGTACACTGTTGAACAGTTTAAGAACATTTAAAGACCATATTTAAAGATACCTATGTGGTGCTTCTGCATATCTTAAAACAACTAACATGGGAAAGTAAAGGCATCATATATAATACCAATATGGCATTGTTTAAACTTTTAGGGATTTTTCATAAAAAATGTTGGAAATTTTATGGTCGTTTGTATGATTTTTTTTAATGTAATATCATATTAATAAAAAAGCAAAAGAAAACACGTCTTTCCATTTAATACCAATAGAGATTGAGGGTTTTTAAAGAAAATATTTCTTGGATCATTTTAAAGAAATACATGTCATTCTTTGTGTACTATATTATGTATTTATTTTAAAGTTAATTCCACTTTTTCACTCTTCTCCAAAATTTCTAAAGCAGAATAATTAAATCAAGCCCTTAACCTGACATCTGTTATAAAAATAACGAAAAGTTGGCTTATTTTAGAACAATACTACATATAAACTGCTTGTACTTTATCCACTATCTTTAATCGAATCCTGGATTTTAGCAGATTTATTCAGTAAAAATACTGTTCACTTTTAAGGGTCAATAACAATAACAATAAATAGTTATTTCTCTTCATTTTGAAAAGTAATAAATTTATTATCCACTCAATTACGAATGACAATATAAGAGAAAATACAAAATTTTTAAATCCTACGCTGTACAATGGGTTATTTGTGATAGGCCCAAAAAAGAGATTTAACCTCAAATTTTAGCATTTGTTATAAGCTCGCTAATGTAGCATTGAAACACCAAGGATAAAACAATCTGAAACACAATAATTGATATGATCACCAATTTGACAATTATGGAAATGAACAAGGTTTTTTTTCTTATACACCTTTTTTTGTACACCTCTTAAGATAGTTGCTTAATATGTACTACGGAAAATGAAAAGGTAATTACTTTCAGCATTGTAATTTCTATCATATACCAAATATCGATTTATATTTAATCTTGAAGTAATTTAGCCCAAAGGCTCAAAACATCTGTCCCTTTCGTTTTCGTATAAAATTTTTCCATCAATCGCTTTGATTGGACAGAAGAAAAATAATTTTTCCAGTCTCCAACTGCTCCTTTTCGGATAAAATTGAATTTATGAGGCATTTTTAAATCTCTTGTTTTGAAAATCTCCATAACATACTTCAAACCCTCCGGAACCTCTTCTCCAATAAAACTGGTCTCATCCATATTGGAATAAAATAATTTCATATCTTCATTAAAGCGTTTCATAAATTTCATGCTTGTGTGGTGGAGAATCTTCATCATAATTTTATTATCGGACTCCAACATTTCTGCATATTGTGGGCCTAAAAACTTGGCCAGTTTCAAAACAGCAGCTTTGGCGTCATCCTTCATTTCTTCGTATGTTAGAAAGCAGACGTTGGGATCGTTCCTGTGTTCATATGCGGAAAGAAGATGATCAAAGTAATCCCCCCATTCGGTTTCGCCATTGATAAATACCTCGAAAAAGTCGTCGAAGCTTCCATCTTCAAACTGATATTCTGGAAACATTTTGGTGTGATGATAGAAGGAAACACAACAGTCTCTAGGATTTCTAGCTACGTAGATGTATTTGGCTTTAGGTGAATAGGTGCACACATGAAACGGTAAATGTGTTTTAATTGCTTGAGGACGAGGCATATTTTCTACAATCTTAGCCCCCATCATTTCTATGAAAGGACTGCGTTCTTGTACATCTTTAAAATTTTTGAATGTTTCTCCCTTGTTTAAAATATTGTGAACAATGTGTTGGGTCCAAGTAGTTCCACATTTTGGAAAGGTCACGACAAATATGTCATCATCACGTGGTTTATAATGGATAGCACCTCGTACACAATCTGGCAAAAATGTTGTGTTAATGGTAAATCCGTCTACTTCTTGATACACTGGTTTCTCCCTTTGCTGGGACATTTTTTATTACAGAGCCTAAAGATAAACGATAAACTTTTGTAAGTGAAAAATAACAGTTAAACAATTTTCTAGTAATATCTTTTCAATAGTACACCAGTACATACATTTACTTTGTATGTTTCACATAAGTTACAAATAGTGAAATAAGACGTTAAGTCACGTAAATGAAAGGTATATTAGTGCTAAAACTTGTCCTAATCATTGCTATTGAGAAAATTACTGGTTTAACTTGTGGAAGAATCTACTGTTACTCAGAAACAAAGTAGTGCTAAGCCATTACAATGGAAGGCAAGTATCTGTTGTCGTTCCCCGCTTGAGTAGCAGTAAGCGCTGGAAGTCACAACGCTGAAATCAGGGTTTCGATTGTCCACGGTTGACATAGGAGATAGCCCTATGTGGCTTTGCTATCAGAAAACAAACACACTGTTGCTAAACACTTAAAACTGTTTCGTCTTTTTATAAAGAATATCTTTGTAAGATTTACATACAAACTGCATAAAGTCATAATTTTTTTTATTTTCAGTAAATCTTTATTTAAATATTCTATTTTAATCACAATATTCATTTTCTAAAAAAAAACAAGAGCCTGAAACAAATCAATAGTAAATGTCGTAGAAATGTGAACAAAATATCATTTGAAGGTGCATACATGGTTCGTAAAAGCTCAGAGGAAAATGTTTCAAACAAATTTTCCGCACAATAGATGCCGATTCATTTAAATAACAATTGGGTAACTTCCTACAGTGTTACAAGCCTTAATTTGTTTTGATTTGCATTTACTCACTTCTCTGGTCTACATTCATTTCATTAAGTTTACCCAATTTTCTCTGGCAATATCACCTAAAACAGTTTGTAAATTATGGGTGTGTTATTCAAGTGATGGTCATATTCCCTGAATTGTAAGCGTTGATACTTTTCCTCTCCGTGGTGGGCAGAGCACAGATAGCCCATTGTGTAGCTTTGTGCTTGATTCAAAACAACAACAACAACAGCTTTTCCTCTAGACTGGGATTTTAAAGACAAGCTCAGATACACGTCAGCTGGGTTTGTGCGAAATATAAATCCAAACAAATATTTTTTGTTGATATGGTAACTAAAATATATTTCTGGTTCATATATACTGGCATTGTATAAAGTACGTACATATATTAATTAACGTAATCTTTACAATTTTACGTTATTTTTGACAAATATTATGATAGAATTTCTAAGATTTAAATTATTATATATATTTATAATTATATACATAAAAATCATAAAACAAAGCCTAACCATCACCGCCACTACCTGCTCGAGCTAACACGTGTGTGTATATATATATCGACTTAAATACACTAACCTAAATGTTAACACAATCCACAAGTAGTACATAACAACACATTAATTGTGACATGAAAATACTGAAACAAATTTAAGTCAATTTTTGTACACAGATTTTCTACGTACATACCTTTCAAGAAGAGAGGAGATGTCTTTTATAATCAACGTAGACGAGTTGTTATCAGTGAAAAGGATATACTAACTATGAAGTCCTCCTTAATTTAAGTTCTTTAAATACATGATAGCGTAATATTTTTTCTATAATTCACTGAATAACCAAAAAAATAATGTTTAGTAAGTTTTTGTTTTAATATTTTATTTTTATTTGTGAAATTCGATAGTTTGTGTAAACTTTAAGAATTAGGGTTTTGACCTAGATGAAGTTTCTCAAAGGGCGATTGTCCGATATTCAAATATAGAATATTTATGTGACACTACCGAAAAATAAGAAAACGTGAATCAGCGTTCAGTCGCAGATCACGAGCCGCACGCCTTAATGCGCTTGACCATACCGGGCCACTTCACTGAAATTAAATTAATGTATGTTTGTGGAGAAGTCATTACTTTTTGTCTTTCGTTGTTGGTTTTAAAATGCACAGAAAGTTCCATAAGAAGCCTTGTTAAACGTCATATTCATTAAACTAGGTTTTATGGTATTTTACTGAGTTTCGTATTATTTTGCTCCTGGTGGTTCAATGGTGAGTTAGAAAGTTTTTGGTGCTAAAATTTAGAGATTAATCTTGATTGTGAACACAACATTAATATCTCATTGTGCAGATATTAACGCTCAATAAAAATATATAGTACTATTATTAAACAACCAGTGACACTGATTTCAAAAATTAATTTATAATGTATCATACAAATAATAAAAAAACTAAAAAGAGAAATCCATTTCTTTAAGGTCACTTATGTAACAGAGTTTAACGTTTCAAAAACTCCTATACGAAATTGGTGGACAGTTCATGGATGCCACTCTCAATTTTTTAACTTAATATCAAATTAATAAAAAAGTAACATTTGTTTTAATTAAATGCGAATATAACATGGATGGTTTTCCAATTATTAAACACTGTCACATAGGAAGGCTTACAGCGCCACTCGTTCTTTATTAGGTTTTTTTTAGATTTTCTTAAGACGTTCAGTAATATTCTGTAAATAAAGTGTTCAACGAATGTATATAAATGAACTGTAATTTTAAATTCTTCATAGGTCGGTAAGTGAACTTAAAGTGTTCAAGAGTGTTGTATTTCAAAGCTGTAACTAAAAATATAACATATGACGTATAAAGCATAATGTAATCCTTTATTTGCAATGGGCTGCAGTTCCGCCTATCAAAATAAATGAAGTACGTCCTCTCATAATGGCCATGTGCATATTACGTGACGTTATTTATATTACTTCATGTGAATATAAAACTAAGAATAATAAGCAATACATGTAAGCTTCCTGAATCACTTCACCAACGCGAAATGTTTATCTTAGAGGTGCTCAACATTTTCATTTAGATGATCTTAAAGTTTGTAACATCGAAAGAAATATGTTTTCAGTGTTTTCATTCAGGTACTCTTAGAGCTTTCACACCGTGAAAAAAGTGTTTAGTCGTTTAATGGAGGTGATCATAGAGCGTTCAACATTGAAAAATATATTTTATATCGTTATTTATTAATGAAATACCAATATAACTTAAACTCTGCAGTTGAAATCCTCGACAGTGATCGTGGTAATAAATTATTTGTGTAAACTACCTAAACAATAAATCGTGGAAGATTATCTTATCAAAGAAAGTCTTACTCCTCGACAAAAATAAAAAAGGAAGAGTTAAAACTCATGAAACCTTATAGAATACACGTTTCTTATGACAGAGTTGTATCGATTTATAACGACATAATAACTATTATTTTGAATGTTAAAGTCAAAATACACAGCTGTACTTTTAAAAGACTCTAACAGCTTATTTGTTAAGAAAGTAAGAGAAATGTCAGACATGTGTCTTAACCTTATAATGTGATCAAATATTTAATTAGACTCTGATCGCAAATGTTTTCTTTATTTATTTCCTCGGTTGGGTTTGAATCTGTCACAGCATGATGTCCGGGTATAAGGGCCTGTTCAAAATAAAGTCTCTATGTATGTATAATTGGTTTCTTTGTGTTGTGTAAATGGCACTACTTTATTATACTTTATTGTTACACTGTAGAATCTGTCTCAGTGAGGGTGAGAATGATATCTGTGACATCGAGGTTTTGTCATTAGGTAGGCATTCCACGAACTTGTGAATGAGGATGACCTCATTCCCTTTTGAAATATTTGCAGGTTGAGCTTTACCATGAAATTGGTACGCTTTCCATGGTATCACTCTTTAAAGTCTTCAATTTGTTTTGACGGGTTGTTGTTCTGAGGGAGATTGACCCTGGTAAATGCCACCCGAGTATCGTGTGGAACAAGTTGACAACCCTTTTTACCACCACTCTACCACATTAGATCCTGCTGTTTTTTAGTCTTTTATATATTAACAACTACATGGAGGCATTAACTGATTGTATAACTCAAACATCTGTTCAGTCTATTCCCAAAACCTTCACACACGTTCTAGAGTAATCTCATCCATAGTAGTTTTCTGCCTACCAATAGATATGAATAGAACCAGGATACCTTTAGCAGGTGTGTCACATTTTCTAAGTAAACTTCTTTCCAGCAGGCCTGTTTCCATGCTTCGTAGGTTAGACATCAAAGCCAGAAGGAATCCTGGATTAAGTACACAACATGACTCTTCTAACAGCAGCCCCAAAGTCATCTGGGACCAGATTCGAAACGTCAATGAAGTGTATGCTTTGCATCAGTTGGTAGTCGACTTGGAGTGAGCAATTTAATAATAAGCTTTTCTTGATCAAACCTACTGTTATTTTTTGGGTGTCTAGTTTCTGTAAAAACTGACTGTAAAAGAGTTGTCTTGTGTGTGATATTCATTAACGATAGTTTTGTTACTCATTGTTTTATTTTATGTGACACTAGTCCGACAATGTGTAGACGGTGTGACACTAATTTAATAATATGTGACCTATGTGACACTCATCACAAATGTCTACATTAGACCGTCGTATCATTGTTATGAACGTCAGTAGTGGCACCATTTTAGTACTATTTTCTTAAGATCTTACTTTTGTAATTTCGCACAAAGCTACTCGAGGGCTATCTGTGCTAGCCGTCCCTAATTTAGCAGTGTAAGACGAGAGGGAAGGGAGCTAGTCATCACGACTACTGCCAACTCTTGGGCTACCCTTTTACCAACGAAAAGTGGGATTGACCGTAACATTATAACGCCCCCACGGCTGGGATGGCAAGCATGTTTGGCGCGACGCGGGCGCGAACCCGCGACCCTCGGATTACGATTCGCGCGCCTTACGCGCCTGGCCATGCCAGGCCTTCTTGGGATCTACCGTATTGTTGGACAGTGTCATTGGCAATGGTGACACAAATTTGATAGAGGTTGTAATTTTCTTACAGTCCTTTAGCCTTTTACTTCGATTTAGATTTTAGCTGATTTTCATTTTCTCATTTTTTCGTTTCTTTTTTCACAATTTATTTTATTTTGATTGCAACTTTGTTACTGGTTGTTTGACGATTTGCCCCGTAAGATGTTAAATAATGCTATCACTCAAATTTATCTGTTTTTTCTAAGCATCGTAGAGTACTAGAGTAGTAGACTGTAATTTTTTCTAGGCCTATCCATACATCCCATGCTTAATCAGAGCCTCTTCTCATATACTCATAAAGTGCTTTTTTATCGTATCAAAACCATTGGAAAACTTCAGTCATTCATGGTTAGCCTGTGAGAAGAAAAGAGAAAGATAAATACTATGGCTCTTCAGCTAATTCCAAAAGCTTCATTTTATCAACACTTTTCAATCATATTAGAGACTCTTAAGGTTAAAACGCTCGATAATAGCAATTGCGTTGTTAAATAACACTATTATATAAGTTTAACAGTTATTTAATAGCATTATATAGTATTAGATTGAATGTACAGAAATGTTTTATCAGTGCATCCACCTGGACATACAAAGCACTAAAATGTTTAGTGATTCTGTGTTTGTTTGTTTTTTCTTTGTATAAAGAAGCCCATCAAGTTAATTTCTTTTTGTGCTACTTTTAACTCATTATGTTCAAAGTTCATTCTCCAAATGGATAATATTTGTTACATCTACTGAAAATATTACTTAATATTATACAGCCATGTCTTCCAATGGCTTTCTAGATCATAGTTTGTTTTATAAGTAATGTTACATTTGATCAGTTAGACTGGACAATCACGTTAGATGAGTTTAGACTGAACAATATTTTAAAGACTTAACAACTGAAAGCATCCAGACAGTGTCAGGCAGTCATGTTTAGTATACAAGCAGGTATGTCATGGCCAGGTTTTTAAGGAATCTGACTCTTAATCTTTGGGACGAAGGTTCGAATCTCCATTATATCAAACATGCTCGCCTTTTCAGCCGTGAGTTATATTGTGAAAATCAATCTCACTATTGGTTGGGAAAAGAGTAGCCCAAGAGTTAGCGGTGGGTGGTGATGACTAGCACGCTTCCCTCTAGTCTCACACTGCTAAATTAGAAATGACTAGCTCAGGTAGCCCTCCTGTAGCTTTGCACGAAATTCAAAACACACTATTTTGTTTAATGCTTTTGTTCGTACGATTAAACTTTAAAATATTAAAGATATACCAGTTGTACTTGTAAAATCTATTCTAAATTGCTGTTTAACTAAGTTCAACGCGAATCATGAAATCAAACTAACTGATTGTATTACCGAAATATCATCCAACAGTTAGAGTTTATTTTATGATTTTGACAAACACTATTTACAAACTACTTTTTTTCTCCATTGATTCTAAGAATGTTTAAATGTTTCCGTTACTTTTTGAGTAAAGCATTTTTCAAGTCAATGACCTATTACCTCAGATAACAAAGCAGTGTAAAATCACATAACTAGAAGTAATGACTGATTGTGAAACGTTACAACTTTAAACTGAACTGAAAACGATTTAACAAATTAAACGATCACAGTACACTGTGAGGCTACAAAGATACACTATTTATTTTAACAGTAAGAAACAATGCATTCATACTTCTGGAAATTACAATGTATCTATAGATGTTTAAATACAGTGTTAATAATCTTTTCAGTAACCAAAATAAAAATATGGTGCAGTAGTTAATCGGGACCCGGCATGGCCAGGTGGTTGAGGCACTCGACTCGTAATCCGAAGATCGTGGGTTCGAATCCTCATCATACCAATCTTGCTCGCCCTTTCAGCCATGAGGACGTTTTTTGTAGCGGTGAATCCCACTCTTCATTGGTAAAAAAGTAACCCAAGAGTTGGCAGTGAGTGGTGATGACTAGCTGCCTTTCCTCTAGTCTTACACTTCTAAATTAGGAAGGGCCAGCGCAGATAGCCCTCATGTCGCTTTGCACGAAATTCAAACTAAACCACACCAATTTTCAATCGGACGAATAGTTCTCCTAGCGGTTAATAAGATCAGAATCACGGCGAATCAGAATGACGGGGTGAAAGAGAGTTATTAATTATACAAGTTGAAGCGCAAGAAAATCATCAGTTATTATTATTTATTTTAGTAGTTTATTATCTGTTTTATTCATTCTTGTTGCAGTTTTATGTATACTTAATTCATGATAAAAAAATTATACATTTTAATTTGATACTTTCTGTCTTTTCTCGATTTGGGGTGAATGAGATGTTGTAATGGGGGTGGATGATATTGTAAAAGGATGAAAAGCAGTGTTATCGAAACTTGTTATATGAACTTGTCCTTTATTAGTGTTTACTGACAATTAACATAAAGAACACTGTTCAGGACTGTAATTATACAATGATTGAAAATAAAATACAAGTTTGTTTTTTCTCCTGATATGAAATAATCAAAACTACTGTAATGTTAACAACTTTTAGCCGCGGCATAGTAGTTTATAGAATGAATCCGATTTCTTCTTTTTTCATAAGAAAACTTCTAACTCATAGCTCTATCTCTTGACTTATCTGAGATTGAATTTTATCTCCGGCTATCAAGGATCACCTCTAGTTTTCTTTATAACTTCTCTTTTGATTGAAAAACTGTAATTTTAGTTTGAAATTTTATTTTCCCTTAACACAGTTTTCTACTTATTAATATCACCTGCCCCCCAGTGGCTCAGCGGTATGTGTGCGGACTTCCACGCTAAAATCCAGGTTTCGATACCCGTGGTGGGCATAGCACAGATAGCCCATTGTGTAGCTGTATGCTTAATTCAAAACAACAACAACAATTAATATCACCGCCGAAATTTTAGTATTCCGGATTTAAATGGAATTTGTTTTTTAAAAAAATAAGGTAAGGTAACAGTTCTAAAAAGTATATTTATAGCTTGTAAAAAAATCTTGATAATTCATTTATTTTAAACAAGACACAAGCAAAATAAATATCACCCTGTAATTTTGTTAAAATTTTTTCTGCAATTGAACAAATTATAACCAATCACAGGATACAATTCAACATTTTTAAATTTTTTTCTGCAATTGAACAAATTATAACCAATCACAGGATACAATTCAACATTTTTAAATTTTTTTCTGCAATTGAACAAATTATAACCAATCACAGGATACAATTCAACATTTTTAAATTTTTTTCTGCAATTGAACAAATTATAACCAATCACAGGATACAATTCAACATTTTAAATAAGACATACGACAAACTTTGATTAAGGACTCCTACACATGCATCCACGTCCAGTCATAGGAATGTTGTAAGTGCCAGTCAATTCCGCTTTTCGTTGGTGCAAGATGAACCAAGAATAAGTGTTGGGTGGTGTTGACTTGCTGCTTTCCTTCTAATCTGTCACTGCTAAATTAGAGATGGCTAGGGTATGTAGCACACGTGTAGCATTGGACGAAATTCAAAACAAACAAAACTGAGGAAACCTACGTGAAAATTTTGAATGCCTTAGACATGTGTATGTCATTATTAAACAACGACAGAAAATATATTTTACAATGTTGAGCACTCTATGAAACGACTGAACACGTTTCTCACAATATCGAAAGCACTGAGAAAACAGTGAAAACACTGGAAACAATGTAACAAACTTTAATAACATATTTAAAAGAGAATGTGAGCACTTGTAAGATAAACATGTCGCGTTTATGAGGCGTTTTAGGAAGCTTACATTTGTTGCTTACTATACTTAGTTTTATACTCACCATAAAGTAATATAAATAATGTCACGACATTGCATGCAATTTATTATTCACTCATTTAAATTAAAAAATTAAGTTACTATAGAGTGAGCTAAAAATATAAACATTACATGAACATCACCATTATAAGAGAACTGACTTCATTTATTTTGTTTGCTGACCAGAGTAGTGCTGATGAATACGCGAAACTGCAGTCCACAGCAAATCAAGGACTGCATTATGCTTTATAGGTCACATATTATATTTTGAGTTATGGCTTTGAAATACAACACTCTTGAGCATTTCTCATACTCCTATCAACCGCTTGAATGAAAACTACATGTATGAAGAATTTAAAATTTAATTGTATTTTTATATCAGATCATTCCTTAAGAAATGTCCGATTTTAGGTTCAAAAAAAGAAAAAAAATTCAAAGGTTTTTATGTCATTGAATCAATAACGTATCTTCCATAATTATTAATTACTTCTTGCCAATGATTCACAAGCTTCTGAATGCCACTTGTCTAAAATTCTTGGAATTTGGAGGAAAAGAATGTAGACAGAGTAGTTTTTACATCTTCATATATTCCAAGGTCTTTTCTATTTAGAGAGCTCTGCAAATTTTGGAAGATTACAATCAGATGGGACAAGATTGGAAGAATAAGGAGGATGTGGAAGTTTTCCTAGTTCAGTTCTTCAGCCTTTTCGGATGTGATCCTCGCTGTATGGAGCTGTGCATAACACTTCTGTAAACCTTTACGATTGAAAAAGCCAAACCTATTTTCTTTCAGTGCAATATTCAAGCACTGTAAATGTTGAGAGTCGAAGCCTGACATAATCGTTACATTGAGTGGCAGCAATTGAATGTGGAAAACACTAACAATATCCCACCAAACGTTTAACAACACTTTCTTAGGGTGTGGTCCATTTTGTGGTGTACTTTTGCCAGTTAACCTGCACTGAGCCGTTGTCTGCGGAGCTTAAAATTTTTATAATATATCTATTTTTGTTTTCAAGTCAATAACGTGTCAAAAGATGGTGAGTTACGATCACGAGAGTGCAAAGATATGCTAATGTCCGCTCTTGCTTTAAGGTTGGCTTCTGTCAGATCATGGGGGAACTTTTTATCAAATTTTAATACCTATGCAAGGTGTTGCAGATGAAGATGAACAACTAAATAGGTTGAATTAAGCTTCTGTGGTAGTTCTTCAACTGTTGTAGCACAATTTTCATTAAGTGCACCCAGCAGCAAGTCATCATTTAAACTCAACAAGACGGCCTGAACGTGGTGCATCAATTAAGCTGTAGTCACCTGATCTGAATTTCTGAAACAACCTTTGACATTTTCTTTCATTGAGAGACTTCGCACCATAAACACCCTGAATGTTTTGTGTAGTTTCTACTGCGCTATTGCCTTTTTAAAACTCGTAAAGAATTATATACCTAATGAGCTATTCAGACACATCCACCTTCGTAAGAGTTTATTTCAATGATAATCTGAAAAAGTGGAATTGGTTTACTCTCTTTAATTTGTCTGAATAATTTTATACACGTTCTACTACATTAAAGCAGTTTTTCTCGACCTTTTCTGACTTGCGGCACACTACGACAATTTCAAAATTTTTGCAGCACATTTGGAAAGCCTTATCGATTTTTTATGTACACGTTATACGGAAAGAGTTAAAAGCCTCAGAACGAAAATCACGGCCAAAGCAAGCGATAATAATGTCATCTGCACATTGACAATACTATCACTTGTTTGGCTGTCAGTGTCGTTTTAAGGTTTTTAAAGATTTTGTGGTATAGCAGAAAAACAAAACTTTTTATTTTTACATATGTTTTCAATGTGACGCTTGTGTCTGCTTCCCAGAGCAAATCAAATTGCAGCGAGGCTGTAACGTAGATAAATAAGCATGCATTTCATCATCGACTCTAAGAAGCCTCTCTCTCTTTCTGGCTTTAATTTCAGTCAATGCTGAAAATCCAGTTTCGCAAAACCACGAAGATGCAAATGAAAGCAGAACTTCAACTGCTTTTTAACTGATTGCAGAATATGAATTTTTAATGGAGATCCAAAACTCATCCAAACTCTTTTCTGGAAACAATGACTGATAAAATTTGTCGTTTTGTAAATCAATGAGCTGTAAGATTTGTTGTCTCGTTGTTTTCGAATGTACAAGTCACCCATTTATATTCTTCGACAGAAACTGACGGAAAGTAATGTTTTAGTGCGGACTGTAGGTCGTTTAATGTGTTCAAAATTTGAAGGACAATATTTTTCTTTGACGGAGATTCGTTAACAGAAGGAAAACAATCAAAAACACCTTTCTAGATCTTATTCTTTCACAGCGTCACCTTTTCATCAAAGGCCTTCAGTTTGGGTGTTGCAGTTATAATGTTTTCAGATGATCCTTTAAGACTTAAGTTCGGATAATTTAATTTGTCAAACAAGTCGGAGAGAAATTGAGCCTTCAGCCACCAGGTCTCATCATGAAGAGAAAATTCAAAACCTACTTCCTCATTCTCCAAGAAAGAAATTCTTCAGTTTTTAGTTGGACAAAACGCTTTAACACTTTTCCTTTTGAAAGCCATCGTACTCCAGTGTGATATAGTAGCGTTTTTTTAGTCTGAATTCATCGCCTCACAGAGAAGAGGGAAAAGTCGAGGTTGAAGTGGCCAAGACTTGATGAAATTCATCACTTCAATAACTTGATTCACAACAGACTGCAAATCTTTTGGCAAAGATTTGAAGGCAAATGCCTTTCTGTGAATCACGCAGTGAACAATCCGAATGTTTGGATTTTGTTGACGCACCAGAGTAACGAATCCCTTCTCTTTTCCTTCCATTGAAGGACGGCCATTGGTATTAACCCTGACACAGCTATTCCAATGTAATTTGAAGAGCAAAATATTTTCAGTCACCAACTCGACAATGTCTTGGTCTTTCATTGTACGTTTTAAATCTTTGCAAAATCAGTATTCGTTTACGAAAGCTAAAACTTGAGCTTTTCCACTAACGTCAGTAGATTCATCAACTTGAAGAGATCACAGCAGAGACAATTCATTTTCTGGCGCTTCAAAGTGTTCGCAAACTTGATCCTTCAAATCTACAATTCTGCGTGAAATTGTGTCATTGGACAATGAAGCTTGCTTGACCTTTTTGGCGGCTTCCATTCCAAACTTAGTTTCAAAGATGATTGTAACGCTGGCGCAATGACTGATTCGGCCTCCGCATGCGCTTTCTTGCGTTTTGCCTACAATTGAGCGAACTTATAACTTGCAATCAATCCTTTTCCGGGCAGCTTCATGTAGTTCATATAAACTTCCTTGATTGTTCGTGTTGTTGAGCCGCGAGATTCTTTTGGTTTATCTTTCACAACTGAGTGTTTTATTTCCAAATGTCTCTTCAGTTTGCTAGGAGAAAGTGCCTCGTTTGATAAAGCTGCATTGCAGAGCAGACAGAATGGTATTGAGAATTTTCCAGTTCCAAAGCGATAAAACTGTATTCAATGTATTCGTTTTTGTGCTTTCGTTTGATTCCTTGCTTTTGATTCAACACATTCTCCTTTGCAGCACCAGACTTACTCAAATATTCTTTCATGGATATATGATAAGGGAATTCATACACGATAAGCACGAAGTTCTGCAGTTGATATAAAATACCTACCTACAGAGTAATAGCTGTAGCTTACTGCAGAATGAGAACGTGTTCCAGAAAGCAGTTTGATTGTTTGATGCATCATTTATGACGTAAGAAGCGCTTGTTGCGCCACAATTAAACTAACAGTCGAACCGTTGCAATCAAGAATGAAATTTAAGTAACAACTTCCCAGTGCTTGAGTTCAATTAAAACAATCGAATGTTTTGGAAGATTTCAGAGTGCCTCTATAGTAGCTTTTATTAACTGGTGTGTTCGACTTGCTTGTAAAATCCCAAGAAAGTTGAATGCGTTTCAAAAACGCTGTGACACATCTGCCAATCTCTCGCGGCACACAAGTTAAGAATTATCGCATTGAAGCCTTCTGCAAAGACAGAAACGATGATGCACTTTCTGTATTAAATTTTCAGACATTACTTATAGGAAGACCTGATACATCAGTTGAACACTTTATTTACGTAATATTATTCGATGCCTTTCAGTATCTGTAAAAAAAAAAAAAAGAACGCGTGACGCCATAAACATACCGATGTGACAAAGTTAAACAATTGAAAATCACGCTTTTTCTATTCGTGTTAAATTAAAATATTTCTTTCTTTTTTTATTAATTTGATGTTAAGTTTAAGAAATTGAAAGAGGCGTCCATGAACTGTCCAATATTTTCATGTAGGAAGTTTTTAAACGTTAAACTATGTTACCTTATTTTTTTAGTTTTCTGCTATTTGTGTGATACACTATTAATTGATTTTTCAAGTTAGTTTCACTTGTAATTTCATATTATTTGTTTTCTTATAGCAAAGCCTCATCGAGCTATCTACCAAGTACCCCGGGGAAGGAAAATCAAACCTCTGATTTAGCGTTGTAATTCTGTCTACTTACCGCTGTATTAGCGGGGGATAATTTGATAATATTTATCATTAAGCTGCTTAATGGGCTATTCATGATGTGTCCGCAATAGAGATCAAAGTGCAGGTGGGTTAAGGCGTTCGACTCGTAATCTGAGGATCACGGGTTAGAATCCCCGTAGCGCGATCATACTCACCCCTTTCAGCCATTGGGCGTTATAATGTGACGGTCAGTCCCACTATTCGTTGGCAAAAAATAGCCCAAGAGTTGGCGGTGGGCGGTGATGACTAGCTATCTTCCCTCTAGTCTTACACTGCTAAATTAGGGACGGCTAGCACAGATAGCCCTCGAGTAGCTTTGTGCGAAATTTCAAAAACACTAGTCGCTGAAAATCGTTTGCGTTCAACAACGTTTCACAAATCAAAGAATCGCATTAATTTGGGTTCTATAAACTCAAATTTATCAAAACTTTAGAAATACATACAAACTATTATTATTCATTGAAATGTCATTAAAGTTTTCTCCTCAGTGAGGCTACTTTTTGTCCTTCTTTTTCTCTCTTTCCGTTTTATTCTTTTTCCACTACGTCACACTTCAGTTCAGTTCCTCACAATCTAACCAATCATTGTAATCTCTCCCACTTCCATAAGAGTTGTTGATTTTCGCTTTCGTCTTTGTCGGTGGTATCACATAAATATTCTATATCAGTCATTTACCCTTTAAAGAAACTTCCTTTGGGTCACAATTCTACATTCTTAAAGTTTTCACAAACTATCGAATTTCACAAATAAAAATAAAATTTTAGGACATAATTTAATTGTATGCGTACTAATTAAAAAAGTCATTTGGGTTTTGGCCGGGTACAGACAGGTGGTTAGGGCGATCGACTTATAATCTGAGTGCAATGGTTCGAATCTCATTCACACCAAACATACTTGCCCTTTCAGTCGTTGGAACGTTATATTGTGGAGGTCATGCTGACTATTTGTTTGTAAAAGAGTAGCCCAAGAGTTGGCGCTAGGTGGTTATGATTAGTTGCCTTGCCTCTGATTTTACGTTGCTAACTTAAAGACAGCTAAAGCAGATGTACCTTGTGTAACTATGGGCGAAATTTCAAAAAAATAAACAAACATTTTTGTTTTGACGACTCTAGCATATGTCAAAAAATATCTGACGCTATCCCGTACATGTATTTAAACAATCTTAATGAAGAAATACTTTGTAGCTAGTGCATCCTTTTCACTGACAACAACAAGTCGTCTGCGATGTTAGTAAGGGACATTTCTTATTTTTTTTTGTACATACTGAAAAAGATCTGTAATTTCTCTGTGTAAAAAAATAATAATTGGGATTAATAATAGTATTTTCAGACTATAATTAGTGTGATGTAATATGTATTGATAAGTTGTATTAAAAATTATGCTGTTGTAAATAAAGTCGATATATTTACACGTATTATTTCGATGGTTAGGGTTAATTTACTGTTATTTATATTAATGAAACAAAAGGTAATTTGTATCTTAGAAATTCTATCGAAACGATTTTCAGGCATCGTGTAAATTTTTAAAAATTACGTTTATAAATATGTATGCATTATATGTACGCAATTGAAGTTCAGTATTTATACCCTCTTCAGACAAATTTTTGTGACTTTTAGTTCCAACCTTGTCATGGATTTCCACTTACTGGTCGATGTTAAGACTTGTGGGCTATCTCCGACGCTTTGCTTTTCTTTCCATTCCCAGTCGCTTTACATAAGCTACACAATCACACAGTTAATATGTGCATTTTCACATTAGCTTCGTACAGAAGAAAATTTACCGGAAATTCAAACAATGACATTTTTAATGTTTCGTGACAAACATACTGAACTGAATACTTTCATAGAATTGGATCGTCATTATATGAAAACTAAATTAAAGATTTTGTTTGTTTGTTTTTGAAATTCGCACAAAGTTACTCCAGGGCTATCTATGCTAGCCGTCCCTAATTTTGCAGTGTTAGACAAGAGGGATTGACCGTAACATTATAACGCCTCCACGGCTGAAAGGGCGAGCATGTTTAGCGCGATTGGGATGCGAACCCACGACCCTCGGATTACGAGTCGCACGCCTAACGCGCTTGGCCATGCCGGGCCAACATTAAAGAGAGAAGTTTAATTTCAGCAAATATTACAGACTTGTGATAATGAGTACAAATTTGAAGGTGGCGTTAAATAAGACGGATAAAACAATATTTCTATAAATAAATGTGTTCCCAGATATTTCTTTAGTGTTGGCTTTAATGAGTTTATTGTTAACGCTTCAGAATATTTTCTTCTCCCGATGTCCAGCTGTCTTGGAATACAGTATTTTCTGCACTATTTTCAGTAGTTATACAGTTTGGGCCAATATAGTTCTTTTTTCGTAACAAATAGATAACACTATGTAACAAAGTTTTTATTTTTTCTTGTTCCTTGGCAGAAAGTATTATTTCCCAATTGCTTATGTCTAAAGTAAATGGAAAAGACCTATTTTTCTCTTCAAACTTTGCTTTTGTAACCTCGAAGTGTATGACGAAACACGATAAAAGACTATATTTGGGGCTTATATATGAAAGTGATTTACATTACAGTCGTAAATTTCGAGAAACTACTCACTTCTATATAATTTTGTTCATTTTTGTATAAGTTCAGTGTAAATATACGTAAATCTTGATTTGTATGTTGTTTTATTCAGACCTTATGTAAATGAAAATGTGCAAATTTGCCCGTTTTTATATAGAAAATAAGTTAATTTCTAAACTTCATTATCCAGGTCACAAAGCGAAGTTTGAAGGGAATAATTGCCATTTTCTGTACTTTTACAACATTAGCAATTGAGAAATAACACATACTATCCAGGAATGAAATTTTTGTTTCATAGAGTAATTACTACTGAGATGGAATAGAAAAACACTTGCTCTTATCAAACCGAAAAATCCGTATGATATTAAACATCAACATATACAATTTGTGTAATGAGACAGGTCTCATGGACATCCTAAGCGATTTCTTAGAACAGCAAACAATCTGTAAAAAAGATGTGTAATTCAGAATTTGACCTCTTACAATAAAAACTTAACAAAATACTTATAATGACAAAATATAACACAAATGATTATAACTAGCGTTTGTAACATTATATCATCTCATACTAAACATTCAATACTTGGTTGGTCCTCATCGTACTCTATTAATCTCCTCAATTCGACGTGGCAGTCTCTTGAAGAGGTTAGTGGTGTAATCCACAGTAATTACTTTCACACTCATCGCTAGAGTGCCTGCAACACGGGCACGATAGCTACTTTACAGTCGTGGATACCTGACGTCTATGTGTGTTTTATCCAACATGCAAGATTACATTGTTAACAATGCAAGATTACAACATGCATATTTTGCTAGCTATTGAAATTTCATGACGTCTCCACGTCGAGATAATCATATAAAATATGCTCTCTGTGGACAGTGGCGTTTTCATCTTTGAGAAAAATGTTACTGCCAAATCTTTCTGTAACACGTGCCAAAAATATCGTTCCGTGTAATGCCTGTAGGAGGCGCCATTGACGTTTTCCTGAAGTATACGTAGAGCACTTTTTCAATTGTGATAACAGTCGCCCAAACATGTTCTGTATCACATATTATGTGTCTACTGTATGAAAGACAGACTTCCCTCACCTGTTCTCCAAGCAAATGACGAACACAAAACGGGACTCGTTCTGCTTAATATCGGTTTTCAGATATCCCTTCCTGCAAAATAACCTTTTGTTGGATAGTTCCTGTTCGTTGTTCTTTTGGATACATTGAAATGAATGTGTTCGTTCCATTCCTGTCGTAAGGCGTTGCAAGACTTCTTTCGACCTATATGTATTAAATTGATGAAAACATGGTCACTTTGGGCAGTAGTGTTGTTGTGGTTTCAGCAGCTACGGTACGCGAGGTATTCCCGGTACATCCAGGAACAAGGTTTCCTTTAGTCCCATTAAATGTCAGAACTTTAGATATTGTAAACTGGAGGTAATCTATAGTTCTAGCAATGTTGCTTTGCTTCATACTAATTCTGGACAGTCGAATAATTTAACACAATATAACTACTGGCAAGTGACGAAGCATGACTGTACACCAAGTGTACCAAACAAATGTTTGAACAAAGTTTTGATTTGTTTCGAAAAAGGCCTGGCATGGCCGAGCGCGTTAAGGCGTGCACTCGTAATCCGAGGGTCGCGCTAAACATGCTCGTCCTCCCAGCCGTGGGTGTGTATAATGTGACGGTCAATCCCACTATTCGTTGGTAAAAGAGTAGCCCAAGAGTTGGCGGTGGGTGGTGATGACTAGCTGCCTTTCCTCTAGTCTTACACTGCTAAATTAGGGACGGCTAGCACAGATAGCCCTCGAGTAGCTTTGTACGAATTTCCAAAAACAAACAAAAACAAAAACATGTTTCGAAAAAATTCCAAAAGCAAGCATATGCATGTGCTTTGAGGAATGCTCAAAATAATTCATACAGACGAGAACAACATCTTGTACATGTCTGCCTAATCATATGCCACCTTGTCCTTTACTACTCGGGCATTTACTCAATAAATACATCATACATGTACAATAACATCAGTATACAACAGTTTGCAGATATTTTGGCCAATACTGTATATCGCGTTTCTTTGAGGTGTTCAAAAAGATGTAATGTTCATTTATGATATTCCTTAACTTTGCGAACCGTTTCTCTCCCTGTGTTTGCGATTTAAAAGTATTTATATGAGTTGGATTTTATAGATGGCTCTACTGTTTCATTTTCAATGGTAATCGTTAATAATAATTATCTTGATTTTCATAGCTGGCATTTGTATGGTTATGGCATTTTTGCTATGCTTTTTTTTCTTTTTGAATAAGTTTCCATAATATTATTTTCACTGACGTGTTTGGTATAAGTAATTCTAGTGTTAATAAAGTTGAAGTTGTTTTCATCATTACTATTTACATACTTTTTTCTTTGTTCGAAGTTTTATCTTTTTTTTTATAATACGGTTGTTTTGAGAGTTTGTGAGCGACGTGAAAATCAATCGAAAGAAAGTCCACATGAAAAGAGAAAAAAAAAAGCTAAGTATTTATAATTATTATTTAAAACAACACCAAATAAATATCGAGGAACGCTCTTTTATCTGTAGTTATATTTTATACACCTCATTTTATAATAAAATAATCGCAACCTACAACCGTGTTCTCACTGTCACGATTCTCTAAAATTAAACCTGCACATCCAAATGTATCTTTTACCTGATAACGTTCACATATTCATATCTAGACATTGTAATCACTAAAATCCAAACTTTCCTACAGTTAAAGAACTTCCATTTCCGACACCCGGCATGGCCAGATGGTTAAGGCACTGCACTTGTACTTTAAGAGTCGCGGGTTCAAATCTCCGTCCCACCAAACATGCTCACCCTTTCAGCTGTGGGGGCATTATAAAGTGATGGTCAATCCCATTATTCGTTGGCAAAAGAGTAGTCTCAAGAGTTGGCGGTGGGTGGTGATGGCTAGTTACCTTTCCTCTAGAATTACACTGCTAAATTAGGAACGGCTAGCTCAAATAGCGCTTGTGTAGCTTTTTGCGTAATACAAAAACAAATAAAACAATCTTAGATAAGAAGGAAGAGGTTTCGTGCACCTTACCCTCCTGGGTATTCGAAAATTACACATACGCAAATACTCACAAAAAAGAAGCAAAGCGAAACGATAACAAAGAAAAACAAATAAGTTCATTTTTGAGTGTAGTGGAGGCATTTGATACAATAGCCGCATTGCATCAAAGTTATTTTAAAAACGTTTAAATAAGAGATTTTGCACGAAAATGTTTAAGTCCTATTTATATAAAATAACACGTTACACTGTGTTTTGCTCTTGGATCTATTTTTTATGCTATTCTTAACTGATTTATGTGACATAAATGTAAGTTGAATAATTGTTGTATTTGCTGATGATACAGCACGAACATTTAGCTCTGCTAATATAAAATAACTCTAATGGGAAATTCTGAGCCAGTAGCAACAATAATATTTAGTTTTATTCTAGGTGTTTGGAAATGTTGGTTAAATATTTTCTCATTATTTCAACTTCTGAAGCTATCGCATGAGCTTTGACTGTGTCTAAAAAAAATTAGAGTGGAGATGCTTTTGTCCCTCCCTCGGCTAGTATGGCCAATAATAAATGATTATTACTAGTGTTTGGTTTGTTTTTAATTTAGTGCAAAACTACTCGAGGGCTATTTGCAGTAGACGTCGCTAATTTAGCAGGGTGAAACAAGAGGGAAAATAACTAGTCATGACCACCAACCGCCAACTCTTGGACTACTCTTTTAATAACGAATAGTGGGATTGACTGAAACATTATACTTGCCCCGCGGCCGAAAGGTGTAACGTGGATTCGAACTTGCGACCCCTAGGATTACGAGTCGAGTGCATTCACCACCTGGCCATGCCGGGCCTCGTGGTATTTAGTCAGCTATAAGTCCTACAGCTTAATGAGCTCCATGTAAAGCAAGACTGCTTAATGAGCTCCATGTAAAGCAAGACTGCTTAATGAGCTCCATGTAAAGCAAGACTACTTATAGTTTTGTGATACATATTAATATGTCGAGAATAACAATAATTAAAAAAATTAAAATAACTGAAATTACGCTTGAATGCAACTTAACTTTTTAAAGTAGTACATCTACAGTTCTAAGATTTGGGCTGAAAAGTAGAAGTTACAATATTTAAATCGAGTTGTTACTGTAAAGCTATCTGTAGATTAGAACGGAAAAAATGTGAATTTGTTACAATACGAAAACATGTGGCTATGGTTGTATAAACACAATTCTAAGAGGACTCGTGTCATTCAAATTTGTGTTTCTTGTAAGCAAGATAAAATATCTATAAACATAATAATACTATCTGTTGTATGTCCATATAAATACTTTGCTGGGTGTGGTTGGAACTTCACCAAAACTGGTATGTTGAATCACATTTAAAATAACCTGGGAAGAGAGGATGATAAAAGTCTGAAGTATTTTCATTTTTACACAGTAAATTTTAAAAATATATAACATTTATAACTTGGAAACACCAACAAAAAGATTCATATTTTACATATTTAAAATTAATAGTATTTATTTCGTCTTTCTTCATTATCAGTCCTTTTACAAATGACAAGATAATAGAAAAATATTTATTTTTGAGCACTAAGCTGAAAAATAAACTATAAATGTTGTGCTTCAAGTAGTAAATAATCCCGATATTTTGAAATTCATTACAAGCCAGTTAAAGCACCGTTGAACCATCAGGTAATATAAAACTAAACTGGATGCAAATATAATTTCGTTTTCTTTTATACTATTTATTTATAAATCCGCACCACATTTTAATTCCTATCTGATTGAAAATATTGATTCAGTTTCTAATTCTGAAGTTATTTCGCCCAAAGCTTGAAAACATCTGTCCCTTTCGTTTTCGTATAAAATTTTTCCATCAATCGGTTTGATTGGACAGAAGAAAAATAATTTTTCCAGTCTCCAACTACTCCTTTTCGGATAAAATTGAATTTATGAGGCATTTTTAAATCTCTTGTTTTGAAAATCTCCATAACATACTTCAAACCCTCTGGAACCTCTTCTCCAATAAAACTGGTCTCATCCATATTGGAATAAAATAATTTCATATCTTCATTAAAGCGTTTCATAAATTTCATGCTTGTATGGTGGAGAATCTTCATCATAATTTTATTATCGGACTCCAACATTTCTGCATATTGTGGGCCTAAAAACTTGGCCAGTTTCAAAACAGCAGCTTTGGCGTCATCCTTCATTTCTTCGTATGTTAGAAAGCAGACGTTTGGATCGTTCCTGTGTTCATATGCGGAAAGAAGATGATCAAAGTAATCCCCCCATTCGGTTTCGCCATTGATGAACACCTCGAAAAAGTCGTCGAAGCTTCCATCTTCAAACTGATATCCTGGAAACATTTTAGTGTGATGATAGAAGGAAACACAACAGTCTCTAGGATTTCTAGCTACGTAGATGTATTTGGCTTTAGGTGAATAGGTGCACACATGAAACGGTAAATGTGTTTTAATTGCTTGAGGACGAGGCATATTTTTTACAAACTTCGCCCCCATCATTTCTATGAAAGGACTGCGTTCTTGAACGTCTTTAACATTTTTGAATGTTTCTCCCTTGTTTAAAATATTGTGAACAATATGTTGGGTCCAAGTAGTTCCACATTTTGGAAAGGTCATGATAAATATGTCATCATCACGTGGTTTATAATGGATAGCATCTCGTACACAGTGTGGCAAAAGTGTTGTGTTAATGGTAAATCCGTCTACTCTTTGATACACTGGTTTCCTCCTTGGCTGGAACATCTTTTATCAAACAACCTACAAATACATCAAAGACGATTTTTCAAATTTAAAAGTAACAATAGCCGTTTTAATAGTATTCACTTTTTAATCATTTTTCATACTACATACATTCACTTGTTAAGTCTAGCCTAGGTTACTTGCACTGAAGTAGGTCTATCACGTAAATGAAAGATACCTTAGGACTAACACTTATTTTGTCCATCGCGAAGAACAAAGATAAGGCC
Organism: Carcinoscorpius rotundicauda; assembly: GCA_011833715.1. NCBI lineage: Eukaryota > Metazoa > Arthropoda > Merostomata > Xiphosura > Limulidae > Carcinoscorpius > Carcinoscorpius rotundicauda. The sequence continues at coordinate 87,184,956 of CM022397.1, forward strand.
GTGTTGTAATTGTACAGGTAATGAAATTACATCAACAGAATTTAAAAAACTTAAAATGATTATAACTATACTCTGTGGGTATAAAGTTTATTATACAAACAATATTACGAATAACGAAATGTTTATGAGTTACATCGCACATTATTTACGAGTGACTCAATAACTAACTAACAAATTCCATGTATAATTAGCAATTGTTCTGAGTAACTAGGTTTCTACTATGATTCTTTAATAATTCTAATGAATTATTGCTTCTTATTTTTCAATACCATAGTCATCAGAATTGTAACTTTCTTTTCTAAATATACGTATTATTATTAAATTTTCTTAAAGTTCATCGTGTTAAAATGTAATATTGCTATAATTATATATTTTTTGCTGTATTTTATGTGATTTTATTAAATGATAAAGGTTAGTTAAGTGACAGTAATTTTACATAGAGAGAGACACTTCACAACTGTTTCTGGCTTAAAATGCTATTTGCATGACGTTTTATTTTGTTTTGTTTCCATTACAGAACAAACATTCTAGTTGTTTCTTGTACTGCCTCCTTGCGACCTCACATAGATTGAAACGAGTATAGATCGCTGTGGTGGGAAGGGCACAGATAAATCATTGTATACCTTACTGTTTAATTGACAACAAATAAAGATCATTGAGCATTTTTTATATTTATTGAATTTATTATTACTGTACCCATAATAGCAACAGATTTACAACCACGGTGGTCCGGTGGTTAAGGTGGCAGTTTCGAATCCCCGACGCTCCAAACATGGTCGCTCTTTCAACCGTGAGGGCATTATAATGTGATTGTCAGTCGTATTATTCGTTGGTAAAAGAGTAGGCCAAGATTTGGCAGTGGGTAATGATGACTAGCTCCTTCCGTCTAGCCTTACCCTGTTAAATGAGGGGCGGCTAGCGAAGATAGCCCTCGAGTAGCTTTGCGCGAAATTCAAAACATACAACCACATTTAAATGAAGTAGAGAATTACTGCAACAAATGGAGAATTAAGACAAGTGTACCTAAAACCAAACTCATATTATAGACTGTCCACCTTACTTGTTATTATACGTGTGTAGGTTACATTTGCCTGTTTAATTTTACTTTAATTTTTCCAGCTTTTTGAAGTTTCTGTAATTTTACCTAAATTATTTTTTTTACATTTTCCAACGATTTTACTTTACTTTTTATACCGATTGTTTGGCGAAGATAACCTGTTATTCTAAGTTCAATTAGACTAAATATAGTAATGAAGTTAGAAACAAAACTGACAAAGGCGAATTACGTACGATGATCGATTGATAACAACATTGGGAGCAACAACCAACATATACTCAAAACTCTGTAAACATACAAGAATAGAGTATGCCTGCCTTCCATGGTTAAATGAACTAAATCACAAATATAAAATTTATAGACAAATAAAGGTTAAATAACCAATAAAACATACAAAGTTTCTTGATAAATATACACAACAATTCAAACATCTTCATATTGTCAGACATACATCAAATAGATCAGTAGGTTAGTCTGCAGAAATACATCATTAAGAACACTGAAAAATTTTTTATCAAACATGATTAAAATAGACCTGAGTACCTCTTATCAATAAATGTAATCAATTAGTTATATAACCTATGGCCTCCTGCTATTGGACAAATTGGTAGTACCTAGATATAGTGCTAATATTATGTTAAAAGTGTTTTTGTATGTAAAAAGTAAGATTAGTGTTAAATATGTTTATTCATCGGTGTTTATCGAACTGTTTGCGTAAACAAAACGTTATGTTGGCGATGAAAGAAAAAAACAACTTAATATTTACCAGAACAAAGCGTTGTATATTCATACAGGTAACGAGAAAGGATTTACTTACGCGTACAAATGAACACTTGTAGCGCACATGCAGTGAACTGCAAGAAGTAACAACGATTTTTTCTCGGTTCTCGTCGTGTGTGTGGGAGAGGGTGTTTTTCTTTTAGCAAAGCCACATTGATCTATTTGCTGAATCCATCTAGAGGAACTGACCCCCTGGTTTTAGCGTTGTAAATCCGTAGACTTACCGTAGTATCAGAATGAGAACGGTATAGATGTAACTTTGCAGAAAGTTCACAGTTAAGTTGTTCAACAAAGGGTAAGTTACGACTATACACAAAGTCAACATGGAGTGTTTGTGTTCTACCAGGAATGGTTGTTTATTCTTACTTTAATTAGTAATATCGGTTAGAATTTTAATATATCTAATTTTATTATTTCTTTTAGTATATTCTTAATGTTTATTGTTAAGCAAGGAGATACTGAATGAGTAATCTGTAGTGTGCTCACCACAGGTATCGAAACCAGATTTTAGCGATATAAGCTTCCAGACTTACCATTAAGCCTCTGTAGGATATATTATTATCAAATATTTGTCTTTCATTGTTACCTTAATACATATATGTTTAGGACTAAAATAATTTTTAGAGTGGATGAACATCGTGAAATATTTGGATTACAGTCGAAAATAATGTTAACAGAAGTGGTATCCAAGTGACGTAACACCAGAATCTAATCTTTGTAACGGAGAGCCTAAGAAAGGTTTATTTAATCAACTATGCTATTTGGTCCTCAGAAGTAGATAGCTTGTTTTTACTGGAAGTTACTGTGAAATTCTTATGACAAACTCTTACTTATATAACATATAACTACTACTATTTAAAAGCAATATACCAATACAAAAGTATAAAAGGAATTATTTAACACGTTCAACATAAATCGTATTTATGATGAAAAAAGCAGTTGTGTTGGTGCAAGTGTTTTGGCCGTTAATCACATTTTCAAGTTCCAAATTCAAGTTGAAAAGTACGACACTCATTAAACATCCTAACTGGGGTCTGGCTAAGAACTGCTTTCTGTTAACTTTCGAACAACGCTATATTAACAAGATGTACAGGGTTGTGACCTGTCAATTCACTCTCTGTATGCTTTGCTTTTTCTAGAATATCTTCATTAATTAAGCGTTCTGTAAACTATACCTATGGCTATAATCCGAAAGGGAAGACCATGAATGGTATGCCAGCAAAATTCATTCGGTGATGTGCAGGGATAAAGTGATTAGGATTTCTATAAATAATTGTATAATTGGAGAGTGGATAATAAACGAAATTAAGAAGTCAAATACTACTAATGAGTTACGAAACAAATATGTCGTTGACTCGTTTTCTTTGCTTCTGAAATAGTCAATTCTTCTGAATCTCCTCCAATCTGACTGTTTCGTGTGGCACCAGCTCTCTTTCTTTGCTTAATTTCTGTCATTAGTGAAATGTTTCTCAGTGCTAGAAAAACAGTAGAATATTCTGAATCAATCTTAATCTGTGTATCGTTGACAATTAACAGAAAATCTACTTTTAATATGTATATATATCATTACAAACTAATTGGGAATTGAGAGAAGTGTTTTAAAATTAAGTGTATGATGATTTAAATGTTACTGGCATTGGAAAAAAATCACAAACTCCTTCGTGTGTTCAGTTTCTTTTTCATCTGATATTGTATATTACACCAACTTAATCTTTAACATGGTCTACCAACACTAAATAACATGCACATGATTTGTAAATTGCGAAACATCAATTTATCCTAACATGCATTTCCTTCTTTACGTATAAATTAATGCTTTTTTTCAGTACATACCTTTACTGGAGACGTCTTCTCTGTATTGGTGTGTTGAGTGTTTACTGTGACTCTCGTAGATATCCTATACATGAAGTATGTTTTAATAACGGATGACGTCAGATTTTCTCAACACTTATCAGAACCGCCCATGCAGAGTGAACGATTTTAATTCGTATTTGCATCAAAAGCAAATACATTCGTTTGAGAAAACAGTACATATTAGCTCAGGTTTTATAGCAAAATATAATATTTCTTTCAATAAATATTAAAAACTTAATTCTTCAATTGTTTCTTATACACTGCTCTTTACGTTGAGTTTATTTTCATACTGTTGGACTGTATTTATCAATCCTTGAAATACAACACATATTTTCTGTATTTCACTAAGTACTTAAATGTACAGGTACTATTTTCCATAGACTAGATTAGTATTTTTATTGAGGAATTATAAACACTGCTTTTTTGTTTGTTTTTATAATGTATTAGATGGTTTTATCTTACCCTCAAATATTTTTTGCATTATTAGACTCTGTTTCAACAGTCCCCCTAGTGGTACAGCTGTATGTATACAGGTTTCCTTTGCTAGAAACCGGGTTCCGATACCCATGGTGGGCGGATCAGAGATAGCCCATTGTGTATATTTGTGCTTAATTCCAAACAAACAAATGTACCAAAAGTGGATCGGGCAAAATTCAGAAGTGAAGTTGGTCGTGATAAAAGTCAATTCCGTTTTACAAAAGGTGAGTATTTACATGATCGAAGTTTACAGACTTTACTGTATATTTCACAAAAGATTCCATGAGAACTACAAGAGAACAAAGACACTCAAGGCGAAATTAAAATATAATTTTTAGCTTTTTGGTTTCTTCATAATTAATTTCTTTTATCTTAAATTTTGATTTGTTTAATCTTGTGTTAAAAAGCAAATAAAATCATAGCTTCCTTTTTTCTTTTTATCTATCAAAATTTCCACTGAAAAATTTATTCGTTCATAATGAACATACTTAAAACACACAAGTAATTAATTAGTGCTGTTTTGTTCCATACCATTTGTGTTTTCTGGTAGAAATATGAATTCGTATTTGTCTCTAACATCCTAAATCTGCCAGAGTTTTGGAACCACACCTATATTACATTTTATCAAACGTATGATTTTATCACTTATCTGAATTACTGCTATTTTCAACAGTGAAATAAGTAGGATTTGTTTGTTTGTTGTTAGGCACATATCTACTTAAAGGGCTGTCAGTGTGCTGCCAACTAGGAGCATCGAAACTCTATTTTTAGAATATAAGTCCGAAGACGTACCGCTGTGTCAGTGAGTGTGGCAAAATGAGTTTGTATAAACAATAAACATCAGAACAAAACTACCTACATTTCCCTTTAAGAAGAGCCTCTCAATCACACAGTGGTATGTCTGCGGACTTATACCACAAGAGACCTGGTTTCGGTACTCGTGGCGAGCAGAGCACAGATACCCCATTGCGTAGCTTTGTGCTTCACTCAAAACAAACAAACAAAACTATGGAAGTTTCTTGATTCCTGAACAGTCTGAAACAAATTATAATGAAAACAATTAAACATTATTTTTCATGTGCTCCATCCCAGTAACAGATTGATATGTTTGCATATTTGCAATACTAAAAACTGGGATTCGATACCTGTGGTGAATGAAGCTTTGATAATCCATTAAGCTGTGTGCTGAATTCTACATAAAAACAACTTATTCCTTGGTAAATTTTAAATAACCATGTTTACAAATAGTTTCAATATCGCCCCCCTGTGGCTCAGCGGTATGTCTGCGGACTTACACGCTAAAATCCGGGTTTCGATACCCGTGGTGGGCAGAGCACAGATAGCCCATTGTGTAGCTTTGTGCTTAATTCAAAACAACAACAACGGTTTCAATATCGCACAACAGTCAAGTAGCATCTGACACATAATCAGCTAATTATCGAAACAACAAACAAGCACGTCTTTCTCAAATATCCGTTAATAAGTTATTTATTTGTATCTGTGGTATTTATCGTGTGACGCAAGACATTTTGGAAACATATATGCAAAAATGGCTCCTTTGGGTTGAGAAAATATTTTATGTAAAAGAGCGAATAACGTTTCGACCTTCTTCGGTCATTTTCAGGTTCACAAAGAAAGAAAGAGGTAACTGACCGGAAGCTGACCACATGTTTGGAAGGGGTTGTGTAACTGAGTGTTGGAATGTAGAGGGCGGTGTTAGATGCTTGAATATATAATTTTATTTTATTATATTTAACATAGGTATAAAGGCGTTCCGTTATATTGGTTTATTTTGGGTTTAAGTTGTTGTATAAGTAAGGCTTCTTTAATTTTGCGTTTGTTTATGTTTGTTTCTTTATTTGGTATATGAGTGTTTTCTATGATTATGTTGTGTTTATTTGACTTGCAGTGTTCGAAAACGTGTGAAGATGACTTTTAATGTTCTTTGAATCTGGTTTCCATTTTTATACTTATTTCTTCAATATAGAAGTTGTGGCAGTTATCACATTGTATTTTATAAATAACGTTGATGTGGTGTTTGTCAGTATAGTTCTTATATAGTATAGACCTCAGTTTTGTGCCTGGTTTTTGAATAAATTTAGTATTAACTGGAATGTCATATTTTGTCACTAGTTTTTGCAAAATGTTGGTTATTTGTTTGCTGATGTCAGGAATATATGGAATAAAGCAGTATATGGTTTCGTGATTTTTTTATTCGTGAGATGTGTTTACTTTTGTTAGTTGATTTTGCTTTCTGTCTAGGTGAGTGCGTATAATGTTTTCTACGGTTTGTGGAGGAAACTTATTGATGTTGATGAAGTATTGTTTTATTTTGTCTAATTCATCGTTACTTTTATCTGGTGTGCATAGTTTTATGGCTGTGTTTATCTGGTTTCTTAGTATGTTGAGTTTTTGTTTTGTTTCATGTGCTGAGTCCCAACGAATATATAGTCCAGTATGAGTAATTTTTCGGTGGATTTCGGTTTTGAATTGTGTGTCGGTTCTTATAATTTTGAGGTTAAGGAATGATATTTGATTGCTTTCTTCCTGTTCACATGTGAAGCTAATGTTGGATGTATAGAGTTAATGTGATTTAAAAAATTCAATATGTGTTCTGTAGAGTTGAATCCCGCAACCGTGTCATCTACATATCTGTACCAGTATAGTGGTGGATGTAATGCTGTATTAATTGCTTGTGTTTCAATATGTGTCATAAAAATATTGGCTAGAACTGGTGATACTGGGTTGCCCATGCTTAGGCCATTTGTTTGTATATAGTTTTGGTTGTTGAACATGAAGTTTGTCTTTATCGTGGTGAATTCTATAAGGCTTGCTAACTGGTTGCTGGGATTGTCTATGGTTGGGTTAGGGTCTCGGATATAGAGTTCTAAGGCTATCTTGCAGGCTTCAGTGGTTGGAACTTCTGTAAAGAGGGATATAACATCGAAACTGGCCATCAAGGCTTTATGGTTAAGCTGATTTAGATTACACTTGATATTAAAAGAGTCTTTGATAAATGAGCTGGCTGATATTACATATTTGGAGAATGCCCATTCTATATATTTACCAAAATTGTAATTGAACGATTCATATGTGGACATTATTGGTCGTAATGAACAATCTGGTTTATGAGGTTTGGAGATGCCGTATATTTGTGGTGTGCGTGAGTCGGTTTTACGTAGGTAGGAATAAAGTGTTTGTGAAATTGTGTTGGCTTTTTCATTTTTAGTAGTAATTTGTTTAGTTGCGTCTCGCGTGTCTTTGTCAGATTTGTGTGTATTGGTTTAAATTTGTTCGTGTCTGATAGGATGTTATTCATTTTTTGTATGTATTCATTTGTGTTTATTATGACTATAGCGTTACCTTTATCTGTTTTCAGAATGTTTATGTTTTCCTCTTGTTTTAGGTATTTAATGGAATTAATGTCTCTTTTTGTAACATTGTTTTTTAGCTTTGTGTTTTGTGAAATTATGTTGATGGTTTTATGAGAAAATTATTTGAAAAAATCGTTTAAGATGTTGTTTTTAGGTGTTTCTGGAAAATATACATTTGTAATTTTACCTGGAAAGTTTGGCTGTTAGATGTCAATAAAATCGTCTAAGTTGTCTTCTTTCTGTATTTTGTTTTTGGTTGTATTCTTGTTTTTGTTTTCTGTAGAAAGTATCACAAATCTTCTGGCTTGATCTTCTAAACATGTTTTGATTTCTATGGTTGGAATGTACCTAGGTGCTATTGCAAAGTTGAGTCCTTTGTTAAGTAGATGTATCTCGTCTGTGTTTAATCGTCGGTCGGATCTGTTAATTATGAGGTTAATCAACGATTTTTCGTGTTGATGTCTTTTCTGTTGTTTACATCTTAGTTTTCTACTTTTTTGTTGTGGCAGATCTTTTTGTCCCTGTCGTTCTTAGTATTAATTTTGTTTATGTTACGTTGTATAAGTCCGTAAATCTCTGGTTTAATGCAACATGCCAGTTGATGGTCTAGGTTCATTATTTTGTTTTTGTAAGTCATATAATTCTTTGTATTTTTGTTCAACATGGCTTTAAGTAGTTTTTCTCTGTAAATTTCGGATAATGTTTGTGTATTTATTAATTTTTTTTGAAATTTTACCTTTACAAAATTATGGGATAATTGTTCCTTTCTACATTGTTGAATGAAATAGATATCATTTCTTCCATTGATAATTCGATGGTTTAAATTTTTTAGTTTCTTAACGATCGTGTGAGCGTGTACTGTTAATAGTGGTGTACTGTGTGCTTGTTCAGACATAATGGTAACAGGTAAGTACAAATACACACACTTGTGAGACTCACACTTCTTGTACAATCGCCGTGATGAATAATAATCAGTGATTTCGGTAAACATATTAAAAACAAAATTTTAAATATATGGCAGTAACGTATTTCTTATTGTTTTCCTGTACATTTGATCAACATTTTGCAATTATTGCCACATTATTTGGAAATATTGATAATGTGCTGCAGAACGATCTTCACCTCCAATTATTGTTCGAAAATGAAGGAAACGTCCAGTGGTACAAAACTTCACTTCTATTTATGTAGACGTCTTTAATTGTGACTTCCAGTTTTCCAACAAAATCTATCTGCTTAGTCAACTGCAGAAGTCGTTCAGGCTCTGAAACGGAAAGCTATCTATTGTGTTTTAATATGGTGAAGACAGGATTAAGACGGTTACACAGATGTAACCAAATTGGATTTCCCTATGTCATTTCATTCTACCTCAACCAGTCACATCTTGAACCCTCTTTATCGGTTAAATCTAGTTCTGCTAATCGCATCTTGAGTCATTTTAGATCCCTTAAATCAAAATATGCTAGTTACATTTTTAGCCATCTTTATAACTTGAATCTAAATATGCTAGTCACATCATAAACCATCCCATCTTTATAACTTGAATATAAATCTGGTAGTGACACATTGGACTGCCTTTATCAGTGAAATCTAATTCAGCTAATCACATCTTTTGCCACCATTATTCATTATTTCTAGCCTGGCAGTCATATTTTTTACAAACAGTTATTATTTATGTTAAAGCCTGCGGATAGGTACTCTATACTACTATGACAGAATAACGTCTCAGTAACTCGAGGTTACTGTCAGATTACACAAGATGTTTTGTTTTAAATTAAGCACAAAGTTACACAATGAGCTATCTGTGCTCTGCTCATTGTGTTTTAGCGTTATAAGTCTGCAGACATACCGCTGAGCCACTGAGGGGGGGGGCAGATAAGACAGAACAAGTGACTTTTATCATGTTAAAAGTATTTTTTATCGTTTGTGTAAAACACTTTGTTACTGATAATCAATGAAGACAGTTATTAACTTGTTCCCTATGTAACATCTCCTCTCTACATATTGTATGAACATGCTGAGAGTTTAAATACTGTTACAATACACTTTGCTTAGGGTACAACATATACTCATCTTTACACACATTTTAGATATAATAATGCTTGCCTACAGAAAAACTTTCAGTTTTTATAAGTGTGTAGCTGTATATATACATTAGTGAATCAATGTATTTTTAATATGTGCATTACGTATTTGCCCTCCATCCTCATAACTATAAGAAATACTTAACTCATTGTCATTCGTTGAATGGTAAGTAATGAGTCTTACACCCCTGACAATATTTTGTTCATTGTTCAGCACGAGTAATGTTCAAATGAAATAGTTTTATGTATTATTCAGCTTCTGTAGACTAATATTATCACGTCGAGTTGTTAAATAACGTGTTTATTTTATTTAAAGTCTGGTGTGATATTTTCATCCAGGAATTATAATGTTACCGTTATCAAGTTGAGGTTCGTGATGCTCACCAAAGTAAAGTTGATAGATTTCAATTTATTACTTACTACCAGCAGAGTTCAAAACGTGTTTAAAATTACACAGTATAGTACTCAACCAACTTACGATCGAAGTATTCTAAAGCACATTTTAATTACGTGGAGAGTATTAATTAACTATTTTACGTCATGCTGCTAAAGAAAAACTTAAATGAGTTTTTGTGTTTTAGGTTGCATGAAAATTATAAAGTTGAATTATTACAATGCGGTTTTGGAACGTTTTGTAATATTGAAGCTATCTCAGACAATAATGTTTGATCAAGTTGCTAAGTGTTATGAAGTTATTGAATTATTTGGCATCATAATACTGAATTGTGTTCTGGATACATGAGATGGAATATAGAAAACTTCATGCAGGTATGATAAGCTTTCAACGTGACAGTCTTATCATGAATCCTTTCAAATGAATTAATTCGTTTTTTAACTTGTTACGGAAAGACGTAACTTAACATATTTCTTGACTAACAGTTAACAAATGATGAATCATTTTACCGACGTAAATTATGTGTAATTAAAGTGCTTTATTAATGTGTGGGTCTCCTACAATATAATGTCATTCATATTATATAGCTGTTTGTTTGTATTTTGATATTATTGTTGTCTTTCTTTTTATAACTGCCTGTTACAAAATGCTTAATCAATAACATAATTAAGTTTGTTTGTTTGTTTTGGAATTTCGCACAAAGCTACTCGAGGGCTATATTTGCTAGCCGTCCCTAATTTAGCAGTGTAAGACTAGAGGGAAGGCAGCTAGTCATCACCACCCACCGCCAACTCTTGGGCTACTCTTTTACCAACGAATAGTGGGATTAACCGTCACATTATATGCCCTTATGGCTGGGAGGGCGAGCATGTTTAGCGCGACCCCGATATTCTCGAATCACGAGTCGCACGCCTTACGCTCTTGGCCATGCCAGGCCTAAATATTAAGTTACAAGAAAGTTTTTCTGCAGAAACGACCTTCTCCAGCCTTCGACCACAATATATTGTGAAGTAACATTTTATTTTACAATATAATATCATGACATTATTAGATGTCGCGGTTTCCAGTAATGGATGGAATTACGTTAAACTGAAAGTCAGTTTTACTTAGAAAGCATATACATAACGAAGGAGTGAAGTACGTGGCTTTATTATTGATTACAATAATTGATTCAAAGAAACATAAAGAGAGTTAACTCCTTTCCCGAAATGAAATTAAGGTGTGTATTTGTTTGTTTTTTAACTTTTATTTGTTCACAATAAGCTATGCTAGTTCTTCGCTATATTTGGATTTATAAATCCCATAACCGTTCGTTAAAGAAGAAATAAACTCACAAATGCCTCTTTCCTTCCTACTGTTGCATGTTTGACATATTGCGAAAAACGTTTACTGTTAGAATTATATTGTACTTCTATACAATATTAATTGAATATTAGGTTTGTTTATTGTGTTAAATACACCATCTTTCCTTTGTATTATGAAATTAACGTCATGAGTCAACTTGGTTGTTACAACCAATAGTATGAATACCCCAACTCCTGAATTTGATGAGAGCATGCATTCAACAGCGATATGAATTAGTGATATATCTGACACGAAAACAAGTATCAATAAATATCACAACAAAATTGTGTGAATAATGTTGCTTATTATAACGCTCACTGAGGCTACAGGACTCAGATATCATGAATCAGTGAGTATTCGGGTGTTTTATGAATGACCTTTATGGAGGTTATGTTAAAATCTGGAAAGGAACGGAACATATTGTTGTCTCACATTTAAAATTCTTACTTCCTGATAATTATGTTTGGAGAACATGTCACAGTAATAAATACCATAAAGATAAATAGCTAAATTCCCCATAATGCGGGACAAACGCTTTTAATTTTAACAGCTTATAAAAAATGTTGAATATTTAACTAATTATCTCTACCCTTTTTGTAGTATGATTTGTGATACTCAAAGTATTTATGAAGATATTTTTACCAATTTGAGCTTTATCATGTCCCTTCCCCTTACATTTTAGATTCTTTTACAAAACTATTAGCTGAAAGTGTTTCTTACGTGATGCAGAATGTTCTTGACTTCTACTGAACGTTTACTGTGTCAAAGTCTAGGGAAGGTTCCTGTGGTACAAGACCTGACTGTTTTCTATGTAAACGTTTACAGTTGTGATTTCTAATCTTTGAGCACTGAAATTTTTTGCTCAACCACAACCAAAAGGCGTCCATTATCTGAAAAAATGGGCTAACAGACTAACAGAGAAATAATCCAACTGTATCTCTCTTCTAACAGGTGGTGATCCACAACACGAAAACCTGTTGTAAAAACCATACATGTGTCTCAGACAACAGCTTGCAACACAGTCACGTTCATGCCGTAAAAGTGACACAAGTCATATGTACACAAGCTATTTGTATTTTAAATATTTTCGTCGTTGCATGCCTGAAGCAGCTGGAGAATAAAAGCAAACAATTATTATGTGCAATATTAAGACATTTTGTTAATATAAGAGACAAACTTGAATCCATACAAACTCTAACTATTATATATGATCACATTACTTTTCGTAAACAGATGAAAAAATATAGGGTCTAGTTTGACCCTCGTTTTAGAAAACGTGTGAGTTTCATTATGGAAACAAGTTTCGCTACGTGAATTTTCTAAATAATTTAAATCATTAGCAAATACAACGATTAAAGTCGCGAGCATCTTTGGTGAGAGGGGGATTCGAATTTGTATTATGAGGATTACGAATCACGTGGTCTAACAATCTGGTTATAATAAAATGATTGGATTCACTAAAAATGGATGTTTTACTAATCAATGATACTTTTCCCCTTTAAATCTTTAATCTGAACCTGAATTAGTAATAAAGCACAGATCATCTTTTGAAAGCATAATGAAAATAAAATTCCATAAATGACATAATTATTTATACGTTAAAACATCATATTTAAAATAAAATTTATTGAAACTTATATTTATTTTTTACGTTACATGTGTGAGTGAAATTAAGCATAAAGCTACAGAGTTCACAATGTATGCATCACGGGTATCGAAATACGGATTCTAGTAATGGGAACCCTGACATAGTGCTGGGCTACTGTGGAGTTTAATACTTTAGAATAAACTGTAAAAAAAAAGAATATTTTTGAAACTTATAATTATTTATACTTTAAAGTAAAATTTAAATTTTTGATAAGGATCTGCGTGCTAGAATCAGTAAAACTGCAATTAGGAACTGAAATCTGGGTGCAAGAATGAACACAACTTCAGAAAGGAACTGAGTTTAGTTTGGTTTATTTTACGTTTCGCGCAAAGCTATACGAGTGCTATTTGGGCTAGCAGTCCCTAATTTAGCAGTGTAAGATTACAGGGAAAACAATTAATCATCACCACCCACCACCAATTCTTTAGCTACTGTTTTGCCAACAAATAGTGGGATTCATTGTTACATTCCGACACCCACATGTTTGTAAGGACGAACATGTTTGTTGTCACGGAAATTCGAACCCGCGACCCTCGGATTACGAGTCGAGTGCCTTAACCACCTGGCCATGGCGATGATTCAATCGATGTTGAACGCGATAACCTCAAAAAAAGGTGCCTACTAGATATAAGAATTATAGACTGTTTTATGTTGATTAACAGTTCTCTACTGTCACATATGATAATTTAATAAGAAATTATCACCTAGTTTAACTACATGTAAAAAATGCATAACATTTATAATATTGTGGTTGTAACACATTTATATATTAATCTACATAAATTAATATATATAGATACATATATATTTTGGTGGAATTTAAAAAAAAAATCACCTTATATTTCCTTTGCTTTGATCGCACGGCAGATACAGAGAGATCTTTGCTCAGTTTGATTGTTTAGGTAGATGTGACGTCCATCTATGAAGCTGTTGCACGTGAATAGAGCTAGTGCAGATGTTTCTATTGTGCACGTGACCAACATAGTGGATGATTATGTTTCACAGTACTTAATTCAATGAAAACATGAAAAAATAGAGAAACCTTTGTTTACCTTTTTTCATAACGGATAGCACAGAACGTATTACTAGTTACGAATAAAACTGATACTAACGTTTGGATAATCTTTTTTGATCTCTGGAAAACATGTTGTAAATACATTGATATTTGTATCCTACTGCCTTGCTGTAACTCATAAATCACAGTGTACCTATTTTTAGCCTGGACACCAGAACATTTTGCTGTGACCAAGAGCCCCAAGTGGTCCCGATAGGTTTAGTTACAGCCCAAGATATAGGCGATGGTACTGACTTTTTAATATTACCTAATACATATATGAATCAATAGAGGGAGGGCATGCGGTATTGCTAACCTTATCTGACTCCACTTTTTACTGTTAAGAAACTTTTGCTCGTGTTGAAAGTTATGTTTCATGAAACTTCTTCGACAGTTCAAATTAAATAACGAAAACGAAAATTTTGTTTTGCTGAATCTGTAAACAGACATTACATCTTAGATTTCGTTCTATGTACACGTCACTTAAGATTTGATGTTCACCATTAGTAGTTGAAAGAAATAAAGACAGTTACTTGAGATGTGGTGACCTCAACCTTTTACGAGAACAAACGGTGGTTAATTAAGATATGATGTTAACCTCCGTGTGTTAGAAATATAAATACAGCCACTCAAGACGTGATCTTGACCTCCATATGCTAGAAGGACGAACACAATTCACTTGAGATCTTATGGTTACTTATTTAACTAGCATTACCATCCATGTTAGTGTCTTATCTTTGTGGATCTAATATAATTTTCGAGTTTTGAAGATTATTCGTGTGATCACACGGCAAATACAGAAAGATGGATCCATATAGAATGATAAGACAGAAATATTGTAGCTAAATGGAAAATAAACGAAAACATTGGATACAAAAGCTGTCAGGTAACTAATAGTAACTGCGAAATAAAAATGTAGCTACGATGTAAAAACAAAGATTTAACTTGAAATAAGTTAATAAAATATGAAATATTTTTGATGTGATAAAAAACTTTTATACTCTCGTATTGTTAAATCCGAGGATTATTGGTATTTGTATAGGTTTTATTAAATGTATAATATTGCATGTAATTAAACATTAATTTTGGAGCTCAGTTGCGACGCCTGTGTAGGCACGAGTTAGTTAAAATCTCAAGTGCTGAACACTGTCCCTAATCAGTAAGCTAGTGTGTGTGTCATATGGAAATAGATTATCTACAACACATTCCTTTCCGTACCACGCAGTATTCTAGCCATGAGCTACGTTGTTTAAAGAAGTAAAGTCTGCAAATCATATTACGGCTCCTTTAAAATAGTACTGAATAAGTTGATGAAATGATACCTTTGGCATAGAAAGTGCAGCTAACTAGAAGACAAGATGACTCGTAAAAAGTGCAGAAACTAATAACAAAAGTGTTATTCTAAAATTGACTGCACGTAAGAAAAGTAAGAGATTTTAAACTTGTAGGCATGTGAGACGGAAGGCATTATTCATTCCTATATTTCACTACCTGTAAGTGCTCTACATGGGTAGTTGAATGCGAGAATGAGTACTACAATCTTTTCTTCCATCACAAATGTTCTCCAGATTCTGATTTCTTTCTCGTCTCTACACCCCATAATGTTTAGAATAAACATTTTTGTTATTTGTATATTTACTAAAATTTCAACTCTTAGGCATATCAATCTGCTCGAACCTCATCAAGAAACAACACAGTCTACCTATCAGACGAGGGCACTTTCTACTATACATACACGGTATTAAAGGATAACTAAAGTCCATGATTACCTGCAGAATGTCTTTGCAAACAGGATATAAGTTCATAATAATCTATCAATTGAAAGCAGGATGTAAGTGGAGACATTTTTTTCATTAGATATATCTTGAATAAAGATATATTTTAATTATAATCGAGGGAGAATGAAATCTGACAATTTTCAGCTGCCGCAGCAGATAATTAACATTTCTTATCCTTTCTTTGTTTTATTTTTTAATTTAGCCCGCATCGAGCGCATATATCAAAGAGATCTAATATGTCTCACAATATTCTTTCTGGAGCTATTTATAATTTTTATGTTTTAAGAAAAGAAAAGAAACTTGTGATAATATAACATTCTGGATATACGAGGATACACAAAAGTATGCAAAACGTAACACATCATACAGATAAACACGTATTTTAAAGTTTTTTAAGCATAACCTGATTTTGGTTGCTCGGAGCTGAGTGGGTATTGAATGCTCTCTATTTACAGTACATTTGAAGTTAAAGCACAGAATAGCTCCACGTATTTTATCAATGATCAACAATAAGAGTATAATAAATCTCACAAAGAGAGATGTTACTTCAACGATTTTATATAAAAGTGAAAAATTTCTCAACAATTTCATGCAATCCTTCAAATTACGAATTCAATCTTATTCTAAAGTAGATGGAGAAGATAAAGGGGACAGAAAAACAGTTAGGGTTTAACTTACTATAATGTCAAGTAAAAAGTGCCGGTTGTGTTTCCTTAAGCCTAGATATTGTAATGAAACCACACTACACATACTGAATTACTTTTTGTTTCATTATCTTAATATTTATGTGTCTATCAGTGTTTATCAATATATTTTGTGCGTTTGTTCTTGATAAACAAGATACATATTTTTTTAAAGTGTGCCTCTTACTTTTTATAAACAGTAAACATTCTTGCGTAGAACCTTGATTAGGTGCATCAAACACTCCAGTTTAGAAGCTGCTAAAATAAATTTAGCCATAACAGTTTATGATACCCAAGAGGAAGATTATCTCATTCATACACTACTAGCCTATTACTTCCAGACTGCACAATACGTTGGAAGCTTTTTCCACAAAGGGCATATCACAAATATATTTCCCACGAGCACTCACTAACCAATGTTATGTATCTCTCTATTCATCTCCCAGTGCAACAACAGCAGAATTAAAGACTTATAATGCTAAAATTAGAAATATGTCCCCGTCGTTGACACAGCGCAGATAGCCTATTGTATAGATAAGCGCTGAAACAACTTCCATCCCAACAATGCATTTCTAAACATAAACGTAACATTCAGAGAAAAAGAAGTTAATATAATGGAGAAATTAATTTTGAACCTCAAAGTAAAATAAAACAGGATGAATAAAGTTTAGAAATAAGAGAGGCTTGTTATCAAAGGGCGGAGTGTGTTATGAAAGTTAGAGATCTGAATAACTTGACTTAAGTTCTAATCTTTGTGTTTTTTAAATTAAATTTTAAGCTTTAAATTACATATTTCCAAGAAAATTTAGAAGAGGAATACAAGTATTTTCCAACTCTACTTCCATATCCAACTTTACATCACATAACTTTCAAAAATAACATTTGTAACCGATATACTATTATATCTTTATTTTATTATCGAAGTTTTTGTTGGCTAGATATACATATTTATAAATTCACGTAATTTATGGTGTTAAATGTGTATTGCCAAGTTTTCGCCCTTTTACTAAGATTGTAGAAAATTCTTGAGTGTAAGAATCAACAATGTATATGTAGACGTCAGTACCCCCTCAATATCGTTGTGCAAGCTGAAATTTCTGAAATCTTACCTCACGCTTATAAACGTTACCAACTCAACAAGCCGAAACACACAACATTATTATTGGTTTGTTTCACTTGATTTACAATAAACCTGGGAAGCTATAACTGTGAATAATGCTTGTTAATCAGGAACTTCAGATATCCAACCAGGATATAAATAAAAACTATTTGACTTGAGTGGATTAACTTCGGACGTTAGCATTTTTATGAATACGTTATATCGCTTCAGCTGTGAAAAACTCATATGTGATCAGTGAGGAGCTACCTATGTTAGTGTATGTGTTTCTCATAGCAAATGCACATCAAATTATCTGCTACATTTATCAAGGTAAATAAAACCACTGATCATAGCGTTATAAAACCGTAGACTTCACGCTGTCCCAGCAGGTGACGAGGAACTATCTCCTCGTTATGTGAAATATACCTATGTCAACTCGAAATTAATATACTCATCGTAAACCGTCGATGAAATAGTCTGTTCCAAACCAAATTACTCAAATTTTTTTTTTGGAAATTTGTAAAACTTTTACATGTGAATCATGATTTGTTTTAGTTTTGGAAATAACCGGTAATATAAGTCGGGTAATAAAATCACATCAACAAAATATAAAGTAATTTGAAATGGTTATAGTTCCTCATACAAAAAATGCTACACACGAAATGTTTACGAGTTACAGCAGTTTATCATAAAATATGGTTAAAAAGAAGTAATCTGCCTTATGCATGCAACACACATTATTAAGAATTGACTCCTTAAGGAAATAAATAAAATCTATGAATAATTAGCATGTGTTCGGAGAAATTAATGTATCTGCTGTAATTGTTTAATATTCCTAGTTAATTGTTACTTACTCATGACATTACGTAATTGGTTAATTATTTTACCTTATTTTTCGCTAGTTGTTTTCAGTGCCATCTAGGTTTGTGAAAATATTGTTTCTTTAATTACATCTTCTTTCTGTATTTTGTATTATTTTATTAAATGATCAAAGTTGATTAAAGTAAAATTAATTTTGTGTATATATAGACACTTCATAGTTGGTTTAATGTGCTGTTTGCATGACGTTTAATATTGATATGCTTCGATTATATAGGGTGTTCGGAAAGTCACTGTGCACTTATATATTTATTAACAGACATGTTTTAATATAGAATACAGGAGGTAAACATGAATGATAATTATACACAATGTTGAAAGTGACCTCCATTGGCATCAATACACGCTTGGATACTTCCTATTTTGTTTCTAATCACCGCTATCAGTTGCTGGCTTGAAATAGACTGAATGACATATGATTACAAAACTACACAGTGACTTTCCGAACACCCTGCATAATAAACATTCTAGCTATTCGTTGTACTGCCTCCCATAGGTACAACGATATACATGCCACCCCACATTGACAGAAATCGAGTTTAGAACACAGGTAAACCACTGTGTATTTTAGTGCTTAATTCAAAACAAACAAAAACTATCTTGATATTTACTGAATTCATTCTTGTACTACAACCATAGTAACAACAGACTTACAACCATGATTAAATGAAACAGAAAATTACTGCAACAAATGGAGAATTAAGACAAGTGTACCTAAAACCAAACTCATATTATTTCCACCATACTCGAGGTTTTACATATTTAGGTTACATTTGTCTCTTTAATTCTACTTTAGTTTTTATCTTGTTTTTTAAAGTTTCTGTAATTTTATCTTGATTTTTTTACACTTTCCAACGATTTTACTTTTATTTTTTTACCGGTTGTTTGGCACACATAGCATAGTTTGTTTGCTTGTTTTGGAATTTTGCACAAAGCTACTCGAGGGCTATCTGTCCCAGTCGTCCATAATTTAGCAGTGTAATATTAGAGGGAAGGCAGCTAGTCTTCGCTACCCATCGCCAACTGTTGGGCTACTCTTTTACCAATGAATAGTGGGATTGACCGTCACATTATAACGCCCTCACGGCTTAAAGGGCGAGCATGTTTGGCGCGATGGGGATGCGAACCCACGACCCTCAGATTACGAGTCGCACGCCTTAACACACTTGGCCATGCCAGGCGCGCACATAGCAAACATCCTTAAAAGTTATCTTTACCGAAATCTTCTCCAAATAGCCACATTAGCAAAATTCCCTTCTCTAGCCCACGATTCTAAGTTTAATTTAACTAAATATACTAAAGAAGATAAAAGCAAAACTGACAAAGGCGAATTGTGTAAGTTGACCGATTGGTAACAACAAGGAGCAACAAGCGACGTATACTCAAAAATCTACAAACATACAAGAATAGAGCATACCTGCCGTAAATAGCTAAGTGTAACTGAATCACAAATATAAAATTTATATACAACTAAAGGTTAAATAACACACACAACTATTGAAACATCCCTGTATAGTCATACATTAATACATCAAACATGATAAAAATGGACCTGAGTACCTCTCACCAATAAACGAAGTCAATTAGTTATATAATTTATGACATCCTGCTATTGGACAAACAGGTAGTACTTAGATATAGTGCTAATTTTATTTTTAAAGAGTTTTTATCCGTAAAAACTAAGATTATATTTATATATGTTTTTCATCGGTGTTTTTGGAACTGTTTGCGTGAACAAAACGTTAAATTGACCCTGAACGAAAAAGCTTAATATGTACTGGAAGAAAACAAAATCTGCGTTATTTATTCATAAAGCTTAATATCGTGAAAAGATTACTTGCGCATGTGAACAAACACTTGTAACGCGTATGAAGTGGCAACATAAAGTAATAACAGGATTTCTTAGCACTAGACGTATAGATGTGTGTGTCTGTTTTTTCTTATAACAAAGCCACAGAGGGGAATCGACCCCTTTATTTTAGCGCTGTAAATCCGTAGTCTTACCGTAGTACCAGAATGAGAACGGTATAGATGTAACTTTGCAGAAAGTTCACAGTTATGTTGTTCAACAAAGGGTAACTTAGGACTATACACAAAGTCAACATGGAGTGTTTGTGTTCTAACAGGTATGGTTGTTTATTTTTACTTTAATTACTAATATCGGTTAGAATTTTAATATATCTAATTTTATTATTTCTTTTAGTATATTCTTAATGTTTGTTGTTAAGCAAGGAGATACTGAATGAGTAATCTGTAGTGTGCTCACCACAGGTATCGAAACCAGATTTTAGCGATATAAGCTTCCAGACTTACCATTAAGCCTCTGTAGGATATATTATTATCAAATATTTGTCTTTCATTGTTACCTTAATACATATATGTTTAGGACTAAAATAATTTTTAGAGTGGATGAACATCGTGAAATATTTGGATTACAGTCGAAAATAATGTTAACAGAAGTGGTATCCAAGTGACGTAACACCAGAATCTAATCTCTGTAACGGAGAGCCTAAGAAAGGTTTATTTAATCAACTATGCTATTTGGTCCTCAGAAGTAGATAGCTTGTTTTTACTGGAAGTTACTGTGAAATTCTTATGACAAACTCTTACTTATATAACATATAACTACCACTATTTAAAAGCAATATACCAATACAAAAGTATAAAAGGAATTATTTAACACGTTCAACATAAATCGTATTTATGATGAAAAAAGCAGATGTGTTGGTGCAAGTGTTTTGGCCGTTAATCACATTTTCAAGTTCCAAATTCAAGTTGAAAAGTACGACACTCATTAAACATCCTAACTGGGGTCTGGCTAAGAACTGCTTCCTGTTAACTTTCGAACAACGCTATATTTACAAGATGTACAGTGTTGTGACCTGCCCATTCACTCCATGTATGTTTTAGTTTTTCAAACATATCTTCATTAATCAAGCTTTTTGTAAACCAAAGCTGTGGCTATAATCTAAAAAGGGAGATCATAAATGATATGGCTGCAAAATTTTTATCTTCAAGTGCATTGATAAAGTGATTGGGGTTTCCGTAAATCATTGTATAAAGAACAAATGTACTTAAAATCATTTTGTATATAAAGTTATCAGTAGTACAAAATCCATGTATACAGAGTGATTGTTATGAGCCTCCATTCAAACAAGAGCAGTTTTTTTTTTATGCAGGGAAATAAGGGAAAAGCAAGTTACCTAGTATTTCACTGGAGAGTGGATAATAAACGAAATAAAACGATTAGTTACGAAAGAAATATGTCGTTGACTCGTTTTTGTTGCTTTTGAAATAGTCACTTCTAAACCTCTTCCGATGTGTCTGTTTCGTGTGGCACCAACTCTCCTTCTTTGCTTAATGTCTTTCATCACTGAAATGTTTCTCGCTATGATTATTTAATTTCCTAGAAAAACAGCAATCCATCTCAAATCAATGTATCATTGACAAACAACAATAAATCTAATATAAATGCATATATATATATTTAGAAACTTACTGGGAATTGAGAGAAGTGTTTTAAAATTAAGTGTATGATGATGTGAATGTTACTGGCATTGGAAAAAAATCACAAACTCCTCCGTGTGTCCAGTTTCTTTTTCATCTGATCTTCAGTGAACACAGACTACATGAGGCTATTGTTTCGTAATTTCACGCAAAACTGTTTCTAAAGGAAAGGGAAATGATAAATACTAAAATTTGGCTGTTACTTTCATACCAATTCACACAAGTGGGCGCACGGTATGTGGGACTTTGTTACACAACATTAATCTTTAACATGATCATCCAACGTGAACATGAGTTGTGGTTTGAGAAACATCAGTCTATGTTCTCATGCATTTATTTACGTATAAACTCCAGCTTTTCTCAGTGCATACCTTTACTATAGATGTCTTCTCTGTAATAGTGTGCTGAGTGTTTGCTTCGACTCTTATAGACATCCTACACATGTAGTGTATTTTAATATCCGATTACGTCAGATTTTCTCAAAACTTATCAGAACCGCCCATGCAGAAGAGAACGATTTTAATTCATATTTGCATCAAAAGCAAATACATTAGTTTATACAAATTTGTTTGAGAAAACAGTACATATTAGCTCAGGTTCTATAGCAAAATCAAATATAATATTTCTTTCAATAAATATTACAACTTAATTCTTCAATTATTCCCTATACACTGCTCTTTACGTTGAGTCAATGTTCATACTGTTGGACTGTATTTATCAACCTTTCAAGTACAATACATATTTTCTGTATTTCACTATGTACTAAAATGTACAAGTAATATTTTTCACAGACTGGATTAGTAATTTTATTACGGAATTGTAAACATTAGTATATAAGTTGGTTTTATCTTACCGTCAAATATTTTTGGATTATCAGACGTTGTTTCAACAGTTCCCCTAGTGGTACAGTTGCATGTCTGCAGTCTCCCATCGCGAGAAACTGGGTTCCGATACCCATGATGGCAGATCAGAGATTGCCTGTTGTATCTTTGTGCTTAATTTCAAACAAACAAACGTTTTAATAGTGGTTTAAGCAAAATTCAAAAATAAAGTAAGTCGTGATAAAAGCCAATTCCATCTCACAAACGGGGAGTATTTACATCACCGAAGTTTACAGACTTCACTGTATATTTCATGAATGATTCCATGAGAACTACAAGAGAACAAAGACACTCAAGGCAAAATTAATGTATAATTTTTAACTTTTTAATTTGTTCATAATTAGCTTGTTTTATCGTTATATCGTGATTTTCGAATGTTTTAAAAATCTTGCGTTAAAAACAAATAAAATTATAGCCTTCTCTTTCTTTTTATCTATGAAAATTTGAATTGAATAATTTATTTCATTCATAATGAACAGACTTAGAAATGACAAGTGATTTGTTAGTGCTGTTTTTGTTCTATACGATTTGTGTTTCCTTGTGGAAATACAAACTCGTATTTGTCTCTATCTTCCTAACTCGGCGAGAGTCGTGGAACTACACCTGTAGTGCATTTTAATGATCTGAAATACTATTATTTTCAACAGCAAAATAAAAACAAACAAACAAAGAAACAAACAAAACTAGGGAAGTTTCTTGAATCCTGAACAGTCTTAAACAAATTATGATGAAAACAATTAAACATTTTTTCCATGTGCCCCACCCCAGTGGCAGAGCAATATGTTTGCATATTTGCAAGACTAAAAACTGGGTTTCGATACCTGTAGTGGGCAGAGTTGTGATAATCCATTGAGCTGTGTGCTTAATTCAAAATAAAAACAACTTATTCCTTGGTAAATAACCATGTTTACAAATAGTTTCAATACCGCACAACAGTCAAGTAACATCTGACACATAATTTGCTAATTATCCAAATAACAATCAAGCACGTTTTCCTCGAATATCCTCAACTAAGTTATTTATTTGTATCTGTGGTATTATCGACTATCGTGTGACGCAAGACCTTTTAGTAATGATATTTATTGTTACTTAGTACTAAAAAGAATATTTTTAAATATATGGCAGTAACCTATTTCTTATTGTTTTCCTCTACATTGGATCAACATTTTCAAATTATTGATATATTTATTGGAAATATCGAGAATGTGCAGAACGATGTTCAACTCCAATTATTGTTACAAAATGGAGGAAACTTCCAGTGGTACAAAACGTCACTTCCTTTTATGTAGGCGTCGTAATTTGTGACTTCTGGTTTCCCAACAAAACTTATTTGCTCAGTCAACTGCAGAAATCGTTCAGGCTGTCAAAGGAAAAGTCATCAATTCTGTTTTAGTACGGTGAAGGTAGGGTTAAGACGGTTACACAGATGTAACCAAGTTGGAGTTCCCTTTATTATTTCGTTTTACCTCAACTTGTCAACTCCTGAGCACTCTTGATCGGTTGAATCTAGTTCTGCTAATTACACCTTGAGTCGTCTTTGATCCATAGAATCTAACTATGCTAGTCACATTATGAGTCATCTTTATAACTTGAATCCAATTATATTTGTCACACATTGATCATTCTTTATTACTTGAATATAATTCTACTATTTACATCTAGAGTCATCTTATCATTTCAATATATATCTAGTAGTCACACATTGAACCATCTTTATTGGTGTAATCTAATTCAGCTAATCACACTTTTTGCCACCTTTATCACTTGTTTCTAACTCCATAGTTTTATTTTTTAAAAAAAATTTTTATTTATGTTAAATCCTGTTGACAGATACACTTGTACTGCTCTGACAGAGTAGCGTTTCCATAACTTGATGTTATTGTCAGATAACATAGAGTAAGTGACTTTCATCAAATTAAAAGTATTTTTAATCTTTCTGTGAATCCCTTTGTTCCTGATGGTCAATAAAAACAGTGTTTAACTTGTCTCATGAATAACATCTACTCTGCACATATTCTATGAACATGATGGGTATTTAAATACTGTTACAGTATACTTTGGGTACAACATATATTTTACATATTATAATGTTTGTCGCTACTGTACTACCTGTAAAAAAGTTAAAGAAAAAATTGCACCTGTTATAAGTGTGTAGTTGTAACTATATGTTAGTAAATCAATGTAATTAAGTTTCGCCCTCCATCCTTACACCTTTATCAAGTAATTTACTTGCTGTCGTTTATTAAATGATAAGTGTTTGGTCTTAAAACCCTGGCAGTATGTTCTTCATTGAAAGATCATCTCGGAACCAGCACAAAACAGGTAATGTTCAAATGAAATAGTTTTATGTATTATTCAGCTTCTGTAGACTAATATTATCACGTCGAGTTGTTAAATAACGTGTTTATTTTATTTAAAGTCTGGTGTGATATTTTCATCCAGGAATTATAATGTTACCGTTATCAAGCTGAGGTTCGTGATGGTCACCAAAGTAAAGTTGATAGATTTCAATTTATTACTTACTACCAGCAGAGTTCAAAACGTGTTTAAAATTACACAGTATAGTACTCAACCAACTTACGATCGAAGTGTTCTAAAGCACATTTCAATAACGTGGAGAGTATTAATTAACTATTTTACGTCATGCTGCTAAAGAAAAACTTAGATGAGTTTTTGTGTTTTAGATTGCATGAAAATTATAAAGTTGAATTATTACAATGCGTTTTTGTAACGTTTTGTAATATTGAAGCTATCTCATACAATAATGTTTGATCAAGTTGCTAAGTGTTATGAAGTTATTGAATTATTTGGCATCATAATACTGAATTGTGTTCTGGATACATGAGATGGAATATAGAAAACTTCATGCAGGTATCATAAGCTTTCAACGTGACAGTCTTATAATGAATCCTTTCAAATGAATTAATTCGTTTTTTAACTTGTTACGGAAAGACGTAACTTAACATATTTCTTGACTAACAGTTAACAAATGATGAATCATTTTACCGACGTAAATTATGTGTAATTAAAGTGCTTTATTAATGTGTGGGTCTCCTACAATATAATGTCATTCATATTATATAGCTGTTTGTTTGTATTTTGTTATTATTGTTGTCTTTCTTTTTAGAACTGCCTGTTACAAAATGCTTAATCAATAATATAATTAAGTTTGTTTGTTTGTTTTGGAATTTCGCACAAAGCTACTCGAAGGCTATATTTGCTAGCCGTCCCTAATTTAGCAGTGTAAGACTAGAGGGAAGGCAGCTAGTCATCACCACCCACCGCTAACTCTTGGGCTACTCTTTTACCAACGAATAGTGGGATTGACCGTGGCTTTATAAAGCCCACACGGCTGAAAGGGCGAGCATGTTTGGCGCGACGGGGATGCGAACCCACGACCCTCAGATTACGAGTCGCACGCCTTAACACGCTTGGCCATGCCGGGCCCTAGTAAAATGGAAATTTTCATGTAAGGTTATATGGGCGAATAAATACATATATTTTTTCACTTTCGATATAAACTACAAGATGTTTAAGATGATATTGTTTCGAGAATTTTCACAATTTAGTTCAACTGTATTAACTGCGCCCTCTTACAAAGTAGGTTTTCTAAATTTCGTTCTCCTTTTTTTATTCTCGAGCCTTTAACCACAACGTATTCTGAAGAAACATTTTATTTTAGAATCTAATATTATTACATTATCAGATGACGTGGTTTCCAGTAATGGATGGAATTACGTCAAACTGAAAGTCAGTTTCACTAAAAAAGTATTTACCTTACCAAGGAGTGGTGTAACTAATATTATTATTGATTACAAAGATTGATTCTATGGAACATGAAGAAGACTTAACTCCTTTCCTAAAATGAAATAAATGTGTGTGTGTTTCTTGTTTTTTTAATTTCGCTGAAAGCTATTCGAGGGCGATATATGCTAGCCGTCCCTAATTTAGCAGTGTTAAGACTAGAGGGAAGGCAGCTAGTCATCACTTCCCACCGCCAACTCTTAATCTACTCTTTCAACAACGAATAGTGAAATTGGCTGTCACATTATAACGCCCCCATTGTTTAAAGGACGAACATGTTTGGTGTGACGGCGATTCGAACCCGCCACCATCGGATTATGAGTCGAATGCCTTATTCACTTGGCCATTCGGGGCCTTTTCTTTGTTCAGAATATGCTCCTGACAGTTCTTCGTTACCCTTAGAATTTCTCATAACCTTACTTTGAAGAAGAAATAAAATCACGAATGTCTTTTTTTCCCACCACTCCATGTTGACGTAGTTTTCAAAAAACACACATTGTAAAGAAAGGTATACTGTACTTCTATACAATCTTAATTGAATATTAGGTTTGTTTATTGTGGTAAATACACCATCTTTCTTTTGTATTATGAAATTAACGTTATGACTCAACTTGGTTATTACAACCAATAGTATGAATACCCCAACTCCTGAATTTGATGAGAGCATGCATTCAACAGCGATATGAATTAGTGATATATCTGACATGAAAACAAGTATCAATAAATATCACAACAAAACTGTGTGTATAATGTTGCTTATTATAACGCTCACTGAGGCTACAGGACTCAGATATCATGAATCAGTGAGTATTCGGGTGTTTTATGAATGACCTTTATGGAGGTTATGTTAAAATCTCGAAAGGAACGGAACATATTGTTGTCTCACATTTAAAATTCTTACTTGCTGATAATCATGCTTGGAGAACATATCACGGTAATAAATACCATAAAGATAAATAGCTAAATTCCCCATAATGCGGGACAAACGCTTTTACCTTTAACAGTTTATAAAAAAAGCGTTGAAGATTTAGCTAATTATATCTACTGTGTTTGTTATATATTTTGTGGTACTAAAACTGTTTATAAAGATTTCTTTGATCACTTAACAATAATAAGATTTTTAATTGTGTAACAATATTGCATTTCCTGTTGTTCAGGGATATATTATGTCCCCTCTACACTATGTTGGATACGTTTTCAAAACTATTAGCTGAATATCCTCAACTTCTCCTAATCGTTTATTGTGTGAAAGTCTAGGGAAGGTTCCTATGGTACAAGGCCTGACTGCTTTCTATATAAGCGTCTACAGTTGTGACTTCTGATGTTTGAGCACCGATCACAACCATAAGGTGTCCATTATCTGAAACAAAAAGGGGTAACAGACAAACAGGGAAATAAGCAAACTATTGCTCTCTTTAAAACTTCTAACAGGTGGTGATCCAAAACACGAAAATCAGTTACAAAACCATACGTGTGTCCCAGAAAACAGCATGCAACACAATCACGAATAATTTCCATGTGGTAAAAGTGACACAAGTCATATGTACACAAGCTATTTGTATTATAAATATATTCAACGTTGTATGTCTCACGCTGCTAGAGCAGTGGTTCTTAACCTTGTTGGAGGTACTGAACCCCGGAAGTTTCGTATTTGTATTCAATGAACCCTTCGTAATTGGAAAAATAAAATATGATTTTTTTTTCAAATTCAAAACTTAAGTGGATATTTTATTAGTGCCCAAAATGAACCATACATTAGTTGCACACAATATCACTGTGTTCAAAGAACAAAACCAACAAAACATGAATTTCACACAAAAACAAAAACACAACTCAATGAATATTTACTACAAATCAATGCGACTTTTGCTGTTGCCTTTCGGAGACAAGCTTAGAAATGCGTGGCTTCACCTTGGCAAGCGCCACTTTCATATGATTTTCGCAACAAAGTCTGTTCTTTTTCTTCGTTTTTATATCTACCATCCTCGGAAAGGATTACTTGCAAAGATACGTTGTAACAAACGGTATGAGTATCTCAAGGACTTTTTTTTAGCAATAAGAGGATACGCTACAATTTGGTGACACCAAAATCTTGAGTGTTATTGTTCTGAATTGCTCGACTAGAATTGCTCATCTTTGCATTGCAAATCATGCAATGAGAACACTGATTCCCATCATGTTCCGTTATACACGTGAATCGATATTGTACATATTCGTCCGACCACTTTCTGTTTTAGCTCGACATACACGTAGTTAGTATGAAGGGATTGAAAGATTAGGGAAAAAATTACAAATGACACAAAATGCAAACTAACGTGGCAGGGGTTTAGTTTAGAGAGAGAGAAATCGTAAGAATTCTCTCTCCAACTGGGGTGTTCAGGAACGTTGTGGTTCCTCTTCGTCCACTTACGTGTTAGGTTATTAAATTTAGTTGTTTTTTTCCACTTTTTAAACTCTTTTTTTGGGGGGCGCGTAAAGGACGGCATACTTAATATTATCCATGACCGAGGCAAAGGAGGCACCGGAGAAAACGGCCAGGTCCCGTCCCGAAATGCATAAGTCAAAGTGATGTGACATGATCAGCCGCAGGCGATGATGGGCAAGTGAAGTATGACGTCACGAATCATACGAGTGGTGTGAAGGGAATGGACACACACGTAAGAGACAAACTTGAGCCAATACAAACTCTAACTGTTGTATATGATCACGTTACTTTTCATAAACAAAAATATAACAAAAAGATGGAGTAATATAGGGTCCAGTTTGACCTTCGTTTTAGAAAATGTGTTAGTTTTATTATGGAAAGGTTTCACTTCTTGAATTTCATAAAGAATTTAAACCATTAGTATAGAAAATAGTTTATCGACGAACAGACGAATACGTTTCTTTGTTACTTAATTAAACGATACAGAACTATATTGAATTCACTTTGTAAAAAAAGGAAACAAGTGCTTTACTGATACTGGACACTTTGTTCATAAAAAACTGTGGGAACTTTGGAAATTAAATCTGTCATGAACCTTCGTTTGCAGTTTTGTAGTTGGACTATCAGAGATTTATACCAAAAAAATTTCAAAGAGAATATTATTAGAACTTTTGTATAGACTACAAACCTAACAGTGATACAAAACCATTAAAATAAGAAGTTAAAAAGATCAAATGCTATTTTATATTTTCTAATTATAGAAATAACTGGAATGGGTATTCAACAAATATATTTATAAACCTCTCACTATAAAAGATGAAGTGTATAAATGAACAAAAAGTCACATAACATTACCATTTTCCGCTAACTAAAGTCTTTATTATACAACTTTTATCTACAAGTATAAATTTTTGTCGTTAAACCCATGATTCACATAATTAACTGTTTCTTACTTAAAGACCGAAAAGATAAATCGAAATATTCGAACGTTATGTGCAGGTATAAATGCATTGAACGTTTCAGCGCGCCCCCCAGTGGCTCAGCGGTATGTCTGCGGACATACACGCTAAAATCCGGGTTTCGATACCCGTGGTGGGCAGAGCACAGATAGCCCATTGTGTAGCTTTGTGCTTAATTCAAGACACCAACAACAACGTTTCAGCGTATATGCAGTATCTACTTCAAAACGACTGGCGGGACCGAACATTTTCAAGTGTGGCTTAGGTTGTAATGATAATCGAATAACCATTGTACTAGTTTAAAACCTTTGATTTGTTTAGTTTAAATTTATATAAAGTTACAAGAGTATTATAAACGCTTGTCTCATCAGTGAAACACTAGAGAAAAGATTGATAGTCATAATCACACACAACCATCTCTTGAGGTTCTCGTTGGCCAACGAATAGTGAGATTCATTGTACCATTGTTACGCCCATATGGATAAATGGCGGACATATTTGGTTCGACTGCGATTCGAAATCTTAATTTAAGGATTGCGTGTTAGATGCTCTAACCACCGGATCAAACAAAATCATTGGAACTAGTAAAACATCCATTTTTGTCGCAGAATAACTGTATTAAAATAATGGCCCCCCAGTGGCTCAGCGGTATGTCTGCGGACTTACACCCTAAAATCCGGGTTTCGATACCCGTGGTGGGCAGAGCACAGATAGCCCGTTGTGTAGCTTTGTGGTTAATTCAAAACAACAACAATTAAAATAATGTTCTGTTTTAGTTACTATAAATACTTTAATACATTACTTACTTGTTTGACAAACAAGAACGTCAATGTAAATTAATAACAAATTTACGTATATGAAAAATAGATGACATTTTACTGAATACAGCTTTTAAAATATCTTTGTTTCATTTCGCAGTGTACACTGTGGTACGTATGAAGACGAACTGTGTTTCCATATTCGTAGTTGCCATAACACAAATAGCACTGTTGTGTGTTGCAGACATATTCCTTTCTTTTAATATTACATATGACTTTTACACACATATTATGATTATACAAATATTTTGTTTTCTTAAATTTACATAGCCGTAAACAATTAGTTTCCATCTCATTGTCTGGGAAATTTAAAAGAAATTGACTATTTATCAACTCTGTCGGCATTCCTATCTACTTTGGACTCCAAATAGAAGGCTAATGCCGTATCCAAGTAAAAACATTCAGGAGTTATTGAGAAAGTCCATACCACATCTTGGTACCAAGCCTGTTGGACAACAAGCAATACGAAATGGTAAGAAGTAATAACAATACGATTATTTTAAAATCAAGACTGTCTGTAGCTATTGGCCATCTGTTTTGTGCATAGATAACTGAAATAAACTATTTCTAACAAGCCATATATTTGCTAGAAAATATTTTCCTCTTCCAAGTGCGTGGTTTGCTAACGTGCATGCAGTGTGAAACTCAAGTCACCGTAGTGAAGTAAGATAACTTGAAGATGACTTCAAAAGTTTGTTCTGCACTTTGTTTCTTACACCCACACTATAATAAAAAAGGAGGTCGTTTTTCTATTTATTTTCACTATTTATGAAAATTAAGAGTTTGTTAAGCATGTTTGACTTAACAAAATCGCACTAACTTTCTACAAAAGTTGTGTTATGTCTAGAAACGTTTCAATAATAAGGTAACACACTCTTTTACCATGTGTCAAAGTAGAACTTTTCCAAAGTTTCACATGACTGAAATAAAACATATTTCTTGTATTCTTTCGTTAAGCGAAACTTGATGGTCCAAGTTGTAAAAATATAAGATGCCCACGTATGATAAACAATTGTATTTGTTGTTGATTGTCTTGTGGTTTAGTCTTTGAACTATATGTAATCCTATAAACTTGAGTTTTCCCATGTTTTTGTGTATCCAGAAAAAGTTTTCTTTTTAAAAATAGAGGTTAATAAGATTACATCTTACCTGCTATGATAGGAACATCGTAATGTTATTTTCTGGAGTTACTACATGTGCTTGTTAAGTATAGTATATAAGTGTTTAAGGTAATTTATTAGAGTGTTTCAGGTCATTAAATACAGTACACACATCAATAGTATAACATTTAGAGTGGATAGCAACATAAGTTTATTGCAACAATTTAGTTTGCTTTTTTCTTACTTTAACAGTCGTAGAGTTTATCATTAAAAATGTTATGTGATTTATGCTGTCAATATAGTTATTTGACCGTTATGTGGGCTGGAATGTCCACCTCAGACGCTAATTGTTGCTTATACACAAATGGTTCGTATTATAATAAACTTTTGTTTATAATTGTGTTGAATTAGGATTGATTATCTTTCAACAAATGAGTTCATATAGTAAATCGTACCTTGATGATTGGGATAACATGAACTCGAGCTCTCGCTCGTATTTACTTGTAATTATTATTTCTTTCTTCCAAGTGGGAGACTTCCTAATAAAGGTTAAATCATTTTGACGATGTGTCTTACTGCCCCAAGAATCATAAATTTAACATTTTAATATCGTACGTTTTCGTTTACCGTCCTTACACGATAACAATTACATTTCGTTTACATAACATAGTTCATACCAAAATATTCGGTATTCATGAAGTTTGATTATATATATATTCCTATCAACCTGCTTAGCTCTGGTTTTGGCAATAGGCCTCATCGTCACTGGATATGATAGTTGTATTGCGGTCGATACATTATAACATAACTTTTCTTAACTATAATGTCTTGGAATTGTAGCTTGTACCCTCGTGTTTTTCTCCGTTTCAGTGGGATATTTTATTTATTTGTTTGAATTGGTTATATTCTCTGTGACGTTATTTAACAATATCATGAAAATAATGTTATATGTTTCTTTTATTTTAGTTGTTTGAATTGACATAACTTTTACACGCGAAAAATAAACAGACAAACATGAAAGCAATGAAAATCAGTATTGGAAACATTGGATAACCTTCAAGAACATCTCTCTACGTAGCACTTCAGTGTTCAAAACAGAGAGTAGAATATTTATCAAAGTTTTACCCCAAACCAGAAGAAAAGTTTTAATAAGGAAACTAATAATACTCATGAATCATGGAATTATTGTTATCTCAATGAACTGTTTTTACCCTACTCGATAAGACAATGATAATATGTGGGTCCTATATTCGTATAGCTTACATTTTTCTTGTAATTATATTGTAATACATTCCTTGTAAAACATTCTTATGTTTATACGTATCAGTGGATAAACTCTTCTCTCCGCAATGATGGCTTTAAAGTGAATTTTAAACTTTACTAATTACGACATTAATTTCATCATGCTGAGAAGTTTTATTAAAACATGATGACTGATCTTCAGTAATTGTATCGATAAATTATAGCATATTTTGAAGTAAATTAACGTACAGCTAGAAGGATTCTTTGTATTTAGTGTTTTAAATTTATGTGTTTAATATGTGAACTTTGCTGCTCGGCACTGACAATTTCTAGCCGTCCCAAATTTAGCAGTGTAAAACTAGATGGAAAACAACTTATCACCATCACCCACCGCTAACTTTTGGGGGTACTCTTTTACCAACAAATAGGGAGATTGACTGTCACATTATAACGTCCCCACAGCATGTTTGGTGTGACGGAGATTCGAAACCGCGACCTTCAGATTACGAGTCAAGCGTCTTAACCACCTGACCGTGCCGGGTGCCACTAAAAAAAACAAGCGACCCTATAACAACAAACTGTTGTTTTTAATTACTTAGACATTCAATGTTTTACTTTACATTTTTTTTTAGGAGTGCTGCACTAAGAAACTGATTGTGCACAGCTTGAAATGGTTGAAATAATAAATTCTAATCGAGTGTATAGCGTTCAATCTTAATATTCAGTTTGACATATTAAGTTGTGAAGTTTATTATTGAAATAATTAAGTAATACCTGCAAGAAACAAAAGTTATATCTAAGTCACAAGTTGAAATAACAAAAGGATAGGATGAAAAATAAAACAATTGAAATCATCGGTATCTTCCTTCGTCCCTATTCATTGGAGGTCATAGTTGTTAAATGAGAAGAGCATCTTTGAATTTTCTACCAGTGTATTTGTAATGTGTAAGTTGTATATTAAAAACAATTCACCAAATTCTTCATCTAATAACAAGAACACATTTTAAAAAGGGAAGTGTTTGTTTATTGTTTTTCTTTTTTGACTGACATAAGAATGACTTCAGTTTCAAAATAACAAATAATGTAGCGGATAAAAACTGTGAAACTTCACTCTTCCATATCTAAAATAAGAACGTACTTTTATTTAAACTACATTGGAGAATATTTTTCAGAATTTTTACACCAGTTATAAGTGTTCGTGAACTAATTGAATCATAATATTGGACCAAAGTTGCATGACATAGTTTACATACAAGAAAAATTACATTCACCTGTCCCAACTAAAGAGATTATATACATGTATGTACAGTTTGGTTTGAGTTAAGAGTTAATCTCTTCTTAAATGTCTGATGACAATCATAACTGATGTGCGTTACCTGGGATTGTGGAGTGGGGCATTTAAACCCTGATCTAATTATAACTGAGATATCAACACGCATCTTTCTGTCTGAAATATGAATAGACAACTTCCATCCCTTCTCCAATAACCATAATTGTTATTTATTTAAACAGAAGTTAGTCCAATTCCAATGCACCGTTCCCTCATTTATCCAAGAATTTATTTCAAATTTCTTGCTATCTACACGTATCATATTCATTTGTAAGCGCATCATTTCAAATAACCAATATAATATACTTCCATCTTATTTGTTACTTCCAACGTTTACCTGTGAATACTACACTACAATGTAACAGGTTAAAATTTTGGTGTTATGATCTAGTACGTGCTACTACATTTTTTGTGTTAAAAATACTTTTATTCTCTCTTTGGCAGAGATCTCTTGAAATCGTGAATGTGGAAACATGCTTTCTGAGAGTCTCACAAAAACTACAATAAATCTCTCCGGCTCAGAA
Organism: Carcinoscorpius rotundicauda; assembly: GCA_011833715.1. NCBI lineage: Eukaryota > Metazoa > Arthropoda > Merostomata > Xiphosura > Limulidae > Carcinoscorpius > Carcinoscorpius rotundicauda. The sequence goes on from CM022397.1 coordinate 87,220,048, forward strand.
AGCTCTTCCCATCTTTTGTAACATCTGTGTTTGTTATTTTGATCCTACCTCATGTCTGGGAATTTGAAAGATAGTTAGAGAAGACCGAAATTCCACACAATCTTCTCCATCTATCTTGAAATATCCACACATAAAGTAACATTGGATGATAAGGATATGTTAGGATTCTGACATTCACCTTGAGCATCCTAAGACCAACTGGGTTAATCTCTGTGGAAAACACAAAATGACTAACATAGGTACTGCCTGAAACTAACAAGGTCTTTTGTAACCAAAAAATGGTATGAGATGTATGTGTCAAAATTTGCTCATCAGTGAAGAAAACGACACTACTAGGTAGGACAGCCAATTATTTACCATTATTTTATGAAGCACTGGGTGGTTAGCACTATTCAAGACAAATTAGACATATTTATGAAGTCCCAAAACCGTATTTCGTGACTAATGGTTGTAGAATGCAACAACAATCTATATTCCTATCACCTTTCGCTGACTCGGCCTGAAGACACCACAATTGTTATGATGCATGTAATTCTTTACTTCTAGGAGAGAAGACGGACTTTTCTCGAACACTTTGATAGGAATGCTCGTACCAAACACTGTCTGTACCTTTTCTCTTAATGGTGTTTAAAGAAGCCACTAAGAAGTACCTAAATCATTTCCTCAGAAATTCTCAAACAGGCTGTTTTTTAGCATCAATGAACGTAGAGAAAGAGAGTGCAGTGCATGAACGTAAGGAAGAAATACATCTTTTGTGTTTTGACGAACAAGTGCTCAAAATAACTTATGGAGACCAAAATAACAACTTGTGCATATTTGTCCGATCATCTCTGTTATTACTCAGGCATTCACTAGGAATTTGAAGTATAGAAAGGTGTAAGATCTAAATCCGAAAATGGAGTTGTTCCCTTATTCTGTTGGCTACGGAGTAATATATGTAGCAGTATTAGAAGTACTTGTTGTTGTTTTGAATTAAGCACAAAGCTACACAATGGGCTATCTGTGCTCTGCCCACCACGGGTATCGACACCCGGATTAGCATGTAAGTCCGTTGAGCCACTGGTGGTCCAGTATTAGTAATATATAAGTATGATATTTATAGTAAAAGCTCAATCTATATAGTAAGTTAAATTCGTATATCTGTGGAACATGCTGTACAATATTTGACAGTTAAATATAGCTTGGACAGCTGATGTCATAAGATAAAATCCTAATATATAATTAATGTAGTATTTCTGACTGTTAGTGTTAGCTGAGAATTCTGGTAAACCAATAAATCGAAAGGACTTGAAAATTCTTTATTTCCAGGTGTTCAGGTTTGGTGGAGGGAGCTAGTAGAAATTTTTAGGTGGATAAACGTCCTGAACATTTATGTGTAGCAACTAATGCGATATCTTATCTGTGGGCCTAATAGATTTATACTAGCATTCTTGAACAGTAACAAATTGTCATGAAACCTGTGAAGATTTATGTAATATCGATCATTTTCTTCGATCTGGATTGAAGTATTAATAGTGATTACAAATTTTAGTGTGTTTTATAACTCCTAGATGGCAGACTAGTAAGTGTACTGACGAGGTAAACGATAGATGATCGTTTGATTGTTTGTTGCAGATTAAAGCCACATTGGGCTATCTGCTGTCTTTACCGCAGGGAACCGAACCTCGGGTTTTAATCTCGTTAGTCCGTTTGGAAACATTAAGAGCGCAAGAGGAAAGCAATTTTCCTGTCATTCCAAGTACTTGTACAACATTAAACTAAGTGTGGATATTTGTAATTTGCAATGAAAAATGTAATATAGACGATGGATTATCAAAGAAATAGTCATTTTTCTGATTTCTTTTTGTTTTATCACTAGAGTAGACGTACTGTCACAACAGGTGGTGCTAAAACGCTGCAAGCAAGTCTTAATATATGGGAAGAACAGATAATATCGGAATTGTTTTGTCGACCACTCGGGCTACTGATGAACAGTGGTATCATGTACTGGTCTTATGTTTGTCAATGTGTGATAATGAGTTAGGCATATGTGTAAGTACAAGTGCAAATTTAAATGTACACAAAAATCTCAGATATACAAGGAAACACATTTTCAGAAAGATGAAGATGTGGCTTAAATATTAAGATACGTACATCTTTTCTTTTCAAAGGATGCTTTCACTGGTACAAGCTACAATAGTATAGAAATATAAAACATTCAAGATTTTATTATTGTTGTTTGAAAATATGTTTGATCTGGCGGTAAGATGAAGTTCTTATTGGCATGAGTTTGTTTCAGTGTAGATACGAGTAATATAATATAATATAATAATATAATACCCCAATCTCGTATAATAAAATGAAACGTAAAATCTATGGTGTATTGTTTACACCGGTATTGGTGAAAGAATGTTTTGCAATCATGAAAATTGGGATATCCATATATTTTGTAAACTTTTCTTTGAAAGATACATCACAATATCTATATATATATTTCATTTAAATTGAAGAAAAAGTATAATACGTGTTTGATTTGTTTTGAATTTCGCGTAAAGTTACTCGAGGCCTATCTGCGCTAGCCGTCTGTAATTTAACAGTGTAAGACTAGAGAGAAGGAAGCTAGTCATCACCACCCACTGCCAGCTTTTGAACTTCTCTTTTACTAACGAATAGTGTGATTGGCCGTCATATTATACCACCCTCACGGCTGAAAGGGCTATCAAGTTTGGTGCGACGGAGATTTGAACCTCAGATTACGAAGTGAACACCTTAATTCACCTGGCCATACCGAAGCATAGTGCGTGGACTGTTTTCAAATGATTTTACATAAATAAATAAGTTTCAGTTACAGAATAAAACTATTTCCAAACTTTCTGATTATTACTGCTTGTTTCATCTTCATGTTATACCTGTTTAAGTTAGTTTCAGTACAAAACGTTTTGAGTTATTTGCATTTCATTTGCAGTGTTACAGAATAAAGTTCTATTGTAAGTTTCAGTTACAGAATAAAACTATTTCCAAACTTTCTGATTATTACTGCTTGTTTCATCTTCATGTTATACCTGTTTAAGTTAGTTTCAGTACAAAACGTTTTGAGTTATTTGCATTTCATTTGCAGTGTTACAGAATAAAGTTGTATTGGGCACATCAACTTCAAAGTTATCTTTGCTTATGTATTTAGAAAGTTAAGAAGGGAAGTTGACACAAAGTATAAACAAGTACATTACTTTTAGTACAAATCATTCCTTATAAAACAGTAGACTTGATTTCATTAGTTTGAGTAAGGAAACGGATTGCAACAGAAACTAAAGATTTGCCTGAGCAAGCAGAAGAAACTCATGGCTGTACTTGTAAAATAGTGAGACTATTATTATGAGCATTACTCTGATATCATATTTTTAGTTGCCTATAATATGAGTCAATTTAACTAGATATTTGATTTGAATATCGTCATTTGTAGAGTTATATAAGGCATTAATCTCAGCTGGTGTTTGTTACTTTAATGTACAAAGTCGTACCAAAAGAAGTGCTAGAGATGCGCCCACACAGGGCGCTGACCCGTAGGGGTTGACGATAGATCAGTACTGATTAGATTTTTTGAGGAGGGGTACAAAATTCGTATATCTTACAGGGCGCACTCAACATTCAGTTCAACCAAGTTAATGTTGGTCGAGGCCATTATTGGTTACAGATTCAGTGTTACTGATTTACCTCAACACTTAGCTCATGTTCCACAAAGAGAGACTTAGAGTATTTCTGTATCTTTTTCTTTTTCCAAACTCTTTTCAAACTGACTTCAAACTTGGTAGGCTGTACCTTGTTTCAAAATGGCCAGATAGTTTTTTCAGTTTGTTTGTTTGGATGTTTTTAACTACTTTGTGAGATCAAAGATAAAACAACCCAGTAATATATATTTCGAGCTCCTGTTTGGTCATATTTACAGCAAATAAGATTAAAATTATCCATTTTGAGTTTTTCAGAAGACGGACGGTCAGAGCTAACAAAAAAATCATAGTTTTGAAGGTATTTTGACCAGTTTTTTTTATAGACCCCGTACATATAAATACAAAATTCTGGATATGCCCATTTTTTTGCCATTTCAGGATTCAAAGCATAAATGAACTCATAATTTTAAGGAGTTTTGGTCAATTACTTAGTGTTGTTTCGACCAATTTACAAGGAATTTGGTACAAAGATACTTTTCTGCAGGTAACACACATTAAAAGCCACAATATTAGATTTCCTCATTTGTATAATTATAAGTAGCTCAAAATGTTATAGAAAGTATAATTTTAGGGATTTCTGAAAATTACTCTGCGGTATTTTGACAAAATTATATTGGACTTGGTAAACAGACATCTTTTTGCAGGTCCCAAACAAAGATATATGAAATTTTCGAAATCTTGTCTTTTAATTTTTTTAACGAGAAAAGCACGATATAAAGTCGTTGTACACTATTCATGTGCATATCAACTAAGTTACATAGGATTTGGAACAAAAAATTCTTATAGGCCCTGAGCAACGATGTAGATAGTTGTCAATTTCTGTTTGGTTGGTGTCAATGTTGACATTGCGTGACGGTGACATTAACTCGCGAATGTTGAACTCTTTACCTTTTTTTAACGATTATAGATTGAAATTGTTTCATGTTTTAAGGTGTTCTCAGTAAATTAAACTTTCCTTCTAACAGCTTGAGTACTTCTTGACCTCCTACGATAAGGCGTTTCTGTATTTTAAACGTTGTTAAATAGCCAGCTAGGTAACTTGACCAGATTAACTTCTATGATTGAATATACTGAATTTAAAGGAAACCGAATACGAAAAGCCTCCAAGAACAATGGAAACCAACTTTATTGTTAACAATTTAGTCCAATATGACTACATTATGGGTAAGGAGGTGGAAGGATAAGAAGGGGCATAGTTTCCTTGGGGTATCTGTCTGCCAGTTCGTTGCTTGGTAATACTATGTAGCTAGAAACTCAAACACAGGTGGGATAGCGATAAGTTCTTTGATGTACAACGTTTACAAAATTAGGAGTTTGACTTATCTTGGTGAACATAACAAATAGCCCTATATGGCTTTGCTATAAAAGACACACATAACCCCAAACACAATTTTTTTCTAAATATACAAGTGATTCCATAGCTGATTAAATAAACCAGGAAGTCTGGTATAAAAAGATCATGTTTTGATAATGCATAGGCAGAAATAAGTGAACATGGATATCTGAAAGATGCCAATGTGAGAGAGAGCGTCATTTCACTAAATATAATAACCTTTCTTTAAAAAGAGAGTAGCTGGTTGCCGAAAAGCTATGTGAGGGTTATCCATGGCAACGGTAACTAATTTTGAAGAGAGAAGGCAGTTAGTCAACACCACATACCGTCAACTTCTTGGACTATTGTTTTACAATTGAAAAATGGGATTAAATGTCACTTTAAAACGCTCTCTGCTACTGAAAGGTTGAATATTCAATAAAGGGTTTAGATAAGTTATAAGAGACCAAGAAGGAAGGAAAAATCACGCTACAAATGGTTAATAACTAGACACAAATGTGCAACATTTCATATATTCGATACTTTTAAAACATCTCTGGATACTCTTTTTTACATCTTATGCTTGCTATTTTAAAACCGTTGTGACCAATATGGCATTTTCTGCAAAAACGCAGTGAGAACTGAAGTGACAATTTGTGAAGCTGAAGAAGAGATATATTTCAAACCAAGTCTGTAAAAAACGTCATTTTATCACGTGGCTCACAAATGAAAGACCCAGAATGATGTAAAATACGACCATGATCAAGATTAGAGTGTATTCTGGTTAAACAACATATCTGCACCCCATGAGGAACCAAAAATAACTTACAGTAAACTGTGTCATTTCTATCAAACTGTGGTTAAATATATATGAGATTTTTAATACCATCGATTACAACAAGATTCTATAACATTTAAAAGAAGAAATTTAATTTGTTTGACGACTTAAGAGTTTTTTTTTTAATATAGCAAGATTTATCGATCTGAAATATAATGCCTGTGAGAAACCTACTTTAACTAAAGCGCGTGAAGATAATAGAACAAAAACATTCAAGTGAAGAGCATGAAAACTACTACAAATGTTTTACGAGTCTTGACTAATATTGTAAATTATGAGCCAAAACTAAGGTTACGCTTCACAAATACAGGTAGAAACATCACCGGCAAAGAAAGCACATTTGAATGACCTGCGACGGCAGTCAACCAAACACATAACATTATGTTGAAGAGCGCCAGACTTTGTTTAAACCCTTGAAGACAGCCTCGAATTATATGTATATAGTGCACGTCTTTAACTCACATAGTGATCCTAAATGTATTCAGATATTACAAGAACATGCAAAACTGGTAATAATCATTTTGTTTGTTTGTCTACTTGTTTTTTTATTTCGCGAAAAGCTACACGGGGGCTATCTGGGCTAGCCGTTCCTAATTTAGCAGTGTAATAAGATCAGAGGGAAGGCAGCTAGTCATCACCACCCACCGCAAACTCTTGGGCTACTCTTTTATCAATGGATCATAGGATTGACTGTCACATTATAATGCGCCTACGGCTGAAAGGGCGAACATTTTGGTGTGACGGGGATGCGAATTCGCGACCCTCAGATTACGAATGATAAACAGCTCAGCCGACGAACTCATTAAAACGCTAAAAAGGTATTTAAGCCTAGGTATGAGCATTTCGATTTTTAAATGTAAGATATTTAATTTATCATTATCATAAGCATTAATTACTTAGAAATTAAAGAAATCTTATTTATTATGCTTAATAACAGGCTTAGCAGTAATTTTATTGTGTTAAATTCCACAAGGATCTTCAAACAATTCGCCACTTTCTCAAGAAAAGAAAGAAAAATCAAGTTTCATGTGAAAATTAAAAAAAAATTCTGGTCCAAGTCAACCTATGAAGACTAATCTACTTTGGTTGTCCTTCAAACAGTCTCAAAAATTGCGAAGGTTGTTTGGATGGAGATAAAGTAACTGTGACGTCACTGAAGACACATTTGAAGAAGAAGGGATTAACATCTCTTTGGTGAATTTGGCAAAGTAATCAGTACTTAGGTTGTTTTCTGTCTGTATCGTATTTTTCATGGGCACCATCGCCATGATTTACACACGATTTAAAAGCAGAAGTACCCATAATGATCATGTGCTTCCTCACACCATGAACACCAACGTTGTTCTCAACATGAAGCTGTTGGGTGTTGAGAACGATAACACTGAAAGCACTCAGTACAAAGTGAAATAAAATAACTAGTCAAAAAAACGCTTAGAGGCCATACTAATAAGAGATAAATCAACATTCTATATATTCAAAGAGCCCTCTTTAATTTTCTTAGAAATTTGTTCAACATCTACAATGTTATATCCTGAAATATGAATCACTTTATACAGAAACTTAAGAGGAAATATTTCTTTGCTCTCATAATAATAATTCACTATAGCTTGCTGAAAAAGCCAAACTCGTAAGTTGTATCCTCTTCAACAAATAATTATAATCCATGTCGTGACGATTGCTAATTTCAACAGTAGTCACTACTACAATGTCCTTAACAAAAACCAGTTGATTAAAAGAAAGAGCCAATAGCAAATTATTTCATTTATTGCAGTGAAGGAACAGAATTAAGATTTAATCTCTCAGGTACCTTTGTAGTAGTTTTAACTAATTAATATCTCACAGTAATTTCACCTTTTAATATCCATTTATTCCTGGATAATGTCTAATGTAAAGATAATACTAGATGATAACGAACTATCATTGTAGGACATAAAATAAGTTTATCCAGAAGGAATACAAAAAAGTAACCATTAGTACAGATAAAAATAAATGTAAATTTTAACCAAAATAACAGAACTTAAGAGGTTAGAAAGAGTATATTCTATAATTCAGAATAAAGTCGCCAGCTTATAGTATCCCGCTTCGGCTTCTAATCAACATTCGATTTTCTCTTCTGGTATGTCAGTTCGGTTGTCTGTTGCTCCCCAGTGGCAGAGCGGCATGTCTGCGGATTTTAACTGCTAGAAACTGGGTTTCGATACCTGCAGTGGGCAGAGAAAAAAATGTACTGAAACTTAATCACAAAATTTACCAATTATTCAATTTTCAATCCTCGTATTACAGAAACAACCAAGTAAAAACAGTTAGAAGTTGGTAGCATATAACTTTGAATAAAAAAATTAGTCAATTAGGTGTAGCACCGGATGGCCAGATGGGTTAAAGCGTTCGACTTCTTTTCTGAGAGCACTGGGTTCGAATCGCCGTTGCACCAAACATGCTCGCCCTTTCAGCCGTAGGGCCGTTATAAGGTGACGATCAATCCTACTATTCCTTGGTAAAAGAGTAGCCCAAGAGTTGGCGGTGGGTGGTGATCACTAGCTGCCTATTCTCTAGCCTTACACTGCTAAATTAGGGATGGCTAGCGCAGATAGCCCTCATGTAATTTTTTGCGAAATTCTAAAAACAAATAAAATAATTATTTTCATTTCTCACTCAGTTTAAGTTTTAGAGTCTGAAGTATCCAGCGATAATTATAAACTTTCAAATGTTTAGGAAGTCTGTCTACGTAAGTAAAGGAAATCTGTGTGCTTTTTAAACTTCACTAAGGAATGTAACAACGACATTAGGAATACGTCATCTAACATTCGTTCCTAGGATTAATTGAACTGAATGTTGAGGCTAGTTTTGTTTATTTTTTGTGATCTGTACAATATCAGGGAAGTTATAATAAAAAATCATTAACATGCAAACAAGTTGGTGTAAAAACGATTCTAAAAGGGGTGTTTATTAATATGAATAGATCTACATAATCGGTATTACTGTGTGTTTTCTTACAGCAAAGCCACATCAGGCTACCTGCTGAGCCCACCGAGGAAAATCGAACCCCTGATTTTAGCGTTGTAAATCCGGAGACTTACCGCTGTACTAGCGGGGTGTCGCTAATCCTACGGTTAAATATTCTGTTGGCCATTTGGAATGAGTGCGAACAATTATTGTCTGTTATTTCGATATTTGTTTTTGTTCTATCATCTTTTAATATATATTATCAAGCCTATTTATGAATTTTTTAACGTAGTTTATAAGGTAGACCACACTTTATTTTTGTTTGTTTTGTCTCGTTTATCTTATGCTTTTTAAACGGGTGTGTAGTTCTTATTATTTTTATTTGTGATATGGGACTGTCACTCCCCATAATTCGTAGAGACCAATTACTGCCGTACAAGTTGAAAGGTAAAGTTAAAGTACGTTTATAGTTGCTGTATTACATATAAATATTATCCAACACACCTCGGTTGTTTCGTAGAATCTCTAGGTCACGTGCCCACTTATCCACGTTTTTGTCGTTTGTAATCACTTAACTCTAGGTGTCGCTTTTCTTTGAGGGATTACTGTAACTAAATCTTGCTTTTCCTCTTGTTAAAATACTTATACTTCTCAAACCATCAAGTCTATTTAACGTAGTATATAAGCTTAAAGTTTCCCTGGACAACACAAATTTATAAAGGACCGACATTTTCATTTCCTGTTTTATATTATTTGTTTCCTGTTGCTCTACTCTGTTCGTGAGCAAAAGTACTTTAGTTTACACAGTATGTGTACATTGTAGCATTTCAAACACAGTTTTGCAGTGGTAGGACATACAGAAGATTTATTGTAATCTTTAGAAGCAAAGTATAGAATAACACAAAGTTAAAGTGTCCGTCCATCCCAGCCCCCCAGTGGCTCAGCGGTATGTCTGCGGACTTACACACTAAAATCCGGGTTTCGATACCCGTGGTGGGCAGAGCACAGATAACTCTTTGAGCAGCTTTGTGCTTAATTTGAAACAACAACCGTCCATCCCTTCCTTCTCAGGAAGTGTAGAAGTTTAATAATGTGTTTCTCTCTTGTGCAAAATTATGTTTTAAACAATTAAGACGCAAACGTTTTTAATAACGGTTATAATTTACTTATAAAACCACTGCTCGAAATTATTATATTTAATCTTAAACAGCCACAACGTGTAAACTGGAAAGTCAAAATGGATAAGTTGATAAATATATCGGTAAATACATATATAAAAGTCGAGTATGAATAAGACGTACACGATAACTGATTTATTACATTATACGTATAATACTTACATACGTTAAACAACTCCACTATGATCATTACCGTTTGATCTCACTTGTGTAGCATCACCATAAAAAAGTTTATTTTTTAAGTACAAAGTTACATAATGAACTATTTATGACTTTTCCACAGCAAGTCTCTAAACTCGAATTTCAGTGCTATAATTCCCTTGACTAACCACTGAGTCATCGAGGGGTGGATACATTGTATCTCAAGCTATAGGGTGCTTTCTTGTTTTATATACACTCAAGAGCCACTTTATTAGGTGCATCTGCTCTTTAACACAAATAAAGGATTGAGTTTAAGTTGATACTGGTAGTTTTAGTAAGGCTATAAGTTAGAATATTGACATATATATTATCCCAAACATTGAGATAAAACCAACGTTGCAGAGGGTTCGATTGTTGAACAGCTTTTATCAGTAAAAATGTTAAAGAAAAATTCAATCTACTTGATGTTAATAAAAATGTTTTATTCTTCGTAGACACTTTTGATCAATACGCCAATATACAAAATAAAATGCCTGGCATGGCCAGGTGGTTAAGGCCTCGTAATCTGAGAGTCGCGAGTTCGAATCCCCGTCACATCAAACATTCTCGCCCTTTCAGCCGTGGAGGCGTTATCAATCTCACTATTCGTTGGTAAGAGAGTACCTCAAGAATTGGCGTTGAGTGGTGATAACTAGCTGCCTTCCCTCTCGTTTTACATTGCGAAAGTAGGGACAGCTAGCGCAGATAACCCTCGTGTAGCTTTGCGCGAAATTCAAAACAAATTAAACCAATAAAATAAAGTGTCTAAACAGAAAATTAATTTAATCTTACTAAATTTCATATCTATTTCGTCATTGAATTCACAGCACTGAATTAACTGACTGCCAAACTTGATAACTCAGTATCTCACATTAAGAAACTCAACAATTAAATCTAGCCTAATTCTTCATGTAAAGTTTGAAAAAAAAGTTCCATTCCACCCCATTCACCTTAAGTTAAGCTTCCGTTGCGCCAAACAGCATAAATTTCTGGAAATGTTTCTAAAAATACGTACACCAGAACGATAAAGTGTTATAATGCAGAATACCACTTAACCCACATCAAAGTTAATATATTTAAACCGGTTTTTAATAATATGTATCTTAGAACCTTTAAACAGATTCTCAAAACTTTTATATATGGACTTAAAATGGTCAAACTCTACCAAATGTCTTTCATGTGAGAGTCCAGTAGTTAATGTTTTTACAGCAAATGTCCTTTATTTTGTTACAACTGTGTTATTCTCACAATACACAAAGTTTGCGAGTGTATAACACAGTTACTGACAATTTGTATTCTGTCACATATCTCTTGTGTACTAGGATGTAGCGAATGGGGGCTAACTTCATGCCTTCCACATTCTAATTCATAGTATTTCATTTTACCATCTTATATTTTCGCCCCAGTCCAGAGAAGAAGTATATATTTAAGAGTTCCATGTTTCTCTGCCGCATTCTATAGTTTGTTTTGTTTTTATATATCACTCTAGTGAGCGTATAACTCCATACTTTTCAAGTGTTAAATCAACATTATTACTACGCTTTGAATTTTGTTCTATATTTCTATGTTACTCGTATGTGATCGAGAAAAGTAACTCTTATTATTTATTTTAACCATATAAAGTCTTTCTTCTGCCTTCTGATTTCTTATGGATCTTTCGTGACTCTGGTAGAAAATATATCGTGTGATCACTGTTTTCATTCGCTTCAAGAATTATCTTATTTATTCATACGGCTTTGTTTGTTTCTTTGTTTAATTTTTACGCATTATGCATGACGTCAGTGATAAAGCTTTCGATGTTCCTTATCTGCTGAGCGAATTGTAACAAAGTTTTATCATGAGAGAACTTTCACGTGCAAGAAAATCCCCTCGATTCAACACTTCTTCCTTTCTTACATTTCTTAGCCTAACGCTTAATATTAGTCTCGTGACTCTTGTTTTAAAAGTCTTGTTTAATGTAATATTTTGTTGTACTCGCACTCCAAGAAATGTTCCTCCTTGTTTCTGTCATGTTGGTGTGGAAGACGACAAATGATTTTATTGCAGGAAGAAAAATAGTGGATAAAAACATTTCTTGAAAGAAATGTTAGTCTGTGAACTTCCACTAAATTCCTGGTTTTGGTGTTATGTCTTTATAAAGACAGTAATATTCGTAAAACCCAAACGATGAAATAAACTAATTAATCTTTGAATTGTTAAAATTTCAGTAGGATTCGAAAAAATAAAGGGTGCGCTAGTGACACAAAACTCATAAAAAGGTTTATGTTTTATGCACAGATGTCAATAAGATCTCCGGATATTGTTTATTTACAAAATGGTTCAAGTTGTCATTCACGTTCTTAAACCATTCTTACAAAATTTAATAATGATTGTCACCTGTTACTTCTAAAAGCTATCCATTCTCACAGAATTTATGTCTCTTAAAATAGGTCCATTTGTTTTTGTGTTTTTTTTTGGAATTTCGCACAAAGCTACTCGAGGGCTATCTGTGCTAGCCGTCCCTAATTTTGCAGTGTAAGACAGGGAAGGCAGCTAGTCATCACCACCCACCGCCAACTCTTGGGCTACTCTTTTACCAACGAATAGTGGGATTGACCGTCACATTATACGCCCCCACGGCTGGGAGGGCGAGCATGTTTTAGCGCGACGCGGGCGCGAACCCGCGACCTTCGGATTACGATTGCACGCCTTAACGCGCTCGGCCATGCCAGGCCTGGCCCATTTGTAACGGTTGTGATCTAACATTTCACACAAAATCTGTTAATGGTTGGGATCTGGTGCTGATGTGGTATCTCAAGTTATAATTCCCTGTTACAAAACAGGGAAAGTTATAAAATCACAACAACAGAACTTCAGTAAAATTTGTATGGTGGTGTAGCAGCTACAATCGTCTTATTCAAATATAGAAGAGACGAGTATAAAGTTATTTCACAATAAAATATTATTTGCAAAAGTCAAGTAGTCTATTTGAACAATGTCGTACTAAAACAAAACACGTACAACCTGGGAGAAATTTAACTTTTCTAACGATCGTATTGCAAAGTGCCACAAGGTATATATCATTTAGACAAGGCTCATTAACACAAACAAGATCTTAGGGTTTCAGAATTATCTCAATATACAATTAACATGGCATTAATCCAGTGAAACATACTTTACGAAGTAAACAGCAAGCAGATCCCATATTTAATATTAACGAATGAAATGTGGAAGACACGTCTCAAAGGCAAGTTTGTTTCGAATTTCGCGCAAAGCTACACAAGAGCTATCTGCGTGTGCGTGTGTCTTTATCATAGCAAAGCCACATTGGGCCATCTGATAAGCCCACCAAGTGGAATCGAACCTCCAATTTTAGCGTTGTAAATCCGTAGACTTACCTCTGTACTAGCAGGAGGCAGCTCTCTGCGCTAGTCGTTCCTAATTTAACTCGTCATCATCACCAACCGCCAACTCTTAGGCTACTCTTTTACCAACGAATGGAGGGACTAAGCGCCACATTATAACGCCCCCACGGCTGAAAGGACGAGCATGTTTTGTGTGATGGGGATTTTAACCCCGATCCTCGGATTATGAGTCGAATGCCTTAACCACCTTTCCATACCAGGCCTTTCAAAGGCAGGATTAGTTTAGTTCAATGTTGCTGATATTGTGTTGATTTAAAACATGTAATAAGATATAAAGGATGTACTGCAAACTAGTTGTGCTTTCGCAGAATCCTCGAAAGAGTTCTGTTTTAAGAGTGAGCAAAACCAAAATTATGAGTGAAAAATATATATTTAATTTTTCTGCTTTTGAAATTCATATTTCACACTGTGTTGTAACATATATTGCGTGCAATTCTTCTCCTGATCCATGGTATACGCACGTTTTACTGACAACACAAATTACAAATTTTAGCGTTACTTATGTGACGTTATTTTGTGTCTATTGACTGACTAATAGAAAACACCTCACTGTATAGTGGTACGAGGGGTTCCATCCTCATTTTCTTCCTTTACTTCCAATCAAAATTTAAACTAAAACCAAACGGAATGGAATTATAATCTTAAGACTAAACACCAGTTATAATGACACTTGTACACATAAACAGTAATGCGAAAAACACACTTTTACTTTACAATATGAAATAACCAAAGAAATAAGCAACATTATACCAGAAACAAATTAATTATCGTAAACAGTACAATGCAAGTGTCATTATTTAAGAAGAAAATAAAACAGTAAATAATCTAAATAACGAAACTGTCTGTAATGATTTATCCTTTTTAACTTTTCATTCTATAATTTAAACTGGCTTACCAGTTTATTCAGAATAAAATGTCAAGCATGCACGAATACAGTAAGAGTGAAAGTCAGGACAAAATATATAAGACGGGTTTCACCTAAAGAACAAGGTTCAAGCCTAAGAACGATCTAAAAGCTCATCTGATAACAACCAATGTTTTAGACTACAGCAGAGAATCATTTAATGAAAGAGGCTGCACTTTATAAACTAAGTGGTCAGGGATGTATTAATGCATAGGCACACGAGGCACGTGCCTGGGGCGGCAGATTTTAGGGGGCGGCAAATTTTGACCAAAAAAAAAAAGAAACAAAATGGACACCATTTTAAAATGTAGTCCCTGGATATTATTAATTCCCCCTGCCATTTATGCCGCCCCAATAACCTCTTGAATCTGCCCCCCCACACACACACACACTCACTATTCCACCACACCGTCGAGTCGGTCGCTTCAAGTTTAAAAGATCTCTAACCTTCCCTCCCTGAGTCCCACCTAATACGCCTCGCCCCCCCACATCATCAACCCATCTGCCCTCACCTCAGTTATTTATTTGTGTTTTTCAAAACCCCCAACATGTTTTTTACTCATGTTGACACACCAAACAATGAATTACCTGCTACTCAGTGTGCTACGCCTACACAAAAAATATTTTATCATGGCCTAATAACGTATTTTGTTTTGTGAAATTGCGTATACGAAAATTCGGATTTTCGGTTGCTTCAGGCTATTATCTGGAAAAATATATTTTGAAATATTCTTCCTCATCATTCACAGTTTAGCTTAATTGATTATTTTTAATTGATTGATTGAATATGCGCTTGTCTAGATTCAAATGTAGTCCTTACAGAATAGTTCCTTCAAATTCCCTAGCAATTATAGGCATTTGTTAGAATAAAGAAGGGGTAGTGGCAGACTCCAGAATACCAGAACAGAAAGGCGCACAGTCACTGGAGCAGGTGAGCGTCGGCGGAATCGGCTGTGGGTGTCACGCATAATCGTTTTTTCGGCCGCCGACCGCGCTCTATCTAGTTTTGGGCGATACAGGTATTTGTTACTGGTAGTATAGAATTTGAAATAGTAAAGTGTGTTAGAATTTATAATTTGATTGTCAATAGCCCGGCACCCGTTAACATGGATACATCGGCAGTAATATATATAAATCAGTAGTGCAGAAGCTCCCCTTTTTCGTGTATATTTTGTTATGGACTTATGGTTGCAAGTCGATAATTGTTTCACTAACTACCATAAAACTCATTATCTGCCAGACGAATATATGGTTCACCAACATATTTACAATATAATCGACAATATAGATAATAACGTGGTAAGCGATATTGGTGTCAAAATGTAGAGTTCGTTATGCTTTTACTTATTCCTCCGTCACCCAATATCTTACTGTAAGTTATATCGTGTTGTCAGTGTCCAAACCTCCACAAGAAGCACAATTCTTGTGAGGGCGAGGGTCACTGGGGGTCAAACGGCTCACGGATCTCTGTGAGGTTCGCGCGGCTGCCATAAATAGCTCGATCCCACGAAAATGACTCAGATCCTGATAATCTGAGATGTGAAAGTAACAAATTCACTGTCAATACTCAATATACGATCAGTGGATTCTAGTGATGTCGTCATGAGTAACATACGCCGAAAATTGAGTGGAGCAGCTTATAAAAAGATAGCAAAGTTAAAAAATGAAAACACACGTGATGTTTTGGATAAGACACCGACAATGGAGGCCTTTTTTGCTAAACAAAGGCAAGAACAGCCTACTAACGATGATGTTCAAACCAACAGCGATGGAGTGAATACACATGACGGGCCTAGCAGTAGCAGTTTCGAACAATCTGAACGACCCGAACATATCGAACTGCAGCTTGAACAAGTGACGTCATCAGCAGTAGGCCTAGTAAGATCTGCCGGTTGCGTGCCTGAAAGGTCAATGGTTCCAGCAAGTTTTTCAGACAAAGTATGTTCAGATCCAGCAGAAGATAAACTAAATGCCCTGTCACTCCTGGCCGTTGAAAGTGATATTGTTTGTAGAATAAACTATGACGATGCAATAAACATGTTTTCGGAACAGAAGGCCAGGAGAAAGCCTGTATATTTAGCCGCATAATAATATTTAGTGATAATTGATTTTGATGTTTCATTTTTTATTGTGTTGGAAAATAAACGTTGTGTTGATTTTGAATGATAACAACTGTGTTTGTCTGTTGTTGTGATGGTGATGCTTGGTGCAAGTTGTGGCACGGAGGGGGGGCGGCAAAAGTATCAACCTAACCTTGTGCCTAGGGGCACCGAAATGTAGTAAGGTGTAGCCCTTGAAAAACCTAGCAAGATCTCTGTATGGTGTCATGAACGAACTAGCATCTACACTGATGAAACACAAACAGAGTTTTCTTGAAACAAACAAGAAGTAAAATATGCTACATAAAAATACAATACTCTTGTTACTGATTAAAGTATAAAATCTTCTGTTGTAAATTCTATACTTCTATGTCTACTCTTCAATTTTGTGATGGTCTTTAGAGTTGCTATATGCTATAAGCTCAACTATGTTTTGTGGTACACTGTCTATGTAACATTTCCCGCCCTCTTTTCAACTTTAAAGCATAGTAGTCGTCAAGCAAAACGAAATGTCAGTGCTGATTTTGATTTACACCAGCATGTACTGACAAATCATTAGCTTGGTGACAAACTGCTTGTTTTAGGATTGGTTTCTCAAGCTAATTCCAGATAACATAAGTTTGTTCAATATATATATACTTTCAGTCGGATAAAGGATTCTAAATTTCAAACAAAATTTCAATAACATTTGACAAGCCACGTCTAAAAATTGGCCCTCTATTTTGTTTCACTTCGGATTTTAGGTGAAAAAATATTTAGAATGAAAAACACAACTCTTTATCCATATGACTAGAAAATCATGAAAGCAGAAAAAGTATATGTATCTTTTGTAGTAAAAAGTGAAAAGTCCTACTTAAAAAATCTTTGCTTTTTATCAATATGACAGAAAAATAATGAATGCATAAAACTATATATATATATTTGTATTAAAAGAAACGTATTAAAATGTTTTGAGGACTAGAAGTTTGGTTTTGGACAAAAAATGCTGGGCACTGAAATTAGGTAGTAACACGAAAAGATTCTTTCCTTACTCTGATCAGGCTACGTACATTTTTTTCTCTAGTGAAGCAATAGATATAAATCTTCTATTTTACTTAACCATACTGTTGGAAATCTAACATCACACCACACTGTCAGCATTTAGTAGCAGTCTTTTCTCTGCCATTCGTTTATATAAATATGTGCAATTGTTTTGAAAGTTATAAGAAGGAACGAGGTTTGAAATAAAGTTTCTGTTCCATTTTATGTTAATTGAGGATTGTGTAAATGGACGTGGAAATATGCAGTCCTTTTCAAGACCGTTTATCGGTCTCAGAATAACTGTGGTTTAAATAATGTTGATCGTTTGAATCTTTGAATGTTTTAAATATTAGCTGCTGACTCTATTGTGAGTAAAGAAGTGGTACTCTTCACACTTTGATGGTATGAGTGAAGAATGATGACCAAATCTCACTATTCAATTAAAGTTTCCAACAGTTGGTACTTTGTACTGTTAACTATCTGCCTTTTCTCTGGTATATCGATCTAAAATGAGGGACAGCTCACGCATATAGCTATAATTTACCTTTTCGTGTACATCCAAAGCAAGCTAAACCCAATCATAAAAGCATCTTTCTCGATACAATATTGTAAGTCTGCTATTATTATTCAGTAACATTTTGTGTCATAAAAGAATTCTATTGACACTAATAAGTGCGAGACCAGGATGTTGCTTACAAGTAAGTCCGCGTGTTTGACATACGTTATTAAGTTCCAAAAGAAGAACTTTTGTACGCATATAATATGCTTTTTGTTTTGTTGTTGTTATGAATATAAATGATAAACAATTGAGTGAATATTGAAAAGTCGAGCACCAAATAACATATTGTAGGTATGGTAATAGATCATTGAATGCCCTCAAGAATATTCTCGTATAATTAACTAAATTATTTTATTTTATTATAGGTTGTTTTAAAAGAACTGATTATGACATTTGACAGCTGTTTTTATTTAATATTTTAACTAATTTATTAAATTATTCTTCACTGTATTGTTATTGACGCATTTGCATTGTGAAACAAAGCTATGTAAGAAAAAATATTAAATGAGTTATTTTAAGTAGAAAAAATTACACCTGTGGCTTGCCAAGCTGCTGTTTCTTATTAAACAGAAAGCTACGCAGAGCTATCTGTCCTCTGCCCACCAGGGCTATCGCAACCCGGTTTCTAACAATGTAAGTTAGCAGACATGCTACTGGGGTTACTTGTAATCAATATACTTGATCACTCGAAGTATAGATAATGTTTTGCTCATTATGAGCAACTGTTCCTCAGATTTGTTTCTTTAAATAATATTATTCATTTCATACCACTTGGCTTCTGTTTCTCAGATCTATCATTTTATATAATTTCTCGATATCATTAATCAGTGATGTCGATAAAACCCACTTGTAAAGAAAAATATGTATATAAAAGGGGCTCATTTTGGGCCCCCCAGTGGCTCAGTGGTATGTCTGCGGACTTACACGCTAAAATCCGGGTTTCGATACCCGTGGTGGGCAGAGCACAGATAGCCCATTGTGTAGCTTTGTGCTTAATTCAAAACAACAACGGCTCATTTTGGTTGAGAAAATTTTTTACGTAGAGGATCGAACAACGTTTGGACCTTCTTTAGTCATCGTTAGGTTCACAAAGAAAGGAAGAGGTAACTGATCGGAAGCTGAAAGAAAAAGAAAATTTTGTGGCAGGTATTTAGTGTTTGAAGGAAGATGAGCTTCCCGACTTGGATGTTCAGGGATATTTATATCCCCCTTCGCCCCCCATGTTTGAAAGGGGTTGTGTAACTGAGTGTCGAAATGTGGAGGGCGCGCTTAGATGTTTGAATATATAATTTTATGTTATTTATTTTATTATTATTGTTTATTATATTATTTTTAATATAGGTATGAAGATGTTCCTTTGTATTGGTTTATTTTGGGCTTGAGTTGTTGTATAAGTAAGGTTTCTTTAATTTTGCGTTTGTTTAAGTTTGTTTCTTTAGTTTTTGAGTGTTTTCATTGACTGTTCTTCAGATCTGTCATTTTAAGAACAAAATATCTCAGTCCTTCTACATATCGTAACAAAAATGTTAAGCTAAATCTCAGCATCACTTTTGTGTTACATTACAGTCGATGTATCATAACCTTTAATACTGAATCAGTCAATTACACGTGGTTCTTGTACTTTAGACTCTGTTTCATACCCAATATTCCGGGTTTTGATGCTTCCGCATTTCTCAACAGGCCTGCCTGTCTTTTATTTCGTAGGACGTTAATATGCTTACTTGAACGGCACTCGTAGTATACTTCCCTGGTAGTGTGAACGCAGCCAATTTCTCCATCACACTATCTTCTTAACATAATATTCCCATCTGTTTCTTTTTCTTTATAGGGCCCGTTTCTTCATCACGTTTCTTAGTTGGGTTGAAAATTAACATTTATTAACGGCTCGATCGATTCAGCAATGAAGATATTTTATTTTTAATATAAGTAAGAAAAAATGATGAAAGTACAATAAAGTTAAGTATTAAAAAATAAGAACCTCATAAACTCTTGGATGAGTCATCCATTACAGTGTTCCAACTTGTTCAACAAACTTTCTCAATACTTTACTCTCACCAGATTTCACAGTGTAATCAGATGAAACACAGAACACTTCACATTCCGCCCACACCTTATCAGCAGTACATTTGCCTTTGAGAAATTGATACCATAATTGGCTTAGTTCTGGCCTGCTGCCAATGGTAGAATGAAATCTCTTCCTACATGATTAGTCTAGCTGTCAGGTATATGAATAGATTAAAAAAACATAGATAGGTAGTTCGTTTCTTTCTTTTCCATGTTTAAGAGCAAAGCCATATTCGGCTTTCTGTTGAGTCCACTGTGGGTTTTTGAACCTCGGCTGTGAGCATTGTAAGTCAATAGACATACCGCTGTTCCATCGGGGAATAGATAAGTAGATAACTTGGAATTTGCTGAATAACATAATGATATTGGATTCTAACCAACGACTTGTCTCAATTCATCAAATCAAACAGCAGTGATTTTTGCACCCTTGTAACACCAAATAAACAATTTCCACTTGTGGATACAAATAATTACAATCCTTAAATATTTCTCTTTCAACTAAACTCATACATCTGAATTAAAAACATATTCTTTAAAATTGTCTAATATACAACACAATCTTTATATAACTTGGATACTTTAGAATGTGCTCAAAAATAAATTAGTTTAGACTCACAAATATGCGTTGATTATCTGTAAATAGCAACGAAAGGAAGAAACCACATTTGTATGTTTTTTGGTTATAATTATAACATCTCCTGGTTTATTTTATTCATGTTAAGTATTTAGCACACAGGATCACCAACAAAAGTTGTAATATTTTCAAATCGAAACCCAAAACTTGAACCTTTCGAATAGTTGACAATTCTTCTTCAGGAGAATAAACCAGCTGATACGGTTTAATTTGGGCTGTTTTTTTTTTTAATTTTGCGCAAAGCTACTCGAGGGCTATCTGCGCTAACTAATGGACGGTGCCATTGTCATTCAAGATGAAACCGACTATATCAACGAAGCTTGCTGAAAACTTAATGACACAAATCACTATATAAAGGTAGATTTCGACCCCACACCGCAATTTGTTAAAATTATCGAATATAAGCTATGTAGTTCACAGAAAAACCAATACATTAGCTTTGAAACGTTGCAGGTGGAAATCATCCTTGCAGTTGAAAGCGATGTCAAACTTGTAAGTTAATGCAGGAAACAGATAAATTTTCTGATAAAGACAACCAAAAACAGTTTAAAATCACTAATGTCATAAACTGCTCCACGAAAAATGTTATTCACTTAATCCAATGTCGAAAATGCAATTTTCAATATGTAGGTCAAACCAAAACAACTCTATGGGAACGTCTCAATAACCATGAATCAATAATGAAAATAAACAAATAACTTCCAGTCGCAAAACACTTTAACATGTCTGGACACTCTCTTGAAGACATTAAACTTATGGGTATAAGAGACAAATTTTAAGTTTAATAGAAACAGGGAAATTAAATAAGTTGATCGGATAACATTGTTAAATACTGTAATACCAAATGGTATCAATCTAGATTTCTGAGTTGTTGACCTTCGCAAATATGAAAAAATTTCCTAAACTAAATTCATGATTAAACCTCCCTCAAAAATCCATATATATTGGTTTGATTTCCTGTGCTATATTATAATATTTTCTATTTCACACAGTCTTTTGTTGTTATTTAACTTTATTTCTATTGTTTATTTTGATTTTATATTTAAAGAAATTTGCTGGTTTATTTTAGGTAACGTTTGAAATCTAGTATCAAATTTATAGATAGGATTAAAAAAGGATGCTTCAAAAGTAAAAAGGAATAGCAAAACTAAAGGTTATTGTAAACAAGAACAAATACTAAAAGTTTTGTTGCAAAAAACTGAAGCAGAAAATATATTCTAAGAAAGAAATTATGATATACTAAAACGTGTAGGTAAACGAAACAACCTGACAATATTTTATAAAGTTTTTAAACAACATTAAGAGAGGTTTTTTGAAAGCAAGAAAATTTGCATGTTAAAGGATACTGAGAGCATAAAGAATGCAATATAAGAGAATCGTTTATTAATACATTTTATATTTCGTAAAACAATTAATGAATCATTTCCATTAAAGAAGAACAAATTCGATCAATAGTAGAAGTGGAAAAGTTGAAGATTCAATTTAAAGCTCTGGAAGTTGGAATGATAAATGAAAATATAAAATTCCCGAAAATTATCTCTTTAGAATTAATTAAACAAAAACACAAAATGTTTTGAAACATTTGAGACATTAATAGAATACAAGCACAACTTGTGTATAATGGAAGAGAGGAGAAGCAAAGAAAACTGAAAACAAAAAAGATTAGTTTATAAAGGAAATTAAAGTGTGTGTTTTTTTTTATAGCAAAGCCATAAAGGGTTATCTGCTCAGCCCATCGAGGGGAATCGAAATCCTAATTTTAGCGTTGTAAATCCCAAAACATACCGCTTTACTAGCGGGGGGCAGGAAATTAAAGACAGATTGAGAAAATCTGGAGAGAAGGAAAAAGAAGTGAAGGAAATATTTTACTAACGAAGTGAAAAATTCTAAACAAAACTATAATAAGAAAGGAGAAAGTAATTCCTTATAAAATTCACAGAAAAGGGGAAGAAATTACAGTAAAAATACCACCATAATGTGGAATCCTGCTGATCAGGATGTAAACATCTATAAAGTCACTGTAAAATACACGGACAGAAAAAAAGAGAGATTTTGTACAAAGAAACTTAAAGATGATGAAGAATAGTCAACATGAATGGAAAACGGAGAATATAGAAATACGTCTGATTTAGATAAAATATTATGGAGTCCAAATAGAAATCTAGATAAGAAGAATCATATTTTTTAAAAAAACTGCTAATTTAACAGAAATTGATTTTAATAAAAATAAAATACGATAAATAACAAAATATTAATAGTTACTTAAACAAATAGCCCAAATAAATAAACAAACTACAAAACAATACACTGCTGCTTACCACATGTTTCCGATATCAACGAAAATATAACCAGCATTTGGAAAGAAACTTACAACAAAACACAACATTACAATAAACACCATTAAAAAAAAACAAGTACAAAAATTACAAAACTAAATTTAATACAATGTAAAATTTAAACTGAGAAACACAACACCAACATAATTTATAAAATACAATGCAGCAACTGTCAGGACTTCCATATTGGAGAAACAAGCAGAAAAATGGAAACCAGATTAAAAACAAAACAAAACATCTTTACACCTGTAATAATTAATAACCTCACATCCAACTGCAACGCTTCCTACAATCCCGTACCCGTTTGTACTCTCGTCCTTAAGACATGTACCCGGCAACGGTCAATTGCAAACACTTTTTGTTAACCTGAAAATGACTTAGGAAGCCCGAAAAGTTGTTCTCTATCTTAATAAAAGTGTTAATGCCCATACCAGCCGTCTTTTGAATACAGTTTTTTACCTCAAGTGGGTTTCCCGTTATCACGAATTATAAATTGTATATTTATTTGTATATCAAAATATATTTGTATTTAAAAAAAAAACTCTGTATGTCAGTCTTGTTGGCAAATATCATAAATTTGATACACATTTAATTAACTTCTAAATTAAAATTTCCGGCTATTTGAAATCCTAATACGTAACATACGCAATATAATAAATTTAAGACTGCTCCGAGATAAATTATAACATAATTTAATAGTAAGTTGAGATTTAAAGAGTATTTACCATGTTTAAAAGAAAAGTGAAATCAGGCCTTCACACTGTGAAAGAATAAATCCTGGATTACAATTGACATATCAAAAAATTGAATTATATTCTTTCACTGAAAAGCAATGGTAGGATAATTTAACTTTAAAGAATTGTTCGTTTTTTTTTAACCTCGCGCAAAGCTACACGAGGGCTATCTGAGCTCGCCATCCCTAATTTATAGTGTAAGACTAGAAGGAAGGCAGCTAGTTATCACCACCCACCGCAAACTCTTGGGCTACCCTTTTACTAGCGAATAGTGAGATGGACCGTAATATTATAACTTCCCACGTCTGAAAGAGCAAGGATGTTTGGTGTGACAGGGATTCAAACCCGCGGCTCTTGGATTACGAGTCTAACACCTTAATCCACTTGGCCATGCCGGGTAACTTTACAGCAATAAAAGTCGTTTAAGAAATTTAAAAATTTGAATTTTATTTTACAGGAAGCGTATAAAGTGTAAGCAATTATGACTTACAAAGTTTTCAAAAATATAGAGAACATCAACAATTAAAGAGGTAAATCCAGCTTATACTAGTATCATTACGGGATTTGTTAGGGTTCAGTTATTTAAAATGTTACTTAATTTTTGAAGATATTTTTTTAGTTTACATAAAAAAATTTTGGAACTTCTAGACAATTGTTTTATGATAGTGAAGAACAATCAAAATATTAACATACGTGTTTAAAGTTTAAATTCCATAAATGAGGAGCAGCCAGGTGGTCAAGGCACTCGACTCGTAATCCAAGGGTCGCGATTTCGAATCTCAGTTACACCAAACGTGTTCGCTCTTTCAGCTGTGGGAGCGTTATAATGTAATGGTCAATCCTACTATTCGTTGGTAAAAGAATGGTTGGCGATAAGTGGTGATCACTAGCTGCCTTCCCTCTAGTCTTACAATGCTAAATTAGGGACGTTTACCGCAGATAGCCCTCGAGTAGCTTAACAAGAAATTAAAAAAAACAAACAAACATCGCAGCATGTAGCGGTCTGGAAAAGTGTCCCCACTCCTTCAACAAACCTCCAACCAGTCCTGAATAATATAGAAGAATACTGCCAGAAATATAGAAAAAAATTAATATTCCAAAAACTCAAGTAATATTATTTAGCAGATTAAATAAACTGTAAAAAGATCCACCCAAGTTATACATGAAGGGATCACTTTTACAGACTGCTACTTCTGCAAAATGTTTAGAATCCAAATTAACGTGGATACAGCAAACAAACAATATCCGGATTAATACCTGGAATAGAGTAAATTATGCAAGAAGTCTTTCAGGTAAAAATCAAGGAACATCACCTGATACTATAATAAAATCTACAAAACATATATTAGACCTGTAATAAGATACGCATCTTCTGCCTGGAAAAACATAACACAAAAACAATTACAGAAACTACAAAAAATACAAAATTCAATCTTAACTTCAGATTATAAAGTAGCACGCAGTACTTCATCTATATTCATGCACAAGTATACAAACATAGAGACAATATCTGAAAGGTCTTCGCATAACGCACTAAACTATTTTAGTAAGAATTGGCATAAAATGACTTAATGTGTGATCTCGACGGACACTACGAACATGTTGTTGTTGTTTTGAATTAAGCACAAAGCTACACAATGGGCTATCTGTGCTCTGCCCACCACGGGTATCGAAACCCGGATTTTAGCGTGTAAGTCCGCAGACATACCGCTGAGCCACTGGGGGGCAAATATATATTTAAGAAATATAAATCAAACATAGACGCACTAGACGCTTAAAACTGTTTTTATTTTACTTTATTTTAATTTTTTATTTTTTAATTATTTTAATTTTTCCGATAAATATATATATATGGAATAAAGGGAATATATATATAAAAAAATGAAAATAAAAAACGAATAGAAACAATGAAAAAAAATACAAAAATGGAATAGAAATAAAAAAATTAAAAATAGATAAAGGAAAAAAAAAAGACAAATCGAGAGAATACATGGACATTGCCCTAAAAAGGGCCGGAGTACTGAGGGATACTCAAGCCAAGTCTACACAACAACAAATTCTTACTAGTAGCCAACATGAAAGTTAGGGCTGGAGGAAGAGGTCTTTCGCTTCTGACCCTCCTGGGTATTCAAAAATTAACATACCCAAATACCCACAAAGAAAAAGAGAAACTTACCTCCTGAAGAGAAGAGAATGACTTGTTCCTTTTGATGTACTGATAAGTTGTTGTTGTTGTTGTTTGGAATTAAGCACAAAGCTGCATAATGGGCTGTCAGTGCTCTGCCCACCACGGGTATCGAAACCCGGATTTTAGCGGGTAAGTCCGCAGACATACCGCTGAGCCACTGGGTGGCCGTACTGATAAGAGTTCTACGAGAAAAGGTATTGTAAGTGATATTTTCCACACTCATAGGCCCCCAAAAAAAACAACCCACAAACCGACATCAATAGCCATCCAACGCATATGATTAAAAGTTGTTTTAAATCTTTTAAATAGACACTATTTTATAATTTTTAACAAAAAAATTAGTGAAATAAATTATCCAGAGTTAAATCAATTTTCAGTTCAGTGTTATAATCCATAGAATGTTGAATTATAAAGTTTCAATACTGCTAAAAATAACCTTTAGCAAAAAATGTTTAGGTAGATATGCAAACATAGAAAGTTATATCATTTCTAGTATCTCATTATCGAAGTACACAATATGGCTAAAAGTATGTGGACACCCGATCACCACACCCTTATGTGCTTGTTGAATGTCTCTTTCCAAAACCATGGGTATTAATATGGAGATGATCCCCTTTGCTGCTATAAGAGCCTCTAATCATCTGGGAAGGCTTTGCACAAGACTTTGAAACATGGCTGCGGGGATTCGTTCCTGTTCAACCACATGAGTATTAATGAAGTCAGGAACTGATGTCCAGCAAGAAGGCCTGGCTCGCAGTCCGGGTTCCAATTCATCCCAAAGTTATTCGATGGGGTTGAGGTCAGGGCTTTGTGCAGGCCAGTCAAGTTCTTTACACCAACCTTGGCAACTCATTCTTTATGGACCTCGCCTTGTGCTACACGAGCTATCTGCTCTAGTCGTCCCTAATTTTGCAGTGTAAGTCATCACCACCCACCGCCAACTCTCGGACTACTCTTTTACGAGAAAACGAAAAAAAGGGAATTTGTGAAGAAGTTACTTTCAGTTATGAAAGAAGGATTGTGATTAATATAATTCATGTTATATGAAAACTACAAAAAAATAACTCTAAGATATTTTGTTTTTCATTAATACGTTATCTAATCAGAATTATGTAAATGTAATACATCCTTTAAAGTGTGTATGTTATGGTGAATTTTATATTGGTGATACACAGAGAGTTTTTGATTAAAAATAAATTTTCAAACTTTACGTGATTAAACTTCCTAAAAAACTCAATATATGCCAGCAAAATTTTTAATAAATGTATTTTGAACCACGTGAGAATTTGGAAAGAGCCGATTTTTGGGCATTTAATATAAAACATAAAAAGATTAATTTTTTAAAAAAATATTTTTCGCACTATTTTAAATACATTGAACTAAGGTTTCAATTTTGCACTTACCTACACAAAAGCTATCTGCGCTTTCCGTCCTTAATTTAGCAGTGAAAGATTAGAATAAATGCAGCTAACCATCAGCACTCAGCCCCAACGTTTGGGCTAATTTTTTACCAACACATAACGGGATTATCCATCATATTATAACTCTCCCACGACTGGAGTTATTCAATTGTAATAGCTCTTATTAGGAACCACAAAAAAGGACAATAAAATAATTATTGTTTATAATTTATTGTTAATAATGATTGGTTAGCGACCATGCCGGTTAGATGATCGACCCATCACGATTTCTTTTTTCTGTAACATGCTCTCTGCCTATTAAAACTGTCTGTAACTCTTCTTTATATAATTCTTAACTGGCATAACTTTTCCGTACGCTTGAAATATTTTCTTAATACCAAAGAATAGGAAATTTAATTGCTGCTGGATACTTCCAGCTCTCTACCACAAATGGTAAAACAATTTAGTTATTTTCTTATCGTCGTTTAAGTTTGTAACGATTTATATATTTTTCGACACCTCAACACAGGAAACGTTAAATGATCTGATCCGTGACTTGTCTCTAACAAATATGCATGCAGACTACTTGGCTCTAATGTTTGGTAATAACAATTACTTGCTACAGAGAAAGAAAGTTTCATTCCACTGAAGTTGTCGTTAAGGTCTTGCTTCTCACTACAGCAGGTAAGATGTTTTGTGTTTCTGTACAAATGTTGATGCATTAATTAAAGAATTAAGCATTGAACATTTTTAAAAATGGACGTTTTTTATCAACTCATCTAAAGTTAATTTGAAAGCTGTACTTTTGCCCAATGAGAACACTAAGCACCGATTCCTGTTGCTCGTGCTGTGAACGTGAAATAAGCTTATTAAAACGTGCAAATTATACTTGAAGACATCAGATACGACCACTACAGGTGAATGTTGCTATACCATATCTAGGTCTGCAGAGTGTGCATACAAACATTGTTGCTTTTGAGTCTTCGGGAGAGACTAGATGATAAAAAATCATTTCACAGAAAAGGAATTGCCAGTGAGAGAGAATTACAAACCAGGGAAACAGGATTGTTTGTTTGTTTAGAATTAAGCACAAAGCTACTCAATGGGCTATCTGTGCTTTGCCCACCACGGGTATCGAAACCCGGTTTTTAGTGTGTAAGTCCGCAGACATACCACTGTGCCACTGGGGGGCGGGAAACAGGATATAAAGTACTAGCCTTTAATGGATCCTCAAAATGTGTTTTTGGCCTCACTTAACATTAAACTGGGACTCGCAAATAATTTTTTAAAATGAAAGAATAAAGCTGGTAATGGTTTCAGATATCTTTCGGATAAGTTCACACAAATCAGTGAAGCAAAAATGAGAGGAGTTATCTTTGTTGAGCAGCATATTCGGGAATTGCTGGTAGTTGATGGTTTTGAAACAGAACTCAATCAGAAAGAACTTGATGCCTGGATATCATTCAAATTGGTTGTAAACAATTTCTTAAGAAATCATAAGAGATGAAAACCATGCCATGATCGTTAATGATAGCTTCTAGAACTATAGGAAAAATGTGGTATAAAATGTCACTAAAGAGCCTTTCCTTACATTCCCATTTATTATTATTTCCAAATGATCCAAGTGCAATGAGTCAAAAACATGGTAAACGCTTCCATCAAGATATTTCTATAATGAAACAGCTATATAAATAACGATGATATCCTGCAATGATAGAAGATTACTGTTGGTTTTTACTGCTTTAAACTGAAAACATACACGAAAGCTACGACAAGCCAGCTAGATATTTGGTAACAACAAATAGTACCATAATGAAAGCTTTGAACAAAATCTAAACGTATTTCCGATATTTAATCTTATTATTTTTCTTGCTCTTTTAGTCTAACTTTTATGTAATGTTTAGAACTTTCTTATATGCCATTTTCAATTGATAAAGTTATCAACGAAAAAGTTTTTTCACAATATATAAAAGTACTCTGAATGAATCCACCATTATTAAAAAATTAAAGATTATCAGTAATTTTCTGTTGTAGTTTTAAGTAGCAACAAAAATGTTGTGAGTTGCCTAATGTTATTTTTCTACCATTTGTCGTGTTTTAAATGTTTCTATGACATTGGACGTTTAAGTAAAGAAGTAGTAAATAATTATATTTTATATGCAGCAAATGAAGTATTGGTAAAGTGGGAAGTGTTAGAGTATTTATACTTTTTGTATCGCAACTGAAACGGTAATACAAGGACAGAGATTTTGAGAAAATTTATACTTTTTATATAGCAACAGAAGCGTAAAGGGATAAAGAGAGTAACCAGACGTTTCGTTCTGGCCAGGAGAGTCCCGTTTTATAATAGTCTGTCACAGAGTCCCAAAAAACTTCTCGAAACACCAAAGACGGTCTGCTTTTATGATAAATACATCAAACTGTTAATCACATCGAATCAAGAAAGAAAGAGCTGTGTTGTAACGCGTGACAACCACTAGAAAGTTCTGTCTGTGTTTGGTAAGAAATACAAGTCTGTAGTCAGTTAAAGCAGTGCTGATGTCAAAACACATTTTATACATTCATGTGCTGAATGTTATGAGTATTTAATGAGAAAGACAGAACTTCTACGTTCTATTCATTCTTCACAAACATTTGTCTAAAACATTTCAAAGTAATGCTAAAACCTGAAACCAGTATGTTTGAAAATGTTTGGGATGTTTAAATAAATCCAAGTTTAAGGTATACTATTTTAAAATAACTTGAAAGTAATGAATATTCAAATATGTATAATTTGACTATTTTTGTCTATCTGTAAAAGAGTAGTTGATATTATTTTAAAAACAATAACAATGTTTATATATTTGGAAATATTTTGGAACAGTTCAACAGCTTTGAATTAATTTAAAGTTAAATTACTTATAATTCGTGAAGACCATTTTGAAACTGGGAGCAAGGGTTAGACTGTGCGAATTCTTCGGCTTGGAACTCTGGTTAACCTATTTTCATACCAGTGTAAGAGGTTTGGAAACAATTTTTACTTTAACAGTGACATATGATAATTATGATTATGATACTCAAGTGATATTTTCGTGTTTAAAATAAATCAAATCTCATGCATATGTTTCAAAATAGTGTGTTTTGCTGTAAACAAATACATCAGTTCAATCGGATGTACCAAATAATATCTATAAACGCACGATTTCGAGATATTCTCGCACTAGGGAGTTTTGTATGTCGCAGTACACTATTAGAAACTGTTTACAGATTCATTTTTCATATGCGTAGGCTTTTTTATGTTTCAATAATGTTGGATTTACAAGAATGTTAAAGAACAAACAAAGGAAAGACGGTTACAACATTTACACAAACATGCGTTCATTATATTGTCAAACATTGTCGTTGTGTCATAAGAAAAAAAATCCTAAAATCATATGTAGGTTGTTATTGGAAAAGAAAATAACCTAATGTTGTTAATTGTACATAAGAAACTGATTTCGAATAATCAAGATAGGTGTTATACATGTGCTGAAAAGTAACCTGACAACTATAATTAATAAGGCATCAACATCCTATAACAGAATATTAACATATTCTGTTATTTTTGGAGGTCTTGTCATAAAATTAAGATTAGGTCGATCATCTCTCTCTCGTAACAACTTTATACACATAAGTTCACATTTGTAAGTACAAAAACGAAAAGGCTAAGAAGTGAAAGCTTGGGGAAACATATATGATTAGATTGAACAAGAATATATATAGATAGATAGATAACATAATCAGAAGAAGCAGATTTATCAAGTGTTAATATTGTATTAGATGTACAAACTCTAGACTCGTGTGGAGAACTTGCGAGAAAAAGCTAACGTGCTAAATAGCAAATCAATAAATCCCGAAAGCTGTAAACGTAGGAAGGGAGGACATTGAAGTAATTTTCTTCTTAGAGATTTTTCTCTATTTTTCAAACTTTATGAATTCTATTTTGTACGAAACGCGCATTTGAATCGAAATTAGTGCTTTTATTGTAATTCGTTAAAAACGGTCGAAATT
The DNA here is from genome assembly GCA_011833715.1 of Carcinoscorpius rotundicauda. Lineage (NCBI taxonomy): Eukaryota > Metazoa > Arthropoda > Merostomata > Xiphosura > Limulidae > Carcinoscorpius > Carcinoscorpius rotundicauda. The sequence continues at coordinate 87,251,574 of CM022397.1, forward strand.
AAACCACAAATGTGTGTATACATAATGAAATACGTATAAATATATATACACACAGACACACATATATATATATATATACTGATAGCCGTTATTACTTTTCAACGGACTTAAACTACTAAAAACCAGGTTTCGATATCCGTGGTGAGCAGAACACTGATAGCCCATTGTGTAGCTTTGTGCTTAACACTAAATAAATAAACAAACAAACGTATAATCTTCGCATTTGAAATCGTTCATGTTTCAAATGATGGTACAGAAACTGGTACGAGCTAGTATCAGTTGAAGGTTAATCTACCCATTATACTTTTTTAATGAAATTAACCTTCAGCTGATACTAGCTTTTATCGGTTTCTGTACCACTATTTCAGTGCGATACCTACATTTCTAGACTTGTGTCTGACTTTGATGTATACTATCATTACTGTGTTTGATCTTCTCTAACTCTTGCAGACATGCTTTCTTTAACTCCATCAGCAAGAAAGGTTGTATGTGGAGAACAATGAAGTCAGCCAATTCAGATAAATCTCCCAAAAATTTATAGGAATACTTTTATTGTACCTTTATTCATTCATTTGTGTTTCCTTCATTTTTTTCCACTCATGTTTAGAAACTTTTTCTGCTTCAGGTCTCCTGAATCAATTCTTCATTGTACGTTTGATATAACTTGTTATAATAAAGTTTAAATCTCTGTCACTTTCTTGGACTACAAGAAATTCAGCTGGTTTGCACTAAATATTCTTCTAAGATAGCTTTTAGTATTTGCAAGGACTGTACGAAGTACATGCTATGCAATTCCATCTACACATGGCAAGTTCACGACTTGCCATTCTGTAATGCACATGACAATTTCGAAAGATTATTGAACCTTACGCTTGGAGGTTTGCAGTAGCAGAAGTGTATTGGCTAAGAGGATAACTACTGATAACCAGAGTATGTCATTCCAGCACATCACACATTTAGGTTTATAATTTAAATTAGTAAAAGTGTTTTCATGCACAAGAACACAGACTGTCAAGATTGTAGTGTTCACTGATCCTTTACAGACCAAAATATGTCTACAACTTTCTATGTTTCTGGCCATATTTTCAACAGCTTGTGACAAAGTTTCGTCTGCTATTATTAAAACCTTAATATACTTTCTATGCAGAAAAGATGTGAGTGTTTCTGTCCTTAAAATGTACTTTGATCAAAGTGCTTGTTTAACTTCACCACTATAAACTTGAGAGTGAAATAAATAAGAATGTATAATAGTAATATATCAAACCCGAAATATATCTGAATACTGAAGGGTGGTTAAAATAATATTTATCTAAGTAAACTGTTATATTTTCATGTGAATAAAGATTACAACGCATCATAAATAGGTTATGGATTATTTTGTAATATATTACTTAGTTATGTTAATAGCATACATTATTAATTTAAAATTATTCAATTAGCCTGGCAAACTAGCAAGATAGTTTTCTTCATCACATAGCAGGTTAAATGGCCACAGCGTTAAAGGGAGAAAACTACATTAGTGAGTTCACAGGTCTACGAATTTAAACTTCATATAAGTCGTTTTGGTTTTAATAACGGATTTTTCCTACTTTAGCTGTGCAAATTTTGAAATTAATATCATTTTTTTCTATCACATAAACTTGTATTGTTTACATTAGATCAATTAATTATTTCCTTCAACAGAGTGAACATTTTTATTATTATGTGTGTCTCTCGTGAGTTCCTGAACGATACGTAAGACTCTCACGTCACGATTGTTTCAGAGAAACATTTTAAGCATAACAAAATATGGATTAGCATATAACGTTTACTGAAAAATCTGATATAATTTTCGGATTCAGCATAGACAAATTATCGCAGAACGAATAACATTTTCAAGACAGGTCCGTGTTATCAATCAGTACAACTTATTAAAATAAATAACAATTCATATTTGTATCATCCACACTATTCCTGCTCAAAACAATGGTTACAAGGCCTTCCTCTAACGAGCCGGTATGGCCAGGTGGTTAAAGCACTCCCTTCGTAACATGAGGTTCGCGGGTTCTATTTCTCGTCATTCCAAGCATGCTAGCGCTTTCAGCCATGGAGGCGTTATTATGTGACGGTCAATCCCACTATTCGTTTGTAAAAGAGTAGCCAAAAGCTTGGTAGTGGGAGGTGATGAATAGCTGCTTTCCTACTTGTCTTACACTGCTATATTAGGGACGGCTTGCGCAGATAGCCCTCGTGAAGTTCAAAACAAATCAAACCAAACCTTTCTCCAATACTATGGTTCTTCAGACCAGCTGGGATACGTGTGACAAAGTACTGGTTGTAAGGCTGCTTAAACAGGGTATTCCAAAAACTGTATACACACTTTGAATGATTATAACTCACTCAAACTTCTTTTTTCACAGGTGCAACTGATTTGAAGTAATGACAGAATCAAGACTAAGCTTTGAAAACAGGAAATTTATGTTAAAGTTTTACTGGAAGTGTGAGTACGTAGCTGAAGTACAAAGACAGTTTAGAAGGGAGTTTCAAACAGATCCGCCAACGCGACTCACAATTACTCACATCAGAGATAAGTTTAAAACAAATGAAACTGTTCAAGACGTCCATGGTGTTCTGGAAGACCGCAGTCGATAACCAGTTCCACACGAGAAGCAGAGCTGTTGGAAAGTCTCCACCGATCTCCAAGAAAATCTGCTCGGCAAACAGCTTGAGAAACAGGAATCCCAAAATCGAGCTTCCATTGCATGTTGAAGTGTGTTAATGGAAAAAGTTTTATTCCGGCATTAGTCCACGCCCTCTATGAAAACGATCCTGACCGGATAATTTAATTTTGTGAGTGGTATCTGGCAAAATCTGCAGAGGATGCACAGTTTCCAAACAAGATTGTCTGGAGTGATGAAACCACATTTAAGTTAAATGGCTCAGTTAATCGCCACAGTTGCTCCTACTGGGCACCTCAGATCCCACATGTTACTGATGAATAGGTAAGCTTACCAGTCACTGGTCTCGTTTATCCCAATTTGCTGCAAGAATCTGTCGTGCCATACATTGAAAGCATTTTGGAGATGAAGAGTTTTATTTCCAGCAAGACGGAGCACCTCCACACTACCTTCGTAATATGAGGACCTATCTTGACCAAACAATTGCCGAACAGATGGATTGGGTGAAGAGATAGCACTGAATTTCCTCCATATTCACCAGACCTCACACATCTGGACTTTTTGTCTATGAGGATACATCAAAGATAAGGTTTATAGCACAAAACCTGTAACAGTCAATGAGCTGAGAGCAGCAATTGAAACAAAATGCACCAAAATACCAAATAAAATGATTCGTGATGTTTGTAATTCTATCTGTCCGCGTTATCAGCAGTGCCCGGATCAGAACGGCCATCAGTTCGAATACCTGCGATAACTCAAAAGATTCTCCGCTCGTATTCTTAAACTTGAATTTTAAAACCTAGATGTATCTTAATAAACATTGTATTTATAATCATTTAAGGAGTGCATACATTTTTAGGACGCCCTGTATTTTCAGTCACAGTAGACTGTGGAATTGGATTTGTTTTGTCACAGTTAGGCTTGGCATGGCCGAGCGCGTTAAGGCGTTCGCTCGTAATCCGAGGGTCGCGGGTTCGCGCCCGCGTCGCGCTAAACATGCTTGCCCTCCCAGCCGTGGGGGTGTATAATGTGACGGTCAATCCCACTATTCGTTGGTAAAAGAGTAGCCCAAGAGTTGGCGGTGGGTGGTGATGACTAGCTGCCTTCCCTCTAGTCTTACACTGCTGTATAACAGAGAAGAAACTGTTTGTAATTATAGCATTTGTTAATCATTTCTACTTCCATTTTTATGGCATTTCATCATTTAATTAGATCGTGCTTTGACGAATATAGCTAATGAACTCTGAAAAGCTCATTATGGTTACAAATCCACTGTCAGAAATATAGAATACGGATAAACCATTTGGGTCAGCGACATGAAGATCAATACATTGTCTGTCAATTTGATGATACAATTTCCATCTGTGATTCCTTTATTTTATTATAAACATACAAGCTGGTGTTATTCAAACTTCTCATGTTGTACCTGAAAGCCGTAGGCATGCTTTAGAAAACGAGACTGAAACTTGTGTTCGTTACCATATTAATAGCATTTGTTACAATGATTCGTTAGATAATATGTTACGTTGAGAAAGGTCTGTTATATGATGTATATATAAATGTATATATAAATACAATATTTGTACTTAGGGCTACACTTTAAATGAAGATTGATTTGACATAAAATACTCGAAAAACTTAGCCTACAGAAACTCGGTATATTATTTGATTTATAACGCTCGTAAAGATTGTTTCAGGTTTTGTGTTGAGCCGAAATATTCATAAGTTTATAAAATTTTACTTCAAGAAAGTAATAAACCGACTGAGTAATCTACATTAAATTAAGGAGTTGAAAACATAGTGGGCTCACTGTTTTCATTGGCTTCGGCAATGAAATATTTTGAAGTGGAATATTCATAGTGTGGTCACGTAGTTTATATTAGGAAGTTGTTTTGCTTGTTTGTTTGAACTAAAGCACAAAGTTACACAATGGGCTATGTGTGCTCTGCCCACCAAGGGCGTCGAAATATTTCTAACGTTGTAAGATCCCAGACGTACCGCTGTGCTACTGGGGGAACGGTTGTTTTGAGTAGCATAATTAAACTATTACTAATTGTTATATCTTATTCCCAAAAAAAGTTAATTATACAGGAATATTACGCAAATTAACCTTAATTGTAATGTTCTCGCATGATTTTTTTTTATTAGCTACATAAACATTATCCTCGATTTATTTATACCAATAAGTTTTTTTCTACTTAAATATCCTGATTTTGTTTAACTTTTGTCAGAAGGCATGTTGGTGTTGTTAATAGATAGGTTGGACAAAATTCTGGATTAAAAGCATTGATCACTGCTTTTAAGTAATTCAGACCAACTTAGTTACAGGAAAGTATTGGCTTCACAGTTGTACACTCTTCCTGTAACAAACATTCTCTTCCATTGCTAGAGTGTAAGAACTGATGCTTATGCCATACAAATAGTTCTCACCCTTCTACCAACTAAATAACAGCTGGTTTCAAACACAAGTTTCACATACACCACTTTGTATAATAAAAACTTTTAAGTACTTTTCTGTTACATAGTTGCCATATTTTCAACCAACCTTCTTTCAGACTGTCTGAATCTCTACGAGGACCAGTAGTTCGACATTAATTTGCCACGTGGCTATTTTCAATGAATGTTGAGCTTGTTACCAAACGAGATCACAGTCAGGAAAATGGCTAGCATAGTAAAATGTACACTGCCTCCCAAAAGCTATGTAATTTGAACATTAATTTGTGTTTGAGATAAATTCTTCATTGCATTAGAAGAGTAAGTGCATAAACTAATATTAATGTAATTTTTAGCATTTGCTTCATGTATTTATCTGGTCCACGTTTTTCTAGAATTTGAATGATTCGGATTTTAGTCTTATAGTACTGGTTGAGCTTCTAAACTATTACAAGTTGAATTAACTTGAAGTTTTCAGGCTTTAATTTTTCTGTATTTTGCCAATATGTCATGACTTTCAAGCTTTCAATTAGTTAATGATGTTAAATCACTCTTAAGCTAGGTAATGTTCTAACAGGTGGGAGAGAGGATACACAATGAGACTACAAGAATCAACCCCATAGATCTTACATGGAGGGGTGCATCAAACCATAATGCAATACCCTGTTGAGTTTTCCATGCATAAAATGTTCATCTTTTTCTTAAAGCAAAGACACATCAGGTTATCTGTTGTATCCATCGAGAGAAATCCAACCCCTGATTTTAGATTTGGAAGCCCGAAGCCTTACCACTGTTCCAACGTGGGACACAAATAATGGTAAAATGATGGATGTAACACAGTCAAAAATTAGCTAAAAAGAGAACAGCGATGTTTTTACTCTGTTAATAAATCCTCTGAAGTTTTGTTTCGTATTATTATTCAATTTTGTTTCAATTAAGTAAATTAGGAAGGACTTCTTTCAATTTCAGCATTTAAATCTATAGTTTTCCGTTACGCTTTTAAAACTTTCCAGTTTGATGAAATTTGTGACAAGTTCAGATGAAATTGAAATTTTAAATGTAACTGTCACATTGCCTTCTTTTCTGTGATATATCGTTTGGATTGTAGATTTGTTGTTTGGATAGTTATTTGGATTCATATCGTGAAACATAGCTGTCGTTGTATATTTGTTGTTGTTTTTTTAATTTCGCACAAAACTATTTCAGGGCTATCTGCGCTAGTCGTTCCTGATTTAACAGTGTAAGACCAGAGGGAAGGTAGCTAGTCATCACCACCCACCGCCAACTCTTAGGCTAATTTTGTACCAACGAATAGTGAAATTGAATGTCACATTATAACGCCCCACAGCTGAAAGGGCGAACATGTTTGGTGCGACCGGCATTCGAACCCCTGACCCTCAGATTACAGGTCGAACGCCTTAACCCACCCGGCCATGTCATTGTATATATAAGAATAGTAGACATTCAGCACTTGAAAATGGTTTTTAAAAACAGAAGCCAACACGTTAAATGAAATAAAGGGTTTTAATTTGAAGTTTGTAGCCATCTATTTTAATACATTTGGCAACTCCTTCTTTGTATTTATTTACTATAAATATTACCAATAGTTCTTGGGCTGCCATAAAAGCGTCTCTCAAAATTAATTTTTCTGATTAGTTTGAGCAATAAAATGTTTTCTTTGATTTGACTATAATGTTAACAGTGATGCTGGTTGTATCTTTTAAGCTTTATTTTAAATCTTATCATGAAATTTCACATGTTGAGCAATGTGCATCTAAAGAATAAGATGGCCACCGAGTTGACTATTAACTGTGTTCCCTCGTTTCGTCATAATGATGTGACGTAACCATTTTTAAGCACAATATTTTTTCTTTAGACAAACTTTGTTTAATTGCCAGTGAGTGTGTATTATCTTTTCACTGTTATAAAGGAATATTTATTCGGTTAAAAAATCATTGAACTAGTGTAATTTAGTGTTTAAGAATATTAACAGTGAAAAATTCTGACAGGAACTTGAGTAAATTATGCAGTATGTAAGTGATCCTCTGGTTACAGAGCAACATTAATTGTGAGGTATTGCCCATGCAAAAGAGTTTTAAGACAGAGCAGTTAGTTGGGTACGTTATAGAGGTTCGAATAATACTGTGCTATAGAATAAATTGGTTTCTTTTATCAATAATTAAAAAAAATGTAGGAGAAAAATCCGGCATCATCATATTCACAACGAACACAAATATTTTTATTCACAAAAACCTTTAGTAAATTATCTTAACTGTTCATTGGTTTACCCTTATAAGTTTAAAAAATGTGTGTGTTTTCTTATAGCATAGCCACATCAGAGTATTTGCTGAGCCCACCGAGGGGAATCGAACCCCTGATTTGAGTGTTGTAAATCCATAGATTTACCGGTGTACTAGCGGGGATCTTTTCACAAATATTGCAAAAACGAAACCTCTACACTTAAGTTTAAAGAAAGTAAAAATTTAAGTATTTATTATCGTTTATTTTTAGTTGTTTATTTTAGCCACATTCGGCTATCTTCGTGTCCACTACATGGAATTGAACTATGAATTTAGCAATGTAGTACGTAGAATTACCACTCTTTTGTTAGATGACAAAAGCCAAAGTAAATCAAAATTAAACTTCGATTTTATAAAATTTTAAACCAACAACTAAACTCTTCCAAGTTTAATTTCATCCAAATTGTTCTTAACAAAAACTGTCAAGTTAAAGTTAAATCCAAAAGTTTCTGTAAACAAAAATTACTCTACTGTTTAAACAAAACGAAAATCAGTGTTTGAACAACAGTTCGAACACCAAAAAAATTAAAACGTTAAACTGAACAAAAATATAAAAAATCCAAATGCTTAGTTTTTTTTATCAAGCTCAAGCAAAGAATTCACTCCTGCAATTGTAAGTTGAAAGCAAAGTTAAATACTGACAAGTTAGCTGCAAAAAATTCGCTAAGTTAAAAGAGAAGTAATAAAAAAGAAGATTTAAAATTATATTCTATTCTTACATGAGCAAACCTGGTTTTATACATAAAAACAAAATACACCAACAAAGCCGTATCAGCACTCGATTCGAACGTGATAAAGGTCTATGTCAAGTGAGAATTAAACTCTCGGGCAGACTGCATCTGGTCCTTATGTGATTCTAGAACAGGAAATATAGCCTTATATTTTTGGACGTCGCGTACTATTTTTCCTGCATGAAAATCGACTAATTGTCAATTAACAAGCCTACATCTTTTATGATCTCAAAAAAAAAGGTTAAAGTATTGCTTGAGTACATCAATGAATTCAAACGAAAACTCTGAAAAACACAATAATTTTGAACAAATTCATATCTTAATTAAGAGGATAGCAAGTACATGGTACTGTCCTGTATTACTCTCCAGAAAATAAACTATGGAATTTTAACAAAATATGTTTAGAATTATTATTTTGTTTGATTCCAAATATTCAATTAAAGCTGTACAAATTGCTATATGCATCACTGACAAACTATAGAAATGACTAGTTAACAGCACCTTCCATCAACTCTTGAGTTACTATTGTCTTACCAAATGGTAGTATTCCATTCACGGCCTTAAAAGGAAAGTGTGTTTTTACATTTAAGGGCTGTAAACAATGAGTTCTCTATTGGACAGTATAAGTAGCCCTCCAGTGGCTTAGCGGTATGTCTGTGGGCTTACAACGCTAAAAAATGGTTTTCGATACCCGTGGTGGGGAGAGCATAGATAGCCTATTGTGTAGCTTTGTGCTTAATTCAAAACAACAACAGTAATATGAGCATTATAACTATCGAGCCATATGTTGAGAAAACGTATACTTTTGACTATTCAAGTAATGCAGTTTACCAGATACTATTAACCATCAACCATATTTAAAATTCCAGATGAAAGTATGTAACATGCATTTTCATGCTAGACCAGCCTGAACTATAGTATTCTTAATGTGGTTTCTTTTCGTTTCTTAACATTCTTGTATTTAACAAGTTTCTTGAAATGTGTAGTGCATTTCAGCAATGTCATGGAATATGTGCAACTGTAAATGTCCTATTTTGAAAGACGAATAGCAGAAAACTGAAAAAAAACACAATCAGAGACTTTCAGATGTTTTCTGACAAGCTTATAGTCCAATTTTACACAACATCTACCACACAAAAGACGAAAAACAACATTTTACGTAAATAATAAAGTCAACACGTAACAACAAATAATGCATTCTTTGTAAATATTCTTCTTCACTGATAATTGACGGATAAACTCTGGTAACCTTTGACTAATGACGTAATTTCACGAGAGTGTAAATCAAACAATAACGAAACTACACTGATAATTTTATGCCGCTATTACATTACGAAACAACAAAGTTGTCAAAACTATAAATAAAAAATAAGATGTGTAATATTCTTCAACAAAAATTAAAATTGGTTTAAAATTTCTTGTTTTTCTCAGATGTTAAACAATTTTATTGAGTATTTATTTGTGAGATACCTACCTATTTAATACATGAAATAATAAATAAACTTTGGTTTTATCATTTAAAACTCAGCAGATAGCATAATGTGGTTTTGCTATAAGAAAAACACACACATAATTTAAAAGCATCAGGGCTGTGTTTCAAGCCAATTTGCATACCTTGTACTTCTCCAGGATGGTTTCTTGAAACATTTACCACATGGTTTTATCCTAATAACATGCGCGATTAAAAACTTCATAATTAAATAAGTAGTTGCTTAGTAAAGTAAAACGCTTGAAAATTTATTTTGTATCGACATCATTAGCATAACTTTGACCAACTTTTAGTTTTCTTTACCTCTGTCAGGCATACAGCATAGAAAAGACACTTTGTGTTACTGGATAAAATTGGCCCGGCATGGCAAAGCGTGTTGAGGGAAGAAAGTGTTATAGGACTTACAGTAAATGAAGTAATCTTGGATATCTAGTTAGAACTAACGAACAACACTGAAAGCATTTTCTTTCTTCAGTTTAACGGGAATGATCAGATTAGTTTGGTGTCAAGTTGGCTTGCTATTTTAACTTACCAGTAACATTGTTATTATGGTAGCATCTACGTTCATTCTGGAGCGCCTACCATAACAACCTTATTAGCAAAGTTTGATAATGCTCTATATGTATGTTTTATAAATAATAGGATTAAAAAGACAAATTTTGGATTATACATACAAAAAACAAACTTATATACAGCCCTCCTTAACAGAGGTGGAAAAGATAGAAAACATTATCTGTATTTTTATGCACACTACCTTAATATACTTAACGCTGGATTGAATATATTATCCCCCACAATGTCCGTGTTCTTACTTAACATGGTAATATCGATAAATATAATGTTGAAAATACCTGGAAGCACAAACAATAGAACTCGCAATAACCTCCATATATTTTAAAATCGAATACATAACTTCTTATGTGAGGAATCCTAGAAACATATAACACTTTTTTCTGTAATAGACTTTGAACCACATTTTGGTTAAGCCAGAATTTGTTGAAATGTTATTGTTGACGTGATAAGAGTATGATAAAGGTATGGTGAAAATAACTAATCTGTTTGGCATATTTTAAATGAAATATATTAGACATTCTAGAATAATTGTTTGTTTTGGAATTTCGCACAAAGCTACTCGAGGGCTATCTGTGCTAGCCGTCCCTAATTTAGCAGTGTAAGACTACAGCGAAGGCAGTCTGGTCATCACCACACAACGCCAACTCTTGGGCTACTCTTTTACCAACGAAAAGTGGCCGTCGAAAAGTGACGGATTGACCGTCACATTATACGCCCCCAGGGTTGGGAGGGGAGGACGATCATATTTGGCACGACTCGGGCGCGAACTCGCGACCCTCAGATTACAAAGCGCACGCCTTAACGCGTTAGGCCATTCCAGGCCCCGCTCTAGGATAATTATAATACATTCTTATTGAAAAGTAATAAAGAATTAAACTTAAATTTTCTCAGCTTTTATTTAGAAGTTTGGTGTTAAGAAAGAATTTGAATTTGTGCATTTTTAATACTCTTAAAAGTACTAATAATTTAAAATTGAAAATTGTTTTTGATTTTATAAAATGCTCAAAATGGACAGTTAATGTTCTGTAAAGTTTATTTATATGACACCAGAAAAATCAGATATTCGTGTGGACCCATGACTTTTATGTTTTTGTTTTCTTTATAACTTTTCCTTCCTGCATTTGCATAAGTAGGCAACAAGATTTCTAGTTTTAGTTATAAAGGTGGATTAAACTACAAAGATAAAAATCCTGAGAGGTTTTTGTGTACCTATGTCATAGTTTCATTACTGTCAATAACAAAGTAGCAGAATCATAGACACACTTTTGTATGTACCCATAAGTTGTATAATATCCTTAACACAAACAAACAAAGTAGGCATGGTTATCGGATATGGAATATTGTTGTATCGCGTAAATTCGCCATCGAAACTACATTTCTGGAATTAATTGCGTTCTTTGATCAGTATTAGAGTACTTGAGAGATATATCAGAGATGTATAGTCGAACAGAATTGTTGTGATTTTTGTTTTATTCGGCTATCTTCCTCTGGAACAACCAGTTGATTTCGAGGTGTGGCTAAAAACACGTGAATCATCGTGAACTTCGACCTATAGTTTATTATCTTTTTTTTACGATTCTAAGCTTTATGGTAATGAATTAATGAGACAAAAGATTCTCTTTCATACCCATAATCTTAGTTTGGAGAAAAAAGATGTTGCTCTGATTGACTTGGGATGTAGTTTCAAAGGCTGATTCTGTTATAAACTTCCATTTTCATGAGAAGACTGATATTTCCTTTATTCAAAATGCTGTGTTCTTCGGTTTCATGTATTTCTTCGGGAAAATCTGCGACACTGTTCTCCATTCACAAGCCTACTGGCGAATAGTTGAGAATTTTCTTGGAAACACACACACACATACACGCATAATTATATATATATATATTGAGAGAGAGATATTTAAACACATCACTGAATAAGCATGAGCAAATATTTCTCATAATGTGGCTTATGTTAGGAGAAATTTACAAACTATCTGCTTTATTAGTTCATTATGAAAAACAAGCAAATGCTTTGATAAACAAGTTATATATCGAACTATAAAAATGGTTTAAAAATAATAGTCAATTAACAACACCAGTACTGACCAATAAGGTTTACAAATGTTTACCTAATGTATAAGTTTCATTCATGTATCTGGGGGGGGATTTTGGTCCATTTTATGGCTTGGGAAGATAAGGTACTTTGTAGGCTATTTATTCCCAAGTGGAAAGTTGGTGTATATACTATTACTTGTTTGTTTTTGTTTTCTTACTGATTCGTAGTAAAAACCCCTTGCGTTTTGCGTTACTAATGGTTTATTTATATATTGACGAATGTCCACAGTTGTTTTAGTTTAGCATATCTTTTTCAGGCCATGTCTATTCCGTAGGGTCATATTAGTTTGCTTGCTTTCACCATTCTTCACTAACGTACAATTGCACATTCTGTGCGCAGACTGTCTGTACAATACCACATAGCCCGGCATGGACAGGTAGTTAAGGCATTTGACTCGTAATAGGAAAGTTGCGGGTTCGAATCCCCGTCGCACCAAACATGCTCACCCCTTCAGCCATGAGAGCGTTATAATGTGACGGTCAATCCGTCACCACTATTTTTAACACTATTCGTTGGTAAAAGAGTAGCTCAAAGGTTTGCGGTGGGTGGTGATGACTAACTGCCTTCCCTCTAGTCTTACACCAATAAATTTGGGACGGCTAGCGCAGATAGCCCTCAAGCAGCTTTGAGCAAATTTCAAAATAAACCAAACAATGCCAAATTTTGCACGTGTAGACATGATTCTGTTTTTAAATTAAAAATATAAATTTTACAATACATTTATGTCTGTATCTAAGAATCAGTTTGTTTTGTAATTTATAGCCTGTTAAGTTTCTTGGTAATGACATTCAGTGGAGGGAGGTACTTAGAACTAGACTTATGTTGTATGATATAGCCATATAGGCTAATCTTCAGTTCATTTTCATCAGGTTTTTTTTTCTCTCTCTCTTTTCATAATATTATAGCGAATTCAGGATTCTGTCGGACAGTAACAAAATGTTTTAATAGTAGTGGAGAAATGCTATGTTTATTGTTAACATGGAACTGTTAATGGAAATATATTACTCTATATCTTCTGTAGTTTGGTTATGTGTGTTTTAGAGACATTACAACGTTAAAACACAAGGTATAATTTTCCAAAGTAGACAGAGTGAAGCTGTCCCATTATAAAAAAGTTTCCTTCGTAATATTTCGTTCTACTTCGGTTAAATAATCTAAGTAAGTGTTATAATACAGGAACCTTATTTTGTTTTTACTATGAGAGAGTGAACCTTCTGTTGTTTTATTTTGTTTTTACTATGAAGGAGTGAACCTTGTGTTGTTTTATTTTGTTTTTACTATGAAGGAGTGAACCTTGTGTTGTTTTATTTTGTTTTTACTATGAGGGAGTGAACCTTGTGTTGTTTTATTTTGTTTTTACTATGAGGGAGTGAACCTTGTGTTGTTTTATTTTGTTTTTACAATGAGGGAGTGAACCTTGTGTTGTTTTATTTTGTTTTTACTATGAGGGAGTGACTCCACTGATTGCTGTTATCTCTCATTCCTGTTTCATTCAATGGGTTTGATGTAAGCCTAAGACCGAAATGTAACTTCCATTGAACAAGTATCCCAGTGGAATGCGATAAGTCTATTAATATATAGTGCTAAAATCAGGGATTCGATTCCCTCGGTGACACAGCAGATAAATCAAAACACTCCAGTAAACAATATATTTTTATAGTGGATGAAAGAAAGCATTTGTGTGTGTGTGTTTGTGTTTTCTTATAGCAAAGCCACATCGGGCTATCTGCTGAGCCCCTAATTTTAGCGTTGTAAATCCGTAGATATACCGCTGTATTAAGGGAGGGGAAAGAATTTGTATAACGTAGCCCAATTTCCTCACAAAGTAACAGTAAAATAATACATTCTTAATCTTTGCAGATAAACTTCAACATATGTGTGTGCATCTGTTACTTATACGTTTCCACATTTCTTTATCAAGACGATATGAGGAGGGTTATGCCCCCATTTAAATTTATATTGATAGAATTATTGAAAACAGTATTTTTATTAGTATTTTTTATACATTTTCATTGCACTTTAATACATATTATGCTCAGAAAAAATAGAAGCAAAATTTCCTATCCTTTGTTACAAACCAATTTTTATTTCATCCGTCAAACGCACAAATACTTCAACTAGTATAATATAAACATATGAAAAATCTCAGCAAAATATATTGAATATTTCTCTTTAGTCATACAAGATATGATCAGTTTTCATTAAACCCAGCTCAGCATAAAGGAGATAATTTCTTGGTCAGAATATCAATGGACATTTTAGTGCATAAATAATGGTAAAGAAATCGACTTCTGTTGTGGTTATTTCGTGATATTACAGTAACAATGATGAATAATGAAAACTCAAATATTCATTACGTATTACTCGTTGAAGAATAAATCAAAATTGTATAAGTGACAACGACAGATAATGTTACGCGTCTATCAGTTTGCCGGTATTAAGTGAAACGGTAATAATAATAATAATGACTTGTATTTTCACAATCTGTACATCTTTCTTTTGTTGGGTGACCGGCCGAGCCACTGTCCGACGGATTCCTAGGCTGTCTATGTGTTAATTATGTCCTGAAATTCGAAATAAATTGTTTTCCCCTACAAGATTGAGGGTACCTATGTTAGGGCCAAATTAAGGTTTAGATGGCGCTCTAAGCTCAGGTACTAGTTGGAAATGAAAAAAAAAATGATAGCTTAATCTTGCTTCTATTCTACTACTTTTAAAAAGTATATATATTTTTTTAATTGGGTGATTGGTGAGGACCCTGCACTGCCGGGGTTCTAGGTGACTTATACCTAAGTGTTAATCATGTACTGTCCACGTTAGTTACTGCACGTTAATTTTAAAAAAAAACATCAACAAAAACTGCTAGGAATATTTATTTATTTTTGGAGTAAAACCACATTGAACAATCTGCTGTATACACCGAAGGGAGTCTAACCCCTGCATTTTAATGTTGTAAGTCTAAACTTATCACAGACTCATTAGAGAGTGACTTTTTCGGAAACATGTCTAGAAATCATTATTTAAAATTTCTTGGAATGCAGTGAATTTAAAAACTGAGTGATTTGGGAAAACCCTAACCACGATATCCAGTTCCTCTTCAATAAGGAAAAATAGAATTTAATTGATGTGTCATGCGGAAGTGTTATAAAGGCAATTAGGTAACTGTACTCCATTAATTAGGTGGACAATTTGTAAAGCAGTATTTCCTGTTTCATATTTCAAAATTATTTTACAAGTATTTCCCAAGAGTCATTTCGGCGGATCTTTTTAATATAAGCTCGGCATCGCCAGGTGGTTATGGCGCTCGACTCGTAAACTGAAAGTCGCGGGTTCGAATCTCTGTCACACCAAATATGCTCGTTCTTTCAGCTGTGGGGGTGTTATTCGTTGGTAAAAGAGTAGCCCAAGAGTTGTTGGTGGTGATGACTAGCTGTCTTCTCTCTTGTCTTACACTGCCAAATTAGGGATGGCTGAAGTAGATAATCCTCGTGTAGCTTTAAGCTAAATTAAAAATAAACAAAGTTTTTTAATGTAATAAGGAAAGACAAAACAAATATATAAAAAGGAAAACAATAAAACTGGTTTCAATACCTCTAGTGTATTAATATTATTTTACAATATATGAACACGTTTGTAGGTACTGGGTTGCTTTTGCGTTTATTTACCAGCAAGAGCTTAACTAGAAAACAGAAGAAAAAAAAAGATAATTAATTTTCAGACAAAATTATTCAAATATAAATAAACTCAAGATATTAAAGTGAATATGAAGCCAGTTTTTTTACTGTTATTGGCAGTTACGAAACTTTAGAACGAGTGGCCTAGATCTGTCTCAGATTAGAACCTCGCGCAAACTTACTGGTACGGCCTTCGTCGGGGTCATCAAGTTTATATTTGAGCTCGTCGCAGAAGTTTATGCTTTCGACTATATTTTCAGCTGCTGAGGGCGTATGCTCACACATACCCTAATGAAATAGCATCCATCTCGTCTCTTTGTCTCAATATGAAAATATCGTGTAACAATTAACTAGAACCTTTTTTTATGTTGCATGTATTCGTTTACTTTCTCTTTTATTTTAACTCAGTTAAAAAAGTAATCATATAATATTCAAGATAGTTACATTTTGTAAGATATATAAATAGATAAACGTTATTCTTAATTAAATTTTGCTTTAATTTGTTCTTCGAACTTTGTGCGGAAAATGGGGAATGAATTTGTTTGTTTGTTAATTTTGGAGAAAGGTCACAACGGAATATCGGTTGTAGCTACTGAAGAAAATTGAATTCCAGATTTTTGCGTTGTAAGTCCGAAGACATGTCACTGTCCTATTGAAGGACAGAAAACGAGGTAATTAGCAACACGTGTTTTGTTTATGAACTCACATGTAAGATAACATTTTTTTGTACCTTCTAACCAACCTCTTTAATTATCACAGAGTATGTTCAGCACTAGGACTGCATGTTTTTTCTTTTGTTCTAAAATATTCCGATTTGCCAATAAAACTTACTACAGAGTTTTGATTCGCACACGAAAATATTTGTTCTTCTTTGCAAAATGGCCGACATGGCCAGGTGAGTTAAGGCATTCGATTCGTAATCCGAAAGTCGCGGGTTCGAATTCCCGTCGTACCAAACATGCTTGCTCTTTCAGCCTTGGGGGCGTTATAATGTGACAGTCAATCTCACTATTCGTTAGTGAAAAAGTAGCCCAAGAGTTGGCGGTAGGTGGTGATGACTAGCTGCCTTCCCTCTAGTCTTACACTGCTAACTTAGGGACGGCTAGCACAGATAGCTCTCGATTGGCTTTACGCAAAATTCTAAATACAAACAAAACAAACAATCTTTACAAAATTTTATCGCAATGAAAAGCCTGAAAGTCTATAGAGCTGTGGTATGTTATTAGAATTATATACAGTTCGTATTTCCTTTTCTTTCATTGATAACGTCACATGTTTCGTTTGTTTGAAGTTAAGCACAAAGCTACATAAAGGGCTTTCTATGCTCTTCCCACCATGGGTATAAAAACCCGGTTTGTAGTGTTGTAAGTCCGCAAACATACCGTTGTTCTCGCTGGGGCGACGTCATACAGGGTGGTCGCTAGAAAAGCGGAAAATTTGTCAAACAGCTATTTACTTTTACAAAGATTAACTTTTACAAAGTTTTTTAAAGGCATATGTTATATTACACTCATAGATGCTCAAAATGCATTTTATGATATTAAAATCATGCATTTTATTCATGATGTAAAGAAATCAAAATAGAAATGAGTAAGCACGCATTTTATTCATGATCTCATCTGACCCTCAAATTTTCCGCTTTTCTAGCGACCACCCTGTATTATTCTTGCTTACCTAAATTAAAGCATCGTTTTTGCATCAATTAATGCTTCTGTTTCTATAATCGAACATATGTATGTGTTATTTCAATGACATTGAAAAATATTCACTGTTACTCTAACACTCATGTACAGAATTGCAACATTCGACTGTACCCGTTTCCTCTCACTACTGACCTGAGTCCTTTCTTCATCACAGCTAGTCAAGTTGTAGTTGTCAGTTAACATGTGGTTTTAGTTTCTATTGGGAGAAACTAAACGTGATGTAAAGACGTGACAAACTACATTGTATGACCATATAGGATGCGAGGGTCTTAACCTCCGTTAAGGGCAGCACGTGTGCACGCATTCGTAATTTTCCCTTAGTAGTTGCTGTAAGTGCGTTTTTTTATGCTGACATCAGAAGAAACATTTTTTTGCTTGATGCCTTCCTTGTTATAAGATTAATCTAATCGAACATTATGTTATAATAATAAGGTTAACGTATATGAAATTCAAGTTAAATGAATCAAAATCTTTAGTTTAAAGATACTTTTTGGTGATGTGATATTTAGTTTTAGTGTGTGTTTTTTAAACTAAGATAATCTTAACAATTTAAAACTTAATTTTATGTATATATGTGTGAATTTAGATAACTCTCTTTATAGAAAGATTGATGTACGAGAGAAGCAGATTGGCACATTAACAGCTCGATGAGAGGTGTTAAAATTGAAAGTAAAATTAGTTCGGAAAACTAAACGTCCTGACCAATATCGTTGTTTGCACTCGTCACATACACATAAGCTTCAGTTTTGTTTGTTTGAAGTTAAGCACAACAGTACATAATGGGCTCCCTGTGCTCTACCCACCACGATTACCAATAATTTTCCTACTTGTTTTTCTGAAATCAAATATACTACCATTCTTGTAAGACATTGTACAACATATATCTAAAACAGAAAAGAATGGAAGTTATAAGCAAAATAAATTATCTGTTATTAAAAAAAGCAAAGAATATATCATATTTTTGGTAATACCTGTTACCACAATTACTTCTGAAGCTCAGCCTATTTGTACACCATAGAAAATTAAAGGGTCAAATAATGTTCTATAGAAGGATATTGGAGAGTCATTAAATATTACCTTATTTACAAATATTATTTTTTCACTTTATTGAAGAGTTTTATTACAACTTCTACTAAAAGCCTCCTACCTTGTAAATAACTACTAATTATTTGTTATGTTATTTGTTATTTTGAATTAAGCACAAAGCTACACAATGGGCTATCTGTGCTCTGCCCACCACGGGTATCGAAACCTGGATTTTAGCGTGTAAGTCCGCAGACATACCGCTGAGCCACTGGGGGGCTACTAATTATTTAAATTCATTTCAGAACTAACCTCAAGGATCTACCAAACATGCGGATAAAATGTATAGATATATATCCTTATTCAAATGGTCATTAGATTCAAGATACAGGGCATATTTACAGTAAAATCCTTTTCTAAAAGGGTCATCAAATTCAAGATATGAGAGCATACTGACAGTAAAAAAACTTTTAATATACTACATAATCTCCTAAATTCTTACCAAAATATCTAAAAAATGTGATCTGTGCTCAACAATTTCTAAAATGAATTTAATTAATTTCATTCGTATATTTAAAAATATCCAACAGAATATTTACCATATCTCCACACCATACTACTAACAATAACCTTTTATATAGATAGAATAAATGATTTTGAAAACTACTTAATTTTACAACATCACTTAACAGGAGATAAGCCTGCTAAACCACTAACCTATTAGTTAAATTTATCATTAATTATAAAATTGCAATTCTCACATAACAAACTATTCTTCGGTGTGAAATAAGTCTTTCACTATTTTGAATTCTCTTGAAATCAAATATTTTATCAATGAGTACATCTATAAACAGCGAAACAACATCTAAAGATGCAAACAGGTTATTATTTTCATTTATCTCAATAACCTCAATACTATGTACATAAGCAGTAAAGTTTTTAATCGTATATGTATATTCATTAATATTTAAATTAAACAGTTCTTCGTTAATAAAGATGCTCGACTAACCTAGAATATTCACAATTGGTCTATACCCGGTTGGTTTATCTGTTGTTATCTTATTTTATTTAATTACGCGCAAAGCTACACCAGAGCTAGCTGCATTAGTTATCGGCGGCCTGGCATGGCCTAGCGCGTTAAGGCGTGCGCTTCGTAATCTGAGGGTCGCGGGTTCGCGCCCGAGTTGCGCCAAACATGCTCGCCCTCTCAGCCGTGGGGGCGTTATAATGTGACGGTCAATCCCACTATTCGTTGGTAAAAGAGTAACCCAAGAATTGGCGTTAGGTGGTGATGACTAGTTCGTTTCCCTCTTACACTGCTAAATTAGGGACGGCTAGCACAGATAGCCCTCGAGTAGCTTTGTGCGAAATTCAACAAACAAACAATAAAATGTATAAATATATAATTTTTAATGTATTTGCCCCCATTGGCTGAAGACTTATAACACCAAAAACCGGATTTTGATAGCTATTGTAAACACAGCACAGATACCCCATTGTTTTATTTTTGTGCTTCATTATAAATACAAAACTCGTGTTATTTATATTGTGCTCACGTTACACATTTCCCGAATCCAGTACGTGCAGGACAGAAATTAATACTTTAGTCTGGAGTCTTTGTTTTGAATTGTTTTAAATAGACATGGTATCAGAAATGCAAACAAATTAAATGATATTGAAAAACAGATATTTTGTTTATATGAATATCATAGATATCTAGACAGACAGGGAGGCAACATGTTAACTAGACAGTTTCATTAAGGGAACTTCTTTCGATTTTGTTACCTCGTTAGTTTGTTCGATCTAGCAGAAAGTTTTTGAAATAAGACGAAAAGTTTCACTAGTGCCCCCAGCTAGTACAGCGGTACGTCTCCGGATTTACAACGCTAAAATCAGGGGTTTGATTCTCCTCGGTGGGCTGAGCAGATAACCCTTTGTGGCTTTGCTATACGAAAAACACACATGGTATCATCACTGGTTCACAAATTCCTTTATTTTTTCATAGATATACATAAACACACACACACAGCAAAAAAAATTATCAAACACTGACTGTTAACCAAAATACAGAAAATCATTCTTTATATAAGACTTAAAATGAACTTTGTTTCTTATTTTAAATGTCCTCTCTTTCTCTTTTTTTTCAGCCCGGTATGGCCAAGCGTGTTAAGGCGTGCGTTTCGTAATCTGAGGACCGCGAGTTCCCATCCCGGTCGCGCCAAACATGCTCGCCCTTTCAGCCGTGGGAGCGTTATAATGTGACGGTCAATCCCACTATTCGTTGGTGAAAAAGTAGCCTAAGAGTTGGCGGTGGGTGGTGATGACTAATCTGCCTTCCCTCTAGTCTTACACTGCTAAATTAGGGACGGCTAGCACAGATAGCCCTCGAGTAGCTCTGTGCGAAATTCAAAAACAAACAAACCTTTTTTTTTTATCGTGATGAATGTTCAGTTGGCTTAGAATATATTCATGTATAAATTGAAAGAGAAGACATAAAGATAATTATATTCTCTCTAGCATGTAAATGATAGTTTATTTCTTATGCCTAAAGTTACGGGCGGTAATAAATACATCGCAGCATACAATACATCATAATTAATACTACTAAGTTATGCTGTTTAGCGAGTACCCATACTTGCCTATATTAATTATGTTAAGCAGAACTATAAACAATATTTTACAAACTAGAGTATTATAATATTTATTTTACATTTATGAATAAAAATCAGTCCTCAAAATGAAAATATGGAACTAAAAGAAAGAAGAAAAGAAAAGGATATAAAATGAATTTGTAGTTCGTGTGACTAAGGTTCATGTGATACAGTGTGAAAGGCTTAGTGGATATGACATGTTTTAAACCGCTACATGAACTCACGTGACTCAGTCATTACATTTATGTCACAGTGCTAGTTTCGATTAACAGCTATGAGGGAGAAAACTTCTCTAACAAGTTTTGTAAAACATTGTACGTGTCGATTTCTTCAACACTCTTTACCCGTGTACAGGGTGGCCTGCAAGTCCCTACCCATCCATATGTTATTATATTATATTTAATAATACTAATGATGAGTTGAAGGCAGCTGTTACCGCGGAATTTGGAACATTAACTCCTGCTCTGTTTAGGAAAATGTCTCACAGAACATGGCGTCGCATAATATTATGCAGCAAGAATGAGGGACAGCACACAGCTACACTGGATACATAAAATATATGGATGGGTAGGGACCTACGGACAACCCTGTAGTATTTTAAATATATGACCATTTGTCTAGCACGCTATTTTGAGTGCATATTATTTTTATTCCTGTTAATGCGAGTTTCAAATTTGCATTTAAAGTTTCTTTCATCATTGTTGAACATGGCAAAATTAATTTGGCCGTTAATTCTATAAACAAGAAGACGATAATATACGGCCTGGTATGGCCAGGCGGGTTAAGGCGTTCGACTCGCAATCTGAAGGTCCCGGGTTCGAATCCCCGTCGCACCAAACATCCTCGCCCTTTCAGCCGTGGGGACGTTATAATGTGATGGTCAATCCAACTATTCTTTGATGAAAGAGTAGCCCAAGAGTTGGCGGTAGGTGGTGATGACTAGTTGCTTTCCCTCTGGTCTTACACTGCTAAATTAGAGATAGTTAGCGTAGAAAGTCCTCGTGTAGCTTTGCGCGAAATTAAAAAACAACAATAATATACCCTTTAATAATGCCAAAAAACCACCAAAAACATGCCTTAATACCATAAAAACAGATGCGCTATTAATAAACAAAATAATAACGCTACCATGACTAGCAAAACATGGCTTCACTTATACAGATACCATTAGGGTAAGCGACGAAATTGTCAGCTAGTCGGTTTTGGCAAATTGCTTTCCTTTCCTTTATCTGCTCAGGACTTGTTTCGTAACTGGTCAATCAATGATCACTCTCAGTTCTCAGCCCGTGGCTATTTTCCTTTCTGTATACAGCTAATATTTTGAACCCTTGTTTGAGCAAACTATAAAAAGCGTAAGCACGAGCGATCATTCTAGCCTCAACCCATTAAAGATATGTTACAACAGATCCTAACGTTCAAACCAAGCTCGTAAGTATAATGCACACATTCTGTGGTCTTTCGCGATATCGTTATCGATATTAATTTTCCTTACTGGTTTTAGAATATCTTATTTAGTAGGTTTTCAACATTATTTGTATATAAATTACACTAGTTTCCTTTGCTTTGTGCCCCCCCAGTGGCTCAGCGGTATGTCTGCGGACTTACACGCTAAAATCCGGGTTTCGATACCCGTGGTGGGCAGAGCACAGATAGCCCATTGTGTAGCTTTGTGCTTAATTCAAAACAACAACACAACAACCTTTGCTTTGTTATTATTACTATATTTTTGTTTATAACAGCTTTTTGTCATTAAAGTGTTCACAAGGATATACATCATACCATATTTATTAACAAGATGTGTATATATATATATGTGTGTGTGTGTAAGTGTTTTAAATGAGTGAAGTAATTATAAAATCAGTTGTAGATTTTACATTGTTTAACTTTTATGTCACTCGATATAGTGAACGTAACTCAACTGTAACATCGTAATATGAAATGTGTAGAATCTTTTTACACTCGTTGTATGTGTTCTTCTGTCCACCAAGATGTCTTATTAAAACTGAAAACAAATTACAGAAAATATAATTAATTAATTCAAGTTATTTATGCAGTATGATAAGGTAGTTATGACTTTAAATGATTTTGCTCTTATACTCAAAGCTTCCCATTAAGCTATCTGTAGCATGCTCATCGCGAGTATCGAAATAATTTTGTAGCGTCATAAGCTCCCATACGGGGAGGGCATAAATAGAAAAAAATCAAAATTTTAAGGTAGTTTGTGGCTGTGCTTTACTCGTTAGACTGCTAAGAACATTTCTTGGTTGGTGTGTTTTACTTCAGGTTGACACACAGCATGCTTAGGTGCAGTGATAACAGATAAAATTATTAATAATAGTAACCACTGAAATGAAGGTAAAAAATTGAGACAAATTAGTGATAAACAACAAGTAATTCAGCAGGACGTGTACACAGGATAACAGTCAGTGTTATTCAGAGATTAGAAAGAAAAAAATACCGGCAGCACAAGTTCTGAATTAGATTGAGAAAGTTGGCCACTACATAAACAACAGGGTGTCTTTTTCAGAGAACACGTGTTATCCACGTCATTCTATCACAAAAAACACGAAATTTATTACCTCCATGCATCACAGGACTTGCTAATTTAAATCAATACTAAAAACTCTATAATGTATTTATCTTTTCATTCCTAAAGCAATCTTTTTTTCACGAAAAAAAGTACTATATGATATCAAACGGGGGAATGACCTAGGACAATATAAACGTAATAAAAAAAACTTTTTAGTAATGTCTGTGCACTTGCAACTCTAGACACGGGGTTTCGATACCCATGGTGGGAAAAGCACAAATATTCCATTATGTAGCTTTGTGCTTTACTTCAAACAAGTAATATTTCAAGAAAAGAACCTTTTATTTCTAAACCTATTTGTGCGCTAAAGCATGCGCATGAGTGAAAATTTGTAACATTATTATTCACCCGCCTAAAAAACGTTTGGTTTCTTTTGAATTTTGCGCATAGCTACACGAAGGCTATTTATCTGTTCTCACCACCCCTAATTTAGCAGTGTAAGACTAGAGGGAAGGAAGCTAATTATCACAGCCCAACACCAGCTCTTGGGCTACTATTTAATCAACGAATAGTGAGATTGACCGTCACATTTTAGCGCCTCCAAGGCTAGAAGAGCGAGCATGTTTGGTGGAGCGGAGATTCAAACACGCAACCCTTGTATTGCGATTCGAGCACCCTAGCCACTTGACCATGCCAGGCCAAAATAGAAATAAAAAAAGCAATATTATTTGTATGTTTACATGTTACAACACTTCTAGAAACGCTAGATGTGTTACATTGAAACGATTTCACAATTTCTATACGCTATGAAACTACTTCTCATCATGCTCTGTCTGACGACCGTGAATCTTGACAATAGTCCTGCAACGTAGTTTTCATTGCAAGAGTCTCTGTCGTAAGGCTGTTCTGTCCAAAACGTACCACTTCTTCCTTCTGGCTTTCTATAAGCCATATACAGAGAAAGAACAATGGTTTCCCTACGGCGGTTTCAACAGTTAAATTATAAAGAAATCAATAGGTATTGTATCAAGCAACATGGGCGATACGTTTTTGTTCGGAATAACATGAATACTTCTTTCATTCTTCAAACGCTTGGAGTAGGCAGGGGGTTAAACGGATACGTTATATACACAAGTCCATATTCTCTTGTTTTCCGAATACATTAAGAAGACGATATATTTCCATTTTGAAATTTCCAATTTCAACACATTTTCATGATCTGAATGTAAGAATATTTTTCATTGGAAATGGTTGTTACACATCCTTCCCTAAAAGCGACCAATTTTCAAAGGTATCACCCTACGTCAGTAACGCAAAGTCAAAATGTAATTCAGGTGTATTCTGTTTCACCACGACGTTACATAAGCTACGGTTGTCACTTTGCTGATTTACATATTCGACATCACATTTCTATAATATACCCAACTTTCTATACATATTGTTTAACTGTTGGCAGCTGCTTCGAAAGTTCAGGTTGATAAAATTTGTTACTGGTTTAATTGTTGGTACTTTAGTTACTAAGCTGATAAAGCAACTTGTTCACTGTTACTACTTTACTTACTAAGCCTAAATACGCCAATTTAAAACTTTACATATTTAACTGAAACAGTAATTTTTCATTCGTTTGTTAGATGGCACTTAACGTTTTCAGGTTATTACCAACTTTTTATGATCGTTATGGCTTATACGTTTCATCTGATTTTCGTTGTTTTTATTTTTCTGCTAATTCTCAATTTCTATTTATTTTTTTTCTGTATTGTTTATTTCTATTGTTTTTACATATTGGATTCATATGAACTTCGTCTTATGATTATGGCAGATTACCCCACTCTTTTTCACTGACTCGTACCTTTCTGTTTGTTTTTTAAACACGCTTTGTTGTTGGATTGTTAACAGATATACAATAAAACCCTATATCGACTCGTATTTATTTATTTATTTATTAACTGCTGTTTTTCATTCGTTTCAAACACACTTTGTTATTACATTGTTGACAGAAAATCTAAATTTCTATTGACCCGTATTTATTTAGTTGTTTGTTAACTGCTAATTGTTTGTTTCATATTATTTGTTATTAGGTTGATGGGTGTATATAAAAGCTTGCCACGATGTTGTATGAATACCTTACCTCGATAAACAGAATATTTACGAGCGGCAGATATTTATAAAATAGTGACGACACTGTAGCTCCTAACATTTGCACACATAATATGACAATATTTTAATGATAATAGGATTATAAAGGATAATTAGCTCTGTTAAAATTTCTGCACAGTATAGGTTTAATATATCCAAGATAGCTAGAGCACGTCATGCTTACATTTAATGAAGTAATATGGCATAAGATGGACAACACCATGGTGGTTAGCTTTGTAATTCTGACTTAATACAGCCATTGATGATGTTAAGTTCATATAGCTTCACGTGTACGGACAATGTATATATAACTTCCTTTGTGAGATTAAAGCATGTTAGCATTTACAAATTCGCGTCCAGAGACAACACTATTAACACTGAAACAGTTATAAAATGGATTAATAGTATAACTCCTCATTATCTTACGGAATGTTTACTGACAGCAATCATCAATATAGCTGAGTCCAAATACATGTATTTATTTAAAGAATATTTTCACTTATTATCGTGAAATTAAAAACAAACAACCACAACAGAGAAAAGCACAGATAATATAGCTTCTCTTCTTTCTTCTTTGGCCATAAGGCTAAAATGTCAGGAAACATTTAAGTTGTTCTGCGCACCCATTAAAAAGTAAACACTTTCTGATTGATACAGGATGTGGTGAGCAAATTATTCATGTCTAGATTATGGCTTTAATTTACTTACGAGTAAAAGTTGTTTGTATTAAAAGATAAAGAAACAACAACTGGGGTTGAAGCTTCCTCATTCGAAGGAAATATATTCGTATTATTTCGTGGACTCACCATATATAAAAACACTCCTTTTTATGTATATTTTCAAAATAATCTTGCGCTTGCTTTCCTTTTTATTTAATCTTGTACAATTTTAGTGTTTAGTATTGTTTTCACTGTTATTATTGTTTTGTTTTGAATTTCGCGCAAAGCTAAACGAGGGTCATCTGCGCTTGTCGTCCCTAATTTGGTAGTGTAAGACTAGAGGGAAGGCAGCTAGCCATTATCACCCACTTGCTAACTCTCGCGCTACGCTTTTACCAACGAATAGTGGGATTTACCATCATATTATAACGTTCTCACGGCTAAAAGGGCGAGAATGTTTGATGCAATGGGGATTCGAGCCCGCAACAAACAAGATTCGTAAAGCCATTAAACAATTACACCTGACACTCAACTTAACACAAAAACAAACGGATAAAACACTAAAAGATCTGTTAGTTTAAACTTCATTCTCACTACATCAGAGAAAGAGTAGCAGGACGAATGTGCCACGTCAAAAATTTGGTCTATTAAATCATTTTGATCCAGCATGACCAGGTAGTTAAGGCACTCAACTCGTAATCAGATGGTCTCGGGTTCGAATCTCCTTTACACAAAATATGATCGCTCTTTCAGCCGTGGGGGTGTTAATAATGTGTCGGTCAATCCCACTATTCGTTGGTAAAATAGTAGCACAAGGGAGAGTTGGCGGTGGGTGGTGATGACTAGCTGCCTTCCCTCTAGTCTTACACTGCTAAATTAGGGACGGCTAGCACAGATAGCCCTCGAGTAGCTTTGTGCGAAATTCCAAAACAAACAAACAAACAAAGTTATCACAAAAACTGCGTTTTGAGTGAAACTATATATATAAAGCGATTTTGTTTAATTACGCCACTTTAATAATAGTGTTTATTAAGGCGTGCACTCGTAATCCGAGGGTCGCGGGTTCGCGCCCGCGTCGCGCTAAACATGCTCACCCTCCCAGCCGTGGGGGTGTATAATGTTACGGTCAATCCCACTATTCGTTGGTAAAAGAGTAGCCCAATAGTTGGCGGTGGGTGGTGATGACTAGCTGCCTTCCCTCTAGTCTTACACTGCTAAATTAGGGACGGCTAGCACAGATAGCCCTCGAGTAGCTTTGTGCGAAATTCCAAAACAAACAAACAAAACCTAAGTACTTCGGATATTGTGTACTTCCGTGTATGAGCAACACCGCTGCTGCAGTAAGAGATATGACGCAGGCTCCAAACCGTACCACACCGCGCAGTGACCCAGTAGGCAGAGCGAGACTTTAGGTCTGTGCTTAGACGACGAGAAGCACTTTGCGAATACGTGTGGAGAGAGACGGAACACACTTGATAAGTTTCCGGACGTCATTTTGCCTCATTTAAAGTTGGATTCCCACTAGTGACATTTTCGATATAACTCAGGATACTTTTGTGTAACTAAAGATGGAATCTTTATTCAAGGTACTGTTATTTTTCTTGTTTCAGTATTTTTCCTTCCACCTGTAACAGGATAATAAATAATGCATGCGTGGTTAATTATTAATGTACATGATTTCGCATATTACTGTAACTGATATTTTCGTTCGCATCGCGTTTTCAGGTGGTTTGTTGTGAAAGCCGACAGGAATTTCTTGATAAACGTTAAATATTACTCTCAAACGGAAGACAGTTGTTGGTATTACTTTACGTTTCGAAGTGCATATTGAAAATTTAGACGTACCTAGCTATTGCACATATTTATAAACAGTGAAATAAAAGTCGGTCTTTAATAAATACTCATAAGACGTACTTTTATCTTGTCGTAGTATTTTTACATGCTGTTAGTATTACTGCCAAAAATAAATAAGTTGTTAGTTTCCACCTTAACTATCGTTAAAA
This sequence comes from Carcinoscorpius rotundicauda, assembly GCA_011833715.1. Classification (NCBI taxonomy): domain Eukaryota; kingdom Metazoa; phylum Arthropoda; class Merostomata; order Xiphosura; family Limulidae; genus Carcinoscorpius; species Carcinoscorpius rotundicauda. The sequence continues at coordinate 87,280,234 of CM022397.1, forward strand.
ACTGAACAAGAAATAAATATATTTAGGCTTCTGAGTGTTAATTTTATGTTCGAAAACTTCTTGACACAACATTAGTTTTTGTATTAACACAGTATTTTCATAACACTTCTCAGGCAGATATTGACATAACGTTTCTTGTCTCAGTGCTGATAAAAGGTATAAATATTTGTGTATATTTTGAGGACAACTGACCTGAATAGGTTTATTTGAATGTTTTTAATCACAGAGTGATCTTAAATTGCATACACGCAGAAATATATATGTAAGACTTTTGGTGAGGGTCTTTACTTGAAGAGAACTGGAAAAGAAATCTGTGATTTATTATTATAAATCTTAAGCCTTTTTTAAGAATTTAGTGTTATTATTCTCTCGAACTAACATTTTAACAACTTTAGTATCTACTGTTATAACTATTGGTATGACATCATAATCTCGTGCTTCTCGTGCTATAGAGTTCAAAGAGAAGCAATCATGGGACTTCATTCGTGACCTTCACATACCATGTAGAAGGTTATCAATGGACCTTTAGGACGTCAACTTCATATTTCTTTTTCTCTTCTCTTGCTTCTCATAAGCTGTTCCTTGCCGAGCTGTTTTAATAGAATTCTAGCCTGACATGCCCTCTGGCATTTGAACCAAGACTGACTGGTGTTACCGTTACAACAATGTTCTGTGAAAACAAGTATACTTAAACACGTAGTTCTTTGGATCACGATTTCGAGCACGTCCAGCTTTGAAAACAAACAATGAAATTTCATTCGAGGTGTTTAAAATTCAAACCAATAATATATTATGTTAAGCCTCACAATCTTAACAGAATGATGACTTTTGCCGCCTACGCGTTATACAAACCTACCACATAGTGTGAGTTGAACTATCTATAGAGGTAATAAGTCCTTATGCGTTACTTTCATTCCACAACAAGTACACATAAAGTAGTATAAAATTTAGGCCAAGCCAAATAATCGCACGAACACATCGTGGGATCAGCACACGTATTTAAGAAGCAAACTGGTTTGGTCAGAAAACTACAGTTACTATGGGGTTGTAAACTAGCGTACATTTGGTATAAAGTCAGAAAAAAAAACGTACAGTTTCTAAGACTTTCCAGAATATATATAAAGTAGTGTCTCTCTTGGTTTCAGGGCACTTTCTCAATAAACTCTCGAGTTTATCACCAAACATAAATATTCAGATAAAAATGTGTGAACTTTAAACATTTTTCTCCTTGAATACACTTGCGATGTTATGTAGCTTATAATTTAGAATGATAAAAAATGTTGACATATTAGTCATTCTGTGGAATGTTACTAATGGAACAAATTGTTAACCAAAATAGCATACAATAAAACTTAAATAATACATACATTAAATATAAATGTTTCCATGCAATTTAATATATATATATATATAAAGCCTTTCAAACGTCACTTCCGCTGTTCAGAGGACCTGATTCCAGGTTAACAGAACGTTGCGAAACTGAGGACGTAGATTAACGTTTTGGTAGACAACGCGTACCTAGCACTGACTTCCTCAAAATTTCTTGGATTTAATTTTGAAAAATGGATTTTATAACCATGGTTACAAGGTATTATGACTCAGACCACAACATTGTGTCTGTTGGTTTGCGAAATGAATTTGTCTGAATAGTGGAAGTAATTTTGAAACATCCAGCAAAAATTCACTCGGTTTATGAAATGGGACTTTATTTTTAGCATAACTTTTTCATTTAATTTGCTTCTTTGCAAATAACAAACACCTACAGGACATTTACAATATGACGTAACTATAGAATTTTAAAAGAATGGATTTTTACAGCTTCATTTCACTATTCTATTGCTAATCGTAATAATTAATGTTGACGAATTTATAAATTTCGCTATTCTTAGATGGAAAATAACATAATACTTCAAGAAGAATATCAGGCAGGCAATAGCGTTGTCTACGTTGGGATGGCTTGAACTGTTCGTTTTAGACAGCGGTTGGTAAAACTATAGGTGTCCTAGGTTTTATACAGTGATTGGTAAAACTATAGGTGTCCTAGGTTCTAGACAGTGGTTGGTAAAACTATAGGTGTCCAAGGTTCAAGACAATGATTGATAAAAATTGATTGTAGGCTTATATGTTACAATGTTTCCTTATTCAGAAAAGGAAATTTTAACAGTGGATAATTTGACAAAGTGATTAGCAAAATTTAATGTAATTTAAAATAAGACAAATCTTACTAGTGATCTAGCTGTGAGTACGGGTATAAATGGAAAGAAACTTCCAGAAACTATGATACATATTAGCATGAAATAGTGTTAATGGATATACTGCTGCTTCAAAATACTGCTGGGATGGATAACTATATCAAATCAATGATGGGCCTTAGACCTCAAACAGCATATGTAATGAGTTACTCAATATCTTTTAACAGTGCCTTAAAAGGCCTAAACAAACATGAGGTGCCAGATCAACTGAAAATTTAATTGTGGTACTTGGTATTTTCTCCTATTTTAGGTCTGCACTAAATAAACTCTAATCTAGAACAGTTCTGGACTTTTGGAAGTCTAGAACTATTTTTGCATTGTTTGAGTCCTAATCAAACTGTTTCTAGGACTTTAAATGGCAAAGTCATAATTTTGTTTTGTTTTCTGTTGTTTTGTTTTTTCCCATGCCTTATATTGAATAAATCAGCTTGGTCTAATTTAAAAAAATAGTTTCATGGTCACCTATTTCACTATCTTAGGTGTTGACATATTTCCAAACTTTCCACCACGTATCACACTCCTTTTCTTTCTAGTGGAGTTGGGTGTCCTCATCAATTTTAAATTCCAAGTCATTGTGGTAGTGGAATGTGGGGCATTGTCCTGAATTGTTTAATGGCATAAAATATCTACAAAAATACAATTCAGTGCAGAGTAAGGAAGTGGTTTTCTGCTGATGTAGATGACATCATATGTATACACCAAAGGAATGAGACCTCAAATTGCAGTTAACTTCTAGAAACACCTTGATAACTACATTGGAAAAAATTGTTCAAAAACTAGTAAAAAGTGTGATACGGAATTCAGTTTAAGGCTGGTTTTGTTTAAATTTTGCGCAAAGATACTCGAGAACTATCTGCGCTAGTCGTCTCTGATTTAGCAATGATAGACAAGACAGAAATGCACCAAGTAGTCACGACCCACCACGAACTGTTTTTTCCCTTGGTGCATGAAAGTAAGTGGAAGAACCAGTATTGAAAAGAGAAAGATCGTGATCAGAGAGCATCTGCTCTACAGATCGACCCCTCCCATCAATAACAGCACTTCCCCAGAGGGGATGGTGTCCATTAAAATCCCCCAGGATTAGAAATGGAGATGGTAACTGTTCAACAAGAGCATCCAGGTCTGATTGATCATATGTCTCTCCAGTGGACAGGTACAGAGAACAAACAGTGATGGTACGACCCAAGGAAATACGGATGGCTACGGCCTCCAAGTCGTTTGGTTTCTTTTTCTGCCTCAAGACATTTGCTTTCAATTTCTAAACGAAATTTCATTTCCATTTCCATTCTTTTTAATTCAAAATCTGGGTCAAAATGAGTGGCGGGCAATTGTTGTACAACTTTTTGAGGTAAAACCTTTTGGCTGACCAAATGTTCAACAATAATTTGTTTGATATCTGCTTTCTTCATTGCTTGCTTCACTTCCAAATTAAGATGTTTTCCAACATCAACGTTGCGAAACTGAGGACGTAGATTAACGTTTTGGTAGACAACGCGTACCTAGCACTGACTTCCTCAAAATTTCTTGGATTTAATTTTGAAAAATGGATTTTATAACCATGGTTACAAGGTATTATGACTCAGACCACAACATTGTGTCTGTTGGTTTGCGAAATGAATTTGTCTGAATAGTGGAAGTAATTTTGAAACATCCAGCAAAAATTCACTCGGTTTATGAAATGGGACTTTATTTTTAGCATAACTTTTTCATTTAATTTGCTTCTTTGCAAATAACAAACACCTACAGGACATTTACAATATGACGTAACTATAGAATTTTAAAAGAATGGATTTTTACAGCTTCATTTCACTATTCTATTGCTAATCGTAATAATTAATGTTGACGAATTTATAAATTTCGCTATTCTTAGATGGAAAATAACATAATACTTCAAGAAGAATATCAGGCAGGCAATAGCGTTGTCTACGTTGGGATGGCTTGAACTGTTCGTCGAAATGATATTTTAAATATCTCCCACAGAAGTCGTCAGAACTTTATAACACTAGATAAAGTTTCCTTTTAAAAATATCTATATAATGGCAGAATCAAATTTCTTAGTAATGTCTGTAAATATAAAAGTATATAGTTTGAATATTTTGTTCTTCTTCTCTCTGTTTGTTTTTTCATTACATGATAACCCAAAACAATGGTGTCAAGTGATTTCAATAAGGTGGCATTTCAAACGAAATATCCGCTTTTATAAGTATTATTAATACCCAAGAATTTTTAAAATAATCATAGTTGTAGTGTAAACGATGTTACCATTAGCTCCTTGAAGTTAGCTATCTTACCGAGATTTGTATTTAGATAGAAAGCTCAAAAACAGGATGAAAGAGGCATTACCAGCCAATAATAAATCAACAATAAACATAACAGTTGGAACCTTGTTAAAACTTAGGTATAAATACAGCCTTACTATATCTACCGAAACGGTTCGTTAAAAGAAAAGCCAAACAATATAGAGATGATGCAAGTGCGATTTCAACTATCTTTTTTTTGGAAAGATTGACGTGAGCCATTCTCACATTTACTTCCGTTTTAGAATTTGTTGTTGTTTTTTACTTGTTTATATTGGCATAGCTAAAATACGTTATAGCCTAAAAATGGCTAAATGTAGAAACATTTTACAGCTCTTTTAATTAAACACAACACATATTCAAAATAGTTAATTATTATTTTCGACTATTCACGAAATAAGAGAAGGCAAAGTGACTAACAGTTAACTTATATCTATTTAACATTCTTATCTAGCTGACATTTCCACTGGATTAACTTAAAACAGAATTCAAATAATAAAATACATTACAAACAAAGACGTTAGTGAGCTGGTCTTCCGATGCTGAGTGACTTTGCTGGTTGAGACATTACAAAAAACTTAACAGGAAAAACTAACTTCAGACGCGCATTATCAACCAGCGAAAGTGTACACCTAAAGCTTTGACCATTAGTTTTGTGACCAAGCAATTATACTGCCAAACTACCTCTATATCACAGTTGTATAAGGGGCAATATCGAATACATAATATCTAGGTAATGTTTTAAGTTGTGCATATAAAACAAAAAAAAACTCACTTCACATGTTGACAATAAAAAGAGAAGATTTTGTTTTATTATTAATAATAAGTTATGGGGTATTTTATAAACATAAAACATAAGATAATGATAATAATAAGGTATGGAGTATTTTATAAACATACAACATAAGATAATGATAATAATAAGGTATGGAGTATTTTATAAACATACAACATAAAATAATGATAATAATAAGGTATGGAGTATTTTATAAACATACAACATAAGATAATGATAATAATAAGGTATATAGTATTTTATAAACATACAACATAAAATAATAATAACAATAAGGTATGGAGTATTTTATAAACATACAACACAAGATAATGATAATAATAAGGTATAGAGTATTTTATAAACATACAACATAAGATAATGATAATAATAAGGTATGGGGTATGTTATAAACATACAACATAAGATAATGATAATAATAAGGTATGGGGTATGTTATAAACATACAACATAAGATAATGATAATAATAAGGTATGGGGTATGTTATAAACATACAACATAAGATAATGATAATAATAAGGTATGGGGTATGTTATAAACATACAACATAAGATAATGATAATAATAAGGTATGGGGTATGTTATAAACATACAACATAAGATAATGATAATAATAAGGTATGGAGTATTTTATAAACATAAAACAGTTCAGAGGAATATTTTTTAGCAAAGAATGTTCACCTAAACTTCCTGTAATTTATTATTTTTTGTTGTATTTCTATTTTCATTAACTAAATTACATCTTGTGTTTGACAGGATACTGGTAGCTGAAATGAAATTCTGATAGATGTTGAACATAATACAGGTGTTACACTATCACCTCAACTTTTAGCATCATCAACGTAAAGTGACACAGGCATCTATTGCACGAAAGTTAGAAAGCTGCAAAATGAGACCCAAAAAATGGAATTGGGGGGTTCTTAATAATGTTGGATTAATCTGCCTGTTAGTGTTAAATTCATGGTTCACGGTGCTAGCTTTAGAAGACAGTAACATTTACGCATCTTACACGACATTTAATAAGAGTGTTAACTTTACGCACGTGACAGTGGATCCTCGATATGGGCGTGTTTATGTTGGTGCAACGAATCGGTTGTATCAGTTCAACAGCTTTCTTGTCATGGAAGCTGAATTAGAAACAGGACCTGTAATGGACAACATTGATTGTCCCCCAACAGATTGTACTAACTTGAGAAAAGTGGCAACGACTAACTTCAACAAAGTTCTAGTCATTGACAACAAAACTAGGATGTTGATTGTTTGTGGAAGTGTCCAGCAGGGAGCGTGTCGTCGTCATCATTTAACAAATATTTCGAATTTTGAAGATCTTGTTCCAATTCCTGTAGCTGCCAACGATGCAAATTCTTCAACTTACGCGTTCATTGGCCCAGCTGGTTACCTTGATCATATTTCTCGGGTTCTCTATGTAGCCACCACCAACAGTTTCTTAGGGACCTACCGAGATATAATTCCAGCAATTAGTAGTCGCAGTTTGGACGAAGACGCAGGCCGAATCTTTGGAATAATTGAAAAGTCTTTCTCTACCATAGCTCGTGTGGATATCAGCTTTCACCTCAGAGATTACTATTTAGTTAATTACATGTACGGATTTTTCTCAGAAAATTTTGCCTACTTTGCAACAGTCCAGAGAAAATCTCATTTGAGGGCGCTTGAGGAATGTGGTTACGTCACAAGATTGGCACGAATTTGTGTATCAGATGCTAGTTATAATACTTATACAGAATTAACATTACAATGTATTGGAAAAGATGGTATCGATTACAATCTTCTCCAAGATGCTAGCGTTGTTACAGCAGAGGCTAACCTGGCCGAAACTCTTCAAATTCCTAGAGGTAGTGATGTTTTAGTCGGTATATTCGCCCAGAGTGTTACTGACCACACTTCTAGACCTGCTCGAAGGTCAGCCATGTGCATATTTTCGCTGGAAGCAATAGATAAGTGTTTTACTGAAAATATTCGAATGTGTTATAATGGAAGTGTGACCACTCGTAACATGGATTACATCGCTGGCAGCATCAAGGACTGCCCAAAACCAGGAGTAAGTATATTCTTGTATTACATACCCAGAACCGAAGTAAGAAGTGAGTATATTAACAGATGAAATTTGGGCTAAAATCTGGTGCCGAGTCTTAATATTTACATATGAGGTCGCATGAAAACATTCTATTTTTATTACAGCTAAAATCGCGCTAATGGTGTTAAACGAGTGTATATATAAATATATATAAGTTAAGATAAACTTTGTTTTCTTCGAGATTATTGGGAAATCAATATAGTTTCTTGAAATGCAATACTTTGGATTTGTGTATTGCTAAGATAGTGCACTGGGAATACTAGTATTAATACCTATGGTCCCGAAACAATAATATTACACCATTTTAAAACACATGTACATCCCTAGTGTGTCCAAATATATATATTTCTTATGGAAATTGCAAATTTTCCACGAATAACGTAATTCATAGTGATTATATTAACTAAGATGTTCTAATGTTGCCTAAAGCTCAGGTATGATCTAAGATTTTTGCAGCAGGCTATATAACGATTTCATACCAAAAAACTCACGAAAAAAGAATTAGATCTAGAAATTTAAAATCCATCCGCCGACCCCTTGCAACTAGAATGTTGTCTATGTTGCTTGTTTCCATAACTACACCCATTTGTTGTTTATTTTTTAAATTTGCGTTGAGCTACACGAGTGCTATCTGCGCTAGTTATTCCTAATTCAACAGTGTAACACCGTTAACTCTTGAGCTACTCTTTTAACAACGAATAACGGGATTGATCGTTACATAACGCTCCACAATTGAAAGGGCGAGCATGACGGGGATTCGAACCCATGACTCTCAGATTACGTGTCGAGTGTTCTAACTACCTTGCCATGTTGGGCCCAACTTGTTATTACCATACATATATTTTACCTGAAGTACAAAGGATTTTTTTTCATGGCTTGTAAGGAAACCCGCGGAAAACACATGATGTAGCCTAATTAACAAAACAAGTAACAAACTAAGGTAATATTAAAACTTAATGTTGTTAGAGCTGGCTCATTAAAATCAAATAAAAATCCGTATTGCGGGCTATCGGCTATATTTCGCATTACTAGACATACAAACTTAACAGTACATGAATAATGGTTATTGTCTCGTGTTTTTGGTCTTAAATGTTTAAGAATTTTTCGTTTGGAAATATAACGTCTTGAAAACGTTCCCCCACCACACCTTGAATAGTATGTAGTACCTCACCTCTCCCTCACACAGTCATCATTACGCGTTTCTTAACCATTGTGTGATTAAGCGACAGGTTGTTTCTCTCCCACTTGAGGTTAGTTTTTCAAAAGTTAACTGGTATAAGGTGGGCCTCTTCGCGGAAGTAAAGTTTTTTACCACTTATTATTCCTACTAAGCATGGGCCGGGCGTGGCCTATTGGTTAGCGTGCGTGGACTGTGAATCTTAAGGTTTTTTTTTATTCGTGTGGACATTAGTGCGAAAGCGCGCATTGCTTTTCAGGCTCTTCGGTGCACCAGAAGAGTGACTGTCAGATACAGTTACTTAGATTGACAAGAGTTGATGGTAAATGCTTTAGCAAGCTTCCTTCTCTCTAGTTTATCAACTCGATATTAGGAAAAGATTTGTGCAAATAGCTTTTCATGTAGCTTTGTTTGATAACTCTGAAGTAAACATGTTGAAACATGTTTTGACATTTAGATTTAAAGTATTGTCAAGTAAAATATTTTCAACGATTGGTTTATCGCAAAAGCTTTATACCTAAAATATATTTAACCATCTATCACTATCTTACAACAGAAATATTTCAATCACTATACCACTGCTGTATTTATGTTAAATAATTTAATATCATATAACAAACGGGCAATGTGTTTCTAAGCTGCTTATCAATATTTAAACGAGAAGGCTAGTCTGTAAACTCTTGTTATTTGTGACTACAGCGTATTTATTATGAAATGTATGAAGGGTTTGAGTTTTCATGTTAAAACTTGAAGAGAGTATTCGTAAAACCACTCACCGTTATTCTTAGTAAATTCCGTATGAACTTTGGAAGACAGTAATGAAAAAGACTTTTCTGCATGAATTCATCGAAAGGGGGTCAAAGGCCGTCTACACAGGACACTTGTCTTAACCGCGTGCATCACTCTATATTAGTGTGTCGTCTGTCAGTCAGTCGGTTAACACTAAAATGACGTGACATAAGGAATGTTTAACGACGCAGTTTGTAGTGTCATAACGCCAGTAAAATATGCGCATGCCATGTACCACAAGAAGAATTAAGCACTTTGTAGACTACAACAAATTATTGTTTCTTACTCTTAATTTTGGTTTTATTTACTCCTGAAACAAAACACTTTCCGGAACCCCGAGGAAGTATTAATATGTAGGTTGACTCAGTGTTACCTACATTTTAATCGGTATTTCGAAATAAGACAGACATGCTTCACTCCTCACGTTGCACAAATAACAGCATCATGATTGGTGAATGAGTTATCTAAAGAGAAGTTGTGTCACTTTTATCTGGGGAACTTATGTGTGTATTGAAAAGTGAACAACATGTGAAGAAAAAAGTGTAACTTAATATCTGAGACTATTTTAAAACATCTTTTTTAGACTCTAAAGTCAAACACAAAAATCGTGACATATTAAGAGTCAATTATATTGAATATTGAGAAGAATGAAATTTATCATTGTACAAAGATATCTGTAGAAGTACTCCATACTTTGCGATACGGGTACACCATTTTTCAAATTCAGCCTGTATTTGCAGATCTCAAGTGCGGAAGAGAAACAAAAATTAATAGCAGATGTGGATCCTGAAGTGAACGACGTCAAACATAATTATCAGTTATCGGAGATAACTTGTTTACAAAAACACATTTTCCTCTTTTCACACAGTACCATGCAGTTTATCTGTCGAATGATAGCGGTATTATTACCATCGATTTAAGTGTATACGGTATTCACTCAACGTGATACTATGTTTTTAATATTGTAAGTTAAGACTTGCGTGCACCACACTGTTACGCTGATACTGTAAAGGAAACCTTGTGTACTAGAACTACAATGTTATGTTGATCTCGCGTGTGGTGAAATCGTGTCAAATATGCTCTATTAATATTATAATTAGATAAGGCGTACTGTGGCGAGGATGACTTCGCTCAACGCTTCGAAAAATAATTCTTCATTGCCTTCAAAAGGTGTGATAAATAAATTAAAATTAATTATAATTTTTCCCGGATATAATAGAATTTTATTTTTTCATTTATTAAATAGTTTTAGTTTGGCTTAGAGAATGATTGGTTTTGTTTTCAATTTTGCTCAAAGCTACACGAGGGCTATCTTTGTTAGCCGTCCCTAATTTTGCAGTGTACGACTAGAGGGAAGGCAACTAGTCATCACCACCCACCGCCAACTCTTGGGCTATTCTTTTACCAACGAATAGTGGGACTGACCTTAACATAATAACGCCCACATGGCTGAAAGGTCGAGCATGTGACGGGAATTCGAACCCGCGGATTACAAGTCGAATGCATTAACCACTTTACACTTGCTGGGCCCACAGTGGGTGAGACACCTGAGATGGATCAACGGGTCCCTTATTATCCCTAGCCCTTATACTCTGTTAAGTAACTATAATTAATTAAATTTTTTTTTACCAGATGTAATAGAAAAGTCACTGAACTCAATTGAGGAACTAATGAAAAATGTCATGCGCCCTCCAGCATGATCACAGTCAATAAAAAAGTGTAGCAGTGTTTCCTTACAGAAGAAGGTTATTAAATAGTAGGAGTTTATATTTCATCGTCTGATAAATTATTTATTTTTTTGTAGGAAATATTACAGTCAATTAAGGTAAGAACACAGTCAGTGAATGATCACACCATTTATTTGTTGTGTAGAATGTTAAAGTAAAAACAAAATCGTATATGCTTGCTTTATGCTGGCCAAAGTTTATGCTGTTAAGAACATATTTTTTTTCGTGTGCCAGTTAATTTACAAACCTGAAAATCAACCTTTCATAGTGCACGAAAAATACCGTTGATTAAACTGTGTAAATTTGCTTAACAGGCTGCCACCTACCAACAAAAGCCTTAAAATAAGACCAGTGATCGTTTAAGATGCCACTAGATGAACCTAAAAGTATATTTCAAAGTGATTCAAAGAATCTTTCCAATGAGTCCTCGTTTTATGGTAATGTTGTCACTTTGATAACACAGGTGTGACTGGGTGTACTTCGTTGCCTTATTGATATTCCAAGAAGAATCAAATGTATAGTACTTTTGCACCCATTATATAAGGCAAGGAAACCAGTATGGTGCCATACAGGTTTTACACCGTTAAGATGACACAGTGTGCGCTGGAATATAAACCTGACTGACAAAAAATGGTGAGAGAGAGTTTTACAAAGAAAATTTTTTTTCATTATTTGGTTGGATGTGGACCGGCCATGACCTAATGTTAGCATGTTCGTACTTTGTATTCACTTCTAGTTTCAAGCCTATAATAAAATACTTCAAGAGAGTATAGCGAGATTTTTATTACAATTATCAGGGCTGATGTTTTCAGTGCGTAAGAGTTTGTAGTTTAAAATCGTTAAAGAAAACACTTTACATGTTGTTAATAGTGTAATGAGGATCGGGTATACCTAAAACTGCTTTTTGTTTGTGCAAATGTTATTAGATACAAGTCGTTTTATGTTGCTACTATAGTCGTTATTTTGTGTAATAAACATTGTTATATTGCTATGATAATCTTTATTAGGTGTAGTAAACATTGTTATGTTGTTGCTATGATCGTTATTAGGTGTAATAAACATTGTTATGTTGATACCATAATCATTATTAGGTTTAATACACGTTATTATGGTTGATACTATAATCATTATTAGGTTTAATACACATTATTATGTTGGTACTATAATCATTATTAGGTGACACATATTGTAGTGATGATAGTTTAAGCAAGTTTAAGCGTACCTTGTAATGTGTTGCTGAAACTATCAATGGAACCTGGGTACGTTACATAATATTACATTTAATGGTTGCCGCAGTTTTTGATGAGGGATGTAGAAAAATCTGCTTATAACTATGACCTTGAAATTAGCGTGGCAATTTTATTAGTTTCCATCAAAATATTTATTGACAGGGTTACAACACAAAGTTTAACGAATGAAATGAGTAAAGTCATCAAGAATATGTTAATAGGTTTAGTAATAACATTAAAAATAGTTATATTAAATTTTGCCATTTTATTTTACTTGATCGCGAAATTTGTGCAAACAGAATGATTACTCTACGTTCACGCAAGTCTTGTGAGAGTTATGGAGAAAGAGGTTAATTAATGTAACTGTCGTAGTATTTCTTGTTGGGGTCCCGGTATGGCCAGGTGGTTAAAGTGATCTGAGGGTCGCTGGTTCGAATCACCGTCATACTAAACATGCTTTTCCTTTCAGCTGTTGGGGCGTTATAATTTACGTTCAGTCCCACTATTCGTTGATAAAAGTAGCCCAAGAGTTGGCGATGAGTGGTAATGACTAGCTGTCTTCCCTCTAATCTTACACTGTAAAATTAGGGACGGCCAGCGCAGATAACCCTAGGGTAGCTTTGTGCGAAATTTCAAACAAACCAGTTTTTCTTGGATATCGACCTAAACTAGCAGAACTATTACCGCAGTGTAAACACTCAATTTGGGTTACAGTATTTAACATGTCGACTTTATTCTTTTAATTATTGCTAAATTAATATTATTATAATGATTTTTCTACATTATTAGTTTAGTACACGGATTGAAGATTAAACTAAGCTTCCCAGAAGGGCCGAAACTCGTGAGAGTTTTTTGTTTTAGCGGCCGAAAATGTTTTTAACAGCAAATAAACCTAACTGATGAATTCTTCATACTAATCATTATAAGCAGTATAGTTTGAACACTATATTTAATTAACTATAGGCATTACTAGATATGTTTTTAGTTCAGAGCTATGTTGTGAGGTTACTAGGTTGCTTTGATGAGAAGATTATAATAATTATTAGATAAATGTTTGACTTAAAATGTTTACATGGAGTGAATAATTTAATTAATAATTAATAAATGCTTACATTTATTTTTAGAAACGGGTCAAAGTACTTGACTTCTGTAAAGAAGCCCTGAAAATCAACGGTTCTGTACTCTTGGCGAGAACCGCCGTTATTGTAAACGCCAATGCCACATACAGTGCAGTAACTACCACTGTAATAGCTCGTCACACAGTAGCATTTGTGGGAACCAGTGATGGCCACCTCAAAAAGGTGAGAACTTGAAAAAACAAGTGTTAACAAATTCATATTTGCATAAGTATGACGTTCATCTTTCTGTATTCAGTCGCTTTTTTACATTTTTGAAGTATGTTTTCGGTTTTCGAAAGGAGACTGTATTACTAAATCTCTTCATGTTTGTTCGTGGCAGTGTAACTACTAAATAATTGATTTCAAAAGTGATTTATGGTCATTTTGTGAGTTAACTGTTTTATGTTAGTTTACTTAGGGAGTGTCAGTGGGATACAATAGACCAGGCCAACTCCTCCTTAAATTTCGGAAAGAAACTTCAGAAGGCAGTTACTGTAAGACATTTATAGTTAGGCTGTATTAACATATATATATATATGCGACGTGTGCTATAGCGTAGGATTCCTAGTTGAATTAGAAGGCCCACGTGATGTCTGCCTTTTTTTCCCCAGGCCTTTGAGAACTGATGTTTCTGCTAGATATATTATATTCTACAGTTTATTCTTGATAACGAGAAACCCGCTTGAAACAAAAATGCACCTCAGAACAGCTGGTATGGGTATTAACACTTATATTCATAAGCAGAGAATTGGAATGTGACCGTTGATGGACACGTCTTAGGGACGAGAGTATAAACGGGTATGAGATTGTAGATGGCGTTGCAGGTGGCTGTTACGTTATTAATTAGTATAGGTATAAAAGTGCTCATTTATATTGGTTTAATTTTGGTTTTAGTTGCAGTGTAAGTAGGGCTTCTTTGATTTTGCCTTTGTTTACATTTGTTTCCCTACATGGTATCTGAGTATGTCTTCTATGGTTATGTTGTGTTCATTTGATTTCTAGTGTTCAAAAACGTATGAAGGTGTTGTTTTGTATGTGTGTGTGTGTTTTTTTTTAATCTAGTTTCCATTTTCCAGCTTGTTTCTCTAATATATTTTCAAAATATATTTTTCATATTTCTAATAACATATTTACTTTTATACCATTAAAATAATAGTATACTGCAAAGTAAATTATATGTAAATATATAACAGCTAATTTTACATAATTAATACTGTAATAATAGGGTTGTCATTATGAATTTTTATAATATGTGTCCTGAACTTTTAGGCACGTAAATATATTTTAACCTTAATTAATTTATATTAATCTTGTTCATTTTTAGCTGTGAAATATTTCAAACTTCTATAATAGTATAAAAGATAGTGATTTATTGTCTTAAAAACATATTGTTTGATAAGTACCAAACGATACTGGCGGTTCTAATAATATCACACGTAACTTATCTTTAATGTATAAGTAATACATAGCATGGTTATAACATTAGCATTACATTTTTATGCATGTAATTTTAACGTATTGATCCGTAAACTTAATAGATGGTTGTAGTTTGTATTTCTGCATATCTGTAATCAAATCACTGGTATTTTGTTGGTCACTTATTAGTGGAATATGAGATCAACTTTAGTTATCTTCTCGGATAATATGTTTCTATACACATGTCCTATCGTTGAACCACTGCCAAAACGTTAGCGCAATCCTTTACCGACTGTATCTAGTTAATTAATGGGGGGAGGAGATGCAAGAATTGCTACTGTGTTGTCAAGTGTATAGATAAAAACGTTCCTTCCGAAAGCACTTACTGTAAGAGTGAAGACTTATCGTCTTGACAACCATGTGCAAGCAAGAAACCCTTTATCAGGAGAAAACTAAGTGGAAACAAAACATTGTGGTGCCTATTTGAGATAATTAAAGGATGTGAAGTAAACAGCTAGAATCTAAATTTCAGTGTTGGAGAAAACAAATTTTACTCTGGCCATTTTTCAGTCGAAAGTTGCTGGGTAAATTTACTTTTGTCCGATTCTATTATTATTCTGTGTAATATTTGCACGAAGTATGAACATGACACATGTTAATGTGTTGTATCGTGAACAGGTTTTATCAAGTTGAATAAGGAAACAAGCAACAACATGAATGTAAAAAGGAGGCCAAGTTTCCACACTTTTTTCATGTTTATCTTGCCTATCTTTGTATTAAATCTTTATATGACTTGACTCTTTTTTTTTATATAGTATCTTTATATGATTAACTATTTCATTCTAACGTGGCTACTTTTATATATATAGATTGTTTTAATTACGTTTATGAAGCCCAACTAGATCACACATACTTTAGTATGATGGAAAACTATTTCAGCAGTTAAATAATTACAGCAGCCTGACATTCTTATTATATTACGTAGAAAATTTTACCCGGCTTCCTACAGCAATAGGCAGTTTACTGAAGAATAATGTGAAATAACTTAAAAATAAGTATATGGATTATGATATGATCAAGTTTGATTTGTTGTCTGTCAAATTAAATGTAGCCAAATATGTATTAAAATGTATTAATACAGATAACTCTACTTTTCATTTGACTAGAAATAAAAGAAAACAACATGACCAGGTGGTTAGGACGCTCAACTCATAATCTGAGGCTCGTAGGTTTGAATCTCCGTCATACTATTCATCCTTGCCCTTTCAGCCAACTATTCGTTGGTAAAAGAGTAGCTCAAGATCAGGCGGAGAATGGTGATGACTATACACTTCCCCTCTAGTCTTACGCTGCTAAATTAGGAACGCCTAGTGCAAATATATCTCGTGCAGCTTTGTGCGGAATTCAAAAACAAACAAACAAAAGAAAACAAAGCATGCATGTTTTTCCTACTTGATTTACAAACGTTCATGGGGCATTTAAAGCCAATTACGCTGATTTCCTTGATTTCTGTACACTTTAAGTGTCCTAGATTATGCAAGTTATTCAAGAGATACTGTCAGGAATCGAATGTCTACCATGTAATTATGAAATACATTTTACTGGGGTATAGATTACCACCATAGAGCATTTTCCTCATCAGTAGTGTACAAAATGGAAATGTTTACTTCAATATCACAATGCTGGTATTTTCTTCTAAATTTTGTGGTGATATCATGCAGTATGATACTGTGATTTGTTTTTCTCGAACTACAAATATGTTATATAGCTTGCATTGCGAGATTTACGTTTTTTGATAAGTAATTATATTCATTTTTGAAGTTTTGTTTTCCAGTCATTGGGTTTTTGAAATTGGTGTTTGTGGACGCAGAGTTCAATTAGTATAACATTATTATGAAAACTTGTTGAATTGTTATATCAGCTGATTTTGACTTGTGTTATATATGCATATTGTGTATTATCAATAAATAAATATAAAATTATTGTTAATGTATGTGGGGAGGGGCTTATAGGTGCTCCTCAGCAGTAATGAAACAGCTGAAGAATTTGAGGAAGTTGTTGTCGATGCTGGAAATCCCATCATTGCAGACATGCATCTGGATCCCAGTAGGAGATTTATTTACGTTGCTTCTCCTTACACGGTAAGTTTGTGTAGTTTCGACCATTTTTTGGCAGTGGCGTATTTAGATATTAGCTAGAGGGGGACGTAACCCCAGGGCCATGGTCTTAATGGAAGCCGATCCATAATTTTATTCTATGTGAAATTGCATGGAATGTGGGGCTCACAAAAACAGTATTAGTCCCTGGGTCCACATAACCTTAAATACGCCACTGATTATAAGTGTATCCGTAAACTTTATATTGAAAGAGCACCTCAGTGGCTCGCCATCTGGTGAGAACTCAGAAAGATTGTTGTGTAGAAAATAATATATAATTGTTTTAGTTATAGACCTGTAAAAATGGTTACTTTGTGTTCTTCTTCAGGTAAAATAGGACGACTTTTTTATCTTCAGTTTAGTAACTAGTTGAATGAGTTTAATGCTCCTAAGGGACAGTTACTTTAGTTTAATTCTCTAAAATGAACTGTATTAAACTTAACATTAATATACTGCTGTATTTTAACTCGTTTTTGTTGGTATATCAGGTATAACGAATAAAGAAAATGTCAGATAAACCAGTATAGCATGACGTCGCCAAACAACAACCTTAAATTTTAAGTTAAAAACAGGTGTGGATTTCGTGTTGAAACAAGTTGACCAACTTAATGGAACTCCTCTTATAACACGAAATCTAAACTCTACAAAACAAAATGTTCCAGAGCTTTGGATCATATCGACGGTAAATCTTGTATGAAAAACATAGCATTATGTCTTTTTGCATGTGTGTAATTATAATTGAAAAGAAGTGTAACTAAATGATTTAAATACTGACAGTTTTACCGTACAAACATAAATATGTGTCACAAGTGAATAATACAAAACATTGTGTGGTCTTTGTCTGTACACACACACATATTAAAACTATTTTGAGTATGCAATTCAGCGAGTCACATGACAAACAGCGAATATAATGTCACAGTGTGTAGAAAATATATTATAATATTGTTACCTAGATAGTGTGGTATTATTATAAATATATTTCTTTCTAATGTAACAGCCTTTTTCCAGTATGAACTACCGAAATACTTATAACATACAGATGAGTTCAAATGGAAGACTTAGAAATTTTGACTTTGTCAAAATAGGAAGATTCCAGCCTTAATTTCCGCCGTATACAGTACTGTGCAAACTGTTAGGACAAAGTCAAAAATTATATTACAAGGAATTAAAAAAAAAACAATAGAAGTTAAGTCACACGTGAATTTAAAAAAAGAAGTTACTAATTTCCATATTTATACAACAGAAACTTAGTGGAAGTGTTTGAGTTCAGGAAACAATTAATATTTTGTGTGTCCCTATTTGCCTTAAATAACTGCAAACAGTCTTTTAGGTATTGTTGCAACATATTTAATCAAAACGTCCTTTACAAGTTTACTTCAAATATTTCTAATATACTCCCATAAAGTTTATTTGGAATTAACTTTTGATTGATCAAATCCAGAATTTGCTCAAAAGGATTGAGATCAGGGCTCTCTGGGAGCCACCGAATGACTTCAACAGTTTCTTTCTTAGCTAAGTTATTTCTACAAAGGTTGGATGAGATTTTGGGGTAATTATCATCTTGGATAATTAGAATCCTCTCTTAATATTATGCAAACCACTGGGTATGCCATGATGGATCTTTGCCTGGTGGTCCTTTAGCTGGGCCATTATTTCATCTATATTGCAAATATCTCCTGTCACCACAGCAGAAGGACACCCCCAATCCATCACACTGCCTCCACCATGCTTCATGGTAGGTGCTGTTGTACCAATCCATCACACTGCCTCCACCATGCTTCATGGTAGGTGCTGTTGTAACAATCCATCACACTGCCTCCACCATGCTTCATGGTAGGTGCTGTTGTAACAATCCATCACATTGCCTCCACCATGCTTCATGGTAGGTGCTGTTGTACCAATCCATCATACTGCCTCCACCATGCTTCATGGTAGGTGCTGTTGTACCAATCCATCACACTGCCTCCACCATGCTTCATGGTAGGTGCTGTTGTACCAATCCATCACACTGCCTCCACCATGCTTCATGGTAGGTGCTGTTGTAACAAATTTATTCCCGTACCTTTATTTTAGTACCTACGCTTGTTTCTTGAATTTCCTTTTTTGCATATGACGTATATTCTTGACTATGTATTGCGCAAGTTCCACATGTTCTCGGAATTTGTAGAAAGTAAGAATCAATAATAATTGTTTCACGAAATTGCGATAAAATATTGTTGAAATTTTTAAAAACTCGGTTATCCGAGAGATGGAAGAAGAATATAATTGGTCAGCTACAGTCAATGTGCTATAGGTCTTGGAATCTATTAATCATATCGTTAATAACAATTATAGATTAGGAAAACTACAGAATTTGACAAAGAACATTTACAGATTTCGAACATCTGAAACCGTTTAACTTCAGTGAATTAACTTCGGACGTTAGTATTTCTACTAGGACATTAAATATCTTTAGAATTCTTTGGGTGTTCTACCGCTTCCTTCTCTAATTTCAAATTTAATTGTTTTGATCTCACGATCTATGATGTACTTGATATTGTCTGGGGAGCAATTCAAATCTGCAACAATATGTTGGTGAGTCCAAACAGCGTTACATACAGCTTTTATATAAACTCTCTGTTCTACTGACAATTCTTTGTACTTTTTGGATTGTGGCATGAAACAAAACTTGATATAGAGTGTTAAACACTGTTTTTATCTAGGTTTATTTATGGAGTGCTATTAAATTGATTTCTTCTATCATATACCAGTACCATATGCTAACTTCTTTCTATATAATTAATACATCGCAAAGGATACCATGACAGTTATTTTAGACCCCAAATTATCAGTGTGTTTATTAAAGCAGAACTCTTATGTGAATACCTTTGTACAAGTATATGAGAATTCTAAAAAATTATAAGTATTCTCACCTTGGCTGACTCGGTTGTTAATAGGGATCAGTGAAGCATTACTATAGTGTTGAAATTTACATTTTGTAATGGCATGATAGAATTAGCTCTATAAAATGGAACGAATGGCATACTATTCTCTTGTCCTAACATTTTTAGACAGTACTGTAACTCAAATAGCTGTAAAGTTAAAACGTTTTGATGCAATTTCTCACGAAGATATACCGACCAAGTCGCTTATCGATTATTATGAGATGGATTGTTGAAACGAACGCTGATGAACCGTCATTTTCGTATATTAGGTAGATTATGGACAGCTGACTGGAGGCACTGTGTGCATTGAACATGACAACATTACAACAGAACCATTTGCAACAGAAATTACGCTGTAAAGCTATTGATAAAGATTCAGTGTCAGATAGAGCATGATTGTACAATGTGATGAAACTCTAAAATAGTTTTAGCATATATATATATATCGTGACATTCATACTAATATTCTTAAATTTTGTTTTACCAACAGGTGACTAAAGTGGTGATTCCAAGGTGTCAACAGTACAATACGTGCGAAGGGTGCTTACAGGCTAGAAATCCCTACTGTGGATGGTGTTCCTTACAAAGAAGGTTTGTTTTTTTATCCTAATTATTCGCTAGTATTTTAGTATAATTAACTTATTAAAGAAATTCTACATAACTGATTTTAAAGAAACCCAACTCTTTGCCAATTTTTGTAATTATCGATTTCCTTTCTGTTATTACAATAAATATGCCTGAGCCTGTTCTCCAATGGGTCGGCGGTAAGTTTAAATACTTAGTGTTAAAATTCATTCTTCAGTTCTTGGGAGAAAGAGGTCAAATGTACCTGACCCTCCTGGGTATTTAACATCAATACCCAAATACCGACACAGTGAAACCTTTCAGTTCTCAGCGATGGACATATCGCAAATAGCCTAATATGTAGCTTTGTACCAAAAAGGAAAAATCAGTGCTTCTAAGTCTTGTTTATTTAAAAAAAAAGATAAACCTGGACAAAAGTACAAATATTTAGTTATATTCTCCACCTTCAGAAACTAGTTTGAACTTGCATTCTAAAGTTTGTTTACTTATTTTACAAAGTTAAGGCAAAGCTCGTAGTGTGTAGCTGTCCCTAATTTTAAATTGATAGAAGGAAGTTAGCGACCTAGTCAACAGCATTCATCGACAACCGTTAGGCTGCTTTTAGAAATTTTAACATTTGTTGTATAGTATGGTCCGGCATGGCCAAGCGCGTTAATGCGTGAGACTCGTAACCTGATGGTCGCGGGTTCGCGCCCGCGTCGCGTCAAACATGCTCGCCCTCCCAGCCCCTCGTGGGGGCGTTACATATAATGTGACGGTCAATCCCACTATTTGTTAGTAAAAAAGTAGCCCAAGAGCTGGGGTGGATGGTGATGACTAGTTGCATTCCCTTTAGTCTTACATTGCTAAATTAAAGACGGCTACCGCAGATAGCCCTCGAGTAGCTTTGTGCGAAATTCCAAAACAAAACAAAAAACTTAAATAGTACACCTACGATCATACATTGCGCAATGCATTTTACCTCCCTTAAAACTTTATGATGTCAGTATTTACATCAGCATGATAAAATTACAGTGTAGGCCTAGAAAGTAACAGAAGCGGAGGAATTAATCACTTTAGTTGTGTGTTGAACGAAGAGATCGTCTGCAAGTGAATAACTTATCCTAGAGTACGTTCAGACAACATAATGTAGGCCTTACTTACACGTGTTAAGTTTTCCTTATGTTTTAGTTTTTGAAAATGTATGCTGCTCATTAGAAGTGTATTCATATTTTATAACGTCTTATCAATTTTACATCAATCATAAGTTTAAAATAAAAGTGTCACCAAATGGAAACAAGTGAATCATTATATTAATGAATTGTCACTTTGCCCGCGCCCATTTTTCACGTCTAATTTAAATTCAGTTTCAAATTCTTTTGAGATCTTTTGTACCAGTTTAACTTGAAGATGCTAGTGGGGATAAGATTCTAGATAAACCTAATGAAACCATATGTTTGTTTGTAATTAAGTATAAACCAACACAGTGTTCTGTTTATGCTTTGTTTACCACAAGTAACGAGACCTAGTTTCCGCAGTTGTAATTCCGCAAACATACTACTGTACCACTGGGGAGCAAAGCATTATGAGTTACGCAAATAATAACTCTTGTTTGTTTTTGAATTTCGCGCAAAGCTACACAAGGGCTATCTGCACAAGCCGTCCCTAATTTAGCAGTGCACGACTAGATGGCAGGTAGCTAGTCATCACCACGAACTCTTGGGCTACTCTTTTACTAACGAAGAGTGAAATTGACCGACACATTATGACGTCCCCCACAGCTGAAAGAGCGGGCATGTTTGGTGTGACCGGTATAATAATAATTCTTCTACTCGTGCAGCAACTTTGGATATTTATTTGTTTTTGTAGCCCTTTCTTTCTCATTATAGTTTATTGTTTACTATTATCATTTTTTAATTTTTTCTTTGCATTATTTTGCCTTACTTTGCCTAATTTTGATGTTTTTATTGCTGTTGTTTCACGCTTTATTTTAGTTTTTGCTCTTCTTGTTATTATTTTTATATTATTTTTTGTGCAAAAACAAAACAAAAACAATAAAATACGTTATAGAATTTCATTATTTGAAGATATAGATAATTTTGAATGTTAAACTGTTATTTACAGCGAAGAACAGAATTATAACCCTTGTGATATTTTTTTTCTACTCGGAACGTTTCGTTTTCAGGTTGGATCAAAGTAATTCGTCCATCTTCCATATAGTTTTATGTATAGACGGAATTATAAATGTCTAAGTAACACTCTCTTCCGCTCATTATTGATAAAGAAATATTGAATTACAACCACGTAACTAAGGAACGATATCTTTCTCCATATTATAAAATTACATTTTGACGCGTGTATGTATTATTTTTGATAACACTGTGTAACACAAATTTTGTTCCTGAATTGTATGTGTTATTTCTTAAGTGCTTACGTTGTAAAAGTACAGAAAATGGCCATTATTCCCTTCAAACTTTGTTTTTGTGATCTGGATAATGAAATTTAGAAATTAACCTATTTTCCATGTAAAAACGGGCAAATGTGCACATTTTCTTTTGCGTAAGGTCGCAAAACAACACACGAATGAAAATTTACATGTATTTATACTAAAGTTATACAAAAATGTTTAAAAGTGAGTAGCTTTTCGAGATTTGCGACAGTAATGTAAATTATTTTCACGTATCAGCCCCTAAATATAGTCTATCATGCTTTCGTTATACGCTTCCAGGTCACAAAAGCAAAGTTTGAAGAGGAAAATAGGTCTTTTCCATCGACTTTAGATTTAAACAATTGTTTTTTTTTTGTTTTTGAATTTCGCACAAAGCTACTCGAGGGCTGTCTGTGCTAGCCGTCCCTAATTTTGCAGTGTAAGACTAGAAGGAAGTCAGCTAGTCATCACCGCCCAGCCAACTCTTGGGTTACTCTTTTACCAACGAATAGTGGGATTGACCGTCATATTATAACGCCCCCACGGCTGAAAGGGCGAGCATGTTTGGCATGATGGGGATGCGAACCCGTGACCCTCAGATTACGAGTTGCACGCCTTAGCACACTTGGCTATACTAGGCTTAAGTAATTGAGAAAATAACACTTTCTCCCCAGGAGCAAGAAAAAGTAAAAATTTTGTTACATAGTGTAATTTGTAGTCATAATCTGGTTACGTTTGTCTTTTGCTTTTCATGTGTAGGTGTACAGTGGAAATTGAATGCCAGAATGTAACAAGAACGTTTGAACGCTCAACACGGTGGCTGTCTTTAGACACAGAGAAATGTATTGAAGTTCAGTCTGTGAAGCCAGAAGAAATTCCTATCGATGCTATGGTTGAGGTGAGAATATCACCCCAAGTAATTTTACAAGAAGAAAAAAAGTAGTGGTACAGCGATGTGATCATGTGTGCTTCCTAGAGGGATATATTGGTTTTGAATAATTTCACGTACGTGTAATTATAGAATGTGCAGTCATGAGTTTTTTGTTTGTTTTTTGAAGTAATGAGGACCGCACGTAGAATGTTTGAAAAGTAGGTTCTAATTTTTAAAAATCAAGAGCCTACACATATTGTGCGAAGTGCAGTCGACATGCAAAGCGTACAAATGCTACGGAGGTCTAAAAGCATGACCCCGAGAAAATATGTAATCAAAGTGGAAGCTCTGAGATTAAAACTGAAAGCAATTTTGCATGAAATATCGCTTAAATAACTCTATGGCTGCTCACATAAACATCACAAACATCCAATTAAATGTCAACAAACCATCATTCACGTGTAATAACGTATGGGAAGCTACATTTAAATTAGCGTAAATATGTATGTTTCATTATAATAAAGCACTACACTATCTACACAGAGAGTGGATATTAATTTTTAAGTTATATTGGTAATTTAGACAACTCTGTACAACAGTAGTATGTTAGCTATTGAAACCACTAAATATCACATACATATATATGGCCTCCTGAAATAACATGTTGGTGTGGCCAATTCTTTTGGGGAACTTTTCCATAAATAACTTGCATGTGATTTCTTGATACAACTCTGATAACCACCAGAGTAGCGAACATATATGTATCCATGTTTAACATATTTTAATTAATATTTTGTTTAAAAACAAGTGAACTTTGTTTCTGTTTGTTTTTTGTTGAAGTTTATTGACAACAAGCCACAGACACCTACTGTAAAGAATCATGCTTACATAATGTGACAGTAGGGCTTCTTCGACTTTCATTTGCAAAGTGTAAACATAAGCCATTGCATACAAACATTTCAAGCCACAAAATAATAAAGTTTTATTGGAAGGAAACAGACTGTGCAGAAAATGTCAAATGCCATTAGCAGCTACAGTATAAATATATAAGCACAATTTTTTGAAATTACAAAAATGAGAGGATATGGCCAAACTTTCACCACCATGTGTGTTTGTTTACATCACTTTTGTTTACAATGATTACCATACAGTGTCTTTTATTTAAACCATGGGTGATCATGAGGAAGGGCACTTCCTGCCCCTGCCTCGGAAAATTTGGAACATAATTGTTTCTTTATCAGTTTGGCATAGGTATATTAATTTTTATTTAATTCATAATTTCACACTACTTTGCAGGAAATCATGTTTAAGATGTGCATATTATTGTGACAATGTATTTAACCAAGTAATCCCAAAGTAGCCACAGTCTAAATCATATTCTGTTTATGGAATATTTTAAATTGACATAGAGTAATCGACTTGTTTCTATTTTACTGTCCTACAGGTCAGTCTTACTATTAATCAACTTCCTAGACTCCCTAATGATGCCAACTACATGTGCGTGTTTGGGAACAGCACACCCATCATTGCCCATACCATCGCTTTAGGCCTTTCTTGTGAGACCCCTGATTTAATAGAGCGACCATTAATCCCAACTGACCATGGTAAACTGTGCCGTTTTATTACTATAACTTTTAATGCTTGTCATTTCTTTGAATTATGTTGTGTTTTTTTAAAAAGTCTTAACATTTTCTAAGTGTTAAGCTGCATGTTATTTGGAATGGTTTTACTTCCAATACAAAATAGAATAAAACATACAAAACATTAAGATGGGGGGAATGTAGCTAAATAACAATTGTATGACAGTCAATAAAAATATTTTAATATATTATTCAACACTTTTACACCGTAACAAGTACTATATTGTATATAAAATTAATAAAAAATGTGTACAGAATACAACTCAGCTTGTTTACTGGGTACTACAAAATTGTATTTTCATATATGTTTGCTTTCTCAAGCACATTAGATAGGGTTCATTTTTTTGAAATAGGTTTTTTCTGCATAGAAAAATAATTATTAAGAACTGTTGCCAATAAAGCACTGGTGCAGTGATATTAGGTCCATTAATTATTTAATTTCCAATCCTTGTTTTTGGCATCTATAAAAAATGTACATCACTGTTAAATTATAGTCTGCTTTCCATAAGGGAGATTAAAGTTGCTAGTGTTTTGCTAACATTTATTTCATGTATATACATCTTTCACTCATCCTTTCAGCTGTAGGGACATTATAGTGTGTTTGTCAGTCCCACTTTTAATTGATAAAAGAGTAGCTCAAGAGCTGGCTGGTGGTGGGTAATGATGACTAGCTCCCTTCTTTCTTGTTTTTGATGCTAAATTAGTGTAGGCTAGAGCAGATAGCCCCACTTTACTTTATGTGAAATTCAAAACAAATAAGATCTAACATGTTTCTTTAGTGCTTTTAGTAGTACATTATATATCTACGTGGTCTGGGTTTACAGAACTGTTAAAATTATTTCAAAGGTAATTGGTTAACTGGATTGTTAGTCTGACTTCTTTTAAAAATATATTTAACCAAATTCCTTCAGTAATGCAGCAGTATATTTTATTTGAATAATTAAACTTTTTTCACCATTTTTCTAGATCATGTTACTGTGGATTTGGCAGTGCATTCTAGTGAAACAAATACTGATTTTCTTCACAGGCCATTTACATTTTATAACTGTAGTGCCCACAAAGTGTAAGTATTGACTTTATTTACAAGTTAGGTAATAACAGGATTTGCACAGTGATTTTCTAGAGTTTCAATTTGCCTCTATTTTTTTTATGTAAATATAAAACATTTGGACAGAAAAAAATCCCATTAAAGGACTGATATCTGTTTACCAAAGTGAGTGTTGTTTCTGATTATAGTCGTTATAATGCTTGGATTAATTAACAAAATTGACTATTTTTCTGAAGTCCATAGTGTAAAAGTATAAAACTGGCCTGTAGGTTGTTTTAATTTATTGCTTGTCTTTTCTTTAGGTGCTCAAAATGTATTAGTAGTTTCAGGGAGTGTAACTGGTGTTTGTACCAGCACATATGTGTCCATAATACCAGCTCCTGTATGGGTGCCATTGTCATAGGAGAAACTCAGGTAAACATGAAAATCACAGAAATGTGGTTGTTATGGTATAATTTGTGTGTGTTAGTTGGGATGAGTAACTTCAATCTGTAATTTGGTCATATTTGTCTTTGGAAGTTGAATTAGGTGTATACATTTTAAGTAAGACCATATTATATATTAAACTGTTTGATTCAGCATGAAATCTTATGACGTAAAAAAATTTTGAGGAATAACAGATAAAAAGCTGTAGTACAACGAGATTGGAAGAATTAAAATAGTTTTAAGTTCTGAAGAATGTTGTTAAAGATTTGTTGTATATTTTCTAAGTATATATATTTACAAGCATTTAAATATTATTTACTAATGTGTCATCAAATTCTAAAAAAGTATTTCATTAGCAATTCAACTGTGCTTGTTTGCCTTTAGTGTGAACTACACATTAGTGTTTCACTTATTATGATTTAGGACAATAACTTTACAAAACTAGAGGATCACAAACAATGTCCAATGCTTGATGTGAAAGAAGACGTATTGCTATCTGATGGAGAAAACTGTAGAATTGAAATAAATACTAAGCATTTTCCAACTTCTATGGTAAGGTCTTATGGTCACAAAAAGAGATTTTAATCTATTTTAAAGATTAAAAGGACCTGTTTCTTCATTTCTAGTTTTTTGTTTTTTTAGTTATTGCATGCATGTACTTTATAATTAGTTATTTGGATTGTTGAGTAATCATTGCTAATGAGATAATTTTTCATAGGCCTGTTTGGTCACGTTATGAAACCAAGTCTTTCTATCTGGTTTGTTAATTAATGTTGTAATGAAGATAATAAAAAAAGATGAAGAAATAATTGGTTACCCTTATTTGCGGTTTTTCTCTAAATATTAGTATTTATGATTAAAGAATAGGTATCATTTTTAAACTGAATACCATCCATTACTTTTTCTATTTAGCAAGATCTTCAGTGTGTTATTGAAATTGAAGATAGGAGAGAAGTGGTGGATGGAGAAATAATTAACAGTAAAGTTGTTTGTTCGAAAACACTTGTAAGTTACACTAATTTCTTGTGATAATTTTTTCTCCTTTTACAGATCAGTGTTATTCAATTGTATTGTGTGAGGATGATATTCATATATATGTATCTGTGATTCATTAGAAATTTATAAGTTGTTATTGTTAAATATAAAAAAGTGAAAAATTAACAGACTTGATGCTTTGGACAAGATAAATTTAAATTCAGTCAGTTAACATTGAGTTGAAATGTATAATTTAGGTGAGTTAACAATGAGACAAGGCTTAGCACGTGGTCAAGAAATGAAATGTGAAATTACTTTGAAACTTTATATGTCATATATCTTCCTTGTTTTTCTTGTTAACAGAACAACAACCAGTGTGTTGCACCATTTAAGAATGTGGTGGGGCACAAATTTTGGGATAAAATTACTGTCTTTTATGTATTGTTTAATTACAACAACTTGCTTTATTCTTTACGATTAAAATTATTTAAAGCTATAGCAAGTAAACATAAAGTCAGCATGTTATGTCTAATAAACTCGTATCAAGTCACTCATCACTGCTATTAAGCCCAGCTTCTGCCTGAATATTAAAACAAGGACAGAATATGCTAAGTAATTGTTTGTATGAGTCTTATTTAAAGTGGCATTTATCATATGCAATTATCCTCCATGTTTTATACCTGAGACACCATAAGAGTAAATAAGTCCATAGTGATGTATTATGATTTACTGTATATATCTGTTTTCTATAGTCATGGGGGTTGTGGCATCAACTGTAAGTTTGTTAGTCTTACTTTAGTGCTATTAATTTACTCATACATACTTGTGCTTATCACAAGAGTGCACCAACCATTGAGTGTTAGTTTGGCACATATTGCCATAATGTTATGTTCAGACCACATAATATTTTTATTCAGTTTATATCCATATGAAGCATATTATAATACTTTAGACGTACTTTTTTATAATTACATATTAATGCCTATTTGAGAAATTAGCAATTTAATCTGCATGGCAAACTAAAAACTCCAAAATTTCTACATGTGAAAACAAGTTAGAGCAATATTTATGTTCATATGTATTTTTACGTTTAAATTTCTGCATTATTTCTGAATTGAGTTGTTGATAGCAACAGATTGTTTATGGCTGTAGGTCAAAAGTAGTTGGGCATAACTCTAACATTTCTGAAGTCAGGTAGGATAAGAACTTGTGTATGGTTATTCTTTACAACTTGCTGTTTAATACAAGTTTCCCTTTTTTCACTTTCTCTTGAACTTTATTTAGTATACTTATAAGACCAAACTTGGAGAAATGAAAGCTAACCTAGCAGTGATGTGGCATGGGAAGGACTTGATAGATGAAACAACAGGTAACCTTTAAAAAAACTAGAATAATAGCTTTCAATAAACAGTTATGTTTAAAATACAACCATTTAAGACACTTTGTTGTTGATGTTTAGGCCACGTATATGGAAATTGGATAAAATGAGTAAAAAACTAAAACTTAAGTTTTTGATTCATTTGTGCTTAATTTTGCACAAAGGTACTCAAATACTAGCTGCATTAGATATTCCCAATTTTGTAATGGTACAGTACAGGAAAGACAGCTGGTCAGTACTACCCATTACCAACTCTAAGACTACTCTTTACTAATGCAAAGTAGGATTGACCAAAATATTATGATAACATCATGGCTAAAAGGGTGAACATTTTTAGTGAGAGAATTTGAACCCATGATTTGGGAATTGCAAATTGATCTCTCTAATTACCAAGCCATGTCAGACCAGTTTGTTTCAGATTTTTTTTAATAGTTTCAAATAGGAAATAAAGTGATATATGACTTGTGGAAATCTGTTGATTGTTAACTATTATAAGTCTTAGTAATAGTGTTCAATAAATGCACTCCAAGATATTTATTTTTGTTTTGTATACATTTTTATCACTGTTCATTGTGCCAATGTGGAAAAAATGTTTGTATGAAAATTAACACAAATAACTTTTTTTTTAATCTCAGTTACAATATACAAGTGTAATCTTCTTGCTAACCATGATAATGAATCAGACTGCTATCTATGCCTTACCCGTGATCCTAAGTATAAGTGTGTCTGGTGTATGGACTCGTGTAGGTTCCACAGTAATTGTCCCAGTGACAACACGACTAAGACTTGCCCCCCACCAAGGATTGGTCAGGTGGGTTCTGATTACAAAATATTAGATGCAAGTTAGATTACATATCAATCTATTATTAACAAGTGTTAACTAATTTGTGATACTTTTTTGCATCCTAGTTTTCTTTTTTATGAGTTGTGGAATTGTGTTATCTATAGTTTCCTGTCATTAGTGGCTTTTTGAACATTTTGTATGGTACTACAGAACAAAGACTATAGGGTTTCATCCTCACTCTTGTTAAAAGCTTTATAACTGGTTGACCATGTTCTAAGTGAATTGGCAAAATTAATGTATTTGGCACTAGTTAACTTTTTATTTTATTGTTTCAGACTTGTATGTATGAAAAAATGGAACCTTTGTTGTTTATGCCTATTAATTACTCTGTCTACAGTATTTTCTTTTTTGAATTTTACTTTGCTTCTTCTTACCATATTAAAAACCTATTTTTGCATTTATATATGCTTATATGTGTAGGGCATTGAAGTTGCCTCTTCATACATTGGCCAATACAATCAAACTTATTATTGCCTGGTTAGCCAGTTGTATATATATAAGGATATAAAACATAGTTTTATATGTGCATTCATTCTTATTTTCTGACACTTGTTTTAAGTACTCATAAATTTATAAAGTAACCTTATATGTACACAAATAGACAATTGTTTGACATGCTGGTAGCTTAAGTTACAACATGTTTTAAAAATTTTCAGTGTAAATAAACAAAGAATGTCTCATATTTGTAAACGCATATCTTAAAATGAAAACTAAGAAATTTTGAAGCATATAAAAAGTAAGCCGAGCTTGTCTGTAAAGTTATAAACTTACAAACTATTAATATTTTACAGAATTGAAAAAAAAAGTCTGTTATCTTACACATGCAATCATTTATTATATTTATACGAAAATCAATTAAAAGCATAATTTACTGTGTATTGTAAAGTTTTATTGTATAGTTATTTATCTATTAATTACCTGCTTTATCATTTATCACATTATTTCAGTCATTTCCTCTGTTATTATGAAAATGCTTTTAACTTGGTCACAATGCATTTATTCTAGATGTCTTTCTGGGAAACACAGTTCATATATGATATTTGAGAGTATTAAACCTAAATAAATAAAGTGATATATGTTTTTTGTACACTTTAATACCACTAGCATAACAAATGGAGTGCTCATCAAATATTAGTGTTAATAAAAAAAGTCAGTACAAACTAAAAAAAAAGGTTCAGGAAACTTTTCACCTAAATGATTCAGCTTTATATGATTTTAATCTGTGCTTAAAACCACATTTAGACTCAAGGTACTGTACTGTTGAGAAGTGTTCAAAGAAAAGAATATTTTGCCATTCTTTCCATTTTATGTGGTTAATGGTTCCATGCCATTACAGAATGTAAACATCAACACAGTGGTAACACTTCACTGATCCCTGTTAACAAATGAATGAGCAAGGTTAAGAATACTTATCATTATTTAGAATTCCCCTGTATTTGTACACAGGGCATTTCATAAGGATTTTGCTTGAATGAATGAGCTGATCAGATTTAAGGTTTGAAATAGCTATCATGGTATCCCACACAATGTCTTAACTATATAGAAAGTAGCTAACATAGGGTATTGGTATATGCTGGAAGAAATCAGTTTAATAGCATTCTGTGAATAAACCTTGATAAAAAGAGAGTTTAACACTATGTATTAAGTTTTGTTGTCATACCATGGCCCAAAAGGCAGAGTGAATTGTCAGTAGAGCAGAGAGTTTATATAAAAGCTTTATGTAATGTTGGTTGGATTCTGACAAATTCCTACAAACCTAATGTAAATAAGTACATTTACAGATCTATAGTATGAAGAAGACTGAACAAAACTGTCAAGAGAAATTTGCTAAAAAGTAAAAACTTGGACTGTTGATTTGAAAAGGGTGTTATGGATGGATGATTCCAAGTTTGAGATATTTGGTTCAAAACAGAGTTTGCAGTTCTGGTGGAAGGTAAATGAAAGACACTTAACTCAGTGCATAGCACCTACCATGAAGATGGGGGAGGCAGTGTGGAAGTTTGGTTTTTTTTCTGCTGAGGTGAAAAGAAATATTTATGATGTAGATGGAATAATGTGTCAGGCATAGTACTATCAGATATAAATCTGTCATGAAGTACCCAATGATTTGGACATTATTAATAAAGAATTCTTGTATTAAAACAATAATTATCCTGAATGAGCATCTTACCTATGCAGAAATTAATTAGCTAGAAAAGAAGCTGCTGGAGTCATTCAAGTAATACAGTGGTCTACGCAAAACCCTGATCTCAGATGATCTGATCTGGGATTTGACAGGTCAGAAACTTGACAAATCAAGACTTTCTTTCAGAGAGCCTTTATGGAAGTGTATAAGAGACATTTGGAGTAAAATACCAAAGGACAGTTGGTTAAATATGTTATAAACATGCCTGAAACATCATTTATTAAAGCAAAAAAAGGGAGACAAAATATCAAGATTGATGAAACAATTGATGTTTCTCCTGTATTTATCTTCCTTTGTTTAAATTTTTTATCTTGTTCTAACACTTTTGCACAATACTTTATGCATTAAGTGCTGTTCTGTCATAATGAATTATCAAACGTGTTGAAGAAGTATTTTAAACTAACAAATATGTATAAATGTATAATAAAGTTTATAAACACACCTTCAGGCAATTGTTTTTTTCAATTATTATAGTTGGTGCTTTAGATTATTAAAATGAGTAAAAACATTAAAAAAATTTTATGATACATTTACTTGATCTCCCTAATTGACGATAGTCAAAGTTTTCAGGATTTCTCCTATTTTTGTCATTATTATTGTTTGTTTTGTTTTTCTCTATTAGTATATGTAAATTTTTAAAAAACTGAAATGGAAACACTTGCTGGTTACGGTTATCTTTAGAACTGAAACAGTTTTTCTTTATTTCATACATATAATTTGTGTCCATTCTACTGATAATTAATTACAAAAGAATGAATTTTAAGCAAATTACTATTTACTATTGAAAACATTGTACATGTTTCATTAGTAGCTTGTATATAAAATTTTTGAAATGACTGGGTAATTTAAAAAACCTCATTATAAATGTATGGCATTTCAATAAGACTTTTTCATCATTATATACAAGTGGTTCACGAGAGGCACGAGTACATATACATGATAACATGATATACAAGTGGTTCACGAGAGACATGAGTACATATACATGATAACATGATATACAAGTGGTTCACGAGAGACATGAGTACATATACCTGATATATAACAAAGAGTTCACAACTGGATACTGCTTCACAGTCTAATATCTTAACTGAAGAAAACAGCCCCACCTTCAATCAACACCCTGGGATACCAAGATACTACATTAGACATCTTAATTGTATACTGCATGTATATGGTATATACTTCCGTATCTCTGTAAACTGCTTGTGCCATAAGATCACAAAATATTGTTGAAATGTCATACATTTCTAATAGTTTTTTTCAATACCCAGTCAAACTGTCTCAAAACTTATATATTCTGAAAAGGTAGGTTCTCCATTATCAGTTTTAATACCTTGATTGGTTGAAACATGTAATATGTTTCTTTTCTGCATTTAATATTATTGTGCTTACTCACTGTTGTTAATTCCCTGCTGTATTAGCATAACAGCAGTATATCTAAATGATGTTTTTTCCCCTTATGCAATAAATGTTAATCTTTCCATTATATGTTATTTTATTTCAGTAAGATGATATTATTACAGTTTTTGAATAATGTCACTTAATAATTACTTGATTAATATGTAATTTTCTTCCACTGTGAACATTTGAAGTCTTCATTGTAAAACATTATTCCTCTAGCCTACCTTTTATTTGACCAGACTATTTTGTTCTAGAACTGGAGTTTTGAAAAAATGTTTGAATGGTGGATCTAAAGTGATTATTGTTATTTATTTCTTTGAATAATTTTCCCTCACTTTATTAGGTTTGTAGGTTTAGTTTTTCAAAAGATTGAAGATACTTTCAAGTTTTCTTGTTATATTTTAGATGTTCATATTTAACTAAATTTCTAGTAAAATAAAGGAAAGATTTTGTATTTGCTGTAAAGTTAATTTGTTCATAATAATAAACATATAAGTTTCAAGATATTAAATTTATGATTATATACAACTAGTTTGAAGATATGTAACTTATACATTTATTGCATGTTTAAGATATATTGGTAGCAATGACATTTACTGATCATTTACAGCAAGGCCACCTCACATAGGCTTTAGGGGGGACCGTATTTAAAAACTATATTGATAACAACTACTTGTCAGTAAAGTAAAAACGAAAGTATGCATGCATATACACTTTTGTTTTTTTCAAAAGCTAAGTAAGTAGAACTGTGTAATGATTTTGCATATGGTTTATATTGTCATCTTGTTTATTTATCCAGTCCATATTATTGTTAATCTTACTTTTTTAAATTTTATTAATTTCTGAATTTATACTTTTCTTTTTTGAACAAAATTAAATTTTATTGTTATTTGATTGCTATGTATGAACAATATTTTATATATCAAAATATTTCCTCCAGTATTGTTTGATAAGTTTCTTTGATACTTTAAAGTTACCATTGTTGTAACAACTGTAACATTACTATTTCCACCTGAAGCTTTTTCAAATAAAAAAACATGGGCCAAACTTTGAAATATAATAGCTTTGTAACTGGATTTTGAACCACTTTAAGAATTTTTAAAGTTTTCTTTTTTGATTATTAACAATAAAATCAATTTTGTTATTCTGTTTTCGGTTTAAATAAATTATTTGCTGTTATTGTAAAGAATAAATCTTTAATTTTATTTATTTTAGGTGCAATGTATTGATTTATATTCATTAACCATAATTTGTGGATGAAAACAATTACATCAATATTTTTATGGTGGCTAGCTATGAAATAAATGTTTCAATTGTTGGTTGTAACAAGAAGATGTTTTATAGTATGTATTTTTAATTGAGATATTTTAATCAGCCATGAAAAACTACATATTTACATTTTATCTCATTAAAGAATTTGTTTTAATTTATTACACAACAGATACACCCAGTCTCTGGTCCAGTACAAGGTGGCACTCTAGTGACTATTAAAGGCAGTAACTTGGGAAAAAGCAGGGAAGACATCCAAGATAAAATCACAATTGGTGGGATCCCTTGCCATCTGATGGAATATGATGTGTCTGTCAGGTAAATTTTCTTTGTTTGTAAAATTCAGTGTTTATATAGTTTTTTTCGGCTGATATTTTGTGATATTATCTTTGAATCATTTTTCACCTGCTGATGCATAAAATGATGTGCATGATCTGTTGCAGAGTTCAGTCATTTTACATATTCCTGTAAATTGTTCAAAAAGCACCATACATCAGATTTGCTGGAAATTGTACTTCATATCTGGACATCAAAGATTCTGATAACCATCAGCTTATTGCTGCTAATTGCATAGCATGCCAAAGCTGATTTGGTTAAGAGTTCAAAAAGCTATCAAAATAATACTATATTGTACAAAATATATGGTTATCAAAATTTACCATCAGATTGTAGGGTACAATCCATCTGCCTGAACTGATGGCCAAACCACTTGAAGTTCAACTAATTTAAGTTAGCCAGAACAGCAGCATCCACTGCTTTCTGTTGACTCTTATGCATCTGTTGCTGCACCAATTGAAATAGTATTTGTTACTGATGATGATGTTTCATAAGTAGTTGTGAAGAAACACATTCAGTGAAGTATGAGATATTTTCTTTACACAACATAGATTGTATAACAATAGCATTTGGACCTTAGAATTCTTATTATCCTAGTTGGAAACAAATGCCTGTGGCTTGAGAGATTTTTTAAGGTTTGCTGCAGTGGCGGTATAGATTGATGCTTTCATAAAATCTTGGAGCCCATTGTAGACCATGAACATCGTTTTTGGAGCAAAATCTACAGTTACAGTTGCTCAACTTGGCACTCTGAAAGGTATTGTCTCAGACCCATTTGGCACCACATGATTTTACTGAATTAGCTCTCAATAAATCTATTGATGAGTGTCTTTTCTTAATAAAAAGAGACACATTCAGGAATGCTGTTCCATGTAGCCTTTCAAAATTAAATGCATAACCTGCTACTTTTGCAGAGAGTTTCTGCTTTGAAACTTTGATCATTGTTGTATTTATTACATAGTTCACAACAGGGTTGAACCTTTGATGCAGTCCTTGTCCAAACACACTAAATCATTGAACATTGAACCATCTAGATTTAAAATCAGATACTGTATTGCCTATCCATGAGTCCGTTCATTCCAGAAGATAATTTATATGAGACATTTGAGGAAAATATACAGGTCCTCTTTTGCCATCCCATTAAATTTGCAACATAACCTGCATCATATTACTGCTGTTGTGAAATAGTAATACAAACAAGTACTGTGTATTAATACCTGTACTTCTGTGTATTTGAGATGGTAAAAGACGGCAGACAGAAGTTTTCTATAATAAATGTAATGTCACAACGAAAATCACCATCAGAACACCATCATACAAAAGGATACATATTATTATCAATTCACAAGTACTTCATATTTCAAACACAGTCTCAGAATCTTACCACTGTGCCTTTCCTTGCTAGGAAGGCTTCCAATGGCCAAAAATATTCTGCAAGCGTACAAAAACATAGTGGCTGCTTTTCCTAGTCACATTGTGGCTCTTTATGAGTAACTTCATCCACCACACAAATTTCACTTCTCTTCCTGGCCATTGGTGATTTAGACTAAGTTTTGGTAATATATGGGATGGTTAATGGACATCAATGAGTCATACTGGAGACTAGTTATTCCTAGGATTTCAAGACTTTCATTATTATTGTGATTTATTTCTACTCTTCTGCACATGAACATGGAGAATTTAGTCAGGAAAAGTTGCACCTTATCAGCTAGGAT
This sequence comes from Carcinoscorpius rotundicauda, assembly GCA_011833715.1. NCBI lineage: Eukaryota > Metazoa > Arthropoda > Merostomata > Xiphosura > Limulidae > Carcinoscorpius > Carcinoscorpius rotundicauda. The sequence continues at coordinate 87,317,297 of CM022397.1, forward strand.
TTTTTCTAATCACCTCTCAGTCTCTCAACCTGTGGAATAAGTCCAGAACAAGGTAAAGTGCCCCACCCATATATGGTGTAAACTTTGGTTTTGAAAAAGACTTCCCCAACTTCTTGACTGAACTTAGAACAAGGATTCACCTCAACTGTAGCAGGGAAACAGGATCAGATTATTGCCACAAAACACAACCTATTTTATGGCATAAATTTTTAAGCTCGGTAACTTAATCTGTGATAATCAGACCAGCTGGTAAATGTATAAGTAATCTATAATAAGAATAGTACTTAGAAGACGTTTTGTAAAAAAAATAAATCTGATGTAAAAAAAGTTTAATTAATCAAATACATGTGTAAAACAAACATTGAAAATCTCGTTTTAACACAAAGAAAGGAGGTTAAACCAGTAACTCACTTAACCTGTACAAGTCTTTACATCATTCATTATGTATAGTCCACACTTCAGAGGAGTGGCAGCACTGAAACATGATCAAATTAATACAAGCCTTTATAAAGTAACAGTTGTGTTTATTAGCATTTGTGTAAAATACAAAGTTTAATGCAAGTTTAGGCTCTTTTAAATCATATATTTACAAGAATGTCAACTACCTGTATGCAGAACACTTGAACTAAATTTCACAGACTGTATCTTATCATAATGGCAAAAGTTCATCCAGCTATGCATCAGAGAAACACAATAACAGTCTCTTTCACCCAAAAAGCTAATGCCTGTTTGTTAGAACATGACCAGAAAATATAAGGAGATAAACACAAAGTAAAATTTATAAAAATTATGAACTCTTCTCCATTTTCTAAAGTCATTTAAACACCATTGATGTTTTACAGAATAGTGTGCCGAACTGGTGCAAGTAATGCCAATGATGCTGAGGTTATTGTTGGTAACAACATGGGATTAACCAGAGCCAATGAAAGGTTTTCATACAAGGTAAGACCTAAACCACATTACTTTGGTTATCATTATAGATTTTTCAAGTAGTAAAAAAAAAATGAATTTTAGAGTCTATTTCTATAAAATAGGAAACTTGGAATATTCATCAGCATGCAGTTTGTTTTATTTTCAAACTTTTAGTCATTGTTGTCATCAAGATGTATTCTCTTTGAGCAGTTTGATAGTTACAAACAATTAAAATTAACTTTTGATCATCTAATCTATGAACTTTTTATTTATAGATTATTAGTTTAATCAGCATGCATCCAAATATTGGGCCTCAGTCAGGAGGCACCCATCTCTATTTGAAGGGATCAAACCTCAATATTGGAAGCAGTATGGAAATTTTCTTGGACAGTATACCGTGTAAGGTTGAAAGGTGAGAATATTTGTTCCCCTTGCTTACTATCCTTCATGGACATTATGTTCCTGTGTTATAATGAAAGATTTTGTACTTTAAGAGGTAAAGGAAACTTTCAAAATTCATTTATAATCACACAATGGTAATTCAGAGAATGTCTCATAAATTAGAGATCACTCAATCATCACCATGTATTTTAAAACTAAAATATGGTGAGTTTCTTGTAGTACAAGTATATCAGAACTTCATTATGTGTGAACAAAACAAACACATGTAAAGAAAATGTACACCAGGGCTGGCTCCATGGTGGAGCCTATCAAGTTTAGATTCCATGCCCTCTCCCCCAATTTCAGATTCCAAATTGATATAAAATCAATGACAAGTACAAATCAAAAACTAAGTTATATTACAACTAAAGCTAAACATGATAAGTATAGGCTTCTAATGTGTTAATGGTAATATAACAGTAACAAATACAAGCTAATTAGTTTTGTTTACCTTTTCTAAATTCTCTCCCCTCCCCCAGTATCCCAATATAACACGTGCTGCTGCCAGAACTGTGACCACTCTAAGCTGAAACCCTTTTGGAGATTGTGTGAATTGAATTCAGTATGGTTTGAAATACTGATCAGAGCTCTTCCTATGATTCTGGCTGCTTTTGCTGTTTTTGATAATGAAGTCTGGCCAAACTAAGCATGTTTTGGATCCTCCACTTAATTGTTTTTTTTTTATGATATGGTTTTACTGGATTCATTGTTTGGTTGGATAATTATCATGCTGTAAAATGAAATTTATTCCAGTAAATGATCTACAATAAGAGCTGTATCATTAATAAGTACTTGCATATATCAGGCAGATTGCAGGACTTCAGTAACATGGCAGAGATCACCAACTCTAGTTGTGGTGAAGCAACACCAAACTAGAGAGCTCTATCCATTATTCTTAACTGAAAAATGCACACAACTTTCATGTGATTAATGCACTAGAATGTATTGGTTCCACAAACTTCACACCATGATTCATCAGGTCCACATACAGTTTTACAATTTTTGAGATTTTACAAATTTAAACTTCTCTTTGTTGCCTTTCTAGATAAAAGATTTTCCTGCTGCATGCACCTTTTCAGTTCTTCTTTATGTAATTTGTGTTACCTTATGGAGGGGGAGCATTAAAAGCAGTAGTTGCTTGAAGTACTTTAGCGAAGAAGTTACCAGGTTTATGCATGTCTTGAGTGAAGTAAGTCTAGGGTACTTAGTACCTAATCTGGAAAACTTAGATGACCTTTTATGCTTGTTATAGTCATTAGTGGTACCTGTTTCATCGTATCTTTTAAGTATTTTATGAACTCCAATTTTTGCAGAAATTTTCTGAAAACTGTAACCATTTTTATGTAAATTGTTTATATTATTCCTTACTTAACCAGAAATTGTGCATCTTGGGGTCATATTTTGTGCTTGGAAGTAGAACAGTCATGTTACACTTACATATTAATCTAGTGTCTACATAAGCAAATAATAATTCTAATGATGAAGGGAAAATGTTTTTTAATACTTTTACTACAGAAAATTAATAATCGTATGTAATGCTTTTTAATGTTGGATATCAGTATAAAAGCTATAGCATTACAAAATTGAAAAGCTAAGTGCTCCAGTTTTCAGAAACAAAATTATCTATTGTCAGTTCTGACATTTTCACATCTATTTATTTAGAATTCATCAAAACCAAATACATGATACAGAAGATTTTTAAATTAAAATATTAGATTTCAATAATTACCAAATCGCTTTCTTCTGGAAACCATCTGCACAAGAGACTGAATGATGGTCTCAATTTATTTGTATGTTTATTGATGTAATAATTTTCTGAATTCATAAAGTGAAATGTCTATTTTTACTGATAATTGAGACCTCATCTTCATCAACCTCTTTATTTATGTTGTACTCACATTATATTTAGTTTTATGTTCCAGTAATGTATTGATATTTATATGGATTGTTAGAACTCTGGCAGATGGCAGTCAAGTCAGTTGCTACACCACTAGAGCTCCCTCTGCTTGGTACAATGTGACTCAACTGATCTTCCACGTGGACAATGCTACTCTTACTCTTCCATATCCATTTCACTACACAAAAGACCCAAGAATTTTACGTATAAGTCCCCTGAAAAGCTATGTGAGGTTAGTTAAAGTAGTACACATGAAAAGGTGTTAAACAGAAATCACTACTGCTTATTTCTAAACTGAGATTGATTGTGGCTAGTTTTAGCTTTTATTTCGTTGAGTTTTGTGTTAATCTCTGAGTTATAATACTCTAGTGTAGTAAGTAGCTTTTATTAATAAAATTAAATTAAACTTAAGACTTACTCTTTTAAGAATTTTTGGGTAGTTACAACAATCAGAAATGAAATGATTTACTTAATTCAGGGCCACTTGAGCTTAGAAGATGGAAAATCAAAACGTCTGTGTATCTGCCTGACTTAGTAGTTTGATGTATGTGTGTGTGTGTGTGTATCATAATACTGCTATTCTGAAAGTGTGATGCTGTTGTGTATTCATGTATTAAGAATCCCAGATTGTGTTGGACTGATGGCTCAAAAGTGCAAATATTATAAAATAGGTGGAGATTGTCTGCCTAGGCCTTGATATTTAGTATATCGGTGTTGATAAGACAATGAGTATTATTGTGTTTTCATATATCTGTACATTTCCTCAGATAGTAACAGAGACATGCATTACAATAAAGATAAGTAAATTTATATGCATATCTATGTTAGCAATTTATGTTTGTAAGATAAATTTAAAAGATTCCACAAAAGAAAAATGAAAATATGTGATTACCTTTGAATTTTAGTTATTTTCCATCATGTCTTTGAAATACCTTTGAACTGTTCTATGTTCCAGTGGTGGAAGAAATATCAGTGTTGATGGAGAAGTTTTATCTTCCATTCAACAACCATGGATGATTGTGTTCAAAGGAAATGTTGTGCTTAATAAAACGGTATGGCATTTATCTGTCTAAATTACAGTGGAAAGAAAACTGACAAAAAAATAAAAATTGTATTCCTCTCAAGCTTCCTAAGTTTCTCAATATCACATTTTAGATAAATAATTCACTATTAAGATATGTGTTTATTTTGTTTTTGGTGGTGTGCCTAAATTACATTTGACACTTTGAGAATTTTTGTCTATAAATGTGCATTAAAATAGTTCAAATGCTGGCTTCATTAAGGTTCTATCTCCCATTAATAACAAATCTATATATTCTTGTGTCTTCAATTTTAGTATTTTCTGCACTGAAAGTTATAGTATTTGATCAACCATTAACTGAACTCGTTTTGACAACTCGGTACTATTTTTTCTTATACATCTAAAATTACAATAATAACAGTTTAGGCTATCAATAAAACTACCTGTCCACCTTGTTCTCATACTCTAACCCTTCCTACATCTTATGTTTTTTTCTTCATTATTTTGGCCTACTCCGCTGTCTCACACTACTTTAAAGTTGCTTTTGCAATTGTGTTAATAGCCTTTATTAACAAGCCATACAGCCCCTACCCTGTTTAAAGGTAAACCATTTATTCCAAAATATTTTTCCTTCTTGTTGAACTGATCCCATAAATCCAGTCAACCAACCTATTCTACCTTATACGCATGCTAACCTAAGCCTGGTGCTCAGCACTTATGACCTACTTATGATTTCATCCCAACAGTTAAGTCTTGGCAGTTTCCTTGACAGAATTAAATTATAATATGTCCCTTTTCTTTGAATGCCTTTATTAGTGTCTTGTATTTAATAATTAGCTCCTCTAATCTACTATTTCCTACATCATTAGCACCTATATGCACTACAAAGGTTGTATCACGACTAGCATCCTTTATTATATTCTGGACTGCATAATTTGACTCTTTTTCTCCCTTACATATGTCTATATGTGTTACATCTGGATTTTTATAAAGCATTTTACAAGGTGCCACATCAAAAGCTTGTTAATAACAGTTATTTACGTATATGTAAGGGATAGGTTGGCTCAGATAAAAGATGTTTTAGATAGAAAAAGGGCAGAGGATTGTTATAAATGGAGTTCAGTCAAACTAGATAAAATGTTACAAGTGAGGTATTACAAAGCTCAACTGACCTTGAAGCGTACAACAAAACATGATGGGAGACTATATTTGGGGGCCGATACGTGAAAGTGATTTGCATTACAGTTGCAAATTTTGAAAAACTACTTACTTTTAAACATTTTTGTATAACTTTAGTATAAATACATGTAAATCTTGATTCATATGTTGTTTTATAAAGACCTTATATAAATTAAAATGTGTAAATTTGCTTGTTTTTACATAGAAAATAGGTTTAATTTCTAAATTTCATTATCCAAGTCACAAAAGCAAAGTTAGAAGGGAATAATGGCCATTTTCTGTACTTTTACAATATAAGAAATTAAGAAATAATACGTACTATCCAGGAAAAAAATTTGCATTACATAGTGTAATCTTAACAGTGTTATGGAAGTAATCGATCTTGATGTTATTTTATATATTTCATTGAATAATTTATTCATATGATTAGAATTTAGTAAATAAATCAATGTGCTCTTAATTTTGTAATAATACTTGTATGATCATTTCAGCTATGTACAGTGCATAGCCATAGCCAGTTGGTATGCCCATCTCCAGCCATTAACAGTGAGGTTGAAGGTATTCTTGAAAGCCAGGGTAATAAAAGTATGAAATTCACTGACAAGCTAAAATACAGAATTGGCTTTGAAATGGATGATGTGAAAAGTGTGTTAAAGTTGCAGGAAAACTTTCCAACCCTTCACTCAGAGATAGTCTACGTTGCTGATCCAGAATTATCTAGTTTCCAGGATGATGGTGTTAAACAGTATAAAGGAGAATCATTAGTAATTGAGGTGAGAAAAGTAAAACAAGATACTGCGTTCGAACACTATTTTTGATAATGTTGTATAAGTTGAAATGCTTCCTCAGTAAAGTCCTTTGATTATATAAATAAAATATAAGTATTTGCATGTTTTAGTACATTTCATGAGGATGCAATATCTCATTAAAACCTAAGTCACAGTGTTTGTTGCAGGTGTAGCATTCTAGTGATACTTCTTGCTGTTTAGTACATTTCATGAGGATGCAATATCGCATTAAAACCTAAGTCACAGTGCTTGTTGCAGGTGTAGCATTCTAGTGATACTTCTTGCTGTTTAGTACATTTCATGAGGATGCAATATCGCATTAAAACCTAAGTCACAGTGCTTGTTGCAGGTGTAGCATTCTAGTGATACTTCTTGCTGTTTAGTACATTTCATGAGGATGCAATATCACATTAAAACCTAAGTCACAGTGTTTGTTGCAGGTGTAGCATTCTAGTGATACTTCTTGCTGTTTAGTACATTTCATGAGGATGCAATATCGCATTAAAACCTAAGTCACAGTGCTTGTTGCAGGTGTAGCATTCTAGTGATACTTCTTGCTGTATGAAAGGTTATTTTTAAAACGTTTTTAAAGCTAGTTTGTATAATAGTAAATATTTTGCTGATAAATTATTTATTTTCTTAGCAATGTAAATTTAAAGCAACTATTCATGATTACTTTTAGTGATTATTGGTTGACATGTAAAATTTATTGTTATTTATGCATCTTTAAAAAATTTGCCTGGGCTGGTGTGGCAAGGTGGTTAAGGCACTCGACTCGTAATCCAAGGGTCATGGGCTCAAATCTCCATCACATCAAATATACTTGCCCTTTTAGCCATTGGGGCATTATAATGTGACAGTCAATTTCACTATTTGTTGGTAAAAGAGTAGCCCAAGAGTTGGAGATGGGTGGTGATGACTAGCTACCTTGTTTCTAGTTTTACAATGCTAAATTAGGGACAGCTAGTGCAGATAGCCCTCATGTAGTTTTGTGCAAAATTCAAAACAAAAACTTTGCCTTGGTGGAATAGGTTTACAATGATCAAATTATTAAAATTGTAAGTAACTATTATTTTACTACAGTTAATATAATAAAGCTACTTATAGCACAATGTTTTTCATACAGTTTTAAGTACCTTGAGCATTTTACTTTTCATTCTTTGGGAATATGCTGTGAACGAAGTATACAGGTGTTAATCATGCAGTGGACAACACCACTGCTGTAATATTAAGTAACATGGTATCGCATTATCAATTATAAAGTGTAATTATACTTCTTTAGTTGTTCTTGAAGAGAACAATTTATTATGTTTTGTCCATTGTTTACTATTTGAGTTCAGGCATTATTCAGTGATGGAATATTTGTTTTTTTTAGGGAAAGAATCTTTTATTGGCTGCTACTGAAGCAGAAGTGAGAGTGACAGTGGGAACCCAAGTGTGTAACCTTACGTCACTGGCTATGACTCAGTTAGTATGTCTACCTCCACAAGACCAACCACCAATCAGTAGTGAACAAACAGATACTGATTTCCCTCTGGTTGTAGTGAGTGAATTTGGCTCTAGGAAATTTAATTTCTAGCTGTAAACATAGGTTCCACTATGTAATTATTCATACACATATAAAAGAAGTGAGTGCAGCTTTGGCACATTTTAAATTTCTTTTTAACTTATCCTTTAATTCTCAGGAAAAAGGGAAATGTGGAAGTTCCTTTCAAAACGAATTGACAGTAAAAGCTTGTTAATGGATCTCATTTTTGGAATAGTTTCAAATAAAGTTGAAGCTTAGATTCTGAAGAAAGATGTCTAAAATTGTTATGTTCAGTAACTGGATATTTTATGGCTTTAACTGGTCAAATTGAAAAATCCATTATTTTGCATCAAATATCTCTGTACTTAAGTGTTTTAGCTTAAATCTCTGGGATGGTTTCAGTTTGTGTTTTTAGTGTGCTCATTTGAATGGATATAGTTCTCTGTTTATTTTGTTTGTTTGTTTTTTTTCAGGTACATATTGGTTCTAACTTGAGATATGACATTGGATACCTACACTATGAGGTGAACAAGTCTTATGAATTTCCAACAGAAGCTATCTGGGGTATAACTGCAGGAGGCATGTTGCTTGTGGTCATAAGTGTCATAATGCTTTTCTTATTACGACGCAAGCATTCTCAAGTAGAACAGGAATACAAGCGTATTCAACTACAGATGGACACTTTAGAAAACAGTGTGCGATCTGAGTGTAAACAAGGTGAGAAACTGTTTAGTGCACATAATGAGTGAAAGGGAAGTAAGGATCACCTCATAAATGCACAGTAAGGCTGTAATTAAAACTAAGGGATACCATATGGTGTATATCTGATTGTGATAAATGTGATCTTGAAGAAACATTACTTAGAATTTTGAGTGGTTTAGGTATTATGACAAAATAAAGGGAACCACATTTTGATCAGTCCGAGGGTAAAAAAAAGGTGAATAACATACTTAATGCAGGGTTAGGCTGTAATCAGTGTTAATGAATACCATTTGGTGTACAGCCTGAATGTAAGCAAAGTTGGAGAACTATGTAGTGTAGGATAGAATACTTAGTAGTTTTGACCTCATGGCAAGTAAGATAAACGTGATTTAAGAAAATTCAAAATGAATTATACTTTGTTCACCTATTATCTGTGAAAAAAAGATGTTAAAAACACACTTGATTTGTTTAAACATATCTAACATTCTAATATCTAGTTATGTTATGACAGCTACATAAAGCTGTATAGTTAGAGGAAAGAAAGTAATTTAGTGATAATAAGTGTATTAAGTGAGAAGTAATAGTGAGATTAACGCAGGTCATACCTACATGAGATAGTAATAAATTAAAATGATCTTAAAAGTGAGTTATTTTGTGAAAATGTAAGATTTCTGGCAATATAAAAGTAAAATTTTCTGCATTAGTCAGTATATCAGAAATTCTTTAGTGATAATAAAATGTAGGTTCTTAGAGATAAGCAGGTAAAATTTTGTGTACATACCAAAGTACATTTTTGTACTAAGAGCAAAATGTTTGGTGATTGGAAGTGAAGTTTTTATTGCTAGAGCAGAGGAAAAGTTTATTGTGATCATAAAATTTCTGTTTTTATGAGGAAGTGTAGCTTTTACAAAACCAAGAATTTTTTTTTGTTATAATTCATTAAAGCCTTTTGCAAAAGTAATGTAGAGTTGTTTTTTTAGGAAAAGGAAAGCTAAACTTTTACAGTAGTATCAAATGCTTTTGAATTAAAAAAAAGAAAATGTAATGATAAAAATTATATATTTTTAAGAAGAATAAAAAACGACTTTCTTGTAATACCAAACTAATGTCATAAAGGGAACTACTTTTTGTGCAGTCTGAGAGTAAGAAAGATGAAGAATACTACATAATAAATTTAAGTGTGTAGCTTTGTGCTTAAGTTAAACAAACCAAACAAAATTATAAAACAAAGTCATTTATTGGAAAATTCTGAAGTACCTACGAAAATCAAAGACGTAAATTTAACTTCAGATTTAAATTTTTAGTATAAACTCATCCCTGAAAAAGTTTGGTTGTGTAAATGTTTTATTTGTTTTTTGATAGCAGAGTAAGGTTTTATAATGATATTAAAGATAAATGTGTTTAGTCTTCATATTATGACAAAAATCTCATTTTTCGTTTTCAGCTTTTGCAGAGCTTCAGACGAACATTTCTGATATTAGTAATGATCTTCAAGCATCAGGAATCCCAGTTCTAGACCATAGGACCTTTGTTATGAAGGTGTTTTTTCCTGGGATTTGTGACCACCCTGTTTTAGAGGAAAAGGTAAAACCTGTGTTACAAGGGTGTTTCTCTCTAACATTTATGACTACCGTACATCACAAGATTGGTTATAGTTAACTGTTTTTGTATTAACAGAAATTAGGATGTGGACTAATGTCTTGACTTTTCTGTTATTGTAACACTTGTAACTAATTTTCATTAACAACTGAAATGCTCCAACTGAAAACTTTTGAGTATATTTTTATAATATTTTTTGTAAAACTAGTGATATATTTTTAATTTTTGGAGAGTATATTAACCTGATTATAAAGTATCACACAATTATATGTGTCTTATATAACTAAAAATGTTCATAGTCATTTTGTTTTTGTAAGAATGTAATGGATCTAGGAGTATGTGTTTTATATAATTTTCTGGTTTTCAGGTGACATCCAATGGTTTTATAAGTAATCGTGGAGAGGCTATGAACCACTTTCAGCAACTGTTATATGACAAGACATTTCTTGTCTTATTCATTAATACTTTAGAGTCACAAAGAACCTTTAATATAAAGCAAAGGTGAGAAGTTTGTAGATAGTATGATGTAGACAAACTTTTGCATACTTATGTTCTGTAAATTACTGTATATCATTTTCATAGACCTGTAACCCTGTTATGAAATTATGATACAATGTTTGCAGTGTTTAAATATTTTTATAAATGACAAAAGCATTCTTAAAGTTACAAATAATCATTTAATACTGTATTTTTTGACTAAATACAGTAATATCAGGATTGTTTTTGAAGAAATTATAATTATTTTAGTAGCCACATAAAGTATGTAGTCATTATTTTGTCACATTTTAACATCCAGCTAACTATTTTAATTTTGAACACTACTCTTAAGATACCCCTTACACAACACACACAGTCTTTTTATGTGTGTGTGTATGTGTATATATAAAGAGAGGGAGTTAAAAAAAGAAGCAGAAATGAAATGAAAATTGCAAGTGAAACTAACTAACTAAATAAATATGAAACAAGGAAAGAAAGGAAAATTTGTGAACTTATATTTTCCTTTGCAATAACAACCATATTTTTGAGTTTACAAACTATTTTGTTATTATGACAAGCTTATTTCACAAAAAGTCCAAATATAAGAGTACTATTTTAAATTGTCTTGTGTACATTTTTAGAGTTAATTTTGCATCACTGCTGATGATAATTTTAATGGAGAAGATGGACTATGCTACTGAGTGAGTAACGTTTTTGTTTGATGCTTGATAGATTCTTTATGTAACAGAAGATGTGTTAACGAACAGTGGATAAAATATATAAGATGTTTTTGATATTTGTAGATTACCCAACAGAACTATATATTATTCTTTCAAAAATAGACTCTTATATAGGAGTAACTCTTGAGAACAAACATAAAATCAGGTTTCTAATTTGCATAATTATTTATTGTAATACTAACCTTGCTGATAATATCACTATTAATATATGATGTAAGTATATCCATCATGCCACAAGTAAAGGAAATATAAAGATGTGTTTACTTCAAAAGTTGTAAGAATTTGACATCAATAGTGGTCATATTCAGTTGTCTGTATGATCACCTGAGTTGACTAATTAATTAGTGATTTTTTAAATATAAATACTAATTACAACAAGTAGTTTTATCTCATATTTTGGCTGCTAATCTGCTACCATCTTCAGGACACTTCTGAAAACCACTCTTTCTATGTTATGATAGTTGAGATTCAGTTCTGGATCTTCTTGCTTGAATTAAAATTTGAATCATCTAACAATTTAATTTTTTTCAAGAGGAATATCCAGGTTTTGCTGACCTCTGTACTGGGTTGACTGAGTATATTATCAGTTAGATCAGATGTTCCCAAGCTGTGATCCATAGTTGTACTTAAGGAGGTCTGCAGTAATACATCCAATTTATTAAGTTTACCATTTGCTTGAAGAGTATTGATAAAATATAATACTAAGACATTATCAAACTAATATATATACATATAAATCCTATATTAATAACTGTAATTCACATAAATTATGTAAATTCGTTCTACATCTGGCACTGTTGCCTGCTAATCATTAAAAAACAAAACAGTTGATTTCCAGTTGACTTGACATATAAAATCAAAGTATAGAGATATAATAAGTGTGAAGCTGGATACTCATTTGAAACTGTCACACTGACCCAGAAATTTGCAAAATTGTTTTGACAGAAAAATATCATCCTTCACATTAATATAAGTTGTAAGATGTAATTTTAATTTTCCATATTCAAAAATCTTTTCATTGTTCTTTTCTTAAAACTAGAATAAAGCTGTAAAGGTAGTAAAATACACATCTCATTCATGATAAAAACTAATGGAAGATGGTCCACCGATACAGTGAAGAAGTTGAAGGGGGGGGGGTCCACTGGTTGGCAAAGTTTTGGAACCCTTAAGTTAGATGGATATAGAAACTTCTACGTCTTTGTTTTCACCTGTATTGTTCATGTCCAACTATTAACTTTTTGTATTATTTCAATCTGTCAAATGGTCTTCTTCTTTGATATGATAAGCTGATGTTACTGAGTCTTGATTAGCAATCAAAACATTGGAAAAAACAATTGTTAATTAGTATCTGGTTGCATATAAACTAAAAATTATTTATTATAATTAATAATTAGGTTATTTTGTAGGCTACTAAACATGACAGTAGTTTTCAACCCAGATTTATCGCATGTAGTCATGTTAAAAATTTGGATTTTTTTCAGTTTTTAAATGTACTTCTGATGAGTTTATGAAACAAAAATTAAGTATATAAGGAACAAGTTAACTGTTCATGTGTTCATTGATTGAGAAAAACCTGAAAAACAGATGTTTTTTATTGTTTGTTGTTGCAAACAACTAATGATATAAAATATTGTGATTAGTGTGATATAAATTTAATTGCTTTATGAAAAATATTACAGTGAAAGTTATGTAATGTTAAAAAAACTTAAAAATTCTCTTGAAATTATAGTACTTACTGACAAACATCAATGTGTGTTTGTATAAAATACAAGAGATTATTTGATAAATAAATTTTGCATTTATTATGTAAGGACTGGAGTTGAGGGAGGAAATTAAATGAACATGTTTCTTTTCCATTTCCAATACATCTAACTTAGACTTGTGATACTTGGAAAAAACATGATAAATTTGTAAATTGCAAACTTATTAGCCCAGGAAAATTTCTTTCTTTCAAAACTAGTATTTCTTACCTTTTAAGGTAGCAAATAACTATATGAAATGTTTTATTTATACAATACTCATCACAGTAACTTGACCTAGCATGGTCTGGTAGTTAGGATACATGACTAGCAATTTTTGAGCCTCAAGATTGAAACATGACAAAAAACATGTTTACCCTTTTATTCACAAGTAGTTCTACCATTTGATGGTAAAAGTAGTCTAAGAGTCATTAGTGGGTGATGTTGATTAGCTTCCTTCCTTGTAGTCTACCATTAAAAAATTAGGGACAGCTAGCACATATATCTTTTAAATACAACTAATGTAGCACAGTAACTCAGTTATAAAAGTGATTTGTCAGTTTATTTGTGTAATTTGAGTATGTAATAAAATTGTAAGATGATGTTCAGTTTATTACGTATTTTTCTCCTGTATAGTGTTCTGAAAACTCTTCTTAAGCGGCTGGTAGAGAAGTCGGTCACCACCAAATATCCACAATTAATGTTAAGAAGGTTAGCTATTGTATTTTTACGTCATTCAGTTTATGAACTTTTGTTAGGGCTATGAAAATTCAAGTAGTATCTAATGTCTCTTAAACTAAACTAATGATCAAAGTTAATGAAGATATCTTGGTAAGTAATTCCATTTTGCAATAAAACATTTTAAACACAAATTCTGCATTTTCAAAGCTTTGGAAAAGCAATTAAGAAATGACCATAATCTACTTACTAAAATATTTTGTATATCAGTGAATAGAATATGAAAATGACATAAATTTGTTAAAGCACATGATAGAGAGTTCAATAGAAAGTTTTTATACTGATTATTTTCTCACTAAAATTTCATCATTTTGTAGGACAGAATCAGTTGTAGAAAAATTGCTTACAAATTGGATGGCATTAAACATGTACAGTTATTTAAAGGTAAGGTTTGTAACTTTTACTGAAACTTGTTTGTAGAGAGAAAGAGAAATTAACTACTGAGTTATTATTGCTAGAAATGCTAGTAGGTTTCTTCAAGTTGGATAACACAGTGAAGATTTTTCATTATCAACTTTTCCTTTCTTGTATAGTTGTTGCTGTAAGAAAGTTATGTTTTAATAGCTACATACAGCTATTTGATAAATCTCTAAGTTATGTATTTCTTGGTGCCATTGATTTGAATTAACTAATCTGTTTAATGTAAGAACAACAGATCTAAAACTTTTCATTCAGTGCTGTGCTTTTCATTTATGTAGGAATGGGCAAGCAAAAATCTCTTTTTACTTTTCTGTGCTGTGAAACACCAGGTTGAAAATGGACCCATTGATGCAGTGACAAATGATGCGCGTTACTCTTTGTCTGAACAAAGATTGTTACAAGATCACATTGAATATTCCACTGTGGTAAACTGTTCTTAAATGTTTCATGGATCAAAATAATGAAAGTTACTCATAATTTAATGAAAAATTTATTGGATTAAAGAAAACATTTTTAAAAATGAAAGTAATTGTAATAAACAGTAAAATTAATCAAGCAAGTTTATTCAAACTTAAAGTAATACATTGAGAATCATAGATACAAAATAATTGAAGTCAAAGACGTTTATCAGTCAGCACAACTTATTAAAGTAATAGAAGTATTAAAATCACAGAGTTAAAATCTCAAAGATTTGTTGTTGTTACTAGAAGAAGTTTTAAAATAATTGTTATTTTTGTTTGTATTTTATTTTCAGGAGGGAGTATGCATTGATGTGAAAAAGGAATTTTTAAACAAACTATGTAACACTTTATGTATGATTGGTAAAAATTATCAGTTTTTGCTCATTAAATGACTTAGCTTCAGAGAGATTTTTAAAGCAGACAACCACCACTACCCAATAAAGTTTTGAGCATTTCTAAAAGTACAGTTTGTGATGAAGGCTTAAAGCCAAAGCATTGTGCTATTAAAATAATTTCAAACATATCTCTCTCTTGTAAGAGGCCATTTATAATAAACCTGAACTATGGTTCTTTCAGTATTGCACAGTTAAAAAAACTAAAATGATTAGTTGAACTCAACAGCGATTAAGCAAGTGAGGTTTTTCCAGTTAAATGTTAGAGGAATTACACAATAATATAACATAGGATTAGATCATCTGATGTTACCAGATGAAGGTTAATAATTTATTTTGGTTGCTACAGTTAACATAAATTTTATCTATTAAAATAAAAATTCAATGAAAAAATACTCAAGTACCGAAAGAGAGAAATTTAATTTCTGATTGAAACTTTTCAGTAGAAAACCATTGTCATAAAAGGTTCATTATTTAAATGTTTTCTTCACTTAATAAATTGTGAAACGATTTTTAATACTATGGAGTATTTTAATTGTTACAGTGAACATAAAATGTATCTGTAAAAAATACAACAACTGTGGGCAGTGCACAGATAGCTCATTGTGGAGCTTTATGCTTAAATACAAAGAAACAAACCAAATTACAAAAAAGTAATTCAATAGGAAATGCCCAAATACTTAAATAAAAGCAATATGTTTAACTTCTGATGTAAAATAGTTTTTTAAAAATATGGAATCATTTTATGTTAATTTCATTTATAAGATATTATTATATAAACTTTGGGTTTAATTACTGTTTAATGTTTACTTCTAGGCTATCCATTTACTTAAAGATAATTGTGATGAAAACGTCCAGATAAATGTAAATGACTGTGATACCATAAATCAAGTGAAGGCTAAAATATTGGATGCTCTGTATAAGAATATTCCATTCTCTCTACGTCCATCCATTTATGATGTTGATTTAGGTGAGAACCCTGTAAGATATGACTTTGAAATAGTTAAATAGGTTCATGTGATCAGTCTTTTATTGTTATACTGTTAAAGCTATATGTTTGCCAAACACTGCAAAAAGTATTTTATATATAATAGCATTATGATGTAAAAAATTGCAACCCAAAAGTTTCCCATCATTCGCTGTGTATTTATAAATTTAAAGCTTTACACATAAAACGAGGAGACATTTTGTTTCAGGACAAAAAAATGTATAAATGAGTTGAAAAATGTCTTTTTAGATTATACATTTGTTACGTTACAAAAAGAATTTATTTCTCTATTGGATTCATGATACATATATAATTTTATATACTATTACCTCGTGTCTGACTATTCTTATGTCCTATAACTACATGGATTAAATGTATTAAGTATCTTGTTGCAATTTAGTTGAAGCTTAGTGATTTGGAAGATGCAGGTATTGCTTAACATTGACCACTTCTCTACAGGTTAGATATAGGATCTTTCAAATGAAGCTATACCTTTCTATAGTTACAGAAGCAAGGTAAATTACAAAATTTTAGTATTTCATAAAAGCATAATATCTGTTTTGTTTTAAAACACTTGTAAAGAAAGATAAGGCACGATTCCAGAAAGAAGAAAGAATAACTGAGTTAATGAAAAATGTTAAACAACCTCTCACTGGAATAAATCAAGGACTCAATGATCTATTGCAGTTAAATTAAGAACCTCACTTAAAGCTGTGAAGAAGACACTTAACACTGAATTAAGTCTCTGAAAGGTTTCTTCAAAGGATTTGTGGTAGCTCCAGGTTATGCCTGTAATGTTAATTTAAATGCCTGGATGGTCCAGAAAAATTCCAAATTTAATGGTGAATGCCATATAGACTACTCTGCTGATTTCACTACATATATTGAGAAAACATCTTTCTTTAACATGAGGTGTGATGAGGTGTGATTGCATTAAAAAAGTTATTTAGCCCATATCCAAGTTAACTTGTCATAATTTTGTTCAAAAGATGCCAGTACAAACAGGAATTCATAAGCAGACATCTCTTCTGTGCCTTTTCAAGTGGGTCCTTAGAAATCAGCATCCATACATATTTGATATAAAGAGGAAGGTAGCATCAGTCTCATCACAATGTTTAAAGGGTGTTCTTTCAGTGAAAATTGCAGAGTAGTAGTTCCTAACCATAGTTATTATATAGCACACTACTCAGGACAGAAGAAAGGGTTGCGAGTTCATCATACTTTTATCATTACCATAGGTTGTGAGTATGTGCGGAAAGTTAGACTGATAATTTATAATAAAAATATTAATACTTAACTTGGTATATTCATTTACAACTTATTTAACAATTTTTAGAGTGGAAATATGAGTGTGGTGGTCACTTGACTTTGGCTGATGAAGACCTAACAACTAAAACTTGTGGCACGTGGCGACGAATTAACACACTGAGACATTACGGCGTAAAAGATTTTGCTGTTATGAATTTAGTTACTAAAGAAAAAAGCTTCAGTTCTAGTAGTAAGTTTATTTTAAACAACTTTTGTTTCCAGCACAAATAGTTTCATGATTTCCATGTGTGTGTGTTTATATATATATTATGGACATTTATAGAAGCATTTTACTTATTTCTAAGCACAGATATCCCTATGTGTAATTTTGTACAAAATTTAAAAGCAAACTTATTTCTTATTTGTGCAGTGCTGTTGCTTTGAAAAAGGTTTGATGTCATTAAGACATTGTTTTTTGTCATTTGATATTTTAATGACTGAACAGTTAATGAGAAAAACGAAAGCTGGTTTTTGAGAGCCATTGCTTTTCTGCATAACTCGTCTCTTAGCAACCATCTTTCTTTGCTTATTTTATTTGGACATTTTGTAAGGCCTAATTTTTTGTAGTTTTACAACAGGTATGTTTGCTGTACATATGTACATTGTTCAGTATTATTGCAGAGATGCCAACCATTACGATTTTGGTGTATACATTATGACTATATGTTCATACAGACAAATATTACAACTTGTTGCAACTCCCAAATTATTATATATTATATATGCCAATACAATAAAGTGATAAATCATTCTCCCAGGGCTTGAAAGGGGTGAAAAGAAAATTTCTAGTGAGATACAAATAAATTTTGATAATAAATAAAAGATGTAGCCCAAATGGCTACTTGCAATAATCATGTTTGTGTTTGAAATAATAAAAAATATTTGTATCTCCGATGTCTACCAATAGTTTGAGTGCAGTGCTTCTCGATACTGGGTACATGGGGGAACCCATAGTTACATCATCAGTGCTTGTCAGCCAATCAGTGCTCATATAGATGGGTATTTTCTCATTTTCTAAGTGGCATAGAAACACCAATGCAATCGTTCACAAGATGGTAAAAAAAGGGGCCTCTTTCACAAGATTGTTTTATTTCTGGCAAACCTGAAAGGACTAAAACTGTGAATCAAAAAATTTAGGAAAGAATATATTGCAAAATAACCATTCATTGCATCAAAAGCCAGTGACTGTCATGCATTTTGTAAAGGTTGTCACATTGATTTTTCTGTGGTGCATGGTAGGATAAACGATTGTTCCAGACATACAAAATTGGTATCTCACCAACAAAATGTTGAGGTGAAGACAACCATAAATGCAGAAGTGATGCTCACGCAATTCATCATTGCTCATAATTTACCCCTAGCTGTAGCCAATCATACAGGACATCTATTCAGAAAAATGTTTCCAGACTCTTTTATAGCTAAAAAATATGACTGTGCTAGAACCAGAACTACAGACATTGTACAAATGTTGGGTTGTGAAGATAACAAAATGATTTTAAGCATACTTACTAACAGTGTTTACAGTTTAGCCAAAACACAGTCATAAATGAGCAAGCTGTAGCAGTAATAAGTAATAATAATAATATAATAACAAACAGCTTAGAGGCAGAGACATTGGTCAGGCCTAGTGGCCACAAATGATAACGGGCTCAGTCATTTGAAATAGTTGGCATCTCTGTTGTTGCTCCTGTTAATTGTAATAATGAAAAAGGAAGAAAATCTTTAACTGATGCATGTAATGTTCGAGTAAAACTGTTGAATTCTGTTTTTAAAGTTTACTACATAAAGAATATTGAGAAATCACTTGGATTAAGTAAAGTAAAGAAGAATAAATTGAGTTTTTTGTGGCTATGTTTTCGTTATATGTTAAGCATAGAAAAGAAAAAAATATTGTGGTTTAGTGTTTCTGAAGTTAGCATTTGATTTGTTATCATAATATGAAAAAAGTTACTTTACTTCTTTAAATATAATATACTGGTTATTCAGTAACCATCTCATCTACTACCTACTTAGGTAGGAAATATTGTAAATAACCACAAAGACCAGTAACATTTTATTTATTTTTGTAGGTATAGAAAATGCTTCAATAAGCTCTATAACTCCAGTCATCAAAACTGCAGGTGTGGAACAAGGTATCAGATACTGGCACCTAGTCAAGATCATCGATGACCACATGGGTCAGAAGAATGACCATTGTTACCTAGCCATAAGACCTGAGGTTTTCCTCACAAGGTTATTGTCTACCAAGGTACTTATGAGAGCCAGATAAAATTACTGATTTGGTTTTGAATGTGCATAGTAATGATATATGTATCTAGTTCTCAAAGAAACAGTTTTCTTTATTACCTTTTTGTAATAAAATTAAACAATAAAGAACACAATAGTTTAAAAATATTTTAGGAAAACAGAATGTGTTTACATTCATTATTACAGAGAAAACTACTACTTGTTTTATGAGTGGTTCTAATTATCATAAATTAAATATTAATTTGTGATTTATTACTTACAGTAAGTACACATTTGTAAATAATCACTTTGACCTTATTCTTGTTGTAATTTACTTTTCAATATTCAGAATGAAAGAAGTTAAAAGAGTGTACTTTAAATAAGACTGTTTATGCTCTAACAAGTTGTATGGAACTTGAAAACCTCTGGTTGTGATTATGAAAACATCTTCATTATAAAATTAAGGTGTTAAAAACGAAATAAAAAGAGTCTAATAAACAATAAGAACAAAATCAGAAGCAATGGGCAATGACAAAGAAACATTTTTTAACTTTTGGCTATACGTTTTTGATATCTCATACTTTGCACTATTTATTAAGTATAACATGTACTTATTATAATTCTGAATGCTGTATAAATATCTTTGTGTCTTTTTATTTAAAGTACATTGTTTTTATAATACTGATTTTACACAAGAACATGAATGGCATTGTTTCTATACCAAAACACTTTCTTCTTCATTGTGGTTTTCTTTAATGTTCATTAAATTAATCAATGAGTTATTTGAGGTTATTGTTACTGTTTACATACAATGTTCTCCAAGCCATTTTGTAATAAGAATGTGTCTCTCTGAGCTATACAGCTAGGCATCTTACATGTTTTGTAAACTTTATATTGTTATATGTTACTTTGTTGTATTTGACTACATCTGAACTGCAGTATGGTCAAGTTCTTGAAGAAATTGCAAACTGAAGCATTTACCATTAAATTATTTCTGTTTATAATGGGTCCTTTTTAATATTAATGTATACTGAGTAAATGTCATGATACAACCATTTTAAATTATAAATGTATTTTCTTCCATGTATATCATATAGAATGTGTGATTATTCTTTTCTTCACTACAAGTATGAAATTTCTTCAAAACACTTCACTGACATCAACTTCTTAATTACTCAGTTTTTTAGATTAGCATTTGTTAACATATTATGTTATTTATTGGGCCAATACCTGTCATGATTTCTTACTGCAAGTAAAGTAAATTGCATTGGTTTGTTATTAAAGTGTGTGTATACTCTTTTATTAAGTTTTAGTTTTGTTTGGTGACAGGGAACTGTGCAGAAATTTATTGATGATTTCCTATCAACAGTATTAACCATTTGTGATGATTTTCCTCCTGCCGTGAAATGGCTGTTTGATCTTCTAGATATCACTGCAGTTCAACATGGAATAACTGACCCTGAAGTTGTTCATGCCTGGAAGAGTAATTGGTAAGATAGTGAAAGATGAAAAATGTTTTGAAATAACAGTTTTCACAAATAATTTAAGTTAAAAGAATTTAATTGATAAGTTTCTAATCACATATAAAAAGTTACAAAACTACTCTTGAATAACATACTAATCTTTTGTTTAAAGTAGAAAAATGTATGATTTTTACTACGCTTTATGCAGGATAGACTTTTTACAAGTTACTTCAGAGGGTTTAGTATACTGTAATAAAATGTTTTTGAAGCTTCACCACATCTTGTAATTCATATATTTATTTACATGTCTGACAATGCTGTATCTGATGACAATACATCTTGAAAAAAATTTTGCATTTTGAAAGGCCTATATTGTAAGGATTTTAAAGCCAGACCTCATCACTTCTCCATGCATGTTTTCCATAAACCATAGAGTATATAGAATAAGTCTTGGACCACCCATTTCAACATTATGATCATACATGAGGTATATGATAGTTAAATATGAAGCATAGCTAGAAGCTTTCATGTGATAACTCCATATTCTGTTGTCCTAATTTCCAGACAGAGATACTTTGAATATGCTGTGTAGTGTTGGCTGGGAAAAACTAATAGCTTTTGGCTCATGGATTTTCAACTTTTCTTATCACCACTTGCATACAAAATATTGCAAATCTCTTTTTGGACAGTTCTACTGCCTCAAAATTATCCATACTTCTTTGTACTCCAATTCCAAAAGCAAAAGAGAAATCTTCATCTTGGAGGCTCAAAAGCCCAGCATGAATAATGTGTATGGATATGTTTTGTTAGAGAGGTTGTTATATACTCTTCCCGAGAGTGACAATTTAACAGTGGCATGACATACAAGTTAAGCACCAAACAATGTCATGATGTAGTTCTAATATATTCAGTTTCACTACAACTTGTCAGCTGTTATTTCCATTTGTAATAATAATAATGTGAACAAAATAGAACCTTTAGTTCAAAGATATAATAATGAAAGAGAAATATGACCTTGAATTCAGTGTTATGTAGTAGAAAGAACATAACCGTAACTGAAATGTGGTAAAAAATGTTAAAAATCAAATACAGTAATTGAAGCCATTGGTATTTGTATTTCTGATACACTTTTTTTATTCAGTAATTCTGAACAAAATTATTTTGTTTTTACAGTCTAACCTTGAGATTTTGGGTAAATTTCATCAAAAATCCAGATTTTATTCTAGACATCAATAAAACTTCACTATTAGATTCCTGTTTCTCAGTCATTGCTCAGGCACTCATGGATGCATGTTCGACATACGAACATAGGCTTGGAAAGGTAAATGCTGTGTGTTACATGAGATTATATACTGTAACTCTATTTCTTAAATCTTGTTTTGTTGTAGGGACATCTAAACTAAGTATAATACTGATAACCATATCTCAGAATTGTTTTTGACACCTATAAGTATTTCCATTCAAATTATAGTTGAATCTTTTTTCACATGTTAAGACTAAATAAGTAATTATTCTTATGCATGTCATAGAATAGCTAATATTAAAGCTTATGAATGGCTATTATTGCAATTAAAACAAAAATTTAGTAGTTTGAAAGAGCTTAAATGTTACTTTATATGTTTTTACTCAGCACCATCTCAGACAAAAAAAGTCTGATTTCTTGTTAAAAATGTTTCATAAAGTGACTACAATTTTGTGTGAAGTAAAGATTGATTGTTTAATCCAGTAAATTCTCTGTGGCTTTATTTGCGAAATTAAACTAAGTAGTTTATATTTTAAAACTTTTCACTAGGTTATAAAAACACACACTTCCAATGATGTGAATTATTCAGCCAGTTTACAAACATATAGTTTCAAACTGTTGTTAGGCTTCTTTGGTGTAATTAATGTAAATGTAGTGACTGTGCCACTTTTTAATAGTCCAAACAATAAAATGTTTTTAACACAAAATTTTGAAAATCATTCTGTTCTTGGATAATACTGTAACAAATTTTACACAGCAATACACATGCTGTACAAAGTGTTTTGTGTATATCTGTAGCATTAGCTGGTGAAACCTTGTGACTGTTAATTATCACTTATTTTGATGCCAAAATCGATTAGATTACCACATATGAATTAGTTACTTTCCCTAAGTCCTGATGATAACACTATATATGGCATACAGTTTAGCAATTAATGAACATTGATCTTGTGTTGAGCATAATCAAACTGCTTTAAATTGAGAAAAAATTTAGAAATTATGCTAAGATAACAAAAGAAATATTGAAGGAAGAAACACAATTTCTGTGGCCTTGATATATTTTTTATGTATTTAATGGAACATATAAAAAAACTGAAATTTTTCTTTTCAGGACTCCCCTTCAAATAAGCTTTTGTTTGCTAAAGATATTATTTCTTACAAAAAAATGGTAACAAAATTCTATGAAGAGGTAGCACTCTTACCCTGTATTCCTGAACAGGATGTTATTGCCAGTATGCAAAAGCTTTCACTAGTGAGTATAAACTTTCTCAGACTTTATTTTCAAATTATAAATAAATGTGTTTTCAAAAAAAATTATACAAAAAATGTCAAGTGATGGTTCTGTTATTTTTTTACCATAAAATTATAACCATTAGATAATGATCCATGATTCTTATGTACACAGGCACACTATGAGGAATTCAATGGTATGAATGCTGTGAAAGAACTCTATAGCTATGCTGAAAGGAACTTCAAAGAGGTATTGTGAAAGATATAAGCTTGTGTTCGTAAACGACAATTAATATAATTAATTAATTTTACATTTTATTGAAATAATGTAAAGTAATTGCTAGCCCTAGTTCAACTTTAAATGTGATAAATGAGCATACACTTGTACAAGAGTATCATGTTACAATTATTTCTCTTTTTTTCTTACCACAATGGTGCTATTGTAGAAAGTTATATAACATATTAAATAACTTGCAATAGAAACTGAAATAGAATTTGCACGATATTTGTGAGTGTGCTTTTTGTCATAGAAATAACATATCAAGGATAGTCATGCACCCACAAATTTGATTGGAGGTATTAAGTGGGTGCTTTATATTTGATTATTTATCTATGTAGGTTTCTGAGGCCCTAAGATCCAATCCTCAGTGTGGTATGTCAAACCTGGTACAGAAATTTGAAACTGTGATGTGCACGTTACAAGGAAAAGAAGATCCTACATGTTGAAGAGAACAAATAAAACAAATTTATTAAAGGGTGCTAAAACAAACTAAGTTTAAAACTTTTTATATATCATTTTGTGTGTCAAATTACCATAATCATTCCAGTTATATTAAGGGCAAACTATGCAAGTTTTGTGTAAGTGAAGTGATACTAAAATAACAAACAACAGTAACAAATCAAAATTTAACCAAAAGATAGATATTGTTCTCCTACACTTGTTAATATGTAAAAACATGTTGGAAAAAGTGTGCATTAAAATTTGTCAAAAACATTCCAATAGCTAAGAAATACAAATATCAAAGATTTTACCAATATAGACTTTCTTTCTTAGTGAGACAACCAAGTTAATGGTTTTATTATTTTCTTGATTGCAGTGGAATAATAAAATACATGCTTATAAAATAACTACCAGTGACTGTAGAATTGCCAAGAGCTTTCAGGGACCCTGAGGAAGTGAAAGGATATGCCTCTCCTTCTCTCAGTCAATTTCTTCTCTTTCTCCATTACCTTCTTTAGGCATTATATCCTGGGAAAATCTCCCATCCCCTCTACTCTCTCTGTACTGTAACACAATTTTTCTTACTTCAATGTAAATGGGATGTTTGTACACGTGTAGAACTATAGCTATATTAATTATTGTGTATCATATAAGTATATTTGAAATATTGTGATTACTGAACTAAAGAGAATCAAACCAACAAGCATTTTTTGTGTAACATTGTTTTTATACGACAAGATATTTTTGAGTTAATGTTTTGGAATGTGGGAAAAAGCTCTTGTGTGTGTGGACATACTGCTTATAACAACATTTCTTTAAGTGTATATAAATTGTTCTAGATGTCATGTTATTCTTGTACAAGGTAGGTTAACAAAATAATTATTTAAATTTTTCTTAAAAGAATTACACACAGATTATATGCCTGTGATATTGTTTTTAGTATCAGCTGTCATATTTTGTATTGAGTTAGAGGTAAAGCCATTTGCAAGCTATTTAAAAATGGTTACCTGTATTGTTTCAAATATTGTAAAACAATTATGTGCATTCAATAATGTTTTATCCAATAATGATTATCACATGTGATTAATGTATGAAGTTTATTCCTTCCTATGACTGTTATGATGATTATTATCAGCCATCCTAAAATTTGTGCTCATTATTTTTAGTTTAATATTTATTGCAAGTTACAGCATATATATTTATGGTTTTCTGGTTAGATATATAATTAATATCTAACTTTGGCATCTTTGGGTGAAGCATACTTAATTCACTTTCATAACAAAGTATAAATTTGTTTCAAAGAGAAGTATTTTCTTTGTTTTTGTTGTACATATCATTAGGTGATTTTTTTTCATCCCATTTTTGCCAAAAAATAATTCTGTAATTGCTCTGCTCTGACAAGCGAACAAATGTTGCTTCAAAAATATTTAGTCTTATTATATATGTATATATAATATTTTTAACAGGTTTATCCAGTAACATAAATTTTCTATTAGATATGATCTGAATTGCATACTTATGTTTCAGAAATGGTCTTTACCAATTGGAGACAACAAAACACAAAAAATGTATGATTCAGCTTGGTAAAGCATGCAAAATGAATGTTTATTTTCTTATTGTTTTTTCACAATATGGATACTCTTGAATAAAAGCTACTGCCACCTGGTAGCAATAATTTGTCATTTAATTCGTTATTAGATTTATTTCTCAACAAACCAAAAACGATATTTGTATTCTAAAAGAAATGAGTGATAATCTTGACGCTAATAGTATATAAAGAAGATATTAGGCTTAATTATTTTCAGCAGCGCACTTTATAGCCAATATGAATATATTTAAATATTTTTCATTATAGATGCCATGAAGAAATGTATTTATACTTTTTAAAATTTATTTTTATTTGTGGTTTATAGCTTACGCTTCACAGAGTTTGACATTCTTGACAGTATTAACTAGATTTGGGGACACAAAGGCATTTGATCCATAAACATAGCGGCCTGGCATGGCCGAGCGCGTTAAGGCGTGCGCTCGTAATCCGAGGGTCGCGCTAAACATGCTCGCCCTCCCAGCCGTGGGGGTGTATAATGTTACCCTCAATCCCACTATTCGTTGGTAAAAGAGTAGCCCAAGAGTTGGCGATGGGTGGTGATGACTAGCTGCCTTTCCTCTAGTCTTACACTGCTAAATTAGGGACGGCTAGCACAGATAGCCCTCGAGTAGCTTTGTGCGAAATTTCAAAACAAACAAACAAACATAAACAGTGTCAAAAAATGTACTGAGCAAACCAAATGTGATTAATTTACTGAATAAGTAAATACAGAGAAGTCGTAAATGTATGTGATATTTAATTAAGAAATAAGATGCGAAGAAAACAAACGAAAGAAACAACAACTTTAGTTTAAACAATTAAAGTTGGTAATCTTAGTAAAGTAGGCCTGTAGATATTGATAGAATCTAAAAAAACTATCAAAATAAGAACTCTTACTTCACAGCATGTTCATTTCTAATTTAAAGCCGTTCCAATAATTGTACGAAAGATGAAACTTTTTCTGTCACAAAACTACATAAGGTGCGACTACTGTTGGTGCTATTCGTACTTGAATTTAGGTTTCGAAATAGAAAATATTTAAAAATTGAACTTTCAAGTACTTAGTTTTTCGTGCAAGTGGATTTATCAGCGTTTCAAAATGATTACTAATTATTGAAACTTCTTCGGGAACAAAGTTTTTTGTTTGTTTTTTCAATTTTGGTATTGAAATAAAATATTTTTCAGATGAAGTAATATAATTTTAAGAGTTCTCTTTTGCCCAAGAAATCATTTGAGCAAAAATTTGCTCATGTTTTTACAGTTTTTCAAGCGAATTCTGTTTTTTTTATATTAAAACTTTTATCATGTGCAACGTTATGAAAACCGGTGTATTGATCAGTAACTCTACAGCGCCCTCTACTGGCACCAGATATTATTTATTTCGTTCATATTTGGTTTTATTAAAAATTAAAAAATATATTGAACTTAATATAGCATGAATTTTTCTATCATAATTATAGATATCCAACTATTTGTTCATACTACTGATCGTCATAAAGTATTCCATTTGTTTTGTTAGTTGATTTCAATTGTTTGTTTGTTTGTTTTGGAAATTCGCACAAAGCTACTCGAGGGCTATCTGTGCTAGCCGTCCCTAATTTTGCAGTGTAAGACTAGAGGGAAGGCAGCTAGTCATCACCACCCACTGCCAACTCTTGGGCTACTCTTTTACTAACGAATAGTGGGATTTACCGTCACATTATACACCCCTACGGCTGGGAGGGCGAGCATGTTTAGCGCGACGCGGGCGCGAACGCGCAACCCTCGGATTACGAGCGCACGCCTTGACGCGCTCGGCCATGCCAGGCCGAGTTGATTTCAAAACTTGGAATGAGATTTTAGTTTCACATTTGAACGTTTTTGTTTTGTTGTTTATTCATGCGAGATTTCTAGAATTAGAAAGTTTATGAATGAATAAAAGAATTTTGATGCCGCGTTAACAAATTTTTTAATTAGTGTAATTTAGAGTGAATCCGGGACTCCAAGGTTCAGGTACCGTCACTGCAACTCGTGTACAGCACTTTGGAGCCGTGGATGCGTGAGAAGAAAGGAAATTAAATCCTACTATATAATTAGAGAAATCTAATAGCTTTGGCAGTTGGTACTGTAAGCTCACCACCTTTTTTATGCTGAATTAACTAAAAATTAATGTCAGTTAACGCACATATTATTTGTATAGTCTTACACGAATATCAAAACCAACCATACGTTGAACAGCAGGTAAAAACCTTAAAGTTCTTGCATTATGGTAAATGTCGACGAAACGGATTTTTTAACGTTTCAGCAAAATATTCAGTCCATTTATTTTCCTTATGAACAATAATTTACTAAAATCAAAATATTAAAACAATGTGACCCTATGAAATTCTTAATTTTTCAAAAGCGCATCGTTTTCTTGATTATGTTGCAAAAAAGACGATCTGTAGTGATTCGGGGCCTGGGCATTGACTCGGCCATTCCAGGACTCTCCATTTCTTAGTTTCCAGTTTCCTTGGTGGATTTACTTGTATGTCTTGGGTCATTGTCGTTTTGCAGGGTCCAGTTCCGCTTCAGCTTTAATTTTCTTATAGATGGTCTGATACACAGTAGAATTCATGGTGGATTCTATGATTGTGAGCTGTCCAGGTCCTGCTGCAGCAAAGCAGCCCCAAACCATGACACTTCCACCTCCATGCTTCACAGTTGATATGATTCTTTTCCTGGAATGCTGTATTTGGTTTACGCCAAATATGTCCTCTGTTCTGGTGTCCAAATGATTCAAATTTGGACTTATCTCTCCAAAGAACATTATTCCAGAAGTCCTGGTCTTTGTCTACATTCTCTCTGGCAAACTTCAGTCTGGCCTTGATGTTTCTCTTAGGGAGCAAAGGTTTCCTCCTTGCACACCTCCCATGCAAGTTAAATTTGTGCAGTCTCTTTCTGATTGTAGAGGCATGCACTTTCACATCAACAGTAGCCAGAGCCTGGTGTAGGTTCCGTGATGACGTGTTAGGGTGTTTGGAGATCTCTTTTAGCATCTTGCGGTCTGCTCTCGGGGTGAACTTGCTGGACATGTTGGCAGTTGTTTTTAAAGCCCTCCACTTGTTGACTATTTTCCGGACAGTGGAATGGCTGATTTCAAAATCCTTTGGGACCTTTTTAAATCCCTTACCAGACTTATAAACTGCTACAATTTTCTTTCTGAAGGCCTCGGACAGCTTTTTTGCTCTCACCATGGTGCTCACTCTCACTTCAACAGTCAGGAGCACACCAAACTAAATGTCTAAGGTTTAAATATGGCAAGCCTCATTCAAAATGTTGAGTAATGATATTCTAATCATGTGCACCTGTTGTGGTACATCTGTGTTTGAGATGAGCCATTTTAAGTGGGAATAAATGTGGGGGTGTTTTAACTTTTTCCTGAGTAAGAATATGCATTTTTGTAGAATTACATTTACAGTCTTTTCTTCAGTTTTAATTGTTTAGTTATATTCCGAAAATCTCTCAGTATTGTTTAAATTGAGATTAAATATCTATATATCCAAAAATGTTACACAAATACACAGGCTTTCGTAGGGTGTCCTAACTTTTTCACATGACTGTATATATACTGTACAGCTGATTCCTCTACCTTCTATCTCATTCACTCCAGACTCATTACACTTGAAGAGAAAACACTACCAACACTATTCACAGACAATCCCAGCCATGAAGTAATTCACTACATCACCTGTTTTCGTAGACAAATTCACTCAAATGCCAACTTCGAAAAAGCATTCACCGAAGGAGGAAGCAGAAGAGACCAATATACCACAAAATACCCTATGCAGCATTTCATTCTCTACCAATACGATTCTAACAGCCAACAATGATACATAGCCATGAAGAGCCGACAAATCCATGCCCTGGAACAATCTACTGATGTTGTTTGCCTGTCCCTCCGACTTCACCAGAAACCAACTGTGCCTAGTAGAATTCTGAAGCTTGATTCCCGTGGCTTTGCCTTGTGACTGGTTAGTCATTCTCCCAGCGCCAGACCTACAAAGTCATCAACAATACGAAATCTGACGAAAAAAACAGAGACTTCACGAGCCTGAGTTATGTTATAGTTATTTGAAATATTATATATATATATATATATATCATGAAAACAATTTTTATTTTAATAATTTTATTTATTCATTGAAAATTGTATTTTAAAATGTCCAAAAACAATAAATAACAGCATTTTAAAAAACAAAGTGTTATAAAATTATATTCTGAAAATATATTCAGGTTATATTCAAAACTTTAATATTAATTTTAATTATGATTAATTTAATACATTAATCATATTAATCTATTATATTTTTGTTGGAATATATCTGCTTGACTTGTTACGCCTTTTGTGTGTGTTTTCAGTTTCACGCTATAAAACCAACAGTAATCTTCCATCATCACAGGATTCTATTATCCTTGATATTGTTATTTCATTATAGAAATATCTTAGTGAAAATGTTTATAATATTCATCGCTCACTGCACCTAGATCATTTGAAAAGAAGGCGAAATGGGAGTGTGAGAAATGCATCTTTTCTGACACTCTAAGCCTCATTTAACCGAAGTTCTCGAGCACATCACTGATCATCACAGCGTAGGTTTCATTCCTGAAATTTCCTAAGAAAGTTGAGACAACAATTTGAATTATTTTCAGCTTATAAATTCTTTTTGATTGAGCATTGTTTCACAATTATGATTTATCAGTACTTCCGAAATGTGTAGATCAACAAAGATACATCCCTTTATTTTTGCTTCACTGATTTTTGGAAATTTATTAGACGAATATCTGAAACCATTACCATCTTTGTTCATTCCTTCTACAAATTTTTAATAAATCAATTTTAATATGAAGTGGAGCAGAAACATTCAGTAAGTGTTGATACTCTATATTCTGTTTACCTCATCTGTAATTCTCTCTCACTGTATCTTCCTTCATTTGGAAATTATTTTTATCATTTAATCTGTCCCAGAGACACAAACAAACAACAGTGTTTGGTATATCTTTTCTGCAGCCCTAGTAAGAGTGAAATAGCTTTTAGATCACGACATATGTTCCACTTATGGTGGCCTCCCAGTAGCACAGAGTATATCTGTGGACTCGCACCGTTAGAAACCAGGTTTCGATACCCATGGTGGGCAGAGCACAGATATCTCATTGTGTAGCTTTGTGCTTAATTCCAAATGTTATGTAAAATGTTTATATGTTCAGCTTTCTAAGCTACTACAGTTCAAAAGTTCTTTGCAAATTGTATTCCTACTTTTCCTGATGATGTTTACTAACAAAAGGCTGTTACTTACCACATAGAAAAGACCGTAAAAGTTTGAAAACGGCTTGTATTGGCTTGGTTGGTTGGTTGTTTAGAATTAAGCACAAAGCTACACAATGGGCTATCTGTGCTCTGCCCACCACGGGTATCGAAACCCGGATTTTAGCGTGTAAGTCCGCAGACATACCGCTGAGCCACTGGGGGGCGCTTGTATTGGCAATGAAGAAAACATTATTACAAATATACAACATTTCGACAAGATTATTTCATTATCAGGTACATGCAATTTATACACACACACGATCGTAAGAGGTCTCTTTCAAGCTATTCATGACACGTGTCACATGCTCAATATTCAAGATCGCTTGAGTGACTCAATAGATATTGTTTGTTCGAAAATATAAAGAGCGGGACGTTAAGCTCTAATAACTGTGTTCGCTAAAGCAGGTGATGCTTCTGTTTGAATTATTTATCAGTTTATGAATCCAAATCCAACACACTGTTGCTATTTAAGTTATAATTAATACTGAAAATTATCGGTTCGCTCTACATAATTATATGTTTTCTACATAAATTTATTGTTCGTAAATAAATTTACAAACCCTAAATAAGGCTGAGACAAGGCTTACTGAAACATTCATTAACTAAATTTCAAGGTACATACTGCTATTTTTTCTTTTCAGTATGTATTATTTTGTATAGAATGAAAATCAGCTATACTTTACAACAATTGGTCAAAAGTTTAGTCGGTTTGGAATAACTTTTCAAATAACCAATTCTGTTCTGCATTTAACATCAACATGTGAAATGTATGAGATTCTTTTACAAGAAGTATTGATAGAGTAAGTTGCTTCCAGATGGTGTTCGGTCAGAAGTTCAGATCACAACAATTAGTTTAAAGTTACTTCCTCCGTCACCATTTGTTTATCCGTTTCAAAAGGGAAGGATTACATAACAAGCGTTGTTAACAATGGCTTACTAAAGGGGGTGCGATGAGATACGTCCGTCCCGGCTGACAGCCAGCAGAGGGTGCCATCAGGAGAGTTGAAATACCAGTAAAAGTTTTCAAAGTAAGAAAAAAATAAAAATGTTCAAACTATTACTATTACTATTAGTATTACTATTAATATTAATGTGTCTTACACTATAAAATACATTTTATTTTTATTAGCAATATAAAATTTGCAAACGACAAATTAAATATTTGATCAAAATTGCATTGAAAGATGAACACTTGACGTTTTAGTTTTCATTTTCTCCTTGATGACGAGAAACCCACTTGAAATAAAAATGTATCTCAGAACGGCTGGTTTGGGTATTAACACTTTTATTGATAAGGAGAGAACAACCTTTCGACCTTTCTAGATCATCTTCAGTTTAAGAAAAAGAGAATCGGAATGTGACCGTTGACGGACAGGTCTAAGTGACGAAAGTATAAACAGGTACCGGATTGTAGAGGGCGTTGCAGATGAATATTAGGCTATTAATTAGTAAAGGTATAAAGGTATTCCTTTATATTGGTTTAATTTTGGTTTTAGTTGCTGGATAAGTAGGGATTCTTTGATGCTGCGTTTGTTTATATTTGTTTCCACACTTAATATCTGGGTGTTTTTCACGGTTATGTTTGTGTTTATTTGAATTGCAGTGTTCAAAAACGTGTGAAGGTGTTTTTTTTGTGTGTCCTTTGAGTCTTGTTTCCATTTTTCTGCTTGTTTCTTCAACATATAATAATAACTTTTCTTGCGACTTGTAATAAGTCTTTATTTGAATGCCATTACTGAATTAGAATAGTTTCAAAATGTCTTATGTATTCTTGGTCAAATTCAGATCAATAACACCTTCTACGTGAACGGATTTATAACGCTAGAAGCAAGGCTTCGATTCCCCTCGGGGGACACAGCATATAGCCTGATATGGCTTTGCTATAAGATAACACACCTCATTTGAACAAAACGTTCAATTGGAATAAACACAAATCTTCTTTATATACGTTATAAAATCCACGTACCCTCAAATATGAATATGGAATTACTGATCGTGAATAAAATGGAACTGGATAACACTGTTCTGTTTCTAAAGATAACTGTCCTTAATAAGATCTAAATCACTTTTATTAAAATTCATGTTTATTTTCAATATCCGCAATTTAAATTCCCACTGAATAACTTAATACGCATGATTTTCTGGGCTGTTTACTTTAAAATAGTAGAATGTTATTGAACAAAGACTGTTATCACCCCTCCATCAAACAAAAAATTCAGATTGAAAAATGTCGAGTACATTTCTTCACTTTTCAAAACACATTTTCAAGGAGAATAAATAGATAAAATTACGACGACTTTGTTGCATCAATTTAAAACAATCTCATCCAAACGCACGAAATCTAATTTGTTTTTGTCGTTTTTTTCAACAGAACTTCAGTTACTGTATAACAGACATAACAAAGATATCAGATGAAATATATTGTCTTCAAATACTGCATAGTAACAGAACATATTGTTGACAGTCATATGAGAGAGGCCAGTTCTGATTGGCCAAATATATTCCCAATGTATTGTCAGATTTGGGTCGCTCGTCGTAATAACACAGAACATAGACTGTAGCCCTTGTACGATGTAAACTGTAAAGGACATGAAAATATGTTGAATACGTTGTTACACTGCTCTATCATTGGACAGATAAGTATCACGAATTTTACGTGGAACGTTCTGAACACTGTAATATACTTCTGAGTTTTGTGATATCATAACAAAACGTGAGGTCTATAAGAAAAAAAAATATTATTTATTTGAAATCAGTTTATATAAAAAAGCGTTCCTATTATTTTGCTTAAAAATCATATCAGACATTCACCAACGCGATTAGATTTATCTCTAAATAATCAGCGTCTTAAGACCATGCATATTGTAATTAACATAGTGTTATTCTTGTCACGTAACATTATTATATCATTGGAGAAAATCAAGACTCGTGTTTGATAGCGGCCTAGAGAGCTCGAGCCCAGAGTATCAGAGTACGAGGACAAGAATCTCTGAATTCTCAACAGGCATAATGATAACTGTAGTTTGTAAACGAAGAGAAACATAATAGTATGAGGCATTCACACGCCGCTACCAAACAGACGTTTTGTTTTTTTCTCATGCAATATACCAAAATACATAAACGTAAGCCAAATGGCATTCCTTGCTTATAATAATATGTAAGATAAAAAAATAAAATTATCAATAAGTTTGAAGGCATCTTTTAAGTTATTGATTTATATCAAAATTAGAACGTTTTAACAATACCCGAGATCTGAAAAGGTATTGTCTAGATTTTTAGTTTTCTAATGCTTTGCTAAGATTTGCAGAAATGAAAAAAAACAGTTACTTGAAGTGTGTTAGCAAAATAAAACATAACTTTATTATTAAATGTGGCATATGAAACACAAGATTTATTTATGGAGCTGTTCCACTATTTATAGTGCAATGATAAATTACTGTACTAGATAATTTGAAATATTCTCAATAGATGACAGGAGCAATCAATCCCTTTGAATATTTTAAAATATATACAGTAACTTTTTTTAAAATAATAATTTATTTTTTATTTGTTAGGAATTAAACACAAAGCCACACAATTGGCTGTCTATGTTTTGCCTATCACGGATGTCAAAAGTTGTTTTCTAAAGGTGGGAATCCGCAAACACACTGCTGTGCCATTGGGAGAAAAATAATAAGTGAAATGCGATTTTTGAGTGTTTTCACGTATTGGCTTCAAACTAGCATCTTAAATTTGACCTGAAATATCAATGTTAGATAAAACATATATTTAAGAAAAATTGTTTATATATTATGTTTTTTGAATGATTCTGAGTGACGTCGGGTACAGAACAGCACGTGAAATCTTCCGTTACTCTCGTTCCCAATGAGCTAGGCTAAGAATAAAGGAATAATCTGAAACTCGGCTCAAAATAGTCAGAGTTAGAACCTTAATACGATAAAAACTAAAGTTCGACAAGCCTGACGCGTGTTTAATATATAAAAAGCGTCATGAAAATTAACGTATTTGTTTCTAATTAAGCACAAAGCTACACAATAGGCCGTCTGTGATTTACCCACCACGGGTGTCGGAATCCAATTTCTAGTGGTGTAAGTCAGCAGCCATACTGCTGTGGCACTGGGGAGGGGGTGAAAATTCATGCCCATATGACTGTTTTGATGTCTTTGGTGTAGAGTTTAACGACACTGTGACCGGGCACAGTAAAAATTCAAATTCCATCACGTTAACATTCGTGATTCTGTTGTGTTAGTATTTCTGTGATTTATTTTGGGGGTTTGTTGAATGCTTATTTGCCGCATTTCGCGTGAAGCTACCCGGGAGCAATCTGTGCCACCTGCCTCTAATTTAAAAGTGACAGACTCGAGGTTATAAATGCTATGAAACATTCTCGAGGCTAACCGATGTGCATTATGTCGTCCTTGCAACATGTATTATCTTTTCAAGTACGACTTTATTTATCATAACTTTATTTTGCGTATAGGGCTGAATAAAAACAATAGTTTCTGAGCGCCCCTGGTTGTCTTTCAAGCCACAACGGAGCTTGTTAGATATAAACTATAATTCACTGTTATGTTAGTAACACACATTGTCCTGAAAACTAAAGACTTTATAAATGTTGTACCCTAAACCTGTACTTTTTATTTTATTTTACAACCGTCAATTTCGGCCCATTTTAATGTGCTCGTCGTGAATACTTTACCACAACAATCTGTAAAATAACACTATGTAACAAAATTTTTACCTTTTCTTGTTCCTGGGCAGAAAGTGCTATTTCCGAATTGCTTATGCCTAAAATAGATGGAAAAGACCTATTTTTCTTTTCAAACTTTGCTTTTGTAACCCAGATAATTAAATTTTCAATTTTACTCATTTTCTAGAATATTCCAAGTAGATTCAGTGTTTAGTAGTTGCTTGAGAATTTTCTCAAACTTAAAAGAATTTTAAAGAACTTTATGGAATGTTGTGAACTTAAAAGAATTTTCAAGTACAAGTCGCAAGTCAAAGGAAGTGTCACCAACATTTGTCAAGCTTCTTCACTCGTCAAGATGAGCTCTGCTTCTGCCACAATGTATCCGGTCTGTGCGAGGCAATTAGAAATTTCTGTAACTCGAACGAGTTGCGCCTCTTCAATGATAGCTCATCCAGAAGCCTTTAGTATAAATACACGTAAATTTTGATCCATATGTTGTTTTATAAAGGCCTTTTGTGAATGAAAATGTGCAAATTTGCTTGTTTTTACATAGAAAATAAGTTAATTTGTAAATTTCATTATCCAGGTCACAAAAACAAAGTTTGAAGATTATAATGGCCATTTTCTGTACTTTTACAACGTAAGCAATTAAGAAATAACACATACTATCCAGGAACAAAATTTGTGTTACATAATATAATTCGTGAAGTTATTCGTTAATGTACATAAACATTGTAATTATGTATCTTCGTTTGCAGATTTCTTGCATGCTTGTGTAAAGAGTGAATAATGAGCACATGTGACTTTGTGCAGCATAAAGAGTGAATAATGAACATGTGTGACTTTGTGCAACATAAAGAGTGAATAATGAACATGTGTGACTTTGTGCAGCATAAAGAGTGAATAATGAGCATGTGTGACTTTGTGCAACATAAAGAGTGAATAATGAGCATGTGTGACTTTGTGCAACATAAAGAGTGAATAATGAACATGTGTGACTTTGTGCAACATAAAGAGTGAATAATGAACATGTGTGACTTTGTGCAGCATAAAGAGTGAATAATGAACATGTGTGACTTTGTGCAACATAAAGAGTGAATAATGAGCTTTATTGATCTAAATTTCTTTACGAACAGCAAGCTTTTAATACGGTGATTACGAATTTTTTGATCAATGTTTGAGTTAATCTAAAACAAGCTAAAAGAAATACAGTCATTCTGATATGGTCACTTCCCAATGAATCGAAAATAGCATATTTCACTTCGGTTCGAACTTATATTCTTGTTACTTCTTTGGTACGTGATGAGGCCTGGCATGGCCGAGCGCGTTAAGGCGTGCACTCGTAATCCGAGGGTCGCGGGTTCGCGCGCCCGTCGCGCTAAATATGCTCGCCCTCCCAGCCGTGGGGGTGTATAATGTGACGGTCAATCCCACTATTCGTTTGTAAAAGAGTAGCCCAAGAGTTGGCGGTGGGTGGTGATGACTAGCTGCCTTCCCTCTAGTATTACACTGCAAAATTAGGGACGGCTAGCACAGATAGCCCTCGAGTAGCTTTGTGCGAAATTCCAAAAACAAAAACAAACAAAACAAGGTACGTGATGAAAATATTTGCGTCAAGCTCATTCATCAAACTTGTTTTGGAACCCGCTTGAATAACGAATCATGTTTCTTGTTTTTAAGACGTATTAGATCGCAATTTTGAAAGTTTAAGTTAATAACGATTCTTTCCGACGTTCCCAACATGTCTCAATGAACAAAATCTAGAGAAACTTTTGTAGTCATGAATAGTGTTCTGAATTTGTAATGACGCTGAAAAAAGGGGGAAAATATAAATTAATTTTAATTCATTTCTTCTACCTAAAGCAAATTTAGCAACAAAGAGGGCGAAAAATTCACGTTTTTCTCTTGTTCAAAAATAAACTGTATTTGTGATGTTCACAGGTCGTCATGGAAACTCTTGCAAAATCGAATGTTTCTTTTTTATCTCTATAAATTCTACTTAAAATGTTGAGAAGGTTTTAGTTATATACTTAGAATCCATGAACAACCGTACCAGTGTACACGTGTCTTGAAACTCGACAGAAAGAACAAGTCGAGTAAAATTATTCCAATAAAGACTAATTCTAGCCCTAGAATGAAAAAAATAAGTTCATTCATGCTTATATTACACAATAACTCCAACTGAAGTTTCAGTTGTCCATTCATCGTTCTAACAATCAGTAACCAGTAAGCATATGGACTTATAATGCTAAAATCTTATTATATTAACTTATCCAGCTTAAGTTAACTTTTTATATGTGTTTATTCCTCGGGAATATTTTTGAGACACTTTGTACGCTAAATATGTGAAACTGCTACCTCAACTGCATAATTTTGCGACACCAAGATTTGGTGGTGTCTTATAAAAACACAGCTGGTTTAAGCATTTGTTTTTAAGTATTGTAAAGTTTTACGTATACGTACTGTTAAATTTCTATAGTTCAGAAATAACTAAGTTTTTAACTTTTGTTTTTACACGTTTCTTTAATTTAGAAAAAAACAACGAAGATTATTTTTTTCTGTAATTACTTTATATCCAACTTCACAAATTACAATGTGGAGTAAATAGGTCAAGGTGTGAGAACTGAAAATTACTGATTAAGGTGGCACTGAGATTTGTTTATTGGGCGTTGTTTTTTTATAATTTCGCACAAAGCTATACAAGAACTATCTGCGCTAGTAATTCCTAATTTAGCAGTGTTTTACTACAAGGTTTGTTTGTTTTGGAATTTCGCACAAAGCTACTCGAGGGCTATCTGTGCTAGCCGTCCCTAATTTAGCAGTGTAAGACTAGAGGGAAGGCAGCTAGTCATCACCACCCACCGCCAACTCTTGGGCTACTCTTTTACCAACGAATAGTGGGATTGACCGTCACATTATACACCCCCACGGCTGGGAGGGCGAGCATGTTTAGCGCGACGCGGGCGCGAACCCGCGACCCTCGGATTACGAGTGCACGCCTCAACGCGCTCGGCCATGCCAGGCCTTTACTACAAGGAAAGCAGCTCGTCATCAACACCCACCACCATCTCTTGGGCTACTCTTTGATCACAGACGTTATATGAATTGAATAGTTTCTCATAGTCGTCAGGAAGCTAGCATCCAGTAAAAATAATATAATTTAAAGAGCTTCAGATACTTGTCAGGAAGCTAGCATCCGGTAAAAATAATATAATTTGAAGAGCTTCAGATACTTGTCAGGAAGCTAGCATCCGGTAAAAATAATATAATTTGAAGAGCTTCAGATACTTGTCAGAAAGCTAGCATCCGGTAAAAAATAATACAATTTGAAGAGCTTCAGATACTTGTCAGACAGGTAGTGTCCAGAAAGAGATTATACGTATTGAAGAGCTACACACAGTTGTCAGACAGATGGCATCCAAAAAAGAGTAATACGTTTCGTGAGCTCCAAGAAGCATCCAAAATAGAGTTATAGGGTTTGCAGAGCTCCAAATAGTCGACAGACAGCATCGAAAAAAAAAAGTGTTACACGTACTGAAGAGTTAATGGTCCACAAGTTAATATGGAACCTGGAGTCCAAGAGCGAGTGATACAATTTGATGAAGTATTTTTTTGCTTATAAAATTTGTGTAAATCTATACAAGAGCTACCTGCTCTAGCCCCACCTAACTTTGAACTGATGCTCTAGGAGAAAGATAATTGATCAACATCAATGACTTTTAACTCCAGATCTAATCCACTCCAATGGAGAGATTTGACCATCGGTCTTATATCGAAATCTACAGTCTGAAAGTGCGGAATACGTTTTGTGGCAATTGAACGCGAACCATGGATCGTCAGATTGGAAGAGCTGGTAATATGAGTATTCTCGTATACACTGTACATTGAATGTGATAGCATAGATAAATGGGTTATTAAATAAAAAATAATAAATCTAACGTTCTTGTGCACATCTCATGGTCAATTTGTGTGTCTGTGTTGTTTACTTTATTTTACTCGTGCATGAGTAAACCAGGAAAATCTTCTTAACACGATTCATTGTCGGGACATTTCTAGTAACTGTGGTGAGAGGGACATCACTGATCTTACACCTGTGCTATTACCTCGAAATAATGTCATGTTATATGACCAAGTTTCAAGCAGAGGCGCGCGCTTAGTAAAAGGAACATGAAATGCTAACGAAGTACGTGATATCTGGCCATGAGGAATTGCAACATCGTTAAAGAAATCTACACAGGAAAACGCGTGCAGAGCTGTGATTGACTTAGCTGCTAAACTAAAACTGTGTACAATTTGGTTGCCATAGTAACCATTTTGTACGGCATTCCGTGACGTTTAAAACAGCCATGAACCACTCACCACGCTTTAACGCGAAAATAAACTGTCAGAACACGTGTCTGGTAATCCAATGTTGTCGGTGGTTTCAAGTGTCAATGTTCTACTAAACCACTAAAAGCAGGTCTTCTCAGAGAAAAACAATATTCGTGTCAATTTATAACAACAATCTCGAGCGGGGGAAAAAAAAATCAACATTTTTCCTCCAGACCAGTCAGTGGCCACGGTGTCCGGCAACGCTCACGTAGTGAGGGTCAGAGACATGACCAACACAAGTGGTCTTAACCTAGACAACAGGGATCCAAATACTCTTAACGAGTATTTACAGGTGAGACACTGACTGGACAATATTTTGTACATAACGCTTGAAAGAAACCGTACGTCATGGGAAATAGATAAAGAAATAAGTAGTGAATAATGTACTTTTTTCACGTGTTAATTCTTCGACCAATGAAGCTGTTTGATTCCCTATCATAACAAAATTTGTTTTGTAATAATACGTACACATAATAGAATATGTGAAGCTGGAAATTATCAATATTTTTAGGAAATGCTTGTTTTTTGGAATTTCGCACAAAGCGACTCGAGGGCTATCTGTGCTTAGGAAATGCATATCTGAATTTCAGCATAATGTTTGCTTTGATTTCATATTTTAGTCCACGCTATTATTACCACAGTATCAATATTTGAAATAATTTTATCGTACAACATTTTTCCAATGGTATGGTCTTTAATAAATTAGGTAAATGTTGAATGTTTTTTCTGTTTTGAGAAAGCAAATGTATTACAAATACAGATCAAATGAATAACTATTATGAAAAACGTTAATAAATAACTCTTAATTTAACAAAATTACTTCATAATCGAAAATAATCTTGAGCTAGAATTCTTCATAAATTTTCTCTATGTGTTGATATGATTGTGTCAGTTTTCCTAATATAAAGGGCCTGGCATGGCCTAGCGCGTTAAGGCGTGCGCTTCGTAATCTGAGGGTCGCGGGTTCAAGCACGAGTCGCGCCAAACATGCTCGCCCTCCCAGCCGTGGGGGCCTTATAATGTGACGGTCAGTCCCACTTTTCATTGGTAAAAGAGTAGCCTAAGAGTTGGCGGTGGGTGGTGATGACTAGCTGCCTTCCCTCTGGTCTTACACTGCTAAATTTAGGACGGCCAGCACAGATAGCCCTCGAGTAGCTTTGTGCAAAATTCCAAAAACAAACAAAAACAAACCTAATATAAAGCCCTGATATAGTTTAACCTATGGCATGGCCTGATGATTAGGGCACTCCATTCATAATCTAGGGGTCGCATGTTCGCAACTCATCATCGAACATGTTCGCACTTTTAGCTGTGAGAGGACTCATTGGCAAAGAGTAGCCCTAAAGATGGTGATGGGTGGTATTGGCTAACTGTCCCTGCGTAAGTCTATCACATGTAAATTAGGGAACGGGTAGCGCTGGTGACCTTTGAGTAGCTTTGCGCTAAGTTCACCATAAACATATTTTAGTTTCCCTGTTTAATGGATTTAACATATATATGTATGCATATATATTAGGTCTCATGCCTTTCAAAAATCAATATTATTCGTTAAACCAATTAAAATAGTAAGATAATTAATTGTATGTTTCGTTTTGGTACCTTCTTCGTCAATGAATAATAAAGTCAGAGAAATTGATTGTTAAAAGTTGGGCTATTCAACAATGGATAATAATAGCTGGTCCGAAATCATTAGGTCCGCAGTTATTCAAACTAACAACAAGAAGAGCCACATTACAACTAACTGAATATAGTAATATTTCTAGTATTGTTAGTATTAAATTACTGGTATTTGTTTGAGCACTTTCCTTTGAGTAATTTCTGCTCAAATATAAAATAACCTAAGCAGAGGATCCTTTGTTCTAACGCACAGTAACAAAAATGTCACGAAAGTTTTTTTTATTTAACCCTTGTTTATGGTTACTGTTGAGACGTAACGGGACACTGATTGTTTTAAACAGTCTCTACTTTACTGATTCGGGCACGAAACGTTCTTGTTATTTATAAGAATATTTCATGTGCCATTACTGACATGGTAGAAGTAATTTTCTTTGCAAGTTAATTGACATTTTTAGATACGTGGTTGTTATTTACCTGCGCATATACCCTAGTTACTTTGCGCCATAAAACACCAACGATATTTACCTATGTTTACAGTGTATTTTTTATAGATCAAACACGTGTATAAATATTGATCAAGCACACATTACAATGCTTACAGTACACATCTGTAGACCAACCACACGTTAGAATGTTTACTGTATGTAACTATAGATCAGACACACATAAGGATGTTCACTATGTACATCTAATAATCAGAGATGCTAGAATTGTTACGGTATGTATCTATTGGCCAGACGCATGCTAAAATGTTTACTGTATATAACTATAAATCAGACATATATTGAAATTTCTACTGTATATAAATCTAGAGATCAGACACGTTAATTTTTTTTACAGAACATGTTAAATGACCAGATACGTAGAAATGTTTATTGTTGTATACAAACTATATTGTTTGTGATGCCTTAGCGTTAACTTTAAGGGTTTACATTGATAGAAAACTCGTTCGATACCCGATGCAAAAAGATCCAAGGCAGTTTATTGTAGATCTTTGAGATCATAAAAATAATTTGATATTCTGTATTTAATAATCATATATGCCACATTTTTATATTACGAGAGAACCGTATTTACCTCTATATTCATACAAAGTACATTTTTCTTTGCTATTTGGGTGTGTAAAGTTTTTGTTATTGTTTTCCTCATTTATTATACCTTTAAGAGCTATGTAGGTGTCTGCCTCTAAACGCTGTAAGTACCCCTATTTTATACTTAAATCAATATCTAATTGCACATATATCGGATATATATTTGATAATGCTAAGTTTAACTTCCTCGTTAAAAACTTAAAACGATAGTCAATCGGAACAAGTGTACTTAGAGGTGTTAATAAGAAAAAATTAACTAAAGTAGCCTAGAATAATTATCTCAGCATGGAACATTCTGGAACTAACTTAGGATGAATAGCTCCCTCTCGAATTTCTAAGAAGAACCATAGGCCTATTAATTTCCAATGTCACTTCCAGAGAACTGTTTATTTTCTTTAATTTCATACAAAGCTATACGAGGGCTATTCCAGGGAACTGTTTGTTTTAACATCATACAAAGCTATACGAGGGCTATCCCAGAGAACTGTTTTTTTAACATCATACAAATCTATATGAGGGCTATCCCAGGGAACTGTGTGTTTTAACATCATACAAAGCTATACGAGGGCTATCCCAGAG
Source organism: Carcinoscorpius rotundicauda (assembly GCA_011833715.1). Classification (NCBI taxonomy): domain Eukaryota; kingdom Metazoa; phylum Arthropoda; class Merostomata; order Xiphosura; family Limulidae; genus Carcinoscorpius; species Carcinoscorpius rotundicauda. The sequence continues at coordinate 87,360,772 of CM022397.1, forward strand.
AACTGTTTGTTTTAACATCATACAAATCTATACGAGGGCTATACCAGGAAACTGTTTGTTTTTTAACATCATACAAAGCTATACGAGAGCTATCCCAGGGAACTGTTTGTTTGTTTTTTAACATCATACAAAGCTATACAAGGGCTATACCAGGAAACTGTTTGTTTTTTAACATCATACAAAGCTATACAAGGGCTATACCAGGAAACTGTTTGTTTTTTAACATCATACAAAGCTATACGAGAGCTATCCCAGGGAACTGTTTGTTTTAACATCATACATAGCTATACGAGGGCTATCCCAGAAAACTGTTTGTTTGTTTTTTAACATCATACAAAACTATACGAGAGCTATCCCAGGGAACTGTTTGTTTTAACATCATACAAATCTATATGAGGGCTATCCCAGGGAACTGTTTGCTTTTTAACATCATACAAATCTATATGAGGGCTATCCCAGGGAACTGTTTGCTTTTTAACATTATACAAATCTATATGAGGGCTATCCCAGGGAACTGTTTGTTTTTTAACATCATACAAAGCTATACGAGAGCTATCCCAGGGAACTGTTTGTTTTAACATCATACAAATCTATATGAGGGATATCCCAGGGAACTGTTTGCTTTTTAACATCATACAAATCTATACGAGGGCTATCCCAGGGAACTGTTTGTTTGTTTTTTAACATCATACAAAACTATACAAGGGCTATACCAGGAAACTGTTTGTTTTTTAACATCATACAAAGCTATACGAGAGCTATCCCAGGGAACTGTTTGTTTGTTTTTTAACATCATACAAAGCTATACAAGGGCTATACCAGGAAACTGTTTGTTTTTTAACATCATACAAAGCTATACAAGGGCTATACCAGGAAACTGTTTGTTTTTTAACATCATACAAAGCTATACGAGAGCTATCCCAGGGAACGGTTTGTTTTAACATCATACATAGCTATACGAGGGCTATCCCAGAAAACTGTTTGTTTGTTTTTTAACATCATACAAAACTATACGAGAGCTATCCCAGGGAACTGTTTGTTTTAACATCATACAAATCTATATGAGGGCTATCCCAGGGAACTGTTTGCTTTTTAACATCATACAAATCTATATGAGGGCTATCCCAGGGAACTGTTTGCTTTTTAACATTATACAAATCTATATGAGGGCTATCCCAGGGAACTGTTTGTTTTTTAACATCATACAAAGCTATACGAGAGCTATCCCAGGGAACTGTTTGTTTTAACATCATACAAATCTATATGAGGGATATCCCAGGGAACTGTTTGCTTTTTAACATCATACAAATCTATACGAGGGCTATCCCAGGGAACTGTTTGTTTGTTTTTTAACATCATACAAAGCTATACAAGGGCTATACCAGGAAACTGTTTGTTTTTTAACATCATACAAAGCTATACGAGAGCTATCCCAGGGAACTGTTTGTTTTAACATCATACAAATCTATATGAGGACTATCCTAGGGAACTGCTCTTGATGTTTAATTCTCAATGACACTCCTTGGAGGACATAGAACATAGAATGATTAACTTCCCATGGAAATTGCTGAGCAACATTTTACCTAAGGTGTTCTTTCTACGGCGAATAATTGATTTATTTTTAAGCCACTAAAGTAGTTTAATTTTGGCTCTATGGATGATGTAATTAATCAAGTAAAGGAATTTTTCCAGATCGATTGAGGTGCTGGAATAAGGGAGGAGATATTTGTCCTGAAGAACCTACTCTGATAACCAAGCCAGTAAACTCAGTTTGAACATTACTATCGTAGATTGTGTCATAGATCATTCGAAACCTGCAGTTTGATTTTCTAGCTTATAAAGTGTAGGTAATAATCAGGGTTGAATCCTCCCTCCAATACGAGACAAAGAGGTGAATAAATGGCTTTAACTGAATTATTTTCTGCCTGAGTTTCGGCAGCTAGTGGAAGTGAAGTATAGCAACTGCAAACGGAGTAATTGAAAAAAACGTCTTGGAGCAGGGCTTTATTTGATTGACCTAAGTCCAGTTCTACACCAAAAGACAGCAAAAACCTAACATGTTCGTCGAAAAAATCTCAGCGGGATTTTTCCTTCCTATAATGGCGTGCGACTCGTAATCTGAGAGTCGCGGGTTCGCATTCCCGTCACGCCAAACATGCTCGCCCTCCCAGCTGTGGGGGCGTTATAATGTGACGGTCAATCCCACTATTCGTTGGTAAAAGAGTAGCCCAAGAGTTGGCAGTGGGTGGTGATGAGTAGCTGCCTTCCCTCTAGTCTTACACTGCTAAATTAGGGACGGCTAGCACAGATAGCCCTCAAGTAGCTTTGTGCAAAATTCAATAACAAACAAACCTTCCCATAATGAATCAATGCTAGCTTGAATGTCAGATCTAGTTGGTTCGCGGAATAAAATAATTTGAACTGGTTCTTTCTGCTCAATTGTAACATGTATATTGGCATAACTACTAATACAAGACCAAAGTCTTTTCCTAAAAAGAAACAAACAAACTGTCATTTGTTTGTATATTGAAGTTCGCACAAATCTTATTCAGGGTTAGCTACTCTAGCCGTCCCTAATTAAAGATTGACAGACAAGAGGGAAGACAGCTCGTTTATACCATACATCTCCAAATCTTAGGGTACTCTTTAGAGTCGTATAGTGAAATTGACCGTCGCTTTAGACCCCCCCGGTGACGAAGTTAGATCCCACGACCACCAGCTTCAAAGCTAATTAATCCTCACTATTAAAATGATACAAAATAACAGAAGGATAACAAATAACACGAGGACACAAGTTATATGGTGGGAAAATGTAAAATATATCCTGTTTTCAGAGATGTCTACAGAAAGAGAAACCACAGGGAAGATAGTAGACATCGTCTAGCAAACAATATTGATGTTTAGAATAAAACATTGTAGTTTACTAAACATCCTGTAATATCTAAGCAGCTGCAATTTTATAATACTTCGTGAATGTAATGAAACATTACACATTAAGCTTATATGTTCCATAGTATAACTTAGGTGAAGTAAAGATGGTGCCAGAGATCCTGAAACAGTAGAGAAATGTGGGTGTTTAACCAAGACCGTCCTTAAAATAAATCCCTACACATTTCATTGACTAATACAGTTTATCAACAGTGTGATTGGTTTAATGATGCTTAAAACTGCACTTCATTATTTTTTGAAAAGATAAAAATTTTGGTTTGTGACATGAGTTAAGAATTAAAAGCATTATAGAGGCGCTGTAAACACTAACTATGACGACATTTGTTTTAGTTTCACACAGTTACTCGTGGACTTTCTGCTTTAACAGTCCTTAATTGGGGAGTAATAAGTTTATCAGGAAAGACAACGAAACAACCCCAACTCTTGAGCTACTCTTTATCCACGAATGGTAAGAGATTGAGCATCATACTGTAACAACCCCAGAATTGAAAAAGGAGCATGTTTGAGAATGGGAGTCGAACCTATGATCATCAGATTGCTAGTCAAGTATTATAATCAGCAGGCCATACTTGGCACAAGAAGGGTATAAATATGAATATATCTAATCAAACAACTTTGTTTTTAGAAGAATTAACTGACGTTATAAAGCTGTACAGTAATTAATATAAATAAAAAATCATTATTTTCAAACAAACCAAGGGCCGGCATGGCCAGGTGGGTTAAGGCGTTCGACTCGTAATCCAAGGGTCGCGAATTCAAATCCCAGTCGCACCAAGCACTTTTAAATCAAGATCTGTACAACACGATAATGAAGAGATGCAACCGAATGGATTTTCTATACGAATACGCAGTTAGTGCAAATCATAATAAGATCAAAAAGCTACTTTTTTTCACTACGCACATAATGTTACGTGGATTTAATCCATTAGAGCATAAATAGCGTATCTCATGTTACGTTCCAAGGTTTTGTATGATACATCACTATTCAATTCATTAATGAACCGCATTAACCCTTAAACGGTGGCCATCATCAATTGATACCACTATTTACAACATTCCCGCTGTTCAACAGTTAGCTTTGGTTTAATGTAAACCAAATTCTAAATTACATTTCAGTCTTGTTTCAAAATTATCTGTTCACCCTGTATGAGTAAACCGAAGTTTTAATATTAAATAATTATACCATAATTCTTCCATCTTTTAAATATTTTTATCTGCTGGTAAATTATTGATCTTGAGCTGCGAAGCAGAACCTTTCCTTTCTGCACCTACAGGCTTTATATTACCAACTTATATGGGTTCGGACACCCAGCAGACCGAGCAGTTGATGTGCCACTGGGAAGCAACTTTTTACTCATGAAGCATTGTTAACATTAAGGTAGTCGCTCTATTAATAATCCAACTGTAATTACCTATAAAGGTAACACAGGCACAAATTATTCTCACACACGCACGTTAAATATAATTTTAAACAGTTAGTAAAACATTAAATATATTAAACTAGCGAATCATATCATTACAATTCTGCACGTGCTATAAACACTGAATTCCAAGGAACACACTCTCTAACTGTTTTGCTAGCAAAAATTTTGACCTAGTTTGTAACTGTATTAGAAACCACACTGCAAAATGAAATCTGTAGCTTAGTGTAGTCCTTCCAGTGGTTCAACAGTATGTGTGCGGAATCACGACGCTAAAATCCGGGTTTCGATACCCGTGGTGGGCAGAGCACATATAGCTTGTTGTGTAGTTTTGTGCTTTATTAAAACAGCAAACAATAGCAGCTTAGTGTATTCTATTTTATATGTCAGTTTTAGTTAAATATATATTTAGAAATGCATGTAATTCTTTCTTTTCCCTAAATTTGTAGAAGATTCTCGAGCGTAAGAATCAATAATGTCGAAGTGTGTATTTAAAATGCTAGTGATTATCAGTATTGTTGTTAATAGTATTTTCAAGAGCCTCGTCTAAAGTTTATAAATCGACGCATCAAAATACAGCATATATTGCTGGTTTGCTACAGTTGATATATTATAAATCTCGAAAGTTATAACTGTGATTAACGCTTATTAATCGGGAAAGTACGGATATTTGACAAGGAAAGTTTATAGATTTCGAAAATTACAAGCCCTTTAACTATAGCGGATTACCATCGGACGTAAGTATATCTTCGAAAATATCGTATAACGCTGACTGTGAAAAGCTTATGTACAATCAACGAGAACTAGTTAACTGACAGTTAAGTGAACTGTATCGATATGAACTCGAAATTCATTCGCTCTTCCTGAACCGTCGATAAACCATTCAATTTCAGATGCGATATAAAATTTAATATTGCTTATACGTTTATAAACTTTTGTGTATAAATGATTATTTTAATACCTGTTGTTACAAGTTGTATCATTGCTTGAATATTAAAATATATTTGTGTTAAGAAAGAAAATTGTGCGTATCAATCTTGTTGGCAAATATCGTAAAGTTAGTACATATTGACGTTTAATTAATTTATAAATTAAAATTACAGTTTAACTTAGTTTAATTTGTTTGAAATCATAATATGTAACCTAATGAAATGGAGGTTCATCCGTAACAAGGGCTTAAAAATAGAACTGAGAGAAGCAAAGCATCTTCGTGTCCACTTCGAGACTTTTATATAAAACTTAAAATGACCGACAATTAAAACATTACCTTTACATAATCTAACTTAAATATAATAAAATAAGATGAGCAATATAAACTACTTGTAGTTTACTATTTGCCGTAAGTTCAATCTTATAATACAACAGAGCAGAGGTGACCCAGCGTTTAACATGTAGGACTGAGAATCCAAGGTTTCATTTTTCGCGATCCATCGTCGTAAAAACGTGCTTTGCACCTGGATGTAGTATGCGTGTTATAAGAGTGACGATCAATTTCCAGTATTTGATTGAAGTATTCCAAAAGTTGGTAGTGGGTTCTGTTAACTAGCTTCTTCTCTTTAATCTCAGTTTAAAAAAAACCTATGAACTATCTATCTACTTTCATAAATGGCTGTAGTGTAGCTATTTTCGAATTTCCAAGATAAACAAACGAGCTAAAACAACAACTACTAGCTATTGTTTGTTTATTTTGTTATTAAGTTCAAAGTTATATGATGAGCTATTTGTGCTGTTTTCACCACGGGTATCGAAACCCATTTTCAGTGGTGAGGCCTAAAAGACATACTGCTGAGCCACTGGGTAGCAACTACTAATGATTCTATAGAAAGAAATCCTCAGAAACTTAACATCAAACTAATCCTTCTGTAAATTTGTTTCTAAAGAATCAAAATTTGTACAGATATCTAATCTCTAATTATGTTTAAAATTATTTATTGATTGATTTAAACCAGTATGTTATATATTTTCTACATTATATTTACATTTGCAGCCATCAATTTTAAACAGTTCCACTCTTCCAGTTGTATGAAGAAAGTATTACTGCTTCGAATGTTCTGGCCCAACATTTACCTGGAAATACAAAACTTTAACTGGTCTTTGAATAATGCAACTTTTTGTTCATTTTTCGTCAAGATGATCAGTTTTGCTTTGTTCATTGAAAGGAGTGATCGTGCCTAGTATTGCATTTAATAATTGTATAATAATTTAATATTTCTGAGCCTTGAGTTCTGTGTTAGTTAAAGAAATCAATCTTTTCAGATTTTATTCAATCACATCCATGGTCTCCGTTTTTTCTTAGACCTGCCATGGCCAGGTGTTTAGGACGTTCGACTTGCTCGAATCCCCGTCCCACTAAACATACTCGTCCTTTCAGCCGCAAAGGCGTTATAACACAACAGTCAATACAAATGTTTATTGGTAAAAGAGTAGCTCAAGAGTTGACGGGTGTGGTGATGACTTGCTGCCTTTTCTTTACTCTTTCATTGCTAAATTAAGAACGGTTAGTGGAGATAACTTTCGTGTAGCCTCATACGAACTTCAAACCTTTTTTCGTGAATACGTTATCTACTAAATTGTTTCTAAAGTTTCATGTTATTATGGATATAATTAACCTCTGTCTTTAAGCACACAGACCACAACATGGTTACATTCATTAAGTACATATTTATTATTAATTTGTCTTCCAGAATGATATTTTAGATTTTAGTATCACTAACGCTTAAAACAGCTTTATTCGTTTTATATATAGCAGAAAAGTTTTACTAGCAATTTGCATTCGTTTCCTTAAAAATGAATAAAATATTGTGCAAACATTTTTCTTCAAGACATAATTCATGCGATATTACTTAAAAATTTATTTGTTTCATAACATATTAAATCAAATATTATGTCAACATTCTATTTACTTGTTTGAACACTTAAAAAGTAATGCCAAAACAATTTTGACCCATCAGAGCATGTAGCCTAAATGTTAGTTTAATCTTTAGCATGCCATACAGATGTGTGTGTTTTTTTCATAGCATTTATAAATTACGATTGTTTTGTGTCACATTCACTGAGAAATGTTTGAACCCTGGTGAAGTAAACGAAATGTTATCACATTGTTTGTCTTATAGGTTATCACTTAGCATGAGTTTTCATAGTTTGGCACATACTTGTTTAACGAAATTAATATATATATATATATCACTTAATCATCTTACACGAGCTGTTGAGGAAAGTTTTTGAAACCTTGTCAGATCACATGACGTTAGACCTCCTTCTTGACTTGATGTCTGTTAGTTATTTGTTTACCACCTACCCAGGATGTACGAACAAATTAACTTCTGCTACACGCACGTGTTCTACACTTAGTGATATATAGACAAATTTAGATTAAGTTGGTTCTCTAAAGATCACAAGCAATTTAATCTTTCTCTTTAGCAGCTTAGCAGAATCTTCTTCTTAACTAAAAACGAAATTCACCTCTAAAATCTAAAAATAAGCTTAAAAACTAATTATTTTGTACCTAAATATAAATTACAAGCAAAGAAAAGTTATTTTAAAAAATGACGGACAAATACACTGATCATCATTGGGTGTCAGCCAGCGCCTCCTAAGGAAATGTCGTTTAAAAATCGTAATTCACTTAACTCTGTACTCTCTTAAACTATTTTTTGTATATCTTCAAATTTAGTTAGCTTCAAACTGTCACGAAAACGACAAATTATCTCGTGACATTTTTTATTTTTTTAAGTTTTTCCTTCATAAGACATTAAACTGCAAAAAAAATATTGTACCACTTGGTACGTGGACTAAAGTATTATGCAATATAAAGCTCTCGTGGTCTGAAAACTTAAAAAAATATGTGTTTTCACCGGCAAAAACAGTTAAAAAAACACTGTAATTTGGTGACTTAATATTTCTTTAAAATGAAGTATTCATCACTTATAATATCTGTGAGAGATTTTAAGTATTGTAATACTAAAGACACGTGTAAATGTAAACTTCCTATGTTCAAAAGAATTTTAATTTAAATATCATTTACTAGTGCGGCCCGACATGATAAGGTGGTTAAGGCACTCGAGAGTCAAAGGTTCGGATCCTTGTCACACCGAGTATGTTCGTCCTTTCAGCTGTGACAGAGTTATAATGTGACGGTCAATCCCACTATTCGTTGGTAAAAGATTGGCCTACGAGATAGCAGTGGGTGGCGATGACTAGCTGCCTTCTCTGTATTCGTACACTGCTAAATTAGGGACGGCTAACACAAATAGCCCTCGTGTAGCTTTGCGCAAAATTCAAAACAAACAAAACATTTACCAATATTTAAGTAAAAACACCTCGTTTTGGTTGAGAAAATCTTTTTACGTAGAGAAGAGAACAACGTTTCGACCTTCTTTGGCCATATTCAAATTCACCAAAATTTTCTCAACCCAAACGAGCCGTTTTTACATATATATTTTTCTCGACTTCACTGATTTACCAATATTATTGATTTGTATATGTCGCCTAGGAAACTATGCATGATATAAAGAAATTGAATATGTTGTGTTGATTGATTTTTGAAGTCTCATCACGTCATTTGAGTTAACGTTGCCACTTGCAATCATGTTCTACCGGACAATCGTGTATCTTGACCAAAACATAGTGCTGTCGTTTTCATTGGAAAAAGCTCATTGCAAAGCTGTCATGTCCAAAGCACATCGATACGTATTCTCTGTAGTACCTCTGATGTAGGAGAACAATGCTTTCTTAACAAATATTTCAACATTCTGATTGCAGAGAAATCTCTTGGTGTTGCATCCGACGGCTTGATTGGTTATGTGTATCGTATGAAAAAGTGTGAATGTTTGTTTCATTCTCCAGCTTTAGGTATGAAAAGGTATGTTGTGGAAGGAATTTGTGTAGACGTGATTTGTGTCGTTTATCCAAAATGTAGTCCTTCTTAAATAGTTCGAATACTGTTGCGTGGGATACATGAATGACTTTACCACATATAGATCTGTAAGTGGATCCTAACCTTTTACTAAACAACGCATTTTGCCTAATACTCCTGAGACACAACTTGTTGCTGGTCTCTTTGTGGAAAGTCCTAATATCCAATTTGATCCATATTCTTTTTCGTAATATTATGGCGGCTTGGCTGTCACTTGATTTGCTAATTTATTTCTTTAACTATAAGAAACTCAGTTTTCTGTGTTGTTTATCAAATTTAACACAAGTCGCTAGGTCTTGCTATATGTTGGTTCTGTTGTTGGTTCTGTTGTTGGTTCTGTTCTTGAGAAACAACAAACTTTAAATCATTTATTTTCGTACACTTCAAAAACCCTAAAATATCTTTCTCGAAAGTACAAGAATACGTGCTTGGGGCAAACAAGTTAGTGCAATTATTTCAGCAAAACATAGGACTTGAAGCTGGGTTTATCATACACACTGAGGTAATCTAACACTGTTTGTTTAAACGATACTTATGCTTCAGACACTATTAAATAAAAACTTATTACAAGAAAAGACTTCAACACTTTTTGTATCCAAAGATAACGTTAGATTGTTTTTATTTCTGAAGTTACTTTGTCAGTTAGTTATAGTGACGTTTTTACATTCTTGAGAGTTATCGAGATATTTGTTTGCTTATATACATGATATTTTATTGTTTTGATATTCTTCGGATTCAACTTAATTGTATCTACAATCGCAAATGAAAGTTGATTACTTTTGTATCCACGCATGGTAAAACCCAGTTTTTGTGTCGCTTTATTTTTTTGCCATCTTATATGATAATCAATTTTAGTTTTTTTATCCAGGAATGATAGTTTATCGTTTGTTTATCAACGAGCAGGTTAGGCCATAGGTGAAGCTCTATATTTAGGAAAAGGCTTTCGTGTTTCAAATCTGTATATTATTCCCAGGACTTTAAATTGTAGATGCACTAAACAGTGACAGTCAATCCTTCACTATGGTTGGTAGGAGCTAGGATAATTGCTATCTGGATTCTTTCCCTCTGGATAGTAGTTGCAAATTACGGACGACTGCAAACGTCATTAGTAGCTTTACCACAATCACTAAATACTGGTTCTTCATCTGTATACAATAACTGCAGTATTATTTACAATCTGTGAATCATAGTTGACTGATTATTTGGACGCTTGACCCGCAACTTGCGAATTGTAGTTTCAAATTATCTTTATCGAACACGCTTGCGGTTATTGGGACGTTATAATGTGACGGTCAACCGAATTATTCATTGCTAAAAGAGTAGCTCATAGTCATGATACAGAAAGTCCTTTACAACCTGAATTGCTGTATTTTTTTCTCTTAACGTAATAGACTAGATGTATACATTGGTTTTATGCTATTTATTTATTTATTTTAAAATTTGTTTTGTTTTACCTTAATTTTCTTTTATAAATTTCACTCAATTTACTCTTACCTTTTTACCGGACATTTGACACAGATAACCTATCTGCTTTGTGGCATAAAACACTAAATCAACCAACCAACCAAAAAGCAGTCCGACATTTGCTCTTACACTTTCCTCTAGTTTTCCACTACTAAACTAGAAGCTCACACTTAGAGAAGAGATGGACGACACCTGGTAAAATCTGCCTGAAATACACTAATGATTTATTACCTTCTAAACTGCCAAAATGGTTGTAAGAGGTCTCTGGATTCAAAAACAAAGATAAAGTTAATCTGCCTGTTGGAAGGATTACATAATTTGTTCTTTTTTAATCTACACGATTTTATAATTGATGAGGACCGGATAGTTTCACACCTGATGGCTAATTGTTTTGTTCAGATGTGTCAAAAGAAAGTGGTTAATGAAGAGACATCAATTTGTTTGTTGATAACTACGTTATTGTGAAATCAGCGTATACATGACATGATTTTATTTGGAGGTTCTAATATACTGTGATATTAAGAATACACCACGTTATAAAACAAACCAATTTTGATTTCAATCAGTTAGAAGTTTCACCTGTTGGGTGCTGACTGTTAATAGTACTGAGTGTTTGAAATCTCTAGTTTCAATGTTTTTTTTCAAACCACATATAACATGAATGCTCCAATATATTCGAAAAACACATACCAAATATTATCCATAATGATAGACTAGCTTTTCACTTTATTTTTATGTATAACTTTCCTAACGAATGAACAAATTAAAATGGAGAGTTGTACGAAACAATTACGTAACAAAACTATTTTAATACGTGACGACAAGTAAACGTGAAAGATAAGTCATTTCTGCTATTATTTTTGACAGTTTGTTTCCGAAGAACAACATCGTGGCATAGTTATATTACTGAGGAAATGTCACTACTGTTTCTTTTGGATAATAATAATACAGAACAACTGAAGCTTATTTTTCTAAATATCGTTTGGCTTTGTTAATCACATCTTCGTTGACTGTTATATTTTGAGCTTGAAAAACTAACTAACGGAATGACTATTTTATGAAATTTTGTATCCAGAAAACTAAGTAATACAGGAACCATATATCGATTTTAAGGATAACCACAGAAGCCATTTATCAAACATTCCTAACATATATACAAGTATATCTTTGTCAAATAAAAGTCCAACAGCATGTTTGTGGCCTTTTTTTCTTGTTGTTTCTGAATGACTTGAGAAAAAGAGAAAATTATTTCACATAAACAGTTTACACAAATTATTTTGTTTTGCAAGAAGCTTCTCTGCTATTAACAATTATAAACTTTTTTTTACCTTTTCTTCTGAATATAACAGATTCAAATATGAAGGACAAAGGTTTTATCCTTAAAGGACGTTTCTTGGTTATGTATGAGACCTTAAAGAACGAATCTTTGCTATAAGATATTGTCTTTTCACCGAACAAGAGAAATTTTCTAACGAAAAGAAATTAATTATTTTAACTTACAATAAACCCAATTTAAGCCTCTCATAATCAACTTAACCTTTCAATTGATTGCACGTCCTGGATGTGATATCCGGAAGGCAAATCCTATTTGAAAATATATTTAGCGAAACAAAGTCTCTAGCATGGCAAGTTACGTTTGAGTACAACTTCAAAGTCTGGACATACTAATTACCAGGAAATAAAGTGTCTAACATCATTCAACGGGATAAGCTAACCATAACACTCTATATTTGTAGTCTGATTGTAAATAAAGTGTCACATGTTTAAGAAATAGTCTTGTCAGGTTATTTTGAAATTAATGAAATCAACAGTTTTGTCTAAGTGATATTGTTTCGTGATTAAGAATGCTCCCCCCCGAACTGACACAATGGTATGTCTGCGGACCACCATTGCTAAACACCTAGTTTCAATACCGGTGGTGGGCAGAGCATAAATAGCCCATTGTGTAGCTTTCTTGAAATCCAAATTTCATTGAGAACTGATTTTGTATTCAAAAATATGCAAATCATAAAATGCATAATCCCTTTTTTAGTAGTGGCGATGTGTTGTGATAACTTTATTTTATATATAAATACTGAAAAAAAGAAATATCTTTGGAGAATTCTGACTCTTTAGCAGTCAAAAATTTTAAAACGCACGAAAATACAACCATTTAAATAGCAGTTTTCTATGTAGTTTTACTGCAAAAGTAAAGTGATTAACATTTATTCAATATATATAATCAGGATTTAAAATACCATGAAACAAATTAATATTACCATAAGTAGTGAATGTTTTATAGACACATTCATTATTCTCAGTTTATCAATCAACTCGTCCTGTATAAAGCAGAAATTATCCCAAAAAATATGAAAACACACCATCGTCTGTCATTGTTTATCTTTGCTGTTTCTCTTTCAAAATTTATTTTTTTTACAACAAAAAACTTTGTATCTGACTTTCTTTATTGTTCGGAAGCTGGAATTGTTATTAGGGTAATGGATTAAAGTTCAGTTATTTATGAAAGATAAATATGTTATGACGACGTAAAAAATTAGGTCAAATCAATTTTTTTACTTCTTTTCTGACTATGAGAGAGATAACTGTTTCCATTTCCATAAACAAACATGATATTCTATTTTATGAGCCACACAAAAGCTTTTGAGGATAGATAATATACTATATAGCAAGACTACGAACTATTCATTTTTAAAAACTACCATGTTTGAAATAATGTTACGTTCTTCCTAACTCCAACCAACGATTGTAATATTTTTGTTAACATTAAATTAGACAGCTGATGGTTATTGGTGTGTGAACTTTTTGTTCCAACTGCAGACAGATGCTCATTTAGCTTGTAAAATGTGACAATTGTTTTTGCTCTATCTTTTCGTTCATTTTAAACCTACGTTACCTTTTGGGTGTGGCAAAATAATAAAGTACTGCGTACCACGCCCTCTCACCTATTCGGACGAACCTTCGTGTTTTTGTTAAAATTATGTAATCATCAAAATCGACTGAAAAACTGAAGAGAGAAGAAAGTTTTAAGAGTTGTGATTAACTGACAAAATATTCGATGGCTTTGTTGTTTTTGTTTTGTTTACAGACTTAAATAAGAGTTATTCTGTCAATATGACATAATTAATTACTAATAGATTATTCCTGTACTGCGTTTTTGTTTTATTAAACTTCTTAAGTTGACAATTTCACCAAGAAGCTATAAGTACCAAAACTAAAAAATGTGTTTAGCTTACATAATAAACAAGAGGGAATTATCAATAGCCGTGGCTGTGATTAGATTTCAAATAGGTGAAAAGTTGGAGCTACGAGTTAAACGTTTATACCTAAAAAATTTCAGAGCCATTCTATGAACCTCTATGTCGCAGCTAAAAATGAAAGGAGAGCGTGTTTTACAGCAAAGCTACAATGGGCGAGTTACTCGAGAGGAAGAAACCCCCTCATTTTTACGTTGTAAGTTCGTAGACTTACTGCTGTATGTATAATTATAATACACCTATCCATAGGGCGAGACGGCTGGGCTGGCCTTATAATACAGTTGGTACTGCAGCCGAAACGGAAAGTTTGTGAAACTATTTTTTGTTATCAATTTTCTTACAAAATAAAACATAATTCAATACTCTAGACATAAGTTGTTGGTTTTTTTTTCAGTTAAGCACAAAGCTACACAATGGGCTATCTGTGCTCTGCCCATCACGGGTATCGAAACCCGGATTTTAGCGAGTAAGTCCGCAGACATACCGCTGAGCCACTGGGGGGGGGCCTCTAGACATAAAAGATATGTCAGCGTGATTGCAATAATTAATAATATACGATAATAAAACATATTAAAAGTGTTTTAAATAAATCTTGCTCTAATTTTGATATGTAATGCTTAAATAAAGTGCATATAAGGTTGCACCTCTATAACTTAATTCATTTCAAACCAGTTCAATCATTAATATATCTACGTAGCCTCGACAGCATTGGTAAGTCCGTGTAGCGTTGTTGTTGTATTATTACACTTGTGTAATTTCACTTATAACTCTTCATTGATAATAATTAATACAGTCTTCTCCCGTTGACGTTGTTGTCATTTCTCTTATTCTGTAATTAAAAATCGTATTTTGTTTGTTTGCCTTTTTTTCCTGATTACTCAACAGGTTAATTGAAGAAAATAGAAATTAATAAGACGTATTACTGTACTAAATTAATTAAATATTGTTAAATAATCCTTTATTTAATTCTGATACGTTATTGGAAAGAAATTGCGTCGCCGATTCAATTCAGTTCACACTGTGAAACATGTTCCCAATCGTTGCAATGTTTGTCGTTTCTGCCAGCCTTCTGCAAACGCTTATATCGACCATGCCAAAACGAATATTTGAAGTTATTCGCAATGCCAGCCGTGCAACTCACTACTGAGACCTCTTGTTGGGCATTTTCTACCCTATTTAGGACTTCTTTTTGGTATGACGTTAAACTTTTGACCAGCTAGTATTTAGGCTAATTTCACAGTGTTCACATTTTTCCTATTAAATGCAAAAAATATATATATATATTTTCCCTTTTCTTATCTTTATCTTTCGAAACTCTTCTCAAATAAGTGGTTGAGTCTAGCAACGCAAAATGCATATGTTTTCTTTAGGTTCATTGGCCTTACGATTTTGGTCAGCAATGTATATATATATTGTGAATCGTGGTGTCTGTCCAAACAGGCCCGGCATGGCCAAGCGTGTTAAGGCGTGCGACTCGAAATCTGAGGGTCGCGGGTTCGCATCCTCATCGCGCCAAACATGCTCGCCCTTTCAGCCGTTGGGGCGTCATAAAGTTACGGTCAATCCTACTATTTGTTGGTAAAAGAGTAGCCCAAGGGTTGGCGGTGGGTGGTGATGACTAGCTGCCTTCCCTCTAGTCTTACAATAGCCCTCGAGTAGCTTTGTGCGAAATTCAAAATACAAACAAACTGTCCGAGCGTTCGTCTGTCTTCCGTTTGAAAAGATATGCACTCTCACAAAGCTAAACATTCACTTTTGAAATGATGGGAAAACAGACATGAATACTGTTGATGTTAAAATTTATTTCACGAGCAGGATATTCTATTCTAAAATGTTAAGAAATAGTCAAACTAATATTCACATTTCAAAATGTTACGTGACTTACGGAATAAAAATGTAGATCTAGTGTGTGTTATTGTTAAGTGGATCTTAACATGACTGAAATGCTTAGAGCCAAGTATAACCAGGTGATTAGGGCGCTCGACACGAAATCTAAGGGTTGCGAATTCGAATGTTCCTCACACAAAACGTGCTCGCTATTTCAGCTGTGCGGTCGTTATTATGTAACAGCCAATTCCACTATTCGCTAGTAATAGAGTAGCCCAAGTGTTGGCAGTAGGCGGTATTGACTAGCTGATTTTCTTCTGGTCTTACACTGCTGAGTTAGGGACAACTAGCGCAGATAACCCTTGTGAAAAAATCTAAAATAACAAACAAATATACCGAAATGCTTAAAAATTACTTTTCGCTGTAAGCAGTGTAAATAGCACAGAGCTTTGGTACCGAGTAAAACACAATTAACCTTTTTGAAGTGCATGAAATAATTTAAATTGATAGATTAACCTAAACTTTTCCAGTCACTGGGGACGGGTACTTTTTCTTATTCGTAATAGGTCGATAAGTACCTTAAAAATAAAGAAATGTTTATCTATTATAGTAAATTTACGTTTACACCTGGAACCATACCTAGTACACAGCATAATAAAAGGAATTTATTTTTTCTTTTCAAGAGTTTTGCACAAGAACAGATATTTGACTGTATTTGTAACATTACATAACAATTACATTACGCAATGTTTTAAAGTTTTCCATAACCGTGTTAGGAAAGTAAAACAATACAGGTTGGTGACACACAATCGTGAAGATCTCACATTAATAGGTTGACAAACATAAACTATAATGTGTCGCAGAAGCCTAACTGGATAGGTCAAGTAGGAAAAACCTATACACAACAGACAATGTATTAATAACATCATGTTCATATAAGTCCATTCAAAGCATTTCTCTTTTTACTGTAGCTTTCGAATCGATTCAAAGCCAAGACTATCTATGTTATCTAAACGTATAGCGTGTGTTGCTAGGACAACCAACATAGTAACCACTGTCATATATATAAAAGCATGATCGAAACTCGGAAGCTACCTATTTATTCTAAATGTCATGGTCGTGAAATGCAATGAATAAAAATTTAATTAAAAATATCTTATAAACAGTTAAATAAACTATATTTGGAGTTTAAGCTACAACAGTCTTGTATATGTACAGAACAGTTAAAAGTAATGAGTAAACTCTGATTACAAAGTCGATTAGTTATTGTGCAACAGCGTTAGCAGAGAAAGTAACGAACTGAAGGTGAAAATACATTAGTATGTAGAAGAAAGTAAGCGATTGTAAAAGAACAGGAAAATTGCTCCTTTAACGGTACAATTTGCTTTCTCCTACAGGAGTTAGAATCAAAGATTGTTTTTGCTGTTAAGCGTAAACCCACACAGTGCACTCTATCTACTGCGAGTATCAAAACACGATTTTTAGAGTAATAATCCCTCACACTTTCCAATGAACGCACGTTAGTTAGGCTAATATTAGGGAGCTCCACTGGGGACATTTCGAATCTGACGTAATCGTCGACTCATGCGTCCAGAATTCAAGCTAATGTACCTTTAATAAAATATAGCAAAGTTTCACAACATTAACATTCTAGATATGCTTGCTTATATATATATTAGCACACTTTTTAAAATAGTAATAGTTATAATAAAAACGCTCGAAAATAGCACAAGTTCTAACCATATTTAACAGAACGGCTTTTTTTTTTTTTATCGAAGCTATATAATACCAAATTTAAAACTTTTCAATGAATCTTATTTAACTGTTTATACAGGTATACTCAATCTTTAGATGTTAGATATTGTTTATAGAGGTATACCCAATCTCTAGATGGTAGATATTGTTTATACAAGTATACTCAATCTTTAGATGTTAGATATTGTTTATACAGGTATACCCAATCTCTAGATGTTAGATATTGTTTATAGAGGTATACCCAATCTTTAGATGTTAGATATTGTTTATACAGGTATACCCAATCTCTAGATGTTAGATATTGTTTATACAGGTATACCCAATCTTTAGATGTTAGATATTGTTTATACAGATATACCCAATCTCTAGATGTTAGATATTGTTTATACAGGTATACCCAATCTTTAGATGTTAGATATTGTTTATACAGATATACCCAATCTTTAGATGTTAGATATTGTTTATACAGGTATACCCAATCTCTAGATGTTAGATATTGTTTATACAGGTATACCCAATCTTTAGATGTTAGATATTGTTTATACAGATATACCCAATCTCTAGATGTTAGATATTGTTTATAGAGGTATACCCAATCTCTAGATGTTAGATATTGTTTATACAGGTGTACCCAATCTCTAGATGTTAGATATTGTTCATACAGATATACCCAACCTCTAGATGTTAGATATTGTTTATACAGGTGTAACCAATCTCAAGATGTTAGATATTGTTTATACAGGTGTAACCAATCTCTAGATGTTAGATATTGTTTATAGAGGTATACCCAATCTCTTGATGTTAGATATTTTATACGGTAGATACAAGATCCATTTCTGGCGAGATGTTGACAAGATTCTGCCAACTTATCAACACTTTTGTTTCTCTACCAAAAAGTTCTTTCATTTTTCCATGCATTTATGCGTTAACAAACATGTAACAAATAGTCTGTCTGGATATATTTAGTGAACCGTTGTAACTCTTGGTTGTACATTAATTCGGGTTTAGTTGTCCAATTAGTATTCATTGGCTACGCTTATTTTTAAGATAAATCACATTTTCTATGAAGAAACATATAAGTGCGTTTTTAAACAATAAATTAATAATTTAACATAACAACAACAATTTTGAAAGATTATTGGCTTTTAGTATTTTTCTCTAAACTGAGTTATTGAAACTGTTTTGAAGCATTAAAATATATCTGTGTTACGTATTTTTGATGTTTTAAGTTCTTCGTAGATTAAACGCAACAGAAAAACGCAGATAACAGCTTGTATAATTTATTACACTAAACTATTAACAAATATAACAGATATAACATGAATTATATAATAATAGTGACAGATATTAAGTTACAACATTCGAAATTAATTACAAATCAAAATAATATTAGTTTCAAACTTCAAAATAAATCACAACACAAAACGGTACTGGCCTGTATCTAATATAATGATCTAAAATTAAAGTCTCAAATTCCAGTCTAGGGTGTGAATTTGGTCCCACGAAGAGATTCCGAAACAGTTCACCGTTCAATGAAATCGCCGTCTCTCAGCACAAGCGGTAATTCAGAAGTATCGTAGAGATTGACGAAATAAAATCACGGCTTCCGTAGATCTAATTTCAATCACAAATCCAAGTTGAATATTCACAGTAAACACTTAATCTTTCTCAAATAATTAACTCTCTTCTTTTGAAATAAAACTGGTGTTTGAATCTCACTCTTTGTCTTCGAATAAAACTAATGACTGAATCTCTCTCTCTCGAATAAAACTGATGACTGATCACTCTAACTCTCAATCTTTTCTCCGTCCTTTATACCGATAGGCCTATTTCTCGAACAATCTCGCAATTTCCATACAACTCCAGAGCTATCCACGCATATCCGTTCTTGCACGAGACTATACTTCTAGACAGGAAGTCACCAGCACTCATTTATAAACATGTGATTGGTCTACTTAATTCGAGAAAGTTCTAAAACGTTACCCTAAATAAATAACATATTTTAGTTTAAACTTCGAAACAATAATATCAATATGGAAAAAATGAATAATACAAATGAAAATTCAAACACAACACATGTTGTTTACAAAATATTTACACATATACATAACACTCTCCCCCTTAAAAGTAAAAAAAAGTTTTAACTTGTGAAAACTTTTTTTTTGTTTTGCTTATTTGTCTTTTTAAACCAACTTAAAAGGGTTAAATCCAGTAGATTCTGAAATAACCTCGCGAACTTCAAGCAGTAACAAGGGAACACCCTCAACCCAGTTCTTTGAGTGTTTGTGGCAGTGATTTGGTGGAAACGATCAAGAACACCTTGTGTCTCAGGATGGTAGGCACTGGATGAAATTTGATGGACTTTTAATTCATGTATGGCTTGTTCAAATAGCTTGGACATAAAATTTGTGTCTTGATCTGATTGAACAACTTTTGGAATTCCGAAGATGGTAAAGGATTTAACAAGAGCAGTGATTTTTCTCAAAGGGATTGCCTCAGGGAAACGTGTAGAAGCACACATGATGGTCAAGAGGTATTCATTTCCTGCTTTGCTTTTTGGCATTGGGCCAACACAGTCGATAATGACCCTTGAGAACGGTTCTTCAAAGGCAGGAATAGGTCGCAGTGGTGCTTTTGGAATCCCCTGATTTGGTTGTCCAGTGATTTGGCAAGAATGACATCCCTTACAAAAGTCAACAACATCTTGGCGCATCTTTGGCCAATAGAAATGTCGTCGGATACGATCTAGGGTCTTTCTTACACCTAAGTGTCCCGACAATACATGGTCACGAGCAAGACTAAGAATATCATTCCGATAGTATTTTGGAATGACGATTTGATGAATAACATTCCACTCTTCATCAGCAGCAACGTCAGGAGGTCTGTATTTTCTCATTAGCACATCTGACTTCTTGTAGTAACAAATAGGGACAGTTCCTATTTCATTTTCATTAACAGCCAGTTGTAGAAGAGAACGAGTTTCAGGATCATTGTCCTGTTCCTCAATAAGTTTGTTTCGATGAAGAGAGTCAAAAAACGTCTTAGAGTCATCAGTAGAAATTAAAGTTGAGTCAGAAATCTCATCGATGTGAGACATGAATGTATCAGATAAAGAGAAATCCTCTTTGGACTCCTGAGAACGTGTCTGAGAACGAGTAACAGCACAGGCGGGAAAAACATCAGGAAACTCTTCAACGAGTTGCTCTGTACTGGGGCTAATAACAGGTGCTTCAACAACACGAACCTCTGGTACCACCTTACTACCAGCCAAATCATTCCCCAAAAGCATAGACACACCTTCAACAGACAATGAGGCTTTAATACCCACAGTCACTGGGCCTGAAACTAAGTCCGAATGTAAATCTAATCTATGAAGAGGAATAGAAACGACGCCACCTTCTACACCAGAAATGAGCACACTGGCCCCAACGGATGACTTTTCAGAAAACGGAAGTACACTTTCCAAAATCAAACTCTGAAAAGCTCCAGTATCCCGCAGGATTTTAATTGGTTGTAGACGTGAATCGCCAACAAAAGAAACAAAACCTTCAGTCATGAAAGGCTTAAATTTGTCCTCAACAATACCTTCAGGTACATCAATAATATTGGACTTAGAATCCACAGTGGACTGAACAGGGTCAAAATCATTGGGAACCAATGATGTATCAAACAAGGGCGAAATGAAACTATTGGGTGATGGCTTGTTTTTGAGCTTATAGCACTCAGAAATCAGATGGCCAGGTTTCCTACAATAAGCACATGTTTTGGATGAGAATGACACGTTTTTGGTAGATGATGAGCTTATAGAATAAGATGGAGTCTTCGTTTGAGGATAAGAAGTTTGCTCTTTTTTGTCTCTGTCGACATTCGCATAATATTTGAATGAGTCATTGGGTTTCTTTGTTGTGTGAGATGTTTTGCTTTTGTATGAGAAATCTTTGTGAGTTAAAGCATACTCGTCTGCCAAGACAGCAGCATCATGAATTTTGGAAGCTTTTTGTTCATCAATATAAGTTTTTAGCTCTACGGGAATACATCTTTTAAACTCTTCGACTAACATGAGTTCTCTGAGTTTCGTATAATCATCTTTAATTTCTCTGGAATCACACCACCTGTCGAACAGAGTTTCTTTTTCACGAGCAAATTCGACATAAGTTTGGCTGTCAAACTTTTTGTAACCACGAAATTTTTGTCTGTATGCCTCTGGCACCAATTCATATGCATTCAAAATGCATTTTTTGACGTGCTCGTAATCATAACTTTGCTCGGCTGTGAGCTTGGAAAATACTTCCTGAGCTTTACCCTTGAGAACACTCTGAAGTAATACTGTCCAATATTCGGTAGGCCATTTTAGCCTAAGGGCCAATTTTTCAAATTGCTGAAAATATGTATCTACAGCTTTTTCATTGAATGGAGGTACTAAACGAATCTGTTTGGAAGCATCAAAATTATCCATCTGCATTTGGACAACCTTTTCTTCTGTCTGTGCCTTTCTCAGACTGATTTCTTTATCAGCTTTAATGCGTTCCATTTGTATTTCGGCATCAAGGCGTTTGTTTTCTTGTTCTGCCTCAAGTCGTTTGCTTTCTTTTTCTGCCTCAATACGTTTATTTTCTTGTTCTGCCTCAATACGTTTATTTTCAATTTCTAAACGAAATTTCATTTCCATTTCTATTTTTTTTAATTCGAAATCTGGGTCAAAATGAGCGACAGGCAATTGTTGTGCAACTGTTTGAGGTAAAACTTTTTGGCTGACCAAATGTTCAACAATAATTTGTTTAATATCTGCTTTCTTCATTGATTGCTTCACTTCTAAATTAAAATGTTTACCAACATCAAGTAATTCAGATTTTTTTAATTCACTGATTAATTCGAAAGAGGGATTCCGATTAAATTCGATAATAAAATCTTCAAGTTCGAATGCCATTTTAAATATACAAGCTGTCTATCTGTATAGAATATAAATCTTATTTTATAATAAAATTAAATTGTTTGTTCGATATCCCGGACGAGCCCCCAATTTTCTGTTACGTATTTTTGATGTTTTAAGTTCTTCGTAGATTAAACGCAACAGAAAAACGCAGATAACAGCTTGTATAATTTATTACACTAAACTATTAACAAATATAACAGATATAACATGAATTATATAATAATAGTGACAGATATTAAGTTACAACATTCGAAATTAATTACAAATCAAAATAATATTAGTTTCAAACTTCAAAATAAATCACAACACAAAACGGTACTGGCCTGTATCTAATATAATGATCTAAAATTAAAGTCTCAAATTCCAGTCTAGGGTGTGAATTTGGTCCCACGAAGAGTTTCCGAAACAGTTCACCGTTCAATGAAATCGCCGTCTCTCAGCACAAGCGGTAATTCAGAAGTATCGTAGAGATTGACGAAATAAAATCACGGCTTCCGTAGATCTAATTTCAATCACAAATCCAAGTTGAATATTCACAGTAAACACTTAATCTTTCTCAAATAATTAACTCTCTTCTTTTGAAATAAAACTGGTGTTTGAATCTCACTCTTTGTCTTCGAATAAAACTAATGACTGAATCTCTCTCTCTCGAATGAAACTGATGACTGATCACTCTAACTCTCAATCTTTTCTCCGTCCTTTATACCGATAGGCCTATTTCTCGAACAATCTCGCAATTTCCATACAACTCCAGAGCTATCCACGCATATCCGTTCTTGCACGAGACTATACTTCTAGACAGGAAGTCACCAGCACTCATTTATAAACATGTGATTGGTCTACTTAATTCGAGAAAGTTCTAAAACGTTACCCTAAATAAATAACATATTTTAGTTTAAACTTCGAAACAATAATATCAATATGGAAAAAATGAATAATACAAATGAAAATTCAAACACAACACATGTTGTTTACAAAATATTTACACATATACATAACAATCTGTACTTCTTTATTTTCCAGTTACAAATCTGTAGCAATGTACTTAAAGATTTTATAAGCTTTCAAGTCTGTCGAAACTAAAGTTTCCGCTGGGTTTTTTTTTTCTTAAATATCAACACGTGTGGATCTTTAAATCTCGGAAAAATTATTTTTTTAATATTGTAAAACGATATGACAAGTACGATAGATGCACACATAATTTATCTGTAATAAACTCTGAAGCTTATAGAATACAAAAATACCTTAATAATTATAAGCGTATAGATACAAGGAAATAACAATTTTGATGCTAAATTTGATTTTTTTTCGCTAGGTGGAGTTTGATGATGTCATCGCTGAACCAGAAGGCACTTATTCTGTTAACTGTGTATGGAAGACCGCCTATAAGATTTTCACCGGAACAAAGAATTGCTGTTACAAATTTCTAACCATACTCTGCGCTTTCCCTATCGCTTTGGCAGTTGGTTGCAGTTTCGCTATTTTGTCATTCCAGCACATCTGGTGCATTGGCCCCGCTTTGCGTCATTTCCGGATCAACTGCCACATAATTCGACTATACGTTCGCACCTGTCTTGATTCCTGTTTAGCTCCATGTTGCACCGACATGGGCCTCTTTTTCAGCAGAATTCGGATCGCCAAGGGTCCAGGAACAGATGACCAAGTTGTGTGATTGTTACGTTTTCCTTATAACATCTGGTCTCAGTGTACGATAGTACTATATATGACCATTTGTACAAGACCATTTTGGAACCATATAGGCCTCTGTTATAATTAGCTATCCCCTTTATATAACTAATTCGATAGTTATTTCTCTCTCTAAAACAATTCTCTTTTTTTCTTCGTTTAAACACTGAGCTAATTACGTCATTTCAAATCCTAGTTTTAAAAAAACATTATCAGAAGGCATAAGTACAAATTATTTCACTCAATTATGTTTATTATTTCAAAGCTATAAGTAAGCTTTAAAATTTAAATGTTATATATATATATATATATTATGACTAATATTTTTAACTTCTTAGCTGTTTCTTTCATACCTGGCAATTTGATAATGTTTGTATATCATTGTTCATCTTATAACAAAGCTAGATTCTTAATGTTTTTGACCATTTAACATTAACTAAAATAACAGTGTTTTATGAAAATACGTTTCTACAAATAATGTTGTGTTCCATGGAAGTATGTTCCTACAAATCATACATATATACATACATACATACTCATAGAATTTCAGTAACGTGAAATATTCTATTCTTTTTGTCAAGCCCAACATGGTCAGATGAATAGGGCGCTCGACTTGCAATCTGAAGGTCGCGGGTTCAAAACATGCTCACCTTTTCAGGCGTGAAAGCGTTAAAAAATGACGGTCAGTACAACAATTCGTAGGTAAAAGAGTAGTCCAAGAGTTGGCGGTGGGTGGTGATGACTAGCTGCCTTCTATGTAGTCTTACTTTGCTAAGTTAGAGGAGGCTAACGCAAGATAGTCCTCATGTCTGCTCCAAATTCAGAACAAACTCTTTACAAATTTTCTCCCACTTAATTTTTAATACTAAAAATGGATCCTTCCATGAAAAGTTATTCAATTCCTAATGTTAACCCAAGGACGAAAGGTTATGAATCTCTTTCATTTACATTATCATCAATCAATTGTCTTAACCTTTAAAACATTATGTTATCTATGTAGTATATACATTGTTGATAACTTTAAATCTATTTAGGCAACAAATACTCAAAAAACATTTCATAAGCGTGCAATATTTTATCAAATTCGCTACACTATTATTTCAAAACTAGTCACTGGAAGACTAGAAGTAAAGGTAAGTTCTCCTAATACGTCTCCTACGACCTTATTTCACTTAAATTATTATTTGTCCTTATCCCTTTCTCTGTAGCTCTAAGTTATCACACGTAGCCAAACGTAATTTCCCTACTTCTCATTCACACCACCAGCTTTAGCTTTCCTTCAACCACGACCTTATCCCAATACCTCTTTCCTTTTATTTTCACAAACCTCTTACTTCATTCAGCCTACTGTTGTTCACGCCCAACGAAAGTGTTTATTTTTTCTGGTTTTTAACATTTTGATTCTGTTTTTTCCTTCTTCTTTAACTGTAATATTTTTAATCTCCTTACACATTTAGATGTTTGTCTTTTATAAAAGTTTGAAATAAAAATAGCCGGAACAACTAACAAAAATCAGTAAAATTACGATTCAAAACTTTAACACACGAGATCTGTTAAACGACTGATTTTAGTACATTTTCACAATTTTAATATACTGACTGTTTCATTTTCTAAAACTTTTAATTAAGGATGTACGAACATACAAGAGCGCCACGAATCTGTTGGTGGTGTTAAAAGAAATGTGTATTTATAAACACTACTGTCTTGCTAAATGGAGTTGCCACCTGCCCAGTATCGACTGCAGTGATCGGTTTTAAATTAACTATTCGGGTACTTTAAATGTATTTCTCCTTTCGTCTACAAGGGTTTCGATCTTCTAAAATAATTTTAGTACCTCGATACAAAAACTTAATCTGATATCAACGCTCATTTTTCAGTTTTTGTATTCGATATAATTCGGCACAGGATAATAACATTATAAAAAAGTACGTATATATTTCAAGAAAGATTAACTTCTACACAGAAACAGTACCACTGCGTCAAGTATACCAATCAGTCCTAAATATTTCTTTCTTATTGAATTGCAGCTGTTGGTAATGACATGCAAAACGATGGCGTAATTTAGCACGTAAAGTTCACATGATTTGAGTGAAATGCACATATCCATGGACATCGGTACCAGATAGAATTATAGCGCACAGCGACATGATGCAGCCCTTGATATCGGCAAACTGAGCCCATTCTAATACAGAAAAAAAAATATTAAGATTGTATTTCTAATATGTAATATTCGTAAGTAAACAGAAGAAATTTTGGTAGCCAAGTAGAAAGTACACAATAAATTTTACGTGCTCTAGAATTTTGTGTTTAGAAACAGTTTATATAATCGATTACCACCTTTGACATTTAAGTATTTAAAAATATTAGTTAGATGTGTCAGTGTGTTATACGTACATACATTTATTATTTTAAAGCGACATCATGAAAGGTAAGAAGTATACACATTTTATTATATTTCAAATAGCTGTTAACTCCTTTAATAAACACAAATCCAATACTAAAGAAATAAAAGTCTACAGAAGTATTAATCAGAGATATGTATTTTGAACATGGATACATAAATTAGTTTACAAAATATTCACGATACTCAATTAGGTAAAGAGATTAAAAAGCACTTGGAGCGTGTTTTTAATTCTGTGACATATTGTAATCGTGAAAATCCTTAATATGTATATATTTTTTCACAGCTACATCTTGTAGTGTGGTATATTTTAATTTTAGGCTTAAGACTTAAAATGAAGGGAAAAGGTTTTAATTTCCGTAAAGAAGTTCTCTATAAAATAAAATAACTTATCGTCGTTTACATAATTGTAACGTTATTCATAATTAATTTCAATTGTGAAACATATCATTGAAGTATAAACAAATTTCATAACTGTTTGTAAATTTATACTATTTTCAAGGTATCGCGAAGGAAAAGTTTAGAATGTTACGTAAAGCTTGCTGTAAATGACCAACAACATTAACACATTACAATGTGCACATGACACGAATATAAATGGTTTCTAGCGCCATAGATACAATGCTGAGGGATAAATTGTTTGTTTCAGGCATTATGAAAAATGTTTGAAAACTCTATCAGTGCTTCACGCGTCTTTCTGGGATTACTGACCATGATACGGATGAGGCGAGGCACTGAAAAATGAAAGCTGTAGAAAAGATTGTAACTTGAAATGCTTCATTAGCGCATACCCAGGCTTTTCGACCAAATCAGTCACAAACAAATTATCTTTTCGGTCGTAGATTATAAGTTTGACTTTCATTGTTGTAAAAAGTATTAAATGTTGAACTGTTAAACGTTAGAAACAAATCGTTAGAGTTATTAAAGAGTACTTATTAAAGTAACGTTGCTTTTTACTTTATCATTTATTTCAGTTTATGATCTCAATAGCAGATTATGTTTGCAACGTAACTAGAAGAAAATACACACAAAAAGAAACCTTTTCTGAGCATAAAGATAAAAACTTTAGATCGTGAGAAAGTCACGCATGCGCTTTTGTTATACACCACCGCAACTGAACAGCGCAACGTAGAAATTTAAACGTTTTAGTTCGAATAACGGTATATTAAAATAATTAGAAAATGCTAAAACTTGTTTATTCAGTGTGTAATTAAAATTCAATAAAATGTAACAGTTGTTTAACGTTATAAAGTTTCCCTTTCTGTTTTTCCTCTACTTAATTTTTTTCGCACAAACACAGAAGATTGAGTACGCCATATTAAACAATTTTATTACGCAAATATAGAAGTCACGTGATAATCACAGCTGATATAAAATCATAGTCAATTGTTGTTTTGAATTAAGCAGAAAGCTACACAATAGGCTATCTGTGCTCTGCCCACCACGGGTATCGAAACCCGGATTTTAGCGTGTAAGTCCGCAGACATGCCGCTGAGCCACTGGGGGGCGAAATCATAGTCAAACAAACCGTATCAGAATTACATTTCGATATCGTTCGGCATTGCGTAGATAATGCGATACCACCAAATACTGATCATTATTCATGTGTCAGATATTCATGTGCTCAAATGTGTTCGTATTGAGGATTTAAAATTTTGAAGACGTTATCTCCTTTGCACTGAATGGTAAATAGAAAAATATATGTAAACAAGTCATACCACAGACATGGTAAGCAAAATGTACTGTGTTATGACAGGTGAGGATGTAATAACACAAATATCAATTACAAGAAATAGGCCCCCAGTGACTCAGCGGACTTACAATGCTAAAAACCGGGTTTTGATACCCGTGGTGGGCAGAGCACAGATAGCCCATGGTGTAGCTTTGTGCTTAATTCAAAACAACAACAACAACTACAAGACAACAAACGGTATGCAATATAATTTAGAAATATTTCCGTCTAGTAAAGCGACACAATTCACTTTGCACACAGATTGCTTCTACAACAGATTTGTTAAACGGCTGCATATCTCAAGCAGCTGATAAATGAGCCACGTATTGAATATACTCTATAAAAAAACATATCGGTCAATGCAGCCTAATGCATTGACAATGCGGCCTAATGCAGCGCCTATGGATATCTGTGAGATCAAGATGTTGAAACAAACAATGGTAAATCGTTATCACCGTAAACTAGATGGATAATTGAGCACATATATGAAGGGGTGTGTGCTTTAAACTTGACAGCTTTACACAGAGCCTTTTGTAATGGAAACTACGATCAGATCTGAAATATGGACTGTAATGTTGCGGTGAGGTTCCAAAATCGCTTTAGTATAATATAGATTATGTAAAAAAAACGAAGGGATTTAACAAACAAAATGTGTAAAAGTACTACACCGTGGGACTTTTCTCTGGACTTTGACCTTATTTCCCACTCTTAACCTCAAACAACTTTTACCTATATTTCCAACCTAGGCAATATTTTTCTTTTGAATTTTAACAACGAAGATTATCTTAGTAAGTTATAGATTCAACATTCACAAAGGAAAACAGAAATATCATTGGTACTATTTATTTCTTATTTGACTGAGTTAACTAGAATCTCTGAAGCTGCATCTTTGTGGTTGGTTTCAGTCTATCTGTGTTTCAGTTTATTTTGTGGTTAAGTCATTAGTCCATTCAATCGAATTTATAGCAGTGTTTATCTCAGCCTAGTTTTTATTCCAAAGAGTTCAGTCATAGTTTTTTGTGTAAGGACGGCAAGTGAAAAGAAAAGGAGTTATACAATTAATGTTAAATCAGTGAGATAAACCTTAATACATTATACAAATTGCACTTTTTAACGACTGTCAATGTTCATCCAGCTATTGACATCTGTGTCACCTGTGTCATTCATTTTGTTCAGAAAGATGATGTTGAATCAAACATAACTGTATGTGTTTACTTTCATTTACCAAAATCTCGGATCAACCTAGCTTAATATTCAAATTTCCTGTTTTTTGTGAAGGTAACTTGCTCTCAATAGCATTAAATATTACCACATATGTTTGTTTAGAAATGCCTTTCTGTTGATTAGAAACCAATATAACACTAAACTCCCTGTAATGCCTGGTATCAAATTTAAACCAACATATTAGAAATTGTTTGTTTCCTGAATACAAAATAAATTGAAGTGGAGTGGATAAAGTGTGGAAAAGCTTTATGGATAAGAAGAAAATTATTATATAAGAAAAGAAATTGATAAAGGATTCAAAGCTTGCCTGTGGCACAACGACACGTCTGTGAACTTAAACCGCTCGAAACTGGGTTTCGATGCCCCTGGTGAGCAAAGCACAGATAGACCATTGTGTAGCTTTGTGCTTAATAAAAAACAACAACAAACAAATCCGTGAAAAAACTAAGGAACAGATCAAAATTGTCAATAAATCAAATATCAATTACATATTCAAAATATTTGATTAAATACTAAACACATTAAAATATTAAATAAAGTCTTAGATTTTGCTTCTCATCCTATAAGTTATCGAAAGAAGGAAATACCATAAAAGAACGAGAAACAAATCTACGGAAAGAAAGAAAAAAATTATTAATTAAGATTGTTATAATTTACTTAAGAAATCTGCTTTTTTATTCAAACAGAATGAAGAGAAATAAAAGAAATAAATCCTTTGAAAATAAAAAATATGCATTGCAAGGAAGATGCCAATAGAAAAATTATGGTAATAAATATTTAACAATTATTACAAGAACGCCTTTATAAAACCATTAAATATGAACCTTATGCTTAGATCCTTGAGTTAAAACTACAAGAAAACAGAGATAATACCATCAAGTTACATAGCTCTTAGGTTTTACGCAGTTCCTAAGATTCGGAAAATAAATCAATATTACCTAACTTACGTTCACCAATACATAAGTACCTAAACATACGTTTTTAAAAATATGATTGTTCAAGCGGATAAAATAAATAAACGTTAGAAAATTTTCAAAGGATATAATTAAACACAACAAAGTAAAATGATTTATTCGATGTAGTTACTGAATTTCTAATCAAAAGTTCCAACGATTCTACAGAGAAAACATCAAACTAAAATGAAATTTTCAACATTAGAAGATATTAACTTGGTAAAGAGCTAAGTGAAAAGGAAATCGTTTCTTAAGCTTTGTAAATAAATATTTCAGACAGAAAGCAGGACTATTTATTGGATCTCCGTTATCACCGTTTTTGTGTGATATGTATGTGAGTGAATTTCAAAGGTAATCTTTAAAATAAAATGTTGACTGCACCTTTGTGAAATGCTCACATAGCAAAAAAGGTTGTTTGTTTTTAAATTTTGCACAAAGTTACTCCAGGACTATATACACTAGCCCTCCCTAATTTAGCACTGTAAGACTAGAGAGAAAGGAGGTAGTTATCACTATCCACAGTTAACACGCGGGCTACTATTTTGCCAACGAATAGCGGGATTGACCGTAACATTGCAACGCCCCCACGGCTGAAAGGGCGAGCATGTTTGATGCAAGCGGGATTTGAACCCACGACTCTCAGATAAGGAGTCGAACGCCTTAACCCACCTGGCCATGCCAGGCTAGTAAATAAGTTTGAAGAATTGTGCTAATTTTTTAACTTCTTTAGATACTTCAAAATTTTGCTTATTATTTAACTAGTTTAGATATTTCAACAATTGTGCTAATTATTTAACTACTTTGGATACTTCAACAATTGTGCTAATTATTTAACTAGTTTAGATATTTCTATTAAATCCTCTTACGACGTAGACAAAATAGTAGTTTACTCTTTTTAGACGTGCTAGTTCAAACAATGTATGAAGTAATAGAATACAATTTATCATAAACCTTTCTCTATGGTAACGGCACCACTTCCGCTGTTTCTAGTACAAAAACTTTGAAACGTCAATTTTTGTTGTTTTTATGTATATAGGGTGATAAAAATGTGTTCTGAACAAGAATCTGATTACGAAATACTGTTGAGATATTTAACAGTTGATAGCGGTTTTATTCGGATATCATTGACATAAGAGTTAAGAAATTTGTGAGACACAACGGGTTTGTCTTATAACGTTTTCATATATTTAAAAAAAAACCGAGTTTTTACCTATATATAACCCAATAAATAAAAATAATTAGTAATCAAATAAAGCTAAACAAAGGGAATATAATGGAAAAAGCCGGTATTTACAAAATAATTTGTGAGCATGAAAGCCTATACGCAGGTCAGACTAAAAATAACTTATAATATGAGGTGAATAAGCATAATTGAAATGTGAACAGAAGAAAATAGACATTTCAACACTTCCTAAACATATTATTATTACACAACACATGATTCAGTAGAAAATAAATTACTTAAGTCGCTTAACCTAAAAATGAAAACACCTGAAAATTTTTGAATCATTGGAAATAAATTAAGTTTAAGAAAAATAATAATGTATTAAACAAGCTGTTTAGATGGCGTGATATTCTTTCAAAAGCGTGTTAATTAAGATGTTACTCATATAATTTAACAGAAGGAATAAAACAGAGCAGTTGGTTTGTGATCCACCCTCCTGAAGCTGATGTTTTGAGTCGAATCAGTTCAAATGTATTTGAGACGCCCCCCAGTGGCTCAGCGGTATGTCTGCGGACTTACACGCTAAAATCCGGGTTTCGATACCTGTGGTGGGCAGAGCACAGATAGCCCATTGTGTAGCTTTGTGCTTAATTCAAAACAACAAACAACAAGTATTTGAGACTATAAATCACTCTTAAATAAATTATTTTTATTGTTCAAACCAAAATAATTAGTTGTTTATAACTTCGATAGTATTTAAAATTGGTTGTTTCTAGCAATTTCACTTACAGTTACAAAAATTAAACATTAAGGGTCAAAATCAAACTTGAGCAGCGTTAAACGATAATATTAATTTATTGGTGTATTAAAATTTACTAAAAATTGTTAGACATTAAACAAAACAAAAATAAAATATTATTTAAACTGTTAAAAATACTACAGTGTTAACCAACACGGGTAGACAATAAGCATCTCACCAGTGTTATTGAGACTTTAGTATAACACTGCTTTTTGCTTGAATTCATATTTAGGGCAACTACATTTGCTTTATTTCTTGGGTAATGCTCCCCAGTGGATCAGCGGTATGTCTTCTGACTTACAACGCTAAAAACCGGGTTTCGATACCAGAGGTGGGTAGAGCACAGATAGCTCGTTGTGTAGCTTTGTGCTTAATTCAAAACAACATCTTGGGTAATTCTGGA
Source organism: Carcinoscorpius rotundicauda (assembly GCA_011833715.1). Lineage (NCBI taxonomy): Eukaryota > Metazoa > Arthropoda > Merostomata > Xiphosura > Limulidae > Carcinoscorpius > Carcinoscorpius rotundicauda. Next base: position 87,393,653 of record CM022397.1, read on the forward strand.
AAAAGGAAATTCTACAACATTATTTGTCCATTGTGAGAGACAACAACGAGTAATTAGACAGTTCTTATCTAATGTAAAAATAAAATAATTGTTTTAGCTTTTTTTAAGTCACCAGAATTGTAATTTCTTGGATAAAAGAAAGAGCTAAGAAGAATTTGCATAGATTATTGTAGTAACATTGTTCTTTCGTTTGTAAGTTATTGTAAGTTATCCTGTAAAAAATATTGAAAGAAAGTCCGTGTAGAGTGTAATGAATTAGTTTATTTCTTCCTTTCCCATTTTCACACTTGTATAAGTAATGTATTTTCGACAAATACTAATTCGTCTTAATGGAAAGAAATTATCCAACCTTTGAAAACTGCATAGCAAATAGATATCATGCCCTATTTGATAAATAAAGTGCTGTATCCAGTATATTTAATACTCTGGTTTGTTATTATATTGCCAACTTTTTAAAATTCCAACTCAAATAACCTGAAAATTTTACAAATATACAAATATAAACTATTCAACACAGATGACATGAGACACTGTTTGAAATAGATATAAAACATTACATACATCCAGATTTTGTCAAGCATGTTTTCAGCATAAGTAGTTTTTAGGTGGGTCAGCAGTGTGTTTATAGGCTAACAAAGTTAAAAATCCAGAGTTCGAATCTCCGCAGTGTATACAGCAGATAGCCTAATGTGGCTTTGCTCTGGAACAGGGGTTACCAAACTACGGCCCTCGAGGTCATTTTGTCCGGCCCGCCAGCAGCTAGCCGTTTGGAAATAAAAAGTGACATTTCATCAAACGTCCGAGTGTCATAACAAGATAAATCACAACGATGGTCGCTTTAAGCTGGCAAACACAAGACGTTATGATAAAAACGAACAAGGCTGTTTCCGCGCATTTTTAACGAATAGGAAAATTCTTCTTTCGTCCTTGCTGCCTTAAGATTTCGAAAACAAGTACAGACTTAACTCTCGCCCTATCGACTCGTCTTGTAAATTCAGCGACCTAGGGTTACCGCTTAAGCAAGCTCATTTGTCTTAGTAGTCGAGTTACGCGCTTTTTGTGACTCGTTCTTAGGTAAGTGTCGTGGCAAACGGGCGTTTCAATATATTTTGTTTGTGCTTTCTTGGACCAGTACAATACTTTTCTCACAGCGTTCAGTGTTTTTCATTTTCAGATCCTGTTTTTTTTCACCCATCGTTATGGCTGCTTTTAAAAGAAGAAAAGTGGACTCTGAATGTCGTGCTTTCAATGAAAAATGGGGAGAAAAGTACTTCTTTGTGGAAACAAAAAACCAGAAAGCTACTTGTGTGATATGCACCGAAAGTGTTGTCGTTTTGAAAGAGTACAATCTTTGGTGTCACAATGAAACAAAACATCTATCAACATATTTGAAATTTTCAGGAAAGTTCCGTTCTGAGAAATTTGAATCCATGAAACGTGTTTTTGAATCTCTCACTCATACAAGTTACAAAATAGTGCATAGGATGGCAGAGCGAGGAAAACCTTTTACTGATGGCAACTTCATCAAAGAGTATATGATGGAAGTAGCAAATGAGCTGTCCTGAAAAAGCCAATTTCTTTGGAAGTATCAGCCTTTCAGCAACTTCAGAGCAGAAGAACTTGGAGAGAACATCGCATTACAGATACGCCAAAAAGCTAGAAACTTCCGATGGGATTCTCTGGCACTGGATAAGTTTACTGATCAAAACTTTTCGTGTTCTTTCGTGGAGTTAATTTGGACTTTTAGATAGCGAAAGAGTTGGCGTCAGTTTGCAGCATGCACAGAAGAACAACTGAAGAAGGCATTTTCATGGAAGTGCATAAAACATTGCAAAACAATATCCTTCAGTGGAATCAGCTTATAGGTGTAACAGTTGATGGAGGAAAAAACATGGCTGGAGTAAAGAAGGGTCTGGTGGGACTGACCAGGAAGCAGTTGGAAGACTTTCAATTCCCAAGTGCTCTGTTCATACACTGCATCATACTTCAGCAAGCACTCTGTGAAAAAGACTTAAATATTTCTTGCGTACTGAAACAAGTCATTTTTGCAGTGAACTTCATTCGTGGTCATGCACTTAATCATCGCTAGTTCAAGGCGTTTCTTGAAGAAATTGTTGAAGAAATTCGGATTTCTGTGACTTGCAGTGAGGTGGCTCAGTTGCGGTAAAGTCTTGTCTCGTTTTCATAAGCTGAGAAGAGAAATATATATATTTATTATCAAGAAATATAGAGACGATCCACTTCTGGTTGTCAAAGTTGTCATTCCTGGTTGACATCACATCCCACATGAATGAACTGAACTTGAAACTTCAGGGGAAGAATAACTTTGTCTGTGATCTCTATAAAATAATTAAAGGATTTGAGAGAAAGCTGTCATTGTTTGAAGCACATTTGGAAGGAGGAAACCTTTCTCATTTTCAGTGTTTCAATGAGTTTCCTGCTAGAATCACAAAAGATGTCAATCCGGAGTTTCAGAGAAAGATTGTTGGTGATTTAAATAAGAATTTTAAGAGAGATTTTTGGATCTCGACAGAATCGAAAGTGGCAGTCTCCTTTTTCAGAATCCTTTTGATTGTGTCATGTAATGCGTGCCATTGGAACTTCAGCTGGAGGTCATCGATTTGCAAGGAAATGATTTGTTGAAAGCAAAACACAGAAAGAAACAATTTATTGAATTTTACAACTGCATACATGAAGATGATATTCCAGATATGTGAAGCAGTTCACATCTGGTATGACATCAGTATTCCAAACAACTTATGTCTGTAAACAAGCATTTTAAAAAATGAAGTGTGTGAAGTCAGTACATCGATCAAGGTTGACTTATGAACATTTGAAAGCAATTCTGATGATTGGATGCAGCAATTCAAAACCGAACATTGAAGATATTTTGAAAGCACAAGCACCAATTTAATAAATCTCACTAATTTTTTTTGTGGCTGAGTAAAATTCAGATATGTACTCACTATGTGGGATATGACAATTATTTTTGCTAATGTTTTAATAAATAAAAATGTTGGTTATATTTCTGTTTGTTTTTTATTATATGAGTGTATTGCATGCTACTCCCACATGGCTAACGTGGCATCCTAAACTTAGTGTTAAGTCTTTTACAGAAAGCTTTCGTTCTAGCTCATGAGTATTTAGCATAATGATCATGCGGCCCGCGCTTCTCATTCCCCAAGTAATCTGGACCCCTGTGAAAAAATTTTATGTGCAAAAACGGCTCGTTTGGGTTGAGAAAATATTTTACATAGAAGAGCGAACAACGTTTCGACTTTCTTTGGTCATCATCAGGTTCACAAAGAAAGAGGTAACTGACCGGAAGTTGACCACATGTTTGGAAGGGGTTGTGTAACTGAGTGTCGCAATGTAGAGGGCGGGGTTAGATGTTTGAATATATAATTTTATCTATAATATTAATATTGGTATAATGGCGTTCCTTAATATTGGTTTATTTTGGGCTTAAGTTGTTGTATAAGTAAGGCTTCTTTAATTTTGCGTTTGTTTATGTTTGTTTCTTTATTTAGTATTTTAGTGTTTTCTATGCTTATGTTGTGTTTATTTGACTTACAGTGTTCGAAAACGTGTGAAGGTGACTTTTTATGTTCTTTGAATCTGGTTTCCATTTTTCTACTTGTTTCTCCAGTATAAAATTCGTGGTAGTTATCACATTGTATTTTATAAATTCAATGTGAAAAACGTTTGGTGAACCCTGCTCGAGAACAAGCGACAATAACATCGCCACCAGTTCAAGCGAGCCTCTTTTAAAAATAATAACAAAAATATCAACACAAACTTTCGAAGAAAAAAGGGATTCATACTTTTTATCAATATAAGTTTCAGATTTAAAATAGACAAAGATAAAAGTTACTTTATACTTCATGGAAGACAATATAGTTTTTAAAATACACTTAACACTAAGATATTTAGTAAAAAGACATAACCTGTTTTCATAGAAGCTTAAGATATCATGTTACCTTTACAGTAAAAACTGTTTGCAACAGTAAAGATGCACATTAAACATGAAGAAGAGTAAGGATTTAGGATGAAAAATAGTCTTAACATTTTAGTTCCTATATATTACTTTATTTTATGCCAAAGAATGATACACACGCTCTTTGTGAGAAAAGAGTAAACACTGTTTGACTGAAAATTAATAAAATCAATAATATTTCACGATAAAAAAAATTATAATTCAGCTGAAAGACAGCAGCTAGTCGTTCCCGCCCACCTTCAAATTGTTGGCTACTCTTTAACCAAAGAATACTGGGATTAATCGTCACATTGTATTGTTCCCACGGCTGAAAGGGCAGACATGTTTGGTGTGACGGAAATTCAAGCCCGCAACTCTTCGATTGCAAGTCGAACGTCTTAATCACCTAATTCTGTCGGACTCAAAGTGGAAATGAAACGACATTATGTAATAAAATAGCTTTTATGCACTCATTAGAAACAGTAATTATGAAACTGACAACAGTATTAGTGTAGTGAACTTATCATATTCCTCCTAAAGCTTCATAAAATACTGTTATCTCCTACATGATTGGTGTCTGTCCTATTGTTGTGGATGTGAAATTGTGAGTCACTGGCTTTGTAACAAGGACACCTTGTCAGTTTGGTTTGTGTCTGTTCTATTGTTGTGGATATGAGATTGTGAATCACTGGCCCTGTAACAAGGACACCTTGTCAGTTTGGTTTGTGTCTGTTCTATTGTTGTGGATGTGAGATTGTGAATCACTGGCCCTGTAACAAGGACACCTTGTCAGTTTGGTTTGTGTCTGTTCTATTGTTGTGGATGTGAGATTGTGAGTCGTTTGTGAACTGTTCAATAACATCAGATCATTGAAAACAAATTCGCAGTATTTCATATCTTGCTAAGCTAACTACACGAAGTTATGTTATCAGTTATTAACAACCGTCCATACACTTGTTACAATAAAGAAATTATGTTTTTCCTTGTTACATGTTGTATCTTATGTATATTTCTATTTTCCCAGGTTGCATATCTTGAATGTCTTATTATTTCCTCAGAACCTATGTTATTTTCTTTAAATATTCGGGTAAATATTCCATAACATATTACCAGAGGATCAAAAAGGTCGAGTAAATAATCTGTCTTGTCTTTTTGCGTCTGAACGAAATACCTCTGATTTAATTATGATTATTTAGCATGTTACGTTTAGAGGCGTCTTTAGAGAACTGTCTGCATGCTGTGTTGTCAAAACGTCTTGTTGGTCATTCTGTTCCACCTTATTAGTTATCTATTTTACATACACACATACATATATGTGACCTTTTGTCCTTCCTTGTTTAAGGATTAATGCCCGCAACGGCTGAGTGAAATCTTATAAATAAGATTTTGTATCACTGTAATCTGACTTGAAGTAACGTAAGTTAAGTTTCCGTATTACTGTAATCTGACTTAAAGTAACGTAAGTTAAGTTTCCTTATCACTGTAATCTGACTTAAAGTAACGTAAGTTAAGTTTCCTTATCACTGTAATCTGACTTAAAGTAACGTAAGTTAATTGTAAAGTTACGTGAACTCTGTATGTTAAAAATTTAAGGATAACTTTGAGCTCACAAACAGACTTTGTAAAGTGTAATTTGATTTTAAATTAGAAGTGAGGTCGTACATAGAATCATCTTAAGATAAAGGATAAAGACTTTGTTCTATTCCTACCTGTAGATTTACACCTTCCTGGGATTCATGTTTTATTTCTGCACATATGTGTGTGATGCAGTACCTCAATGGCCAACGTTTTAGGTATCAAGTCAACTTTATAATGTTTCAACTATCTTGCTCAATAAACTTTATGTTTTGACCTTGTTTTTGCAACCTTCCACAAAACTATTGCAATAAAGATTTTGCATTTCTACTATTTCTAAAGCCATAAGTAGTAGTTCTTCTTGGTATTAAAAAAAAAGTGTTTATGTTGATAAATAAACTTTATTTCACCCAAATTAGAAAAAGTCTTTTTTCAAATATATTTGGTTAATTATTTTGTACTTTTTACTTTCAGGAGTTTTGAATTTGGTTGGATTACAACCTTACACAAACTTATGTTAATCAACGAACTTTAGCATCTCATAATTGGATGAACCTGTTTCTGTATCACCATTACACTGAGGTTTAGGGCGTACTCAAATTGAGAGGTGATACAGAGGTTCATACAAACTAATATAAGCTGTGAGCTTAATTATTTTAAAACATATAATAGGAGTGATAAATAAGTAGATAGTCTGAGATTGTGAAGTATCGTTCTCCGAACTTTTTACTCCTTGCTTCTTGTTTAAGTGTATGTTATTCCTGCTTCAGATATCAGCAGCAATCACAAAACCTTGAAGCTGACCAGTTAAATAACGACACCAGTAACGTCTAAATTGTGAAAATTAAAATATAGTTTCTTATTCAACAATTACGTTTTGTTCTGTTTTCTTCTGTTTCCATATTCAGTTTATGTTTTGAATAAAGATTTTAGAACTTTCTGCGTAAACTGTCAGAAATCAGTGTGCCGGTATATCACAAACATAATGTGTATTCACCTTGACCAAACACAAATTTTCTGGCCTCGCATAAAGAATCGAGTTTTTCTTTTACGCCACATTTTTTTAAAAAGCGTAGTTGTACACATATATATCTTTTTTTGTATTTCATTCCCTTTTAATAATCATAATGACAGAGTTGGTACGAAATATTATTAAAAAGATTATATAGATGTTTAAAAAAAATGAAACTCGATCACTTACCAATAATTAACAGCTTTTCTCCAGGAGTACGAACAGCAAAAGTTAGAGAGTGTCGGGTAATAAACGTAGAAAAGATGTAAACTTAGCGTGACCAGGAAGTGTTTGTCAAGGCAGCCATGAAAGCTGACCAATCGAAGCTAAAGTAGTGTGTCATTAGACAACGGAAATGTCGATCACGTGATTAGTTCAAGGTAATAAACTAATTAATATATTTACAAAGGTAAAAATGTTTAAGTACTTATGTAAAATGACAGTAATTATTGTCAAGTACAAAAAGGAATAAATGTAAATATACGTATGTATGATAAGAAAGCAAATAAAAGCCTTCTTTTAAAGCGAATTTTATGTATTTGTTCTTCAAGATAAAAAAAGCAATAATGCTACATAATATAATGAAAACGTGAAATATAATTATAATTAGGAAAGGGAAACAGGTAGCCGCTGGTTAAATAGGGAGTACAAGAATAAAACAAGCTACTCTGAGACGCATATTAAAAATCACATCCAGAAACGTTTCTAACGTTTTCTGTCTTATTTTGATGTGAAACCAGTGTCTATACTTATGCATATAAAAAGTGGACAAACGTTAAAGTTCTTAGCCACAGCAAGTTTTATTGCTTCTAGTGATGGAAGGTTTGTAAATGTTAGAACTTTCTCTTTCAGTTGTGTTCTTTTATTCCATATACTGGTGGTGATGTGTTTAACAGTGGTTTAGATAAAAAAAAATTAATGATGCACTTTTTGGCGATTTTGTGGTTTTTACTTATTTGATTTGTTTTTTTTGGTCGTCTTCATAAGAGAACTGGACTGTATATTTTATAAACTTTCAGACTTTGACATGCTTGCCGTTAGAGTAATCATTTCCATCTGGTAAAGATTAAGTTAACCTTACGGTGTTTATAGAATTTTATATAAAACTTGTTCGTTAATTCTTTTCAAAACTTTCAGCCGTGGTGGCGTTAGTGTAACGGTCAATCTCACTATTCGTTGGTAAAAGAGTAGCCCAACAGTTGACGGTAGGTGGTGATGACTAGTTGCCTTCCTTCTGGTCTTTCACTGCAAAATTAGGGACGGCTAGCGCAGTTAGCCCTCGTATAGCTTTGCGCAAAATTCAAAACAAACCAAACCTTTCAATGATAATTTTTATGTACCCAATGTACTGGGTATGGGATTTTAAAGGTTTCATATTTCAATGATAAATAGTTTCCCTTCATTTATACTTTGCATTATGATTTGTCTACTTTAATTTATTCTTTTAGGTAAAACTTTTTAGTGTTTTACACATTTTTGTAATCTTTATTTTGGAAACCAATTTAGTCAAATCTTAGGAATCTCTTTTTAAAAAATATTAGTATATGACCTTTAATACAAGACCTTTTTCATAATTTTTATTTCAAAACTCACATGGGAATATGTGCACCACTAGCAACATACTCAATGAAATGCAAAACTTCATAACTTTTTATATAGAAAATCACCAATTGTTTATGGATTGAAACTTTAAGCGATCATGCATCATTTAGAACAAATAGACGTTGTAATCTTTTTAGTATGTGCAGGTGTTAGAGAGTTTAGTGCAACGTGTTTTGAGGGTATAACTCCGAGTCACGTTATACGATCGTTTCAACAGCCATCAAATGTTGCATCGGCATTTTAACGTCTTCCTTATCTGATTAACAAAGAACTGAAGATGTAATAGTACTATCTCCCGATTATCATGTTTCCCAAGGATTCGCGCATTTCTTACAGTAATTTTGAGTTTCCCCTTTTTTTCTTAACAAGGGTATCTCATTTGCTATCTACACGTTCATATTATGAACAATAAAAACAGAGAAAATAACCAGACTGGAAAAAGCATAATTATACATCAGTTATTTAAAATATTAAAAAAACAACAAAATGAATAAATTAATCGAGAAAAAAATAGAATGAAAACTAAGTAAGAGAACGTTTAGTTTGTTTCACTAAATTACAAACTATAGCATATCTGAAATATTATTAATATTTAAGATGAGCTGATAGTATAATCTAATTTAATGTTTTGGAAGTTTGCTCATGATTTTGAATGATAATGTTAATGTATATTTCATGAAATTCATGTATACATTCAATACAATATCTAATGAAACTCGAGTACACTGATTTATAGCAAATACTTCAGATAATGCAAATATCGATATCATTTTCATGTGACATATACGTGTTGTAAGATATACTTTGCTGTCTATTCGTGTACTTGCAAGATACGTTTTAATGAATATCACGTGTAACTTCAAAATGTTACATACTTCTGGTTAACGTTTAATTTGTTTTCTTACAACACATGCGTGACGATTTTAATATACAAAAGGTTTGAAGTCAAAAAATAAAATTTTCATTTTTCACATATATTTGTTTGTTTTTTTGTTTTGAATTATGCTACACAACGTGCTCTGCCCACCACGGGTATTGAAACCCGAATTTTAGCATGCAAGTCCGCAGACATACCGCTGAGCCACTGGGGAATACATATATTTGAATCTTTAACATGTAACAAGTATAGAATTAACAATTTTTAGTATCTATTTTTTCGTTTCTAAATTAGCACAATTACAGAGAATGTTTGTTTGTTTTATTTTCGCATAAAGCTACTCGAGGGCTATCTGCGCTAGCCGTTTCTAATTTAGCAGTGTAAGACTAGAAAGAAGGCAGCTAGTAATCACCACCCACCGCCAACTTTTGGGTTACTCTCTTACCAACGAATAATTGGATTGACCGTTACATTATAACGCCCCCACGGCTGAAAGGGCGAGCATGTTTGGCGCGAGGGGGATGCGAACCCGCGACTCTTAGATTAAGAGTCGCACGCCTTAACACGCTTGTCTATGCCGGGCCTAATTAGAGAGAAACTTAACTTATAATGAATTATAGATTGTTACAGCAGGAAGTCGATTCTCCCTTTGAAACTTTTAAAATTCTTACTAGCTTCTAATTTAATTCGTTTTCCTCAGTATTTTAAATTTTCTAGTTATAAATAAACTTTCTAAGCTCAACAAAACTATCTTTCCAGTAACTGTTATTGTCATGTTTATTTTTTAAATACGTAATAATAAGAATATTTACACGTTTTAATATTTCATTTCTTATCTAAAACTTCAAACTATAAAACGTCTGGGAAGTTTAAAAGATAATATCTTTTGTCATGCTGGTACGAAAATTTCAGTCTCATGCTGCAATTATCAAGATAGTTGTCCAGTCAAACATACAATTTTTAACTAGTAATGTTTCCTTCTTTTTGTTGTTGTTATTGTGCATTAAGTACCCCTACTTTTGTGAACTCTACATTTGAAGATGATAAAAATTTAGTTCAAATGTTTAAGTAGAGTTTGACCTTAAAAGTTACATTCAATGTCAACCAAGATCAAAATGAGCGAAATTGGCATTTGACTTGTTTCATCTGTTGTGCCTAAACTTTAAAGCAAAAAATGAATATTTACTTAACATAACTTTACAAACACTAAACACCCATTTCATAGACAAAACTATGTGAAAACTTCCCACAAATGTTCGTTTACCTTAAGCCTAAATAAATTTTAATGTCATATTCTGACAGAAGAACCATGGACCGTGAAGTTGCCGCTGAGCACGTTTCCAGAAAGATACTAACTACCACTGTTTTGTCAGTTAGGGAGCAAATATTCCTAGTAGTGTGGAGAAATATATGGAAAATAAGCAATGATATCAGCTAAGGAAAACAGAAGTAAACTTGAAAATGTAACATTTTCAGACTTTCTAGATAAACTGAACAAACTGTATCTAGTAAGAATTTCAAGATCTGTACGCAAATCGACCTCAATCGTGTTACATTTTATCAATATATAGATCAAACGTGATCAGACTAAGAAAGCGTCATCAAACTGACTTAAATATTAAGTAAAAAAAACAGTTTATTTGTGAATTAAAAGCTTTTATTTGTGACACAAAGCATGTAATAACGTTTTAAACTCGTTACGTCATTATCATTTTAACTGATATTCTTAGGCTGTTTACAATTCATTTCAAAGCATTATTATTATCAGTATGTTGTAGCATGTGTTTATTTTCACACCTCAACAATATACATATAATTCTTTATTATCGTTTTTGACTCAACCGTAAAAGCAGAGAAGTTATTCTCAAAAATATAACGCAGTTTTCCATAAAGTGGTGAATATGGAATACAAAAGGCTATTTGTGCAGCAAGCTTCCAAACTGTTCATCATGCGGATGTCTTGTTGATTTGTAACGATTTCCGAGTTATACATACAATATTTCTTGAGTTTTCTACACATTAAATTGTAACGTCTATCTTATCGTTAACATAGAACTAGTTGACTTTCATAACTTTTGATTAGTCGGAATCACGCATTAATTTTCGAGACTTAAAGCCTTGCGTGCTCTGAAGTTTTATGTATAAACTTTACGTAGAACTTAGCATATAGAAACCAGATGTTTGAGAAAAATATTAAATATAAAGAATATGATATCTGTTTACATGTTTCAGCATTATCGTCCTCAGTTCTGCGTAAGCAGACTAAAGAAAACACAGCTAATCAACAACACACACTACCAGTTCGCGGTTTTAAAGTACGACTTACGTTTTTGCGACAACGAATCGTAAAACTTATACCCCAGTGACAAAGTGGTAAGTCCAAAGGCTCATAGCGCTAAAAAAACTGTGGTTCGTTGGTTTGTTTTTTACTTTCGTGCAAAGCTACACAATGGGCTATCTGTGCTCTGCCCATCACGGGTATGGAAACCCGTATTTTAGCGTTGTAAGTCTGCAGACATATCGCTGAGCCACTGAGGTGCCATATATATGGAAAGTACACGAAAGGAAAACATAGATATTTGTTTCCAGCCAGATCTTTCAATGTAATGATAGTCTGTCAACATAGGTCTAGCATGAACATTATCCATAATGAATAATACACAATGAAAATACAGTACTGTGTCGCATTAAATATTTAAAACATTGATCGTCGTAGACATTAAATTATATTACACAAACGTTTCGGGCAAACGCCCTTCTTCTGATGTACAAGAGTGACCTAAATATATTTAGTTGTGGCAGTTTGATATAAAAACCATACAAATTAAAATTTTTGATTGATTATAATTCATTATAACAAATAATTTAAGTCATAGATGAGAATAGTAATAAACAAGAACGAAACATATTTAAATGTAAGTTTATAGCGAACAAACAAAAACAGAAATATTTGTCATAAGATTCTTTGTTTTGAATCGCAAAGCTACTCGAGGGTTATCTACGCTAGCCGTCCCTAATTTAGCAGTGTAAGACAAGAGAGAAAGCAGCTAGTCATCACCACCAACCGCCAACTCTTGGTCTTCTCTTTCATCAAAGAATAGTGGGATTGAACGTCGCATTATAACAGCCCCCACGGCTGAAAGGGTGAACATGTTTGGTGGGATGGGGATTCGAACCCGCGACCTTCACATTTTCAGTCGAACGCCTTAACCCACCTGGTAATGCCGGGCATTTGTCATAAGACTTGGGCTTTAAGCTTATCGTACTTTAAACACTTCATTCTTTTCAGTCATTAGAATAGAAAAAAATTAATGAACTGCCTTTACATTATCAACTTCAATAACTTTAAATTTTGGTGCACAAACAAGGTTACCTTTTACTTCTCCCGTTGACAGTTTAAACTGAGATAAAGGGTTGTCTATACCATAGATTGCCGTAACTATTTTAAGAAGTTTTTAATGGTGCACAAACACATTTCAAAAGTCTTTCAAAAATAATACTTTTAAAAATCGAGCATTTTATTTGATAAAAAATCAACAGTTTGCTGTTACACCCCAACACCCCCTCAAAATAAAATTAAATTCAAATGCAAACCAAAAATTATTATACCCCGTAAGAAATATAAAAAATATTATTCCATTCTTTTATAATAATATAATTATTTTGTGATTGGTTATCACTATGCTTAACATATTTATTAAAACCCAATAAACTTCTTCTATACATTCCTTTAATACAATTGTTACGCTTTGGACTTACAACACTAAAACTGAGTTTCGATACCCGTGATGGGCAGAGCACAGATAGCCCATTGTGTAGCTTTGTGCTTAATTCAAAACAACAGCGTGATTTCGCTTTATTGATGTTGATATTTAAATTATTTGGATTATTAAAATTTCATCCGTTATTCTTATTTAAAAGTTCTGATAAAATGTAAAATTTTCATACAAAGTAAATTACAGTCATGTTTCAATCCATTTCGAAATCCAATACTACTTACTAAAATAGGCCTTGCATAGAGTAAAATACCTCGATAGATAAATTAATAGATATAACAATCCAATGAAAAAAACCTAGCCTGAAATAAGGCAAAAGAGTTTCCAAAAAATAAAAGTCCAGATGATTGTTTTTTTGACATCAGTTGAGAGTCAAATGCACCTAGAATTAAAATTGATTCATGAAGGTCATGGATGATACTTACTGCTTTCGTGCAGATAACCAGAGGTGGAGCAAATGTAACAGATGGAAAAAACAAATATGCATTTTTTATGGGAAAAGACTGCTTGGACATTTTGGTTAAATTTGTAAGAAATATATCATCTAATATATCTCATTTTATGAATGTATGTCTTTTTCCAAAAACTCTGAAGTGTTGAAAATTTTTTGATAATGTGCAATAGGGTATTCAAAATGTAGGTGAAAAAACAACTGTACTACCAGAAATTATAAATATATGCATGGCTTACATTACAAGAAAAAAAATTCTGGTAATTTATGTGTGTTCATTAATACCACAGAACTGCGAATTTAAACTTCATAAAAGTTGTTTTGGTTTTAACAGCGAATTTTATATAATTCAGCTATGCAGATTTCAAAAAATTGTTTTTGAATTTTACGCAAAGCTTTGTTTGTTTGTTTTTGAATTTCGCACAAAACTGCTCGAGGGCTATCTGTGCTAGCCGTCCCTAATTTGGTAGTGTAACACAAGAGGGAAGGCAGCTAGTCATCACTACCCCCGTCAACTCTTGGGCTACTCTTTTACCAACGAATAGTGGAATTGATCGTCACATTATAACGCCCCCACGGCTGAAAGGGCGAGCATGTTTTGTGCGACAGGGATTCGAACCCGCGACCCTCGGATTACGAGTAGAACGCCTTAACCCACCTACCTGACCTGATTTCGAAAATAATATTCATTTTTTTCCATCACATGAAGACTTTGTACAAATCGGGAAAAACAAATTATTTCACTCAGATAAGATTTAGAAAAAACTGACCACAAATATAATAGAATATATATGTGCTTTTATGCAGGTGAGCTATTTTCATTGAGATCGTGTCATATGCTGTTATGCTTAAAATGTTGCCAATCACTAGCTGTAGATTGCTCTAGACTAACTGTGAGATTGGAATCTTATCGATTATTCTATAACCCACGAGAAACACACCGTTAATATATGTTTAACCGTTTGGTTAACAACAGGACGCGTGACGTGTCACTTCTGAATAGTATTTAATTGTACGTGTACTTTAACATTATTGTTTTTTCTTTTCAGTATTATTTATTCGTCGTTGTGGTTATATTGCCTGTATGGGAACTGACGTAACGCAGAGACAATGACGCTAAATTAGACAAGCCTCAAATATTCCATTATCTTTGCTCGTGAAATCCTTCTGCAGTATATGATAATTACTGAGCTAGAGACTGAACTTTCCGTGACAATGAAGAGAATAGCAGTTACTTTACAACCATATGTTATGTATATGTGTAAATATTTTGTAAACGACAACATGTCGTATTGTGTTTGAATTTTCATTTGTATTATTCATTTTTCCATATTGATATTATTGTTTCGAAGTTTAAACTAAAATATGTTATTTATTTAGGGTAACATTTTAGAACTTTCTCGAATTAAGTAGACCGATCACATGTTTGTAAATGAGTGCTGGTGACTTCCTGTCTAGAAGTGTAGTCTCGTGCAAGAACGGATATGCGTGGATAGCTCTGGAGTTGTATGGAAATTGCAAGATTGTTCGAGAAGTAGGCCTATCGATATAAAAGACGGTGATGAGAGATAGAGTCAGTCATCAGTTTTATTCGAAGACAAAGAGTGAGATTCAGACACCAGTTTCATTTCAAAAGAAGAGAGTTAGTTATTTGAGAAAGATTAAGTGTTTGCTGTGAATATTCAACTTGGATTTGTGATTGAAATTAGATCTACGGAAGCCGTGATTTTATTTCGTCAATCTCTGCGATACTTCTGAATTACCGCTTGTGCTGAGAGACGGCGATTTCATTGAACTGTGAACTGTTTCGGAATCTCTTCGTGGGACCAAATTCACACCCTAGACTGGAATTTGAGACTTTAATTTTAGATCATTACATTAGATACAGGCCAGTACCGTTTTGTATTGTGATTTAATTTTGAAGTTTGAAAATATTATTTTGTTTTGTAATTAATTTCGAATGTTATAACTTAATATCAGTCACTGTTATCATATAATTTATGTTATATCTGTTATATTTGTTAGTAGTTTAGTGTAATAAATTATACAAGCTGTTATCTGCGTTTTTCTGTTGCGTTTAGTCTACAAAGAACATAAAACATTAAAAAAATACGTAACAGAAAATTGGGGGCCCGTCCGGGATATCGAACAAACAATTTAATTTTATTATAAAATAAGATTTATATTCTATACAGATAGACAGCTTGTATATTTAAAATGGCATTCGAACTTGAAGATTTTATAAACGAATTTAATGAGAATCCCTCTTTCGAATTAATCAGTGAATTAAAAAAATCTGAATTACTTGATGTTGGTAAACATTTTAATTTAGAAGTGAAGCAATCAATGAAGAAAGCAGATATTAAACAAATTATTGTTGAACATTTGGTCAGCCAAAAAGTTTTACCTCAAACAGTTGCACAACAATTGCCTGTCGCTCATTTTGACCCAGATTTCGAATTAAAAAAAAATGGAAATGGAAATGAAATTTCGTTTAGAAATTGAAAGCAAACGACTTGAGGCAGAACAAAAACGTATTGAAGCAGAACAAGAAAATAAACGTATTGAGGCAGAACAAGAAAATAAACGTATTGAGGCAGAACAAAAACGTATTGAAGCAGAACAAGAAAACAAACGCCTTGTTCTTGATGCCGAAATACAAATAGAACGCATTAAAGCTGATAAAGAAATCAGTATGAGAAAGGCACAGACAGAAGAAAAGATTGTCCGAATGCAGTTGGATAATTTTGATGCTTCCAGACAATTTCGTTTAGTACCTCCATTCAATGAAAAAGCTGTAGATACATATTTTCAGCAATTTGAGAAATTGGCCCTTAGGCTAAAATGGCCTACTGAATATTGGACAGTATTACTTCAGAGTGTTCTCAAGGGTAAAGCTCAGGAAGTATTTTCCAAGCTCACAGCCGAGCAAAGTTATGATTACGAGCACGTCAAAAAAATGCATTTTGAATGCATATGAATTGGTACCAGAGGCATACAGACAAAAATTTCGTGGTTACAAAAAGTTTGACAGCCAAACTTATGTCGAATTTGCTCATGAAAAAGAAACTCTGTTCGACAGGTGGTGTGATTCCAGAGAAATTAAAGAAGATTATACAAAACTCAGAGAACTCATGTTAGTCGAAGAGTTTAAAAGATGTATTCCCGTAGAGCTAAAAACTTATATTGATGAACAAAAAGCTTCCAAAATACATGATGCTGCTGTCTTGGCAGACGAGTATGCTTTGACTCACAAAGATTTCTCATATAAAAGCAAAATAAATCACACAGCAAAGAAACCCAATGACTCATTCAAATATTATGCAAATGTCGACAGAGACAAAAAAGAGCAAACTTCTAATTCTCAAACGAAGACTCCATCTTATTTTATAAGCTCATCATCTACTAAAAACGTTTCATTCTCATCCAAAACGTGTGCTTATTGTAAGAAACCTGGCCATCTGATTTCTGAGTGCTATAAGCTCAAAAACAAGCCATCACCCAATAGTTTCATTTCGCCCTCGTTGGATACATCATTGGTTCCCAATGATTTTGACCCTGTCCAGTCCACTGTGGATTCTAAGCCCAATATTATTGATGTACCTGAAAATATTGTTGAGGACAAATTTAAGCCTTTCATGACTGAAGGTTTTGTTTCTTTTGTTGGCGATTCACGTCTACAACCAATTAAAATCCTGCGGGATACTGGAGCTTTTCAGAGTTTGATTTTGGAAAGTGTACTTCCGTTTTCTGAAAAGTCATCCGTTGGGGCCAGTGTGCTCATTTCTGGTGTAGAAGGTGGCGTCGTTTCTATTCCTCTTCACAGATTAGATTTACATTCGGACTTTGTTTCAGGCCCAGTGACTGTGGGCATTAAAGCCTCATTGCCTGTTGAAGGTGTTTCTATGCTTTTGGGGAATGATTTGGCTGGTAGTAAGGTGGTACCAGAGGTTCGTGTTGTTGAAGCACCTGTTGTTAGTCCCAGTACAGAGCAACTCGTTGAAGAGTTTCCTGATGTTTTTTCCCGCCTGTGCTGTTACTCGTTCTCAGGAGTCCAAAGAGGATTTCTCTTTGTCTGATACGTTCATGTCTCACATCGATGAGATTTCTGACTCAACTTTAAGTTCTACTGATGACTCTAAGACATTTTTCGACTCTCTTCATCGAAACAAACTTATTGAGGAACAGGACAATGATCCTGAAACTCGTTCTCTTCTACAACTGGCTGTTGATGAAAATGAAATAGGAACTGTCCCTATTTGTTACTACCAGAAGTCAGGTGTGCTAATGAGAAAATACAGACCTCCTGACGTTGCTGCTGATGAAGAGTGGAATGTTATTCACCAAATCGTCATTCCAAAATACTATCGAAGTGATATTCTTAGTCTTGCTCATGACCATGCATTGTCGGGACACTTAGGTGTAAGAAAGATCTTAGATCGTATCCGACGACATTTCTATTGGCCAAAGATGCGCCAAGATGTTGTTGACTTTTGTAAGGCATGTCATTCTTGCCAAATCACTGGACAACCAAATCAGGGGATTCCAAAAGCACCACTGCGACCTATTCCTGCCTTTGAAGAAACGTTCTCAAGGGCCATTATCGACTGTGTTGGCCCAATGCCAAAAAGCAAAGCAGGAAATGAATACCTCTTGACAATCATGTGTGCTTCTACACGTTTCCCTGAGGCTATCCCTTTGAGAAAAATCACTGCTCCCAACATCGTCAAGGCTCTTGTCAAATCCTTTATCATGTTCGGAATTCCAAAAGTTGTGCAATCAGATCAAGACACAAATTTTATGTCCAAACTATTTGAACAAGCCATACATGAATTAAACGTCCATCAAGTTTCATCCAGTGCATACCATCCTGAGTCACAAAGTGTTTTTGATCGTTTCTACCAAATTACTGCCACAAACACTCAAAGAACTAGGTTGAGGGTGTTCCCTTGTTATTGTTTGAAGTTCGTGAGGGTATTAAAGAATCCACTGGATTTAACCCTTTTAAGTTGGTTTAAAAAGACAAATAAACAAAAAAATAAAAGTTTTCGCAAGCTCAAACTTTTTTTTTACTTTTAAGGGGGAGAGTGTTATGTATATGTGTAAATATTTTGTAAACGACAACATGTCGTATTGTGTTTGAATTTTCATTTGTATTATTCATTTTTCCATATTGATATTATTGTTTCGAAGTTTAAACTAAAATATGTTATTTATTTAGGGTAACATTTTAGAACTTTCTCGAATTAAGTAGACCGATCACATGTTTGTAAATGAGTGCTGGTGACTTCCTGTCTAGAAGTGTAGTCTCGTGCAAGAACGGATATGCGTGGATAGCTCTGGAGTTGTATGGAAATTGCAAGATTGTTCGAGAAGTAGGCCTATCGATATAAAAGACGGTGATGAGAGATAGAGTCAGTCATCAGTTTTATTCGAAGACAAAGAGTGAGATTCAGACACCAGTTTCATTTCAAAAGAAGAGAGTTAGTTATTTGAGAAAGATTAAGTGTTTGCTGTGAATATTCAACTTGGATTTGTGATTGAAATTAGATCTACGGAAGCCGTGATTTTATTTCGTCAATCTCTACGATACTTCTGAATTACCGCTTGTGCTGAGAGACGGCGATTTCATTGAACTGTGAACTGTTTCGGAATCTCTTCGTGGGACCAAATTCACACCCTAGACTGGAATTTGAGACTTTAATTTTAGATCATTACATTAGATACAGGCCAGTACCGTTTTGTATTGTGATTTAATTTTGAAGTTTGAAAATATTATTTTGTTTTGTAATTAATTTCGAATGTTATAACTTAATATCAGTCACTGTTATCATATAATTTATGTTATATCTGTTATATTTGTTAGTAGTTTAGTGTAATAAATTATACAAGCTGTTATCTGCGTTTTTCTGTTGCGTTTAGTCTACAAAGAACATAAAACATTAAAAAAATACGTAACACCATATTAAAACACTTATGCCAGAACTGGTTAAAAATAAGTGAATATTCAGTAACTTAACCTTAAGAGCCAAGCACTTCAGCTATGTGTTTGTGTGTGTGTTTCTATCGCAAAGCCTCATCGGGCTGTTTGCTGAGCTCATCGAGCCCCTGAACACTTCAGTTTGTCCTGATAGATTAACGACAAGTAAAACCATCGTGAATCTGTTTAATAGTAATGTCTCATTGGAATCATTAACCCAAGAAATAACACAATTGATGAAACATTGCAAACAGTTCTTCTTCCACATCAAACAGTCACATTTAAGGAAAAATATAATAAGTTTTATGTCAAAACACTGCATAAGATTAGCTGACCATTTCACTTATATGATTTATATGATTAGATCTGTGTATTTCATACATCTGATAAGCATATAATGTTTCTCACAGTATATCAAAACACCTTTTCTTAAGTAGACCGCATGACTGAGGCTAAAAAATTAAAATATCTCACAAGCTTGATACTGGAGATGCATCTCCAATACATCAGTTAACCAAATAGCTTCCAACTGCACAATTAACTGAAGCTTTCAAAGAGATAAAAGTTGTGAAGGAGCAAAGACTGATAGAAGTCAGTATTAGTCCTAGTCTTGATGTATCTCCTCTTGTATTATGTAAGAAGAAAGGTATGTACACCAGGTTTTGTGTGGACTACCAAAAGGAGAGTGAAGTTAAAAAAATGATTTTTCTTTCACTTTCAATGTTCACACTACTTTGGATGCTCTTTCTGGATTGAAATGTTTTTTTTTAATATTGGACTTAAAGAGTGAATATTAGCAAGAGTAAGTCGCCAGAGCCATTAGAGAGAATACATTTTTTACCACAGGAAAATGTTTGTGACAATTTCTTGTGCTGGCACTTGGACTATGTAATGTTTTGCCTGATAGAATGTGCTCTGTCTCAAATACCCTAGAAAGTTGAACTCATCTATGTAAATGATAAAATTGTACATGGAAATTTTACTCATAATGCTTGTGAAGGACTAAAGAAGATTCTAGACCAGTTCACAAAATAAAACATTTAGTTAAGTTCAGTGAAATGTGAATTATTCCATCAACAGGTTAGTTTCCTGGGACTCCAAGTTAGAAGAAAAGGGGTGTAAGCAGATCCATCAAAGATTAGCTCTGTTCAGAGTTGGCCAATTCCAAAGAATCTCTATGAGGTAAGAGGATTTTATGGACTGTGCTCTTACCATCATTATTTTGCAAAATCTTTCTCTAATGTAGTCTGTCTTTTACATAACTTACTTGACAAAATACATAAGTTTTGTTGAATTGTTGATTGTGAACACCAGTTCGTCAAACTGAATAAGGAAATGACCAAATTCCCTATACTGGCACACTAATTTCTTGAATATTCACTCATTTTAGATAAAGGTGTTAGTGATTTTGCAGTGAGATCAGTTTTGACATAAACAGTATTCGGAAAAAAATATGCGATGGTCTATTATATCAAGGTAATTAACTCAGAAGTAAGAAGATATTGTAAAAGTAAAAAACATATCTACTAAATTTTGTTCGAGCTCTGAATCACTTCCATCATTATTTATGTGGACAAAACCTTATTCTTCAGAAAGAAATGAGATCATGTTGAAGTGACACGGATGATGAACTTTTGTAACTCAGATGACTAATTTACATGATGGTTTCAAAAACTCTAGAAGTATAATTTTAAAAATCATGCAAGAGCCTGGACAGAACCTTAGGAGTGCTGACATGTTATTGCAAAGATATTTTGTTATTGAAAATTGTAGGCACCGTGAGAAGAAAAAATATAGAATAGAAAACACAACCAACCTGATGTTCACGATAGTGTAATCCAAAATGTGACATCTATAAATAACTATGAGAAACTGATGTTGTTCAACATTCACTTGATGTATTAATAAATGTTTCACTGTGTTCGTCAAGTTTGTGATTTTAGATTTTGTTGTAATAATAAAGAGTGAATATGTTGGATTTATAAAATGGGAAAAAATAATCACCTAATTTATAATTGAAGGTCTTATAAAATTATTATTGTAAACTCTATTTTCATTACAAACTGTATTCATTTGTTAAATATGTATTTTGAAAGACACATAAATATGATTGATGGTTTGCCTGTCAGTTTCATAGTACTGAAAGCATTATTTATTTTAATCTGAGCTGGGCACAAGGGTCAAAGTTTTTTCAACTTGCCATCAGTTGGATGCATCAGCAACATTACGAGTTATTCTGCCCTTTGTATTTCCTATCCATCGAAGATTATCAATGCCATTTAAGAAAGCGTCTTAGTTAGTATTTGTATGAGTTACAAATCTGGGCAAAAACATTATTTTAGAACTTTTTATTTGTGCATATAGTTTGTTTATACGTTTGCCACAAACCTTTATGTATTTAGTTCCAAACCATCAAGAGACAACCTCTTGACAAATATTTGTGAAAATATCAATAGAACATTGAGAACAATAACACTTAAACACTGATATAGATCCTTCAAACTTTAGGAGAACAATCCAACTTATAAAGCTAAACATTGGATTCAAATAATCATCTTTTTTAGAGCAATAACTTTCGAATAAGGATTTTACTTGTAAAAACAAAACCAAGAAATGTGTTAAAATCTCAATGAACTATTGAAACAATATCCTAAGTAAAATTTTGTAATAATAACACGATCTACCAATGGAAGAACTGTCAGTTTTTGTAAAACATGTACAAACGAAAATTATAAAGTAGCTCTCCACACATGTAAAATTAAATATAAGAATATTTATGCATAATACACAAAAATAATAGTTTTACTTATAAAATATGGACATTCGTGACACGTTGAAACATACTAACCCTTTGCCTCAGAGAGCATGACATTACGGTGGTATAATTACATTCAAAATGTTATTGAACTACAATTTTATGAATTTATGTCACTAAGTTTGATATCAAGTATAATTCAAATTTTGGTATTATACACAAGTTTATTTCTTAATTTCAAAATAAATATTGAAACAAAATTCCTAAGTATCGATTTTTATATGTCATATGACATGTTAAATGCACCTTTGACTCAAATTATATGTCTATTATTCCAACTACAAACTATATAATTTATTATGAGCTAGAAACTCAAATTACCGATATTTATAAGCTAAAACAAAAACTTGTTATATCTTTCCTATTTTCTTATGTAATATTATATAAATGAGTCAACCCACACACACCACTTCCATTTTTTGAAATGCTTGCTCACGTAAACCAGTTTCGCTCTATGGTGTATTTATACCAATTAAAGCTAAGAACGTCCTCCGCGTGGTTTTTATCATCATTTATAAAGTGTTAACATGGAAGAAACTTTTTTATTCTGGTAAAATCGAAAGAGAGAGGTAAGAGATAGTGAAGCTCGAAATATCATATTTTTTGATAATACAACTTAGTCACCAAACCTGAAAAGGTGGAATTCTGTGGTACAGATACAATAACTTAGTATTTTTGTTATTTCAAAATGCGTATATAAAACGTAAAACAATAATTTTATTTTACACCATCTACACGTAAAAATTGACAAAGCTTTGTAAATTGTGAAAACCCGCAAGAAAGCGCAAACTTTGCAGGTATAAGAGATCATCATTTTCCACATTTCTTTATTTACTGTTCCATGTTTTAAGAAAAACAAACTGAAATATCAAAATTTGTTTCTAGGTAGTTGTAATACTTTAAACTTATGTAATGTATTATAACCGGAATATGGTTGTTTTTGTTTGTTTGTTTTGAATTTCGCACAAAGCTACTCGAGGGCTATCTGTGCAAGCCGTCCTTAATTTAGCAGTATAAGACTAGAGGGAAGACAGCTAGTCATCACCACCCACCGCCAACTCTTGGGCTACTCTTTTACCAACGAATAGTGGGATTGACCGTAACATTATGACGCCCCCACGGCTGGGAGGGCGAGCATATTCGGCGCGACGAGGGTGAGAACCCGCGACCCTCGGATTACGAGTCGCACGCCTTACGCGCTAGGCCATGCCAGGTCCAAATATGGTTGTATTCTACAAATAACTGGTCCACTAAGTTTGGTTTGTTTTGAATTTCGCGCCAAGCTTCACGAGGGCTTTATGCAATAGCTTTCCCAAATTCAGCAGCAAAAGACCAGAAGGAAGACAGCTCATCATCAACACCCAGCGCCAACTCTTGGACTACTCTTTTACCAACGACTAATAAAATTGGCCATCACCTTATAACACCTCCATAGCTGAAAGGTGAGCATGTTTTTTGGGACGGAGATTTAAACCCGCGAATCTCAGATTGCGAGCCACGCACCGTAAGTAAAGTTAAATAGTTGCGCTTTACAAAAGCCTTTTTTATGCTACTGTATTTGGGAAGATGAGTACATGTCTGCCGCGTATTCACAACAACTATAATGTTAGCCAGACATATCTGAAACGTTAATATAATAAAATTAATAAATATATATAGATATATAAAACTATGAAATTCAAATCATTTAAACTTACCGTTTCGTGTTTGTAGCAATTACAAAACAAAGAAAAGCATAATTTATATCTATTTTTCACTTTTTTATGGTAGTTACAAGCTTGGTAAAACAGAAGTAAAATAGTAAAAATAACATAAAATTTTTGGCTAGAAACGTTTATAACTATTTGGATGTTGTAAAGTTTTGTATGTAAAATTTTACAATTTTACGATGTATAAAAGTATTTTAATCTTACAATCTGCATTGCAAGTTGAATAGTTAACGTTCAAAAAGAAAAAATACAAGAGCAAACTATTAATTAAAAAATCTAATGTTTTGCGCACGAAAGCCTCATAATGCTCACTGATAATATGCAAAATTTCGTAAAGGTACTTATATATTCTAGAAAGTTACAGTATAAGTCATTTATGGTTACTTTTAAGGTACGGATTGGGTGTAATCTACCCACTTGTAATAAAAGATTAATTTAATTCACCCTCTGGTGGTTCGCAAACGAACTATCTATGTGCTAATCCATTTCGTGGAACTATGACTTTTAACATGTTCTCTGTTGAGTAACTCTCAAAGTCTGATGTCAAATGTTATTTCTCAGCAAAGTGTTCGTTGGTAGCAAATATCTTACATTGTCAAATATCATAATGACATAACAGCTTCCAGATGTCCAGTGTCGTAGCGACCCAGCCATATATCAATAGTAACACGTCCCTTGTTTCCATGTCGTGGAACTATGACGTCATTGTCTCTGTCCTGCTTCCTTATTGCCTGGGACAGTCAATAAGTGTGCGCATCAAGGAGATCACTCTAACTACACAATGTTGCAAATTATAGGAACTTAAAGAAATATACAAGGTAGACTCATATTCAACTGTTACACAGAACCTGGAGTAAATTACCTACATATATATATATTATATTTATTTTGTAGAGTAGATCACAGAGAAATCTGAGAAGTTTTTTTATATTTTCTGATATTATAATTGTTCTCTGCATATAAAATGTGTAAAAACCTACTGAGAATAAATTGTTTTTGTTTTCATGTTATCTCATTGTATTTGTTGCACAGTATTTTGTGAGGTTTATTGATTATGAAAAAAGGCACACATCAGAATATTTAAACAGTTTCACTACATAAACTTCTTAACTTTAATTATTTCAGTAATAACAGTTTATGTTAAAAACACACCTTCTTATATGAACTCATTGTAATCATATAATAAATTTTATTTGGATAATGATATACTTATGCATTTTTACCAGGAATGTCTTAAATTTGCAAACTTTCAAACTGTGTAACCATAAACAAAAGCCTTAATGAGTTTTACCATTATTGATATATATATTTCAATAAAAAGTCCTTTTTTTTCAATTACTTGCACTTGTGGAGTTTGATTTCTTCTCTCATAGTACAGCGAACTAATAATAATGAAGTATCAGAGCTTGTACATAAGCTATTAAAAAGAACAAGATGAATCCCCAACAGAATACTCATTTCATAATAGTAACGTTGGTCTGAAGGAGTAAATAGTTTCCTTAAAAGGAGTACTTCTACACCTTATTTTTATCTTCTTTACATTATAAGAAGCAATACCGTATTTACTCTCTTTTTTTCTTTTTTACTAATGATGGATGAAAGAAACATGAATGACAGATGATACGGGACATTACCGCATGGACTGTTGTTTTTAGTAGTTAATAGTAGGAGTAAAAAAGAATCGCGTAATTTAAATTTGTCACACATATTGTTTCCTCAGTATAAACCATTAATGTCCACAAGCACACTAAACTATTGAAAAGTATCCTTTACTAATCGTAACATCTTCTCTTGCAATTTCCCTCTACATCTTCTACCTTGGATGTAACTCGAAATCACTCCTGGTATCAGAGGCTAGAAATATACTTCTTTACATGTGATTTTTGACAATCAGTTATGGCTCACTTCATTTTCAGAAAGCTGTAATTTAATTTTTAATGTGTCTAAAGTTGTCTCTAGAATTATCAGCTTCCATGCCCTTATGACATAAATGATAATAGCTCACATTATCTGATGTTGTTGTTTTGAATTAAGCACAAAGCTACACAATGGGCTATCTGTGCTCTGCCCACCACGGGTATCGAAACCCGGATTTTAGTGTGTAAGTCCGCAGACATACCGTTGAGTCACTGGGGGGGGCAGATTATCTGACTAAATAGTAACATTTTCTCATAACGCAGTCACGCACCGTAAACCCTCAGATTTAAAAACCTTGCACACTAACCAATAGGTTACTCCACCCTCTGTTGTGACAGGTTCTGTAAATCCACGTTTCAATTAAGACAATTGTAAGATAAACAAAATTTCAACTTGTAACTTTAGAATATTTTAACAATCTCAAGAACAAACCCCTCAAACAAAGACTACATACTTATTTGGGTGGACACTACAAATGAACCAGAAATGAGATACAGTTTATGACATGCAATTAACAATGATGAGACATAAAATATTTTTTTTAATACAAAATAATAATATTCTTGTAAAAGAATTTAAAACAAAAAAAAACTAATCTGTCGGCAACAGATCCATCTTGCGGAAATTAAATATATTACAATGGTTTTACATTACTTAGGGATAAATTTCACCAAAAATGAATGATAAAATGTTCTTCTAGAACTAGAGATTAGTTACGGATGGTTTGAAGTGTTATTTGAAGTTACATGATATATTATCTATCCTCACCTCTCGTACTGTCATCTGTTTGTGAAGTTAGGCATTTTCAGAAGCTGTAATTTAGTTCTTAAAGTGTCTAAAAATGCCTCTAGAACTATCAAATTACATCTCCTGATGATGAAACTGATAATAATTCACATTATTTTGCAATAAAGAGCAGATATTAAAAACCATAAATCGCTTTATTAAATTCCGCCTTAGCTAATAACTTTAAGAAGACTACATACTCTGAATTAGGTCATCAAATTAAAGAAATAGTGCATTTAACTTTTTGATTATTAAACCTTTTATTGAATTTAATCACGTCTGTCTACCAGAAACTATTATTTATAAGTGCTCTACGTTTCTTGAATTCTTTATATATACACATACATTACTAATGTTTAGTGTTTCATATCATGAGATAACTTAGATATGAATAAGTTTCATTTCTTACTCAACTTTTATAACATGTATTTCTGTTTTAGAGATTAATAACGTACGTTTAAGGTTTTCTTCTTAAAACAAACTATTTTGTGAAGTTTAATCTTCTGTTTACCTTACAATTGTTTATTATTGTTATACATTGTCTTCAACAGGATACTAGGCTCACAATAACTGACACTACAGAGCCTAGTATAGGCTAGTGGTTAATCTGCTTGGACTGCGAATGTCAAGGTTTATAGTTCACGACTCATATCCCCAAACCACTATTCGTTGGTAAAAGAGTAGCCCAAGAACTGGTTGTGGGTGGTGATAACTAGTTGCCTTCCCTCTAGTCTTACACTGCTAAATTAGGGTCGGCTAACGAAGATAGCATTCGTGTAGCTTTGCGCTAAATTAAAACAAACAAACAAACAAACAATCATTTCCCTAAAATGTGTTCCATACTTTGAGGCTACAAGTACAATATCACTACTCAGTCAGCCTTGAATAGGTAAATAGTCAATAGAATGTGTCATTGACAAACAGTCTTTCCTTTTCTTTATAAGTCCAAAATTAGAGAATTTAATGTGCAGGCAACCCTTTGTAGCTTAGTGTGAAAATTACAAAATACACACACAAATCAACCACAATGAAAATAAAATGTTAACTTAAAACGATGAAGTGCAGTTTAAGTTATTTCTTTTCTATTGACTTCTAAAATATTAACGTTTGTAGTCATTAATTACTCCTTAATATACTTTTTAGCATTTGTTTACCGTTATTTACTTTAGATGATTGCTCATTCCTTCTCAAAAATGTTGTTGTTGTTGTTGTTGTTTTGAATTAAGCACAAAGCTACACAATGGGCTATTTGTGCTCTGCCCACCACGGGTATCGAAACCCGGATTTTAGCGTGTAAGTCCGCAGACATACCGTTGAGCCACTGGGGGGCCTCAAAAATGTAATTTTACGAATTCAGAAATCCAAATCTGCTTAAATTTCATTAGCTTTATGTTTTTGAGATAAACAGGCAGTCCTGAAAAAATTAAACATTCTTAAAAATGGCATCAAATTTATATTCTTTAAAAAATATATTGTTATTAAAAAACGGTTGTTTCTCTACAAACCCCAGGCCTGGCATGGCCGAGCGCGTTAAGGCGTGCACTCGTAATCCGAGGGTCGCGGGTTCGCGCCCGAGTCGCGCTAAACATGCTCGCCCTCCCAGCCGTGGGGGTGTATAATGTGACGGTCAATCCCACTATTCGTTGGTAAAAGAGTAGCCCAATAGTTGGCGGTGGGTGGTGATGACTAGCTGCCTTCCCTCTAGTCTTACACTGCTAAATTAGGGACGGCTAGCACAGATAGCCCTCGAGTAGCTTTGTGCGAAATTCCAAAACAGACTCTACAAACCCATGCGCGGAATTAAGGTGATGGTTCATAAACAAATATTAAAGGCACAGCGGGTGGTATTATGCATACTGCGTTTTTGAGAATTAATTATTGTAAAGCATGTTTGTGACATATTACTGACTTAATCAGGAAAAACATTTTACTAATTCTTGTGAAGAAAAGCCATGTGTTTGTAGAATCTGAATAAAAGCGAAGGAAGAGAAAGAATTGAATATCTGCAAATAGAATTTAAATAATAATATAATAAAAGGTAAATTCAGTTCAACATATAGCTCAAGCTTTCAGACATTCCACTACTCTATGAACACAGTATTAGAGTCTCTGAGTTCGCATAATATTGAAAGGTTGTTTTTTGTTGTTGTTGTTTTTTGGAATTTCGCACAAAGCTACTCGAGGGCTATCTGTGCTAGCCGTCCCTAATTTATCAGTGTAAGACTAGAGGGAAGGCAGCTAGTCATCACCACCCACCGCCAACTCTTGGGCTACTCTTTTACCAATGAATAGTGGGATTGACCGTCACATTATACACCCCCACGGCTGGGAGGGCGAGCATGTTTAGCGCGAAGCGGGCGCGAACCCGCGACCCTCGGATTACGAGTCGCACGCCTTACGCGCTCGGTCATGCCAGGCCAATATTGAAAGGAAGATTATATAATGGCGTTCCTTTTAGTAGATCTTCATTGGAGGAGAGCCTGGTGATGCTTGTGGGTACGTGTGATGCCGTATATAATTTTAAATATCCCTTTGTTTGCGTTTTTCGCGGCTTAAAGATTCTATGTGCAAGTATATAATTTTGTATACATTTAGAATAAATTTCAAAAAGATACCATACATTATTAATAAAAATATGTGTAATTTCCTCATTAATAATATCAGAAATGCACGTGTGCAATAATGTTATCTCTGTTTTTTTGTTCTTATACTTAAAGAAAAACTTAATCTAAATGCATCGAATTTGCCATATACTGTTTGAGTGATATGTAATGTATGCTTGAAAAACATTTAATCTGACTTGGTGTTTCTATCTTATTTTCAGCAATTTGACTGAAATGATTTTTAAACAAAATTAAATATACTTTTCCTCCTTTTATAATTTTTGTGTTCTTAAACAATTCAGATGGACTTAATAATTATTTCTTATCAACTTATAACTGTTCTCTCTATTAACCTCATGATAACAAAATCATTTTTTTGTTTGTTCATGAAAGATCTTGCGTACGAAGAAAGTGTTATAAAATATGAAAAAAAGAAAGAAAACTGGAATTTTAACAGTTTTGATCAGAAAGTTTTCACTTTATAATCCAATCAGATTTAATTTGTTTAATTCCATCAATTATTAACATGTGTTACTTATTTTCACACATTAAATCAATTACATATTTACAAAAAATAACATAAAACACCAACAAACAGTAAATTTGTTGACTGGTATAAATGTAACTTTCTCCCATATCCTAAGCCTACACTGGTAAAGACTAGATTTTCTAACCATATTGGCCACGATTTACACAGAACTCTTCTCTCTTCATTCATTGTTCTCTTTCTGAGACTAATATAAGGTTTGATTTATTTTTATAATCACCAGAAAGGGCCTATTTCATATTTGATATCAGTGAGTTACACTCATAAAATTAACATTAACAAGGAGTTTGTTATCACTTAAATCAGACTCTCGACGTTAATAAATTATTTAATGTATATTAGAGTACGAGAAAGCATTTTAAAACTTATAATAAACGATCTTATAACGCCAAATTTGCCATTTTTCTCTTTTGATTGGATACTCAACATTTTTCTTTAGCTTTTTTTCAGGAGCGTCCAGTAAAACACGAACCACAACTAGCATTAAAATATCTTTCACATTCCAATGTGTACTACAAAAACTGGTTTTTCAAATATCGACCATAATATTATTACATTACATTCTTAAACTTACAAGAACAGCAGCTCAGATTAATTTCCTAATCAAGTATCACCTATATATGATTGTTCACAATTGATTGATTGATTGATTTAGTGTTTTATGGCACAAAGCTACGAGGCTATCTGCGCCGATTGTTCACAAACTTATTCAAAACCCTTCTGAATTGCCGTATTATATAAAGGAAAATCAAAAATTAAATTTCCGTGAGATGGATCTCTTGCCGACAGATTAGTTTTTTGTTGTCATATTTCCAAACAAGAATATTATTATTTTGTGTTAAAGAAAATCTTCACGTCTCAGTCATTGTTAATTGTATGTCACAAACTGTAACTCCTCTCTGTTTCATTTGTAGTGTGCAGTGCAATAAGCACGTCGTCTTTGTTTGACGGGTGTTATGTATATGTGTAAATATTTTGTAAACGACAACATGTCGTATTGTGTTTGAATTTTCATTTGTATTATTCATTTTTCCATATTGATATTATTGTTTCGAAGTTTAAACTAAAATATGTTATTTATTTAGGGTAACGTTTTAGAACTTTCTCGAATTAAGTAGACCAATCACATGTTTGTAAATGAGTGCTGGTGACTTCCGTCTAGACGTGTAGTCTCGTGCAAGAACGGATATGCGTGGATAGCTCTGGAGTTGTATGGAAATTGCAAGATTGTTCGAGAAATAGGCCTATCGGTACAAAACACGGTGAAAAGAGACAGATTCAGTCATCAGTCATCAGTTTTATTGGAGGGAGAGAGATTCAGTCGTTAGTTTTATTCGAAGACAAAGAGTGAGATTCAAACACCAGTTTCATTTCAAAAGAAGAAAGTTAGTTATTTGAGAAAGATTAAGTGTTTGCTGTGAATATTCAACTTGGATTTGTGATTGAAATTAGATCTACGGAAGCCGTGATTTTATTTCGTCAATCTCTACGATACATCTGAATTACTGCTTGAACTGAGAAACGGCGATTTCATTGAACTGTGAACTGTTTCGGAATCTCTTCGTGGGACCAAATTCACACCCTAGACTGGAATTTGAGACTTTAATTTTAGATCATTACATTAGATACAGGCCAGTACCGTTTTGTGTTGTGATTTATTTTGAAGTTTGAAACTAATATTATTTTGTTTTGTAATTAATTTCGAATGTTGTAACTTAATATCTGTCACTATTATTATATAGTTTATGTTATATCTGTTATATTTGTTAATAGGTTAGTGTAATAAATTATACAAGCTGTTATCTGCGTTTTTCTGTTGCGTTTAATCTACGAAGAATTCAAAACATTAAAAAAATACGTAACAGAAAATTGGGGGCCCGTCCGGGATATCGAACAAACAATTTAATTTTATTATAAAATAAGATTTATATTCTATACAGATAGACAGCTTGTATATTTAAAATGGCTTTCGAACTTGAAGATTTTATAAACGAATTTAATCGGAATCCCTCTTTCGAATTAATCAGTGAATTAAAAAAATCTGAATTACTTGATGTTGGTAAACATTTTAATTTAGAAGTGAAGCAATCAATGAAGAAAGCAGATATTAAACAAATTATTGTTGAACATTTGGTCAGCCAAAAAGTATTACCTCAAACAGTTGCACAACAATTGCCTGTCGCTCATTTTGACCCAGATTTCGAATTAAAAAAAATGGAAATGGAAATGAAATTTCGTTTAGAAATTGAAAGCAAACGACTTGAAGCAGAACAAAAAAATAAACGTATTGAGGCAGAACAAGAAAACAAACGCCTTGTTCTTAATGCCGAAATACAAATAGAACGCATTAAAGCTGATAAAGAAATCAGTATGAGAAAGGCACAGACAGAAGAAAAGGTTGTCCGAATGCAGTTGGATAATTTTGATGCTTCCAAACAGATTCGTTTAGTACCTCCATTCAATGAAAAAGCTGTAGATACATATTTTCAGCAATTTGAAAAATTGGCCCTTAGGCTAAAATGGCCTACCGAATATTGGACAGTACTACTTCAGAGTGTTCTCAAGGGTAAAGCTCAGGAAGTATTTTCCAAGCTCACAGCCGAGCAAAGTTATGATTACGAGCACGTCAAAAAATGCATTTTGAATGCTTATAAATTGGTGCCAGAAGCATATAGACAAAAATTTCGTGGTTACAAAAAGTTTGACAGCCAAACTTATGTCGAATTTGCTCGTGAAAAAGAAACTCTGTTCGACAGGTGATGTGATTCCAGAGAAATTAAAGAAGATTATACAAAACTCAGAGAACTCATGTTAGTCGAAGAGTTTAAAAGATGTATTCCCGTAGAGCTAAAAACTTATATTGATGAACAAAAAGCTTCCAAAATACATGATGCTGCTGTCTTGGCAGACGAGTATGCTTTGACTCACAAAGATTTCTCAAACAAAAGCAAAACATCTCGCACAACAAAGAAACCCAATGACTCATTTAAATATTATGCAAATGTCGACAGAGACAAAAAAGAGCAAACTTCTAATTCTCAAACGAAGACTCCATCTTATTCTCAAAGCTCGTCATCTACCCAAAACGTGTCATTCTCATCCAAAACATGTGCTTATTGTAAGAAACCTGGCCATCTGATTTCTGAGTGCTATAAGGTAAAAAACAAGCCATCACCCCATAGTTTCATTTCGCCCTCGTTGGATACATCATTGGTTCCCAATGATTTTGACCCTTTCCAGTCCACTGTGGATTCTAAGCCCAATATTATTGATGTACCTGAAGATATTGTTGAGGACAAATTTAAGCCTTTCATGACTGAAGGTTTTGTTTCTTTTGTTGGCGATTCACATCTACAACCAATTAAAATCCTGCGGGATACTGGAGCTTTTCAGAGTTTGATTTTGGAAAGTGTACTTCCGTTTTCTGAAAAGTCATTTGTTGGGGCCAATGTGCTCATTTCTGGTGTAGAAGTTGGCGTCGTTTCTATTCCTCTTCATAGATTAGATTTACATTCGGACTTAGTCTCAGGCCCAGTGACTGTGGGTATTAAAGCCTCATTGCCTGTTGAAGGTGTTTCTATGCTTTTGGGGAATGATTTGGCTGGTAGTAAGGTAGTACCAGAGGTTCGTGTTTTTGAAGCACCTGTTGTTAGTCCCAGTACAGAGCAACTCGTTGAAGAGTTTCCTGATGTTTTTCCCGCCTGTGCTGTTACTCGTTCTCAGACACGTTCTCAGGAGTCCAAAGAGGATTTCTCTTTGTCTGATACGTTCATGTCTCACATCGATGAGATTTCTGATTCAACTTTAAGTTCTACTGATGACTCTAAGACATTTTTCGACTCTCTTCATCGAAACAAACTTATTGAGGAACAGGACAATGATCCTGAAACTCGTTCTCTTCTACAACTGGTTGTTAATGAAAATGAAATAGGAACTGTCCCTATTTGTTACTACCAGAAGTCAGGTGTGCTAATGAGAAAATACAGACCTCCTGACGTTGCTGCTGATGAAGAGTGGAATGTTATTAACCAAATCGTCATTCCAAAATGCTATCGGAATGACATTCTTAGTCTTGCTCATGACCATGTATTGTCGGGACACTTAGGTGTAAGAAAGACCCTAGATCGTATCCGACGGCATTTCTATTGGCCTAGGATGCGCCAAGATGTTGTTGACTTTTGTAAGATATGCCATTCTTGCCAAATGACAGGAAAACCAAATCAGGGGATTCCAAAAGCACCACTGCAGCCTATTCCTGCCTTTGAAGAACCATTCTCAAGGGTCATTATCGACTGTGTTGGCCCAATGCCAAAAAGCAAAGTAGGAAATGAATACCTCTCGACGATCATGTGTGCTTCTACACGTTTTCCTGAGGCAATCCCTTTGAGAAAAATCACTTCTCCCAACATCGTCAAGGCTCTTGTCAAATCCTTTACCATGTTCGGAATTCCAAAAGTTGTGCAATCAGATCAAGACACAAATTTTATGTCCAAGCTATTTGAACAAGCCATACATGAATTAAGGGTCCATCAAATTTCATCCAGTGCCTACCATCCTGAGTCACAAGGTGTTCTTGATCGTTTCCACCAAATTACTGCCACAAACACTCAAAGAACTGGGTTGAGGGTATTCCCTTGTTACTGCTTGAAGTTCGCGAGGTTATTTCAGAATCTACTGGATTTAACCCTTTTAAGTTGGTTTAAAAAGACAAATAAGCAAAAAAAAAAGTTTTCACAAGTTGAAACTTTTTTTTTTTACTTTTAAGGGGGAGAGTGTTATGTATATGTGTAAATATTTTGTAAACGACAACATGTCGTATTGTGTTTAAATTTTCATTTGTATTATTCATTTTTCCATATTGATATTATTGTTTCGAAGTTTAAACTAAAATATGTTATTTATTTAGGGTAACGTTTTAGAACTTTCTCGAATTAAGTAGACCAATCACATGTTTGTAAATGAGTGCTGGTGACTTCCGTCTAGACGTGTAGTCTCGTGCAAGAACGGATATGCGTGGATAGCTCTGGAGTTGTATGGAAATTGCAAGATTGTTCGAGAAATAGGCCTATCGGTATAAAACACGGTGAAAAGAGACAGATTCAGTCATCAGTCATCAGTTTTATTGGAGGGAGAGAGATTCAGTCGTTAGTTTTATTCGAAGACAAAGAGTGAGATTCAAACACCAGTTTCATTTCAAAAGAAGAAAGTTAGTTATTTGAGAAAGATTAAGTGTTTGCTGTGAATATTCAACTTGGATTTGTGATTGAAATTAGATCTACGGAAGCCGTGATTTTATTTCGTCAATCTCTACGATACATCTGAATTACTGCTTGAACTGAGAAACGGCGATTTCATTGAACTGTGAACTGTTTCGGAATCTCTTCGTGGGACCAAATTCACACCCTAGACTGGAATTTGAGACTTTAATTTTAGATCATTACATTAGATACAGGCCAGTACCGTTTTGTGTTGTGATTTATTTTGAAGTTTGAAACTAATATTATTTTGTTTTGTAATTAATTTCGAATGTTGTAACTTAATATCTGTCACTATTATTATATAGTTTATGTTATATCTGTTATATTTGTTAATAGGTTAGTGTAATAAATTATACAAGCTGTTATCTGCGTTTTTCTGTTGCGTTTAATCTAGGAAGAATTCAAAACATTAAAAAAATACGTAACAACGGGTTTGTTCTTAGGATTGTTGAAAATATTCTAAAGTTACACGATGAAATTTTGTCTATCTTAAAGTTGTCTTAATTGAAACGTGGATTTACAGAGGCTGTCGCAACAAAGGGTGGAGAAGCCTATTGGTTAGTGTGCAAGGTTTTTAAATCTGACAGTTCTCAGTTCGTGGCTGCGTTATGAGAAAAATGGTAAAATTTTATTGTTTAGTCAAATAAGAGTAGCCCGGCATGGACAGGTGGTTAAGGCACTCGAGTCGTAATATGAGGATCACGTGTTCGAATTCCCGTCGCGCCAAACACGCTCGCCCTTTCAGCCGTGGAAACGTTACGATGTGACGGTCAATTCCACTATTCGTTGGTAAAAGAGTAGCCCACTAGTTGGTGATGACTAGCTGCCTTCCCTCTAGTCTTACATTGCTAAATTAGGGACGGCTAGCACATATAGCCCTCGAGTAGCTTTGTGCGAAATTCCAAAAAGAAAAAACATACTTTGTACTGTCTTGATGTTTTGCAATTTTTTAAATACATGGGTATACAAAAGTAATGCTAAAAGTGCTTTGTTTGTTTTATGAACAAAATTTATTTTTATTTCTCCAAAGTTTAATTTATATTTCGGAAATCAACATTAAAAACTACATTCGAATTTTTATTTTTTTAATGCAGTCCATGAAACAGAAAAGATTCATTAGTCATACCCTCTGCTGTAAATTGCAGTTTTGCTTATTCGTCATGAAACGAAATGAATAACACGTAATGGTAATTTTGAGTTGCAGTTACAAGTACATAAGATTTTTTGACAGTTTCACAAACGTAGTAGACTAAACTGCAGTCCACTGTGTGTGTATTTTCTCATAGGCCCCCCAATGGCTCAGCGGTATGTCTACGGACTTACACGCTAAAATCCGGGTTTCGATACCTGTGGTGGGCAGAGCACAGATAGCCCATTGTGTAGCTTTGTGATTAATTCCAAAAACAACAAAAAACAATTTTCTCATAGCAAAACCACATCGGGCTATCCGCTGCAGTCCATTGTGAAAGGTAAGGTGAATTGAGGAATGTATTAGGTTTTTACCTCCCAAATTATATGTTCTATATTTTTCCTTAAGTGAAAATAAAAGAAATATATAATATCTTCGTAAAATTGTTACTTTTATTATATTATAGTTGGCCATAAATAGGTGATAATATATTCATAATAAAATTGTATTTTATGTTACGTAAGGAACAAATAGAAATAAAAATCATAAGTCTTGAAAGATTTGATTTCTTGAAAAACAGAATAGTAAAACCACACGCCATAAAAATGCAAATCTCGTATTAATAATCTAACACACCCATAAGTTGATGAATTGTTGTATTTATTGCTTAGTCCGACTAATATCAACAATAATACCCCATATCTTTCTATTACACAGGCTTTCTTCCTTTATTTGTTCTTCGGACTATCAAGCCCAAAGGCAAATAGATCATCAAGGCCGTATCCGTCAGTTCTGAAATGTTAAGGAGCTTCCAGATATAGTCTTATGTCTGTACGTTGTACATTAATGTAGACTCCGTTTTCTCCGTCACACCGCAGTATTCTTTAGCATAGTGATGATTTTCCGATACACAACAATTTTTTTGTTGCACACTTAATGTGGTGTATAATGCGATTCCTGTCATGAACATATTGAATTGATTGTCTGTTTTAGCTTTAATTGTATTTTTCATGGCATAGGGAATGACAGGGACAGCAGAGAAATTTTGAATTTAGAGGCAGCTTACAATGGTCAGATATTTATATCAGTTTAGGGAATGTCGATAATAATTATGGATCTATAGCGTTTCCCTGTATAGCGAGGCTTGTAAGAGAGTAGGTACAAGGTATTAGTATATTTTGTCAAAACCTGATAAGGTAATATGGAACGTAACCGTGAAAACCAAAATATTTTTTTCTTGTCGAAAGTATGAACTGAAGAGTTCATCTCTAAGGCGAGTTTTGGCTGCAATTAAATCTCTCGTTATAATTACATTTGTCATTAGATACTAATTTCAGGCATATAACATTTTCAAACACTGTTTTTATCACCTGGTCCACTAGGGTTTTCAAAAATTAAAATAGTGTATTATAATAATAGCATTTCAACCACATAGTGTTCATCATATCCAGTGCAGACGACATGTTTCGCTCAGTCCAGAACTCTATGGGGTCGCTGTTGTACAATACAGTGGTGGTCGGTACGTTTTTTATTTATTTAAACTATTTCTTATAAAAATAATTGTTATGGGGTGAACCTTTGTTATTGTTTGTAGCGAAGTGCAGAACTACACAATAGGCTATTTGTGTTGTGCGCACCACGAATATCGAAACTCGGTTTTCAGCTTCACAAGTTCACAGACATGCTACTGGGTAGGTTGTAAAGGTGTTTAGAAATTTAAAAATATAATAGGACAAACACAATTTTAATTATGCTTTGCCAGCTTGTAAAATACGTTCACACCAAAATTATAACTGTATCGTTAATTTCAATCTCGATAACTTCTGTTTTACAATTGCTCTACGAATTCGTTATATTTAGTTGCAAACATAGGATGGTCTTGGTCTTATAGGAATGTTTTATCATTTTAAGTCCGTGCTGAAAAGAGAGTTATGTGAACAATACGACGAATGAGAAGATAACAAAACTTGCTGTTTGGTTTTTGTTTTTGGATATGTCTTTTCACAATTTTATCATTTAATCACTTTTAGATTTTAGCATCTACAATTTTATTTGTTTGTTGTTGTTCTTAAAATATATTATATTAAATGGATGAAAGGATGTGACATTTACAAATGCAATAAAGCCATTAGCGTAAGATTCTGACCAAATATGATGTTTAGTGAAACACAGTAAACTGTAACTAGCAAAAACCTGGAAGAAATAAAAGAGTGACGAGTACAGTAGTAAGATGTTGTTAAGTTTATTCTAAAATAGGTCGTAATTACTGGCGGAGTCAAACTGTATGGGTCCAACATTCTATGTAATTTCACACAGAATTAAGTTATCAATGAGTCCTGGGGCTAAGCACCCTCTAGCCACTACCTAACTACGACAATGATTGTAATAAATAAATTACAACAAAGTGAACAAGAATAATCAGAAAGATTGAACACCTGCATCTCGCCGTGTTTTTTCTGAGTTTACATGTGTTTGTGTATATTAAATTAGGATAAAATTTCACCTTCAAACATCAGACAAATCATTATCAGATGAAGAATAATTAACGATTCGAAACATTTTTTCGTAGTGTAATGAAAAGTCTAAACCTTAATATGCCCATGAAATGTGGTGCAAATCCGGTCACACATCACAGAGTTATTAACCGAAAATCGCGAAAGTGTCCTATCTCTCTAATATCCAAGAATACAAAATCCAGATTTGTACCAAATCTGGGGAGGACTATCCTATATTGGCTTCCCATCTTGTGTAAACTTTTTGTGTACATCAGATTATTTATATGCTAGGTACGCGCGTGGAAACACAAACACACGCACATTACAGGGCGAAAGTAATGAAGTGAATAATGTGAAATGATTTTTAAGTATTATATTTGTATCGGCACTGCAACAAGTTCAGTGAAAGTTGCAGTATTATGGTTTTATTAACGTGAAGAAAAAACGTAGAATACCTGTACATTCAAACATTTACAATGCTCTGTTTTGTTTCGGTACAATTCAGAAAAAAAAGTCTCATTAAGGTTACATGCTCGAGGTGTGTTTGAAATTAAGCACAAAGCTACAAAACAACCAATCTGTGCGCTTCCCTCCACGGGTATCGAAATTCGGTGTATGACGTTGTAAGTGTATAAACATACACCGAGTCAATGGGGGAGATCAAACCAGAGTAACTCTTGCTACCGTTCTTTTTAGTTAGAAAAGTTGTGAACCTAAAAATACGAAAAGTCACCATTTTGTTTAAGTATTATGTATTACATTTCACAATGCAACAACATATTTACTTTTTCTTGTTCCTGAGCGGAAAGTGTTATTTCCCAATTCCTTATACCTAATATAAATGGAAAAAAATATATTTTTATCTTCAAACTTTGCTTTTGTGACCTGGGCAATGAAATTTTCAAATTTACCCATTTTCCAGAACATTCCAGGTAGATTCAGTGGTGAGTAGCTGATAGAGAATGTTTTCAAACTTACAAGAATTTTCAAGAACTTTCTAGAATGTTGTAGAACTTACGAGAATTTTCAAGAACCTTTCACAATTTTCTAGAACTTTCCATTGTAGTAAATATGCAGGGGTTGACCACTCACAACTTCAGTTTAGTTCTAGCTTCCTAAGTGAGCACATAAACCTATCTGATTTTATCAGAGATGGCATCAAGAAGCTGCAAGCATTCTGCTATGTATGTGGACAATTTATCAAGACAAGAGCGAAAAAGTATGCTGTGACAGCATCTGCTAAAATGTGTGAAGCCTACAAGGCATATTTCAACAAGCCTGACGGGAATCAAGACAAACCCTGGGCACCTCATTTTGCCTACGAATACTGTAAAAAAAAAAAAAAAAAACTCTAGAAGGTAAAACACACAATGTTTGCTTGCTTGAATAGTAAGATTTTATGTTATTCAAAT
Organism: Carcinoscorpius rotundicauda; assembly: GCA_011833715.1. Taxonomy (NCBI): domain Eukaryota; kingdom Metazoa; phylum Arthropoda; class Merostomata; order Xiphosura; family Limulidae; genus Carcinoscorpius; species Carcinoscorpius rotundicauda. Next base: position 87,433,573 of record CM022397.1, read on the forward strand.
TTTAGACCTCTTAAAATTGAAATATCTTTCGTTGCACATCAAAGAGGAATACAACTGCATCAATACCTTGCTAGAAGCCTTGAACTGTGATGAGTATTACTGGGATGTTATCGGAGACTTCAAAATGGTGGAATTCCTGATGGTTCTCCAAAGAAACTTTACCAAGTTTCCCTTCTGTCTTTGCCTTTGGGACAGCAGGGATACCGCATCGCACTATAACAGGAAGCACTGGTCATAACGGACCAAGTTCTCTGTGGGGAGGCACAATGTCAAGTGTAAGCCACTAGTGGACCTCCAGGAGGTGTTGTTCTCACCATTGCACATAAAATTGGGTCTTATGAAACAAATTGTCACAGCTCTTGATAAAGAGTCTGCAACCTTCTAGTACCTTGGAGACTTCTTCCATAAGCTGTCTGAGGCAAAGGTCAAGGCTGATGTCTTCATTGAACCACAAATTTTTGTATAACTTTAGTATAAATACATGTAAATCTTGATCCATGTGTTATTTTATTCAGACCTTATGCAAATAAATATGTGCAAATTTGCCCGTTTTTACCTAGAAGGTAGTTTACTTTCTAAATTGCATTATCTAGGTCACAAAAGCTAAGTTTGAAGGGAATAATGGCCATTTTCTGTACTTTTACAACATAGGAAATTAAGAAATAACATGTTCTAACCAGGAACAAAATTTGTGTTACATAGTGTTATTAATCAAAAATTCATTATGGTCATCTTTACTAGGGCCTGGCATGGTCCAGCGCGTTAAGGCGTGCGCTTCGTAATCTGAGAGTCACGGGTTCGCGCCCGTTTCGCGCCAAACATGCTCGCCCTCCAAGCCGTGGGGGCGTTATAATGTAATGGTCAATCCCACTATTCGTTGGTAAAAGAGTAGCCCACGAGTCGGCGGTGGGTGGTGATGACTAGCTGCCTTCCCTCTAGTCTTACACTGCTAAATTAGGGACGGCTAGCACAGATAGCCCTCGAGTAAGTTTGTGTGAAATTCAAAAAACAAACAACATCTTTACTAAACTTGAAAGATAAAACGTTATATTTTATGATTGATAGTGTAAAGTTACGTAGTATTAAATCAACCAATAATGAATTTGCTCGATAAGTCTTTTTTTTTTACATCAATAATACTTTGAGAGTTAATATTAACTTCAGATTTTCGTGACACTGAAATAAATGGTTAAATAAACAAAACAACTCAATAAATTAAATACTTCTGAACCCTAACATTCCTCTCATGTTTTTATATTCGTTTTTTTGGGGGGACCCTCATTTCCAAAAAAAAATGAACGAAATATATTGGTTATAAGTATTACATAATAGACTTGTAGTATTATACGCTATGTAAAAGCCAATGTCTGTAGAGTCAAATAACGTATAATATCTCAAAATATTTCGAGTCAGAAAAGCTAAAATGTATTTATCATGATAAAATAGATCGATACTGTCAGCCAATTACGATGTTAGTGACAGGAAACAACGGAAACGTGAAACCTTATAAGTATAGTAAGCCGTGTATAATAGGTTAACGTCGAGACATACTGTAGGATCACTAGCCTAAAGCTAAGTGTGTAAAATGTATCATGAAAGTACAAATGTCAGTTCCATTTTAATTAAACTATTTGTTGTTATATTGGTCCGCATGGAAAGGTGGCTTGGGCACTCAACTTGTAATCTGAGGATCGTGGGTTCGAATTCGCATCACACCAAACATATTCGCTTTTTCAGTTGCGGGAGTGTTATAATGTACAGTTAACCCCAAGAGGTAGCGGTGGGGGGTGATGACTAGCTGCCTTTTCCCTAGTTTTACGCTGCTAAATTAGAGGCCACTAGCGCAGATTGATTTCTCGCATAACTTTACGCGAATTTCAAAAAGTTAACAACCATACAGTCCTGTTATATCACTAACGTTTTTAATAAAAAACACAAACTTCTAAAATCAACAGAAAGTCTAAATTAACAAATACTTTTCCAGCTTTGTTGTCTGTACATTTAATTCTATACTTTCTGTCCACCGAATAACAACATTAGGTTCATACTTTTGTTGCTAAGCAACATAACTTAAAAGTCATTGTCGATACGTTGTGTTACCAAGACACAATGGTATGAATATGTCAAGAATTAATTTTGAATTACCTTAATTTGGATTGGTTTACAACACAATTTACCGACGTTTGTTCTTTTCAGTAAAGCTTCATTTCACGAAATTTATTTCAGTTGTTGTTGTTGTTTTGAATTAAGCACAAAGCTACACAATGGGCTATCTGTGCTCTGCCCACCACGGGTATCGAAACCCGGATTTTAGCGTGTAAGTCCGCAGACATACCGCTGAGCCACTGGGGGGCATTTATTTCAGTTAGCCATGAAATGTCAGGTTAAAGTATACTATGGCGTGGGGTTGTAGTACTTGCCCTCTTATTCTTGACGGGCTATACGTTAGTAACACAATAACAGGTAGCCAAACAAGGATTTATAAGCATGAGAAATAGTTTTATTAATGGAGTGTGTGCGAGTGTGTTTTCTTGTGGCAAAGTTACTTTGGGCTAGCTGCTGAGTCCACCGAGGGCAATCGAAACCCTGATCTTAGGAATGTAATTTCGAAGACTTACCGCTGTATCAGCGGGGGATATTTTATTAACGGTATAATAAACTACATGTTTCGATAGCATTGGTCTATCTTTTCCAGGTAGATGTGATATGTTTTACCATGAATAAAACTTCCTTACGCTTATAAGTGGTTGTTTGCCATAATGTGTTTTTTTCTTACTGAAGTAAACATATAAGTAAGTGTGGCAAACACTAGTAACAGACATTAAATTATCATCCATACATAAATCCTAGGAATGTTTCTCCTAAATTTTAGGCATAGACAGCATCCGAGTCTTAACTGTGTGAGCAATATGACGTTTTTAAAACAGTTATTGTTGTGATGATATACACTTTCGAAACCAATCGACTTACAATTTAAAAAGAAATGCAAACTACAATTTTTACACCCAGTTAACGAGGTATAGTGTGATATGAAAGGCCTAATGGGCAATGATTTGTGAGACAAGAAATATATCAGTAATACTATTTTTACGTCTTTAATTTTGAATCGACATAGTCAAATCATGAGGGATATGGAAAAATAAAAATATACAGTTTATGCAATTTTCTCACAAATTTTAGGCCAATTGGTTGGACAGTAGATTTCGAGATAAAATGTTGTATGAGAATAAATCTATCTCACTTGTAACCGCTTCAAAAACATGGGGTGTCTCTGAAAACAAAGTAGTAAAATTTACTGACTGAACTATTATGTTTAGTCTGAATATTTAAAACAAAAAAAGCACTCCAAAGACTAAAAATATCTGAATTTAGACTTGAATTCTTCCCTCAAAATTTGTATGTCATTGCATTAGCTTCAATGATTTTATAGGTGCATTTTTTAGTCGTTTCTCGTTTTAGCTTTTTCTTAAAGTTTTCCTGATGTTAACATTATTGGCAGATTAATATTAAATTGGTATCCTGTTTAGTAAAATGTTTACATGTTTATCGTCTTGAAAAAGTTAAACTTCATTGGTATAGGCTTAATATAAAAAAGTATAAACACTGAAATATAAACATCTCTCATTTCAATAACACCTTTAGGTACTTTACAAACGTGTTGCATCTATTAAGTTATTTACGACAATTAATCAAAAATTTTGCAGAATACGTAAATACAGAACATTAAATACCCGATATTCTGTGATATGCTCAAATCCTTAAGTTTTTCATTACAATCAACCAAATCGTTAAATATTTATTACCAACACAAATAATTTCAGGTTTTCTAGGTAGAGTTTTCATTTCTACGCCGTATTAATTGCATCATTACAAACATTTCATGTCTGATTCAAAACTTCTCTTCACCTGAAAAGCGACTAATGATGCACGGAATAACTCAACTGCTCTGAGCGTGAACTCCTGGCAGCAATATCCGTAACATAATTATTTCAAAACGTATTATATAGTACTGATGTAATATTCAAAACAAATCAAAGCACATTCACTACTGCAATGTATAACATGTCTCACAACCAGGGGCGTGGATTTTTTACACCAGATGGGGGGATGATTTTTGCAACCACTTATGTGGACTGTTCAATTTGCAAATTGGTAATCTCTGATAACGTGAACCAAAAAGCTGTAAACATGCAGTCACAGAGAAATCTTGTTGCCACGATACTTCAAGGTTTCCATGTAGGTTTGTATAAGTGAAGTGTTGTGAACAGTTTTCAAAATGTTAATAGAATAAAAACAAATGTGTCTCAAATTAACTGCCACACGAATTTATTCCTGCACACTGCACAGTATAAAAGATGACCATTATACGTGACAAGGTTACTAATAACTTTCGTTGCATGAATTACGTTTTCAAATATTAATAAAATTAGTAATAACGCTTGATAAGTTTATATCTACTGAAAAACTGTTCATGTTGTTTAATAAAAATAATTAAAATATCTTTGCGAACTCTTGAAAATTACACATCAATACAATGTAGCACATAATTATTCATACTTTTCATTGAAGTAAGATTCATTTAGTCCTCTAGTCTACATGTTCCCAAATGTAGACCTCCTTTGTGATGATCTGTTTATGAATTCTTTCATAAGCTCTTCTATATTTATCTTGTCGACCTCATCTTTGTGTGTGAGACAAACTGCCACATGGTTGAGGCGGCACTGAGACACAGTTGACCTTAACCATGTCTTCAATCATCTTAATGCAGAAAAGCTGCGTTCACATTCGCAGCTGAATACTGGACAAACAAGCAAAAGTTTCATGAAAAGAAACGCTTCACTAAACACCTGCTAGCTTGTTTCATGCATTTTACAGAAAGCATCCTTCACACCTTTCAGAGATACTGCTTTTGTTGTTCCTTTAAACATGGGCAACTGAAACTCGAGCCGTTGTGCAGAGATTTATGGATAGAAGTTTATAACAGAGTTGTCAATCTTGCCAGATGTAATCATATTCTCAAGTGCCAAATATTGCTTCAAGTCATTGTTGTCTGCATTGAATCTAGTGGTCAGATGTTCTATGACTCTATCTACAAATTCAAAATATTTACTTCAGTAGTAATCTCTAGCTGTTGCATAATGGTGTGCTGAGCCATCACCTGTGATCCTTCTGGGAGATCTACGAATTCGTGGTAGTTCAATAGGCACCAGATCTAGGGAAGTTACCTTTTTCTCAGCTTCATCAAATATCTTGTTGAAATTTTCCTCTGTTCGCAATACCCGCAATCGCTCAACTGTCATTGCAAATGCTTCAATAATGCCAGATACTGTCGCTGATTTTGCTTGGAATGCATATTTTGTTCCTCTAACGAACCTAATGGATGCTGAGCCATCAACAATCCTAAAGCTATTTTTTCTTTGTCAAAGCAGACCTCGTGCTTTCACTGCTACATCTGATTTTTCATTTGCTAGTTCAAACAATGAATCAACAATGTCACTTTAGTGATCATTAGCACATGTAATTGCAGATAGGCAGTACAACCAGCGTGTTGGACACAGTGGGCGGATGTATTTAACTGAACCATTGTGGCTGTCTGACGATTGAATATTTTCAAAGATTGTCTTGTAGTTGCCTGACCTCTGAAGCAAGACACCAAGTTCATGTACCTACTGGATAAAATCTCGAACATATTTACAAGCTTCAACTGCATGCTGCATTATTAAATTAGCCTTGTGTGCTCCGCAGTGAAAAAACAAAGTGACAGCTGCTTCTCTTTTATTTTTGCCTGGCATCCACTGTACGCACCACTCATGTTAGCGGCTCCATCATAAGTTTGTGCTCTTAATCCTGACACTGGTAAATTGAGTCTAGTGAGTACATCAAGTATAGTCGAGGATATTGTTTCACCAGTTGTATTGGAAACATTGCACAAACCAAGAAATATCTCATGAACATCAGGGTTTTCATCTACGTATCGTACACATATTACTTTCTGTTCAGCACCTGTAACATCTTGAGTGCAATCAACCATTAATACAAAGATTTTACTCTACTGCACTTCATGTCCCATGTTCCTCAGTATTTGATGGCTGAACATTTCCATTATTTCATTCTGAGCCTGGGGTAATGTGAATGCGGTTTTCTTTGACAAGTAGGCCATCAACTCAGGATATTCCTCTTCCAGGAGCTTCATTAACTGCAGGATGTTCCCCTCCGTATCAGTATGTCCACATAATGCTAAACCTTGACGCAGTAAGAAACGTAAACTTCTGAATATATTGGCCAGACTTCTTTTGCATTCTTCCTGCTTTTTTTTTTAATCATGTAGCTAGACAGTCATTGGAGTTACATTAAGTGAACGTTCTGGAGATATAGCGAATCTGTGCTGAGAGGAGGATTGGTGTTTGTTGAATTTCTGTTTTGCGTTTTTCTAGTTGCAAAAACCGGTAGATATGAAGGTATACTCCACTGGCCTCTCCAATTTCCCTGTAAAAAGGCCTCTATTTTTATCGACACAATAAAAGCATATGACTTTTCGAGTCTGATTGTCGAAGTGCAGCAACGGGAACTCTTCAAACCACTTACCCTGGAAGTTGATATTTTGAGATTTTACTTTCTGTCGTGGTATTAGTTGTGTGTCTGGATGATATGGCTTTTCACACTGTATCTGTGTAGTGTCAGATGTTTCATTACTGCACAAACTTGTTTCACAACTATCTGGTAGTTCATGATGTGCAATAGTTGCACAAGCATTTCTTCTGTATCGCAAGTTTCTATTCCTTTTTTTGAGGTTGTTGGATTATCTGAATCTGCATTGTCACTTGGAGAACCAGGAACTGTCTTGCAGAACTGTCTAATATCGGAAAGTTTCAGATGCTTGCTTGTCATAATTGGAATCTGTTTCCCAGATGACTCAACAGACTAAAATACAGTTTTTATTGAAAAACTCTAACGTACAACGAACGAAGGTAGAACAGAATGGAAGTAGGACTGAACTGTACAATGTATTTAAGTTGAACGAGCAAACCTCACAGTGACTACGAAGCCGAATGACCACCTGGGCATCGCTGGGATAATAATGTGTGCTTGTTACAACACAGGTAATTGCAAGTTTCTCGAAAAAATACTTAAACAATCACAAATATATTATATTCCGGTTAAAGCTCATTAAAAGGCAAACGCGTTGTGATATAGTGTCTATAAGTACGTCTATTAAATAAAAACACCTAAACAAAAACTAGCAATACAATTCGAGTAGAGGCTTCAGGCTGTTGAAATCGCTCCTTTTGTGTTCTAATTATACAAGAAAATACCATATTTTTACTGTCTACGATAATATAATATATTGTTCTTTTACCATAAAGCACCAGCACTTTATTAGAGGGCGGTAATAATCTGAAATTTCATGGATTAATGAGGGCCACAAACACAGGTCTACTGAGCCCTGTTCTAAAATCGAGGCTCAGACTAAAGGGAGCGGAGGGGGTGATGTAGGGCGCGTCTGGATCCTAGCGGCCCGAACTGTCGTTAACTGTACACTAAAGGTACACTATGGTGAGCGACTTCGGCAGCTTAGGAGAGTAAGGCGTTCGACAATAAAAACGGCTAGACATGCATAAGAAGAAATGGTGTAGGAAAACCGCACAATGTAAACATAAGATTGATGCAGCTACAAGCTACAAATGGCCTACCAGATCTAGATCACAGGAGTTTACACTTGGGAGTAATATTTTCGAATGTCATGCTCTGTTCAATCTGTTGTGATGAAAATTTTACTTAATCTTACACTACGTACAAGACGTAGGTAGATTCTGTGATGGTGCTTGTAAGCCTTGCATTTATACCTAGGCCTACTGACTGATACTTACGAACTATCGCTTAGATCGAAAAGCTTAAAAGTCCTCTTATATTAAAAATGTACATTTCAGCTACTGAAAAATTCTACATCTAGGCCTAATTATGTAATTCGGTTGGTAAGAACACGAGAATCACAAGAACAAACACACAATCTGTAGACCTGTGATGCAATAAAACAATTCAACTGACCAAACTGTAGGAGGGATGTTTGTATGCACCATATCCTCACCTAAAATGAAGGATGGATGTATACCCCCCATCCACCCAGGATCTGCGCCCTGCTCACAACACTGACGTAGAAAGTAAAATGATTTACAACACACAGATATACATATTTACGTAGATTCTAATATACATCAGATGTTTTAGTATCTATATGAATTTAACAATATTGTCTGTTACCTGTTAATCTATTTACATCAGAATATTATTTTCACCAAAACTGGTGTAGAGGTTCTTGCGGGTATACATACAAATTTTTAGATTTGTGTTTTGCGGGTTTTACCAATACTTGATCTCCTGTTTATGGATCTTCACAAAATCTCACATGAAAGTTATTTTGTCTCCTTGAGAAGAAACGTAAACATTTCCGGTTTCACATTTTGTTTTGTAGTTTTTAAGAGCTACGGGGAACTAGTATATCGTATATATAAAAGCCAGTTGTATCTTTTTTAATGCGTTTGTCTCTGCTGCTTGACAACAAAAGAATGTTTTGATACTGTTGACTTATGTATATAATACTTCGAACTAGTAATAAAATAATTGCGTAGGCGAGGAAATAAAGTGCAATATATAGTATAAAGTAACGGCGAAAACTGGGCAAAGTAAAATAGTTTTATTAACAAAACATGAAAACAACGTTTTGGGAAACAGCCGTTCGTCATATTTCCAGTAAAAATAAAACTTAATACAAGAGTTAGGTTAAAAGAACGAGTAACACGTCGCTTGAAGGCTCGATAAATTGTAAGGTACGACAGAGCTAAGAGAAGTAACATAAATAAATAATAAAATAAATATAGTGAATAACAGTACGTATTCATTAATTTTCTTATATTGTTGACTATAATCGCGTCACCCGCTGGGACAGCGTTAAGTCTACGGATTTATAACCTTAAAATAAGGGGTTCGATTCCCCTCATTGGACTCAACAGATAACCCCCTGAGGCTTTGCTATAACACACACGCCTATATCCATGTTGTAGTTTATTGTTTTCTTTTTTATTTAATTTATTTACCATGATTTACTATATTCGTACCAAATTATATTTTATTTTAATATTCTTATTTATAATTATTTACTTACTTTACTTCCCTTAACTCTTTTGTAGTTTAGAAATTTTATCTCGAGTTTTAAGACATGTGCTACTTGTTTCTTAAACTTAACCATTGTATTAACAGCTTCATTTCTACTGGAAACCCGATAAAGTGTCATTGCGCGAAACGTTTTTACAACTAAAGTACCTTAGAAAGTTTTTCACCATTATTTTAGGAGTGGTATGGCCAGATGGTTAGGGCGTTCGAATCGTAGTCTGAGGGTCGCGGGTTCGTCACACCAAACCATAGAGATGTTATAATTTGATAATCAATCCCACAATTTGTTGATAAAAAGTAGCCCAAGAGTTATCGGTGGGTGATGATGACTAGTTATCTTCCATCTAGACTTTCACTGCTAAATTATGAACGGCCAGTGCAGATTGCACACGTGTACCTTTGCGCGAAATTCAAAACGAACATAGTTATTTTATATTTCTTAATACTTGAAACACTCACGAGGGCTGGCTTGAAATCCACTTTTTAAAGATCGTTTTGAGTTTTAGTTTATGCATATACATTGTTTGACGTAGACATTTCGAAGTTCTTGGCGAATTTTAAAAGCATCTAAGCTAGAGATAAATGACCACAATTCTTGTATTTTTATTGTTTTTTATTAACTTCTTAGATAATAAAATCGATAAATTTTATTATTAACTTTTTAGATAAAACTTATTTTTTCTTTTCTTCTCTCGAAAATATTGCCATTAGTCTTAATTAACGATAGTTCTTAAAATGAACTTTAAAGTTTAAAATTTGTGATAGAATTTATACCGTAAACCTTTGGACTATTGGTTTAGGGTGATTCGTCTTCTTTTAGAGTTCAAACCATAATTTTTAGGTCTCACAATCACATATTAATTACTGAAATGCATACTCACTGATAGTTGTAAACATGATTCATGTTACGTTTTTTTATGTTTTTCGTAGACTAAACGCAACAGAAAGACACAGATAACAGCTTGTATAATTTATTACACTAAACTATTATATATGTAACAGATATAACATAAATTACATAACAACAACGACAGATATTAAGTTTAAACCTTCAAAATTAATTACAATACAAAATGGTACTGGCCTGTATCTAATATAATGATCTAGAACGAAAGTCCAAAAGTCCAGATTAGAAATCCAAAATTCCAGTCTAGGGTGTGAATTTGGTCCCACGAAGAAATTCCGAAGTTTGAATGGAGAAGTTCAGAAACAATTCACAGTTCGATAAACTTGATGAAGTTCTCCTTACGATGCTTCTTGATGAACGTCTCAAACTTGCCGCCTTCCAATTTTCCCAGTCTCCCCTAAACAAGCTTACACGTGTTGACTTTCAGTATAACTAGTAATTCGAATGAATCGTAAAGATTGATGAAATAAAATCACGGCTTCTGAAGATTTAGCTCTAGTCACAAAACCAAGTTGAATAAACACACAGCAAACGTTTAAAACTTCTCGAACAAAGACACTATTTCTTGAATCGAAATAAAAATGAATGACTGACTCTCTTCTTTCTTCTCCTCGCGTCACCGTCTTTTTATACTAGTAGGCCTACTTCTCGAACAATCGCGTAACTTCCACAGAACTCCAAAGCAATCCGCGCATTCCGTTCTTGCACGCAACTCAACGTCTAGACACTAGGCCGCCATACATTTCCGTTTATAGTCATATATTTGATGTACCTAATTCTAGAAATTTCTAAATGTTATTTTAAATGAATAACAACATATTTTATTGGTTTGAGCTTTGAAACAGTGATATAAATATGGAAATATAAATAATAGATATGAAAATCCAAACAAAACACGACATGTTGTCGTTTACAAAACATTTACATGACATTTACATAACATTCAGAAAATATTAATTACTGTAGTACATTGTATGATTCGTAACCACTTCTTATCTCAGCTATCTAAAGTTTGGACTAACTTTTTACACATGTAAATAAATGTCTGCAGAGTCAATGCAATAAATTACGGAGTATCTATTTTTTCCTACAGTTGACAGCTGAGTTAAATATAAGTAGAGCTGAAATACCGTTTTTCAAAAAGGTATGCAATACAAAACTTTCATTTTAAAATTAAATTTATCGTTTTGCATCCAAATAGCATTTCACGTCACTACATCATTAATTATGGTTGTACTGCATGTAAATAACATTCATCGCAGACTTTTAGCTGCCATATTCCAACTCAGCTTCTACTAATTTATGTTAAACGATAAACCTTTCAGTTATTGGTTTGAGGCAAGCAAAAGATAAGTTTGGTAATCACTTCTTATTTAAAGTCCGTATTTCATTAACCAAGGACAATGTCAGAGAATAATTGCAGTCGTACTTGATTCATATCCCAAATATAGACAATGTTTACCTCGTATTTATATTTAACAGAGTGATATATATTTAAAGTCAAATCACATTGGAATCCTGAAAAAAAAGAACTTTTAGAAATAAGTGCAAATATTTAAATTAAAACATGTTATATTCTTGTGAAAAATTAAAATTACTCATTCTTCATTTAGATGTTCTTCCTCATCAAAAAGGAGTCCAAGAAAAATCCCTCTCCATCTGGACTTGCATAATCTCTAAGTAGTAAGTTGTTCTTACTAGTCAGTGCAGTAAACCTGCTAATGGTTTGGTCATTTTGTGATGATTGGCCATGGTCCACATTTAACAGCCAATCATCATTGTTTTCTTTATTTTCACAAGAAAGATGGGTTCTTTCTGAATAGCACATCCTTTTAATAGGCTGTCCCGTTTCTGTTATTTGTTGTTGGTCATTTCGTTGTCTGTTTCAAATATTTCTTCAATGGGTGGTTTCTTATCAGCTTCTCCAGAAAAGTAGAGACAAAAGCCCAACATGTTCTATTAGAAAACTGTATTACAACAAAGCTATTTCAGTGAAATATCTTAACATAATGTTTGCAAACTATTTCACAATCACCTTATATACTGTAGTGACATTTAGCAATATGTATATATATATATATATATATATAGGTGACCAAGTGAATGCAAGTGAATTTAAGTCAGAAAATATCAAGTGAGGGTAACTAAAGTTAAAACTGCCTGTTGTTATTTTAACCGTAATGCGCCATACTTACAAATTAATTTCATATAAAACACATTGCTTTCTGTAGTATATATATATTACTTGCAATGTGCACTAATTATTGAGGTGCATAATGTATAAAACATACAAATTGGTGTAGTACGTATTACATGCAACGTACTTTAAATACCGTATGGTACAACGTTTTTCACAATACAAGTGCTGTGACGTTAATACATAATATGGATTTGCAAAACACATACACAGGTGAAAAGGAACAAACAATTGCTTCATATATAGCATTGTATAAATTCTGATATTTTATTGTAAAACAAATAATAAATTGGATTCACTGAATATAAATATAAAATTTTAATAACAAAATACTACATTTATAATTAAGGATTGAATGAGTTCAAATCATTGTCGCAATAATTTCTTTATGGTTAACTGTATAGTAGCAAATACCAAGTAACTTTTGACCAACTCAACTGCGTAAGTAACGTTTTCCACCCTGAATTTCATTTCTATCTTCAACATTAGACAGAAATACTTTGTATAGAACGAAAAAATATTGTTGCTTTTATGGATGAACTGAGAGTTACGGATGTAGAAATTTAAAAAAGACATATTTGCAGACAGAACATGATTTCTGTTCCAAATATTGGCCCTAAAATATTCAAAACTTTATGAATATAAAAATTTAACCACAAAAACTAGTAATAAGATAGAAGAATTACTTCATTTACATCGTTTACGTTCATAAAAAGTTTTTGTTTGAACCATTAACTGTGTGGTTTGTAAGGTTATTATAAATTTCACCAACTGTTAATTAACCATCTAAGAATTCTATTTGATCTTTTCGTCTGTTTTTAGTTTTCGGCTATTCCGTATAGCCATATATAAATCCGTCATAAATAAAAAAATATTTAACTGATATTTATGCATGCAGATATCCTAGCCATGACAGTCGAGTTGCGTCATAAACAAAAGATCCAGAAATACTAAATTTAATATATTGTGGCCATTTTTAATAAACATTGTTGTCCTTATTTCTAATGATTGACAATGTTTTAGAAATATTGTTTCAGTATATATAACATTCGCTGATTGTACTCACCAAACAATGCCATCTAATGTTTCTAATGGCATAACATGTAACAGTATCAAACTGATACAACTGATTTTAACGATTTTTTTAATTGTAGAAACTATTATTAGAAAATAAGTAAAAGACGTGTAAGGTAATTTTGTAGCTTCAATTATTGCTTAAAAATGACTCAATGGTGAATCTGAAGCTTTTAATGCTAAACTTCGGGTTTCAATGCGTCAAATGGATGGCCCAATATGTAGTTTTCTGTTGTTTATCAGCATATACTCGGTTTTTAAGTTTTTCGCTACAACATTTGCAATTTTACGAAATGTAATCGATAGTTTATGTTTACATTTACTCATTAGTCCAAGAAATGTATATTCAATGGAATAACAAGAGGGAATCTTCAACAGGCTCGACTGTAAAGTTTGTACTTGAAAAGAAACTCAAAGCCATTATGTGAGCCGCTATGCAACGCCTAAAAATTTGTTTATACTCTAATTCGAGAAACGAGAATACCTATAAAATATAATTAATAAAATGATGGAAGACCAAACGTAAAACAATGAAATAAACAAAAAAAAACACGGCTGTTTATTATCTGCAATCGAAAAAGCGTCCCCGGGAAGTTCAGTGGTAAGTTTAAGACTTTTAACGTTAAAATTCAGGTTCCGATACAAGGCGCGCGGTTGACACAGCATAGATAGCTCCTCGTGTATCTTTATGCTTCGTAATAAACAAACAAACAAAACATAATCGAAACCGATTAATTTACATGTTGGTCACATTGGTAACAACGTTTCAAACAAGAGTAAACGAGAGTAGTCCTTGCAAGCGACGAACCATAAATTATCTCAGTAGTATTTTGCACAGAAATGATTTTGAGCAATCGTATATAAATCTAAGAAAAATATAATTTGTGAAATTAACTTCTTTTAAATCTAAATAATTATGGGTAGCATACGTAGCCCGAGAGGTTTAAAATACTCAAGTAAGTTCGTGTCCATTAATGTATACCCTTAGACGTTGTTTTTTCCTGACAATGTCACACTCAACCACAAAAGGCCAGGTGGTTAGGATGCTCGAATCTAATAGGTCAATCTCACTATTCGTTGGTATAAGAATAGCCCAAGAAATGGCGGTTAGTAGTTATAGCTAACTGCCTTCCTCTCTGGCCTTACACTATTAAGTTAGAGACGGCTAACGCAGAAAAAAGTTCTCGTGTAGCTTTGCGCGAAAATAAAAAACAACAACAAACATGTTTGTTTGTTTTTTGAAATTTCGCACAAAGCTACTCGAGGGCTATCTATGCTAGCCGTCCCTAATTTAGCAGTATAAGACTAAAGGGAAGGCAGTTAGTCATCACCACCCACCGCCAACTCTTGGGCTACTCTTTTACCAACGAAAAGTGGGATTGACCGTCACATTATACACCCCCACGGCTGGGAGGGCGAGCATGTTTAGCGCGACATGGGCGCGAACCCGCGACCCTCGGATTACGAGTCGCACGCCTTACGCGCTTGGCCATGCACAAACAAACAAAGGTTACACCAAAAAATTAATAACTCCAAAACCTAGAAAAAATGTGATTATTTAACCAAAATTTACCTCAAATAGTTTGTCAAAACACTCTAAGCAGTATCATTTGTATTTCAATGACGGATCTTTGTTGAACTTCAAAAGTTGCTTTATCATCTTTACAGTAATGCTTATCTTTGCGCTGAGTTTGGATTCTATACTTTGATGTTGTTTTAAAATAAGTCGCAATACTTGTAATGATTTTATGGTGTTTACTTTTATTATATCTGTATGGAAAATCTCTATTTAAATTTGTTTGTTTCGGATTAAACAGTGTTCAACGTAGAAGAACACCTCGTGTGTAATCGGGTTCTAACGAATGGACACGAACTGTTATTTTATTTGTGTACATTGAAACAACTTCCAACACGAAGTCATTTGAGCTGTATTCTACCCAGCAATGACTCGTGAAAATAACTGAATTAATGGACAATGATTTTAGTTTTGAAATCCAAGGATATTAGAAATATGTTTTTGCGACTTATTTATGGGGTTTACCCTAGACTTAAACTTTATTAACTTCTTCTAGAAGTGATCAATATTGGTGATTTTCATATAAAATAGTTGAAGAAGGAAAGATAAATACAGTTATATTTATATTTATTATAATTTTCTCATCAAAAGTGTGAAGAAAATGGTGCATCAACCAATACTGTCTTTGATATCACAGATGACCTGGTATTGGAAAAAGTCTTTTTCGACATTGAAAGTAGCAGATGTGGTGTGGTTGACAAATTGTTTTTCACTCTCAAATTCTTGGAATTATTTGTTTAGTTTCTTCTGTTAACACTCTAGTTGTTTGGCTCACTCTTGGAATTAAAATAAAGAATTTGCTGGTTCGCCATTTCTTGTTACTGATGGTAAATATAATAATAAATTATCGGTTTTACAAATAAAAAAATCAATATTGTGTTATTAATCCTTACCCTAATTCTGATTTGTGAAGATTTGAATAAAATTAATAATAATTACCAATCACTTACTTGATTTATCCCACGTCACAACCGTTGCTATTAGTGAAAATTTTAATATAAAGTAGCGCCCCGACTACCCATGTATGTCATATTCCATCCGATCTGATCGGATCTGATACTGGGGGAAAGTTGTCACTGAATATGGTATACAAATTGTGATTGATATACGCTTCTTTGCTTTCGCTTACAAGTTATTAGAGTAGTTTAGCGCTAATTTCCGAAACACACAGGCCAGACCCAGAAATATATTGTTTCGTCAGCTTAAATGTTTTACTCCGTTACATTAAAATTTTGTGGTACATAAATAAAAGAACAATTTGAAATGCATTGTTACAAGTATTCGAGATAAGCGAACATATAGTATCTACAGTGTTGTATCAAGTGATGTATTCTACGAATCAATACTATTATTCTTTACTGAACTGTTGAAAGTACTTCGTTCCCTGGAAATATTTTGTTTACGTTTTGAAGAAATATTGAAATCAGATTTACCACGAAGTCGTTCAACTGTGTTGATTTTTATCGTCTTTAACTTTTAGTTATCAAACCACTGGGAAACCATCTGAAAGGAGTTTCCGAAATGCGTCTGGACTGTTTTTGTTGGTAGGCGTATATTAAAGTGGCTAAAATTATTATTTTTTCCGTTGTAAAACGCATATATATCTACTATATGCATAATTTGCAGATAGCTGTGAAACAGTTTCCTCTCTGTACTTAATTCACAAAAGTTCTAGTAAATAACAAAGCATTAGGTTTTCAACATCACTTTTTGAGTTAACTCACACATCAGTAATCACAGGTGAAACCCGATTTGAGCTACGGTTTGTTTTTGTTTTTTGGAATTTCGCACAAAGCTACTCGAGAGCTATCTGTGCTAGCCGTCCCTAATTTTGCAGTGTAAGACTAGAGGGAAGGCAGCTAGTCATCACCACCCACCGCCAACTCTTGGGCTACTCTTTTACCAACGAATAGTGGGATTGACCGTCACATTATACACCCCCACGGCTGGGAGGGCGAGCATGTTTTAGCGCGACTCGGGCGCGAACCCGCGACCCTCGGATTACGAGTGCACGCCTTAACGCGCTCGGCCATGCCAGGCCTCTTGAGCTACTGAAACAGCTTATCTGCATCACCTCGATATAATTAGTATCTAAAGATACTAAATGGAAGCTGGATACTGCCAGCTGGTAAAGTTCGTATCCCTCGGCTTTCTCCCATGCAAGATAAACTAATAAAATAAACCAAAGTGTAATACTTTTACGAAGAATATACTGCAACCACTGATAAATAATATTGATGGTCAGACCCGGTCGTTCATTTGTTTGTTTGTAATTAAGCACAAAGCTACACAATGAGCTATTTATGCTTTTCCCACCAAAATTATCGAAACCCAGTTTCTTTCTGGGAATGTTAATTCCGCAGTCACGCTGCCAGCGGGGAAGTGCTTGGAAGGTTTGGAGTTAAATAAAACATCTTAGTTCTAACTTTTAACTTTTTCACAAACAAATCTAAACCTAACTAACCCAATACACATTGCGTGTTATACTTTCTTCATGATTATTATTTTGTTACTTTATATTGAATGGAACGTCTTCGCTGCAACGTAATTACGATTGAGTATACGACTTTTCTCTTTGTTCAACCTGGCGCTTCTGTTGATAAGCAGGATAAATGTACATTTGCACTTAAAAATGCTAAAATTATCTTAAATAGACATAACCAATATTACGTTTAATGTATTTAGATATGAAAACGCTACGAACAACAATGAATATTATGTCCTTATCTCTGTTTCATAACAATAACTCTACAAGTTGCTATAGGTTGTGGACAGTGAACTAAATTACCTAAATTACTTGTATTCTTACTTTTATGGCTCAAAGTGATAAAAATGAAAAAAAAGTCAATGAGCAAGCGTCATCATATATGATTAATAATAGTAACGCATAATATTTAAATAAGAAAACAAATCATGACGACCAGCCCCACATTTTAACTTTGTAATTCCATAATTTTACTGCTGACCTATTGGAAGCGGAAGGCATAATTTAAGAGCAAATATTCGTTAATTATGCCCATTACAATTCCAAAATAAAATAATTTTTTTTCATTAATGGAGTATTAAACACAAAATAATTTTCTTGGGTCATATGTTCGAATCCCCGTCACACCAAATATGTTTGTCCCTTCAATCTTGCACGTTTATACAGAAATGTTGATCTACTAACTGAAACTTAAAACGCAAGCACTAAAAACAAACAAACAAACACCAAATTGCCGATTGCTTAGTCTTACCGAAACCGTTTTTCACGCTTTAAGAAAAATTACATTCTAATCACTCAGGCCTATCGGATTTAAATGCAAGTTCATAAAATTTAGTTTTCTAGTTTTAGTTATTCGTTGGAATTTTATCTCTCTGATTAAGCAGCATTTCAAAGTTAAATCCAGAATGTTTCAGCTGCAGATAAGAAAATTTAGACCTGAATGCCACAAGGTTCACCATTAAGTCTGATACTAAAAAAATATTTTTCATGAAAAGGTTTGCTAAAATATCATTAATTTACGTCTCGCAGAAGATATTGCCAGCTGGTAAAGTTCGTATCCCTCGGCTTTCTCTCATGCAAGGTAAACTAATAAAATAAACCAAAGTGTAATACTTTTACGAAGAATATACCTCCACACCCACTTACCCACCCCTGTATATGTAACAGAACAAACACTCATGAAGTTTATAAAAGACCCATCGTAGAAAACAGTAACACAGTGTCTGATAATTCTTCTACTAAAGCCCGGCATGGCCAAGCGTATTAAGGCGTGCGACTCGTAATCTGAAGGTCGCGGGTTCGAATCTCGGTCGCGCAAAACATGCTTGCCATTTCAGCCGTGGGGTCGTTATAATGTGATGGTCAGTCTCATTATTTGTTGGTAAAAGAGTAGCCGAAGAGTTGGCGGTAGGTGGTGATGACCAGCTGTCTTCCTTACACTGCTAAATTAGGGACGGCTAGCAGAGATAGCCCTCGAGAAGCTTTGTGCGAAATTTCAAAACAAACAAACAAATTCTTCTACTAAACTGTAAGAACTTAAAAACAAACCATTAACAATTGTTTACAGCCTCTGCTATCATTGCTTACTATATTTTAAATCAATACCTTATTAAATCACGTTTACACACACATATTTGCATAATGTAGGGAGAATCTATATATAACTTGTTTCTTGTTTCCATACTATTTGGCATTACCATCCCTACATTATTTTACGTTTACAAAGCGTTTTTAGCATTTGTTTTATAAAATTCTTCCCGTGTGTGTGTGTTTTTCGTATAGCAAAGCCACATCAGGCTATCTGCTCAGCCCATCTAGGGGAATCGAACCCCTCATTTTAGCGTTGTAAATCCGGAGACATACCGCTGTACTAGCGAAAGGGGGTTAAATTCTTCCCCTGAATGCAAGTTAGTATATTCTGTGAATGAGTGTAACAAAATTTTTCACTCCTTCACTTCATATTTCCTATATATATAATGACACCGATTGTATAGAATATAAAGCATTAAGTATTTCACATATTAAAATCATATAGCGTTCATCTATTATTCGCTGATAATTCCTTTTTCACCCTATACTTGAAGAAAAACCAGATTTCTGTAAGAAAGCTAACTTCAAAGAGTAGTGATAATATCGTAATTCAGACTTATTTTACTCAATGCAAGTTATTAATAGTAAGCGTTGGTATTATGCACCGTCCAGAAACGCATAAAGTTGGTTTAAGTTTAAACTTAAGTTAACGATAAATAAAATGTGAAGTTATTCCAACTGAAACAACAAAAAGAAAGATGAACAATCTGATGGGTTGATTTCTTTCGGGTTTGTTGTTTTAGCAATGGTTTCTTGTTTCGTTTTTGGGCTTGTTCAGTAGAGAAACAAACAAAAGTGAAAAGCAATCATTTTTTTAAAGTAAACCTGTATGTTTTTGTTGATTTTTGCCTGTTTTTTGTATTACATCTTGACATCATTACATATATAGTCTACCGACTCCCTGACAAAATCCGAAATACGGGCAACAATCTTAGAAACATATCTTGAACACCATCCAAACGACAATGTGATGTTGGAAAATCAAATAGCTCTTCCATTACTAATAACTGGTTTACGGATACTTGTTAATGGAAAAGATTATTTAAAAGAAAATCAGGGAACAATTCAATGGATGGTTACACCATTTTGTTTGTTAACAATACATTTTATTTCATAGGAAACGCCAGAGAACATCTGAAGATCTCGTTTGGCTTGAGGAAAGAACGTCTATTCCTTCAAGCTGGAATCCCTTCAGTCATCCTGAGAAAAGTAATTTAAAATCTGAACCTTTTCATAACATCAAATGTTCAACATGTAACACCGAGGACAAGGTAGATCAGAATAGTTGCAGGTTGATCAAAACTGCCAACTTGGAATCAGTACAAGTGAGTGACATTGTTAAATTTGTTCAGATCTGGTAGGTTGCTAAGTATGAATTATTGGCAGAAAATATATCAGTTTTATTAGGTCTCAAATGTTAAATATTTTTATTTTTGAATGAATATGTATTACTAAGGCGCATAATAAACAAAGAATGTGTTTAATAAACAGTTTGTTGAATGGTTAAGATTAAGTGACCCTTTTAACCTGTTGAAATAGCTACTTGTAAATTAGAGGATAGGAGAGAAGTTTCTTAAAATGGCACATATCATAACAACTTTTATATATTTTCGGTATTACTAAATGTCTTCAGAGAGCTTGTAAGTCGAATCTGGGCAAAAACATTTGTCATGATTTGTATTATACATCACGTGCTTAGTCTGCTACTGTTCTTGAAATGTTGTGACTTACAGCATTGAATGAAACAAGAAACAGATCTAGAAGATGACTACATTTCAAAATATTTAGTTGATAGTGAACAACGACTCGTAAGTAAACCCACATAAAGAGCAGAACTAGATGTAATGATATTATCAGGCAACAAGTACTTTGTTGTAAATGAGTAGTTTGTTATTCAACTTACTAAATAAATGTAAACATGGTTCAAAACCAACAAGGCTTAGTGACAATTTCGAGTTATAAACAACACACTCCTTGTGGGCTAAAGGCAGAAAAACAAGTATTGTGTTGGCTGATGCACAGTTTTTATGTTCAATTTCATGGAATATATGCAATCTTAATAACATTATTAGATGAAGGCATTTTGTAACCCAAGTTAAGAGTCAAACACTGCATAAAAACAACTTTTTAAAAATTACTTCATACGAAGAGAGATTTATTTCCACCACGTGCTTCTTTAACGATTCAGACCGTAACTTTTCTTGAAACTATAATTTTACACCACAACAATGTATTTAAGTAAACATAATTACAAGTTGAAGAACGCAAGACATTTGTATTTATATCAATAGATAAATTTATTCTATTAAAATTAACTCAAATCTGTATTTGGAGAACACAGCTTATGTTGCGTTAAAAACACAATGTTCACATTAGTTTACAAAACAAATTCTGGATAATGAATATACGGAATCATTGTTTATACTAATCTGAATTCCAGTACAACAGTAAACCGTGTTTCCAAACAGCTTGTTCTTTTTTTAATTTCGTGTAAAGCTACACGAAGGCTATCTGCTCCAGCTGTCCTAATATTAGCAATGTAAACCTAGAGTGAAAGCAGCTAGTCGTCACAATCAACCGGTAACTCTTGAGCTACTCTTTTACCAACGAATAGTGGGATTGACTGAACATTATAAGAGATCTCAAGCATATCACACTTAAACTTGTTTTAGCATAAAGCTGCTTAATGGATTGCTTATAATATTTCCTCTGTGGGTATCAAAGCCCGAAATTTAGCTTTATAAAACAATCAGCGTATCCTCTAAACCACATAATAAATTCGGAAGAAATAAATTAAGGTTAATATAATTCATAATCATTTTAACAACTCTTTTCATTGCGTGCTGATAGAAGAATAAAGTATTACAGTCGACGTAGATTTTTTTTCATAATTTTTGATAATATTGTCGTATGTCTATGAGTTGCATTTTATAATGATTTAAATCAACTGTCCCTGGTAATTGTAATGTTCCCGTAGAGAAGCATACTGTTTTCCTATTGTTTCTTCTTCTTTCAAACACTTTTCATGCAGTTTCCATTGTCCCGGCTAGTAAGTCTAAGGATTTACAACCATCAATCAGCGGTTCGATTCCCCTTAGTGAACTCAGCAGGTTGCCCTCTGTGGTTTTGCCATAAAAAACACACACACACACTAGACTGCCATTTTTTCATTTATCAATAGGTTTACTTAAAAGTCGGTGAGGTTATACATTGGTCCCATATAGCTTTTCCATTTTTAAGACCATTTTAAGAACTTTATACAGTCAAGATTTGACCAACCCCAAAATTTATATTTTGGGCTTCTGTGCAGTCACATTTATAGCAATCAAGAATAGAAATTTTCATGTACCCAACACATTAACATACAAAAACCCTGAATTTGGCTATTCTGAATGTTTTTGGGAGAGAGTGTCAAAGATCACAAGAAAGCATGTTTTATGACCCATTTATTAACCATGTTTCTACCAGTTTGAGTGAAATCTATTAAAAAATACCCTTTGCTAATCCCAAACAGAGGTACGTAAATTATGAAATTTTCATCTTTTGCTCAAACTTTCAGCAAGAAAAGCACAATTTGGGGCCTACATGAGCTATTTTTATGTATGTCAACCAGCTTACATTGGATTTGGTACAAAGATACTTTTTGCAGGTATCAAAAAGTAATATAAACAGTCTTCAATTTTTCTGTGTTTTTCACATATTTTCTGGTGTCAAAAGTGGCCATGGCGGAGGCATGTTGCATTGGCTTGCGAATGTTGGTCTGTTTAATTATATATACATTTCAAAGTTATCATATCAGCTTTGTCAGCTTCGAAATTTCTAATAAGACATAAAATCCACATGTGCGCATCTATTTCCTTTTTTCAATTTTTGTATTATCGAGACATAACACATTTCAAGTAGACATTTGATGCATTTTTGTTCATTAATATATAAATACTGTGTTTGTGGTGAACAGTAATGATGTCTCTGAAATCCAAAATAAAACTTGAAACATTTGTGAGTAAAATACATCTTGGTAAGGATATTTATTCATAATCGTTTGAAGTACCTGTGATACGTATTTAGCATTTTGTTACATAAATAAACCCAATCTCTCAAAGTATATGTTCTTCATTGTCCACAGCTGTTAAAACGCAATGATCAAACTAACTTTCTCATGTCCGGGTGCCAAAATCGTAAATGTTCACAATAATTTAAGGAAGTACGTTATGATACCATGGTATTCCATTACAGGGAAATATTGTACTAAATTATAAGGTATAGAATAGTGAACCAGATAAAATCAAACTACATCACTTGCAAAATCTTGCCACAAAAGATAACCACCATTCTTAACTTCCACATTGCCAAAAAATCCAACAAGAAATTCGGATAAGGTTCTTTTGACGTTGCTATACAAGTTGTTATACATCATAAATTTTTAAGAGAATAGCAGATGGTAAAACTCTACTAATTAAATAGATACAACACATATAGAAATTTATAATATGGAAATTAAGAGCACAAACCATTCTCTATTACATCTGTGTAGAGACTGATCCACAAATTTAAGTAAACGTGTCATACATACTGAAATCCAACAGTCACTTTGAAAATAAAGTTATCCATAGAATGGTAAAAGATACTATATTAAATATGTATAGAGTTTATAATATCAATGCATTGTCTCCGCCATCTTGATTCACCAATATTGATGGTTTAAAAGGTTATTCGTTTGAATCTCTGATTATTTTCTTATGTTTCTCACAATGTGGAAGCATTTAAACAAGTCATTTATCAACATTCTATTTTTTTTTTTGAGCGACAAGAGTTGGATAGCCAAAAGCCACAGAATGTTCTATGAACTTTTTAGGTTTCTTTCACTATGAACTGGTAAAACTTCGTGATCTAGTGCACTGAGAATCTCCATACAATATTTAAATAATTTCTACGTGAAACGAAGGTGATTGACTGGTTAAAGTCACGAAAGACGTGTTAATCTGAACACTAAGTTTTAAGGGTTTTCTATTTGTATTTTTGTGGCATCTGTTTAAAATAACGTGGCTAAAGATAAAATGTGTTGGCATTTTATAACAGTGTTCCTATAAAGGCAAAGCACATTATACTTCCTATTTAACATATGGTGGCAACATCTCTTCATTTACAATTATATTTTTTTCTAATGTATTAAAATAATTATTTTATCTTTTGATAAACACAAATCTATGAATTAGCTATCTGTTCGCTACCCTTCATAGGTATTGAAACTCACTATTTAGCGTTCCAAGCTCTCGGACGTATCATTGAGAAAATAATAATGATAAACGTTGTGATAAAATCAAGTAATCCCCAAATGCAATTCTACCCATCATTATCTCTTTAGCTTTATTTATATATACAAATTCAGTATGTTACTAAAAATTAGGTTAACTGCAGACCTGGTATGGTCAGGCAATTAGAGTATTTGACTCATAATCCCTGTCACACCAAATATGTTTGCCTTTTCAACAGTGAGGGCGTTATAATCTGATGGTAAATCCCACTATTCATTTGTAAAAGTGTAATTGAAGAATGGCTGGTGATGATTACTGTGTTTTACTGCTAAATCAGGAACAGCGAGCGAAGATACTTTTCGTGTAGCTTTGTGCAAAATCAAAACAAAACCGTACAATTAAATCTTACGCAGTAGAATTGCTTTAAAATGTTGATTTACGTTTAATCATTTGCCTTACATACTTCCTCATTGAATGTTCTGGTGAGATGATACCTGCAGTTAAACATCAAGACTTTCTATAAAAAAGTCTTATTGTTTGTGTGCGATACTTAACAGAGTTAGCTTTCAAAGGCAACCTAAGAGTTATGTGCTCTCCCTCGTAGTTTTTCATGTTCACAATTCTGAACTTAAACTGAATTTACAATGAAATGTATATGTCTGATTATGTGTTAAAACAAAGAGAAGAACTGATAACCAAATTATCAGCAATAATTCAACAACAAAAGGAAATCTGCAAATTATCAAACCTGTGACTAAGAGATTAGGAAGACAACTGGAAACTGTTTTTGACAACAAGCGTTTTCCAATAAAAAAAGTATCAAGGTTTTACCCCTTTAGAAGAGCAGAGTTCTTTAACAGGGTGCGCCAATAAAGTAAGAGAAAATCGATATTTTTAGTCTCGTAAGAAAAAAAAAAGAGTTTGTTTTGGAATTTCGTACAAAGTTACTCGAGGGCTATCTGTGCTAGCCGTCCCTCATATAGCACTGTAAGAGTAGAGGGAAAGCAGCTAGTCACCACCATCCACCGCCAACTTTTGTGCTACTCTTTTTACCAACGAATAGTGGGATTGACCGTTAAATTATAACGCCCCCACGGCTGGGAGGGCGAGCATGTTGGACACGAAGCGGGCGCGAAACCGCGATCCTCGGATTACGTGTCGTACGCCTCACACATTTGGCTATACTAGACCCTAGGAAAAAAAAAAAGAGAGAGCGTAACAAATTCTCCTATGAAGAACCAACCGAATTTTCTGAAAACAATTAGATTTTTAACCTTTTTAATTCCGTTATATACGAAGGAATATAATAATGGAACTTAATTTAATGAAATTCCGGCAAAATCCAGAACACTCTCAGATTACTGTGTCGTGCTAAATATATTTTGATATAGTGTGAAGCAGCCCGGAAAGGTATAATTTTATTTAGTTATGATAATTGATGATTAAAAGATCTGGTCATCCAAAAGTCGTTACTTAATAAAATTAATGGTGAAGAAAAATCAAACGTTTATTCGTTTGTTGTTATTTATTGTAAGGATAGTTATTCACTTTTGCGTATATAAGTATTGTTTGAGAGGAGCTGTTGGTAAGTGTGCATTAATACAAGATTAGAAAACAGTGATTCATTTCAAACATTTGATCGTCGCCACCATTATTTTCACCACTCTGATATTAAATATAATAGTTTGGCGTGCCATCTAGTTGTAGAAATAAGAAATAACTTTCAATATAACTTATTTTGGGGCACGTTGCAACCTGTTCAAATAATTATGATCCTGGATCAATTCAAATATTACGTTGCTTTTGGATCATTCAATGGAAATTATTTGCTAATGACGACTGGGCTAAATATGACATCTTTATAATTGCAAGAATTGGCTATTTCGAATTATTAACAAAAAGGTGTAGAGTTTCCTATGTCAATATAAGTGGTGTTGATGTGACTGCAGATCTTCAGAGATGATCAGTCGTCTTGCATCCATGCACCCTTCTTAAACCCATAGTAAAGGTACTAATTTCCCACACACTCAGAAACAACAGTGTGTTATCAACGATCAGAAACAACAGTGCCTTATCTTATCAACGATCAGAAACTCTTGGGCTACTCTTTTACCAACGAATAGTGGGATTGACCGTAACATTATAACGCCCCCATCGCTGAAAGGTCGAGTATGTTTGTTGCGACCGGCATTACGAGTCGAACGCCTTGACCTACTTGGCCAAGACGGGCCCTATCGTGGTTAATCGTGTATAAGTGTTTATTAAATTCTACAGAGTTGTGGTTAGTCGTGTATTGGTGTTTGTTAAATTCTACAATGTTGTGGTTAACCGTAAACAAGTGTTTATTGAATTCTACAAGGACTATACAAGGTATTGACGCAACCAAATACTTGTGTGCATGTGCGTGTGTGTAAAAATAAATATGTAGTACGAGAAGAAAAACTAAGACAAACTAAGACTCGTTTATTCGATTATACAGCATTTCGTCACTTTTTGTGATAAAGTGTTTTGTTTAGAATTCTTCAGTAACATTTCTTCACCTTAATACAAGTAAAGCGATTGTTTTTACTTCAAATGGAGTTTTGGTGTATTGGAGATGAGTACAAATTATGGGAGAAATTTAGGTTAGACTAGGAGCTGTTTAGAACAAGGGTCCCTGAGTACAACTTATGGGAGAAATTTAGGTTAGACGAGGAGCTGTTTAGAACAAGGGTCCCTCGTCGCCCATTAAAATATTTGCAATGAAGCTTCTTGAAGGGGTGGAGTGATAATCGAAACATAATAAAAAATAATATGCAGTGTTAAAAGTAAAAATATTGAAGCAGGTTGTAGGCAAGTGAAGTAAGCTGGACAATAACAAGGAATGCCGTCTTTAACACGCTGGTTTTTATATGCTTTCTGTAGCACAAAGCGCGTGTTTTCTAATAGCAAAGCCACATCGGCCTATCTGATGTTCCGACCGACGGGACTCAAACCCCCACTTTTAGTGTCGTAAATTCGAAGGCTTGTCGCTGTCTCAGCGAATGATTGGCACACGGCTACACACTAAACTATCTGCGCCATATCTACCACGAAGATTCGAACTCCCAAAAGTCTATAAAATTACCACAAATCGCGTGACCTAATTGTGAGGAAGTCAAATACTTCGTGTTGGTAGAGAGAGCATATTTATGTCTGTGGAATAGTATATGTTTTGTTGGTAGAGAAGGTATATGTCTTTTGTTAGTAAATAAGAGTATATTTTATGTTAGTAAGGAAAGTATATTTGGTATTGGTAGAAGGTTTGTTTGTAATTGGGCGCAAAGCTACAGAAAAGGCTGTCTGTGTTCTGCATACCTTGAGTATCAAAACCTGGTTTCTAGAATTGTAATTCCAAAGATATGCCGCTGTGCCACTAATTATATTCCATCTACCTGATAACTAGGTCTCTCTACTTGCTTGTTGATTATCGCAGGCAAGAATCTCTGTCTCACTAGCCCCCCAGTGGCTCAGAGGTATGTCTGCGGACTTACACGGTAAAATCCGGGTTTCGATACCCGTGATGGGCATAGCACAGATAGCCCATCGTGTAGCTTTGTGCTTAATACAAAAACAACAAAACAACAACTGTCTCACTAAATATGCACTCCATTTTAGCCTTAGGGGCGTTATAATTTGATGACCAATTTGACTATTCGTTGGTAAAAGAATAGATAAAGAGCTTGCTGCTAGTGGTGATGACTAGCTACTAGCTGTGTTTCCTCTATTCTTTAACTGCAGAAAATTCATAACAATCAAGGAAATTACATGTTTTGTCGAGAAAGATGGTACATCTTGTGTCAGTAAAAAAATATATATATTTTGATGGAGTATAGATTTTTAGAGTAACGAAAAGCTACACAAGCTGTACAACTTTATGTGTGTTTTCTTATAGTAAAGCCACATCGGGTTATCTACTGTGTCCACCGCGAGGAATAGAACTCCTCATTCTAGAACTGTAAATCTGAAGATTTACCGCTGTTCCACCGGGGAACTTATAATTTACCTATTCTAATCGAATAGTTTGTTTGTTTATAATTCAAAAAGTTCTGTGCTCTGAACACCAAAGGTATCGAAACTCGATTTCTAGTTTTGCATCAGTAGATAATTAGCAAACATATTCATGCATTGCAAACGTGACAATATGAACCATAATCCAGAAAGAGTCTCAAAAATAAACACAAAATAAGAATAGGTCTGTGAAATAAACGTACCATGTAGAAACTTTCACAACAAATTTAATTAGACTTTTAACTTTTTTATTTGCAAACGAATCAAATTCAAAACCATCTTGCACTGTATATTATTATGAATCAGTTAATTTAAAAAAAGAATAGAAAATTGGTACATAGTCAAAACAAACTTTTGTTGTAGACTACAAAAATATTTGTTATTGCTGCTACGTTAAATTCCAACAAACATGTCTTTGAAATGTTATGAAAAAATTGTGTCAAAACCTTTAATTCGTGTTCTTTCAGAGGTTTGCAAAAAAAGAAAAAATTACACATAACACTTATATACAAAATGCGCCACAAATAGATTTAGGTAAGTTTCTTTCTAATATTTGCGGATATCTATCTCAGCTGGCAGTCCTTAATTTTCAACCGATAGGCAAGAGAGAAGGCTTCTCCTACAGTTGACTGCTGAACTGCTCTAATCAAATAGTTGATTTGTTTATAATACAAGCAAAGCTCTGTGTTCTGAACACCACGTGTATCGAAACTCGATTCCTAGCGTTGAATCAAACAGTAGATTTGACCGTCCATCCTATAAAGTACTAAAGACCTAAAGGTGCGGAGAGCGACATCTATGTATGTATGGCTTAGATCGCGAACCAAGGACTCTCATATTCAGAACACAGCCCAGTTTTAAATACAGAGAAACTGTAATCAAAGTTTTTGGAAGGAGTTGTTAACCGGGCTGGAGTATAGAGTGAATGGAAGATATAACGTAAATCGTTGTCTTCAATAGGCTTAGCGTGGTCTGGTAGATCTCGCTATCTACAGTTTGAGATCGAAATTTGTTGCCGAACATATTCGTCCTTTTGAGAACATTATAATGTTATGGTCATTTCCACCATTCATTGGTAAATAGTAGTTCAAGACCAGTTGTAAGTGATTTTGATTAACTGCCTTCCCTAGTTCAAAGGTTTTAGTTGGTCTGTTCTCATTTGATGGGTTCGTTATAGATTAATATATATACGAAGTAATCATTTAAAAAGCATACAGCAAAAAAAAAATAAAAAAATGAATTTATCTTTAACATAAGTTACTTGTTTTATGACTTACAAATCTTAACAATTTCTTCTAATGTTTTAGGGCCTGGCATGGCCGAGCGCGTAAGGCGTGTGACTCGTAATCCGAGGGTCGCGGGTTCGCGCCCGCATCGCGCGAAACATGCTCGCCCTCCCAGCCGTGGGGGTGTATAATGTCACGGTCAATCCCACTATTCGTTGGTAAAAGAGTAGCCCAAGAGTTGGCGGTGGGTGGTGATGACTAGCTGCCTTCCCTCTAGTCTTACACCGCTAAATTAGGGACGGCGAGCACAGATAGCCCTCGAGTAGCTTTGTGCGAAATTCCAAAAAAAACAAAACAAACTAATATTTTAGAGAAACTTCTTTGCTTTTTTCATAAACGTTTTTGACAAATTCGAAGTTGACACAAAGTACCGCTTTGTAGCGCTGTTTGAGGTTTGACCCTGAGAATGATATTATAATGTGTCTATTCAAGGATATCCTGGATAAAGAATAGCCACAAAAGGAACTAAATATTCACACAATAGAATCACTTAATAATAGTATTCACTGTACTATAACCTGCAGATGACGTAATAACGACGCATACATTTTACAATAATATCCGTAGGTGGGGATTGAATCAGCCATTGTGTTGAAGGCCTGAGTTTCGAAAAAAGTTCGATCGGATCAACAGATTACCACAACAATCAAATGGCATACACATTTTTCTATGGTTGAAAACATAGTTGCTAAAATTGACCAGTTGCACAACCGTTGTTTACATTTCAAATAAGTCGTTCAAAATTAATCAGCCCTTCAAAGTTGAAACAAACAAACAAAAACCGCTCGATAAGAGCAACAAGAGGAATTAATGAAAATTAAGTGAGACTCTTATCTTATCTTATCTTATCTTCTACATTTTGTTCTGTACACAAATACATAGTAAAATATAATCAGTGATGACGAGAAAACCCACTTGTAGAGAAATATATATGTAAAAACGGCTCGTTTGGATTGAGAACCTTTGTGAACCTGACGATGACAGAAGAAGGTCGAAACGTTGTTCGCTTTTCCACATAAAAACATTTCTCAATCCAAACCAGATGTTTATACATATACAGTAAAATTTACCTCATCCTGGTAATAGAAACAGCAATAACGGAAATAGACAAAGGATGACCGTTGTGAAAAAAACGTCATTTTGATAGAACTTATGATAAATTTTTTTCTGGTGAAGAGTTTTCTTTAGAAACTAACAAAAACATGATCAACAAATCAAAACACTGCCCAAGTGACGTCAGACTCAAGTATTTCAATTGTGACGTCTTTTGAATTATTCCTTTACCAGTACTGTGTTAGTATATATATAGTTGTAATCTCGGTGTTCAGATATCACTGACTACAGGCTCTACATTGTTAAATCACATCAGAGAAATGATCAAAGCTCTCTTCTTCATCTTTCTCCTGGTAACAGGAATATTGGCATTTCCAGAACATGGTAGAGGTGGAAGGAAACACAATCAAAACGGATCTGGAGGTAAGGGAAATATATAACTATATTACATTACACTTTTAAGCACGTTTACAAGTGGTATCAAAACAATGTTTATTATTTCTTCGGCTTAATATCTTTTTTTTTCTCAAGCTAAGAAGTAAATCTTTCATTGATATATTGCAAGCGTTCTACATCTATGTTATTGTTTACGTGTGAAATGCGTAAACATATATACATATACATACATATATGTATATATAAATGTCAAACATGAAATGCGTGAGTACGTTTGAGCATATAGACAGCTGAGGTACCACTATATAATAATTAGGGCCCGATATGGCCAGGTGGATTAGGGCGTTCGACTCGTAATCTTAAGATCGCGGGTTCGAATCCCGGTCGCACCAAACATGCTCGTCCTTTCAGCCGTGGGTGCGTTATAATGTTACGGTCAATCCCACTATGCGTTGGCAAAAGAGTACCCCAAGAGTTGACGGTAGGTGGTGATGACTAGCTGCCTTCCCTCTAGTCTTACAGTGCTAAATTAAAGGTGGCTAATGCATATAGCCTTCGAGTAGCTTTGAGTGAAATTTAAAAAAAACAAAAAACAATATAATAATTATCAGCGTTTGATTTTGGTTTTGGTTACGTATCACGCCATCAATCTCATACGATGTTCCAGTGCAAAAGCATTAAAATTACCGTTCGAAAATATGTTATTCAAGTCGTGAAGCTGAAAAAATAGATATATATCGAAACAAGTTTTTCCTACTAATGTGAAAACTATTCAGTTTCTGGACCCGACAGAAACACCTGTTTACAGTGTTATCAGTCTAAGAAATCACAACACATGGGAATATCATATTAAGTACGCAGGACGACATTCAAACTTCTTCTTAGTTTGAAGTAATATTAAGAGCTATTATGTTTCGAACCATTAAGGTGTTTGATGTTGATAATGATTTCGCAGTGTTATGTAAACATACTTTTAACTGAAGATTTTAACTTTGTTTTAAGATGATAATAAACCCGAAATATCAAATATAAATTGATCTTATAATGAATGAGACAGTCAGATTGGTTTTGTTAAGACTTTTTGTTGCTACATATATAAATATACCAATAAGTTTTGCTAAAGGTTCACCAAATTGATAAAACTAACTGACCGAAAATAAATAAATTTTTGGCATTTCTTTGTGTGATATGCAACTCCAAACCCATTCCGTGTTTTTCAAAAAGAAATGCCCCCCAGTGGCTCAGCGGTATGTCTGCGGACTTACACGCTAAAATCCGGGTTTCGATACCCGTGGTGGGCAGAGCACAGATAGCCCATTGTGTAGCTTTGTGCTTAATTCAAAACAACAACAACATCAAAAAGTAATAACTAGTTATTATTTCTCATTTTATTTCAACAGTGATATGTTTACACTTTTTGCAACATCAAAAATAAAGTAAATCTTTTTTCAAAAACTGATGGATTTTGCTATAATTTCTCTTAAATAGAAATAGTTTTATAATATATTTTAATATAACATTAAGTTATAATATAAAAAATATATTTTACAAAAAATTGTGATTCCTTGTGACTTTTGAACATTTTAAATTAAGAAAATTAAACTCCGTATAATGAAAGCTGCATACTTTGTAGAAACGACTGACAGAAGTAAAGATAACATTGTGTGT
Organism: Carcinoscorpius rotundicauda; assembly: GCA_011833715.1. Classification (NCBI taxonomy): domain Eukaryota; kingdom Metazoa; phylum Arthropoda; class Merostomata; order Xiphosura; family Limulidae; genus Carcinoscorpius; species Carcinoscorpius rotundicauda. Next base: position 87,466,257 of record CM022397.1, read on the forward strand.
TTTGAGAAGTTTCTAGATTTTACTGTAACGAAAATTATCTTATTCACAAAATAAGTTAGCAAATGCATGAAAAGTTTTAACATTTTGCTTTTAATGATTTCAAAGCTCAAATATCACCTAGTGTTTTTCAAAGAATGATTGATTATTTATAACTTTGAATTTTACTTTAACGGAATAATAAAACTTCCATTAATTTATCAACATATTTTTTAATTAAAACTATCAGAAGAAAAAGTAGATTTGTGATTGTTTCATTCCGTGGGTTTCAATGTGGCTTCTATTAGAATTCTCTAATGGATAGAGCCTGTTGGGAAACATGGAATTTTTTATCAGTATCGTGTCCAAAAGAAAACACAGTTTCTTCTTCTTCTTGTTTTTTAATGTTGTTGTTGTTTAGAATTAAGCACAAAGCTGCACAATGGGCTATCTGTGCTCTGCCCACCACGGGTATCGAAACCCGGATTTTAGCGTGTAAGTCCGCAGACATACCGCTGAGCCACTGGGGGGCTCTTGTTTTTTAAGACAGTAATGATCGTACAGACCTGCGAATTTGAATGTTATAAAAGTTGTTTTTTGTTAATAAGTTGTTGTGTTGAATTAAGCGCAAAGCTACACAATGGGCTATCGGTGCTCTGCTTACTACCGGTATCGAAACCTGGTTTTTAGGGTTATAAATCTGCAGACATACCGCTGAGTCACTGGGGGTGGAAATAAAAGTGACTATACGTCTGTTGAAAGATTAATATGTTTCATTGATTTATATTTGGCTTCCCCAATGGTCAGAACAAATTTGGAAGTTCCGATAATTTTAATTAGATTTATACTCAAAAATCTTGCTATGAATTCCAAAGTAGTGATTATTTATTACTTTTAATTTAATTCTAGCAAAATAATAAAACATCTAGTTACATACTTACACCTTTATAAAAAAACTCGCAGAAATAAAAGTTTAGTTGGATGTTTAAATTAAAATAATTTACTAATATATGATAAGATTCCCTAAACGACATAATCCGTTTAGAAATGTAAATAATTCTTAATTTTTTACAGCCATCCCCCATCTGTGACTCGCTTAGAGATAAGTCTAACAGCTTACAACGCTAGAAATTGGATTTTAATACTTGCGATAGGCATAGCAAAGGGAGCCTATTCTGCAATTTTATGACTGACAACAAGCAAACAAACTTCTTTCGTATCTGAACACAATCCATATTTATACAAAAATTATTGTTGTTTATAACGTTGTTCCTATTCCAATAGGCTCGTAATAAAAACCGCTAATACATATTAACGAATTGTTAAAAGTGAAAATACTCTTGTACCTTCTTAAGGAAACCATAGTTTCTAATACCATTTCTATTAGGATTACGTAATAAATTTACAAAGAAAAATGTAATAACTTATTGAATATTTATCTTTTACGTCCAAACTAAAAAGAAAACTATTTTGTGTTTCTCAAAAGTATTCAAATACAATAACAGCACTTCTGGCAATATATTTAAACCTTTTGTCGTGAAGGTAATATTGTATAAATTGTAAAACTCGTGGACTTTACTGCGACTTGTGTTAGGCTTCCCTAATGGACAAGACCAGTTTGGAAATCAATGTAGTTTTCTTACACTATTTATTATTATATTTAAATAAAATATAATTTCGTGCTTTCAAAATTGTAATTTATCTTGACTTTTAAGCTTATTATAATACTGTATTAAAATCCCAGTAATATATTTACTAAACTTTCGATAAAACTATCGAAACTAAATGTGACTTTGTGACTTTTAAAAACTGGTGGATTTTAATTTGAATTATATTAGGTTTCCCTAATGGAGAGAGCCAGTTTGGAAATGGAGGTATTTTTCATAAACTTATTATTATTATATACAAATTAAAATATTATTTCATGTTTGTTTTTTTTCAAATAGTGATTTACTTGGTTTTTAATGTTATTGCAATACAACGTTAAAATCCCAGTAATGTATTTATAGTTACCTTTTCAGATTAAACTATTAAACGTGAAAGTCGCTTTGTGAATTTTCAAAAACTGATATACTTTACTATGGTTTTTATTAGGACCCCCTCATGGGCCAAACCAGTTTGGAAATGGAGGTATTTTTCATTATTTTATTATTATTATATATAAATTGAAATATTATTTCATGTTTGTTTTTTTTCAAATAGTGATTTACTTGGTTTTCAATGTTATTACAATACAACGTTAAAATCCCAGTAATGTATTTATAGTTACCTTTTTAGATTAATATATTAAACGTGAAAGTCGCTTTGTGAATTTTCAAAAACTGATATACTTTACTATGGTTTTTATTAGGACCCCCTTATGGGCCAAACCAGTTTGGAAATGGAGGTATTTTTCATTATTTTATTATTATTATATATAAATTGAAATATTATTTCATGTTTGTTTTTTTTCAAATAGTGATTTACTTGGTTTTCAATGTTATTACAATACAACGTTAAAATCCCAGTAATGTATCTATAGTTACCTTTTTAGATTAATATATTAAACGTGAAAGTCGCTTTGTGAATTTTCAAAAACTGATATACTTTACTATGGTTTTTATTAGGACCCCCTCATGGGCCAAACCAGTTTGAAAATGGAGGTCAGTTCTAATAAACTTATTATTATGATGTGCAAACTGAAGTATTATTTCATGTTTTTATTTCAATAGTGATTTGATTGGATTTTAATTTTATTGCAATACAACATTAAAATCGTAGTAATATATGTACAGTTTTATTTTTGAATAAAACTATTAAATGTGAAAGTAACTTTGTAAGTTTTGAAAAATTAAATAAACTTCTTATTATGGTATTTAAACTAATATATTATTTCATAATTTCAAAAATGTAATGTATTTCTACCATTAATGGTATTATAATGCGTTATTAGATCCTGAATAATATATAATAAAACTGCCAGAGGTAAACTTTTTTTTCCTCTCAAACAAAATTGTACTGCTGAAATAAATAACTCCTAAAAATTAAATTATAATCGTTTTTTCTTCACTTTTTCTTTTCGAAATTAGTACTTTTTCACGAACGAAAAATTGATTGTTTAACTCAATCATAACAATGTTCTAAAAATCACAAACTGTTATTGTGCGTTTAGTTCAGTGTCCTCCGATCAGAGCATGACTTACTGTGTAATCATCAAAAGATAGTGAAGTTTTAAAAACCAATAAGCCTAATATTTGCCACAAAATCAAGTGAACTGCAGATTTTTTTTAGTTTTTATATACCCTATAATGTCAAACTAATTGACAGGTTCTGGTATTAAACAAAGGTTCTCTTGGCCAGTAACTTGTGAGAGATAAAAGTTTGATCTTAAAAGTTATTTTTACACATCTATAATTTGGATTTGGAAGATGATGTGAAAAAAATCAAGATTAATTTAAAAAACAAACATTATTATGTGCATTTTTTTTCCTGGAAGAATATGTCGCTCACAACCCTCTAGAAATGAGTAAAGATAGTTCTAAACAAAATGGCGCCAATCTGAACCCTCTAACTTTCATACAAGTAATACTATCTTCAAATATATACCTATGCGGAAATTGTACACTTACCAAATAGTAAGCAAATAAAACAGAACAAATAAACATAGAAAATGAGAAAACGATTCAAGAACATCACCCAAATCAAAACTCAAGTCTAACAAATAATAAAACAAATACCCAGGAATCAATCTCTTTAAATAACCCAATCTTAAAAATAGCTAAAAATATTTTTATAGAATGTGTTTAAGAAAACAAAATCCACAAGAGAGAATACACTATATAGCCTTACAATTTGAAATAGAAAAAAAAATACACAAAAACTGAACTTCTCAAAAACAAAGTAAGGGTACTCGGATGTGTGCAGTGCCCTGTTTTTGAAAAGAAAAAAATTCAACGTGTAAACATAAAAAACCAACAAAGCAGTTCAAATAAGTCCCATTACTAGTACCCCTTTAAAAATAAGTTTCTTTACTCAATGGCAGTAAGTATTGGCAGAATTTCACCCTTGTTTTACACTAATAGTTTCACACTTAATTTGAACAATCATGAATTCTCTAGTAGTATAAAACATAATACTCATCTATTGCCAATTCTAACCGCCTTATTTAATTAGTGCATTGAATGTGTATTTAATAGGATATTTTATGTGAAATGCACACTTAATATATTAATCTTGTGAAAAGTAATGAATTACCAGTGAACTCTTTGAGAAATGTTATACACGACCAAATGAAGTATCAAATGTTATTGTATTACATTCATGTACATTAGCCCTTATAAGAGAACTAGAAATTATGTTTAAAAAACATACTTTGTTAGCCCTGTTCTCGTGATCTTTTCACCAGCATCTGACACTTTAAAATACAGTAAAAGAGAGAGAACGAGATTTAATTGTACCTGACCATCCTGACTTATAATACATTAAAACTTTGTGTAACAAAACTTTGAAGAGTAGAAAAATATAACTGTGCATGTTGATAATGTTGTGTATTATTCTAATGAATGGAACGCGTTTGAAAATATTCGTAGTTTTTAATGTACATCTTTTTATAATATTCAAATATTTTTTTCTCAAAATATAGTGACTACGTTTAGTGAATAAAGTGTTTGCTTTTTTTCTTTTAGCCACGTAATTAGTAACAACAATTTATGTAAAATTAAAAACATATTTAAACGTATCATAAGACATGTGATAGGTGGGTTCTTGGCACCTGCGTATTACACTTGGAGCAGTTGTTGAATTAAGCACAAACCTACACAATGGGCTATCTGTGCTATGCCCACCACGAGTATCGAAACGCGGATTTTAGCGTGTAAGTCTGCAGACATGCCGCTGAGCTACTGGGAGGCCACTTGAAGCAACAAATGGTTTGTAACTTCAGAGTTTCAAAGACATTACACTATTTAATTGTAAAATAAATATTGTAACTCAGACGCTGCAAATACCTTACTTTGTATAATTGCAAATTAAACCTTGTAACTTGAGCAATGCAAGTTTATCATATAAGTTGACTGGAGGCCACGCTTTGTAACTCGTGCAATGCAAACTTGCTCTATTGTATAATTATAAATTAGACGTTGTAACCTGAACAACGCAAGTCTGTTGAATAATTTAATCGCTAATGAGCTACATAATCGTTTTATATCTGCAAGTAAATAGTAAATCAGCTTCGTTTGATGCACGTGAAATAAAATAAACTATGAACAGCTGATTTTGTTTGTAGTTAACAGATTTTATTACGTTCCTCATAATGATGTGCACATCTTTGAACAATGTTTTACTTTTTCAATGTTATTTAATCGCAGTTTCTTATTCTAAATCCAAGAGAAAAAGGAAATGTTGCTAATTTTATCAATTTACGTATTTTAGGCCTAAACCAAATTTTGTTTGATCTTATAGTACGTATTTATAAATTCTTTGTTGTTTTCTCTTATTTCAGGAACAAATGATACAGAAGGACAACTGTATCAACTTTTCCAACACCTTCCACCAGGTATCCTCAGCCAATTGCTTCCATTACTACCTAACGGTCAGGAAAGCTAATAGTAGCAAGTTGGATGCATAAGAAAAATATTGTTGATAATTTTCATTTATTACAATAACAGCATATAATACGTTAATTCGTTTCAACAATATATAAGTCATTAAAAGCAAATTACTGTGTGAACCTAAATTGTAACGGAGAACGGAACATCTCTTTTCTCGCAAAAGAAATTGTAACTCTATCAAAAAATATTTATATGTATCCAGTATATATTAGATATTTTTTTTTTTCAGAAAACATAATGATTGAAATCTGTAAAAAATTCTTAAGAAGTTTCAGACATGAAAATGTTTTAATATACAATATATTTATGTGTCAATTTTATATAGCCAGAAGTTACTCCTTATTGTTGTTTCTTTCCTGTCAGTCGTTATTACAATTGATAATTACTTCATATTTAGTACTTCTTTACTAAAACAGTGATGCTAGAGACATTAATAAAAATATGTTCAATAATCCGGCTATTATCCTGTGATTCATTGATGGTAATGTTGTCGTGTTGCTCATTCGTTGGCAAATTATCTACTGAGAAAAAATTCAACACTCAGTCCAAACAACTAGAACAAATCATTATTTACTCCCTAATGTTTCTATAATCTTTAACACGTGTACACCGTCGTAAATTGTTGTAGGCCTACCTCACAAATGACATTAAAATATCTATACAGTGTTAGAATTAACGTAAAATCAACTTATACGACGTAACTTAATAAGCGGGATATCAAACAAGGACACAAATATTTTACCAAAACACACTGATTGATTTAAAAAGTACTAAACATTATCTCGTATTTAAAACTACAAATTGTTGTATGTTTATTTTGTTTTTTCAAATTGTAATTTTATAGTTATTTATAGACTTGTAATTTCTAAAATCAAGGCATATTATTGATTGGAACCTAGTTTACACTGCATAACATTGTTTTGTGGAATGTTTTGGCCTCCGTTATCAAATTATCCGACTTATTTGAAGAGTAATTATGATTTACATATAGAAATATTAGTTTTTAAATATCATAACCTCCTTTTTTAAATAATAATGCTAAAATACAGGTTTTAATAACTAATAATACACGTTGTTATAAAATGTAAAAAGTAAATATTTATATTTTAATCGGGAAAACCTCTAAATGCAATCTTTGGGTAGAAGATTTTAATCCCTGTCCCACCAAACAAGGCCTGGCATGGCCGAGCGCGTTAAGGCGTGCGCTCGTAATCCGAGGGTCGCGGGTTCGCGCCCGAGTCGCGCTAAACATGCTCGCCCTCCCAGCCGTGGGGGCGTATAATGTGACGGTCAATCCCACTATTCGTTGATGAAAGAGTAGCCCAAGAGTTGGCGGTGGGTGGTGATGACTAGCTGCCTTCCCTCTAGTCTTACACTGCTAAATTAGGGACGGCTAGCACAGATAGCCCTCGAGTAGCTTTGTGCGAAATTCCAAAACAAACAAACTTGTCCCACCAAACATGCTTGCCCTCTTAGTTATAGAGGCGTTATAATATGGCGTCCAGTCTCGCTATTCGTTGGTAAAAGAATAGTCTAATAGTTGACGGTAGGTAATGATGACTAGATATTTGCCCTCTGGTCAGCACAGACAGCACTCTTGTAGCTTTGCGAAAAACTCAACACAAGTAAACGAAAACTTTCTTAATAACGACAGATCAATACCGTAAAAATAATACAATGCTACTTGCATCATCTACAACTCAAATAAAAGTCGTAAAAATGTCTTCTTTATATACTTAAACAAAAAAATTATTAACATAATTTCGGCCGCTGTCATGCAAGAGATGTTTGTTGTTGTTTTTTGAAATTTTAGTCCGTACTGGAGGGATTTAGACCTATTGGCAATAAAGCTAGAACTTACTCTCCAAATAATAGACAAAAACTTTTTATTTCAACCAGTGTTTTACTAAACGCGCCCCCCACTAGTACAGCGGTATGCCTCCGGATTCACAACGCTAAAATCAGGGATTCGATTTCCCTCGGTGGACTCAGCAGATAGCCTAATGTGGCTCTGTTATAAGAAAACACACAATCTTTACTAATACAACGCTTTGGCCATAGGTCTACACAACTCATTTTATCGATTGTAAACTGACAATAAAATTGCAAAACAAAAAACCCTGCCTTACTCTCCAGGTGAGGCCTTGCATGGCCGAGCGCGTTAAGGCGTGCACTCGTAATCCGAGGGTCGCGGGTTCGCGCCCGCGTCGCGCTAAACATGCTCGCCCTCCCAGCCGTGGGGGTGTATAATGTGACGGTCAATCCCACTATTCGTTGGTAAAAGAGTAGCCCAAGAGTTGGCGGTGGGTGATGATGACTAGCTGCCTTCCCTCTAGTCTTACACTGCTAAATTAGAGACGGCTAGCACAGATAGCCCTCGAGTAGCTTTGTGCGAAATTCCAAAACAAATACTCTCCAGGTAAAAATTTAAAGAAAACCTATTTCTGCCGAGTTTTTTGCTCTTCTGGTTTCATTAAGGTTACTAGTAAAAGAGCTCTTTTTAGAACTTGTGATTCATGCTGGAGAGATTTTGAAAATAAAATTTTGGAAAAACGGTCCTGACTCTTCAGATAATAATAATAAAAGAAATTTATTTTACCATGAAACTCAACGAAGGCTAATAGTACAAGAGCTTATATTGATTATGAAATTTCTAAGTAGTTAATTTGAAATTTAAAACAAAAACACGTTATAATGTGAACACAATGAATCAAAATAAACACAACAATGCCGTATTCAAAACCACAAAATCGTGATTTAAAAATTCTGTGAATTCTTTTACTGAATAAAATGCAGTTGGGTTCAGATATTAGATAGGTAAATGCATTCGTAAAAAATTAAGAAGTAGGTCTTCTAGAAATATGTTACATTGTTCTGAATAAAACATTCAATCTACGTTACATTGTTCTGAATAAAACATTCAAAATATGTTACATTGTTCCTTACACTGCTCTCTTTGTGGCGATATTACCTCGGTTATAATTCGAATTAAATTTGTATGATATAGAATAATTGTTGGTTATTGAAAATTATCATAAAGTTTTACCACACAGCGCAGAAACATCTTAGTAAACCGTATGTTTGAAGATAAGGTTCAAGTTTCAAAACTGTGATTACTTTAGAGAAGAATAGACTAAATTCAATTAACTAATTCGGTGATTTTTTTGTATTAACTAGCTTATAAATACAATTATTGTGACAATTGATATAATCTTGGATAAATTATTTTATCTTTGACAGCTAATACTATGAATATATCTGAGTTCGGGGATTTTCCTAGGTGCAATTCATCACAAATTGTGAACGTGCAAAAATATTTGGGCCTACATAAGATCAAATGGATAAATATTAAAAACAGGAAAAGGTTCGCCCTGATCTTTGATATTCTATTGCAGATCCATAAATCCAGCTTTTAAATGCTTCACTTAGTTTATTCTTGACATCTGTTCAGACAAGAATCAGAAAATTACTCTCTGGAGTGATCTTGTTCTAACCAAACCATTATTCATAACTGATAATTTCGGCAAAATAATGGATAAAGTTCTTATCAAAAATACATTTCAAAAGTCAACAAGGGCGACAATAAAGAGCTGTCTTCCTGTGATAGACGAGGCATGGCCAGGTGGTTAAGGCACTCGACTTGTAATATAAGGGTCGCGGGTTCGAATCGGTGTCACATCAAACATGTTTGCCCTTTCAGTCGTGGGGGCGTTATAATGTTACAATCAATCTCACTATGCGTTGGTAAAAGAATAGCCCAAGAGTTTAAGGTTGGTGATGATGACTAGCTGCCTTCCCCCTAGTCTTATACTGCTAAATTAGGGACGACTATTGCATATAGCGCTCGTGTAGCTTTGCGCAAAATTCAAAAACAAACATGCTTTCTGTGATTTGGAAAAGTTTTCATAGTAGCTCTGGTCTGTAGACTCTGTAGATCTTCTGTATTAACTAATACTATTGTTGAGTGCAAAAACTTATTAGATGGACTTAAGCGACCGAAAAGTAAGAAAGAAAGCTGGTTCCGAGACTAAAACAGTGGTATCGGCAGAGAAATGTTCATTTCAGCTTATGTGAACCAGGTGATAGAAGTTTGTTTTTGGAATTTTGCACAAAGCTACTCGAGGGCTATCTTTGCTAGCCGTCCCTAATTTAGCATTGTAAGACTAGAGGTCAGGCAGCTAGTCATCACCACCCACCGCTAACTCTTGGGCTACTCTTTTACCAACAAATAGTGGGATTTAATGTAACATTATAACGCCCCCACGCCTGGGAAGGGGAGTATGTTTGTCGCGACCCTCAGATTACGAGTCGCACGCCTTAACACGCTTGGCTATGCCGGGCCCCAAGTGATAGAAAAGTAATAATATAAACAAGAACTGTGTGACAGCAAGTTTTACTTCTGTTAACAGAAAAGACAAGAAAGGGAAATAAAAGAAAACAAGCAGTGAACTGAAAAGCTATTGATGATAAGACTGAAATAAATTTTCCAATAATCTACAAATCTGACTACGTTTTTGTTAAATGTCTTACTTTAGTGAACATCCAGCTAATACTTTGCCGTATTATTCTAGCCTTTCTAGACAATAATTCTAATAAGCAAAATCTAGCAACTAAAACCAAACGGTTGCTAGGTAGGTCAGTGATAAGTTTTTCTATTTAGAATACAGCTATTTGGGGTTAGATTTCCTGCTTTTGACGTATTGCATAATCACATTGTGTAGCCTTGCGTTGAATACATCAATAAACAAATTAGTCAACTTCAAAACCTTATAAAATAAAAGAAGTGAGTTAGTAATCTAGTTTCTACTATGAGTAGTAGATTTCAACGTATTCTAGACTAGTTTTGTTTTTACTAGATGTCAGTCGGCTCAATACGGATATAAATGTTCATGCAAGAGATATTTAATTATATCTTTTTAAACTTGGAGAGTGTTATAAAGTGAACGATCGGTAAACTCTTTTATCTGGTCGAATAAAGATCAATGTTAAAGACCTTAGTGACAAAATAAAAGCTGATTGTGTCAGTTACATGTTAACACATATTTCATATAAAGGGAAAAATGTGTCATCATTAACATTTTTATGTTAAAAACAATTTATCATTTTCAATGCAAAATGCTACTAACGAAGATAGTCACTAATTATCACATTATCACAAAATAATAGGTTTTATCTACATTCAGCTATGTGAAAGAAGTAACCAGTTTGAGGACTTAGGTGGACAATTATATCTTATAGAATAAAATTCCTATTAATTAAGTCCCCCGGTGCAGCGGTAAGCCTATGGATTTACAACACCAAAACCAGAGGTTCGATTCTCCTAGGTGGACTCAGCAGACAGCCCGATGTGGTCTTTGTTATGAGAAAACGCACATAAACCCTATTAATTAAGCAATTTCAGACTTCACACAAAAAAGAAGGAAAGGTTCTTTACGATATGTTGGAGATTAAGTGCTTGTAAATGAATTTTGTTTTTGTTGTTGTTAAATACACAAAGACTTATCTTTGTTTTACTCACTGTGATATCAAAATCAAATATTTAACATTGTAGACTTACAGATTTAAGGCTGAGTCACCGGGGATATATTTCTAAAATGTTTTGAATTGAATTTATTTTATGTTAAAGAAAAATAACACATTCAATACTAGCTGTAGGCCTAGTAGAAATGGTCGTACCTTGCTATAGATGTATTATTGAAGTTGAAGGTTGTTTTGGAAACTTCACATGGTTCTAGCAGATGTGTTGTTACAGTTAGTATCAAGCCTTTTTACAGTTCTTATTGACATACTGTTATTAAAAGGTCAGACTTTGCATGCTTTATACAGATGTATTATTAAACTCGATATCAATGCAATCCATGATTCTTGTAGGTCAGATTGTTAAATTTGATATAAATGCTATCCATGATTCCTGTGGAAGAGATCGTTGAACTTTGAGCTCGACTTTGTATGATTATTGTTAATATATTGTTAAACTAAGTATCAATGCTGTCCTTGATTCCTTTTACTAAAGTTAATATGAATACTTTGCACGATTTGCCATACCATATTGTTAGAGTTGAAAATTGGTATGAGAATTTTGCATGACTCCTGTGGGTGTATTGTTAATTAATTAAAGTTGCTATCAATAATTTGCACACTTCGTTTTGGTATGTATTGCTATAAAAGCTGGTATAATGTCTCTTCACAATTCTTATAGGAATGCTGTTAAACTTAATACACGACTTTGCATGATCGCTGCAGATGAGTTATTAAAATCGGTATCAATACCTCCGTATAATCCCTGTAAATGTACTGTTAAAGTTAGTATCAAAGATTTTTAAGACACTTGTAGAACATTTTAACAGTGAATGGTTAATGGCAAGACATTACACTGATTCCTATTATTGTTAACGTTGAAGTAGTGATGTCAGTACTTAACACAGTTTCTCTAGATGGTCCATTTAAGATAAATATATTCAACACGAAATATAAACACTTTTATGTGGAAAATGGTTTGTTACTTTCAATAGAAAGAACTGAATACAAAAACAGTTAGTAATTGACGAATTAACTTTAAAAACCAGAATATCAGTTTTTAACTACATAGTGCAATTTTTATCATCAAGGTTATAGCTGGCAATCATCTTCTGACTCCATATACAAAATAATATCCTGTTTCAAAGTAATGAAAAATTGTATTTATTCGAAGATGTGGTGGAATTTTGGGCGAGTAAACAAATAGTTCCACAAAATTTGTAATTTTTCTTCGTTTACTTTTAGAAAAAAAATGAAAGCATACACAAATATCTGACAAAACAGGCTTCATATAAGTTTATCGAGTCTTTAGAATATTTTAAGAATACTTAAATTTTGATATTACTTCTAATCTATTTTATGTTTACGGGTATGATTATTACACTTATCCTTTATTATCGTTGTATATAATTTTATAACAACCTTTCAGAAAAGCTTTTAAAGTTCGTTCGTTTGTCCCATTGTACAGCATTCCAAGTCATCTCTATTAATACAAATTACTTTACTTGTCTAAACACGTCTACCTGTCTATCCTGTAAACTGTCTTTGCGGATATAAATTAGCAAACTGTCTATACTGAGATGACTGTTGTCCAAACTGGTTTGGGCCAAGCTGACCTGTCGGTATTGCTTGACCCCTTGTAAAGCCTTGCTGTCCTCCAAATGGAATTTGTTGTTGTCCAGAACGTAACTGTCCTCCAAATGGGCTTTGCTGTCGTCCAGAAAGTAATTGTCCTCCAAATGGACCTTGCTGTTGTCCAGGACGGAACTGTCCTCCAAATTGTCCTTGCTGCTGTCCAGGAAGTAACTGTCCCCCAAATGTATTTGTTCCTTTAAAACAGTAAATAATGTATGTTCATATAAAGCATCAGAAAAAAATCCAGTAACTCAAATGTTTTCCGAAAATGAACTTTTTTTCAACAAGAGTAAATGAAAAAATGATCATTCACGTTCATCAGTTAGGCTGCAGTTGTACTAAAAGCGGCACGTCACGCGTTTCTAAAGTATAACCTAAACACTGAAATGACATTACCTGCATAATAGGGTATGTAAGTGATGAGAAACAAAAATTTTGTTTGCTTATTTGTTTAAATTTCGTCTAAAGCTACACGAGGACTATCTGCACCACCCGTCCCTAATTTAGCAGTGTAAGGCTAGAGGGAAAGCAGCTAATTATCACCACCAACCTCCACTGCCTCCTTAGCTGAAAGGGCGAGTATGTTTGGCGCGACCGCGATTACGAATCGAACTCCTCGGCCCACTTGGCCATGCCAGGCTCTATTGTGGTTAATCGTGTATAAGTGTTATTAAATTCTAGTGTTGTGGTTAATCGTGTATAAGTGTTATTAAATTCTAGTGTTGTAGTTAATCGTGTATAAGTGTTATTAAATTCTAGTGTTATGGTTAATCGTGTATAAGTGTTTATTAAATTCTAGTGTTATGGTTAATCGTGTATAAGTGTTTATTAAATTCTAGTGTTGTGGTTAATCGTGTATAAATGTTTATTAAATTCTAGTGTTGTGGTTAATCGTGTATAAATGTTTATTAAATTCTAGTGTTGTGGTTAATCGTGTGTAAGTGTTTATTAAATTCTACAATGTTATGGTTAACCGTGTATAGGTGTTTATTAAACTCTAAAAGGTACTGACGCAACCAAAAACTTGTGTACATGCGCTTGTGTGTAAAATAAGAACCTTATTGATGGAATTGACAGAATTGTTAAAATGTATGGTAAACGGGAAGCCTTAGCATGGATTTCCAGTAAGAGATTATGAACAATCAAACCACGTACATTTTTGTCAATAGCTTGTCTTAGAAGACGTAGCTATTTGTTAAGTATATTGTGAAATAATTAAAGCCAGCATACATTTTACATAACTTAAAAACGCAGTAAATATGGAAAATATTAAACTGATACGTCTTTGAACTATTATTATTTATATATCAGTATTAATTCACAAGGCAGATTCAGCAAATTTCTTCTTTGACACCCACAAAATCTTCAAGACATGCAGGTTTTGAAAGAGGAAAGCTTTTAATGTAAATACCATATTTCTTTTTTCAAAAGTTGTATAACTCGTATTTAATTAATGATATCTATGTTTATATTTTCTCTAAATGAATTTCAAAAGATAGCTGTTACTTTTTCTTTTTTGTTTTTGTCTGAATACGGTTGCTGGTTTCTTTAACGTTACTTATATCTCATTTGTTTATCAGCTATACTGAAACTGCACGTGTTACAATTTATGCTCTCGTGTATTCATAATTGTTACGCACAAGATTGTGACATGTTTACTGTTGACTGGAGTATTTACATTGGATGTATCTCACATATTAATAATTCAAGAATGTTTTATATACCAATTATCATTAAGAAATAAACTAATCAGGTACTCTCGTTTGTTCTGGACAACAAGTAATAATATGATGTAGGAATTCATGAACTGTTAGAATGACAAATGCTTTATTTATTGTTGTATGTGAGTGTTAGCAACGAAGTGACGTACTTGTTTTTAATACGTCCAGATACACGACAGTAAACAGGCACTTAAATCTAAAGAATAAGTCCTCTAATTCTTAACTCTGTGCTAGTCATAGGTTCCAAGTTTTGAACAATCTCATTCCCTTGACTCCTAACAGTTTATCCCAGGCTCCTTGGTTTATTCGCGTTTGCTATTTAAGCAATTAAGACATTAAAATTATTCAGAATACTCAATACAAAAGCGAAAAAAAAAAGTTGTATTCCTGTTTGACAATGTTGAGAATTGTACTCAATATCCTGATAAGTATTAGAAGTGTTTTCAGGCTTTTAAAAAATACGCTGTTGAGAACCAGGGATAACTACTTAGTATGGAGCTCACGTAACCATCTGATAATAACTTATCTCAGACATTTACTGATTCCATCTTAGCTTAATGTGAGTGCTGTCACGCATAACCTATAACTATCATAGAGATATTTTAGCGACAGAATTACTAATTAATACAAAGAGAATAAACAACAAATAAAAACATCCAGCCTCCTGATTGCTAAGTGATAAGTCCGAGGAATTACCACTCTAAAAATCGAATTTCGATACCTGTTCTGAGCAGTGTACAGATAACTTACTATGTAGCTTTGTGTTTAACAAATAAAAACAAAAAATACCTGTTTGTGGGAACGCCACTATTCCCGTCACCAGGAGAGCGGCAACAAAGATATATTTCATCATTTTTGTTCTCTACGAAGAAAGAGACTTTACTGCCAGGAATCTCTGGTTGATGAAAACTAAAGAATGAATTCAGAAGGTGTATTTATATACAACGGAACTGAGCCAACGTTTCCTGGTATCTTCAATTGCTGGACCTTGGAACATTTTCTTTTTCTTTACCTGACTCAGTCTGTTTGATTTGTTTATTTTATAACCGTTGTCTCATGTACTCATTGATGAAAGAATCCACCAGTGTGAGGTGTTATTTTATTTGTTACACCTTTATCTCTACAAATACTCGGTATTAAAGACATCTGTTGGGCAGTTGTTCAAACAGAATGTTTTTAACATTCTCTTATAGTTCTGTTCTCTGTCATGAATAAGTATTGATTTTTGCCTGCATAATCGAGTGTATATCCTTGTGTGACTAACTCATTATTGTTCTTTGTATTTATTAGAAACTGTATTCATGATTTTCATGACTACCTATCCAGTGGCTCTTAATATACATTTATAATAAATTTCAAGAACGTTTTTTTGTGAAAAGATGTACTGTTTGCAATTTTTATCTGTATTTCTAAATGCCCCCCAGTGGCTCAGCGGTATGTCTGCGGACTTGCAGGCTAAAATCCGGGTTTCGATACCCTTGGTGGGCAGAGCACAGATAGCCCATTGTGTAGCTTTGTGCTTAATTCAAAACAACAACAACAGTATTTCTAAATTTACTATCTATAATTATTTTAAATATTTTAATAGCAAATGTTTTAAACAATATTGTAACACAAGTTGTTACATTTACTCATTAGTTTCAAAATTTTAGTCATAGCTACATGATGGCGAAAAATTCTACGCATAATCG
The DNA here is from genome assembly GCA_011833715.1 of Carcinoscorpius rotundicauda. Lineage (NCBI taxonomy): Eukaryota > Metazoa > Arthropoda > Merostomata > Xiphosura > Limulidae > Carcinoscorpius > Carcinoscorpius rotundicauda. Next base: position 87,482,385 of record CM022397.1, read on the forward strand.
TCCCTAATTTTGAACTAATAAACTAAAAGGAAGATAATTTGTCAACAGCACCACCCATTTGACAACTCTCGGGTTATTCTTCTTTGATCAAATAGTGAGATACAGCTGTCACCTTTGTAAAGTACCCACGACTCCAAAGAGCGAAGTACTACTTTAAGGCATCAGGTCGCGAACCGTAAATCCTTGGATTCGCATCCTGGAACGCTAAGAATTAGGTCAGTCTAGATCTTGAAGTACTACTAGTAACAAACTTTAATGTTTTTGTACAAAATTATTTGTATGATTGCTCTGTCCAAAGCCTGTGATTAGATGTATTTCATTCAATATTTTCTGCTATGCAAGACCAGTAAGGTATTACTCACACAAATTTCTTATATTGAGTGAATGTTTTGCCTTTAAAATTAATGTATCTGAATTAAATAAAAACTGTAATCAGATGTGACATGTCATATTAATGCGTAAGAGCCTAAATATGTTATATCTAAACTGTTAATATGTGACACTGCTCTCAGTGAATTGTGACAAGTATTTCAAAACAAAATCTTCACTTATAGAAACTACTGTGAGAAATATGTCTCCGCCAGTAAAGAGAATTAATATGCTTCTTATAATGCAACATCTGGACCACTTGAAAGCATTACGTTTATAAATTAACTTACAGTTAGTGATCGCAGCCGTACTGTTTGTTCTTCCTTTATGTTTATATTAATACATTCATTCTCATAAACATTATGGTTCTTAAAGTATTTCTTACTTTTCAAATTGAAACTCGTAAATAATAATAATAAGCAAAATATAAGGAAATCATAACAAATTCAAATTTTTGTGCGTGTGTATATGCACCAACAGCTCAGCTGTAACTGAGATTACATATAACGTTAAAAATTAAGCTTAGATACTTGTGATTGGCACAGCACAAACAGTGTAACATGTAGATTGACCTTGATTAGCCCCTAGTGGCACAGGGTTATGTCTGCGAACTTATACTGCAAGAAACCGGGTTTCGATACTCTTGGTGGGGAAAGAACAGACAACCTTTTGTGTAGCTTTGTGCTTAATAAATAACTCAAGCTTGATTAACAATAAACTTTTGTGCTTGTGTTGAAACAAGTGGATTATTGTGAAAATTTTCTCATTCGTGTATCTTCATCAAAAGGTTTGGAAATTCTATTAAACCACAAGCGATGAGGTTACTTAATTTTTCAAAATATCATTCTAGTGTTTCCTTAAGCCTTGTAATTAATGGTTACTAATCTGTGTTATATTCCTCTAAAAGTTTAGTTTCAACTTTTTTATTATTTTCTGCTATCAACACTCTCTGGAAGCAAAAATCTGGAAGAAACATTTGTGTCCAAATTTTAGGTGAAAACAAACAAAGTCTGGTTGTACCTGTTTCTATATTATGTTATAAGCCGGAAAGTAAATATTCATGTCTTCTTTGCCCATCGTAATATTCTAATAACGAACGTTTATTCACAAATAACCACTTCAAAAATGGAGTCAAACTGTTTAAAATAGTTTTTTTTGTCTAAATATGAGTTCTGATGCAATGTATTGTTTCATAATTTGTTTTCTAAGTAATATATATTAGAATAGTTTGAGATTAAAAGAGGATTTCAGCCTTGTGTTCTTTGAAGAAAGAGATGTGGAATGAATATACATACGTATGTGTATTAAGAATAAATGTAAACTTTTGTTGCACAGCGGAAAAATTGAAAACTTATTATACTTAAAAAATGTTCGAATAACCATGCTGAACAGAACAGATAGCACATTGTGTAGCTTTGGGTTTAAACATAATTTAATAAAAGCAAACTTTGCAACCTAATAATAACTATTACTTTGTGAACAAACAAATCCAAGTGGTTCAAAAGAATAAATACCGACTGGAACTCTGGAAAATAAATATTTCAAAGTTTTGCTAAAGGAAATGTTGAATTATACACGTATCCAATGTAAGTTAAAGTACTATTGAAAACTCTTCATAAAAGTCATTGCAAAGAATGCCTAAAACTGACCGTTTATACCATTACTGTAAATATAACTTGTACTTTTTATATTTTAATTTGCTTGCTGTTTTGGTGTTTCGTATGCTGACTAATTGGTTAAATCAGTGACTTATATATGCATAAATATCTTAATTCGACTTTGACAAAGTAGGATAACATTACGTGGCCATGCATAATAATCGCTGGCCAACCATGAGATAATCAGTTGCATTTGTTTAACACTCATACCATAATATATGATAACTTGTGGTGTGTGTTCCTTAGATGCAAAAGATGACGAGACTGAGCCTTTGATTACAGTGAATTATAACCTTTTTCCTTCATAATTAATTCAAACAACTTTAACGACATAGTGTACGACTATTGCCATTCGCTAGGGTGGTTAAGAAAGACACACTAGAGTTGTACTGCCAAACAATTAATTACTTTCAAACATCTTTAACACATTCAGCATCTGACTGTTGGCGTTTGTTAGTTGTTGTTGTTTTTATTACCTTAGTAATACTTGAGTTAAACCCTCTTATCGAACCCGTAGTCTTGACGTGTACTATCTTTGACGCGTTGCATTCAACTCACCTGTTATAAATAAACATTACGTTTTCCTGGTGACTACATATGTACTTCATCTTCTCTTACACAAAACTGTTAACTAAAAAAAACACATAACGAGAAACTGGTGATCATTTCTGAATTGTTTTAATTTTGTGAAACTACAACATTGTCTTAACATTTATTAACAAGCTATGGGTTAATAATACATATTTTAACAGCATATCCATTTTAAGTTCTTTTTATTTTAAAGCAATGTTAAACAAATTTAACAGTTTCGCCTAACATGCGAAATATTACACATTTTTTCTACTCCATTTTATTCACCATCCTTTCAAAAATGGCCTGGCATGGCCTAGCGCGTTAAGGCGTGCGCTTTGTGATCTGAGGGTCGCGGGTTCGCGCCCGAGTCGCGCCAAACATGCTCGCCCTCCCAGCCGTGGGGGTGTATAATGTGACGGTCAATCCCACTTTTCGTTGGTAAAAGAGTAGCCCAAAAGTTGGCGGTGGGTGGTGATGACTACCTATCTTCCCTCTAGTCTTACACTGCTAAATTAGGGACGGCTAGCACAGATAGCCCTCGAGTAGCTTTGTGCGAAATCCCAAAACAAACAAACAAACCTTTCAATAATAATGAAAATTAACGAAACTGCTCACTCTAAAATCGTCATTGTTCAGATTTTTATTGCCTTCAATCCTATTGGCTACAGAGCTATCGGATAGAAAATCCTCTCTTTTAATACTGTATTAGGTATAATCAATGGAAAGCAAGGGTTTTTATCTATCAAATGATGTAATATATTACGTTGTTTTCTGAAAATAGAATTGTTTTTTTCTCTATTAAAGCGGGCCTCGTTCCCACGGGAAAGATAATAACTAACTTGAATGGACTTGTAACGGCTCTTGTCGCATAGTTAGAAAGCTAGAAATATTATGATAGTTTAAGGAAACTATTGGCTTTTTGCGTGTTATTTGTTATTTTGTTTTCTTTGATGAACTATTTCAGTCAATAAAATTATTTAGTGCATTACCACCATTAATATAAAAGGTAGGGTTAAATGTCATCGACAGTCGACTGCAAGAGAAAAAGGAGATTTTGGTAAGAATTTTATTTCTTGTTTTTCATGTTTATTCTTTATCTGTCATTATAAAAAATAATTAAAATATAAAAAATATGGATCTCTTTAGGTTAGATTAGTTAAAATAAATAATAATATAATAAAAATGGTTCACGAGGTATGCACACGAGCAGCTTGTAAGCAATATAATTCAAAAGTTCACGTGAGTTATTTAGATGGCATGAATAATAGTAATTAGACATGGTTTAAAGAACAATCAAAGGTAATAAAACAATAAATAGATGCATAGTGTTACGAGTTTAAGATAGTTAAGATAAATGAATACAGTTTTATGTTACAATATGAAGTAATTCTGGGAAGAAAAAAGTTATTCCGACTTTTTGTTTGGTGATTATAAGGTCGGCCAAACAGAGTTATTGTGTTTGTATTCTTACAGCAAAACCACATCGAGCTATCTGCTGAATCCACGGAATTACTGTAGAGCAAATAACAGACAAAATATAAAGTTTTAGTGAAAACAAACATTTGAAATGCACTTAGGATGGTTTAAATATTATGCAAATGAAATTAAAGATTCTTGAGATGAAGAAAAGTATTTTAACCTTCACATGAAAATCGTTTTCCACACGGACTAATAAAAAATATTCGATTTATCCACTGACAATTTTTTTTTAGTTTATTAAAAATACTTCACTGCAAATATGATTGTTTTGTATGTGAAAGATTTATAATGTTTACTGAAAGTCTATAAAATTTTGTGAAGATATGCATACTATGTTAACATTAGTAGTATTAAAAGTATAAAGACTTTAAACAAGTACAAAGAGGTGAAAAATATATATAATTACACTCAGCAAAACAATAACTATGAACTGCAGATTTCGTTTTTTGCTTGTTAAGATTCTTGCAAAGCTACCAGAGGGTTGTCTACGCTGATTATTCCTAAAATTGAAGTGATAGAGTAAAGGAAAGGGAAACAACGAACACCATTCACTGCCAATTCTTTTATTACTTTTTTACCAACGAATAACGGGATCGAACATCATTTGTAACACGTTTTACCTTTCAGTCAAAGTCCCATTATCCACTGGGAGTGAAAAACTATCTCCAAGAAAAGGTGATGTTCCTCAACAGAAATGACAGAGAGGGCTAAAGAGACCTTCTGGAAGATTAACACATAAAGCAATGATGCTCTTTATATGTTTAAAAGAACATTTTTGAAGATTACTATTTAGTTTCTCAAAAAGAGTTGCATTACAATTGCTAATGAGTGTTAATAACCGTTTAACTTCTGCTTCTAATTTATTTAAGAATACAGAGATAAAACCAAAAACAGAGTTATGAGTTTTAATGGAAGATTAATTTTGAATATATTTGTAATGTCATTAATTTATGTTAATGTCGTCGTTCTTTTTTATAGTGCTAATTTAAAACTCACCTATTTAAGGATAATGTACTTGATAGCTTTGGGATTTTTTGTTTATTAATCAACTTTCATTATATTAAATTCTACGTTATAAATAATTAAACTATACAATTTTTAGTTGTCTCCTTTCCTTCGTGGCTCAGCAGTAAACTGTATAGCTTTATACTTAAACAAACAAACGAATTGCCTCTGATTTCATCAGAAAGAAAAAGTTTATAAGCAATTTTATTCTAAAAATTAGGTTGTTGAAAGTTTTTTGGAACGCCAATGACTGTCCACTTTCCTTAAGAAATCACATTTAGTTTCTTAGCTGTCTCTAACTGACCCAGACTTTTGATTATATAGTATATAAATAAATATTATATAAATATAGTACTATATTTATCAAAACATTACGCCCCCTATGGCTCAGCGGTACGTATAAGGACATATAACACTAAAACATGGGCTCTGCTACTTGTAGCAGATAGATCATAGATAAATATATAATCCAATGTACAACTCTTCGATTAACAAGAAAAAACAAACAATAGCCGACATAATTCTCCTTCTTGTATTTTTCTCAATTATACTTAATTATATGCCCCGGCATGGCCAATCGCGTTTAGGCGTGCGATTCATAATCCGAGGTTCGCGGGTTTGCGCCCTCGTCGCGCCAAACATGCTCGCCCTTCCAGCCGTGACGGTCAATCCAATTATTCGTTGGTAAAAGAGTAGTCCAAGAGATGGCGGTGGGTGGTGATGACAAGCTACCTTCCCTCTAGTCTTACACTACTAAATTAGGGACGGTTCGGTGCAGTGGGGTAACAACCTACTCACTTATATACCTGTTGAAGAATCCGCAAGCGGTTGCGGCCCTATGTTACTTGATGAAGTTGTTGTTGTTTTGAATTAAGCACAAACCTACGCAATGGGCTATCTGTGCTCTGCCCACCACGGGTATCGAAAACCGTATTTTAGCGTGTAAGTCCGCAGACATACCGCTGAGCCACTGGGGAGCGAAATAGGTTATCTGTGCTCTGCTCACCACGGGTTTCGAAACGTGGTTTGTAATGTTGGAAGTCGGTAGACACTCCTTGATGAAATCGAGTGGTGAATGAATACTTAATTATATCTGTGTAGTTTTGTATAAATCTGTCAGAATACTACATACAAAGTAAATGATTAAAAAAGTAATAAAAATGTACACACAAGCTCTTACAGAAGTTCTTTACTTGATTTAAATTTCATATAAGACTGTTATATTTTAATATACCACCAATTTCTATTTTCTTGCAATCTTATAATATTTGCTGTGTGCGTGAATCAATTTGAGCTTTACCTTTAGTTTTTAGTTGTTCTCGAAATAGCTTTAACCATTAGGGAAAAACATTGCCTCATACGATATTGTGTAAGAATGTCAACAGCGGTGTTCTACAATGCTTATACAGTTTATATCCCAAAGTTTTACCTCATCTTTTTTGTAATGAGAATGACCACTCATGTAGAAAAGCTGTTCGCTTTGGGTAAATGTGAAATTTCTTCCATAGTCTTATCATCCTCTCCATCAAAATGGAAAAAAAGTGGGATCACATCCACATCTGGCCCATAATCCGTCCCTGGTTATTATCCTAGTAACTCTCTTCTGAATCTTTTCAGGCTTGCCATTGCCAGGTGGTTAAAGTACTCAGCTCAAAATCTAAGGGTCGAGGGTTCAAATCCCCATCACACCAAACATGCTCGCCCTTTCAGCCATGGGGGCGTTATAAACTAACGGTCAATCCCACTATTCGTTAGTGAAAGAGTAGCCAAAAAGTTGACGGTGGGTGGTGATGACTAGCTGCCATCTCTCTACTCTCACACTACTAAATTAAGGTGGGCTAGCGTAGATTGTTGTTGTTGTTTAGAATTAAGCACAAAGGAACACAAAGGGCTATCTGTGCTCTGCCCACCACGGGTATCGAAACTCGGATTTTAGCGTGTAAGTCCGCAGACATACCGCTGAGCCACTGGGGGCGCTAGGGTAGATAACTTGTGTGTAGCTTTGTGCGAAAATTTAAAACAAGCATACCACGAGAAAACATTAATTTATTATTAATTGTATATGTTCTGTTAAAGCATAAAGAAAACATCAATATAATTTTTCGTAGAAATTGGCGTAACCACGAATTTACATTCTATGTACATATATTAAGGATTTATTGTATTTTTCACTATATGGTGAAATAAAACGAATCTATAAAGCTAAAGATTTTTTTTATTATTTGTTTGTTTCACCAGATATTAAATTTTTCGATAGGTGTATCTGCAAAGTGTTTTGATAGTTTTGGTAGGCGTTATCAATATTAACATTTAAGTTAAGTAGATAGGATCTTAGAAATTATTTCTTAGGAATATTTTTATCATACACTTATTAAGTATTATTGTGCTATTTTGGATATGTTAGAACGTATCAAAGAAGTAAATGTATTGTTAAAATTATGAACTCAATAAGAGTAATACACTGTAGTAAAGAAACGCTAAGAAAAGAATGTCATAAGGAACATATAAGAGTCAAATTTGATAAGCCTGAGACTAGTAAATGTTAAGATTGGTGAAGTTACACTAGCTACAAAAGTGTTAATAAAGTGGTGCTAGTGTAGCAATAATAGTATATAGTTTGTTCTGTCAGAATATATTTAACGTTACACGTCGTTAGGTAAGTTTGTAAACACATAGGCCATAATAATTTATTGTAATTATAGGTGATACTCATGAAATTATCGACATTGTTGTATTTATAAGGTGCTAGTTTTCACGACTGCCGACAGTGTTTTATTCCATAAAAGGCATAAATCAGTCAGTCACCCATTTAAGTGTTAGTGTTATAAAAATTTAGCACAAAGAAATTCAAGATTTTTTCACCCTGTTAATATTAACTTCCAATTATGACAAGCTGTGTATTAAGAATGAAATTTAGTATAGTTAATTAAATCTTTTCTACATTGCTACTTCTAAAGATTGTATAATCAGTTTGGTACTCTTGCTGTTAATGATATTTTTGGTCATATTGATTCTCCTCACAAAATCTTGAACTTTAATAAGATTAGCTCTTATCCGTCTTTTCTGTAGAGAAAATAAAAAATGTTGTATACATAAGATAATTTTATCATCTCTGATGTAACATGAATATTGCTTTGATGTTTTAAGTAACTTATTAATTACTATGCCAATAACCATTTCTTCAGACATGGTATCGAGTGTATTCCAAACTATATTAAACATATGATAGAAATTCTAAAATCCCAAGTACATTATCTTCCACTTAACATCATTATGGGTAATTTTCTAAATGTTTGTTGAACAAATGAACTGAACCAATCATTCCATAGTGCCTACAAATATTCTGTACAACAAGAGATAGCTAAGAATGTAATGTTATCTTCAAACTGCACTAACTAATTTACATATTATGCCCTTTCATCAGTAATAAGATAAAGAACATGCCCAAGGCTTGAACTCCAAGAAACTCCACTATTAACAAGGATCCAGATAATGTAATTTGCTAGTGATTTTCAAACTCTGCCAATGTGATTTTTTAGCTAAATATTTATATAGCTTCTTTTAAATAATGTGTATTAATGGCCTTTCCAGTGTCTAAATAACAAACAACTTCCTCCAAATATATTAACAGATTTTGAAAGTATGATTTTCCTCTAGAAAATGTATGTTGACTTTCTCTTACAGTATATTCCACTAGCTCATTCGCAAGGCTTCTGTTTAGGGGAGAGGTTCTCCAAGTTTTTTTTTCCATTACAGAAAGGATGAACTTGTTGGAATTGAAAACGTAACAAAATTGTTGAAAGGTTGTATCTAGGTGGGTTAAAATAAGGGATTTCAAAGGAAGTTTTTAAATCGACAGCTTTTGCAGGTTAAATCTTTTGATAGTTTTATTTTTTAAACAGGGTGATTAATTTATATAATGAATTGCTTTTGGTAGTAGTGGAAGCCAGCTCTGTACAAACCTTTAAAGGGAATTTGTTAATTTCCTGAAAAATAAAGGATGCTTTTTAGTTTTTGCCATTTTTCAAAGGTGGATATGTACAGACAGTCTTGAAGGGCCAAGTGAACCCTGGTTTCTCTTCATTACATTACTCTCTTTCTGAAGTTGCAAAAGGTGAAGTGGGACAAAATTATTTGTATAGTAATTAACTTTAATGTTTTCTACCTGTTAAGGAAATAAGAAATAAAATTGTAGTTCTTTATTTTCAGGAAGGTAGTTTTGAAGCCATGCTACTATATTTAGTATCACTGTGTTAGAATTGGTCAAAAGATGATGCAGAACAGATTTAAGAAAAAAATTTAAAATGAATCATGTTTAATTTTAGTTAGGCATGTTGCCAGAAATAGTTAAAGAATAATGAGAAAGATCAAACTTAGTTGGTTTATTAAAATATATGCAAAAAAAAAATCAGAACAATTCTATAAATTAAGAAGTTTGAACTGTCAGAGTGTAAGGTGTAAGGTCTCTAGTATTATAAGAATGCTAGGAATTTGATTAAAAGAACTTTTAAGAGAAGGTTGATTATATTGAAACTAATAGCAAGAACATTAAGAATTTGATATTAACTTCATAATGAAGAAGTTATCTACATATACCAGAACTAAATGTACATACCAAGTAATGAACATTCCTGACTAAATATAATATATATTGGTTTACTCGTAAACAACAAGCTAGTCTATCCAATGGAGAGGTGTCTAACTACAAATCAGCAGAAAAGGGACAACAGTAATATGTTAAAATTAAAAGTTATTAATGACAGAGTTTTGTTAAAAACTGTGAGATGATTAAATTTATGAATATTCTTTTCTACTTTTACAAGAGAAGATGTTAGAAATTTTAGTGATCCTGAGCATTATGGGAAATACTGAAATGTATTTGAATTATATAAATATAAATTCTCAGTAATAAGCTAAAGAATGAAGATTCAGAGATTAAGAGGAGACATAGGTGTAGATAGTACTATGCATTTCCAAGGGAAGAGTATTTGGAGATTGGATCTCTCATTATTCAGTTCCACTCTAGACAACAGTGAACATGTGCTGATATTTTATGTTGTGAATTTATTTGTTTATAAACATTTATGGGATCAGTACCATCACCCCATTAAGTTTTAATATTTGCCCCAAATATCCGGGAGTTGAAAGCATTGCTAGATTGGGTATCTTTTACAAGATAGGTCAATCAGTTTGTCATTTTTCATACTCAAAGCGTGTTTCATACGAGGGTTTGTTGTGGGTATAACATGTTTAACCCACTTAGGTTTAATCTCATAGTTTTTAAGATAACCTATACAATCATTACATTTATTCAGAACTTTACGTAGTTAACCTCTTAAATAGTTAGGATCGGTCATTTAACTATGCTAATTACTTTAGGTATGCAGGATTGTCTTCACATTTTATGTGCATTCAAATACAAAATATCATAGCCAAAGTAATATTTTGTGCAGGAAGAACAAGTTTCCTTCTCGTAGATTATTATAATATGGAATACAAGTAAACTGGACCCTTGTTACTAGTGAGGTGCATCAGGGCTTCAGCATTTGGACATTTGTTTTTTGTATTTACAGTAATGAAATTAATATGGGAATAGTTATAAAACTTGTAAAGTTTGATTATGACATTAAATTATTGAGTATTTCTAGCTATATTCAGGATGTTAAGGTTCGACAGAATAACTTGGATCAACTAGTATATTTAAGAAATATTTAGAAAATGATTTTCAGCTATAGTATGTATAGGATAAAGCATTTAGGTAATAATTGTGGTCACATGCTTAAAATAGATTAGAAACCACTTGGTGAGATGACTGAAATAAAGGTTTACAATACAGTAGCAGATAAGTTGCTTAGCAGTTAAGGCAATGTTATATTTCTTGTGTTAGAGAAAATTTAGTTTTAATATATATTTATAGACGTGTGGATTGCAATTTATAAAACGTAATTATCTCTTTAAACAAATCATTTTATAGGTATTACTTGAAATAGTGTATAAAATTTTGTAACAGGTTCAGATGAGAGTTACTGTAATGATTCTGTCAATAGAAAGTTTCTCTTAGCTGGATAAGTTCACATTTTTTAACTTAATTTATCTTAAGGAAAGAAGGATATGAGTTGATCTGATTGAAGTCTATGAGATATTTTCTGAAAACAAGGGAACAAGGTCACACTTAAGACTTGAGAAAGATAGGTTAGGCTCCAGTTCAAACCGTTTTATTTTATTAACTTGGTGGTTAACTTATGGAATGAGATGCTATCAACAGTAGAGAGGGCCAGCACATTAACAGGGTTTAAGAGAGGGGTTGCTGATTTTCTCATGCATTTCTTTCTTTTCTTTTATTAGAGGATGATTGCTGAAGGTAGCCTTGTAGGACCAAATGTTCCCATAATGATACACTGCTCACATAGATTTAAGTGTTTTGTTGATTTATAGTGTGTGTGAATTTAACCAAAGATTTACTGAATACTGGAATGAAACCATTATAGCTATATCACTATTACTTATGTTTATAATAATACAGACTCACCTGTGGGATATAACTCACACAAAAAAGTGCAAAAATTCATTTTTTCAGATGTATTTAGCAGAACATAAGTAAAATAATGGGAAATACCATGATTTTCATCCTATCTATGGAGATTTAGACTGTATTCCAACATAATCATTTTTCTCATGTTTTGTTGTAATTGGTAAATCATGTATTTTGAAATACATTCTGAGACTGTATTGCTTTGTGATGAAAGATAGGTTGATTTTATATTATCATAAACAGTTGTAATTTGTATCCTCCTTTTACTGGATTGTTTTACACATTGTTTGTTGACAGATAGCTAAGTGCAAATAATTTTTTCAGTTTAATAAATAATTAACTTACATCAAATAATCACAGTGAAATTAAATGTTGTTGTATTATTTTAGTGATTTCACATTGTAACAAAACTGAACATACTACTGAAACTTGACTGTCAGAAAGTGTTCCCCGAAGCTACAAGAATGTCTTCGGTAAAAGTTAAGCAAGAAAAAACAGGTACAGGTGTTATTTTCAATTTGTTTGTCTTTTTTTCTTAAAGCACAGACACTTAAAAAAAGTTTGTTATATTATATAAGTTATTAAGACATCATGGTTGTCGTCCTGTAACATTTTCATGGCATTAAAGGTACAAGGGAATTGAAAAGAGGGAAGTATTGTCATGAAGGTAATTTTAAGAATTGAAAAGCTAATATTTTTTATAATATAAATCTATCTTAAAATTTATAAATTAGTGTTATAACATTGAAACAGTTTTCAAACTCATTTTCTTTTATCTTGGACTGATGCATTAATGTGTTGTGTATAACACTCAGGTCACAATAACCCACATTTGGCTGTCTTGCCATCATTAAGACTCAACAACAATGCCATTTTAAACTTGTTTTGTTCAAAGGTTTGTCCATAACATTAGACAGTGTTATTGGCAATGGTGACACTGTCCACCTTAGAAATGTTTTTAGTTTTTAAAGGTCATTAATCTTTTAATGCTATTTAAGTTTTTTCAGCTTGTACATTAGACGTTTTTAATGTAATTCCCTTTTAATAATCAAAGTACATCTAGTTTAATTTGAAAATGGCCATAACATCAAATATTTTGCAATCAGGACTGGAAAGGCCAACTTCAGATGACTAACACTGTTTTTTGAACTTACCCATTAATCATTCTGGTGAGCGATGATAATCATAATTATGCTACAGAGTCATTTACAGTTTGTATTACTGTAGTTTTACTCTTACCACTGTAGACTAGATGTAATAATTGGATTTAATGCTATTTATGTTTTTAAGTCAAAAATTAAACTTTGTTTTGTTTTACTTTAATTTCCTTTTATAAATTTGAATAATTTTACTTTAATTTTAACTTTTTGCCAGAAGTTTAGCACAGATAGCCTAGTTGCTCTGCACCATAAAATACCAAACCAATTTGTTTAATCTCCTTATAAGAAAGGATAGTGGCTAGTTGGACAATAGTTCATTATAGAAGTAACGGGATAATTTTAAGATGAAAGGGTTGATTTGTAGAAGTATTTATTTATGGTACCAAATCGTCTGGGAGCTAACCAGATGGAGGTCATTTAAGATTTCTTTTTAACCACTTATGAGGATACGGTTACAAGTGATCATTGAGTAACTAAGTTGGAAGTTTTGCTGAATACAGAGACCATATTTCATTTAGTCATAATGAATGTGTGCTAGGTTGCTGCTGGTGTTGTTGGAAATATTTCAGTGTGCTAAATATTAAATTTGTGTGAATAAAAATTACCATTTTTGCTTTTGTTTTTAAATTATTTACTGTGTTTCTGTTGTACCTCTTTTTATAAATGGTGTACATTTTAGCTGAAAATGCATATTTCAAGATTTGTGATTTTTCCACAGAACAATGAACTTTAATTTTTCTCAAATTTGTTTTTTCTAAATTTTTGTATGAACTTTTTTCTTTTTTTTTAACATTAACTAATTTTTCTTACATTGTTTATTAATGATCACATTATAATAAATACATTTTCTACAACCTTTGAAAATATATTCTTCACCAAATTTGTGATTTTATCAAGAGAACATCAAGTCATTACAGTGGAATTTTTTTAATTGTTGAAAGATAGTTTATACCTGAACTCTGCTTTTTATACTGGAAGAAGCTTTTTTACATTCATTGCTAAAATCTTGTAAATGTCCTCTGATGGCTCTGCTTTTAAGTACAGTGGTAAGTTTATATTCTCAAGATGGGTGATATGAGTATTAACACTTTAATTAAAATAAAGCATGGAACAATATTTTGACCTTTATGGGTCATCTTCAGGTTGACAGAGAGAGAGTTTGCAGTTGAAACACTGTTTTGTACTTTATTTCAATTAAAATGCTAATACCCATACCAGCCGTCTTGAGAATACATTTTTTCTTCAAGTGGGTTTCTCATCATCAAAAAGCTGGTAAGTTTAAGTGATGTAATTAATTAGTATCAAAAAATCAGTCAGTCATTCAAAATTAATATATTCAGTTATTACTGTTTCATATTGTTTTTACAGTTGATTTATGAAAATTATGATTAATGGCCATGAAAATAATCAACTATTCAAAATTAGTGATTTTGATTATTATTATATTAATTTAACAATAAATTCCTTGAAATTATTGTACCTGATTATTCATATTATTCACCTAATAAAAATATTGCTGTTGTATTTGTTTGCTGTTAAGTAGGAAGCTACATAATAAATTGTGTTCTGCCTTAAGTTTGTTTGCTGCTGTTTTTATTCCTTTAACTACTAGATTGTTTAACTGCAAGGTTATTTACCTTTGCTAATTTGAGAATGTGTAACATTGTTACCAAATGTGCTTGTCAGTGTTATTAAGATTACCTATATTGTTTGTATATGCATTGCATTCAAGACCATTGTACTAATTTAGTTTCAGGAATATGTTTAGTTATGTTCTTTATCTACCCTTTTTGTGTGAACTAATTTGTAAGAGGTGCATGTGTGTGGGGTTAAATAGAGCACATTAATATTTCAGCACCCGAGTTACTTCATGCTCGTTCCAACCTGGGTGGTGTTTTACAGAACTTGATGGATAAAACTGATGAAAGGTTAGATTTCTGTCATTTAGTTGGTGGGATTTCACAATGAAAGAAAGTAGTTGGAGAGATTTTATAACTGAATTAAAATTATTTTCATCTATGTTTGTAAATACATTTAAATGTGAGGTGGAAATTGTGTATAAATTATTTACACTGAGGTTTAAAACTTGAAAAATGTTTTAATTTTGCTTTTTTGTATCTGGTTTCTGCTGTTACAGTAGTCAAATGACTTTGTTTTCTTTTCCTCTTAATTTATTAGTAAATTAACCAAGTTATAAATAAGCAATTCCAGACATGAAGTATAGTTTGCATTTTGAAGTTAAAGAAGGCTTAACTTTACTTGAATTAATATTGAACAACAAAATATAAATAGGAATTTGTATTTGTAGGAATAAGTTTGGTTGTTTTTTTAGAAGCCAATTGTTTCTAACGATTACTTAATTAGTATTTTTAAAAGTACCATAACCTTACCATATATATATATATAATATTTTAATATTAAAAAACTTTCAGTTTAATTATTTCAGACCTTTATTACATATAAAACAAAATATACTGCAAATCAAAATTTGTGGTCAGAATTCTCTAACATATCCAACTTTACTCAAGTAGTTCTATCTTAATGAACTCTTCTAAGAAATCTTACTGCAACTTTCAGCATTTTGTTTCTTTCTTAAATGATGAACAAAAATTATTAGTCTTTCTTGGTATACTTTTTTTTAACTTTGACAAAATCTAAAACAGAACAGAATTAATTTCAAAACAATACAAGGAACCAAAAATATGTGTTTTTAGTGTATGCAAAGTCAGTATAAGGAACAACCTGTTTTAATGTCTCAATGTTAATATTTCAGTACGTTTATCACATAAGCAATTAAAGGATTACAGAAATATACACAAGTTATATGACAGTAAAAAAGTCAGTATATTTTTACCACCCTTTATTATTTGCTGTGTTAAACTACTGAAACAAGTTTATTGTTTACTAATGTTAATTAACTTATTTTCTTGTGTGAATGTTTTGTGTATAATACTTTACAAAATAAGGGTCATTGATTCCAGGAAACTTCCTATTTTGTCTGAAAAGAACAACCTTCATCTTAATTTGTTAAAATAACTACCTCAACATTTAGAAATAAAATGGCACTTGTGCAGTCAGATTTGAGTTAAAACTCAATGTTATACCAAATGATATTAATATGCTTGGAATTTTAGTATCGGTGACATGAGATGTTTATAAAGGTCACTTTCCAAGACATTTTTCTCAACAGTTCAGCTTGTGTATGTACCTTTGACTTACTTATTAAGGTTTTATCCAATAAGTGTTTAACCCTCTGACTATAGGTATGTCAAAAGGCATGTTATGACTTTTCAGTGTTACATTCAAAATTTAATTAAACTACTTTATTATCAATGTATATGAATACTTGGAATCAAAGCATAGTTAATAAATTAAATTTTAAAGTTCCAAGTTCTTAATTGTATAAAGGAATATTTTTAAAAATCCTCATTATAGTATAAGAATTGTGTTGTGATATTTGTTCTTTATGTCTTTCCTCTTCTCTGACTTATTTACAACCACTATGGAAGTTTAATACAAATTGCTTATTATAATATAGGTATTGGTAAGACAAAGTCTAACTTTTATAGCCTTCAATCTTATTTGTTTTCAAAACCATAAGCTAGAAAATCAGACCCATCAGTTATACCCTCTCTTTCACAAATCGTTAATACTTTTCTCTGACATTTTTTTCTATATTATGTATTAACAATATAAAGGCAAAGTTGCAATGTTTCTTATGAATTACATTGTTTTCAGCAAAATGTATTTATTTCATATTTGGTTTGAAAATTTTTCTTGTCGTGTTCAAATTGACAAGTTTAAGGAAACATTTAAAGGCTCTTAAGCTACAGTTAAAAAGTTGGATAAATATTGGTAGGGTTTTGTTTGCTTTGTACATGCTATTATACTGTATTCTTAGGTGCATTATTTAGGTAAATAAAAATTTAGTGTACAAGTGTTAGTATAAAAAATTAGGTTAAAGTTAATTGGCAACCAATGTAATAAACAAGGTCACAGATAAGTGCAGTATTTCCAAAACATACACACCTCTACTCTCATTAAGTTATTACTTAACTGTTAGGGATTCTTTTCCTTTGCTCATCAAAACATTTGTCTGAGTTTTTCACTTTTGCTCCCATCTTTTATTCCCCACTTATTTATCCTCGGTAATATCTTTATCATGACACCCTTTACTTGTATGTTCCCTCTATCTTGGTACTGTATATAAACACGTCCTTCTGTTGCTATTTCTCCACAAAGCCTCCACCAACATGTTTTCCTGTGGCATGAATGTTAGAGACACTTTGAGTGTTTCTTATGCTATCTATTTCATTTGACAAGCCAATTTGTGGCATGCATTCCTGGATTTATGTATCTATAATAGAGGCAAATTAGGTCTCTCCTGTCCCACCTCCAATATCTAGGGTTACTCATGAATCTGGAGGAGAGCTGCTTTTTGTTAAGGCTCTCTATGACTTTGTCCATAGGGAAGTAGAGACGTACATTTGGGTTCGGTGGTGTTTCTTTGAGGAACTCTCAGCCTGCACTTGCAGGCTTTTTTAGACATTACAGAGATAATTTAGATTTACTTTTTCCAGTACCTTCCTTTAGTTTGTCTGATTTTCATGAAACCATTTTGAATGAACTCTATCCTGCTTCTTGTCTTCCATTGGTATTTTGAGCCATTGCCTAATGTTTTTTTGTTTTTTTTCTGTAGCCTTTGAATATGTACCTTCCTTTATGGTAGAAAGCATAAGTACATAAATTTCTTGCTCTATATCCTGATATTGTGATTCATGCAGGGAGGTTTACTAATTTACAAGAAGAGAAAACTTTTCCTTATCTGCCACTTCAGTCAGAACAACATGCTTTTATCTACCACTGCCAAGGGAGAAACATATTTGAGCTTATAGAATAGACCCATTCCTTAAAATGTGGGGTTGTAAAATGGAGTGTGTAGTAAACTTGAATTAGTCAATTTTATAGAATTCATCTAATTCTTAACTATGATGCTGAGGTATCTATCATTTATTTTCAGAAAGCTTCTTAGTGATCACCATATCACTTTGATGTTAACTTTCACTTTGGTTCATTTGTCAATTTCTGCACTTTCCCTAGTCTCTTGGTTGGTATGTTGTTGGGTTTTTGTATAGAGATTAGTTGTTGGAGATTGCTCATCTACCTGATGCTGCCCTCCCTAAGTGACAATAGGTTCTTTTTTTCAATCCTTAAATTTTTATGGGCATTTCAGATTCTGTGGATTTTGGTGGTTGATGCCATTCATCTGTGTCCATCCCTATTCTCTTTGGCCTTTCAACATTCCTCAGATCCTACAGATAATCATAGTTCTTATTTTATTCAAGTGCCACAGTGCCTGACATCAGCCCTTCAGTCCACTGGTACCCAAAATGTCACTAGTAGTAGTGGTGAGCACTACATGGGCCTCTGGGGGATTAGCACCAGCAATTTATGGATGTGTGGGAAACTCTTAACCTATGAATTACAGGTACTTGCATTAGGATTAGTCATTCAATTCACATCACCACCACCATTATAATTCCAACCTATAGTGTTTCTTCCTCCTGGAGATACTCAAATTTCAAACCTTCACTCTTCAGCTATTGGAGTTTTTTTAGTCAGGAGACAGTGGAAAGAGTCATTCCAGTTCTGCTTGGGTTTTATAATTTTCTGTTTGTTGCATGCAAAATGATGGGAGATTGGTGTCTGGTCATGAATCTTTCTCATGTAAATTAATTCCTAGATTCTACAAAGTTTACAATTGAGTTATTTCTTACTCTGCATTGGGTTGTTTTGCCAGGACAGTAGATGACAGAGTTCAGTATCACCAACACCTTTATACACATTCCCCTAATGGAGTCGACTGAACATTGTTTACATGCAGTGCATGAAGATCTAGTGTTGTAATTCAGGGCTCTGCCCTTCAGACAAGTATTACCTCATAATATGTTTTGCTAAATTATATGTTCCTCTTCTCTTCTCCCATTTGACTCCATGCTATGGATTAAGCTGTTTGATTCTTATGTCTCCTTCTCCCATTGTTATTTCTCCTTTGGGGATGTGTATATCACTTAAATTTCTAATACCTTTGGGAGGAGCACACATGAGATCCCTTCAGTGGTTATTATATAACCAGTGAATCATGAACTGGTTTCTTCTTCAGGATCATCATCTTCTGGGGGACATTAATTTGGTGGCAGATCAATTGTTTTAACTTTACCAGATTATCCCAGCATCTTCTACAGTTGCTCTATATCAGGTGTCTTTATCAGCTATCTTTAGATACTAGAAGATACACTCATTTCTTTGATTCTTAGTGCTCTTTGCCCTCCTCATATTGCTTTAGTTACCTAACTAGAATTTGAATGTGGTATAATATGCTCTTTGTCAACATCCTTTTAAGCCCTTAGCATCATTTACCATGTATCACCTTTCCCATAAAGCTTATTCTTTGTGTAGCCTCTGGTTTACAGACATTGCTAATCTTGTTGTTTTTACTGCTGCACATATACTAAACATTTTATCATTCTACCTATGTCTTCTTTTAAACCCAGACAGGTCCTTCTTACCAAAGTTACTTGCAGTTAGGGAAGTGTATAAATTCTTTTTATCAGTTCATCTGCCAACTGTTCAGATCCTAATCATTTGTTATGTCTAGTGAGGTCTAAGAAGGTGTTTGGTTGCTCATATTAAGGTTTTCAGAGGTGTTAAACAATGGGTTTTTATTAATTGTAACCTGTCAGTTTTCTGGGATTTATCCTTGGTTATTTTGACAAAGTCGATATGAAATTTGATCCATATTGCTTATTCTGGACCTTTTTTTTTTTTTTTTATGGAGGCAAGGAGACTTCCAAGTCACATTTCATCAAATTTATCATATTTTTTTTTATCTCCTTAGTGGCCTGACTGAATTGTTCACTGGAGTGATATTGTGGGGGCTGGTGTGTAAACTTCTCCCCCTTATACTTTTATTTCAAATTAAGTGCATGATCTGAGAGTTTGTGACTACCCCTTCTAGCTAATCTTCTTGTGAAGAAGGATGAGTGTTTTTCTTGCTAATTCTTCCTTCCCTCCAGGGTCCAACACTGTCAACATTTGCTGAGTTAGATGTGCTGTTTCATAAGACCACCTAGAGGCAGACTGGGTGGTATTATTGTACTATACTAAACCTCCACTTGGGGACTATTATACCTGGCTCTTGTTGATCAGTGAATTGCATAAATTAGGATTAGTTTGCTTTCAAAATTTTATGAAACTTTGTTCACCTATTGCACTGTTTTATGAACATTGTTCTTCAGGGTTCCCTAGTGCACATTATTCTACCCCCCACTCCATATACTAATTATGGATCTTAACACTCCGAGATTTACAGTTACTGGAGTGATAGGCAGAGGTTACTTTGCTAGAGTGTTTTGCCTTTCTTCAACTTTTGGAGAAGGGGACAAAGATGGGGTCCTTCCTACCTGAGACCCTGGATATTTTATTTCCAGATGTCAGTGGGAGTGTTACCAGTCTTCATTAGAGTTTACATATAATACAGGTTTAGATTTGCCCACCAGCTTTCCAGACGGGTTGAACATGGCCCTTCATTTTGATCAGTATTGGTTCAGTACATTATTGATGGAAGAAGATCCACTGTCTTCTTGTAATTATGAATGCAGAATGATCCCAACCCGGGTCCTTGGTTGAGTACCATTTTTTTCCTTGTCCTCCCCAAAGCTCCAGGGGCAAATGGAATTTACCTTGCTGACATGACTGGCAGGTGAGGACGAGTATTCACAATACCACATGATATGAGTTCTGTTTCCCCAGGTTAGATATGGCAAACAGGATTCTATTATTCTATGTTTGAAGTGTTGGGTATTTGATCTTTTTAGGTTGAGGAAAGGATTTATTCATTTCAGTGTTGCTTTCCTTCTCATCATGATTCCTTTGATTTGGAATGCAACACTATAGCTCCAGGTTGGAATCCACTCAAATAAATCTACTGTAGTCCAAATGACTTAGCCACCAATGTGGAATTTAGGGGTCATGATCCTATAATTCCAATTTCAAACAGTGGAACCTTGGTTACATGGTTGGGACCTGAGCAGTGGTGATGAAGGATAACATTAATTGATATAGAGCAGTTCCTCACTAGATACTAATATGTGCAGATGTTTTTTATATGGTAAGCATGTTTTGGATATTAAGATATTCTTAAATTGAAAATGTATTTTCAATAATACCTCTTCTATAATGCCCTTCTGTCTTTCCTTCCAACTAAGACTGGTATTAGAGAATGGTAATTGGGTCAGTCTCAAAAAGGAGACAGTATTATTTGAAGGAGATTCCTATATACAGTTCCAAGATAGAAGGCACATTGACTTGGGTGGAAAGTATCATGAGACAGATATCACCAAAGGCAGTTAAGTGGGAAAAAAAATAGAAACAAGAGAAAAAAATCAGAACAGTGTTTAGATGGGCAAAGGAAATGAAACCATAGCAGTCTAGTAATAACTGTATTGTGAAAGGAAGTAAGTATTATTGTAAATACATATTTAATTTAAGAAGATTAATTTATTGTTTTACACATATTCTCCATTTATTATAGAAGTTAGAATTGTATTAGATTACATAAGGTTAGATTTGGTAATTATAATAATATAAATAATAAATATAAATAATAATTATTGACAAGATTTGCAGATGAGCAGCTTGTGCATTGTGTTATTAAATATGGGTTATGTATTTACTTAGAGATTTACAACTTGAATATCAGGATTATTTTTTGCACATCGTTCAAAGAGCAATAAAACAGTAAAATTAAGTGTAAATAGTGTGGACTGTTACAGTGTATTTAAGCTATTTAAGTTAAACAGTTATAATCTCCTATTTTAACCTGTAATCATCTTATAATAATAAAAGATAAATAAAATGTATTTAGTGATTTTTTCTGGTGATTACAAGGTCCATCAAATTAATGAAATGTACATATGGTTAGAGTAAAGAAAATAACAAATAAAATATGTTTTATCTTAAGTTTTACTTAAGAAAAATGTTTGTTTATTTTGGAGGTTTTAGTGGTTATGCGAGTAAAATTTGAAAATTTCTGATGAAGAAAAGTATTTTTAATCTTAACATGGAAATAATTTTGCACATGGAGCTGTCAATGCTCTGATTCTGTATATTCACAGACAAATTTTTACTAATTATATTTAATTAAAATAACTTGATTTCTTGTCTATAAATTTAATAATGATATACAAATTACTATAACCCTGTTCACCCTAGTAATTTTTACTGCACATGACACAAATTTTAGCATTTTATATTTGAAATTTTATTGAAATATGTTTGTTATTCTTACATAACAATCCATGTTTCAGTAGTATACAAGTTTTAATTTGTTACTTCTCTAAGGCAGTATTGTAAAAAATAATGAATTTCCCCTAGTGTGACACATGTGAAACATTTTCTCTTAGCATTTCATCATCATCCATTTATCCATTTATTTATGAACTTTAACATACATTACTCTACATAAAATCATCATTGCACAGATAAACCATATTTATTGTCGTCTTCAACATTGGTTACAAAGCTATCCAATAGAAAATAAGACCCCTCTTTCATGATTTTACAGTTCACTCTTATGTTTAATTATATAATACCTGTAACCAATATGAATTCTAGGTTTTCATCTGTGATATGGCATGTTGTATAATGTTATGTTCTGAAGAGTTAAATTTCAGTTTCACTGAGAGTACAAACAGTTTTCCCATGAGAAAGTTAACAGATAGCTTGATGAATTTAACAATTGTTGTTGCAGAGCTAGAAACTAAGAACATTTTCCAGAGGTTAAGGAATTTGGCTACATTTACATGTAATTAGTCTACTTTGTTTAGAGCATTATTTTATTGAATAAAATTATTAGGTGGAACATGATAAGTTGTATAAAAAACTAGGGTTAACAGTTTGACAACTGACAGTGAGAAAAAAGATTTGAGTATTTTATATCATGTTTTTCATGTTTATTCTTTGTGTAATTATAAAAACAAATAAAATGTGAAAAATTAGGATATTTTTAAGTTAGTAAAGATTAGATTAAGTAAAATAAATAATAATAATAATAAAAAATGTTTCATGAGGTACACATGCAAGTTGCCTGTACTAGTTGTAGTAACTCGTGGTTAATGTAATTCATTACAGTAACATGAGCTATGTGTTTCCCAAGTGATTTACAACATATAAATATGTGGACAGTAGCTAGTCACAGATCAAAGACCAATAAATAATAAAATATAATTACAAGTAGATGTATACTATTATGAACTTTGAGGTAATCGGGATAAATGAATGTTTTATATTCCAATATGAAATCATTATGGAAAGAAAAAAAGGATAGTTTAGATTTTTGTGTGTGTACCATTCTCACTTTGGGTTAGGTTAGAAAAACTGGCATTAACTATCAAATTTTACTGAAAAGTGTTTGAAATGTATTTAGGTCTTAGGGATTACACAAAGGAAGTTTAAGATTTTAAGATAGAGAAAAGTATTTTTAACTTTAACATAAAAATTACTTTGCACACAGACCACTCAAAGTAAATATTCAATACATTTATGGATGAATCTTTGTTATTTATTAGAAATACTTAACTAAAAAATATTGTTTTTTGAGTGTTAAAGACCTGTAATATTAAGTGAAGTATTGCTAAATTTTGTAACGATATATGTCCCATGTTGAAAATTAGAAGTATTAAATCTACAAAGGCATTAAATATAATGCAAAGAGATCACTAGGTTGGTCATATAAACTGACCCCATGTTGAAAGAATTCAAAGTTATACTGTGGAAACTCTGCTTGTTACTTTGTGGTTACAAGGTCAGTCATATCGATCAGCTCTGTATGTAAAATGTTGAGAGATAAAATTCATATAACTTTTGAGGTTAAACAGGTTTTATAAAAATTAATTGGTGACCTCTGTGAAATGAATAACTTTTGCCATGTTTGTTTCTCATATTCTCTGCAGTGTTTGATGGGTGAATGCTGTTTTAAAGAAATCGCAATTTTGTTTCCTTTACCATTAGCCTACAATTGTAAAATTCTTTAATTTTCCCTATATTTGACTGATCAAAGGCAAGAACATAGTAATACAGCTTCTGTAATAAAACCCAATAAACAAGATGTTTCATTTCTTCATGTTTCTTTATCCTCTCCTCTTTTCTCTATCTCTTCAATGTTCTTCTTTATTAAATTTTTCTCCTTCTCTATGGCACAAAATTCTTTCAAAATTTTCTAAACTACAAATTTATGCCTGTTTCTTTTGCATCAAATTTAAGTAGCAGATAAGTGTTTTACTGTCCTTGACAAAGCATGATCTAATATAAACCCTGTGTGTGTGTGTGTGTGAGAGAGAGAGAGAAAGAGAAAAGGTCACAAACCTGTTTGATATGTATGTATGTGTGATTAAGTAAATACTTTAAATGTGATAATTTTGGTAAGTTTACCCAATGATATGTAATATACCTTCCATCTTTCAGTTTTAGTTTCATGAAGTAATAGTTGCAAATGAGCAACTCTGGAATTCAAATACTCCACAAAAAGTAGAACAAGTTTTAAAACTATGTTGAAGAAATCATGGTTTACTGTTCTTGTTATATTACTAGTAATTTTTGTTTGCTCTTCATCGTCTCTTTTCAATTATTACAGACAGAATAATTTATTTAAGGAATTCATTAGTTGTCACAAGTCAGAGTAAAATATTATAGGTAAGATTCCTTTTAAATATAAACGTGAGATGTACAGTATTATTTAACTGTTACAACAAGTTAACTAACTAATTCTTAAAATATTGTTATTACCTAATAGTCCAAGTTCATCAGATGAAGAAGACCGAAAACCATTGGATATTAAGTAAGTTGTGTTCTGTTTCAGAATTATAAAAAAATGTTATGAATATCAATAGTATTTTAACAAGGAGGAAATAGTTTCTACTTATTCTTTTCATTAAAGATTTTGTCATGTTTTTAGGCAACCGTCACCTGTCTCATCACCTGCCAAAAGAACAACCACAAGAAGCCAGCGTAAAAGAAAAAGAAAGGATGATACATCAACTAAAAATGCCAGTACGTTGATGACTGAAATTATGTTCTCAACTAATATTTAAGAGAAAAATGATAGAGTAAACCTAAGTTTTATTGGTGTAAGTAACATTTAAGATGCAATTTACATGAATTTCAGAACTTTTTTTTTTATATACACACATGTATAGATACATGTATATTAGCAGACATTGATGTCTGTTCATAGTGGCAGTTTCCTTCCTAATTCTTAAATTACAATTTGTAACAAAGTTTGAAATAAGAAATTTGAACTACTAGATACAGTTACTATGATTATTACAAATAGTACAACTTTACGTTGTACCATAAGTAAATCTGCAGAACATATACATAGTATTTACACTTAACACATTTGGTCATTTAAGTTAATAAAAAGCAGAGATGCAAAGTTTAGGTAATGGATATTTTTATGTATCTAAAACTACATAAAAGGGAAAGAATGGATGAAAATGTGATTGTTGGAAAGATATTTGAGGCTGAGAGAAGAAAATTCCCTATTGGTTTACATGGAAGTTTGTGAAATAATTACACATTACATTTATAAATGCATGTTGCACTTAAATCTGTGCACGAGTCATGTGGGGAAATTTGTGAAGAAAGAAATCTGTTATACTTACTAATGTACATGAGTTTCCTTTGTTTAAAAAGTGGTAACTTACCATAATGAATGAGCAGTGTGCTGAATATACTAATGTGAAGAATTTATGTAAAATATCCATTACCTGAACCACATAAATCGTTGAATCTCTGCTTTTTGTTAACTCAAATGACCAAACATGTTAAGTGTTAATATTATGTAGATGTTCTGTAGACTTGTTTATCAAATCTATTATGTCATTATATATTGTTTACTACAGACACCACAATATTTTAGTTAAATTGTTAAAAATACTAATTCCATTGATTAACTGGGAACATATACTGGTTTTATTCCCCAAACTTGGAACCATTTCTTTTCTCCAAATCAGGATTAAAATTTCACAAAAGTGTGGTTGTAAACAGAAGGGCTCTCTACCCAATTTGCCTACATATAAGTAAAAATGGCCACCTACATTCTGTCAAGGTTCACGTTATAATCTGGATGACACTGATTGCTTCCTACCATCCTGTATGTCTTTCCTCACAGGAAACATTTCTGAAACCTGCTGATAAAGTCACCTTTTGGCAGTTTTCTTTGTACAGAAATGACAGGCTGTGTGATGGACGAGTGCATGGAGGGGTCGCACTGTTGATTGATCAGCATGTGCTCACCCTGTTTTTACCACTCAGTGCACCTTTTGAGGCTGTAGCCATTTGTGTTTTCTTGGGTCATACTTTCACTGCTTGTTCTCTCTGCCTGTTTCCTGGAGAGACATATGATCAATTAGAACTTGATACTTTCATTGAACAGTTGCTGTCTCCCTTTCTAATCCTGGGGAAATTTAATGGGTATTATTCCCTCTGGGGAAGTGCTGATAGATTGACAGGAGGGGTTGCTCTGTAGAGCATATGTTTTTTGATCACAACCTTTCTCATTTCAATACTGATTCTTATACTAATATTAATGCACCTAGTCAGTTCATTACTGCTGCTGATCTCTCAATTTGCTCCCATTCACTATTCTTCCATTTTTCATATTGGGTTGACAATAATTCATGAGGCAGTAATCATCTTCCTATAATTTTGAAAGAGACTGGCTGTGGTCAATGCTACCAGACCCGCGTTTCATCGGTGGAAGCTATATCATGCAAACTGTGGCCTCTTGCACTGCTATTGCATAACTTGATCCTTCCATTGTCTGTAAGCCATCAATAATTTATTGTGTGACAGCAGTAATTGACTGTATTATATAAGCAGCTGCTCGGTGTATACCTGTAATCTCGCATTGTTTTCCATGATATACTTGTTTATGGTGGAATCCTGTCGGTTACATGGCATGGAAGGCTCAAAAACAGACCTGGGATACTTTCTGTATATATCCCAAACTCTTGAACTGCATCGTTTTCCAGCAGTCCCATACACATGCTCAGTGGGTAAGACATCAAAGCCAGAAGGAATCTTGGATACGTTCACAACCAGCATATATCCTACTACCAGTTCCAAAGTCATATTGGACAAGATTCAAAAAGTCAGTGGGCAATATAATTCTGTTCCCCTCTCGATGGTCAGGAAATTGCTGATACATAGAGCATTGCCAATACTCTACATGAAAGCTTTTGCCAGGTATCTAGCACTTTTGCTTCATCCTCCACCTTTTTAGCCATCAAGACTCAGGCAAAGCGATCACCTCTTTCCTTTCGAGATGACTGTCTCTGTGACTGTAATTATCCTTTTACAATGGTGGAACTCAAACCGACCCTTCATCAGTCTGGCAGTGTACATCAGTTGAACCTGATGATATACACTAAAATGCTGCACTGTCTATAAACTGCTTCTTTTGCTATTCTTCTGATTGTTTTTAATGAGATTTTGCTGGAGAATGTTTTTCCTGATGCCTGGTGCCAGACTATTGTCCTATCTTTCTCTAAGCCTGGGAAGGATCCCAAGATTTCTTTAAACTACCTTCCAATTGCTTTGATGAGCTGTTTCTATAAGGCCTTAGAGAGGATAGATAATGCTTGTCTTGTTTGGTTCCTCGAATCAAACGACCTCCTCTTGCCCACCCAGTGTGGGTTCCAGCGACAGAACTCCACCATGGACCACCTCATTTGACTTGAAACATCAATCAGAGAAGCCTTTCTTAAATGACAACATCTTGTATTAATATTCTTTGACATTGAGAAATCTTATGATACAACATGGAGGTATGGTATTTTATGAGGCCTCCATATATATGGGTTATTTGGCCTTTTGCCCATTTTTATTAAAATATTTAATGGACAGAATATTCAAATTTTTTTGAGTTCAATCTTTCCTGTTCTTTTTTACAGGAACTTGGAGTCCCTCAGAGTTGTGTTCTGAATGTCACACTTTTCAGCATAAAATTAATGGCATCACTGAATAACTTCCTCTCACTGTTGCAAACAGGCTCTATGTCAATGACTTTCACATCTCATATCAGTTGTCGAACATGAGGTATATCGAGAGGAAGCTACAAAATGCCCTCAATTGTTTACCTAAGTGGACCACAGCAAACAGCTTTACCTTCTCTTTCTTTAAAACAATATGCATACACTTTTGCCACCAATGGGGTATTTACTCTGATCCTGAATTCCGTATCAGTGAAATTGTGCTGCCTGTGGTTTCTGAGAAAAAGTTCTTGGAGCTTATCTTTGACTGTAAGCTGACCTTTATACCACACATCAAGCAGCTATGGGTCAAATGTACAAGAGCACTGAGCATCCTCCATTTCCTCTCTTCCACCACTTGAGGAGCAAATCGATGTTCGGTGCTAAAGATATATCGTGCCTTTATTTGATTGAAACTCGACTATGGATCACTGGTCTATGGCTCTGCCAGGACCTCGGCCTTAAAGATGCTGGACCTCATTCATCATCAAGGACTCCAGCTTTGTACTGGGGCTTTCTGCACTTTCCCAGTTCAGAGCTTATACATAGTCTCATGAACCTTCACCGTTTGCAGCTGTCTTTATGCTTTGAAACTTTATTCCTTACCAAAACATCTCACCTGAAGTTGTGTTTTCTTACCGTTGCCTATATTCAAAACCAACTGGCCCATTTCTCTTTAACATCTTCTTTTATTAAAATTTTCTGGATACCGGTCCATGTTGTATTCATGGAACAAACTTGCTGACACTGCACCTAAGTATCTGCTCTAGCACTATCACTGCTGTGTCTATCTCATACATGGACTATGGTCCTGTATTCAAGACTTGGCTCCATGCAGGCTGGCAGTTGACTTGAATGAGCAATGTGAAAACAAGCTTTTCCAAATAAAAACCATATATTGAACTTTGGCCATCTTATTAACATAAGGATTGAAGAGAGGAAGTCGTTCTAACTAGACTATGCATTGGTCAAAATATTTTAACTCATCGTTTTTTTTTTAATCTGGAACTGATGCACCAGTGTGTAGTTTGTGTAACACTCAAATCACAATAAGTCACATTTTATTTTCTTCTCATCATTATGATTCACAACATCTGCATCATTTTAAGCATGTTCTGTCCTAAGGTTTGTCCATCACGTTCGACAGTGTTATTGGTGATGGTGACACTGTCCACCTTGGTAATGTTTTCAGTTTTTTAAAGACCATTAATTTTTTAATGACATTTCAGTTTTTAATTTGTACTTTACACCTTTTTAATGTGTCTCCCTTTTAAAAATCATAGTTCATCTAGTTCAGTTTGAAATTAAAATCTGACCAAAACATTAACTTGAAACCAGGACTGGAAAGGCCAACTTCTGGTGACTTACAGTGGTTTTTGTGCATACCTGTTCGTCTTCCTGGCGAGTTATGATTATTACAGTCACACTATAGAAAGTCTTTTACAACTTTAATTACTGCAGTTTTTTGCTTGACGTTGTAGACTAGATGCAAACATTGGTTTTATGCTCTTTTTTTAACTTTGTTTTTTTTTTACCTTAATTTCCTTTTATGAATTTTACTGAATTTACTTTTACCTTTTTACTGGACATATGATGCAAATAGCCTAGCTGCCTTGTGCCATAAAACACTAAACCAACCAACCAGAGGAGTTGAAATCACTAATTGACATTACCCATTCAGAATCCACCAAGACTGGCTTTCTTATCAGAGATCAGAAATCCATTCTCATGCTGAGTCAGTACATTATCTATTTGAGTGCCTTTCAACATGTATTTAAGTTGGGCTCATCTGATTCCCATCTGGCTTTATGCTGTTAAACAATGGTGTAGGCAGCTGCTAGAAAGCTTGATCTAAACAGTCATATAAATATTATTATGAACATGAGCCCTGTGCCATTCTAGATAATATAATGTGTTGAAATAAAATATGCTAATACAGCCAGGAAAATAGATATTACAATGAAAAACAAATGTTATCAAGGACTTTTAACAGTGAGCCTGACTGGTCCATGTACTGTTGTATTAACCCAATTCAGATGGGTCATGGGTGAAAGGCCATGCCATTGCATATGTTGACTCACATTCAAAATTTTATTGAACTACTATTTTTTGATTTTATGTCATTAGATTTGATACCAAATTGGAAATTTTAATTCAAATTTTTATATTATGCATCATTTAATTTCTTAATTTATAAATATATATATATATATATATATATATATATATATATATTAGAAAAACACACCTAAACATTAATTTTTTGTGTGTCACATGGTATGTTGGATGCCACACTTTTTACATTAGTTGTTTATGATGTCAAAATACAAAGTCAATAGTATTGTAGGAAGTAGGAACTCAGATTACTGATGTTGACATACTAGAATATGAAGTAACAACCTCCTATCTTATGTTTTTGCTGCAATATCTCTTATGTACTGAAGGGAACACAGTAGCACTGCTCATGTCTTTCCATTTTTCTAAATGATCTTTAATGTACACTTCTACATATGACATGAATAACCAATCAAAAGCTCAGACTGCCCTTTCAATAGTTTTCTCAGCCGTTTTCAAGTATAATGACAACATTGATTTCTTTAGAGATGCATCTTCATGCTGATAAGTTGAGTATTTAGCCTGTTCAAAATTTCATGTTTTTAAACGCAAATACAACTCAATTATTAAACTTGATAAATTATAATAGAATTCTATGGTATTTATATTGTAATTTGATTTCTTAAGGCTTAACAAGCTGCAACAAGCAGAAACTGAGTACAAAGGTCATAACTAGAAGATACAGTAATTTGCTTTACTCCTTTATTCACTGTTCCATATTTTATGAAAAATAAGTTTAAGAAGTTGTTTGTAAATAGTAATCATTATATAACTGTCATAGATATGTAAACTAACTGAAATGTGATTGCATTTTACATAATACTAGTCTGCTAAAACAAAACCAAGACAGGTCAGTTTTATACGGTTGGATATGGTGATGTGAACATAAATGCACTGCACTATTTTAAATTCAATGTTATTAGCTAGGCACAGCTGAAAGGCTAAAAAATAAAAATAACAAACATAAATAAATGTATAATGTAATGTTATTTAAGCTATTTAGTTTAAAAAATAATGTATTCATATTATCATTTATAAATGTATGTTAATAAATTTGACATCAAATCCTAACTTATATTTCAAATTTTACATTATCTAAACTCTATTTCTTAATATAAAAAATCTTTTTTCTGCATCACATGACTTGTTTCTGTTTTCTTTTTTTGAAGTTTCTTGACTTCCATGTGTAACTGTGTATCTCATCAATTAAAAACAAACTTCAGTTATTGGAAGATCAGAATATAAAATATGAATTCCTACAGTCATGGTTTCCTAAAATATAGTTAAAATTTGTCTTTTCTATCAGTGTGGCTACCTCCCATCTATCTTAGGTTTGAAACAATTTATGTAAACAAGTGTCCTTATTCATTGAGCATGTCTATAACCAAGAACATGTTTAAACATACTGGCCCTTTAACTTCATTTATTTAATTTTATTGGTGAAAGATGACAATTTCCAAGAAAATATTGTATGTGAATGAAGTAAATACTCCTAGCACAAATGGAGTGTTCCAGTGCAGTACATTATCTCACATATACAGTACTGTACAAAAGTGTTAGGACTGGAGAATATTTTTGTCATGCTTTCCATTTTATGGGCTAATTTTTCCGTGCTTTTAAAGAATGTAAATTTCAACACTATGATAATACTTCACTGATTCCTATTGACAACTGATTAAGCCAGGGTAAAAATACTTATAATTCTTTAAAACTCCCTTATTCTAGTACCAAGGGCATGTTACAAGATTTCTGATTGGAGGATAATACTGATCAAGCGTAGGGTCTGAAATAACTGTCACTGTACTCCATGCAGTGTCTTAATTATGTAGAAAAAAGCTTACATATGGTACTAGTATATGGTAGGAGAAGTCAATTTAATAACACTCCACAAATAGACCTTGATAAAAACAGTGTTTAACACTATATATTAAGTTTTATAGTCATTCCACAGCCCAAAAAGCATAGAGAATTGTCAGTAAATCAGAGTTCACATAAAATCTTTTCATTATACTAATTGGACTCTTTGACAAATTGCTTTAGACTTAAAATGCTCCCCAAACACTGTCAAGTACACCCTAGATCATGAGATTGAGACAGATAAGTTTGGAAACAGGAAAGGAAGAGGCAGAACACCTGAACTCAATGGAACTGATGTTAAGTATCATTGTTTATGCAGTCTTCAGGACAGAAGGAAGACTGCCACTGACCCCAAAAACTCATCTAATCTATGCAGAAGTCTCTTAGCCAAGAAATAAATTTTTGGAGTCATTCAGATTATGTAATTGACCCTTCAGAACTTGAATTTCAACCCAAATGAACAGATCTGTAAATTGAGAGATCAAAAATTTGGCAAGTCGAAAGCTACCTCTAAAGAAACTTTATGGAAGTGTAATATAAACATTTGGAGTAAGATTTCAAAGGACACTTTGATCAAGTATGTTGTAAGAATGTCTGAAAACCTGTCTGCAGTTATTAAAGCGAAAGTAGGACATGCAAAGTATTAACTGTTTGCTGAACTCAAATACTTTTACTGAGTCTTTGTTATACTAAATTTAGAGATGAATAAAATCTTGATATTTCACCTGTGATTTACCTTCCACTGTTCTTTGAAAAAGGCCTGAAATCTAACTTTGACTTTGTCCTGACACTTGCACAATACTGTAGCTTTCCAAACTCAGTGCTGCGTTCTGTATGTAAACTTTTTTGGTTACCACTGCCATTAAGACTCCACCTGAACTTTCATTCCCATGTGATATTGCTGTTTATTGCATGCAACAACGCTTTACAAACAAGAATAAGACACAGTTTACTAACACAGCTGGCTTTCTCTCTAGAATTAAATTTGTATTCTAGTTTTCAAAATTTCTGCACCTGCAGAATTTGAGGCCTTTTATTTTCACATTATGAATTCACAAGTGATGGTAACTTTTAATTTGTCTGGCATGGAACATAAAAACGTTGTTGATGCTGGCTAGATAACTTCAATAGTAACAGGTCCTTCTTTGTCTCTTGAAGGAGTGATAGCTGTTACATAATAATAAATGCAGTCTTTCATGCAGCCTTGACCATCTCCTGAACTTGTTACAAATATACTTCATTCTGTGAATCTGGTTTGCCTTGTAGAAGAATTTGACAGCCTTTTCTCACCTTCTGCTTTTACCAACTGTTTTACCACTACTGTAATGCACTAGCTACCTAGCTCTTAATCTTTCCTTTACAGGTTTCTTCAGTATTTTACCTTTTCTTTCTCTCTCTTGTTTTTGTATTATTGTTCTTCACTTTTTTATTTTCCCCCTTTTTCTGACTTTTATGTTATTTTTTTCCCTCTCAATATTTACATCTACTCTGAACAATTTTTATATCAACTTCTTTTTGGAACCTTGGCTTTCTTCCCTGGTTGACACAAGTGTCTCACTTGTCTTAAGATAGAGATGGTAAGGAATCTCCTCATATTTTTGTTCAGCAGCCAAAAGTCCCTGTGCTGCCTGCTTTTGGACTGGTGTTGACCAACCATGAATAAGCTAATGCACACTAGCCACAATACTTTTATGGCTCTTCCAAAAACCTGTAGCAGGTGTTGGATTGTGCTTATATCTTCTATGTGTCATTTTGACACTTTCTTATTGCCTGAGTGAAGAGTGTATGTACCTTGGTACAGATGAAGTGTGGCATTATAATTTTCCAAGGTATAGATTGTTGCACTGCATTTGTCCCTTTTGGACACTTTCTGAAGTGGTCTCATCTAGATACACTTTTGCCTTACTCTCTTTATCACTTCAACATAGATTTCTAGCTGTGTGTCAGCGGAGGTTAATTGTTGTATAAGAGAAAACATTTTCTGCTGTTGAAAGTGTTCTTTGATTAATATTCACCTCCTTTCACACTTCCTATGTACTTCCAGTGCATCTTTTTTTATTACCTAGTCTCAAAGTGAAGAATGAACAATCAGTGTAGAAGGAGTCAACTATGCTTAGGAGGCTGTATTACACTCCTGCAAGTGGAGAGCTGTTGCTTACTCATTTTCAAGCAACAGTGTAACAAAATTGCATATAAACATGCAAATTTAGGTAGGAGTCTCAAGAACTAACATTGAGTGAAGACATTAACATATAAAAGGCAAGACTGAATTTGGAACACTATATGTGAGGAGAAGTGGGTATTTATCAGAAATGCATTTTCGGTGTTCAGATTGGTCAGTTTGACCAACCTTATAACCACCAAATAAATCTAAATTACCTTTATTGTCTTTCTAGAATGACTTTAGATTGTAATATAAAACTACATTTGTTTATCCTCAAGAAGTAGGCTTAAATGTCCTTGACACAATTTGTCTGCCTTTCTAACTATGTGACAAGAGCTGTTTCAGATTCATCCAAGCTAATTGTTAAGTTTCATTAGAATATTGCATGTACTCTGAGGGAAATTGGCTGTTATCTGCTTAGAACAAACCATTATGCAATAAATCATTTGATAAATGAAAACATTGACTATTCATTAGTTATGTCTAATATATAATAAAATGTAAGAGAAAACTGTTAACATATTTTGAGAAAGGGATGTGACAGGTGTGTGATAGGAAAGGTTTGATTTTATATTGATAGCTTTGTAACCAAACGAAATTGAAGGTTACAAAAATTATGGTTTGTCAGAGCAATAATAATTCTATAGTGAGTAATTTACCTTAAATGTCTTAATTACTGAAGAGGTGGTAAATGAATAACGGAATAGTGGTTGTCGAGAGAAAAAAATTGTTATATTTCTGATACTAGGGGAAATTTAGAATTTTTTAAAATATTGCCTTATAAAATGAAGAACTTAGGTTATGTAATATTCAAATGTGGGTTATTATATAAGATTTTATGATATATTAATTAAAAAAACATGAATGAAATGTAGATTAATAAAATTTTGAATGTAAATTGGTGAAACTTTTTGTCATGGACAGTAAATAATGCCTGTCACAATAGGGTTGGTTAGAAACCAAGATAAGTAATAGTAGTTTTGGTAAATTTTCTTCTTGTTATATTTTTAATGTTATAAAATGATTATTTAAAAACAATGTAAATTGTGTTTAATGGACAACCAAACAAAAGTGATTAAAATGCAACAGTTAGAAACTGAGTTAACATGAAAATGAAAACTGATTATATCAGAAAAAAATTATCAAATTACTTGCATAATTAATGTGGTTTCAGGATACATGATTTAATTTATTTCATTTTATAAAAAAGGGCATTTTTAATTTTATTTTGCATATGCCAACTTTTCACTATACCCTGGTGATTTTTGTACTGTTTATGTTAAAATACTATAGATGATATAAAAGAAAAGGTATGTTTTACGAGAAAAAACTATTTATTACGAAGGTTCTAGAAATAGTGCCAATAGAATATGATAATTGTAAAAATGAAAATGTGTAATTTTATTCTTAAAATGGGAATCAGTTTTTGCTCAGACTGACCTGGTAAATGTGTCATAAATTTAGTGACATATCTTTAATCAATATAAAAATACCTTTGTGCACAAAATGTCAAACTTTTTAATAGATAAGTAATTTTCTCTAAAATTTTATGAAGAAACATTTGGTGTTATTCATAGGTGTACAGTTACGTGAAGGTTTTGAAGTTGGTCAAATTGACCAAACTGTATGCCTTAGATTAATTATTTTACATCACACTAATGAATTAAATGAGCTCTCTGACTGGTTCTACTAATCAATGTAACTGATTCCCATAGGTAATTGAGTCCATCACCTATCTTTAGTTTCAGATAAATAATTTTCTCCATTAACTGAAATATTTCATTTAAATTTTCCTCTGTGTGCTGTTAGATTGTTTCTCATTTTTGTCTTTTGCAATCGGAAAATACTTCAAAATTTAATCTTTCTTGATTACAACTATCTTGCTTCAACATTTGGTGCCTCTTCAAGATTAATCTGATCTTTTGTATGATGAACATTCACTAATCTTTTATATTAATTTACTTTCTTTCTTTGGTTTTCTTCTGTGCAGCAATACATGGACAAGTTCTGAAGAGAATAAATTAGTCTTGGTCATGGACTACCATTTTGAGGCTTATCTCAGGCTATAACACTGGCTTCTTTGTATTTGGGTTTTTTTTATTCAGGGGGAACCTTTAACTCATATATGTACTTTATGATGAGAGTTAAAGACTATCTTTATTTTATGGAACATGTTTTTGTCCATGTTCCTCGTTTAATAAAGGGAACTACTGATGTTCTTGTGCAGCTTCATTGGTCACTATGACTGATATTGTGATTGATCCATTCACACAACACTCAAACATACTCTGGTAAAAAATTACACAGTTTAATTTCAGCAAGTTCATAAACTCGTACTACTGTACATTTCAATAAAAGTCCTTACTTGATTTTGATGTTAAAAAGAATCTGCTCTTTAATGAATTTGATCGTTTTTCAGTCCTTTCTTGACTGTATGTAAGGTTCTTAATATAAATTGATGTGTAAGGTTTAACAAGTTGTTCTCTATATCATAGTATTCTGAAGTATATTTTCTATATTATAGTCCTATAGTGAAAACTACTTTTGCTTGGTTAATCATTTTTATCTACTTTATTGAATGGATTTCTTTCTTCCATTAGTTATATATTTATTCCAGAAAATATAAACATTAAAATATCATTGTACTGAATGATTTTAGTAATTTTATTAATTCAGAGTATTTATTCTTTCCTTGAATTCATTTTCTAGACTAAACAAGTTTACCCTACTTTTTTTCTTTTTCAAGACTCGTATGTTATGAAACTGTACGATCGGAGTGTGGATCTAGCCTTGTTTAAAGATTGTACATCTCTGTATCCTGTATGCCGAGCTTGGATTTGTAATCAACCACAAAATTACAATGTAGATAGTGAAAGCCGTTCCCCCTCACCTCAACATCTGCATCAGGAAGATGATGCAACTGTAATTGGTTTTTCTTCAGTGTTTATGCTGTTGTTAAATACAGTCATAATAAACTTTTTCATTGTAAATAGGCTCCTCAGAAATTTTTTATCCTAGTTAAATTCTGCTCTTATTTAAAATATTTTTAAAACTAAGTTGTAATGTTTAATCATATAAGATTATGCTATTTTTCATTCATTTTAATACCTTTTTCTTTATTCAATTAAAAATAATATTAACGTATATAAACTATGAAATATTTGAGCATTAGGTTTACAGTACTTGTAAATCAAACTCTTGTCACTTAACATCTTTTGAAGGTTTTGCCAAAATTGTTTTATCCATATATATCTTTCTTTATAAAAACAAAGTATTTTTATTATGTTTATTTCACAACATAACTTATTGCACACACCAAAATATGCAAACAAGTAGGCAGAGATTTTTTTACCCATACAGAATCTTACTTCACAGAAAGCTTTCTTGCTTTACACTGCCCTCTGTTGGCACACATTTCTGCTCACCACTAGCCTTGATACTTCAACTCACGCCCACATACTTTAACATGAGATATTTGCTTTCTATCTTGCATATTATGATGCAACAATCCTCCACCAATAGGAGTGAGATACCATCTATATTGTAAATAGTATTCTCACTAGTCTTGCAGCTGTTAATGACTTCTCAGCTGATAGTCTTAATGATTAAAGGTGTTTTTGAAGGCATTTTGATTAATCCACATATATATTTTACCTCCATGGATTTTAATACTTTAGTTGATTTGTTATTTTACATTTTTATTCTGTTTTGTGGAGGGTTATGAATTATTTTATTTTTCTGCTCTCCTTTTCATTTTTATTAGTTATACATTTGCTGTTTCAGATGGTTATGACTACTACTGCTGCAATGGATTTACCAATTTCATTCACTGGGTTAGAATTATAATTATTGGTCTATGAAATGATGATTTGGTTCTTCAGGAATTGACCAATTTCATGAAACATTCAGAATAAACTGATGATTGTCCTATCACATCTACTCAGCCTATAAAAAAATGAAAATACAAAGATCTGGACAGCCTCTTTTTTTCTCTCCTGAATATGTTTCTCATTCCTGTGTGATTTTGGGGAGACTTAATAGGCCTCCTTGTCTTTTTATGGAATTGTTAATCAGGTATATTATGTACTACCTTCATCTCCTGTTTTCTTTGGTTTCATCCCCACCCTTATTAGAGAGAGATGAGTCTTTGGGTCATCATTTAGTGTTTCTTACTTCCTTGGATACTGAGGCTTATGTGAGTCACTTTGGGGATAAGTGCATTTAGAGGTTAACATGCTTCAACACCGATATACTGTAGATGATTATGCTTTTGCTTACTATTGTTTCAACTTCCCATTTGCTCTGTGAGCATTCGACTCCAATACTTCAGTTACCTTTTTTCAGTCACAGTTTTCCCAACGTTGATTTTACTCTGACCATCATTCTCCCTTCTTTATCCTTCTGTCACCTTTGGACTGATGCTATTCATCATTCCCCTGAGGGATTTTCTTATGATAAAATTGGGAGTCTCCTTTTTGCTGTCATGGCATGCCTTCTCTCTTCAGTTCCTACTTTACAGATGTAACTTAATTGTATGACTTGTGCATGGCACTTTTGTTTTATACATTCTGAGATGTTTTGGGGACTTTTCCCAACTCTTTGGAGGCCAAAGGTGAATTAGCCTGTATACATAACCTCCTCTCATCCCTAACTTATCACACCAACTCATTACAGTCCCAGTGTCTCACCTCTTACCTTTGGGCCCTTTGCGCACAATACCACTATCAGTTTGAGTATGGCAGTGGCATTCTGCTGGTGTATTTGATGTGACACTCTTGTTATTGCAGACCTGATATACAATTCCAGATGCTGCCAAGTATTGGATATAGCACTCTGCCATATATTAAAGTTTGCCCTTCTATCTGAGGCACCCTCCTTTGTACCATCCACTGACTGTTGGCTACTGGTGGATTTGGTGTTGATTGTAACTGGATAAAGCATAACTTTCCACATAGATATGGCAGGTATTTTCCTCCTAATGAGGGCAGAACAAAACATTCTCACACCTATTTGTTTTTGGATGGGTGTTAAACACTCTCCTGAGCTTTCCAGCTCCTACTGTCTACCAAATGTACATTCACTGTAGATCTGGTGCTGGTTGAGTTGGAGGTGTGCACTTGTGTATGAAAGCTGCTCTTTCCTGCTGTCATCCTGTTCATACAGTGGTTCTGATATACAGTTCTAAATGCTGCCAATTGTTGATTGAAGTCAAACTCGCATTGGTAATCTGTAATGTCTGCCAACATGCACCAGGGGTTTCATTAGTTTTTGGTTTTTTTTCTTAGGAGTCCATCCTTTATTTCTCTCCTTTTTGGCTACAAGGCTGATGAGTATACTGGCTGAAAAGTGATGCAGTTTCCCATGGTTGTGTTGCTTTTAATTCTTTCTTATAGCCCATGGTATTCCTTGGGCACTTCCTGAAGGGGAATTATCTTCTCATTACTGGCTGTTCTCTTGTCATTGTGGAATTCTAGATTTTTTTGAGTAGAGGTAAGATATCTTGCCAGAAGTTAAGATTTTCCTAAACTGAAAATGTATTTCCAATACTTATCTTTGTTTACATTGTTCCACTTGTCTTTTTTATTTTCATTATGATTTGTATGATCTAATCAATTCTAAAGTGGATAACAGCTGCAAGATTGGAGAGGGTACTTGTTATGATAGGGAATAGTATTGTAGTCCTATTGGTGGAAGGTTGTTGCATAATCATTTGCATGT
This sequence comes from Carcinoscorpius rotundicauda, assembly GCA_011833715.1. Taxonomy (NCBI): domain Eukaryota; kingdom Metazoa; phylum Arthropoda; class Merostomata; order Xiphosura; family Limulidae; genus Carcinoscorpius; species Carcinoscorpius rotundicauda. Next base: position 87,522,107 of record CM022397.1, read on the forward strand.
TAGTATGCAAATATCTCATTAACATATGTAATTTGTAATATCAAGATTAGTGTAAAGCAAACATTTGTGCCTCTGGAGGGCAGTAGTACAAGTCAAAGTTTTTTTGTGAGAGGAAGTTTCCGTCAGAAATGTAACTTTTTTCAGTTCAAGAAAATGTTGACCTTTGTATGTATGTAAGACAATTGCCTGTAACAGAATAACAGGAACTCTACAGAGCATATAGTGATTGTTTTGAATTACTTAATGATATTTGTTGAAGTTGTAGACCACATCATGATTCATCATAAAGAGAAACCCACTTGAAGTAAAGGTCTATCTCAGGATGGCTAGTATGGGTATTAAAACTTTTACTAATAAAGCAAAGAACAATGCTTCAACCTTCTTAGGTTAATTTGAAGATGACTTGAGAAGGTTAAAACGTTGATCTCTTCTTTATTAATAAAAGTGTTAATATCCATACCAGCCATCCTGAGATATGTTAATACTCATGATTATAAAGATTTTTCTTCTTAATAAGAAAGAGATAATTGGATTAAACATATATTTTAATGCTGTAAAATACTGATTTGAGTATTTTTAAATAATGTATGAATGTTCTCTTTTCTTGGCTTTATGTTGTTAGGTTTTTATTATAATTTCAAGTTTCGTGAACACAATTTTTCTTTTCTAGGGTAATGAAAAGACTGACAATGTGTATTCTCTTCCTCCTCCTAAGCCACCTCAAACAAAGGATGGAAAAGAAAAAAGAATTCCATCCCCACTTTCTCAGGAACAACAAGATCTAATAATATCTTCTGTAAGCTTTTATGGGCTATGATTTTACATAATTTGTTTAAAGAACATTTCAGGAAATTAATTTCTTTAAATGTAATAAAATTAGTGTAATAGTTTTATTCCAGTATATCTTACTTCCCCTCCACTTACACTGCCTTTTTTTTACATGCAAATTTTCACCTATCAGTAGCTTTGAAACTCCCACCTATCTCTGCATCACATGAGATATTTGCATGCTGTCACATAAATGGTCATGTGACAACTCTCCCTCTGTAAGAGCATGACATAACTCCTGTTGTCACAGACAGCCTTTCTTATCCCTATTGACAGGACTTGTTTTCACTGTTCTTTTTAGATTGAATTTTTACTTAATTGGCCAGTTTTACTGTTCCTAATTTGACCACAATTTTTTCACAATATATTTTAAAACTTTTAAAGTTTTGTGAATTATTTTTAGAGAAAAGTGTTTTTTATTTCTGATCTTAAATCTGCACTTTAAGATCTGGGTGGGCAATATGCCCACCATTGATGTGGATTATTGGGCAAAACTACTTTAAGTATTTCTCATCATATTTTGCTCCATTAAAATGTTTGTCTGAGACTGTGCACTCATAGACTGACATGAGAAAAGCAAAAGGGGGTTACTCCCCATTCCTAATGATTCATGTATTGTATGTCACTGCATTGGTCTGCATTTCAAAATAAGGTATCACAATCATGTATTGCACTGTTTCAAGGGCAGCATTCTGCCAGTTTCTAGATGTTGGGGTAGTTGACCATGGAGGTTTCCGCTTGAGTGATACTTATCATACCATGGACCTGATGTACAATTTCAGGTGTCATCAGATATTGGATGATGCATGCACCTCTTTCCTACCATTCTCCAGACATTGGTTCCCATCAGATATAACAATGGCTAGTGTTGGACCCAACCACACAAGCTCAAACTTGTGTTTGGGTGGTTACCCTCCTCATCTTGCAAACTGAACAATACATTCCTATTGCCACCTGGTGATGAATTGGAGACACACCCTAACTTTGTTGTTCACCTTCCTACATCCTCTGGATGTTGGTTCCTGGCAAGCATGATGGTGATTGTGTTACATGTACACACATGATTAGGCAGAAAGATCCCTCCTATGATTCTGCCTCTGTTGTGACACTTTTTCGTGTAGGTGATGAGTTTACCTTATTAGAAAGCAATGCAGTCCCCCATGGAGGCGTTGCTTTCCATTTATTAGCACAATTCATGGTCTTCTTTTTGGTATTTAATAAAAGGACATCTTCTCACCAGAATTCCCTCTGAAAATTCACTGTTAGATCTTAGCTCTTTTTAAGAAAAGGTAATGTATCATATCAGAAGTTGACATTTACCAACAGGTACTTACCTCCTCTTGCATTTTTCATCCAACTTTCCCATTTCTGGTGTAGGTTTTGTATGTGCTACACAATCTTGTACTGATTACAGGCTGCACAGAAGAGAGGATGCCAGTGACAATAGTAGTTATGTAGGTGGGAGTATCAAGGCTAATGGTGAGCAAAATTTTGTACATACAGAAGGCAGTATAAGTCAAGAAACACTATTTGTGAAATACATTTTTAGTGCAAGGTAATGTTAACTTCTAGTAAGTTTGGAATAGCTTACTTTTTATCTGTTCTTTAAAGAAGTTCTTTGGTTTCTTCAATACTTCACTAATGTTTTATTAAAGTCACAACATTAACATTAATTGTTTGATGTTTCTGCAGTTAATATAATCATTTGAGCTCATAAATGACTTGCTGAGTGCTTATGAACATTTTATAATTTATATGCAGGCATCAGATAATGAAAATTCATTCATAATTTTTGTGAAGGCATTAGTTAATGAAAATTCATTCATGAGTGTTTATGAATATTTCATAATTTACATGAAGGCATCAGATGATGAAAATTCATTCACAAGTAATGAATATTTTGTAATTAATATGAAGACATCAGATAATGAAAATTCATTTACAAGTACTTATGAATATTTCGTAATTAATATGAAAGCATCAAATGATTAAAATTCATTCACAAGTTCTTATGAATATTTCATAATTTATATGAAGACATCAGATAATGAGAATTCACTTCTAAAGTCTTCTTCTTGAGAATTCTGTGCACTCCACGATCTTTATTTGTGGTCCAACAAAGACACCAGCTTTGACCTTTGCCTCAGACAGTTTAGGGAAGAAGTCCCAAAGGTACTTGAAGGCTCCAGACTCCTTATCAAGAGCTGTGACAAGTTGTTTCATAAGACCCAATTTTATATGCAATGGTGGGAACAACTTTTCTGGAGGTCCACTAGTCCCAAAGGTAAAGGTAACAGGGAAACTTGGTAAAGCCTCCTTGGAGACCTGTTAAGAATGCCACCATTTTGAAGTCTTCAATTACCTCACAGCCATACTCATCATACTTCAAGGCTTCTAGCAACGTCTTAATGCTTTTGTATTCCTCTTTGAGGTGCACCAAATGAGCCAGGGGAAAGATGAATACTTATTCCTATTATGGAGCAGCACAGCTTCGAGGCTTCTGGATGAGCTTTCAACGAAGCACAACTCGTTCAGGTTACAAACAATTCCAGTTGCCTCACAGAGACCGGATACATCGTGCGGGCAGAAGCAGAGCCCATCTTAACGAGTGAAGAAGCTTGAAAAATGTTGATGACACTTCCTCTGATTTGCGACTTGCAAGTTCTACAGCATTCTAGAAAATTCTTGTAAGTTTGAGAAAGTTCTCTGTTAGTTACTCAGCATTGAATCTACCTGGAATGTACTGGAAAATGGGTACATTTGAAAATTTCATAACCCAGGTCACAGAAGCAAAGATAGGAGAGAAAAATACGTCTTTGATTTACTTTAGGCATGAGCAATTGGGAAATAACACTTTCTTCCCAGGAACAAGAAAAAGTAAAAATTTTGTTACATAGTGTAATATTAAGGTCTGCCCACTGGGAATAAATTCAGTATATATCAATGAAGCCACATTCTTAGCTTCAGTAATTAAGCACTTGTCAACCTTTTGTGCTTCCACTATCTAATCGTTATGTACAGCTTTTAATTGAGATACAAACAAATTCACCTGGAACTTGGTATGGAATTTCAAAGCATCATGATAATCAGCAGTAGGATGAGCAGACAGGGACATTTTGAAAGCAGATACAGGCATAATATTGTACTAGGTTTGTTGAACAATATCTAACAAGGTGGTTCTAAATTATTCCTGAATATCTCTGCATGTCTTATGGAGACCTCCATGCTTCTTGAATTTAGCCATAAAGCTTGCGATACAATAATACATTTCAGTTACCTTACCACTTAAAATGGCTTTCCACAGCTCATTATTAAAAATGTCTTTTTTTTTTAGCTGGTAAAGATGTCCAAAAATTTTCTGTTTAAATTAAGAGAAAAACAGACTGGGTAGTTTTTCAACAATAATGTTCCCCACTGGATTGTGAAGAGCCTGTTAAAATGTATAGATAAAAGATAAGATGTTTTATTATCCTCAGCTTATTATTTTGTGCTGTTTGGTTTGCTGTATCTTTTTTTTTTTTTTTAATTTTAACTTACATTTGTCCATGTAGCAAATGGCTTTTTTACAGTAATTTCTTTGTTAAATTACAATTATGGTTTGTTTAATATGATCTTTGCTCACCTTTTGAAAGTGTTCATTTTATAGGGTCTTTATCATTTTATATTAAGATTTCTGTAACCTACATGTTTTTCTGAAATCATTAATGCATACTCTTTATACATATATATACATATGGAATTATATGGTTTTTTTTTCTGTTAGCTAGATTTAATCAAAGTTATTGATAATTATATGTTTAATAAATGTTTTAATTTACATTTTAAGATAGTTATACCACTTTTTCAAAAAATAAAGTTAATTTAACATAACTACTAAAAGTAACAAATAATGTACAAAACTTTGTAGCATAACTTAAGTTATAGATTCAAGGAATTGACCATTATGTTGCTGGTTCCACAATCTACATTTTCTTGAATATTTTATTGAATAAAGAACAATTTTCTGTTGAGTATGCATAACATTTGGAGCTGATTATAGCTATATACTGATGGTCTTGTTTACCTTTTTTTATGTATTTTTTTTCTTGTTCTATACAACGTAACGGTATTGTAGTACTTCTTTGTACTTCCGTTGGACTAATGCTTCTTTACAAATGTTTATTTTGACTTGTTTAGAAACTGTCTGGGGCTTTCTTAAAGTCTTAGGTACTTAATACCATTCTCACATCAACATGCTGGAATTGACTTTTCTCTGCTTTTCTTATTCAGGGATAGTTTTACGAAAAAACATTTTTTTCACTCCTGAAGGTGGTTAGGCTTTAAATATTCTTACCTGCACTATAACTGTGTTTGTGGTTATAGCTACAATCAGCTACACAGTCATATTAGTATATATGTACCTGTTAATTCTTCCTCAAACTTTTCCAGTGAGTGATATCTGTACATCTTCTCAGAACCTTAAGTTTTTGAATATCCTGGTCTTCTGTTTTAAATTGTTTTTTTGAAATAGCACTGTCAATCAAGTTCAGACTCGCTTGTTCATACATGCCTCTTCAACCTTTTGTTTTCTGTTACAGTTCCATTTTCTAATTTAGGATTGCCCTTGTCAGATTTTTTGCAGTGTTTCTGTAATAGTCTCTGGAATTGATTTTTTTCAGTTACAATCATTGGTTAGAATTTGCAAAAGTCGAATTAAGTTAAAATCAGAAGAAAATTCTGCCAAGTTTAATTGCCATATTATGAAATAAAGTGCACAAAATATTAAAAATAATCAGGAAACACTACTACTGACATCTTAAAGACCATTCTATCAGTTATAACAAGTAACTAGTAATACTATCCATTTGTCTGGAAAGTATATCAATTTCTGCTTACTTGACCTACTTGCCGTCGAAGGTCACGGTAGGAATTTTGGTTAAATTATGATTTCGTTCATTACGAACGAAAAATAACCAGGGGCAGTCAGAAAGTGCTGTTTCTCTTCACCCCACACATGGCAAGAATAACTAGTGTAAGTGAGAATAGGAGTGATGGAGTAAGGTTCCAATGGCTGGCGAATGGTTTGTTTTTCCGAATGTGATGGTCATAGATGACCACGAGTCAAATATGGTATAGATTTTCATCAGGAGAAGCGTCATGAAGAGCTGAGAGTCAGCACGGTAAGGCCCGCCGAAGAGAGGACGAAGGAAGATCCAGAACCACATCCACAGGCTCACGATGAGATGTGTTTAGGTTTTTTGACCTACTTGCTTAAGACACTACGCTTATAACATGGATTTGATTTTAGGCACCACTTCATGGACAGTAGAGCTAATGGCATCAAAAGCTAAAATATCATGTGATACACATACTAGAGAACATGAATTAGTATATACAAGAATTGGACTATCAGTTAAAGAGCTGCAAAGTGAATATAATAAACTATTGGTTAAGCAAGTCCAGGTCTGGTTCTCATAATGGCAGTTTCCAGACAAAATACCTGATATGCTTCAGATTATTTATGGAATTCATAGGCATAAGTCCTGGTACAGGTGGATATTGCAAATAGATTTATGCTGATGAGACCTAGTGTCAGTAGCATCACCAGTAATTTAGTATATCTGCAGTAACAGTCCCACTCCCTCTCTTCAAGGACAAAGTTTACTGTGTGTGCTTCAAAAGTACAAGTCAGTGTAATGATACTGGTTGAAGCAGTCCATCATTTTACCTGATTGATATTCAGTGGTATTTGCCTATCTCTAGCAACAACAGTCTTGAATGTCCGTTTAGAAAATTTGCGTAACATAAAGAGTACTTCTTGTGTGCCACAGTTTAATGTAAGTAAATATAGGCCTACATTCTTTTGGTTTTATTTTTTAATTGTATTTGCTTATTTTACAAATGGGAGAGATAGTAGACTTGATCTATATCTATATCTTAATCTATATCTAGACCTAATGTTACAGTTCTGTAAAGTTTTCACTAATTCTGTATAGTCTGTGTTTACATAAATGTGCTAAGTTTAAATGAAGCACATGTAAATTTAACTGTTCAGAAAAGTATATGCATATATTATGGCAGTTATAACATATATACCATATACTTAACAATAAATTAACCGTGGTTTAAACATCAGTGATGTATAATAACAAATTATTAATAGTAAAAATGTAGGCTTACACATGGCAATCACATGTTTAAATACTCATCTAATGGTGTATCAATGTAATCATTGTTTTTAATATTCATTTAGTTTTAACCTATCACTTTCAATACACAAATGATAAACTATTTCATGGTAATATGCTTTTTAAATTAATAGTAACATTGTAGAGGGTAAGGTTATGCATATTTGTCAATAATCACATACAAATCATTAACCCTTAAATAGTGGGAATGTTGCCATTGATGATGGCCATCATTTAAGGGTTAAACTCACTATACGTATTCACATTGAAGTGTTACTCACATGCTGAGAAAGAGAAAAGCCAAATGGTTGAATACCTGGATAAAGTGAAAATGTAAATAAAACTGAATTTTGAATCTGATTTTTCATTGGAGGTGGAAGATACTTTTGAGTAAAATCCTACTGAAATCCGAGCAGACATGTCACAGGTTACGAAAAGTCATCTCGTACAATAGAGAACATCTACATCTTAAAACTGTTTATGCGGTGCTTTAAAGTATACTACACCTGAAGAGGGAAGTAAATAGTATTCGGAAACAAATCGGGTCTGCTATTTTATGTTTCTATACCTTTGAACTGGAACATGACAAACCTCTGCAAATTATTAAACATTTTCAACAGTGTAGTGATCTTATGAACAATGAAGCTGCAACATTAGCATGCATTATTTTTGTAAGGTAAGGTATTAAAAATCTGAGTGATGTAGATCCAGATGATGAAACAGTATATTCATCATAGGCTTGACAACCTGTTGTCTTTGAGTAATGATGTATAATTAGCTTTACTTTTTTATGTCAATACAAAGGGCTGTTTCACCAGTTCACTAGAAAAGGAAACAGACATGATAACTATGTTTCTTAAGGAAACAATAAAATAAATAACCACTCCTCTATCTGAAAAACATCAGCCTACAGCTGGGGATTGAATATTTGCACCAACAATAGCTTTGTGTAGCAGTTCTAATAATTTTTCAGTATGATGCTCTGAGAAGAAATAAAGAAATATTTGCAGATTTAACAGTTCTAAAAGTCACTTACTGAGGTAATGAAAGAGACGAACAATTCGCATTTGAAGTACTTGTACTCCAGAAGAATAAGCAGAGTGCTTGCTCTACTAGAAGAAATGTAGCAATTCAGTGTTTTCAGATGTTCTTAGGCAAATTTTGTGTTGAAATACATCTTCAGTACCCTTTGAGACCATGTTTTCCAGCACTGGTTCTGTAGTTAATGGCAGGAGATCATCCATGTCTTTGGGAAACTTAAACAAATTTCTCTTCGTTAAAGATAATTACAAAGTATTTTTTTTAAATGTATTGTAAAACTTAGTCTGAGAGAGCAATCATAATGTTTTTGCATTTAGAACTGTAATCCATTTGATATTGAGTTATTTTAAGTTTCTTTTTATTGCATTCACGGTGAAATAGAAAATATGTTGATGCTGTTTACAACTTGATTATGCTTATCAGTTTCACATGCAAGAACTCAATTTAGTGTAACCCTGTAGTGCCTGAAACCTTTATGCCAACTCTAATTTACCAATTTATATCTACTGTAGGGATGTTTGTATCCTTCTTTTATACAGGCATGAGCAACTTTACTGTGCAATACCCAACCAATCCCCACTTTGATATGAAGTTTTTATATGTCTGTTTTAATAATGTTATGTATATATTTTTTCATTAAAACTTCCATTGTCTCTTCTACTGACTGATTTCTGTTTCTGAGAGAAGAGACTATCTTGTGATATGTCTTGCTTAACAAAAACAGGTAAAAAATTAAGCTGAAAATGCAGTTGTTAAGAAATAACTACTTTTCTTCATCTTGTACTGCTCAGAAACTCTTTTTTTAGCATACATATTCACAATAATCTTGGACATCCTTCTTTAAGTATGATTTTCAATGTCTTTGTCTCAAGTCATAGTTAGCTACTGTCAGTTTAGTTCTCTGCTAAATACTGCAGAGTTTTTCCAGTAACATACAGTTGGCATAGATAGCCCTTTTCTACTGTTATTCTACCCACTATTTATGTCAGTTAAAGTAAAAGACATTTTGAATATTTTTTATTTATTTATTTTATATTTGGATAAATATATAGTATCTCCTTTTGTCATGAATTTCTATTAGAATCTTCTCATTTATAATTTCTTGCTTTTCATGAGAGTTTACTCTCGTTAATTTTGTACTCGATAATGCTTTGACTGCAGTTTTGCTTCTTTAAATTGTGGAATTATTGGTACATTTTGAAATTGTCTAATAATATACGTTTCTTGCCGTTTATTTTCTTTTTGATGTCTTGTAAGTCTCCACTGCTTGTGGCACTTGTGACTTTTAAAGATATTTCATCCTGCTCATGTACCTAATATGTCTGATTTGGTTGCTTCTTGTTTGATGTATGGCTAGGTTCAACATTTTTCTCATAGGCTTTTGACTATTAGTGGGACTTAAAAGGAATTAAAAGATTTTCCGTTACTTAAGCTTGACTTTGTTTTTCTTCCTGCAACCTTGGTGTTGGCCACATATAAGTTTCAAGTCTTCCAATGCAAACATTCAGGGTTCAGTTCCCCATTGTGGACACAGAACAAAAAGTCCATTGTTTAATTTTGCATTAAAACAACACATCCTGCATGAAAAGGATAACTCTTCAAAGTTAGAATTGTAGCTACCCATCATTAAAATTACATTATTTTATCTGAAGACCTAAATTAGTGTAATACTGAGAAGAATGGTATGTGGTGGTAGGAATTAGGATTTGATCCTGGGTATTCTTATTTTAAAAGCAGGAGAAAAGTGCTGTCTACTCCTCTTCCTTGGAATTTGGATCAACTTGCTAGTTGAGATTGAAGAAAGGTAGCCAGGCTTTACTAACTATTTGTGTTAAACTAGTTGGATCTGTTATTCAATTAAATACTGTAGGTTTCTTTATATTTTTTTCCCTATTTAGTTTTAATCTATTGTTTTATTGTTATTCCATTATAGTGTTTGATTGCCTTCTTTGACACAATAGATGCAGATAGAATGGTATATCTTGCATATCTGTTATGTTCCTGAATTTTGTCAGTATTTTCTAAAGTATTGGAGTGCACATTCACAAGGAACTTGTATATGGTAATTGTCACAAGTACTTATGAAAACAACTGTTTCCAAGCAACACCACTTTGTTGGTCAGATGTTCAAATAATCGTTTACACATAGGTTGGTAATTGGGAGAACTTTTTCAACTTGTACAAATGTTCCAGAATAAAAGTTCTCAAGGTGAGGTAATTAAAATGGAAGAAAACAAAGAATGACAGATTATTCGAATATTTCTGACCATCCGTCTTAAGATAAGTGGTAATGTTTAATTACATTCTAATTTTAAAAATATTGATGTATAATCATTATTTTCAACATTAAAAGCATAAAAATACATGTTCTGTTTGCTTTTGTTATAGGATGATACAGCGCCATCTAAAGAATGTTTGATGGGTATGCATATGGCCAGGTGGAGAACTATTAGACAAAGGTGAGAAGTGGAACTTTATTTTCTTATTAACTCTTTACACATGAACTTGATCATTTTGACTGACCAGGTCACCATGAAAATATCCACACTATAATTTTTGATGTGATATGTTTATGTTCAAAAAATTTGGCAAGCCTTTAGTAATCAGCTATTTTAACTAAGTGTTTCATATTAAATATTTGTTGTCGAATATATAGAGTAGGTATTCAGTGGTTTTCAAGTTTCGTTTGCATAACTTCTAAGACCTACCAACTCAATGTTAAATTTTGTTTCTTCAGTAAAACTAAATAATTTATCTCTAATTTTCTATACAATAGAATGTGGTAATATGAGTACTATAATGAGTAACTTGCATTAAATTCAACACAAAGAGAAAAGTAGAAAAAATAGAGTATATTCAAGTTGCAGCAAACAGATGTCACAATTCATCTACAAAGAGAGTTTAAAAAGTTATTTAAATATATTTTTCCAAAAATATGAAGTTAAAACTATTTTTTAAATATGTTTTGATGCCATGTTTATTCATACACAGTGATATTAACATAGTTCAATTAAATGTTTAACTTCAACTCTGTAAAACTTGGCAACGTGCATTCTCACCTATCCATAACTAAAGGATGTTTATATTTAACTATCCTATCATGCTCATGATTCACTGCAGAAATAAAACTCCATTATGATTCATGTCAGCTGTACGAGAGTTATGATTTATGATCAATCCCACTATTTGTTCGTAACAGAATAGCCCAAGAGTTTACAGTGGGTGATGTTGACCAACTGCCTTCTCTCTAGTCTATCACTGTTAAATTAGGAACAGCTAGTGCAAGTAGTCCTCGAGCAGCTTTATGCAAAATTCTGAACAAACCAAATCGTGATTCATATATACTAAAATGTACCAAACAACCTACTTCTTTCTCTTCAGTTACCTCTATATTTGTCCCAAGAGGGGCTCACACATGAAACAAAACAACACATTAAAACACTCACCCATGATACCTGAGCACGCGTCAAGTTTGTGAATAGATTCCGAGGGAGCCAGGAACACAAAATCTGATGTCAAATCCATACCTAGGGAACCTTGTGGATGTGTTTTAACTTCTCTTGACAAGGTGTCTGTGCCATATAGATCAGGATACCTTCAAAAGCCACTCTAATTTACTTGATAATTTTTATTGTGCTGGCTTCAAAACCATTGGAGGAATTAGCTAGACAAATATTCATTTTTACAAAGCTAAAATATGAATTACAGTAGGATAGAAAGTGGCTGTTACACAGAAATCAGGTTTTATTTTTGCATCATTCTCTTGTGATTTCATTTATTATTTTGTTAGATGGTGGTAAGAGAAGTTTTTTTTTCAAGGAATGTGTTAAATTATAAAGTATAAAACTGTTTTAGATGAGAATTCTGTTTTTGGTCATTTTTCTATTCTTAAAATTTGGTGATATTTTAGCTTTAATTAGAAATATAAAAACATTTTTGTAGGATTTTCCTTCCAATATGTTTTCTCTTTACCAGGAGTTCCCTATCTTGTACATTAATTTAAAAACTAAGTCCTGAATTTGATTATAAACAGTTATATGTTACTCCATCAATTTTAACACTCATTTTTTATTTTATTTTTATTTTAATTGAAACATTTTTTGGGGGTAAATAAACCAAAATAAATTTTAGAAGGATTATCTTTCAGCCATGATAGTTTTATCTTCTTACAGCATGTTTTCTTTTGGAATGTGTTGCCTTCAGTTGTGGTGAATACAGTAAATTTAAGGGTATCTCATGGAATGTTTTGAATGATGAGGGATGGCTTTGAGGGTGTTTTTTTTAAGTTGTTGGTCCATTCAGGTCATTCTTTCAAGTTGTTTTAAATTTAATTTTATGTTACAATATTTTTCACCTGTCATATAATTATTATACAATTTTTGTGATAATTTATAAAGTTAACTTTTCCTTTCTGGTTCTTTTTTTTCTAACTTCGTGTGTCAATGGAATTGTTTGAGTTCTAATGAATACCATCTGGTAAGTCATCACAAAGTTATAATTTTAATCAAGAAATGATATTGCCAAATCAAGTGAAATTTTCATTTATGTTGTTTTTTGTTTTGTTTTTTGTATTTCACTAACAAAACAGACTTTTCATAGTCACTCGGACTAATTTAAACAACTGAATCAATTTTTATCTAACCTTCTACGTTCTAAAGAACAACAAAGCAAACATTTTTTACCTCTATTCATTATTGAAATTCCATAATTTAGGAACACATTATTATTCTATTTGTTAGAAATCCAACATGATTTTTTTTACACTGGTTTTTCTTAGCATTGTAAATATTGTATGAAAAGAAAAAATATTTTGTAGGAAGCTGAATGTTCTACCGTACCTTCAAATGATATTTTTTTAATTTGGAGCATTTGTAAATATTTGGTGAGTTTAAGTTCAGTACAATTTATTATGTTATGTATTATAGTTTATTGTAGACAAATCTGATTTCTTATGTTATATAAACTATATATTCAGATTTTAAAAAGCTGGAAATATTAATTCAGAAGTTAATGTAAATATGTATCTATAAAATGTATGATATTTACCAACAAGATTCGTATACACTATTTTCTTTTTTAACACAAATATAGTTTCATATTTAAAAAAATAAAATTTATAATAACGGGTATTACAAATAATTATTTATATACAAACATTTTACAGACTCGCATACAATGTTCAGTCTTTTATCTGGTCTGGAACTGAATATTTTATTGATGGTCCAAGATGAGTGAATTAATTTTATGTTAATACATAGATTCACTTCACTTGACAGGAATGCTAATTAGCTCTATTCTTGTTTGGCTCAACATGGTTTACACTGATATGTAATAATAATGTTAATTTTAAGAGAAGTATCTTATAAAGTTCTGTACTTGTAATCATGTGTAAATAAATTGAATTTAATAATGATATGTAACATATGTATTTCAGTAAATGATAAGCATTCATCAGTGTTTACATTTAACAGATGGAGAGAAACAGGGATGAAAAATGAAGAACGTTACAGAGAAAGTGGAGATACCCTGAAGGCTATGTTTGAAAGGTAATGAAAAACATTCCTTACAACATTCCCAGGATACCTTGATTTCGTCATATATGGTATTTGAGACTATGCACTAACAGTTACATTGTACTGTAGAGAATGTGAGCTTATCTGTAATGGTTAATTTCACAAGGGCTTAAATTAATCTCGGGATGTACCTTTTGAATCCAGAAACTTTCTTTAGTGCAGAGCATCTTTTCATTTTTCACATTTTCCTAGATTCTGAAATCATTGGCAGTAATTCTAGTGTCACAGTTTTGCAAACAGTGAAGAAGAATAGTTGATTAATTATATGCTGTATTTAGTTCATGCTTTTTACTTCTTAAGTTTAGATAACAAATTGTAGTGTCCACATAGCTGTGGTTACACCTTGAACATGTAAATTTGTAGATGACATAAGAGCAGTGCCTTTTAGGGATCCAGTGTTTAAATTTAAATACATATACATCATATGATATTTAAGACAGTTATTGACTTAATTTATGGATACTTTTATTATTCAAAATTGCCTTAATTTTTTAGAGTTCTGTTGCATGTTTGCCAATATAAGGTTGTATACACTAAACAATTTCTTTAGTTTCTTCATGTTTAATGATCCTAGAAAGGTACATGTTTTTAAATAATTCTTAATAATACTATCAACTGACTGTACATAAAAAAAAATTTTTAGTATTTAAAAAAAAGTTGATATTTCATACTCATGGAATCCAGAAAAGGAACAATGCTATAGGCTTAATGAATTATAGATTAAATTCAAAATGTAAAAAATACTCAAAATAATTTTTTTCCAGTAAATCTTGGTTTATGGTAACACTTAGTTTTAAAACTTCTTCCTAAATTAACTATATTTGTATCTAAAACATATAAAGCATTAACAGTTTGTTCTTCTGTTGTAAATTTAATATTATTATGTTGACTTTTCAAATAATTTTGAAATTATGAACATTTTAATTCTTTTCTATAGTATAAAGGTTTAAACTGTTCAGGACGATTTTCTAACAATCTTTTTTTGTAATAATTAAAAAACAAATCTAAATTTTGTAAAATTCTTGGACCCAGTGACACCATTATATTGTTCATACTGATAGCCATAAAATAACACTATGTAATGCACATTTTGTGCCTGGATAGTATGTTCTATATCTTAATTACTTATGTTGTAAAAGTACAGAAAATGGTCATTATTCCCATCATATTTTGCTTTTGTTACCTGGATAATAAAATTTAGATGTTAACCTATTTCCTCCTTGGAGTCCCATCAGGAATGCCACCATTTTGAAGTCCCCAGAACCTCCCAGTAATATTAATCATATTTCATGCTCCTCATATTCCTCTTTGAGGTGCACCAAAAGATATTCAAATTTTAAAAGGTCTAAAATTTGTATAATATCAAATCTTACTATTCACACAAGCAAAAATTGTTCTAGAGTGTTTTTGCAGTGCATGCAGGTAAAATGAGGGGCCTAGGGTTTGTCTTGATCCCCAACAGGCTTGCTGAAATATGCCTTGTAGGCTTCACACATTTAAGCAGTTACTGTCACAGAGTATGTTTTGCCCTTGTCTTGAAAAATTGGTTACATACATAGCAGAATGCTTGCAGCTTCTTGATGCCATCTCTGATAAAATCAGGTGGGTCTTCATGTTCACTTAGGCTCCTGGAACTAAACTGAAGTGGTGAGTGGTTAGCTCCTATATATTTCATACATGTAGTTATTTCATAATCATAGTAATATGATTCCATATTACTATGGAAAGTTCTAGAAAATTCTGGAAGGTTCTTGAAAATTCTTGTACAGTCCAGAAAATTCTCTATCAGCTACTCAGCACTGAATCTATTTGGAATGTTGTGGAAAAATGGGTAAATTTGAAAATTTCATTACCCAGGTCACAAAAGCAAAGTTTGAAGAGAAAAATAGGCTAAAGCAATTTGGAAATAACACTTTGTGCCCAGGAACAAGAAAAAGTTAAAAGTTTGTTACATAGTGTTATTGGACTCTTAAGTGACAAATACTAATACCTTAACCTTTTTGCTATGGGCTTGACATAATACACACAAGTTCATCTACACATTTGCACATGTTAAGTATTTGCACTACAACTTTTGATACAGCATATATATCATCACATTTAGTAGACTTTTAGTAAAGATTTTTAATGAAATATTTTTATTAAAGATTTGTTTGTGAAAATACTCTTTTTTGTTACTAGTGTAAGTGCAAAATGATTTCATATTATGATTAAAAACTATTCTTCATCTCAAATATTATTTGTGTAATCACCAAAACTTACTAAATATATTTCAAATGTTTGTTTTTATTAAAACTATATATTTTGTTATTTTCTGTTTTCTAACTATGTGGGATCTGTCACCTGACCAACTATTATAAACAAATTAGAATATAGATATAAATTATGCTTTTTTAATGCTAGAATGACTATATTATAACTTGAAAATACAAATGTTTAGTCTATGTAGTTTAAGTCTCATAATACTATATATTTACATATGATTTATTATTTTTTATCACATTGACCTTTCAGGCATGCCTACCTAATATTATGCGACATGCACTTAGGTCACTTATCAAATAATATAAAACTAATTTTAGTCTTCCTTGTTATGCCTGTGTTTTAGTGGACTAGTTTTTTGTAATATATAGTTAAATTTCAATTATTATAAATTATATATATGTGTATAGATTTTTACTATTTAGAAATAAACTGTTAAATTTATTTTTCTACAAATGTGAAACAATAAATGAAGGAATAATATAGAAAATTATATCTTCTCTCTACAATCTTTGTATATGCAGTTGAATAACAAAAAATATCATAAATAACTACACTGATACAATAGAATTCTATTGTACTTTATTAATCTTAGTAACTAAGATGTATTTAGATTTAAAAAAATATGAAACTTCAAGCAGACTAAAGACACAATCTACCTCCTTGAAAATCTGGATTGAATGAACATGGTAACCTTTTGAAAGCTTACAATGGCTAAAAACCCACTTTGTAGACATTCTAAGCTGTTAAAGGTGAATATTACAGAAAAAAAAAGAAAACGTTGCAGTCAAAAAAACTGCTTGTATTGATTAATTTTGCAGGTTCACATTTTTATAAAAACTGTGTTAATAAATGAAACATAGAACTTGGTGCAGAAAGAGCCCTTTCCAAGTGGCAATCTGAACATTTTAGTTTTTACATTTGCTGTTAGGAAACACACTGTGATGTAATAGTTGCCAAACAAACTGCCAGCGTGTTGAATGTAAATAAACATGGCCAGTGCAAATGGAGAAACAGAAGAGCAGTGTGTTTTGACTTTGTGTTCTGAACAGTGTCGAGTAGCACCATATCAATTCGAAATTACTCTGAAGGAACACAGAACAGTTACTTTTGACACAGATCTGACAAGTTCTAGTGATGAGGATAGTTATACAAACGAGAGTAGCGGAACTATGAGTGATACTGATAGCGCCCAGGCTGATTGTGAGTCATTCATACCTCCAGTGGAAGAATGGTAAGCTTAAGTCATGACAGCAAATATGGTCTGTATTATTTCATGTGCAATTTTAAGCACCTCGAAACCTGTCCGGTATTTATAAATTATTAGCATCACAGACTGGGTTTTATTTGTTTATACTTTGCCAACTATGGTAACTAATACTCGGCCCTTCCACAATCATTATACTAGGTATTTATGACTCGTAACAAAATGAATTTCAATTATACATCATAATTCTGTCTATAAAATCAAAATAGATGTAGCAATTTGAATAGTTAACTTATCTTGAAATGGTAAATTTGAAAAATGGAATTCCTCAAACTTTTCCATGTTTAAAAATGATACAAAATCACCTACAGAGTGATCTACCAGCTATTAAACTTGGAATATACTCTATTTGGGATAGATATGTCCACTGTTTAGACTAGGAAATCAAGGTTTCATTGATGTTGCCACAAATGCAAAACATGTTCATGGATGTGAAATGTTTATGTCTAGTTACATTCTTCAAAATCTTGTACTTTTTAAATTATTATATTATACTAGTTGTGTATTGCTTTATACTGCACACATACCTTTAAGTTTGTTCTTTTCGTAATGGCATTGGATGGCTTATCAGGGGTGGAACCTGTATGCTGCAGGCTGAGATCAGTCCTCAGCTCTACACAAGAAAAGATGGTGGGGATGATCCTGTCTACTGCCGATGGTTTTTTTCAGTCTTGACCTGCCTGGCTTGAAACCCACGGAATCCAAAACATAGGGATCCGACACAAAACACGAGCATTCAAAGTGATCTTGACAAAGCTTTGCATGGTGTGAAGGAAACCAGTTCTTCCTTTTGACATCCGCACCAACTGTCGCTACCTTGCAAGTTCCTTCTCCTTGCACAGAAACGAAACAAAGCTTTTGCCTGATGCCGAACCGTTTTTACAACCATAAGTAATGCAGTAAACTAAGTTATCATAAAACAAACAAAGTAGCAATGTCAAGACAAAAAATTGTCACAATGTATGTAATCCAAAACAAACATCAATAGATTTACATAAAACACCAGCACTTGTCAACAGTGGTCAATGCGCAACAAAGCGTGTTTGGTAACTATTAAGTTATAGTTGTAAAACGTCACAGAAACAGCTGAAGGACCGAAAGGAACTTGAGTTCGAGGACCTTCATATTTTGTTTCATTTTTTACTCAAAAACTAAAGTGTTTAAAAATATGGTAACCACACAGGAATTATACCTGACCAAAGTACAGATTCTAAGGCAATTATTAAATTTGTTGAAAATTCACCTTTAATTTGTTATTCACAAATATACTATAGTAAGAGTATATAATGGACAGTTTCAAAAAATGTAAAGAGTTGAATGGGGCCATCATATTTGATTCAGTGCATGTGTCATACCTCAGCTAAACAGGAAGATGTGAGGTTCTTATTTTATATTCTAGCTTGTCAATATTAGTAGTTTGAGTCCCTAATTTGCTCAAAATTATAGCCCCCCTCAAGTCCTCCCTTGGCGCTGCCACTGTTCAATAAAATTTTGAATGCAAGTCAACAAACAAATGACATGGTTTTTGATCCATGAACCATAGCAAAAGGGAGGGTTAATGAAAACAATTTTTGTTATACCCCTAACATCATCATAATTTTGAAGAATTAAATTACTACTTTATTTCCTTCAATGGTAAATTTGTATATAAAGACTCAATGTCGAAAATAGCATCATAGACAGGTTCTTCAAAACCTAATTGAAGTGCATCTTTGGAAAACTCATAGCTGTTTGTTACCATAAGTTCATTATATAAATGAGGTTCAAAGAAATCCACATTTGTAGTTTAACTAACAAATCGATTTACAGTCTCCTCTCTCAATTTTTTTCTAGCAGTTTTCAGGCCACTTAGTTGTTTTCACAAAAGGGATAGATGTGGTCCATTTGCCACTAGTTGAAGAGCTCTTCACTAAATAATCAAATCGTTATTAATATATTTTAGATTAGTTGAACTTTGTTAAAAACAATTTGCATTTGTTAAAACAGTAGTGAATTGTTTCTTATGCAATCTATAACACAACATTAAAGGGCATTTTGATTTCTCTTGGCTGTATTATTTACTAAATTAAACTGAACATTTGAGGCATTTCAACACACACATGGCTGTGTCATGGTAAAGTTTCAACCAATTAACAATGTATTTGTCTCCTGGTGGGACAGCTGCAAGTCTGCAGACTCTTACAATACTAAAATTTTTTCTCTACAATATTTTCTCTCTAACACAATCAAACCAAACACTACACTTATACCATGGATAGCCTTATAGTTAACTTTTTCAACTAGGCTTATTCAATTTGACCAGCCACATGATTAATTTGTATGAATTTAAAGTGTATGTAGATTTGTACTTATAACTTTCAATACAATTTGTATATTTTTATAAAATATGGCAGTCTTGTAATCAGCATTTCAAATTTTTCACACACAAAAATCCTTTTTTTTTTAATGAACTAGAATAAAGATTTTTCAATGAATACATTGAGTATTGGTTTTGAATAGCCTGTGTGTAAAGTAGTTTTCAAATCAAGAATAAAAATGCTTTTTCTCATCTCAAATTTCCTTTATGTAATTCCTAAAACCTCATAAATACATATTAAACTTTTTTTCGATAAAACTACATTTTATCTGTTATTTGCTCTTCCCTAACTCAAACAAGATCAGTCAGTTTGACTGACCTGATAACCACGAGGAAAAAAAATAAAAATTGAAGGTTATAAAAGTATGATTTGTGGGACCAGTGAGGATTCTGTAGTAAATAATTTATATTTAATTTCTCACTCTTTCAAGGAGTGATGGAGAAAATAGAGAAGAGAAGGTTCTGAGAGAAAATGTCATGCCATGGGAAATTGAGCATATTTTAGAATATTTCCTTGTAGAAATAAGAACTTAAAACTTGTATACTATTAAAATATGGATTATTAACCAAGATTTTAGTATATACTTTTTAGTATATCATAAACAAAAAGTAGTTTACAAAATATTGAATGTAAGTTGCTAACACTTTCTGCCATGCATGGTAAAATAGGATACCCAGGGCAAAAGAATAAATAAATGATGTTCCACCCTTTTCAAAGAAAGAATGCCCAAGTAATTAAATAGCAGTGGTGTAATAATCAAAGCATACCAATTTTGAGACACCTATCTGTAATCTAAATTAACAAATGTATTAAATATACCTAAACAGTGATGTAAAACAACACCTAAAATAAACCTGATGCATGAAAGACTTCTACTATTTCTGCCAAAGTTTCAATGCTGACAAACAATGAACCCACATAGAAAGTGATTGCTAAAACATTGCATAAAATCATGTGAAAAAAGTAGGACACCCTATAAAAGCCTATGTATTTTGTAACATATTTGGATATATAGATATTTAATCTCAATTTTAACGATACTGAGAGATTATAGGAATATAACTGAACAATTAAAACTGTGTTTTTTTTATTATTCTGTGACACTACTTCTGAAATTACATGATCACATATTGCGAACTTCAATACATTCAATTTGTTTGCTTAAACTTTTCATGGTGTGTGGCCTTAGTTTGATTTCACAGTTCCTTGCAGAAGGTTTTTACAATAAAAAAATTCTAGTATCAAGCAATGGTAATCAGTCATGACCATCAGATTGTGCATGGTCAGTAATAGAAGATGCATTTCCAAGGGTCTGGTGTATCATTTTTATAAAGTGCAAATAACTTTCCTTATGATCGTACACCATATGTATTTATATATATGACATCAGCCCCCCAGTGGCTCAGCGGTATGTCTGCGGACTTACACGCTAAAATCCGGGTTTCGATACCTGTGGTGGGCAAAGCACAGATAGCCCATTGTGCAGCTTTGTGCTTAATTCAAAATAACATAATATATGACATCAATACAACTTCCCTTAACTTTAGTGTATTTACATGTGATGTAATTTTGGTTCTGAGAGGTTTTAACTTATTTTGGTACATGATGTGATGACTAGTTTTGTAAAAGTACAAAACACACATTAATATATGATGCAGTATCTAATTCTTATAGTTTAGAATTTTTTTTGTTATGGAACATGATCTTATATACAATCACATTTTGCATTACTGTAAAGAAGTGCAATGGTTGATTTTCAGACTGAGTAGATTAGATTGAAATGTGATAGGTAATTTCTTTCTGGTAATGTAGAACATGACCTGATGTGCGATAGCTGATTTACACCTTAAAATATCCATTTGAAGTGTAATATACACACCAGAGCTATTATCCTCTTAAATGTTTAAGTTAATATTTATTGTTATTTTGCAGATCACTGGGGAAGGAGGATGGAGTTCTCCACGAACAGTGGGATACTGTCATAACCACTTAAACATGTTTTTA
The DNA here is from genome assembly GCA_011833715.1 of Carcinoscorpius rotundicauda. NCBI lineage: Eukaryota > Metazoa > Arthropoda > Merostomata > Xiphosura > Limulidae > Carcinoscorpius > Carcinoscorpius rotundicauda. The sequence continues at coordinate 87,543,606 of CM022397.1, forward strand.
TATAATAAGTGTTTTATTACAATTTCTGATCTTACAAAAGGTATTTGAACTATAGTATTAAGAAAAGCATTAAACAGTTTGAAAGGCCCGAGAGTTCAAAGCTTTCAGTCTTGTTAAATACTTCTGAACAATACCTAATACATGCCCACAAAAAACATTTGCATATGGTACTGTTTTCTTCATTTATATCAATATATTTATTATTCATTCACAAACATCTCTAGACATATACACAGTTTATATGTATGTACATCAGCAGAAAACTTATAGTAACTAATTTATATCCAGCAACATGTTACTCATGCATCATTGAGTGCATGTTGAGTAAGTTTGTTGGGGGCTCCCCAGTGGCACAACAGTATGTCTGCAAACTTAAAATGCAAGAAACTGGATTTTGATTCATGTAGTGGGAGGAGCAGAGAAAGCCCATTTTCTAACTTTGTGGTAAACTTAAAAACAACAGTCCATTAGACAGACCCTGTGCTGGAGAGTAATGTTGACTGTAATTCTAAATTTACAAAGTATGTCTTCACAAAATGCCACCCTTTATCCCCACTGGCTTAATGGTATGTTTAAAGAATTATAACACTGAAAACCAGGTTTAGATAACCCATGGTGGGCAGTTACACATAGCACTTTGTGTAACAAACAGACAAACAAAATTACAAACTATAGGTAATCAATACAAGTCTGCGGTACACAGAAGATTGTATGTATTACTGAAGTGTTTTTACTTAAGGATGCATATGAAGTAACAAAATCAGTCTGACTCAGACAAGTCAAGGTGCAAAATGATCATGTGAAGAATAATAATACTTTTGTTCATTGTACAATTTGCACTTTGCATATGAATACTTGTACAATTTGCACTTTGCATATGAATACTTGTACAATTTCTTAAATACACATCTAAACTTTCTTTTTAGTATTTCTGAGCTGTTAAGAAATCAACAAAATAGGATTACATAAAAAAATGTATAACTTTGATTTCAGACTTCTAATATCATGTTGAATGTCACTTTGTACATGCTGGGAAATACATACTTTGATCCCCAACCTTGGAAGTATTGTTAACGATGTTTTTATGCTGTAAAACATTAGTATTAACTGGAAAAATGAATATCACCAAGAAAGGCCTGAGTTTTTTTCAAGAGTTGATTAAAACTTGTAGTTGGTTACTTTCTATTATTTCATTGAAAATGCCACTACACCCCTCCCCTCCCCTCCTGGAGCTGACCACTAAGTTTGGGGACTTATAATGTTGAAAATCAGATGTTGGTACTTTCAGTGTGCAAAGTCCAGGTGGTACATTGAGTAGCTTTGCTCTTAACAACAAACAAACAAAAATTGTTCTTTGTTATCTGGTTCCTCTCCTACACATATATCAAAAGCATTTTTAACTGTCATTGAAAACAAAAAATCATCCATATTAATTGTGCTTTTTCTCTTGTATTTTTTCATTAATTTTTTTTTATCCTGAAGTTCTTTTGTTTATTAATACAAAGTTCTAAACTAAATGTTTCATTGTGAGTTCTTTGTAACCAGGATATGTAGTTAAGAAAAGAACACAGTATCTTGTAACTTGTATGTTTATAAGTAATGTCAGATAGATCTGAAATTTCTCATAAATTAATTTTATTACAGCAATTATGATTATAAAGTTAAGATTACCCAAGCCACATTCTGTTGTACCAGTTTATACTGTAGAAGACATTTTTAGTGCTTTCTGTTGCTGATTATAAAATACTTTAAAACTACAGAAATTCTATGATTGGATATTTATAATGTTTGAAGAATGTAATTTTATTAACTGTATTTAAAGAGATTTAAAATCTGTGAGCAATTAAAGTAGTGGTAAAGAAATATTTTCCAGTTAAAACATTTATTACCAAAAATGTTTTATTTGCAACTATGTACAGGGTGTCAGTCCTTCAGAAGTTTTATTAATTGTCTGTGCACACTTGAAATGTAGATAATGGTTCTGAACTAAACATTACTAAAATTATACCCCTTCTCTGTATTTGGAGTTGTGTCACCTGAGATAATTGTCCAGTCATAGAACAGTTAGTTGTGAAAACTTGAGTTATAAATACAGAGTTAGAATGTAGAATAAGCTGGTCATTGCACCTTTTAAGGTTCCAGAAGATTAAAAAGTATCAAAGTAAAAGTTTCTACACACAATAATTGTGCTGTAGTCCAAATGATCACCAGAATGTTTGGGCTTCTGTTAGTTTTATTCCAAAGAGTTTTTGGATAAATGTCATCCTTTACCTCAGACTGTACAAAGTGTGTGTCACTAGTTATGTATTACAAGCTCATTTATGAATATGTACCATGCAAACAGATCAAGTACAACAAATAATAACAGTGAAATCACCACACCAGCAAGTTTAGTACAATTAGCTTGTAGCTCCATTTTATAATACTGTTTGAATGTTTACCTCATTTAAAGTGTATGCTCACAACTGTTGTGGTTTTTGGTTAAAAGTACTTCATTTGTTTACATCTTGTTTTATAATACTGTTTGAATTTTTACCTCATTAAAATGTATGCTTATAACTGTTGTAATTTTTAAAAGTACAGTGGAACCCTTCTAAGCAGCTACCCCTTGAAAGCAGTCATTCAGTCACAGTCCCTTTTTTGTTTACATGATCCCTAATTATGTACAGTGGAACCCCTCTAATCAGGCCAGTTTGTCTCAGTCCCAAAGATAGCTGCTTTAGAGGGGTTCCACTGTATTTTGTTTGTTTACATCTCTTTTAGGGCTCAGCATCACCAGGTGGTTAAGGAGTGCTTAACTTGAAATATGAGGGTTGTGGATTCAAATACCCATACCACCAAATAAACTTACTCTTTCAGCCATGGTGGTATATAATGTGGCTGTCAATCCTGTTATTTGTCAATAAAAGAGTATTCAAAGAGTTTGTGGTGGGTGGTGATCACTAGCTGCATTCACTCTAGACTTTCACTGCTACATTAGGAATGGCAAGTGCAGATAGCTATCATGTAGCTTTGCACAGAATTCAACACAAACCAAACTACATCTTTTCAATTGATGTTTAGGGTGTATAATGCCTTTCAGTAAAAGTTTTGAAAGGGCTTGACCTCTAGTGACCACAATAAATCATCACTGTAGAAGCCTACAATACCCCACTTCACATCATGAAACCTGATTTAATTTGTACTTCCTCCTTAAACTCCACTGTATCCTGTGTGTAACTTACTAATTAATATTTCTTGTATCTCTTCATAACTATGAAGTTTATGTGGGTCAGGCTACAGATTAGGAGTTACAAGGCTTAAGTATGCAATATATTGGGAAACATGTTCCACACTTAAAACTGTGGGTGATGGGGGTTTTCCCATACTTGTATAACAGTTGCAACAGTATAGTGGTTTTTCTCATACTTGTATAACAGTTGCAACAGTATAGTGGTTTTTCTCATACTTGTATAACAGTTGCAACAGTATAGTGGTTTTTCTCATACTTGTATAACAGTTGCAACAGTATAGTGGTCTTTTTCATACTTTTATAACAGTTGCAACAGTATAGTGGTCTTTTTCATACTTGTATAACAGTTGCAACAATACACTTGTTCTCATATTTGTGTAACAGTTCCAGCGATATACTGGTTTTCACATTTGTGTAACAGTTGCAGTAGTGATAATATCTTACTGAATGCAGAAGCTTCCTATTTAAGTTAATGTATTGAATAGAGCTGATTTTTTTCATTCTTCTGTAATTGATGTAGCAATGATATAATTGTATTGAATGCAGTTGCTTCTTGTCTGTTACTACAATTAAAATGGCGTTGCTCATCTTGCAAAATATATAGACAATCTTTCTTATAGCCGTGAGGCGCAGGTGTATTTTTCACTGTGCGTTAATCAGTCTAGTTAACTGAAATATTCACGAACTTTTATAGTTACTAAAGTAAATACCAGTTGTTTACCCTTTAAATGTAAGGTGGATAATGTTTAGTCTTTCTACATAAAATGGAATTCTGAGGAAGTGTTACCCTGTTTTTTTCTTATCTAGCTATTATCGGTTGAGTTGTATGTACCACTAGTGTTGTGAAACAAGTATGAGCAGCAGTGTTATGTATAGTATTTTATATTAAAACAAAAGTGTTGAAGCCCATTATCACCTCAACAGATCAATTGTATCACATCTGTTCATGCTCTATCTGACGACCATACACTTTGCAGTATAGTTTCACTTGTAAAAAGCTCCAGAATGAGATTATATGGCTTAAGCTCACCATTCCTTTCCACCACCTTTTTGTAATCTTTCTAGTGTACGAGGACAATAGTTACACAGTGCGTAGTCCTAATCACTCCATTGGCAACTTGGAGGATAAAAATGACGATGCTTATGTAATTAAATATTTAAACAATCTCTGTTAAAGTCTCAGACCGATTGCTCACTTTTTGCATAGGCGTGCGCCAAACTGTTTGTCAAATTTGAGTGTTTTTATAGAAAATTTGTTCGTGTGGCTTATATTTACACTAAATGAGGCTTATAATTGTTGCCTGAAGAGATCTAACAATATGTCAAAATTAAAATAATCCATAAAAGTGAAGTATGTTTTTATATCAAGTAAAGTTCCCGCATTTTTGGATCGAAGAAAAAAATGACTTCCAACAATAATAAACATTAGGTTGAGGATCGCATCGATGTTGTTGGGAACAGACGTTTACTTTACAGAACCAACCAGTTATTTTAAAATATGTGGTGGTAGTTTTTCTCTCTGAAATAGTGTAAATAGCATACTTTATAGTAACACCGTGGAATTTAGATTAACAGTTTCTTATCATCAACCTGATACAGCCACATCAAGAACTTTTATCTATGCTAATTGCTTAAGCTAATATTACGTGACTCTAAACGGTCTTTAATTAGGATAATGTCATGAAACGTAATAAAACTGTACTAAAACGTTAGCAATAAATAATTAATAATGACTGTCCACCCATATGGTTGTTCTGAAAACTTGAATTAGAAACTACTAATCTATATTGCATGGCTTAGCCAATAATTATATATATGCACGTCTTACAGTTTTGCAGCTCTACCTTAACCGTCTTTAATCCAAATGACAAAAACTAGCCACTTTTAGAAGAAGCCGTAGTGAAAGTGTTATACAGATAGATCACATGAGATTTTGGGTAGGTGCGTGAAAATGTTCTTGAAATTTGAGTGTTTGTGTTGAATAAATTTGCACTTTTGGCTTACACCGATTGAAGCTCCTAATTATTGGTTGAAAATATCTAGCAGTGTATCAACGTTTAAAAAGATTCATAACATTGAAGCTTGTTGTGTCAAATAAAGTTCCTGTATTTTTGTTGCGAAATAGAGAAAGGAAAGAGCTCAGTCTAGATTGGAAATGTTATATCTTAATGGACTGATATGAAACGTGGTAGGTGAAGTACGTGTCCGATAGAGAGTATCCACTTAAAATATGTGATAATTTGGATTACCATAATGTGAGACACAAAAGGTGAAAAGTTGCTGAACTATCACTCCTGTTAATAACACACAGTGTCCTGCAACTGGTTGTTTTGGCCGTAAGACACCCTATCACGTCTCTTGATTACTTGCTTAATTTTCATTTAATTTAAAATAATTTCAATGATTGTAATCATTTTTCCCTACAAAATATTCAGCTTTGAGTTTGTAATGAGAGATTGACCGCATTTACTACTTGTATTGTTTTGAAACAATGTAAGTTCATCAGGTTTGTTTCATAATCATCAACCTTTATATTAAAGATGTAGATAGCTTTCATTTTGGTGTTGGTGGAGTTTCACAAATTTTTAAGAGCTTATTTAGTGTTGCAAAAATTGTTTTAAAAAGCATAAGTAGCGTCTGCTTTTGCAAACCGTCTGATGTCACGTACTTTTTTTGATGACGTATTATTCCCATGTGATCAGGAAGAAAGTTCCATCTTTGTGTAGAAGCAGAGAAAAATACAAATATGCTCGCCTTTTTAGCTGTGGGGACCATTATATTGTGTTGGTCAGTTCCACTACTCGTTCGTAAAAGAGCTGGTGGTGAGTTGTTATGACTAGTTACCTAAATTATATTTACCTGTCTTTTTCCCATTATTCCCCGCTGGAACAGCGGTGAGTCTTCGGATTTATAACCCTAAAATCAGGGGTTTGATTTCCCTCGGTGGACACAGCAGAGAGCCCGATGTGGTTTTGATGTAAGAAAAACACACACTTTCCCAATATCTTTAATAATGAAAGTAGTTATATATTATTAAGCACAAAGCTACACGGAGTTGATTGTGCTTTGCCCAAAACGAGTGTCGAAATCCGGTACTAGCAGTAGAAATCCTTAGACATACTTTTGTGCCACTGAGAATCGTTATGAAACTAAGTTGATCAATATAACTCACCTTTGGTGTTGAATTAATAATTATGGAAAAATAAATTCCACTTTTCACTTCATTTGTGAATTTAGGCTGAAACTGATTTGACATTAGTTTCGTTAAATTAACATTGATTTAATGTAACAAATAACATGTAATTTTTGGTCCCGATTATTATAATATTCCAAAAGATTGTTTAAAAGGCCATCAACTTCAGCAAAAGTTTCCTGCTTGAATTTAAAGCTTAACTTACACAACACTTTTATAGAAGATACAACATGTTTAAAAGCTTCAAACCAATATTTTTGACTCGATATGGCCAGGTGGTTAAGGTGTTCGACTCGTAATCCTAGTGTCGCAGGTTTGAATCCCCGTCACACCAAACATTCTCGCCCTTTCAGCTGTGGGAGCATTATAATGTATCGGTCAATTCCACAAGTCGTTGGTAAAAGAGTATTCCAAGAGTTGGCGGTGGGTAACGATGACAAGCTGCCTTCCCTCTAGTCTTGCACTGCTAAATTAGGGACAGTTAACGCAGATAGCCCTCGTGTAGCTTTACGTAAAATTAAAAAAATAAACAGTTTTATTAACTTTCCATTTGTTTGCTTATTTCAAAGTCAAAACGACCAAACTCGTGTATAGCTCGTTCAAAATTTGCGCATAGCAGTTATGTAATCTTTATATATTTAATTCATAGTCAATCAATTTATTGCATCTTTTTTTTCAATCACAAAAACCTGTACTAACTTTCCTTGCAAGGATTAATGTTTTTATGTCAATCTAACAATACACAGCTTGTGGTGCTGTGGACAAGCCATTCTTTTCCACCATTTGACTTTAGATAATAAAATGCTATACTTGGAAACTATTAAAATAAATTCTGTCGCGAACTTGATACATTTTAATTCGTACGTATCTCCAATATTTTAGCGGTTTTTTACCATGTAACAGTCAATAAATCTGTCGATACATGTGCCTAGCCATGAAAAGCACTATTGTGATTAGTTAATAGCTGAATTTGAATAATTTTCAGCTTCAGTTTGATGAATTCAGATTGAATCATTACTTTTAGTTGAGGTTTTATTTATTTGATTATCACGAGATTCACCAATACCTTCTTTGTTGGTTGTTTTATCGAATGATTTAAATCCTTTACTTACAACTGTATGGTGTTCGAGGAAATAAGAGATTACACCACTTTCAATTCCGTAAGCTTATTAAATTTTCTGGCGCTGGACTGGTATATCCTTTTCATTCTTTTTATTGCGCGATACACTTTTACTGAAAACAAGCATCATTAATACCGATATTTGTAAAATTTCCTTTCATAAGGGGTGTAATTTGTTATAAAAGATTAAGTCAGACATACATCGGTCATTATATTCAGTGACAACTAAAAACACTTTAATTGCTTATGTATAATCAGATATGGTGGATAACTTGAGCCACGTTTATAATTATTTTCAAATATTGTCAATAATTGGCGTCATGTCATAATGATATATTGTTATATAATAGAATTAGATATGATTTATTAAGACAAAACGCACACCACATCTCTAATCATCGTCAATAAGTGACATCACTTCTCAAGAATCTGTCGTTCATGCTATAATTAGGTATGATTGATTCATCCAAAACTTGTACCACGCCCATACCTATTCCAAATAATTCCTGTCACAGCCTTTTAAAACTATTATTATCTTTAATTATTGTTAATAATTGGTGTCACGTTTACTAATCATTTGTTATTTATGCAATTTATAATTATACTATGACACGCTGTTATAGCTAATTAACTGTTCCGTCTAATGCGCCTTAAGGTAATACCGTCACTTCTGTCTTCAAAGTATTATAATAACCAATCTTCTGCTGTAGCAATCAAACGGCCCGACATGGCCAAGCGTGTTAAGGCGTGCGACTCGTAATCTGAGGGTCGCGGATTCGCATCCCTGTTGCGCCAAACATGCTCGCCCTTTCAGCCGTGGGCGTTATAATGTTACAATCAATCCCACTATTCGTTGGTAAAAGAGTAGCCCAAGAGTTGGCGGGGGGTGGTGATGACTAGCTGCCTTCCCTCTAGCCTTACACTGCTAAATTAGGGACGGCTAGCACAGATAGCCCTAGAGTAGCTTTGTGCGAAACTCAAAAAAACAAATAAATAAGCAATCAAACACCGGTGGATAGCTTCATATTCCTGGGATGACAGTTAGCCAGTTTTGGTTAGGTTGTTGTAGTATCAGCAGAGAGGAAATCTGGTTTAAGCTGGTGCTTCAAAGACCTCGTGACTTGTAAATATGGTGAAGTCGATGTTAACTGTTTTCTTTTATGATTATGTGATTTATATTCTACATCTGGATCTTCTGTATTGTATTTATTGTGTCGAATTTTACTTTCGAGATTTGTTTAATTTCATCCAGATGAACTATTTTAATTTATATTAATTTTGATGTTTGATGCTAATTTTGAAAGCTACATTTCTAATAATTTAGTTTATATGTCTGTTTGCTAGAGAGCATATGATACAAGCTACTCAAAGAGTTCATTAAATTTAAGAATTTGGAAACTTTGAGCAATAAGTAGAAACCACCCTTCATGGAACTTGGAACGGAAGCTCATAAAAGGAAGCTTGACCAAAAATAAATTAATAGATGAACACTAAGCAACAGACTTAAACATCATGATAATTTTGATAATATATGAGAACTAGGAAACGTGGAACATTATAATGGCTAAATCAAAGGCTTCTCAGCCATTGGAATAATCATGGGTATGAAAAGTGGGTTTCTCGTCATTACGAATGGTTACGACTTGATGTAGAAACAGGGGCATGATATTAATGTCAAATTAGAGAAATAGTTAATTAATGAGTATTAAGTATTCAATGAGTGGCATACATTGATGTTAATAGTGAGATTTTGCACTACTCAGTTATTTGATAAAGTAGCAAAGAAATTTCATAAGTAAGTTTATTTGTGAGTTATGCATACTTTACTATTGTAGCTTCAATTCAAACACTGTGAACTTAAAGTTACAACTTGTGTCAAAATAAGCATAACCTATAGTAAATGGTATTGAAGAAATGAATTCATTTATTACCATTATGTGAGTTGGACTTAGAACAGTTTTTGCCAAATAGTTTAAAAAATCCCTCCTCCCCCCAAAACACAATACATTACAATTTTACTTATTGTTTAGTTTCTAACTTTTACTTTACTTTTATTTCTTCAACTAATAATAGACCTACATTTTAATTTTATTGTTTGGCATTTAATTAACCAGAAATGTTAAATTAGTATTGTAATTTATTGTCACTCAAATTATCATCATAACAATTTTATGGTATTGTTGCTTCTTAGAGGGTTTTTTATTTGAACTACTGATAAAAGAATTAAGCTGTTAGTCATCATAACAATAAGTTACTTTATTTCTTCCTCTAAAATTTACATAAACCTGAGTTTGTTTGTTTGTTTGTTTTGGAATTTCGCACAAAGCTACTCGAGGGCTATCTGTGCTAGCCGTCCCTAATTTTGCAGTGTAAGACTAGAGGGAAGGGAGCTAGTCATCACCACCCACCGCCAACTCTTGGGCTACTCTTTTACCAACGAATAGTGGGATTGACCGTCACATTATACACCCCCACGGCTGGGAGGGCGAGCATGTTTAGCGCGATGCGGGCGCGAACCCGCGACCCTCGGATTACGAGTGCACGCCTTAACGCGCTCGGCCATGCCAGGCCAGTTAAACCTGAGTATTTGTATACTTCCGTAAACAACAGTAGCCAACGTTAAGAATGATGTCAAACAGTTTATCAGTGAAACACATTTTGTTCAAGTAAACGTAAGTGGCTTTTTTTAATGTCCAGCCTTTTATTCATTATTAACAACCTAAAAAATTTTCCAGGATAACGTACGACATGTCATCGTAATTAAACATTTGTTACTGTTTGTTTGTAGGTAAGCACAAAGCTTCTAACAATGGACTATCTGTTCTCTGCTTAATACCTTCAATAATGTTCATAATGTTGAAGCCGGCAGACATACTGTCATGTCACTGTAGGGCGTTTTATTGTTGTTCTGCTTAATAATTAGTTATTTGAGGAGTATTATTTGGCTCAGAATAGAGCCTCAACTGGCAGATCTTGTAAGGCATTTCTAGTCTAGTCGTATTTACGCAAACGCAAATAGCTTAAAAAATCCAACTGATTTTTTAGGGGGGCATGCAATAATATTCTTCTTTGACCGCAAACCTTTTGTGAAAATGACACTTCTTATTTATTTATTCCTTTTATAAATTTCGTTCTCTTGTCTGTACGTGAATTTCAACGAAGGAAATATCTGTTTAACTTATAGTTTATTCAAATAATTGATAAGTTAGAAAAAAGGTAACACTAGAAAGAAGATAATCTAAAATGTGATTTATTAAACAATATTTCGAGTCTCAGACCTTCTTTAGTTGATATTTAAAGAATCATTTACGAAAGACTGATTGTGGTCTGATGAAAGTCTTAGACTTGGAACATTATTAAATAAAATATCTTCTAAAATGACATTTTTATGTTACCATTTTATCTAAATTAGTTGAAATTTCGTGTTCGACTTTTCTTTAGTTTTTGTTTTAAATAAAAAATTGATGTCTTAGTTAAAAGGATGTTTATACTTATACATTTGCACTAATCCTAGCTTTTGTCTAACTTTATATTCAACAGCCCCCCAGTGGCTCAGCGGTATGTCTGCGGACTTACACGCAAAAATTCGGGTTTCAATACCCGTGGTGGGCAGAGCACAGATAGCCCATTGTGTAGCTTTGTGCTTAATTCAAAAAAACAAACAAACAAAAACAATTATATTCAACAATGGTAACTGCATATGGGTTTTTCTCATTTTCATGCTACCAAGTCATTGTTTCATTGTTTGTCCATTTGCTTGAAGAAGCAAGCTGTGGGTCGTCATAATGATGTAAAAATGGAAAACTTTAATGAAGAAGGCCTAGAAAGTTCTAACAAATTTTGTCATTTTTATAGTAACTTAGAAGATAGTTTGTGAATATGAGGTTGAATGAAATATCAAAGAGATGATAGTGTTATTTTCTAACAATTTAGAAGCCAGCCAATATAGAATAAAACTGTGAACTGTCTTATTTGTGTATAATAAGTTTTGTTTCTCGCGTTATACAAGTGTTAGAGCCTCCTCTTTACTATCCGAGTTTATTTTATTATTTTTAATACGTTTCCTAGAATTGAATATTTGTTGATTCTGGTTTAATGGTTTATATTTAGATGTGTGTGTGTGTGCGTGTTTAATCATAGAACTAAAAATGGGCTGCTTGTTCTGTATTTAATGTGGGACATCGGACCCCGGATTTTACCGTTGTAAGGTTTTAAACTGATTCCTGACCCACAGGAGGAACAGTTTAATGGAAATACTACAGGATGGCCCGCAAGTCCCTACCCATCCATATATCTCATGTATACAGTTTATCTGTGTGCTGTCCCTCATTCTCGCTATATAATATTATGTGACGCCATGCTTTGTGAGACATTTTCCTCAACATAGCAGGGGTTATTGTTCCAAATTCCGCGGTAACAGCTGCCTTCAACTCATCATTAGTATTATTGAATATAACATAATAACATATGGATGGGTAACGACTTACGGGCCACCCTGTACAGTAATTCTTCGTGTTGATAACTACAGTAAATTTGATGTTATTTAAACATTATTATTTAATCTGCATGAAGTTTAAACAGTAAATATACAAGTCAATTAGAGCTAATAAAGTTATTGGATCATTTTCCATATTGCTGCAATTGAGTTTAGCTCATAATAATATTTATATTTACTTTTTCACTATATAATAATTTATCCAAAATAAGTCATTGAGAGACATCTGCCGAGAATAAACAGAAACAAGTATAGCTACAGTAACGAATATGTTACATGAACACAGCACTGGTTCGTAAGTAGTGTTGTAAATCAGTGTAACAGAGCGTATTGAAAACGTTTCGCTGAAACATGTTTCATAACTTGAGTAACATATTGTAGACATATCCTTCAAGTTTAAGCCAATCAGTCGTAAATTAAAATATAACGGTTTAACTGGTTCAGATGAGAAACATTTGTGTTGTATAATAACTGCATAAAGTGTTTCATGCACAATGAACTCTGTTTACAAGTGTCTCTTCTCTGGTCGTGCTCTTGCAGTGTTTGTTCTGAGTTGTACTGGTGGGTTTTTTGGTAGTATGCTAACAACGTTTGGCGTAGTATGGCTTCTTTGTTTATCCCCAGAATATTGCAGTGGAGACCAGCTTCCTGCTTGTCATCCAGTAAGTTATATATATCAGTACAACTACAACGTTAAACTTGAATGTTGTTATTACCAACAGATTATTCTCATTTGTTAAAAAAACAACAACTAACCTTACAGTTACACTAAAGTACAGTTAAACACTTACAGTAATATAAGTACAGTTTTGTTGTTTTTTATCAAGTTTTTATTATTAATTGTAATATGTAAACCATTGCAAAATTACCTTTAAAATATTTCAATTGGATTTTGTATTTGTAAGGACTAGAAACGTTTGTAAAATGTTGCTGAATGTGTAAGATTCATAAGCCAAAACGAAATTTCCTTGCTAATTTATTTGTAAAACGTAACAACTTATGTCACGGTGCTATTGTTCATAAATGAGCAACACGTTGTTAAACGTATTGATAATGAAGTTTCTTGTAAATACCTTAAAAGTTGAACAATTTAAAGAAAGTACTTGATCGATTCTTTATTTTATTCGTAATTTTGTTATTTTTCAGCCAATTTTCTGTGACAATAATCTTTAACATTTTTGAAAGAGTAGTCTTAAATTGAAAAACGTCATCAATTTTGTGTGATGACAGGTAAAGGAATCATGTAGTGGATGGTGTTTACATTAACCCTTTGAACACTTCAAAGTTCGTATGACCAACGTCGTAACAATTTGTTCTTGTCACAATTTACATACTAGTAATTTCTAATATATCAAGTGAAAATCACAAAATGTGGTAAACTTTAGTCAACATTTTGCACACGAAAACCAGTTTTTATGGTGAAGTACATTGAATACTTTAGCAGGCAGTTTTAAAAGGGATAAAAAAACTTGAAACTTATTGTGTGTAAGCACAGTTTTGGATTGAAATATTAACTCTCTTAAAATATATTATATTGAATATTAACATTAAACAGTAACTTTAAGTAATATTGGAGATATTTTTAATGTGTAAGCATGTTTATTGTAAAGTATGATAAAAGTATTTTGAGTATTTGTTGCTCCTAAAGTAACTAAGCTAGTCTTTACACGTATGAGACAATATGTGAGATGTGAGTTAGTAGTTAATTAGCATAATAAAAATAAACATTAACATTGGGATGTAGTAGTTATTTGAATTGACTCTCAGTTAATTTGCAGACTGAAGCAGCTTGATAAAAAATCTTGTGAATTAAAATAAAAATCAATAACTAAGAAGAAAAAAATCCATTTAATGCATTTATTTACGTTGTATGTATGTATAATATCATCGATTTTATGAGCTTACGTTATAATTTAGTTGTTAAGGTATTTTTATTTCTTTAGGGGTTGTGCCATTAATGCTTTGTTTGTTTTTGCTTAAGCCAAGAACTGTGTAAGTATTTGCTTAGTTTGTGCGTTACTGAGGATTAAGGGTTTGTCTGGGTTCTTTGCAGTGTTCAAAACTTTCCATGACTGTTGTCCCTGCCACATTCGGTTATACATACAAAACGTAATTGCATCTGTTGTGTATACGTGTGACCTACTTTGAGTAGGGCATTTGTTGTCATGGTTACAAATAGAACTGAAAGAGCTTTTCTGTAGATTAGCTCTAGTATTTCCTTGTTTATGTAAACTTTTTATTTTTATGTCAGTGTTAATGTCCTGTAAATCTGGTCATCTTAGAATTTAAATCCCTCTTGTGTAAAATATATATATGATATATATTATTTTTGCTCAACTCTTTTTTCCACATATTTCACTTGAAATTAGCATTTTATTCTAAATTTAAAACCTTGGTTTGTTATATATAATTGCAGAAACTAAAATTTTCTAAATATTCTCTATTCTTCTTAAAATAAGTAGTAAAAACACATATATAGATAACTTGAACTCATGTAACACCACTGATGACCAGAGCTGGTTTTTATATAAACACAACATGCTCTAACTCAGTGGTTCTCAACCAGGGGTGCTTACACCACTTGGGGGTGCTAGATAACATTTGTTTTGGCCACCTTCACCTTTATTTTCAAATAAATAATTACTGAAAGAGGTGCGAGAACATATTATGCAGGGCATAAAAAAGTTTGAGAACCACTGCTCTAACCAAATACTTAATAGTAAATTATGTTGTATATACAATAATACACAGAAAAGAAGTTCTTATAACTTATGAGACTGGCAAGTGAATTTTGTTCCTATAGATTACAACCACATGATATCTGTATACATGTAAAATGTTATGTTGATCTGAAATGCTCATGAAATACTTCTAAAGTAACTTAACACCCACATGTTAACACCATAGATTTATTTACTTCTAGTTATTGTACCTGACATTAAAAAAAATGTATGAGAGTACTTTATTAGTTTATTGTTGAGAAAAACATTGTGAATATTGTTGTCAAAAGTTTTGTCACTGGCAGGATCTTTAGGATCACTTGATAAAAATAACCTGAATTCAGTCCATATAACAATAACAAATTAATTTATTTCTTCAATAAAATTTGCTGGTAGGCATAAATTCACAAATAATGTTTCAACAGAATTTGCAAAATTATTGAATCCTTAATTTCTGTCTACAGGTTAAATCCCTTACTTGTAATAATTTCTCACTGATCATAAAACAACAAAGACACTGATTAACTAATTCAGTAACTCATTCACTGATAAACATGTGCAGCAATTGTCATTGACTGACTTACTAATTGACAGTGAACTGTTAACTAACTCAACCTTCAGTATGGTATGTTTTTATTGTACCAGTTATTTTTATTTTGGAGGAAACTGAGAATATGGAGAGGCTTAAACATTCATGAAATATCTAGACTTTACCACCCATGACTTATGAAAAAAACAAACTTCTATTGAAGAAAATCTTTAAAATAAAAAATATATCCCACCACAAAATTAACTAAGGATCAAATTTCTAGAATTTCCATTATAACTGTAAGAACTATTTATTCCGTATTGTATTAATTTTAAACAAAATATTGTCATTACATTAAAAAAAAATTATAAAATTGAAGTAAAGTTGCTAAGCAAGCAATTTTGACAAAAAAAAATGTCTGTCATACCTAAGTGTAGAAAGAATGTAATAAGTTATTTTGTTTCATTTTCAAGGGGGTTTCTTGTATGGACCACACTGAACTATATAATGTATATTTCATATAAACTAAAGAGTGCATGGTATGTACATCACACCAATGTTTTTAAAAATGTGTAGTTTAAAATTATGTTGAACTGTTCAAAGAGGTATGTAATATTTACTTCACAGTGAATGTCCAAGATTCATTTTGAACTAAACATTTCAACAAATATGTATTTTATATATGTATTTATTGAATTTTTGTTGCACATGTAATCATTTTCAAAAAAGAATTATGATATTCCAAAGTGCCAACTAGAATAAAAAATTCAGTGTAAGATGTAATATAACTATATATTTGCAAAGATTTGCACATTTTCATGAGCTATTCAAACTTGACACTACAGTAATTTAAATCATTTTGCAAAATTTATTCCATTATTTTAATGACTGTACTGTTCACTGTCATTGAGGTTGTTTAAATGTATGTTCTGTAAATTCATTAGTTAAAGGTAATACATATATAATAAGCTTTTCCAACAGTGCTGTGATATTTTTCTATTCTGCTTTGCTTATTTTATGAGTATTAATTTCCAAAATTTGCATTTTATAAATATTGCAAATTTTAGCATTTTCAATATTTTTCAAGCATAGAATAATAATAGCAATATCAAAACAATAACTAAGTAATCTAAGGATTTGCTTACATGAATGGAAGGAGTGTACATAGTTTTATTTAAATAAATGGCAGGATAGTCTGTACAGAGTAACTGTTATAAGAATGAAATTCTTAGTGAGTAATGCAGTATCCAATATTAAGTACTAATGTGTTGTCCAAAATTTAAAGGTGGATTTCCTGATTGATTAAAACATTTGTTGTATAAATTAGACTTTCTGTTGTGTTTCTTTTATGGTATGTTTTTAATTCATATCACATATCATATCTAGAGTTAATACTTGTTCAACCCATGGAAAATATTGCTTGAACGCAGCACGTTGTTCAAGAATGTAGGTAATAACTGTGTCCTTTGCTGGCAAATCAGATGATAGTATGAAGTTATGGCATTTTCTAAGTCAAATGAGAATGACCGGTAACTTGGATATTGGTAGTCACTGTGGGTAAATCCAGTATTTGAAGTTAAGTAATAACTGTTTATATTTAAATACATGGTGCTTCAACTTAGTTGTGAGTTGACTGAAGGGAAGACATCTTGAGGGAAGAAAATTTGTTGGTTACTTCACAAAATCAGGAAACGAAGACCATCCTGTATCCAGTACAAGTATATGTACAGTGTTTTGTGTCTTTGATATAAATATTGTTCTCATTTTGCATCACACATTATGCCATGCCTTTTTTTAGTTTAGAATCAGTTACACTGTTAAATTCAGCGTCACTTCATGATTTATTTTACTGGTCTTCCTGTTAGAAAATGAACTAACCTAATACTCTTTGTAGCAGTCATCATAACCTTAAAATACAAGTGTAGATTAAAATTTGAAAAATATTAATTTTCAAATTGATAAAAAACATTCCAGTTGTGGTGATGTTAGTAACTTGTTTAATTTAGTCAAAGAAAATTTTTATAAGGCTGGCCTAATGAAAAAATGGTCCTTGTATGATGTAACCAAAGTGAAATATAGATATTGGATGGAGCAGCTCTACGTAGAGAAATCAAAGGTGTATGTAGCTAACAATGAAGTGAAGAGTAGATAGCCAAAATACATTCATGTAATGAAATCAAAGAGAAATGTAGGTTATGTAAAGGAAATCTTAAATGCAATATGTAGTGAAAAGCTGCAAAGTTTGAAACAATTTTCCATTAAAAATAATGTTCAGAAAAGGTAACAAAGTGGGATAATCGATCTCAGCCTAAGAATAAAACTGAAAAAGAGAAATGAAATAGTTCAGAATAAATTTCTTGATCTAGAAATTCAATTACAGTTACTTTGGTGTATTAAGAATGGTACAGGAATGGACTAATTCTATTGTGATGATTAGTTTTAGTAAACATTAGCACTCCATCCGTTCAAATAAAAAGTAAACAATCTTATCCTTTGCCTACATAAATAAATCCTATTTCCATCTCATAAAACTTTCTATCTAACATGTAATATTAAACAATATTGCTCAGAAATATTAAAAATTAAAATCTGTGTTGTTAATTTGCTTATTTCAAATGTATTTTGAATTGGTGTTTATTGTAATATAGGCTATCAGATTTTTCATAATAAAAAAACATATTTTTTGTTGTCCATAAGGTAGATATTGTAACAACTTGGAAATTGTTTAAATTATAATACCACACTTTTTTTATCATATGCTATATAGTATGATGTTTATTGCATTGCATCTCAAAACCATAATCAAACAACATTTATTAAAAGCTATTATAATTCAAAATTAAATTAAAAACAAGCATTAATTTCTCTTGAACCTTTTCAAAAGAAAAATGCTTCTTCTCCATTTGGTTTTTCATGAGTGAACAGGTTTTCAAACCTATATTTCTGCAGCTTCCCAGTGGTAGAGAAGGTTAAGAAAATGTAATAAAAAAGAGGGAATGCTGTACTGTGTGATCTATGTCACGTGATTTTCCAATTAAAATTTAAATAAGCTGCTTATATTGACAAACTGGTAGTGAGGTGAGAAGAAACTTGTACAGTTTAATACATTTATTGTTTCTGATCACGACCAAATAATAAGGTTTAAAACTGGAAGAATCCCAATTTTATTGATATATCTTTTAACCATATTTAAAATTATAAACCACAGGCAAATTTAGCAAGAAACAAAAAATGTTTTCCTACCTAAATGTTATGTTATTCTGCATTAGAAATGTTTCAAGAAAAATTGATTGTTTTATTAATTGACTGTAATCCTCTGTAGAATAGGTTCATAGCAGTGGTTCTTAACCTGGGTTCAGTGAGTCAGTCTCAGGAGCTTGGCGGAGGTCATGACACACACACTGTGTGTGTGTCCGTTCCGTTCACCCCACTCGTATGATTTGTGACGTCATGCTCCACTTGGCCATCATTGGCTGCGGCTGATCACGTCACATCACTTGCCCTTAATATCTGTGCTGCAGGGAACTTTGTGCGCTTAGCAGCCGACTTGTGACTGTAGTAATCGTGCGTCATTTGTGATTTTTTTTCCTAATCTTTCAATCCCTTCATACTTACTATGTCAAGCAAAAACAGAAAGTGGTCGGACAAATACGTACAATATGGATTTATGTGTATAACAGAACATGATGGGAGTCAGCTGTATAACAGAACATGATGGGAGTCAGCTGTATAACAGAACATGATGGGAGTCAGCGTCCTTAATGCATGATTTGCAATGCCCAGTTGAGCAATTCTAGTCTAGCTCTGGCAAAACTAAGAAAACACTCCCTAAAGCTGCATGGAGATGAGAAATACAAGAGCACAACGCTTGCTGAATTCAAGATAAAGAGAGGCAGGTTCGATAAAAAGGCTACTTTGCCTGTTCTCGGCTTTGTACCCATCGACAAACCAATCCTCACGGCATCGTACGAAGTTGCATACTTAATCACAAAGCAGGGCAAACCAAACATCATTGGTGAAGCACTCATAAAACCAGCTGCATTGAAGATGGCGAATATCATGCTGGAAAAAGCTGCTGAAAATAAGTTATTCTAAATTCCTCTTTCAGATGACATCTTGGCTTAAGTAGTTGCAAATATGATTTCAAGCCCAGCAAAATTCAGCCTTCAACTCGACGAGACCACCAAAGTTTCAAATCTTAGCTAGCTTGTTGTATTCGTGCACTGTGTGAAGAACGACGAGATAAAATATTTTTTATTTTGTAAGCCTTTTATAACAACAACTAAGGCAGCCGACGTGAAAAAACTTGTGGATGACTTTTTCAGAGACAATGATCTTTCGTGGGATATGGTTTCTGCAGTTTGTTTGGACGGAGCTCCAGTCATGCTGGGACGAAACTCTGGTTTTGGTGCGCTGGTGAAAGCCGATGCACCACGCATCATTATAATGCACTGTGTTCTGCACAGGCATGCGTTGGCAACAAAAACCTTGCCTTCAAAACTGGCAGTAGTATTAAAAATTGTAGTGGAATGTGTAAACTTTGTGCTAAATAGTGCCCTGAAGCACTGTCTTCAAAGAAATGAAATGGGCTCTGAATTCGATGTACTTCTGTACCATTCTAACGTTCGGTGGTTATCCAAGGGAAAGGTGCTGAATCGTGTTTTTGCCATGCATATGGAATTAGCCTTGTTTTTGTGAGAGCACCAACATTGTCATCCAGATTGCTTTGAAAAATCAAAGTTCATTCTCATTTTGGCATACAAGACCGATATCTTCAATGCTCACAATCAACAGATGCAGGGCAGTGGAGTCAACATCATCGAAGTGGAAGAAAATCTGAAGGTTTTCAAAAAAAAAGAAACGAGGAACAGAGAATGATAACTTTTTAGATGAGCTCGCAAAGTCTCTCGACGTATACTTTCCCACTAGAGAATCATATCCAGCATGGATGAGACAGACGTTCATATTTAGTGTTGCGACAGCAGATGTCAATGATGAATACCTCGACGAAATCATTGAACCTTAGCAGAGCCAAGTTCAACAGCAACTTTTCAGAACAATAACACTCAACTTTGTGCTGTCACCAAATCGTAGCGTATCCTCTTATTGCTAAAAAAGCTCTTGAGATACTCATACCGTTTGTTACAATGTATCTTTGCAAGTAATCCTTTTCGAGGGTGGTAGACATAAAAACAAAGAAAAGGAACAGAGTTTGTTGCGAAAATGATATGTTAGTGGCACTTGCCAAGGAGGAGCCTCGCATTTCTGAACTTGTCTCTGAAAGGCAACAGCAAAAGTCGCATTGATTTGCGGTAAATATTCATTGAGTTATATTTTTGTTTTTGTGTGAAATTCATGTTTTGTTCTTTGAACACAGTAATATTGTATGCAACTGATACATGGTACATTTTGTGCACTTATAAAATACCTACTTATGTTTTGAATTTGAAAAAAATCATATTTTATTCCAATTACTGTTCAGTGAATACAAGTACGAAACTTCTAGGGTTCAGTACTTCCATTAAGAACCACTGGTTTATAAGGTCATGCACTGAGGTTTGTATCCTAAAACAGTGTTGTTGTGACAGAAACTATTTAATTCCAAGGTCATTAGTTAACTGAAATTCATGTTAAACCCAAACAAATACGAAACTTTATCGTATATAGAACAAGTATTGTTTGTGAATGGTGCAAAACCTTTTTCCATAAATAATCATTAAAGATTGTAAAACTTAATTTTTAATTAGATTGGAAATTTATAGAAGTGATATATGCATCAATAATAGTACTAAAAATGTATTGTACAGTGGAAATCAACGAATATTTTAAATAACATTTTTAAAATTGTGGTGAAGTGATTTTAATGTAGAATTCGAAAGTAAGTCTTCTTAGTGAAGAATCATTGTAATATTTCATAAGTTATTTTTGTTCTGGAGAATATAAGTGCACGTTATCAATTGAACTGTTCTGTGACCGAATTCGTACAGAGTTTCTTGCATACAAATTTGCAGGAATTTTGTAGTAACTCTATCGCCGTAAGTTACACAATTTTTGTTGCTTTTAAACTGAATATAAAGTGATCAAAAACATCGTAAATCGTGATGCCAAAGGGAAAAGCGACTTTTCACGAAGAAATAATCCGACTGAACAGCCACGAATAGGGCGGCGTTTATGCTAGTAAAACATATAAATTTTAAGTTTAAAATCATACCACATACCAAGTACAAGAAATCCTTACAATGTACCAAAATTATATGGATAAACGATTCTGTAGCAATGTTTACTAAAGTTGAGAGAAGCAGGTGTGATAAAACACAACTTGAGTTTGCTATGATAAAACGTTAATCAAATGTCACGAAATAAATAGGCCTATGCTAAATGTATTCTATATCTTATTTATACAATTTAAGTATACATTAGCATAATTAACAATTATTCATGAATCTGATAAATATATATAAACTAAAGTAAGTGTTGTTTGGTTGATATTTGTTCCCCGCTAGTACAGCGGTATGTCTCCGGATTCTCAACCCTGTAATCACCGGTTCGATTCCTCTCGATGGGCTGAGTAAATATCCTTTTGTGGCTATACGAAAAACACAGACACACTCGTTGACGTTTTATTAATATGGAAACGTAATGCCATAAAAGTGAAAGCCGTTCTTTCACATGAATTTTTTAATGCAAGACGTTTCTTCATCATTCATTCACCACTCGATTCCATCAAGGAACATAGGGCCGCAATCACTTGCGGATTCTTCAACAAGGATTTAAGTGAGTAGGTTGTTAACCCACTGCACTGAGCCGTCCCGACTAGAGGGAAGGTAGCTAGTCATCATCACCCACCGCTAACTCTTGGGCTACTCTTTTACCAACGAATAGTGGGATTGACGGTAACATTATAACGCCCCTACGACTGGGACGACGAGCATGTTTGGCGCGACCCTCGGATTACGAGTCGCACGCCTTAACGTGCTTGGCCATGCCGGGCCGAAGACGTTTCTTAACTTTTCTTAATTACTTTGCATCAGACAGCATTTTCTGATAGTAGTATTACATTTAATGAAAAATTTTATGATGCTAATTACACTTGCAAACTTTTAATTTTAAGAAAATTCGTATAATTAGCTACATATTTCAATTGGTTCGCTAAGTTTTGATGTTTTGGTTTACAAAGTTGGCTGGATTAGTAACAGTGATATCGACAGTCGTCTGCCTCCAAATCATGTTTTTATGAAGAGGTACAAATGTATTCAGAGAACCATCTGTTCTTTAATAATTTTATTTTTAATAATGATACTATGATAATCAGTAACTTGCAAATCAAGATGCTATTATATTTTTCTAATTATTTTATACTTTCACATTTAAATGCTTTTAAAAGAAACTCCAGTTAAAATCTATTTCAACTCGTAGAAATGCTGAAGAAAATTGATCGCGATTCACTAAGTGATGTAAATAATACATTAATGATGTTTATATTGAAATACTTTTGGTTTTTTAAAGTTTAAAAAATAAAAGCTCGCTTTTGAAGTTAAACACTGTTATGGATCTCTACAATTTTAAAGTGGTTGAAACCTCGTTGATAGTTGATCATCATAATTTCGCAAGGAATTAAAAAAACAAAAGAAAAAACCAACAACAACAGGACTGACATTCTTATGGAAACATAAAATACAAGTTGAGAATGCAGTGACTAAATGTTAAATTCTATTTTAACTCCACTGTGAAAACAGGTAAAACTGATTAGCTATTCTTGGAACAAGCCATTATTCTACTTTCTGAAATAAATAATTATAATACCTGTGACGTAGACCTTAAGTTTTCTTAAATAAGATTTGTTTCAAGTTCGTTATAGTTGGATAGCCCAAATTTAGATTTTAAAAAAAGGGAAGACGCAAAAGATGGTGGAAATCGGCATTGTACAGTAAATGAAACAGGAAGTATTTCCCGCCATCCTTCAAATATGTGACTCGACATGGACAGATGGTTAGGGCACTCGACTTCTAATTTCAAAATCACAGGTTCGAATTCCCGTTGCACCAAACATTCTAACTATTTCATCAGAGGAGGCGTTATAATGTTAGTCAATCCTACTATTGGTTGGTAAAAGAGTAGTCCAAGAGTTGGCGGTGGATGGTGCAGACTAGCTCCCTTCCTTCTAGACTCATTACACTGCAAAATTAGGGACGGCTAGCGCAGATAGCCCTCGTGGAGCTTTGCGTGGAATTATAAAACAAGTAATATTTATTTTTTTTTAAATTTTTGTTAACAGTTAGGTACTCCATATTATTATATAAAATAAATGAAGCTTCAGCTGAAGCGGCATAATTATTGACTTGTGCAATTATACGTTTCGAACAACACTGTGTATAGAAAAAAAAACTATATTTAAGAAAGTATTTTTGCTGTCAAATGAAAAATTCAAATTAATTTTTCATACATTATCTGCAGTAAAGTGCACCGTAAGGTGTTTTTATTTTTTTTGTTATTTAAATTATGAAAAGGAAGAAACAATACCAGATGCATTACTTTTCATATTTCATTCATTGTAAGATTAACAACCGGTTGAATAAATGAATGACTGCGTAGCCCGTAATAACTTGAAACCCATTTGAAGTAAAAACGTATTTTCAAGACTGTTGATAAGGGTATTAGCATTTTAATTAAAATAAAGTGCAGGACAACGTTTCGACTTTTGTAGGTAATAACGTTGTTCTGTACTTTATTTTAATTAAAATGCTAATACTCGTACCAGCTGTCTTGAGAAACATTTTAACCGGAGAACCGTTATGTGAAATGCTCTTGCAGTAATAACAGATGCACGTGAAAGGTTTATTTATATATTTGTGGAAACGATGCGTTATGTAAGAAAACGGTTGAAAAACGTTTGTTGATAAGTGCTCTGTGTTTGTTATTTGATGTAAGTTTTGTTTTGTGTCTCAACTTTTTTTTTTTTTTCATCTTTCGTAACTAATATGTCTGAATGTTCGCTGTTGGGCTTCTTGTGCGTTTAGATAGTGATTGTGTGCCACAATATACTCAAAAAATTATAACATGAATAGCAAGGTCACATGATTAATTTCACATTCTTAATTGCCAATACGAATCTGTAGCCCTTTTTTTTAACTTAGAATTTTGCATACGAATGATGGAGGTTTAGATTCTCATGTATGGTGTTTGTGACCTGCTTGTTAGTTTAATTTTTGAAGCTTCTGTTCTTTGTAATTCTTGTTTTGACTTTTCTCTTATATTGAACTAAATATCTGACAGGAACTCATTAAAGATGCAATGTATTACATTATTTATAATACAAAGAAAGTTTTATTTACAGGATTTAAAGGTTTTTTTTATGAAAAGGCAGTTGTATAATCTTACCTAGTGTCCTAAACATGCATAGAAAATAAAACAACAAATAGTATGAGTTAACTGCATGACCTTTTGTTACATCATATACACACACCACTACATATAATTTTTTTTATTTTATACATTTTTGGCATGCTTGGGTTATTATTTTACTGGGATTTGGATCCTTGTCTGATGACTTATGTTCATGGGGATTGGCATGATGTATCAGAATTCACCTATATATTTCAGCAGTAAAGGTGCCATATGCTAGGGGAGATCTCCACTACTGTTGGCTGAGATGCAAGACACACCTGTATTGAACCTTCACTATATTTCAATATAGATGTACATTGATTGTGATATGATTCACTTCTCCACTGTGGTTATATGTTGTTGAACTTTGTCTCATGTGTAAAGAGCACAAATCTCCAGCTTTGTTTATTCCACTGTTTATGACCTAATCTATTCAATTTTTTAATGTCTATTCTCATTATTTTTTATGAACAGATGTCTGGCCATTGAGACCACTTCACGCTAATATGTATGATACTCTTTTTGAGATAATGTTCATAGCTATACTTATACCAATATTGTTGGCAAAATCTGTACTCAACCATCATTGATCTTGTAGAAAATATACCCAAGTTATATCACTTTTCTAGAATATCAGTTTTGTATTTCATCCACTTTTGTTACCAATGGTGACAGTTAAGCTTTCTTTCCTCAGAGTCTTGCATACATCTCACATTAAATTTTAGGAAGCTTGTCACAGGTTTTTGCTTGTTGTAACCTTGACCATTTAGAACTTTGATTCATACATGTTAGTTATGCAGAATATTGGTCCTTTGTGCTTGTAAATAATTTCCACTGCTGCTACTTGAAGGTGGAGTATGAATGCCTGAACTTTTACAAATTGAAAGGCTGATAGGACATTCTAATTGTATGGATGTCAATTGACTGTACACTGGAAAGTTGATTTCCATTGTATTGCCTTTTATTAAGTTTTCCCTCACTATTTTTGTAATTATT
The DNA here is from genome assembly GCA_011833715.1 of Carcinoscorpius rotundicauda. Lineage (NCBI taxonomy): Eukaryota > Metazoa > Arthropoda > Merostomata > Xiphosura > Limulidae > Carcinoscorpius > Carcinoscorpius rotundicauda. The sequence goes on from CM022397.1 coordinate 87,569,275, forward strand.
TCTAATATGATATGTTGGTTTGAAAGAAGGCTTGATAAATATTTGAATGATAAAGACTGGCTTTTAATGTTTTATTTCTAATGTTTGGAAGATTAGGACAGTCTAGGTAGGCTAACAGGTTTCATGTTCACCTTGAAGTATATTTATGTAGGTGTATTTTATGACCTGTGGAGAATACTGTACAATGCCAAGTAATTAATAAATAAATGTTGCATTTAATGATAGAACAGGATACGTCCTTAATAGCTTTAGTAAACTCAACAACTGTCTTTCCTTCATCTCTGATGGGGCCTAGATAATTTACTTTGTGATTTTAATAATTGACATTTGAGCATTTACATAGTTAATTTTGTTATACATGGCTGTGACTATACCTCTCAAATATTGTAAGCCTTGGATAAGGCATATCACAACAACCATATTGCTTATATTACATAAGGTGATGAAAATTATTCTTAACCACATATTGCAGCTATTGTTATGGTAAAACAAGTAAAATACAAGTTTTTACAGTTAACTGATCAGTAGAAAAACTTTATTAGAAAAATCTATGTTAATTATGCACAGTGAACTCATCAGCTGAAGTGCTATTTTTAGTTTGTTCATCATGGGATAGGCTATCAATTTGTGTTTCTTTTGCCTCATATGTTTTTTGTCAAGTATTCAAGGCTTTTGCCAGATATTTGTGTGCTTGAAGGCTGCACTTACATCATTACATGTATGACTGGCTTCTGTTAGTTTATTCCAAACAGAAGTTTATGCATTATAATCATTTACAGCTATTGCAGACAACATATGTAGGTTAGTTAATCAAATTGGAGAAGCTGTTCCTCATTCTTGTCCTTTTGGGTGTCTTTTTCAACACTCATAATTGTGCCCAAGCTTCTCCTGTTAGACTTTGTTTGATGGAGCTTTCAGTTCTCCAAATCCATTTTGTTCTTTCTCTAACAGCCTGCAAAGTTCTTTCATTTTTGAGGGTGTGGTCTTCCATGGAAGCCTTTATTTATTTGGATCAAGTGCATATGAGGTATCTTAAGTGGGCTCTGTATGACCAATGAAATCTTACACTGGATCTGTTGGAGGCTCTTATTCCCCTTCCTCCTTTCCTTGTAGGTGATCTATATTGGTAGTTAGATGAGGCTTTATATGTCAGTGAGTGTTTCTTTTTCTTATCCAGATCTGCATATCTTCCCAGACACTTTCCTTCTAGGTTGGATGGTGTTGGTCAGTAGGTAGCTTTAGATAGGTGGTCTCTGGCTGAAAGGTCTTAACATAACAAGATCCTGGAGCTTCTTGCTGTATATTTTGCTTTTTATCATTTTCTTCATTTTTCCAGGAAGTGTTTGGTCATGATCCATTCTAACAGTTCTAAAGTAATGTCCTATATCAGTCACCATAGTAGCACCAGTTCTTGTTCCCTTTATGGTTTAACCTTGAATCTCTTTTTTTTTTCAGCTCACACTCTTAGTATTTGTATAATTTGTATGCTATTTTCTGGGTGTGTTCAATCTTGTGGATGGTTTTCCTGTCTCAGCAAAATTAATCTGATGGAGTGATCTCTCTTTCCAGTGGCTATTCTTTCAGTGGAGTACTCCTCACCTGGATGCATAATTTTTCATTACCTGTCTACCTCTATTTTGTCCTCTGGTTTGTCATTCTCTTGTTGCAGGTGTCAACATATTCAGTCAAGATTGAATCAATAAATACACATAGGGTGCTTTTGGTCATTCATGCAACTCTGTGTTAAGTCCGTCTGACTGTTCCTTATTGGGTGGTACAGCCATAAGTTTTGCATCTGTTCCAGCTTCAATCTACCCTTCCATTACTACTTCCTCTTACTCCATATTATCTGTGTCAACCTGGGTTACCAATGTTTCATCCAGCTCTTTATATCCTTCATCTGCTTTGTTCCAACAGGTTGTTTCTTTTTTTAGCTTGTTCATGTGGAAATTGTAAACCTCTATGTAGATCATATGATTTGTTTAACCAAAATATTTAAATAAGTTTAAAAAAGATATGAATATGTGTTGTAACTCATTTCTGAAGATGATGTTGCAGTGTTGAAACTGGTAGAGTCTACTGTTTAGTGGTCATATTTTGATTAATTTAAATTTTTTTTAATTATGTACACATTTTATCATTGTTCATTATGTAGTATTTCAACATGATACACATTACTGCTTCTTCTTTTCCCTTTATTCACCTATTCAGTGTGGGATTCTAACTATTTTATGTAAGAGGAAGTTTTAATTTTCCTTCACTGAAAATGTATTTCAGATAAGTACTTATTTTGACTCGCACTTTCTGCTCTTCCTCCTCACTGAAAACGTGGGCTTTAATTTTCTGCCTGAGCCTGAAGTGATAGTTCAGTAGATTGATTAGAAGAAGTTACATGCATCAAGAAAGTGTGTTGCACTCTTATTGTTGGAAGGTTATTCCATGGTGATTTATATGCAAGGTGCTGTTGAACCAACTGGTTATAAGGTGAGAGGGAGCTCGGTATTTGTGGCATATGAAAAGTTTTTCTACGTAGAGGGCAGCACTGAACAGTAATAGCTATTTATTTTAGAGAAAGTAAATACCTGTGGGAAATACATTTTCAGTATAGGAGAATTATAACATTTGTTTTTAAATTGGTAAAGAGTTATTTTAATTTATTGGTCATTTGTTACAACTATTAAAAACATATTAATAGAGTCTTTGATACAGTTTCTCAGACACATTCATATTTTTCAATGATAATTTCATGATTTTAAAACTTAGATTATGTCATGGTGAGAAAGTGTAAATGTGTTTCATCAGCATGCTGAATAAAATTAACACATGAAAAAGGATTAACACAATAATGTAATATTTCTGTAAGTATTGTAAGTTTTGTGCTATGAAAAACATTTAGTAACTGAGATTTAACTGATTGAATCCTTTTACAGAAAGATTACCACTTTGAGTTCACAGAATGTGACAGTTTCGGGGGTCGATGGAGAGTGTCAGTACCTACACCTAACAAATGTGTGAGTGGAGCACCCAGCCCACCCACTAGAGTGGATGACTGCAGTTAGTATCTATCGTTTTCAAAGATCAGATATTATCCACAATAATATTTCTATTGCTTAGGTTTCTCAGGAATCTGAATGTTTCTTTTAAGTTGTAAAGTATTGGTTGACCCTCCTGCCATGAAAATATTATCACCTGACCTGATAAAAGAAACAGAGATGTTATTTTTAACAAATACGACTATGTTAAAAGAAAATGCTTGACATTCTTAATGATCACCTAAGTTCATACTTATAAACAAAGGACTGTTGTTTCATACTTTACAATCATCAATAAAGCGATATTTAATAAATCTTAAAACATGTTCTATGGAAATAAACACAGTGCTGAACAACAGAAGTAAAATAAAAAGTGTTCCAGCTATCAGCTTTATATGTTAAAATCTTATGAATCTAGAGCTCAGACTACAAATTCTAATGGTTTTAAGATTGAATGTTTGTTAAATGCACCTATAACATACTCTGCTACATACTCCTATATATTTATATAAAGTATATTTATATTGTTATATCTGTTAAATGCACCTAAACTGCAGGTACATGTGTGTTTCTATAGGCTTTAAAGCTTAATGGTAACATTTATTTTTTAACCTTTAATCAAGATTTAAGATGAATGTTGCGACTTCTTATAATGCAGTTTGGTAAGATGATTGCAACACACAAGGAAAACGTTTGTTAAAAATATATTTTATTATTCCCCTGTAAGATTTTTTTCTATAGATTTTACTTACCCATATTAAGATTTTGAAGGAACATCAACATAGTCTGTTTCATGTTCTATAGATAATATTTCAAAATGAGTACAGTGTAGTTTGCAGAATAAAACAAAGTATATTGAAATATAAGTCATAAAGAACGTTTATTTTAAGGAAGAAAAAAGTTTATTATAATTCAATGAAGAGGCTTAATTAAGTAAAATGTATGATATGCACTATGCTTTTTAATACATACAGTGAAATTGTGGCTACAAGCATAGAACACAATTATATTTCATTTTTTTTCAAAAGTTTGGTAAAATGTGGAAAGAACATTGTAATTTATTTTATGGAAATTAATGTTTTTCTTTTTGTCACAGAATTACATATGTAATGTTTGTGAGATAAGATAAATTGATATATTTTACCGCTGTATCTCATAAATAGTTAAGTTTGATTGTATTTTATTAAAATTATTAGTATTTATCAAGTAACATTTATAGTGAAATATATCAAATGTGATTTATCATATTTGTGGCTATCATTTTACTTTTTACACAGTTAGAAAGTGTGCATTGGAAATTAAGAGCAACAATCATTATAAGCATTTAGTGAGTACAGAAATAATTCTAATACAGTATAAACTGCTCAAAAAATTAAAGAAACAAGTACATTTTCTCATATAATTTATCTCAATGTTCTAAATGTGATAATATTTTTATTTTTTTAGGTTATCCTTCATTTCAGCTCCATTTGTATCTATTTTTTAATGTGTGATGAACTGTAAAATTGGAGAAATAAAATTTTAAAAAATGACCACTATCACTAAAACTGATATCCCATATGAAATAATACTTTAAATGGTTTACATGTATTTATTCAAGAAATGTTTTAAACATTCAGTCTCTAGTGTGACCTCCATGGGCTGTGACACACTCCTGACACCGATTTGGCATACTTCGAATCAGCCTGTCAATAATATCTTGGGGTATGGTAGCCCACTCGTTTACCAGGGTTTCTTGTAGCTCCTGTATATTCTGAGGAGGGTGCTGGCATTCACTGACATGCCTCGACAGCATATCCCAAGAATGTTCAATCAGATTTAAATCTGGAGATCTTGGTAGGCCACTCAAAAATCTCTATTTCTTCCTCATTAAGGAAGTCCATACACAGTCTAGCAACGTGGGCTTGTATGTTAACCTGCATAAGAATGAACCATTGCTGACAGCACTGGCAAAAGGCCTCACAATGGGTTCCAGAATTTTGTCTATATATCGTCGTGTGGTCATAGCACCCCCGTTGAGTATGAGTAAGTCCATGTGGGCACCCAAGCTTATGCCTGCCCAGATCATTACAGAACGTCTTCCATGAGACACAGTGAACCTGCTCTCTGTCTGTCCACAGCATGGTAGTCCATTGATGAAGTTCCTAGTCCAGGGGCTAATGAGCAAATTCCAACCTGGCTGCACAGACAAAAATATAGTGAAATATTTACTTGTTCCTTTAATGTTTTTGAGCAGTATGTATTATTATTACTTATTTACTCTATTGTGTAAATATTTGCTAATTGTACTGTTGATTTTGTTTTTCATATATTACTATTTAGCAGATACCTTTTATGTGATCGTGAAGGAAGATATGAATCAGAAACAACAATTTATTATTATCTGCTTTGTAATGGACAATTAAACAATAATGACATAAGGTTAGTTTCAATCAGATGAATAGTTTTTCCCCTGTTTGGTAAGGATAGCGTTATTTCTGAAGTGGAATGTTACATATGAAATGTATTACATAAATTAAAAAAATACATTTCATTGTTTAGACTGCTACTTTCTGTTCTAACTAAAAAGATGTTTCTGATGGGTTTAATTATGTCATTCAACAGTAGCAAAACTAGTAGATGCAATGTGTGGAATATTTATAAACAGAAAACAAATTGGTAATTTTCATTAATACTCACTTTCTTATTTAATGATAATATTTTTAACAAAGGTAACATTTCTCTTTAATAACATTTTTATCAGTTAGAGGTTGTTAAAACATTATGTGATGCTACTGTGGAATGAATATACATTAAAGTTTCATACTTACACACACTGTGATTTTTGTATATGAAAAAAATATAAATTTTACTATTGTTAATTATAGGGACATCCTGTGAAGCAGGAACATACTATAATCGAACTAGTCTGGACTGCTTGCCTTGCCCCCCAGGAACATACTCACTTGGTGGGGGCGTAAAGTTTGATGCATGGGACGAACTCCCTCAAGGCTTCCATGTAACAGTAGAGACATTTGAAAGTAACTTTCGGTCATTCAAGCAAAATGTGAAAGGTTCTAACATCAACTGTTCAGAGTAAGTGTCATCACACAATACTTCTATAATGCGATAAGAAATATACATAGAATAGCTCTTATAAAAAAAATAATAATGCAATTATAAATTAATTTTGTTTTCTAAGTTAGACTAATTAAAGTTTGTTTGCGTGTATTTCTTTGAAATTTGGAACTCTTTTTGTATAGCTTGTTGAATGATGTGTGTTAACCTCAAAAAGTTTGCATTTACACTAACAACCTAATATGAGAATTGACTTTTATTCTGCAGGTGTTCGTTCTTCTCTAATTTATTTATCATCCATTTGAGAAGTTTGGAATGTTGTTTAAATTCTGTACTGAGTATTCATGAATAGAAGACATTTTAATTCTAGAAATGAATGACTTTATAACACCAAATTACTGTTTTTCATTAATTGGGCACTCAACATTTCACTTTACAGTTTTCTCAGAAGCATTATGCTAAAACAAAAACTGTAACTGACAGTACAAAGCTTCAAATATAATACCAAATTTTTCTTTTTCTTTCACTGGGCACTCAACAATTCACTTTACAGTTTCTTCAAGAGTGTTCTGCTAAAATACAAACTATAATTAATGATACAAAGCTTCATATTGTTTAAATAATAAATTCTAATCAAATCTATAGTGTACATTTCTGCATGTAAAAATGGCTCGTTTGGGTTAAGAACATTTTTTTTTATGTAGAGGAGTGAACAACGTTTTGACCTTCAGTCATTGCCAGGTTCACAAACACCTGATCATTACAGAACCTCCTCCATAAGCATTGACTTGCACAATTTACTCCAAATGTTTGAGAATGAACAGCCTCCAAATGCTTCAACGTAGCATACAAAGATGGATGCTATATTAATGATTTTTTTCATTACAGTTGCAGCTGATTCTGTTTAATCCTTTAATAAACTTTATTAGAAAGTTTAGTTGTTACTCTGATATTTGGTCTTTCAGCTTGTAGTTTCAGAGAGCAAGTTGAGATTGTGAGGTCATTTTCTACAGCTTCAACCCAAACGAGCCGTTTTTACATATATTTTTTTCTACAAGTGGGTTTTCTCGACATCACTGAGTGTACATTTCTGCAGTGTGCATTTGACATATTAAGTGGTAAATACTGTTGTTGAATGAAAAGCATTTTTAAATAATTTACTGTAACCTATGATAAATAAAAGTTATATATACAAGTTGAAATAACAAAAAGATTGGATGAAAAAAATAAAATTATTAAAAATATAGGCACAATATTTTGCACTTATTTATCTGTAGTCATAGTTGTTTGATAGGAGGAGTTTCTCTGAATTTTCTGTCTGTGTACTTCGTTGCTTTGGTGAGGATTTATACAGAGAATGGTGGTTAAGTCAGATGTTGCTCATCCACGATTTGTTAAAAAAGTGATTTGCAATTGCACTTTTTTCATATTGTTGTTTATGAAGAGAATCAATATGTTTTCCATCCTTGTGTGCAGGATTTTCTGGTTTTTCCAGTGTGCATATGATGGCAGATACTACATGTAATCTGGTAAATAACATTAGAGACAAGACACCCATCTTTAAATTGTAAACACGTTTTTGTAAGACATTTGTTTTTTTTACATTATAAGGTAGTGTATTAAGATTTTGATAGTTGGCTTTTTAGGATTGGACCTGGCTGTTCAGTAACTTTAATTAGCAATTCAGATTTCCTTGTTATACTTTTTATTTTCTTGGAAATAGGTTCATCAATTACAGGTTTTAGCTTTGCAAAATTGTTTTTTCATTTTTGTTTATCTATGTTTTTTATGTTAAAAGCACGATGCTGTTGTTTGAGCATCACGAGTTTTGAAAATTTGTTCAGTTTAAAAAGGTGGATGTTTGTTTCTCAGTGTGTGTAATGATTTGTTTCATTACAGTTGCAACTGATTCTGTTTAATCCTTTAATAATTGTGTTTTTCTTGAAAGCTTTGGGATAATGGGAGTTGAAGTTAAGTTCTTTTCTTTTTGGTTTGTGAAACAAAGTAGATTGTTCATTATTGTCATTGTCAATCCTTAAGATGACATTAAGAAAATCTGTGTGTCTTTTATCAATTGAATGGTTCAGGAGTGGATTGGATGTTGGGTCTGTGAAACTTAGAAAGTCAAAAAATTGGATTAGAGAAGGAAGATTATGGTTCTACAGTCCAAACATATTATTGATGTATCTAAGCCAGAGATCAGGGCCAGTGTTGGTATTGTGATCCCACTTGTCAAGTGCCATTGTTTGAAAAACATGCTTAAGTATTACAGTGTAAATAACAACAACTCTTGGGCATTAAGAGACTAGTTAGTTGGAAATATAGTTTCTTGTCAAAATGAAAATATCTATTGTGAAGGACGAAATTTAAGATTTTTCTGTTGGTATCTATTGTCAGTCCATACATCTCCAAATTGTTTGTGGTGCAACATGAATTTACACATTGAAATGATGCCATTTTCTGTCTTTTATACATGGAGAGATATAATGTCCAATGTAAAGAGTATTATTTTGATCACTGTGTGAGGTACATATTTGATTTGCAATAGCAGGTCTTGTATATTATTTAATTGGGCTTGAATATAATTTAGTAATGGCACAAAATGGTTTGTATAAGCCAAGACAAACTTTCAGTAACACTGCTCCTAAGGCTTGCAGTCTTAGTGGCATATCTAGTATGTTCATTTGTTATGCTGTATAATTCTGGAATGTGGCTAGTAGAAGGTTTGAGTTCATCCAGTAGCTTCTTAAGGAGGTTACTTGTTTTTGTATGTTCATTAATAATCTCCTTAGTTTGCATCTCAATTTTTTTTATGGGATCACTATTAATTATTTAAAACTTATTTTTCTCTTTAAGGCAATCAAATATTTTTTACTTGTAAATGTTTCTCTTTATCATAACAAAACCTATTTGTATTTGACTGATTCTTATCCTCTGTAAGGGATAATTGTTCATGGGGATTTAAGTTGGGTTTGACTTGATAATATCTGTCTTTGCAAAACATTCCTGATTTTTTACATTACATCTGAGGTTTTTGTTTTAATATCCTTGTTACTATGGGGTATATGCCATTTAGTGTTATCAAGAAGGTGTTTATTGAGACATTTGGAAGCTACATGATTTGTTGCATCTGTAGTTGAACAGGTATCAAAAGTGGAAGTAATATCTGAATCATTGCTATCTATATTGTTTGCAGTAGAAGTTGAGTTTATGATATTTTCTTAGGTTTTATTTGTTTTTTTTATTTTCAAAGAAATGGTTTTATTAAATAGATTGAAAAGTTTGTTCAAGAGAAGACATTGTTAAAACACACTTCACTAGAAAGTTTAGTTGTTACTCTGATATTAGGTCTTTTAGCTTGTAGTTTCAGAGAAGAAGTCGAGATTGGGAGGTCATTTCTTACAGTTATATTTTTGTTGTTGTCATGTTTTCTTGACATTTATTAGGATTTGTAGCTAAGTGTAGGAAGTGGGATTTTTTATTTTTGGCAGATATTTGGAGCTATATGGTTTTATTGGATTGGTCTTAGATATATTTTTGTTTCCAAATAACATTGTTATTAAGCCATTCAAAATGAGAGAGAAATCTATTCAACTCTTTCTGTTATTTCTGATTCTCCTTTTAAAAATCTGTTAGTTGAAATGGTTCTGAATACCTATAGGGGGCAATCTTATAGTGGTAATACTTAATCAAAAAACTAATTTCAACAATTGTTCTTGAGAGTGTGAGGTACTGTTAGTAATACTGAATTATAAATGACATGATCAACGTTTGAAAACGTTTTTTCTGAGTAGGGACAAAGGATGGTGTATGTAGTTTTAGTTATTTTTTTGTCCTATCTTTTTGTTATTTTGATCTGAAAGATTGATATAATTTTTGTTTATTACATAGAACAGTTAATTATTTCAACAGTATTTTTTTTCAGTGATAAGTTTTACTATGTAACATGTCAAATGCACTCTATAGAAATATATGCTATAGATTTGATTAGAATTTATTATTTAATTAAACCATTTGAAGCTTTGTACTGTTAGTTTGAGTTTGTGTTTTAGTGGCTACTACTAAAAAAGCTGTGAAGTTGAAAAGTTAAATGAATAATTAAAGAAAAATAATTTGATTTGTAAAGTCATTATTTCTAGTATTAAGTTATGTAATCTAATGTAAATTATGAATTACGATATTGTTATCACTTTAGAAAAGCATAAAATTTATAGCCTTTAATCTTATTTGGTTACAGAGCCATAATCATAAAAATAGGACTTCTCTTGCTACACACACTTGTCACATCCTCTCTCACAAATTTCTGATAGTTTTCTCTTATGTTTAATACTATGTTATTTATAACCTATTGAAAGCCAATGTTTTACTGTCTCAAATAACATATTACATTAAATTCTTTTCTGTAGAGAGAAATGTCTGTTTTGCTTCCAGTTCAAACTTTATTCCTGTGAGAAACACATTGATATGCGCAGCTGAATGTTTAACAGCTCTTGTTACACAGTTAGAAAGCCAAAAAATTTATGATAATTATACAACATTTTCTGCTTTTTGCATGTTTTTATTCTGTTTTTGTAATTGCATTATTTAAATATAAAATTGTTTAGTGTAGTAGTGCCATTAATATAAAAAAGTAGGGTTAAGTTTTGTGAACAGTTGACAGCAAAAAAAAAGGTTTTTCTCACACTTTATTTACTTTTTACAAGTTACACTGCAACTAGACCATGTATTACTCAGAAGAGGATTTTGAGTTACATGTTTGCCAAGTGATTTACTTTCATTATGGGATTATTAGTTAGACATTGTTTAAAAGGCAATAAAACAAGAAAAGTTATGTAAAACAAGTGTATACCATTATGAGTTTTAAGCTTATTTATCTCTCAAGCTGTTTAGGATAAATAAATGTAGTTCTATGTTACAGTCTGAATTCATTCTAGAAAGAAGAAAGGGTGATTTAGATTTATTTTGTATGTTGATTATGAAGTCAATTGTATAGAGTTAGGAATAGAGAAAATAAGAAATAATATGTAAAGTTTAACGAGAAGAAGCACTTGAAATGCATGTAGGAGATTTTAGATTTTTGTTTTTTGTTTTTTGTTTTTTTGGAATTTTGCACAAAGCTACTCGAGGGTTATCTGTGCTAGCCGTCCCTAATTTTGCAGTGTAAGACTAGAGGGAAGGCAGCTAGTCATCACCACCCACCGCCAACTCTTGGACTACTCTTTTACCAATGAATAGTGGGATTGACCGTCACTCTATAATGCCCCCATGGCTGGGAGGGCGAGCATGTTTGGCGCAATGCGGGCGCGAACCCGTGACCCTCGGATTACGAGTCGCACGCATTACCCGCTAGGCCATGCCAGACCTCAGATTTTAGAAATTATGATAATTAAATCTGACAATTTTTAGATGAAGTAAAGTATTTTTAATTATAACAAGAAAATCACTTTGTACCTGAAACAATCAATATTTCGACTTCATATATTCATGAAGAAATGTTTAGTGAAAGTATTTTGTTGCAAATTCTGTTTTGTTTTTCTGTAAAAGACTTAATTCTCTCTGAAAGCATGCAAGATTTCATGAAGATGTATATTATAATTTGTAGTGTAAAAACTATAAAGGTAAATTTGGGGTCATGAATTTGTCCAATTCGACTGAGCTCATCTTGAGTGTTAAAGTATTTTTTAGCAATGGCTGTCAAATGACGTAGTTTCCAGTAGAAAATAGCTTTGATGATCTTTCAACACTTTAATTTGTTATGCTGTTTTACAGAGTCCTCTTTCTAACACACACCTGTTTCACTTGGTATGTGTTTCTTCCATTTATCATGTGTTTTTGTGAGATTTTTCACCAATGGCTGTCCACCATTCATTTCAACTTTTTTTTTGGTGGCCTTTTCTTTTATGATAAAGAAGTAATATTCAGCCCCTATCTTGACTCTTTTGCTTATTTTTCTTGATGTAAGCTACTTTTGTTTGTTCCTTTTTCCCCCTCCTTAGTGGTTAAACACAGACATAGGCAAGGTGGATTTTCACAACCCACTCAGTTACTGCCTTTGTTTATTTTCGTTTTGAATTTCATGCAAAGCTACATGAGGGCTATATGCACTAGCCATCCCTAATTTAGCAGTGTAAAACTAGAGGGAATGCAGCTAGTTGTCACATCCCACAATTTTTGGGCTACTCTTATACCAACAAATAATGGGATTGAGTGTCTCATTATAATGTTCCCATGGCTGAAAAGACGAGCATGTTTGGTGCAATGGGGATTCGAACATGCAACCCTCAGATTATGAGTTGAGCACCTTAATCACCTGGCCATGCTTGGTTTCCCTTTGTTCTGAGTAAATTTTCCATTTGAACTGTTGAGGAGGGGTTGCCGTATATCATTTGTTCATTTATTGCACATTATGTTGACTATCTGTATGACTACATCTCTTGGGTGACTCATCCAAACTACAATTTCAATTTAATACCAACACAGTAATGACTACACCTAGGATTTGGGGTCATCATGCTTCAAGGAAAACTTCATCTGTTTTTTTAAGGCATTATAAAACTTCTACATTTAATGCTAAAGATATCCTTTTAATTTGTAGATGATGGTGTCTATTCACAGTTTTTGTTTTGGGGCATTGTCACATGTTACACATTTAATGGAGTATTAATTCTCAGAGATGTCTATTTATCCAAGAGAATTTCCCTTTCTTTTGCAACTTCCATGAACCTTCAATTTTTGGGCAAACAGCATTTCTTTTTATTATAGTTTTGTCTTTTCTTTGATGTCATTCAGATCTGAATATCTTCAGAAATGCCTTTCCTATTGTCTGGAATGCTGCCATGGGATAACATTGTCTTTTGTGTTTCTGATCTCCTCTGGATTCAAAATCTCACATCAGTATTTTGTATTTTAGAGAGTTCAGCTTTCATGTGAAAATTAACTGTTTTTAGTTCATAAAGACAAGTTTACAGTAGTGGCATATATTAAAAATTAGGGAGGAGCTTACTCTCACAGCCTTTGTTTTGCTGTGGTCTTATGATCTTCAGCTACATTAGCAGCGTGTCTATTGAAGTTCAAGCTTGTCATGAAGTGTTATGAACATTCTTACACATTATCTTTGTAGAGACTGGCTTCTCCCTACAGAGTGGACTGTTCATTCTGTAATTTGTTTGTGGTTATGCTAATGGCTTGTATGCCCTATGATTGGTGCTATTCTTACAGGAGACAACCATCTTCTTCTATTTTATCAGTCTCTAGTTTCAGACCTGTCTTTTCCAGTGGTAGGTGCTTTGTGCCAGTCTTGGAGAATGTTTATTTTCATTTCTACTGTACTCTTTTATTTCTCTCCTTAGGTATTGGCCAAGATCAGTTCATCTAAATATCAAATTTTTCTTGTTGCTTCATATTGGTTGACTCAACTGCGGTTTCCCTTGTTGCTTTGTCTGTCTCAGAGGAATTGTGTTTCATTAACGTGTTGAGGACAACTTCTATGTTAACTTCAGTTACATACTTTCCATGTTAAAATTCATCATTTACAGCTTCATGGCTAGCTGTCATGTTGTCCTTTATTATAAAAGTCAGACTTTCCTATTGGGTAGTTTAAAATTTCATCACATTCTTGCTGACATTTATATCTGGCCATCTGTCAATCCTGTTGGACTATCCAAGAGTTGGTACCTTAGAAATTCTGATTTTTATATTTCTTCAACTCCAAAACAAGTTTCTTCAATTTTCATACTTTTATTTCATGTTCATTGTTTGTCTTCTTTCTCTATTTCCAGCTAAAGAGTTGCTCTCTTTGCCACCACCTTTAGATATCAATGATGCTACCTCTCTCCTCTACACTTTTTTATTAATTTATTTTTAATATTTTGCTTACCTCATTCCAGTTTTCTAGAATCACTTGGATAATAACTAATTTGGCTAGTTTCATGACTTACAGGCCTCTTCAGATGTGGATTGAAAGGATCATGGTCCCAACAGTATGTCTATATATCATGTTTGGCTGATTTGCTCTGTAGATGACTTTCTGCTAGAATAACAGGACATAATATTTCTTTTATTTTAGTTAACTTCACAGGTAAACATTTTCCTGCCTTAATCAATCTCCTTTTCAAAGAAATCAAGGGTGAAAAAGTACACTGCTAAAATTAATGTTTTCATCCTATGTGTCCTTATCTTAAATCTTTATATAAAGCCATTTATATACTACTACTTTATCTTAAATTTGTTACTTCAGATTCATCAGTTTGCTTAGCCACACTTTTGATATGGCACTGGTGATTGTCTTCTTGCCTTGTAAGTATGTTTCTCATATTCTTATTTTTCGTAAAATGGTCAAAGTTGGGTTAATAAGCCTTATTATGGTTAGTGGTCTGCTGACGTTACAGCTCGATGATGTGAGTGCTATTAATAGCAAGCACACAGGAATCTAGAATGTATGGACAAACAAGCCAGCTGTTTGGTTGTTAGAATGGTACATGCAGGGTTGCTTTTGAGAGTAAAATTGTTGGAAGAGAATGTTCCAGGAGCCAAATTTTGTTTTGAAGATATGGATCAACATTCAAATACTTAACTGAAAAGATGGTTGCAATGTTGTTGGCTCCCAGTCATGGGAAATTGCACGATTCTGTTAGAAAGGTAAGGTGGTTTTATCAATGCTTTTTTTCCATCCCATGTAACATTAAAGACATATACCCAATGGAGAGAAAGTAGTCTATTTTCATTGTGATTATACACCCATAAATATGAAATTAACTCAAAGCAAGTAATAATTGATCTGTAGACTTGTTATACAGGTATAATTAAGAGAATTATATGGAATTGCGATTGCAAATGTTAGTAGCAGTTTCACAGTAGAATTTCCATCCTTTTGGCCCAAATTCACTTTTAATTTTGGAACTTATTTCATATACTAGTACATTGTATATTGTATATACAAAATCCATTTCTTTTGAAAGAATGAATGTAATTCCTGTGATATCATTTGATATCATGAAATACCAAATAATAAAAGTACATTAGTTCATCTGTGCTTATCTTTTTAAGTCACACACAGTAGAGTGGATTGTAGACAATGAGGAATAAGATTTTTATCTTTGATAAAAGGCCAGATGACAGAGAAACATGGGCAATAAATTGATTGGGAAAAAAAACAAACTTCACTAAACTCGCTTTGAGGAGTTAGTTTATTGTCATGGTGTTTATCTGTCATCTGGCCTTTCATCAATAAGGAACATATTATTTATCATTGTATGCAACCCACTATACTGAGTAGGAATTAAAAAGATGAGCGTAGATGAACTAATGTATTTTCTTGTTTAGTGTTTTATGATATCAAATTAAATGCTATCTAAAGCATTACTACCTGGAAAAAAACATGCCTGTAATTTATAAATTACTTTCAATTGAATAGGGTGAGAGATTGTGTAGCAGCCAAGAAAGATAAAGAGATAGATATAACAGCTGATGGAGGAAAATAGTACCAAGCAAAAGTAAACAGTTATGTAACTTTGCTGTCATTGGGATCACAGTGTTGTTACTGGGAATGTTTGCACAGTTTTTTCTGGTTTGTATTCACTCATGCACGCTGGTTCATTACATCATGATATAAAAATAGCACAAATCCATGACCCTGATAAGGCCTATTGTTGCTAAAATTGGCAAGTAATGCATACAAATAAACAAATAAAGAGTTGAGAAAAAACAACAGGAACTCAACTTTAGGTTTAAAAACATTTTTCAAAGAAGGATCTTTTTTGGTTACTTAATTTTTCATTTATTCAGTTCATACAAACATATATTTTTTGATGAATAAAACTCCTTTTTGGCAAGTTTAGCTTTATGAGGTTTTATTTGTCTGCTGAAGTTTGTGGCTTTTGAAGTTGCTATTGGAGAGTTTTCAGCATGGATACTGATCTCATATGTGAAATAAAGGGGACAATTAAAAAACTGACATCATTAATTATAAAAAGTTCACAATAAATAAAAGAGGAGGATGTTACTTGATATTCTTAACAGCTGTTTTCATTGAATTTTATTATTTGAATATATATACATAATATACACTTTAAAAAACGAAATGCAAAAGGCAAAATTTGAGACATATTGTTAACAAGTTTATTCCGGGTAGTTCTGTATGATGTGTGAAACTTTGCACATTCACTGCTGAACATACAAAGTCTGCAAAGGCGAAGTCCACGCTCACTAGTTGAAGTTTAACGTCACTCAATTATAATAACAAGTATGCCCCTGTGAGCATCATTAATTGCTTGGCATCTCATGACCATGGAAACGATGAGATGACGAATCACATCCTGTGGAATGGCTGTCCACTCAGCCTGCAAAGCTGCTGCAAGCTAAGGTAAAGTCTGTGGTTTGGGTTGTCACCATTACAGACGTCGGTCCAACTCGTCCCAAAGATGTTTGATGTGGTTTAAATCTGGTGATCTGGAGGTCCAGGGAAGAACGTTGATGTTGTGGTGTCTAAAGAAGACAATGGTGAGTTGGGCTGTGTGAAGACGAGTGTTGTCATGCTGAAAAACGTTGTTGACATTCACCATGATGGGTTGCACATGGGGCCTAAGAATCTCATCGACAGTTGTGTACGGTCTGATCAGAAATCCTACGCAGCCCTGGTATGGTTGAGGCAGGAGACGTCCCAGTGGTGGTCTTATTTCGAAGGTGATGTAACCGAATGTAACAATCTTGTGCAGGCGTGGTCACACGAGGTCTGCCAGATCGTGGACGGTCACAAATTGATTCATGTTGTTGGTGACAATTCCATAGCCTTGTGATGGTGCTCGGGTGGACATTCACAGCTCTGGTTATTTCTGATCGAGATTCGCCTGCCTCCAAGCTACCAATGGCATTTTTGCCTTGTGCTTCAGTCAGTCTTGGTGTAACTGTATTGCATGTCAGTGGCTTAACACTGAGCAATGGAAACTGAGAACCCATCACTTTTATAGGGATTTTGCACATGTTGCACTTGCAGAACATGCAGATCTCTCAAACAAATTTATTGTTTATCGACACGAATGCGTTTTGGCAAAAAATTAAATGTTTACCTCCGTTTTCAAAGTGCACAACTTTTTTTGTCATTTTGGTCTGACAGTCAGTGCCTTAACACGTGTAACATCACGTACTCTGAGCTTGTAAAATTATTACATATATTTCTCTTTAAAATAACAAAAATATCCCTTTTGTGTTTCTTTCTTTGAAGAGAAATATATATGTTTTAAAAAGTCTTTAAAATGAGGAACAGGCAGATATATGTACAGTTCCCCTTCACTTAAAAGAGGTAGGTAACCTATCTATTACTTGGATTATCACTTATGGCTTTTTGTTTTGAGACTTTATCTTTTTGTTTCTTTGACATTGCTTCATGTGAGAATTAACAGTTTGGTATGCTTTTTCAAGAAATTTTCTGAATGTGTGCTGTTTTTACATGTTAGTAATATGCTTAAGTTATTTTTTTGAGGCCTTTACATGTATTTCATTGTGTACTAAACTTTAAAAATCATTGGAATAGTATTTAAATCATTAGATACCCTTGCATTTTTTTACAGTGAGCCCTGAATTGACCAAAACTTAATGGTGTTTTGAAAGAAACCTTTTTTTAAACATTATTATCTGGATAAATGTTTTAGTGAGACATACATTTCATATCAGAAGCTTTCCACAGTAAAATTAAATAAAGGTCTTCTGAGATGTTGTTTAATATTTACTTTTTTATATGATATTGAGTTTTATAAAATTATGTACAATTTAATGAAACAAAAACCAACTGAACATTCAATAGAATAATGTAGTAGGGTGCTGCAGCCAGGATATGGACTCATTACACTGTTGCTTTCCAGTGACAGTGATATGTTTTCCAACTTTCACCACTATAAGCCAAGTTTTGATACTCATGGTGGGCAGAACGCAGATAGCCAACTGTGAATTCTGTGCTTAATTCCAAACAAACAAACAATCATTACAATGTCAGAATAAACTTACAATAATAATTATAGCATTTATAAGTACATTATAGCTAAAGTAAGTAATAAACAACTTTATTTAAATAAAAAGTTAAAAACATATGAAATTTTGATTTTTTTCAAAAAGTATATCATGCATCATGAAATATGTTTATTATATTTAAAAATGAACACAAAGATAAATAATAGATGAAGCCAAGTAGGACTTTGTGGTGAACATACTACACAGTGAATTTATAGATTTGTGGTTTTTGGTCTGTTACCACAAAAATGTGCTCTGCACTTTAGAACCATGGGTGCAGTATAAGAGTGTCGATGAAATCCCATCATTTTGTTAGATAAAGTAGTAACTCGAGGGTTAACAGAGGGTGCTGTTGATTACCTACCTTTCTTCATGTCTAGTATGTCAGCTCAAAATTAGGGATAACTATTCAGATAGCTCTTTATAGTTTTAAATCAAAAACAAATAACTGAAAATGTAACAGATGAACTGTAGTTAAATGAAGCATGCATATTTTACATATTGTGTGTTAAATATGCTGTTTGTTATTTAAACAATTTTTTTTTTTTCAGATATGCCTGGGTACCTATGAGTGCTTTCATTGCGTCTTATGGGGGGCCATGTGTCACATCTCTTACTTATTCTGTCAAACTTGTGAAACCGGGTATTCTCTCATACTCATATGAATATGTTGATGATAGCATTATTTTTAACTTTGAGGTATGAGATTACAATTTTTTCAAATAAATAATTTTGTTGGAATAGGTTTAAAATTAAAAATGTATGTTGAGATTAGACCAATGCTATATTTGGACTGATGAAGCTGTGAACTAATAAATTTTGGGAAAGTTATTGGATTCTTTCAATAAATTAAAAGTGTAAAAGAAAGTATTGAAAAAAATAAACATAAATAACAATTGTGGTAAAAAGATTAGATCAAAAAATAAAAGGTAAAAGTGACTAAGTTACAGTACATGTAGAACTGAAAATGTCCTCTGTGTTTGTTTTTAAAGGTGTGTTAATTCACTTGTGGATATCTTTAAGATTATTTATTGCTTTGACCAAAAATGCAAGGGCAATTCTTGAGCACAAATTTTGAATCCGAGTTTTGTATGTAATGTGAAATATCTTGTACCCAAATTCATTGAGACAGTTTGGAATATTAGAGGCATAAAATCCCTTCTATTACTAACAGGATGGTATGGAAATATAGTTAATTGATAAATAATTAATCCAAATTTCAGGAAATACAGCTCTAACTTCATATTATTTTTCAAAAATGATTACTTAGGAAGATTTCAGAAGACAAAGTTTAGAACACGATTTGTTTTATATATGAATATGGTGCATTTTGATTACAAATGTTCATTGTTCTATAACAGTGTTTTAAATATAATAATTTTGCAATATAATTAAAGCAATGATAATCATACAGTTGGAACATTGAATTGTTGATTATATGTAAATATGAATTGTAATAGGATATCTTTCCCCTGTAAAAATTATTTAGTGTATACAGACAGATATGCATCAATAATTTTTACTTTATAGGCACAAAATGAACAATGTCAGTCTATTGATGAAGTGGAAAAATACAAGTGGCCTTCAACATCTGGTGAAGGACAGTGGAAAACTGTGACAGTAAGTATGTACATGCAATGTAACTTGTATGTATATTGCACAAAGTCCTCAACTGTTATTAATAAATTTTATTATTTATATTGCCAGAAATCCTCAAAACCATAAAGAGTTTTTTTTAATAGTAGTGTTGTAACACTACCCTTTTTTGAGTGGTTCTTTTAAGCTATTTGGTAAAAATAATTTCAAATCTATTTCATGTAATGATAAGTAAATTAGAGGATTGCTTCCTGAACATTTCTACAAGCTTTTACACTTGTTGTAACTTGTAGGTTTTAGCCTATAAATGATGTGTAAAGGAAATGCCTAACTAGGGATGATGTAAAAATGAACTTTCTTGTTGGATTTTGTAATTAATTCATCAAATATTTGAATAAAAGTGATCACTAGTATTGATCCAGATACTTTCCTGAACTAAACTAACTGGCTTATTTACTATTTCCCACTTGTTCACTAATGTGAGAACAAAACAAACTTTATGTCTCGGTAATTCTTGTATTTATAATTCACTCTCACTTTTTTATTTCTCAGAGTGATTAGATTTCTTGTATGGTACTTCCTCCATTCACAAGATTAGCTAAGCTATTCTTGTTCAGTACTACCCTTCATATGTACATTTTTTATTTATGCATCCCACAAACCTTCTTCTTCCATGTTTCTCATGTAAATTATTATGCATCATTTCTCCATCAATAAGAGAATGAGATACATAATGCATGTAGTGCCATCTTTATGCCTTTACAAAACAGTTGCTTTTTGTTTGGCAGTGCTTACACTCAGATGTGTTTCTTTTTGTTTGTTTAAAGTTTCATGTTCATCTTCAACTTACCCATGAAGTGGTCTTAATTCATTTTCACTTTTACTTTTATTAAGACTGTTTCTTAACTTTAATCCCAGTTTATTACATCCAAATTGTTATTTATACTTGTTTTTATTGGTTGACACTTCATTCTGAATTCTGAAGTACATGTTACTACTTTGGAAGTCACGCCTGTGACTAATGCTGTGTCTCGGGCCTCATGTGTGGGTGACCTAGTGGGGGATGTATCTATGTTAATTCACCAGGAGATTGAACATTATATGGCTCAACCTCTGTCTTTGGACCTTGCCCTACTTTCTCCTTAACAAGTTGAGCCTGTTTAAGCAGACAAAGATGTGGATTACTTATTTCTTCTTCCTGATTTTACCATGCTTTTCCATGCTCCACCTAAGGAATCACTTAGGCTTAATACAGTATTTTCAGATTTTGTTTCTCAGATATGTGATATTTTCCCCTTTCCCCTCTTTCCTATAAACTGCATCCTTTTTTACTTTGGGACAGTTCTTTGCAAACCTATTTTTTTTCCTTCCCCAGATACTTGGGTACATGCTGACCAATTTGCCTCTCAATTAAATGACAGTATTAGCATACCTCACCCCACATGGGTTTTGGACCAGTTTGCTTTGCATAGAATTGTGCAGACTATCCTTTTTTTTGAACCAACTGTTGTTAGGTTTTATTTTACCTGTTTGGGGTGTGGTCCAATATTTCCTGTATGTCTGACTCATGTCTAGTTTTACCACTTTTGTCTTATTTTTCACAGTTTTTTTATGGTTTTTCAAAAATATGAAGGTTTTGTTGACTCATTTGTTATCTTTGGCTGTGGCTTTATATACATGGTTTCTCTGTTATTAGAACTTTTTATGTTGTGATTTGACCTTAACTTGCATCTGTTTACCCTCTTCTTATCTTCAAGATTTACATATGGCCCTTTTTCTACACTTACATGTTCCTGAATTACAAGTTGCATCATTGCAACAACAGTCTATCCTTTCCATCTTTGTCTCAGTCGGAGTACACTGTGACATCTATTACCCTTTTTTGTCTTATTGTTTTCTTTGATAATGCACATCACATTTACAACAGTATTGGTGACTACTCAATTGGTCATGGTCTGGAGAGAATTCAACTTGTTGATTTTCTTCACCACTTCCTTCCTTTCTTCAAGAATTATTGTGTCATTTGAAGGATTTCAGTTTTTTCCTTATGTCCTGTGCATCTTATATTTGCTTCATTTCAGCTGTCTTGGGATCCCATGGACAGTCAGTGTCTGTCAGAGATGGTTCAGGAACTACTTTATCATCAAGCCATCAAAGCTGTTCTACATTCTCCACCAGGCTTTTATTCAAAATTTTTGTTGTTTCCAAGAAAAATGGAAACTGGAAGCTTGTAATTGATTTGTTAAACATCAGTTGCTTCATTCAAATACCCTACTTTACCATGGAGTCATTTCTAACCCTAATGGGGGAATGTTTTCTCTAGGATTATTGATGACTAAGGTGGATGTTACTAATTCTTATATCGATATTCCTATACTGCCATGGTCTTGTCTTAATTTCAGTTTTTCCAGTAAGGTTAGTTTATCACTTGTACACCTTGCCTTTCAGTAAGTTTTCTTCTTGTAGATTCCTTTGCTGTATACCTCAATTACAAGTTATTTTTCTTTTAGTCCCTAATATCTCATCCTCAGTCTAAGGCTATCAATGTTTTCAGCCAGGATTGGTCCAACAAATTCATTTATATTTATCCACCTATTTGATTACATCAACAGATGATCTCTCTCATCCATACCACTCCACACAGAGTTCTTCTGATCACTTTTTATTTATTGGTTAGCTCAACCATGGTCTCCATAATCACAACTGAAACTTTTTTATTCCAGAATCTTCTTCTTCATCAGCTTCAGTTACCAGTTCTACACCAACTATTCATATCTTTTGTCTTCACGTCTGGCTTTTTCTGGCTCATTGTGAGGAGATCAGGTTTCTCCCATTGAGTAGTTTTTCTTCAATGGAGGTGTATCAGCATATGTTCCATAGTTGGTCTGGGACTCTGGAATTCCTGCAGACCAACCTACAGTAGCTTGAGGGTTGGAGTTTCTCATACATTTCTTTTCAACTGGGGACTTTTGTCTTCTTGCTCTCAGGTTACTAGGGCACATTTTCCATATTTTTCTTTTTCTTTTATGGTCAAGTTTTTGCATTCTATGTCCTTACCATGTTAATGCATTCCAAGATGACATGCTCTTCCAGACTGGGATATTAATGTGGTCCTTCATTCCCTCACTTTCCTTCCATTTGAACCACTTTACTTGTGTTTCATGTTTCACTTTTCCTTTAAATTTTAAAACATATTTATTTATTTTTAAAGATCTGATTTATTTGCCATTGACATTTCATGTACACTTTACAGCACTGCCTATTTTCTTCTTTATCTGAACTATTTCTTCCTCACAAAAACCTCTGTGGCTTAGGAGGGTCACTCCTTCTTTTAATCTATTTTTTTCCTTCTGTTTCACATCTCTACTCTCGTTCCAGTTGGAGAGACTTCTATGTCTGGTTCATTCGTGCTATTCCTGGTTATGCTGCTCGCATGGCTTCCTTCTGTGGTACTCATTTCTGAGTCTTTATTTCTTGGCAGTCTTCTTCTTGGAAGTTGTTCCAGATGTATTTACATTAGATTCTACATCTTACCTTTTCCCACACATCTCATCTTTGTTGGCCATTGGAGGAAATCCTACCGTTGGGCACATTGACAACACCAAATATACTCATCTCCCATTATTTAAACCATATTGTAGTTTGTTTTTTTGTTGGGTTTATGTCTCCCACCTGTGATCATTCTTCAGTGCGACTTTGATTGAGTGAGTTTGTATTCATACTTTTCTTCATTTACTTTTTGTATGGATCCTGCTCTGTAGTGATTGGTACCTGATCAGATATTTATCAACTTAAAATATGCACTGTAGAGCCATGTTGACTTGTGCTTTATTTTCTGTGGCTTCTCAGTGCTCACTATTGAGATGGGGTGTTTCCCAAGATCACTTGTAGGCAAATAATTTCACAATGTAATTGCTTCATAAACTTGCCCATTCATACCATCATCAGATTGCACAAGTAAAGCAATAGGGGATAGTTGCTCCTCCCTACCATGCTTTTTATTGAATAAATTGTTATGGTTTGTTTTTCAAAATAAGGTTTTGTGGTCACCCTTTGTGCTTTCTCAAGTGATGATGTTTCTCCAGATTCTCCACTGCATTTTTACTGCCATTTTTTTCAAGTGCAGTATGGGAGTTCTAATCACTTTCTGATTCCAAGCCATTTGGGCAACCATGGAGGTACCCTACTGAATGGGTTTTGTACAAAAATGGCTATGATCATGCAGTGCAGAGTAGGGCAGTTAGGTTCTTCAGGTTTTATTTGTTTGTATCAGTCCCAAGACTTAATTAGTGTGGTATTCTAACTAATCTTTTGAGTGGAGGGAAGTACTTTATCAGAAGTTATAATTTTTCTGAAGTGAAAATGTATTTCTCATAGATACCTCCCTTTGCTCACACTTCTGTCTTCCTCCTCATTTTTCTCTGATGTTTACTTCTGATGCCAAACCTTCAAGTGATAGTTTGGTAGGGGCATATAGAAGGAGTTGCATGCATCATATATGTAATGTTCCTATTGATGGAAAAATGACACGTAATGATTTACATGAAAGATATTGGAATAATTTGATTCCAGTAAAGTGGGAGTAGAAGACTCGTGGCATGCATTAATAAAAATTTGCATATAGAGGGCAACACTGTTCAATAGTAGCTAATCTTGTGAATAGAGAGTGTTCTTATCAGAAATACATTTAGTGAATACAAAAATTAGAACTTTCATGATTTCAAATTTAGATCTTTCTAGGCCTACTCCCACAAACTTACTTGACCTCAAACTCTTACACTCTCTAACTAATATGTAAATTACAATATAAAAAATATAACTTATAACACTACTTTAAGCTTTGGCTTTAAAAATCATATTTTTAAATATTTATAATTGGCAGTCACTTGCATGTTGTTAAAATCAGTTTTGACAAAAGAGTTTTGTTTACACAGTTTATTTTTGTTAAAAATATTTGTATAGAAGTTGTATATTAATTATCACTGAAATTATTTTACATATCCATGAGGTATGTGAGTTTAGATAATTCATGTGAACTTAAATGAACTTATTTTATGTTTGATCCCTGTTTCTTTTGGTAAAGATAATATTACAAGTAAATTAAACAAAAATATGTTGTTCAATCCACATATGTTTATATATATTTAGAAACTGTAAATATATGTATATGTGCAAAAATAAGAAACTTTACTTAAAAAGTTTTTTGCTAAAATTATTTAAAAATATCTTTGTGATCTAATAGTGCAGATATTTCAGTTTTGTAGACCGTATCTCACTATAAATACATAGCAATCTCTAGTGGAAAATGAATATTAAAAAAAGGACACCTTAAATTGAAAATAATTGGAAATCTCTTGTATATTATTCATCTAGTTTCCTCTTTGTAAACTGCTCTTGTTTCTCAACATTTTCAAAAATGACTAGATTTTTGTGGTCTCAAATTTATAATTTTCTATGCCTACACCCACAAATTTACTTGATCTTAAAGTCATGTAACCTCTATTTAAATTACAATATGAAAACATACAGCTGACTATATGTATAACCTTTATATTGTAGGATAGAAATATAAATTTAATATTTAATTAAATATTAATTGGTCTTTATCTTTCTTTATATTACATAGGTGGAGTTGAAAGCTGGTCTGAATGTTCTTTATTGGAAGACTATTGGAATGGGAATGTTAAACAGAGATGGTAGGAAGCCTAAGCCTGTAAGGATAAAATCCATCACCATTACAGGTAAGTATGAGGCATATGAAATTAATTGCTTTTGTTTGTTTTTTGTTATTGTCTAACTGTTAACATACAATTTCTGCAGGATTGTTTTTATAGAATATACCAGTGGAAAAGTTTACTAATATATCTATGTATTTTAACTGTCTAACTGCTTCATTAATTATATTATTTTTAAACATTCATATGGTTATTTATTATTATTTCTTTCAAATATCTCCTATAAAATATTGCTGATACATTAAAATATTTTATATCTTGATAGTTTGGTGTTATAACACTTAATTTCAATTTTTAAGCACTTAGGTGATTATAAGCCATTAGAAGCTATCATATGACTACAACCTTAGTGAAATTGTTACATGTATGCAATCAAACAAAGAATATTTCCTTAAAAATTATTTACTAGTGAAAATTGTCATTAAAAACACTACTATGTCATACTTTAGTGAGCTTTGAGATTACAAGCATATAGATAATTTTCTTCATGAATTGTAATAAATTGAAAAATTGTAATTTTTCGTTTTTCCTCCACCAATTTTTCATTATATTATACATAATGCTTATATTACTTGAGATACATCAGGCAACAAAATTTAAAATATGATAAAAACTTTAGTTTGGATAATTTTCTATTTAAGTATATCAGTCCCACCATATTTAACATGCAATAAAATGTCATAACATGAAATGGAGATCTTAAAGATATTATCCTTCGTACAAACATGAAGACATACAATTACATCATCAGCATTTAGCTTATATACTTTTTTATTTCGTTTTCTAAATTGAAAAATAGAACCAAATTAAAGTACTTATAATGCATTTGTCAAAAATCTAAATTTAAATTAATAATACCAAAAAGAAAAGGAAAAAAAAATTGGTTTCTTTCAAAGCTTGGACCATTTTCTCTCCTTTTTTTGTGTTTTCATATCAACATATAGTTATTTTGCTTGTTTGTTTCTTTATCCATTGAAGAGTTTCTCAATATATTTATATTTACATGAACATTTTTTTCCTAAATTGGCCTGTGCTTTTAATATTATTGTTTATAAGTGATTTTT
The DNA here is from genome assembly GCA_011833715.1 of Carcinoscorpius rotundicauda. Classification (NCBI taxonomy): domain Eukaryota; kingdom Metazoa; phylum Arthropoda; class Merostomata; order Xiphosura; family Limulidae; genus Carcinoscorpius; species Carcinoscorpius rotundicauda. The sequence continues at coordinate 87,595,759 of CM022397.1, forward strand.
TTCATAATATGTAGATACACAGATTTTTCAGTTACTTTTTCTATGTTATACTTATTTTAAATTATAGTAACTGAAATAAGATAAAACTACAACAATAAAAAAAGTTCTATCAGATACAATGTCTAGTTCCTATAACACTATTATTACTTTATGTAAGATTTAGTTTATTTCTAAAAATGTTTACAATAAATTCATTTACAAGGTATAAAAAGCTCAATTTAACAACTAAAGTTTGTAATTTGTAAACACTGATTCTGATTTGTAGTACTAAACTCAGATTTTGTGTAGATAGTTAGTGGGTCATAGTACAGACTATTTGATTTTTTTTTCACTTTTCATTTTTAGGAGTAGCTTATGCTTCAGAGTGTACACCTTGTGAAGCTGGAACCTATAGCAGCCAGGGCTCAAAACTCTGTACACCATGTAAAGAAAACACTTACTCAGAACGTGGGGCTGCTGCATGTTTATCATGTAACACCATTATTCAGTATGCTCGTAAGTACATTCTACAGCTGAAAGCTGGAAAGTTTGTTTTTTACAGGTAATAAGCTGTAAAATTGTTTGTCTGTTTAAAATATTTTAGGGTTTTATTTCAAGGAATATCATGTGCTAAAGTTTGTGAAATCTGTTTTGTTTTTTAAGTTTCCAAGCAGGTATTAATAGACATGAGCATCACTTGTGTATATATATATATATATATATATATAAAACACCGCAATATAAGGTATTATTCACTAATTATATACGATTACAATCGTAATTTTTCTTCATTTTATTTTCATATCTGTATTTAAAAGTATTTACATCTATCATCAGCCAAAGGCTCAGCTAAGTGTATGGATCGACCTCCTTGTTCAAATTATGATTATTATGAACTGAAAACACCTTGTGATGATAAAAAACAGACTGAGCTACATTTTGAGTGGATCAAACCCAAGATATGTCGAGATGAAATACAGGGCTCTGCCAAGCTTCCAATGTCAGGTACGAAAATTGACTGTCCACCATGTAATCCTGGCATGGAATATTCCAACAAGTCAATGTGTGCCTTCTGCCCAGAAAACCACTATTCTGATGGCTATTCAGGTAATGAGTAAAAAATTAAGCTAAATTTGCTAGCTGATCATAGGTTTCGTGTTTTTTAAGAGATTTCTCGTATATTTTTCATTCACTCTATTGTTAGCAAAAATAAGATTTACCTTTATGTTTTCGTGTATTGTGTTGAGTTCTAGGTCAAAATCCCAGGATTATGCTGACAAATGTTGATCCTTTGTGGAGACTGCCTTTCTTGCAGGAAGAAGATGAGATTTCCTTTTCAGTTCTGACTAGTAGTCCTGTGGCTGTGTTTTGATTTCTCATCTCTTACTTTGCCTACCTACACCATATGGCACTCTGTTTTCCACCAGTCACTATTCCTTTAAATGTGGATGAAGACCTTCCTTGACTGCTACTTTCCCCTTACTAGTGCTGAGAAGGTTCATATTTTAGAAGTAAAATTGTACAGAATTTTGTGAATGAGCTTTTCTAGTGAGAACATCAGCTTCCTTGTTTAGCTCTATCCATTTGTAACATGGCACCTACATCCAGGTGGTGGTCTTATCATACAGCTGTTCAGCTTTTTGTCATCTGTCTAAGGCAACAGCTCTGAATTCTTTGTAAGACTGCCTGTCAGTTACAAATATGTAGCTAGTATTATATTTGCAGTTCATTGCTTTTAGCAGTCCAGAGAAGAACCTTTTTAATGGTTTCTTGCTCCAGCCTTCTCCTGCTGTAGGAACTAATAAATCTCAAGTAGTCTTATGCAGAATGTTGTTGTTTCACAAAATGACGAATTCCCAATCTGCTTTTTTTGCTATTTTGGTGTTGGAATAATTTATGGCTATGATGAAAGGTGCCTGTCAACCACATCTTAAATAGGACTTTACATTTTTTTCTGCTTCATCTTCTTAATTTATCTGCTACATTATATTTTCTATTTAGACTGATTTTTGCAGGTTGCAGTGGCACCATATGTTTTTTCATTCATGGAGAAATCAAAGATAAAGATGGACTGTCTCAGTGTGGTTGTATGACACTTGTGGTCTTTACATCTTTAGGCTCCAGTGAAACATTTTGCTTATCAAATACTGTTTGTGTTCTCTTTATACTAATTTGGTCAGATTTAAATCTCACTGGCCTTCAGCTGTGGATGAAGAGGGGCTGCAGCATCTGGAGCATGTCCTCTCATATTATTTGAGCAATTGATGCTCATTAATTTTATTAACTGCTGTAATTTTGAGTGAATGAGTGTCCTTAATAGTTCTGGTTATCATATTGTTAAAGTTACTAATGAAGTTGAGTCACCTCTCAGAATTTACTCTCGGATACTTCAGTGTTTTTTCCAGAAACGGTGACAGTTCTTATGCCATCTAGACCTGGAGTTTTATCTTTAGAAGTACATATGGCTCTGTTTGTCTCATTCAAACTAATTATGATTTCTATATCTGTATGTATTTGTAGTTCAACAAGGATCACCATAGTTTCAGCTTTTCCTGCATGTTGCCTTGGTAGTTTTTGTTAGTGTACCTGTAAATGAAGGCTTTACCTTGTTCTTCATATGTAAGGATTGTGATACTATCATTATCATAAATAACTTATATCACCATATTTTTAGTTTTTATGCTAGATTTTGTAACTAATAAAATTCAAACAAAATGAAGTAAATTTTTTCATTAGAACTGTAGACTGAGTAGTCATGTTAGATTTGAGAACTTTAATGTTCTTAGCTGCCTGAAGAAGCCCTTATTATAGAAGCTAAAACTTCATCCCCTTTTCAGTCAATAGGTAGTTGCAGTCTGTTAAAGTTCTCAAACAGACAGGTATTTCTGTTATTTATATTTTGAAGTTAAATCTCCATTATTCTGTATTTTCTTGTTTTTTTCAAATCTGCAGCTTAACATTATTTGCTTAACTCCCACTCAGTTTGGTTTGAATGATTTGTAATGAATTGCTGTCTTTGTTTTTACATACATCTTTTCAATTAATTTGGTCAATAGCTTTCCAAACGTTATCTTTTTTGGTTGTTTTACAAATTGATGTTAACATTCAGTTTTTTTTTTTGTTTCTTTCTTTTGCAGCTTGTCAACGTTGCCCAGCATCTACAGCACCTAATTACGGAATGTTTTTCAAGTGGTGGCATGAATTTCCTCCAGGTATATCTGCCCGATGTTTGACTTTGGAAGGTTAGAAAATTTAATTTGTTATTTTACTTTAAAGAGAAAAACATTTGTAGTTAAAATCTACTGGATTTATTCTTAGGGATAATACTGGTTGGAGTGTTGTGATAACGGTCCTCATAACTGCTTCAGTAAAGTATCAGAATGCAGTTTATAACACTGCTAATATAATCAAGTTATTCGCTGTAAATTATATTGCTTACTTTGAAAATCTTTTTGTATAATCTGACAGATTTTAAAAAGTGAGTTGTTTTTGTTATTTTTTGCCACATCTGAATACAGTATTGCTGATGAGGATGTATGATTTTAAGGAGTTTGTTGTTTTTTTTACTGTAACTTGGTTAAGAGACCTTAAAATAAAAACTCAACAGTTCTTTAATTAGTTTAACTTTGTAAAATATACAATTGAAATGTTCAAATTATCTCAGAACTAAGTCTGTTCTATACAACCAAGCCAAACACCTTGACTTGAAGGCACTGCATGTCATATATTTATGTTGGATTTTAGTTTTAACTTAAAATACTTATTTAATGAAATAAATGATATTTATCTTAATCCTTTTGGAATGGGAGCCCCTTTAGTTGCTTTTCTGTGTAAATCACTATGTTGCATTCAATATTTAATTAAAAACCTTTATTATCAATGTGTTTAAATACATTTAATATTATAATTTGAATTATCATTATTCAAAGTTTTATTTTATCCAACTTTTGAGTTCTTTATTACAAATTAATTTTTTAAAAATGACCTAAAGCTTCAGATGTATTTTCATGTGACTGATGAGATATGAAAAATTTCTACTTTGGCTCTTTGTATGTTGAATAATACAATGATAATAGAGTTACACATGGCCACTCAGATGCTCACATAACCTTTTGATTCATTCCTTTTGAAGAGCTCTAAATGAATACAGTCACAACAAGTAATACATTTTTATTCAATTCCTAAAATCTGCCACTCTTACCTTCAGAGGATTTTTTTGAGCTCTGTCCTTTCCATATAGACATTACATACATGTGTGTAAATGAAAATTAGAAAGAGCTCATTTTACAGTATAAGCTAACAATGGTTATTTTGAAGTTGATATTAAGTATTTGTCACTGAGTACATGAAATTGACTGTAGTATTGTTAACTGTTTGATTGACTGGTTGTTTCTTCTCTAAATATATTATACTTAGAGATACAATTTAAATTGTATATTTAGGCCTTATTATTATAGTTCAATTAATCAGATATTTTTTTATGTTGAAAATGCATAATTAAAATATTTAAACATTTTTTTTAAATATACATTATATTCTCATTTGTTCTGATGGCTTATATCTCCTAAACAAATATTTTGCTTAAAGGTCATACGTGTCAGCCAAAAAACTGTAAAATGCCTTGAAGGCACTGTTGACTCAGGTCAAGATGAATAATATGTTGTAAAAGGCAAAAAATAAAAATAAAACATTAAATACTAACTATGTGTGTAAAGGAAAAGAAGTAAAATAAAGAATTTAACAGAAGGAAACTTTCTTAACATATTCTACAAAAAATTAAAAGGTATCCTTGTTTTCTTCAATTTCCTTGTTTTAATTATTTCATTGCATTGTACATTGATGATAGTAGCTAATGTTAGGGATATGTTAAAGAAAATAAAATATAATAAGTTTAAAAAACTTTCGATATTCTTTTAGGAAGTTCTAGAGATCTCTCAAGTGAAACATGAAAACTGTAAGATGAAGAAAAATATTTTTATGCTTAATATGAAAAACACTTTGCACTTAATTTGTTAATAGTTTACTTGCAAGATACTACAATAGAAAAATAATACATTTTTAATAGAAATGGAAACACTTAATTATAAAACCATCATTATTTGTGTACCAGATACTTAAGATTTTTAACATCTTACTAGGTTTTAAGAGGATTTGTTAAGAAATCCTTGAGTTACTGTGTGTGTGTTGTTGTAGAAGTGAAATTTGCAATTCAATTTCTGCAAATTAAACTATCCTGCCAGAAGAAGGTTAATATTTTATTATTTAAAGTACACATGTATGTGCCCTTTTTTCTGTTTGTTAGAAATTTACCTTTAAGATACAGAATAATATTAAAAGACATTTGTGAAGAATTTGGTATATTCTTTAGTTAAATGTTAGTGTTTTAAAATGGTGGCTTTTTATTTGTACTGTTGAACTTCCAACATTTTAAGGTTAATATAACTGAAGTTCTGTTGGTTTTTCCCAGTTTTTCATTTCAGGATTTGCTATTTTAGTTTTTGAAACTGGGTGCTATTCCAGTTTGGTTATGAAGTCATGCATGTGATTTAAATGATAAAATGTAGGAAGAGAGCCAAGTGTGGCACCACTTTTTCCAGAAAACACACACACACATATTTAATAAGAAAACTTTGGAATTTTCAGATGGAGGATGTCAAACTAAGGCAGCATGGCAACCAGAAGGAAACTTTATCCGTAGTGGATTTGGACACAGGGAGGATGCTTACCTTATTCTTTCTCTAGAAGTCTTAGGCTTCAGAACTAAGGAACAGCTAGCAAATGGCCAAGCTGTAGAGATTGGAAGAGTCAGTTTTACATTTGAAGTGGAGTGTGAAAAAGAATGCGAGTTTGTATTTATGCAGGTAAATGTTTGGCATAGAATATTTTATGCAGTATAAATTTAGGGTGGTAGTCTGGCCTGTATGTATATATGCTTATATGTTTATAATTGTAGATCAAACCAGTTTATTTACAGTTTAATTCAGTTTGTTTTGTATTTTGTTGTGTATGTGTGTGGTTCAATTGAATTTATCTATACACACATGGTATGATTTTTTTGTGAATAAACCAGTGCAAAAAATTTAAAATGGAGTTTAAAATGTAGGAATAGAATTTATGCAGTGAATAAAGCTAATGAATCTTTTTCATCAACAGTATATGTAAAATTACATAGAATATGGGTAATCCTTAATTTCAAAATGATGAAAATTCAAATTGAACTAAACTGACTTGACTGAAAGAGATGCATTTGACATAAAATTGTTACTGTGTGATTGATTATGTGATATTTTAAGTTTGATATGGTTTCTGATGAGTCAGTAGGCAATGTCGAGGACAGTCACTCCCATTTTATGGTTGATTAAGGCTCTGACTTACATAATATCCTAGGAGATTATAGTGCCATTTTATTTTTAAAAATTACATCCAAATTTCTTGTTGTCAATACTTGATTTCTATAGTATGTAGTTTTTATCATACCAATCATGGAAGTATGATACTGGTAATTATGCCATTATTTTTTATTAAAACAAATTCTATTCTGATTGTACCTAAAAATTGCGGTATAACTAAGTCCACCATATCATGCTGGTTTATTGTTGATTAATAACCTCATCCCTAATTGTACTCCTCAAAATGATCATGTTTACCTATTTTGCATTAGTATGCTGTTCATCCATTCTTCATCAGAGGTGAAACTGTTGATCACTAATAAGGAACTTGACTCATATATGAAATAATAAGGTGCCTGATTCTGAATAGTGTTAGCAAAGTCCAAATTAACTGTGTGGTTAAGTGCAGAGCTAAAGCAGATTTTCTGGACCTTAAGCAAGGCTCGAGAAGACTTCTCTTTGCTGCTTAATTATTGATACTCTGATTATAAACTTTTAAACTTTGACCCTGAATATACCAAATGACTTGCTGCATTGTCTGATTCCACATTATTAAATTGCTTACAAATTACTTTATTGAAAGTTAAACCTTTACTTACTGTCACCAGTTAACACTTTCTCAAAGTTATACAAAAAGTAGTTAATTTAATCTGAAGACAAAATGAAGTTCATTATTTCTGTAGCATATGTTGGATACTTAACAAGTGTACATAATTAATTATATTAATTTTTGAATTTTTGTGTGTGTAATTTCCAATTTGATCAGGTAAATTTATACATACTTTAATGTTTTATGTGTGTGTGCGCATGTCTGTTTATGTATATAAACTTCAAACAACTAAAACAAAATAATAGGTTCCATACATGGTGTGACATTGCATCAAAGTCATTCAGGACTATTAGTCATATGATTGTTGACAGCACGAGAATGGCTTTCAGTGTTTTAGAGGTAAGTACATGTATGAAATTTGTGTATGTTTGGACATGTTGTTTTACCAGGTGCTTTTATTTATACACATGTTATGGTGTGTGGTTTTGTTAATCATCATTAGTGTTTGTGTACAGTTTTCTGAATATTTTAACACAATGTAAATAAAAATTAGTAATTGCTTGTGGTTTGTTTTTTTGAAGTTAAATACAAAGGTACACAGCTGGCTATCTGTGTATCCCAGCATGGATATTGAAATCTGGTTTCTAGCTATTGAAGGGGAGGCATTTGCTTGTGGAGAATTTTAAGTGAAATAAATGGGCTCATATTGTTTTCAACAATATTTATTCATGGACCAAATATAAATTTTAGTCTGAACATTTTGAGATTAAATTTAAATTCCAATAACCATGATAATTTATTTTTACAAATTGTATTTTTATTACTTTCAAAAATTCTAGAAACAAATGTCAAATGAAATAATTTTTGTCTGCAGAGTTCATTGCAGAGAGGTGTGGCAGTTATTGAAACATGGTCTGGTCAACAGAAGAAACAACATTATAGGTAATTGTCAAATTAAATAATCTAGCAAGTGTTAAAAAGGGACTCAAAACTGATTAAATATGGGACTTACATCAGTCATAAAAATGAATGGTTGATGATGTTTAAAAAGCTAAAGTTTTATTATCAATATTTAAAAATTTAATCAGCATTTTTGAATTTAAAAATTTCAGCATAGAATTTATAATCATATTAAACTCATTTCATTTTCAAATGGAGATGCAAGTATTGTCAGTTTGTGACATAAAATATCTTTAGTGTAATTATTGTCAATTATTAGTAGTGTGAATTGTTTCTTGTATGTAAGTTTGTTGAATGTGAACCTTTTCACATTGTGTAGGTTAAAGTGCACATGTCACAGTCTTTTGTAAACTTGCATTCAAAATTTAATTAAACTACATTATCATCATTATATACAAATAAACATAAAAATAACAGATAAATATAAAATTTTTCTGAAAAAAACTTGATATTTATTTAGGGTGTTTTAGGGATAACACAAATGAAATTTGAAAATTAAATCACTTTGCACTTGGCAGTCAATACTTTTAACATCTTAATTATGGACAAAGTTTTAGTAAAAATACATAATTGAAAATTCTGATTTTTTGTTTACAGATATTTGCTGAAAGTCTACCAGATTTTGCATAGATAATTTAGTATTTTAAGAGTCACAATATGGTTACAAGGCCATGTAAAATATGCTAGCCCATCATGATAGGCTTAAGAAGTCATTATATTAGAGAAGAGTTCCATTTTGGTCCCCCCATGCTAGTACACCGGTATGTCTCTGGATTTACAATGCTAAAATCAAGGGTTTGATTCTCCTCAGTGGGCTGAGCAGATAGCCCTTTGTGGCTTTGCTATACAAAAAACACACACATGCTCCATTTTGGTTCTTTAAAGTTTGGAGTAAGGTCAGATATCCACAGTTTTTGTAATCCAAATAAAATGAAGTTGTGTTTGGTTTGATGTATTATTATTTTCACAGAAAAAACAATTTTTTTTCTGCCAGATTGTGATATTTGTAAATAAAATTATTGCTGTTATACTGCAGGAACCTACACACAAGTTTTTTTATTATGATTAAAATAAAATCCAATTATTTTGCTTAATTCATTCAATTTTTTGTTATTAAAAATACTTGTTACTAAAGTTGTGATAAAAGTTTTTGCTTGGCTTCTTATTTATACACTAGTTTCGTCTTTATATCAGTTATATAATACTTTTATCACAACATAATCAAACTTGTCAGGTAAGTTGATGGAAATTTCAGCCTAGATATAAAAGTAGTTAATTTGGCAAAATGATAAGTGTGTTTTCTTTGGATGTCTTAATTGTGGAAAATATATTTTAATTAATTTTGAGGCTGCCACTAGATTACAGAAAAGAAATATCTTGTAATTTTATCTTCATTTATAATTCAGTAAGGCATATAGGATGTAGATATAAAAATGTTCTTTTGTTTTATTTGTTGGCTAGATTTTTGAAAATTATATTATATAATAATATCCTTTATGTTCTGCAGTATTAAAAACTAAATTCTGTATTGTATGGAAGTTACAACATGAACATTCATTTATTATGAATGTTTATGAACATAGTAATTGTATTAACCATAATTAATTTTCCTAAAGTTTTTTACATTATTTTGCATATGTGTTGTTGCTAACTAAAAATTAACTTCCAACATGTTTTATCTCTAATTTTTTGCATCATTTCTAACAATAAGATTTAGATTTGACAGGCTGCTGATAAAAGTTTCCAAAATTGTTTTTATATTTTCAGTTACAAAGTGACACAAGATTGTCCTTACACTTTTAGTTGGGCCTTTCAGAAAATTGGCAGTGATGGAACATGGAAAAGATGGTTTCATACAGCTTCTTCAGATGAAGCGGATGATAAGGCCATAATCTATGAAATATCAGTCACTAACAGTAAAAATGGTGGTGCATCAGAGTGTCTGCCTTGTCCTGAAGCAGCTGAAGGAACTGGGTATCTATATCTATTTTTTTATGAAATCAGAAGAGTTTCATGTTTTGCTTTTTATGATTCTTTATATTTTATTTTGTCTGTTTTTTGATAACGTTATGTTGGATTTGAACAATGTGTTTAAATAGGTTTATAGAATTTTAAATTTGGTTTTCTTAGCTTTGTACCAAAGGTTCACTGACCCTCATTTTACCTTGAAAGCATGTTGAAACTTTATAATGATCAATTGTAATTATCTGTAATGAACATTTTATATTTTAAATGAAAGACTTGCTCCATTGTAAAGCTTTGAATTGTTTTCAACCAAGGTATTTGAATTAAAAAAAAAATTATTTCTGTATGGGGTCAGTCACTATCACTGATTTTGTATCCACAAAACAACCATCAGAGCTTGTCTACTATACTTTTTAATATGTTTTTATATTTTTATGAAATTTGGCAAACCTTCAGTAAATAGTTTTTTTTACATAAAAATTGGGTTTTTCAATTAAGTGTCTTCACAGAAGATTTGTCCATGAATATATGGCATCAGAGCAACTGCTCACCTGAAAAAAAATTAAATTTCCTAAGAATAATCTCAAAAACATTCTAAATAAATATTCAACTTTTTCACTAAAAAAATTATACTTTATCTGGTATTTTCTCTAAACTAGTTGTATACAAGTTTGGTCAATTTAACTGACCTTGTAAACAAAATGAAAAATCACAAAAAAACAGAATTATAATAACAAGCACAAAGCAAATAATGTTCTGTAACTGTTATAATTTTATTGACTTTCTAACTAAGACGAGAGGGGCTTAAATTAATTCCCTCTGTTGTTTGTTCTGAACAACACAAGATAAATTTTAAAACTGTAAGTGAAATGAACTACTCTATGTGCAGATAGCAAGATTTATAAATCATTTGATAGATGGAAACTTTCTTTCTTGTGGCTATAAATGATGTAGCATAAAATATTAGAGAACATTATTGTGAAAGAAAGGATGTTTGACAAGTGAACGTGGCAAAAAGGTCTGATTTTGTAATGTTCGACTCTCTAAAGAAAGAAGATTGAGGGCTATAAAATTGTGATTTGCCTGGGTAACTACTATATAATGAGTAATTCACATTAAAATACATACTTTAGAGATAGATGTTAACTATATTAGAGAAGGCAGGAGAACAAGAGAACTAATATCATGATTCTTATACTAGGGAAGATTGAGGACTTTTTAAACATATTCCTATAAAATTAAATGCTTTAAACTTAAGTAATATCGATATTTAGTTATTAGCTTCTTATATTTTGCAATTTTATTCATAAAAATTTATAATAAAGTAGTTTAATTAAATCTTAATGCAACTGTTACCTCACATTTGGACAGTGGTACGTTTGCAGTCTTACAACACTAAAAATTGGGTTTTAATATGCTTAGAGTACAGATAGCCCTTTGTGTTTAACTTCAAATAAACAGTATTATGTAAATGGCCACAAGATACTCACTTTTACCTGCCCATTGTGAAAGGGATGAAGTATTTTGTGGTTTTCTCTTGTGAAATCAACCATTTTTAGAGAGTATAATAAAATTACATGAAGATTTAATGTTTTAACACTTTGACGTTTCATTGTTGCAGGCAGTGACTTGTAATGAGCAAATTGTAGTCTTATGCTGTTAATTCACTTTCTGTGTAATAGTTTTCCAACAAATATTATTGAAATGTCAAAAGTTAGAACATTCTCATTGTCGAGTTTTGTCATATTTTCCAACCAAGCTTTATGCTCTGCATACCATTTAGCCCTTCCACATGACTGATTTAGTCATTTTATCAAATAAGACGTTATATATTGTAACCATGCTTTCCTGATTAGCTATCTCAAAGAACAAAAGCTTTCCCTACTGCAGCATTGGCTGAGGTTGGTCCAATTCTAGGTTGCCAGACTGTGAAGTTGAGGTTCCATTTCTCATTTCTACACAAACAAAGAAAATCTTGCTCCACATTTTGAGACCATGGGTACAATATAAGAGTGAAACTTAAGTCTTATTATTTCATCTACAAAAATCAGCAGAAGATTTGATGTTAGATGCTGATGATCTGCTGGCTTCCTTCTAGTCTTTTACTTCAAAAGGAGAGTTAACTAGTGCAGACAACCCTTATGTAGCAGTGCATGAAATATGAATAATAATAATAATAATAATAATAATAATAATAATACAACATTAATGAGTGAACTGTTGAAGAATTATTTACGGTCTTTGTGACTGTAAAAGCTTTATATTTTTCCATTTTAGTATTGTACCATCTTGTCATAAGATTTCTACATGTACTCTTTCATTTAACATCTTAATTGTAGGAGAATATCACTTGTTTCTGGACTTATTTTTTTATACGAATTTTATTGTCAGTTTATATACATGTTTTACAGTCTTTTCTTTCTTTTACTGCCTATTTTCTCTTTCTCTTCCCATAAATATGAGATGATGCATAAGAAATAAGAAAACATAAAGTGACTCATATTGATTAACAAGTTTATATAGGACTAAAAGAACTCAAACTTTGACAAATTTTAGAAAATTATTATTTATAATTTAACAAAGTTTACTGTTTCCATCATATACCATTGTTATATTGCCAAACATGTGAAGAATAACTTCATAAAACATGAAATTGTTAATGTCTATATTTCCCAAGAAATTAAGTTTAAGATGCCAGGAGAATGCTATCTGCTGAATGCACAGTGCCAATTTTAAGGTTTTGTTGAGGATGAATCATAGTCTTGAGCTGTTTTTCATGGTTTGGGCTAGGTTCTTTAGTTCCAGTGAAGGGTAATCTTAATGCTACAGTATACAATAACATTTTAGAGAATTGTGTGCTTCCAACTTAGTGGCAGCAATTTGGGGAAGGCTGTTTTTTGTTTCAGCATGACAATGATCCCATGTACAAAGCAAGATCATAAAGACATGGTTTACCAAGGTTGGTGTTGAAGAACGTGACTGGCCTGCACAGATCCCTGACTTCAACCCCATCAAATAACTTTGGAATGACTAGGAACACATACTGCGAGCCAGTTCTTCTCGCTTGATATTAGCGTCTGACTTCAATAATGCTCTTTAGCTCAATAAGAGCGACAAGTTCCAAAATCTAGTGAAAAGCCTTCTAAGAAGAATGGAGGATGTTATAGCAACAAAGGGGGGACCAACTCCATATTAATACCAATGGTTTTGGAATAAGATGTTTAACAAGCACATATGGGTGAGATGATCAAGTGTATCTCTCCTACACTTTACCTGTTGAGATATTCCTTGTGAATTCATCTTCTGCCTTGGTAGGCTGCCCTTCTGGATAGGATATTAATGTGGTTTTGCCTGCATTATTTTGCTAACACTCAAGCCACAACCCAGACTCCTTGTTTTACCATTTTCTTATGTTTAGCTCCTTAATTTTTCTGTGGATAGTGTGGAAAACTCCTCACTTTTACCATTTTCCCTTCCATCCAATTCTCATTTTTAGCCTTGGCCTGATCCAGACAGACTTTTGTGTTCTGTACATGTTCTTTTCTGTTATATTTCCCACATGGCTTCCTTCAGTGGAGCTCCTAGCTGCATCTTTCTTTCTTGACAGTCATCTGCTATTTGTGATCTTTTTCCTTCCACCATTGCCAGTTCGGTTTGGTTTGTAATTTGATTGGCTTTTTGCTCTTTACTGCCTTCCTCTTGTACTTTTTTCCAGGTGTTTTCTCATCCAATTTGACAACTTACCCTCTTCTCTGGTATTTCAACTTTATTGTCCCTTGGAGTATTTCTTCAGTGTAATATGTGTACTACCAATAATACACTCACCTCTCACTGTTTATATGGGTTCATGGTTTCTTCCTATTTGGGGTATCATCTTCCACCTATAATCATTCTTCAGAATTCAGTGAGAATTTGAGTGGATATGTTATTTTTGTTATTCTTTCTTTTTCAGACCCTTTTGTCTTTTATGATTCCTCAGTGTTTGGATCCCACTCTGTGGTGACCAGTGCCTGTCCAGGTATTCTTTAACAGATCAAATCTGCACTGCACAGCTATGTTAACTTACTTACTATATTTCCATGGCCATTCAATGCACACTACAGAGATGGAGGTTCTGCAGGATCACTTGTAAGTTTATTCTCATGATGGAACCTTTAACAAAACATTTACCCATCCTGGACTGTACTCACCCATGAACTACATGGGTAAGGCAGAAGGGGATAGCTGTCCATCCCTGATATGCTTTATGTGAAATAAAGTCTGTTTTTTTAAAAATAGGGTTTCTTGGTCACCCATTGCACTGTCTCACGTTATTTTTTTTTCATACTCTCCATCAAGTCTTCCCATGTTTTCTTCTAGTAGAATTTGAGAGTCCTTATCACTTCCTAGTTACAAACCAGTCTCCTGAATGGGTTATTAAAATACATAATACAAACAAAATTTAGAAATGATTATACAGTTGAGATTTAGTTAAGAGTAGGATGTTGGTGTTCTGCTGGTATAGATGACATGACATTCTCCATAAAAAAATAAATATAAATGGGAGTTGAGCTGTCAGAATCACAGTTCACTCTTTTAATTGAGATTCCTCATCCTTCCCACGTGTGCTCCCATTAGCTGGGTTTTGAACTTAGTGTTGAACCAATCACCATAAGTCCTCACATTTGAATTACAATTATCTGTATTCCTCCATCATTTATGATCTTGTTGCTCCATCCATGTTGTGGGTCAAGTGGAGGTAGAGTACTATGCAAAAGTGTTCGGACAAGAGAATATTTTGTCATTTTTTTTCTATTTTATGAGGCAAATTCTTCAATGCATTAAATAATGTAAATTTCAACACTGTGGTTATGTTGACAATAGAATGAGTCACCATAAGAATACTTATCATTCTTTAGAATTTATACATACTTGTACCATGGATATGTCAAAAAAGTTCTGCTTGAATGAACATACTGATGAAATTTAATGTCTTTGATAATTACACTATGCAACAACATTTTTATTTTTTCTTATTCTTCAGCAGAAAGTGTTATTTTTCAATTGCTTTTGCCTAAAGTAAATGGAAAAGACCTATTTTTCTCTTTGAACTTTGCTTTTGTGACCTGGGTAATGAAATATTCAAATTTACTCATTTTTCAGAGCATTCCAGATAGATTCAGTGCTGAGTAGCTGATAGAGAATTTTCTCAAACTTATAAGAATTTTCAAGAACTTTCTAGAATGTTCTAGAACTTACAATAATTTTCAAGAACCATTTAGAATTTTCTAGAACTTTCCATAGTAATATATATGCAGGGGTTCACCACTCACAACTTCAGTTTAGTTCTAGCTTCCTAAGTGAACACATAAACCTATCTGATTTTATCAGAGGTGGCATCAAAAAGCTGTAAGCATTCTCCTGAAGCATTATTCTGTATATATGGCCAATTTATTGATACAAGAGCGAAAAAGTACTTTCTGACAGTGTCTGCTAAAATGTGTGAAGCCTACAAGGCATATTTTGGCATGTCTGTTGGGGATCAAGACAAACCCTGGGCCCTTAATTTTATCTGCAAGCACTGCAGAAAAACTAGATGGTAAGACAGAGAATGTTTGCTTGCTTGAGTAGTAAGATTTTATATCATACAAATTTTAGACTTTTTAAGATTTAAATATATTTTGGTACACCTCAAAGAGGAATACAACAACATCAAGACCTTGCTAGAAGCCTTGAAGTATGATGAGTATTGCTGGGAGGTTCTTGGAGACTTCAAAATGGTGGTGTTCCTGATGGGTCTCCAAGGAAGCCTGATCGAGTTTCTCTGTTTCCCTTGCTTTTGAGACAGCAGGGACACTGCATCGCACTACAACAAGAAGCACTGGCCATAACTGACCAAATATTCAGTGCGGAAGCACAATGTCAAGTGTGAGCCACGAGTGGATGTCCAGAAGATGTTGCTCCCATCATTGCACATAAAATTGGGTCTTATGGAACAATTTGTCATAACTCTTGATAAGATGTCTGCAGTCCTCTTACACCTTTGAGACTTCTTCCCTAAGCTGTCTGAGACAAAAGTCAGAGCTGGTGTCTTTGTTGGACCACAAATAAAGAAGATCCTGGAGTACACAGAATTTCCACAAGAAGCTCAGTAGGAAAGAAAAAAAGCTTAGAGCAGCTTTGCATAGTGATTTGATGCCTCTTGGGCAATCACAAGGCTGAAACCTATGTGGATCTGGTTGAGGCTCTTGTGAAGAACTACAGCAAAATGGGCTGCAGGATGTCCCTGAAAGTCCATATTCTTGATTCTCATCTTGTTAAATTGAAGAAGAACATGGGAACATACTCAGAGGAGCACCAAGGAGCAAATAGCAAAAACATGATGGGTGAATATATTTGGGGGCTGATACATGAAAGTAATTTACATTACAGTCGCAAATGTTGAAAAACTACTCACTTCTAAACATTTTTGTTCATTTTTTGTATAACTTTAGTTTAAATATATGTAAATCTTGATTCATTATGTTGCTTTATTCTGACCTTATACAAATGAAAATGTTCAAATTTGCCAATTTTTACATAGAAAATATGTTAATTTCTAAATTTCATTATCCAGGCCACAAATGCAAAATTTGAAAGGAATAATGGCCATTTTCTGTGTTTTCACAACATAAGTAATTAAGAAATAACAAAAAATTTGTATTGCATAGTGTTATTACCTCAAAAAGTATCTTAACTGTACAGAAAGAAGCTAGCAAGGAGCTAGCAAATGGCACTAATATAGGGTATAAGAAGTCAATTTAATAGCACTCCACAAACAGACCTCGAAAACAACAGTGTTTAACAGTACATATGAAGTTTGGTTGTTGTGTCACAGTCCAAAAATTATATAAAGAGAATTATCAACAGAGAGTTTGGATAAAAGCTTTATGTGATAGTTTTTAGATTCTTTGATTAATTGTTCTAGACTTGAAATGCTCCCAAAACACTGCAGCTTAGATCATACGATTAAGACAGGTAAATTTGAAAATAGGAAAAGATGAGAGAGAACATCTAAATTTAATGATACTTATGTTAAGTTTCTTTGTTTATGCAATAAGCCTTCAGGACAAACTAAATGAGATAAATGATCATGTACCAAGTGACAGAAGAGTGTCCAGATAAGCATTATCAAAAAGACTCAATGAGAATGGGCTGTTTGGTGAGATAGCAGTGAAAAAAACCTTTACTGTGACCTCCAAACATTATAAAGAGACTGCAGTTTGCTGAAGAGCACAAAAATTGGAATGATGATCCTTGGAAAAGGGTGTTATAGATAGATGAGTTTAAGTGTGAAATATTTGGTTCAAAAGGTATGTTGTATGTCTGGTGGAAGACAGATAAAAGATACATGCCTCAACACATAGCATCTACCATGTAGCTTGGGGGAGGCATTGTGATAGTGTGGAGGTTTTTTTCTGCTAAAGCAACAGGAGCTACTTGCAAAATAGATAGAATAATGGACCAACTCAATTACCATCAGATACCATCATTGGTTTGCATACTCTTAGTAAAGGAGTTTATTACTAAGAAGATAGTGACCCAAAACTCTCATCCAACCTGTGTAAAAATTATTTAACTAAGATAGAAGCAGCTGAAGTCATTGAAATGATATATTGGACACCATGGAGTGCCAGTCTTAACCTAGTTGAGCATACTTATAACTTGATATACCAGAAACTTCATAAATCAAAAATACCTCCTAAGAAACTTTTTTGGGAGTGTGTTAGAGACGTTTGGAGTAAAATTCTAAAGGACAGTTTGATTAAATATGTTCTAACAATGCCTGAAAGATTGTCTGCAATTATTAAAGCAAAAGGATGCTGCACAAAATATTAACTGTTTGCTGAACTCAAGCACTTTTACTGAGTTTTATGTTCTATTGAATATGGAGATTACAAAAATTTTGAGGAGGAGACTTCCCAAGGAAGGTTCTGTTCTTTCTGGTTACCTCCTCTGGGATGTAAACATCCACCCACATGTTTGCCATGTGTGGCAATTCGTGAAGGGGAGGAGAGGATCCTGGTGGTTGAGGAGTCCAACCCTAACACACCACTTTGGCCTTGAATTCCTGTAGACGGGCAGCCTTTGGGTGCCCCCCTTGGGTCAATCGGCTGGTCCACTTGGGCTAGAGTCAACCAAGTACCAGTGTTGGAAGTTCTCAACAGGTGTTGTGGACACTGTGTCTGATGCTGATGTTTGGATAGTGCTCACAAAACCCTGGAGTTGCTGCAATGTCCTTGAATGGCATTGCAGTGCATCCCCTCATAGGGCTTCATAGTAGGTGGGGTCAGTGGGTACTGAAGTTTTCCTTTTCTTCCTATGGATCTTTCTGTGAAAAATTTAAATAAAATAGTGAAAAAACAGTCAATAGGTAAATGACCACGTCTTGAAGACTCTGAGCAGCAATCTTCAACATCTGTAACACACCTCATTTTCTTTCAGAAAAACTTTTAGGGCAAATGTCCCCCTTTTTTATTCAAGAGGGACTAGAGGGACTTGCTGGCTCTCCAAAGTCAGTAAAGAAGCTTTGATCTGGAGACATATTGGTTGAAAAATCCACATCCCAACAAAGTCAACTCCTCTTGACTTCAAGGGCAATTAGGGATGTACCTCATGCTACCTTGAATTCATCACGAGAAGTTATTGTTGAGAGGGATTTGAAGAATGTTCCCAAGTCAGAGATTCTCACTGGTTTCTCCATTGAAGGAGTTTCTGCAGTGAGGTGCATCTCTACTCACAAAGACGGAGTTACACTGCCTACAGATAACCTTGTTTTGACATTTACATCACCATCAAGGCAGGTTATCTAAATTGCAGGGTATGGCCATACATTCCAAACCCTCTCCGATCTTTCCAGTATCAGAGGTTCGGCCACTCAAAGGCATCATGTCGTGGTTCCTTGACATGCTCGTTGTGGTGGCAAGGACCACTATGCCTGTGAGTGTAACAAGGACCCACATTGTGTCAACTGCAATGGTTCTCACCCTTCTTAATTTTGTTTTTGCCTAAAATGGTTGGAGGAAAAAGAGGTGCAGCATTTGAAAACAACTCATAACATTAGTTATCCTGAGGCTGGGAAATTGCTGTCTGCCACTTCATCTTGGACTTATGCTGCTGCACTTCGTTCCACAACTACAGTAGGAGTGCAGACAGATCTCTCTGTGCCTACAAGAAAATCGTTTTCAAAACATATTAAAAGCCTTTTGCTCTCCATAGTTAAAAGGTTGATGAATCACTTTCTACACTCATCTCTGTATCTCTGTTCCTCTCATATATTCCAACAACCCCCAAGATCCACATCCTTTGGTTTCAAATATAGGCATTTCTTCAGATATATTTTTTTCTCCCACCCCAAGATGCAAAGCAATCATTTGTTTGCTTCCTTAATCACTGGAATCCCCTTTCAACAGCAAAGACCTGCCCAATCAACCCAGGGCAGGATCCATGGAAGTCAATAGACCTCCTCCAAATAAGGTCAGTAAGGAAAAAAGACATGGTTGCAAACAGAAGGGATTTCCAGCTGCTTCGCCTACCCATCATTAAGAATGGCCACCTTGATACAATGGAACTGTCAAGGTTTACATTCTAATCTGGATGATATCAAAACAGTTATTGCTTTCTACCATCTTGTATGTCTTTCCTTACAAGAAACATTTCTGAAACCTACCATTACAGTCACCTTTCTCTGTACAGAAATGACAGGCTGTTTGATGGATGAGTACATGTAGGGGTGGCACTTTTGTCTGATCGACATGTGCCCACTTTGTCTTTGTCATTCAACACATGCTTGGAGGCCATAGCCATCTGTGTTTCCTTGGGTCATACCATCACTGTTTGTTCTCTCTACCTCTACCTGTCCCCTGGAGAAACATCTGATCAATCAGACCTTGATGCTCTCATTGAACAGTTACCATCTCCCTTTCTTATCCTGGGGGACTTTAGTGGGGATCATCCCCTCTGGGGAAGTGCTGTTATTGATAGGAGGGGTCTCTTTGTAGAACATATGCTCTCTGATCACAATATTTCTCTTTTGAATACTGATTTTTCCACTTATTTTCATGCACCTCGTCAGTTCTTTACTGCTATTGATCTCTCGATTTCCTCCCCTTCATTATTCTCCCATTTTTCATGGAATATTGACAATAATCCACTAGGCAGTGATCATTTTCCTGTAATTGTGAGAGAGACTGGCCATTGTCAATGCCACCCTACCCGCGTGCCCTGGTGGAAGCTGGATCAGGCAGACTGGTCCACTTTCATTGCTCTCACAGAACTTGATCCTGCCATTGTGAGTCAGCCATCAATAGACGACTGAGTGGCAGTGGTAACTGACTGTATTATACAAGCAGCTGCTCAATGTATTTTTAAAATCTCAACACATTTTCCATGATATCTTCGTCCATGGTGGAATGCTGCCAACTACATAGCACGGAATGCTCAAAAATGAGCCTGGGATACTTTCCGTAAATATTCCACACTTTTGAACTGCATTGCTTTCCAATGGGCCCATGCACATGCTTGGTGGGTAAGAGGTCAAAGCCAGAAGGAATCTTGGATTAAGTTCACAACTAGCATATCTTCTACCACCAGTTCCAAGGTCATATGGGACAGGATTTGAAAGGTATGTGGGCACTACAATACTGTCACCCTCTTGATCCTATTCTCTGATGGCCAAGAGGTAGATGATGTTTGGAGCATCGCCAATACTCCAGGTGAAAGCTTTTATCTAGCATTTCTGCTTGTTCCTCCACCTTCTTGGTCATCAAGACTCAGCCAGATCATTCACCTCTTTCCTTTTGAACTGACTGTCTCTTTGACTATAATTGTCCCTTTACACTGGTGGAACTGAAAATGGCCCTTCATTGGTCTGGCAGTACATCTGTTGGAACTGACAATGTACACTATGACATGCTGTGCTATCACTCTCCTGCTTCTCTTGATATTCTTCTTATTATTTTTAACCAGATCTGGCAGGAGGATGGTTTTCCTAATGCCTGGTGCCAGGCTATTATCTTACCTTTCTCTAAACCTGGGAAAGATCTCAAGATTCCTTTAAACTACCATCCAATTGCTTTGATGAGCTGTCTCTGTAAGATCTTAGAGAGGATGGTTAATGCTTGTCTTGTTTGGTTCCTCGAATCAAACAATCTCCTCTCGCCCACCCAGTGTGGGTTCCGATGACAGCACTCCACCACAGATTACTTAATTTGACTTGAAACGTCAATCAGAGAAGCCTTTCTCAAACAACAACATCTTGTATCAATATTCTTTGACGTTGAGAAGGTTTATGACACAACATAGAGGTATGGAATTTTGCAAGACCTCCATATATGTGGGTTGCATGGCCATTTACCCATGTTTATTAAAAAATTTTAATGAAGAGGAGATTCCAAGTTTGTGTGGGTTTGACACTTTCCCGTTCTTATTTACAGGAACTTCGGGTCCCTCAGGGCCGTGTTCTGAGTGTCACACTTTTCAGCATAAAGATAAATGCCATCACTGAACAACTCCCTCTCACTGTTGCAAAGAGTCTCTACATTGACAACTTTCACATCCCATGTCAGTGACTCATTTAGTTCATTACTGGCCCTGGAATCACTTCATGTTGGCTCACACCCTGTTCTTGCTGATATTCAAAACCAACTGGCCCATTTATCATTGACATCTACTTCTATTCAGTTTTTTTTGGATACCAGACCATGTTGGTATTCGCGGGAATGAGCTTGCACACACGGCAGCTAAATCTCTCTGCTATGGCATTATCACCACTGTGCCTATCATGTACATGGTCTATGGTCCTGTATTCAAGGCTTGGCTCTGTGCCAGTTGGCAGTCCACTTGGAGTGAACAACACAAGAACAAGCTTTTCCATTTAAAACCCTATATTGGACTTTGGCCGTCTAGCTTCCATAAGGTTCAAAAGGAGGAAGTTGTTCTAATTAGACTACACATTGGTCACAGTTTTTTAACACATTGTTTTCTTTTATCTGTAACTGTTGCACCAATGTGTAGTTTGTATAACACTCAAATCACTGTAAGCCACATTTTACTTACTTGCCATCATTATGACTCTCAACAATGGCACTATTTCAAACATGTTCTGTTCCTTTGTTTGTTTGTAATATTGGACAGTGTTATTGGTGATGGTGACACTGTTCACCTTGATAAAATTTTTGGTTTTTAAATGGTCATTAATCTTTTTAATCTCATTTAATTGTTTGATATTTATTCATTACACCTTTTTCGTTGTGGTTCCTTTTCAAGAGTCTCAGTCTCTCTAGTTTAATTTGAAATTGGAAAATGGTCAGAACATTAAATAACTCGACACCAGGACTGGAAAGGCCAACTTCAGGCGACTAACGCTGCTCTTTGAACTACCCATTAGTCACCCTGGCAAGTTGTTATTACAATTTTGCTGCATGTCTTTTAACACTTTTATTACTTTACTTTTTGGTACTGGCCATAATGATATATAACCCGGAACTAGGACTGGAAAGACCAACTTCAGGTGACTGATGGTGGTTCTTGTACTGTTAGTCTTCACATCAGGTTATGATCATTACCATTATGCTACAGGAAGTCCTTCACAACTTTGTAGACTGGATGTCAACATTGGTTTTATGCCATTTTATGTTTTTAATTGCTGTTTTGTTTTTACCTTCATTTTTTTTGTGTATTTTACTTCATTTACTTCACTTTTACTTTTTCGCTGGACATTTGGCTAATTATTATTGTGATTTTGCTACATGTCTTTTAAAACTTTTATTACTTTACCTTTTGATAATGGCTGTTATGACACATAACCCGTAACCAGGATTGGAAAGGCCAACTTCAGGTGACTGACAGTGGTTCTTGTACTTACCTGTTAGTCTTTTTGGTGGGTTATGATCATTACTATTTTGCTAGAGAAAGTCCTTTACAACTTCTCTTATTCTGCTTTCTCTCTTAACATTGTAGACTAGGTGTCAACATTTGGTTTATGCTTTTTTTGTTTTTCAATGCTGTTTTGTTTTACCTTCATTTCATTTTATGTATTTTACTGCATTTAATTTCTTTTTACCTTTTTACCGGACGTTCAGTGCAGATAGCCTAGCTGCTTTGTGCCATAAAACACAAAACCAACCAACCAACCTTCTCCCATACTTTGCACCCTTAGTCCTCATTGAAAACTGGTGATTTCAGCTTCTGCCAAAACTCAAAGTGATGGTTCAGTAGAATTGAATAAAGAGAATCACGTGTCATGAGAGTATGTTGTACTTTTACTGGTGGACAGGTTGACACATGATGATTTGTATGAGACACAAACTGAAATCAGTCAATTCCAATGGGTGGGAGAAAAAGGCTTGCAGCATGCATAAAAAATGTTTTTGCATAGAGAGGACAGAACTGAATAAGCATAGCTATTTTTGTGAGGGGAGGTAAGTACCTGTTGAAAATACATTTTCACTATAGGAAAATTTTAACTTTAGTCTAATTTGTGTTTTTTATACTTACCTACTGTGTAATGATATAATACATATAATTATTGGTTTTTTAACAATTAACAGTTTGAAGTGTTGTATGGTACTATTCAAAGCTTCTCACCTAATAAAACTAGGTTGACCTTCTGAAACAGTGTTTTCACACAAAGAGATTTCTAAACATATTTACTTGTTTATCTGTATGTAGATAAATAATTTATTTTGACAAACCTTTCTCCTGTAAGTTTGTTCCATTTGTTCATTTGTATGTAATATAGTATTATTTAAATTTGCAAAGCACATGTGCCTTAGATTTCAAAGAGGAAAGAAAAAAGAGGGATAACTGATATTCAGTTTGTACTAAATGTACAGCTGTACTACTGTGTTCCTGGCCCACAAAATGAAAATAAGAGATAACATTATAATAATCACACTGATAGATTTTATCCATTTGTTATGTAAATGTCGTGTAAATGTTTTGTGGGCGACAACATGTCGTGTTGTGTTTAAGTTTTCATTTATATTGTTTATATTTCCATATTTATATTATTGTTTCAAAGTTTGAACAGTAAAATACGTTGTTGTTCATTTAGAATGACATTTGGAATTTTCTAGAATTAAGTAGACCAATCATATGTATGTAAATAAAATTTTGGCGGCCTCATGTCTAGACGTTGAGTCTCGTGCAGGAGCGGACATGCGTGGATTGCTCTGGAGTTCTGTGGAGGTTTCGCGATGGTTCGAGAAGTCTAGGCCTAAAATATATAGACGGACGAAGATGCGAGGAAGAAAGGAGGAGTCAGACATTAGTTTTATTCAAAAGAAGAGAGTCAGTCATTCGTTTGAGAAAGTTCAAATGTTTGCTATGATTTGTGACTGAAGTTATATCTACAGAAGCTGTGACTTTATTTCGTCAATCTCTACGATTCTTTCAAATTACTGATTGTGCTGAAAGTCAACATGTATGGAACTATTTACGGGAGATCGGAAAAATTGAGGGCGACAAGTTTGTGACGTTCGTCGGAGGCATCGTGAAAAGAACTTCGTCGAATTTATTGAACTGTGAATTGTTTCTGAACTTCTTCATTTAAGCTTCGGAATTTCTTTGTGGGACCAAATTCACTCCCTAGACTGGAATTTGATACTTTTATTTTAGATCATTATATTAGATACAGGCCAGTACCATTTTGTATTGTGATTAATTTTGAAGGTTTAAACTTAATATCTGTCATTGTTATTATATAATTTATGTTATATCTGTTACATATATAATAGTTTAGTGTAATAAATTATACAAGCTGTTATCTGTGTCTTTCTGTTGCATTTAGTCTACGAAAAACATAAAACAAAAAAAACGTAACACCAATTCAGAAAGATAAAAGGATAAAGACTTACTAAAGGGAGGGGGGAGGAACAAGAATTCTATTACATTCACTGTTAAACATAAATATAATGGGAACCATACTATTGCATTCCTTGTCAGCCAGGTAAGAGACTCTTGAGTCACTGTTGCAAGCTGTATTTTTAGGACAATGAGAACAAGAGCAATAGCTATAATTGCAGTCATTTTACTGTATTTCATGCCTGACAGAAATAAAATATGAAAAAGCATTACTACTATATTCACACTTCTGTATTCCAAGTCAATCACATAAAGAATAGGAATGAGGATTGCATTTTCATTCACATCTTGTATTAAAAATAATAGTTGTAACAGTATTGACAATTTATTTTTCTCTCTTTTGTGTCCATTGTCATCTGAGAAAAAGAAAATTTTGGGTAAGTTGTTGTGTGTTCTACATTGCATCAAAGTTGTTCAGAGCTATATGTCATGATTGTTGACCATCATTTTTTGGTACAAAGGACATTGAGCAAAGTGCAAGACAGAAGAAATAAATTGATAGATCCTGTATGGTGATATTTTGTATTTATCAAAATATAATATTGCATACATGAAGTGTAGTATATTACAGGATTTCTTTATTTTTGTAGGTGTATTCCATGCCCACCAGGACATTTCATCAGTAGTAAGGACACATTAGAATGCTCCCCATGTCCCCCAAATACTTATGTATCAGAACCATTACCATATGGAATAAAGTCCTGTAAACATTGTGGTCCTGGACTTCAGTCAGAAAATTCAAAGAGCTGCTATAGTGATTGTCATATTTTCCTTGTTGATGGGCAAGAGTTTGATTTTTCTGTTTTACCTGTGTAAGATATGCTAATTTTTTATTGTTTTTTCCACTAAATATGAATATTTTAGGATAAATTTGGAAACTGTGATTTATGTGTTAATATACTCTGAGATAATCTTGATACTTTGGCAAATCATTGGCATAGCTACTTCATATTAAGACACCAAAAAAATAGGGTAAACTATTGTGATGAGTTTCATTTTACCAATTATAATTATGTCTTAACTCTGGCAGACATAGTTTGCTGCATTCTCAAGAAAGGCTGGTTATTAACTAGCTGCAGTAAAGTGCTATAAAAGTTAAGCTTTATAATGTATGGCTCAAGCATGTTAATTCTTATTTAAAAAACAAGGGAATATTGCTTGGTATGAAATTTTAAAAAATACACTTGCAAGTAAATCTAGCAAGTTTTAAAAATACCAATATTCTATTTAACTTTGAGAGCAGTTGGAAGTTTAAGAACAATATAAAGTGAATTTTGAACAATCTTGATTGTAGTATGCTAAAACTACAATAACATTAGTCACGTTTCTGCTTTTATGCGATGTGAAAAGCATGATACATACCAGTAACTGTTTTCATTTCATTATAGGGTTTAATGGTGTGCCTGTAATATTTTTAAAGGTTCAATGAAATTCGTGGAACTCCACTGTTCACAGCAAGTGGAACCCAGTATTTTCATGTATTCAACATAAGTCTTTGTGGTCATGATGGCAAGCCAAAGGCAGTGTGTAAGAATAATGTTTCTTATCATGTAAGTCTACTATAAACTATGTGCTCTTAACATAATATGTTAGTTTAAAACATTTCTTTGGAGTATGTTATTTACTTTTCGTTTTCTGCAATTTTTTTTATAAAATGTATTTTGTAACAAACGATTGTTTTAGAGTAACTTAAGATCTTTTGTTTAAATACAATAATGGTAATGAATTTGACAGATAAAGATTTATTCCTGAAAAGGTATTAGAAATAATTTTTGGTGGAAAATTTTATTTTGAATTTTAATCTGTGAAGTATATACATTAAACTTAATAATTAATTTAGTAAAATTGCTATATTAAATGTTAAGACTATAAAATGATCACATAATTATAGGTTGAAATGTTGATTCAACAAGTTTATACCAAAAACTATTTTATATAAATTAACACTAGCTTTTTTTATTTGTCCACTAATGATTAGAATATTCTTTCCCTGTTCATTTACTCCAAGAATTTTTTTTCCTTGTCTTCTTAACATATTATATGCAGAATAATATTGAGCTAACTGCGTTATATGCTGTCAGTTTTCAAACATAATTTCATGCAAGAACATAATTTGCCAAGATTTTTGTTTTTGTTGCCAGGAAAGTAAAATTAAAGAGTAGCATATGCTACTGTTACCTTCATTGATAACTGTATTAATGATTCATTTTCTGATTTTATATATTGATAGAGAGCAACTTGTTATTAAAATTCAAAACAATAATATTTACTTCTTACCAGTGACAAGCTTTCAAGCTTCTGAAAATGAGTATTTTTAGTTTGTGTAGAATTATGTTATTACTATTAGTAATATCAAAAGCAACAAATTACTCTTGAAGAATTGGTAAATTCATAAAACCACAATGTATTTCGTTTGTTCATTATGGAGGAATACTTAAGTCAGTGTTATAAAACTTTTTCACATTTCTGATATGATTTTACAGAATCAAAGAAATATCACAATTTTTGGATTTAATGTCTTATAACTCAAGGAAAAACTAGATGTCCTATATTAGTCTGTCACCACTGTTTATGCTTATGATGACCTGGCATGGCCAAGTGGTTAAGGCACTCAACCTTACAAGCAGGGTCAGGGGTTTGAATCCTTGCCACACTAAACATGCTCACCTTTTCAGCTTTGGGGGCATTATAATGTTACAGTCAATCCAACTATTTGTTGGTAAAAGAGTAGCCCAAGAGTTGATGGTGGGTAATAATGACTAGCTTCCTTTCCTCTAGTTATACACTGTTAAATTAGGGAAGGTTAGCACAGATAGCCCTTGAGTAGCTTTGTGCAGATTTCAAAACAAACTGGACGGCTGTTAATTTAAGTGCTGAAAACTGAAATCTATTTCTGTTTGTACTAGGAGACTGTTGGAGAGATACAAAAGGAAGAAGAGATACGGTCTATGATATGCCGGTCTACATTTGTACCATCATCAGAAGGAGGATCATCAACTCTTGCTACTCAATCTGTTAGGTAAAAATGTTTAAATGGTTAATTTTGTAATAATCTTTTGAGTATTTTATTTTGGTTCCATATTCAAAAGTCTTTTAGAATTAGCATCATGAACTAACTTGAATCTTGAATATGATTTTTTTAGATGTAATAATTATGGTAAATTTGCACTTAAAATTTCCTCTTTTTATTTTTATTGCTTTTGAGCTTGCTTGGTTTCAGAGGTTAATCACAATTCTCAATCTGTAGCACAGCCAAGAGAAGGAGTTGGTGAACTACATTTTCTGGTAGGTACTTCCAACAGCTCAAAGTATTAATTTTTCCATTTTGTGGTGCCCTCTATATGTTTGAACTTTTTTTTTTTAATATATAATGCATACTACAAGCCTTCTGCACTTTCCTATTAAAGTCAAAGATTCCAATATATCTTTCATGCAAATCAACATAGATCAGCTCTCAACCAATAGGAGGGCACCATAATCACATAATGCTTGTGACTTCCTGTATGCAACATTGCTAAACCATCACTTCTTGAATTCAGGCATTTTTCTTTAGTTCCAGTTCTGCAAAAAAATGCTTTAACTTTCATTTCTTTTCAAGAAATTTTCACTTTCATTTTGAAAGCATATATTTACTATTGTTTTGCTGCAAAATTTTTACTTCTTTATTGTACGTTAAGCGTGAATTCTGAAGTTATGTTACCACTTGTATTCCATCCCATTCATATGACTACATACTTCAGACCACAAGTATGAGCAACCTGTTGGTGGATTTATTGGTATTTGTTCACAGAGAGGTTAAGCATTATATGAGACAATCTTTATCTTCTCCATTTGCCTCTCTTCCTCCAGTCTTTTGATCCTGACCATGCTTTCATGGATTATTATTTTTTATTCCCAACTGGAGCTCGCTGTGCCTCCCCACACACTGTGTGAGGATTCTGTTCAGCCCATGCCAGCCTTTTCATATTTTATTTCTCGGGTATGTGATGTTTTGCCTATTTTTCCTATTATGACCCAAATCCTTCTCTTTTACATAATTTTGCCTTCAAATCTTAGTTAGTCCCCCCATTTTCTGATATTTTGGTTGACACTAAGCATTTTATTTCCCAATTGAGTGACAACATTAGTATGCCTCATTCCCTTTGGGTGTAGGATCAGTCCTTTCTCTCTCATCATAGGTGAGACTGTCCTTATCTAGATCAACAACTGTTGCATTTGGGGGACAAATCATGACTTTTCCATTTATTTAACAGGTGCTAAGTATTCTCATATCTGTCACACCATGACAACTCTGTTGCAGTACCTTTCTTTAATCCATCTCTTGCCAGAAGAACTTCACAAGAACTATCCTCCTCACTTCCATGTTGTCCCACCTGTTGTCTTTGGCTCTGGCCCTGCACATATGATTTCTTTTTTTCTGTATATCAACAGAAGTAGAATTTTTAACACACCTGTGCCTTGACTTGGTGGATCTGGCTTCACATCCAACAGTTGCTGGTGTCTCCATGTTTAGTTTGCTCATACCTTCCATTTTTCTCAGTACCACAGGGTCTTTCTTTCCTTACCATTTTGATCCATTTTTTCCAGATATTCTGGCTGCCTAGATGTACAGTACTTCCAGGTTAGGATATTAATGTTGTACTGTATTCCTTTACTTTGCCTCTGTTCAAGCCAATTATCTTGTGTTCTTCTCCTCTTGGACTGTGGACATTCTCAGTTGGATATATTCACTATTGACATCACTCATACACTGTACCACTCATCATACTTTTCCCTTTATCTGGATCATTCCTTCCTTCCTTCCCAAGACCTCAGTAGCTTGTGCAGGTAACTCCTCATTTTCTCCCATTTCCCTTTCTTCTATTTCTCATCTCTGTACTTGTCTTGATCCAGGTAAACTTTTATGACCAGTGTTTGCTCTTCATTGTAATATTGCCATATAGCTTCCTTCAGGGATTCCCATCTGTTTATTTTCTGGCAACCCTTTTCCTCACAGGAAATTTTTCCCTTTACTTATATCATTTGGATCCATTATTTAATCCAATTGGCTTGTTCTTTGTTCCTTTTTTGTCTCCCTTCCCAACATATGTTATTCTGTGTTATCTTACATCAAATTCACCATCTAACCTTTTCCTGTGTTTCGTGTCTTCTTGTCTTGATTGGTCTATGGAGGAGATTTTGAAGTTGGACAAGAATTGTTCGTCTCCCATTATATCATTGTTTCTGCATAATCTACCACCTGTGGCTTACTTCACACTTTCTGCATAGTTATGACACTAGGTAAGTCTTTATTAATGCTTACTTTTTTTTGCAGGAGTCCTTGCTTTGAGTTATTCTCATGCTCGGTGATGAGTGATGCCCAGGGGTGAAGATATTTTACACCCGATGGGGGGAATGATTTTTGCAACCACTTATGTGGACTGTTCAATTTACAAATTGATAAACTCTGATTACTTGAACCTAAAAGCCATAAACATGCAGTCACAGAGTAATCTTATTACCACGTTACTTCAAAGTTTCCATATAGGTTTGTATAAATGAGGTGTTGTGAACAGTTTTCAAAATGCTAATAGAATAAAGACAAATGTGTCACAAATTAACTGCCACATGAATTTATTCCTGCACACGGCACAGTATAAAAGATGGCCATTATACTTGACAAGGTTACTAATAACTTTCATTGCATGAATTATATTTTCAAATATTAATTAAATTCGTAATAACCCTTGATAACTTCATATGTACTGAAAATCTGTTCATGTTGTTTGATAAAAATAATTAAAATGTCTTTGTGAACTCTTGAAAATTACACATCAATACAATGTTGCACATAATTATTCATACTTTTCATTGAAGTAAGGTTCATTGAGTCCTCTAGTCTACATGTTCCCAATCGTAGACCTCCTTTGTGATGATTTGTTTATGAATTCTTTCATAAGCTCTTCTATATTTATCTTGTCGACCTCATCTTTGTGAGTGTGACAAACTGTCACATGGTTGAGGCGGCATTCAGACATAGTTGACCTTAATCATGTCTTCAATCATCTTAATGCAGAAAAGCTGCATTCATATTTGCAGCTGGATACTGGACATACAAGCAAAATTTTCATGAGAAGAAACATCTGCTAGCTTGTTTCATGCATTTTACAGCAAGCATCCTTTGCACCTTTGCTTTTGTTGTTCCTTTGAACACGGGCAACTGAAACTTGAGTCGTTGTGCAGAGATTTTTGGATAGAAGTTTATAACTGAGTTGTCAGTCTTGCCAGATGTGATCATGCTCTCAAGTGCCAGATATTGCCTCAAGTCGTTGTTGTCTGCATTGAATCTAATGGTCAGATGTTCTGTAACTGTATCTACAAATTCAAAATGTTGGCTTCTGTAGTAATCTCTAGCTGTTGCATAATGGTGTGCTGAGCCATCACATGTGATCCTTCTGGGGGATCTGTGAATGCGTGGTAGTTCAATAGGCATCAGATCTAGGGAAGCTACCTTTTTCTCAGCTTTATTACATATCTTGT
Organism: Carcinoscorpius rotundicauda; assembly: GCA_011833715.1. Classification (NCBI taxonomy): domain Eukaryota; kingdom Metazoa; phylum Arthropoda; class Merostomata; order Xiphosura; family Limulidae; genus Carcinoscorpius; species Carcinoscorpius rotundicauda. The sequence goes on from CM022397.1 coordinate 87,627,004, forward strand.
TGTAATTTTCCTCTGTTTGAAATACCCACAATTGCTCAACTGTCATTGCAGATGCTTCAATCATGCCAGATACTGTTGTTGATTTTGCTTGGAATGCAAGGTTTAGTTCCTCTAATGCACCTAATGGATGCTGAGCCATCAACAAGCCTAAAACTGTCTTTCCTTTGTCAAATCTGTCCAACAGACCTCATGCTTTCACTGCTACATCTGATTTTTCATTTGCTAATTCAGACAATGAATCAACAATGTCACTGTAGTGGTCATTAGCACATGCAATTGCAGATAGGCAGCACATCCAGCGTGTTGAACACAGTGGGCGGATGCATTTAACTGGACCACTGTGGCTCTCTGATGATAGAATATTTTCAAAGATTGTCTTGTATTTGCCTGACCTCTGAAACAAGACACCAAGTTCATGTATCTACTGGATAGAATCTCGAACACATTCACAAGCTTCAACTGCATGTTGCATTATTAAATTAGCCTTGTGTGCTCCGCAGTGAAAAAACAAAGCTTACAGTTGCTTCTCTTTTATTTTTGCCTAGCATCCACTGTACACACCACTCATGTTAGCGGCTCCATCATAAGTTTGTGCTCTTAATCCTGACAGTGGTAAATTGAGTCTAGTCAGTACATCAAGCATAGTCGAGGATATTGTTTCACCAGCTGTATTGGAAACACTGTAGAAACCAAGAAATTTCTCATGAACATCAGGGTTCTCATTTACGTATCGTACACATATTACTTCCTGTTCAGCACCTGTAACATCTTGAGTACCATCAACCATTAATACAAAGATTTTACTTTACTACACTCCATGTCCTATGTTCCTCAGTATTTGATGGCTGAACATCTCCATTATTTTATTCTAAGCCTGGGGTAATGTGAATGTGGTTTTCTTTGACAAATAGGCCATCAACTCAGGATATTCCTCTTCCAGGAGCTTCAACTGCAGGATGTTCCCCTCTGTATCAGTATATCCACATAATGCTAAACCTTGACGCAGTAAGAAATGTAAACTTCTGAATATTTTGGCCAGACTTCTTTTGCATTCTTCCTGCTGCTTATTTTTTCCATCATGTAGTTGGACAGTCATTGGAGTTACATCAAGTGAATCTGTGCTGAGAGGAGGATTGGTGTTTGTTGAATTTCTGTTTTGCCTTTTTCCAGTTGCAAAAACTGGTAGATATGAAGGTATACTGCACTGGCCTCTCCAATTTCCCTGTATAAAGGCCTATTTTCTGTCTTGGCACAATGAAAATATACGAGTTCTTGAGTCTGATTGTTGAAGTGCAGCCATGTGAACTCATCAAACTGTTTGCCCTGGAACTTGATATTTTGAGATTTTGCTTTATATTGTGGTATTAGTTGTGCATCTGGATGGTATGGCTTTCCACACTGTATTTGTGGAGTGCCAGATTTTTCACTACTGCACAAACTTGTTTCACAACTATCTGTTGGATCAAGATGTGCAGTGCTTGCACAAGCATTTTCAGACTCGTCCTTTGATGAACATGGTATTTCCTCTGTTTGGCAAGTTTCTCTTCCTTTGCTTGAGGATGTTGAATTATCTGCATCTGTATTGTCACTTGTAGTACTAGTAACTAGCTTGCTTGTCATAATTGGAATCTGTTTCCCAGATGACTCAGCAGGCTAAAATCCAGTCTTTATTGAAAACCTCTAACATACAATGAACGAAGATAGAACAGAATGGAAGTAGGACTGAACTGTACAATGTATTTAAGTTGAACGAGCAAACCTCACAGTGACTACCAAGCTGAATGACCACCTGGGCATCGCTGGGACAATAATATGTGCTTGTTACAACACAATTAATTGCAAGTTTCACGAAAAATACCTAAACAATCATAAATATATTATATTCCTGTTAAAGCTCATCAAAAGGCAAATAAGTTGTGATGTCATGTCGAAAAGCACATTTATTAAATTAAAACACCTAAACAAAAACTAGCAATACAATTCTAGTAAAGGCTTCAGGCTGTTGAAATTGCTCCTTTTGTGTTCTAATTATACAAGAAAATACTATATTTTTGCTTTCTATGATCAGATAATATATTGTTCTTTTACCATAAAGCACCAGCACTTTATTAGAGGACAGTAATAATCTGAAATGTCATGGATTAATGAGGGCCACAATCACAGGTCTAATGAACACGTGTTGTAAAATTGAGGCTCAGACTAAAGGGAGCTGAGGTGGATAATGTAGGGTGTGTCTGGATCCAAGCGGCCCGAATCTGTCGTTAACATAACTATACACTAAACATACACTATGGTCAGTGGTTTCAGCAGGTAAGGAGAGTAATGCGTTCAACATTAAAACCAGCTAGACATGCATAAGAACAAATGGCATAGGGAAACTGCACAATATACACATAAGATCGATGTAGCTACAAGCTACAAATGACCTGCCAGATCTAGATTACAGGAGTTTACACTTGGGAGTAATATTTTCGAATTTCATGCATTGTTCAATCTGTTGTGATGAAAATTTTACTTTATCTTACACTACGTACAAGACGTAAATAGATTCTTTGAGAGTGCTTGCAAGCCTTGCCTGTGTACTTAAGCCTACTGATTGATACTTACGAACTATCGCTTAGATCGAAAAGCTTAGAAGCATGCCTATATCAAAGATGTACATTTTTGCTACTAAAAAAAGCCTACATCTTGGCATAATTATGTAATTTGATTGGTAAGAACACGAGAATCACAAGAACAAACACACAATATGTAAGCCTGTGATGCAATAAAACAATTCAACAGACCAAACTGTAGGGGGGGATGATTGTATGCACCATACCCCCCACCTAAAATGAAGAGGGGTGTATCCCCCCAGGATCTACGCCCCTGCTGATGCCTGACCAGGTACACTTTATTCTCCACAAATCTGCACTGCCCATCATATTGATCCACATGTTCTCTCCATGACTCCTTCTGTTTCTCTTTGAGATAGGGTGTTTCACAAGATTGTTCACAATGAATAACCCTGTGATATTCTGCTTCAAAAATGTGCTTGTTCTTGATTATACAACCCATGGGATGCATGAGTAGAGCAGATGGGATAATAGTTGTCAGTCTTTGCCATGCTTTGATTGAATAAATGGGCATGGTCTGCTTTTGTAACTGGGATTTTGTGATCACCCATTGCATTGTTTTGTGTTTTTTTATTTACATTAAATATACATTGTAGAGTTAGAATGTGTTTTCAGTTACTGAAAGATATTTTTTTAAAAGAAAAACAAACATTGTTGTGATATTTTGGAGTATGAATATATTTAAAAGTAGTTAAAATAGTTGTAAGGGAAGTAAAACTGCAGTTAACATTTAATTTCCAATGGGATTTTAAGTACAACTGGACCAAAATTTTAAAATCCATTTATGAAGTAAAGAAAAGTAAAATTTATTTCTATCATTATGAAGTCTTATTGTTGTACAATTCTGATTTTGATGAATTATGTAGAAAAAAACTACATTGTTGTAAGAAATAACTAATGTTCAGTAAGAGTGAAAACATTTTTTTAAACTCGGCTATTTTAATGAACTATGTGAACATCTTATTTTCATTAGTAATTTTATGTTTTTAATGACATGTAATTCAGATTTTTGCCAGTATCATCAAGAACTACTTTATAATATTCACTGATAAGAAAAACATTCAAATAAAATGTTTGCTGTTCTAAGTTCGGTGTTCCTTCCTCTTATTCAATCTGGTGATGTTGAGTGTGAAATATTCTGTTTCATGCATTGGCAGTATTCGTTTAAATTTCCTGATTTTTTTTTATTCAGTTGTAACACTGAGGTGTGAAATGTGCCAAACATTTTATATTTTGGCAACATTAATGTGTGAAATTTGCTTAACATTTATACCTTAACAACATTAAGGTGTGAAATTTATTGATCATTTTATACACTGACAGCACTAAAGTGTGAAATATATTTGTCATTGTATGCATTGACAACACTCTTCAAGTTAGTTTTCTTTTCAATGTATGCATAGGTAACACTTAAATATGAAATTTATTGACAATAAGTGCATTTTCTACCTACAGCCTTGGAGATACTTTAATTGGAATAACAACGAGACCAGTCTATAACAACATCAGTATAGTCGAGGAGTTTGTCGAAGGCAAGCACATTTTTTTAGATTAATAGTTGACGTATTTAGAGTTAATTAATGCTGCGTCATGTAGGTTTAGAATTAAATGTATAGTACTTTTTTGTTTCTCAAGAACAGCTATCCTTCAAGAAGTTGTATGTTTCATAATCACAGTGGAATTGTTTTCAATACCAGTAGAGTTGCCTCATGTGATTCTCATCATATGTGTACTTTGTAATGTAAAACACATAATGACACTTTATCTCTTGAGACATGTTACAAAATATTTTATTCATTAGTTTTGTGTAACCTTACAAAGTGAAAAGCTAGCTATATTTAAGTATGAAATAATATACAATTTGTCAAAGAAATGTCATTGTGAAGAAACATCAGAAGTTACATGCAGTTTGTCGAATGACAAACTTGCTTTATTTCCTTTTAGGCCAAGCCCATCAAAAAGACATTCATTTCTACTATTCCTCTTCAAAGTAAGTCTTGTTTCAGATATTTTTCTTTATTTTTTAAAGTGTTTATTGCTACACAGAGCCTAAATTTGACATTTTCTGAGCGAATGGCACCGGAAATAACATAGATGTGAAGCTGGAGCCATTTTGAGTCAAAGCAACAAAAACAACAGAAATATTTTGAGTTTTTTCTTCTGAAAGATATCAGCATTTCTCTGATTAAGTTTAATAGAAGTATTTCCAATATAAGGTGTAATATTTGATTACATTAGTTTGAAAATTTAACATTAGATTTCCTGTGTGCAATTAAATATTTTAAGACCAGCTATTTACTGCAGTTTTGATTATGTCAACTCTCTGTATAAGATGATTGGAGCTTCATTTTTGTAGCTGTAGATGTGGAAATGCAACTGGCACACTTTTATACACCCATATTTACAAATTTTTTCATTTGAGAATGCTATTATTTTAATGAAAAACTTGTGTATGTGAAGACTGAGATAAAAATTAAAGAAAAGCACTGTAGTTGGTAGGCAGCAGTGGTCTAAGGGTAGGCAATCTAGGTAGCTATCTAAAGAGACATACTGTGGGGAGTAAAACTGCTGAGTAGAATGAGGGGAAGGGCAGGAAATGATAGAGCTGGCACATCTTTTGCAGAAAATAGAAAAATATAGAAGTTGTAACTTTTTTGTTTTTGTATACAATAGGTTAAACTGATAAGATGATGAAAATAATAAGGATTGTCTTGATGTAGAGCTAAATAAAATGAAATTTATATGTGATTTAGAGAGGGGGTGACGGGCCAAATATTTGCCTGTATTTAAGAATTACCTAAGTAGCCAGCCCTGTGGATGGGATAGTATTATATGAAGTTGTGTCCTTGTAATCTTTTAATTAAAACTGTGATCACACGGGTAAAAATTCTTCTTTTATAGAATTGAGTTATGGGTTTAAATCTCACTTTGATTTTTTTCCCCATTTTATGTATATTTTTAGAAAATATTCTGATTTAATCTAAAACATATGAGAGAGAAAAAATTATATTGTTATTATAGTTTTTTTGTTAAGTTAAAGAAGTGTATCTTCTTTGGCTTACAGTAAATGTTCATGTAGCACATTCCAAAATTCAAAATTTAGTAGCTCTAAAAGTAACAGTTGTGAGTTAAATCCTGGTAGTGTGATGTTAAAAAACATATAAACACAAATTAATAAAACAACTAACGTAACACCAAACATTCATTAGAAAGTTTTTCCATGTTTTCGCTATTAATTTTACTATTAATAACAAATATTAAGTACATTAGCAGTATAAATAAATGCATGTAATATTACAAATCTCAAGGTTTTTTTTATCACTTTATACTTATGTGAAGTAGTACAAGTTACTGACTTTCTTTTGGTATTTTAGCAATTTTATTTGATACTATACATTTAAACTGTTGGTCCATTTTTAACTTGGTCTTTTTTTTTTCTGTAGATATTATCAGTTCCTTTTAGTAACTTAGCTGTTTTCTATTACAGATGTTTTTAAAAATTTTAATATTTTTCCGTAAAATAATTCTACTACTTATATCTTTCTTATTGTTTTCAAAACTGCTGTATAAAAGTGGTGTGACAACTATTAAAGCTTTCTGGTATGCTGTATAAAGCTTATGTTGATGAATACTGAAAATTAAGTATGTAGTTAATTGTACAATCTTAACTGCATTATACAATGTGTTGTTGTTACGTTTTTTTATGCGGACTGAACGCAACAGAAAGACACAGATAGCAGCTTGTATAATTTATTATAATGATCTACTTATGTGATAGACACAAAATAAATTATCCAATAGCAATAACAGAAATCCAGTTTCAACCTTCAAAACAACTTACAATACAAAAAGGTACTGGCCTGTGCTTAATAATATGATCCAGAATGAGTGTCCAAATCCAAAATCCAAAGTTCCAATCTCGGCGGTGAATTTTGTCCCACGGAGAAATTTTCGAAGTTTGAATGGGTAATTTCAAACAAAAATTCACAGTCCAATTCGTATTGACTTTCAGTATAATCCGTAATCGAACTGAATTGTAAAGATTGACAGAATAAAAATTTCACTGCTTTAGTTTATCTAGCTCTATTCACAAATTCAGTTTGAATAATCACACAGTAAATGTTTAAACTTTCTCAAACGAGACAAACTTCTTGATCCGAATAAAAATGGATGATTTACTTCTTGACCCGAGTAAAAATGGATGACTTCTTTCCCTCGCATCACCGTCTGTTTATATACTAATCACGTAACTTCCCAGAATTCCACAGTACAAACACCAGGCTAATTAATACAAGTGATCAATCTACCTAGTTTTAAAAATTTCTACATGAATAATTCTAAATGAATCTTAATTAATTCTAAAATGTTATTTTAAATTTCACTGGTTTAAACCTCGAAAATATAAATAATAGATATGGGAATTCAAACACGACATGACATGGTTGTCGTTTACATAACACTCTCAACATGGTTGTCGTTTACACAACATTTACATGATATTTACATAACAGTTGTGATTTTGAATGAATACGGCACTATTTTTACTTTTGTCTGTTAATGTTTTATATTATTAATGTGGTCGTCGTACTGTCAATACACTATTTGGTTTAAATGTTAGCCCTACCCAAGCCTGCAAGTCTGGCCGTGCGACCACCATTACTCTCCACTGTGATAAGAGCATAGAGGGGAATGGAACAGTGCTGCTACCTACTTCATGCCCAGATGGGACATGTGATGGGTGTAACTTTCATTTCATGTGGAAGACACAACTGGCATGTCGTATATGTATGGAAGAGGATTATGAGGTGTATTTACATACCATGTTTTAATCTGATCATATTGGTGATATTATATTAATTATAAGTTTACCTTTTAAGTTTAATGATTGTATTTGTTTGTATATTTTATATTTTTTCTTTGTATGTCATATAGTAACTTCCAACCAATTAATAAAACTTGAAAACAATAGTATCATCACCTGTGCATGTTTGACATGTCTCAGCCACATGATTATCAGTATTTCACTTTCATGTTTTTATTGAGAAGTTTAGTTTTATTTGTAAACACAATTAGGTGACCATTGTCATAGATAGATTTTGAGGCTGTAGTTTTAGATTTAGACTTGCTTTATATTTTAAACTGATTGTATGATACAAACATATATATATATATATATATATATACACACACTGATATTTCTTTATATTATTATGTTTTATTATTCTAGGTGTTAATATTATTTGGAAATTAACTAACAAAATTCTCTCGTGACTTGTTGATATGAAGCAACATTTTAAGCAAACTTAGTATTATGCCACCTAGTATTGGCTGAACAAGACTTTGGTGTTGCATATTGTTGCCACCTAGTATTGGCTGAACAAGACTTTGGTGTTGCATATTGTTGCCACCTAGTATTGACTGCACAAGATGTTGGTGTTGTATACTGTGCCACCTAGTATTGACTGCACAATATGCTGGTGTTGTATAATGTACCACCTAGTACTTGCTGACCAAGATGTTGATGGTGTATAACACATCACCTGGTATTGGCCAACCAAGATGTTAATGTTTTGATAACTATGTTAGGTTTGCATGTTAATAGTTGTTGACCTGACTAGTTCACTAATTTATAAGTTTATTAAGATGCTAACAGGTTATCGTAATGGTTAAGTTATATGTGTACATGTTAAAAGGTATTAGACATATTCGTATGTCAGATTATTAAACTTATCAAAACATTAACAGTTCATTTAAGAGACTGAATTAAGTTAGCCTGTTAATGTGTATTAGTACTTGTGTTGAATAAATTACATATCTGTTAAAACGTTTTGGTAGATTTAATAATCAGTTGTAGTGTAAATATAATAAAATGGTATACATGTTATTGTCTGATGCACGAATTTCTGAGTTATGTGAAGAAACTACTTATTGGTAATTTGCTCTTTGAAAATTTTGATCCTTTCCACATGTCATCACATTTGTTGACTCATTTAAAATGTTATTGAACTACTATTTCATTAATTTATGTAGATAAGTTTGTTATACAATTTTGTATTATACATTATTCTATTTTTTAATTTAAATGTAAATGTTAAAACACATACCTGAACATTGATTTTGTGTCATGTCATATGTTGAAAGCAGCACTAGTTCAAATTAGATGTTTGTGGTGTAAAAATAAAAACTTTACAGTTTCATACAAGTTAGGAACTCAGATTATCAATATGAATAAGCTAGAATATAAAATAAAAACCTCCTAGCTTTTCTGTTTGCTGAGGTATTGAGCGTATACTCAACCAAACACATATTTTGAAATGCTACCTTACGTTCACTTACTTCTATCTATGACATATCAGTAACCAATCGGAAACTCAGCTTAGTTACCAAGCTTGTTAAATTATAGTGGTATTATATGGTATTGTTATAGCAATTTAAGTAATTTCACATCCTCCAGATGCAACATTTTATTAGGCTTATCAACCTACAACAAGTAACAAATAAGTACTAAGACTGTAACTAGAATAATTAACTCTTTGATTTGCTTCTTTATTTACTGTTCTATGTTTTAAGAAAAAAATGTTTAAGCACTTGTAAATAGTAGTAATGTATGAACATATATTATGTATAATTGAAATGTGGCTGTATTTTACAAAATACTAGTCTACTAAAACACAATAAAGACAGGTAAAGACTAGAGGTCAGTTTTATATTATTGGATATGGTAACATGAGTGCATCTCACTGTAACTTCTGTATTGTTAGCCATGCGTAGCTGAAAGGTTAATAATAAATTGTGTGTGTGTGTCTTTATATATAGACACGTAATGTTATGAAATTTAAGCTATTTAGTCTAAACATTTGTGCTTTGTGTGTTATAATTTGTAGTCATTCTTGAACAAAAAAAGGCATAACTTGTATTTATTTCTTAATTTTTTGTGGTGCTTACCAGTTTGGTCAAATCAACCAAATTCGTACAGAGATTTGTTAGTGAAAATAACCTGAAATATATATTGTGAGAAACATCTGTATGCTATGAACATTTCACATGTAAAATTTGGAAATTATCTGATCCACAAAAGTACTTTTAACCCTAAAATAACAAATTACTTTCTGTTTTGAGTAGTCACATGTGAAAAGAAAAAAATCATGATAAGAACAGTGCTTGAGAAAAATTAAAACTTAGTAAAAAAATCTGATATTCAGGTATGAAAATTCTGTAATGCTTACTGATAATTTGTCTGATTTTTTGAACATATGGTTACTAATTTAAAATATATAGTATTAAAAATATAACAAGCATGGTTATGAGATCAATCCCATAGACTGAGCCTGTACAGAAAAGAGTTAAATGTCCACGTTCTTTCTCATGCATCTGTACAACTATCTTCTGGTGAATCTAATATAATCTTGTTTACACCAAGACAAATAAACCTTTTTAGAGGCAAGATATTAGTTTTGTGTATAAAAAGATCCTAATTTAAAAATGAATGGTAGTATATGTGAGATCACACTATGAAGGAGGTTATGCAGTTATTTTAAAGTCTCACATTATGTTTACAAACAAGTTTAAGGTAAAGATCTTAATTCATCATACTGATAAACTCTCAAACACTTTTAAATTTTTGAACACTGCTTGATAATACAGTAATGGTTTTCCTGTCTATTTGTTAGATACAATAATTTATTACTATTTGAACGCCCTCCATTGGCTCAGCGGTATGTCTGGGACTTACACGCTAAAATCCGGGTTTCGATACTCGTGGTGGGCAGAGCACAGATAGCCCATTGTGTAGCTTTGTGCTTAATTCAAAACAACTACTGTTTGAACAAATAAAGTTGATAAAGTAATGATTTAAGAAAATATTAAATGCTACATTTTTATCACTTTACCATAATTTTGGTAAACATGAACTGCACACTCTCATTCGTAGTGTATCTGTATATTATAATTAAGATGTATTTTTTTAAACCATGATCTTGTTTACTATATTTTTGAAATTTTTTTCAATGAAAGACAGGATCTTTCCATCAATATTATCAAATGTGGTTTATCAGGTTTTTTTTTATTGGTGCAGATAAGATTATATTGAAACTATCATGAGATGACTGCATGTACTGTGAAAAAACAATTAAAGTTAAGGACACTGTTTAGAACACCCTTTGACAAGTTGTCCATTAAAGTTACTTTTTTAAAATCTAAGCAAAAGGCAAGCAGAGTTTCTCTATAAAGAAAAATGTGAATTCTTGAACAGAATCTGCAAGTTACTAAGTTCTATTCAACATATAAATATTTTTCATTCAGATATCAGTATTGTCACTGAAACCACTGTTTATAACTGATTATTCATTTTTCAGAATATTTTGGTATATCTTAATGCAAGAAGTCTTTAACATTACATACTTATGTAATAGAGAGCAATTTTGTAATGAAGTGTAGTTGGTTATGTAAAATACAACAGTGAAATAACATTTTTATTAAATTTGTAGTGGAAATATACTTAAATGATTATTTATTTTTGGAAGTGCTATACATATATATATATATATGATAAAAGCCCAAATATTTATCTTTACCTGACAATAGGTATAAAGTTGATGTGCATATGTTTTAATCAAAGTGTTGAAACTAACAGGTAGTAAAAGGAGAATGTTTGCATGGAGTACAAACCTTACACTACATATCTCCTCAAGGCTGCATATCTCGAAAAGGAGTGGGAACCACTTTGAAACGAACACAGCCTTGTTCTGCTATACCTAAGGAACTACAAGCCATTATTGGTATAACAATTGCTCTAGGGATTTTATTGTCAACCATGGTACTCTATTTTTGGAAAAAGAACAGAAAGTAAGTGAACACTACATGTTATTAAAGCACTTTTTTAGTACACAGGTATTCAGTTTATATACACATTGTGGGAAATATCTTGAAATACTTCTATGTACACACCTATTGGAAACTATATTGACAATATTTTTTTCCTGTCCTTTAAATTTTAGGTACTTTTGAGTACACTAATTATGATGGAATTCTGGTTTGAGTTTTGAAGTTTGTTCTGACTTTATGCTATTTTCAAATACTTTAAATGTTTTTGGAAACCTTTTGACATCAATATGTTTGTAGTTTTCTTTGTTTAGTACTGACATTCACCTTTACTTTTTTCTTTATAAGATGTAAAGTGCATCCTTTGGCAAGAAGAGTTGTGGTAATGTGTGGACTTTTATTCTCCTTAGCAACTTTTGTGTTATAAATCCCATTTATTTGTGAGTCTAGGAAGTCTAGGATACCATTCTTTACACTGCTTTGATGATGTGATTTACAGTCATAGTATTTTCTAACATCTGTGGATTTTATATAAACCACTATGATGTTAGACACTAGTATTTCTTTCACCATCACATGTAGAAAGATAATTATTATATTTTCTGTTTCCATGAGTTGCAAGTTCAGTATTGGTTCATGAAATAAAGGTTTCTGTAGAATGTGACTATAGTACAGTGTATTTTAGCCAGATCTTGGGTTTTAGAATATTTGTTTTTGGGGAATTTTCATTACGAATATCCATGTAGAAACTTTTTTTTTATTACTGGTGATAAGTGTGAGCTTATTGCTAGGCCTTGTTCCTCTTCATAGATTTTTCCTTATATTTCAATTGAGATACATTGATGCACAAAGTTGTGAATTCTATTATTATGGGAGTTGTCAGTTGTTTTTGGAGTTTGATCATTTTTGAGATATTAATTGGCAGTTCTTGAAGGTTTACAACATTAATGAACAGGTTGTAGGAAACATCAGAACTTATAATTGTATCTTTTGAGATTAGTATGATTTTTCTGATAATTCTTAATATTCACCTACCTATGATATATTAAAATTTCACAAAAAAGACTGTTCTTTGTTTCATGAAGTTAATTATAGAGATTTGTTATGCCACTGATTAGCCAGATATCTCATGAATATTGTATTAGCATTACAGTAAAACCTGACTAAGGTGAAATTGCACAGGACTGAGTAAAATTTCTACCTTAGACAGTGAACGTGCATTTCCTTAAGTATACATAATTTTTGAGTGAAATGTTATGCTTGCTCGAATCAAGGAAAGTAAGACATTTGTAAGTAAAGTTATTATACTGTTTGTGCTATATTTATTAGACTAAGAACAAAAATAGACATTCAAAATATACATAAGTACACAAAATCTTAATTACATTTATTTGAAGAAAGTGTTCAATCTCAACTATTTCATTTTATTTAATAGGCTTTCTCATGCAGTTAAAAGAGAAAGCCAATTCAGTGGTCTTTTCATGAAGTTCATTTTCCTTCTTCATTCTTGCATACAATTTGATAGCTTTAATATAACTTTAACACTTGCAATGAAGTAGGAACTTCTATTTTCTCAATAACCTTTCCATTATGTTCATCTTCTGAATCTCTCACACTGCTACCATCTTGCAATTCTATTATAGATTTTAAATCAGTTTCATCAGTTTCTGTTAAAACATTCTTGTCAATGTTCACAAAACTTTCTGCATTCACAGAATCATCTGCATCAGGCTATTCAATCAGATTTGTATTTCACGAGAATCATCATAACAAACAACTTCTCACTTCTCCACAATCTCCACTATTATCAAGAATAAATCTACGGTTTCGAAAGCACTTTATTATGCATTTGATTGAATGACTTAAAAATTAAATTGCATCAAACGTCAATTTTCATGGTCGTTTCAGATGCTCTCTTACAGTTGTCTACATTTGCAATAATGTGCTGAAGTATCAATTTTCTGTATTTCACTTTTATACACTGTATAATTCCATTTTCTAGTGGTTGTAGAACTAATGTTGAACATGGAGGTAGAAAGACTAAATGAACATTTGAAAGTTAAACTTTTGGGTGACAAGATGCATTATTTAAGAAAAGTAAAATATTTCTATTTTCTTGTTTCATTCTTTTCTTTAAGTTAAAAAATTCCTCAAATATAGCACTTGTCATACACGCTTTATCATTTGCTTTCCATTCTACAGGAAGTTGATTCTTCCTTAAATTTTTGAAACAGCGTGGATTTTTTTCTCTAGTTTTCCATCAGCAAATGTGACCAAGAGTACAGTCAATTGTTCTTTTGAATAGTGACCTTTGGAAAGAAGGTGATGGCAGAAAAAAGAACAGAATATATATAACCAATAGTTACTGTAATAAAATGTCCAACAATATATTAATATTTAAAGAAGAATTGATTAATATTTAAAGATATTATTAAGTAAATAAGAAATTAATATTTAATCAAATACATTTTTTCCACCTTACTCAGATTCTGATCCTACTTGTTGATGAGGTAGATGAAAGATAGTTTTCTGTCCATGTTTTGCAGGTTCTGCCATATAGAGGACCTTTTATAAGAGAAATCTTAAGATAATGCTGGCGAATTTTGATATTTCTTATTTCTAGAGGTTTCTGGCTTATACAAGTTTTACTGTAAGTAGAAAAACCTCAGGTGTTAATAATGTAAAAACAACAAGAGTAGCCACATAGCATATGGTCATACATTTTAATGTGTCAGCCAATTCAGTAGTGTGCCAATCCTTGAAACCTTAAAGATTTCTTCCATTACACTCGCATCGTAATGAAATTGTATCCAAGTAAAGCTAAAGGAGCATGACAGTTAAATAAAATGGTTGCTTTCCTTTGTTGTATTTCCTGTTTTGTCAGCAAAAGAAATTGTAAAAATTTAAAAAAGTATATTTTCTTCATTTGACGAAAAGCTCAGGAAAGCTTCAATCCTTAAAATCAGAAGAAATGTTGGACCTGATTTCAAGGCATATGTGTAAATAATAGAGATAACATAAACTTGTGTTTGCTATAAAACTTCGGGTTTATGACTTTTGTGTTGAAAATTTGAACATCAAAATGATTCAGAGTCGATATCTTACTTTATCTTCTATGAATATTATGTATCAGTTTTGCAGAAAGACCTTCAGTCTGCTGCAAAATATTCCATGTTTGTGGCAAAGACATTTTGTTCATTACTGATGATATTAACTATAAATTTGTATGTTTAGAATGCACGATCATATACAAAAGTAAAAGCAAATACATCATCCCCAGCCTTTCTTGAAGCACACCCACCATCTTCAGTTGTTATCACCTCTTCAATATTCAGCTAGACCTGAAATAAAGAAATATATTAATCAGTAGAGGAATATAATTAATACTAAGTATTCTTTAATTCATGCAGAATATTTCAAAGTAAAGGACATGAGATGAATTGGTAATGTTAGCAAAATATATGTGTAAAAACAGCTGGTATGGGCTGAGAAACTTTTTTTATGTAGAGGAATGAGCAACATTTCAACCTTCTTCATTCATCTTCAGAAAGAGGTAACTGACCAATTGCTGACCACATGTTTGAAGGTGGTTGTGTAATTGAGTGTAGGGATGTAGATGGTGTGCTTAGATGTTTGATTATATTTATTAATATAGGTATAAAGATGTTCCTTTGTGTTGGTTTATTTTGGGCTTGAGTTGTTGTATAAGTAAGGCTTCTTTAATTTAATGTTTGTTTCTTTATTCAGTATTTGGGTGTTTTTTATGGTTATGTTTATTTGACTTGCAGTGTTCAAAAACGTGCAGTGACTTTTTGTGTTCTTTGAATCTGGTTTCCATTTTTCTACTTGTTTCTCCAATATAGAAGTCATGGCAGCTATCACATTGTTTTTTGTAAATAATGTTGATGTGATGTTTTTCAGTGTAGTTTTTACACAGTATAGACCTCAGTTTTGTGCCTGGTTTTTGAATAAATTTGTTATTAACTGGAATGTCATATTTTGTTATTAGTTTTTGCCAAATGTTGGTTATTTTCCTCCTGATGTTGGGAATATGTGGTATTCAGCAGTATATGGTTTAATTATTTTTTGATTCGTGAGATATATTTACTTTTGTTAGTTGAATTTGCATTTTGTCTAGGTGTGTGCATATAATACTTTCTATGGTTTGTGGAGGAAACTTATTGATGTTGATGAAGTATTGTTTTATTTTGTCTAATTCAACGTTAATTTTATCAGGTGAGTATAGTTTTATGGCTGTGTTTATTTGGTTTCTTAGTATGTTGAGTTTTTGTTTTGTATCGTTTACTGAGTCCCAAGGAATATATAGTCCTGTATGGGTGATTTTTCAGTGGATTTCTGTTTTACATTGTGTATCAGATCTTGTAATTTTGAGGCTAAGAAATGCAGAAAAATGACCAACATTTGCCAAAAACTAGTAACAAAATATAACATTCCAGTTAATAACAAATTTATTCAAAAACCAGGCACAAAACTAAGGTCTATACTGTGTAAAAACTCACTGAAAAACACCACACCAAAATTATTTATAAAATACAATGTGATAACTGCCATGACTTCTATATTGGAGAAATAAGTAGAAAAATGGAAACCAGATTCAAAGAACATAAAAAGTCACCTTCACACGTTTTCGAACACTGCAAGTCAAATAAACATGACACAACCATAGAAAACACCCAAATACTAAATAATGAAACAAACATAAAGAAATGCAAAATTAAAGAAGCTTTACTTATACAACAACTTAAACCCAAAATAAACCTATACAAAGGAACACCTTTATACCTATATTAAAAATAATAAAATAAATAATATAAAATTATATATTTAAACATCTAACACCACCCTCTACATTCTGACACTCAGTTACACAACTCTTTTCAAACATGTGGTCAACTAATGGTCAATTACCTCTTTCTTTCTTTGTGAACCTGACTATGACTGAAGAAGGTTGAAATGTTGTTCGCTCCTCTACGTAAAAAAAATTTTCTCAACCCATAACAGCTGTTTTTACACATATATTTTTCTTTACAAGTGGTTTTCTCATCATCATGAATGTTAGCAAAATGTTTACCCAGTTTTTACCATATTGTTTGGATAATCTGCATTTGCCTTTTCCTTGTGGACCTATTGAACTGAGTCCTTGTGCAATAACTTTGCTCAAAAGAGGCAACAGAAGGAAATTATATTAAAACTACAGTAGTGATGGCATTGTCCATGCATATAGGCCATGTGGATACAATTGACATTTGTATATACAAAACAACTGTTGGCAAATTTTATTATCTGTACACAAATCAAACTTAATGAAATTATTTTTTTATATTAAAACTGAAACAGAAATTGTAGATATTTGTGTCTAAAGTTCAAGCAGCTCTAAGTACAACCTTCAGCGATCATGAGAGTAACTTTATAATATCATGCAGGATGAAAAAATTGCAAAATTAATTTTATAATCATAAAAGCTATCCATAGTTTCATGGTAAGATATTAAAAAGTGATATGCTGGTGTATTATCCACTGCACAAATGTAATCTTAAGATGACTGTATCATAACTAGTGTTATTTACAAGAATTATTTATAATTACCTTCAGTGTCATGGTGATTCCCTTAAAATATTCCAGTATTTTTTTTGTTGTTCTGCTTGTTGGATTCTTGTTTCTGTAATGGTCCTTGAATCATGAGTTAAAATAGATATTGCCTTCAGCAGTTTCAACCAAAGCAACAGTGAACCAGATTTATTTACCCAGTTTGTACTTGTATCATCCTCAGTCACCATTTTAAAAGTTTGCTTTCAAAGCCTTGTTCTGAATTTATAATGGCCACCTTGTGATTAGAGCCTATAGATTATAGCAATGAAACTTTGGAAGAATGATAATTGAACCTACAACTTTATGTATCAACAAATATTATGAATAACAAGGAACTCTAATTGTAGTGTCACTTATAACACTTCTCAGTAACAGCTTCATGGAAAATTTATGAAAATAATGTCCAAACACAGCTGCTATAGGATCCAAAATTCAGTTGAGATACTTTGTTAACTCTTGCACTTTGGCTATACATATACAGATGTGATTCTGAATTGCATGAAATATCTTAACAGACAACATTTAGCAGTACAGTTCCTCATGGAAACAGAACAAATTGAAAAGCTAACTTTACATGGTGGTCACCAAGACACAATTTACACATCACAAGGGTTTCACAGAAAACATAAAGATACTAGCTAGTATCTTAGCTATAAATCAAACCATCATAACAATGTTATTTTGCAAATAACAGCAAACTGGCAGCTAAGACATTGTAAAAAAAAAAAAAAAAAGTATTGACCAATAATGCAAAAGTTCGGAATTAATGAGCATTTAAACTTAAATGACCCTAAAGACATTACAAAGTATAATAATGGAAATATCATATCATTTTGTACATAAATTTGTGTAGACATACTTAAACTTACATATGTAAATGGAATATCTCTATGTTCCTGATTATTTCTGATATGTTTCATTCTGTTTTTAACAAGTATTAAGAAATATTTGATTTTTACTTCAAGTACAGTTAACATGTATCTTTGAGCTGCAATATTATAAATGAATAGAAAAAGAATAATGCCGCCAACATGATTTTTCATATGAACATTCATGTAATTACTTGTCTCTGAAGGGTCACAAGTTTTGATATGTCATCTGATGAGGGTAAACCTAAGAATATTTGGTTCTTTCCTGCTAATTTATTGTATTTATTGTATTTCACTGGTCATTATTATGCCAAATGCTGCTTTTTTTGTTTTTCTGTTAAGACTTGAATACAAGTATATGAAATTGGTACAGTCAAATTCAGCCAAGGAGGGCGAACTTCCATCAGCAGAAAGTTGTGCCATTGACGATGAAGAAGAAGAACAGTATGACAGTGTTGCATTTACTAATAAGGGAAATGGGCTTTTAGGAAAATTCAGAGCCATTCGAATAGGCAACAGTAAGGTAAGAGAGCAGAATTATTAATCTGTTTATGCTTGTTTATATCCATGGTGTGTTTTTTGGATAAATCTTTTGTATAGCTCATAGCAAAGTACACAATATTTGTCACATCAAATACCATATAAAAACTTTGATATAAGGTAATATTTTCACCTGTTAAAATAATGAAAATTTTCATTCAAAAATTAAATCAGCTTCAATTTTGTTATTACTACACTACAATGCCAGTATTATACTATATAACTAATATGTCTTTTAATAATGTCTTCAATTTATAGTCAGACAGTTTTTGTCAATTATATAGAAACAGTAGTTGAACAAGGATTAGAATAAGCGATAATATACATGATTTTCTTCGTTCAGAACAAGACATGTCAGAAAATTAAATCAGTTATGGTGTATGTTGAATATTGGAACTAGAACTATCCAGATATAAATTTCAAGTTTCTTAATGAAATTTTAGTCTGTGGTTAAGAAAAATATAGCTTATATACATCCGTATATTGGTTTTCATTTGTCACCAAATTTATTAAAAGCTGTAAGGTACAGTTTTGATAATTGTTAAATAGTCAGTTACAATTTCAGGTTAACATTTGTTAGTTGAGGTGATTAAATAATGAAAAAAATTAACAAAAAGAGTGTATTTTTGACTTGAATAATATTGAGTGTTTGAACAATGTACTCCTGATTTGTTTTTAGAAGTTATTAGTTGTATAAATGTATAGAAATTGGCTGTTAAGATAAAAAACTGACATAGTAACAGAACTGGGAAGTTCATCATGCTTGTATAGGTCTATGTGTAAAATATATTTAACGAAAAACCAGTGAGGATTGTTTTTAACTCCAGTAAAGGCTGTATTAAAGAAACAGGAAGAACAGTTAGGGCACACATACACACATGAAATAATGTGTGGTGAAATTTGAAGTTTAATAAATGTTTTATTTAATAGAATCGATTATATAAATATTAGTAACTCTGATGGTCAAGATAAGGAAAAATGGTGAGCTTTCTAGCAAAGACAAACTCGACAGGCCACGATCTGGTCTGCCATCTGTGCAACCTTGTGGTGGTATTTTTGTATGAGACAAGATCCCACTACAAATTAAACTTAGTAATTAATGCCATGAATAATTTCTATGAATTACATATACACCTCCTGAAATTTGCCTTTTAAAGGTACATACATACGTCATCACTTTTGTTCAGAAATTTAGTTTGTGCATTAACTTTTGTTAACACTTGCTAGTGGATTTCATTCATAAGATACCATCATAATTTAAACTATTTTATATTATGTGGGTACACTTAAAAAACCTTCTTATATTATGTATTTGTACGTACAACAGAGAATCGGGATGCCTGAAGTGTATTTAATTAATATTTTGTTTAGATTTTTAGCTTATATTCATCTTATCATTCTTTCACAATAATGGAGTTTCAATTGAAAGACATTTATTGTTTCAATATACAGTTGAGTTCTAGAACAGTGTAAGAGCTGTATATTAATTAAAAGTTGGGTATTGTAAAACATTAAATGTATAAACTTACAACTTTCTTAAAACTATTATGAAATATAGTTACATGAATGGAAACTAGTTATGATTTGGTCAATAAACTTTCGTATTAAAGAGGTTTGTTTTCACAGAATTTTGTAATCTAGAGTTAGAAAATAATGTGTTCTGTTTTTTTGCCTTTTAGGATGGTGGTGGTGCCCAATTTGAAACCATTCGGTTAACACAGAAGGACACTTTGTCGTAAGGGTTGCATAGGAGGCAGATTTTCTTTTATATACCCACTGTCCACTTTGCTGTTTGGGAAGACATGACATTGAGTACCTGTCTTTTCAGCCATCTTACTGCTTCCTCCTTCATAATGGGTACTTTGTATGTTTAACCTTGTACAACAGTTGTGTTTTGTGTCTTAGCTTTTAAATTTTAAGAGCCAATTATATTAGGAAATGAAATTTTTTGTTGATATTTACAATATCACATTACAAACACAATTATCTTCTCATATTTTGTTATTACTATTCATTATATTGTTAATTTATTTCTATTATTGAATGTTTACATTTCCAGTATTTATCTCTTTTGAATTTGTTTTTGTTCATGCTTATGATATGCTTTTGGTTTTACATTATCCTGTAAATCAAGGCTCATGATTCAACTGCTGTTGAAGGTAGTATTGAAACATTATATATAAATTCCAGTTATTGTGAGATAGTCCATTAAAACTTCATTTATCTGTCAACAATTTCTACCATTTTCTTTCACTTGACATTTCAAGGTTTAGTATAATTAAGTACATAATATATATATATACATGCTAACAAATTCTGCTTTCTTCCTTCACTAAATTTTTTATTGTTTAATGTGTTTCAAAGAATAAAAATTTGATTTGTCTTTCAGTAACTCCCTCCATCAGTAGAAGTTAAAAGGTTTAATGGGATTCAATATTTGCATAAAATGTGTATATATGAGTGATTCCAGCATCTTTACTTTGATATATCTAGTGTTACAAACCACAAATTTTTGTTTATGTTGTTTTTTAACCATTCAGTGAAAAGCTATTCATTTCACTCAACCAACTGTTATTCAGTAGCCAATTTTTAAAAACTCAATATACATATTAAAAATTTAGGATAACGTAGTGTGTGTGATGGTAATTGTGTATGTTTATGAAATGTCCATATTTACCAGCCATTATGCACATTAAGCAGAGTGATTTAAGAATTTGCATATTTCTTGGTGAATTATGAAATTTTGTATTTTAACTGGTTGATGTGCATATTATCTAATAGTAGTTATGCATGTTACCTGGAAAAAGTTACACACATTTGCTAGAACATTTATATTTGTCATTCTAAAACATGTTAAACCTATTCAAATTTTATACATTAAGTCACTGTTGAAATTTTATGTTTAGTATAAACGTTAAGGCCACAGTTTTGAATGCAGTGTTGCAACTAATTATAGCTTGATTCTGAGTTGTACAAAACATGATATTCTGAATTGTTGTCACATTATTTGTGTAGCCAGTTCTTCAAAATATGATCTTTAGATGAATCAGTAAGTCATTTGTTACTTGCTTGTTTCGGTGAAGAAACAATACATTGTATATGGTGTACACATACAGCTAACTGGTCTAATTTTCATGCCGTTGAAACACGTCTTAACTTACTCTGATGATTAAGTTTTTAGTAATACACACCTTTATAACTATTCTGTAAAAGAACAAAAAACATTAAGAACCAGCAAGATACTCTTTAAGTTAAGCTAAGTGTAAAAAAAATTAGCAAGGTGATAGATGTCCATGTTTGAGTGTGTTGTTTTTAAAAAGTTTAGCCTATTTTGTGCTATAAACATCTAGTCATTTATGCATGTTCAAAGTTATGAAGTTTGTTCCATTTTTATATTGCTTGTTTACCTTTCCTGTACCTGTATGCATGTATTTTATTTGATGTTCAAAGTTGATGACACGTCAGATGAGTAAAGTCTAGTCAAATTTAACGTTAAGCATTGATAATTTACGTGATTAGAGACACTCTATTTTTAAGAGAAGTTTTTTTTAGCTGATGTTGCATTGTTCTAGTCTATTTTAAATCATTTTAGCAACATTGTAGAAAGTGAGAAAACAATGGGATAATCACTGAGGATTTTTATCGTGTTATGTGCAAAGGCTCTTATTTAATCATGAACGTTTTGTCTTCTGCAGTGGAAAGTGTTTTGTTTTAAGTACTGTTGTTTTATTTTTAGTTACTTTTGCAGTTTAAAATATTTCTTACTTTTAAAACAAAGGAATTATTAGCACATGTAGACAATACAACATACTAGACTGATTTCATTTATCCCAGTAACTCAGTTTTATGAAATAAGGAGGTATGCAGTGCATGTGCTTCATGTTTGCCATTTTCCTAACTTTATGAATCTGTTTCTAAAATTTAACATTATTTTGCATAATAAAACCTATTAAGTAACTGACGTTCCCAGCTAAAAGTAAAAAGTTTGATCTTATTGGCTCTAAGAAACAATGAGTGAAAAAACTATTGATTTTTGTTTTCAAAATGAATATTTTCTTAAATGGGTGAGATATTAAAAACAGGTTTGTCCTTGAAGAAGAAATATCCACCTTAATAAAGCGCTTGGGTTATAGGGTATGATATCTATATATTAAGAACAAGTGTAGTCATTAATGTCACACATAAATTAATGTTACGTACTATATTTGATACAAAGTATGCGTGCCAGTGTGGTCTTATGTAATTGATCATTGTATCACTTGCTTATTAGCTTCATTATAAGCTTTTAAAAAAACAGCATTGGCTATGATACTTGTATTATGTATGACATGTGAACTTGTGTCAAAAAAATAAAGGTGTATAAAGTAATGTGAGTGATAGGCCTAGTTACTTGAAACAGCCATGAGTAAATACAAATTATGAATATTAGAATAATACACACCATAGTAAATCAAAAACGATTTGTTGAAGTTTGGCAATGTTTGTGTTGAATGAAATTATTCCTACAATTTACTAGTTGTATATTGAATACATCACATTTATCAGTACGAATGAATAATAGCATTTCAGTAGCCAGATGTCATTTAGAGTTATAAGTAGTGAATAATAGCATTGTATCAGCCAATTGTTACTTAGTATCATGAGTGTTTGTCAGTAGTAAAAATAATAGTATTGTATCATCTAGTTTTTACTTAGTATCATGAGTGTTTGTCAGTAGTAGCAAATAATAGCATTGTATCAGCTAATTGTTACTTAGTATCATGAGTGTTTGTCAGTAGTAGCAAATAATAGCATTATATCAGCCAATTGTTACTTAGTACCGTGAGTGTTTGTCAGTAGTAAAAATAATAGTATTGTATCATCTAGTTTTTACTTAGTATCATGAGTGTTTGTCAGTAGTAGCAAATAATAGCATTGTATCAGCTAATTGTTACTTAGTACCACAAGTGTTTGTCAGTAGTAAGTAAGAGTATTGTAGCAGCCAATTGTTACTTAGTACCACAAGTGTTTGTCAGTAGTAAGTAAGAGTATTGTAGCAGCCAATTGTTACTTAGTACCACAAGTGTTTGTCAGTAGTAAGTAAGAGTATTGTAGCAGCCAATTGTTACGTAATACCATAAATTCATGTTCCTATAATTTAACTGCATCGTAGGTAACTGTATTTTTGATACATATCACATGGTTGTGTTATGAGTTTGGATATTGATTTTCTATAGGTTTAAGGTATGTGTTGCACAGATACTGGTGAAAAATCCATATTCCCATGAAGTTTTTAACTACGTATTGTATTTTTTTATGTATGTATATATAATGGATTTATTTTTCTTTTCTTTAAAGCATTCCATACGTACACTTTTATTACTTATATTTCTTGCAGCTTTGTTTTTTTTTAATTTTCACTATTGATAAAAAAAAATTTATGGATTCTGTCAGTGATGTTTACTTTAAAAGGACAGTTTGATCTCTGTTGTTATCTTATTTCTTAGTACATCTTTTTTATCAAATGATGTAATATTTTAAATATATTACTAATGAAGGTCAATGATAATTCCATATGCTGAAACTTGATGGTCATCCGAAGGTCATTATGCTTGGCTTCATCTATTATTACAGTTTCATGGAATATATGCAAAAAGGGTGTAATAAAAAGCTAATCCATACATATACAAGAGTATTGTTTGATAGTGGGTATCAAAGAATCTCTTGTATTACTTTTTACTTTGTTACATGAAACGTATCAGCCAATATTAAAAACCAGGATTAAACAGCAGTTTTGTACTGTATATTCTGGGTCAACAGAAAGCTAGTTTAATGTGAATGGACTTTATTTAGAATCAAAACAAAAGAACAACAACACAACATTAGGAATTGATGTACTGGAAAATTAATTTGTAACTAGAGCATTCCTTCAGGAGTTTTAACATTTAATGCAAGTTTGATAGTTATGTATCTTTTATGTATGTGTAATATATTTGTATGATTTTGCTATAAGGTCTTTACTTGTGCTCAGTTTGAACATATGTTAACATCTCTCTGTCCGAATGCTTCAGTTAGTGTAGAAATAATGCTCATATTTCAAAAAGTAACGCCTTTATTATATAAAGGCCACAAATTTCTGAACTGAAATTTATTTGATATAATTTCTCATTAATCATCACCTACACAATTTTGATAGATGTATGTTAGATATGTTTATCTAATAATATATTAATCCAGTAATTCAATTAATTACTTCAGTAATTAATTCAATTTAGCAACTACGATAGGATTTAATTGATTGAAAGCTGAACTTCATTAATGCTGGTTTTCAAATCACTTTGTAATAATTATTTCAGGAATGGACTTGAATGCTATCATAAAAGATAGCTCAGTTAAATGAAAAAACAAAACTTCCAATACAGTATCTTATCTCCCCTCACAAAAAGCTTTCTCAATTATTATGCTTCTATTGGTACAAATATTTTATTTCACCACTAGCCTTGTAATTTCTACTTCTCTCTGCATATCTTCATACAAATGATCATTGCAGCAGCCTTCCATCAATAGCCTTCCAAACACCATATTATTCCTTATTATTACTACTAGTGGCCTTTTATACCACAGTTTTGGACCAGAGACGAACATCTGAGTTTTCTTTACTTTATATGCATCATTTTCTAGTGGATCAGATGTTGAGATTCACACGTGTGGAGATGAATTCTTGATATAAAAGCTTGTCTTCTCTTGAAGTACCTGTTTTTGAGGTGAAAAGTAGAGAATTATTTTCCTATCATGGATCTAATACATAATTTTCAGATACTGCCAGTTGTTGGTTGAGGTCAAACTTCCATCTACTGTCTGACAAACTCTATCCACTTGACACTTGGGGACTCCCTCTCCTGCTGAAAGTATTTTGAGGCCCCTCCATGTTTCCTACCCCTTATATTTTGGTGGTACATTTCTGAAGGACAAAGAATATACCTGGCTTAGAAGTGGTGCAGTTTCCAGCTACTCTTTTGCTTTTCATTCCTTTCCATACCTCATGGTCTTTCTTTGGGAACTTTCTAAAAGTGCAATGTGGAAATTAGTTTTTTGTGTGGAGAAGCAAGATGTTGTATTGGAAGTAAATTTTTTTAAATTAACACTTCTTACCCAACCTATTCCTTTCTGGTCATGATTTAGTCATGACCAATCTTGAATTAATTAACAGATGTATTATTAGTGAGGGTGTTATTGATGGGAGTAGTGTTTTACTTCTGTTGGTGGAGGGTTGGGGCATGATCATTTGCATGTAGATATGCAAAATGAAGTGGGAAGTTACAAGGCTCGTGGTGACCAAAAATTTGTACTGATATAGGGCAGCACTAATCAAGAAAGCTTTTTGGAGAAAGAAATCTATTGAAAAAAATGTTTTTAGGATAGGAAAATGTTACATTGCGGGTAATTTAATTACTTTGTTTCTGCAACTATAGTTCAAAAGTGATATCTTTAACCAGTACTGAATAGTAGTAGTTAATAAATTGGTATCATTTTTACTGAAGAAATATAGTGCCAGGTGTTATTTATACTCAACAAATAAATTATCTGGTAGTCTTTATACACAAGAAATGTATTGTACTTTTAAATATTATTTTTCTTGCCATGTATCTCGTACAAAATATGATGTAATATAGGATGTAAGTGATGTGAAGAGGGTAAGTATGTTTTACTCAAAGATCACAAAATTATAGGTGTAAATAGATATAGTGAAGGTAACATATACGGACATTTAAAATTATAGACGGTAAACATGAAATAAAATACATATAAAAACATTAAGTAGTAAAGACAAAAAATTGGGTTGAAAGAGGAAATAAACTAAATTCTAAGCACTGGGCTGTGAAAGAAC
The DNA here is from genome assembly GCA_011833715.1 of Carcinoscorpius rotundicauda. Classification (NCBI taxonomy): domain Eukaryota; kingdom Metazoa; phylum Arthropoda; class Merostomata; order Xiphosura; family Limulidae; genus Carcinoscorpius; species Carcinoscorpius rotundicauda. The sequence goes on from CM022397.1 coordinate 87,653,325, forward strand.
AATATACAGGGTGGTCGCTAGAAAAGCGGAAAATTTGAGGGTCAGATGAGATCATGAATAAAATGCGTGCTTACTCATTTCTATTTTGATTTCTTTACATCATGAATAAAATGCATGATTTTAATATAATTTTGAGCATCTATGAGTGTAATATAACATATGCCTTTAAAAAACTTTGTAAAAGTTATTCTTTGTAAAAATAAATAGCTGTTTGACAAATTTTCCACTTTTCTAGTGACCACCCTGTAGTAGTACTAAATACTAGACTACAATTTACATTTATTCATTTAGTAACTAAGAATGAAGTCTAAGCTTGGAGATTAATTGGACAGTATTTAGCTTTGTTTGAGAATCACAAAAGGTTTATTGATTAATGGCAAACTGAAAGCTGTAGGACATTATTGTCATTAAGAATATTTCAGGTTAAAGTAAAAAGTAAATAGGTTACTGTTCTAAAGAATCTTTCTTTGAACATTGGTTACTGTAAAACAGTAACTGAAAAATTTCTGTTTTAATAGCATTTTGTAATAGTAAACATTCCATATGTTTACAAAGAATATCTTGTAATTTACATGTTGTTTCTATTCTGTATAACTTAAGTTTTTTGTTGAATGGTCCATTTAGATTTTATCTGCTGTTGTAATCACAGACAAAAAACTGTTATTTTGTTTGTACTGATATAATTGGTTTTGAATAGAGTGTGGTTGGCTGAAAAACAAAACTTGAATAAATATTAATATAGTTCAGTGTGTTATAAATATTGACTCATTGTTACAAAAGTAATTGTAATAACAAAAGTTATGGTGTGCCCAGTGTGTTTTAAAACATTTATTATAATGTCTATCTTTTTAAATGGCTTAATAAACTAAGTTTCAAGTGTAAACATGTACCTTTGTTTACATATGGTAAAGTTCCATGTAGTAAGCTTACCATGCTATAGAAAGTAATATGTCTTTCAGCAGAGATAAGTATATTGGTCCTTACTTTTCTAATGCTCTATTGAATAACATTGTATTGGATCATAATCATTTTAGCATGTGGAATGAATATATTAGTCTCAATTCCATTCTAATGCTGTACATTGTCATTATTCCTGTATTCTTTCTCTTCATGCTATATGTTATGTTAAACTAAATTATTTGTGGTCATAGTTATTTTTAATGCATTAGGGTGGACATTTTCTTACAGCAAAGCCACATCAGACTATCTGCTGAGTCCATAGAGTGGAATCGAACCCCTGATTTTAGCATTGCACTAGCAGGGAATATGGCAGTAGGACTATCTAAAATTTATTTTATCCTTATGCTGTGCATTTACTGTATTTATAATTTTATTTGTAGCAAAGATAACACATTGGACTTCACTTTTTCTCCTATTCCATATAATGTTACTAGACCTTTGTAGTTCAGGATTATTTCTACTGGAGCAGTGGTAAATGTATGTTGAATCCAAGGTATATACATCATCAATAAGTATATAATACAAGTGCACCACCAACTCCGAAATCTGTGTTCGTGCACTAACAGTATTTTTGTTCTAAAACTTTTCCATCGCTTAAAATGTTATGTTGACCAGTTATAACTATGAAAGTAATTTTTATTTTAATATTAATCAATCATGTGTTTCCCTGAACTGTCATAAGCTGGGGTAGTATTAAGTCCACAATTTTTGCCAATGAGAAATCTTCTTGTCACTCTTACACGTTTTGTAGAGGACAGCAACATGGTGAGTAGAATTATCAAGGTAGAGAGAAATTTAGTTTTATAATTAATATGTTGTCAAAAAATTTAAGCATTATCATGTTTAACTTACCAAGTTCATTGATAATACACAGTTTTGTGGTATTTGTATGCTATTTACTATCAATAGTTATTAGATCATATTTCTGAAGTTTGAAACTGACACAAATGTAAATTTGGTTTGAACAATTTCCAAGAAGGATAATTTTTGTTTTAAAATTTAGAGATGTTTGCTTATTTTTTTTTATTAATTCAGAACATTTTCTCTTCAGGCATTTAGTATTGTTTGGAGAACTTAGAAGGACAATGAAGTAAAAATAGTTTCGTTTTAACATGTGAATGTACTTAATGTCATGGTGAACCTCAGGTTTAGTTTCAAAACACTAAATGCTTCAATTTATAAGATTTAAACAATCCCTGTAACTCATTTTCCCTCATCATTGATACAGTTTTTTCATGAGCAGTGGTATAACCATAGCCCTGTAATTGCAGGGAGGACGAGTCAAATGAGGTCCTGAATTGTAAATACAAAAATGTAGGGAGCTCATTTACTTTTTATACAAGAGGGGTGGAGGGGGTATTTTTCATGTTGAACCACTGGTACAGAGTCCTCCCTAAATCCATGCTTGTCTCTACTCTTTTTCTTTTTTGTGCAGTATGGTGTTAATATAATTTTCTTGTAGTTCATTATTATTTCTGAGAGCAGTTACTAACAACTGACAAATACTAATACTGAACTTAATGAGTTATACACGATATTAAGGTTGGCGCTTCCAAGGTAAAAGTGACGTCACCCCATGACACATAAACATGGATGTTGGGGAGGGGGAATGTTGTCATCAAATAATCAGGAGGTCATAGTTTCAAAAGTTGTAATCGCATAGCACGGCTTCAGGGACGTGTTGCTAAGCTATCATAACAGGCGGCCTGCATATCGTAGTTCAACAAAATGTCACCAGATGGATCAACTAAACTTACGGAGGGCTGAAATTATGGTCCGGTTACAGGCAGGGGGCTATAACGGATGATTACGTAACAGTACCACAAAGTTGAGAAAGTATTTTCTAGGTCGCATCACAGGTGACCATTACTCATACATATCGATAATTAATCATTAATTTATGAATTAAATCATGCTTAAAAAGGATACTTAACACTAATTAATTAGTTAATCATAACAAGGGCACTGAATGTTAATTCATTAGTTCGTTAATTCATAATTAAATCATCATATCACAAAGTAAAGAACGTGTTCACTGATTCGATGTTAAATCATTTATAATTAATTTATCATAAAAATAACTAATTTATCAGTTAGTTAATTTGTTCAATGTAGAATGCTTAACACTAACTCATTAGTTGATTAAATAATCATAAAAAAGGATTCTTAACACTGATTCATCAATTAATTAAATTCCCTGCCCTGAAAGGATGATATCTCAACTAGTACTTACTCTTCAATCATCAACCAAGTGTTTAAAAGTGTTCAGTAATATAATAAATTATATAATATTTTTGACATATTTGAACGAGATTACAACTCGTGGAGAAATCATGTCTAGAATGAACAAATATTTTTCAGAATACTACACAGCCCAAGGATGGTTAAATTTTTGATAATTCACTATTTGCAACAAGAAACAAATAAACAATAAACTCTTAATTATTTAATTTACACAAGTAATCAAAGTTTTCTTTAATTTAAAGTCCCTCCAATGGCAAACTGTCACTACTGGGGACCAGATTTCCATACCCTTGGTGGACAGAGTACAAATGACGCTTGATTCCAGTCAATCAAGCAAAAAAGAAAAAAACAACAACTTTATTTTAGAAATTATACAAAACATTTGAAAACTAAATCAGCCATACACTTTAAAACTGTTCTTGAGTTTACAAATCAAGACTTGTAAAGTGTCATACATTAGGGAATATTTAAATGATTATTCATATAACGTAAATAAACCAGCTATCCAAGTTTCTTGAGGTGGTCTTCCCATCTGGCTATGTGGGTCAGAATGTAATCCACATAATTCAACCAAATGGTTGGTGGTTTGTTTTCATTCAGTTTCTATTGGCACCAGAATCCAAGGTGTCTTTTTTTTTGCCATCATTATCTTTAGGTCGCTTCAACTACTTTATGATCTTGCTTGTTGGTAACAGATTTGCACTCGCTCATAATGTAACCCATTTTATAAGAAGCATAGCATCTCTTCTCCTTTTTGTTTTACACCATACACGTTCGCCCTTTCTGCCGTGGGTATGTTATATTGTTACGGTCAATCCCGCTATTTGTTGGTAAAAGAACAAACCAAGAGCTGACGGTGATGACTAGCTGATTTCCCTCTAGTCTTATACTGCTAAATTAGGGACGGCTAGCACAGATGGCCCTCGTGTAGCTTTGCGCGAAATTCAAAACAAACCAAGCCAAACCTGTGTATTGACTCGTAATTTTTGGTGGCATCCTGCTTCTGGTTTGCCAACCTTGTTTTCAACGTTAACTGGTTATTTTTGTATTTGCCAGTTATACTTCCTCAGTTTTTATGTACCATTCTTCCTGCTTGAGCATCTTGAGAAGTGGACCAAAACAATTGCCCAGTGACCTTTGTTTCTATTCAGACTTTGGATGAATTGTTTATCTCTCCAGGAGATCATTCATGTCATATTTATGTTAATCAAATTTGAGCAACTTTGGTCTCGTCCAAACACCATTGTTATTCTCGAGTCCTCTGCCTTTTTGTAAGGTGTGCTTGGCAATATCAGTTTGTCCTTTTATTCTTCTTACTTCTAGTCTCTCCTTTCTTTTCTTTATTTCTTATTTTTTGCTCTTAACCTTTCCTCCCTCTCTGTTCTACTGATAATCTATTCTCTCTAGGTTTTGTGGTTCTTTAACGAACTCTGGTAGAGTCGATATGTTTACATAGTGTCCTTGTGACGCTTACAATATTTTTGCTATAACTGCAGCTGTACAAACATAAGCATACTTAGAAGTTGTTTATGTCTCCTTCTCCTGTCATTTTCAACTGTAAATTATTGCACACTTACCACTGTCAGATTTTTTGTATCTGTCAGCTGGATTATTGACAGGAAGTGTCTAGTTTTTTGGCAATAAATTACTACAATAAAAGAAAGGCAAACAGTTCACTTGTTTTAAATTGATATATTAAAGCAAGTCAAACATACATACAAACGTTCGTTACACTTTTGGTTATCACTGGTGAATTCAGAATTTTAAATAATTGCCTTTTTATCGCCAAAGTTCACCAGCCTGGTTCAATTACTTTAGAACACAATTTGACAAGAAAATGTGTTCTTGCTGCATTATTACAATACAGTCTGTGGTAATTTCACTTTACAAACACAACTGTTGTGCCAACAGTCGCATCCATGCAAACTTTAAATAATTGTCCCCTTTTCTTTCAAGTCTACACGTACTGGTTCAATTATTTTAAACGCAATTGACAAGACAAATTATTTCTTCTCCGTTTTGGTATTTCAATAGAATTTATAAGTTAACTCAAAAACTTGCCACTATACACTAATTAGGACTAAACTCACAATCGCACAGTCTAAATTTATCTATTTCTACCAAATTATATTTTCAATGGTTACTTAAAAATAACAGAGGCCACGCTTCTAGGTATTAGGAATGCAATAAAGATTAAAACGAGACAAACCGAGAGAGTTTTGTTAAACTACACAATGCACGATTCAGAAACAGTTAGATGAACAAGCCTGCAATGAACCATCGTTTCTAAAAATTACGAAATTTAACACATTTAAATAATAACGCTCTCATTAAAAACTTCAACAGAACAGCTGTGTGTATCTAACAATTTTTATTCATATTTGCACAAAAATGATGTTTAATAAGCATAATGGAAGTAGCCGAGGCTGGTAATAATGCTAGAGTTGCATCTCTCTTACATTAAAAAGAAGTGTGTGGCTTTCAACACATTTGAGATCATAGTTTGTAGATTATAAAAAAAACTATATCCATTGCAGTGAAAGCTATTCGATGGTTGAATATGATAATGTATTTGTGTGACCAGATGATCAACTTGATTGAACAATAGACTCGTCACAACATATTCACATTTGACAAAGTAAATACACACTGACTTCTCTAGGGTGATTGCAATGTAGCCAGTACTAAGATATAGTGGACATTAAGGAAAGAAATCATGAGTTACTGGCCATTTCCATTAGTCATTTTCAGGAGAAAAAAAAAGAGGAAAGTACATCAAGATTCTGCATTAATTTTAGATGTATGAATGCTATAAATTACAATGACAACTTTCATTTTCTATGAATAAATAAATGTTTAGATCCATTAGAAGGTTCCCACTGGTTCAACACTTTAACTCTGTTACCAGATATTGTCGTGATGAGCTGGATTATTCTACAGATGGTTTGCACGAGTTTCTTGTTGTGCTATTTGGTCTATGTATGTAATGCATCCGTTTACTACTTTATAGGAGGATAATAGAGTTTACACTGAATAAACTGCAATGACAAATATCCCTGGACTACGTTTACAATGTTCTGATGTTTGACTATGTCAGAGCCTGTAGCTGTGAACTGAGAATTGTATTCCAGTTGATGGATAAAACAGGTAGAAATATGAAATCAGGAGAATGTGTGCTCGTTAAAACCAAAGCGAAGTTTCTTCATCATATTGTAGACACATATGGAGCCTTTACAGATCCCAAAGGTAGCAGTAGTAAGGGACTGCCTTCAGTCTGTGACCAAACAAGAAGTTTGCTTAGTGTTATTAATGATTTCTGGTCACCTTTTACAAATAGCAACATCATTAACTACTCTCAGTTAAACTGAGATGCGTTTTAGATAAAGCAAGGAGTGTGATAAAGCTTGTTTAGTGGATGTATTAGAAATGGCATATCCATGACGAGATGACAATTTTTTTATTGGACACTTATTCAAGGGATAATGGAATTATAATAATTTTGTTGCAACTGCATAACAGAGTGGAATCTGTAATCACATAGACCCATGGTTTCTGAATGCAGATAATGTACGATGAAGAATAAGTGCTTTCAGTTACATTCTTTATTAAACACTACTGCAACTTTATACAGTAGAAGGTTCAACTAGATGGACAAGGTTTCAGTTACATGGTTAACAAACTTCAAATGTCCACAAGGGGTGATAACACATTACATTAAGATATTGCAAAGATAAGTCTTTCTAATAGTACACTGCTTGAGCCTGCAACACAGAAACACCAGTAGACTATTTACGCTACATAGTAAGACTGTTAGCTTGTGGAATGTCCTGATATTGGATACTATGGGATTTGAAGCTATTCCCACAATAACATATCAAAACAAAATAGAAGGTTCCACTGGTGGACGAATGCCATGAATAAAGATCTGGGAAGAGCAGCTAATCAACCAAGATCAGGAATAAAACTTATTTTCCATGCAATAAGGTAATGCTCAACTAGAATAAATAACTTGCAGCATTATTACAGAAACTTATGAACGCAAGAAGACGAGTTGTACCATCACTCTAAACCACAAATATGCGATTCTCATGTCGTGCTCCAGCTAATGGTTACCAGAGCTTTAAAACAAAAAATTATCCACATTTTGAATAACACAAAGAATTGGAGACATTATTCTCACTGGGGCTGAAGTTCTGTCACAGTTATTCTGGCCACCTTTAAGTGAACATTGTCAATACTGGTGTGACTATTGTACGGTGTGTGTCACCTAGAGGAAAATTAGTTGAGGTTGAGTACATCCAAAAGAAAAATGTTGAATTTCTTCTATAATGGATAACTCTAGATATCACAGGTATACTTCTGGAGAACACTTAATAACGTGGGTTGATACATAAACACTGTCCATAGCTGGAGTACCACTGGATAGCAAGATTCGAAGCATCAGAAGAAATCCACATGGATCTCACTTGTGTAAAGCTTTATTTGTGTGTGTGTGTTTATATATATAAGTATTAGGTGCAGTGAAGATGTATAATTTTCCCCCATATAACCGTTAGTGATGTTGTTTACCAGAACAGGAAATGCAAAATATAAAGCATGTGCTTACTCACTTTAATTTCTGGCCGAATCGACTGTGATGAATACTTAACATACATTATGATAGAATAAAGAGCAACTCGGTAGAGCTTTACGGATTGTTTGGGATGAAAATACTATTCCTTATTGATGGATGCCTACAAGAATATGTGGAATGCTTAACGGTTGCATTATTTGATACACATTACAAGGTTTCTCCAAAGACAAGAAGAAAGATGTACATTTTTTAAACTAAGATATATTACGCACGGAATTTCTTCACATATAAACATCAAATTTATTCACTGAAGACAAATGTACAGGACGTTGACAAAAAAGTGGACGCTCTTGAGAATGTTACGTTTTTAGAATGCACTCGACGAGATCTGTTCAAAATGTTCTCAAATCCTAATATGAACATCGACATTCGTAAACACCTGGACTTATCATTATTTTAGTTTCATACAAATGTGTTGTGCACTTGCTGGAATTTTAGATATTTTTTCCAGTTAGCCTGCAAACTGATCAGACAATTTTTGTTTATCATAATTGTTCACTATATTTTTACCGTGTTAATGAAAATTCAGTCAGTTGCTAAAAAAGTAAAACCCTATCAATGATTTGTCTCGAATATCTTATTACAGAGATTATGCAACAATAAGACAAAACATTGTACTTTATATGTATATAATAGTTATTTCTGTGTACCGACACTGATCACTGTATTGTTTAACTATCACGGGTAAGTAGTAATGTTGGCATTCACAGGTTGAACTAAGTCAAGACAATACTTGAAGACTGAAGTTGGGAAGAGAGATGACGTTATCAAAAGATAAGGTTATAATTTCAAAAGCGGTCACCAGAAAGCGCGTCGTCAGAGACCCATTGCTAGGCCACCATAACAGGCAACCGTTAAGTGATAGTTCAATAAAGTGTCACAAGAGAGTGCAGTTAAACTTATAGAGGGCTGAAATTAAAAGTTCGATATCAAACAGACATCCATAATGGATGATTGCGTAATAGTACCACAAAGTAGAGAACATATTTCTAGATCGCAAGGCAGATGACCATGACTCATACAATAAGTCTTATTATGTCGAAAAATTAATCATTATTTAATTAAATTACCCTTAAAAGGATGCATAAGCCTCATTCCTTAAATTATTTATAATTAAGTTACCCTAAAACGGATACTTAACACTAATTAATTAGTTAAAAAGAACAGTAAATACTAATTAGTTAGTTAATTAATAATTAAATCATCTTACCATAAAGTAGAAAACGTGTTTCTAAGCAGCTACAACATACGTCTTAACAAGAACACAATAAATCACAAATTCGATAGCTATTAAATCATTTACAACTAATTCATCATAAAAATGACTAATTCACACGTTAATTAAATTTTTATCATAAAAAAGACGATATTTTAATTAAAATTTAATCTTTTAATTATCAACCAACTGTCTAAAACTGCCGGTGAAATTTTCTTGGGCCGACCACTTGAAATTTTCCTTCCATATTCCTCAGGGTCTTTTAAGAAACTTGCAACAGCAGTTTTACTACGCCCAATGTAACCAGCGATGGCATGTTGAGAGATACCTTACTTTTGCAACTCGACAATTCAGCCACGTTCAAACTCCGTCAAATTTTTAGCCTTTGCCATGTTTTTACCCAATGTAACACAGGAGATATCAGTGTGAAATTTTGGCAACGCTGATGCTTGAACACAAATGATTAAATTTCATAGTGTTCAAAAGTTTTTAATACAATGTGTGATGCTCCGTTAGAAACATATATAAAGTACTAATACATTATGCAACTTGTTTGCTGTTCTTTTATATTTTTTGCACTCTATTGCAGAGATAAGAAATTTGTCAATCAGTTTAACTTGAAGGTTGTTTGATTTCCAAGTGAATACCTGGACGATTTCATAATTACATTCACTACTGTAAGAACGTATGTTTATTAATAATAATAAAAACTCTGGCTGGCTTAATTAAAGGTAAAGTGTTTGAAAACGCTATAAAGCTTACTATGGTAGTTTATTCACATTAATTAATGATATACATGATCTAACTAAGCATTTATTTGGTGGCGTACTAGAGACACAAACAAATTATTTCAGTAAGCAACCCTAAGATAAGATTAGGATTATAACATTAAATTTATTTCATTTTTGTCTGTTCTATTTCGGAAGTGATTCTTCATCGTCCAGAAAATTAGGTGCTGATCGAGTAACCGATACTAATCTGTCTGAGCGACGCTCTCTTCTGATTTTGGAAACAACCAGAAACCGTTGGCAGAGATTCTTGGAGCTGCCTGGTTTAGGTATTCTCTGTTCACTCATCTTGGGGGTTTGTTTTGCCAGTTGTTCCCTTATGTTTAAACTTATTCCTTCTACGAACCCTCTAGAAATTGCTATATGCATGTGTTTGATATAAACTTCTATCTTCAGCAGTGTTATTATCCAGACACGAGAACCTCTCTGTGGAGCTCCACCAGAGCGACGGGTTCTCTTGGTTCAAGCAGTAAGTGGAGTGCTTGCTTGCAACCTTTCTTGTTACTCTCTTCGATTCATTCCTTTGGCCGATGTCACTATTATTCTTTTAAACACACCTGTTTTTGTAAATATTTTTGCATGTATGTTTCTTAAAGAGCCTCATGGCTGGTTTCATTGTGATCGCCACAATGACTGGGATTTTTCTAATAACCAAACCATCTTTTATTTTTAGCAAGATTCAGAAAAACTGTGAGGTTGACAACACAATTATTGGCTCTATTTTAGCTTTTGGGAGTTGTTTAGCCATTTCTGTCATTATCATCGCTGAGCGAAAACTAAGGTCCACTAACTATGCTACCATCAATTTGACCTTTTCGATCTTACTCATTATTGTTAACTTTGCCATTTTAATAATCACTGGAGACTGGTCGTTTCCATCATGTGAAAAGAAGGCTTGTTGCTGTCGCTGATGGGAGTTTTAGTTACATTTGGTCAGTTCTTTCAAACTGGAAGAAGCAGGACTTGTTTCCATTTCAAGGACATTTGATATTGTTATAACTTTTATTTTTCAAGTGACATTACTAGAAGAAGAGATTGTGTGGACCAGTGTCTTAGGAGCAGAATTGGTCTGTTCATGTGTTGGGTTACTTGGGTGGTAAAAATGGAAAGGTTAAAAATTAGAAAAGTAAAACAGAATTTTTGGATTCCTGTATAAAAATAGTCATTTGCGCTAACTGCGATCGATCGAAAGATTTAAAGAGCAGTGATTTTCAAACATTATTTGGTGAAACTGAAGAAGTGTATCTTGCGAACGAAGTATAACCTTTAAATTAACTTATCACGCTGAAGCATTGTACAAATAAGTATTGATTTCCACTTTAAAACATGCTTCTGTTAGAGTAGTGTAAGAAAATAATTACTTATGTGAAGTCGCATTTTAATAGACCTGTACCCAGGTATTGTCAGCCCTGTACCCAGGTATTGTTAGCGTTAACTTTACATACTTTTAATGCTAAAATCGCGAGTTCTATTCCTGTAGTTGATTGAGCGCAGATAGACCATTGTGTAGCTTTTGCGGTATAAATCAACAAAACCAATTTTTAACAGATCTACTTTGGTTGGTGTGTCAAGCTGCAAATAGGGGATCTGGCGTTGAACCCATGACGTTGCTGAAAACATTCCGTTCGTTCAGCTGTGAGAACGTTAAAAAAGTTATTTGCTTACTTTCCAACATTAGAATATAGTTTTCTGATTTTACTACCAAAGAATCTCGCAGTAAAATCTATCTCTAATATCAGAATAAACTTTCTTTTTTTTTCTGGATTAGGAGATATAACGCTCGTGATAGATTTTGATACATTTTATTTTTTACGTTAAGGTTAAAATATATTGTCAGGCGTAAGTCTACACAAGACATCTATTGATATACATATGATATGATGTCATAGTAGATGCATTATTACAATGTTCATTCAATAGATAAGTGTCTAAAGCTTGCGAAGCTTGAAAACATTTTAGTACTTAATAATTTAGAAGCACTGCACTTAAGAAGGGTAACCTACCAGCGGGGAGAGTTTTGGTTTCTTTTTTCTCTCTCTATCTCTTCTCGTGCGACACGAAGGAAACTGGTTAGTCCGAGTAACTCGGAGTGTAATGATAATAAAAATTCTTATTATGTGGTGCTTAAGAATTATAATAACGTTCCGTTTTAAAGTATTTTAAGAGATTAACATACAGAAAATGTACAAGGAGTTTTAAAGCAACATAATTAAATTTGCGGTACGTTGTACATACGCGTGCGCGCGTGTGTTTTGAAATGTTCCAAATAAACTGTTTATTTTTCACCAATGATTATTAAATAAATGTAATATTGTAAGTTACATATTGCACCGACTGAACTCTATAATTAATTTCGGATAAATTAGATTACTTGCTTATGAAAACTCGAGGAAAGCCAAATAAATGTAAATAAGTCGGCGTCAAACAGCATTGCATCAAGCACATCACTAGCACGTGAACCTGTGAAACCAAATGGAGTTTAAATTGTGGCCAAAAGAAAATCATCAATGTCTTTCCACCAGCGTATTTATCGCATCCTGGCAGAAAAAACAAGTATACGTGTAGTTATCAATAAGTAAAAACTGACCTTTTCTAGCCACGAAAAGATTTTTTAGAAAAAACAAGAGAATTAGAAATCTGGAAGAAAAACAAAGAACAAAATAATGTTAGATTATTGTAATGTTTAGGCAGTACCAGATTCATTTAAGAAATCTTTTAACGGACGTATGGAAATGATAAGAAAACTATCAAACACAGTGTCTACATATATATGTATATTTTAATAATAACAGTGAAACTCTACCCATTAAGATATGCAACTCGCTACAGTGTAGGTGTAATTTTTCATTATGGAAAGACAGTTCAGATGTAGTGATAGACATGAGGTCTCTTTACGCAGAGAGATTGAAGCAGAAAATTAAAGAACACATTTCTTTAAATGAATACTTCTCACGTCTGACTACTTTTCTCAAACAGGAACTCGTGAGCACAATTTAAGATAATTAAGCAACATTTCTCACACGTAGTATGTTTATTTGACATATAGTGGGTTTATTTGTCTGTATTTGAATTTCGTGTAAAGCTACACGAAGGTTATCTGCTCTAGTCGTCCCTAATTTACAGTGTAATTCTAGAGAGAAGGCAGCTAGTCGTCACCACTCACAGACACCTTTTAGGCTACTCTGTTACCAACGAATAGTTGGATTGACCGTCACATTGTAACTCCCCAACGGCTGAATTAGCGAGCATGTTTGGTGCAACAAGGATTCGAACCTGTAACCTGCAGATTGTGTGGCGAGCGCCTTAATCGCCTGACCGGCCCTAACAAACAATAAATATTATTTTCAGCTGGCGGCTCGAGATGGCCAGGTGGGTTAAGACATTCAACTCATAATCTGAGGGTCGCGGGTTCGAATCCTCGTTGTATAAATATGCTCGCCCTCTCAGCCGTTGGAGCATTATAATGTAACCACCAATCATTGGTAAAAGAGTAGCCCAAGAGTTGGCAGTGGGTGGTGATGACTAGCTGCCTTCCCTCTAGTCTTACGCTACAAAATTAGGGACGGCTAGCGCAGATAGCCCTGGTCCAGCTTTGCGAGAAATTCCAAAACAAACAATATTTTCAGCTGGACCCTCGTTAACACAGCGACAAGGTTCATAGCTTCTGAGACGACAAATCAGGGCTCCATCTCTGTGGTAGGTCTACCATAGATAGTTTAACAAATCCTGTTCTGAGACTACAAATCAGAGCTCCATTTCTGTGCTAGGTCTACCATAGATAGTTTAACAAATCCTGAAGATGTGGTTTTAAAAAGCAGACAAAAATTTTGATTTTGAGGTTACATTTGTAGGTATGATATAATTTCTCTTTGGTAATATTTTTATACACCTATTAACCTTATTTGCTGTAATAAATATAAAAAAAATGTTAAATATACATTTGCAATTTGAGCAGCGTTAGAAAACACATTTCTTAGCTTTAGTTTATTACTTATTCAGTTCTTTTGTCATTTCTAGCGAATGTATTGAAACATTTGTCAAATCATATGCTGCTTTCAACATTTACAAATAGCCCCGGCGTGGCTAGGTGGTTGAGGCTCTCGACTCGTAATCAGAGGGTTCGAATTCCTATCACACCAAACATGTTCTCAATTTTAGCTGTGGGTACGGTATAATGTTACGGTCAATCCCATTATTCGTTGGTAAGAGTAGCTTAAGAGTTGGCGGTGGGTGATGATGACTAGCTGCCTTCCCTCTAATCCTACACTGCTAAATTATGAACGGCTAGCGCAGATAGCCCTCGTTTAGCTTTGCAAGAAATTCAAAAAACTGAACCAAACATTTAAAAATAAAACTAACTTTTAACAGTAAGGTTGTTATGAAAGTATCTCGTCACTTGAAATATTTAGTATTTGAACCACATAAACCTTATTTCTGAAGAGGCTGAATTAGTGATAAACGATGAGAAAAAATCGTTTATTTTAATGCAAATAACAGTAACAACAAATATCCAAATGATAATTAACAGCACTAATAACTTCCATATACCAAGAAACAGTACTGTGTATTATAATTGTAGGCATTCTAAAACCTGTAAAATACAAAATTTTCAAGTTTAGTAGCTCGTTTTTGTAGTTTAATATTCTCTGAACCACAAACGTTTATTAAAAATGGATGATACACGGTAGTGATTAGTTTGATTATTAAGTTAATGTTTGATAATTTTCACTTTACTTCATTGTACGCAATTCATAGATATTTTCGTGCTAGGATGAAATTAACAATTAATTTCAGAAACTATCTTGAAACATATACTAATGAACCAGTTACCTTCACACTAGTGCGGTAGTTTTTGGCATTTAGATAAAAAGCAATGTTGTCCGTGTTCCAAATGGAACATTGCCTGCGTTGTTATACCCGGAATTCTTCATTTGCGCATGATCAAAATATGTGCCAAAATAAATTCAATTTTGTCGTTAATTTCATTCTAAGGTTAGGAAGGAGTAAGAAGGAAGCTAGTTGAGTTGAGTAAGTACTGAACTTGTATTTATACGTTTTATATCTCTAGGTCGACTATAGACGTAAAAAAAATGTTACAGAAGCTCCTTTGTAGCAATGTAACATAATATATTCTGTTATTATCAATAAATCAAAAAGTTTGAAAACCACTTTCTTTTATTTTTACATTTCAAGTACTACGTTACACGTATTTGTTCTGTGATAAGTTTTACCGGAAGAGACAATTAAACGAGTTTTGTTTGTAGAAAAAGAGAGAGAGGAAATGTTAATTGAGAAACCTCCAAGGGTACAGAGTATATACTCTGTATATGTAGCTTTATATGTACGTATAGGAGATAGACGAAAAAAGTGCCCCCTTGAAAATATTGTTAAGCTGTTATATCTTTCATCATATAACATAAATATATGTAAAAGTACACGTTTTTAGAACGTACTCAATGAAATCTATTCAGATATGAACTCAAATTTTAATTTTAACACTGTTTTTCGTAAACACGTAAACTTTTCACGATTTTAGTTATATTTGTTCATAAAAAGTCTTGCGCACTTGTTGTAGTTTCTTAGATTTTCTTATTCTAGTTATCCTAGAAAATCATTAAACAAGTTGCTCCGCAATAATCAAACGTAAAAATGAAACTCAAAACATCGCAAACCAGTTTAGTGTGTGGTTGACATTGTCTTGCACTTCAGTATTACTTCACGTCGACTTGGAATGATTTCAATGTGTTTGTAAACATATTCCTGAATGATTGACTTTCATCTTTCTTTGAGTACTTTTAAAAGCTCATCTTTTGTGTTTTGTTTGAGACTTTTCGTTAATCGGTTTAATTCAGCCCATGAATTTTCAATCGGATGGATATCAGGTGATTGGCCTGCCTATTCCATAACATCAATTTTCTTATTTCTAAGATATTTTTAACGACTTACAATTGCAGAAAAAACTTGTTTGCTTATTTTCTTGGCTAATAGGAATAAAAAAATCTCGGAAACTAAAAGAAGTGCAAAAATCTTTTGATAAAATGAAACTAAAACCATGAAAGTTTAGGTACTTACAAAAGTGTGTTTAAAATTAGGATTGGAGATCATATTTGAATAGATCTCGTCGAGTTTATTCTAAAAACATATCATTTTACCCATTTTTCTGTTATCTAATAAAACATGTAACAAATTGACGTTTTTAAGGGGGAGACGTTTTTTGTCCACCCTCTGTAGAAATTACAATCAGGTTCATTAATATACGTTTGTTTCATGAAACAAGTTTGAACTAATAAAAGTTCGTATTCTTGCAAAGTATAAAGGAAATATACTGAACGAGAATGCTCTCTGTGGAATTTTGTGTGCTGTTAGTTATATTGGATAAAGGTTCTAATTTTAAATGCAAACACCAAATTTTCTTTCACAACCTTAGTCATCTGACTGAATTTGTTTTCGAGAGATAAAAGGAAATTCTCCGTTACGTTGTATCAACTAAATTAAAGGTTTATCACATACAGCCCAGCATGGCCAGGTGCGTTAAGGGGTGCGACTCGTAATATGAGGGTCGCGAGTTCGCATCCTCGTCAGACCAAACATGCTCGCCTTTTCAGCCGTGGAGGCGTTATAATGTGACGGTCAGTCCCAGTATTCGTGGGTAAACTAACCCTTCATAATTTAGTAGTGTAAGACTAGAGGGAAGGCAGCTAGTTCTCGAGTAGCTTTGCGCAAAATAAAATAAAAAAAATCGCATACTTTCCGGAAATACTAATTAATCTAAACATATTATTTTTTAATCGCCAGAAGATTTTTTACTATCAGTGCGGTAGGAAATAAGTTAGAATATTCCAGTCTGAGAATTGAATTTAACATCCAGTAACCAAGACTTGTTTTCCAAATTTTCATATACCAGTACTCAAAATGATTCGAGAAAAGATTCAGACAGTAAAGAACAACACAACCACAAGCTTTTTGTCATATCTATTTGTAACTTATTCGAACTTTAATTACGATTGGGAATGAAATATCAATAAATAATCTGGAAATGCATATTTAAATCGGAATGAAGAGTATATTAGCACAATGATAATTTCTATGTATATCTTTTCAAAGTATCGTAATTCATACGTTCTTATGCTAACAATAATATATATAAATACAAACCTCTAGGGCATGCTTAAATATAGGAGAAATGGGAACGTAATAAAGCAAACATAAAATTATCCAATAAAATTATATAATTTTTTGTACATAGCAAACTCGAAAATAATACTGCACATTATGATTTACCACTACTTTGGATACTGATTAGGCATTCGACATAAGGTAACTATTCATCTATATATACTTATAAAAGTTAAAAAAAATCATTTGTCTTTAAGTTTGTCCGCGAACAACTACTTGGTATTTGGACCAATTTCAACCAAACTCGGTAGGGTGATACATTGGACAAAAGAACACGGCATAGAGTGTTTCTTACCCGAACACACCTGCCATTGGTCATGCCCACAGGAAAAATGTTTTTGTTTAGTTAACGACTTCACAGCCTTAGACCAATATTTATTTTTAAAGTCTCTATTTTGCGTTTTTAAAAGTTTTGAGTTATTTCAGTAAAATGGTAAATATTCACATTTTTACAAAGTTAAATAGCAACCAAAACACAAGATCAAACCCTTAAAATCGCAGGGTTACATCTCAAAACCCATTGCTTTTCATATAGCCAATTCTATGTTGGGTGTTCAAGAGTTGGATAACCAAGGATGTTATTTATTTTGACCCAAGAAGAAGGAAGAATTTATAATGTGATATCTGAAGAAGCAATCGTAGTGGAGACAAACACTGGGGTTGTAGAGAGGAATTAGTAAAAGTATTGCATAAGGTGAAGTAATTGCAACCCCGTTTCTGTAATGTGGAATTAATAAGACGTGAAATAAAGTAAGTGTAAAATGAAGTAGTTTTCTTTTGAATTTCGCGCAAAGCTACACGAGGCTATCTGCACTAACCATTCCTAATTTAGCAGTGTAAGACTAGAGGGAAGGCAACTAGTCATCACCATCTACCGCCAACTCTTGGGCTACTTGTTTACCAACGAATAGTAGGATTGATTGTTACATTACAACGCCCCTAGAGCTGAAAGGGCCAGTATGTTTGGTGTGAGGGGGAATTCGAATCCACGACCCTCGGATTATATATATATATAAAGAGAGAGAGAGTGAGAAAATTTTAAACCTAAATACTGAAAACAAATTAATGTGTTTATCTCAGGACGGCTGGTATGAGTATTAACTGTTGATATCCATACCAGCCGTTTTGAAATACATTTTTATTTCAAATTGATATTCAGTCACCACAAACTGATGTGTTGTTAGTTATATATTAAATAAATGGAATGTAATATGAATAATAAAACGACAAGCGCATTTCAGAAGACAAAAACTATTAACATTGCACTGAGATTTGAGATTTCGTTAGTTTTCTTCCATTTTATTTTAAATAGTGATTGATATGGCGGTAGTTGGTGTCTCTACCTGTCGATGTTTTATTGAACCAATTCCGGCTTTTTTGTCTTTGCTCTACAGTAGAGATTACTACACGGTAAGTGTCTCTGTTGATGTTTTAATAAACTAGTCTAATAATTTGATGGTGGTTAGGAAACATTTTAAATGTATCACTTGTGTTTTAAAATTCTAAATGGGAAATAAATTTATTTTACTCTTCTAAGTGACTCTTTATAAAGCCCATAAAATTTATTTAAAAATATATTTAATTAATGTCACTACATGAAGAAGATTTATGTTGTTCGATTTTGGTACCCGTCTTCTTACTACTTCGTCAGTATAGATGACAATCTTTATCCAAAACGAATAAACCTCTTTTAACGAATTTCGGGGCTCACCATTCACACTGAAGGAGAAAATACATTGACTAAACAAACCACGACGGTGTTCTAATATTGGAAGTTATTAGGTGTTCATCGTTTGAAATTAAGTTTTATTCAATGTGTTGAATATTTTGAAGTATCCGTTAATTTTATTTAACAATTTCAACTTTTAAAATTACACATTGTCTTTGATAAAGGCATTATATGATATGTGAAGCATATATGTTTAAACTAGTTCATATAAAATATGTTAATCATTATTTACATTTTCTTACGAATAATCAAACAACATTAAAATCAAGAATCTTGAAAAGGTAATACTATTTTTTTTCTTGTAACGATAATAAAATTAACACAATGTTCGTTTTAAGAAATAAGTGGTGCTGATAGAACCAAATTTCGAAGTGTTCGAGTCCGTGAGATATCACTAAATACTCCATATTTCAAGTTCGGGATGCGTTATAAGAGTGACATCAGTTCCTTTGCGAGGTACAATGACGGACTGTTGATTGTTGCTGTCTATCTATGTTAAGATCATGATTTAAAATGAAGGATGGGGACACACACATACATATATTCATAGTCTTACTGGTAGTATAAAATTTCTTTACGCAATGAAATTCTAGCACACAAATCGGTGATGGACTTTATTAAACTCAACGTTATTAAATACGTTTTCGTATATTCTGACTTTTAACTCAATATTGATAATGTTAATAGCAGCACTAACCTTATAGGCACACACTAAAATTGTGAGTTGATTTCGTTCATGAATAAAATTATATTGTATTAGGGTGTACCACGAGGAAATTTTCAGAATTGTTTTGTTGTTAGACACAAAGTTATGCGACTGGATATGTGTTTTGATCTCCACGGGTATCAAAACCAGATTTTTAACGTTATAAGTTCAAAAATTTACCACTAAATTGTAGAGAGTCAATATTTAGGAACAATAGAACATTTTAATTTTTATTTTCCAGTTTCGGCAATAAATTATTTGCTTGTTTTTGTGCATGAATGCATAAATTATCGTATTTTTCGGTGTATAAGACGCACATTTTTTTCGAAAATAAAAAGGGAGTCTCAAAACTCCCCTGTGTCCTATACACCGAAGGTAAACAATGTTAGGCCTCCTTAGGCATACCGTACCTTGTACAGCAAGAACTAGAAACCAGCGAGATCAATCTTTACATTTTCCTGGGCTTTTTTTCTCTCAAAGACTAAGAAATGGGTTATTATGGGAAACTACTGTGTTCCGTTAGGGAGATCTTTCTTTAACTTAAATGAGACATTGTTGTACAAACAAATAAATAATAACTGTGAAAAATATTTTTTGCCCTGAAGATAACCTTGAAACAAGGGGTGCGTCTTACGCACCGAAAAATACGGTGATTTAGTTTTTGTCACGTTAGAGTTCTCTCTTTCAAAAACAGGCATATAAACCTTATTTAACGTTTATTGACAGTGGAATTTGTTTGCTGTTTCCACATTCATCAGTTATTTACACAATAAAAAGAAATATGTTCCAAAAGTTGTATTACGCATAATATTTTTATTAGATCCACCCAAGGTCCTGGCCTACTATGGTTTATTGCTTATGGTACTTGAATCGTTAACTACTAGTCGCATGTTCGAATTCCTTCACCGAACATGCCCGCCTTTTTAAGCATGGCAGTAGCATAACTCTTCGGTGGGAAAGAGTAGACCAAGAATTGGCGGTTGGTGGTGTTAGCCCATCGCCTTCCTTCTAGTCTATCATCACTAAATTAGGGACGGCTAACGAAGATAGCTCTCGAATAGCTTTGTTCAAAATTAATAAAACAGTCTATGGTCCCACCCCCAACAGGTGACCGTGAGAATGTTCTACGGACGGTGTGTAAAGGAACGTTCACTTTTGGCCTTAACAAAGGCAACAAGGAACATTAATTTCGGCTGTTCTACTGACTATGACAAGCGGAAGTTTCGGCGTAACGTAACTTGATGGCTATGCGAATCTGGGACTATCTTAGTTGTTGGCGTAAAGTTCACGGATGTGACGAGCCAGGACTTCTTAGTAAAACAAATATGTGAACAGAAAATGCATTTGCTGGTTAATCATGAGTGTTAGGTACGTACACTAGTTTTCAGAATTATTAATATTTTCTAATAAAATTACAATTTATTGTAGTTTTGTTCCTACAGAAATAATTGTTGCTCAACTTTCGTGTAATTGATGACATAAATAGTGACCACAAATATGACTCTCATATCCCGTCCGTTTGTTTTTGAATTTCGCGGAAAGTTACTCGAGGGCTATCTGCGTTAGCCGTATCTAATTTAGCAGTGTAAAGCAAGATGGAAGGCTTGTTTGTTTTGGAAATTCGCACAAAGCTACTCGAGGGCTATCTGTACTAGCCGTCCCTAATTTTGCAGTGTAAGACTAGAGGGAAGGCAGCTAGTTATCACCACCCACCGCCAACTTTTGGGCTACTCTTTTACCAACGAATAGTGGGATTGACCGTCACATTATACACCCCCACGGCTGGGAGGGCGAGCATGTTTAGCGCGACGCGGGCGCCAACCCGCGACCCTCGGATTACGAGTTGAGTGCCTTAACCCACCTGGCCATGCAGGGCCATCCGATCAGATAAGTTCTAGTGTTCAACGAAAGGTATCTTCAGCACTGGATAAAGAAGATATAGTGTGGTTAACTTAGTTACATTCTCTTTTTCCTTCATTCATAAGTTAATATAAATATATTTAAAATTAGTATATATCACAGCAAGGGGAATCGTTGTTTATTTCTCTCTTTTGTTAGGTACAACAGAATAATTATTGTAAGATTTAGCCTGTTTTTGTTTGAGTAAGTAATTAGTCTTGAATGAAACTTGACTCGTCATTATACTGTGGTTAACACGTTATTCCGATAAATTGCCGTGATTTGTTTAAATCGTGTTACGTTATGGATTTCTTATACTCTTTCATACCTTCTTTTGTAAAGTTTGTTGGGCCTGGCATGGCTGAGCGCGTTAAGGCGTGCACTCGTAATCCGAGGGTCGCGGGTTCGCGCCCGCGTCGCGCTAAACATGCTCGCCCTCCCAGCCGTGGGGGTGTATAATGTGACGGTCAATCCCACTATTCGTTGGTAAAAGAGTAGCCCAAGAGTTGGCGGTGGGTGGTGATGACTAGCTGCCTTCCCTCTAGTCTTACACTGCAAAATTAGGGACGGCTAGCACAGATAGCCCTCGAGTAGCTTTGTGCGAAATTCCAAAAAAACAAACAAACAAAACTTGTAAAGTTTGTAGTGTGCTAAATGATGAACTTCAACTTTAGTTTTTGTATACAGAATATTCAGAGGTATTTTAAAGACACTACTGGTTTTACTAGTTCTCTTCTTCTTTATTTACAGAAGTTAATCTTATCTCATATTTCAGGGATTTTACAAACAGTTATCTATAATTCAAAAACGTTCATAAAAGAAATATTTGAATTGAGAAAGAGGGGAGTTTTTACAACCACAGTAATTTTATGAGGTTAAGCAGTGTAACGCAAAGTTTTATAGTAGCTCTGAAGTGCCCCCCAGTGGCTCAGCGGTATGTCTGCGGACTTATACGCTAAAATCCGGGTTTCGATACCCGTGGTGGGCAGAGCACAGATAGCCCATTGTGTAGCTTTGTTCTTGATTCAAAACAACAACAACAGCTCTGAGATGTGGTTCCCACACTGTGGCGCCTATGTCCTTTTAATAATGTACGCTCACCATTGACTTACTTTGTTGGATAACAAAAGATAACGAAACAACAATAACAACAAAACCATCAGACCGCTTACAGAAGGTCGAGAAATACTAAGAATTTTCTAAAGACTAATTCTCTTATTGTTGTAAAATACAATGAAAATTAACGAATGATACGTATGTACTTTATGAATGCAACGCTTCAATAAAGGTTATTTTTCAGAATAATAATAATAATAAACGTTGCGCTTATTGCATTACAAAGACCGTTAATTCATGGACATTTGAAGGAGGGTTCCTTCATCAACTGGTATATTTCACAATGAATACTACATATGTATTACTTGATAAAATAGCTGAGATCTCTTCGTAAGGTAGTTTAATCTCAGAGAAAGTAAATGTATTGAAACATATAAGAGAAACAACGATTAGGTCAGGCAGCTTAGAAGAAAAAGTCCGCCGAAAAGCATATTTTTAATACATTTGAGAAATTTGCGATTGGAAAGGAACAACAAGTAAAAAGAATGATGGACTTTTTGTTTTAGTTAGTAATAATATAAATTAGTAAAAATGGTAAATAGAACGGGAATCATCGATTGACAAGCTTCAACTTAACAATGTCCTTGAGCCTACCTACGTCACACAAGTCTACTTATCCGCTCCTTGTTACTCCAACCCCCACCCCACCACAAACCATGACGTTTCAAACTTTGATTTGCTTGGTCGGACCAGTTTGCTAGAAATACTTTTCGAATCACCTGAAACCAGCCTGCCATTTTTCAGGCAAGCGGCTTGCTCGTGCTTTTGTGACTATGTGTTTTATTTAGCTTGTTTTCGAGAACTGTGCACGTACAGTGACTTGCGTTGGAAATATATTTAAATCGTAAAAATTCACGCCCAGTCTTTACTTGCATATTCACTTTCAAAGTGAAGGCGCGAAAAAGTTTAAAGAATGTTCTGTTTTTACTATTTAGGATCGAGAAATTGTGCTTGATTGACACCCCAATATCAGAATATTTCATAAGAAAAAATGTATTTTTTTATATTCGTGTTGGATTACGATAGGTATGATGCCATCTGTCAGGATTAGCGAAGATGCAATGAAAAGTAACACAGATGGTTGTTTAGTAGTTGGATCAGAAGCTGAAAGAATACATGCAGGTGTATTTTATTACTTAAAAAATCATTAGAATTTCATGGAAGTCATGAAGGTCAAGTAGTTAAGAAGATGGTTGAAATACAAATTCACAAACGTTTCGTTCTTCGGTTCGACGAAAGGATGAGCACGCACACCGTCCATTGTTTTGATTCTAATAACACACATGCCCAATGTTTGGAAATAGGCGAAGCGAAATAGCTTTTAAATAAAGTGTTGTTGGGTTCATTTTCGACATTTTGAATGCCAATTCTGTGGATGGTTTTGGGACTTAGAAATGTAGATGTGATATTGATCAAATTTTCAAAAGTAGGTGTTCTCAGTTATGTCATTGTCATAATAAGAAAAGCCCAGGAACGATTTCTTGTGACCTAATATTTGGAAAGAAGAACATTTAACCCTAAATATGATTTCCATTAATGGTGGAATGTGGTAACAGTTGGGAAGAAATATGGATTCCGAAAGTCTCTACAGAGAAATTGTTGACATGCTTACGGTATGTGTTTTCTTGTAGCATAATTTTATCAAATGCCTTAAGCTAAATAGTATGCTATCCAAGACTAAATGTATATATAACTGATAAACCAGTTGACAAGTTAAGGATAACGGATGGTTTGATTTTGTTTTGTTTGTTTTGGAATTTCGCATAAAGCTACTCGAGGGCTAACTGTGCTAGCCGTCCCTAATTTAGCAGTGTAAGACTAGAGGGAAGGCAGCTAGTCATCACCACCCACCGCCAACTCTTTTACCAACGAATAGTGGATTGACCATTACTTATAACGCCCCCACGGCTGAAAGACCGAACATGTTTGGTGCGACGTGGGCGCGAACCCGCGACCCTCAGATTACGAGTCACACGCCTTACGCGCTCGGCCATGCCAGGCCGCGGATGGTTTGAGTTAATATAAAAAAAAAAACATTGACTTAAATCGTCCCGTTTAAAATCAGTGGTAGATTTTGACATGAAACAGTATTGATGGCAGTTTTTACAGTTTTGTTACATGTAGTTAGATTATACAATAGTTACGATAAACTTAACATGTAACGAACACAAAAATAGCATCTCCTTAAACAACTTTTTAGACAATGAAGGTTTCCAGTTCTCACAATAGCCACGTATCTATATGACAAGCACTATATAATTCGAGATGTCTACGCCAACAACTTACAGTATTGGACAAATTAAACATAGAACTCACCGTTCTATGCGCTAAAAGTGTGGGTTTGTTCAACATATTCCCTGTTTGGTTTAACGGGAATGTTTAGCCTTGACAAGCGCCAAGTAAAACATGTCATAACTAAATTAATCTAAATTAAGACAAAGTAAGGCTAAATTTCATTTTTAATTTCATTAGAATTCGAAGTTTACCAATAGAAGATTAATTCGATGTGTTATGCAACCTTGAAATTCATAACATAACTAAAAGATAAATTGCAGACTATGTATATTTTGGATCACAACAAAATATATTATAATCTTTGTTATATCGGCAACGCTGCGTGGGTTCAGATTCCGAGATATCTTCTATTATGAACGTAGTTTATTACATCGAAATTGGTACAAAGTGCATTGTTTACAGCCTAGTCGTTGTAGTTTATTACGACTGTTCTTAAATATTTTCAAAGGATAGTTTGCTTTTTTGTTTTGAATTTCGCGTAAAGTTACACGAAAAATATTTGCGCTAGCTGTCCCTAATTTAGCAGTGTAAGACTAGTGGGAAGGCAGCTAGTCATCATCACCCACCGCCAACTTTTGAGCTACTCTTTTACCAATGAATAGTGGGATTGACCGTCACATAATAACTCCCCCACGGCTGAAAGGGCGAGTATATTCGGTGTGACGGGGATTCGAACCTGTGGATTACGAGTCGAGTACCTTAACCACTTAGCCATACTGGGCCTTATTCAATGGAAAAGAGATACTGTTGAATAATGCTGTATTTTCTTTAGATGTTAAAGTTAGAACAAAAGTTAAGAATATTATATATGTATGTACGTGTATATAGGAATATATATTATGAATAAAACTTTTGTTTTAAAGCTCGGAATATCATTTTGAAAGTCCTTTGATAATCATTTCTTTACGACAAAACTAGGAAAACCAATAAACAACCGGTCACAAGTTGGAGCACTTACTCAACTGTGGATTAATTAATATATACGATATCAAATACACACATGGATACAAGGTTTAGTGAAGCGATTGGATTAATTCCAAAGTTCTTATGTTTAAACACGAGATAACGGGAAAAAAACTAATAGAAGAAAACTGCATAATGGATGTTAAAAATTAGTCCTGAAATAATTAATGGTTGTAGAAATATTAAGGAAAGTGACCTATACATGTATAATCCTGGGTTTAATTGAAACGGTCATTGTCACTTTTAGTGTTCAAAAAATTGATTTTATAAAAAAATATGATGCTGTTCTAAAATATAAAGTGAAAAACTTATTATTCTGTTACAACGTGCTTATTTACATGCATCGTGAAGTTGTCAAGAGTTCTAGAATGTATTACGTTAACACGTTGTTGAAATAGTACATTTTCTTACTTTTGTATCTGTAATACAGATATATTAATACATTGTTAAAACGGTAGGTTTTCTTACTGTTGGATCTGTGATAAGGATATCATATTAATACATTGTTAAAGCGATACGTTTCATTACACTGTCTGCGTAGCACAAATATTACATTAATATATTATTTTAACGGTAGATTTCCTACCATTATTTAACATAGGTGTTGGGTTTATACAATGTTTGTTTTGTAATTTCGCGCAAAGCTACTCGAGGGCTATCTGTGCTAGCCGTCCCTAATTTAGCAGTGTAAGACTAGAGGGAAGGCAGCTAGTCATCACCACCCACCGCTTCAATTCTTGGGCTACTCTTTACCAACGAATAGTGGGATTGACCGTAACATTATAACGCCCTCATGGCTGAAAGTGCGAGTATGTTTGGTGCGACCAGGATTCGAACCCGCGACCTTCGGATTACGAGTCGAATGCCTTACCACATTTTGCTATGCCGGGTCACAAAAACATAAAGCAGTAGTTGAATTATAGTTGAAAATGGCATAGATGAATGAGTCATAAACGTAAGTAACCTGAAGATTCTTTTTATTTTATTTTTTCGCAGACCCCGAAACGTATCGTTGCTTTAAAAAACAAAGAACAAAAACAATTCCATGTATATGAAAATAAATGTTTTGACTCATTTTTAATCTGATATATATTTAATTCTATAAATCTCATTTCTCAAATATTTTTTGAAATTTCGAAAACGACTCGCAGACGGCCTGGCATAGCCCGATGGTTCGAGCACTCGACTTGTAATCCAAAAGTTACGGGTTTGAATCCCCGTCACACCGAACATGCTCACCTTTTCAGTCGTGGGGGAGTTATAATGTGACAGTTAATCTCACTATTCGTTAGTAAAAAGAGTAGCCCCTTAGTTGGCGGTGGGTGGTGATAGCTAGCTGCCTTCCCTCTCGTCTTTTCACCGCTAACTTATGGACGCTAGCGCAGATAGTCCTCGTGTAGCTTTGTGCGAAATTCAAAAACAAAACAAACAATTTCGCAGACCCCGGGAGATCCGCGCTCCCCGGCTTCAGAAACGCTGACGTAGATTTTTGCAATGAAGTGACAACGTTCACCAAACCAAGGATCAGCAAGTCATTGATAAAGTGGGGACTTAAAGATGAAAATCTTGAAGCTTTAATGATAGTTATTTTTATCCAAATCCTTTCGTTCTTGTCATGTCTGCAAGAGAGTTTGAATACAGACGTGCTTGGCAAAGATTTGGATGTCTTATCAGTTTGTCTCGCCAAACTGTGTGCACACATCACCTTTTGTCGCCTTTAAGTCGCAGTCTATTCTTGTGCGTTTTTTCTTGTTTGATTTTCTTTATGCTCTTTTATATTTTAAACATACTGTCATCATTAGTACTTTAATAATCATAACACAACTTCTACAGAACGACATTTGCACAAGAAATGATATTCTTAGCTTTTCTTGAGATCATGAACAAAATTAATTTTTGAGAGGTAAATATTTATATAAATTTTACAGTTTCTAGAAACAAAAAACAAAACAAAACAATTCCGTGATGTTGGAAGCTTGTCGCTGCAGAAATACTTCAAGATACTGCTTTGAGTTTGTTTGAACGAAACTGTGTGAGCTTGAAATACGAACTAGTTGTTGAAAACTGACTCATGAATGATACCTTATAAATACTTTAATTCTTTTTTTCCATAAAACTGTCATGACTTACTGTTATGTAAATGTCGTGTAAATGTTTTGTAAACGACAACATGTCGTGTTATGTTTAAATTTTCATTTCTATTATTTATATTTCCATATTTATATTACTGTTTCAAAGTTTAAACAATAAAATACGTTGTTCTTCATTTAAAATAACATTTAGAATTTTCTAGAATTAGGTAGATCAAATATATGACTATAAATGGAAATGTTTGACGGCCTAGCGTATTGACGTAGAGTCTCGTGCAAAAACATACATGCGCAGATTACTCTGTCGAAGTTTCGGTGAATGTTCGAGAATAGAGGCCTACAAATATATAAACAGACGAAGATGCGAGAAAGAAAAGTGAAAGGAGTCAGACATTAGTTTTATTCAAAAGAAGAAGAGTCAGTCATTAGTTTATATTTAATTCAAGAAATAGTGTCTTTGTTCGAGAAGTTTTCAACGTTCGCTGTGTGGTTATTCAACTTAACTTTGTGACTAGAGCTAGATCTACAGAAACTGTGATTTTGTTTCATCAATCTTTGCGATTCATTTGAATTACTGGTTGTGCTGAGGGTCGACACGTACGGGACTGTTTAAGAGAAACCGAGGCAAATTGGAAAACAACAAATTTGGGACATTCATCGTAAAAGGAACGTCATCAAAATTATTGAACTGTGAATTGTTTTTGGACTTTCATTATAGATCATTATATTAGATACAGGCCAGTACCATTTTGTGTTGTAATTAATTTTGAAGGTTTAAACTTAATATCTGTCATTGTTGTTATGTAATTTATGTTATATCTGTTATATATATATTAGTTTAGTGTAATAAATTATACAAGCTGTTATCTGTGACTTTCTGTTGCGTTCATAAAACATAAAAAAAACGTAACACTTACAAACAAACGAAAATGTAAAAGAAACGGTCATTTTTGTCAAAAATTAATCTGTGAACCTCAGTAACTTCGGAGACCCGGTATGGCCAGGTGTTTAAGGCATTCGACCCGAGGATTGTGGGTTCGAGTCCATGTCGCACCAAATGCGCTTGTCCTTTCAGCCGTGAAAGCGTTATACTGTTACGGTCAATTCCATTATTCGTTGGTGAAAGAGTAGCCCAAGAATTGATAGTAGGTGATGCCTGGCTGCCTTCCCTCTAGTCTTACTCTGCAAAATTAGGGACGGTAGCGCAGATAGCTCTCGTGTAGCTTTGCGCAAAATTAAAAAACAAACAATACTGAATTCGTTTTTTTTTTAAATCAAAATACAAACTTTCTTTTTTGTACACATAGTAGTATTGTACATCTGATCGATTATGTAACCCTCATCGTTCTATGGGATCTAAATGTTCGAATTTTCCTATGGGAAATTATCTCACAATTCCTACTCTCCTCATTTATAAATGTGTACCGTTCTTTATTATTATTATTTCGACGTAGTTTTTGTACTTTTCTATGTGTGTTGTGAACTCGTAATTTCCGGTTGAATGAGTTTTCATATTTTTCTGAACTTTTATATTCATAATGTGGAATTTAATAAATTTTTTTTAGTATTGGAAAGCCCAAATGTTTGCTAGTTTTTAAAATGCTAATAGAAATTTCACAAATTTGTTACTGTGTTTTGCAAAATAGATATCTCCAATCTATGCGTCTTTAATCTCCAAACTATCTCTAATCTTGTGATATAATAAAATTAAGATTCCATATTGTCTATATGTGTGTATCATATATTTTTCTTTTCTCTTCGATAATATAATTATGTTTGTTCGATTTTACGAACAAAACCATTCAATGGGTTCTCCTTGTTCTGACCACCACGAGTACTGAAAAACTGATTTTTAGCGTTATAAACTTTCATATCTGCCGCTGAGGTGCTGGGGTGAGGCATTAATAAAGTATCCATGTTTGTAAATAGCCCAATTAGATTTGCATTTGTTCGTTCACGTATTCTAATATAAAGCTGAAACTATAATTCCATCAAGAAGGATGAGGCGATGTAAAAACAAATATATATTTTTTTCAAATGTTTCGGATTAAATATAATTCATTTTCTGCAGTAAATAGGTATGTTTTTAAGCACAAAGCTACACAATGCGTTATCTGTGCTTTGTCTACCGCGGGAATTAAAACCAGATTTTTGGCGATAATAGCCTTCGGATTTAACGCTTGGCAACAATGGGGCGTGCTGTTTAACACTGTTTTCACTTTAGTAAAAACACAAATAATATAACATTAAGAGACACATGGTCTGATATTTAGTGCATGATTGAACATTTTCTAGTGAAATAATGTTATATATGAATGACATGCTTACCGGAAATATTACTTTTTGATAGATCATCAACAGAGTTTTTACCAATATGAATGTCAGCAAGATTTCAGATTTTTTTTAAAAAATAGAAGTTTCTCTTGAGCGCGTCTGAATAGCTTTATAATGACATTCCGATAACTTTTCAATTTTATTATCTACTTGGTTATGCTTACTAGCTGTGTCTGTTTAGTTCAATGAAACAAACAAGTCAAAAGATACATAAAGTTTCCGTTAATAAAGGGCCTGGCATGGCCGAGCGCGTTAAGGCGTGCGCTCGTAATCCGAGGGTTGCGGGTTCGCGCCCGCGTCGCGCTAAACATGCTCGCCCTCCCAGCCGTGGGGGTGTATAATGTGACGGTCAATCCCACTATTCGTTGGTAAAAGAGTAGCCCAAGAGTTGGCGGTGGGTGGTGATGACTAGCTGCCTTCCCTCTAGTCTTACACTGCTAAATTAGGGACGGCTAGCACAGATAGCCCTCGAGTAGCTTTGTGCGAAATTTCAAAACAAACAAAACCGTTAATAAAACTTTAAACATAATCTATGTGGATCATATATATTTTCACACGAACTGCCACTTTCAAAAATTACTTTTAGCCGCCTAAGATACACTTGGAGAGTTTGTTTGCTTGGTTTGGTGTTTTACGGCACCAAGCAACTTCCCTGTCTGTGCCCACTTGGAGAGACGGAATGTGTTTTACATACTTTCAAGGTTGAATAAAAACAATGGCTAAAAAAATGACCGATAACAGCGGGAGAAAAGAAAAATTCCTTACAATTAACATAAATAAGCAGTAACGAGGAGAATCATTGAGTAAATGGAATTTCGAAGGATAATTCTAGTAAGTTTGCCAGAAGATGAACGTGATATATCACACTAGAAACTGTAACAATATCAAGCCTACCTGTAAAGCTACTTTTTCAGAAACCAATTCACACCGTAATATGTAAAAATGTCTAAACCTCTGAACTTCAGTAAATGTAAGTTTTAATGACTGGAATTTTGCTTGGCTGTGCTTTCAAGTCATTCCCACTCACTAAACAGTTTCATCAAGAATGTTCATTCAAACTGTCATCCACTAAGAACTGTACCTAAAAAATAATTAAAACTGCCATCTACTACGAACTATTGGGTTGAGGAATAATTCTTGAGCGTTTTTTTTTAAATTAAAAAAATATATTCATAAATGAAACGCTTTCGCAAAATATTTCATGTCATTTGGTAGATAATTTTTTGCTCTAATAGATGATGTGTTTGATTTTCATATTTCTTTAATTTTTGCTTTCATTTTCAGCTCATTAAATGGAATGTCAAGTGGGCAAAATCGAGCATTTTCGACACCATCTGCTTTTTTCGCATTTAATCGAGGTGTTAACGCCGCCGAAGCTGCTCGTGAGATCTGTTCTGTGTATGGCAAAGGAGCAATGCCTGAAAGTACCGCCCGCCGTTGGTTTTCGCGCTTCAAAAATGGGAATTTTGATCTGAAGGACGGCTCACACACTGGTCGACCAGCTGTGTTTGATGAAGAGCGACTGAACCAGCTTCTTCACGAAAATCCACGTCAAACGACTAGAGAATTAGCGGAGCAGATGGATTGTGATAAAAAGAACTGTGGTGAACCACCTTCACTTAATGGGCAAGGCTCAGAAACTCGGCGCTTGGGTGCCACACAGTTGGTCGACTAGTGTGTGATCCGTCCTTCAGATCAAAATTCCCATTTTTATAGCGCGAAAACCAACGGCGGGCGGTACTTTCAGGCATTGCTCCTTTGCCATACACAAAACAGATCTCGCGAGCAGCTTCGGCGGCGTTAACACCTCGATGAAATGCGAAAAGCAGATGTTGTCGAAAATGCTCGATTATGCCCACATGACATCCCATTTAATGAGTTGAAAATGAAAGCAAAAATTAAAGAAATATGAAAATCAAACACACCATCTATTAGAGCAAAAAATTCTCTCCCAAATGACATGAAATATTTTGCGAAAGCGTTTCATTTATGAATATATTTTTTTAACTTGAAAAAAACGCTCACGAATTATTTTTCAACCCAATTATTTTTCACTAGTGTCAATTCAAACTGAACTTCACACTGTGTGATAAGGGAGTTTACCGCATGTGTTATACATTTTTAGTTGATATATAAGTATTTGGTATTTTTGTTTTTCTTTCACTTCAGTTTAGGTACAGAAATTCGCCCATGTAGATATATCTAACTTTTCCATATTGAAACTTTCTTCATGATTTGTATTCATTAAATAGCAGTTAACTGCATGTTATTCCGAGGAAGATAGCCGTTGATATTGTATACAGAAGAAGGATGTCTTTCTTTTTCTGTCAGCAAATCGGATAAAGGCCCGGGTCTACCCCACCCTTGTTAAGTGCAGTCATGTGCAAATCTGGCTTTGTTATTGATATTGTACTGCTAGTATTAGAAGCCGGATTCTATCCTTTAACAGAAAACATTTTAACCAACTTTTAACCAGAACAATTTAGTCTAAATGTTGGTTACATTTTCGGTAAATAACAACATAGATTTCATAGTAGTCTTCATTTCGTTTTCGTTTTAGATTTTGCTGTAATTCGAGACATTTTTGTTCAATTTTAAACTCGATTTTAACTTAAATATTTGGCCTGACATGGCCATGCGCTTAAGGCGTGCGACTCGTAATCCGAGGGTCGCGGGTTCACGTCCGCGTCGCGCTAAACATGCTCGCCCTTCCAGCCGTGGGGGCGTATAATGTGACGGTCAATCCCACTATTCGTTGGTAAAGAGTAGCCCAAGAGTTGGCGGTGGGTGGTGATGACTAGCTGCCTTTCCTTTAGTCTTACACTGCTAAATTAGGAACGGCTAGCACAGATAGCCCTCGAGTAGCTTTGTGCGAAATTCCAACACAAACAAACAAACAAAGTTAAATATTTAAGGGGTATACCTTAAGTGGGGGATACTCACGTAACTGCTGGGAGGGAACTAACTAAAATTTCTTTTCCATTCTTTTTTTGTTTATTATTCAGCGCGCTCACAATAGACAGGCGTGGCATGGCCAGCTAGTTAAGGTGCTTGACTTATCTGAGGGTCATGGGTTCGAATCCCCATCACACCAAACATGCTCGCCCTTTCAGGCGTGGGGGCCTTATAAGTGACGGTCAATCCCACTATTCATTGGTAAAAGAGTTGCCTAAGAGTTGGCGATGGGTGGTGATGACTAGCTATCTTCCCTCTAGTCTTACATTACTAAGTTAGGGACGGCGAGCTTAAGTAACCCTCGTGTAGCTTTGCGCGAAATTAAAAAAAAACAAACTCAGTACAGACACATCTGTCCTTGTTTTCTTTATATATCTTGTGTTTGTGTTTATTGTATTAACAGAGATTGTTGTGTAACACATTGCACCCGTCTTCTCTTTATTGTGGAAGAACTCACTTAGTTGGCCCACTTATTGATTTGTGGTAAATATGTACAAATCACAATTTCATTGACTACATGGTAAGTTTAAATGCTTGGAACATTTAAATTAGGGATTTGAACCCTTTTACGTACACATCACGGAAAGCTTATTACGTAGGATACTGAAACAGTTACTGTACGATATGAAATAAAACACTTCTAGGAATAAATTACTTCCATTACCTTCATCATCACGTGTACTTAACTCTGTTACCGTACATTAGGTGATGTTATGTGTACTAGCCGATTACCTTTGACGCCAGTGCTTACTTGGGGAGCCACCAATTGGTCATTGTTTGTGAACTTCAAGAGCATTTCTCCAAGTTTTTCTGCCATTTGCAACCAACAATTGAGGTTTTCGCTTGGAAAATGGAAAGATATAAACAGATAACACAAAACTGTTTCTGACGCCATTCATATATTTATAACTGTTGAAACGTAGAATGTGATTGTGACTTCTTCAGTTTCGTTTCTATCCACTACGCACAGCAAATTCAGCTGCCCATTTTCTCTGTACATTTTAATGTAGAAAAATAAAACTCTCTTTGACAAGATACAGAGGTGAAACGGGCAAACCGTGACCCCTATTGCAAGCCTACATGCACATAGAATAAAAGTTTCACGAAGTTGGAGGTTGCACATTGCGTGATAAAAAGATTTTCCCAGCATCGTGTAAACAAGAGTTCCATTATAGCATGATGATTATAACTCGGTGACCGTACATGTCATTAGGTGGTCGTACGGGTATTATAACTCGGTTATCGTATATATGTCACTGGACGACTTCACATAATCATTATTTTATATTTTCTTAAACATGGGTAAAAGCAACAGCACGTTTTCGTGATCTTTTAGTAGATTTATCTAATTATTTCACTGTTTATACACTCGTCAAGCTTCATTAACTTGTCTTCATTGTCATCAAAGGAAGCAGTCGATGAAAGCCGAAATAGTTCAAACTTGTGATTTTATTGTATTAAGTTGTTTCATATTACATGTTAATTTACTGTCCTGTAAAGCTTTATGACGTAGAGAACGTCAAAATACTAAATGAATAATTACAGATTTTAATCACCAGACTTTATGTTTGTTTAGCTCCGAATAGCACCGCGTTGTCCTCGTATGCCTCTTTAAAATATCGAACAATGTTACTGTTGATGTTGTGTCTCTGCTTCGCCAGAAAGTGATGATGAGATAACATTTGAATGCATATACCAGTGGAAGGTTTCGTTAACTTGGTTTGGTTTATTTTGAATTTCGCGCAAAGCTACCCGAGGGTTACCTGAGCTAGCCGTCCCTAACTTAGTAATGTAAGGCTAGAGGGAAGGCAGCTAGTCATCACCACCCACCGCCAACTCTTGAGATACTCTTTTACCAACGAATAGTGGGATTGACCGCCACATTATAACGCTCCCACTGCTGAAAGGACGAGCATGTTTGGTGTGACGGGGATTCGAATCCGCGATCGTGAGATTACGCCTCGAGAACCTAATAATTTATCCGTGCTGGATTATACTAAAAGATAGATATATGTATATATATCGATATATAAAGAAAGATATATAGTATCTCTAATTTTATACATTACGTAATAATGTTTGTATTTTATGCGTCTCATGTATCGTTGTTGTGATTTCACCCCCTTACTCATAAAACAGGTCCAAAGCTATTAAACGTAGCCATAATCATATATCATTTTTCGTTGAAAAAATAAAACATTTTACTAACGGGTGAAAATGTGAGGGTCATGTGTTCACATACCACACGAAGTTCCGACGCCTAATAAATGCAGCGGGTACAGAATGGTTTTGCAGGCTTAGAATACGGAACTCAAGAATGGTGAATGCCCGAAACCTTAATTATTGTGTGAAATTCCTCATTCGTTTTGTATAAAATCCAGTTTCTAAAATTATGAAGAAAAAACGAAGCGCGTGCTGGAAACTGAATTACACAAACTGATGTAATACACATCCAGTGTAAAACAAACAGCTTTAGCGTTGTTCTAGTTTCTCTTTCGCAATTACAGGAATATATAAGATCCTACTTGAAAAGCGGGTTTACATACTTATTATCAATGTTATGACACTGTGTAAACATATTTTGAAGAATGTTTGTTAAATTTTATTTAAATTACTTTACCCCACCTATTTTTGAGCTTGTTTTCAAGCACTGTCAAAAACGGATAAGATACTACAAAACTTACAAAGAATTGCTATCTTCCATCTATAACTTCTATCCATGCCACACAGATTGCATTATAGATTTTGCTGTTTTGTTCAACGTGCCGTTAATGACAGTAAGAGAGATTCTAAAAACATTCATGGTCAATGATTTGAAAGTTGTGATTAAATTTTGTACCGAAATGCTACAGAAATGTGAACGCAATTAAAAATGCTAGAATTTAATTCGTTACTTTGTAATATTTTTTCCCTTCTGATGGAGGGCCCGGCATGGCCAAGTGATTAAGGCACTCGACTTGTAATCTGAAAGTCGCGGATTTGAATCCCTATCACTCCAATCATACTCGCCCTTTCAGCCGTGGGGCTATATAATGTAACGATCAATTCAACTATTCGTTGGTAAAGAGTACCTAAAGAGTTGACAGTGAGTGGAAATGACTAGCTGCTTTCCCTCTAGTCTTACTCTGCAAAATTAGGAAGGAGTACTGCAGATAGCCCTAGTGTATCTTTGTGCGAAATTGTAAAACAAACAAACCCTTAGAATAATGTATAAGCAAGCCTAATTTAAGTGTAAAATTATATTTAATCATTTTCTGAATTTTTATTTCTAGGTTGGAGAAGGAAAACAAAGTAAAGTCGTATTACTTGATGGACGTCAGTTGGATATATTAGTACAGGTAATTGCTGATACAGTTCGTCAAGAAGTTTTTTTTTCAATTTCACGCCCTCTCTAATTTAGAAGTGTAAGGCCAGAGGGAAGGCATCTAGTCATCACCACCCAACGCTAATTCTTGGGCTACTCTTTTGCCAACGAATCGAGAGATTGACTGTCACATTATAATGCCTCCATGACTTAATGGGCGAGCATGTTTGGTGCGACGTGGACTTGAACCCGTGACCCTCAGATTACGACTCGAACGCCTTAACCACCTGGCCACGCTGGACCTCGTCAAAAATCATCATATAGTATTTGATAGCAAACTTCCTTGTGTGTATTTATATGATACACTTTACTGCAGCTAGAAAAAGATTGGCTCTAAACACTGAAATACGGATACAAATAGATTATCTTATTAGGTAATCGTTGAGAAAATTAATTCACATGAAATCACATAGTCAGATCTGTTTTTGTTACTGATCTGAAAAGAGTAAAGATTACCAAGTATTACATCATTTCTTTCTGTATAGTTCAATTGATGCCAAAGCTACCAATATCATTTGCAGTTTTGAATTGCTGGCCAAGAGAGATGAATTAAACACTCAACAGTATCCTGTCATCTATCGTCCATTCTAAAAGACTGGCTATCGTTCTTACAAAGCATCAGTAGCTTAAAATGCAGGGAATATTATGTTGTGTCATTCGCGTAAATTTGTTAACGGCAACCCAAGATCCGAAATCCAGTGCCATACAACAGTGCCAGTCTACTTTTCATATCACAGCTAAGAAATAAAACGATTGTGCTTTGTTTCTTTATTTTGTGGAAACTACTCGAACGCTATCTGTATCAGGTGTCCGTAACTTAGAAGTGACAGGCTAGAGGGAAGACAACTCTTGGACTGCTCTTTACATAATAACGCCCCCATAATTGAAAGGGTAAGTATGTAAGCTGCAAATTGCGTGTAAAATACCCTAACCATCAGGCCATGCCGTGTTCGATCATGCTTTGTACTAAGTAATTATATTTGAGATTAATGTCAGTGCTTTTATATGCAAAAACGGTGAACCTGACGATGACCAAAGAAGGTCGAAACGTTGTTCGCTCTTCTATGTAAAATATTTTCTCAACCCAAACGAGCCGTTTTTGCATATAAAATTCTCAACAAGTGGGTTTCTCGACATCACAAATGTCAGTACAATTAAGTGAACAATAAAAAATATTTTTTAAAAAATTGCATCCCTTGTGGTTCGAATTCTTGAAGATTGTGATGGTTTAAAGGTATTTCTCTGTCAACGTATGATGATTAAGTTTACTTTGTAATTTAGATGCATGTACTTGTTTATTACCCAGAACATGAAAAATTAGGTTTTCTCATCATTAGGTACGAAAGTGCTTTGTACACTAACGATTTTTTATTCTTCTCTTCGGTTTTTTACGGACAATTTTTAATAATATTTATGTCATTTTTTCAATAATTTACTATTTTCCTGACTGCAATGCTGACAACTAGGCGACGTTCATTTTCATGATACTGTAATCCTTATGTGGGATGGTGGTGGATTTATGGACCTACAAAGCTAAAATCCGGGTTCACTTTTCCTTAGTGAACATAACAGATAGCCCAATATGGTAATGATCTAAAAACAAAACAAAGAAACTGATACAGTACATACTAACAAACATCAATATAAGTTTTAGTGTAAAGAATGTCGGTTGTTTGAAAAAGTTCATTGGGAGGCCCGGCATGGCCACGTGATTAGCTCGTCATCTGAGGGTTGCGGATTCGAATCCCTGTCATACAAAATATTTTCGCAATTTCATCCGTGAAGGCATCATTAATGTCACAGTCAATCTCACCATTCATTGGTAAAAAAAGTATCCAAAGAGATATTGGTTGGTGGTGATGACTAGCTGCCTTCTCTCTAGTCATTCACTGCTAAATTAGGGACGGATAGCTCAGATAGCCTCGTGTAGCTTCACGCAAAATTCCAAAAACAAGCAAACAAACAATTTAATGGGATCCCTTGAGTAGCTTGGCCAGGGCCTAAGATTAAGTAATTTTGTACTCACACACCATAATGTCGTCTCTAAGCAAGCTCAAAACAAGGGCTTTATTGAATTGTCCAGCGAGAGCTTCACATGGAGGAACGGTTTTGGGACACGAAATCATAACGTCTTCTCCAAGCAATATCTAAACAAACAGATGAACCAAGTTGAACCTTTAAGAAACTTTAGGTCAGTTGTCTAACTGAGTAAGAGTAATTTAGTTTAACTTAAGTTATTTATCATAGTAACGTAACAATTTTTGTGTTTGTCATCCTTAAGTTACATGTGCTAAGGGAGAAAAATTAAATTTGAAGTTGTTTTAAAATAATCCAATATATACCACTTGGTTATTAACCAGAGGTAATGTAGTTGCCTTTGATCGGATGTTGTCTACAATCTAGTGGAGAAATCTTTAGAGACATTTTGTTATTTATTTATTGGTATTTGTATTAGTTTTGTAGCCATTATTGTCACTTCAATAATTAATTCATTCTTTATTGGGTTTTTTTTTAATTATTGTTTCTTAGCCCAAACTCTACACGAAAGAATTGCTTGATATGGTTTCTTCCCACCTAAACTTGAAAGAGAAGAAGTACTTTGGATTGGCATTTCTTGACGATTCGTAAGTAGAAAGATGAATAATGTTACATTTTAACAGGTCTGGCATGGCCGAGCGCGTAAGGCATGTGCCTCGTAATCCGAGGGTTACGGGTTCGCACCCCCGTCGCGCTAAACATGCTCGCCCTTTCAGCCGTGGTGGCGTTATAATGTTACGGTCAATCCCACTATTCGTTGGTAAAAGAGTATCCCAAGAGTTGGCGGTGGGTGGTGATGACTAACTGCCTTCCCTCTAGTCTTACACTGCTAAATTAGGGACGTCTAGCACAGATAGCCCTCGAGTAGCTTTGTGCGAAATTCTAAAAACAACGACAACATTTTAACAAGTATTTGTTGTTACATAGGTGTAAAGATAAATAGGAAATGTTTAAACTCCAGAAATAAACACTCTTCTTTTGTACATACATGTACTGTATGTCAACAGACATTAAAGTCTGGTTTCTTCATAAAGTGTTATTCTGCTTATAACCATCTTCCTGATTTTAGTATCGGAGTAAATTAACATGTTATCATAATATAAGTTAGAGTAAATATTTTGTTATCATAAATGTTAAATCGCTATTAATAAGCTGTGGACACCCTAACATCTAAGTGCGTCAAAAATACAGTTTTACTTTATCAATGTTAAACTTGAAGGCAAAAACTGGTAACCTGGTATTTTATTATTTTGTGTTCGGTGTAGAGATGTAGATGCTTTACTCGTTAACAAATATTTCCACGTACCCCTGTACAGCTTAATATGAGTGAATGAATAAATTGTAAGAATCACCCAAAGGAGAAAAAGTCTGAATTACTTCGGTTTGGATTCTTCCCTGGAAGTTTATCACAGCTAACAAAGCTGAATATTTACGTAGTGGTCCAACACTTTCAAGTATGGCAGAATGTATTAACTATAAAGTCTAAAAATAGCCTTAAATTTTATATAACGCTTTAGTCACTAGAGATAGTTGAGATCTTTATTTCAAAACTTAGAATACTATGGAGTTTTCATTTCGCCATGGCTTAAAATCAGTCTTTGGATAGTGCGCCATCAACAGAAACTGAGGATTTCTTCTTGTGTTTGTAAATGTGTACACTTCCCTGTCTTTAGTTTTAAGCCTATTATCTAAATAATCATGCACAGTTTTTCTAAAATAAACAGAAACATGTAACAGAACATCATCTACATAAACCAGACAGCCTTCAATGTAAGCTCTATCAGAGGCTCAAAAATAGCAGGAGCACAAACAGGCTGAGAGGTTACCAGTACCAACAGATGGGGCTACGATCGATATCATTTTTGAACATTGACTGTTTTGTTAAGTTTAGAATTGGCGTATACTTTTGCATCGTGCATCAGTTAATTAAAATTACAGATTGTTTGGAATTGAGCACAAAGCTACACAATTGGCTCTTCGTGCTCTACCCATCACGGGTATGGAAACCCAGTTTCTACGTTGTAAATCTGCAGACGTGGCGCTATGCCACTGGGAGCTTAAACTACAGGCCAAGAGTCAAAACCCTTGGATGATGTCAAACATTAAACTTTCACTTCCTGTATTTTTGGTTGACTTTAAAATAATTCTAACACCTTTTGCCGAAACTACAAACTACTTATTATTAAAAGTGTTTTTTGAAATATCAGAGGGAAGTGTTTGTTTTTGTTTTTGAATTAAGCACAAAGCTACACAAAGGGCTATCTGTGCTCTGCCCACCACGGGTATCGAAACCCGGATTTTGGCGTGTAAGTCCGCAGACATACCGCTGAGCTACTGGGGGGCCAGAGGGAAGAGTAAATTATGTTTGAAAGGAAAACCTCGGTGTACACACATTTTGATGTGTGACAATTCAGTTTTCGAGTCGCGAATGGGACGGTGATAAATCTTCAGATTTACAACTCCAAAAGCAAGGATTCAGTTCCTATCGGTGGAACAATGGATAGCTCGATGTGATTTGCTTTAAAGAAGTACAAACATATAGAGTCGTAAATATCGATATGCAGTTTTCACATTGGATAAGTTTGAGGAAATCGTGGTGAGGGAAGAGGTGTTTCACAACGTTACGCGGTTGAGTAGATAATAGGCCCGACACGGGCAGGTTGGTTAAGGCGTTCGACTCGTAATCCGAGGGTCGCGGGTTCGTTTCCTCGTCGCACCAAACATGTTCGGTCTTTCAGCCGTGGGGGCGTTATAAGTAATGGTCAATCCACTATTCGTTTGTAAAATAGTTGGCGGTGGGTGGTGATGACTAGCTGCCTTCTCACTAGTCTTACACTGCTAAATTAGGGACGACTAGCTCAGATAGTTCTCGTGTAACTTTGCGATTTTCAAAAAGAAAAACGAAAAAATTGACTAGATAATAAACGTTTGCGTCTCACAAGGAAGGCATT
Source organism: Carcinoscorpius rotundicauda (assembly GCA_011833715.1). Taxonomy (NCBI): domain Eukaryota; kingdom Metazoa; phylum Arthropoda; class Merostomata; order Xiphosura; family Limulidae; genus Carcinoscorpius; species Carcinoscorpius rotundicauda. Next base: position 87,694,781 of record CM022397.1, read on the forward strand.
ACCATTAGATTTGTTTGTTTCTTATGCACACAGCTACACAAAGGGCTATCTGTATTTTGCCCACCACGAGTTTCGAAAACCGATTTTTAGTAGTATAATTTCGCAGACATACCACTGTTTCACTGGTGGGCAATACTGTTATAACCTAATTTATCTACTTAACTATTTGTTTTTTACTCATTTCAATGCCACCCACTAGTACAGCGGTATGTCTCCGGATTTACAACGCTAAAATCAAGGGTTCGATTTCCCTCGGTGGGCTGAGCAAATAGCCCGATGTGGCTTTTCTATAAAGAAAACACACACTCATTTCAACATAACGTTCACCTAATCGCAAATAAAATGTGCGAGTTTAAAAATAATCTAATGTATCTGTTCGTTTAACAGTTTGAACTTAATAAATAATCAAAAAATGAACGTTTCAGATTCACACAATTTTGAAAACGTTTCTGCTCTGCTTTTAAGAAGCAGTTTAACTTTTATCTCGTCTTTAAACATAAGATTAAGATTTAATAAACTAAAGATAAAATAGAATTAAAAAGTAAAACTGGGACTTTAAAAAATGCAACATGAATATGTGACTTTTTCGTCAGACTAAATGTGATTTAAAATATGGGTTGCAGGAACATAAAGGCTACGTGATAAATAATAAAATAGAAAACACAGCTGTTGAATAACATGTAAAAACAACGCAAAAAAAATCACAACTTTACGAGAGAAAGGATTCAAAAAGGTTTAGCCAATTATCTTTTTTTTTCGCCTTAAATCGCCTCGCGGGTCTGAGATCAAGTTTGTTCTCCAGAGATATGTATTAATTGTTAAATAATAAACGTGCTGATCATTCCTATTATTTCGAAGAACTGCTAAAGTGAGATGGTACATTAAAAATATTTAAAAAAAATAAGTTTTATGATTTGTTTTATTCATTTTCTTGTGTGGTACGCTTTATTTACGTTTTACGTAACTTTAACAATTAATACGAATTTTTATTGTAAGCAGAGATTTTAAATACAAGGTCATATTAGGAACTCATTAAACATTGCAAGCATCGCACGTATTGGTTTGTTTTGAATTCCGCGCAAAACTACTCGAGGGCTATCTGCGCTAACAACCCCGAATTTAGCAGTGTAAAACTGGAGGAAAGGCAGCTAGTCATCACCACTCACCCCTAACTCTTTTACCAACGAATATAGCGCCCCCACGGCTGAAAGAGAGAGCATGTTTGGTATGACTGGGCATTGCGTATATATTTTTGTTGTTGAATGTTTTATGATATTAATCAGATGATTGGTTGAGGAATGAATATCGAAGTATATTGCTGTTTTTAAGGGTTATTAATATTAATAATCTATCGTAGTATCTTAATCCATAAAAATCATTGTGTTTTTTTTAATTTTCTAATTTCTTTTGAGGTTTTTGTTGCTATTTTTTCTGAGGATCGCTCTCATTGTAGAATAGTTACTGGCAAAGTTATAAATATATAAGAGGATGTAATTAAGCAGGATATATTAAGTTACTTTATATTCGTCTTCAAGGCATCTTCGTTTGTTTTGTTTTTTAAAGCCATTTTTAGACTAAAGAAGGTTGCATAAGTTTGCTCTTTGCAAAAAACATATTTTATGTAACCGCTCGACGACACACAATGAAAACATTAAAATATTTCAAATCAAATTTTTTTGCTTTTGTGTGGAAGTGGTTTGTAAACAATATAGTTAAGAGAGGTACAAATATAGTAATTTTGAATTTTCAAAACCGAATTAATAATATACAATCAACTTTGAGATACCCTTTCTAACTTTAGAGCACAGTTCATTTTGCTTTTCCAAAAATATTTTTGGCAATAATTTACTGTTGTTTGTACAAACCAAGTAAATGATAGTAAAAGTCTTTACCCTAGTAGATATTCAAACTACTAAATGGCAATGTAGCAAATTTGTACATTACTCCATCATTAGAGACATTTAACTGACATTCGGTCAGTTAAATATGTTTATGTATTTTGTAAAAAAAAGTGTAAAACTTCAACAAAAATTTACAACTGCTGAAACATTATTTCAAGGACATAATTTTAACGTTGTTTATTTCATAAAATTATGTTTTTTAAATTTTATTAGATTTTAATTAAGTAATCATAATTTTAAATTTTTATGTCACTCGTTGTTCTTGACTGTATGAATTATATAGAAACATTTTAAGACTGCATTGAATGTATGAAATAACACTCGTTTAAAATAAAGCCCCTGTACTTGTATCTATAAATACGTGATATCCTTTAGTGAATATCTTAAGAATACGATAACAAATATTTTGTTATTCTCTGTTTGAAGCATTTTTGTTAATGTACAACCCAGCTAAACCATTTTCGAAATTTCAAAAATACTTCGAAATAATTGTTTTGATAAATTCATATAAAGTCTGATAACCCATAGTTTTTTACATCTTCTACTTATGCCTAGATGATAAGATAAACAATACTTTAACTATTAGTTGGTTCCTCAGTGGTCTAGAGGAGGTTTATAAGAATAAATCGAGTTTTAGTACATAAAGTGGGCAGATAACTTAGGTTTAGTTTGTGTTTACAAAAATAATTTTGACTATAGTTATTAAACGTGTACTTTTTAGCATGACATGAGTAAAACTGTAGATATTTCTAAATCTTACTATATTTCATTAAACTTTATTTGAAACTTAATGCTTTACTAATTAAACTTGAAATCACTTTTGCGTTTTAGCAGTGCGTATAGATTATAATTTATTGTGTAATTTTTTTATACAAAGTGAAATTATGGAATACGTTTCTGTGATACTTACTTGTTGTTTTATAACATTATGAAACCCTTACATTTAACGGAGGTTGTTTTCAAAACAAAAGTTACGAAAAAAACCGAAGAAGAACTATACGAATGTTATCCTAATTTTAAAGCAAACCGGATGCAAGTTTAAACAAAGCTAGACCGAGCGTGACAATATTGTTGAACTATTACAGCATACATATTTTTATTAAACATAGAAGACTGCCCCTATTACTGAGAGCCCCAAAAGTTTAACAATGCTCCACGAATGACAAAGCGCGTAACAATAAAGAGAGAAGTCTGTGTATGATTTGTTCAAGATAATTAAAAAAAAAACATCTGAAAGGATTATATTTTTAAAGACACTAGCGCTAAGGTGACTGAACTTTCACAACATTACATTCAGAACCATTAGTTTCATTAGAGGAACATTTTAACCAGTACAAAGTGTCCCCGAAGTTATTAAAAATGTGCTTTCCGTCATCCACAGTCACCATAACGAGGGTGACTCTAACTAAGGTTGGTTCAGAATGGCCAGGTAGTTAAGGTACTCGACTCGTAATCTAATGTTCGCGGGTTTGAATCTCCGTCACACCAAACATACTCACCATTTCAGCCTTGGGAGCGTTATAAAGTAACGATTAATCCCACTAGTCGTTGGTAAAAGAGTAGCCCAAAAGTTGGCGGTGTGTGGTGATGACTAGTAGTTTTTCCTTTAGTGTTACACTGCAAAATTAGGGACGCCTAGCGCAGATAGTCTTCGCGTAGCTTCGCGCAAAATTAAAAAAAAAATTAAACCAAACCAAACTAACTAAGGTTACTGTAAACACCATTTGTCCTGTTCAGTCGGTGTTCATTGATCTTGTTAGAGGTAAGTTTATACAACGCTAAAATACGACGTTCGATTTCCCGTGGTACACAGAGCACAGATAGCCTAAACAACACTGTTCTGGCTTTTCCTGAATCATCACCTGTAGATAACTGAAAATATTAAATTCTAGTTTCAAGAATAGCGATTTCGGTATGCATTATAATAATTTTGAAATACATTGTACCATATCGTATCTCTTAACTTATGATTCTCGCCTATAAGGTTTTTTCTTTAAATATATAATTTTTTTTTTTCATAATTACCCTCTATAATACTAAACGTTTGTTTCGAGCGCATCCAACTTACGAGTATTGACACGCATAAACAAAATTAAGTTTTTAAGCATTTTTGTTCATTGTTGACTAACAAATTATAAGAAACTGCGAATAGGCTTGACTGACGATAAACTTAAAATATCACTTACATAATACAACTTAAATGAAAGAAAAAACAATTTGGATGCAGAACCTACACTTTCGAATGAAACGAAAATTCGTTATACGAGTTTATTTTCATTTCCCATTTTCATAATATGAAGGTGCGACTTTTATTTTTTTTTACTTAAACTTTTTAACAAAACAGTATACTTAAATAGTGTCTCAAGTATACTTCTAGTAAACTTAATGCTGTTTGTAGTTGAAAATAAACTGTTTAACTCCATGTCAAGTCGATTTTAGTGACTTACAGATGCAAGAAAGAAATAAGGTAATGTATGAATATTTCTTTATTTAAATGATATTAAGAAAAATTGTACAGGTTTTTTCTCAATTACAAGTTTAGGAACAGGATGCACTCAAGCTTGTAGTTGTTCGTTTAGATTTGATTTTCTTCACACTTGCTGAGATCCTGATAGGATGAGTAACATGTTGGTCCTAAGTGAAGACAGGAGTCGGTAACCTAAGCCTTGTTTTAGGTTAATGAGGCTTCCCTTGTAATATATAAAAAGTAAATAACGAGAGTGCTGTTAAAAGTTTGAAATTTATATAATCTTCTAGCTTTTCTTGATGACTTTAAAGGAGATGTTAAAATGATACGATAAAGGAGATGTTAAAATGATACGATAAAGGAAATGTTAAAATGATACGATAAAGGAGATGTTAAAATGAAAGGATAAAGGAGATGTTAAAATGATATGATAAAGGAGATGTTACAATTATACGTCAAAGTGTTTGTTTGTTTTTGAATTTCGTGCAAAGCTACTCGAGGGCTATCTTCGCTAGCTCTCCCTAATTTAGCAGTGTAAGACTAGAGGGAAGGCAGCTAGTTTTCACCACTCACTGCCAGCTCTTGGGATACTCTTTTACCAACGAATAATGGGACTGACCGTCACAATATAACGCCCCCACGGCTGATAGGGCAAGCATATTTGGTGTGTCGGGGATTAGGAGTTGAGTGCTTTAACCACCTGGCTATGCCGAACCTCGTTAAAGTGAGGAATACAACTGATCTTACATGAAGTGTGGTTAAAGTGAGATTATTTCTGTTTTATAACATCTTAAAATTGTTTTTGTATTAGCTAATAATCTTAAGTATTATATAAATACATATCTTGTCTTTCTAACGTGTAGATAAACCATTTTCCATCTTACAAGAAGACTGGTAGTATAAATAACAATTAAGTTATTAATATATACATGTAGTGAAATTAAATAATTACATTTCAATGAAGTTAAATAAGTAAACAAAATCATGAGGACGAACTGCGTTAAAAACAACAAGTTCCATCCTCTGATTAGTTATAACTCTAATTTTTAAGCCAAATCAAAATGTGTTAAAAGCTGCATTTTTCAAGAACAAATGATCCTAGGGTACAAGCTACAGCGCGGGATTATAGAACTTTACTTAGGTTTTGGAGGTGACTGAAGAAACAGGACTCACATTGCGGTGGGGATACACCGTTTATCAGTCTTAGTCTTCAATTCGCTGTTGTCACATGAGAAAGTTAGAAATTAGGAAAGCGAGTTGTGGGTTGTCAAGCCCACAACGTCTCATATTTATATCACCCTTCACCGCCTGCAGTCAGTTGTGGGAAGGTGGCTGCTCTCTCAAGTTAAAATAAGAATAAGAAAAATGATAAACATAAAAAGATGAAAATAAAAATAAGGTAGTATTATTTGGGGGAAAGTGGGTCCAACTTCTGCAGTCACCTCCAAAACCAAGAATATATTTTATAATCCCATGCTGTAGCTTTTACCCTAGGATTTTTTAAAAGAAAATGCAGTGTATTTTGTTTAATTTTAATTAATTTTAATATGTTTGGTTTTGGCTTAAAATTTATGGTTATAATATGCATAGTTTCGTATTATAATTTATTTCAAGCGACTCTCTGATTTATTATATACTCTTGAAAAAAAGAAACGCAAAAGGTAAAATTTGAGACAAATTGTTAACAAATTTATTCCGGGTAGTTCTGTATTACATGTGTGAAACTTTGCACATTCACTGCTGAACATCCCAAGTCTGCAAAGCGAAGTCCACTCTCACGAGTTGAAGTTTAACGTCACTCAACGTTAATAACGAGTATGCCCCCCGTGAGCATCAATAACTGCTTGGCATCTCATGCCCATGGAAACGATCAGATGACGAATCACATCCTGTGGAATGGCTGTCCACTCAGCCTGCAAAGCTGCTGCAAGCTGAGGTAGAGTCTGCGGTTGAGGTTGTCGCCGTCGCAGACGTCGGTCCAACTCGTCCCAAAGATGTTCGATGGGGTTTAAATCTGGTGATCTGGAGGGCCAGGGAAGAACGTTGATGTTGTGGTGTCTCAAGAAGACAATGGTGAGTCGGGCTGTGTGAAGACGGGCGTTGTCATGTTGAAAAATGTCGTTGACGTTCATCATGATGGGTTGCACATGGGGCCTAAGAATCTCGTCGACGGTTGCGTACGGTCTGATCGGAAATCCTACGCAGCCCTGGTATGGTTGAGGCAGTAAACGTCGCAGTGGTGGTTCAATCCCGAAGGTGAGGTAACCGGATGTAGCGAACTTGTGCGGGCGTGGTCACACGAGGTCTGCCAGATTGTGGATGGTCACAAGTTGATCCATGTTGTTGGTGACATTCACAGCTCTGGCAACATCTAATCGAGATTAACTTGCTTCCAATTGACCAATGGCGTTGTTGCGTTGTGCTTCAGTCAGTCTTGGCGTAACTGTATTGCGTGTCGGTGACTTAACACTGAGCTATGGAAACCGAGAACCGTGACTTTTAGAGGGATTTTGCACATGTTGCACTTACAGAACATACAGATGTCTCAAACAAAGTTATTGGACACGAATGCGTTTTGGCGAAAAATCCCATGTTTTCCTCCGTTTTCAAAGTGCACAACTTTTATTGTCATTTTGGTTTGACAATCAGTACCTTAACACGTGTAACATCACATACTCTGAGCTTGTAACGTTATTACATATATTTCTCTTTAAAATAACAAAAATATTCCTTTTGCGTTTCTTTTTTTCAAGAGTATATTATATATTACGATTTAAAATGGTAATTTTGATTCAGAAGTTAATAAAATGTTGATATGTATGAAATTTGATATTTACTAACAAGATTGATACACGCAGTTTTCTTACTTAACACAAATATATTTTGATATAAAAACGATACAAGTTATAATAACGGTTATTACAAAAAATGATTTATAGAAAAGCTATACAAACTTATAAACAACACTAAGTTTTCTATTTTACGCCTTTTAAGACTACTTTTTTATTTAAAAATACTTTTAAAAATTACCATGCATCTTCCAAGACAAAAATGATGGGCTAAGGCAAGAGTTTAGCTAAGGGTCTACTCAAAACGACTTCTTATACAGATCGTGATCTCATTACAAGTATTTTCAATGGCATAAAACATTCAGTTTAAATAATATTGTCGATATACTATGAAGAATATGATGTATTTGACTGTATGTACTCAGTAGATTGAAGAAACTTAAGGCTGCATCAAGGTGTTGGCTGCTGAGTCAAAATATTTTTTTCGTAGAATTGTTTTTCCAAAATTAAGGTGTGTCTTTCATGATGTACCGTCTTACGATGTGTAAAATACGTCAAATATTAAAGAACAAATCCTTTAAAATATACATGCATACATATTACATTAATGTAAACTAGAGGCCTATTACTTTGTCATCTCAGCAACCACTATTTGTGCTGATGATGTTTTTCTCATGCACTCCTCTATGTGTCTCTGCTTTTAGAAAATTCAAAACCTTTCTTCGCAAGTAGTTCGGTTTCTTTGCGTAAAGACCATTATTTCGACTTGATTCCAAATATACCCTCTATGCAGAAAGCTGGTGGTGGTGGTGGTGGCCCGGCATGGTCAGGTTAGTTAAGGCGTTCGACTGGTACTCTAAGGGATGCATGTTCGAATCCCTGTCGCACTAAACATGCTCACTCTTTTAGCCGTGGGGGCGTTATATTGTGACGATCAATCCAATTATTCGTTAGCAAAAGAGTTGGCAGTGGGTGGTAATGACTAGCTGCCTTTCCCCTAGTTTTACACTGCTAAATTAGGGACGGTTAGCGCAGATAGCCCTTGTGTAGCTTTGCGCGAAAGTCAAAAAACAAACAAACAAACAATATGTTGTGGTGTGTATGTCTATTTCGTAGCCTTGGAAAGTGGTAACAGGACTACGTTTACCAAAGTATAACGTTTTGATCTCCTTGCGATCATGAATCAAAGAGCATGACATCTGTTGTCGCAAAAAAGTTATATTCTTTTCATACACTCCACCTACACAACATTTTTGTTTTACCTCAACATATGAAAATATGTTTAGTATGAAAAGTTATCGGTGTACATTCAGTACGTTATCGCAGCTTAATGTCTTATGAGTTACAGATTTTACACTGGATTTTTTTTTTAAAAGTATGAGTAAGCGTTCTCATGTCTGGCAAACAGATTGTAGACCACGTGTGGGAGGAATCGTCTGATAACTACATAGATTACTGATGTATTCTTGTTTTAAATTTCTTTCTTTGTTTCGAATTTGTTTTGCTTGTTCGTTATATCTTTAGGAACTTTGATAGGAAGCTAATGTTGCCCGTTTATAACTTTTAACCCACGCAAACCTCATAAATTATTGGCTCGAATTTTTCAAATTTAGATCTAATTGTTTTTTCTCCTAATCTCATCTTCACAGCTGCATCCTGTTTATTTCACATACAACACAGAAATAGCTTAATTTTCATGTTTGAAATGTAAGAACTTTCTCTTCATCATCATCATTGATGAAGATAAATTATATCTATACCAGCAGAAACAAACCCATGAAAGGAACAAGGCAAAATATCTCACTTCTTATACATTTTTATTGCAATATTATTATTTTGAAACTCATTGTTGTGTTTAAGATGTCTGAAATTAATGACTAAGAAAACTATATATCCACAGAGGAGAAGCTGCTTAGATGATTTGTACATTACTTCAAGAATTTTATTTGTTTGTTTTGAATTTCGCGCAAATCTACACGAGGGCTATCTGCGGTTGTCGTCCCTAATTTAGCAGTGTTAAACAAGAAGAAAGACAGCTAATTATCACCACCCACCGCCAGCTCTTGGGCTACTATTTTACCAACGAATGGTGGCATTATAACACACCCACGGCTGAACGGATGAGAATGTTTAGTGTTACGGGATTCAAACCCCCGACCCTCAGATTACGAGTCTATCGCCTTAACCACCTAGCCATACTGGGCCTCAAGAATTTTGAATCCTAAGGACTGGAAAATTTCAGTTGGTAGTATGTAGAAGAATAAAACATCATATTCTTCATGTCAATTTTTTTCACTCTCATAGTTGACAATATCTATTACATTTCTTACTTGTTAAGTGAAGTCTATGAGAAATTCAGTTAGGTTTGAAAAATTCGAAGATCGATTCAAATAGCTACGTCTTAGCAGAACTGTGAGTGAATATATTTTGTAATAATGAATAGAATTTACTTTTTGTTATTCTGTACGTTTACCATATTTGTCATTGCGTAATCTTTGCTGTATGTTTCTATTTGTATCATCGGATATCCATCTTTTATTATTCGCTATTCCTGTGCTTCTCGTCTGAATTTGTCAGAAGACGCCGCGTCCAACGTTGGTCGTCGTGGTCCACATTATTTCTCCAAGAATAAAAATAAAATAACGACGTTTCTGGGTACAGTTCACCGTAGTCCATAACAAAAAGGATACATGGACTCAGTCAACTCCAGGACTTACTGATTCATTGCAGACAGCTCGTGAACCCCTCTGGATCGTGATCCTCTTGGGAGTTGAGACCCACCGTTTGAGAAACACTGCACTAAATAAACAAACCACGACTCCTTACACATAAACAATCTGACAATTAGTAAACAAGTATTACTGAAACGTGAGCCACGTATAACACAAACTGTTTTATTCTATATAAACAAAAATTTGTTATTACTGCGGAATTAAATTTTTACTTTTTTGGGCGTTGTAACACTTATCTCGGAACCCCCTCCCAAACAGAAACATTGGTGGATTTAATCTTTATCAGTTCTTTGAAAAAAAAATCATATTTGGTGCAAAACATTTTAAAATAGATTTGTTTAAAAGTTTATCTAGTTAATCTTGTCGAACAAAAACAAGTTTATACATTCTTCTCCAAGAGCTTAACCTCCGTAATTTGTTAATATTGTCGCACAAAACTTACTTTTTCTTTGAGAGATTAACTTTTTAACTCGTTACTTCTGTCATGGATCTATTTATGATATGCCATTATGAGTATCAAAACCCAACCTTTAATGGTATAAACCTCCAGACTTCTTGCAGAACCACTGTGAGGCTCCTGTTATAAAAAAAATTAGGCTTATGTGTCATTCTTGAGACCTTTATCTCCCTACTGGTTATTTTTTTCATACAGAAACACCTGTTTATATTTCCTTCTTTAAGAGCCTAACCTGCCTAACTTCTTAACCTTTTCGCTCATGTTTTCATAAAGAAGTTAAACACGTGCACGTGATTGGATTAAGACATATGATTCCGTTTTCGTTAGAAATATGTAATCTTCTCAGTTCTTGATACGAGATGAGTTAAAGGTAATGGAAGCCCGTAAGTCTTCGTTATACATAAAACGAACAGAAGAAAACCGAGGTGAACAAGAGTTTAATCTATCAAACGTGTAATAAGTTGTAAAAGATGTAAAAACGTAACCCAAACTCAGACATATGAAACTTGAGATTCATCCAAAATTAGTCACGCGCTATTCTAGGTTTCAAGTTTAGATAATGAATTGTCAATATGTACAATATATTAAAAGCTCATCAAAGTTTTTAAAGGCTAACATTGCATTTTAGAAAAACATTAAGTTCATTTTTCGACAGCAGTAAGAACGATAAAGTTTGGTCCTAACTGAACTAAAGCAAAAAACGTGCATAAGTTAGTGCTCATTAATTTCATTATCCGATATAAGCCATATCTAATACGGCCTTAGTTAACATTAGGCTTAAGAAAAGTACACTTGTAGATTTCGGAGTTTTAAATTAGAATTATTTTGTATTTTATAAATCCTGTATTTGAATAGAATTGAATGTATGTAGAAAATACGTAAGCAGATAGATATATGAGAGATATTTTCTGTTTCGTAGAGGTCATTACTCCTGGTTACAAATGGATAAAAAAGTTATGGAACATCAGTTTCCGAAAATATTTAACAACGGTCCCCTAATTCTTCATTTCATGATAAAGTAAGTAACATTGTACTCTTTATGTCTTAATTACCCATTTTTACGATTTCTTAAAACTACCGAATACTGTGTATTATACAAATAACTACCTAATAAGCTGTTTAAATTATTTTGTTATTCAACGACATAATTCCTTTTATCATTAAACAGAAGTAAAGTACTCTTTGCTTTTATGTAGATAGAGTTTGTTTGTTTGTTTTTGAATTTCGCACAAAGCTACTCGAGGGCTATCTGTGCTAGCCGTCCCTAATTTAGCAGTGTAAGACTAGAGGGAAGGCAGCTAGTCATCACCACCCACCGCCAACTCTTGGGCTACTCTTTTACCAACGAATAGTGGGATTGACCGTCACATTATACACCCCCACGGCTGGGAGGGCGAGCATGTTTAGATAACGTTGGTGCTTTTCAAACAAATAATGTTCTAGGCTTAAGCAGAGAACTGATTGTTTACATCTATAACTGGATGGTGTTGCAACTTGAACATTAAAGAAAAGAACACCTAATTTTTACTTATCAAACGTATCACTTAATTTGAGACCGATTTCTAAATACATATGTTTAAATTATGTACTAAAATGACGACCTGTTTCTAGACTAAGGGATAATGAAACTAGTGGTACGAAAGACCCTTTGAGCAAAATCTTAATGCAACTTATCGAACCATCTCCTGTGGCTCGAAAGTAAACTGGAGGGCATATAACGCTAAAAATCTGGTTTCTGTGCTCCAGATGAGAAGCTTATGAGAACGAAAGTTAAATTACTTGCCAGCAGAAATATTTCGAGTCGTCGAAAAGTTGTTGTAAACAAAGAAACGTTTAAGTGAATATTTTATGACATCGCACAATGATGATGAACTGGGTTTCTGTTACGTCCGCTATTTCAGCTCTGTCGAGAGTATTTTAAGTTTATCTCAGCGACTGCTTTGTGGTTAATATCATACACTTCCCCCCTTGTCACCATGGTTATATTATCTAAGTTTGTGCAGTGTTCAATTTGTTATCATAAAGGTGTAATTCAAACGTAATGTTTTTGGTATTGTTTGTGTTTTGAGACATGATAGTTTAAGCCAAAAACAAGTCACAAATGTAGACCAACAAACTGATCATGAAATTCACCTTTAAAATAAAATTTTTCCCTAGCGATAAACTCGTGAAGATAACCGAATCGGTTGAATACAGAGCTGAAATTAGAGTTAGTCATGACTTAACTTTTTCATTTCTTTCCCTTACATTTATATTAAAGGTCCTGAGTATAATCTAGTCGGTAGGATATTCTCAGATGCACTGATTTCCTCTATTTTTTATTTTTGGTTAAGCTCCTCTGAATAACGAGCGGGGCCGGATTCAGTTTTAGTGGGGCTATAGGCCCAGGCTATATTTGGGAATAATAACTTGCTTCTGCCTTCACTGTGTTAGTTTTACGAATAATAATTTTTTGTTTGTAAGGCTGGCGTGGCTCTATGCCTAGGCCTAGGTCGCATATGCGTTATATCGGTTGTGATAACAATGAGTTCCATATAATTATTCGTCAGAAGTAAAGTGTCATTTGTGAAGAAAGACTGGACACAACGTATCTGATTCACAAACAACCTGAATATAAGTGTATTCACGTAGTACGAAGTCTTTATTTATTGTAAAACTACTAAAAGTATTTGTCTTCCTTAATCAGCAGCACCAAACCATCTATGCTAAGAGAACTGACTGTAACTATTATAATTTATCCGCGGCTTAATCTGGAAAGAACGTTTCAAAGTATAACATGGACTCGAAAGAGATCGCTCGCTTTAAAATCTAGACCTGTATCAGAGAGCCAACCTACGACATACTAGAGACTCGAAACACTCAGATCATGTACTGGATATTAGTGTTTGAACAATTGTACCTGAAATATAAAATATAACGCTATATACATGAAATAATGCCTTTTCTCCCAGTACGCTTGAACGTTTCATGTCACTAGTAGCACAGGCTTACAGTGGTTTTATTTTCTTAAGTTTTACAGCAACTCCAATACGCTGAATCCGAAAATGTTATGAATTGTTTTCATCACGTACAGATTTCTCTCAGCGTCATATGTACGTTTACTTATGTGAATCATATTTCATTAGAATCGGGTCACATATTGTTATGCTGGCTGTAGATTTCTCTAGACCAATCACGACGTGTTATCGATCGTTCTAGAACCCAAACTTGACAAACTGATAATAATATTATTAAGTTCGTTGTGGTAAATAAAATAATTTGACGTGACTTTTTAGTTCTTACCAATTTTGTAAGAAATACTTATGTGATTAAAAAAACTGAATATTTTTGAAGTCTGCACATTTGAGTTATGGAAAACCTGTTATTAAAACCTCGCGTTTTATAAATTTTAAATTCACAGGCCTGCGTTGTCGTTCCCATCGAAAAATAATTAATTTCAAGATATCGCCTGATCAGATGAATGATCCGAAACAACAGGTAATTATGGTGAAGTTTCGTTTGTTTATTCTTTTGCAAGCAAAGTTCCATAATAGGCTGTGTTCTGTTAACAACAGGCATCGAACATCGGAATTTAACGTTTCAAATCTGTAAACTCGCTACTGACTTGCAGGATAACAGGGTGAAAGAAATTTAAATACTGCTTTGAACAGTGTTTTATGCTAAATATAAACACTTTTGTGCATTGGGGAGATATGGAACCAAAATTATTGTGAATATCTGAAGGTCACACCAAATATGCTCGCCCTTTCAGCTATGGGCACGTTATATTGTTACGGTCAATCCCACTATTCGTTGATAAAGAGTAGCCCAAGAGTTGGCGGTGGAGGATGACGACTAGTTGCCTTCCCTCTGATCTTACACTGCTAAATTAAGAACGGCTAGCGCAGATAGTCCTTGAGTAGTTTGTATACCTCGCAAAATAGTGGTAGATAGTGCTCTTACTTGCCCCAACCCCATTCCACTTATGCTTATATGCACGAGAAATCATTCTATCTGAATTTAATAATACAAGTTACTTAGTAAATGAGACAGAAAACACCTATATGTCTTTTCATTTCGTAAACAGTTTAGTACATTCATTTTGACTGCAAGTCAGAGCATTGAAAACTGAATCAAAAGTAATAACATTTATGTACCATTTTCAGACTAAAGGTCAGACTTTGTGCAATTTTTAGTCTGTTTTAGCACAATAATCTATCTAAGTTAGATCTATGGATCTAAATGATTGGTACAAAAATTTACACCAGACAAAACCAAACTAAACTTTTTTGAATAGATTACATGAAAACGAGAAATAAGTGATTTTGATTTTGATATTCGAACACTATTAGATGTCGGCAGTTTTTAAATTGGCTTATAATAAGCATATTTTACTTTTCTTTGCTTTAAAATCATCTGTAATTATTATCCTGAAAGATCGAGACCCAAATTAGCCTTTAAAAATTCTTTAACACGATGAAGGTTTCTGTTTTGTGATGTGTTAATGATTCACGAATTGCAGAATTAGTGTCACACTGGGTTTCGTTTTTAGATCACATGAGAAAGAGATTAAACTTCAGATGCACCCACAACTGACGTCTTATTGTAAGCTTCACAGGGAAGTTCAACCGGAATAAACACATAATTTCCTTTTTCTCAGGGTTCGTATTTCGTGGAACTGCCACGGAACAATGAACATAAACGTATCCACGTCTTGGTTCAAGTAATAAACGACCTCATAAACATTACATTTGTTATTCATCTTTTAATTGAACGCACAACGTTTTTCTTTACATCTTCACGAGTTTTTCGCTGAAAACTAACCCTAATGGAACTCTTCTGAAGAAGCTGTTAAACGAAACGTTCAGTTCCCAGTTAAATACAAATAACAAACTTGGTGTCATGAGATCATTCATGACCGACATTACATATCTTCTTTTATACCAATATGCACAATTAAAATTAAACATGTACCTCGTTCGGCGTATTTGTATACAGCTCCAGAGGAGTTCGATTTTCTTTTCAGTCATTACAGTTAGAAATTAAAACAGATAGGCGGTTTGAAAATAATTGCGTATTCCAAGTATTTTTAATGTCTATTTCGTGTGAAAAAAACGCACAAAAAACTAAACTCATTCGACAGATAAGACGACAAGGGGTATGTTACTGTGTCATAAGGTAAGGGCAAAGGGATTTTTTTTTAATGTGGAGTTTGTTATATATTGTAATATACATGTGGTTAAAGTATTTAGATGTGTTTGACCGCACTTAGTACTTGACCCAATATGGTTTGGTGGTTACAACGCTTGTTCATAATCTAAGGGGCGCGGGTTCGAATCCCCGTTACACCAAGCATGCTCGCCGTTTCAGCCATGGGTAAAAGAGTAGCCCAAGAATTAGCGGTGGGTGGTCTTTCCTCTAGTCTTTCACTTCTAAATTAGGGACGGCTAATAATCTAGGTAATAAACATTTTTAAGTAGATTTAAACAAAGATTTTATAATACTTCTTATCAAGCCTGTCAGTCAGTGATGTTTGGTACAAACAGGTAAGCATTAATAATTAACTAGAAGCTTGTTATACAGAGGGCTGAATACGTGAAATGAAAGATATTTTGAACATGAAAGTCGAGAAGTAGAGATAACCACAACTGACATTACTTTGTGGTGCAACCGTATGTATTAGAACTGAGTTTGAGAGGAATTGTCCTTCATATTTAATGGCGTCGAAAAACAAAATAAATTGAATCATCTTTGGAACGAGGGCCGTCAGTGATAACAAATGCGGAGTCTAATAACAGATAAGAATCAAGGCGCACAAATTTTGATGTTAAAAGGCGTCTGAGAACAGCACCAGCGTTTTTCAACCTTATTTAATGATATGGCCCAATTAAACTTCAAGACATTTCCCGCAGAAAATTATAGAAGTACAACACGTAACACTAATTTATAGTTAGCATTTTGTGAGGTGCTATTTAATTTGTATTATACTTTTGCTATTTGGCAACCTTTTATATTGTCATCTAATTTTAAGCCTTTTCGTTGTCCACCTCAAATTGCTTTACGTCACACTATTGGCTGCGACCCATTGGTTGAGAAACACTGTCCCAGCAAACATTTCGGCAACATAATCGAGAATGTTGTTGTTGTTGTTTTTGAATTAAGCACAAAGCTACACAATGGGCTATTTGTGCTCTGCTCATCACGGGTATCGAAACCCGGATTTTAGCGTTGTAAATCCGCAGATATACCGTTGAGCCACTATCGCGAAGGATAGGATTTTCATCTGGGGAAAGCGATACGAGCCACGTACAGATATATTGATTTCACGACATATCCTTTCAACTGTCACAACTTGAGAGTGAAAAAGGGTATTTGACTATTAAAACGAGAGCTGAGAGACTACTATTGTTGTATACTTGATGGATTGTGAAAATCGTTAAGGTTAAGGAGAAGGATGTGATTTGAACAGGAGAGTTTCCTAACGAAGGCTTCTGCAAATGAAATTGCGCTTTAATATAACGTAGTGATCCTTTGTATTACATTGTTTTTAAGTTTTCTATTACATTTTGTTTCTTAGCAGCTTATGTAATCACATGCGTGTGCTGTGCTTTCTAATAATTTTTATAACTATTTATTTCAAACAAAAACAATAGTATAGTCGTTTGTAATAAATATTTTGTCTGAGCATATTTTGCACCTTTAAAAAGACATTTAACAAAAGGCTCTATTTTTAAAAAAATTAAATAGTTACCAATCCTTACACTGTCCTCCGCTAGTAGTGGGGGCGTTATAAAGTACGACCAATCCCACTACTCGTTGGCAGTGTGTGCCTTTTCTCTAGTCTTACACTGCTAAATTAGGGACGGCTAGCACTGATAGCCCTCGTGTAGCTTTGCACGAAATTCGAAACAAACCAAACCACACACTTCGAACATACGTAGAAAATAATATCTATGAGAACCTATAAAGAACATGTCCACAAATTCCCCAGACAATGTTATCCAGGTGAAACTATTTAAATGTTAACTGGTAAGAACATTAGAAAAATAAAATAAAACATCATTATACCAGGACTAATAACCGAATACATTTTTTTACCTTTGTCCACAATACTAGGAAAATGTACGACTGATTATTCAGTTTTAGTGTACGGTATAAGGATGCGTGTGTGTTTTCTTATAGCAAAGCCACATAAGGCTATCTTTTGAGTCCACCGAGGGGAATCGAACCCGCAACCTTCAGATTACGATGAAGTGTGTGAATTTAAAATATATATTTCTGACATTTGCAACGCTTCTCTAAAGATGAATTTTTTAGGAACTAAACTTCGCAATAAGCGTCAAATATTACAACAAAGTCCCAATGAGGCTTAAATACTTACCAAAGATTATCCCCAAGAAGTTTTTATAAAGTTGACTATATGTGTTTTTATCAAAATATTCATCTTTTTTCGTATATCTAAAGACAAGTTATAATTATATTATCTGGTATAAAGTCCTAGTAGAGAGACAGTGAAACATCGATTAAAGGAATTGAATTATTAATTATGAGTTTATGTTTCCTGAAGGCCCGTGGTCAAGTAAGTTGTCCCCTCAAAAAGGTTCATGTCAAAGGAAGCACGAATAATTTTGTCAATTTGCAGATATGAATGTTTGGAAACTGTTTAGAGACCAATATTAATATCGCAGTTAAACTGTCGAATCATTTGTATTTGTATTATTTTTTACGATAACTGTGTAAGGGTTACAAAACTTGTTTGATCAAACTACCATAATAAAAATATCAGAAACATAGTCATACTCAACATTTACTGTGAAATAAAATAATAATAATAAATAAAAATAGCAATTTTGTTAATTACCACTATTTAAAGTTTTTCTAGTGATTCAAATGTTTTCAATCTGGCAAATACGTTGTCCACATAGTCAGTAATAGTTGTTACTAGACCTAAGTATTCAGAATCTCGTTTCGTAACAAACAAAATCAATGAACGAGGAAGTGACTTCACGTATTTCATTCGCTCACAGTCACGTTATGGGAACACATTTTCAGGAAATACACATAGAGCATCATAAGCAACAGAAACGTCATTTTATTTTTATTTTTACTTCAACTACAAGCATTCATATACTAGGGAAATCATCTTCTTACCACAGTGGTAACATGAGCATAAGGATTTCCCCTCGTAGTTGATTTTCGGTATCGAAACAAACGATATCTATTTTCATTCAACTTTCCAGTGTAACATATAAAACTGTGGATAGAAAAGGTAAGGATAGTTAATAGTTTTTAAATATTTTGACATGAATAACGGATTTTCTAACATTAACAAGCTTATCTGTAAGTACAGATTTTGTCTGTTTGTTTGTTTTATAACGTTTCATGAAGCGAAATGAAAAATTGAGGCTTTAAGTATTGCACACTTTAATGTGTATAATTGGGATAACTTTCAGAATTTTGATAAGAAAAATTAGATTTTCTTATAGACCCCCGCTAATACAGCGGTAAGTTTACAAATTTACAACGCTAAAATCAGGGGTTCGATTCTCCTGGGTGGGTTCAGCATATAACCCGATGTGGTTTTGCTATGAAAAAACACACACGCATATATTTAAGCCCCCAGTGGCTCAGCGGTATGTCTACGGACTTACAATGCTAAAAACCGGGTTTTAATACCCGTGGTGGGCAGAGCACAGATAGCCCATTATGCAGCTTTGTGCTTTATTCACAACAACAATAATCTTATAGACATGTCTCAGATTAAAGATAAATTGTCTTGAAACTCGCTTATAAAGCAATGACGAGAAGCCTCATTTTGAAACTTTGCAAATTCATTTTATCGTTATTGTACTTGTCATTGATAAAGTTAAGGTTCAGTGAAATCAGTTAAACAGGTAATTATTTGAATACTGACCCGACAGTAAGCTGATCGAGCGTCAGATAAACTAGTACACTAATTGTTTATTTTGTAATAGTTCAATCAATTTTTAAAGTATTTCCTCTCTTAAATTTGTGTAAGAAATTTAAAATCATATTGGTTGTGTAAATTAATAGTTTTTAACAACGTTACTAGGATTGATTGTTTGTTTTTGAATTTCGCACAAAGCTACACGAGGGCTATTTACGCTAGCCGTTCCTAATTTTTCTATTTTAAGACTAGATGTAAAACAGCTAGTCATCACCACCCACCGCGAGCACTTGGGCTATTCGTTTACCAACTAATAGTGAGATTGACAGTTACTATATAACACCCCAATTACAGAATGGATGAGCATGTTTGGTGTCTTAAACATTTATCATCTGTTTCTGTTGAAAATTCAAAAGAGTCTTTATGAGGAAAAGCAACAGAGAAAAATACTGAAATTAAAGTACAATCAACACTTCAAAGATTATCACAACGAACAGTATATTGTTTACGTTATTGGTTATACTATACGGATTTACTGCAGTGTAGGTATTTTAATATCGATGATTAAGTTATATTTAGAAATACACGTAACGTATAGTTGTGAATCTGTATTTAAAAATTCCCGCCTATCTATTAAAATTGTAGAAATTTAGAGTGTATAAACTAACAATTCGCATGTGTACGTAAACACTGGTGAAGCAATGATATTGTTGTATAAGCTGAAATTTTGAAGAAACTCACCTCACACCTATAAATATAACTAACGCAACGCGCCAAGAGACAGTAAATAGTATTGGTTTGTTATAGTTGGTGTAATATAAACCTCGAAAACTAATTGTGGTTGTCACAACGCTTATTAATGTGGAACTTTAGATATTTGACCAAGAACGTTCATTACAAACCATTTAACTTCAGTGGATTCACACCGGACATTAGTGCTTTTTACAAAAAACATTATATAACTTCAACGGTTGATAGATAACTGGGTATGTGAACGTAATAGGTAGCGACTTCACTGTTAAGTAAACTACATCTTCATCAACTCAAAATTAATTCACTCATTGCGAACTCTCGATAAGATAAAGGAAACTCAATATTGTATATCAGTTTGCAAAATCTCGCTCTGTTAACCTGAAGATAATCTAGTAATTTCGAAATGTTGTTCTATGCTTTATTAGTAAAAGTGTTAATGCCTATACCAATCGTTCTGAGATGGATTTCGTCAAGTCATCACGAAAGACTCAATATTGTTTTTAAATTTGTAAAACATTTGTACATGAATCATTATATGTAATAAACATAATTGTAAGCTGTATTGTTGTTTATGTTAAAATAAAGTTGTATTTAATAAAAACTGAGTGCACAAATCTTCTTGGCAAGTTTTCCAAGTTGAATACATATCGACATTTAATTACTAAATATAAGTTATGTAACTCGGTTTCAAACTATTCGAAATAATACGTTACACAATAAATTGGGGGCTAGTCAGGGATAGGTTGCAGTACATACCATGCTTTATCATAATGAACATAATGTTGTACCTGGGGGCTAGTCAGGGATAGGTTGCAGTACATACCATGCTTTATCATAATGAACATAATGTTGTACCTGGGGGCTAGTCAGGGATAGGTTGCAGTACATACCATGCTTTATCCTAATGAACATAATGTTGTACCATTAGTGATTATCAGTTCGCCCGGTTTAGACACATTATCACAGCGTTGTTTTGATAGGTTGCAGTAATACCATGCTTTATCATAATGAACATAATGTTGTACCATTAGTGATTATCAGTTCGCCCGGTTTATCACAGCGTTGTTTTCACTATATGTATCCTTATAAACACTTACGTTGTAAGGAATACAGACAGATGTTATTGCACTGTTTCCATTGCCTTATTCCACTGAAAAAGAAATCTGTCGGATTCGAGGTTTCGGAAGTAAATGACAAAATGTGTTCCTGTCAGTATCTTATAATATCTCAGAATGATTTTATTCGAAAACTAAAAAATATCACATGAATCTACTAGATTTTGAATTAAACTATCAACCACATTCACTCAGAGGCAGAAAAATAAAATTGTTTCACAAAATGTTACAGTTATAAGTACTAACTGGACATAACTGTCCCGAAATTGTTTTATTCTCTCATAGATTAGAGACAAGATTTTATCCACAGAACCAACAGCTAACTCTTAGGCTTTTCTTGACTGGTCGAATAATAGGTCTTGACCATCACAGTGAGTGCACCTGCTTACTGAAGTGCGGAGCACGTTTTTGCACGTGTAAAATCATGGATACTCACTTTTTTTTTTTACAGTCCCTGTACGCTAACTTTTGAGCCGTCTCTGTCGCTGTTTAAACACATAACTTGTAGTTAAATAAACTAAACAAGTTGAACTCTAACAGTAACACCTATAACACAGAAACAAGTCAAAATGTCTCCACTTGTATAGACAGTAGTCAATACTGTTATAATAAATATCTTAATGCTCTCTACAACGTAGTTCTCTCACTGGTACAGCGGTAAGTCTTTGGATTTACAATGCTAAAAGCAACGGTTTGATTCCCCTGGGTCGGCTCAGCAGATAGCCCGATGTGGCTTTGCTATAAGAAAATACACACAAAATAGTAGTAGTAGGTAAGTTTTAAACTTTGTTATTTTGAGGATTTTGTTTTAGTTGAACAAGAGTGTCTGCATTTCAAAGCTCATACAAAATATAACAAAAACAAAATTTTTAAGCGATTAAATCTCATAATTTCAAATAGACCGGTTACAAATTTCGCCCAGAGTTTTTAAAAAGCTACAGGCCTACAAATTTGAGCTTCATAAAATTTGTTTAGATTTTAGGAACAGATTTTTCATATTTCAACTACGCAAATTTCGAAAATAATTATTCTTTACTATCGCGTAATGAGTTGTTACAGACGGAAGGAATTAAAGATTTACTGAGACCAAACTATTATTACCACAAGGAATAATTTTTCTTTTATGTTCGCGGCCTAACATGGCCGAGCGCGTTAAGGCGTGCACTCGTAATCCGAGGGTCGCGGGTTCGCGCCCGCGTCGCGCTAAACATGCTCGCCCTCCCAGCCGTGGGGATATATAATGTGACGGTCAATCCCATTTTCATTGGTAAAAGAGTAGCCTAAGAGTTGGCGGTGGGTGGTGATGACTAGCTGCCTTCCCTCTGGTCTTACACTGCAAAATTAGGGACGGCTAGCACAGATAGCCCTCGAGTAGCTTTATGCGAAATTCCAAAACAAATCTTTTATGTTTAGGTTTAAAACGATCGACAAGTCGTGTTTCGACTGGAGAAATATATAATCAGTAGTTAGCAGTAGTTATATAATCAGAAGTTATCAGTATTTTAAGCATAACAAAATGTGATCCTTATTTAAATGTAAATATGAAGTTGTGATAAATCGATACATGATGAAGTAAAGTAGAATAATTTTGAGATTCAGTGAACGGGAATTACCGATGAACATATAAAAATTAAGATAAAAACACAAAAGGCACGTGTTATCGCAAATAAAAGTAAAAACTTAGCTTACAATAAGCAGAAAAGCTTAGTTAATTGTATATTACCAGCTAGTTTCTAGCCAGGTATGGCTAGGTGGTTAAAGCACTCGATTCGTAATCCGAGGGTCACGGGTTCGAATCTCTACTAACATCTGTCAATCGTAGGCGCATTATACTGTTACAATAGATCCAACTATTCGTTGGTAAAAAGTAGCCCAAGTGGGCTGATGATGACCAGCTATCTTCCCTCTAACCTTACACTGCTAAATCAAGGACGGCTAACGCAGATAGTCCTTGTGTAGCTTTGCGCGAAATTCAAAACAAACAAACAAACAAACAAACCAGTTTCTATCATCCGTTTTGGTAGAAAACTAACGTTCAAATATTTCAGTTAACAGTTTTTAATTCTTTGTTTCTATCTTCCTTGTCAGATTGTTATTTATTTTTATCTGTTTCTATTATTTTTATTATTCCTGTTCTTATTCTTGTTTGTTTGTTTGAAGTTTCCATTTTTTAAAACTTTAAATGCGTTAAATAACCCTTTGAAGTCTATTTTAGAATGTATATTACAATCTTTTAAATATAAGTAAATATTGTATCGATATATTTTACACTGCCTTGTGCATGTGCTTGAATTAGGTTTTCTTTATAACTTAAGTGTTTATATTTTCGTATACGTGACGACATCTGCACATCAAAAAGGGAGCATGAAAAACAAAAAATATTTCTCTGCTATAGCTTTAAACTGTGATTTTTTTTAATATCTTTTATTTCCAGATATTTTGCGCAGAGTATAAGAGAACTTCGTTATAACGCCACTCTTGAAGCTTTCTATGAGCAAGCTAAGATTTTGATTTATGAGGTAAGGAAGTATTCAGTTAAAAGAAACTTTAAATCTATATTTAATTGTTTCCAACTGAAACATTAATACTGTTGAAATAGAGCAGGATATTATAACTTTTTGTGATGCGTAGGCTTAAAATATTAAAAATACATTGATATCACTAGCTTAATATGATTTTTAAAAAGTATGATTTATGTTGTCAAATATGTTTCTCGTGTACCTTTGACACTTAAATCGTGTGTGTGTGTGTGTTTACTTATAGTAAAGCAACATCGGGCTATCTGCTGTGTCCCCAGAGGGGAATTGATCCCCTGATTTTAGTGTTGTAAGTCCGTAGACAGTGAACCACTTTAGTCCTTTGCAATGAGAACATGAAACACACTCTATGGACAAACGAGTATACAGTAAATAGCCAACACAAACGGAAAAATTAATTGCTGTTATTTATGAAAATGTTAATTAGCACATTTTATTATTTGAAAGCATTTAATGGTCTAGTAATATATGTTATATGATACTCCATACTATGTGCTAAACGTTTATACAACAAAAATTGTAGCCTTGAGCGTGAAAACCAAAGTTTTTTTCAAGCTGCAAACCCTAAATGGGCCTATTAAGATTTGTTTTTAGAGGCCTAATAATGTTTGTATAGACCCTCATGATGTGTAAAGTGTATAAAAGGTAAATATGTAATAATTTTTATAGGCATCATATAACCAAAAAATTAACTACTATATTATAATTGATGTTCTTCCTCATTCCAGCCTGAAGAAGGATTTTTACCTTTTATTTTATGCTGTTATAATGACATTGTGTTTGGATTGTTTGAGTTGTGTTTTCTTCATTATAATGAACATATATCTTTTCTCCAAAATGGGCCTTAAATCTTCCTGGAAGTGTCACTTATATAGCAGTGTCTGTCGGTCAGTTAGTAGAGACTAAAATTACGTCACGTGGATGCTTAACGTTGTAATTTCTACTGTCATGACGTCAGTAAAACGGGTACATATCATGAATCACGAGAAGAATTAAGCGCTACAATACAGTGCAAGCTTAAAAAGTAAAAATAAAAACCTTTTACTCTTAATTTTTGTCTATTTTCTCGTGAAAGAGAACACGTTTGGAGACTTTACTCAAATACATCTGGTAAGCATATTTGAAGACTTAGCAGTACCGCCACTAAAGTTTTCTTCTGGATTATTCAGCACATAAGCTAGGATAATATATATTTTTTTCGCTCATCACCAAAGCTATATATTTCGATGAGAACGTAAAGTCCAGTCTGTCATTTGTGTTACCACTTGTCGCTGATCTGGAACAATCGCGCGGAATTCCAACTCTCATCAAGTTACTAGTGATGAAGCCCGGCATGGCCAGGTGGGTTAAGGCGTTTGACTCGTAATCTGAGGCTTCGAATCTCCGTCGCACCAAACATGTTCACCATTTCAGCCGTGGGGGTGCTATAATGTGACGGTCAATCCCACTATTCGTTGGTAAAAGAGTAGCCCAAGAGAGAGTTGACGGTGTGTGATGATGACTAGCTGCTTTCCCTTTAGTCTTACACTGTTAAATTAGGGACGGCTAGCGCAGATAGCATTTGAGTAGCTTTGCGCAAAATTTAAAGCAAACAAACAAACAAATACTCGTGATGAATGTGTATTTTGAATACATCACCTTAAATTTTGTAGTCAGGTAAAATAAATTAGTGGTGTCGATCGTGCACAAGACAAGTCGAACGCTTCGTACATAACTTGCAGACAACAAACACTATAAGAGGCCAATTTTTTTTCCGATTTGTTACTAGTTAAGGATCAGTTTGGAGATATAACATTTTCCGAAACTTTAATTCAGAAGTGGCAATTTGAATAATTGAATGGGTTTAATGTTTATTGTAACTTTGATAACAGAATAATGTATGTTTTTAGCAACATTATTCGTTTTTTAACTTGATTATTTGCACATTAGAAATAAATTAGTGTTATTATTATGCCCAATCTGAGTACATTAACTTATACTATAATTTATATGATAGTGTTGCCCACAGTTTCCATCACCATGTGATCATTATATGAACTAATCAAATAACACCCCAAAACCACATGCACACCTCATGATATGACTTTTTCAATGTTTTTTAAGGATTTTATACTCGACCATACATACAACTGTATTTGGCGCCTCACTTGTTGTACATTCTGTATTTTCTGCTTTCCAAACGACATTCAGAATGAAGCAATTTTACAGTTTGCTAGAATGTTCTATACTATACGCTATTGCATAGGATGTTTTCGATAAAGGCTATGTTTGTTTTATCTCAAGGCTACACATTGGACAAACCGTCTCTGCTTCTGTCCACCTCGGATAATCAAACCCTGAATGTTACATTGTAAATCCGTAAAGATACTGTTGGCCCGCTGAGGAACTCAATAACATTTACGAATAGGATGTGCTCTATATAAAATGTCGCGCTCGACTAAATTAAAAATATAAGATTAAAGAACGTGCAATACACGGGACAAAAGTTCACCATAAAGGTCTTCTGCGAAACTTTATTAAAATCATTGTTTATTGTCTCCACTTTATTGTTTATACGTCTAAGAACACTCAACATCAGTCTAATGTATTCATTATACGTTTTTATAAGAATAATTATTAGATGTCACTTTATCATGATTATAAGCAGTACTTTTAATAAACTGTTAAGTAGCAGAAGATGATGTCTAATGACAATCTTTTTGACGTTTTTAGCGAAGTGTTTTTTTTTATTAGCTGAAATACTGGCAGAACTGACTGTAATCTGTTTCATCTTTACATTACGTATACAGTTTAATACGTTTTATGTGCTACAATCTCGTGGTTTGTTTGTAATAAAACATATTTAGCCTTCGTCAGTCAAAATTTAATGATGGAAAAACGTTTTGTTTTCCCGAAATTGTTTCATTGACCGAGAGAATAAGCGAAAGTTGTTTTAACCAATAATCGAGTGCTTTCCCTCGCTCTCTTCGTTATCAATTCATTTTAGCTGACTTTATGCCACATTATCAGTAAATTATTGCCGTGAATCATGGTATGAGTCAGAACGTTTATTGAGATCGGTTTTCTTTCGTTTTGGAACTGTTCATTATGACAGTGTCCAAATATATATGGGTAGTCGCAATCCCCCCCCTTTCATCAAGTGTTAAATTATAAATAAATCGTTTCAATACATTTGAAGAAAAAACAAAACAAAAGCTTTGCGATATTTCACACCGTTGTTTCAACATTGAATTAGTTCAAGTAGTGCATGCGCTAAAAACTGCTCGTGATGTTTAGTAGCAAAGTGTTATCTTGCTTTTCGAGTATTACAGCAGTGAGCCCTTCACTTCTTTCTCTGTGCTTGTTTACTAGTAACAAACGTTTACAGTTTGCTCTGATGTACAATGTAGGTAAAATGTCTAGACATCCCCTCAAAGTAAAATAAAGATAGTGTATATGCAAGAAGTTTGTCCCCACCTTAGTGGAACAGCGATATGTCTGCGGACTTACAACGTTAAAAGCCAGGTTTCGATACTCGTGGCGGGCAGAACACAGGTAGCCCATTGTATATCTTTACGCTTAACTACAAACAAATGAAAGAGTTTATTGCCTTCTGACAAAGTTACATATCTTATATACACAAACTAACAAAATATTTGATTAATAATCCAAGTGTGTGTATGTCTGTCCTTCCTTTTATGACATAAGATGACATGTCTCCACGTGCGATGAAACATCCTCCCTAAGCGAAACTTTCAACAGTTTTTGTTAGTTGTTTCATATCATCCGTTTGCCACAATCATTATTAAAACGCTAAAACTAAACTGTTAAGAGGAGTTATAAATAGGAGTGAGGCGCCAAGACTTTTTGCTCATCCTGAAGTTTAAAGTGAATAAGAATTTGTTTTTTATCTTCATCTGTATCCTGTAGGTAATTTCTTTAGTATATTTTGTTCCTCTTGGCGCATACAAATATTTTGACTCGTTTTGAAAGCCTAAACAGTTGCCTCAAAATTATTTGTCCTTCTGTAAAATATATTTCGCAATAGTGACATCGTCTGGGAGGACATTTTGAAGAACGACTGTTTTTTTTCTTCTCCAAATAAGGAGAAACTATCGGGTCAGAAAAAGCTACTATTTTAATGTTGTAGAGTGGTATTCACAAATGTACAGAAAAACTTACTGTGTTAATTTTTTCCCGAATATTTTGAATATAAAAAATATTGGACTTTGAGATTTCCATAATGTTCAAAACCAAAGACAACATTCTTTTGTCAGGATTGTCATACCTTTTTTACATAAAGAGGGAAATAAGTCGTGAATTAGTAGTGAGATGGGCGGAAAAATGTAGCTTAGTCTCAACAAACAGCCCTGTTACCACCTCTCTTAACCCATAAAAACGACAACAAAAAACACGACCACGCTTTACACCATGGATGCGTTATAAGAGTAATGGTGAAATCTTATTGTTCGATTAGAGTAGCTCATGAGCTAGTGATGAGTATTGTTTATCAGCTGTCTTTTATTCCCTCTACTTATGAGTTCAAAATTATAGACGGATAACCTAGATAATCTCGAGTAGTTTTAAGAGACATTTCTTATAAAACAACAAATATATTTTTCTAACATTAAAATCACATGTATGGGAGCGAGAGAAACTTGTACAAAAATAAGCTGTTTTTTACGCAGTTAAATCGAAAGCACGTATTTAAGTGAATGGACGTCACGAGACTTGTAGCGATTTATCCTTGTATGTTGTTCCTAATAAGGTTGGTGTTAACGTCAGCTAAACATCGAACCTTGTGTGAATTTGTGCAGCACTATTTTTGAAAGTAATGCTCCAATTTCAATAGCTTTCCACTGGGACAGAGGAACACAAATGCTTCCTAAGCCAATAAAATAGTTCTGATTAATCATTATGATACACTGAGTGTTAATAACTATGATGTGAAAAAAATATTGTTTGTTTACATTTGTGAAATTCATAACAAATAAAATAAACCCAGGATATGACCTAAAAATTACAATTTCTCATGTTTTTTCGACGTTGTGGAGACAACAAATTTTGACCTTAAGATGTCATTTCCTGATGTCGTGCATACAATCTAACTCCTATGAGAGAATGGACAATCATGATTTTTATTCCATAGTGCTGTAACAACGAATGCTGAATGCTTTCAATCTGTAAACTTACTGACTCAATGCAATGACTTGTACACAACAGTGTTAGTTCAATTATCTGTTTGTATTTAAAATGAGAAAAAGCTGTCGGGAACGGCTGGTAATCCGAACCTCCGCCAAGATGTACTTTTTAAGTCTGTCATTTAAGATTGAATTCATCTATTATGAACCAATGAAATTACTTTACATATTAAATTTTAATTTGTATTACGAAAACCAAAAATCTTTATCTGTCCTTTGAAATGCTGGGAGGTCATCATAAAAACAATAGTAAAAATACTGAAAACGCATGGAGTGGAAGAAAGCAGATTTTATTTTAGGATAAAATTAAATTCAAATCATTGTCTGCACTGTTGAACTTTCATACATCGCCTTCCATAGGGCGCTTCACAATGTGAAGTTTAAAAGAGAATGTAATCACTGCTTTTCGTCACATGAGTTAAAAACTATGGTGATATTGATATTGTATGGTTTCTAATCCAGAATTACAGGACATATCTGAACATTGGAACATTCAATGACAGGCAAATCTCGTTTTAGGTATCCCTTAGGTCAAAACTGTTATCAAACCATGTCTCGTGCATAAACACACTCCCATTGTGAATTGCCTATACGAACATTTTTTTTTATTCCAGCGTCACATTTCTGAAGCAGTTTTATTCCCTTATTTAATAAAATAAAGACGAATGAGTGCTATTATTAAATATTTTGACGGATTTTCCTTTATTTTAAATTAACTAACGTAAATGCTGTACAACTAAAAATATTGCTACAAAAATCTTTAGAAATTTCAACTTGTATTGTTTTACTCTAAAACAAACCAAACAAAAAGCTAGCTGCGGTTGATCTGCCGCGAGGAATCGAATCTCGTGTTTTAGGGCTATAAATTTGTAACCTTACTGCTGACCTACCACGGAAAATTCAAATAATTAACTACTTATAATTACGCGAGATTGGATAGCTATGTATTTTAAAGCACTTTGATAGTTTTTTTGTGCAATTATTGATTATACATTCAATTCCATAAGTCTCCCAACTCTTAATACAGAGATAAAAGGAAATCGAATTGAAATCTTGAAATTGGAAGTACGTTGCTTAAATTGGAAATATGTGAGTAAGTTTTAGGCAAGTGTCAGTCACAGCATCCCTAGTGGCTCAGCGTTAAGTATGGGGGTCCATAACGTTAAAAACCGGATATCGATTCCCCTGGTGGACACAGCACGCATAGCTCAATGTGTAGGTTTGAGCTTAACAATAAACAGTTATAAACTTCATGTCTTATCTCCTTTAGATCGGTATGTAAAAAGGAAAAAAATGTTCTATTAAGCATAGCTTATGTAGCACTCTTGTCATAACACAATTATTATCGTGTTTACCCTACAGTGTCATCACACTAACTGTAGCTAGTAATTTGATATTTAATATCTTAGTTTGAAAGAGTGCTTGTCATGGATAACTTCACCAGATTTGGGTTTCTTATTTTATTTTACGAGGCAAGATAATTGTACTTCAGTTCCTAGTACTGTTTACTCGAGTTACTGTGAAAATTAATGGATTAAAATATGTCGGCCCCGTTGTTGTATTTATCAAATGAAAATGCGTTTTGTCGTTCGTTTAACATAAACAGATTGTAATTTCATTTGGACTACGTGAAAATGTTGCAAAACTACAGTTTTCGTTTTGCATTCAAATGCCTCGTTAGTCACTCTTCTGTATATTGTATATATGCTGTAGTTAAACACAACCATGGTATCTCTGAGCCGTTTTGTGTGTGTGCGTGCAGGAAATAAACCCCCACTCTTAATAAAACTTCCTGCCCACTACAGTCCTATCCCTTCCGGAATCTGAAAGATTTGTTCTTGCGCTGGAATAACTAATGAGGAAACATAATATGCTCCTAATCGATATATTCCTTTTAGAACTTACTCCGAAGGGTTGGTCACGCGATTTGATTAGCATTGATTCCCGCGTCTCTGCGACATCTGGAATGGTACTTCACGTGCATTCTGCCTGTTCCACGCGCGCTTTTTAACTAACACCACACGCGCCTCGTGACAAATCCGTGTTCATGAATGTATGAGAACCTTGCAAGGTTCGCAAGATAAGTTTTTTCATTTAATTCGGAACACTGAAAATTGATTTTATTATGTTAACTATACTATTCGGCTAAAACTTATACTATTCAATATTCAAACGACTTAGAAACTGAGATGGGGAAAAAGAATAGTCTTTTAAAATTAATTGACATTAAATTACTAAAGTATAGAGCACATTATACTATCTAAACTTCATCATAAAATAAACCAAGACAGATTTGTTTCAAATATTATACAAAAGTTAGAACATTTCACTCAATAGTTGTTAATATATAATTCCTCGCAATTTTCTTTTTGAAGTTGACCGTGTATGGAACTTAGATTGTTACAGTGTAAAATGATATTATATCTATATAAATACCATATCATACAACATGCAGTTAAAGATATTTCCAAATGATCTTAACCTCAATATACTAATCAAGAAAGGCTTTCAACGATTGAGTTAAAATGGGAAAAATGACAACAAGTCTTGTCACGTGCACATGTCGTATTTCATATTAGGAACACGTGACCAGTACACTCGTAACTGTTGTGTTGTGATAAGTGTTTTCACTGTAGTATTATAACGGTGTTGACGTCATTCTAGCCATAATCGGCTTAGTTTGGAGTGGACTGCTCATTAAGTGCCCGAGTAAATCTTACTCGTGTATATGTATAAAGGGCGATAAAATAATACACAAATTCCAATAATCACTTATGTTCCAGTTTATTTTTACTTTTGTTATATTTCCAACTTAATCCTTAGTCTGAAAAAGGCTATTCAGTCTGAGTGATTTTTACTGCAGGTATTAAACCTTTTGATTTTTAATGCTTTGCTAACTTTCTGCGTTCATATAAACATTTTTTGTCTGTGGTTGGTTTAATGACACACTCTTTTCTGATGATCTAAGTCATTGTAATATTTAGGGTTTAAAATAAAAATTCTTGTTGTATATCACCCTTAAATAAGGGTTATATAGTTTTGTAGTCCTTCGCCTTCAGAGATGTAAGAAAACGAAAGAAAACTATTAATAAAAATAAAAAAAAAAGTTTAATATTTCTTTGTTATTACGCTGTAGTGTTTTTAATTATTAATTAAATATAATATTAATTTAGAGTCGAATCCCAAATGATAGCTAATATATTTTTGCTGTTCCAGTCTTTTAACAACTTGTTTAATAGATGTAAGTGAAACATGATAGTACCTTATATATGCAAAAACGGCTCGTTTGGGTTGAGAAACTATTTTACATAGAAGAGCGAACAACGTTGTTCGCTCCTCTACGTAAAATATTTTCTCAACCCAAACTATCCGTTTTTGCATATATATTTCTCTAAAAGTGGGTTTTCTCGACATCACTGATTATGATAGTACCTTGTTTAGGTATCTGTTTAAACAGTGCGATCAATATGATGGAAGCATCTTTAATCTGGAGAGACACAACTTTTCAAAGGTACCTTTCACATTTTTATTTTTACTGATGTGTTAAAAGGAAATGCTATTTTAAGTCAGTAAGAATGCTGGCAGCCACAGCCTTACATGTGTAGTCTCTATATATGGATCACAAACATCTCCATTTTTAATGTTATAGCTTTCTTTTTTTCAAAAATAGGCACTTTACTACTTTGCAATTCTATCCTTTCCTTCCCGTTCCGCCGCACGTAGGTATAATGTAATGTTCATTACCACCAAATTATGGTAGGGAAAAAGAGAACGTAATATAAGTAAAGAGCAAGATATGCTCTTGTAAGTGTGTTTGTTTGTTTTTTAATTTCGCGCAAAGCTATACGAGGGCTATCTGCGCTAGCCGTCCCTAATTTAGCAATGTAAGACTAGAGGGAAGGCACCTAGTTATCATCACCCACTACCAACTCTTAGGCTACTCTTTTTACCAACGAATAGTGGGATTTACCGTAATATTATTACGCCTTCACAGCTGAAAGGGTGAACATGTTTGTGCAACAGGGATTCGAACCCGTGAACCTCAAATTACGAGTCGAACGCCTTAACCGGGGCACTACTGTAAGTAGAAAACCAGTTATCCAATAAAACAGTATGTTTGTTTCTATTACAAGCATATATGCATAAAATGACTACTAGACAAACAGGGTGTTATATTATAGACAATGCTTTAAAATACAGCATACATATCAGATATTGGATGGCTTATATTTCCTAATCCTAATGAGTTAATAATAATTTCTTACATGTTAAGTTTTCGCTAATGTCACATCAAATCAGCCATATATTCAATTATTAAAATGATATTTCAAAACCGCAAAATATGTCAATGTTCATTTAAAATTTCACATCTCGCCAAAGCTATCAAACGTGTATTTCATTGATCGCGAGTGTCACCCCAAGTAATTTAAATTTTACTTAAATTCTCGTGGGTTTCGCTTCAAAGCTGCAAATTGAAACTAATTGTAAATTGTTGCTGTTTTAAGTTTATATTTTATATTTCACAGTAAAGTTTTTAATCTCGTGTGGCTTTCAAAAAATGATAATTTTGGTGGTTTGGGCTCAAAACTAAAAAATAGTAAGCGGGTTTCTGCCGGTCAATAGAATGGTTGAATATATTCGATGTTGTTCGCAGATAGGTTTATGTGCATTAAGAAACATTAAGTACTGCGTGCTTTCGTATCTTACAGGTCATTAATTGTAAATTTAAGAATAAAATAATTATAATATCTTGGAGTTGTTTCTATGTAGCATTTCGTTACCGTAAAAAACAACATATATTAATCATTGTGAAATGGCTTTCCGTTTTGTTACGTGAAAAGCTCGTTATTGTACACGTAATAACAGGTTATTAACTTCAGAGTGATGGTGCTATAGCTTTCTCAGATCGTAGATCAGTCATTTTTTATGTACAAATACGCTATGAATTAATGAGCGACGGCGCTGCTGTTTGTTTTATTATAAAGTTTTCATTATGCTCGTAAGAATACAGAAGGTTAAGTATCTTATATTCAGTAATTTGTTAATATGCATAACATCAAATTGAATGACAACTACAGCCGATATAAAACTTGCGGTACAAGAGAAGATACACGATATATTTAGACGTTATTTGACGTTTTGAAAGTAGTACGCTACTGCAGTAGATTTATTGTTTTTGGGAAGAGTATGCAACAATTCTCTCCAACGTAAAATATTTAAGCACGTGCTCATATCCAAGATGAAAAGAGAATCTAAATTTGGGATATTCGTGGATTAATAATGTTGTAAAATAAAGGAATATAAATCAAACTGAAATACAAGAACCATCCATAAAAACGTTTGCAATAAATTGTACCCCAGACGTGGGAAACAAATTCCAGCGTCTTGTAATAGGTGAATGTTTGAACACAAAGATCACTGATAAAAGCATGTCTACATATCCCATACATCAGTATACAAAACAAGAAAGAAAGGAAGCTGCATTTATTACGAATCATTTCAACCGTCACAAACTTCAAGCACCTGAATATTGAAAGAGGTTTACATATTGTTCCATACGAAGACACACACTGCTGGCCAAAATCTTAAGGCCAATGAACATAAAGAAGAAATATGCATTTTGCGTTGTTAGACTCAACCACTTATTTGAATAGAGCTTTGAAATATGAAAATAAGAAAAGGGAAAATAAAAAAATCTTTTTTTAGCATTTAATAAGAAAAATGTGAACATTATGCACTTTAATCATTTGTGTTCAAGCATTAGCGTTGTCAACATCTCACACTGATATCTTCTGTGTTACATTGGGTAAAAACATGGCAAAGGTTAAAAAGCTGACTGAGTTTGAATGTGGCAAAATTGTCGAGCTGCAAAAGCAAGATCTCTCTCAACGTGCCATCGCTGGTTACATTGAGCGTACTAAAATTGCTCTTGCAAGTTTCATTGCAGACCCTGAGGGATACGGAACGAGAATTTCAAGTGGTAGACCCAAGAAAATTTCGCCAGTTTGAGCAGGAGGATTCGACGGGTTGTTCGGCAAGACACTAGCCGATCGTCGAACCAGATTAAGGCCCTTACGAACGCAGAATGAGCTCAAGAACAATAAGACGGAATCTACGAGAGAAAAGCTTTAAAAACCGTAAACGTCTTCAAAGACCACGCCTCCTTTCACACCACGAAACAGTTTGGTTAAACTTTGCTGAGAAGTACCAAACATGGGACGTAGAAAAGTGGACGAAGATTTCGTTCTATGATGAGAAAAAATTAACCTGGATTGTCCAGATGGATTTCAACGTTATTGGCACAATAAGAATATCCCACCAGAGACATTTTCTAAACGACACAGTGGAGGAGGCTCCACCATGATCTAGGGTGCATTTTTCTTCCATGGAATAATGGAGCTTCAGGTTATACAGGGGCGTCAAACAGCAACTGGCTCTCTTGACGTGTTGGAGAGAGCATCCTTACTGACTGAAGGTCCTCGCTTGTGTGGAAATGACTGGATCTTTTAGCAGGACAACGTTGCAATCCGCAATGCCCGTAGGACAAAGGATAATGGCGAATAACGTGATTCTTTTGGACCATCCAGAGTATTCGCCGAACTGAACCCCATTGAAAATGTTTAGGGGTGGATGACAAGGGAAATCTATAGAAATGGAAGTCAATTCCAAACAGTGCATGATCTTCGTAAAGCCATCTTAACCATTTGGAATAACATTCCAGCCAGCTTTCTGCAATCGCTTATATCGACCATGCCAAAGCGAATGTTTGTTTGAAGTTATTTGCAATGATTTACTACTGAGACCTTTTGTTGGGCGGTTCCTACCGTGTTTAGGATTTCTTTTTGGTATGGTCTTAAACTTTTAACCAGCTAGTATATAGGCTAGTTTCATAATGTTAACATTTTCCCTATTAAATTCTTAAAAAAAGTTTTTTGTAGTTTTCCTTTTCTTATTTTCATCTTTCGAAGCTCTACTCAAATAAGTGACTGAGTCTAACAAAGCAAAACACATATGCCTTCTCTATGTTCTTTGACTTTAAGATTTTGGCCAGCGGTGTGTGTCATGTGGACGTGCTCAGCGTCTATGAATTTCTGTGCAATTAGATTGCTGAAACAGATATTGGGTAACTGGCGTCTTCGTACACGATGAGTTTTAGGAGGACAGCCGAAAGGAGCGATGCCCTTTGGACAGAACCGAGCCATTTAGAATATAAAATACAATGCGGAACGAATGTCAGGATGAACACAACATATTACTGGTGTTGGCGACATGAGCTGTGACGATGTTGTTAGTTTCCATATCGTTTTAATATAATGAACTAAACCTTTGAAATATATTAACAGTTTGACAGTGATTTTGCTATATTATTTTTCAAATTGGCCATTTTGTATGTAAAAATCGGCGAATTAACGTGTCGGTCGGTGATATGCTTTCTTACGTTGCAAGTTAATTTTTCAACATTTTAGAATATCTTAATAACCACGTAGTAGTGTTAAGGAGCCCGGCATGACCAGGTGGGTGAAGGCGTTCGACTCGTAATCTGAGGGTCGCGGGTTTGAGTCTCCATCGCACCAACCTTGCTTGCCCTTTCAACCGTGGGGGTGTTATAATGTGATGATCAATCCCACTATTCGTTGGCGGTTGGTGGTGATGACTAGCTGCCTTCCTTCTAGTTTTATACTGCTAAATTAGGGACTGCTAGCGTTGATAGCCCTGGTGTGGCTTTGCGCGAAATTCAAAACAAACCAAACAAAAACAAACAGTAGTGTTGGGTTCTGCTACCTTGTAGCAGACTTAAAGAAGTCGTAACAAATAGGAACTCTCTAATTTAGCAGATTTTTAAAAAAAATCCTGAAACTACAATAATAAATAATAGTTATCTGTGATTTATTTTTTAAAAACTTTATTGATATTTTCCAACGATCTAGTTTTCTGTTGAGGCCTTCGTTTAGATAACTTAGACTCAAGTGAAAAAGAAGGGCGAGGATGAAGTAAGTAGAATGCATGCGGTAAAATTTAAATTGTTTTTCCATCATAGAACTGTGTTATACTAACCTGCTACAGCAATACGGCATGATTCCAGGTCTTGTACGTCATTACGACATGATACCAGATTTTCTAATACATTATTAGTCAGAGGAATTAAATATTAATTTGAAGAAAATTAATTCTAATGCTAGAAAAGTCACTGTTTTAGAAGAACTTTATAAACTGATCATAATGCATGCATGATTAAGTTGGTTTATTTAGAACTGAGTTTCTTAGGATGTTTGATTGACAGTATAGATGTATTAAATTGTCTCAATAACAATTCCAAGGGCATGTTATTCTATACCAGCACTCAGTCCAGAAAAAACAAAACAACAAACAAACTTTTAGTCACCAAACATATTGAGATGGTGTCAGTCGGTATTGACACCACATTAGTCGACCTGGCATGGCCTAGCGCGTTAAGGCGTGCGCTTCGTAATCTGAGGGTCGCGGGTTCGCGCCCGAGTCGCGCCAAACATGCTCGCCCTCCCAGCCGTGGGGGCGTTATAATGTGACGGTCAATCCCACTTTTCGTTGGTAAAAGATTAGCCCAAGAGTTGACGGTAGGTAGTGATGACTAGCTGCCTTCCCTCTAGTCTTACACTGCTAAATTAAGGACGGCTAGCACAGATAGCCCTCGAGTAGCTTTGTGCGAAATTCCAAACAAACAAACAAACAAAACCACATTAGTCAATTGTTCTATTTAACATATATACAGTATTCATTAGAAATTGTGCAAGTAACCAGCAGTTTCCTGTAGAGTAATTCCAAAAAACTAGTGCAACGTTTAAGGTCCTTAAAACCACTCTAAAACCATAAATATAGACATCCAAGGTTAAATGTGGCAACATTAATTTGAAATGAATGTTAACGGACCTAGCGTGGCTCATCAAACTGTTTATTAAAATAATTAACGTTTAAACGTTTTCCAGCAAGTATACTGTGTGGGCGGGAATAGAGGTAGATAAAATTGCCTATTTCATGTCAAAAACACAAAATGTGGTACATTTGTATTTTAACGCCGAACATTTTGAATTTAAAAATACTTAATTGAAACTAATATCAGATAAAACATTTGTTAATTGACAACTAATTTGTATATTCGAACAATTTCCCTGAAGTGGAACAAGTTATCTTAAATATATGGAGTTTCCAGATCAGATAAAAAGTGGAAACTTTTATTGTAATTGGTTTAGTGCTTTGTGATTAAATTTGAACAACAACAACACTTGTTGTGCTGCTTGTACTCCTCGTATTCTTTAGGTTTATACTCGCTATTTTTAAGTCGTGCACACCGCCTCACTATTATTTTGCAATTTGTTTTGTTATGTTATGTTCATTATAGCTTGATTAAATTGTAAGAATGACTTTTACTCCAAGAACTGATTGACATTGTAATGATTTATGCCAAAAAAGGCAATTCGCAAAAGATTGCACCAAGGTTTTCACGAACGTCATTCTGAACGACCACAGCCACATCACAGCATCATTTAAGAATTATCAGATTTCTTCAAAGCGGTTGAGCGATCTCATTCGGAAAGACCACGAACTGTTACTGATGATACTTAACACGATCTAGTAGTGTTGTAAAATTATGAGCAGCTCACCGCAAACTAGCCGACAAAGTGGGCGTGTCACACATGAATGTAGCCACAATTTTGAAGATGAATAAGTTACACTTATTCTAATTGCGACTTCAAGAACTTTGAAATGTCGATCTAAACAGATTAGTCGAATTTTGTGAAAGGCTCATGACGATAATTGAAAACGACGACGAGCTGGCGGAATGCATTTGTTTCTCTGACGAATCATCCTTCATTTTAAATGGAGAAATGAAGTGACATAGTTGTCCCTATTGAATACAGAAAAACAGGCACGTGATGAAAACGGGTCAAACCTAATATACCCAAAGTATTGGTTCGAAGTGTTTACAGACCCTTCAAGATGAAACTGGCTGTGATTTAGATGACTTTTACCCAGTTTCTGAATGTGAATTTCATTAAAGACGATGCTGTTATTTTATTACAGAAGAGAGTTACAGGATTAACGTCCCTAATCGATGGATTAGTTGTTAATTTCTTTTCGAATAGTCGCCGCGTTCTCCAGTCCTCACCCAGCTCAACCTCTTGTGGGGATTTCTAAAAACATGCGTCCTTAGCACATCATCAAATAAAACAAAAGAAGTAGCATGGTTGAAGAATAAGCGTTTCTTGATGAGTCAAGAAACGCTACAGACCCAACATGGCCAGGTGGTTGCGGCACTCGTCTCGTAATTCAAGGTACGTGGGTTCGAATCCCGCGTACACCAAACATAATTGCCCTTTCAGTCATGGAAGCGTTATAAGTGAAGATCAATCCCAATATTCGTTGGTTAAAGAGTAGCCCAAGAGTTGGCGGTGGGTGGTGATGACTAGCTGCTTTCCCTCTAGTCTTACACTGCAAAATCAGGGACTGCTAGCACAGATAGTTCACGTGTAGCTTTCCGCGAAATTATAAAACAAAACCGAACAAACAAGAAACGCTGCACTGACGATTCGCATACTGTATTGAGGCTAATTGATCCTATTTCAAGCAGTTGTTATAAACAGGCAAGTTAACATGTAGAACTGTGTCAAAAGTTTACGTAATACTGTAAAATAAATAACTTAGAGGAAATAGAGCAAAATATACTCTAAAACCACCAGAAGGTCTTATAAGTATTTGACTTTTTAAAAAAATGTGGCGATGAACTTCGTTTCGTTTTCTTCATATAATATGATTTAAGTATTTGACTTTTTAAAAAAAATGTGGCGATGAACTTCGTTTCGTTTTCTTCATATAATATGATTTAAGTATTTGACTTTTTTAAAAAAATGTGGCGATGAACTTCGTTTCGTTTTCTTCATATAATATGATTTAAGTATTTGACTTTTTAAAAAAATGTGGCGATGAACTTCGTTTCGTTTTCTTCATATAATATGATTGTTATTCTATATATTTGTCTATGTCTTTAAAACCAGTTTGATTATCATAAACACACGATACTGTTTCCAGTATCGACACTCGCGGAATATAATTAAAGTAATAACCAGAACCATGAGAAGTTTAACCGGAATGAAACTGACATTCTGAACGGATAATCAGCGCACGTTGAAGCACATTCTCAACTTGAACTTTACGTTTTCAAGGATGTCACACACGTACGGAAGTGTCGAAGGAGTAACTTCCCTCCCTATCTTGAACTTGAATAGAACCGTATTACTCAGCATAAAGTGAAACCTTATATACGTATCAGAAAATTATGAAACATATGTATGGAAATTAGTACGTAATTTGTAATTGTGATTAATTACATGTAGCTATAACATAACGCGAAAACTGATACAGATCTGGTAAGCCCTAAACAAACGTAGCGAATGACCTAAAAATCATGGTTAAAGATTCCATTAAATAAGTTTAGAAAAGACGTTTAGAGAACTTGTATAATAAAATATTGTGTTAATATATATACCTGTAATGATCACTATATGTATCGTAAAGACAAGCCAGCAGTTGTATTATATTAACTTTAACATGTGAACAATAAAAAGCGTTACCGAATAGCATCCTGTTACCCTGGTGATACTTAAACTCTTCAGACATTAAGTCAAAGATGTAAATGAAAGAATAAACAAAACTAAGAACATGTTATAACCTATGTGAGAAGGGTGAATTGTATCTTATAAAGAAGAAACTATGTAACCGTGTAGATACATCATTCTATATATAACAGAAAAATACTGGTACGGAGTGAAAAACTAGGAAAGTCGACCTGTTTTCCATTTCTTTGAAATGGATTCATCAAAATTATAGTGATATTTTGACGGAGTATCATGAAAGACGCTATGCAAAGAACACGTTTTGACTATTTATTTTAATGTCATGTTAACGGTTATTTTATGAAACCATTAATAAATGAATTTTAGTAGTTTTTTTCTGTTTTAGGATAAATCTTGTGACAATACGGTGATATAAATGTTCGTATATATTCTTCTCATCAATATGAAACCAATATCTAGTGATAAGTAACGCTTCTTATTAATGCATACATACGTATGAAAAACATGTATCACACTTATAGTACATGTACTAATACATACAAAAGATATAACTCATTACCAGTCAGAGGGAACTCACCAACAATAAGGAGTATTGTTTAATAGGAGTGAGAGTAATAACTATGTATTCGTCAGATTGTTAACCCCTAAACATAATAATGGACGCGTCTGGCTTGCACCATATGATATCGAGCGCGGGTGGGCTTGCAGACATTTCCACGTGGTTGGCGAGCGTGTGTGTTACGCGCTATTTCGCGTATTTCTCGCGATTTTACGCACTTATTATAATTTTAAATAGATTTGTTTAGTAGTGCGAAGTAACAGAATATTTACGAAAAATAGCGATCCAGACCTTTTTCTTTTATTGGCTGATTCGTCAAAATATCAAGGTGAGACATGTAGTGTTCTAGGTACTTAACCTAAAGTTTAAAAACAAACACCCTTAAACTTGAGTCTCATCAGTGTATGAAAATAATACTCCAGTGTTTAATAAGAAAAACTGGTATTTTATCAGCGGCGTGAGTGAAGAAAGATACATCAGAACAGTAGGTGATTCTACGCATTAAATAACTCTATAAAGCCAGCAAGTTACTTACCATTTTCTGGTATTTTTATTTATATATAGCACCGAGTGTTCTTATATGTGCACGTCAAAGAGCTGAAAATAATAAGGGTTAATGCTAACGGCGGTCATAAGGAAACGAATGGGACTGAGCCTCTCAAATGTCGTTGACGTGCCCAAACTGATGCTGTCCATTAGTATAATATTAGATTTATTTTAGGTTTAGACCTATTATGTGTGTGGCTTATCGCCCTCCCCAGCTGCAGTAAACGAAACCAACTGGCAAAAAAAAACAAAAAACGAACAAAAACACCATTATAACGGTATTGCATGTAATATTCAGAAAATTGAAATCAGGAACAATGGGAGATTTGCTTCTAATAAAACTATTTAATAGTGTTGTGTTGTTCTATTAACACAGCCATGATGGTTAAGGTATAACTTATGGTCACCTATATGTTTTACTGCTTTTCAAAACTAACTTTCAACAAGTGTTGAATTAAAAGTCATGTTGATCGTGTAATATTGTAATTCTCACCGGGACACGTATATGAACATCATTATTTTCCAAATTATCATTAGACTTCTGTATCTTGAAAAACAAAGAAATGGTAAGAACCAGATCAGGGTCATTTTAAAACAAGGGTAAATATTTAATCGAATGTCAAACAGGAAAAAAATTACCCGTTGGATTTCCGTAAATACGTAGGTCGAATAAAAAAAACAACAAATGTTTTTACTGAAGTACGTTTTTAATAACTTATTAAATGTAGGCATTCCTCTTAGTGTACTGGTGTTACTTTATTATTACATACTAAATTTCTAAGACCAGTTATTAGCGTTTTATATGATGGAAAGATGAGAATGTATTTAAGAATTTCAACAAGTGACTTGAGCGTGAACACAGCTGTGATGACGCACAAGATCATCGTCATGTAGTTTATCTTTACATCTTAATCGTCCAATTTTGAAGTCTTCCAGAAACTGTTGATACCACTGTCTTTAAGTTAATGCTACAACGTCCACACGTTTGTTGATTTTACTAAAAATATATAGTCAACATCTGTGTACTCATATAAGAAAACAAATAATAGTGCGAATATAAAAGTGGGAGTCATTGATTACAGGTTGTGGTATTGAAAATGAAACATTTACTTGTCATATTTACTTTTAATGCATGTAACGTCGTGTAGTTATTTAACAGGATAGATAGACGTTTTTAATATTTAATTAATCTCGAAAATTATAATAGTAAAATAATATATCGTTTCTGTTTCTTTGGATTGGTTTGGTTCATTGGAATTTCGCACAAAGCTACTCGAGGGCTATCTGTGCTAGCCGTCTCTAATTTAACAGTGTAAGACTAGAGGGTAGGCAGCTAGTCATCACCACCCACCGCCAACTCTTGGGCTACTCTTTTACCAACGAAAAGTGGGATTGATCTTCACAATATAACGCCCCCACGGCTGGGAGGGCGAGCATGTTTGGCGCGAACCCGCGACCTTCGAATTACGAGTCGCGCGCCTTTCGCTCTT
Source organism: Carcinoscorpius rotundicauda (assembly GCA_011833715.1). Lineage (NCBI taxonomy): Eukaryota > Metazoa > Arthropoda > Merostomata > Xiphosura > Limulidae > Carcinoscorpius > Carcinoscorpius rotundicauda. The sequence goes on from CM022397.1 coordinate 87,737,803, forward strand.
GGCCATGCCGGGCCATTTCCTTGGAATATTACAGTACTTGGAACGGAGATATATACTTATTTAGTAATTTGTTCATTCGTTTAAAGGTTCATGAGTAATATGCTTAATGTTAAAACAGTAATTGTGGTATATATATACATCTGAGAGATTTCCATGAGTTTATATTCCTGCCTTAAAGTAAAAAATGCAATGAGTGATGACATTAAGATATGAAAACAAATAGTTTTTTGTGATATTATTGTAGGTCTCAGATTATTTTTTTTACACTTAGAAACTAATATTAAGATGATATAAGTAGTTGTAGAACAGTAGAATGCTGTTCATTACTGTTATGCAAAGGTACAGAAGAATGAATTATTTTAAGAGAGTACACGTGTGATCCGATATAGGGCTTATAATATATAACTTATGTACAAATTGAAACATAAGAGCACACGTGGGTCACGAAGTTTACGTTTTGATCATATTATTTTACCACATGATTCAATATGCGATTAATGTATTTAAACCGTGCAGATAACAGTAACATTAGTGTGTGAATATTACCTCGGTTTACCGAAAAACATTTTCACACTACTTCGGTGTGAGCGAGTTAAACATATTTTGACAAGTGTTAATGTACGTATTTTAAAGTAATATACATTCGGTTATACATAAATATAGACTACAAAAGACCAAAACTAATGAAAAGTTCAAAATATTTAAAGACATTAAAATGTAAGATTTTTGTTCCACTGTTACTTGTGTATCTGTTAAAACCAGGAAAAGCAAAATTTATTTTCAAAGAGCGAAAGTAATTATTAAATTGGAAAAAAATCAAAACATTATACGATCTGAGATGCTTCTCCATCTTAGGGGCTATTCATGGTAATATTTAATATATTTTTACAGCTATTGTATATTGTACAGAACCAATAATTAAGGGTTACAAAAGATAGATACAATAATTAATATTCATGAAAAACTGATAACCGGTTATCATACTTATTAAATTATAAGATTGGATTAATCATTTTGTGTTGTACAAACTTCATTCTTGTGTGATATTTGAGAGTGGTTGAGGTCCATGCTTATTAGTTGGAAGGAATGGGCTTAATGAAGTTACTGTTTTCCCATTCCACCCCTCTTTTCTTTTGTATAACTCATGCAGACACTACATCTAATCGGGTAGGTCTCGGGGCTGTTCAATGGCCACTGTACAGGTTGAATGAATCAGCTCCTTACTAAAACTCAAAATCAGTGGACACTGTTCTCTTCCACCTCCCCTTTTCTTTCTACGTCAGACCCAAACTCGCCTCACTCACTGTTATCACTATGCAAGTAATAACATGGACCACGCATTTCAGCTGTTAAGTATCCCTAATTCTACTGGGATTTTGCTGCAAGTCTTGTGTGTTATTGATTGGATATGAAATGAAGAGGAAATTTACTGTGCACCTTCCACATCTATACATAATAACATACACACACTGTACGTATTTGACCTGCTACTTTTACCCAATTCCTTTCGTATTTATAGGTTTGTTTTAAGTGTGGTTACCTCGGTTTATTAATTTATATTTACACATATTTTGTTGTAAGTAGAATATTGAATTGTTTTACAAATGAATTTTATTAAATAGAAGTCACGGCAGTCTATTAGTATACAAAAACAAACAACACAGAAGACGGGTGGTGTTATGTGGGGCTACGTCAATTATTGTGAGATAGAAATTACTGATCAATCCTGATGATGAATAAACCACAGACTATTGAGAAAAATGACCCACAAATCTGAACGCATTAAATACGAGTCGTATCAAATTGTTGAGGATATCAAAAAAGATCGCAAACCCACCCCAAATTTGTACTTACTATAACCAGCCATGTTTTATTATCAAGTTTTCAATTTAAAACGTGTTAAAATGTAACTTTGTTGAAATATTAATTATTTTCTTGCTAACAGCAATACATCTCAACTTGAGAAAGCACTAAAATATAGAAATAGTATTGGTTGCATATAATATATGTGAAACAGAATAGGTTTGTTAAAGCTGCCAGACTAATTATTTGGTTGTTGTTAAGCAACACAATGGGCTAGCTTTATTCTGCCAACCACAGGAATCGAAACAAGAATTTTAGCGTCGTAAGCCTACAGACTTACCGCTTTCGCTTTTATTATAATGATATAATCCACAATAAAGAAGGCTGATAAAAAGGAAGCTTGAAGGGTAAGAAAACATCAGTTTGAGGAACAGGCCTGAAAGTTGTGGTAAACCAAGAGGAGGCCTGACGAAAGGAATACGTCTTCAAGAAAAGGTTTTTAATAAAATAAAAGGAAATCCAGGGAGTCGAACGTAGAAGAATTAAAACGTGGAACAATTTCTTCAGGTTTATCAAAATGAAAAAAAAGTCCTTTAAAAAGGATGAAGAATCTGGCGAGAAAATTCCAGGAAAATGGGACTAAATCAAAATGGTGTCAAAATAGAGAATACCCAGAGAAGCTTGAAAATAAACTAGTGCCCCAAGTTGGTTAAAACACATAGAAACAAGTCATAGAAAAGCCTGATGAAAGAAGAACTTAGAGAAGAGAACACAAAATTTAACGATATAAACATAACGTTAAACTCAAAAGTAAAATACCAAGAAATTTGTCAGCAGCCGTGAAACTAAGCAGAGGATTTAAATAGTAGAGAAGACCGAATAAAAAATGAAACCTGAAGGATGAACGTGGAGTGAATTTTCAAAAGATGTTTTGGAAAGTGAGACTTGCTAAAAGACCACACAAACACGACTTACGAATAAAACCAAACTATCATGTCATTTACAGAAATATAAAGGCTAATTTATGTCAGATCAAAACCCCTGCTTAAAGTCTATCAATATTGTCATCTGCGTATAGAAAATGCATCTTTAAATGCTCTAAGCTGGTTCTTTTAGAAAGTTAAAAAGTATATTTACATTAAATAATCATACTAGTATTTTAGCCCTTAAAACACATCATGATTTCATTTATATTGGTAACGAAAGTATAGAAATGTATCATATTGTAAAAATATATCTAGGATATCTTATGAAGATATTCAGACACGTGCTCCCATTATCTGTCTCTCTCAAATAAATCGATTTCAGATCCTCCTCCTTTGGATTACCCCCGAGGTTTTTGAGCTCTCATAAAGCCTTTCTTCTTTCCCCCCACTCGATTGCCTCAGAGATTTTTTTTTCGTATATCCATCGCAAATGTAATCAAACGATGTCCACGCGGCAACCTTCGATTTTCTTTATCCTATAGTTTAATAACAGCGCCATATTTGACAGGCGAAGTAATGGACGAGCTGAGGGTTTAGGGAGTAATGAAACAACGTGGAAATAAAACATTTTTGTTCATTATTACAGACTTGTGTTAAGTTCTGTTTAAACGGAATTTATCTGTCATTGTCAATTGTGGCGGCCAAAATGGACGAATAGGTATAACGTTACCAAAAATATTTGCCTAGGAGATTTATACCGCACCTCTGTATCATCCAGTGGATAACACTTCAGGTCTTATATGTACAGTATGGGTCCAAAGGAAATATCAAATGAACAGTTCTTAATTAATGACCATATAAACAATCAAACATAACTAAGTCTGTTAGTTATGCAAGATGGCTAAACTTTTGTATTGTATTTATCAAACATCAAAGAGAGAAAGAAAAAAAGACTGAATTCGTCAAATGTCTCTGTGGTTTTGTTACTACGTGGTAAACCTGAAGGCTAAAATCAGGTTTCGATACCAATTTTGAGCAAAGCACAAGAAGCTTATTTTATGGTTTTGGCTTAACAGCAAACGAACGTTTTTTTTACTCTTATTGTAATTTCGAAAATGTGGCAAATAAATAATAATATTCAAATTATAAGGCTTGGTCATATAGTAAGAAATTACTTCTTGAAATAGCGAGTGCTCGCGTTTGTGTGTGAGAGAAATAAAGGCGTACGTTATCACATTTATATTCTACCAACAAGTAAATAAACAATCTACTCCAAAAACAATCTAGATTTTAATTAAATACGAAATAAAAGATATCAGAGCATGAATTAATATTTAATGGACGAGCCCTTCGCAATATTCCAGGCATTTACAATGCCCGAGATCTAGGCCTGAAAGTACAGAAGGTGGTTTAAATCGCTTTTGCAGAGAAAGATCAAAGATTGGTTACGGGACAGTGGAATGTCTTGATCCTTGAAACCTCCATTTTGAGATTTGATTAGTAAACTCGTCGTTGGCATAGAGGCTGAAATACCTTACTCGAGAATTATGATGTATTGAGTAGCAATGACCGTCTTTTCGCAATCCATCAGCTGTGATTATTTAGCTACTCACATCATAACACATAATTTTATGATGGCTGAAGATAAGTCAAGATAAGATCCTAAATGAATGATAACACATTTCTTTTTACAGCACATAGAGTTTGTTTCGTCTGTTTTGGGTACCTCAACTGTGGAAACTGTTCTTTCTCCATCATGAATAAAATTATATTACCACTTTAGTCACTGTACACAGCGATATAGCATGTGACCTGGTGATTTTTCGCTGGCTTTGACTGCGTTCTCATCGCACATTTTTTGCAAACACAGGGAAATATGGTCAGTTCTCGAAATTCCCTTGTTTGAAGCGTGACTGTTGATATTCTATGGTTTTTACCGAGCCATAACTGTATTAATACTCAGGATGTTTGCGCATAACATTATGGTCGATTTATATTTTCAGGGGTGTCTATTCACTTATTAATAGGATGTATGCATTATTTCGTGGTAGCTAGCAAATTAAAATGTCTTAACAGCTTTGCAAATATATTATTTATTGATATTTATCAAATAATTCTTTGCTGTTAGTACTTAAATTTTTACTGGTTGTAACGGCAAAGAAACTGTCTTCACTGTATCTCGTGGAGATGAACTACAGAAATTATCCATAAGATATTCATTTAAAATTACCCTTGACTTTTGTATTAAAGACAGGATGTATATGAACTGTCTGTATATTGTAAATCTGTAGCAACAAACTGATTTTGGTGCAAAAGTAATCTTTCAGCTCTTGTCCCTTCCTGTGTGTATATATGTGCCTCAATTCGAGAAATGATGGTTCGCTGCTCATTTCCAAATATATGCACTCTGCTCTTTTCGGTCTATAGATGCGCTATAAGTGTAACAGTCAAATCTTACTATACAGACAGTCTAACATAGCCCATAAATTTCAGGTTGTTACTGTTTATCAGTTGCCTTTTCTTTAGCCACTAAGAAGGACCTTTGTGTAGCTTTAAATTTAATAACTACTAAATAACTAGTATATGAATTGAAAATTCATTTGCAGATAACTGTTTCATAGCATTTTCTATTGTGAAATATAAAATTATTCACCTACGTTAATTACATACAGTAAGCGACGAACTTTATTCGTTGAAAGTGACACTTCAGTGCGTAATGTAGGGAGTAACGTTGTAGTTATATATAAATCTCGCTCTCAGAAAGTCTCGGTAAGACAGCTTGTTTCTTGAATGGCTTGTGTTGCGGGATTACTTGGCTTTGAGCCAGTCGTTATGTGTCTCTTTACCTTTTATACTGAACGTTCTTGGCTTAGCCTCCAAATTCTCCCACAGTTGATGTACTGAAAAACGTTGTCAACAATAGAATCATTTATTTATTCTTTTCCCCAGGGTGTTATTGAGCCGAAATGTGAAACTGTTTTCTACTTGGCAGCTCTGTCACTACAAGAAGTAGCAGGGGACTACATTAAGTAAGTATGGGATAATAAACTGTTATCTTGATACAGAAAAATAAGTTATTGCCTAAATACAATATGGCACGGCGTGTTGGACCGATTCTTGACTTTTAACTTCAGAAATATTTAACATTAACTTAAACACACATTATGTATCTTTAAATATTGCTACTATCTTTCCTATACTGCTTTTTCGTCTGAAATATTCCTAGTTTATTTGATGCATTTTGTGTTGAATACTATTGAAGAATATGAGTTGCAGTAAGAGCAAACGACTTGAAATACAACGTAAAGTTAGTTTCTGAGAGAGTTGTGAGGAATTAAAGGAAGCTTGGAGACTGTCACAATTCCCTAAATCAGTCTTAGAAACAATAATCTAAGTTAACATTTTAGGAACTTTCAAATTGGAAACCTACAGAGTGAGCATATGGATTTATATAAACATTGTTATGAACATTAAAGAAATCGTTCAGAATAAGTATTTACCTTTAGATCTTTCTAAGTTACAACTTGTGGTTTGAAGATTCACGAGAATAGAATCTGGAGCTAAATTTAAAATTGACAGTAATTTTTTTCTGCTCAACTCAAGGTGACAATTGTGACAACTGATTGTTTATTAGTCTGTGTATGCGTGTAATTATTGTTTCATCACTGATACCTGCATATAAATCTTTATTTGTAAGTAATAGAGTTACATTAGAAACAGACCAGTACTTAAAAATTCATTATTTTCATTAACTAAAACTGTGTTTGGAATAAGTTAATTTATTTTTACCTTGCAAGTGGCTGACTCCAGTCAGTATTTACTACATACACTAATTAAGTACATCACTGTTTTTTCATCTGTGACATCTCTTATATAAACACTGTATCAATAACTGTTTTGATAAAGTAAGAAAGATTGTTTGCTACTCTGTTTATTAATTACAAAAATTTGACTCTTTCATTGCCGCATTATATCAACCATTTAGAACCCAGATGACTGTAGAGGTCTATAAATATGTGTTTTCTGAATATCGTATAACTTCTTTCATTATATTTACGAATTGTGGACTTAAGTAGGGAAACAGCCTACAATGACTTGTGTATTTTTGTTATAAAACTAAAGAAGTGTGTTTTTTATATATAAGTATCCACATGTGCTCGTGTTTTACTTATCTGTGTGTGTGTGTGTGCATGGAGAGAGAGAGCCTTCTCTTAATGAGCGCAGTAAGCTAATGCTGTCGGAAACTAAGAGGTTATCGATAACCAGGCGTGTAGGAACTGTTAATTTCAGGCAAATGCAAATATGTCAGAGTAGTTTCAATCAAGCTGATTAACACGTTAAGTTGATTATGTAATTACGAAGAATTAGCGAGAAATTGATTGGAGGGCTCTGGGTTGTTTAGGAGACATGTATTATATAACATTTTTTGTTTACATACCTGATAACTATGCTGACGTATAATGAAAAATTCCGGGGTTCGCAAACAGCCCACTGTGTAGCTTTGTGCTAAAACATCATATGTGTTTGAAACATGATGGTGGTATTAACCATTCAAGAACCATAAAAAATGTGTGGTGGAGGACAAGAGTATTGGCTCTTCACTTTCTTTGCTGGTGATTTAATGCTCCAAGTAACCATTAGTTTCGAATATAGTTTTAATGCGAAATAAATGGACCAAAAGTTAACAAGCAAAACTGTGGTTGCTCGATTATGATAAATACTGACTAAAAGCTCTCATAAGATTTATTATCATACAGTAAGAAACAAAGGAAGTGAGTTTACTTATTTTTGACTCATGATTAAGTCTGTATCCATCCATCCATCTATCTATCTGTCTATCAGCTGTGTGTAATGGTACAATGGCTGTACCAGTGCTTATGGAAATCTATATCTATTTTGTTTTATGATAGTGATCATAACTGGATCAATTCAATCCTTTCACTAAAGTTTCTGTTTCTGTGCTTGTAATTCTAGTTTTTGAGATTCAATCCCGCATTAGAAACAGTAACTTAGTATTTAACTGATGGATTACAGATACATATTGTAAATAAGTAAAATATATATAATATTTGTAAAGAAAACATTCCACCAAACTGACGGCTTTGTGTAACATTGTTTCATATTCAACTTCTTGTTTTGATCACTTAAAATACTGTAAGTGACAAGTTTCAAAGTTTACAACATTAAATAAAAAATAATGATCCAAGTAAATACCTTTAAAAGAAAAGATATCCTGTTATTGAGGTTGACAATTTCATGTTCCTCCCATTAGTTGTTATTGAGGTTCACAGTTTCATGTTCCTCCCATTAGTTGTTATTGAGGTTCGCAGTTTCATGTTCCTTCCATTAGTTGTTATTGAGGTTCACAGTTTCATGTTGCTTCCATTAGTTGTTATTGAGGTTCGCAGTTTCATGTTCCTTCCATTAGTTGTTATTGAGGTTCGCAGTTTCATGTTCCATCCATTAGTTGTTATTGAGGTTCACAGTTTCATGTTCCTTCCATTAGTTGTTATTGAGGTTCACAGTTTCATGTTTCTTCAATTAGTTGTTATTGAGGTTCGTAGTTTCATGTTCCTTTCATTAGTTGTTATTAAGGTTCACAGTTTCATTTTGCTTCCTTTAGTTGTTATTGAGGTTCGCAGTTTCATGTTCCTTCCATAAGTTGTTATTGAGGTTCACAGTGTCATGTTTCTTCAATTAGTTGTTATTGAGGTTCGTAGTTTCATGTTCCTTTCATTAGTTGTTATTGAGGTTCACAGTTTCATTTTGCTTCCTTTAGTTGTTATTGAGGTTCGCAGTTTCATGTTCCTTCCATAAGTTGTCTTAAAACTACTGTTATCCCTGCAATAGTAATTTTTCAACTCTCGGTGAACTAAAGATGTTTCAATTAGATATAATTGATTAATTATACTAAGGCTTCAGTGCAGATTTTTTAAATGCTAAAACACGATAATTTATTTTTAGGAGTTGTGGAACCTGACTACGGTATTCATTACAGAACGTCTTCTTGAAGCAATGTTACTTCATAAAAGAAAAAAAGATAAACGTTACTTTGGAAGACACAAAGAGATTTGGAATTTTAAGATGATAGCTGTGTGATTAGTAAAGATATTTTTATCTTTTGAAACAAATTTGGTTGAAGATTGGATGGAAAACTAATAAATGTGACTTCTAAACACTTACATATTCGTTTCAATTAAACTAATGCTCATCAATTGTATTAGTACAATTAAGAATAATTTATAAAGATAACGTTTACTATATTCATATGTTTTGTGACGTTATTGGTACATTACTTAAATATCCACTCTATTTTTTAATTTAAATGCAATTACAGATGTCAGTATTCTCGAGCGGATGCGGGTAGGCATAGCCAGGTGTTTGAGGCACTCTACTGGTAATCTGAAGTTTGCGGGTTAAAATCTCAGTCGCATCAAGCGTGCTTCACCCTTTCAGCCATGGGGGCATTATAATGTGATGGACAATTCCAGAGTTGGCGGTGGGTAGTGATGACTAGTTGCCTTCCCTAAATTAGGGACGAATATTGTAGTTAGTCTTCGTGTAGCTTTACGCGAAACTAAAAAAAAAACAAGAAAAGAAGAATTGGTCGGATGCAAAACACCAAGCAATCCTAACACGACCAATTTTGACACCAGAAAAATCCAAAAATGTCTACATCACTAAATAAGACCTGCAAGGAAGTACATTTCTGCAGAATTTAATGTAAATTGGCCCAGATACGGTGGAGAAATTGTCAAAAAACCCTAATATTTTGCTATATAGCGTTTTGACTTCTCCGTAATTACTAAATATGGACAAGTCCAACAAATTTTGTTTATCACTGTGTGTTGCTTGTACAAAAGTATCTGGAATAGATTGATTAAACCACCTAAAATTAGATTTAAACTTTTGATCCCTCCATTAAATGTCGAAAGATAGGCATAACCCATTTTTTTATGAAATTGTATGTAAATTGGTCGAAATACAGTTGAATAAATATAACAACAGCCCTTAAGGTTATGCTTTGTAAATACTAAAAATATATAGTTCCACTACTCTTTGAACTAACTTTCATGTAAATTCGTCATAATATGGTAACGTAGTTAAACAAATTCCCAAAATTACACTTTTTTGTGATCTCTCTGATTCACACTAAAAATATGCAAAATTAACAAATCCGTTTTTTTATTTTAACATGCCGGCACATGAAAATTTATTCGTGGTAATTTTCATCTTTATTGCTGTAAATATATTTTTCGGTTGTTTTACTTGTGATTCCATAAAATCCAAAAAAAGCCTTAAAAAACATGTATTCTAGATTTATTGAACCAAAGTATAATTTTAGCAGTTTTTAAATCAGTCTGTGAAATGAAGGAATGGTGAGTTGTTGTTGTTTTGAATTAAGCACAAAGCTACACAATGGGCTATCTGTGCTCTGCCCACCACGGGTATCGAAACCCGGATTTTAGGGTGTAAGTCCGCAGACATACCGCTGAGCCACTGGGGGGCGAATGGCGAGTTATTGAAAAGTCTTAAAGAATAGGAAACAACAGTAAAAGTGTTTCTGTGTGGAGACATAATAGTTCCAACAGTTTGTGTCTCTGGAAGTAATGAGAAAGTCATTATTTTGAACAATTGAATTTCAGTTCATTCAGCAGAAAGTATTCATATTACAATATCAAAAGTTAATGTCATTATAATTACACTTGATAAAGACTCTACCATTAAAGTTGAAGTATTTGCTCAAAAAATTAGTGTAAGTGAACATGAAATTGTATATAATAAAAATGTAGTAATTTAACAGGCACTTCACGAACAAGTAGGAGACATTTTTGTTGAAAACAAAACTGCCCATTCTTAATTCGCACTTACACTTTTTAGACATTTTATTGGTTTAAAACAATGCATTTTCCTAATTAATTTCGGGGTTAGGGCTGTGAAAAGCGATTTTAAGTGATAAGGCGATTAAAATCCATCAGCAACTCACGAGCTTAACAGCCAAGTACAAAAAGTATGGAAGTCTCTAAATGACACCCAGAGGTATTCAGAAACCGTTTATAACCACCTTGGTAGATATTGTGCATCAAGCCTAGTACAATAAATATTATGCTTCTGGCTACTCTCAAAGTGGTCTTTTCTGCTCATCCTACTGCTGACTATCGTGATGCTTTGATCTTCCCTACCAAATCGCAGGTAAAACCGTTCGTATCATAAAAAGATGATAGCAAAAGCATAAAAGGTTGTAAGCTACTTAATTAACGATGTTGAGAACGTGGTTTTATTGATATATACCGAATTTACACCTACGAGGTAGATTTTAGTACTGAGTCATATGGAGACTTCAGGATGTTGTATTTTGCTTAAATTTTCTCAGTTAACAAATGAAAACTTGTCTCAAAAAGATATGTCTACAACCACCCTTTCTTGGAGTTTCCGGATTGAATTTACTTTTAATATTCAAACGAACTGTGATATAAAGACACCCCTTGACTTCTCGTAGATGTATTAATTATGATAGTAAGAATAATAAACGTTGTAAAAGCATATGACCACATCCACATCCTGAATCCAGTACAACTATGAACCAAAGTTTCACTTCCGTCTCGATACGAAACTGCTGTACTCTTGCACAAAAATCACGATCCTAAATTACCCACTAATCCAAATACGAACACATACATAGACTATAACAAAATGACTAGTTTCTGAGCTTTATAAACCGTCTTGAATTTTTCTAAATTTTCCCTTGTTGATTTTTATAACATTATACTTACTATATATAGTTTTCTTAGTCTAAAGTAATACAAATTACATCACAAGATCACAGATACGGAATAAAAATAGACTTTTTTCTCTCATCAGTGATCAAAAGGCGAAAGAAGATTTAAAACATCTACCAGTATTACCAACAAACACACTGAAGAAGCACCCATCATTATTTGTTTGGTATGAGTTTCTTTTTTCATTTTTGAATTTTGCAATAAACTGAACTCATAACCTCACCTTTTTATTACTGCATAGACATTGGAACAGAGTGGAAGGTTCCATTTTTATTGTAGAAGGGAACATATCCGTTGTCCTCCTTACAAATTTTGATAGTAGGTTTTCAATCTTTCTTGACCTGAATTGAGTTTTTGCTCCGAATAACTCATTATAAACAGATAAAAATTTAAAATGAATTAATGGCTGGAGATAAAGAGACGGAAACATAATTTTGATTTCTCTTTTGTTTCGTTTCAACGTCATATTTCAACTCTCACCCCTTTCCCAACATTAAAATAACCCAAGTTGTCACTGTAATTGTAAAAAAACTTTCCGCGGGAATATATATGCTCGAATTTCCCTGGTTTCCTGTTGTTAAAGACATGCGTACTTTTGACAAGCTAGGTTCACTTCCAATTTTGGTGCATCCACTCAACCATACATTTTGTTTCCGATGCCTGTGTACTGTGTTTTATAGCTTATCATAATAACATATGTAAACATAAGTGCCTACTCGTTTCATAACTTAATATCAAGTGGGTTTTATATGACTGATAAACAGAACGATGAGCAATAAATCTGTTGTAGGCCCACTGTTTGTTGCTTTGCACATTCTTTATTTTAGTTTCAGTTTTATATACTATTTGTAGAATCATTTACTCACCAAAAATGTTACTTGAGTGCTCAAAATGTTATTAACACTGTCGGCATCATTATTTTCAGAACATTTCATTTTTGCTTATCTTATTCATTTCTTTTAAGATTTGTAGTTTCCTACAAAACTTGATAACAACGTAATTTGAGTGAAAAAAGGCGAGAAATGCATATTTCATTGCTTAAAGTCATTCTGAACTATTTTATTTTTAAGTAAACATTCTGGTAGTTAATTTTAATAATGCAAGAACAACAGCAACAACAAATAAAGTATTGTAATGCATTTTAGATTAGTTGAGTGGAGTATTCCTTTTATTTATACTATGGAATATTATAAATATCTGTATAAAGGGTCATAAGTTGTTTCACTTCAACGAACCTAACTGTCATTGAAGTAAGCGTGAATATTTTTAGGATCGTCGCCGGTAGCTCAGAAGTAACTCGGAGAGATTGTAACGCTGGAAATAAGATTTGTATACTTATACTGGTAGAGCACAGATAGTCTACTGTGCAACGATCTTGATGCTTATGAATAATAAAATCCTGTGTAATATAAATATTTTCACCATTGAAACTGTTCATCATGTACATAGCAACTAAAAAAGGCTGTGGACACAACGGCAAGGAATTTTTATTTCATGTTGGTACGACCGGATGGTGTGTTACTGGCAAATATACACAATTAAAATAATGTTTTTTTGTTTTTCCGGAAATGTCGGAGCTGAAATAAAATTAGTACAAAGCCTTCAGTTGCTCAAAAACAAGTATGTTATGGATAATATGAAGTACTTTTACAAGCTCTTCTTCGGTTCAAAACTTTCGTATGGAAATAAGTAGATACCCAACATTACTTGAGATTCTCTTGCGCGTGTAAGATAAGGAGCCATACATTGTTTTTGTACTACAGCAGTCACATTAATTTGTGCGCACACCCGAACAGTTAATTTGGATTATTAGATTCTTCTAAAATTTGATGTCAGCTTGTGACGCACGTAACCAACCTACTACTACTTAAACTCATCTTACCATCTGTTTTGAAAAAAAATAGACTTGTAGCAAACAGGAAAGAAGAGACATTGATCTATGTATATATACATACACTCTCCTGAATATTTGCTGGTTGAGCGTATCCTAACAGCATGCTAGACTGCAAATTCATAGATCCACAATAATAACAAAAACACAAAATACTCCACTATTTGAGTTTCTTTGTGCGTAATAAGAGTGGCGATCAAGTCCTACTATTCACTTATTTTAGCCCAAGAGTTGGCCGTGGGTGATGTTGACTAGCTGCTTTCCTCACAGTTTATCAGCTCAAAATCTGAGACAGCCAGGGTAGACGAACTGAGTGTACCTTTGAACGAATATCCAGAACAGACACTCTTAGTATGCGATAACTCTGTTTATTACACTATGTTATAGTATTGCAGTACTAATTTACAAATTTGGAAACTTAGTTTCAACAATCCTTCAATAACTGATCGTGTAGTGATGCGTACAATAAAGATATTTCCAATCAAAACCAAAAGAAACAACATATTTAGTTACCAACTACTTTATTTATTCTATTGGAATCACCAGTTAGATTTAGCAAGATATGTGTGAAAAAAAACAAAGAAAGAGCGATGTATTGATCGTGTAAGTGATGCCTCACATCAATGTGGATTATTGTCCTTAACAGAAACCTTGATAATAGATCGATTCAATTACGAATTATTTCTTGTAACTGGAACTTTTTATATCTTCTCATTGTAAAATGAAGAAACATGCATTCATAAATATATCTGGTCATTCACTAGATATTGTATAAAGTTACTGCTACAGCTGACATGCTTCAATGAAAGAGTAATTCCAGAGTCGTCTTCCTGAAAAAAGTGTACAAATGTCCAGTTCATACTGACATCTACATTCGTCTTGAAAGTTTGTAAAAATAGATTGTAAGCACCAGCTGATCTTGTTACGAGATGTTTTCATTTGCTACTGCTTCAATGAAGATTTACTTCGATCCAGTTACACTGTTTAGTATTAGTCTCGCATTTCTGCTACAGAACGAAGAATTATAAGTGGCTTTGTTTTTCTTTTCCTGTAAAATAAGTCAACCTCTTTCCAGATACAAGTTACCAGTAGGGCTAATTAGCTAATTGATTAGCTATTAATTTCCGTGTGTTTCACACACTTACATTTTTTTTTAGTTGTGACATAAAATTCCAGACTTTAAAAGAATGTTTTTTTAAGTTCGTGTTACGATGGTAGTTTTCGAGATCCTCTCTTCAGGGTATTTGGACTCATTATGAACCAAACGAAGATAACTTTACTCAAGAAAACCTGTTGGTAGAATGAACTATGTAGCGAAAGTTAACATATTCCAGAACTGTTAGGGCCTGGCATGGCCTAGCGCGTTAAGGCGTGCACTTCGAAATCCGAGGGTCGCGGGTTCGCGCCTGCGCCGCGCCAAACATGCTCGCCCTCCCAGCCGTGGGAGCGTTATAATGTGACGGCCAATCCCACTTTTCGTTGGTAAAAGAGTAGTCCAAGAGTTGGCGGTGGGTGGTGATGACTAGCTGCCTTCCCTCTAGTCTTACACTACTAAATTAGGGACGGCTAGCACAGATAGCCCTCGAGTAGCTTTGTGCGAAATTCCAAAACAAACAAACAAACCAGAACTGTTTGCACTTTTATTATCTGTGAAGCTACTAAGTGCGGAGCACCTCATTCGGAATACCTAATTCTGCAAAGTATGATTAGAAAATATTCAAGATTTTTATAACCTTCTTTGTCTTTGTAATGTGACGACGGTTGATTGAAAAGTTAATTAAACAGATTTATACACAGCTCATAGAGGATTGAAAATATTTTAAACATACAAATAAACAAGTCACATGACAACCGCAGCTCGTATGTAAAGTCGCGGTGTAATGGAATATGCCACAACTACAGTTTAAAAATGTTTGGCGTTACGTCAGTTGTATTATGCTATCGAAAATCGATCGTTTATAGGAAGTATCATACAGCCCTTTCCGACTCAAAATACTCAGACCATTAAAATGTGTTCAGATCGGGGTTTTAAACTTTTCAAGATGAATATTTTCCTCATAATTACTGGTATGCGTATGTGTGTTTTCTTATAGCAAATCTACATCGGACTATGTGTTTAGTCCACCGTGGGGATTCAAACCCCTGGTTTTAGCGTTGTAAACCGTAGAGTTACTACTGTACCAGTGGATGACGTAATTACTAGTACTAGAAAGCAAAGAAATATGGATCAACTCAATGCACCACAAACATTCAGAACGTCAGCTACGGTAAGTTAAATATGGTGAGAATCCAATAATACAAATATCACTATCAAAAGTTACCCACGTTCTTAAGGTAACAGCGTGTAATACAATCAAGTAGTTCCTTCATCTGGAAAAGCGACACAATTCGTTTCCGCAAAATATTAATTCAAATGTCGCTCAGCTGAAGCGAATAATAAGTGAAATTAGTATTACCAAAGCTCGTGCTACTCTAAGTGACGACATATTGGCCAAGTCGTCTGTGAATTTTTGTACGATCGAAGCGTTATTACCAGAAGGAAGACAGTTAGTCAACATCATTCACCGCCATCTCTTGGAATACTAACACAGTGGTTTTAACCATCATTCTAATCATGCGTTTGAAACTCAAGGCTAACTACGGGACATGAACTCGGGCCGTTAAGCAGTCAATCTAACACGCTAATCGATGGGATTTGCTCGGCTTTAAAATTTGAATACAGGTTATGTGTATCTAATGAACGTGAAATTCCTTTTGGTATTTTTAACCTGAGCCACGAAAGTGTTACTAACCAGAGAGAGACTGCACCCGGTACTCATTTGGCTAGTTTGATAATAGTTGGATTGACTGTCAGTTACGTGGGTCTTAAGTGGCATATCGTGACACACCCTTGGATCTCCATATCCACAGCCCAGGAAGCCAACCACTAGGTCACACAACGTTAAACAGCTCCAATCATGTTAATTTTTCAATATACAAACACACGTATGAGAGGAATTAAATCTGCTTAACTGAGAAAACAGAGTACATATTCCATGTTTTCATGAACTTACAATTTTCACATGTCAACTGAGTCCTCTATCTTCATTAGAATTTGAACAGACGTTTATTACGGAATCTCGGGTCTTCTGTTGGAAAGAGTGAGTAAAGTTCAGTGTCATCAAAACCTCGAAAATTTGTGACTAAAAACTGTTTCAAATATATAAAACCAAATGTGAATTTGTGTCATTATTTTACAGAACTTACTGCTTTGTAAATTGTGAAAGACTGCAGCTAACATGTAGAAATGTTTATGTCATTTAACACATGGAGTGTGAAAAACTCATTGGAAAAGTCTAAACTTAATCTATAAAAATAAAAAGGGATATTAAAGATGTTAAACTGACAAGAGTTAATTTTTTTCTCTAGTGAAGAAAGAGTGATAAAACGTTACAAGAATCTGTGTGGGATTTCTCGAGGCTCTGCTATAGTAAAGTAAGTACATGTTCGGAAGCTTCTTTAATACACAAACTTTATTGTTATGATAAAAAACACTTAAGTTTGAATATTTCAGTTTTAGAACAGTTGCTAATTTCTTTATTTCAGTATGAGGTTCGCGGGTTCGAATCTCCGTCATACTAAACATACTCAACTTTTCAGTTTTAGGAGCGTTATGATGTGACGATTAATTCCGTTATTCGCTGGTAAGAGTTGCCCAAGAGTGGACGGGATGACAAACTGTCTATCGTCTGGTCTATCACTACTAAATTTGGGATGGCTAACGCAGATAGTCCTGATGTAGCTTTGCGACTAATTCAGAACAAACCAATTTCTCTAATTTTTGCATGTTTTGGCAAAATTTCCAAGTAGATTTTATTTGATTATAAACAGGGCTGTGAAACCTTATATATATATATATAGTAATGATATCTAACCTCAAATTACTGAATTATTTTTACAAGTGGGTCCCACATACTGTACCATGTTGAGTATTTTTGTTTCACATGCTACAACATCTGATGTAAAGAAGTAACATTATTGTATGACATTCTTTTCCTGTATAAAATACATAGAAGGTGTAAGAAGTAATTAGGGGAACTAAATCCAATATTCACTATATTCAGTTGTGCTTGTTAGTGACTTTTTAAAACAAAAAGTAATTCAAAAAGCTTATGGGAACATGTTCGGTCATTCCTAACTTAATTCATATACAGTTTTTCTTGATAATTATTAAGATTATGGATAATTTTGTTTATCTGTATTGTTTTCAGTTCTTTTAATTCTACTGTGTCATTGTACTGTTAAAATTACTGATGTTGTTTGATATATGCGTTTTAGTATCGTTCATGTTTTTCATTGTTTAAGCTATTGTTCTAATCATTCACTGTTTATTGGTTATTATTAAAGTCCACAGTTTCTTTCTGATTTGTATATGTGACGTGTTTATTACCTAATGCATTTAACAGTTCTGATGAATATTTTTGAAGCTGTGAGTAATTATGAAAACGACACTAAATATTATTTGGTTTGTATTATTTTGAATTACTTCAATCATATATATATTAAAATCTGACGAAAACTAAGTATTTTTTTAAATATTTTTAAAGCATTTTTTTCTGAACGTGTTATCAAGGCTAGGATTAATTTCTATTGTTTAGGTTTCTTATTACCAGAATTCATAATTCATTTATTTCATAAGTATTCCTAAATAAAATTCACTACCTTTTTAATTGATTTTTTACTTGTTTGTAAAGCACAAAGATACACAATTGTCTGTCTGTTCTATGCCCACCACATGTATCGAAACCTAATTCTTACGTCATAAGTCCTAATACTTGCTGCTCAGTGATTGGAAGGAATTTTGATGAAGTATTTATAATTTTCATGACATTAATTCGTATTTAATTGATACATTTTTAAAGTTTATTTTTTTACTTTAATATTATGCTAATAATAAGCTTACTAAGGTTGGAAGTGCTGATTTAAAGCGCTGTTTAGTTATAATTAATTAATTTTTGATTCTGTTAAATTTTTAAGAAACAAAACAATAACTTTTAACTATGATTGATAACTTTCTTAAAGCTCCATTATTGATAATACAGATATTTGATCCTGTGTAAATATCTAACACTACAGATTCATCTTTTGTTACAGGTACATGAAAATTGTAGAACATATTTCTTCGTATGGAGTTCATTATTACAAAGTAAAGGTAAATGAAACTTATAAAATGTGAATTTATTAGTGGGGAAATTATGAAGTCGAAACGAATTCGATATTTTACAATAGATTAGCACAACGTTTGGAACTTTACCTGTCAAGTTCATTCTTCATGTTTTCGCGGTTTACTCTCTCAGGTGCAACGCCTTTTTAATTTATTGTTCGATGATCTGAAAACTTCACCTGAGTTCTACTAGAACACTCAAACATACATTTTATACCTGTGAAAAAAAAATAACTTTTTCGAATGAAATATTTCCTGTGTTATGAGTGTACACCAATATCAAATATTAAGATGTTGTACGTTTAGTAATAATATCTAACGCACTTAGAACTTAGATAGGATGGTCATTGAAAGAAAACTTTTTTTATATCTATTTTAAAGAAGTGAAGAAAAAAGAATAAATCTTAAGACTAAAAATTACTGTATGCTTATAGCTTTCTGCCTGCAAATGTATAGAACAAGGAAATAATTTACATTCTTATAATATTATTATCTTTCTCTACTTGTACAGGACAGGGAAGGACTTCCGTGGTGGATTGGGCTGAACCATAAAGGGATCAGTGTATACGATTATATCGACAGAAAAACTCCGAGAAATGTAGGAACACGAAAACTGTATTTGGACAACTACATAACTCATATTAATGTAGACAATTTCGTGTAGATTCATTGATGTGATTTTTTAACGTAATTAATATAAAGAGAAAATACGTAAATGTATAGTGTGTTCCAAAAGTCTGGAAACAGGCAATTCTACAACATTTACAGAATGTGTTCTACATACTGTTCTCTCAATATGAAGTAAATTTGGGGACAGTGTTTTCCACTATCTATAAACACCGTCTCACTGTCAGTCCGACGCTCGTCGCGAATTCGTTGTTTGAGATGTTCAGTGCTCTCCACATCTTGTTTTTTACACACGTGTCTTGAGCATTTCCGACAAAAATAAATCCATGGGAATCGAGTCCGAAGACTTAGAGCCCATTTCCGAGGGCCACATCTGCCGATTCAGTGTCCTGTCATTCAACCAAGCTTTGAAATTAAAGAAAGTTGCAAATCAGCTATGGTTCCATACTTTTTCGGAAACCCTGTAGTTTCATGCCAGATAGAAGATAATAAACACATGGCACAGAAAACAACAAGTATAACATACAGTGTGCCACACACACATGCACTAAAGAGTGCAATACTGTAACTTGTACTCTGTTTTACTTCAACAGAAGGTGATCAATTATAATTTTATTCATGAGAGGCTTTATTATGTGGGTGGTATTCTAATATTATAATTTAACCATACACTTATGTGGGTGGTATTCTAAAATTATAATTTAACCATACAGATACACACAAATTAGTTTTCTAAAGATTTAGGCTCTGAATTCTTGATTTATATTACTTCATTAAATACATGAAGCGTAATTTAAAACTCTTAAACTTGCATTCTGTACAAATATTGTTCCTGGATTGTAATAAATTATTCTTATAAATTTAAAAGTAGTTTATCTCTGTTTGTTTATTATACAGTAGAATTGTTGTTGATATCAATAAGCCCATTATGCTTTGTACAAGTGTAATGTGAACATCACCAGGTCCTTGTAGTAACCTACATCTGCATAATATAGCTTCTGTGAAACTACATTTAAACCAAATGTTTGTACTGTCCCACTTGTCTGAATATAAATTTGAATTATCGTTATCAAAGATTACCTTCACGCTACACAGAACAGACTGCATAACATATGTTATTGGTGTGAATAAAGACCTTTCAAATGTCTTGGAAATTTCGTTATTGTTGTATTAGAGTGAAACTCAGTGTTTGAATGATGTCATTAAGTAAAATATTTGTCATGAAGAAGGTATAAATATTTTGTAGGCTTTAATATATTAATGAAGCAAACAAATGTATTTTATATAAGTAAACATGCTATGAGTTATAAATTGTTGTTCATCTCCATATTTAACAGTTAAAGATGTTATAATTGTATTATTATTGTTATAGTCAGCATCAAATGAATAAAATAGAAGTAGAAAAGCTCCATTGTTAACACTGATTGCAGTAAATGATGCAAATATTTAAATGACAAATGTTATTACTTTTTACAGTTGTTTCCTTGGGAGAAGCTAGAAAACATCTATTTCAAGCAAAAAAAATTTTATATTGAAGTCTGTAATCGAAAAAGGTTAGCACACTGAAAGCTATTTCTTAACAAAATGTCCCTTGTATTCTTTTCTTTTTAGAAGAACCTGTAACAAACAAGGTCGTGTCATCAATTAGAAAGAAATGTTTTCATCCCCTATGACATCATTATAGGTTTCAGCATTTAGTTTGCACATCTTTACATTTGTGAAGAAACCTGATTTGAGTTTGATAAGCCATGAATTTTTATTGATTATATACTGATGTTTGATTTATATTATAAACTTAAGTAAAAAATCATTATGGAGTTAATAATGATTAACTCTAATGACAGTGTAGATGTTCTTAGTGGCGAGTTTTAAAGGAGTATTAAATACAATAAAACCAGTTTCAAATGTTAAGTTTGAAGAGGAGAAAGTCGATCAGAGGTGAACATAATAAAATTAGTTTATTTCAGATCAACTTGATGGGAGGAGGTTTGATCACAATAAGGATAATATTATTTTAAAACTAATTCCTTTCTTGATTTAACTGAGTTATTCAAATACATTTCTTTAATAATCTTTAAATATACTGTGTAGATTTGTTAGAGCGTGAGTAAGTGTAATTACTGAAATAATGACAAAAAATAAAAACTATAAGGTTTTGAAGAGTTTATTCAATAGTGTGCAATAGAAATCAACGCATTATATGATAGGTATAAAGTCAAAGTACATAATAAAAAGCAGCCAAACAGTTAAAAGAAAACTTTAAACAATTTTTTTCCTGGTTAGTTATTAGCCAATTCCGCTTTGTTAACACTTTGATTACTTTTAGTACTTAGAACAAGTCTTCTAACTTGTCTTCTCCTAACTTTGTAAACTTGCTGATTTTGTATCACAACATCAATATTCGTTGAAGACATCATATTTTTTAGAATAAAAGCGTAGGTAAACGAAGGATATGCATTACTGATATATGTAAGTGTGTATGTATAAGTATTGAATTGTATATGAGTACTTGAGTTTGTTAATTAAAGTTTTAGTTTTGATGCTTATTGTAAGTGATAGCATATTTGAAGAATGTTATCTTTATTTACTGGACATTATGAGCACTTTAGTGGAGCTAGTAAAAGTAGATATTCTGTATAAGTTAATCAACTGAACAATATATTCCTTTCTGTGTAGGGTAAGTACCACAAGAAGACCACTTGAATCGGGCAACCTTAAAGTACACACATGGTTTACCACTACTTTTACTTTGGCAAAGACTATCTGGATGATGGCTGTGGCACAACATCAGTTTCATTTGGTTCGCAACGATGCAAAGGTATTTTTTTAATAGTTAAGCCAGCTGTAAAGTTGTGTAGGAAGAGGTGTTTCGAACTTTGGATGTTGTTAATAACTATACTCAAGTTATGTGTTTAAAAGATTTCATCAACAGTTCTAATTGCTTGTTAAATGAATTGTCATCTGTCACAACATGCAGCACACATAAAGTGATAAAATGCCTATTTGAATGAAAAGAGTGGGTAAAACAATCAAAAAGTCACCTTGGTATGATGGGAGTTTATGTTTTCAGGGTTGCTGAATGAGAATGTGTCTTGGTGACCCCACTTGGGATTCCAATGGTGCTTTAATTTGAAAACATATTCTCTCAGAAGCTGGTGCGATCAAACGTGGCACATGTACTCAGGTACTACGAGTGAGTGTCTTAACAGGCTTTGTTTTGGGGTACTGACTTCCTGGGGATAATGGAAGAATGATGCTGTAGTCTTTGAACAAACCATAGAGCTGAGTGCAAGCATTTTATACAAATATATATATTTTATGAACAATATTTTGGTATTAGCCTTACAATAGACAGTTATGAATCATGAAATTTTGCTATTTCAATTATCTTATGAAGGTGTAAAGGCTAATGTCACTTATATAATTTTATTTTAGAAGAAATGGAAGCACATAACCTGTAACACCAAATCCAGCAATATAATTTAGTTTTTGGGGAGTGGAGATACAGAGCTCTAAATATAAAAATAAATTAAACACAGAAAACACTGTCTCAAAACCATCAGACTAAAATGGTTTTGGCGTTATTGGGTTTTGAACTGTTTCCTATATTCAAGCTGGACGTTTACGTTTCCATTAGTTGATTTTCTCTTACAATTTATTTCCAGAACGGTTAACTTTATTTTTGATTAACCATTGTGGATGCTAAATTTTCTTTTTCAAAGACCATACTAATGGATTACTTTTGAGATTAAAATCCAGGTGGGAGGAAATATTTAGAAAATGGTTAACGAATATTATGTGGGTAAATATATTGTATTTTACATGGCCAAATATGGTTTACTTTTAGGAATAAGCAAATTCAAGAACATTTTATAATAAGTGAAAAGCATGGGGTCAAAATATTCGTAACTCATTGTCTGAGTTTCATAACATGACTTTAAAATTATTATTTCATTAAATGTTTTAATTTGTTCTTCTTAATAACTTAGTTCTGTTGTGTAGAATGTTTTAACCCGCTGTTGCATTTTCTCTCATGATTCTTATGAAATACATACAAGTGTTTTATTATTGAACTGTTTGTTTGTTTCGAAGTTAAGCGCAAAGCTACACAATAGGCTATCTGTGCTCTGTCCATCAGTGTTATTGAAACCCGGTTTTTAGGATTGTAAGTCCACAGACTGCAAAACGCAAAACTGAAAATCTATGAACATCTCCAAATGAATCCACTGAATCTTCTTACCAAATTTGGTGAAGATCCTTTCACGGGAAGCAAAGTGGGGGGGGGGGAGACACATGCAAAACGTAGTTTCTAGGTACCCCGCATGGATCTAATGAACCTTCATCCTAATTTTCGCGAAGATCACTCCACACATGCAAAGTAGTTCCATGGACATATGGGCATACAACAGACAGTACTATTATATTTATATGAAAACACTTTCTGGGACAGCCAGTTAAAAACAAAAACAAACAAACATCTTTTTAGGTTATGATATAACGAAATGTGTGTGGAGTTTGTGCTGATACATTTACTTGCTTAGGTTTTAAATACACAGATTTTAACCAATAATTTCATTTTCAATTAATATAGAAATAATAAGCTGGATAAACACTAACCGGATACGATAAATTTAGTTTGACCATTACACTGAGTCATTAGCATGATTGAAGGCAGAAAATAATTTCCAAGGGAGAAAAACGTATAAGATGTTGTCATTTAGTTTTCACTGCGATATTTTTATATATAATGTCAGTTGACTTGTGTTTTCCTTTCAAGAATATCATTAGCAATAACTTCCGTGAGAAGTTTTCGAGTTGTACGTGACAATAAGTGATGTGTTACTTTATAATACAAGTAGGTGTTGCTATTTTGTAAAACTTTAGTCGATAAATTATTAATGATTTTTTAAATTGCTCTATAATTATAGTTGATAAAGTCTGTTTTCCTATACTTCCGTTAGTTACTGAAATTACGACTTTTCCTCTATAAGTAAAAAATTCACGTTAGGAAAGAATTCATTGAACAAATTCTCTGATAAAAAGTGACCGCAGAGGCAAAATTTATATTTTCTAACTGTACGTATGTCAGGTCCTGAGTCGAAATATTTGCTAAGTTTGTGATTAGTAGTAATGCTTTTTTTTTGTTTCGGTAGTACAATGATTAGAAGAACAGTTCACCTAAACTTTGTCTTCGACATTACATGAGACAACCTCCTCGTACAGTAACATGGTAAATGAAGAAAAAGTAATGTTCTTATGCCTAATTCTACTTCCAGGAGGGCTTAGGAACATGGCAATTGTTATTATGAGTCGAAACCACATTCAGTTACCTATTTTTTTACTTTGTCCATGAAAAGTTTCACTGTCGTTCCAGTTTTGGATAACAGAGTATACTCTACTGGTTTTTTTTTTTAAATTGTTGATTGCAAAGTTTTTCAACCTTTAAGACACTAGGGCTTGCTGCTTTCGTAAACTGTCGTAGGCCAACTATATAACTGAAAACTATGGATCAGTGGTTAAAAACTCTGGTTTAGAGTTCAATAAGGAACATGTCCAGCATTAGTTATGCCAGCTTTAAAATTATCATCTTCTAAAGGTAATTTTATATTTTTCAAAATAAAAACTTCTGGATTATGAAAAATAATATTTTCAAATTATTATTTTGAGAATTTTTGTAATGCGTAATTTACGACTTTTGTCGACATTTTATTTTTTACATTGTGTGCATGTTCTCATATTATATATTATATTATATAGTCATTTTCATATATTTCTCAAACTGTGCCATAACCATTAGCTAAAATCTAATATTTTTTATGAACTCTACGCTTAACATATTTTAAAATGAGATCTTACAAAATACACAACAGAAGTGTGAATTAGGGATGTATCGATATATTGATACCGGCTATTCTGTCAATAATTCATCTTTTTATTTTTATGATTTGTGCAGTCAGTGGATGTTTGAGAAGAAAATACACGGAAAAAAACTTTTGTTAATAAGAAAGTTATTGAGTGTATTTGAGTGTATTTCCTAACGGTTAATCATTTCCACTTCTGAACATAATACAGGTTCAGGTCAACAAAATAAACACTACTATAGTCCAGTTGACTGTTCACCATTATGCTGCTGAATATACTGGCTTGACCAGCTATTACACGACTTTACTATCACAACAACACTACTTATTACACTTCACTGGCTGATTTAATGCTGGCTTTACTGCTTTTATATCTAAAATAGACCAACATCAAAAACATCTCCAAAATACTAATAAACAACGCGTGAGACACTTCTAGAAAGTTCCACATAGTACATAATGTCTAGAATCTTTCCGTATAACCTGTATACTGTTCAAAACTTCTTGAACTTGCCATACACGCCAATTAACAATACTAATAGAAGGTCTAGAGCCTTACACGTATAGCGGTAGTAACCTTTTTATTTCAGGATTATTCCATAAAATGCTACAATAAGAATTACAAGTTATTTCTGGAATAACCCAAAATACACTAAATAGGAACAAAAAATTTATAACATATTTTTTTTTATATATAATCTTCTCGAAATGGGGCCGAAGGCTGCCTGGAGGTGTCATCTACTAACCACTCAGTAATGTATTGTTTGTTTGTCAGCAGACACTAAAAGGGACCGCTCAATGTTGCGATTTGTAATGTTTTGATGTCAGTACATCGTGATCGCGAGAAGAATAACGCATTTTTTAGATTACAACACAGCATGATGTACGAACTTGAAAAGTAAGAAATAAAGACAGTTGTAACTCTTAATTTTGGTTTCATTTACTCGTGAAACAGAACACTTTCGGGGAAGTTACGGAAGTACATTTAATCCTATATAGCTATTTCATGTTCAGTTGGGCTCGGCCCAAGACCTGGCTTCACTTGTGCGAGATATAGGTGAAATGATCGCTGTCTGATGCTAGGCCTTACGTTATCCAGTAGATTGAGTTGCTATAGTCTGAAGACCCATTTCTTATTAAAAAGCTGAATTTCGTTTTTGTTTAAATACTCAGCAGACTTGCCTCCCCTCCTTACATGTCGGTCATGATGAATTGTGTGTGTTATCGAGTGATGTTTTTTCAGTTATTAGCCGAAACGTAATATCGGTACATCCCTGTGATTAAAAAAATATTTGAATATCCGTCACACCAAATACGCTCACTTTTTCTACTTTGGGGGCATTATAATATCACGGTCAATCCTACTATTCATTGGTAAAAGAGTAGCCCAAGAGTTAATGGTGGGTGGTATTGACTAGCTCCTTTCCCTCTTAACTAAATTAGGGACGTCTAGCGCAGATAGCCCTCGTGTAGCTTTGCGCGAAATTCAAAAACAAAACAAAACTAGTATCATGAGCTCTTTCTAAGCCCCTGATGACGAAAAGACAACGCTTAGAAAGGTTTAATTTATTTATTTATAATTCAACTAAATACTGTAAACATATATGCAAACTAAAAAAAAAAGTTACTTCAAAATTTCTGATTCGTTATACAGAGTATATCGTCTTAGGTGTATTTCAGAACTTAAAATTGACTTTGTTCTACTGGAGTAATGGTTTTCATGGTGTTTCTGTTAATACCTTCAGAATCGAGTTAGATCGTTAAGGAACTACGAGGAAATGGCCGACACTCTGTCCAGAACCTTTCCGTCTTCTATTTGTTCGAGATCCTCACCGTGTTTGAGAATGAGCAGGAGTTCACCAAGTTTGTCAGTATTTAAACGGGAAGGTATTTTCATCTTAAGTTGCTTCTGATTTAGGTAAAAAGGTATTACACCGGCGATTAGTTTTTATTTTGTCAGTACGTAAGGTCAGTTTTTGTAATTGTAAGTGTAACAGTTACCGAAGTTATGCCAGTAAATAATGTTGACTAACTAGTCTATTATCCATCATTATTGAAGCATGCTTTAACGAAGTGTATATAATAACAAGGTTTAAGACTTTTCAAGTAAAACATTTTCGTAAGTTTTATAAGGATTAAAGTGCTAATGAGTTAGGATTAGATTTTGTCTTAAGCCCCTTATAACTAAAGTTTCTTTAATTTTTACATTTTGCTCGTTGTTGGAATTGCGTATTTCAGATATGTTGTTGTATAATCTCTCATGTCACATACTTGGTAGGTATATTTGAAGAACTTCATGCACTAGGTTTCTGATGTCTTTACACGCAGCTACAACGTGTGGTTGACCTCACATAACTTTGTAATGACAGTTCTGGAACATTTTTAAATGTTGTTCACTAAAGATATACTTTTAGCAAGATATCTTTCACAACATATTTTATAAAAATAGTCACTTACAATATGATGAATATTATATAAAATACGATATTCTTCAAGTTGATTTGATATTCAATAGTTTTAAAGCTGTCAAAATGCTGTAGAATTCTGCATAATTTGGTTTATGATGCATTCCTATTTTTAAATGAGAACTATTGCAAAAATGCGCACGATGGATGGACTCCAACAAGTGTTTATTGTGGCTCTACTGTGGATTGTATTATGGCTTGACATGGCCAGGTGGTTAAGGCACTCGATTCATAATCTAAGGGTCTTGAGTTCGAATCCCCTTCGCTCCAAACATGCTTGCCCTTTTAGCCGTGTTGGCGTTATAATGTGACGGTCAATTCCACTATTCATTAGTAAAAGAGAAGCCCAAGAGTTAGCGGTGGGTGGTGATGGCTAGCTGCCTTCCATCTAGTCTTACACTACTAAATTAGGGACGGCTAAAGCAGAAAGCTCTCGAGTAGCTTTGCGCGAAATTCGAAAACAAACAAACAAACAATGAATTTTAATCGCTGCAATATGCAGGATAAGCTGACAGGTACTAACTACATAAAAATCATCGGTTTTTCTTATTAGGGTGTTATTAAGGTAAAATCTAAGGAAGAAACAATGTTAGGCTATCTCTAAACTTATAGTCGGCATTGTCATTAGAATTACCGATTCACCTTGTCGCATCAGTGATGAAAATTGCAAAGTATCGATGGGTCAATGTTTTTTTTTCCATAATTAGGTCTGACTGATCAAACAGTGTGAATATCAGACGTCACAACATTATTCATGGACTTTAAAAAAGTTAATTATGTTGTAGTCTTGGTTTCATTTAGAACCAAAGCTCTGAGCTACATGTATCGACCACCACAAAAATAGTTGAGTATTTCACTCATGCTAGAGGTCGCTCAACAATAACACACAGTAAATCTACATTTTCATTATTTAAATTATGTCACATTTTGCATAATTGTGTGATTAATTCCTAACAGTTTAGTATAGAATTTCCTGCTGGTGAAATAAAGTTTGGAATCAACATTATTCATGCCTGTTCTGCCATATTTTCAAAAGTGAACGCTGAACTTTGTCTCAAATAAGAGACAGACGAACGTTCGAACAGACGCCATAGTTTGTATTATACATAAGCTAATTTATCTTTATTTAATCTTAATAAATAACTTTGCGATTGGCTTTCCCTTTTTTGATATTCTATTTTTGTGGGATCACATTTCAGTTTTCTAAGTGTATGTTTGCGTTTATTAAGAGACAGAACACGTTTATTTATTTTTTCGTGTTCAAATGTATTTTAACAGCTTTATTTTATAAATGTCTCGAAATTTTATTTTTTAGGTTTAGACAAGGTAGTAGAATGTATTGATTTGGGCCAACTAGACATGAAGACAGCTTTAAGAGTACGAAAAGAAACCCTGGAAGAAACTCTGAGGCACAAAACAGACGAGTTAAAACTGCTATGCATCAAAGAAGCAGTAAAAATATTTTTTAATCTCTGCATTTGCTTTTAGTTTTGGGAAATTATGATGGAAGTTAAAAATATATATCAGTGCATAGCGACATCAAATAAAAATCTGTAAATTTTTATCTAACTCGTTTTTCCAAGAAAATAATTTCATAACTGATTTTACTTTTCTATTTGTAGATTGTATAGGTTACAAGGGTTACGACGTCTTTGTTTTAATGCATTACACGTTTTGGAACTTTTACAACGTATTTTTTTACAAATTTTTATTTTAAAAAACCTCACTGTAGCACAGCGGCATATGCACGAACTTTCAACACTAAAAAATGGGTTTCGATCCCAGTGTAGCCCATTGTGCGGCTTTGTACTTAATTTAAAACAAATAATTTAGTAAAATCCACTTGTTTTGAATTTATTGCTTAAGTTTTAATTTCGACCGATTTTATATTAATTATACAATTAACTAAATAAAACAAAAATAAGTTAAAATGCACTGAGTCACTCAACAGGTACCATTACTGTAAAGTCATTAGTCTTAAAATGTTTTCCAAATAGTTTACTTTTTCTTGTAATTTAAAATAATTTCTTTTTATTTACTATAATGTTAATGTATGATGTAAATAATAATTATAATTCTAAAAATAAATTAAAATGAATCGAACAAGATACCTTTTCTGTGAGTGAAAAGTTTCATTTCGTTATATCTTGGTAATTATTTGTTAGTTAAATAGTGCCTTGATTATTTAAATTTGGTTTTCATATTCAAAACACAAGTAATAAACAGCCAATAAATTGAAACATTGCACCACTTGAAACAAAAACTGAAACATACAGTGACAAATTCATAATAGAATTACTACAAATAAACGTTTAATTGTATTAATTTGGCAGGAACTGACGGGCGAAGTTCCTCCTGATATTCCATTGGCACCCGGTGAAGCGCCACCTAGTGTGAGAAGGCGTGTTGGAACGTCGTTTGTTTTAAACGATAAATTATTTCACAAAGCCCGATCAAAAAAGGTGAAATTTTCAGGTCTTTTGTATATTTTACCTTACTTCTCTTTGTTTGTGTTAAATATAAAAAAGTTCTCAAATAAAGTTCGAAAGAAGAGTAAATTACATTTAGAAGCATCAGAATTAATATGACAATAAGATGTGAAATTCAAAATTCTGACGGCTTTTAACGCTATAATCTGAAAAGCACAGAAAACCCATTGTATAGCTTTCTGGTTAACAATAAAACAAATAAATACGAAATAAAGATTTAAAAAAATCGTTAGTTCAGAGGACTATATGGGTTTTGAAAAGTCAGTTTGGTGAAAACTTTACCTGATTCAGATGAAAATGACTCATTCTCATTTCTGATACTAAAAATAAACCTTGAAATGTAATGCATTTTCTATTTAAAATTAATTTTAACTAGTGTTTATTTGAATGTTTCTTCATATTACTTTAAAAGTACGTTTTTCGTCTGTCAAATCATAGTGTATTTGATATTCATTGAGCAACTGTTACGTTACGTTGTTACATGCAGATAGTAGTCTTAACGTTTGCGAAATTTCGTGTGTTTTAGCGATTTACTTCTCGATTTTATTTTGTTAGGAGGAAGCCTTAACGAAAGTGGAGTTGGAATACGAAATACAAAGTAAAATTACAAGCGCCGCATTAAAACTTGCTAGCGACACAACTGTTAAAAGAAACGTAAGAAAGCAGAGGAAAACAGCACATCAACGAGCTGTAATCAAGGTTTGTAGATTTATCAGGATTTGGCAAATTTTTCTTAAACAAGCTTTTGTTGTGTTGGCAAAATCATGTATATAGTTAATCGAAGCACAATTTTCTACAGTATAAATTAAAATTAGCGTACGAATTAATTATGCAAAAAAAGACGAAAACAACACTAAAGCTTTAACTCGCCAATCATGTAAATGAAGCATAAGACAGCGCACTGTGTTCCCAAACACTTTTGTTTGTTTTGGATATTCACAGGGTTACACATGGGCTATCAACATTAGCCGAATCTAATTTTGAGCTGATGGACTAGAGGGAAGTTAGCTAGTCAATAGCATTCATCTTTAACTTCAGGACTTTTCTAATGAAGAGGGGAGTTTTGACGATTACTTTTATAACACCCCACAATAAGGCTCGTCAATAACCAGGCAACACCATTTCATGCTCTGAAGACAATGAATACTTGAAATAAAATTTGCCCAACATTTTTTTGTAAATAAGTTACATGTGTTAAAGAGTGACCTGCAAGAATTATAAACTGTTTTTTGTAAACGACCCGGCATGGCCAAGTGTGTTGAGGCGTTCGACTCGTAATCCGAGGGTCGCGGATTCGAATCTCGGTCGCACCAAACATGCTCGCCCTTTCAGCCGTGGGGGCGTTATAACGTGACGGTCAATCACACTATTCCTTGGTAAAAGAGTAGCCCAAGAGTTGGCGGTGGGTGGTGATGACTAGCTGCCTTCCAGCTAGTCTTACACTGCTAAATTATTTTGCAAAACATTTTGGAATATTATTTCGTTGTTCATTAGAAAACAGGAGCATTCAACTTTACTATCATACATGTTTTAATTATGTATCTTTTTTTTGGGTTTTCTTTTGTTTATTGTTTTCAGAATATATAAATGTATCAGTTTTGTGCAATATTTACTAGGATTACCCGCAAAAGATACGTAAATCAAATTTAAAGGTAAATATAATACTGAATAACGCACAGAATAACGAAATAACTCAGGATCGCTAATAAAGCAATTTCCCGATGGATCAGCGGTAAATTTCTGGACTTGCAAAGCTAGAGCCTACACTTGATTTCCCGTGGTTAATACAGCACAGATAGCTTATCGCATAGCTTTGCGTGAAAAACAAAGGAGACAGGTAAACAAGCATAAGTGAAAAGCAATGGCACAAATAAGCGTTACAATAGACATAATAAAATGATGGATTGATGATGAAGTTTAAACACAGATGAGCATTACAATAGACATAACAATAAAATGACGGATTGATGATGAAGTTTAAACACAGATGAGCATTACAGTAGACATAACAATAAAATGATGGATTGATGATGAAGTTTAAACACAGATGAGCATTACAATAGACATAACAATAAAATGACGGATTGATGATGAAGTTTAAACACAGATGAGCATTACAATAGACATAACAATAAAATGACGGATTGATGATGAAGTTTAAACACAGATGAGCATTACAATAGACATAACAATAAAATGATGGATTGATGATGAAGTTTAAACACAGATGAGCATTACAATAGACATAACAATAAAATGACGGATTGATGATAAATTTTAAAAACATTTTTCTTCTTCATTTTCTTAAGCTTAAAGATTTGGAACAAAAGTTAGCTACGTTAAAGAAACAAACAGAAATTATAAAAGCAAAGCAGAGAAAACAGTCATCTAACGGAGGTAAGTGGATTACATTAACCGATAAGAAAGTACTTGTGCTACATGTAACCTCTTACAAATTAACACCTTAAAAATAAAAGTTGATGTAAATGTTTTATAACTTTCTAACAATTGAATGTTTTTTTCTAACAATTTATGTTGGCCTGAAATTTAACTATAATTTTTTAGTTTAAATAATAGCAATGTATAAACAATAAACTGCTGGACTTAAAAGTAAAACATGTTAGTTCAATGCCTTTCCCTCGCTTCCGAATTAGAGTAATATTTCGACTTTTAATTATATTAATTCCTTTTTGGAGGTTTGTTTGTTAGTTTTACTTATAGCAAAGCCACATCAGGCTATCTGCTCAGCCCACCGAAGGGAATCGAACCCCTGATTTTAGCGTTGTAAATCCGCTGTACTAGGGATGGGAGCCTTTTTGGAGAAGTAAATCGGCTAGAAACCTGTAAATAAAATTAATGAATGAATTATTAATTCAGTGAAATAAAGGTTAACATTTTGGGTTCAATAGCGTTTAGGAGCAGTATTCCGTTATGTAGCAAAGAGTGTCTTTGATTTAGGAGCAGTATTCCGTTATGTAGCAAAGAGTGTCTTTGAAAGTAATAGGTTTTGAAATATGATGTATACATTTTTGTAGACAAGGTATTGAAGTAATGCCACCAAATTTGCTAATTTGAGCAAATTAGAATTAAAATTAAATACGTAATGGAACCTTGACTTTTATACCGAGATCACAATGCTAAGAAGAAACTGAGAAAACTAGAATATATTTCAAACTAGTTTGAGTTTCTACAGATTTTTAATTTAGAACATACTTTATTTTTCTGTATAGATAAAAATATATTCCCATTTAAAATTAACTCAATTATTTTTCTAGTACAAAGTAGCAACAATCACACCTATTCTGAAGATGAAAAAGGTATGATTTTAGCCTTTTTGTTTATATTTCTGCTGTTATTATTTTGACATAACTTGTTAGTTGAACTTCTGCAAGTTTTTAAATGAACTAAATTTACTTTGTCTTGAACACGTGCAAGGCAAATTTCTATAGGGTAAGTTAAATCTGGAACAGGTGATATTTTGGTAGATATTAATTTTAGTATATATATATAAATTTCTAAAACTAATAGTATGTGTATTATGATTAAGGATAAATCTATTAGTTTTCAAATTTTATATTAACTGGAGTATACATTTCATTTTTCTTAAGTGTAAAATTAAAGCACTTCCATAATCCTCTAAATAATATGATTAGTTCTACGGGGGGACAGCGGTAAGTTTATGGACTTAAAATGCTAAAATCCATGGTCCGATACTCTACAGTGGATACAGCAGATGGCTCAGTACAACTTTGCTTTTTGAAAACAAACAAACAAGCAGTATAATTAGCCAACAGCTTAAAGTTCTTAAATTTCATTACTCGGTATATAAGTATTATGTGTATATGAGGGCAAAATATCGTAGATTAATTGAAAGAGTGTTGTTGTTGTTGTTTTGAATTAAGCACAAAGCTACACAATGGGCTATCTGTGCTCTGCCCACCACGGGTATCCAAACCCGGATTTTGCGTGTAAGTCCGCAGACATGCCGCTGAGCCATTGGGGGGCTTGAAAGAGTGAGAGTTGCCAGGATTTCTATGTTGACGTAGCGAAACAAGTATCAACCTCTTTATCTCTCAATGGGCCCGGTACGACTAGGTGGTTAAGGCACTCGAATCGTTATCTAAAGGTCGCAGGTTGTAATCTCTGTTGCACCAAACATGCTCGCCCTTTCAGCCGTGAAGGCGTTATAATCTTCGGTCAATCCCACAATTTGTTGACAAAAGAGTAGCCCAAGAGTTAGCCAGAGGTGGTGATGACTAGCTACCTTCCTTCTAGTCTTACACTACTAAATTGAGGACGGCTATCGCAGATAGCCCTCATGTAGTTTTGCGCGAAATTAAAACATCTCCCGATGGCCAACAAATTATCTGTTGCCCGAAATCAGTAGTTGGTACTTGTTTTATTATATCTCTATCCTAAATTCGTTGCCGCTGTAATTTCAACTAGTTGGCCTATTCGTTTATACATGCTAGTGGCGGTAACATGGTCACGAAGGACACAACTCTGTGTCGCAAATTATTATAAGATTTCATGAAAAATCATTAATTTAACCTAAAATTCGGGTACACTAATCCATTAACTAAATATCAGACAGTGTTTATAAATCCCAGTAAATGTATATTTAAACTCAGCATAAATTTAAGCAAGAATGTATGTGTGTTTTCTTATAGCAAAGTTACATCAGGCTATTTTCTGGGTCCACCAAGGGGAATTGAATCCTGATTTTAGCGTTATAAATCCGTAGACTTTCCGCTGTCCCAGTGGAAGACTTTAGCGAGATTTCTGGCGTTGTCATCCTCAATCGCTTTCCATTGAGTGAAGTATTTCTTCTATACTTGTCCCGCCGTAGCCTAATCGGCTAGTAGACCTGGGGAAACTTGGCACAAACCCAGGAAACCTGGGCTCCATGCCCGGCGCGGGACATTTTTTAAGCCCCCCAGTGGCTCAGCGGTATGTCTGCGGACTTGCACGCTAAAATCCGGGTTTCGATACCCGTGGTGGGCAGAGCACAGATAGCCCATTGTGTAGCTTTGTGCTTAATTCAAAACAACAACAACAACTTCTATACTTTTTACAGCTGTATACTCTGAAGCTCCTTACCTATAAGTAACTGAAATCTCGAGAAGCTATAGCTTTTTGTTCGTAAATAACTGAATTATTATGCAATCAAATGTGTCGCAATTAATTTTATGTGTCTGAGTAAATTAAATATCATTAGGTTTAAATAAATCAGCGGGCTTTCACTGCATTCAAATTGTTGTCTGCAAAATTTCTTTTCTGATGTATTCATGCATGGCAACGACCTTGATAATTGGAACAACAGCCATACAATCTGTTTATTGATTTTTCAAATTTTTCATAACACTTGGAGCTCTCTCAGCCAATCACCGAGAAGAGGTAGAGTAAAGTGTAATGTCAATCTTTATTTTCTTGTAGAGGTTACATTTCATTGGCGGAAGCTTTTAAAAAATCTTGTGAAAATAGTTCTGCACACAATTCACGTAAGAATCACAATCTAGTTTATTTTCTTTTTTCATGTTTCTACAAGCGTACATACTTGTACATTGTCAAAAGATGTAGGCCTAGATTACAAATTATGTCAATTATATGCAAAAAAAAATATTTGTAGTTATACAACGTAACTTAACACATGTAGATCCAAATGCTTTTGAAAAATACATTAATTGGTTCAACCTTCTATTTTGAAATTTTTGGGAGGCCTAGTTATGGCGCTCGAATCGTAATCTTAGGGCCGTGGGTTTGAATACCCATCGCACCAAACATGCTCGCACTGTCAGCCGTGGTGACGTTATAATGGACGATCAATTCCATTATTCGTTGATAAAAGAGTAACCCAAGAGCTGGTGGTAGGTAGTGATGATTAGTTGCCTTCCCTGTATTCTAATACAGCTAAATTAGGGAGGGCTAGTGTCGATAACCCTGATGTAACTTTGCGCGAAATTCAAAAGCAAACAAACAAAAGCCATAAATTAAACCTGCAACTCCCTCTAGCTAACATTCAAATTACAAGATCAAAAATAAGTTTTATAACAACATGGATATTTAACAGGTGAAAAAAACATTTCGAAGGAAGATAATGAGCTGTATGATGCTTGTTTTCAACTGAGAACCAGTAGTAATGGAAAGAAGACTAGAGAACTGTTAAACAAGGACATGTCAGTGAGTACCTAAGTTTTCATATTCTGTATGTTGTATAAGAATTGTGTGAATATGCATATAACATTAAAGTTTATTTGAAGGGTGACATGGCATCTTGTCTTGGTCACTTTTTTAACAAACTGTATATTGAATTTTAGGATTGTGTACAAGAGAGGTATGTGATCTAATATGATTGCTGTGATTTTATTTTCTTCAGCTGTCCATCTGATGTTAAAAGGCATTTAGTTTAATGTGCATTTTGATGTTTATAAACATTTGGTTTATGCTAATGGTATGAAAAGTCCAACTTCATCTTAATAAACTTTTTGGGCTACAAGTTTTTTTGTAGCCATTGCCTCCACTCTACAGATGAAATCATTGCTCTTTTTCAGATTTTAGTGTGGCTTTGTAGCTAATTATCGCTCCTTAAGACCTGCTGTGTGGGTTGTTTACTTCTATTGGGAATATAGGTCAACTTCTTCAAAATTTTGCAGTTTTTTTTCTCCCTCTTAAAACATTTAAACTTAGCACTTTTGCTGCATTAAGATTTTTCTTTGAAAATACTTTTTATGTTCCTTTAGTCGAAAGTATTTTTGAGAGAATTTCAGTGTAAAATTGTTGTGAATCAAATAAGTAGATGCCAAACCTGACATCCATATCTACAGTATCATGGTTTATATAAGTAACAACTGTGTTATACTACAATATAAAAATAATTTTCAGGAACTCCTTGTTTTACAGTTATGGCAGAAACATCTTATAATAACGACAAATGTTTTTAAGAAATATTTCTGTAGTTATTATCTTAGATAAATGTCATATTATCTTGAAAGTGCTATACTGAGATATCTGTCTTTAGCTTTCTTTGTGAAGATTGCTTAGACATAAGTTGTGATGTGTAATTAATAACCATACAATTATTTGTGAATTTTTCTCTGATGAAACTAAAGTTTTAGGAAAAAGAAAATGCAAATTTGAAAAATGAATATGTTGGACTTTCAATTTAAATTTTCGTATCAATAGAAAAATGGAATTAAAATGGGAAACTACCCTTTCCTTACTTCGGTATTGTTTATGGAGGAGTATTTAATTTATGGTCTGGCAGTTTTAGCATGAAATCTCATTCACTTCAATTTAAAAGAAAATTATGAATATTGCATAGGAAAAACAAATATTTTAATTTCATATGTTTGTATTATACCCATACAAGGATCTTCATTTAAAACAAAAGTACTGATCTTTTATTATTTATTGTCTGCTTACTTGGTTCTAAAGTGACCACTACAGATGGATCTCTTTCAAAATCATGATTCAAATATGGTGACTAGATTGTAGAATAATATTTCACCACACTTTTAACCTGATGAAAATTTTGAATGTTAACTATAATTCTTAATACATTTTAGAAAAGTGGATATTCGTTAAATGACAACTTAAGACATTCCATGTTTTATTTAGCTTTCAGAGAATGACTATTGCTTGGCAAATTAATGGCACTGCTAAAAACAAACTGCATGTATTTTGTTTCTCAGGTTTCCAAAAATTCATCAGCTTCAAGTTCTTCCTCATTTTCCTTTCGGCAGTTTTTGTCTTCAGTTGCCATGCCAGTAAGTCCTTGTTCTGCACCATCAAGTCCAATCAAACAACGCCATTCTTCTCAGGAAAGAAGAAGGCGATTTAGTATGTCCTTACCAAGAAGTCCCTTTCAATCATCAGGCTTAAGCATTAGAAGATTATCAGCCCAACCTTATACTGAGCAAAATTATAAATGTGATGAACTAAATCAACTGAAAATTTGCCAAGCTACTCAACAGCTCACCCAGATATGTAGTTCAGGACCTCAGTCAACATTTTCATCTTGTTCTGATTATGAGACAATCAGTTCTGAAGGTGGAAGTACTCTATCTCTTCAGACAAGCCATAATTGCCCCAGGTACCATGTTTTTTCTTTTACTCAACTTATTATGATTGTATATACAGTTTTAATGAAAATTGGTACAAACTAATTGTAACACACATTGAAAATATATGTATGTGTGTATGTCTATATACCTCTGAAAAGCTAATAAATAGTTTAAGATTTTAAATGCAACAAATAATTCTCAATATGGCAATTGTTTAGTAGGATTTCCATTAAGTATTGGATAACATAAGAACACCCACATTTAATAGTCTGTAACTTAGCTTTCAGAAAGCCTTTGATAAGATGTAACAGAAAAGAATTAATCACTATATCAGAAGCTTGTAAAATTGCTGGGAAAAGAAGACAAGGGTAGAAATGAACTCACATTAGTGGAAATCTAAGAAGTTAGTAAAGTAGTTATTGATGTTAAAGTCCTTTACAAGCAACTACTGGTGAGTTAAGCTTCTCAGCTCAGTGATGTCTGAAACGTTAGAGGTTTAGTTTGATCTACAATCATGGTGATTGCCACAGGTTTGTGGATTTATTAGTTAAAAGAATGCATCTAGTAGTGTTCTTTATGACAGAGTTTCTCAATCCTTTGCACCTCAAGACTTATTTAGTTACGTACCACAGTAATAATGACCCACAAATGTAGTTGATAATTCATTAGGTTGGGACAGTTACAGCCATTGTGTTCTGCAGTAACTCATAATTGTACATTTTATGGCCCACTACAAAAGCATTACTTGTTGTTTGAGGGTCAGGATTTTTTGATATTTCAGTAAGATATCATGGTTTACTGTTATAATTTAGTTTTTTTAAATATACCTTAAAAATGCTTTTACCTTAATGAATAGAATGTGTTTTCAACATTGAGAAGTGAAAGTTTTTCAACTTATGACATGGAAGTTTGAAAAGTGCTTAATTTCTTATATTGTTGATATAATCCTAAAAGTTGTATGCTGAGGAATCATAGTGAAGAAGTGACTAGAATTCTTAACTTTATTTGATTATATGAATTGTAGGCTTAAGCACAAGAAGATTGTTACTGTTTTGTATAATATTGTGATGCAGCTTCAAACGAAGTACTCTGTACTTTTGGTACCTCTTTCTATGTGAAAGATATTAATATATTGGAATGAGATCTGAGATGGATTACTAGAAAGTGTAAAGTTTAATTTGGGAAAACTATAAGTTTAGGACTTCTTTTTCTTTGTAGTGTAAACAAACTTGAATTAATTTGACTGAAGTGTTGAAAATTATTTGGGTTTTGAAGTGTTTTACCTTTTTTAAAAAAAAGTTACATGATGAGATTCTACCAGGAACGACTTTACATGCTTTAAAATTGAACTCTTCTCTACTCATTGTACAGATTTTCTAAAACTTTGTTTGCAGTATAAAAACTTCTTTTTGTTGGTGTTTATTTCTGAAAGTTCTTTTGAAATTTTGCTCAATTGATCGAATATTCTTTTGGTGTGTGTGTGTAAGGCCTAGGGTTTGGTACCAAACCATGGTGGTTGTTACAAGAGTATTGGTAACTGGGCATTTTCAGATTAAGAGTATTTTGAATTTGCAAAATGCAGATAAAACACCTTTAGGAGCATATTTGCACAAACTCTTCTCAACACATTTTATAGACTTGTTAAGTACTTGCAGTATAATAAAAATTTCTTGTGTGTTTATTTTTGAAAGTTTAAATGATGCAACAAAGGTTCTTGTGTTGCCATATTATTTCATATATCAGTCCATTAGTTCTCTATGAAAATGTATTCACAGATTTATAGATATATGGAAATGCACCATAAATATTCCTTACATACTTAATTTAGTTTGTATTCAAACATCATCAGCTTCAATGATATGTTGAATGGTTCAATTTCTTGATATCTAGCCATATTGTTTGAAACTTACTGATTAGATGAAATATCACAAGAAGAATAAACCATGCAATGTAAGAAACTATCTTAGGATTTTACTAATGATATCTTCTTGATACATTTGAGATCTCAAAGAAAATAATAATGGTGTAAAATATATGTACAAGGGAAAACATATTCCTGTGAGTCTTAATTTGTAACTTAAAAGATAACCTCCTTATGCTAAATTTGATGTGTAAATGTGCACCAGTACATTTACATTTCAAAAAAATAGAGTGCTTATTTTTGATGGTCTTTCTATGGGTGGTCTTGTTGAATGGTGTAATGGATTTTAAAATAGACTTGAATATTAGGATTAGTAGGTTTAACCACTAAAAGCTCAGTTGTTCTTTCTTGATTATAAACTTGCATAACAGTTGTTTGATGATCTGGACTGTAAGTTATTTTCAGCTTTACGATGATTTTGGTTTTCATGATTTGAGGGCCAGGTAACTTTAATGGGTCTAAAATACTCTATGTTGACTTGTATTTTATTTTATAATCATTCCTCGATTGTAGAACTATTTTAATTTTATATCTTGAAGGAGTCAGCAGTATAAAGTTAAATTTTAGTGATATTTGTTTAAAAATAAAAGAAAGTTGAATAAGTATTTTGATTTAAACATAAAATAAGCTGAAAGTTAGTTGGCCTAATTTCTGTTTATTACATTGACAAATTAAACATTTACATAGTTGATAAGCACCTCTTATAATAAACTGTGTAAGAAGTACAAATATGCTCTTGTGTAAATTCTGTATTCACAGATAGTAATAGTAATATTAAAATTCAACTTTGATTTTATGGTTTTCCAAGTTTATGAGTTTGAACTTTGTAAACATTTTATGTATTCTTACTATTGTTTGTGTTTGTAACACTATTACCTGAATTAGTTAGGATAATTTGATTTTGTTCTTTACATGCAGATTTGAGTATTGTGTAGATGGAAAAGTGTCTGACTTTTACAATCAGGACAGTCAGAGAACTAGCCTGTCATTGGACAGCTCAAGTGACATTCTGAACTCCTCTTTAGATAATTGTGATAAAAAGGATGATTTGTCACATGATCATCAGTATCTTCCAAAACATCCCAGTCATGCAAAGTGTTTATCTTTTGATTTGTCTTCCACACACAAAGGTTATGATAAATTCCTTTCTGTTCCCAAAGAAATACAGAAACATCATAAATGCTCTGACACTTCCAAAAGTAGTATTTCTCAAACCTTTGAAAGCAACATAGAAGATCAGTTTAATAGATCCTCTGATAAATATATCTCATCTCCAGACATTTATCCCAATAACTCAGGACATCTCTCCAATAACGGGAATAATAATAACATTAAAGATCAGGAGCTGCGTAAGAAACTTGACCATTCAGGAAATGAGTGTTCAAAAACTGTTCAAAAAATTCCAGAAATTGTGTTTTCCTCATCAGAAGAAAATATCACTTGTGTTGACAAAAGTAATGCTCATAAACATTTTCAGCATTCTTTGTTAGTAAAACAGGATTTCTCTTTTAATGAAGAGACTTCTGACCATAGTTCTATCCAGAACAATATAAACTACTTTCCATGCAGCAAGAAAACAGAGTTACCTAATTTGATGACTTCTAGCAAAATGACAGGATCTGTTCGTGTTGTTAACTCTTCCACATCCAACATGACTAGAAGTGATGAAAACCAGTCATGGAACAGCAAATATTTGTTTCACCATAGTTTGAACCAAAGATGTGGCAGTGATATTTACAGCTCTCCAGAATCATCACCAAAGAGAATTTCATTTTCTCCAGGAAACCCATTAAACAAAAGAAAAGGCTCCTTTTCATTTCAGAAGGACCATACTCTTGGAGGAATTAATCGATCAGCTGAAATGAAGTCTTTACTTTCATTTTGGTCATCATTAAATTCACCAGCCAGTCAGCATTCATCATTACCCAGTCATTCTTCAAAAAGTATGTTACCTGGTAAGAATCAATCAGAAAATGGAAATTTACAAACCAATCAGCATCCTTCATTAAATTCAATATCTAATCAACATTTGTTAATTAGTTCATCATCAAACTGTTCTTCAGTCAATCAACGTTCTTCACTAAAATTAGAACCTACTCACCATTTGACAATAAATGCATCAACCAATCACCACTCATCAGTTAATCAATATTCATCTATAAATAATTCAAAAAATCATAATTTATTTCCAGAAGCAACAGGAGATTGCTATTCTGACAAAGGTAATCAAGTAAGTGCCTCCCTGTTAAAAAGAACACCTAAAAACTCTTTAATGTTTAACCATAGTACAACATGTGAAGGTGAGAAAAGTCCATCAGCATGTAGGTATAATGCATTTAAGAATCATTCCACTGGAAGAGAGTTTTCCAATTCAGACTTCAAAAAAACCAGCACATTAGTTGAACAGTCTACCAGCTCATCTGCTGTGAATTCAAGCAAAAGTTGTATATTTCCTCAGATTACTCCTGCTTTCAGTTCAGCTCAAAATGAAATGTTTTTAACTGGAAATCCATCAACTGTCAGTGACCTCGCAATTTCTCCATACTTAAAACAAGTCAATCTAAGTAATAAATCCCAAAAAATTCCAGAGGTGAACATACATTCATCAGAAGGAAAAATCACAGGGTAAGTATGATTTCTTGTTGATTTGTTTGTGCACTTAACTGTTTAAATGGCACTTGTGCAAAGATATGAAATTAAAACCAAAAGTTTAACATTCATTTTGATGTAAAGATTAAACAATGCAGATGATCTCTGCCATTGAATATTAATATTTCATAAATATTCTAGATTAATTTCAAGCCAGTGATATATCTAATCATTCATATTTTTAGTTTATTAAACCATTTTATCATCCTCATGGTATGATATTTGAAGATGAGATAGGTACATTCATATGTATATATAATAATAGTCATATAATATTTAAACCAAAACATTATTTTATTGTCATTTCTTAAATACACATATGGAATTGCTACTACATAATAGTCATACAATATTTTAACCAAAACATTATTGTCATTTCTTATATATACGTATGGAATTATTACTACATCTGTTAAGTTTTAGCTACACACAATGAAAATGCTACCTATCAATATTTGTGTTCTTATCTCGTTAATATCGATTTTTTTTGTCAGTTTTCTGCTCATTTTTCAGTCTACTTTTCTTTTACTGCTTCTGCATTGTGCTTGATGTTCAGGTTGACTTTTATTAACATTCATGTAAGATCATCAGTTACCGGTTAACTGTCATACTCAGTTGTGATGTAGCCATTTTCAGAAGTTAGGCCAAATCTATATCAATACTATTGCTACAATTTAGCACATTAATGTGTTGTGTAGATATTGTATTACAAACAATAACAGACATATACAGGGTGTTCGGAAAGTCACTGTGCAGTTTTGTAATCATATGTCTATTCAGTCTATTTCAAACCAGCAACTGATAGTGGTGTTTAGAAACAAAGTAAGAAGGATCAAAGCCTGTTTTGATGCCAACAGGGGTCACTTTCAACATTGTTTATAGTTGTCATTCGTATTTACCTTTTGTATTCTACATTTAAACATGTCTGTTAATAAATATATAAGTGCACAGTGACTTTCTGAACACCCTGTATTTGGAAAGTTGACACTGATTTGCTTATGCACAAAATTCAGAAAGTTTAGGTACTGATTCTCAGTATTAAACAATATTCTAACATACTTGGAGCATGCTTTGACAAACATTTGATATTGTTATGTTATCTTTTTCAGGTTTCATTTAAATCTCACCAGTTACATACAGCATAGGAAATTGGCATTTGAACAGTAATGCAAATTGAAATTTTCTAGTTACAATCTTTTATTTATTGGTTTCTTAGCCAAATAATTTTGTAAACACTGATATAGATGGTCTCTAAGATTTTTGGTATCTACTGATAGCTTTATTTCTTTTAAAATATTTTAAAGTTATAAACTTTACTTGTGTTTTGTTTTTCTGCTCTTTCCACCATATTTTTTTGATTGAAGTTGCTTGAAAATTTTTCTTTCCTTTTTTTTTATACCTCTGTGTAGGTGTTGAAGTATGCTTTGGTGTGATCCTCACTTACTAACTTCTGGCATGCCACTGTTTTCAATCTTCTTTTTGAATTTCTTAATTT
Source organism: Carcinoscorpius rotundicauda (assembly GCA_011833715.1). NCBI lineage: Eukaryota > Metazoa > Arthropoda > Merostomata > Xiphosura > Limulidae > Carcinoscorpius > Carcinoscorpius rotundicauda. The sequence goes on from CM022397.1 coordinate 87,781,976, forward strand.
TAAATTTTCTGCTAGCTATGTTATAAGTTTTATTATTATGAATACATTTTACTATGGATTCAACTAATATTTTCTATTCTTTCTTTACTTGGTGGTTATTGTAATTACTTGTTTGACTGTATCACTTAACATTGTCTTCACGTAACATTTCAGCTGTTCCACACTCTGAACTAAATTAACTTTAAAAAATAACAAAAACTTAAAGCAGTCTTTATAATTCCTGTATTTATCAAGTTTTTCTTAAATCCATTTAAATTTACTGCCTTTACAACATCTGAAGGAAACCCATTTCAAAGGCTAACCACCCTGTTAGAAAAATAGCATTGTCTTAGCTAGAGATGAATCCTAGTCCTACTGTTCTCACTGTTAAATATGAAAAAAGATGATGCATCAATACTATCAATTCTCCTTACAATATTAAAACCTCAGTAAGATTACCCCTAACTTCTTTTTTTCAAGAAAACACAATTTAAAAGATTTTCTCATCTCATTTGATAGCCCCTCCATTCTAGTAACCCTTTCCAGCAACTTGATGTCTGTTATAAAGTAAGGAGCTCAAAACAAAATACAATATTCAAATGTGCCTTAACAAGTGATCTGTAAAATGAAATTATAACCTCATTAGACTTGTATTCAATATTTCTGGAGAGACAATCTAAAATCCTATTTGTCTTACCACTAGGAACAGCCTACTGCTTGGATGTCTTAAGAAACTGACCAACATCACACCAACATCCTTTTTTTTCATGACACTCTTAAGGTTATTCTCATGCATATTATCCTTATAATTCAAATTATGACAACCCACATGCAATATCTTGTATTTATCGTAATTAAAATCTATCTATCATTCAGTTGCACAACTCAATAAATGATCTAAATCCTCTTGTAAATCAGCAGCATCTTCTTCACAGCTAGGAACATCCAAGACATTGATATCATCTGCAAATTTGAGTAATTTATTGACTATTCCTTAATGTACATCATTGGTGTAAATAAAAAAAAGCAAAGGTTTTAAGACTGAGTCCTGATATACCTCACTTGTGGCATTAATCCAGTTTGGCTGAACTCCATTTGTAACAACCTTCTGCTTTCTTCCATCCAGTCACTTTTCTATCCAATTTACTAACTTGTCCCCCACACTCACAGAGACAATTTTTTTTCACAAGCCTTGTATGTGACACCTTGTCAAATGCTTTATGAAAATTCACACACACCAAATCTATACCCTTACCTTCGTCTGTGTAAGCAGTAACCTTTTTAAAGGATGTTAAAAGATCTGTATTGCAAGATTTTCTCTTAGTAAAACCATTGCTAACTGTCCAATAAAAAGTTTTTCTCTCCTTCCTCAGACTGAAACTTTATAGAACCTAGAGGTCCAAGGTCTATATGCAGCTTGCATGTTCAGAAGAACTGAGAAACATGTTTAAAATTTAGGAAATTAAATAAATGAGCAGATTTTCATCTATTGCTTATCAGTTATTTAGCAAAGTGTTTTTATTTGACACTAATGAAAGAACCTCACCACGCCAGGCATAAGCAGTGTTGTATCGTTTCCCAACAGCATAGACCTGAATATATACCACAATATTTCTGTGATAAGACACGTCTTTTCAAGAAGTTAGAGATGCATCTTATCACTGGAAATTATCATATAACCACTTCTAGCAACATCTTTCCTGTGTCATCTTAGGTTAAAAGAATGCCAAATTCAGGATGTCACATTTCAAACTGAAGGGTTTAAAAAATGGTCATTTAAGGCAACTATTATCTAAACTATTTTCTGCCCATTATTTGCTAAAAGTATGGGGAGGCAAACAACTATAAATATGTAATAATCTAGCCATGAAGCAGAATATTGTATGTAGTGACAGAAATAATAATGTGAGATTAAAAATGTAAAAAGCAATGTGCTCATAAAGTTTGGTTATTTTAGGTGAAGATCCATCCAAACTTACTTAATGTGTTTAGATATGCATGTTAATAAGGTTAGTATGTTAATATTTTGTTCCACATATATGGAACAAATGTCTTTAGAAAATGGGGAAAAAATTTCTGCTTGAAGTTTTGTCCAAGAAAGAATTTAAATGTAAAACACTCAAATATGTTTTTTTCTAAGTGTGAGAAAATTTTTGAACTATTTGTAAATGCAAAATGAATGTATTAACTTACAGGCTAAACCAAGAGCCAGATACTACTGCAAAAATACAATCTTTTGAGTTTGATGTATCTACAAGTAGTGGGTCTCTTGCTGAGGACTTTCACCATGAAATGATTACATGGTATGAAAACCATGAGGGTATGAAGAAAACAACATTTCTTTAAAGTAAGCTCATTAATATTACATTTCATTAAAAGTTAGCTTTATATTAAGTGTGATATCAAAGAACCTTGTAACCTGAATATTTTGATTTTAATTAATGGTATTGAATAAGTTTATTTTACATTGATTGTTAGTATTTGAAATTATCCTTTAGGATACACAGAAGAACCTTTGTAATGGTGCCTAATACATTCTTTGGCATGAGTTATTTTTAAATAATAGTATTATAATGTATATACATTTATATGAAAGCATCTTTTATTTTTTTTTTAAACCTCACATCTGGATATTTCATTTATGATCAGGTTAATGCAAGAATTTCAAATGATGGTGTGATTTAGCTACTACACGTATGTATGTAGAGCCTTGCTTCATAACTTAAGAAAAAGTCACGTGTGTGGTTAAGTTTAAAAAATGCAGGAAAATTTTCATATATTATTAAGGAAAGAAGCACACATTGATATTCACAGAGTAAAATTACATGTAAATTACACCAGAGACATGGACGGACATTTAACTTTGAGTGTATTGGAGGGAGGGGAAAGAAAGCAAAACCACTTTGAGATATCTGCTGTATTTACAATGGAAAATAAAATTCTGGACTTAAACATTGTAAGTCCATAGAGTTAACACTGTCCCACGAAGGGTTGCAATGGCTGAAGTTTTAATATTACAAAATTCTAAGTCTCAGTTAGTTTACAAAAAACAAACATTATTACAGTGTTATAGAGAAATCATCCAATCAAAATTATGCATGTATAATTAAGGTATTATTACTTTTGGATTACGTATAGGAAAAGTGAACATTACTAAAATACTTTATTGACTATACTTACAAGTAAAATATCGGACACATTTATAATCACATTAGTTTTTGTTATAAAAAAATACAAACCTTTTATTGTAGGAGAGGCTTTTTGTTTTCTTTTGTCAAAAGAGGGCATGTTCAATAAACTGTAGCAAAATGTGCTTGTTTCTGAAATTAACTGGCTTGGAATTAATGAATTTAAAGGATTGGGGTTTTAATACACTGAATAATAACACCAGTGCTTAGACCACATTACTGAACTTTTCGTGTTTAAGACCTCATTAGTCCCATGGTACGTTTGAAGGTTTATAATGTCAAAACTTGGGTTTTGATATCCACAGTTGGCAAAGGATAGATAGTGCATTGTGTAGCTTTGCACTTAATAAAAATTAATCTTTCCATTAGGTGAGACATGTTCAAATACTTAGCATTTAGTTTAATCGGTAAAATCTGTATGTGTAAAGCAACATGTACAGTCTATGGTAATGGGCAATTCAGTTTCAAAAATAACATTTAATTCTATATTGTTATTACTGTTATGTTTTCAGGAAGCACAGTAGGGAGAAGATGACCTCTATTTCATTTAAACTATAGTACTGAATTAAATTAATATGCATTCAAACAACCAGCCTACCTTTAATACTTTTAAGTATTTCACACTTACCATTTAATAGATAAGTATATTTGTCATTTATTTAGCAAGTGAAGGTATTCTGTGGACTTGAATGATACTGAAAAACACATTTTTTTTTATGTGAGAATTGATTATATCTTTAATTTACAAGACAGATTTTGCCAATTTATGTTTTAGAATGTGTATATATATATTTTTTGTTATTCTGATTATATATTAATCTTTGCATATCAGATTTAGCTGATGTATTTTCTACCTCTGAAATCTTGAGGAATTATGAAATTCACATAACCTTATTAAGGATGAGAAAAAGAAAATTTGGGGCCATGAAAAGTTGTTTGGTTATTAAACCTATTCAGCGAAATAACACAGAACGTCATGGAAGAAATCCTAGTCCAAATTTTTACTTGTGGAATTTTTCAGAGAATAATATATAATTTTGTTCATGTAAAAATATTGAATCTTGTAGTATTCTAGGAGCCTAATATATTTTCTTATCTAATTTGTATCAAGGTATAACACTTCAAATAAAACTTTTTTCTAACTACATATTTATGTCAAGGTCTTAACAGTAATTAAAATTTATAAGCAACAAAAATGTTCATGTATGTAGTCTGAAAATTTTTTATACAGCGATAAAGTGTGTCTTCCATTAATGTTCTTCAGATGAATAAATGAACAAAAAAACTGGTGCATTACATAAGCTTATATTTTTTCAAGGGTATTTCAGCAAAATGCTTTATGTGTAAACATCACATGACAAAACATATAGATTATACTGAAGGCTTAGTTGTGAAAAATTGTACTTTTGTCCCATTACTGTAAATCTACAGTGTGTATAAAACTACGTTATTACCTGTCCATGTACACTAATATTATTTATGATCAATATACAACTAAATCAATCTGATTTTAAATAAAATGTATAGTTTTGTAAGATGTGCAGTAATGGTAAATATATTTAACTAAAAAAATGTAACGTGATTTCTATTTTGTGGTATGCTTTTATGTGAATGTATGGTATAATGCAAACAGTAATGCAACAGCTTATAGATTTGATTAACAACTACAGTATGATAGCTACTGATATTCTTAAACTGATTTTGAGTTACTGTTGTAAAACCAATATCTGTTTAATATTTATATATTTACCCTAAACACCTGCTACATATAAACTGCTTGTATCATAAATGAGATTCAAAATTTTTCTCTTCTTTAAGTTTACATGTTCAGGGTTATTTAGCTTAAGATAAAAATTTTGGGTTTACAAATTGTATTTTGTTTCTCTATCATATTAGGCTTAATCATTTTATTATTATTGAAACGAGATGGTACATGTATAATGTGATGTATTATGTATGTTGAAAGATTACTTGTGTGGTTTCATGGATTTGTCAGAGAATAAATAGATATATGTACAACTAATAAGAACTGGGTATGTTTCATTAAATAGCTCTTTAAAACATTTAACTAATAATCATAAAGCCTACATTTGCTGAAATGTTCCTTAGAGAGAATAAATTTTCATGTTATGGTAGATACAATTAGCTTCATGTATAGATTTTTACAAAATTATTTATCAAAAATCCATAGGTAGCATCACCCCTTTAAAATGGTTTGTACAAAAATCAAAGGCTGTAACTTTACTCATTTGAGAACCTTATTATTCCTTTTGATTTCAATCGAGACATTAATAAACCTTCTGTTCATTTTCCAATCTCTCTAAGTGTGTAGTTATTTTGGTGATTGAAGATCTCTTGTTTCTAAGTAATGAAAGTTATTCCTATGTACTGTAATGTCACTAGGGTAAAAATTACATGATATATTGCTTTACCCGCACTTTGTTTCCATGTATATAAACTTTACCACTTTTCATGACAAACGTGATATACTAATGCCTGTATCATCTCACTTATTCATGCTTGACATCTCTCAGAGGAATTAATGTGAAACTAGTTAATAACATTGAGTAAGGGAGGAGACATGGAAGAAATGTAGTTCACCCTTGTTGAACCAGTAAAGTTATGTATCCAAAATGTTTATAATTAGTAAAATAAAACATCATACTTAATGGTGATTAAAATGCACTTTCATAATGAACTGAAATACAGTATGTGTTGATACTTCAGAACGGACAGTTAATAATTTGTTTTGAAGTGTTATGTCACTACATTTATAGTCCAATAACACAAAAGATGTCCTGATGTTTCACACTTTAGACAAATCATATAGGAATTTATGAACTTAACTATCATTTATGTTTGTTTGATGTCTGAAACTCTGTATACATTTTAAGAACTAAATATCACCATAACTTTTATTTTCATACAAATTTACAGATAATGTATGTACTTCTTAATGTGTAAAAATTGCTTAACATTCAAATGATGGTAAAAGATTGAAAAATTTCCACTGAAAACTAAAGAAAGAAGTCAGTAGATTTATTCACTATTTTTATTTGTTATAACACCATCTTACTCCAATAAAAGCTACATGGCTGAAAACCTTGAACAGAAGCAGTAGGTATATTTACTGAAGCAAATCTGAGCAAGTCTACTTAGAACTACTAAAAACATGTTCTTAATCATAAAAAAATATCAAATGGAGAACAATGTATACACAAAATTTCACCTATTTGAAAGTCAATTAAAAATTGGACTACATCTTTGTAACAACTAATATAACTTTTCAGCATAGGAAACAAACAGCACATGATCAAATTCATACTTGTTTAAAGAACAATATTTCCATTCTGAGAAAGATGTAAAAATGAAAAGAACTCGTGTATAAAAAATTGTAAACCACTACTTTGATCAGTAAATTTGCATGTTGAATTATATTAATATAATTCTCAAAATTATTAGTTACATTTACAACTTTTTAAACAATAGTGTAGTATAAAATAAATAAACTTAATGAAGATTAACATGTATACAACACATTTTAAATAAAAACTAACATATAAATACATATAAACACAAGTAAATGTAAAAGAATACAATGTTTTAGACAATTTTATGTATCTCGAATATTATTAAACTTTGCTAAACAAATAAACGGTAGTTATTTTCATTGACATATCAGCATCAAAAGAACATGTAAAGCTATACCTTATTCAGAGTCAATTAAAACTGAAAACTTTTATAAAAGATAAACATGAATCGTGGAACATTTAGTTTAAATTGTTTAATTATGAATATTGAACTGAAATTACTCTGTGTATATTTTGACTTCTTTGTTATTCAAAATTAGAAATATAATTTTTCTTTGTATACGTGTATACTGAACTTTGTAAAAAGAAACTGTGTTAAGTACTACAAATCAAGTTTTTGAATGTTTTTGCTAAACTGTAGCATTTTTAATATAAAATTTCTTTACTTTGTTTTCCTTACTTACAAAAATTACTGTCCACAATGCACTAATTTCAAACGTATCTTTTCCAAACAACTCGGTTACTTTAAGAACCAAAAAACATAGGAAGTGAAGGAATTACATCTATTTAATAATGTTTTATTTTAATGCAGTGTTCTAATGCAAGCTGCTGACATGCAACTTCATGGATGTTTAAAAAAACATGTACAAGCATTTTATATCATGTGCAAAGATAGTCGTCAAATACTACTTACATATATGTACCATAGCTTGTAAAAAGTTATTTAAAACAGTTGTGTTATAGAAGCTTCATGTAAAATGCAACACAATGAATATCACAATTAAATGAGACTTCTTTATAAGTTTATTTTTATTGTGTGTCATAGCCTGTTCCAACCACCTGATCACTAATTAGGACACAACTTATTAATAGAGAAACTCCAACAGTTTAAAGGAACAGGCAAATACTGAATAAACTAATAATTTAAGGGTTATTAAAGGGATTTTCCTAAAACATATTCGTGCCATCTCATCTAACATTATGGTGTTAAATATAAATAAAGATATTACAAATTATGACCACTGATTAAATTCTTAAAGTAGTAAATAGTAAATCACACATTTAGGTTTTAACCATAGCTTTATATTGTTGGGAATTCACTGAATTTCTACAATAAAAAACAAAACAAAAATACAATGGTCCCAGTATATCATTAACCACTTTTTCATCTCTGCACATAACTTTTACTTACAAGCATGACTTTTTTAACTTAAGAAAATAAGTTTATATGTACAATGAGGTTATTCCAACAATAAAATAAAAATCACATTTCAAATGATCTATAGCCACCTAATCAACCCTTTTAAACAACCATAAAGATGTTTTTTAACAGTTTATATATTTAACGCTAATATATTTTTATTCATTTTCTTGGACTAAGATGTAAAAATTTTAAATTTTTAACTGTGTATAACAGAACTTTCAATAGTGATCTACAGGTAGAACCCTACACATTAGTACACTTGCATTAGTCTGCAAGTGTACTGAAGTAAAAAAAAATTCACTCACACATTAATTATCAACATCTAAAGCCCCAAATTTAAAATTTTCAATACAATGAAATACAGACAATTACAAACATTTTAACATCCTTTGCTCACATTGAAAAGCTGAACTTTTATCAGTATAACAATACAAATATTTAACAACAGAAGTAAATTTTCACAGTACTGGTAAAAAAAAAACATAATTAATTAGGCTTAACTATTTTATGCAGATCCTGTTTTATGAATCATTATCCAATCTTTAACTTTTTTAAGGCTATAAAACTCAACGTCATCATTTTGTAATGCTTGAAAGTTTGAATCTTAACAACAGCTGTTCTATTGGCCTGAGAAATTTTAATTCATACACAACAAAAATCCTCACTGCAGTTAGTTGGATGTGATTTGTTATGAAAATAAGAACAAAAAAGTTTAAAAATTCAGTACCTCATTTTAGTTTATTATGCCTTTTCACGATGCACTTCCAAATTTCTTTGCTTCAAGTTTCATGATCATAGTGCATAATATATATTTGAGCCAAATAAAAGCTTTCACAAAACAGGATAAAATGTTTTCCTGATGACTCACAATTGTTCAGAAAAGTTTAATTTTTGAAACTTTTAGAATTCCCTTAAATAAAGATATATGGGGCCAGGATTATTAATATGAATGCAGTGTATTAATAATTAGTCTTTCAACAGATCCAATGCTATCCACATTTGGAAACTGAACTGGTACTGATAGCTTGGAATGAATTTCATTTTACATATGATTACCCATGTAAAAATAAATTAGGTTTTATATTTACCAATCATTTGTTACTCGTTTCAGTCTTCTATCATTAATAATAACCTAAACTTAGCTTCTTTTTTTAACTCAGTATACCACAACTGGCATGGTTTTAACTATCCTTAAAATATCGATTTTACATAACAAAAGAAATATAATATAGCCATTAACATTTTAAGTACGATGTTCAAAGCAAAATACAGTTTTCTTTGAATAAGAAACCATTTCAGGTAATTCAATGAACTTTATTTCTACCACTCATTAATGCATAAAACTTATTGATAATGCTTTATTAATAAGTAATAAATGCTATGTAGCAACACATGCTTTATTAATAAGTAATAAATGCTATGTAGCAACACTATAACATGCATGAAAGTTGTGAGAAGCAAACAGAACATTTTCCCAGCAAATGCTTGAAGACAAATTCTGATTTTTAATGCCTACTTTCAAATTTAATTCATCATATATAGTATGATTTTGTTTCTTCTTCTGCAGAGAATGGTAATAATTTCCAAGGGTACTGGTATTTTCTGAAGCTTCTTTACCATTCTTGGTATAGTAAAATTTTTTTAGTATTTTAATTCTCAGTTTTTGTAAAAATGAATCATTGTAAACTACAGCAATGATGAAACAATCTAACAAAGAATAACTATATACCATACTAAGAATATCAATTACAAGATGGGATATACAAGTTTTATCTCTATTGTTCTTCAGAAAATATCGAAATGAGTTTTTTCAGGTTTTCTCGTGGATGTTCATATACTTGCCCATTCATAAATTACACATCAATTAATATTACCTTCATTTTTAATGTTTGTTTATCATATGTTGCCCAACTACAAATACTGATTGAATCTGTTAATGTTTTGCATTGTAAATAGTTTTAAAGAAATGTCCATATTTTGAATGTAGCTGTAATATAGTTTTGAAAACACATATCAGTAGATATAGAACAGCACAAAAATATATATACAAATTTATAATTGTCAACAATATTATTCAAGCTATGATAAAAATAAAATCAGACAGCCAAAAGTATAAAATTTCATACATACTAAAAAAACTCGAGAGGTACCAAAGCACACTAGAGTTGAAATCAGAAGTTTTCTATTAGAAAACCTCAAATTCTATAATAAAATCTGTTGAACACAATTTTATTAAAAGCCAACTGCCATTCATCAATGACTTACGTACTGTAACAAAACAAAATACTCCACAAAACCCTAATAGCTGCAAAATATGAGCAATATGTAACACCTAAAGTGAAAAATGATTAATAACACATCAGTGATAATGACCAAATATATTGCTAAAGAGGTAACACATACAAACATTATATACATAAATTCAGATTTTTACTTCAAAAATATGGAGTGTGAAAGTTAGAATTAAAATATAATTAAAAACAATCATTTCCATGAAGCTTAAACTACAAGAGCTTGGATTGACCAGTATATTTTTAAAAATGCCTGGATGTACAAAATGCACTCAGAACATGAATCTCTTATGGATATTAATTTTAGTTATAATATAAGTTTTAGTCCTTTCCCTACATTACAGTAAGTACCTATGAGTATTATATAAGCAAACAGCAATATGTCAGAGTATTAGAAAAAGTGTTAAAATAAATTTAGCTGTGAGTTAATTAGTAGTTATTGTTTAAGCTTAAATGTATGTATGACCTATACATATAAAGCCATACAAGTCAATAACAAATTAAAAGTTTCGAAGAGTCCCATGAATCTGTTCGAAACAATTAATTTTAAATACAAAATATTTTTAGCACCATGGTCAACATGTCAGAAAAAGTGATAATATACAATTCCATAAATGAAAAAATATATAATAAATTATTACACAGATTTCCTTTAAACCTTCATAGTGTTAGTGAAACACACTACTATAGGCTAAACATAACATGTGAAACAAAGTGAGGGGATAACAGTACAAATCCAAAAGCACAGTGTGATCTACAAGTAGAGAAGATCATTACTGTAGGAATTAGAACTTGTAAAATGCACAAGTTGATATCCATTTATCTTAAATTTCTTACTTATTATACATGTATTTTCAGTGAAGGTCCTTTTGCAGTTCATAAACTAGATAAATTTTACTTATTGTTTTTAAGATTTTTCTTTTACTTATTCTGAACTTGTAGAAAAAAATATTTGATAGAACATTTGAATAATGAGTTATCTGGCACACCATCTTTTACAATTTTACATTTCCTTTTACTAACAGTACAATATATATAAAAGAAAATTTTTGTTTCAGAGCATTAAAATTAGTATTTAAAAATAGCTCTGTGTTGTGGTATACAAAAATGGTAAGGAAGTTTCTACACTTTTACAATTAGATTTTATGAAATAACCAAATAAGTATGTTCACACTTGCTAAAAATCTTTATTATTAGTAGTCTAAACATCACAATTAACATGCATTGTTGCATCTTTGATGATGGGAACTTAGTAAATTACATCAACAAGCAGATAAAAGTTAATTTCTTACTTGCTGGAGTTATTACATTCAAATCTAGAATAATACATAGATATGTGCTTTTACTGTATTAATTATAATATTACACCACTCTAAGCAAAGGAATCTTACTTCAATAAGAAGGGGTACTTCAGTTTTTCTTCTAAGACACCAAGTTACTGAATAACCTCAAGTTAACAGATTTTTAAATAAACAGATATTTTACACCATAACATGTACAAGTGCAATCTAATTTCCTACATGAATGAGTGTAAATATTTAAAGAAATTATAAATAAAGAAGGTCTGCACAAATAGTGGCTAATATAACCTTAAAACGAAGAGTTTACTAAATGCAGTGACTTAATACCCATGAGTTGGAGTGCACTTACAGTGAGTATATTCCTAAACCAGTTTTTATTGAAGAAACTATGTCTCTCAGTTAAGTGTGCAATGTGCTCTTAGGATACAACATTAATCGAGATAAAAGAGCAACAACACTATAAAACACACAAAAAATTAATCTACAAAAACTTAACAAGTTCGTGACTTGAAAATGATTACTCATCTAATTCCACATAAAATTTCTAGTAAATGACTAACAGACGAATAACTTTAGAACAAATAACAGCCCACAAAATTGTATTTTTTATTATACTTTGGAAGCTACTCTCAAAATTAATTAGCAATTATTAATAATCTGATAAATTCTTTGGTCGAAAATTTCATTTTATCTAGTAAAATACGTACTTTATAAAAGGAAAAGTTGTCTTATTTTTTAAGTAACATGTTTTGTTATGTTTTACATGCTATAGCACAAGTACACATAAGCATGCTGAAGAAGCATAAAACAATATATTACTCAGCATTTTTTTTAGTATTTTTAACCTTTGAAGATAAAATATACTTTAGGTATTACTCTCTGATTATGTTACTCTTTCCATTTACTTCATCATTACCCAAAGGTCTATTGTAATTCATTCCAACAACTGTGCGAGGAAACCAGCAATCTTTTATGTCCACAAAATCAGAAATAACAATATTCAAGTCTTTCTTTCCTTTCAACCATTCTTGAAGAACTTCATGAGCAGAATCTACCAAATGATCACGAAAATTGGAGCAAGGATGCCTTAAGATGAAAGTGGCTGTTGGTGTAAGGACTCCTTGACTGACAACAAATTTTCTTAGAGGATTCTCCTGTTTGTGTTGCTCCACCAGAAACTGCATTAGATCGCTACCTTTTACAGCCTTAGGGAAAGAACTGAGAATGAACTCTTTCTTCCAGAGGAATGGATGGTAATTAGCAACATCATGCATATAAAATACCAAAACTTGGTACTGTTGATGCCACAGCCATGATAAAGTTAATTTTTCCATTTTTGGGACAACAGGACACACTTTGGATCCAAAAACTTCTGTAATCTGTCTCAAAAGCCTGTGATGATCATCATTGGTCATTGCAAAAAGCTGCTGAAAGTGAAGCAGTACTACTTCTTTAGGATGCAAATCAAGGAATTCTTTGATGCTGTCTAACACACTGGTCATGGAATCACCATACAATCCATGAACAATGTACAGATCAGAACTTCCAGGTTTGGTTGCAACTTTGAAATCAAAATATCGAATCCCTATTTCTAACTGTTCTTTACAGGTCAGATCTTGGGTCTTCATCCAACCACAGATTACCTTTTTAGCTGTTGAGCCAAGCAGTTGGACTGCACGAGACTTGGACAAGAAAAGTCCATCAGGAGCATAATCATCCATTGCACTTACTGAATAGGTGCCAGATTCATGAGAACCTAAGTTTAAATAAATGAGATAAAGGAAAGTAAATGACAAATAACAAAGGCCACAAGAAACATCTCTGATGCTCATTTCCAAACACTTATATAAATTCACATACACATTCTGCCATATGTAGGGAGAGGTAGTTTTTATCAATGTACAAAAACTGTAAGATAATCATTGATATCTGTAATTTATACAGCACTCAGTATTAAAATTGGTATCCTGACTAGACCAATATATACATACCATACACAATCACAAGGTTCACCTAGATATCCTCAAGTTTATGTCTAGCAGATCAGTACAGTTATTTAAATGAAAATACATATAAATGTAGCTTAAAATATTCTAGATGTCATTCTTTACTTACATACTGTATTTACCAGTAATGATTGTGACGCTCATAAAACTGGAACTAATACACCCTATTATGTTACTCATGTAACTTTGCTGATATTAGCTCATAACATATCCATCTTTAAGTCAAACATTATAATGTTTTGATCACACCTATCTGCTCAGAGGTGTAATACTTATATGATCAAATATGTGGATACTCTCAAAACTGAATAAGGCTTTATGTTAGAGCTTGAACACTTGATGGTATTTCTGTTCACTTAACTACGGTACTTTCTGTTAGTAAAAAAAAGTTAACTCAAAGATATGGTAGAAATATATTATGTTAATGAAAACATAGACAACTGTTGATAGAGCATAAACATTGTGGCAAAGTAAACTGCAACAACAAGTGACACAGAAGAACATTTTCTCATAGATTAAAAGTTATGCAGCAATGTTGGAAAACTACAACTATAAATAGTAAGATTACACATATTGAAGGAATTAAATTTTACCTCTTAGGTTAACATGTTTGATGTTTTATTTTTAGAAAGCGCTCATTGTATAATTATGAAAAAATATACTTATGTATAACACATCACTCAATGATTGAGCCTATACAGAAGTACACAGATATGATTCATATATTTAATACTATTAAGAGGATGAATATTCTTCTCATAGGTAGAAGAGTACTGGCATGATAAATATATTTAACCACTAACTTATTTGCTTCAGTACTGTTAATAACAATTTTAAGCTTTGAAAGCCTACATGTGTATGCTCATTTCACCTTTGAAAGTTTTTACTTTGTCATGAGCTCATTAAATCATTTGGCAGGTTTCATGTTATTTGTACCATTGCACTTAAATTACTTCTCTAGAATTATGTTGGATGATAATGTTTCAAATATGTTTACCACATTAAATACGAATAATTTTACATTATTCATTATCAGTGTTTTATTATGTTTTGGATGAAATGATTTCATTTGCCAACAGTTTTCTTATAATGCTACATATTGTTCTTTCTTGTTTCAAAAAAAGAAGTTAAAGCTGTATTGAAACATTATGTAAAAAGAGCAATAATAGACAAGATACTACACAATACTCAATAGACAGTAAACTGTTCGTTATTGCCAGCCCCTCACATATGCCAACTTCTTGGCGCTCTACGAGTCTATTGATAAAATAATAACCTAAGCATGTGACCGTAGAATTATATGTATACCTAATGGGTGGGGCTGTTAGTCATTGTAAGCGAAGTTACAGCGGCGTTACCATGGCGGTAATGAAAACTGTAATTCGTATAGGAGCAATATTTGTCAGATAAGACTTCTAAACTTACCTGGAATGGCAATACAATTCAATGGTAAATTATGAATTTTCTCCGGCAAGTCCTGCATCCACTGTTTCAAAATCAGAGCATGATTTTCATTTTTAAAGTTGATATGTTCGATTTCAATGTCCGAATGAAGAAACACACCCTCGAAATTCTCATGCGACGCCATTTTCTGTTATCTGTTACATCTAGTGTGCATATCACATACTAAAATAAATACATTAAGTCTTAATATATAAAAATAATAGAAAATATAGTGATGTACATGTATATTTTCTATTATATTTTATATATTTAGTTTTACTTAACTTTTCGTATTATTCTAAATATTATTTATAAAAAAACATAAACCACTGAAATTAAATATCAAAAAGCTATTTTGCTGCATTTATAGTTTTACTTTAATACATTTATACGCTTAATAATTTGAGGGAACACCACAGTTTCAAACTTTCTTGGGTCCAAATGTAAGAAATAAAATACATATGAACTATAGTTTCAATCATTTATTATATACCTATACATCAAAAAAATCGTCTGTATAACAGTTATCATTTACATTGTTCAACACAAGAATGTTACGCACTTGAAAGCAACTGCTTAAATATATATATATATATATTTGCTTTTATGATATCAAATTGTAGTGTAACAAAACTTTACTACCAAAACATTAGAAAAACGTTATGTTTGTAGTAAGCTTTCAATCTTGGGTAAATACCTTTATGTAATTTTGTGGAAATTTTTGGAATAAAGTTTGTGTTTATTTTTCTGAAAGCAACTCCACATTGAGCTATCTGCTTAGACCACCGAAGGGAATCAAACTCCTGGTTTTAGCGTCGTAAATCCGGAGAGTTACCGCTGTACTAACAAAGGAGGTTTGAAAAACCGTAATATTCTGTTCAGTAATACGCGAAAAATAAATCCTCTTGAGTAATATAAAAGTTTCTTTAAAAATATCACACAACTACTGTTAGCAATGTATTTTTTTGTTTTAACTCTAAATGAAGGGAAGGAAATAAAAATAAATTATAACGAATATTGAAATGTTTTTCTGCGTTCTCTACATTAGGCCAGTAATTGATAATTGATAAGTATTGTTACATTTTAAAGATAAATATAATTAAAAAGTTCAGGGAAATATATCATTATTGAAGAAAAATCAAACAAACTTTCCAAATCAGAAAAAAAAAGTTCCTTACAATGATTATGCATGACTGTATTACTACTTCAAAATTTCAGAGATTTTTGAGAAATATTTTTAACATTATTTACAATTAAAAATGTAATATGAATATAAGAAAAAAAATTATATGGTTCTTTATTTTTACAGTTCATTATCTTTCCTCTGTAAAGAAAAATGCCAAAACATTTTTGATAATAATATATTTTAATTTATGTGATTGTTACAGTTGTTTTAGAGAAAATATAAAGATTTTTGGCTTCATTTTATACTTTATCATTTATTTTCGATATTAGTGAACCTATTCATCACTTTGTAACTTAAAACAATGCAATTGTTTGAAAAGTAAGAGTTACCAGGTATTAAACTAGATGGCAGTAAACGAATCAAATATTTTGGAACTTTTTTTGTAAAGGAAGGGATATTTTTATGCTGTTAGAATCACTGTTATTATTAATGTCTTTTTAACTACGAGATAAGATAACCTTACAATTAATTACAACTCTATACTTTAACCTTAGCAATATATTTTCCAGCAACTATTCTGCAACTAGCAATGAATATCGTGAAACATATGTTACTTACAACGTATGTATATCATCTATATATATCATGACATTTTACTGCTGGTGAATTTTAGCAAAGTGAATGAGTTTATTCTCATAAAACACAGTGAACGGATTTATTCTTTCAAATTAAAACTATTAAAAATAAGTACAAATAATTTTTTTCTCAAAATACAACAACATTTCCGAGCGCAGTTAACAACTTTATTCTAAAAAATTATAGGTAACTAATAAAACATCGCACTAAATTTTATTCAAAATAAACTTGAATTATAATGTAATCGAATAACTTACTGGGAAGTTAGAACAATAAAGTAACTGAATGCTTTGCGGGGGAAAAACTATCACTATCGTAGTATAATTTTCGTGTTCGAGATTTTTTTTATATTATAATAATAACTTTATTAATAATTAAATAATATAATTTTTATATGTTTAGAAAATCTTAGATTGAAATAATTGTTTTCTGCATTCCTTTATCGGTAGTAAAATGTTACGATAGTCATATATCAGCAGTAAAATGTCGTAAACCTTTGTTGCTTTGAAATTAAGCAGAATAAACTATTTGTGCTCCTTCCATTTGGCTATCGAAACCTGGTTTCTAGCGTTGTAAGTTTGCAGGTATACCGCTGTGCCAGTCGTAAAAAAAAGATATATAAGTATCGCAAGTCTGTAGTTTTCTTAGTATATACATTCATTGCTGGTCAAAATCTTAAGACCAATGAACATAAAGAAAAAATATGCATATTGCATTGTTAGACTTATTTGAATAGAGCTAAGAAAGATGAAAATAAGAAAAGGGAAAATATAAATAAAAAACTTTTTAGCACTTAACAGTGAAAATGTAAACACTATGAAATTAGCCTAAATATTATCTGGTCAAAAATTTAAGACCATTTGAAAACGAAGCGTTAATCGGTGAACACGTGACGAAATTTCTCCGGCGTTGAGCAGGAGGATTCGACGGGTTGTCCGACAAGACACTAGCTGATCGTCGAACCAGATTAAGGTCCTTACGGACGCAGAATACAGGTCAAAAACAATAAGACGGCATCTACATCTTCAAAGCTTAAGCCTTCTTTCACACTACGAAACAGCTCGGTTAAATTTTGCTGAAAAGCAACAAACATGAATCTTAGAAAAGTGGACGTAAGTTTTGTTCTCTGATGAAAAAAAATTAACCTGGATGGTCCAGGTGGCTTTTAACATTACTACACGATAAGGATATCCAACCGCAGACATTTGCTACACGACACAGTGGAAGAGGTTCCATTCATAATTTGGGGTGCTTTCTCCTTCTATGGAACAATGGAGCTTCAAGTTAAAAAGGGGCGTCAAACAGCAACTGGCTCTCTTGACGTGTTGGAGAAAGCATCCTTACTGACTGAAGGTTCTCGCTTGTGTGGAAATGATTGGATCTTTTAGCAGGACAACGCTGCAATCCGCAATGCCCGTAGGACAAAGGATAATGGCGAATAACGTGATTATTTTGGACCATCCAGAGTGTTCGCCGAACTGAACCCCATTGAACATGTTTTGGGTGGACAGCATTTAAGTCTACAGAAATCGAAGTCAATTCCAAACAGTGCATGATTTTCGTGAAGCCATCTTCACCACCTGCAATAACATTTCAGTCAGCCTTCTGCAATCGCTTATATTGACCATGCCAAAGCGAATGTTTGTTTACAGTTATACGCAATGACAGCCGTGCAACTTACTACTGAGACCTCTTGCTGGGCATTTCCTACCATGTTTAGGACTTTTTTGATATAGTCTTAAACTTTTGACCAACTAGTATTTAGGCAAATTTCATAGTGTTCACATTTTCCTTATTAAATGCTAAAACGTTTGTTATTTTTAATTTCCCTTTTCTTATTTTCATCTTTCAAAGCTCTACTGAAATAAGTGGTTGAGTCTAACAACACAAAATGTATAATTTTTCTTTATGTTTATTGGCCTTAAGATTTTGGCCAGCAGTGTATATATTGGCGTTTGTTATTTATTTTTAGATTAATTTTTTGACTTTTCAGTGTATTAATTTGATGGGACTAGTATCAGATAACAATAACAAAACATTAATTAGATTTTTCATTTTTTTAAAGTCACATTTCTGTTCCTTTCGTAACTCATTTATTCTTGTGGCTCAACAAATAATTATTTTTTCTTTCAAGTTTTCGTTGTGTCGAGTTTTTGGTTTATTTTAAGCATTTATTTTAAATAGAAATAATAATATATTTGTTTCAATTCCGTTTCATAATTCAGTCAGATCTAGTATATTTTAATGTGTATGAATGTTATTTGGAAATATTTTATTACAGTGAATGTTATTATACAGTCACAATTGTTATTGGACATTTTATTGAGTTTCCAAAGATTATACATGTTGTTAATATTTCATTTCTTGAACTTTAATTGATTTTCCCTTTCCCTTTGTGTATAAGGTTTGTTTGCTCTCTCAGTAAGATGAACATGAATCACAGTAAACATTATAAAACATTGTTTTTCTAATTTTTTGGAGTTAATAGCAAAAGCAGACGTTTGAGAATTACAACGTTCACCCTATTAACGCTGGTAGCCCTCGTGTCGCTTTGCGCGAATTACGAAATAAATCATTCAAATAAATCATTTGTTAGACATTTGTCTAATGATTTGATATCATTTCTCGATTGTGATTTATAATTCTAATAACGTTTCGTCGGATAAATGAGATTTGATTCAAGGTTTATTGAAAAAAAAATAGATTGAATAAAATAATTATTTTTCCCCGCTGGTTTGTTTGTTTTTTTAATTTCGCACAAAGCTACTTGAGGGCTATCTATGCTAGCCGTCCCTAATTTAGTAGTGTAAGAGGGAAACAAGCTAGTCATCACCACCTACTGCCAATTCTTGGGGTACTGTTTTATTGATGAATAGTGGGATTGATCGCACATTATAACGTTGCCACAGCTGAAATATATTATGTTATGTACGTTACGTATCAAGATCTAACATAGCTTGTAATTTAAATTTAAATTTTGAAGTTAATCGAATGTTGATATGTGTCAGATTTATGATATTTGTCAACAAGATTGATACAAAAATTTTCCCTCTTAACACAAATATATTTTAATATACAAACTACAACACAATTTATAATAACAGTTATTATAAATAGATAGTAGAAATATTGATTTATATGCAAAAGTATTACAAATTCAAAAAGAATATTGAGTTTTATATCTGGTCTGGAACTGAAAATTTGATCGATGGTTCACGATAAGTGAATTATTTTTCAGTTGATACTGTTACATTTCGGTTAATGGCTTGCCTTACGACGTTTACAAGCTGATTTTTCACTGACAAAGATATCTAATCTCTTCGTAGAAATATTGACTTTCGAAGTTAATTCACTGAAGTTAAACAGTTTGTAATGTCCGAAATCTATAAACACGGAGAGACAGTATAATATTGTTGCTGGTTTGCTACAGCTATATACTATCTCTCAGCGTTAGTTACCTATTATAAGCGTTAAGACGATGTTCTCGAAAGTTCAGTTGGCAACAATGTAGAACATAGATTGTTGATTCATACATTCAAGAAGCTCCTCTAAATTTAAAGGACAGGTAGGACCTTCGCAATACACATTTAACAATATAAATTACTCACATTTCTAAATATATATTATACTAAAACAAACATAGATATTAAAATAAATATATAATATTAAATCTATTACAAGTGTTACACCTTTCAGTAACGGATATAAACATGTAAAAACATCGACAATTATGCAGTGGTTAGAATAACATGCAAAATATTGGTGACACAGAATTTCTACCTTTTTGCGTAACACAAAATGAGTGTGTTAGGGAAACTGATGTAAATTATGTTAAAATTGATAGAAGATATGTTATGATGGGCTTGGTTACAAAAAATATAGAATGATGGTGACATAGATATTTTGGAAACATTATTTTCGTAGCTGTTCTTCATCATCTTTTTGCAATAGAATTACTGTGTTCTTGTACAAGGAAAGAGCTAATCTCAGCCTGTCTTGGCAGAGAATATAAATGTTACCCATTCTTATTACAAATTTTGAACGTTCTCAATTCTCAGTAAACCTTAGCTCATACGATTCAATCCATGTAAAGTATCTGGAGCAGTGGAAGTTTGTCCTAACATTCAGTCACGATCATAGTGTGTTCAAGCAAAACATGAAGTATTGTTAGTAAACAAATGGTTAGGTTTCTCTTAATTAATAAAGTTGGTTTCAAATATTGTGAGTTTGATTGCTTAACTAGACTCGCGTGTGTGTGTTTGGTGGTTAATATTAATGAGACAATAAAATTATAATAAATAATACAATATTATTACTAATAAGAGAAGCAGTAGCGATGAAATATTAATTTAGTAATGGAAATAGAGGGGATTGATATCTTAAGACGATATATTATTATAAAGAGTTCAAAGGAAGTTATATTTGTTATTCCCATGAAGAGTGAAGCAGTGGATTATATAAGTTTTAATATGTTAAGTTTTAGTAACATTGTTTCTGTTAAGAGCATTTGTGAAATTATTCTTTTGATTAATTTATAGTGCAGTCCCTTGACAAGGTATAGATGAAATATCAAATTGAAAATACGATAAAAAGTTTCAAGTATGTAGATGTATAGTAAGTTTATCCCATAACAAATAATTTATGTATATACTACTGAACAGTGGTGGGATCTACATATTGCATATGTTGAGTAATTTTATGTTTATGTCAATCATGAGATTCAGTTTAAGGAAACAAACAAAGTAAAAACATTTTTTTATGTAAAATGCATAGAAAAACCAATGCAGCACTCAATAGTTTTAACTACAATATATGATGGCGTTTTTGTTTATCTCTTGTGTTTTATATATTACTATGAATCTTGTCATCAATAATATAATGCACAAATATTTTATACCAATATGTTTCAAAATATTTTCGAGGTGTTTGGTAATTCTAGTGTAAATAACACGATTTTGTAGTCTTTAAAACCGTAATGTTTGGGAGTCAAATAATAATATGATGTATTAGAACTACATTTTGCCGTTACTTAGGCAGTGTAATGTCATATATTATTCCCTCAGTTCATGATGCAAAGTATTTAGGCATTCAGATTTATAATCAAATCTGGGACTTAAAATTTTCAAGACAAAGATATTTTTTTACTTAATGATATTGAAAAACAAAGGAACATCGATTAATCTGGGATATCAGAGCTGTCCCATAAGAGACCCACATCAAGCATAACCTAGCCATGGTAGCTGAAGTGCAATATCATGTAACATGAAAAAATCCTCGAATACAAAGTCTAGTGGAAGAGCTGTCCATGTGTCCCAGTTAATAGTATGCAACGTAACATACTTCCAGTTATTTCTAACCATCTTGCCATCTCAGGTCTCAAGCACCTGGAGAATGGAGTGAGTATTAATGGTATAAGCACAAAGTCACGCCAGCCAAGTCTGTGTTGATTGGACTGTTGAAATAGGCACTGGAAAAGTGTCATAAAAGTTCATCAAATGGTCTCTTCAGCGCTTGTGAAGATGGATGTGTTTCAAATAGAATAAGCTTACGTCGATGTCTTTTGCAATGAAAATTATATCGTAGGGTTATTGTCTATAGGCACGGTTGTTAGACAAAGTATAATGAAAAGTAACAACGTGGTGGAGATATGTTCCAAAAATCATTGTAATAGAACATACTCAGTTCCTGTAAAAGTTTGTTTATTGACTTATTCAAACACACTTCTGTTAGTGATCTCTAGGTGAGTATTTCAAGTTAGTGTAGTGTCAAAGAAACATCTTAGGAGTTTTATTACGTTAGTAAAATATGAAGAGTTGTTGTATAATTCAAAAGATGATTTAGGGTAGGGGTGGCCAACCTTTTGTTTCCTATGCATCAGTTTGTTTCAGATAAACTTTAACAACCTTCCAATCCTTTAAGTATTGTAATTTGGAGATATTTGGCAGTTATACAAATAATCATTTGTTATATATATATGTTAATGTGGAGTGTGGACATATGTAGAAGTTGTAAAAAGAATTCAACATGAATACAAGATAAACTTTGTTTACTTTATTGACACTTTGCATTTGCACTGATATATTTCATTAGTTATTTATGAAAGAATATCTAATAAAAATTTATCAACACAATTAGCAGTTTTAACGAAAAATAATTTTACATGGAGGAAAAATAAACATAACTAAGTTTAGTGAGACTTTTGACTTTGCTTTGCTTTCACCAAATCTGTAGTATTAGGAGTTAAATTAGTAACTGACAACAACAGACAGTTTTTCAGACTTGAATCGGATAGTCGCGACCTCAGTTTGTTCTTGATCATTTTCATGGATGAAAATGCTTGCTCGCATCTGTATGTTGTTCCGAAGCGACAGGCATAACTTTGGGCAAATTTTCTCAGTTCTGTAAAAATGTTCACATGGTAATGATCGCCAAAAATTAAGCATTTCAGATTCACTTGTGAGTGAGGGAAGTTCATTAAATTTACTCTTCAGTACTGAATTTGGTTTCAGATCAATAAGCTCCATCTGTATATTACTTCAGATTGTTTTGTTCAGTGAGTGAAAATGGATTTATAAATACAAGCATGCATACGTGTAAGGAGGAAAACTTTTACTCTCGTCAATGCGAAAAATGAAATACTTCTACTAAGCTGCACTTTTTGTAACAATACTTAACATCGGTTTGAAACGTACAGTTAATTTGACCCTTAAATTTATGTTTGTCTTAATGTATCTGTATCTTCTTGTGTATTCACGTATGGTTTTAGGTTGCCGTTTCTGTATCTAAGTTTCTCTTTCTCTTATTTCTATTATGTCTTGATACAAAGATATATACTGAATTACATGATAAATCGTTGCACCAAACGTCTTCCTACACAAACATAAATGACGAACACATACACATCAACTTCAAACTCCTAATAAATGGACTCACACTCATATACTCGCAAAGGTATATTCTTATCTCTGGGGTATAGTGCGCCACTTGTAATCGTGCAATGCGCCATAGGTTGGCCACCCCTGATTTAGGGTTTTGTTCTGTTCAAGTTTTATGATAAACCGTGGTTTGTTTAACAACGGAAGTTAAATGTGTTCTGCAAGGTTAAAACTTCGTTACAGAGGGATAAGAATTTTGGATGGCTAGAATATTGTTTGTTCCCCCACTTCATGATGCAAAGTATTTTGGCAATAGGCTATCTGTGCTATACTCACCACGTGTACTGAAAATCAGTTTCTAGCGTGTAACTGGGAGGCAGGTTAGGAGAAGTACTCTAAATTGTCTTGAAACTGTGAGAAATCAGTTGTCTAAATTGCAAATGTAACTTACATATACAATATATAACAGTAGGCATGTGACTGAGCCTTGTAATACTTTGGTGGAGAGGTAGAAAAGATAGAGTGAGTTTTAACTTTAACACAGTAGACGTCTTAGAAATTAACTGCTTGTGTATAAAAAATGCCATGAAGTTAAATTCTTTATTAATACTAAGGAATGTGGCAGTTGTAGTAGTGCGAAGTTTAAAACATCTAATTATGGACTGTTCTTTGACAGATGTTTAAACTTTAACGCAAGAGAAAGATTTGAAGATAAGTAAAGATATTAAGGAGTGAAGTGTTATAAGATACATTTTTAATGCCATCTTTCTTTTTATCAACGATCTGTGTAATTTCACTGGTTGTTGTGTTTCCAATTACAGTTTGTTATGGTTTTTTTTTAATTTCGCGCTAAGCTACGCGAGGGCTATCTTCGCTAGCCGCCCCTAATTTAGCAGTGTAAGACTAAAGGGAAGGCAGCTAGTCATCACCACCCACCGCCAACTCTTGGGCTACTCTTTTACCAACGAAAAGTACGATTGACCGTCACATTATACACCCCCATGGGAGGGCGAGCATATTTCGTGTGACGGATTACGAGTCGAGTGCCTTAACCACCTGGTCATGCCAGGCCGCAAATAAAAGAAACTGGGAGTTGAAAATTGTAACCTTAACACATTTTGGACAGATGGTATAAATTACGAGAAACGCCTAAAGATCAGTTATAGTTACCTCTATGTATGGCCCGGCATGGCCAAGCGTGTTAAGGCGTGCGACTCGTAATTTGAGGGTCGCGGGTTCGCATCCGGTGGCGCCAAACTTGCTCTCCCTTTCAGCCGTGGGGCGTTATAATGTGTCGATCAATCCCATTATTCGTTGGTAAAAGAGTAGCCCAAGAGTTGGCGGTGGGTGGTGATGACTAGCTGCCTTCCCTCTAGTCCAACACTGCTAAATTAGGGACGGCTAGCACAGATAGCCCTCGAGTAGCTTTGTGCGAAATTCCAAAACAAACAAACAAACCTCTATGTATTAGCAACTGGTTTAGAGAAGGCAACTAACCAGCAACATCTGCCACCACAAGAGATTTGTCTCTCTTTTTAATTAAAGTAGTAACAGGACTGATTAAC
The DNA here is from genome assembly GCA_011833715.1 of Carcinoscorpius rotundicauda. Taxonomy (NCBI): domain Eukaryota; kingdom Metazoa; phylum Arthropoda; class Merostomata; order Xiphosura; family Limulidae; genus Carcinoscorpius; species Carcinoscorpius rotundicauda. The sequence goes on from CM022397.1 coordinate 87,807,120, forward strand.
ACTTTTATATTGTATTAATAAAAGAAAGTAATCACCTGGTTTGGTGTCGTTGTTTAGAATTAAGCACAAAGCTGCACAATGGGCTATCTGTGCTCTGCCCACCACGGGTATCGAAACCCGGATTTTAGCGTGTAAGTCCGCAGACATACCGCTGAGCCACTGGGGGGCAGGTTTGGTGTCATCATGTCTCAAACTCCGTATTTCCTAATCCATAGTCCGACACAATAATCACTTGGCCACTCTCTGCATAAAATAATAAAAAATGCATCAAAATAAAGTGACTTGTGAACAGTATTTAATACAAATTAGCACACAATAATTACAACCGCGAATAATGGGCAAAAATCCTTTTAAAGTGGTTATTGAAAAATGATAATTTTACCAGTGTGTATGTCTGGTTTCGAATATCGAGTAATGACGTATTTTCTTGCTGCAAAACAACTGTGGTCATAAGGGTGATAACAACAGTTTACCAACTTTGAGTTACTTTCATATTTAAAATCCATGTGGTAAAAAGCTATAATTCGTTTCAGAAATAAATCGTATCACAAACACACATTTATCTATTCACAATGTAATACGTATTTTAACATTTTACGATTGCTTAACGAAATGTTGTTTACTTTGGTCTTTTATCATTGTTTATTATTTTTTACTTCTAAACTAGAGAGTCCACTTGTAGAAACTAACTGGAGTACCAATACCCTTGACGGAAGTTATTTAAATTCATGATTAATGAAAGATGAAAGGATATCTTAGGACATGAAAAGTTATTTTCTTCATATATAATTAAAAAAAACAACACATTTAATTTACCATAACGCCCATAAAAACAGCAAAATACAAAATGTGAAACCGTAAATTTGCCTATATCTCTTCATACACTCAACAAACCTTCATAACAAATTTGGTAAATATCCATCAATAGGGGTAAAGTAGTGGTAAAAAAACTTAAAACACTCGTACTTTCACACATGTCGTATTCACGACGTAATATTTGCCCCCTGAGAATGGAGAAAAATAAAGTTCTCCTTGGCGGAAAAACGGAGGCAGAACGGGAAAATTCGGCCGCTATTGTAAAAATACATGTGCACAGAATAAAAATTTCTCAAAGTTTGGGGTTACACATAGCATGATAAAAATGTTTTTCCAGTATCATATAAGCAAAAGTTTTATTCTAGTATGATATGAGGCTGTATTTCGACTATCTATCGGAATTTATGTAGATCGACTTATGATTTCAGGCTTAAAATAAGGTCCGTTTGTATTTAAGCGCAATATAAAGAGGATATAATACTCAAGCCTTAAAGCATGCTCATTTTAAAACAAGTCTTCAGCTTTATATCCTATTATTTTCCAGACGTAATGGATACTTTCGAAACCTGTGTAAACTGTTGAGTTAATCGTTGCTCAGTGATGAACGCGCACAGCGTTTTGACTTATATCAATAACATTTTAACGTTTCCGTTTCAGTAACAATACTTTGTAATAAAATATATTGTGACTATAAAGTCCACTTGAATACATGTGAACCGGATACGGTTCTACGGTTGTCAGCGTGTGTCAATAATATTTCACCAACTGGAATGTTTTGATGTAATTTCTTTTTCCTCAACTAGATGATACCTGAAGAATCCACCTGAATCAACTGTTGTGTTATTTAGCTACCTGCACACTACGAAATACAGCTTTTAATAGCTAAACATATTTCGAAATAAACTGTTGTTTTTTGTTTGTTTTTGAAATATCCCACAAAGCTACGCGAAGGCTATCTGTCATAGCCGTCCCTAATTTAGCAGTGTAAGACTAGAGGGAAGGCAGCTAGTCATCACCACCCACCGCCAACTCTTCGGCTAATCTTTAACCAACGAATAGTGGGATTGACTGTCACATTATAACGCCCCCACGGCTGGGAGGGCGAGCATGTTTGGCGCGATTCGGGCGCGAACCCGCGACCCTCAGATTACGAAGCGCACGCCTTAACGCGCTAGGCCATGCCAGGCCTCGAAATAAACTGACTCATGCAGTTTATTTTTCACGTACAATTTTGAAAGATTCTAATGAAATTATTGATATACACATATTTTTGTCTTATAAACGTTATTGTTACAGTTTGTTTTCATTATTCGCGTATTATATTTTTACTGGCAAATACTTCACTTTTCCGGTAGGGCTGTTTCAAGATCAACTGTTATGATATGAGAACAAATTAATTATTTTGTGTATTTTAAGCAGATACATATCACCCTACCGGTGTCGTAACTTAGTGAAAATAAATATATCACATGATATTACTTGTACATGCATTTAAAAAATGCCGTGTTTGGAAACTTATAGTTAAGGCAGTAAGTTTGCAAAGATCTTTTTAATGGTGATTTTGTGAAATGAAAAGAAAGATTTTTCAGTAAATAAAGACCAAAGTTAAACTTAAGGTAATTTTAAATGTACAAAGAATGGTTGTAATTCCATGATTAGTCTCACAGAACAAACAAAAATAGTTGAACAGCAGTACGTCAGTAAAAAATTCTCACTGAAGAAGGTAACCTACCAATAGAAAGACTTGAAATCTTTCTCTCTATGGAATATAAAACTAAATTTTAAATTACATATTTAATGAAAACACAGTAATATTAAGCTTGCATGGCCTTTTATTTTGTGATTTTAAAAAATTAACTTTAGTCTTGTTGACAACAACAAACACAGCTGTGAGACAACTCATATCCGGTCTAACCATGTTTATAACATTAAATGGAAATCAAACAACATATCTTAGTTTTCTACGACTGGTGTGACTCAAACGTTGATTGTAAAAAATAAAACAAAATATCAACATTAGAAATGTGGACACATTATAAAATGATTACAGAGCATACGTGAAGATACACTTCTGAAAGCAAACAGACAGCTCGATAGGTGTAATTTTAAGAAGAAAACCAACTTCTGAAAATGCATTCGTTGAAGACAACTTTTGCAGTTTTTGTTTTATTTGCAGCGCTTTGGACTGAAAATGGTAAGTAATCAGGTTACCTAGCCACACTCTTGTGTTTTAAAGAACTAAGAAATTAAATTGTCAAAGTCTTGATGTTTACACTGGACATTCATTTCGGCTCTCAATGAGTAGCCCCCCAGTGGCTCAGCGGTATGTCTGCGGATTTACACGCTAAAATCCGGGTTTCGATACCTGTGGTGGGCAGAGCACAGATAGCCCATTGTGTAGCTTTGTGCTTAATTCAAAACAACAACAACAACTCAATGAGTAGGCGTCAGCCGACAGTTAGCGGTAGATTACGCAAGATTTTTTATAATTAAAAATATCTTTTTTTTTTAAATAATATATAGCATAAAACTTGTACCTTCCGAATCTTTTTTCATGGAAAGATTAATTTTATATCTAATCCTAGTTTCACAAAATATCTTGCAAGAAGATAAAGCAAACGTGCTCACTCCCTGTTCATTATGAAAATCTTAAGTAATCTACAAACGATTTTTGAACTAATGTCTTCACGTCCACTTTCTTAATATATAATATATGGTGACTATGGTTTTAGTGATCTTAGCTTCAGACATTTTTCAAATATTCAATATATTTCAAGGACAAAGTTAACTAATTAAATTAAGGTGTGAAATATTTTCATTAAATGTAGTTTTTTGTGACAATCAGCCTTTTAAGAAAGTGTTTTGATAATACTGAACCTTATCTTTCTTTACGCATCCACTTTTAAATTTGGATTTTCCTATTTTCAAATTTTTCCTCTTTCCGAATTTCTCCGCTATACTGAGATTTCAACGACTTGCTGGTAAAACAAGTTTTGAGAGACGATTTATACGACAACATTAAACTGACACTTCTAACAGCTAGATCCAGGATCTAAGGGAAGATCGTTTTAAGAAAGAAGTTTCATTGAACGCCAAAGAAATACTAAATTATTTCTAACAAGTGTATCCAAAAATTTATCATCAAGAACGGATTTATGAATATATTAATGTACTTTAAAGAAAACAAAATCTCCCAGAAACGTACCCTAAATCTACCTATTGTTGCAGATGGTCGTCGATGGTTTAGGTGGAGACATCGATCTAGAGTTCTTGAAGGGAAGAATCTGACATGTATTGCTGACAGTGTACCGTCTGTGGTAAGATTGTATTTCTCAGATATTTTCATAAAAGTTACCAATATTGGGAGCATTCAAAAATATTCTGAAACAGCTATTACAATTTTATTATTTTCTAGCATTGTTTTTTTAATTAGAGCTGTTTATATACTTATGATGATTGGTAATTAAGACTGGATGATAACATTGGAGTCTGAACACAGTTAAAAAGAATGTTTTATGTAGCAAAGCTTTCTTATTTTAAAATGAAATTTACGGACTGTAGTTTCTTTCTCTCTTTCTTTTTTTAGTGTATCTATATACACAGGCCACGAACGTTTCGTACCATAACATTATTTCTGTAAGCTTCAGTTTCATGTTCCTATTAAAAAATGGCTACTCGTCTGTTAAGGAACTGACTGGTGAAGATAAAAATTCTTGTTAGTGAATGTTAACATAGACCCTCTGTATAATTACTGTGAGATTTCCTGAAAAGGACGATGTTATATGACACTATTGTTTCTCGTCTGGTTTTACAAGTCACTGTTTTGAAAAAGTAACTGTGTGGAAGGGAAAATTATATTGTAGTGTCTCCTTTTGTATAGTTTCTTTATATTTGTTTTATAGGCAGACCATTTAGAGAAAGCTTGACCAGAATAGATCGTCATCACAACTAGAACTTGTGTAGTGTCTTTGTGTTCTTCCTTTTATGTTCTACTTATTTCAGTTGTCTTCTGTGTTTCAACTGTAATTCTTAGGACTTAAAATGCTCAAAAATGGGTTTCACTACCCATTGTTGGCACAGGAGAAATAACAGATCATCTAGCTTTGCGCTTAACAACAACCAAACCAAGTTTATTTAAGTTCTCTCGGGTAGTTTTTATTCTTGTAGATCTAAATCTATGGTGTCAGTTGTCACTATTAAAAATGCAACATGTATTTAAGTTTATAATTTAAGAAGGTTAATAGTTTTTCTTCCCGTTTTTGTAGCTGGAAGCTTCCTTCACAAACTGCACGATTAATCAACCAAGTTTCGCAACCCTATCTGCTTTCTTACAGGTAATAACAAGTTTGTTTTAAATCGATTATGATTTTGTTTATCTTTACTGAAATATCAAAAAGGAGTAAAGAGTTTTCCGTGTAATTTTATTTTATTTTACATTAATATAGCGAATAACATTTATAGTAATTATTCGTTGTTATTTCATATTTTACAAAATGTAATAATTTCGTAATTTTATTTCGATTGACACCTTCATGCTATTTCCTATTTTAGATTTTCGAATGTGTTTTCGAGGACTTTGGATTGGTAAGAACTTTTATTAATGCATCTTTTACACGTAAGATTTGTCTAAAACTAAAAGTAGGGTTATAATCGTTTTTAGATGATTAATCACAAGTCTCTACCAAATTTCTATTAGATGCTTATATTTATTTCTATTCAGAAAAATATCTTTGGCACATCCATATATTTATCTAGATTACAATGTGTACATTTCACGAAAATCCTAGAAAGTCGTATATTTATTTCAAATTTTTTCAGTACTGGAATTTTTAATAATCAAAGTTTACCTACGTATCACAATCTTCAATCAAACAGGCGTCATGTACGGAGTAATGTTGCTGATGTAAAATAATCTTAACCTTCGTTTGGCGTAAATTTAAAAATCATAAATTTGTTGATAGACAACAGTTTAGTTTGAATTTCGCGCAAAGCTACATTGAGGCAATCTGCGCTAGCCGTCCCTAATTTAGCAGTGTAAGACTAGTAGGAAGGCAGGTAGTCATCACCACCCACCTCCAACTCTTGGGCTACTCTTTTATCAACGAATAGTGGGATTTACCATAACATTATAACGCCCCCACGGCTGGGAGGCGAGTATGTTTGGTGTGACGGGGATTTGAACCCAAGACTCTCAGATTACGAGTCCAGAGCTCTAACCAACTGGTCATGATAGGCCGTGGGTGCATTCTTAGTAAAAATATGATTTTGCTTTCTTGAATGTTCTATAGCCAGTCAAGTACAAGTTGAAACAAAATGTTCGATAAATATTAGGTGGTTGTAGTTATAAAGTAAATGAACATTTAATTAAGTATTAGGAAGGACTGTTTTATAATTTTCAGAAAATGTTTTATCGGTTGTATAGAGTAAAACTTGTTTGAAAAATGAGTGTTTGGCTCCGACAGAAGAATTTTGGGTGAAAACATAAGGTTCTGGCATTTGTTATTAACCAGAGGGTTGGGAATAATTGAAGTATACTTAAGAAATTGGAAATGATGAAGAAAATTTTTGTGCTTTGTTTAATAACGTGCGGTCATTGATAACTTATTTTAACAGCCTATTTCATAGATAGTTTTTCTTGAATGAGTGTTTTTTTTCTTAATAGTTCGAGTGTTACAGTTAATACTAGAACCTCTTGTGCAGCTGTTACTTAACTTTTTTATAAATACAATAAATCATGAGTTATTGATTTTGGCATAGTTCGTATTCTTTTAAAATCAGAAATTCAGTTTCTGAAACTCTTGGAAATTTTTTTCCACCAGCTTGTGTATGCCAGTAAAAATATAAACCCAAAAGAACAAGCTGAAAAACCAAATATATAAATATATATATAAGTTTGGTCGTTAAGACAAAGTGTGTTGTTGAAAGCAGTTAGATGGATGCATTTTTCTTCGTATCTATCTTTGTTCAATTGGAAAAACATGTACATCATAAGTATTGAAGTTGGTTGTACTTTTCAACTTTAAAAGAAGTCATGGTAAACAGCTAACTGCCATGTCACTATATTTCTGTGAAATCCTCATTTAAGTTAGAGACATATAGCATAATGTTGTTTGATATTTACTAGTTTTATCTACCTTTATTCTTATAATAAAAATAATATTATGTATTTCTAGTTTTTTTTAATACTCATTTGAAATAAAGATAATTTTGTGACTGTTTTATTTTCAGTTGCTTTAAGAAAACCTAGAATGTTAAAGTGGTATTATTGTTTTATATGTATTATTTTAAACATCACAGAATTAAAATTTATCATTGATTTGATAGTTTTATCGTATAAGTTATTTTTTTGCAGTTGGATCAAAATGGGATTATTAATGATCAAGCACTTGGCAACTTATCTGAAAGTGATGTAAGTTAGTTTATCTTTCTATTTACTCGTTCAGACTTCTGTTAGAAACGTTTGTCAACGATTTCATTTAGCATTTTCTAGATGAGTTACAGACAGGTAAAAGTCGTTTGGTCGAAATGCCGTTCCAAGTTGTCACTTACATCATCTAAAAAGTTCTAAAAAACTGTATTATCTAACCTCATGAAAAAAGGCAAAAAATATGAGGTAACGACCTGTTAGTTTCAGCGTAGGTTGTCCGCTGCGTAGATACCTCATTTTTTGTTACTAAAAAATTATCTTAAAATTATAATTCACCTCGAGAAATATATAATAACAATATCGATTAAGCATTGTGATATACACAAAATTTTCTCATGGCATTGGAAGTTTATTTGGAATTAACCTCTCTTTGATTAACTTTAATTTTTCTTGCGAAATGGAAAATGATTCGATATATAGTATGACTTTTTGGCATTAATGTTGTATCTTGGGATTATAGTTGGGATCTCAAAACGAATGGAACCATGCTTATACACTGCTGGCCAAAATCTTAAGTCCAATGAACATAAATAAAAAATATGCATTTTGCGTTGTTAGACCCAACCACTTATTTCAGTAGAGCTTCGAAAGATGAAAATAATAAAAGGGAAAATAAAAATAAAAACTTTTTATCATTTAATAGGGAAAATGTGAACATTATAAAATTAGCCGGTCAAAAGTTTAAGACCATACTGAAACGAAGCGTTAATCGGTTAACACGTAACGAAATTTAGTTATTTGTGTTCAAGCATCAGCATTGTCAACATCTCCCACTGACATCTACTGTGTTACATTGAGTAAAAACATGTTAAAGGCTATAAAGCTGACAGAGTTTGAACGTGGCAGAATTGTCGAGCTGCAAAATCAAGGTCTCTCTGAAAGTGCTATTAACTACCGACCAAGGCAAGTTACCTGATTAAACGTTAACTAAAATTAACCCGGAAACGTGTGTAGGTAATCAAATGTACTTTTTTCTACGTTTGATTTAAGGCTGGGAGTCTTCTATTAATTATATAAATAACGAATATTGTAACTGCTTTTGCCTTCAATTCTTCCATCTTTTCTTGTCTGATGAAATAATGGAATGCAGATACCTGTGATTGATAGAATTCAGAGAGTTTATTGTGAAGCTTAACTACAACAAGTCATTCCTAGTGGAGTGAAATTTAATTAAAAACATAAACCAATCCAACAATAATTGATAACAGTTTTGAAGAGCTGCGCATGCGTATTTTAGACATAAATAAGTACTTTTTAAGGATATTACACATTTATTAAGGGTTGTCTTTGTGAAATAATTTGCAAATAAAATAATATAAAGTTGAAGTTGAAGCCACTCGTCACGTGATAACAATAACATTGTGTTGTTGTGTAACATACTCGTTGCATGAAAATGTTTAGCTAAGGAAAAAAAGTCATTCTGAATTGAAAAGCCAATATGCAATCTGGGCTCTTTTGACAAAAACTATTCTAATGATATGAAATTTGTAGAATTTGATCGAGTAATGTGTAAAAAACGTTTCGCACAGATAAACGAGAGTGTATTACTTATGTAGCATCAGACATAGAGTTTCCTGTTAATGTAACTTTTTTACTTTTTGGAGTTTATGTACATAATAAACAAAAACGCCTATGTATACATTCTGTTAATATATTTCATTCTACTAATTTAATCTGTCTCTGTCTATTATTCCTAAGAAATACACTGAGAGAAAATACAAATTATTATTTTTGTTTTCAGTTAAACGCCACTCTCACCTTTGTCCTGAACGATGTGATTGGCAAGGCGAGTATTTGATTTGATATCTCACCAAAGTGAGCACAATAGTTGATTTTATTTCATAATCGAACAAAAAGTAAGAAACATTTCCCTATTTGTAAGTTAACGCTTTTGGAAACTAATAGAAAAACGGATAAGAAACATCGTAGCCTAACATTTTTATGGACATTAGAGTTCAAGAGGTAAGTTTAACATCGAATATTGTTAATTTTCTCAATATGTGTTGAAACTTTCGTCATCATCAAGATAGAAAACGGCTATCAACATTTCAATTCCTTGACATAGTTGATTGTCACCCCGGAAACTCAGCGGTATCCGAATTTATAACTCTAGAAACAAGGCTCAGATCCCCGTAGTGGATATATAGTCCATTATATAGCTTTGTTCTTAATATCAAACAAACAAAAAGCAACACTCGAAATAAACAAAAAATCAGTATAATTTGTAACAAGTTACAATAAAAATCAATCACCGTAGAAAAGATAACTTTGATTTTGGATTTAACAAAATTTATTATTTTATTTCAAATAATTATTTTCGTTTAGAGTATTTGTTCAAAATTCTATCATGATTTCTCATTAATATATATACACGAGTAACATTTAGGCGTTTTGAAGCAGCGTAAGCTAATGATTTTAAAAGTTATACCGAATTACGAAATAAGTTTTTGCACTATTTTACAAATATAAAATGTAATGCTATTTTAAACTTTTTACAGTAATTACTATGCTGGTAAATCATAATACAGTTTTAAAATTCATTAACTGGAGACGGTAATGTGTGTGTTGAGACAAATTGACTGTTATACATCTATTTTAATACCAATGTTTAAATTAAATTTTCATTTGGAAATGCACATAACATATACTGTTAAATCTGTATTGCGAAATTTCCACCTATCCGCTGAAGTTGTAGAAAATTCTTGAGCGTAAGAATCAACAATACTTGTGTGCACTTAAGTACTAATGCATCGTAAATACATATTATTGGTATACCATACCAATATGGTATACAGTTCGTATACCATAAACCTCTGAAGTTATAACTGTTATTAACTTTATTAATTGAAGGCCTCAGATGTTTTGCCAGGGACGGTTATAAATTTCGAACATTACAAGGCATTTAACTTCATCCGATTCATATGGGACATTAGTATTGTTTTACGAAGACATATAACTTCGGTGGAGAAAAACTCGACGCCTGATAAGCGAAGAACTTCTGATCTCAGAACTAGTTAGCCCCTGTGAAGTGAATTACATCAAGTTGGAATTTACTCACTCATTGAGAACCATCCATAGAACATCAAGGAGGTTCTAGACCAGAAAGAAAGCTTGATATTTTTGTAAACTTTTGAACATAATTTATTATTTGTAATAACTGTTATTGTAAATTGTATTATTGTTTGTATGTTTAGATATATTTATAAAAAGTAACTGTGTATATCAGTCTTGTTGGCAATTTCATAAATTGGAAAAATATCGGTATTTATTTATCTTTTAAATATGAATTATCATCTAACCCACCTTCAGGTTATATTGTAATACGTAACATTGTATACTGGCATTTAAATTTAGATAATACATTCGCTACCTCGTATGCAAAAATACTGCTCAGTTTTGTCTCTAATTAAACTGTAATAATTTAGTCTTAAAACGCAATAGGATTTGTTTATATATATAAATGATTTTAAGTAGCTAACATCTTTCATTTAACAGAAATAATAATTATTCAATGTATTTGCAGCTGTGTTTTCACTTAAGTAATTTCATTTATCTTAACTGGACTTGCTGTAATGTTGAATGGCATAACAAGGAGCACTAAATATGAACGTATTTCTACTCTTCGAAAGACCTTTACTGAATTTATAACGACGTGGTGGTTTGTATTAGTGTTATATACTTACTTAGATAACAGTTTTGCCGTTTCAATATGTTTGTCTATTTGGAATTTTTGCAAAGAGCTAAATGCACAAAGGGTACCTAGGTTACTTGTCCCTAAACTGGAACTGATAAATTTGAGAAAAGTCAGCTAGTCGACAGCACTCTCCGCCAACACATGAGCTTTTAAAGTCTGATCGAATAAGAAAAATTTTTTAGTTTTCGTAGTAACACGAAGCGAACCATAAACCATTAGATTCACAGACTTGTGCAGCTAAACGCTTGGTTCATTTTAATGCAAACTATGGCCTTTCTTTATAATACGATCACGTTAAAACTATGATATACACTATTTCATTCTGTTTTCACTTGCATATTTCATTAACTTTGTGATATATATCACTAAAATTGTACTTATGTGTACCTCTTCTGTGTAAATGTTACTATCTTTGTGTTATTTTGTGTAGGTAAGAATATGGTGTATGTTTTGATTTAGTAATGAGATAAAATACAAGTAAATTGAAAATAAGTTATTTTGCTGTTGAAATGTTTCTTTACGAAAATAATTGTTGAATTGCTTACATTAGCAAATATGTGATTTTTTAATGTTTGGTTGTATTAGAGAATAAGGAATACGTTTAACAAAGACTTCGCTTAGCATTGGCACACGGGGCATATACCTCTATCATATCTGACAGCGCCACATGGTGCTCTTACGAAATTAAAATAAAAAACTATGATTGATATTCCACTTAAACAACGAAAATTCTTGCGAGTTTTAGGTCCGAGCCACGAATATTTTAAACACCTATTTTGTTATATGATATCCTTGTTTGTTTGTTTTGAATTTCGCACAAAGCTACACAAGGGTTATTTATCTGTGCTAGCCCTCAATAATTTTGCAGTGTGAGACAAGAGGGGAGGCAGCTAGTCATCACCACCCACCGCCAACTCTCGGGCTATTCTTTTACCAACGAAAAGTGGGATTGACCGTAACATTATAACGCCCTCACGACTGGGAGGGCGAGCATGTCTAGTTCGACTCGGGCGCGAACCCACGACCCTCAGATTACGAGCTCATGTCTTAACGCGCTCGGCCATGCCAGGCCATATGATATCTCAAACAAACTAAACTAAACTAAACTAACGTGGCAGGGGTTCAGTTCAGAGAGAGAAATCAGAAGAGTTCTCTCCCCAACCGGGGTGTTCAGGAACGTTGTGGCTCCTCTTCGTCCCCTTTCGTGGATTGTTATTAAGATTAAGTGTTTTTTTTTAAATAAATTAATTATTGTTATTATTCTTGACTATTTGGGTGGAGGATGTCTCTTCTAAATGTTGTCTTGGGTGGAGGCAATGGCAGCAGCGGAAAGGAAGGCCGGGATCTGTCCCGAAAGGAAGAGGTTGAGCAGATGTGAACATGAATATTATCCCAAACAATGTTTGAATTTTACATATTAGCATGCTGTTAAATTAAAGTAAAACTTCTAAACATTATTTTATTTTAATAGAATAACATACAATAAATCAGCAAAGAAATCCAGTGTATTATATTGTAAAATTACCTACTAATACTGGATAAAGGAAATTAAAAGATTCATCGACCGAATTTAAATTTGATTGATTAAATTGGCACGAATAAACTGTTTTAAGGAAAACAAAAACAAATTAAGGCCAATCTCAATAATCTACTCTTTTTTTCTTTACCTACAGGGTTGTGACCTTTCGCATAAGGTAAATAGGAGAGTGAGGTGGAGATCTGGGGGGCAGAGAAGAGGATTCATGTTTTGGAAGCGCAAATAAACAAATTACACCAAGAAATGAGAAAAACGTTAAGGTATGTATCTAGGATCTCAGTTTTATCATCTAGAAGTGGGTACAATACGGGTATTATGAAGCCTGGTAAAATTTCTAAGGCGGTAATAGTTCCGGCATTTATTTGAGCTGCTTTCCTGGATACGTCTGTCTTCCATTTTTCCGTTATAAAGTATCTATTCATAAACAACCAAATAAATCCATCTTTATTTTCACATGTATATGTGTATACATACATTTTTTTTTCGTTTTTCAAAAACAGGTCCACCTTATCCAGCTGAGTACCTCTATCCTTTAGTTTCTTTTCAGAATTTCATCACTACTTTACATTACTTAATACTCACAGAAAAAAAATTCATTTAACGCATATGGCGACGGGATGTGAACATCTAATGGATGCAGCGACAGGGTCTGATAATTTGTTGTGTGTAATGATGTCGTTTTATTGTGTAACACATGCACTAGGAAGGGAATTTTATCACTTAACGCCTTGCAATATACATTGTTTACTACGTGTGTAACAGTGGAGTTACGTAATTTGTTGAGATTAATAGAACTGAGCTTGAATGGATTTAACTTGCCAGGTTCTAAATCTCAATATAAATTTTGAAATGAAATAAATAATTATCAGTACATATATATGTAATTAAATGACCAATTTACTGAAAACCAACCGTTATTCTGATTTTTGTTACAAATATGGAAAGAACGAAACAAAATAAAATGTTAATGATAATTGCTAGTCAGCGTATCCCGACTTTTGTTCTCTGGTAAAGTGTATTCCGTAACTTGTTCATTAATAGTGTGCTCCATCTTTGTTCTTTGATACATGGTATATTATTGTCCTTGTTCTTTTACGCATCTAATATTTTGTTTATTTTTAAATAAAGGTATTCTGTCACTTGTTCGTTGAAAGATGATACATCGTTTCCTTCTCCATGATTAATGATGCACATGTTTTACTTTTTTTCTTTCATTGATACAAGTGTGTTTTTATAAGTTTTTTTTCTTATGTTTATTAGTTAGAAGATTACACTCTTACCATTATTTAGTGATAGGCTGTTTCTTCCCAGCCTCGTTCAGTGACACGTGTTGTGTCCTGATCTCTGTTCATTGATCGATGTCGTGCCCGCGTCTTTGTATATTAATAGCCAACTTGTTATTATTTTAACAAATAGTTTATTCTGTCTGTTATTTACTGGTAGATTGGGCATTAATCCAGATGGTATATCTCCTCCCTTGTTCGTTGGTAAATAGTGAATTTTAAGTCGCGTTAGCCCTCTACAGTTTTTATACATGTGGTGGGCAGAGTATAGTTAGCCCATTTTGTAGATTTGTGCTTAATTCTAAACAAACAAGCAAAAATATCGTGTTTGTTGATAGATGTTGTAACTCGTTTGTATTTACTGAAAGACGGTTTGCCTTGTTTTTTGTTCGCACAATTAATAGATCATGTTTCCATCTACTTTCCGCTTGAAAATGATGTAGCTCATATTTTGTTAAATGACAGAAAGTGTATTTCTGAAAAGAAAACTTTTCATATTTTGTAGAAGACACTGTGTGTGAATAAGGCACACAAACGTCTTATATATTTTTGAGAGTGTGTTAGCATTCTCTATGGAGGTATGCTGTAAAAATGGTCACCACTATTGCAATAACATATAAACTTAGATGAAGTTGTTACGACAACAGCGACCATAATGTTGGTATGAAAAGCTGTTTCTTGAGTTGTACTTACTTTTCATTTCGACACTAACTGTACAACTTGAATCTCTAAGACACTTCTGTGATGAATGACCGTCAGTTAGTTAAAAACGCGGAAAAAGTAAAAGACATTAACAGTTAGTTTGTTTGCTTGTTTTGAATTTCTCGCAAAGCTGCACGAGGACTATCTGCGTAGCCATCCGTAATTTAGCAGTGTAAGACTAGAGAAAAGGCAGTTAGTAATCACCACCCACCGCCATCTCTTGGTCTACTCTTTTACTAACGAATAGTGAGATTGACCGTAAAATTATAACGCCCTCACGGCTGAAAAGATCATGTTTGGTGTGACGGGGATTCGAACCCTCGGATTATGAGTCAAGTGCCTAAACCACCTGGCCATGCCGGGCCTTAACAGGTAGTGGTGAAATAATTCGTGATGACGAGAAACTCACTTGAAGTAAAAATGTATCTCACGGCGGCTAGTATGGGTATTAACATTTTTACAAATAAAGCAGAGAAAAACGTTTTTGTTAACCTGGAGATGACGTAAGAAGGTCGAAACGTTGTTCTCTGGTTTATTAGTAAAAGTGTTAATACCCATACCAGCCGCCCCTGAGATACATTAACGTCTAGGTATTGAAAGTAAGTAACAGAGAGCACTCCTACCGTTACGACTTTAGCTGCAACCTCTGCGGGTCGCGGGTATGAATCCTCGTTGCATCAAACATACTCGCTGTTACGTATTTTTTAATGTTTTATATTCTTCGTAGATTAAACGCAACAGAAAAACACAGATAACAGCTTGTATAATTTATTACACTAAACTATTAACAAATATAACAGATATAACAAATTATATAATAATAGTGACAGATATTAAGTTATAACATTCGAAATTAATTGCAAAACAAAATAATACTAGTTTCAAACTTCAAAATAAATCACAATACAAAACGGTACTGGCCTGTATCTAATGTAATGATCTAAAATTAAAGTCTCAAATTCCAGTCTAGGGTATGAATTTGGTCCCACGAAGAAATTCCGAAACAGTTCACAGTTCAATAAATTCGCCGTCTCTCAGCACAAGCGGTAATTCGGATGTATCGTAGAGATTGACGAAATAAAATCACAGCTTCCGTAGATCTAACTTTTGTCACAAATCCAAGTTGAATAATCACAGCAAACACTTAATCTTTCTCAAATAACTAAAACTGATGCCTGAATCTCACTCTTATTCTTCGAATAAAACTAATGACTGAATCTATCTTCTTTTTTCGAATAAAAACTGATGACTGAATCTATCTCTCGTCACCGTCTTTTATACTGATAGGCCTATTTCTCGAACAATCTCGCAATTTCCATACAACTCCAGAGCTATCCACGCATATCCGTTCTTGCACGAGACTACACGTCGAGACACGAAGTCACCAGCACTCATTAACAAACATATGATTGGTCTACTTAATTCAAGAAAGTTCTAAATATTACCCTAAATGAATAACAAAATATTAGTTTAAACTTCTAAACAATAATATCAATATGGAAAAATGAATAATAGAAATGAAAATTCAAACACAACACGACATGTCGTTTACAAAATATTTACACATATACATAACACTCGCCCTTTCAGTCGTGGGGCGTTATAATGTAACGATAAATCCCACTGTTCTTTGGTAAAAGAGTCGCCCAAGAGTTGGCGGTAGGTGGTGATGACTAGCTGCCTTTCCTCTAGTCTTACGCTGCTAAAGTAGGGACGAATAGCGCAGATAGTCCTCGTGTAGCTTTGCGCAAAGTTCAAAGAAAACAAACCAAACTTATTGCATGGTTTATACCACGTTTTATGTGTGTACATAATGAGCTCTCAACGCTTCGCAAGGTAGTATAAAATAATATACTCTAGTATAGATAGGTAGGCGAAAGTGTATGGTGTAATATTATGTTATGTTTAAATACATTGTGTGAAAGTTAGGATTTTGTGTTACTTACCATAGCATCCTTTTCCGCATTTTGTAAAGTTCATAGCCCGATTAAAGGACGGGTACCTCAATTTGTTGTTTATAAAGTAGATATTTTCATTTCAACAATGGATAATAATACTTCTTTTTCAGTAGCTTGGACTAGTAAACTTTTAAAGCTAGATCGTTAAAGGCGACGGTATATTATAAACTTCGCATGACCTTCCAGGCACCTTACTTTGATCCTTCAGCTAAGCCAAGATTTATATAATACGTCTTATGATAATATCTATAAGAACTCCTAGGTCACAAATTATATATCATTGTAACATGAAACATTCTTGTGCCACTGTAAAATCCTGTTTAAATTTATATCAATAAAATGGTAATGTACTGCTCGTGCTTTATTGTTTTGGTTCAGACAAGAGAAAACAGCATTCTTTGAACGATACCCAAAAACAAAAGCGAAACCTCTTTCACTAAATAGACTGACGAAAACAACAACAAAATAAAACTGGTGAATTAATTCTTAAAGACGAGAAACTCACTTCACATCTAAATGTGTCTCAGAACGGCTGGTTTGGGTATTAACACTTTTATTGATAAGCAGAAAACAATGTTTCGACCTTTTTGGGTCATCTTCAGGTTGATAGAGTTTGCAACTACCCGTGGCCGGACACATGTCCTAGTGCGAGAGTATAAACGGGCACAGAATTGTAAGGAGCGTTGCATTTGAGTGTTATGTTATTAATTAGAATAGGTGTAAAAGTATTTATTTATATTGGTTTAATTAAAAGCAAATAACCAATAACATTTCTAAATCTCAAGATCACTAGAACTGACACCCAATTCAAAACAGAAATACGCAGAAAAATTCACTCATACTGGATTATAGATTCCCTGGAACTCAGCATATGAAACAAAACAAAACTCAACATATTTATAAACCAAATAAATACAGCCACAAAGCTATGCTCACCTGATAAAATTAACGCAACAAAATAATGAAATCAACAAAATAAAGCAACACTTCACCAACATGAACAAGTTTTCTAAAAAATGCGTGAAACAATTATACGCAAACACCTAGACCAACAACAAAAAACTACAACAAATCCCAAGATACAACAAACTACAAAAACTTATACTGTCGCATTTCACATGTTCCTGACATTAGCGAAAAAATAACCAACATTTGGAAAAACATAACAAAACACAACATTCCAGTAAACACCAAATTTGTTCAAAATCCAGGTATAAAACTAAAGTCCATATTATGTAAAATCTACAGACAAACACAACAATGCAATAACTGCCACGAGTTCTATATTGAAGAAACAAGCAGAAAAATGGAAACTAGATCAAAAAATAAAAAAACAAACTTCATACGTTTTTGAACAGTGCAATTAAATAAGCACAACTTAACCATAGAAAACACACAGATATTAAGTAAGGAAACAAATATAAACAAATGCAAAATTAATGAAGCCCTACTTATACAGCAACTAAAACAAAAATTAAACCTATGAAAAAGAACACCTTTACACCTACACTTATTAATAACCTAACATCCTCTCTCGGCATGGCCAGGTGGGTAATCAGAGGGTCGCGGGTTCGAATCCCGGTCGCACCAAACATGCTCGCACTTTCAGCCGTGTGGGCGTTATAATGGGACGGTCAATCCCACTATTCGTTGGTAAAAGAGTAGCCCAAGAGTTGGCGGTGGGTGGTGATGACCAGCTGCCTTCCCTCTAATCTTACTCTGCTGAATTAGGAACAGTTAGCGCAGATAACCCTCGAGTAGCTTTGTGTAAAATTCTAAAACAAATAAACCTCACATCCAACTGTAACGTCCCCTACAATTTCGTACCCGTTTATACTCTCGTTCCTATGACACATGTCTGGTAACGATCAGTTGCAAACTCTTTTTGTCGACCTGAAGATGACATAGGAAGATCGAAACGTTGTTCTCTGTGTTAAAAGTGTTAATACTAATACCAACTGTTCTGAGGTACAAAACTGGTTCGCACTGTGGGTTAAATCGAGTAAATGGCTGGCGTTGTTTTAAAAAGCCAATCTAGAAGTTTAATTTTTTTTCTGTATTATGGTTGATATTTGCTACGAGTAACTACAAGAATTCTTATCAGGATAATTAAGGTTTGATATTGAAATGTTGGGTTGTGTTTAATCTTAAAATCGCAAGTCGATTGTATAAAATCTGTCATTTTTAAGGGAGGACACATGAGAAAATCCACAAGAAACGTTTTCATAAATAAAATTTTCCATATTTTGAAAATTCAGCCTCTTACTTCTAACGGCCCGGCATGGCCAAGTTTTTAAGGCACTCGCCTCGTAATCCGAGGGTTGCGTGTTCAAATCACGCTCGCTTTTCTAGCCATAGGGGCGTTATAATGTTACGGTCAATTCCACGATTCGTTGGTAAACGAGAAGCCCAAGAGTTAGCGGTGGGTGGTGATGACTAGCTTCCTTCCCTATCGTTTTATACTGCTAATATAGGGACGGATAGTGCAGATAGCCCTCGTGTAGCCTTGCGCAAAATTAAAAAAACAAACAAATATCTTTTGCTTTGAAAAACGCCATAAAGCTTCCAAAATGTTTAATTTGATAAAATAGTCTTCGGATTTTGACCTTTATTTGCACTTTAAGAATTTCAACATGTTTAAGACATCTACAACACTTTTTGCATAAAGTAAAAATAAAAATTTCATCTGTTTCTTATAACTTTGTTGTCAGTTACATTTAAGTGTGTTAGTAATTGAATGATTTAAGACAGAAAAAGCTGTTGCAATGAAAGGAACACAGAATTTTGTACCTACTTTCCCATAGTCTAGTAATTAGGACACTCGACCCGCAGATTAAGTGTTTCAATCCCGCGGTACTCCAAATATGCTTGTTTTTTCAGTCGTGAGGATGTTATAATTTGGCAGTCACTTCAACCATTGGTTGATACCAGAGTATCTCAAGAAGGGGCGGAGGATGTCGCTGACTAAATGCTTTCCCTCTAGTCTATCACTTGTAAATAAGGGACAGCAAGCACGGATAGCCTTAGTGTAGCTTTGCGTGAAATTCTAAAAAAAAAAAAAAAAATCCTTTCAAGCTTCCTTTCCTTTCTTTCTCACAGTTTTATTCTAATCTTTACATTGGATTTTACAGTTTATGAATGACCTCTCTTTGTGATCGCTTTAATAGGAAAACTCCAATACGACCACAACGTTCGTATTCCCTATAAACGTCACAGTTTCCAATCTTGCTTGAACAAGTAAACGATTTTGACAATAAGATTTCCAGTGCAGATTTACTATCGTAACACTAAAAACACGCCTATAGGTAAACTACAATACAAAAGAGAATGGACTTTCACAGTCATCTTGACATAAACACGGGGAAACTAGATTTTCAAGTTAAGATTTATTTGATAGAAGTGAGCTGATAAGTACGAAATCTTCTGGACCTTTAACACTAAATTATGAGTCAAATGTAATTTCAATGAGTTTTTATCGTTTGCCAGATATTACGATGATCAAATAACTAAATATTTTTATATGGTATACTTCCGATTTTAGAGTTTAAAGCAAAACAAAATAAGTGCTGATAACACGATGATAGTGACTGTTTCAACAAGCTCCACAAAATGTGCTCCATATATGCTGTTTATTAGAGAATTACTTTGACATTCACAAGTTTTTTCATCTTTGTTAAATAAAAACCATTTGTGTTCTAGAAAGTTTTTTTGTTTGGCTTTACGCAAAATTACCCAAGGGCTATCTGCGCTAGCCGTCCTTAGTTTAGGAGTGTAAGCTAGAGGGAAGGCAGCTAGTCATCACCATCCACCACTAACTCTTGAGCTACTCTTTTACCAACGAATAATAGGATTGACCGTCACATTATAACGCCCCTATGACTGAAAGGGCGAGTATGTTTGGTGCGAGGGGGATTCGAACCCGCGACTTTCGGATTACGAGTCGAGGGCCTTAACCCATCTGACCATGCTGGGCCTTGTTGTAGAAAGTAAGTCACCAGAAATAAAAGTTTAAACAGTCCTCTGGCCCGGCATGGTGAGGTGGATTAAGGTGTTCAACTCGTAATCCGAGGGTCACTGGTTCGAATCCCCGTCGCACCAAACATACTCGCCCTTTCAGCCATGGGAGTGTTATAATGTTACGGTTAATCCCACTCTGATAAGTTGGCACTTAGAGTTGGCGGTAGGTGGTGATGACTAGCTGTTCTAATCTTGAACTGCTAAAATAGGGACCGCCAGAGGAGATAATCCTAATGTAGCTTTGCGCGAAAATCAAAACAAACAAACAGTACTACCCATACTTTAAGTCGTGTGGCCGCTCACAACGTTTGATTCTACCTTATAATCAGTGTCTACGGATCGGGTTTTACTTGGAAGCGCCTTTCTTTTTTTTTAGGTAGCCATCTCTAATTTAACAATGAAAGAATAGAAGGAAGGTTTTCTCAACACCTACTCTCCAACTGTTTTTACCAACAGCGACTTTTTTTACCAACGAATAGTGGAATTGACTGACACATTATATTTTCCCCATGACTGGAAAAGAGAAAATGTTCTCGATGGGGATTCGAAACCGCGACCCACAGGTTGCACATTGAGCGTCATAACACTCACTTTTCATTAGCTTTTGTGCAATCTAAACACCGATCGATTTACTAAAATATATGAGTAAATAGTTATTTATAAGAACGATAACTGACAAGATATTTGTCACATAACGTAACTAAAACTTATTTGATGCTAGATGAATATTTTTTCGCAAAAAACCCACCTTGTTCTCTTTTTTTCCTTTTCCATATTTTGACAGGCAAAAACCAAACAAAAATTGTAAATTCCTGGAAAACGAACAACAAACAAACAACAGCCTTAGGTTTGATTCTTGAAAATAAATTTTAAATCTATTTTAAATCAGAGCTTCCTTATATATTATAACTCAAATATTTTTAAAAGATAAAAATTGTTTGCTTCAAAATTGAATGCAAATTATCTTAGTGTATTAAATTTCTTTTTAAATAAGTTACATCAGCGATGAGTTTGAGAAAGTTAGGTATGTGTGTTATAAGAAAATTAAATTAGGGGTTCGGAAGAAATTTATAAAGTATGATTAAAACAGACATAACCAAAAGTAAGAAGTCTAACACGGTTATCCCTAATTAAAATAAAAAATAACCTTATTCACAAGTTAAAAAAGGAACGGTTTCTTAAATAATGGTTATTTATTCACGAATACAGCAAATGAGGAATATACTAAATAAGAACTACCCCAGTATATTTTTGTTTTAACTACTTGTTTTGATCGGAATTACGTTCATAGTCACGTTCTGCTAAAATTCTCAGAAGGCTTCACCTACATACTCATCAGGACACAACTTTCATAATTAAGAAGAAAAGAACAGAAATTCACCTTTCTCGTATCTGCATATTTATGCGCATGGCATGATAAATCATGAAAAATAAACTAATTTCTTTTTGGAGGATTTATCACATTCAGAGAACAACATTCCTGCGTTAGTGGCGTCTGTGTGAAGGAACTTTAAAGATGATATATATAGTAAAATATTTTGGAAAAATTAGTATTTTTTTCAAGGTATTAAATTCGTTTGTTTTGAATTTTCGCGCAAAGGTACCCGAGAAATATTTGCGCTAGCCTTCCCTAATTTAGTAGCGTATGATTAGATGGAAGGCAGTTAGTCATTACCACTTACTGCTAACTCTTGGGCTATTCTTCCATCAACGAATGGCTTGTATGGTGTAATTCGAACTCGTGATCCTGAGGTTATGAGCCAAGTACCTTAACCACCTGGCCCTGATGGACCAAGTGATTAAGTGATAAAGTCTTAATTTTGTTTACTGCAGGTATAGTTATAGAATCCAAGATGTGAAGTGTATTCATGGGCAATGTGCAAAACAAAAACTGGAATTTATTTTACTTTAAAGAACAAAATGCAACATCATCCTATGTATAAATTCCAAGATCAGGTTATTTACTTAAAGAGTGTGAGTTATATACAAATTCGAAGATCAGGTTATTTGCTTAAAGAGTGTGAGTTTTATACAAATTCCAAGATCAGGTTATTTACTTAAAGAGTTGGAACCAGAAACAGATTGTGGATTATTTGAAACAGCTTTTTTTTCTTTTTAAAGAATGTCTGTTGTGAAAATTTGTCATTAATGGAAAATTTTCTATCTGAAAGATTTGATCATACAACGTTTTTTATGTCCATCATAATTTCCTATGTACAAGTCCAAAATGTGAATATTATACAAACATTATAATTTCTTTAATTGAAGAATTAACACACCAGGTAAGGAAATTTAATACTTTCAGTCACAAGGAATGGTTTCTTGTATTATTTCGATTTAATTGTTTACTTGTTCATATCTGAATACTATTGGTAAGCAGCTCATATAATCCTTAGGCGTTAATTAGTAGACAAATGAGCATCATACTTTGGTTTCTGATAGGTGTCTTCACTTGACACATATATTCATTAAACTGAAACAAGATAGTAACTCCCTCGAAAGTACGCCAGGTGCGACTGAAAACTAAACGCGCTACCAGTGAATCACCAAACGTAAATATTTGTTTTACTTAAATTCAGATTCAAGATACAGGGACTTACGATCAAAAAGCTTGAAAAGGCTATACAAGAAGTTGCAAAGATATAATTCCAGGTTTTCTAGAACAGAAAAGCTAATAGTTAGGTAGGTGTCGGCGAGTAATACTAATAATCGATTTCTATAAACCTAAAAAGAAGTGTGTTGTTTCGTAATTGTTAAAATAGTCTTATATACCCTTGTTTGATTAAGCAAGAGTGATTGTGTGCTTACAAAAAGGTTAGTGTTACACAGCACCAGACCTGAAACATTTCAGAATACATTGCATACTAACAATATAGAACTAATAAAATACTAATTTAAGACATTTTCGTACCATTTTGAATATTGAATCTCTTATGTAATTTAAGGAAACCGCTAAATCGTAACATTTTGTTTCAATAGAAATATGTATGTTACGCATTTGTGTTCTTATAAATAGGTTGGACTCCTACTGAAGAGACAGGATCATTAGCCTCATTAATGTACCTTAGATATCCTTTGAAATGTTAAATGCTAAGTAATACGGGGACTTGACAAGCAGTTTATTCATTCCGGCAGTAGAACTAATTTTTGTTTCTTTTTTATAAGCATTTGATGGATGCCTCGATTTCAGGCTAGAACTACATAGAGAAGACTGATTACATTATGTTATAAAAAATTGAATATGTAAATCAATAAGTTGCGAATAAAGCAAAGCTGATGTAAAGTCGCGGCAGAACACAGAATATTAGAACTACATTTTTACATTGTTTGGTATTATAATCCAGCCAAAGAAAGCAAAATGTAGTGTTTTGTAATAAGGGAGAATCGACGAACACGAAGGCCAGTAGATAAAAAAACGTACACCTTTTGATACGCAACACAATCAATAAGAACCTTCATTTTGACATAATTCACATTTTCACAAGCTGCTTACATGAAATATCCGTTCTACCGTCACGTACTTTAAACAGCTGGAGAATAAAACATACATTTAGAAATTGTCAAGGTGTCGGATGGAGCACTGATTCATCTGCAACTGAACTGTTGCAATGAATGCTGGGAAACCATTAACCTCGTACACTAGTTGGCTTATGGCAATAGTCAGGGAAGAGGAGGACTGTGATTTAAACTGGTTCCTACTGGTATGGAGAAAGTAAGGAGAGAAGATAATTCCAGCACCTAATTTTGGTAAGATGACTGAATGACCAAACAATATTGACGTAAACAGAGCTATTCTATTCTTCAGCCAATCCAGATATACAGTGTACCAGCTAATAAGTATGACTAACAACTTGCCTTGAAGGAGAATGAAAATGTGGAAGAAAAGTTTCTAAAACTGGATTGTGTGGAAGATTTTCCACATTTCGCTGTATCACTAGATAGATAATTCCTTTATAGCAACCATGTATTACTACGTAACAAAAGAACAACATGTAAGCTATGCAATGGATACGTCAGGCTGGATTATAAATGTAATTACTTTTAATTGACCCTAAAACAGTTCATGAGCATTAGCTTTAAGAGATAACATTTTGTACTGCATATCAGAGTAGATATTAAAGTATTAATGATTTTGTTAGACAAAACTTCCCAAGGTTTTCTCTGAAGATCATATCAAGCCTGCACACCCAAACCTTAATTTCTTTAAGTGCTGCAATGTGTATAACTTAAGAAGTTCAACTGTTCAAATGCTGCACCTACATTGTGTATTTTTTTAATGCGTGTTAGTCCTTACAAGTCTAATTTCCTTACATCACGTATCAAACTATTTTATTATATAGCTTTAACGTTAGTCAGTATCTTTAAGGTAAACCATATGTGGTCTGGTGAATAATGTTTTGTGACCATATTTTTTAACCGTCATATTTCCTATATATTACAAATAAAAAAAATATTCATGGTATTATAGCTTTAACGTATATCATTAATTGATTAGTTAAAGTAATTATATTTTATTTAGTAACGAATATTTTGTATTCTGAGTTACTAGTTTTTGGTCACGCTGCTTTTTGCTTTATATGACACTAATAATTTTCATATTTCAATTGGTCTTGTTGCTTTTGTGTTATACTGTATATCACGTTAGTATTTCATTGTTATTTTATTGATGTGGCGTGTTTTCGTCAATAAAGTCAGTAAATGATAATACTTTTACTTTCAAGATCATTAAAAAACACAAAAAGAACGTGTATATTATTATTTCAAACTTCGTTTTCGTCATTACGCTGTATCAAAGCTTGATCAAACTGGTTGATATGAAAATATACGTTAAATACGTTTAATGTTCCATTCTTCGAGAGTTTGGCACATTTGCCGATTTTTTGCTCGATTATTGTTTTCGTACATGTTTCCAGCTATAAGTGATTATGAATACATTTTCAAGTTTGGATTTTTAATGACAGTACCAGGCTGTTCGGAAAAAGTGTTAGGTAGTCTCGCTTGCTCTTTAGATTGTAGTTTTCATAAGTGTCTGAATCTAATACCAGTTAAATTTTTGGAACCGGTTTTCACATTGAAGACTGGTCCGGCATGGTCAGGTAGTTAAGGCACTCGACCACTAATCTGAGAGTCTCGGGTTCGGATCCCAATTACACCACATATGCTCGCCCTATCAGCCGCGAGGGCTATGTATATTACGGACAATCACACTATTTGTTGGTAAAAAGTAACCTAAGAGTTGTCGGTGAGTGGTGATGGCTAGTTGCCTTCCCTCTAGTATGACATTGCAAAATTAGGGATGGCTAGCTCAAATAGCCCTCGAATAGCTTTGCGCGAAGTTCAAAACAAACGAAACTATTGAAGATTATTATATACGCCCTGTAAAGTTTTAATAATTTGTATGATTAATGTCTGCTTGTTTTACAAGATTTGATTCTCTAATGTAACACCTAATTTGTTCCATGAATGTGATCTCGAGTTCTAAAACTTCTACCGTCGTCAGATATATTTTCATCCGTTAGTGTATGCTTGTCAGCAGGATTTCTCGAAAATGACTAATTGGATTTAAACAAAAGATGCTAAACGTTTGGACTATGATCCAACTTGGAAGTGATTATTTTTTGGAGAATCTAAATAAAAGGTCGAGGTCACGAAAGTCTAAAAAATCCCTATCTGTTAAGAGAGAGACCGATTTCCACACCATTTTTGCTTTTTAACTTAGTAGAAATATGTGGAACTTTATTTTTAATTTTTCTGCCAAACATTGTCCGTGTCCGTTGAAAATGATAGACATATAGTCACATTTTCTTCTTTTGTGAGATCTAAATTTGATCAATGCTGCTTAGCGGAGGTTTGTAACCTACTAAATGACCCTCTGACATTTTGAAGTAATAGAGGCTTTTTAGTACTTTCCACTCGTTGTTGAACTCTAGAAAACTGGGTAAGGTATTTTGTTTTTTAAGAGTGCTTCATGTAATTATTATTGAATGTTCTTATTTGGGCCTTAAAAGTGTCTTATTGCTCACTGAAACTGTTACAACTTGCATTGTTTTGCGAATTCACTATAACCAAGTTCTAGAGTTAGCTCGCCATCGAACTTCAATTACTCGTTAAATTTCCTATTGTATCTGACCTGGCATGGCCAGCTTGTTAGGGCGATCGACCCGTAATTTGAGAGCCGCAGGTTCGAATTCCCGTCGCACCAAATATGCTTGTCCTTTCAACTATGGGTTCGTTAGTATGTCTTGATCAATCCTACTAGTCATTGGTAAAAAGTGGAGTCCAGGAGCTGGCGGTGAGTCATGATGACTAGCTGGCTTCCCCCTATTCTTACACTGCTAAATTAAAAACGGCTAGTGCAGACAGCTCTCGTGTAGCTTTGGGCGAAATTCATAAAGAAACTGTACCTTCAAAATAAGCTCAAGAGTGAACAACACTGACTATCTGACACGTTGTTTTGTTGGCTTAATGACTATTCTTCAGATAAAGCCAATCATGTTTTATCTGTTACATATTTTTCTAGAAACCTCTCGATAATTTCATATCAAATTTAGACATTCTGGAAACTCCTGGGCATCATACATTGTTATTACGTCATACTAAACACATGTCAATTATATGGTCATTCTGTAATGTTAAAATCCAGTCTAGCAATCAAAACACCTAAATTAAAATATTAGAAATATATGTTACAACACTATCATCTTGTAGCTCTTCACATTAGTTTGAATTTCTCATACGTGATTGTCATGATATAAAACATTTTTTAGTTTAGATACAATTGATAAATTTATTCAGAAAGTGAAAATTTTACCATTGTTTAGTTTTTCTTGTAATAAAACGATTGTAGGAAATTATCCTTATAAGTACTGAACGTCGAACGCAATACGCCGACATCGAGAATACAAAAATTTCTAGAAGTCAGGCAGGCTATAAAGTGATAAAGATATAAATGCTGTCAAACGAGCGAAAACAAAAGATGGACGACAGCAGAAGAAAATAAAGTTAAGAGTGAGGAAAAGTTTAAAGTCAAGTTTATCACAGAAGTGATAGGGCTAACAAACAGTGGGATTAACACTCACTTTATAACGTCCCCACGGCTGAAAGGGAGAGCATGATCGGTGTGACAGGGATTCGAACCCTCGCCCCTCAGATTAAGAGTTAAGTGCCTTATCTACCTGGCCATGCCAGGCCTCAGTAATGTTGAACAACGATAACAGCTATCTATCATAGTAGTAAAGTCTGAACCGTGATATGTGAGTACAAAAAAGGGGTGATTTTTATCATTATGAGTAGCGACTAAATCGTGATATATGAACATGTAAAAAGTCGCAACAGTTTTAAAAAAATATATTAACGAGCTTCAGATCGTGCATTTTCTATTTGTGATAAATTAAAAGAGATGAAAAATAGTTAAAAGCTTGACAGTCATTTTAAAACAACAATAACATATGTTAGATTATGTTACAAATCAGAAACACACAAAATACGACGAGAATATAACCATTTTTAAAAATAAATATTTGACGTAAGTTGTATATAATATATTAACTGAAGTGAAAATTAGCTGTTTTTATCTGAGAACAACATCAAGAAAGATGAATAAACAAAATAATTGTTTAAGACATGCGAACTCGACATCAAATGAAAAAAATATATAAAGAGAAGAATGGTATTTACTTACGGAAAAAACAAGAGGTGAAGATATCAGTTCTCAAGCTCAAACCTAGTGTAAACATTCTGTGTTTTTATTACTTTTCGTAGCTTATTTGTTTTTGCCTTTGTTGGTTGTTTTTGAATTTTGCACAAAACTACGCGAGGACTATCTGCGCTAGCCCTCCCTAATTTCGCAGTATAAAACCAGAAGGAAGACAGCTAGTCATAACCACACCGCCCTTCACCAACTTTTGGGCTACTCTTTTACCAGTGGGATTGACTGTAACACTATATAACGCCCAAACGCCCACATGGCTGAAAGAACGAATATATTTGGGGCGACTGAGATTTGAACCTGTGACCCTAAGATTGCAAGTCGAACGCCCTAAACCACCAGCCTGCGTACTCTAACAGAAGTTTTTTTCTTTCTGTAATAGCTTGGTAAGGCCAGGTGGTTAGGACATTCCACTAGTAATCGCCGAGTCGCGAGTTCGAATCTCCTTCCATGAAATATGCTCGATTTATCAGCAGAGCAGGCGTTACAGTGTGACGGGTAAAAACTGTAGAACTCGAAATTACACACATGGAACAAATTAGGAGTTACAGTGGAGAACCAAATCTCGTAAAACATGCAGACTAATCTTGCAAACTACTAAAACTACATGTAGCATATCTAATAATTTATAACAAATCAAACCAAACCTCATCCATTTCTTGACGAAGATTCTGATTAGCCGTTAGTTGGACTGGTTAAGCATTTTTAAATGCTAAAAGCAGATTTTGAAACTTGCCATAAGTAGGTTTGTGTGGAATAATCGTAATTATAATAAAAAAATAGCAAAATAGAAACATCAAACTACTTTATAGTTTTGCCATCAAGGGAAACATAAATTTTGATGTGTAGGCTATCTATTTAAGTTTGCTCGTTTTGAGTTATTAAGCAAAAAGCTAGATAATGAGCTCTCTATGCTGTGAACACCGTGAGAATTGAAACATCATTTTTAGCTTTATAAGGCACCGATAGAGGGAGAGGACATTCAGGTGTTTTTAAGTAATTTACATAACATAAAGTGATAGTCAAGAAAGAACAGTTTACGTTATTTTACTAATATCATTTTACGTAACTTAGGAGATATCATTAATAAGTATTTAGATTTAAAAATTTAGGACATAGAAAATTTGGTGCACCTATGAACTAAAAATGAGTTACAGGGTACATTAGAGTTCCGACTCTATATTTTAAAACACAAATAAATTAAAATTATTAATGATTTACTAGTTTCCGTGTTTGTAATTACTTATCTCTTACAATATATTACAAAATACAGTATGGAAAGGGTGAGATTTCACGATTTGTTTATTTTCCTATGGAAAGAGAAAAATTATTTTAATATTCTACTGCATTAAAATCAGTATTAACTGAACTGCTAGTTCCGCTTTAAGAAGTACAAAAATGCTTTTATGTTTACGTAGAATGATTCTGCGTTTGTAATATACTGTGAAACAATGTTAAAAGTCTAAATTTTATTAGAACAGTATTTGAAGAAACAGCTATACCGAAACTAAAATTAGGCCGTTTGCACATTGCAATTCGTAGATGTTGCACACAAGGAGACATCTTAAGCACTTCTGTAAGAGCCGTCACAATGAGATTCCAGAATGACCAAAAGCACGAGATTGTGTGAAATGACATAGTAACTATTATTTGAGTGTGTATATATTTACATCCTTGTTTGTTTTTTTATCAGCACTGGATACGTAGACGCTAAACAAACTAAATTTATAGTTTAGTGGCCTAGAGTCATATGTATTTCAGTTGAAGATTGGTTAACCAGCATAATCTCCAGACGTTTTCCAAAGGGTGGACTCAATTAACTGATCATGTTAGTTCCATGAGAAATAAAGATCATAGATAGCTAAATAATAGCTTAACACCACATTAACACTGAGCTTAACTTTCTAAGTTGTATAAATATGTTTTCTCGCAGTTCCCTTATCGGTAGCTTCCATACGTTCATGTGATATCATGTGGTTTGTATGCTATTTATTTACTTTTGTAAATTTCATGACAGTTTGCGTAAAAATAAACCTAATTAACCTTTTCTAAAAAGCTTGTGATATTCTATCATCCATTACAAGTTTTATTCTGCTTATCTCTACCAAGTGTCCGTTATTCCAATCATTTATTAAAAGTTTTATTCTTTCTTCTCTTGTACCTTTTATCCTAGTTATACCTTTCATGTGTTATTTTCTTTATGTTTTCCAAATGTTATCTTAATTATCTTTTCTAAGGGTTATCCCAGTAATCTTTTCTGAGCGTTATCATAATGATATCTTCTTCACTTAGTTTTCTAATTATTCCTTTTCGGAGTTCTGGTAATGAAACAGCATCAGAATATTTACTTTAGGTGGATTTCTTGATCAGGTTTGGAAATAATACCATTATTCACCTCTATATATCTAGATATACCTACATATGTATAATGCCTGCTATAGATATCAATAACAAATATCTTGTTATAAGCTTGTGCTTGTGTATTCGAAATAAACGAATTTTGTTCATTCGAGCTTCGAAATATTTATAAAATATTAGTACACTTTTTACATGTAAACTTTTATTCCTGAAATTAGCATCATAGTACTGGATGAAAATATATAACTTATTACAGTGTCATTGAGCACACTGACAGAACAAAGTGAGATAATAATAAGTTCATATTATATTTATCTAAAGATCATTTATGTCAAACTCCGTAATATCACGAAATCTTGAGGGGCCGTTGCGTTTTTAAGATGGTCAGTAAATAAAGTAGTATTTGTATTGTTATCATCATAAAGTAATAACAGCTTATTACGATATCTTGTTCATCTGAAGATGGACAAAGTGTTTATCCAAAAGCTCACCTGAACCGATTTTAAATAAACGAAGCAGTCTGGTTCATTGATAATTTTTTTTTTTACTAATTCGATGATAATTTATGTCAACAGACAGCTTCGTAATTTCTATTTTGTTTATTTTTCTTGCAGAAACAAGGGTATTCAAAACCTCATTATAACCGTTTTTTGCATCTTAAAATACAGCTTTTTTCTTGCTGTTTTGTTGTTGTTTTAAATTAAGCGTGCAAGTCCGCAGACATACCGCTGAGCCACTGGGGGGCAGCTTTTTTTTCACACAAACGTAAACAGGAATACTCATATTTACACAACAAACGAAGTATATAACTACGTAAAGATACAGTCAACATACTGAGACCTGAAATAAATATTGTACACTAATTTTTAACGTACACTTTTACAATATATTACGTTGCACTAAATCTGATCACGGGATTTTGATATTTCTGTCGAAACAGACGCTTAATAAATTAACTTAGGCTGTACTTCCATGTGTGTTGGACATACTAATGATTTCAAGACTATGATTTGTTTAACTCTATTATATAGAGGATCGGTCATGGATTTCACTGCCGGTTGAATACACTTGGCCAACTTAAACTGCTCAATAAATGATGTGGAATACATTGATTAATTTAATTGTTATCTATTGCTACGATCGTTTGTCCACATCCAATAAGAAAGGCATTTTTGGTTAATTCAAATGGGCATTTTAAAGATACAAAAATTACATTGTTTATCCAAATTATCTCACTTAAAAACCAAAAGAAATGTAATCATACTGTAATGAAATACGTTATTTCCTTCCCCCAGTGGTTAGTCTGAAGGCTTATAACACTAAAAACCGGGTTTTGATACCATGGACACACTGCAGATTTCTCATTATATAGCTCTGTGTTTAACAACAAACAAATAAACCATTTTATTATTGAAAAATAATGTTTAATAGACATCACAAGATCATTTTCCTCACGCTAATCTCCATTGGTATCAAAGGGATTTAATTTTATCGTGGTTTATTTTAGGCTTATCTGTTAAATTTGTTATTTGTATTATTAGTGACTAAAGTACGTCAGAAACTGAGACAAAAGAACGTTTAATAAAAAAAATTAAAAGTCCAGTAATGTTTATTATAACAAGTTTCTCGAAGAAGTTGGCTGTTATGGTGACGCTCACAAAGCGTTAGTAAAGCAGTTGGAGTAATTATTAAAAGAACAACAACAAAAAACTCGAAAATAATGTAATTAAAATAAGCCAAAAATTCAAACAACTTCTGAAACAAACTTACAGTTTCAGAAAGAAGATGATCTGAGATTTGTTGTAAATTAACAAGCACTAGAGTGTAATGATTTAATTCATTCTCATTATTGATTTTACCTGTTGCTTTTAAGACACAAGAGATATCAAATTCTGATGAATATAAGCTACCTCAAGTGTGCCTCTGTTTTACAGTGAACGAGGCACTGTAAACTTGGGTAAACACAAGAAGTTGTGTAAAAACTTCTTCGCACAAGGTAAAAAATATATTTACAACAAACAGATCATCCCATAAGTAATGTCCTTAAAATTTACTACAGAAAGTACCTCATCATTTCTGTCTTTGTAGAAGGCTTTAATGACTAAACTGTGTAGTAGGACGTGTATAAAAATGTTCAGATAAATAAAAGAAACTAACCAAACTCCACTTTTTCAGATCATTAATCAAATAAATCCTCATGAAGATGAATGTGTCTGAGGAGCACACTAGGCATATAATGCTTTATGACTTTTAAAAAGGCAATATTGCAGCAGAAACTACATGAAACATTCAAGGTATTTATTAATCACTTAAGTTGCAGTCACCTGATCTGAACTTTCGTAACCACCTTCAACTTAAGTGATGCACCACGTTCAGGTTGTCCTGTTGAATTTAATGATGACTTGCTGCTGGCTGTACTTAATGAAGATTGAGCTTTAACAGTTGAAGAACTAGAAGAGAAGGTTAATTCAACCCATTCAACAGTTCACCGTCATCTGCAACAGCCTGGAAAGGTGTCAAAACTTGGAAAATGGGTCCCCATGATTTGACAGAAGCCCACCTTACAGCAAGAGTGGAGATTTGCACTTTTCTGCACTCTCGTGAATGTAATTTACCTTTTTTGGACAAGTTAGTGACTAGAGATGAAAAAGGGATTATAAAATGTTAATTGCCGCAGACAATGGGTCAGTGCAGGCAAACTGGCTAAAGCACAGTCCAAAATTGACCTTCATCAAAGGAAAGTTTTGTTAAGCGTTTGGTGAGATATTGTTGGTGTGATCTACTTTGAGTTGCTGCCACTCAATGTAACGATTACATCAGACTTCTATTATCAACAGTTAGAGTGCTTGAATGTTGCACTGAAAGAAAAGAGGCCTGTTTTGATCAATCATAAAGGTGTTGGGCCCTCACAGCAAGGATCATATCTGCAAAGACTGAAGAGCTAGACTGGGAAAAATCTTCCGCATCCTCCTTATTCTCCAGACTTTTCCCCATCTGATTATCATCTATTCTGAAGTTTGCAGAATTATCTTGATGGAAAAGAACTTGAAACACATAAATATGTCAAAACTACCCTCTCTACATTTTTTTCCTTCATTCTCTCAGAATTTTAAAAAGTAGCGTTCAGAAGCTTGTGAATCGTTGGTGGAAAGAAATTAATAATAATGGAACATACGTTATTGATTAAATAACATTAAAAGCGTTTGAAATCCTTTCTCCTTTTCTGAAAATAAAATCGAACATTACTTAAAGGATGATCTGATAAAATAATAGAGCTTATTCTTAACATGACCATTCTTAAATGATTGTACTCACATACATTCTCTTAAAGATATAACAATTATCTTGTCAGAACTTGGCTGAAAAGAAATTTAAATGTGGGGATGATGTTGGGTAAACCTAGTGCTTTGTGGATTTCAAAAAAAAAAGAGGAATTTTAAACTCTCTTATTTATTCGAAAATAAATAAATAACAGTTTAGCTTGAAAAAAGTTCTTTTTGTGAATTATTCTGTTTAGAAGTATGTTTAAACCTGCAGTATGAATCAATGATCTACACATTTTTTAACTGTTGTGATAATTTTACACGTACTACTGTTTAATTGAGACAGTCGTTCATTATTAGCGTTCGAAATATTTTTGTAACATCACGAATACCTCGACTATGGGGCTCGGCATGGCCAGATGATTAAGGCGCTCAACTCGTAATCCGAGGGTCGCAGGTTCGATTCCTTATTGCACCAAATATGTTCGCCCTTTCAGCCATGGAGCGTTATAGTGTGACGGTCAATCTCACTGTTCGTTGGTGAAAGAGCAGCCCAAGGGTTGTTGGTGGATGGTGATGACTAGTTTCCTTCTTACACTGCTTAATTAGGGACGACTAACCTAGATATCCCTCGTGTAGTTTTGTGCGAAATTCAAAACAAACAAACAAACCTCGACTTTGAAAAAGTGTCGAAGCAACACTTTCCAGAATTTGTACAGTGGCTGTGAGATAAAAATTCACAAAGAATAAATAGTGTTTAGATAAAAATTCGCACGAACGTTTTTCAGTTGGTTTCCAACATAGAAGACCTTGTTCATTATACAGTTTAAGCCTATTTTTTATTTTCCAGTTTCTGGTGAATTTCAAGGGTATATATTATTGAATTACGTTTTTAAAACCAAACTGAAATTATTATAAAAAAACAAACTGCAGTATGTGTATGTTTTTGCTTATTTAACATTTCTTTTGGATCTATGTCAAATATTTCTCAATAATAATTAATAGACAAAAATAAACTAATCAACGTTCATTGCTAGGCTTTCTTTCTGATAATTTCAAATTAAAGTAATTATTCTTTATGCTTGAGGTTGCTTGATATTTATCAGTCAGCCTAAAGGCTCCTAACGCTGGAATTCAGGGTTCGATCCCACCGATGAAATGACTCATATAGCACATTGCGTAGGTTTTCGCTAAAACAATTATGAGTTGTTTGGTTTGAACTTCACGCAAAGCTACTCGAAGGCTATCTACGCTAGCCGTCCCTAATTTAGCAGTGTATAACTAATGGGAAGGCAGCTAGTCATCACCACCCACCGCCAACTCTTCGGCTACTCTTTTACCAACAAACAGTGGGATTAACCATCACATTACAACGCTGAAAGGGCACGACAGGGATTCAAACCCGTGACCCTCTGATTACAAGTCGAACGCCTTAACATACTTGGCCATGACGGGCCTCAAACAATTATGAAACTTTATGCTTTATTCCACACTTCACCCGGGACATTTGGATTGAATAGACTGAGAGTATTTTTCAAACAATATAGGCAGGTGGGTTAAGGCGTTCGACTTGTAATCTGAGGGTTGCGGGTTTGAATCCACGTCGCACTAAACGTGCTCGCCCTTTCAGCCATGGTGTGTTATAATGTGATGGTCAAACTCACTATTCGTTGGTAAAAAAGTAGCCCAAAAGTCGATGGTGGGTGGTAATAATTATCTGCCTCCCCTCTAGTCTTACACTACTAAATTAGGGACGGCTAGCGCAGATAGTCCTCGAGTAGTTTTGCAAGAAATTCTAAAACAAACAAACCTAACATCCAACTTCAAAGTCCCTTACAATTTCGTAAAAGCATATACTCTCATCCCTTTGAATAAAATAGCTTGAAATGTTTAGTTATGCGTTATGAAAGAATGAACAGAGAAAGTTAAAAATTTTAAACAGGGTAATTTGAATGTTTAAGATTAATGTTACATTGAACTATCTTTTGTGTCTACTGCCCTGAATCAAACCCCATATTTCATCCCTATAAGTCAGTAAACTTACCACTGTCCCCCTGGCATGGGCAGTCGTGGGAGAGTTATAATGTAATGGTCAATCTCACTATACGTTAGTAAAAGAGTATCCCAAGAATTGGCGGTAGATGGTGATGACTAGCTACCTTCCCTCTAGTCTTACACTGCTAAATTAAGGACGGCTAGCGCAGACAGCCCTGGTGTAGCTTTGCGCGAATTTAAAAAAACAAACAAAATCTAACAATATACTTTACGTTCTTTTCAAAGAATAGAATTCTTATAGCTTATCAACTAATAGTATCTGGTTTGATTTTTGTTTTGGATTCACGCAGTTTGTGAGTACTAATGACCAGTTAAAGATCTCAACACAGCAGTCGCTAGAGTTACAGTTAAATTTTAAATGTCCGGGTTGTGAACATGTAACAATCAAGTATCGTTGTTGCAGCAACGTTTAAACACCGTGAAATATTTAGGTTTTGGCTGTATTGTTAAGTTTTTAAGTTCACTCTTTGGTATATCTTTATAAATGAGCGAGTTCAAAAATATTGAAATGTGGTTAATATAATCAGTGATGTCGAGAAACCCACTTGTTGAGAACTTTTATATGCAAAAACGGCTGTTCTGGGCCCAGAAAACACTTCAAATAGAAGAGCGAACGATGACCGAAGAAGGTCGAAACGTTGTTCGCTCTTCTATTTGAAGTGTTTTCTGGGCCCAGAACAGC
The DNA here is from genome assembly GCA_011833715.1 of Carcinoscorpius rotundicauda. Lineage (NCBI taxonomy): Eukaryota > Metazoa > Arthropoda > Merostomata > Xiphosura > Limulidae > Carcinoscorpius > Carcinoscorpius rotundicauda. The sequence goes on from CM022397.1 coordinate 87,843,620, forward strand.
CGTTTTTGCATATAAAAGTGGTTAATATAACTATTAAATATGTTTTAATTGCGTTTTAATGTGTTATAATTTTTTTCCATTTAATCATGGGTTAATTTATGAAGAAATCATTAAAACTTCCTAATAGCAATGCCTCTTGGTGCTTTCACAGTTTCTCAGGTTCTCCTACGTTTTCTTCATTAGAAAAATAAAACAGCTTGAATGTTAACGACGAATACCGTCATCAGCCATTTTAACACTTATCTGGAAGATAAAACTGCAAAGAGATCGCGATTAGGCCTAGCGGTATAAACGAACGTTAAAGATATATACAAAACAATCATAATAGTTCTTAGCTTAATGTACAATGCCAACCACACTAAGTAACGCAGTGGTCGTTAGAAAGTGCCTTTTACTACCTTTCTTAAAACGTAAGTCATTTATTGGGGCCATAGCCATCAAAGAAGAAAAGTAAAACAAAAAACCTATAAAAACTCTGATGCTTATAGTGTGTGCCTATCTCGTCGTGCTTAGATTATACTCTGAACCTCAGCTAATGTTTGAAAAAGATTGCAAATTTATCTTATACACACTAATCTCCATAAATAACGAAGGGATTTGTCTACAACCTGGTTTGTTTTAGGTTAATATATTAAAAGTTTTTTTTGGTTGTCTGTCTATTGATTGAAGCTAGTTCAAACTAGGAAAATTGAAGTTTTGTTACTAAAAATTTAGAAATATTATAAGTGTGTTAATTAATAATACCCTTCAATCAAAATTTTGATAGTTGAGATCCAAACTTCTTTGGAACATAAGAATTCCTAGATATTGATTATAATGATAATGCATATAAATATCCGTATTCCTGAAACAAATAAGAGCTAACTTAGATACATTTAATATGTACTTACCAATTAAGCACCACGGTGTTTTACGAACTTCAGGCCCCCCCAGTGGCACAGTGGTATGTCTGCGGACACACTAAAAACCGGGTTTCGATACCCGTGGTGGGCAGAGCACAGATAGCCCATTGAGTAGCTTTTTGCTTAATTCTAAACAAACAAACAAACGAACGAACTTCAGATTTCAGAAGTTGTTTATTTTAACACGTATCTTTTGTGTTGCACAATTTAAGTAGGAGATTCTTCTGCATTTGTTGTTCTGTACAACTAAATAAATGAACAAATAATAAATTAGGTGTAATCCTCCTAACAACGCGATATGTTTATAATTTGATGTATCAGTATATTTAATGGATCATAATTTCGAATGGCTAGAGCGTAAATTATAATTACATCGAGAAAAGCATTATTTTTTCTATTCAAACAAAGTAACTTCATAAATTGGTTCTCCGAGAGCTCTGCTCATAATATTGTAATTATGCTAACAATAAACGTTAATATGTAGAAATATCTAATCTAAAAAAAAGCCATTGTGTGTCACGTCACATTAATTTTGATTTCTCGAAATAGGAGGAGTCATAAAAGACAAAACACATTTACCCAAATAGAATAGTTCGTTTACGCCACAAATTCATTTTATGAATGATCTTAATTTTGAGTGACTCACACATGAATTTATTGACGTTTGACTGAACTTTTTCTGTCATTTTTATGGCCAAGCTTGATTTTACAAAATTTATTTATTTTAGTTTGCTCCGAAATGAGGTTAAGGTGTGGGGGTGGTGGTACGTGTTGAGCCACTTTTGACAGGCTATATGCTAGTTTATGATAATAGTCAATAGATGGCAATACATGCCTAGCTTACAATAAAAATCTGGTTTTATATTTACTTCTTGAAAGACATTTAGTTTATTTTCTATCTCTGACATGTTCCTAGTGAATTGGTATTGAAAGTAAACAATTTATAGATATTGTTACAAAATTAATAAATGTGTTAGTTATTTATACTTGTATTAAGAATCTAAAAAAAGTTCACCGAAATTTAATTAGGTTCTCACGTGATCTGTTAACATGAAAAACAATAAATTATTACACACTGTTTAATACGTTAACATAGAACAGACTAAATACTGGAGCGAGACTATATAGGAAGACAGTGTTTTCCATAATTTTCAGTTTCAAAATGGGTATGAATTTTGATCTTAATAACGTTCAACTAGATTAGTTTTAATCAATCAGAGAATCTGAAGAAAACAACGTATGTTACGTTGCCCTCAAGATTGATGTACGTTTCATAATTATTAAAGACCGTCTAAACCGGCGTAACGTTTCTTTTTGTGTGAATGTGCCTACCTGAAGACTGTAAACAAGTAAAGGTCTTACGAAAATCGATAATAAATAGTTTTAAATTCAGCGTTAATAAATATTCTAAATTATATTTCACGATCTATTGTTTAACAGCAGATGAATGATACGTCAAATTTCTTACCTCCACAATGGATTTCTAAAGTTCCTCCTCACAATTTTGTTTCCTACTGCCTGACAGCGGATTGTCCACTTCAGGAATTTCCAGTATAGAGTCAGGCTTTTCTTTAATTCTAACACCACTATATCTCTTTTCTGCCGTTTTTATGGAATCATGGTCAAAACATGTTAACACAAAATGTTTAGAATAGAATCGACTATGTGTCGTTATAGTGATGGATTCTCTTGTTATCAATCTAAGCTTTTCTTTTGGCCCATCCCTAGGAAACGAAAAGCAAAAACAAAGAACAAACAAAACTAGTTGTTCAGTACAAATATACAAAGTAAATGAAAGCAACACAAGTAAGTTTAATACAATTATGTACACCCTGGATTTGTACCTAAATCTACGAATACGTCAGGCTGTGGAAATTAACTACAGGCAATTATTATACATATGGATTGATTAAACTGTTTCATAATTGCAGTTAACTAAATTGAAATAATTTTAATAATTTTATGAGATTCATCCTCACAAGATGTCTTGTTTTACTAACTTAGAAAGAACTAATGACCAATAATAACTTTTCAAACTGACTAGAAACACGAACATGCAACTAGTTACCTGGTTTTCATACTCACACGTTTGTCTGTACTTATGTCAATTCCTTGAAATATTTTTTTTGCTCAGTTCATGCTTGCATCATCAGTAAATACTACCAGTTTAACACTGTCAAATATTGTTAACGCTTGTCTTTACTTCTCGGTAATGTCATGTGATTAAATCCATTGACAAATTATGTAACTATCTACAGATATTTGCCACTGAATTACTTTATTCATAGTTCAGGGACCTTAAGTCATATAAATTTTAGTTGAGATTGGTTGTAACTAATATAACTTTCAAACATTTTCTGAGGGATGGACTAATCGATCATGTTACTTCTATAAGAATCGAAGGTTAGTGGTAATTAAACAGAAATATAATGTTCACCTTATCACAGAGCTAATTTTTAAGCTATATAAATCTCTTCTTGCGTTTAATTCTTCAAAAAACTTCCATAATTTTATATGAAATTGTTTGATTCATTATGTTATTTGTTTATAATTATAAAGGCTATACATAATTTACGTATTTCAAAATAAAAGTCCATGATCTCCTGCATAACATAAAAGCTCAATAAAAACTTATACTGAGACACCTTTTCCATCAAGGTTTAATATTCTACCTATCCATTACAAGTGATGTTCTCGTTATTTCCTCTACAGTTTATGCTATCATTTTTTTTCCTGCTTATTACCCTTGTTATGTTTTCCTCATGTTATTCCTTCCAGGTGTTTCCTACTAGTCTTCACCAAGTGTTATTCTCATTTGCAAAATCTTTTTTTTCGGGTGTTACTCCAGCAATCTTTTATTTATTTACTTCTTAATTTTCGTGTTATCTAAATCATCTTTTTTTTCTGTACATTTTTCTAATTTTCCCTTCTGGAAGTTATGATAATCATGCATCATTTTGTGATCAGGTTCGGAAATTATACCGTAACACGAGTTCCAGGTTTCAGATTTCTAATATATAATGTGTGCCATGAAGGCCAAGTGGATTGATTTTGTTATAAACATTGTTCGGCTGATGTGTTTGAAATGATAATGTAAATGTCTATAAACATTTTAATTGCGTTTCTCCCCGCAAGCCTCCGGTTTCCATACCTGAAAGTAGTAGGACAGTTTATGGTTAAAATTTATAATATATTGAAGTTTTGTTGCAACAAATTTAAATACTTTAACGTGATAATATTCAGTTCATTTTACAAGTACACCAAAGACAGTTATTTCCAATACCGTTACATCACCAAGATAGTTGTGTTCGGAAGAGTGAACAATAAAACTTGATTTTCACTAATTCATGCAATGATTCTTTTCTGATGTTTCGATAACATAGCCTCTGATTGTGGCAGTTTATCTCGTGCCATCCACTTCGAATTTAACCGTTCCTTCACCGAGCTCTTCTAATTGAGGTAAATCTTGGAAATACACTAAGGCAGGTTCTAATGAAAGCCACACCCTCCTCAAACCTGCTGACGCCTGGCCACGCCCTATAGTGATACCGTCACCCTTCCCTCAGGAACTATTGGAAAAAGACATTTTTCTAACAAACGAACAATGGAGGCAGTTTAGTAAACTCACTTTCTTTTTCTTCTTATTACCGATATCAAATGGAACTCGTGTATTTTTGCTATACATTGATTTGTCTATACACTCACTTGAATGCAAATGTGCTAGATACAGTTACAATGTAATTCCTGTTTCATGTTGATACCTAGTGTTTGTCAAAACTGAAACATCAGTACGACACTTCTTTTCTTTAACATATATTTTTTTTTACTGGATTCGAACTTCTTTAGCTGTAGTAAATAACAGCTACAGGTTTACTTTCAAATCACGATGCCATTGGTGTTGGGTACAATGAGCAGTACATTTACGTGAACTATTATATGGAGTCGCAGAACGCGTGTTTGTAATATGCGGCATTCCAACGCGTTTATAAGTAATCACAAAAAATACATTTATTATACAGTATATTTAAACACGTTTACTTGGAGTCACGGTACAACTATCCATAATACTCCTAATCACATTTATCTGGATTATGGAAAAAGTATGTATATTACACTATTTATAAACACGTTATCAAACACCATATTTTATTTTAACGATAAACATGCATCACTTAAGCCTACTCATGTAAGTAAAGTCTTGGTGTAATGCAAAAAAAAATTAAAAAAAATATCCTATTGTTTCTACCTGGCTCGAAATGTATACATCCTGGTATATTTTTCGATGTTTTATACCAAATGAAAAAAACTTAAAAAAGGATTTTATTTTATTTTCAAAATACAGAGCAATCGTAAATACAGTACAACGTAAGTTTCTAGGTTACACACTCTTTACAGTTTGTGTATTACACTACAAAGTTTAATAGTTTCAGCAATTGTTATTTATGAAATAACAATTGAAGAATAACCGATTCAATGAAAAAGAAATATATGTGTGGCATTAGGAAAAAAGAACGGAATAATAACTGAAACATTAATGAACGAATTGAAATAACAACAATGGCATTATAAAAATATGATGGAAAATTAACTGTGCAGGGTTAGTAAAACAGAATTGAAAAACGGTATCAGTAACTTAGAATGAAAAGCCAACCATTTACCATTAGAAAATCTGAAAAAAAACCAAAAAACTGGAGAGTAGCTTATATGTTTTAGATATTTGAACTTATTGAACGTAAATGAAGCTATCGTCTTTCTTCAAATGTGCGTGTACATATTTCATTTACTAGTGACCTTTCTATTTCCCTAACATAGGTTATAAGTCTTGGAAACAATTTCGTTTTACTAATTATAGTACTATACTACTATAGTAATGTTTCAACTTCGTGTGGTATATAACTTTCAGTCTGAGTTGATGAAGTGTGGTCTACAGATTGGTATCTTTAATGATGTTAAAATAATAATTATAAAATTATAACAAATATTCAAAATTTTTTTATGCTGCTCATATCTAGTTTCCAAGTGTGAAGCATCTCGTAGAACTTCAAAAGTGCACGTATACGTCCCGTGCTGCCTACGAGGCCTTTGGCTCATTAGAACTTATGAGGTCAACAAGGCATGCGCAAAAGTAAAAACAAAAAACATCCATCTAATAACAATTCAACTTCTTATAAATAAATTATCGAAGAACTAATTAATGATTTTTAACCCAGTTATGGCACTACTCTAAATAATTCTCTACCTTTCTGTGAAGTTGGCTGATAATATCTGTCTAGCTCTTAACTTTAATGTTTATTAATTATTATTTTTTGTAACATATTCTGCCAGGCTGAGAAAGAGATGTTTGACCGTATCATATACAATTATACTTTGGAATAATTAATTTCATAAAAGGACTATTTGTATACATACAGTGAGTAAGAGGACATTACAATACGTCCTTGTAAATAGAGTAACCGGAAACGCGATTCTAAGGTATGTTGTTACTGTAGAAAACACTAAGAAGTGAAAATTGAGACTGGTCTGGATTTGATCCACGATTGCAATCCAAGTAGCGCTAATAAAATGATGAATGAATTGTATGTGTTTCTGACACTTGCGATTAATGGAAACACACCTTTCTGGAGACAACTTGGGCATCTATTGATTTTTATCTAGTAGTTTCTGCTTTTATGATAAGAACACTCTAAGACAAGATAATACAATTCGTGAAACTAATTTTATTTCTCTAAAGTTAGCGGTATAACATTTAACGTAGCTATCGTTACAACGTTATAATCTAAATTTTATTTTAGTTCTTTTCAATGAAGATACGGATACTTTCCTTTGGAGCCTTTCCTTGACTCAAGAAACTGTGGTATTAAGGCCTCAATTTCGGTTATCCAACCCAATGTTGTGGGTTAATACCAGTGAACTCTATTATATTTAGATTTTTTTATCACCATGTCATTTGTAGTTAGGCCATAAAATGATTCTAGTTCTAATGCACGTGTAGATTGTGATAAGAATTTGCCAAAATAATATTCAGAACAGTTTTTGTGTTAGATGTTTCTGCGTCTTTACTCTGACTCAACATTTCCAGGTGGTCAGGGCGCACGGCTCGTGAACAGAGGGTCGCGATTCGAAACCCTGTAACAACAAATATGCTCGCCCTTTCAGCTGTGGGAGCGTTATAATATTACAATCAATCCCATTATTTATTAGTAAAAGAATAGCTAAAGAGTTGACGGAGGGTAGTGATGAATAGTTGCCTTCTTTCTAGCAATACACTACTAAATTAGGAAAAGCTAGCACAGATAGCCCTCGTGTAGCTTTAAGCGAATTTCAGAAATCAAACAAAGAAAGCAAAGATCATTTTGTAATTCAAACAAATTTACAGCTTTTCTTTTCATGAAAATAATTGTAATTGAATTTTTAATATTGAATTTGGAATTATTGTAAATCTATAGTACTGTATTCCGAAAAAGTGTCAAATAAAAACAAAATACGTTATATCAAGTTATTAATATAAAATTGAAAAACACTGAAGTATGAATACATATACATAATAGCTGTGTTTGTAGACATGTTATTGCACACGTCATATTTTAAGTGACGTAATCACAAATAAACATCTGTAAACTTAGTTTTACTCAGTTAACGTAATTCACTTTGATATACAATTAGAAATATCTCAGAAGTAATTAATTATTTACTTAATATGTTAGGATTTATGATGAAGAAGAACGTAATAATAATTACATTGTTCTTTCAGCTTATTGATAGTGAGTTTTTGTTATGCATACTTTACGGATTCGAATGCGGGCTAGTCTCAGTTTTAGTAACTACAGTACCTTAACGGTAAACGTTATTAATTGCTTACCAGATTAACATTTCACATTGATCCAAATATTTCTACTCAAAATGTGCATACAAGTATTTCAAATTTATGTCCCCAAAGGGAAAGCAGTAAGTCTCCGGATTTGCAATGCTAAAATCAGAGGTTTGATTCTTTTCAGCGTCACAGCATTAAGCCTCTTGATTTACAATACCAAAATTAGAAGTTCGATTCTTTTCAGTGGACACAGTAGAAGTCTCCCGCTGAGACAGAGGTAAGTCTACGAATTTACAACGCTAAAATCAAGGGCTCGATTCCTCTTAATGGACGCAACAGATAGTCCGATGTGGCTTTGCTGTAAGAAAACACATACCCAATATTTATAATATCTTCTGTTTAGATCCTAAAATAACAATATTGCAATGAAGTCTCAGACGTGTTATAACAGAATCCGCTAATTTAGTTTGTTAGATCTTTGATACATAGGCTTCGGTGAATAGAAGTTTGTTAGGCCTACTTACTTGATTTTATTTAGCAGTCTCTTCAACTGTTTGTTCATTAACCAGTACTACGATTCTCAAACCACCAACTTGTTTCTACAGTGTTCATTACGTATTGGGTTCAAATACTGAATAATGTTAATTTTGTAATTTTATTTGTTGCTACTCCGTTAATGATCAAATGACCAAAAACAGATGGTAAAAATCATTCAATTTCTACGTTAAATACACAGAGAACCTCAGCTATAGTTAGTGAAGTTAATTGTCATATTGATGTTTTATTCGATCTTTTGTGGCTCATACGACATTCGTAGCAAAGAAATGACCAAAAGAGACTATTTGCAGTATTGGTATTACTTTCGTTTAAATTTAAGTGTGTGTGTAAACTCATACATTGTTAGGAACATTGTAAACAACAGTTCATGGGCTCATGAACAATTTCCAGCATAAATTGTTCAGAAAAATGTGTTTAGAAAGCAAACACAAACAACTAAAAAAAATACCAAACATTTTACATTATATTATTACCGTAGTTTCCTTACAGTCCATAACGGGCTTGTTTTCTTTTTGTTTATTTGTTTTTAAATTCGCACAAAGCAAAACGAGGACTATCTGCGCTAGCTGTCCCTAATTTAACAGTGCTAATTTTTACCAACGAATGGTGTGATTGACCGTCACATAATGTCCCCACGGGTGAAAAGACAAGTATGTTTAATGCAACGAGGATTCGAACCCGCGACCCTCATGCTATGTGTTGAGCACCCTAACCACCCGACCATGCTGGGCCGTGTATAAATGGATTGGGAGGAGGTCAATAAAATAAACACTTAGATATAAGGTAAAAAAAAGTTATCTTGTTAGTAAAGGTCAAATTGGACACGTTAAATACGTCATTATTTTAAAAGTAAAAACTAAATTATGGCCCAGCATGGCCAGGTGGTTAAAGCATTTGATTTGTAATTCGATGGACGCAGGTTTGAATCTCCATCACATCAAACATGCTCGCTCTTTAAGCCATGAGGGTGTTATTATGTGGCGATCAATCACACCATTTGTTGGTAAAGAGTGGACGAAGTGTTTGAAGTGGGTGGTTAGGACTAGTTGTTTTCCTTCTAGTCTTACAATGCTAAATTAGGGACGGCTAGCGTACATTGCCCTCGAGCAATTTTGGGTGAAATTTATAACAAAAAAACAAAAACTAAACGTATTTTTAAGATCGTTCGATTTATCCAGAGATGTTTCATTTGGATTTTTATTGCATTAAGAAAGACATTATTGCACTGTGTTAACAATATATTACTAATAAAGCTTCCTTAATTACTTCATTTGTAAATAGAGGAATGGAATCAACGATAACAGATGTAAACCTTAAGACTACATCTAAAAATATCTCTTATAATAAACAATTAGTTTTAAATAGTCTGAAACAAAGAGAGGGTATTACTATAAAAAACCAGTAGACAAAGGTCGAGTCATTAAGCTTTTAAACAGCTTAACAACAATAGTGTTTACACTTTCATTCAATTTCTGATTCAAATAACCTAGTGACATCTACAGTTGAAGATATGATTGATGCTTACGAATTAAACACGGCAGCCAGGAATCTCATTATAAATAAATTTCCTATTTCCACTCTCTATTTTCTCTCTTAAATGCATAAAAATGGACATCCGGATATCTGGATTGATCCATTGTATGTACATGCAAATTTCTAGTTATGAAGTTTTATTACCGTTTTTCATGAATGTACAGACACATATAAAAGACACCATCCACGCCATTACATTAATCAAGAACACACATTTAATGGATAACGAGAACTACATTTTCACCAATTATATAAAATGATTGTGGATCATTTCTTAGACCTCTATTGGACCTTCCAACAAAGACACCTCTACATTTCTCAGAACTTGTAGCTAGTGTCTTTACTTTTAACACTTAACAACAAACAAAGACATTTTTTGCAAGTGATTTGTTGTTGTTTTTGTTTGTTTAAAGACTCCTTCAAACAACTAAATTTGTTTTAAGTGGACATTACTTTGATCTAATGCTGCAGCAATTTAATAATATTTATTATATTTTATAGAACACAAAACAAATGTTATACGCATGTCTTTCTTTTGTTTTTTTTATATTTCAAGCGGAAATTGAAGACCCACATATGCTTAAACGACACAATTATTTCAACTTTAAATCAATCAACAAAAATAAAGAAGATCAAACACGTTTATATCTCAAACGTCTTATAAATTAGCAGTTAGCTTGACTTTTTACATTTTTTAGTATTTCTTTTCCATCACAGTAATTTAAGTACCAGTTTTAGACATTCAAAAATATGTTTAGTTCTCATGTTTAACCCATAAATTCATTTTGTCAAGAACAGGTCGGTATTAAAGGACCAACCTGGATAATATCACACGCTATACACTGGTTAAACAAATGATCTTTGATTTGTCCAAAATTTTTTGAATGAGTTTTGGATTTCTAGTAATCTTTATTTGATTTTCAAAGCAACATACAACAACGTAGACGGTCTGTTATTTATTATTTGTTGCAGAATTTTGAATAAGCGGCTAGCAAGGGTGATCGAACAGTGACTATTTGCTTTATTGGCTGGATTTCATTCCTTAAGGACCGTTAAGACATTCCTTTGCTTTAAAAAACTGGGAAGTATTCCGAATGAAAAGAAGGATTCTTATTTGGTAGCTATTTACATTTCACCTCCTTAACGTCGCTAACTACAGCGAAAAGATTGATAGCAAAATATGTCAACCCAAAATAAAGTGGTGTTCGTTATTGCGAGTAGAACTGGTTTGTTTTTGTTAAGTTCGTACAAAGCAGCTAACAGGACACCTGTCTCTCCTAAATTTGAAGTGATAGACTAGAAGAAAGACAGCAAGTGAACATTAACCACCATCAGCATTGGGTTATTTTTTTTGCACACAAAAAGTGGGACTGACGATCACTTTATAACATCTCCCTGGCTGAAATGGCGAATTTCAGGATTTGACTTCATGACTTTCAAATTGTAATTCAAGCATCGTAACCACAAAACCATGCACCGAATTATCACATTTGCACCGTATGTACGTTTTGTATACTATGGCAAAAATTATATAGCTATATAGCATTACTTTTTAAGCACTGTGATGACATATCCATTGTTAGTAAAAATAAGTACACTGTGTTTTTGTTAAGCGAAGTAATAATATCATACACAAATATATTCTGATGAAGAATGGAAACATGATTAAATATTTTAAAAAAATAATATCTTTAGATAATCAAGCATCATACAAATAAAATATAAGTAACAACAAGAATAAAGAAACTACTTTTTAGAAACTGTGAATAATAATTTAAGTTTTTAAGAGGAGAATCTTCTTTTGTATTAAATCTAAAATAGGGAGTCGATCATACAAAAAATATTAGCTGTTTTGATCATCAAAATATCCGGGCTCCTCAGTGGCTTAGCGGTATGTCTGTGGACTTACAACACTAAAATCTGGATTTCGATACTCGCGGTGGGCAGAGCACAGATAGCCCATTGTGTAGCTTTGTGCTTAATTCAAAAACAACAAAACAACAACAACAAAATATCCGGCAAACATTAAGGAATACTAAAATTGTATTTCAACAATAATTCAGTATTACATCTTTCTAACACTAAAAAAGTGTGTTCTTCGGGTCATATCTTGCAGGGAAATATTCATTTGAAAACGAGTTGTTTTCTTATTTGTGTCAAATTATTGATGAACGGCTGTTTCCTTTTGCCGTTGTCCACAGAAGATCTGCTTTAAGTGCTAAGGTAGTCAACATATATATATATTGGGATAATACCCCGAAGTTATGTTTGCCACATTTTAGTTACTTGTACAAAGTTGGAAGAAGGTACGATGTTAATCGTCGTGGATACTGTCACGATGGGGTTCCTGTTACAGTTCAAGCGATTGGAAGTAAGGTCGCACAAAAACGTGAAAATCCAATAAAAACAGGATAAATTACAATAACAACAACATCAAAGTAAACTGATGTTGGATTTTTGCTACTTTTTATCTGGTCGTGGGTGCATCAGATAAGTTGGTGTCGATTACGTTCAGATTTTTTGATAGACAACTACTCTTACATTTAGTTTTTTATTTTCAAGACTTGTTCTTTTTTCCATTTATTTGGAGGTCAAAAAAAGCTCACTTAAGAGAATTTTTACAAGTTTAAACGAAATTGCTATAGACCTCAAGGGAAAAAACAGTGTTTAAAAACTTCCACCAGGTGCGTCTGTTAAGAGACTGATTCTTTGAAAACATATCATCTTAAATTCCTGGACTTTTTAAAATTATTAGATTAAGCTTCAAATATTGACTTTGTTGAAGACAAAAGTGACATCTAGTGATGAGGCTCTATTAAAGGGTAAATAACTAAAACAGGCCCAGCACTAAGGTGATTAATTTAAATTTTGATTTTACTTTTGGCACAAAATAGTATAAGCTCATCTTAAAATCTACTTCGATGATTCTGAATATAAAAAATGTTCTATCTATTGAAGGTATAATTTTTAGCATAATACTAATATTTATTAGTCTTCTTTTGTTATAGAGTTTTGGTAATCTCATGATAAATTAAGTTACTGTTGGCATTCTAGTCTTGTTTTTACTGAATGTTTACAAAGAATTACAAAGCTACACAAAAAAGTAATTTAGTTTTATTAATATCACCGTTATGGTTTCAAGCTTCACTAAATGACAAATAACACTCTCTAGAAAAATCTTTAAATGGCTACTTAAAAATAAATAAAATCATTTCTGTTTTTAATGTGTTTATTCTCTAGTTATTTACTAAATATTTTTATCACTCTTCATGAAAATAAGTTTGAATTGTATAAAATAATGAGAGTGTTTAAAGACATTTTGATACTTAATGGTCTTTATGCATAACATTAACAATTAGTTCATGACAACTGTAAATAAAATCTGTTTTTAATACATTCACTTAAAAAATACTCAATATTAAAGCGTATGATAGCTTTTATAGTCAGAATACAGATCTATCTTCAGATGATATATGTCCATTTAGTAAATATTGGCCATACATATTTTATATGGGAATCGATACTATTAATTGAATACATTATTAACCAAAATATAGGCATGGATATACACTTTTCAGTTTTGTTTAGCTACCTCGAGTTTATCTTGATGAATTTGCTGGTGGTGAGTCTTCAGGCTAATCGCTAAAAATTATGTTTACATGCCTGTGATGGGAATGACATAGATAGGCCATTGTACAGCTTTGTGTTTGACAACAACCAACTCAACCCAGTTTTTTTGTTGATGTAGTAGCAATTCCTGCGATCTTATAAGATAGTTTCACTCTCTGAATGTCTTCCTTTGAAGGCAGTGGTGTAATTTGTACCGGGGTCTCTGCCTCCTAATCGTTTACGATGATGAAGTTTTTCTCTAAAGACGTATACGTCACACCTTTATTTTCTTCAATCATGCTTGTCTGTTGAAAGACTTGTCAGCGGAACTTGCTTGGAGTAACGTACATCTTAACCTTCTATTGATAACATATAATTCTCTCCGAGTACTGTTTTTAATATCTATCTTACTATTTTTCACTCACGTTGGGGTGCTTTATTCAGAGTACCAGAGGTTCCTAGGTACCACTTATTCGGTGTATTGTGATGATTGTACCCGACTCTCGATGGTTACATTTTATTGAAACATTCTACTGTGCTCCTTCTTTAAATAGTATAATTTGCCCTGAATGCTGTAGTTTCCTCCCTTTCTCCATGTTAAAACTTATCCGATAAAATCTGGTTACCTTTCCTTCTTGATGTTAATATTTGCGTTGATTACAAAAAATTATGTTTACAATCCACGATGAAATTAAATTTAACCATTATAGTTTCTTTTAGCTACTATTGGCATATTTTACATCAATCACTTTGGATTCGTGATCGTAGTTACATGATTTTGATTTTGAGCTTGAATCGTGCCATGCTAGTGTGTCTTTGGACAAACGTTTTACACCCATCTTTTTCAGTCTACCCAGCTGTATATTGATACCAGTGTTAGATGGGAGTTAACGTAAATTATTTATTTTTTTATACCATATCATTGCTGAAACACAGAATTATATATTCAAATTTCTCTTCTTGGTTTTGAAGAACGATTCTTTATTCGTTTCTTGGTACAATAAAAAGTTTTTCATAATCATTATGACGAATTTAGGATTTTTATTCGAACTGATTTTTTTTTGTTTCTGGATAACTTGTATCTTTTAAACTTTAAACTTTACGCCGCATCGAATCAGAGAAAGCTAACTAGAAACTATTCAGTAAATTATTTTGAAATAATAATTTCATACCAACGTTGTTGTTGTTGTTTTGAATTAAGCACAAAGCTACACAATGGGCTATCTGTGCTCTGCCCACCACGGGTATCGAAACCCGGATTTTAGCGTGTAAGTCCGCAGACATACCGCTGAGCCACTGGGGGGCCATACCAACGTAACAGATAGTAGATAAGACGGTCCCTTCAGGCAAATGACAATTCCTGTGTATCACTAGTTATACAATGCTGCCATCTACGGTGTCATACGTGTAATTATTTTTCACCTAGTGCATAAAACACTAACGGACGAGTGCAAATGTAAGTGACTAAAGCACAACCTCAATTATTTGTTTTGGAATGAATTTGATCTGAGTCACGCACTTTAAGTAATTTATGATTACTAAGTAGATAATTCAAGCTTGTTTTAGTTTGTTGACTTCAAACCGTCAGTGATTATATCTTTATGAGAAACATAATTCAATTTCATGTTTTTTTGTTTTAGCGCGTAGGTATACAATAGGCCATCTGCACTCGGTCCAGTAATTGGAATCGACCCCCAGATTTAACTGTTAACCTGTAAACTTATTATCAACCCTAGAGGTACATTTATCTAGTATAGTTTCGCAGGTCATTCAATTTGAATTAAATGTTAATACACAATTTCTAAGGGCAAGTGACACAACTGTTCTTATGAAATTGTTTGTTCGTAAAAATATCTACTAATTAATTTTGTAAATTAAATTATCAGATCATACAGTCACAGATTAATTCTCCACTCGTATGCATAATCTTGAAATAAACATGGTCAGAGTATTGTTTGTTTGTTTTTTTGGAATTTCGCACAAAGCTACTCGAGGGCTATCTGTGCTAGCCGTCCCTAATTTTGCAGTGTAAGACTAGAGGGAAGGCAGCTAGTCATCACTACCCACAGCCAACTCTTGGGCTACTCTTTTACCAACGAATAGTGGGATTGACCGTCACATTATACACCCCCACGGCTGGGAGGGCGAGCATGTTTAGCGCGACGCGGGCGCGAACCCGCGGATTACGAGTGCACGCCTTAACGCACTCGGCCATGCCAAGTTTAGTGTAAAGAGTAATTTGAACGTATCTAACTGAGTAAAAAATAATCACAAATTTCAGAATTAAAAGCACTGTGTATGTTATTCAGTAAAATTACACACATTTTTGTTAATTAAATTATTAAAATAAGTCATGCTTACGATTCACTAAAACTGAAAATTAGTGTCACGAAATTAATAAATACACAAAAACTGGATATGGTTCTAAGGTTTTTTTTTTGTCTTTTTCTTCATTTTTCAATGGTTAAAAAATTGCTCTTAATATACTAGTAATCCGAATGATTGCAGATGCTTTAAAGAGAAATACTCTAATTCTATTAGAACGAGATGGTTTAGGTTACGCTAACCTAAAGAAAAGGGTGCACTAAAGTTATGTAGGAATTAGAAGTTTGTCAGAGCGAAAGCAATTGAAATTGAAACAGATATTTCATTCAAATTCACCACTGTGATTTTTAATCTATTTTTTATGTCTTACTTTTGTTCCATATTGTTATACTTGAACTACCAACTAATATTTAATGGCAATGTAGACTTTGCTTTTTGGAAACACAGAAAGAAAGATTTTAACTGCAACGAACTCATTTATCCCACACATTCACAACTAATGTTTTTCAAATGATAACCTTTTTTTAAAAAAATTCTTCTTTGCACAAAGTTACCTGCTGTTGTTTACTGTACTTAAGAGTTATTTTTTTTTTCTCAGATATTGGACTTCATCCATCTTGAAAAGAAATCCTGTTATATTTAATTGCTTGAAAAATGAATTAATAAAATTATTAAATACTAACTATTTGATCTCTAACAAATGTTTTCTTCTTATAGAAAATATTAGCCCATCATTGACGAGACGTAAATTATCAAAGACTTTAGTTTAGGATTTATGAAAATATGCAATTTATAAACTATAACGTGCGGTTTCACAATCGTAATTTTAAAATCGGCGAATTACGCCTTATTACCATTAACATTTATTAAAATAATGATAAAAGTAAAATATATTGTTAGGCTTTATCGTATTATTTTACAACAGAAAACCTGGTGGGTTTAGGCGTTCGACTCGTAATTTGAGGATCGTGGGTTCCAATTCCCGTCGCACCAAACATGCCTGCACTTTCAGCGGTGAGGGCGGTATAATGTAACGACCAATCCCATTATTCGTTGGTAAAAACGTAGCCCAAGAGTTGGCCGTGGGTGGTGATGACTAGCTGCTTTTCCTCCAGTCTTCCAGTCTTGCACTACTTAATTAGGGACGGCTAGCACAAATAACTTCCCGTGTAGCTTTGTGCGAAATTCAAACCAAAAAAAGCAAACACAACAAAAGATAAAGCATTGTTAATTCAACAATTACCAGAAAGTTTCTGGTGTGACAATAAGTCTCACATTCCTTTTTTTATTAATTTACTAACTCATATTTCCTATGTTTATAAACTTTCATCATGCAAGAATAAATAGCGATAAATTCATACTGTGGTTAAACACTATACATGGTACTTCACACACATTTGAACCTCTTTGTAGAAAGTGAACCTGAGAAAGGTTACTTCTGATCTTCACACCTTCGCAAGTTTCTTCAAAAAATATCAATAAAGTTTCTTCTTTCTTCATTTATTTCTATTTGCTAAATATGTGATTATATTTTCATTGCCATTCAATAATTTTTTTCTCTTCAGCTCAATTGAATTTTTATCCTCTTTCTTGGATATTTTGGAATTTTTTAAGTATATATATGTGTTATGTAAATGTCGTGTAAATGTTTTGTAAGCGACAACATGTCGTGTTGTGTTTAAATTTTCATCTCTATTATTTATATTTCCATATTTATATTATTGTTTAAATATGTTGTTATTCATTTAGAGTAACATTTAGAATTTTCTAGAATTAAGTAGACCAATCATATGTATGTAAATGAAATGTTGGCGGCCTCGTGTCTAGACGTTGAGTCTCGTGCAAGAACGGACATGCGCGGATTGCTCTGGAGTTCTGTAGAAGTTTCGCGATGGTTCGGGAAGTCTAGGCCTACAATATATAAACAGACGAAGATGCGAGGAAGAAAGGAGGAGTCAGACATTAGTTTTATTCAAAAGAAGAGAGTCAGTCATTCGTTTGAGAAAGTTCAAGTGTTTGCTGTGATTTGTGACTGAAGTTAGATCTACAGAACCTGTGATTTTATTTCGTCAATCTCTGCGATTCTTTCGAAGGTCGACACGTACGGGACTAGCCAGGGGAGATCGGAAAAATTGAAGGCAACAAATTTGTGACGTTCATCGGAGGCATCGTGAAAAGAACTTCGTCGAATTTACTGAACTGTGAACTGTTTCTGAACTTCTTCTTTTAAACTTTGGAATTTCTTCGTGGGACCAAATTCACACCCTAGACTGGAATTTGAGACTTTCATTTTAGATCATTATATTAGATTCAGGCCAGTACCATTTTGTATTGTGATTAATTTTGAAGGTTGAAACTAATACCATTTTGTTTTTTAATTAATTTTGAAGGTTTAAACTTAATATCTCTCATTGTTATTATATAATTTATGTTATATCTGTTACATACATATAATAGTTTAGTGTAATAAATTATACAAGCTGTTATCTGTGTTTTTCTGTTGCGTTTAGTCTACGAAAAACATAAAACATAAAAAAATACGTAACAATATGTATCGCTCATTCAACGCTGAAACTTAGAGAGAGTCGATATAATGTTTTCTCATGATTATATGATTTTTTTGTGGCAGAATGTTTTTGGTGATGTGTTTTGTGGTGATACTTTCAAGTGAAAGTTGTTTATTTAGAAACATTAGATTTTTTATTCACATCAAGAAAGTGGAGAAAAACAAGTTATAATTCACAGATAATGGAGCCGTTATAACTTTGACAAGTTTTTATTTATTCTAGAAAGTCTTCATTGATGAATCAAGAGTTGAAATATTAACTTTTTATTTTAACCGCAGGGTTTTATTGTTTCTAATTAATTATTTTCAAAGACTTTTCCTTAAAAATGAAGTAAAGACTGCAGTAAACACGTGTCAATATAGCTACCGAACACCATTTGTTACTAAATGATGACGTAGTATTTATAAATCTCACGAGGACTACTAATTAGAAAAACAATATTACCTGAAGCTAGAATATCACCATCAATATGTTAACAAACATCGTGTAAACAAATAATTCTACTACAGAAAATGAATGTTTGGAATTAGGGACAAAGCAATATAATAAGCTACTTGTGCTTTATCCACCACAGGTATCGAAATCCTATTTCTAGCGGTTGGAGTCCACAGGCATATCGTGGTGCTATTGGGGGCCTTAAAGAGAAAAGTAACAGACAGAAAGTTGAATCCATGCTCCCAATATTTAAGGTTTATAATAAGTATTTTTTACAAATTATGGATGTCTTTTTTAAATTGATCTATAATTTATGACTTTCAAACACTTAAATATTAAATAACATTGATAACGGAGACCTAGCTATTTAAAAACAAAGCATGAACATAAGAAGAGAAAATAATTACCCAGAGTATACTGTCTTTGCTGGACTTAAGGAACATTTACTTGTATTACAGGATAAATATTATACAAGAGTAGTGTATGGATCAACTTAATATCTCTTGTAATGTAATGCTTTCATTTGATAATAGACAAAAATAAATGTTATAGTTCATACTGATGCCAAATACGACGTGATGAGTGTTTATCATCATTAAATACTTTTACATTGAGGAACAAGAACTGCTATGTAAACTCACACGAATACGATGTAGTTCGTATTTAATCATCGTGCAACAGTTCATTTTAAGCTACGGGAGTTATGATAAATAGTTCGTGCTTGAAATTCGGTCAGAGGATAGATATTTTAGGGAAGTTATGTATATAAACTTTTACTCTATCCTTAAGGAATGATTTCAGATTTTGCTTCACTCGTTCATGAGCTACGTCCGTCTGAAAATGGAATTTGGCATTCAACTGGCATAATATGACTAAATGTAGATTTTAAGCAACTTATGAAATAAAGAAACGATTTCTGACAATAAAAGTTGTTGTTGTTGTTTAGAATTAAGCACAAAGCTGCACAATGGGCTATCTGTGCTCTGCCCACCACGGGTATCGAAACTTTTAGCGTGTAAGTCCGCAGACATACCGCTGAGCCACTGAGGGGGCTAAAGTTTTTGTAAAATTGAATCATTTTCTTTTCTTACTACTTGACAACAGATTATCATATTAGTTTGGAAACTAATTATCAGATGTTACTTGTGAAAGTATATACGTGAAATTCAGAAGCCTTAGAAAGTTGAAGAACATATATTGTTTCATATTTTGTGTTCTTTGAATCTGGTTTCCATTTTTCTACTTGTTTTTCCAATATATAAGTCTTGGCAGTTATCACATTGTATTTTATAAATAATGTTAATGTGATGTTTGTCAGTGTAGTTTTTACATAATATAGACCTCAGATTTGTGCTTAGTTTTTGAATAAATTTGATATTAACTGGAATGTCATATTTTGTTACTAGTTTTTGCCAAATGTTGGTTATTTTTCTGTGATGTCGGGAATATATGGTATGCAGCACTATATGGTTTCGTGATTTTTTGATTCGTGAGATGTGTTTACTTTTATTGGTTGATTTTGCTTTGTGTCTAGGTGTGCGCGTATAATGTTTTCTACGGTTTGTAGAGAAAACTTATTGATGTTGATGAATTATTGTTTTATTGTGTCTAATTCATCGTTAATTTTATTTGATGAGCCATAAAACTATGCTCACACCAACATTAATTATAAAATACAATGTGAAAACTGCCACGACTTCTATATTGAAGAAACAAGTAGAAAATGGAAACCAGATTTAAAGGACATAAAAAGTCACCTTCACACGTTTTTGAACACTACAAGTCAAATAAACATAACATAACCATAAAAAACACCCAAATGTTATAAAAAGAAACAAACGAAAAATTAAAGAAGCCTTACTTATACAACAACTTAAACCCAAAATAAACCAATACAAAGGAACACCTTTATATCTATATAAAAACAAAAATGTATATATATAATAAATAATAATAATAAAATAATAATATAAAAATATAAAATTATATATTCAAACATCTAAGCACGCCCTCTACATTACGACACTCAGTTACACAATCCCTTTCAAACATGTAGTCAACTTCCCATCAGTTACATCTCTCTTTCTTTGTGAACCTGACGATGATCGAAAAAGGTCGAAACATTGTTCACTCCTCTACGTGAAAAATTTCTCAACCCAAACGAGCCGTTTTTACAAATATATTTCTCTACAAGTGGGTTTTCTCGACATCACTGATTATTTAATCGCGATTCTTTATTTAACCCAATAGATGGAGCCAGTATGGAAACAGTAACTTATGCACTAAGTATTCAAGACTGAATTGGTGATAAACTCACAGAGTAAGGATTAACTGAACGATCCGTAAATGTCACATGGTGGTTCATCATAAGAAAGGATAGAACTATAGTCGTGCTTGATCAAGAAATATTCGTAACAAAATATATATGTAAACTTATAAAATATCCAAGTGTTCTTCACGTCATAGGTTTCGTATTACCATGTATCAAGAAAATAGCCTTAGATTTTAGAATGTGGAGCTATCCAAATTGCAGACTAATCGATAACAAGTAAATGTTTCTTTTATATATTATTTTCCATATATCATTAGGGTTAGATTTGGCTCCGATAAACAAATATTGTCAAAATCCGATTGATATCCTTCATTTTATCTTAATAAATACATTAGAAACAGTAATATATTAACTCACTAGAAACAGTACTACATTAACCAACTAAAAACAGCAATATGTTAACCCTCTAGAAACAGTAATATGTTAACCCTCTAGAAACAGTAATACATTAAAATCGTAACATTTTTGCAGTTTGTTGTATAAACAACATTGACTGATAAACTTGGATCCAACAACAACGATTAAGATTTTGTTATAAAAACCTACAAGAACGGAAACCACAGTTAGAAAAACATTAACAACACCTCTCATGCTGTTTCTTGCTGTTTTAGTTACCAAAATTGTTTTGTAATTCTATTAAGAAACAACCAGCGACTTCATAAGTAGTATCATTGATATCATATTAATTGAGCATCGTTACTGACATCATCAAATTCATATTGGATGAGGATGGTTTGTTGATGCATGCTTTCATTACAAAACATTTATTTTTTAGATCTATTTTAAATAGCCAACACTCATATTTCAATTCATTTAATTACAATGAATAATTAGTAACTACGCAAGTATAATCTATAGACTTGACAAGTTTCAACATTACTAAATCTTAAAAAACAAATAGAATGATTTTGTCGAATTACGCAATGAAAACATGGTTTATATAATCAGAAATAAGTTTAATGTCATATTGTTAACATAATGGCTCTTTTGGTATTGCTCATAAAACATTAGAGCGATATTCTGCAACTGAGCTTTTGAATTATATTAAAAAGAGTTTTATATGTGTTTGTTTGTAGTTAAGTACAAAGCTACAAAATGAGCTATTTGTGATCTGCTCACCACGGGTATCGAAACCCAGTTTCTAGCGTTATATGTCCACAGACATACTACTATGTCATTCGAAGTGGTGTTAGTACAAGGAGGGAACACTAAAGAAAAATATCCAAACTTAAGAATAGTGCCATTCAAAAACGTTCAACATCAAATCGATTCAACAAATCTACTGCAACAAATACAGAAGCGTACATGGATTCCCAAGCAGGGGGAAAGAAACGTTCTACTGACAAAAGTTGCTGTCAAGTATTTATTGTATTAACATGGCCAACCGTTTACTCTTTCCAAAAGACCACAGAAGTTGGTAGAATGATGTGGATTCATGTAATAAGACTACGAGAAATTTAAGCAAGAGTATGAAACATAGGATTGGGTCTCTAATGGTGCGGGAACGTTTTTCGAACATTATAAAAGAAGTTATTTCATTGTGCATAATCCTGTGGATCCATATAATCTGGTTTTCGTTTTGAGGCTTAAAATATTGCACGTGCAATACTACTGTATTTAGTATAGTATTTACTAGTATTTAGTGTTGAAAGAAAAAATTGTAATATAAAAGTTATGAAATAACTTGCCTAAAGTTTATTGGTATTCCAATTAAGATTTAGTAAAACTACTTGAAAATTAATGTTATAAAAAATAAACAAACTAATCAACAGAAGTTTTGAATTATTAGACGGCATGAAATAGAAGTATTATCTGTTTATAGTTTCAGAAATTCAGGAGCACCTAGGCCTGATAAATACCATTTAATAATCTAAAAAACTAGCATAATTTAGGCCTGACAAGTACGTGCTTGTTCTTTGAGTTGTTTTAGCATTATAATGTTTTGATGTCTGTTTATAAAAGAGTAACTCAAGAGTTGGCTGTGTATGGTGTTGACTGTTTGCCTTCTCTGGTCTATCACTGATAAATTAGGAGTAGCTGGCGCAGGTAACCCTCGCTTATCTTTTCATGAGATGAAATACAAATAAGTACACAATTTTTCAATAAGTTGGAAAACAATAATAAACCTGTTTTGTGGGAGTTATCCCTATTTACATTGAATAAAGCAAATATATTTACGAATGTAAAGCAGTCACGTGCAACATGGACAGTATGTTTTTATTTGGTTCATGGTGAATTTCCAAAGCGCAATGCCGCTACATATAGACTTATGGTAGAAGATTATTTCACAACCTTAACAGTGAAAAGATGCAAAGCCAAAGGCACACCTCTTCAAAGAAGCAATGAATAACATCAACAAGAAAAGATCAACACACCAGTATTATAACCAAACTCCAGCTGCACATTCTCCCATCACATGCAGGACTTTCGCTACAATTGCCAAGATCCGCAGAAAGTAATAGCTAACAAATTACACATGTCACAATGAAACTTACATAGATCACTTCATAAAAATCTATTCCTTACACAGAACTATCAGGGCATAAGCTTCTTCTCGGACAATTCGATGTGATACAGATAAGTTCGATAAAACTCTATAAAACGTGACTTGCTTGAGAAGGCTGGAAGTTTGTTGTAACATCCGATGAATCTTGGATGCGAAAAAACGATGAGATAAATACAGAGTTGATTTACCATCGGTGAATTGGTGATGAGGGCCTTACAATTTCTATAGTGGGTAGAGCATAAAAACTACGAAAGTATAGTTTTGTGCTTAACAACAAACAAACAAAATCATTTAATAATTAATAAACTAAGCATTTCATCGCATAAAATAATTATTTTGTGAATTGCAGTTTGACTGTATGTTAAACGTTATTCATGATTGACGAATACGTATAATCATTCATATTCACCTTAAAATCAGGAGAGGACTTGTTTCCATATTAACCTGAAACATCTCAACTATAGAGATCCATCCAATTTGTCATATCCACTAAAATATTTCCAAGCAAAAATTATTTTTATTGACAGTATTTCCAAATCATTGTTATTTATATACCTTTGTTTTCATTTTTAAGTACTGTAATGTTTTTATTTCATTCCCCTCTATTTAAAATAAATGCCACGTAATTTATTCAGACTAATATTTCTCAAGTGTAACGTTTTCTTAACATGCAAATCGTGAGTTTGGAAATTTTACCATTTTATGAATAACGATATTCTGAATATAAAAGTTTCTGTAAATTAATTCTAGTCACAAACTCAACGCGTTTTAAAACAGTTTTTTTTTAACAAATAAGGAAATAAGGCATAGTATTTATGATCTGATGTTATTCAGAGTAGTAATTACTTATTCTGAAAACAGTGACACATTCTGAAATATAGATTTAATCTGAGCATTTATCACGCTATTTACTAACCAAAGACTTATCAGTATTCCCAGGGTAACAATTTTGTCCAGTTTAGTAATCTTAGTTAGTTCAAAATATTTGAGAAATAATTAATTTTTGCTAAAAAGTGCCCAGATATAACGTATTTTTTCTTAACATATAAAATACGAATTTGTAAATCTAACTATATCATGAATATTCTGATTGTTTGACGTTCCATCTACTGATTCCAAACCTCAAATACGTATCTTGATATTGCCGTTTATAAATTTCCCTACGCACTAATAATAGTTCTTACACAAGCTAAGCCTATTTTAATAGCTAAGAAGTTGTTTCAATGTCATCACGCAAAGGATGACATCACAGCATGTGAATGGTTTTCTAGAATAGACAGATAACAAAAGCTCTAAGATTTATCAAACAATATCGAGCGATGTAGTATTGTCATTATACGAAATATGTAAATTAATCTATATATATAATATGAATATATATATATATGTATACTTATAGAAGAAACTGTGAAAATATGACAGGCAAAATGCATTATTTTTCATGTAGTTAAAATTTTATTTTCAAATGGTTGCTGTTTATTTAACTTTAAGTAAATTAAAGGTATTGTAAAGGTATCCACTAAAGTCCAGATCATCGATATTTCTCATAATACAGGGGGTTGCAAAAAGTGTATACACACATTGAATGATTATAACTCACTCAAACTTTCTTTTCTTACACATACAACTGATTTGAAGTAATGACAGAAGCAGGATTAAGCCTTAAGAACAGGAAATTTATGTTAAAGTGTTACTGGAAGTGTGAGTACGTAGCTGAAGTACAAAGACAGTTTAGAAGGGAGTTTCAAACAGATCCGCCAACGCGACTCACAATTACTCACATCAGAGATAAGTTTAAAACAAATGAAACTGTTCAAGACGTCCATGGTGTTCTGGAAGACCGCAGTCGATAACCAGTTCCACACGAGAAGCAGAGCTGTTGGAAAGTCTCCACCGATCTCCAAGAAAATCTGTTCGGCAAACAGCTTGAGAAACAGGAATCCCAAAATCGAGCTTCCATCGCATGTTGAAGTGTGTTCATGGAAAAGTTTTATTTCGGCATTAGTCCACGCCCTCTATGAAAACGATCCTGACCGGATAGTTTAATTTTGTGAATGGTATCTGGCAAAATCTGCAGAGGATGCATAGTTTTCAAACAAGATTATCTGGAGTGATGAGACCACATTTAAGTTAAATGGCTCAGTTAATCGCCACAGTTGCACCTACTGGGCACCTCAGATCCCACATGTTACTGATGAATATGTAAGCTTACCAGTCACTGGTCTCGTTTATCCCAATTTGCTGCAAGAATCTGTCGTGCCATACATTGAAAGCAATTTGGAGATGAAGAGTTTTATTTCCAGCAAGATGGAGCACCTCCACACTACCTTCGTAATATGAGGACCTATCTTGACCAAAATTTGCTGAACAGATGGATTGAGTAAAGAGGTAGCACTGAATTTCCCTCATGTTCACCAGACCTCACACATTTGGACTTTGTTTTCTGAGAATACGTCAAAGATAAGGTTTATAGCACAAAACCTGTAACAATCAATGAAATGAGAGCAACATTTGAAACAGAATACACACAAATACCAAATGATTCATGAAGCTTGTAATTCCATTTGCCCGCGTTATCAGCTGTACCTGGTTCAGAATGATCATCATTTCTAACACCTGCGATAACTCAAAAGGTTCTACAGTTCTCTTCTTAAACTTGGATTATAAAATCTAGATATATCTTAATACATATTTATTGAGGTTTTGTTATTATGGTAGCCTATTAACACATTGACATTGATTTACTGAAGTGAACATATATATATATATATATATATTTACTTACAATATTTCTAAAACACTAGTTTCTTAAAAGTCGTCCTGCCTTTCGTCACCTCAGAGATATGTCTGAAGGCTTACAACACGACAAATCGAGTTTTGATGCACGCAGTGAGCACAGCGCAGATAATCTGCTGTGTAGTTTTGTGCTTAACAAGAAACAACTGTTCCATGAAATAAACGTATAAAATATTTATATAGATAATTTCCTACCGAAGGCTTCAGATAAAGGGCACAATTAATGCAAGTTTATAAGTGATGTGGAAACTCATATTGTTCATTGAGTTTTTACACTTCCATAATTACACACCAAGAATACTAATGTCTCATTAGGTATTTGATTAACCGAGGTGTGGCCCATTAATTAGCGTGCTCAGGCTGTGAAACCAAGGGATAAGTAGATGTGAACTAGGTTAAGCACGTGATTTGTGATTATAGTTAATTTAATTCAAGAGATTTCCAAGTCAAATGTTAATAACACATTACTGTTTGTGTTTTATAAATAATAAAACGAGAACATCAATTTATTTATAGATTTATCTGATATGCTGCATCTTTTTTATGAACTAGTAATTTTAATATTTCAAAGTAACAAGTTTGCTAATTAAATTCAAGTGACTTTATTTCTTTTAGAGCAAAGCCACACAGGACTATCTATTTAGTTCACCGCTAGGAACTGAACCAAAGATTTTAGTAAGTCCGTAAAATAGAAATAAATGCAAATGATAAATTTGGGAACCAAGTTGTCACAATTTGTTTATAAACTACAATAAAATAAACTGCCACATCTTACAAGGTGATTTGGATTCAATTTCCGACTAAATGTTTAATGTTATCATGTTTGATGTTCCAATGTTACTAGGAAAACAAATCGTGATTAAATGACAATGAAATGTCCTTTCAGAAGTTGACATCATCATATCAAGCATTGACCAAACGTTTAATTAGCTAATGTGAGCACTATTTGTAAACAACAATAATAAACAATGTAATTTAAAAGTTAAAGCTAAAAATTGTATATTTTAGTTTAATCAAAGCTGATTTTAGTTAGAAATATTGCCATTAAGCCTGCTCACACAGCCACATACCCATCCACACATATATATATTAATGTTCATTTATAAAAAACTGGAAAAAAGTGCTGTCCATAACTGTGTTTTTAAAGGATGTAAGTTTGGACCCACAAATGTGGAAGTAAAACTTTATCATGTTGAGTGAATAAAAAAATTATAGTCCATATTTGTCAAATGAACCATCATAAGATATATTTATGTTGCACTCAATACTGAATATAATATCGTTTTTGATTAAATTTTGTCTTTCTTACATTAAAATGTTGAAAAGTTTAGTAGTTTGTTTTTCTTTTTTACAACAATGTTACTTTTACCAGATTAGTACTTTCACATTTGTAGTTTTATTAATACGTTTCAGTTTTAAAAAATAATATTTTCTCTACATACGTTATATATTTGTTTTGTTTGTTTGTCTGTTTTGGAATTTCGCACAAAGCTACTCGAGGGCTATCTGTGCTAGCCGTCCCTATTTCAGCAGTGTAAGACTAGAGGGAAGGTAGCTAGTCATCACCACTCATCGCCAACTCTTGGGCTACTCTTTTACCAACGAATAGTGGGAATGATCGTCACATTATAACGCCCCCACGGCTGGGAGGGCGAGCATGTTTGGCACGACTCGGGCGCGCACCGCGTCCCTCCGATTACGAAGCGCACGCCTTAACGCGTTAGGCCATGCCGGGCCCAAACGTTATATATACAAGTAGCTGTTGGAGCGTTATAACGCATGGTCAATCTTACTGTTTGTCGATAAACGGCATGAAACAGACATGAAAAATAGATAAGATAAATAGTGCAACATGTATAATTTATTTTATCTGTTTATGTTCTACTACACGCTTACAAGTTAGCTTTGTTTTAATACTTTGTTTGTGGCGCTGAAATATTTTTGCCATTTGCAGATGATGACGATTTAGTTTATAACTTTTATATTTACATATCTCCAGATATGACTTAGTGATTAGCATGCTCGGAGTGTGCCAATGTTTATGGTTGGTGTCCCGTCGCTGTAAAGACAGGCTCAGATATTTGGGTCTCTGAGTGCGCTTAAAGAATGATGGTCAGATGTATCAAAAAAGTTTACGGTGAGTATTGTTGACTTTATTCCTGTCTTTCATTTCAAAATGGATATAAACAGAAAATTAACTGCCTATGATTTCGTAAAAATGCTGAAACAGTATATAAATGCTTATATTATAATGGCCCCCTGCTAGTACAGGGGTAAGTTTGCGGATTTACAACTCTCAAATCAGGGGTTCGATTCCCCTCGGTAGATTCAGCGAATAGCCCTATGTGACTTTAGAAAACACGTACACACCTATTATTAGCAGTATGAAACAGAAACGACTGCTATTTCCAGCTGAATTAATTGAATAAGAAGTAAATTATTTTCCGTCATAAAATAACAAAGATATTCTAACTAATTCGATCTTACTAACATTTTCTAATAAATCAAATAAAGAGTAAATTTACGAAGATACTCCAACCAATTCCCTGTTACTAACATTTGCTAATAAATCGAATAAAAAGTAAATTATTTCTCGTCGTAAGTTAATGAAGATGCTCCAAACAAGTTGCTGTCACTAACATTTTCTAATAAATCGAATAAGAATTAATTTATTTTACGTCGTAAATTAACGAAGATATTCTAACCAATTCGATGTTACTAATATTTTATAAGACCGGCTGCGTTTACGGTACTTTGTAAAATATTACCACATTTTCTCGTTTAAACTCAGCCATTTTTGCAGTGTGAAGGCGTAAGTGCTTATGAAAGGTTGAAAAGCTTTGAGTCAATGGAACGTGAGAAGCGATCAGGTACCATATCATTATGGAAAGCTGGGAAATATGGAATATCGTGAGCGGAGTTTTGTAATTTTCAATGAGTGGACATGCGGTTGTATTGTAATATATCTACAAAACTGAGTATTAAGCAAGATAATTATGTAAAGTATTTTAATTCATTAAATGTATCTAAGTAATAGTGTAGAATTAATAAACCCGTTTAACTTGTATAAAGACACTATCGAATTCTGTGAGTAACCATTTACAAATATAAATAAGTTGGTTGACTTGAAAATATCTCATCTTCCATACGGTGGTTACAAAAGTCAAAGGAGAGTTATGATGTATACTAATCGCACATCACGAAAATCTAAGTCTATGACAAAGCCAAAATAACCGTTTAAACTATCTTAGACTCTTTAAATACGTCTAGAAACATTTCTGAAAACATTACAATGTTAAATAATATTGTAAGCATTGTTGAGGTACGAGACGCAAAATATCTAGTAAATTTAATTATATTTTATGTGAAATAGCACAACAAAAATTACACTATATGTGATTATAGAACAGTTGTGCAAAACGTGATAGATAAGATGCACCGTAGTGCACTGTTAGAAAGTGAAATGTAATCTGTGTTCTGAATAAATTACAAAATAGTGGTTGAATATGTGATTTGCGTGTGAAATATGTCGTACACGCTTCCCGCTGGCGTGAAATGTTTATGAGTATTGTTACGTATTTTTTGATGTTTTAAGTTCTTCGTAGACTAAACGCAACAGAAAAACGCAGATAACAGCTTGTATAATTTATTACACTAAACTATTAACAAATATAACAGATATAACATGAATTATATAATAATAGTGACAGATATTAAGTTACAACATTCGAAATTAATTACAAAACAAAATAATATTAGTTTCAAACTTCAAAATAAATCACAATACAAAACGGTACTGGCCTGTATCTAATGTAATGATCTAAAATTAAAGTCTCAAATTTCAGTCTAGGGTGTGAATTTGGTCCCACGAAGAAATTCCGAAACAGTTCACAGTTCAATGAAATCGCCGTCTCTCAGCTCAAGCAGTAATTCAGATGTATCGTAGAGATTGACGAAATAAAATCACAACTTCCGTAGATCTAACTTCAATCACAAATCCAAGTTGAATATTCACAGCAAACACTTAATCTTTCTCAAATAACTAAAACTGATGCCTGAATCTCACTCTTATTCTTCGAATAAAACTAATGACTGAATCTATCTTCTTTTTTCGAATAAAAACTGATGACTGAATCTCTCTCTTTTTCTTCGAATAAAAACTGATGACTGAATCTATCTTCTTTTTTCGAATAAAAACTGATGACTGAATCTATCTCTCGTCACCGTCTTTTATATCGATAAGCCTACTTCTCGAACAATCTTGCAATTTCCATACAACTCCAGAGCTATCCACGCATATCCGTTCTTGCACGAGACTGCACGTCGAGACACGAAGTCACCAGCACTCATTAACAAACATATGATTGGTCTACTTAATTCAAGAAAGTTCTAAATATTACCCTAAATGAATAACAAAATATTAGTTTAAACTTCTAAACAATAATATCAATATGGAAAAATGAATAATAGAAATGAAAATTCAAACACAACACGACATGTTGTCGTTTACAAAATATTTACACATATACATAACACTCTCCCCCTTAAAAGTAAAAAAAAAAGTTTGAACCTGTGAAAACTTTTTTTTGTTTTGTTTATTTGTCTTTTTAAACCAACTTAAAAGGGTTAAATCCAGTAGATTCTGAAATAATCTCGCGAACTTCAAACAATAACAAGGGAACACCATCAACCCAGTTCTTTGAGTGTTTGTGGCAGTAATTTGGTGGAAACGATCAAAAATACCTTGTGACTCAGGATGGTGTGCACTGGATGAAACTTGATGGAGGTTTAGATCATGCATGGCTTGTTGAAATAGCTTGTACATAAAATTTAAGCCTTGATCTGATTGCACAACTTTTGGAATCCCGAACATGGTAAAGAATTTGACAAGAGCCTTGACGATGTTGGGAGCAGTGATTTTTCTCAAAGGGATTGCCTCAGGGAAACGTGTAGAAGCACACATGATCGACAAGAGGTATTCATTTCCTGCTTTTCTTTTTGGCATCTGGCCAACACAGTCGATAATGACTCTTGAGAACGATTTTTCAAAGGCAGGAATAGGCTGCAGTGGTGCTTTGGGAATCCCTTGATTTGGTTTTCCAGTGATTTGGCAAGAATGACATGCCTTACAAAAGCTAACAACATCTTGGCGCATCTTTGGCCAATAGAAATGTCGTCGGATACGATCTAGGGTCTTTCTTACACCTAAGTATCCCGACAATACATGGTCATGAGCAAGACTAAGAATATCATTCCGACAGTATTTTGGAATGACGATTTGGTGAATAACATTCCACTCTTCATCAGCAGCAACGTCAGGAGGTCTGTATTTTCTCATTAGCACACCTGACTTCTGGTAGTAACAAATAGGGACAGTTCCTATTTCATTTTCATCAACAGCCAGTTGTAGAAGAGAACGAGTTTCAGGATCATTGTCCTGTTCCTCAATAAGTTTGTTTCGATGAAGAGAGTCGAAAAATGTCTTAGTGTCATCAGTAGAACTTAAAGTTGAGTCAGAAATCTCATCGATGTGAGACATGAATGTATCAGATAAAGAGAAATCCTCTTTGGACTCCTGAGAACGTGTCTGAGAACGAGTAACAGCACAGGCAGGAAAAACATCAGGAAACTCTTCAACAAGTTGCTCTGTACTGGGGCTAACAACAGGTGCTTCAACAACACGAACCTCTGGTACCACCTTACTACCAGCCAAATCATTCCCCAAAAGCATAGAAACACCTTCAACAGGCAATGAAGCTTTAATACCCACAGTCACTGGGCCTGAAACTAAGTCCGAATGTAAATCTAATCTATGAAGAGGAATAGAAACGACGCCACCTTCTACACCAGAAATGAGCACACTGGCCCCAACGGATGACTTTTCAGAAAACGGAAGTACACTTTCCAAAATCAAACTCTGAAAAGTTCCAGTATCCCGCAGGATTTTAATTGGTTGTAGATGTGAATCGCCAACAAAAGAAACAAAACCTTCAGTCATGAAAGGCTTAAATTTGTCCTCAACAATATCTTCAGGTACATCAATAATATTGGGCTTAGAATCCACAGTGGACTAGACAGGGTCAAAATCATTGGGAACCAATGATGTATCAAACAAGGGCGAAATGAAACTATTGGGTGATGGCTTGTTTTTGAGCTTATAGCACTCAGAAATCAGATGGCCAGGTTTCCTACAATAAGCACATGTTTTGGATGAGAATGACACATTTTGGGTAGCTGACGAGCTTTGAAAATAAGATGGAGTCTTCGTTTGAGAATTAGAAGTTTGCTCTTTTTTGTCTCTGTCGACATTTGCATAATATTTGAATGAGTCATTGGGTTTCTTTGCTGTGTGGTTTGTTTTGCTTTTATATGAGAAATCTTTGTGAGTCAAAGCATACTCGTCTGCCAAGACAGCAGCATCATGAATTTTGGAAGCTCTTTGTTCATCAATATAAGTTTTTAGCTCTACGGGAATACATCTTTTAAACTCTTCGACTAACATGAGTTCTCTGAGTTTCGTATAATCATCTTTAATTTCTCTGGAATCACACCACCTGTCGAACAGAGTTTCTTTTTCACGAGCAAATTCGACATAAGTTTGGCTGTCAAACTTTTTGTAACCACGAAATTTTTGTCTGTATGCCTCTGGCACCAATTCATATGCATTCAAAATGCATTTTTTGACGTGCTCGTAATCATAACTTTGCTCGGCTGTGAGCTTGGAAAATACTTCCTGAGCTTTACCCTTGAGAACACTCTGAAGTAATACTGTCCAATATTCGGTAGGCCATTTTAGCCTAAGGGCCAATTTTTCAAATTGCTGAAAATATGTATCTACAGCTTTTTCATTGAATGGAGGTACTAAACGAATCTGTTTGGAAGCATCAAAATTATCCAACTGCATTTGGACAACCTTTTCTTCTGTCTGTGCCTTTCTCATATTGTTTTCTTTATCAGCTTTAATGCGTTCCATTTGTATTTCGGCATCAAGGCGTTTGTTTTCTTGTTCTGCTTCAAGAACAAGGCGTCTGTTTTCCTGTTCTACCTCAAGTCGTTTGGTTTCTTTTTCTGCCTCAAGTCGTTTATTTTCTTGTTCTGCCTCAATACGTTTATTTTCTTGTTCTGCCTCAATACGTTTATTTTCAATTTCTAAACGAAATTTCATTTCCATATCCATTTTTTTTAATTCGAAATCTGGGTCAAAATGAGCGACAGGCAATTGTTGTGCAACTGTTTGAGGTAATACCTTTTGGCTGACCAAATGTTCAACAATAATTTGTTTAATATCTGCTTTCTTCATTGATTGCTTCACTTCTAAATTAAAATGTTTACCAACATGAAGTAATTCAGATTTTTTTAATTCACTGATTAATTCGAAAGAGGGATTCCGATTAAATTCGTTTATAAAATCTTCAAGTTCGAATGCCATTTTAAATATACAAGCTGTCTATCTGTATAGAATATAAATCTTATTTTATAATAAAATTAAATTGTTTGTTCGATATCCCGGACGAGCCCCCAATTTTCTGTTACGTATTTTTTGATGTTTTAAGTTCTTCGTAGACTAAACGCAACAGAAAAACGCAGATAACAGCTTGTATAATTTATTACACTAAACTATTAACAAATATAACAGATATAACATGAATTATATAATAATAGTGACAGATATTAAGTTACAACATTCGAAATTAATTACAAAACAAAATAATATTAGTTTCAAACTTCAAAATAAATCACAATACAAAACGGTACTGGCCTGTATCTAATGTAATGATCTAAAATTAAAGTCTCAAATTCCAGTCTAGGGTGTGAATTTGGTCCCACGAAGAAATTCCGAAACAGTTCACAGTTCAATGAAATCGCCGTCTCTCAGCTCAAGCAGTAATTCAGATGTATCGTAGAGATTGACGAAATAAAATCACAACTTCCGTAGATCTAACTTCAATCACAAATCCAAGTTGAATATTCACAGCAAACACTTAATCTTTCTCAAATAACTAAAACTGATGCCTGAATCTCACTCTTATTCTTCGAATAAAACTAATGACTGAATCTATCTTCTTTTTTCGAATAAAAACTGATGACTGAATCTCTCTCTTTTTCTTCGAATAAAAACTGATAACTGAATCTATCTTCTTTTTTCGAATAAAAACTGATGACTGAATCTATCTCTCGTCACCGTCTTTTATACCGATAAGCCTACTTCTCGAACAATCTTGCAATTTCCATACAACTCCAGAGCTATCCACGCATATCCGTTCTTGCACGAGACTACACGTCGAGACACGAAGTCACCAGCACTCATTAACAAACATATGATTGGTCTACTTAATTCAAGAAAGTTTTAAATATTACCCTAAATGAATAACAAAATATTAGTTTAAACTTCTAAACAATAATATCAATATGGAAAAATGAATAATAGAAATGAAAATTCAAACACAACACGACATGTTGTCGTTTACAAAATATTTACACATATACATAACAGTATTATAACAAATAATGTATATATACATATATATATTATATAAATATATCGGTGTACGTGTTAGTAAATGTTCGTTTTTTTCCAAACAGTTGTGTATACCATAAAATACTGACAATATAAAATGAGCAAAATTAACTGAACATTTATTTTATATTTTATTTCACTTATTAACAAGGAGGAATAGAGATTTTGGAGCCCCCCCCAGTGGCTCATCGGTATGTCTGCGGACTTACACGCTAAAATCCGGGTTTCGATACCCGTGGTGGGCAGAGCACAGATAGCCCATTGTGTAGCTTTGTGCTTAATTCAAAACAACAACAACAACAAGAGATTTTGGAGATCACATCCTAGCTCTAGAAAGAAAAATTTAATGCCTAATGATCTTAGCTTGAGGTGTGAAGTTTGTGTAAAACTGAACATGTAAAGGTACCTCATGAAAATGTCTGTAAATTTTAGGTATAGGACAAACGTGAATGCTTTCAAACTGACTGTGGGAATCAATGTCATGGGTAGTAACCTATACGATCACCTAAGCCTAATTATTAATTACTTGCTAATACTTGTGTTAATTATTATCCTATGTTTCGACTGATGTGCTGCTGTATCCATAGAAGGATTATTCCTGTGACGGTATTGGTCAAGTTTCTTCATAAAAAGGGTGGTACTCACTGGTATAGAGTCTTTGCTTTACATCCTCTCTTAATGCATGTGGTTGTATGGGCCACTAGTCTTAGTAACAATTATATCTGGTATATTCAATCATATGATAAGTACTTTTAGGGTTCAAATCTTACGTAATGGTAAACGTTAGAAACAAGACTAGCGAATAGCACACTAGTATTTCTATCAGGAAAAGCTGCGCTTAGTACTTCTTTGTCATCGGCAGTCAGAGCATATTTGCAATACTATTGTATATTATTTTTATATTGGAAATTTATATTGAACTAATCAGTACTGAAATGCTTCGAATTAATATAATAATAATTTACATATAAGTACTCAAAAATCAAACTTTTCAGAATGGTTTCATTGAGCAAGTATGATTCTGTTTTAATAATATATTATAACATATTTAATAAAAGATGCAAAAACAAAAACAGGTATTCACTGTACTGATATATTCTTAATAATGTTTTTGATGTGGTGGTTTCGACCACAGATTTTTATCATATAATTACTGATGTTAACGTGTTAACAGAGAGCAAGAAAAAGTAAAAAAAAATGCTTTTTGTTGTTAACAGTGTGATATTAAGAAATAAATAGTTTCAAACTATTTATCTATTAAGATATCAAACTATTAAGGATCTCCTTACCTTGTCTACCAAACTTATAAATATGTGATCCCCAATCCCTACTATTTATGTCAACTGATCCGTTTACAAGAAATGCACTTGTATTGATGATGCCAAAATGTTTCGGCTGCAGATTATGAATGAGAAAACATTCTTTTATATGAAGGCTTTGCAAATCATTAAGATCTTAAAATAATTTCAATGGACGACTATGTCACTCTTACCTCAGGCGTGTTTCTATACTCTCGATTTATTCGACGTTCTTTCAAGCAGCCTTCTTGTAATAGAGCCAATATAACATTGTTTGCAACATAAGCAGGTACATTTATAAACAATTTTGATATTTTCAACAGAGAAATACGTGTATGAAAAACACTAAAGACGACATCCTGGTTTAAAAATACGTCATAGTTGTACATGCGGACACACATTACGCAGTTATTTTTGTAAAATACAAAAAAATATTGGCTGGTCTTCTACAAGGTTAGAAACTTAGTACGTTAATATTTCACTGATTAATGGTCGTTTGTTTAAATTGTTTGATCAATCAAATAGTCAGGAAAACCATTGTTTCATAAGAACTTCTAGTGTTGTCAGTTTATCTTTGTAGTCGATATAAATTTTATTCGCACAACGTCACCGTTTTTTATACACAACTTTTTACATTCAAATAAAGGCTGGTAAATTTATGTGGAGAACTTTACGTCCAGATTTCTTGTCATAATCAGGAAAACAAAAAAATGCATTAGCTAGAAAAGGAGAATCTGGATCCAACAGTTACATTATCAAAATAATTATAAACATTACCATTGAACAGAAAGTTGCAAAAATTATGAACTTCAAGAACCACAGATTTGAGATATATAAATCTTTGGAATTGCCATTCAAAATTAAATCTACAGTTAAGTTTTTTTTCAAAATTATTTTAAGATACAACTATTTAAGAGTCAAAACAGGAACACCAGTAAACAAAATGATGCAAACATTTAAGAATTCACTGTCAAAACTTGAATAGTAAATAAAATGATGCAAATCAGTGATGTCGAGAAACCCACTTGTTGAGAATGTTATATGCAAAAACGGCTCGTTTGGGTTGAGAAAATATTTTAAATACAAGAGCGAAACAATTAAAAATTCACTGTCGAAACTTGAATAGTAAATAAAATGATGCAAACATTTAAGAATTCACTGTCAAAACTTGAACAGTAAATAAAATGATGTTAACATAAAAGAATCCAGTGTCAAAACTGGAGCAGTAAATGAAATGATGTTAACATAAAAGAATCCAGTGTCAAAACTGGAGCAGTAAATGAAATGATGTTAACATAAAAGAATCCAGTGTCAAAACTGGACCAGTAAATGAAATGATGTTAACATAAAAGAATCCAGTGTCAAAACTGGAACAGTGAATGAAATGATGTTAACATAAAAGAATCCAGTGTCAAAACTGGAACAGTGAATGAAATGATGTTAACATAAAAGAATCCAGTGTCAAAACTGGAACAGTGAATGAAATGATGTTAACATAAAAGAATCCAGTGTCAAAACTTAAAGAGTAAATCTTAGTATCAATCCTAAAAATATTAAGAGCATATTCCTTATTAGTATAATTATTGAAAACAAACAGTTACATAACTTCTAAAACATAATTATAATTTCAAATATTTGAGACGACAGGTTTGTTTTGAATTTCCCAACATTAACTTCACATGTGAACAGGAAGAAAGCAATCAAATATCATTTCTTAACCTCAAAATTAAAAGAACCGACACACAATTCAAAACAGAAATCCATCGAAAAATCACCCATAATGGATTAACGCTATTCCTAAATTAACAGTGAAAAACTATCCTCAAACATTTCTTGGACTACTCTCTTATCGACGAATTGTTCGATTGACCTTCACACTATAACTCAATCACATATCAATAGGTATCTCGGTAAATTTATTTCTCTAGTGTCAGAAGCTTCACATATTTGTTTGAATCAATTAAGATGTTATCAACTTTACTAAAATATTCTATTTTATCCAAAATATCTAAACGAATTTCTTTGTTATAACTATTAATACTGATGTTCTCATTTTAACTATATTTTCTAGTTATGGCAGTTCACATTTACGTGTGTTTAAACACTGATATTTAGAGTTATAATTATTTAAAGAAGTTATTCTACTAACCTGAAATCTAATATTATTGAAATATTCTTCTAGACCAGTCTATGTTTTGGACTGTAAAAGCAACACAATTTAGGTTGTAGTAAAAATCTTAAAAATTTTAATTGTTAAGTTTACTGAAAATTAAATCGAAAGCTAATAATTTCTTTTCAATCTCACTCAAAACATAATTAGAACAATAGATAATTACTTCATTTGTTGTTTTTTCAACGATTGTTTAACCTTATGTCGATTTAATGTCGGTAGTTAATTTAATGACATGTTTTTCTCTGCAGTGTGCAATATATTGTTTTCTAACAGCTATAAAAGTTTCAAACTGTATGATATCTGGACTGTTAACTTGTTTTAATACACCACAGACGTCTTTAGACTGAGGTAAATATTTCATCAAAATTTTATTCTGTTTAATATAGAAAGTAATAATTTTTCCTTTGTAATATTTTTCATATTGTTGAAAATAAGGCATATAAATCTTAAAATTCAAAGATGATGGTAAAGCATTTAACTGTTTACAATCAATCAGAAAATATATAATGAACGTAGTTTAAGAATATTTAGGATGAAGGTTTTCTGAAATTCCCAAAAATTGAAGCGAAGTAGATTTATCAACATATCTTATGATAATGCTAGACAGAATCACCCAAAATAAATCAAAAACTGAAAAGTTTACTAACAATATTTAAAAACCATTAAGAAGTCATGTACTACAAACTTATATAGCAATTATATAAAGAACTCATTCTACAGTATTCTTGTAATGAAAAATTAATGTGATTGAGTTTGAAAAGGAATATACTAGCTGTAATTAAAGTTATAACTTTTCAGTAGAAATATAAGGTGCTAAATGATATTTTTTCGGTTTACTATAGCCATAAGAAACAATTAAAATTGATATTTTGAACTAAATAATACCACTATATTTATTATTATTTTTTCTCTGTAATTATAAATTACACAAAAAGAATGGTTGTACAACTAGATTATAGATAAATAACTACCGTAGTTATAGACTAGAAAATAATAAAAAAGAAAACAAATAACAAGCACACAGAACTAGACACATACCAAGACTGTAATACAGTGAAATTTGAAACATCTTAAACCACACGAATAACAAATATAAAATGCTGGAAACTAAAAAGGAAAACCTTCCTCTTTTGTATCCATACACATAATGGTCACAAATAGTAACACAAACTTATGGGCCTCTGATAAGAAAATGTCATCGTCTAACTAAGACATGTAAGTGGTTATAAATAGAAGGAATAAGGTAAGTTATAACAGGCTGCAATTTTGGAGCTTCATCGATCTTATAAACTGAAGTTGAAAATGAATAAATCAGTATAGATTATACGTTGCTGTTTGTCTAATGCTAATACTTGTTTGAACGAATAAAAAAAGTGACATTAATCTATTTACTATATGAATAGCTACTGAAATTATTGATCACAAAATAAATATACCACATCGAAAAAGCTTTCAGAGAAAATGAATATCCAGTTAAAAGTAAATCAAGAATAAAGAACTGTTAAACACCAGCACAGTTAACATGAATCCTCATAGCACCAGCACAGTTAACATGAGTCCTCATAGCACCAGCACAGTTAACATGAATCCTCATAGCACCAGCACAGTTAACATGAGTCCTCATAGCACCAGCACAGTTAACATGAGTCCTCATAGCACCAGCACAGTTAACATGAGTCCTCATAGCACCAGCACAATTAACATGAGTCCTCATAGCACCAGCACAGTTAACATGAATCCTCATAGCACCAGCACAGTTAACATGAATCCTCATAGCACCAGCACAGTTAACATGAATCCTCATATTTTTGATTGACACCCACTTGCGAATCAGCAAAACAAACTATGTTTTTGACATCTCTCTATTTCCTTGGTGAACCTCACACGAAAGAAACAGGGATAGTTTATACCTAAACACTTAGAATTGGCACAAAGATGGTTATTTTTTTAAAGATTTAAACAGTTTGTTAAAGTCTAATAATGCGAGAATCACACTAACTAGGAAACCAAAAATGATCGATTATAGTGAAAAACAGAAAGTAAGAAGTTTAAGTATAGGATGTTAAACTAACATAAAAACTGTGAACAATGTCTGTATAAGAGAAAAGCACTCGTTTAAAATCTTCATTCCTATCATTGCATAACTCTATCATTGTTCACATATAGCATTGTTTTGAAGGTAAATGTATTGATGAAATATATATGTAAAGTATATGGATATAATTATAAAGAACGACAACTTGAAATGTCGTTGTATTCAACTTAGAAGATGAATGCCATTACATATGAATTAGAACTCTAAACTGTTATATTTCCTTTTTTTAATAAAAACATATACTGTCGTCAAAGAGATGCTTCTTAAATCCCTTGTTATTTGTAATTAATCGTATCGATTTGCCGTTTTCTGCTCACGTGTTATCACGGATGTATTAAAGAACTACAAAATATTTCTTTCATTTCAAAACTTATCTGAAAATAGGCTTAAGGCCGATACGTTAAATAAAACAAATAAACCTGAATAAGACAGTGGAATTGGTTTGGCTTGTTTCGGAAAGCGCGCAAACCTACTCGAGGGTGTTACGTATTTTTTTGGTTTTATGTTCTTGGTAGACTAAACGCAACAGAAAAACGTAGATAACAGCTTGTATAATTTATTACACTAAACTATTAACAAATATAACAGATATAACATAAATTATATAACAACAGTGACAGGTATTAAGTTATAACATTCGAAATTAATTGCAAAACAAAATAATACTAGTTTCAAACTTCGAAATTAATCACAATACAAAATGGTACTGGCCTGTATCTAATATAATGATCTAAAATGAAAGTCTCAAATTCCAGTCTAGGGTGTGAATTTGGTCCCACGAAGAAATTCCGAAACAGTTCACAGTTCAATAAATTCACCGTCTCTCAGCACAAGCAGTAATTCAGATGTATCGTAGAGATTGACGGAATAAAATCACAGCTTCCGTAGATCTAACTTTAATCACAAATCCAAGTTGAATAATCACAGCAAACACTTGATCTTTCTCAAATAACTAACTCTCTTCTTTTGAAATAAAACTGATGTCTGAATCTCACTCTTTTTCTTCGAATAAAACTAATGACTGAATCTATCTTCTTTTTTCGAATAAAAACTGATGACTGAAACTCTCACTCTTTTCTTCGAATAAAACTAATGACTCAATCTCTCTTAATCAATCCTGTCTCTCGCATCTTCGTCTGTTTATATATTGTAGGCCTAAACTCCCCGAAAGACCGCGAAAGTTCTACAGGTCTCCAGAACAATCCGCACATGTCCGTTCTTGTACGAGACTATACGTCTAGACACGAAGTCACCAGCACTCATTTACAAACATATGATTGGTC
Source organism: Carcinoscorpius rotundicauda (assembly GCA_011833715.1). Lineage (NCBI taxonomy): Eukaryota > Metazoa > Arthropoda > Merostomata > Xiphosura > Limulidae > Carcinoscorpius > Carcinoscorpius rotundicauda. Next base: position 87,885,361 of record CM022397.1, read on the forward strand.
TACTTAATTCAAGAAAATTCTAAAATGTTACCCTAAATGAATAACAAAATATTAGTTTAAACTTCGAAACAATAATATCAATATGGAAAAATGAATAATAGAAAATGAAAATTCAAACACAACACATGTTGTCGTTAATAAAATATTTACACATATACATAACAAGGGCTATATACGCCAGCCGTCCCTAATTTAGCAGTGTAAGACTAGAGGGAAGGCAGCTAGGCATTACCACCCACCGCCAACTTTTGGGCAACTATTTTACTAACGAATGGTGGGATTGGCCGTTACATTATAACGCTCCCACAGCTGAAAGATCGAGCATGTTTGCTGTGACGGGGATTCAAAAGCCAGTAGAAGACTGGCAAGAAAATTAATTACACGTGTGTTTGTTGTCCAACACTCGCACTTCTCTTTACTGCTGAACATAGATTATGTATAGATAGGCAGAGACGTAGATAAATAGGTAATACAGATGATTAGTTTTAAGCAAATGGTAAAAGGAAAGGGTTTTGAAAATTCGGGTGATATATCCTGTTAATCGTTGTTTTGCAGACTAGCCATGATTCTATGCTTTTGTGATTTAAACAGTTATTGGATATATAGTCTCATCATTCTATTTTGTACATGAAAATAAAAAGAGTCTAAACTAACATAAGGGAGGTTACCTAGCTGGCCAATTGCCGCATGAAGTGGCAAAGCTATTTATACATAGGTAATCTTAATTTTAACTAACTCTGCTGCTAATAATTTAGTTATATCTTGTTTCATTTGAAGGACAAGAGAGTTGAGCGGTAGATTTCAAAGAAAGTAAATAGTTTGAGATCAGCATACATTTTTCAGTAATTCTTTTATTTCACTTTCAACTGTATTTAGTTTTAATTAAATCTTGTGCTTTATTTGAGTCTAAAACCAATTTACTAACTTCTGTATTTAAGTTATTTATAACTTTACCTATCTGTTATGTGTTTAAACAAATAAATTGTGCTGGTGTGTGTGAAACATTCAGTTTCTTATTTACCCTTTTAGGGCTACCTTGGTTATCTGACATTTGTTTGTGAATGGACTCTTCTATTCTTCTATATTACGGATCAACTTCCTTGAGTGCTCTTTTCTTTCGTTTTAGAAAAATATAAAACCCATACCTTTTGAAATAAAGAAATGTAAGCTTAATATTTTTTGGTTTCGTTTATGTAATTGTAGTTAAGCGTAAAGCTACATAATGCTGTGCCCATCGCTGATGTCGAAACCCGGTTTCTAGAGTTATAAGTGTTTGGACTTATATTCACGTCTATGCTTCTTAAAAAGGGATACTTGTTTTGAATAGATGAATATTTTAACGGTTGAGGAGTACAGATTAGTTTAAACAGTTGCAGTGAGGATTTTACTTGGGTATTATAGAAGTTTCAAGTGTTAGGAACTAGAAAAAACAGATACTATTAATAGAACTTCGTTCAAGTTCTCTTTGTAATCCGACGCAATATTCGATAAGAAGGAATATCATCAGACCATATGATTACAAATATAGATTTACAATTATATCAAGTTTTTATGAATGTAGGGCAAATTTTCGTTTGCTTCCATGAGTGTAAAGCATATAAAAATTCATGAATTCGACTAATTCATTTCCAAATCGTAAAACTAAAACAATAATCAACTTGCAACACACCGTAATAGCAACTAAGTGGTATAATTTCGTCCAGCATTCTAGGATTCAACAAATATATTCATTTACGCTGTTTCATTTCTGTATATTCAAGTATTTTTTTTAAAAAAGAAGTCATAACCTAGTTTTTAATTGTTGCTAGTTCCCCGCTAGTACAGCTGTAAGTCTACGGATTTACAACGCTAAACATCAGGCTTTCAATTCCTCTCGGTGAATTCAGCAGATAGCCCGATGTGGCTTTGCTATAAGAAAACGCACACACTTTTGTGGTAATCTAGTAAGTGAAAATATTACAGAACGGTGGACAGTTTCAAGAATTTATACCGAACTGTCTTTCAAAGAGTTCAATCATTTTTATTTCTAAAAAGGAAGTGTTCCAGATTATCTGAATACATTTTGCTCAAAGGCTGTATTGTACCAGAAGAAGCATTTTGCATATCGCAGACAACCCTAAAGTAGTTTTGCACAAACAACAACAACATTATAGTTTTTATTTATAATGAACCCTTGTGACAGAAACGCATATTTGTATCACAATTTAAAAATTGTATTTATTTTGAAATGACTTGCCGTCATTCGTATTAAACATTTTCCTCGTGAGAAAGAAGTGTACCATATTTTTTAAATGAAATTTAAAATAAAAACTCCTGCTTCTTAAATCGAATTCCATGCACTTTTGCCAAACTACAATATTCACTTTTAAACAGAAGTTCAATTTGTAGATGTTTTATTTAGCTTAAGATATTATTTATAAAACCTTAAGTCTAGACTGACAGCAGGAACTTCTATTTGAGTTGAAAACTTATATATAAACATTTGAAAAATAATTTTCTGTGGTTTAAAACACAGAAGCTACAAATTTTATTAATTTAATAAAATACAATAATCGAGGAATAAAAATTATCCAGTCTATTTTAATAATTTTAACACAGAAGTATTGTTGTTGTTTTGAATTAAGCACAAAGCTACACAATGGGCTATCTGTGCTCTGCCCACCACAGGTATCGAAACCCGGATTTTAGCGTGTAAGTCCGCAGACATACCACTGAGCCACTGGGGGCACTTTTAATACACATTATTTACATTTTAACTAAAAAAATGTTGAGTATCTTTTTTAACAATTAAGTTCCAGTTTCGTAAGATACCGTATGCATTTTTTTAAATAATGAATTATTTTTTAAATGAAGAATACTACTATTTCTCTTGAGACCGAACATTCTCAACATTATTTTTGGCAAAATACATGTTAATGATTATTTAGAAATCCCTATGGTTTAGACATAACTAGTTCTGATTTGGAGATTCTGATCAGATCATGAGAAGCAAACATTAATCAGGACCAGTTGTTTACTCGGCTATTCATAACCGAAAGAAAATGAACGGCAGTTACTCTCAGGGAACGTCTTTACTGTAGATATTCTTCAGTTTGCGGTATTTAAAACTAAAGCGTAGAACTTTAAGAAGCAAACCTAGTCCGTACAAAGAGAAAAAACCTAAGCAGAATACTTGTACTTTAAAGTGTAAATACTTGGTTTGTTTTGAATTTCGCGCAATGCTACACGAAGGGTCCGCAGTTTAGTAGTGTAAGACTACTCATCACCACCTATCGTCAACTCTTAGATTACTCTTCCACCAACGAATAGTAGGATTCATTGTCACATTATAGCGTCCCCATTGTTGAAAGGGGGAGCATGTTTGATGTGATGGGGATTTGAACCTGCGACCCTCATACTACTTCTCGAGTGACTTAACTACCTGGCCATATCGAGCCATAAATACTTTTCAATTAAAGGTAGTTATTGAATCTGAGTGACAGACCTGATTAAATTATATATGTATAATCGTTTGTTTGTTTGTTTTTTGGAATTTCGCACAAAGCTACTCGAGGGCTATCTGTGCTAGCCGTCCCTAATTTTGCAGTGTAAGACTAGAGGGAAGGCAGCTAGTCATCACCACCCACCGCCAACTCTTGGGCTACTCTTTTACCAACGAAAGTGGGATTGCCCGTCACATTATAACGCCCCACGGTTGGGAGGGGCGAGCATGTTTGGCGCGATTCGGGCGCGAATGCACGACCCTCAGATTACGAGTGCACGCCTTAACGCGCTCGGCCATGCCAGGCATATGTATAATCACCACTCCATTTCTGTTAGTAAGCTCTTTTTCATAAAAAACAACAACAAAACTGTCTTTCATCCGCTCGCTCATTCTCTCGTTTCACTATCCAGCTACTTATCCACACATATGCTTCTCTCAATGTATTTCAGCCGTTCTTCAATGTCGCATAAATTTATCATTGTTTTATTTCAGTCGGTCAGAATGAACTTGAAAAAAATGTGTTTTAAAAATCGTGCATGAAACTGTTTCGAAAATTATATGAATAAAATGAATTCTATTGTAGAGAGAGAAACAGTATGCAGTGATTTTTTGTTTGCCCCTAGTGGCTCAACGGTATGTCTGCGGACTTACAATACTAAAAACCGGGTATCGATACCCGTGATGGGCAGAGCACAAATAGACTATTGTGCTAAATTCAAAACAATGGCAACAACAATTTGTTTGTTTTTGAATTTTGCGCAAACCTACTCGAGAGCTATCTGCGCTAGCCGTCCCTTGTTTAGTGGTGTAAATCTAGAGGAAAGGCAGCTAGTCATTACCACCCTCAAACTTTAACAAACAAATGGTGGAATTAACCGTCACATTATGACGCACCCACTGCTGAAAGGGCGAGCAAGTTTGGTGCGACGGGGATTTGAACCAGCGAACTTTGGATTAGGAGTCGAACGCCTTAACCCACCTGACCATTCTGAGCCATAAGTAGTTAACGAGTTATTAAAAATACATCAAAAGCTCTTGTAACATTTTCGGGAGTTTTGAAATTTCCTTATTTCGAATTGGTAATTAATCATTGATTGACAATTTCTCAAAATTATTCTGACAGTAGACGCACTTTGTTTATCGAATATTCGTGCACATTTATTTTCCTTTAGTGGTACTCGAAATACTGCTGTCTGTCATTCCTTTCTCAGTTCTGTTTGTTTCTTACCATTTCGACACCGTATCTGACACCTACTCCGCCCGCTTCGTTATTCAAGTTGTGAGCAGCTTCACGTCGAGGTGCTTGTCATGCTACAGGCAGAAACTGTTTTACTATCAAGGTACATGAAGACAAGGATGTCGTGCGCTCTAAAAAAAAAAAGTAGAAAACAAGTAAACGCGTCTATCTAAAAAAAATCAAAGGAGTTTCCTATTTTCTATTGAGTTCTCATTTTTCCTTTTAAAACAGCGAAATATGTACTAATTAAGTAAGACTAAAAGAAATAGATCTCATTTGCAAGTAACGGAACTATTTTAGTACTGGCCATTTGTTTGTTGTTTCAGATAAATTCTCGAAACAGTGACGATTATTTAATTACCAAGCTCAAAATATGAGTATAGGAGATCATCTTCGTTTGTAACTCTTCGAGTTCAGTTTTTGGGCAAAAAATAACACATTTACCAATCACAGGAGATACACAACACTTGTCTGTTATGATTTTGTACGTGATGCGGCTTTACACGAAATAACAGTCAGTCTGAGAAGCAACACGAAAGGAATCGTTTGATTTGATAGACGTAATTGGCATGTGCAATGCTGTCTAGGTAAAGATATTTAATTTAATTGTGAATTATTGGCAGATAAACTTATGTATTTATTTGTATAAGCCGTTCTTTTTCTGCCTATGCATTTAGAAGCTCATTTCTTTCTGGCTACATTCAGAATAAACGTGTGTCAATGTTTCTTAAATAGAATACTACTTAACGAACTTAGAAAATTAGTTACAAGTTTCATATAAGCACTGTTTGTACTTTCTATGTATTGAGAACACATGTTCTCATCTCGATGAAAGAAATTAATAAAATTGATAAAGTATTAAAGGTTTGATAAATAAACAAAAAGCATATAAGAAAGCAGTTTTCACTCACACTCAATAATATGTGCCTGGCAGAAATGATCTGAGTTCGAATTATTTTTGCTCCACGCGTTAATATGATTATCATACGCTAGTTTATGCTACTGCAACATTTATGTGTTTTTTTTTCAATACCTACTGGCTAAACGTTTGAGGACAATTTTAATGTTCTATTTGTGAAACATTGGAGGGGGTGGCGTCACTGATATACCCGAAAGATATAAAAGTAGCAATCACCAAACACCCGACCATTCGTGTAATAAACATACGATTTCTTATGAAGTGTTATGACTACAAATGCGCGATCTTGTTTTGGAGTCAGAAGAACTATGAAAGTAATACAATACAAGAAGTATGTGACACTGTCGTATTGCCTCCAACTGCAGGGGACACAGTTAGCCAAATAAGTGACATTAAGGATGTTTTTGATGACTTGGAAGAATAATATAAACTAGCGGAAGAGCTTCAAATGGAAGACGAAATTAGAAGTGATAAAGAATGTGAAGCGCAATAGTTTCAAAAGAAACGAAGGAAACGATTAACAAAGTGGAAGAATGAGTGCGAGTTTCGTAAAACACTTCCTACAGCCTAAATTTTTTGGCATAAAAAGTTGCTGAAACTTGATGGGACTTTTATCACATGTGACTTGGAAAAAGGAGTATTCTCTGATGACACGTTGGATCTTATCATTGAACAAATAAATCTGTATGCTAACAGAAACAAAAACAACTAGAACTTTCACGCCTCAAAAAAAAAGATATGTGCAAATTTTTGGAAGTTCTGCTACTACCAGGCTATCGCAGTATACTTGAATTGCTTCATTATTGGTCAACTCTGCTTAATCTGGGCGTGTCAGTTGTGTACAGCGCAACGAGTAAAAACACAATATTTATTGTAATCATAAAATACATGCATTTAACAGATAATCAGAATCTTGCTCAAGAAGACAAGTTGCGCAACACTTCTCAATATTTATTCAAAGTGTTGAATTACATTCTCATACAGTTTGTGTGTTCCATAAGTTGCTCAGTATGGAGAAATCCATGGTACTATACTTTGGAACCCATAGTGCCAAAACATTTTTTAAAGAAAAACAATTTTGGTTTAAGTATAAAATTAGGAGCCTTTGCGGTAGCAATAATAATTACTACCACACAAAGCTGTACCAAGGAAAGGAGCAAAAAGACCCCAAACAACCAATTAACATGGTTGACGTTATTGCTGCATATTTGGACATCTAAAGGCACCATTTTTTATATATTTCTTTTTACTAGTTACGATCTGTTGACCAGATTGTCTCATTGTAATATACATTATAACGCCCCAAATGCTTAAAGGGCGATTATATTTGTTGTGATGGCCTAAGTCTGATATTATAGCTGTGTTTTAGCTGTGATAATACAGGGTGGTCGATAGAAAAGCGGAAAATTTGTCAAACAGCTATTTATTTTTACAAAGAAAAACTTTTACAAAGTTTTTAAAGGCATATGTTATATTACACTCATAGATGCTCAAATTGCATTTTATGATATTAAAATCATGCATTTTATTCATGATGTAAAGAAATCAAAATAGAAATGAGTAAGCACGCATTTTATTCATGATCTCATCTGACCCTCAAATTTTCAGCTTTTCTAACGACCACCCTATAGTACACTTATATGTAAACACAATCAAAACTTGATAATCAAACATTTTAAGGAGAGCACTTCATACCCTTTTTTATTAGTTAACTTTTTGTTAAAGTTCGAAACTCTCCCTTTGTTCTTTGATTTATTGTCTTTTTTTCTTTGAATTTCGCGCAAAGCTACTAGACGGTTATTTGCGCTAGGCATACCTAATCTAGCAGTGTAAGACTAGAGGGAAGGCAGCTAGTCATCACCACCCACCGCCAACTCTTGGGCTACTCTTTTACAAACGAATAGTGGGATTAACCGTAACGTTATAACGCCTCCGCGGCTGAAAAGGGAAGCATATTTGATGCAAAGGGTATTCGAACTCGCGACCCTCGGATTGCGAGCCCAACGCCTTAACCCACCTGGCCATGCTGGGCCAAATTTTTGCTTTATTAGAAAAAGTGTTAATACCCACACCAGCCATTATGAGATACACATTGTTGTAAAATGTATTATTCGTGTGGAGAAAACACTTCGCTACTTAGTTGAAAAGTTTACCAAACGTTTTTCAACTAGCTTGAAATTTTCTTCGAATTTATAAATTTAATTTTTTTACTTAAGAAAATGTTAAAGAAAGAAAAAGAAAGTTTTTATTAAATTTATCTGTGAAACTTTTACGTTATTTAAGCATAAAACGTACAGTGTATGACAAAAGCATGCTGCGTTGAATTGAAAAATATCTCTTACGACAGAACTGGTGTAAGTACAGAAAACTTTTCAAAATGTAGAGTAATAACTCGTACAGTTATCTGCTGACGTGCCACTTAGTGTCACAACAAAAAAACTTACTGTACCTTTCAGTGTCATCATATAATATTTTCCACTTACATAGTGTTTTAAAACTAGAATACATTATGGAAAGAAACAAATACAGTGGAACTATAATTATAAAAGACCACACTTTAGTTTTGTAGTTGTGAAGGTATTGTAGATATTGATTTAATAATTGTCTTCATCCTAAAGTAGATTTGTTTTCATTTAGCTGGAAACTATCATTCTTCTATTAACTTTTAGCTGACACTAATCTATGTGTAATACCCACATAGATATCAAATTATTGTTAAACTGCATGTTAACATAACACGTGGGTTATGTTAAGTATTATTTTGAAAATAGATATTTATTACAGACAACTAAAAATCGGGTTTCGACTCTCCGTGGTGGGCAGAGCACCTATAGCCCATTGTGTACACACAAACACTTTACCTCGATTCAATGCCCTATGGAGACAAAGAACGATTATTCGTACTTTCCACCCATAGACGGAAAACATTCGAAATACAAATATTTGTGGTCAGTTAATTTGCTAGGAACTGGAGAGAATGTTTTTAGTTTTTTCTTCATGTGTTATGAGTATATGCGTCATTCTTGTAGCAACAAAATTTATATACTCTTTATGTGACAGAAGAGCTGCCCCTAATTTAGGAATCAGAGACTAGATGTGTGCAAATAATCATCATCACTCTTGGGTTACTCTTTTACTCTAAGGAGTAGTGGGATTGACCGTCATGTTATAACGCCCTCACGGCTAAAAGGGCGAGCCTGCTTGGTTGTTGAAGAGTCGAATTCACGATTCTCAGATTGAGAAAAAAGTGTCCTAAATATTTGGCCATGTTGGATAGAAGAGCGAACACCTCTTGTTATGAATATTTATACCCTTTAAAAATACCGACTATGATGACCCTTCACTGGCAATGCTTTTCTGTATTTTCTATCATTGCATTATTTGAATGTATTTTTTTCCAAATAAAGCATTTTATTTGTAAGTGTGCGCTGAAGTTGTTTGTGTTTTTTTGTGTGAAAATTATATGTATATAATTATCTATACACATCTCAGTATTCTTGATTGGAAATTTCGGTACAAACCAGGATTAACCAGGCATTTCAGAATAAAAAAAATACACAATAACACACTGGCCACTGTGTGAGTTAAGTCACAGATTTGGAAGAATCGTGACTTTTGTGTCGTTAATTAAGACTTTCCAAGACTTGCATTTATGTCAATACAAGCGAAATATTAAGTGAGTTTAAGAGTTTTTCATCTTTTACTTCCAAATTAATTCGTCAGTCGGCATCTCTTCTCTTGCAGCATATTTCTTGGTTCAAGGTCTCATGATCGGATTTCTTTTTTCCTTGTTAAGATCTTACTTCAACAGAAACAAACTTTAACAAATGTTTATATTAAGTTATTTGTCTAAACCTCTATCAACGTAAAAACATCAAAAATGATAACATGGAGGTTATGAAACAATGGGCTTATTTATGTAGGACAATGTGAACAGGTTACAAAACACCGGGGTAATATAGAAAAAAAATGTGGACAAATAACAGAAGACTGGGGTTAAATAGGAAAATGCAGAAATGTGGTGGAATTCTTGTCTTATAGAACATAATATGAACACGTTATGGAAAAACAGGTTTATTAGGACAATATGGACAAGTAATGAAACACCGGGCATATGTAAGACAAGACGATTGAAGGTTGTAAATGATTGTTTTAAACAGCATTTTTATAAAATATTAGAAAACCAGTAAGTTTTGTTATGATTTTGTATTTCCTTAGAAGATAAAAACTCAAGCACAAAGACATCAGAGCGAATTAAGTGTTTGTGTCACAGCAAAGAAGTTACAGGAAGATTCTTAAAAGGCATATCATTCATTTGATTTCTGGCCTACTTGTAAACTACCATTCTACTGGCGATCAAAACCTATTTGAGTGTTAATACTATCGAGCACAGATATTTCTAAATATACGAAAGGATATAGACATACAGTATAATAAGATTAAACAATGCTTCGAAATATTTATAAGGCAAATTACATAAAATTGAATGAGCACATTTTAATAACATGATTATAAATCACAGTGGAATATTAAACTTCTAATTTCCATGTAACTACCGAGTAATGTTTAATTGAATAAGTTAATGAAAAGCAGTATTACATTACAGAGTGCAATTAATCCTAAAAATACGCAAGTCAATGAAAAGCTGTATTATATTACAGAGTGCAATTAATTTTAAAAATGTGCAAGCCAATGAAAAGTAGTATTATATTACAAAGTGCAATTAATTTTAAAAATATGCAAGCCAATGAAAAGTAGTATTATATTACAGAGTACAATTAATCCTAAAATACGTTAATTCTGATTAACCATGCAATGATGAAATACAATTTACGTGATAGTCACATGTAATTCTAAATGCATCATTGCTACAATAAGTATTACGAAAATGATGTTATGTACTTGTTCTAGTATTTTATATTTTCTTTTCATGTAGTTTTAACAAGCTAATTTAGACATGGTACAGAACACAGTTTGTAGCCCTCATATCTTATTTGTTATAATTTACAAAATTCATGTAATATTGTACGCACTCATTAACAACATAGAAAACAAGAGAATATGAGGAAATTACTTATAAACACATATAAGTTTCTTTTTAAAGCTTTTTTACCTTGAAAGCATCACATTCAATCTTGCAATGCTAACTCTAATGTCACATCATCTGATTAAAATCGCACTCTTTACATTGTTTCGCTAAAAATGTGTCCTCAGAACACAAATAGTTGAACATTAAAAAGTTATAATGTCACGTCTAATCACAATAAAGTACTAATAATTCCATACCACTTCCTATTACAATAATATAATCATAATAATTCCACGCTATTTCGTAATGTATTAATAAAAGGGCGTATCTTATTGTATGTCTGTGTGTGTGTTTTCCATAGCTCCAAGAGGAAATAATCTAGGAATTTGAAATTTGTACTCGTGCTAAGTGCACCCTGAGATTGCACCTAGATATTATTACTTATCTTACCCATGTGCGTGCACATCCTTTTAATATGTCAAGCTAACGAAAAGTCACATAGAAAGAAATGGTTTCTTATGTTACAAATTGAAATCACAGAGAAACAGACAGACATACTCTTTTATTATAAACGTTAGCAAGTCAAAAATGGCGAGACAAGTATTATCACTGTTTAGTATTTTATGTAGTGTATCAGTTAAATTAACAACTTCTAATATACAGAAAACCCAGTGCATTGCAATAATGATTTTTATTTTATGTTGCTTAGCAACAAAGTTTTTACCTAATACTGCTTTAGTAAATGTTCTAAGAGTATAAAATGGAATGTATAAACAATAAAATTTGAAAAAAATATTTGTTTATTTCTTAATTTAAGTCCTCCGTTGATTAAACAGCCATGTTTTAAAATAAAAACAGGTGATATAACAGAAAAAAACTTTAATTCAGAAGCAATTTTAGCTTAAAATTAGATAGGTATTTTAACTTGTAGGATAAATTTTATGTACTTGGTTTTAGACTAAATTATTTCACACTGTTTTTACTTTAGGCTTATTTATTAATTTCTTTAAATCATACCAACATTCAAAACACTTATAAGGTTTCACACCTCTCTTGCACCCTGTCACTAAGATCGTAATGGACAAATTGTAATGTATGTCAAAAGTAAAAGAGAATGGGTGTGATTCAGTAGCATAAACCAAAATAAGTTCCAAGATAAAGACTATGTCCACCTTCTGGATCATAAAATAGGTTTAGGATACAATTTCTGACATAGTCATTTAGAATATAGTAAACTAATAACCAAGGAACGCCGGATTCTTTCACACACTCATTTTCTCACTACCTTCCCTAGTAATGTATAATTGTTTTAAGATATGAAAATTACTTTAGTACTCTTGAAACAATTCTTCGAGTCTTTTAAAAATATAAGTATTACTAATCACAATAATATTACAAGAAATAAGCATATCAGTTTAAAACTGAAGAAAAAATCCGTAATGGGGATAATAATTTAAACAGAAATAAATAATAACAAAAAGCCGAAGAAAGTAAAAAAAAAAACACATATAGATCCATATCCAATTATTTTATCAGGGAAAGACAGTTAAACATGACCAGGTGGGTTAAGGCGTTGGACTTGTAATCAGAGGGTTGCGGGTTAGAATCCCCGTCGCACCAAACATGCTTGCCCTTTCAGCCGTGGGGGCGTTATAGTGTGACGGTCAATCTTACTATTCGTTGGTAAAAGAGTAGTCCAAAAATCGATGGTGGGTGGTAATAAGTAGCTGCCTCCCATTTAGTCTTACACTACTAAATTAAGGACGATTAGCACAGATAGCTCTCTAGTAGACCAAAATTAAAAAAAAAACAAGCTTCGATAACAATTACGTGCATTTTTGTTTATTTAAATAATTACCAAACATCAAGAAAATTGTGACAGTTTATATGTAAATGAAAATTTTCACAAAATCAAAAACTAAAGTACGTTAGCAAAATACTTCTGAAACGTTTTGGACAGTTTGGAGAGCTAATTTTGGCGGACATGAGAAATGTTAAAATTATGTTTGTTAATTCAATCATAAATATTATATATTTAGTCTGATGTATGGGCCATACCTTGCAGGTAGTTGAAATTCATACTACATACTTATAACGGTTATTAAACAAGGCTTCTCCATAGTATAACTTAAACGGAAAACTAACGTTAATTTATTCACAAGGGAATTATTAAAACTTAAGAGTTCGTGTGTCATAGAAAATAATCTTTATTAAGCTACACGTCCTTCGCTGGTACAGTGGTAAGTCTGAGGATTTATAATGTTAAAATCAGCGATTGCACTCCCCTCTGTGGACTCAGCCCGATGTGTCTTTATTATAAGAAAACACACACATTAAGCTACACAAGAAAGTTAAGCTTTCACAATCTTATTCGAAATATAAGTGGCAAATAAATGATACCATGGATATGATTTCTTTTTTGTTAATTTGTGTTCAAAATGTTGAGAGAAAATTGGGTTTTTTAAAAAAAATAATATTTATATACTTTTACCAAACATATATAGTTAATAGTAGCATTAAAAGAGAAAATACACATAAAAATTAGTACATTTATAAAATACACAATTTTATAGAACAATGAAATACACAGGTATCATTATTACACATATACATCGCTTCTACGTAGGCCTACCATGCCCAGGTGGTGAAGGCGCTTGATTTGGGAGTTCGAATCCCCGTCACACCAAATATGCTCGACTTTTAAGCCGTGGGGGTGTTATAATGTACGATCAATCCCACTATTCGTTGGATGATAACTAATTCGTTGGATTGGTGGTGATAACTATCTGCCTTCCCTCTAGTGTTAAGCAGTTAAAGCAGACAGTTCTCGTGCAGCTTTGCGTGAAATAAGAAACAAAACAAAACAATACAAATAAACATTTCTTTCTAGAAGGACAAGCAATTTTCATGCATTCTTAAAAGTTAAAACAGTATTTTCTGATATGCAAAATATAAAGAAATTTCATCAATTTCTTCGCTATTTGTTGAAGAATATAACTATACTTAACATATTTGACATAATAAAACCAAAATGATTTCAGAACCTATAGATTCCCAGGTATCAACGTACTATTCTTCGTAAGATACTCAATGATATATGATATATATATAGTTCCTGATTTTATTTACGTTTATAGAAGTGTTTCTTCATAAATTTCGGTTTTCGTTTAACGAAGTTAATAATTATCACAACTAAGTTTTGTTGTTAGGCTAATTCATTCACTTTAGTAACTAAAGTAATGATTTCTGTGTTAGAAAGTAGATCAAGTAACATAAACAATAATGTTTAAGGGCAGAGGTTCTGTAATAACACTCTTATAAGAAGGAGTAATAAACTAAATTATATTAAAAGTTCTTCATTAGTTTTGTTACGCAGTTATACCGTTTTAAAAGTTATTATTGCCCAGACCGCAATATTAGTTAATAAATTTAAAATTAATTCACCACCAGGGACCACTGAATGTTATTTTTTATGTATTTTGTTTCACAGTAATAGTTTTTAAGACCTGTAATTTCTTTGGATATGATAATCTTCATGTTGACCGGAAATGTTTTGTTTTCTAAGATCCTGAACTAAATTCGCACTGCACTTACTAAATCTCCAAAAACGTGTGAGGGTCTTTAAAGTTTACCAGTTTCTGTTCATTCTCTCCTTTACCATTTCATAAAGTTAGTACATTAGAAAAAAAAGTTTAACTTGTATCTTAAAGAGGGATAGAAATTACACACTTGTATTAAACAGTCAGCAAAAGTAGACATTGTGAAGTTAGGCTATATACGACAGTGGTGCTGTTTTTCATTAATGATGGCTCACTTTGTTTAACGTATTTATTGTGTTATATTAGATCCTGAATAGTAAAAAATATCTCGGATAACGTGACGATGAGATAGATATTCATAAAAAGACGAACTCATAGTTGGCAGTGTTTTTATATGAAAAGGGTAAACGTTGAATTAACACTGGATTCATAGTAGAATGGGCAATGCTGGCTTCCTGTCACAATATATTGAAGTAAAAATAAGATAAAGAAAAACAAAAATTAAAAACGTTCACAGTAATGACGTCATTAATCATATTGTATGATATTAAAATTACTATGGAAATCTTTTTAATCTTTGGAAAGAATTGGTAACCTGATTTAATGATTAATAATTTATTGTTTTGTTACGGTATTCTCTATTGAAAAATATTATGAGGCATATGATAACTCTTCCTTTGAGCAGAAATTAGCGACACAAAGTAATCAAAACTTCTTGAATTAAGACAAATATCAAAACTATCAAAAACATATCTGAACACTAAATACGTAAAGATAGGGGCGACAGTACATAGAAATATCAAAACTATCAAAAACATATTTGAAGAATAGATACTCCGAGAAATCAAGACTTTTTCAACCGTCAACCAGAATATTAATATATCCATTTTTGTCTATCCATGATATATGATATTATGAAATTCTATATGTACACTTAAAAACACTTAAAAGAGGTTAATGATAAATTACGAAAGCAAATAATAGATTTTCTCTTTGTTTTCATGTTATTCAAAAAAAACAACTGGATAATGCATTTAGGCGTAAGACAAACCACTGATCAGTTTATGTGTAACAAAATAAAAATAAAGAACTGTATTCCTTCCTATAATTTTAAAATACGGAAGTCTGCCTAAATTATGATATTATTTGTTACTTTTTTATTCTCATAAATCGTATTAAAAGTTGGTCATATACTACACGGATATGAAACGAGATGTTTGAGTTTTGCGAAGCAAAAAAATAATCCACAGAATTCATAGTTTACTATCGACCGGAAGTTTTGATTACGTGTAATAATTTAAATTAGAAGTTATTGGCTGATTCATCCTTTAAGGGAACCACTCATTAGTAGTAGGGCCTTACGCATATTAAGAAAATAAAAGCTTTAGATTTCTCTTTATGTGACATTCTTTTATATACAACACTTTATTAAAACATTTTCTTTACATTTAAAGTATACGACTATACATAGATATATATTAACAAAGTAAAAAGCTATCAGCTGGGTAGTGAGAAATCGTAATAAAAAATGAATTTTTGAGAGAAGAATCATACGAAGCAGAGACTGTAGCGCCCTAAGATTTGTGAGCATCTAGAAATGTATGAATTATTCTTATGTGTGAAAAAACTTATGACAGCACCAACTATAGTGATTGCTCATTTACCATAAGAATTGTTATAATGAGCATTACAATGCAAATAAAATGTTTTGTGATTAGATACATGCAGTTATTGTTTTGTTAGAACATTCCGCTTTATATGGTTAGCTTAAATATTAAATCTTTATAGTCTATTGAATTGTGTTTATATGACATTTCACACAGTTAGTGCGTGATTATGAAAGAAACATAAAGATCAATCTTAATCTTGTGATACCTTGAGAATGACAAAACCAGAGTAATAATTAAACTACCCCCAAATTTTTAGGCTACTTTTATAAGGTAACAGTAATGGTGTCTGTGGATAGTAAACGGTATTACTCTGAGCATGGAAATTTGAGTTTCGACTTTTGAGATACATAACGTCCCCTGTAAACTTTGCTTTTGCGCATTACACTTCTATAAAACAGTAAAGCTAAACTTGGAAGTAATTTAATACTCACACATCTACATAAAAGAGAGTAGAAATGTACTAATGGAAACCCCATAATAAAAAGTAAAACAGTGTAAAAGAACACTGGATTCTTACTTAGCTTTGGCCTCCAGTTTCAAAACTTCCAGTGTAAAAGAAGATGGTAAAAATTTAAAACAGAAAATTCAATAGCCATGTAAGCTATGCTTAAGTGTTTATAATTGGCTAGTTTTTAAATTATTTCACGAAGGTTTTCAACTGCTGTATGACTTTACACTAAATAAACGTTTAGAAAATTTACATTTTCTCGTGTCTTTCTTCTTTTCTTGGTAGCTGTAAAACGTTTATATTCTATTCAAGTAAAACATTTCATCATCATAAAAGTTGTTCTATTACTTAGTGTATTAAAATTAATGCTGTATTTTACTTAAGATAAATGTTATATTTTTACTGTATTTATATAACTGTAATATTTTGATATAAAAACTTATTTAATGAGAATTCCAAAAGATAAGAACGTATATTACTCAATCGGATATTTCTCACACTACATTATCTACTACAGTTTCTCAAACCTGAACCTAGCCGAGCTCATTTGATATCTTTCAATTTTCAAGCAATGGCTCAAAGAATTGCCGTGAAAAGGTTACGAAGTTTTCGAAAAAATATAGTGCTTAAGGAATAAGAAGTGAGTGGAGGTTCTTACAATATCTGCGTGGTGATTCGTCTGTTTAATGCCGACCTTTGCTGACGTCATTGTCACTATGGTGACCGCCGGGACTCGATGAAGCCTGCGGTCACCCGCGATCCCCTTTTGCCTGGGAATGACATAACTTTGCGCGAAAAATTAAGAATATGTAAGATAGAGCTTACGAATGTTCAACTTCAGTAAAAGTACCTTCATGTAGAGTTCGGTACTCGTATATCATAAGAGTCATTATATTAGAGAGTTGATATAATGGCTGAGTCACACCGCGATGAGCAGTTCTTAACTAAATATATTATCACATATGGAATTAGATGAAATGTAACATTTGTTACAGTTGAAACGTCAGGGTTTGTTCGTAATGCTCTTCTCTAGCTTACCCTGTGCGATAACCAAGCGTATGTAAATATACAACTCTTAAGTCGGTGCCAAGGTTGAGACCCAGTATATGATCTAGTTGGTATGAATACCCACGTGAGATTCAATGTTTGCACGCGCACCTTTCACGTTCATCGCCACGCACAGTGCACGCAACAACAAGAACGATCGCGAGGTTGGTAGGGTGTCGCAGTCAGTGCGCATCCATAAGGCTCTCGACATCGTCAGCGCACGGTGGCTTCTCCACGTAATGGCGCTGCTACACCTATTGAGAACCTTCACCGGGTATCCAAGCACAGTTTTAGTTTCGTTCACTAGGCCAACAGTGAAACAAAGATGTTAGGAAAGAACGAATGAAGCCAAGTAAATTATCTTCAGTCAGTTCACGTGAAACATCAGCTTTGTTGAAAAGAATGAATCAATGCACATGTCATAGTCGTAAAGGTGATTTAGTGTCATTATATCCGATTCCACGACATTTAAGCCTAACGATCCTCGTGCTTTTCTAAAGTTTGCAGATACCATCACCTCTACCTGGCAAAAAGATTTAGTTCCGCTACTCATAGAGGCGAGAAACATGGCCTCTGTCGCAGCTTGGCTGCCTTTCGCCCGAGCGGCTGCGATAGGCTGGGTTCCCATTGCTAACAACCCCCTGCCTGCACCGCCAATTACTAAACAAAAAGAAGGGAGACAGGATGAAAAATTTACCATTAACGTCAGCGGTTGCAAGTTCGAAACTTGGAGGAACACAGTGGAAAAATATTCCGATACATTGCTGGGATCAAATGAAAGAGAGTTTTTTTATGATGAGGAAAATCAGGAGTATTTTTTTGACAGAGATCCTCATCTATTTCGGCATATCCTGAACTACTACCGTACGGGAAGGTTACATTTCCCGAAACACGAGTGTCTCATGGCTTTCGATGAGGAACTGGCTTTTTTTGGGATTATTCCAGATGTTATTGGCGACTGTTGTTACGAGGACTATAGGGACAAGAAACGGGAGAATGTTGAAAGAATCATGGACGACAAATTATCAGAGGTAAATGAACAAGTGGATACTTCCAACTATACGATTAGGGAGAAGATGTGGCGGGCCTTTGAGAACCCCCACACCAGCACGGCGGCTCTGGTGTTTTATTACGTGACGGGGTTTTTCATCGCGGTTTCAGTGATGGCCAACGTTGTGGAGACGGTTCCGTGTGGGTTCATACCCGAACAAGAAAATTCTCTCTCTTGTGGAGAGACGTACAAGATTGCGTTTTTCTGTCTGGACACTGCCTGCGTGCTGATGTTCACGGCTGAGTACCTGTTGCGTTTATATGCAGCACCCAGTAGGTGCCACTTCATGCGAAGTGTGATGTCAATCATCGATGTCGTGGCGATCCTTCCTTACTATATCAGTCTTGGTCTCACTGACAACGAAGACTTGTCCGGAGCTTTCGTTACCCTGAGAGTTTTTCGGGTCTTCCGTATTTTCAAGTTTTCCCGTCATTCGCAAGGACTTCGTATTTTGGGGTATACCTTACAGAGCTGCGCTTCAGAACTGGGGTTTCTAGTCTTCTCATTGGCTATGGCCATCATTATTTTCGCTACGGTTATGTTTTATGCTGAGAAAAACGTCGATAAAACAAACTTCACTAGCATTCCATCAGCTTTCTGGTATACTATCGTCACCATGACGACTTTAGGGTGAGTACAGAAGAGTTGTTACTCTAATTTTGGTGCTTGTAGTGTTTATTTTTTCTTGTCATTTTCATCATTTTGTGAATTGATTTATTTTAGATGATACATTTCTCTTTATTTCTCACGACAGAATAAAAAAACATGGATAAAAATATTTTCCGGAACAAGTGTAATTTTATATGAAATCTTACCTTGTTATTCATCAGTAGAATGTCTATAAGACTATATCACATTATTCAAACGCAATATTCTTTCGTAAACTTACGTTGTATGATATAACTCGTTATTCAAAATTCATACCTTTTCATAAATAAGCCTCTTATGGTGTAACAAAACACACTTCTTATGATGTCTCATTATTCAAAAACCATACCCATTCACTCAGAAATTTCTTTAGGTATAATTTGCTATTATCAAAAACACATCTTTGAGCAAACAGTCTACTTATGATAAACACAATACAATTCTACATCGACAAAGACGTAAAATGATATTGATCTGAAGATATTTTAAAGGAACAGTTTGAAGAAAAATTGGGTGGATATAATTTTAGGAACCCTGCATATTTGAAATGCAACCTATACTCGACTTTTAGTTTTATATACATTACATATTTACCTATTGCTGAATACTCGACTTTCTCATCATTTATTTCTCTCCATAGATAATTACACGAATAGGGCGCGACGGACAGAGATTTAATGGAGCTGTGATAATTCGTTTCACGGAGATCTGTAAATTACTGTCTACAATGACATCTCAAGGAATCCCACCTGTCCTGAATAAGGGCGTTTCTTTCGGACAGCGTTTATAATGAATGCCTTTGGTTTTAGGCTCGTATCATAATCGTGTAAGATGGTTCGTTCTCTCTTACGTAAATACCAAGTCAATTATTGTAATAGATTTGAGTTATGATATAAGACACGTTTACCCTTCATTCTGTCATTAGTAATGTACAGAGTTGAGTAAGCCAGAGAGGGAAAAAGATAGATTGCAATATATAAAGATAAAGAGACAAAATAGTGAAAGAGATAAGCAGGCACGTCGATGTTGAAATAAGTTAGCTGCTAACTAAGTGTTAAATGGATGAGAGCCATCGATCTTATAATAATAATATATTTTTTCCAATAAATGCTGAAAGCATTAACTGATTCGTTGTGTGACCAGTGGACATTAACTGTCATACAGTTTTAGATTATATTCTGGCTAATTGATGTAAGAAAGAAACTTGATATCGGAATTATACTTTAATAAGAAACACATTATCAAGCAGGGTAATAAAAACTGATATGTGAGCATGCGAAGCTGTCTTCTTATGTTGCATCGAACGACATAGTAGCTGACCAATTTGTTCATTTCTATCTGCTTTTCTATTACGCATTGCTTGCTACCCGGGCTATCTTTGGACCAATATTTACTTATTCTCATTATCATTCCATACCTTAAATCATTAGATTCCTTTTATTTACCTAGCTGTTAAAAAAATATAGTTCACTGCGTATCCTGTTCATCTACTTACTAACTGCCATTTCTTTTCTGATATGTTATTTTAGGAGCTAAGAGCGGTATTTCTACCTCACTGTGTAACGTACATTACTATATTAACTAAGTCTGATATTTCTAACTCATTGTGTAATGTTCCGTACTGTAGAAGCTAAGACTGATATTTTTAACTCACTGTGTAAAGTCACTATTGGATTAAGGTTTATTTGAATGTTTATTTTATCAGATTAAGAAGGCTTAATGGGTCATTTAAATGTAGGTGTGAGAATGTAGGAAACAATACGTGTCGGGAAAAATAAGTTTCGAAGACATTTGTTAGTGTTTGTAATTGGTTGAAGCGTAGGGGCCTCGTGAAGGGTTAGGTTTAAAGAGATATTCAATACTGTTCCTATTACTTGCTTGAGTCAGTGAATGTAATCTGGGACTCTACCCTTTGGTTTGAATTTTGCGCAAGTCTACACAAGGGCTATCTGTGCTAGCCGTCCCTAATTTAGCAGTGTAAAACGATAGGGAAGGCAGCTACTCATCACCACCCACAGCCAACTCTTAGGCTACTCTTTTACCAACGAAAAGTGGGATTGACCGTTATATTATTATAAAACCCCCAAAGTTGAAAGAGCTAGCATGTTTGATGTAACGGAAATTGGAACCCGTCTCATACAGACTCTGTAAGTCGAACTCCCTAACCATATGGCCATGGTCTTACACAGCTGGTTAATTCTGAGAGAAACTAATTTATAGGAGTTGAATTTATTAGTCCAAAACATAATGTTATCATTTTTCTATAAAGACAATTAAATCAGACAGCTTCTGATGGAAAGCTTAATAGTGTGAAAAATGTTTCTTATAATAACAATCTTCCTTGTGAATTAATTTCTTAAAGAAATGAAATAAAAAAAATGTTACATTATCAATACGTTTATTTTAATATATAGTTATATATATTTTTACCAAGAACACATTTTTATATTGGGTATGATAAAGACTATTGAATATCATCGTTTTTACTATCGTTTACTGTTGTAACTTTTACGGAACGTCAGTAACTCCGTCTGTAGTTTAAAAAAATATATCAAATTACGGGTTTACTAATTCTTATTAAAATTATTTTTGGCGTCATACTAGATGATTTCCAGTCATGAAATTGTTGAGAGACGTGAGGCTGTTTAATTGTTTAAACACCAGATTGTTTAGAAAATTCAAAATACGGTATTTTCTAAAAACTGTCATTTTTGTAATTCTTTTCACCAATTCTTAATACAGTGAACGACTCAGGGCTTTTGTTATATGTCACCATTAAGTCCTAATACTGTTAAAATGCTGTAATATTATTGGTATTTATGCATGTATTAAGTGCAGTATATTGTGCTAATACGCGATTTCTTAGAAATTATAATTATATTTGGGTTTACTATTCTGATTACTGTAACCTTTATGGCTTAAATTAAAAGTGATTATTGTATACTTATCCAGTTGAAGCGGGATAACCTGTGATAAAAAGCTACAGGCCCAAAACATTAGACAAACTAACACACTCTGAAAATGTTTAGTCATGCACCATGAAGTGATAAACTGGAAACTTCAAACAAACTAACTTGATTTGAAAATGTTTAGTTATACACCATAAGCGATAAACAGAAAACTCCCAAACCTTTAAATAGAATAGCTTGAAATGTTTAGTTATGCGTCATGAAAGAATGAATAGAGAAAGTTAAAAATTATAAACAGGATAATTCGAATGTTTAAGATTAACGTTACATTAAACTATCTTCTGTGTCTACCGCCCTATAAGTCAGTAAACTTACTACTGTCTACCTGAAGGGCCCAGCATGGCCAGGTGCTTAAGGCACTCGACTCATAATCCGAGGGTCGAGGGCTTGAATCTTAGGTCACACTAAACATGGTCGCATTTTCAGCCGTGGGAGAGTTATAATGCAATGGTCAATCTCATTATTCTTTAGTAAAAGAGTATCCCAAGAGATGGTGGTAGGTGGTGATGACTTGCTGCTTTTCGTCTAATTTTACATTGCTAAAGTAGGGACGGCTAGCACAGATAGCCGTCGAGTAGCTTTGCACGAAATTCAAAACAAATAAAACCCACCTGAGGATGCAGGTTAATTTCCCTCTGAATGAATGTTAGGTCTTTCATTATAAAGGAACAAACCGAAAATAATTTTATCTTCAAAGCTGTCATAGTATTTAAATACATACTTTTTAATATGTTTTTATTAATTTAAAGATCTTTTCTCTGTTGTTTTCTCTTAAAGTTAGGAAAATATTGATAAGATAGTGGGAAGTTAAGTTAAATAGAGAAAGCTAATTATAAAAATAATTACAATGCTATTGATATCAAAAAATCTAATAAAGACACACTGTACACGCTGGGCAGTTTCACCGACATCTTTTTAGAGTTTAAGTATTACCCATTGTTGGTTGTATTTTTCACGTATGTTAACAATAGTATGCTATTTTTAAAGCCGCGTTTACACTTCATTAAAAATAGAGTTAAGGGAATTATTTGTGTTAGTTAGAGGTATTTGCTTCCAACTGTTCTTGTCAATCATGATTAATAAAGGTAAATAATGGTTTACCTCATTGCTTGAAACTAGTGAACAAGGAATTAAAAAATATGAAAAATATTAATATGTATATGATGGCTATCTTTATCGTAAAATAATTCCTCAAAATGTATAGAAGCATTTAAGACAATTTCGTGAACGAATTCACCACGTTATTAAAATTGTGATAAAAGTATTTTTTTCTATAAAGTTCATCATTTCCCAGGCAGAAAATATAATTTTTTTCTTTAGATCATTTCTGTCACGCATTTCAGTGTCATCGTGGTAAATAAACTTTTTTGGTAATTATTAGAATATTATAACAAAGATCTGTTTTGAAAGTTAGTTGATTAATATTTGCAAAATCTCAAAACTTCATACCCTGAATGAAAACTGTTTTTTATATTTTACATTTTTGAAGAAAGAATGTTTTATGACATTGCGGTCAATAGTTTAATTTATATTATGAATGGTTTTAAAGAAATTCTGTTTTATTTTATATTTAGTTGACAGCGTTTTGTAGCACTCTAAAACAAAAACTGTTTGCCTACTTTAACCACAAAAAATATTCTTTTTTATTTGTTGTACAATGGCCTATTTGCACAATGCATTTTGCATGGATGAGTCCCAAATTTTAACATTTTAAACGCTCAAGCTTACCGCTGAGCTGTGCAGGGGGTGCCAAGAATATAATAAATGGAATATTTGTTGGATGCATAAAAGTTTATAGGTTTGTACTAAATTACCTCAGAGAGTGTTTAACGGCAGTAGTTTTATTGGAGTGTAATCTTACACTTAAATATGCTAACGAATATTATGTCTTAATTTTAGTTGAACGATCAGCTCCACCCATAGATTCCAGAAATAAAGAAAGGCGGGATCGGGTTAAATCATTGAATAGGTTCATAAAACATAATTTATTATAATTGTTTTTAATGAACAACTACCAGAATAATTTTACGATAATCAAAATTTAGTAATTACTTTATGTTACGCTTAGAAGAGTGGTATAGATTGTAAGTTAATATATGCTCTTACTACAACAAATGACTGAGAATGGTAAAAGCTGAGTACAAAAATGTTCCAGAATGTTCAACGACCCTGCTGCTACAAGCTGAAAGAATTTCTTGCTTAATACCCACAAGGTGTTGAAAAAACTGTTTGATATTTGTTTGAACGAAATGTTCCTTATATACAAATTTCAATTCTTAAATACAATGAAATATTCCTTATATACTTTAATTCTGAAATACAATGAAATGTTCCTTATATACTTTAATTCTTAAATACAATGAAATGTTCCTTATATACTTTAATTCTGAAATACAATGAAATGTTCCTTATATACTTTAATTCTTAAATACAATGACATGTTCCTTATATACACATTTTGTAACTTTTAACATCTATTCCTGCATTCTTTTATATATTTTGCGAAAGTAAAACTAGGAAAGATAAAATTTTCTTGTAATGTGGGTTCTTGATTTCACAAAAGTTTTCGGAAATTATTGTATTGTTTAGTTGTGCAGTCTTTAGTGTATTACTTGAGAACAGAACTAGAAAAGATCAAATTTTCTTTTTTGATATACCAGTCCTTGTTTTGATTTTGGAAGTCATTGTTTTCTTTGTTCATTTTTACACAAAACTCCTCAAGCTAAGTGTGTTAGCCGTTCTTAATCTTGGATTGATTACCAGAGGAAATAAGTTAGACGACCCTATCCACACTGTCAACTCTTGGGTTACTCTGATCGAATAGCGAGATTTAACTGTTACTCTCATAGCGCACCCACAATATCAAAGTGTGGCATTATCAGACTTGGTCATCATTTGCTAATTAGTTTTTTACCATATTCATAAAAATAGGAACCTCTTTAACCCATATTTCTTCAGCTGATTTTGATTATGGTATAAAGGTCTATTGCTGTTTCTTTTCCAAAGCTGCTTGTTCGCTTTGTTTCTTGCTTTATAAACACACAGGCTTATGTAAACGTATTGTTAGAATCCAAATATTTCAATGTTTCTCACCACCAGTTTTGTTTCTTGTTTTTCCCTCTTCATTATTTTCCTCATAATGCATTTTGTCATGAATAAAGGTAATCTTGTGTGAATATTTGGACTAATGCTTCTTCGCAAAGCATTAGAAACGATCTATTCTCAGTTGACTACCAAGTAGTAGTTGTAAAAACCCTCACAGCTTTACCTCGTAAAAACAGGCGCTTGTAGTTTTTATCACTAACATAATAGCCTTTATTTTTAATCTCATTTTAACCTGAAATTCTATCACTGGAATTTTCATCACCATACTAAACGCTCTTCATTGCTTTAACTTTTTACTAATTGCTCTATAGTTGGTAATGCCTTATTCTACAATAGATTTGGCTGTAGAACTCATTGAACTCACTGCAAGTTTGGTTAAGGGAGCAGAATATGCTAATACAATAATGTGTTGGCAAAGCGATTTATTTTTGGTTTGTTTTGTTTGTTTTTGAATTGCGCGAAAAGCTACGCGAGGGCAATCTGCACTAGTCGTCCATAATTTTGCCATGTAAGACGAGAAGAAAGGCAGCTAGTCATCATTACCCACCTGAAACTCTTGGGTTACTCTTTTGCCAACGAATAGTGGGATTGACCATAGCATTATAACATACCCATGATGTGAAGGAGACTCGAACACACGGTCCTCAGATTACGAGTGGAGTGCCTTAACCACCTGGTTATGCCGGGAGAATACATTTTTGGAGGAACGTACAGCATATTTCGACAGCACATTGCTCTGTCATTTCCTTGTTTTTATTTTAGGTATGAAGAAAAGAGACCACTGTTTTGTAAAACCACGTAGGATTTAAAAAAACACAATTCATTTTATTTTATTTCTAATTTATTTTTGCCAATGTTTTAGAAGAGATTCATCAGAATGTGGAAACCGGAATTAATTTACTACTAAAAGTTCAAGCTTTTTATGGATTTAAAATATGGTTTTCTTAGATGGTTGGCTGTTGAAAAAACTTAAACAACAGGCTATCTGTGCTTAGCCTGTCGCGGGTATAGAAATCAAATTTTTACCGTTATGAGCCCTTGAATAATCACTGAGTCATAAGAGGCTATAAATACAAATTAGCACGTACAAGTCATAGTATTGAGTCATCTTGCCTGTTTTACTTTATTAAAAGTGACGAAACCATTCGGTTAAAATAACCCGTTCTCTATGTAAAATACGTAGGAGTCCACATGGATCCCAGCATTAATTAATGGGATTAATTGTAATATTCATCTTGTTTTAATTTAAATGTTGTATGACTCATATATTATTAAACATGAACAGCTTTAAAAATCTGGTAAAAAGGCAGTTGATGATAGAGTGATTTTACAATTGAAAAGGAACATTTTTAGTAACCAGTCGAAAAACATCACAATATAAAAAATGTCTGAAATGTCTTATTTTTCTTACAATCTTTTGGTGAGAAGTATTATGATTAGTAAATCAGACAATCCAACTGTATCGTTTTGGATAATGAACGTATTATGTGGTAATCAAGACATCAATAAACAACAAAATTTGTAAAACAGAGTCAAACTAAAGGTATATGTTATATGATCGAAGTCAAACGAGAGGTTGCTTAATATGACTAAATATGTGTACTCAATTATCAAAGTCAAGCGAGAGGCTGGTCAGCTAAACACTTTGTAGAGGCAAAGAGAGGGGTGGTTAATTAAAACTTTGAATTATGTAGTCTAATTTAATAGAGAGGGTGCTTAGCTAGGACTAAATGTGTGTGTGTTATGTGATCAAAGTGATGCGAAATGGTGCTTAATATGATTAAATATGTGTGCTATGTAGTTAAAGTCAAGTGAGAGGCTGGTTAGCTAATTTTTTTTCATGTAGTCGAAGTTAAGCGAGAGGGTGCTTAGCTAGGACTAAATGTGTGAGTGTTATGTTTTCAAAGAGAAGCGAAAGGATGCTCATATATGACTAAATATATACAGGAACGGTTCCCAAAATACTTTCTGTACCGAAGTTATATACAAGAAACATTCTTTGAAAGTTTCACTCTAACTTCCTATATATTTTCTCAAAACAGATTTGTAAACGTAAATATTAAGAAACGAATTATGTAGCTAAAAACCTCCTTATTTTTTTGTTAATTGATTAAATAGAACACGTCATATCTGTTACCATTTCAACTGTTAATAATAAAATTCTAAACTTTAGCTACAATGATATGCATAATGTACTGCTTTCAGCACTTTCTCAAAACAACATTCAAGTTTGTTGATATTTTAGTTATTTTTCTCTGTATATAATTAATAGCTCAACAGGTTATTTTAATGATAAAGATAATGTGTTTATTACTAATACGTCCTTATAATTTACTTTAATATTTTTATCCAAGTAAATAACCCTTAAACCTTACAAAGGTGAAATTGTTTTTTTTAATAAAGAACAAAGCTACCCAATGGACTATCTGTGCTTTGCCCACCCTTGGTATTGAAACCCGGTTTCTAGTGTTGTAAATCCGTAAACATACAGCTGTTTCAATGGAAGGCGTATGAAACTGAAGAAGATTTGTTTTAAGAGGTTTTTCTTGCTGAGGAAAGCAAGAAGGAAAAATAGTGTCGTAGTGTTCATAAAATGACTAATTTGAATTTGTTATTACGGTTTTTTATAAGTATACTTTTAAGATTTAAGATTTAGCCGATTAATATTAATCTATTACAGTACTGAGCAAATTCTAATTTCCAGCTAAAAAAACGTTGTTAGGTTATAAGCACTGAATGTTAAAGATTATTAGCATCTTCTAGTATTTGTTTTGAATCTATTTAACTTAGTGTATTTTTCCTATTGCTAAAAGTTTGAACTTGTAAAGTAGGAATTAATATATATTTTGGAAAGAAGTATATTTTTTTAATGTGAAATGATGAAGTACTTTTTAAATAAAAATCATAACACTATGTAACACAAATTTTGTTTCTGGATAGTATGTGTTATTTCTTAATTGCTTATGTTGTAAAAGTACAGAAAATGGCCATTATTCCCTTCAAACTTTGCTTTTGTGACCTGGATAATGAAATTTAGAAATTAACCTATCTTCTATGTAAAAACGGGCAAATTTGCACATTTTCATTTGCATAAGGTCTGAATAAAATAACATATGGATCAAGATTTACAGGTATTTATACTAAAGTTATACAAAAATGAACAAACATGTTCAGAAGTGAGTCTTTCTACCCAGGAACAAGAAAAAGTAAAAATTTGTTATAGAGTGTAATAACTTGTTCTAAGAATATTGTAAAACTAAACTCCAACGAGGTAATTCTGGAGACAATTTGTATTATAATCAATAATAGCAAAGACAGGTAAACTGAAAACACTATCTATATGTGCTCTTTCTAGTGGACATATTCTGATTTTACAATCAATAAAGTAATTTCAAATAACATGGAGGTTCTCAAGTGTATTTTCATTGGATGTAAAAACAAGTTTGTATATGAGCTAATTTAGTATTTCTTTTTACATAATTTTTTTCATGTATCTGATATTGCATTCGATGGAGATTAGCACGAAACATTACATTTTAGAAGTGATATGTTCGGCTTAAAGCACTAAAAAAAGAAAACAACTGAAACACATATTGCCAATAGCAAAAGTATCAATATATCTTGAATAGAAAATATTGAGATCTGTACTCAAGCTCTTACCGAACATTTTATCAACATATACCGTATTTTCCAGTTAATAAGCCGAATCGCCGAATAAGCCGAGGCCAATTTTCAGCTCTGAAAATAAGGGTTTTTGCTTATTACCGCCCAATAAGCCGAGGCCATTTTTAAGAAGTGACAAGTTTCTTCAAAATGATTTCTTAGTCTCGTTTCAGCGTCGGCATGTTGTGTGTGATCATTGGCGTTCTGTAGTAAAGCAGAACGTGTCGTATTGAGACAGAGATGGAATCAATATGTCATTCGTTATTGGCTCCACTCACTGTAATTAGGTAACCAATGAAATTCCAGGATTTTTACTCAGTAATTAAAATCACTAACCCAGGGTATAAATACCAGGGGTATGTAGTGGGAGTTTATCATCGCACCGTCAAAAGCCAAAGATGTCTACACCTGCAAAAAAAAGAATGCGTTATGATGCTGCTTTTAAACTGAAAGTAGTAGAGCTAGCCTTAAAAACCTCAAATATGAACGCCGCTCGCCATTACTGTGTGAATGAAAAACAGGTCCGTGAATGGAAGAAAGCAGGATGTGTGCTAAATGAAATGTCGAAAACAAGTAAATGTAACCAGAAAAATCAACCGAAGTGCCCAAAACTGGAAGAAGATGTAGCGACATGGGTGAATAAAAACCGGCAGAATGGCCTGACTTTCACGCGTGCCCAGATCCGTATTTTTGCACTAAAATGGGCTGGTCGAAATAAAGAAAATTCAAGAGACTTTAAGGCAACCAACAGCTGGTTTACCCGCTTCATGAAGCGACACAGCCTTGTACTTCGAGAGAAAATGAAGATCGCGCAGAAACTGCCAAGTGACTTGGATGATAAAATCGCCTCGTTCCAGAAATTTATCATTCATCATCGCCAAAAACACAACTACCCTCTACAAATGATTGGGAATATGGACGAGACTCCGATTTTTTTCGATATGGTTGGAAACAAAACCGTTAACAAAGCTGGCGAGAAAACCGTTTGGGTTAAGACAACTGGCCACGAAAAACAACGTTCCACTGTAGTCTTAACGTGCTTTGCTGATGGGACAAAATTACCGTCTATGGTAATTTTCAAAAGAAAAACATTTCATAAGAAGAAGAAATTTCCGAAAGGAGTGATCGTCTATGTACAAGAAAACGGATGTATGGATGACGAAGGATGCATCAAGTGGATTAACGAAGTGTGGGCCCGTCGTCCTGACGGACTGATGAAATCTAGCTCTCTGCTCGTTTGGGATATGTTTAAGTCCCACCTGTGTGAAAACGTTAAAGCCGCGATCAAAAGATGCAATACCGATATTGCAGCTATTCACGGTGGGCTTAAATCTATGATACAGCCCTTAGATGTGTGTTTAAATAAACCTTTAAAAGACAGGCTTCGTCAATGCTGGAATGAGTGGATGGTTTCCGGCAATCAAAGTTTTACTGCTGCATCACTCGCTACCGTCTGTGAGTGGGTCGTGAAATCGTGGGACGATATTAGTGTTGAAACTGTAGAGAAGTCATTTAAAAATGCAGCATCTCAAATGCAATGGATGGAAAAGAAGATAATATGTTGTGGTTGGACGACGACGAGGAAGACAACATTTCACTCACTCAGCTAATGACACCAGAGAATGACCCGTACGACGACCAGGTCTCTGCCGAGGATTGGAATCTATTATTTTGTGCTTCTGATGATGAAGATGATGAATTTGATGGATTTTAATAAATTTCTGAGATTAAAGTGTGTATTTTTTGTGAATTTTGTTATTTCTATGAATACATGTCATTCGTAATGTATAGATCTTTTTCTATTAATAAATAAAGTTTATTCAACTGAAATAACTCTGCCGTAACTGTGAGATCAAAGGTATGATTTTGGGGCCGATTTTGGTCTTCGGTATTTTTTGGTCCAAAGCTGGTGATCGGCCAATAAGCCGACCCCCAAAAATCAGGTCCAAAATTTAGGGCCAGAAATTCGGCTTATTAGGCGGAAAATACGGTATATGTTTATACATACAAGGTGCTATTTTAACTGAAAAACAAGTCGAAACAAAAATTGAACAAAAAACGTTGCATCAACTGAAATGACTGCAGGGTACAAGCTACAATGTGGGATTATAAAAAGTAACTTAGGTTTTGGAGGTGACTTAGGAAGTAGAACCAACATAGTGGTGGGAATACACCGTCTATAGGGTTTAACCTTCAATTTGCTAATCTCACGTAAGAAATTTAGAAAGTAGGAGATAGAAACGTGGGTGCTCAAGACCATAATGCCCTACGTCTATATCACAATTCACTGCCTGCAGATAGTTGTGGGAAGGTGATTGCGCTCCCAAGTAAAATTAATAATTGAAATAGAAATAAAAAAGTAAAAATAAAGGAAAAAAAGAAATTTGTACTACCATTTGGGGGAAAGTAAGATGTAAGCTTACTTCTTGATGTTAGCATTCCAGCCCCTAATATGGTAAAAAGGCACTAATTGACAGCACAACAAATGATCTATACCAGCATGGAGCATCTCATCTAGCAGTCCAAACTAGTATAGCTCCCAACAACCACCTCTTTGTCACGTCTGTTGTGACTGTCATGCTCTAAACAAGTCTTTATATGCGGCAAGATGTACATCTGCATAAACCTGGGAGATACACTAGTCTGGACAACTAAATGGGGCACTCATGGTGGTACAGTTAGTTTGCTGTACTACCTTTCTACCATATTGGGAGTGGAATGCTAAAATCAAGAAGGAAGTTTCATCTTACTTACCCCAAAATGGTAGTAACTTATTTTTTTAATTTCAATTATTTTTTTACTTGGGAGAGCAGTCATCTTCCCACAACTGTTTTCAGGCAGTGAATGGTGATATAGATGTGGGATTTGTTTGGGAGAGCAGTCATCTTCCACAACTGTTTTCAGGCAGTGAATGGTGATATAGATGTGGGATTTGTTTGGGAGAGCAGTCATCTTCCCACAACTGTTTTCAGGCAGTGAATGGTGATATAGATGTGGGATTTGTTTGGGAGAGCAGTCATCTTCCACAACTGTTTTCAGGCAGTGAATGGTGATATAGATGTGGGATTTGTTTGGGAGAGCAGTCATCTTCCCACAACTGTTTTCAGGCAGTGAATGGTGATATAGATGTGGGATTTGTTTGGGAGAGCAGTCATCTTCCCACAACTGTTTTCAGGCAGTGAATGGTGATATAGATGTGGGATTTGTGGGCTTCAGCATCCACATCTCGCACTCATAACTTCCATTTCTAATTTTATATCTGTTGCTATTCTTTATTTTTCATGTGAAACTGAGCTTGTACCCTATGATCTTTTCAGTTTATGTAGTGTTTTGTTATATATGTCCCCCACTGGTACAGCGGTAAGTATTTACATCGCTAAAATTAGGGCTTCGATTCCCCTCGGCGGACTCAGCAGATAGACCGATGTGGCTTTGCTATAAGAAAACACATACACTTGCTATATATATCATATTAATACTGAACAATCAAGTAAAATAAAACAAAATCAAAAGGAATTTGGTTTGGAATTAAGCACAAAGAAACTGAAGGGACTATGTGTGCTCTGCACACAACACGTGTGGCGGTGTGAGTCAGACATACCGCAGACACACCACTGTACTACTTTCCAATGGGGCAACTAAAGAGGAAGGAGTGCGTTAAAAACAGCAAATCCAACCTTCTGATTAATGATAATTTGTGATAAACAAATTAAAAAACGCTGCACCAATTGAAAGGATCTCTAGAGTACTACTTCTAATGTTGGATACAAAATGTACCCTCTGATTTAGAGGTGACTGTGGAAGCAGGATCCACATTGTGGTGGAAATACATCGTCTGTGAGTCTTAGCCCAATTAGTTAAAGGTACTAATTAGCACCTTACAACCATGATGTTAGCTGGAATGCCAACTTGATGAAGTACATACCTGATTAATATTAATATTTTCTTCTTTTTTCTTTGTTATTTTTAATTTTGTCTTTTTTTTTACTTTCGAGAGCATTCACCTTCTTACAGTTGTCTGCAGGGACTGAAAGCTGTTATAGATGTGGGACGTTCTGGGTTTGAGAACCGACATTTCGCTCTCTTAATTTCTATTTCTATTTCTTTGATTATTTAATTATTGTTCATGTGATCTGGCGAACGGAGGTTTAAAACTAATAAATGGTGTATTTCTACTATAATGTGGATTCTACCTCTGCAGTTACCTCCAAAACATATGGTACATTTTATATACAGTTACCTCCAAAACATAGGGTACATTTTATATAGTAAATTATAGCTTTCAATTGGTGCAACGTTTTTAATTTTTGTTTAGAATTGGTTTTGTTTATAACAAATTATATATATATATTTTTAAGTAGAATGAAAGCTTCAAAGCTAGAAGAGAGTATCAAACTCTCAGCTGCTTCATTATGTGCCCCAGGTTTGAATACTGGCAAGTTATGGACTCATAACACTAACATTCGAAGTTCGGTTGCCCGCGGAGGACACAACAAATAGCACAATGTTGCTTTGCTCGAAAAAGCAAACGAAGAATGATTTTCATCGAAATCCGAATTCTAGCGTTGTAAGTTCTCAGACATACCGTTATGCCAGTGAGGACAAGTGATTAGTTTAAATAAATTATGTATGACTGTTATGTAAATGTGTAAATATTTTGTAAACGACAACATGTCGTGTTGTGTTTGGATTTTCATTTCTATTATCTATGTTTCCATATTTATATTATTGTTTCGAAGTTTAAACTAATGAAATATGTTGTTATTCATTTAAGGTAACATTTAGAATTTTCTTGAATTAAGTAGACCAATCATATGTTTGTAAATGAAGTGCTGGCGACTTCGTGTCTAGACGTTTAGTCTCGTGCAAAAACGGACATGCGCGGTTTGCTCTGGAGATCTGTAGAAATTTCGCGGTTATTCGAGGGGTCTAGGCCTACAATCTATAAACAGACGAAGATGCGAGAGAGACAAGAGATTCAGACATCAGTTTTTATTCGAAGAAAAGAGAAAAAAGGGAGTCAGACATTAGTTTTATGTCAAAAGAAGAGAGTCAGTGTTTGCTGTGATTATTCAACTTGGATTTGTGACTGAAGTTAGATCTACGGAAGCTGTGATTTTACTTCGTCAATCTCTACATTTCTTTCGAATTACTGGTTGTGATGAAGGTCGACACGTACGGGACTAGCCAGGGGAGATCGGAAAAATTGAAGGCAACATATTTGTGACGTTCATCGAAGGCATCGTGAAAAGAACTTCGTCGAATTTATTGAACTGTGAACTGTTTCTGAATTTCTTCATATAAACTTCGGAATTTCTTCGTGGGACCAAATTCACACCCTAGACTGGAATTTGAGACTTTCATTTTAGATCATTATATTAGATACAGGCCAGTACCATTTTGTATTGTGATTAATTTTGAAGGTTGAAACGAGTATTATTTTGTTTTGTAATTAATTTCGAATGTTGTAACTTAATATCTGTCACTGTTATTATATGATTTATGTCATATTTGTTATATTTGTTAATAGTTTAGTGTAATAAATTATACAAGCTGTTATCTGCGTTTTTCTGTTGCGTTTAGTCTACGAAGAACATAAAACATAAAAAATACGTAACAATGACGCTGAAGATATTCACCTTCATGATGACCAAACTTCACGCTGTTTAAAAATCGTACAAAACAATATATTCAGTAGAAAAACTTGAATCTGTGATGTAACATTAATCTATGCTGATGAATATAAGTTTTTTAATATTGTATTTTATTGTGTTATTACGAATAATTTTTAATTTTGTATTTATGCTATTGCTACTCAAGCCTAATTAACTATGTATAATAATTCTTTATTGACTTTCCTTCAGGCTATAAAGGCTCTAGTCATGTGGTCTTTTTGTTCATTATTAGTGATTGAAATTTTTATTCATTGAATGTACAAAGTTACTTTGGGGCTACTTCTTATCAACAAAAAAATGAGTTTGACAGCTAAAATATAACGCCCCACCGCTAAAAAGGCAAGCACTTTCTGTGATGGGGCAATGAATGAAAATTAACAAACATAATATTATTTCTTCGTTTTGACTTATTGTGTAATAATAGTATTAAGGAAAGTAAGTTTAAGCTTTTCGTCACTGAAATATTTAGACTTTATCAGAAGATTTTTGTATTTCTTAATGTTTACCACCACTTTATATTCATCAATAATATTTTAATGATTTTGCACATAATACAAGTTAATATCTTACACGTTCTCTAATACCACGAGAGTTCCGGTGAAGAAAGAAAAGAAAAAGAAATAAAAAATAATTTACTTTTCGCTAAAATCGACAAAAACAACAAAACAATACGTCATATTGCATGAATTTTAGGGTAATTAAAATATTTATAATTCTTCAAACACATATTTTTATAAGTGTAAATAAAAAATAGACAATCAACAGGAAGTTGTTGTCGCGTGCTGATTGTAGCAGTCATCAGTCACACAGATTTCGCGAGTTGCGTTTCGAGACGCTATTTTATAAAAGTTGTATTTAGACTATCCCTCACGTGCGTGTATTTAATCGTGAAGTTTAAGTACTTAAGCTACTAACAGCTTTTATAAGGACTGCTACTAGCAACAAAATTATCCAATATTTTGGCTTCGTTCAATGGAAGTGGTTTTCTTTTTTTCTTGCAGTTTTACAACTTGTAGACACAGCTTTCTACATTAATTTTGGGTTTCTTGAAGCCTTAATTTAATTACTTTCCTCAAACAGCTTCCAAAGTGAGCTACTAAACTCCTTTGGCTTTTAACGGGTACAACATATCAAAAACTCCCAAACTACCTGGATATGGAATGACTGACACCCTCAGAAGCTTATGATTTGATCGAAATATACTGTAATGTTCAATCAGGAGTAACATAAAAATTTCATCTCAAAACATAGAAAAATTTTACAGTTTGTTTATCAATTAAAATATTGGTAATTATCACATTTTAAATTGTGTGACTATTTTCTAAGACAAAATTATCTTTTGGTGCAGTCCTCTTGAATATATAACTGTCGTGTTATGGAACATGTTAAAGTATACGAAAGAATTACACATGGAAAACAAAACCTTAAGAACTCGTGTTTAGCGTTCCAAGCTGAACTCTTTCAAAAGATTCTATGTAAAAAAAAAAATAATTTCGAGATCCAAATATAAACCTAACGCGAGGTTGTGACACAATTATCTTTAGAGTAGAATGATACTTTAGTCCGTTCATCTGAAATACAAGGAAGTAGTTTTTTTGTTAAAATAACTAGGAATAAATAGTATCTTCTCTCTAGGTCTTACTGGCTTAATATACTACTGAAAATGAACTTTATTCTGAGACAAATAAAATTAAAAATGTCAAGAAAATCTTAAAGAAACAAACTGCTATGTTTAAATTTAGATCCCACTGACGCTCTGAAAGTATCTGACCTATCTGTCGTTGAGCGATGTAGAAATGTACGCATAAACACTTTTTCTGGTTATTCGTGAACTCTGTGAACTTAAAAATCCAAAGACAAGTCTGTAGTTTAAATATGCTAAGCATAAATAACGTGTTACAAAAGTGTATTGAGTTTTACTATAGGATTGGAAGTTAATTTTTGCAATGCTTTTCTTACTCCCGCTTTACCAATATTAAGATGATTTCAGTAAATGAAATTTCATAACATAAGTCTCAAGGAAAAACCAATCCATGACAGGGTGTCTTATCGAACTATTTTATGTAGGAAGTCTTCCGCCTCGTAAAGCCAATTGTATGTAATGCAGGAAATGTATAAACAACTACATTATGTACTAGGATCATTTATTTATACCGAGAGAAAAAAATAAAAAATAAAGCAGCTTCGATCATCAGTTGTTATGGTATGGGTTTTGATCTAATTATAAGTGCATTTAATCTTCGATTTTTTTATCATAGTTTCACCACAAACAGCCTACTTATTTAATAATAGACTTGTTTCTATTATTGTTTTATTACGTGAATAAAATTGATATTTGAAAACATTTACAATAATATAATTTCATTAAACAATATATTCTGATTTCATTTTATTCACCAGTTTAGTAAGAAAGGATTTCATGGCATCTTCGCCAGAGGTTTCTTACAAAGCGAATGGGAATATTCAACCACTTAATGTTATTTTCACTTTAAATGCCATTCTACATCCAAAGTGTTCACAATTCAGGTAGCACTTAGCAGGACACCAATCTTTAAAGCTAATGAAACAAAGGACTCCACTGATGCGATCAATTGATTTTTTGCTGTCCGAGACCTTGTAAGGCCCATATAAAATACAAAGATTCATTCTCAATTAAAACTGTAGATTTAATTTATTACAGCCAAAAGATTGCGATAAGTGGTACCATTTATTTAAAACAATTTAACACAGATATTTTGACTGCAGAAACAAAAACAACCAATATATTGAATGTTTGTTTGAGATTAGACACAAAACTACAGAATAAACTACCTCTGCTCTGCCCACCGCGGGTATCGAACAGCAATTTCTAGCGTTGTTAATACGCAGACATAGCGCTGTACTGCTGGAAGAAGCTTTTTTTGAGCGCTGTTTCTCGCTTAGTAAAATATATTCTAAATAAAATTGCTTAGGAGTTTTTTTTTATTGTTGTTGTTTGGAATTAAGCACAAAGCTACACAATGGGCTATCTGTGCTCTGCCTCCCACGGGTATCGAAACCCGGATTTTAGCGTGTAAGTCCGCAGACATACCGCTGAGCCACTTGGGGGGCAAAAAATAGCTGAATGCATCATAGGTGTTTTACTTGGAATCCTTAATATAACTAGAGATATTTTACTTGTGAACATTTGATATCACTACAAGTTTTTCACTTGTAAGCCTTGGATATCACTAAAGGTGTTTCACATATAAGTATTTCATATTACTCTTGCTGTTTTAGTGGCAAGTCCTTAATATCATTATAGATGCTTCAGTTGTAAATTTTCTTATATCACTACAGATGTTTCACATGTATGTACTTGATATCAATACTAGCATTTCTATTGTAAATTTTCTAATATTACTACATGTGTTTCACATGTATGTACTTGATATTAATACTAACATTTCTATTGTAAATTCCTGATATCACTACAGATTTTCACTTTTAAATCTGTCAAATATTACGATGAAGTTAACCATGAACGGAAAAGACAAATCATGAAACATTAAATAATTCCTTCAGCATTTAAACTTCAAGTATTTTAACAGATACATATATATATATATATAAACATATACATATATGCGGTAGAGTGTGATATATTGTGATTTTAAATACTTCATATATTTAGATAAATGTTGTTTTTCAGAACAGTACGTAAGTAACTGGTTTCGGTGTTAATCTTTTTTTTTTTTAATCAGAACGTTGTTTGATGTTAATCATAGAACAGCAGAATATATGAATCGAATTCCACATTTAGCGTTAAAAAACCCTCAAGTTAATCGCTGAGTCATTGGGAGAGTGCAATAAGAGGGTTATTACTAGTACTTTTTAACAGTATTCGTGGAAAGAGACGTTTTATAAAAGCACGAGTGGTATATGTCCAAATATTGTATGAGAAAGGTAGTTTAAAAGTACTTAAATGTAAACGCAAATAGTTAAAAAGTAAAACTTTTTGTATCAGCATAAGTTTTTAGACGCATCACACTGATCTGTGTGCTAATAGTTTTGTGTTATATAGAAAATGGAAACAAGCATATTAAATATAAGGAAAATGCAGGAAGTGTTTGCAAAAGTGTATAAAAATCGGAAACATCAGCACGTGCGAAGCTCATTTTTATTTTATTTTTTATACACGCAATAACTATATGACACAAATATATATTTCTAATTCCTTTAAAATGCTTTTAATATGTAAAATTCTGACGCTAAACAAAATAATGTTTTGTTACCAATCACATGAAGCATTAAACCCCATCGTTGAAATGCTGCTAATATCAAGTAAGTCCGCCTCAACTAACTTTGTTCTAGTTGATATAATTCAGTTTAGAGTCGTTACAAACATATTATTCTTTCTTTTCGTCAGATTAGTGGGTCATTACAAACATATTATTATTTCTTTTCGTCAGATTAGTGGGTCATTACAAACATATTATTCTTTCTTTTCGTCAGATTAGTGGGTCATTACAAACATATTATTCTTTCTTTTCGTCAGATTAGTGGGTCATTACAAACATATTATTCTTTCTTTTCGTCAGATTAGTGGGTCATTACAAACATATTATTCTTTCTTTTCGTCAGATTAGTGAGTCATTACAAACATATTATTATTTCTTTTCGTCAGATTAGTGGGTCATTACAAACATATTATTCTTTCTTTTCGTCAGATTAGTGGGTCATTACAAACATATTATTCTTTCTTTTCGTCAGATTAGTGAGTCATTACAAACATATTATTCTTTCTTTTCGTCAGATTAGTGGGTCATTACAAACATATTATTCTTTCTTTTCGTCAGATTAGTGGGTCATTACAAACATATTATTCTTTCTTTTCGTCAGATTAGTGAGTCATTTCAAACATATTATTCCTTCTTCTCGTCAGAAAAATCACGCTAATGAAAACGAAATGAAAATCTGAAAAGTCAGAAGGCTTTGATCACGAAATGAAACGATCTTTAACCGAGACTCCGAAACTGAGAACGGTTAATGGCTAATGGTTTTCTTATCTTCCAAAAATCTATTGATTAAGGTATTCGCAATAGAATTACATTCTGAGCTGCGCGCAAAACTTTTCAATTCATGTTGCATCACAGAAAATCCTGGTTATATGCATGGTATACACAGCAAAACTAATATTCTTCTTGTCACTTTTATTATTTTCTGGTTATAAGTAGACCAATATTTTCATGAAACACTTTACAATTACAAAAGCAAGGTGATATTACAGTTAAACCAAAATACCTTACAATAAAGACAACATTCAAACATAAGTAATTTATTATTTCAATTAAATCAAAACAATCTATAATGAAATGTATGTTCAAATAAGGCAACATAGTATTTCACTCAAATTAAAACACTTCACAACAAAATTTACGTTCGAAAAGAAATATACTAATATTTTACTTAAACCGAAACATTCTACAATAAAATGTGAGTTAAAAAAGCAGTTCTGTTGTATTAATTAACAAGATAAAACAAATTTTGCTTGTACTAGTTACTGCAGTATAGTTGTTAAAATATTGTTTCAAACAGTTTTTCTCTATCTTATCTGTTATAGATTCTTAATTCCAGTAATAGAAATAATTGTCAATTATAGTGCCTGATTCAGTACAGCAAAACAAAAGTGTAGAAAAATTAAGTAAAAATAGAAAAACTTGTTCCTTAAAAAAAATTACAGCAAGTAAATAATAGCAGTAAAAGTACCTATTTAAAGATAAATTCTTATGTAGGTCGTAACTTATGGCATGAGATGTGTCACTTTATATTTCAAGTTTCCTTTAATAGATCTAAGGAAGTAACTGCGCTTAAAATATCAAAATATTTCAGTCATCGAAAGTGAATCAGGGAACACGTGCGGTCCCAAATTTTGTTTCCACCTTGTTAGATGTCACTAATACTTTGGAAAATATGTGTAAATACAGAGGAACCGAAGTAATACTTAAGTCCTTTCTTATTCCTAATGGAAACAGTTTTAAACACATTTGGTATTCAAACGTGTGTCTTCCGATTCCCACTGCTCAACTAAGGTATTGGATCCTTCTCGGTGGAAAATTCAGATAGCCTGATGTGGCTTTCGTGTAAAAGACAACGACGACACAAACGCACACATGTGTATCTGCTTATTAAATGTATGGAGAACTAAAAGACATTTAGTTGACATGTTTAATATTAGAACAGTAAACCTGCTTCCCCTCTAGTGGCACAGCTTCGTACTAGAATCCATATCTCCATAGAGTAGAGCACAGATAGCCCAATGTGTATCTTTGTGCTTAATTACAAACAAACATACATTAAAGCTGAACTAATTTAGTTTTAAAATTAAAATTATGAACACTTTACTGACGTGTCTTCTGGTAAGAACAAAGCTAGTTTCACAATGTACTGTGCCAACCAAAGAGATCGAACCCCTAATGTTGGGTTATAAAATTTTAAGTTTCCCCTGAGGCATCATGGGGTCTTAAGTAACTGTAAAGTTATATTTTTAAACGTCTTTCAAGATACGTAAATGTTGCTGTGTCATATTCACGTGTCTTTTACACGTTAAAATTAACATAATACTAACAAGTATATTAAGGATTACTTGGTAAAGAAGCCCATCATCAAATTCAAACAATAGTTCAAAATGGATTTAAGAAATTAGAAAATGAGATATCACCTGTATTATTGTTTTCAACACCATTTCCTGATGACCTTTTACAAATGTAAAGGAGAAAATTTGTTTTAGGTAAAAAGTATTATCGCATTTCTAGTCAGTGGTCCAACCACTGACTTGATCTCAATTAGCAGTTATAGAATTTTACTAAATTTTTGAACAGCAGTTCTTCCTTTGGCAAAAGCCCAACAAACCAAGTGAAAGTCTACAAGTAAACTCTCAATCTATTATAGGCTACCTTTTTGAAGTTCTTGTTATACAATTTAAACGAATTACTTTAGAAATTTCGTATGTTTTAAGAAGACTGCATTCTTCAGGCTCGTTTCTCTTGAAAACACC
The DNA here is from genome assembly GCA_011833715.1 of Carcinoscorpius rotundicauda. Lineage (NCBI taxonomy): Eukaryota > Metazoa > Arthropoda > Merostomata > Xiphosura > Limulidae > Carcinoscorpius > Carcinoscorpius rotundicauda. The sequence goes on from CM022397.1 coordinate 87,926,860, forward strand.
CATAAATTTACTAAAAATGAGGAAAATATTTAAGAGAATTTTCAATAATGTTCATTCCCCAAGAAAACTGGTGTGAGACAGAAGTGGATAGGAAGTGAGTAGGTGTAACAGTTGATTTGAAAACTTGGCAGAATTAGCAAAGCAGTTGTGTCACTTCTTGTTCAATGCAGCCCATTTCACATTAGAAATGTGTTTAACATTTCTACAGTCTGATGCTGGTATATTTAATAATAATGTTGAATTAAGCTTCTGTGGAAAACTATATTCTACAACGAGAAGTAAGAAACATCCCCAAAATTTTGTAATTGTGTAATACTTCTCTGATTCAGGCATAAGAGCTTATCATGTAAATTAAAAAAAGCACAATAATTTACTGTATAAAGTTAAAAGTAACTCATACAGTTAAAAACTCTATATAGTAAAAGTGTTAAATTTTAGGTGGAAGAAAATTTCACTATCATCAGGAGAGCAGAAGTAAAACTGGACATTATTTTTACACTACAAATTGTAAGTGTATAATTTTAACTTGTACAGTGTTCGCAACAGAAAGTATTTCCACCCGAGCCTAAATCTATATTCAAAGTCATTTTATGTTTAATAATACCTAGAAATTGTACTATGTTCAATTCATTTTTTAGTTTAAATCTTTTATTCGCTTGAACCTTATCTCATTCAGTGTTTATGTATGGAGTTTGACACACGTTCCGCCAAGGTCGAATCACCAGTTTTTAAATTTTTACTCAGCATTTTTTGGTTTATTAACGAGAAATTTCGAACTTCTATATGTCTGTTGGAAGTAGTTCAAGCCACAACATCAAGATATTTTTATATGCTTCACTTTATCGTTTAATTTAATTTTATCTCTTATACCGTTAATAATATTCATTAGTTTTTATTGTGACTAAAGGCTAATAGAAAAGTCGTATTCAAAACTTTACTTGTTTGTGTTAACAGTGACAGAACATATGGCGAACGTACTCTTTATCTATTAACCTTACTTATTATCTGTAGTCTGGTAAACTCTGAAATTGGTACTTTATGACAGTATTTTCTATCAATCCTACTTTCAATAGAGATTTAGGTGTGGACACCACAGAAATAAATTTTTGTAAGTCTATTCTGCAGAGAGGGCTGTATAGAATTATAAGTTATAACCTAATTTGCTTATTTAAAAATAATTTCTCGTGTTTCTTTTGGTCTTTTAAAGATGGTGAAATATTTCCCACCACAACATGTTGAGTTTTAACTGTATGTCTTTTAACTTTAACTTTGTATAATAAAATTCTTGTATATTTGTAAAGTTTGTACTTATTTTATAAAGTATATGAACAACAATGGTCATGGAATATATTAAGTAGTAATAATAATATACGTCTCATTTTGTATTTGATCAATTTCTTTTCAATGTGTGCATTTGGCACGAAACTATGTAATGTCTTCATGGTTTTGTAAATGTAATTAATAGTTTCTCTGATTTTGAATTTTATCCCCACTCCAGAATTAAAGTATTAACCATCTCTGGCGAGTCAAGCAAGACAGATCTGAGTGTAAAAAGACCGGGAAATTTAAACATCAGCAATAGATTATGCTTCGCATTCTAGTTGGATGTTTTGTTACTGCATGTTTTGGGTTTAACAGAAAACAAGCCAAAATATTGAAAATGTGATTTACAATCTTTTACTTCTTGAATTTCGTTGTGGTGAAAGTTTTGCTCAAACATAGTTATTTACAGTAACCACTACAATAACAGTATAGGGATTATTTTATAAATTATTTTTAGTTTTTAATATATGGGAAAAGATAATAAGAATTTACTTTGTTTTCGAATTACTAAATTAGCAAGCCAAATTTGGTTTAAATTGGTCAACGCGGTTAGGAGGAGATGCGTCTACAGACAGAAAGGTTTCCCCTATATTGGATAGATGTTGAACCTGGTTCGGCGTGGCCAGGTTGTTAGGGCGTTCTACTCGTAATCTGATGGTTGCGGGTTCGAATCATCGCCATACCAAACACACTCGCCCTTTCACCAGTAGGGTGTTATTAAGTACGGTCAATCCCCTTATTCGTTGGTAAAAAGTAGCCCAAGAGTTGGCGGTGGGCGGTGATGACTAGCTACTTTCCCTCTAGTCTTACACTGCTATATTAGGGGCGAATAACACAGATATCATTTGTGTAGCCTTACGCGAAATTAAAAAAAATGAACAAACAAGTGTTTAATATGTATATCGCATATTTAACCATCTCCCTAACCCCATCTTTTACACTCAGCTCTGTCTTGCTTCACTCGCCAGAGATGGTTAATACTTTAATTCTGGAGTGGGGATAAAATTCAAAATCAGAGAAACTATTAATTACATTTACAAAACCATGAAGACATTACATAGTTTCGTGCCAAATGCACACATTAAAAAGAAATTTGCTGAATACAAAATGAGGCATGTATATTATTTTAGGAAAAAAAAACCATTTAGTGAATTTACAATCCTATTACGAATATACGTCACTACTGATATAACTGAAGACAAATTGTTTTTATGGCTTCTTTTTTCTCTTCCTGCTACGGAAGCCACAAACAATAAAACATGAACAAATGTATGGAAGGCAAAAGTTGTGTTCGTGTCAAACTAGACTGAAAATTAAACTTGTTGATCAGTAAAATCTCGTTTTTTATTACTCTGGTTTGTGAATAACACGACTCAGTATTGAAACTTGTTTTACATCGAATATCATTACTGAATGAAACTACTTGCTGGCTTATTTACTAAGAACAAAGCCACACAATGCCTGCCACGGGAATCGAAACCTGAGTTTCAATGTTTTAAGCTTTCAGATTTACCGCTAAGCCTCTGTAGTAGTACAGCTTGTTGTATATCCTTGTAATTGCTTTGCAAAGTGTGAATGAATATCCATCAAAATTGGAAAAGAGGTTTAATCAGTCTATGTGGAGATATATGTAAATTTGCGGTTTCACATTTTGTGTTTTGCAGTTCTTATCGGTATTTTGTACAATTACGTATAAGGAAAATAACTTTCGTGTCCTAAAATAGCCTTTCATTAATCACAATTTTCCCTAACTTCCGTCCAGGTGATGTATATTCGAACTGGTGTTTCAATGAAATAGATTAAGTAACTTCAAAATATATTTTATTGATACAAAAATTGAAATAGTAACTAAAGGCTTATCCAACTTTCAAGAAAATGTTTACACGTATCTATCCGTGGATTCAATAAATGTTCATACCAAATTTGGTAAAGATCCATCAATAGGGGCGAAGTTGTGGTAAAAACGCAAAAATACCCATAACGAGTGCAAACCCTAAACTGAAAATGTTTTTCCTTCTTTCAAAGGACCAATCAAACCTTTACAGACTGCGAAATATTTACATGGACATACAAGAGTACAGACAGTATTATTATATTTATATAGATAAATCACTGTATTGTCATAAAAACGCTTTACGAGAAATATTTGGATAGTAGCAATTTCTCTTGTTATCAAATAGGTTTGAATCAACTTGATAGCAAAAGTAGAGAATATAAAAAGAAAAAAGAAAATACATTGAACATTGCTTAGAAATAAATAGCCACTGTTGTGAAATTGTAACCTAAAAACGGTATTTAACAACACTCAGATACAATCGAAAAACAAACACATAATAACGTTAATATTGATAGTTTCATTCTTTTGCCATTAGGGGCGTGACCGGAGAATAAAATGTGATTGGTTCATTCTTCAACTGTGAATTTAGTGCTGCAGAAGGATGAATTATAAAACTTGAATTTCAAATGGACAAAGTAAAATCGATCTTACAAAATAAATTTAAATGCTTGAGGTATTTTACACCTTCGCAAACTTTTAAAATAAAAAACAACAACAACCAAAAGACGATATAAAAATACATCTTTAAACAAAACAATCTGCTGGTGTTAACATATCACGTTAATATGAGTGAAATGTTGTTTTTAAATTATAGAATTCTTCTATCACATTTCAGATGTTTTTCTTTTGATTTTAGAAAGGGTTAGACCTTTGTTAGTTGTCATAAGTGGAAAAACGATATTCACTAGTAAATGCTAGTTTTGCGCAGGCAACTATGGAAACAAATAAATCCTATTAGTTTAATACCTTTAGTTTTTCTTTTAGAGGCAGTGCGAAGAAGCATTGTTAATACATAACACAAACTTTCACTTCATTACACACAGAAGTAAAGGTTTTCCTTTGAAAACTAAACTATATAAATAAAGCTTTTGTAACAAACTAGATGCAAATAGAACATGGCGAGTGCTCTACAGGCTTTCAAAGCTACGAACGTGACTGAAGAAATGGTTTCTACTTAAATTTATGTGTAACTAAGACTTTTGCCAGAGCTACTTGAGTACCAGATCTCATAACTTGTACCAATAACTTAAAGACGATGTTTACTCAATATGGCTGTCTTTTGTTCAATCAAATGAGAGAAGAACCTGAGGGCTTTTATTCTGAAACGCTGTATGTCTGAGTGCAGTATGACGTCATAACCTTATAAAAGTAAATGTTGTGTTATTAACACACAATCGTTTCATTCGTTTTGGTACATGTTGTTAATGTTTAAATTTTCTTCTTCTAAATGGCTCACAAACCGTAACAAGAACTGAGCATTGAAATATGAGCTCCACTTTATTAAACGAGGGTCAACATGAACTGTTTTCTGGTTGAGAATTTTACACTTGAATAAAAGTTACGTTTGTTTTGAATTTCATACAAAACTAAAAGAAAGCTATCGGCACTAGCTATCCCATATTTAACAGTGTAAGACTTGAGAGAAAGCAGCCAATCAACTCTATCTATCGCCATCTCTTTGGATGTTCTTTTACCAATGAGTAGGGTTCGGCATGGCCAGGTGGTTAGGGCATTCGACTCGTAATTCTTGTTACACCAAACATGGTCGCCCTTTCTGCCGTTGGGGAGTTATAACGTGACGGTCAATCCCACTATTTGTTGATAGAAGAGTATCCCAAGAGTTAACGGTGGGTGGTGATGAGTAGCTGCCTTCCCTTTAGTCTTACACTGCTAAATTAGCGACGGCAAGCGCGGATAGCTCCTCGTGTAGCTCTGCGCAAATTTAAAATTAAACAAACCAATTAGTAGAAGGATTGTTTGTCACATGATTACACCGCCTTGATGACTGACAAGGTGAACATGGCAATGGGTCGAAGCTGAGACTTTCGTATTATAAGTCAAGCGTCTTAATCACCTGTCCCTGCCAAGCCTGTTGAATCAAATAAACACTATCATGTAACCGAAATGAGCATTATATGCGTATTAAATACACACTGATATAAAATATATGATTTACGGTCATGATATTAGAAGCTAAAGTAAAATTAGAAGCTTAAATAAAATTTTAATAATTTAGTTTGAATTTCGCTCAAAGCTACATGCGGGCTATCTGCGCTTGTCGTCCCTAATTTATCAGTGTGAGATTAGAGGGAAGGCAGCTAGTCATCACCACCAACCACCAACTCTTGGGCTATTCTTTTACCAATGAATAGTGGGATTGACAGTCACATTATAAAGTCCCTACGGCTAAACGGACGAACATGTTTGGTGTGAGGGGATCCTGCGACCCTCGGATCACGAGTCGAGTGCCTTAACCACCTGGCCAGGCTGGGCCGTTTCTAATGTGTAGTTGCTGTGTGATTTAATCTTAAACCATATAATGTGAAATTACTAGGAAACATATATAAATGAAGAGAAATCTGTTTGGAGTTTGAACTACTTAGTATTACCGTTTGTTTTAGAGCAAAACGACATAAGTTTGTTTGCTGTGTCTAAAGCAGGGAATCGAATCCCACGTTTTAACGTTTTATTTCCGTAAAGTTACAGCTTTCATTTAGTAATATATATATATATAAGTATAATTTTCCTTTTAATTCTGCGAATTTCTATACTGAAGTAGAATATTCAACTTAAGAAGAAAGTTGGTATCTATGTCAAGATCATATGACTAAGGTTATATCAAAGTTTCATGACTGACTCGATATCACGGTTACATGACTGACTCGATATCACGGTTACTTGACTGATTTCACATCTCAATAACGTGACTAAATCTGTATCAAGGTAATTTGATTTACACCATGAGTGTCATTTGAAACCTAAGTCTGTTACAGATATCTGAAAGATTAAAACATAAAACTTCGTACAAAATTTTGTCTCCGCTGAGTTTGTTTTGATTCAAAACATTACAGTTTGAGAAAGCTAATGAATTTAAATCACATCTCACTGTGTTTTCACTCCCCTTCTTGTGATATCACTCTACAAAGATATTAATACTAAATATATACCGATAATATTAACAGTTCAGTACATACATCATATGATAAAAATTATTTCTGAAGAAACAACAATCGTGGCGAATTTTAGAAGTTGTAAAACCCGCAAACCTGAAGAAGGGCTGAAACCTGCTCAATTAGTTGTCAGATGAGTTACACATTTTCAGTGAAATCGAAACCTCTGTTACAATTATTCATATTTCTCTGCACTAATAACTCCAAGAAAGTGTCAGAATAGAGCTGTATCAAGTCGAACCAATTATTTTTATGGTTTGAGAATTTAAAAGTCACAACAAACTTGAACAAATCGGTCAGAGTTAAGAATGAGTAAAATCGTAGAATTGTAACAATTAACACAGATGCGTTAGAAGGTAAGTAAAACCATATATTGTGTCAGCATCACACGTTACTATATTTACGTCATTAGTATAAATAGACTGACCACAGGAAATCTACTGTATATAAAAAAGTTATATTGTTCTAAAAGAATCATTTTACCGCCTGGTCACGAGCAGAAGTGGTTCGTTCAAACAAGTCTATAATATGTATACTAAATGTTTCTCAAAATATACTAAAGAAATATTCTTACTGTAGATTTATTCACTTAAATTATGCCTATTTTGGTTCTTACTGCATGCCAAGATAAACATGGATAACCACTGGGGAGTACATATAGTTAATTAAGACTTTCACAACAGAGCTCCTACTTCAAGAAGATTGGATGATGTACTGTATTACGTCAATTTGAAGGAGACATCATAATATTTAATTTTAATAAGTGTTTTTGTTGACTTGCTTCGTCTAAAGTACGAAGATAAATAATGAGCTTTCTGGTTTCTGCTCCCAAAGTTTGACCACCTGTTTCTAATCCTACATTTTAAACTGTAGTTTTATTTTCAGGTGCGAGGACACAAGTAGAGATTGAACGTCGTACACTGTGTCTCCCTGTTGCTGATTGAATCTTACTTCGAAGATATCTTTTTTTTATTGAGATACACTTTGTACCATTTTAACTTTGTTAGTTGTGTCCTTTATTTGTCTGTCGTGTGCGTATGATCTTTATTGGCCTAGTTCTTTTAAATAAAAAAGTCGTGTGATTTTTTGTTTGTAATTAAACACAAAGCTGCACAGTGAGTCTCTTTGTGCTCTGCCAAACGAGTATCAAACCAGGTTTCTAGCGGTGTGAGTACGCAGATACACCTCTGTGCCACTCCAGGGGGATAAATCATTCGACGTAGGAAGATGCTATCGATTTACGTTCGTTTTCTTTTCTGTGTTAAAGCTTGTCAGATGACGTAACTATAATATTTTTATATCAGATATGATCGGGTAGAATCGAGAATTTGCTTCTTTGTGTACTGGAAGTGACTGAACTGAAGTCACTGAATGATTGTTTTAGTTGGTCAGTATTGAGCTTCTGAAAACGGCGTAATATATTTCAAGTATTGTATTATGTTAGTTTAAAGCACAACAAACTAACAATAAATGGTGAAAATAGCTCGAATAAACTGTTATATTTCATCAGTCCTGTGACGTCTGTCTTCGTTTTCTTATGAACATTCTGTGTTACAACACATATAGAAATGTGAGGTTTTTAAAAGTTTCACGTATTAGAATTCATAATTTCGTACTTTTATTTCACCAAACTGCTTAGAAGTTCATTGAAATGAAATTTCTTTAATACGTTGAGAAGTGATGACTCGTTTCCCAAAGAGTCCAAAATATGGAGGATTGTTTACTTTAATCTGAAACAATTTAATCGTAGAAAATAAAAGTTTATTTTGTTCTTGTCACCCTTTGTGTGTGTATATATACATAATTATAATAGTACTGTCTGTTATATATTGTATATCTGTGTAATTACTTTAAAGTGTGTGAATGGATCTTCACCAAATTGGTAAAAAGTTCATAAGGTCCATGCGTGAGTATGTGTGTTTGTTTCTTCTTATAGCAAAGCAACATTACACTGTCTGCGGAATTCACTGAGGGGGAGTCAAACGCTGATTTTAGCGTTGTAAATCCCCAGACTTATCGCTGTACTAGCGGGGAAGTGAGTGAGTGGGGGTATACAACTTTTCATTTTTACATTTAGCGTTTTTACTATTATTTTGCCTTCTGAAACTTTATTTTCCTCAAATTTAGTGTTGGGATTCACTGTCTCCATGAAAATATACGCACAAACTTCCGGGTTCCATTTTGTGTTTTACAGTTTTTATGGCGTTTTATACAATTATACATAAGATTAGTAATTTTTCATGTTCTAAAATATCCTATCATTAATCAATCATAAATTAACATGACTTCCATCCAATAAAATACGTTCAGTTATTTCAAAATACATTTTAATGATACAAAAATCGAAGTGGTTACTCCACCTAGTATTTAAATATATAGAAGTAATTTTCTTTACATTTCCCTCGTATGGTTCAGGTCGCTATTGAAATGACAGTGTTTTCCTCTTTGATACTCACAAAGCTGTATTAAGTTCATTAAGAAAACGAAACCTGTTTAACATAAAAATAATTTCAGATGTCTTTACTTAATCCTTTCCCTTTGTTGTATTTTGTTTTCAGTTCATATTTGAGCTGACCAAAAATACTTTAATACGAACACCCTGGCCCGAGAGGGCCAGTTGTTAAAGGCACTCGACTTGTAATCTGAAGGTTAGAGGTTCGAATTCCCGTCTTACTAAATATGCTCGCCTTTTAAACTTTGAGGACGTTATAATGTGACAGTCAGTCCCACTATTCGTTCGTAAAAGAGTAGTGCAAGAGTATTACACTGTTAAATTAGGGACGACTAGCGCAGAGAACCTTCGTGTAGCTTGTTGCAAAATTTATACCAAACACACACTGAACGTCCTGATTAATAATATTTCGTTTCACATTAGTATCATAACATTAATAGAATTACCTAATTTTTTTCTTATTGAAAGCACTTTTCTCGTTTCCTTTTATTTCCCAAAATGCACTTGAAATGCTTCGTCAAATGACAGCAACTGTCGAATGCTGAACAAAACCAAAAGTGGAATAGCGCGTTATGGTGGTGAAGATATAACCAGAACAAGTTAATTATAAAAATAAACAATTATATTTTGGATATCTTTAAGTAGTTTTTACTCGGTAATTTATTTTTATTTGATAATTAGCACTTAACAATTTGCTTTATTCGTTGATTTCTCACTTTGAGTTTTGTATATTCGTCCAGGTAAGAAATGTAATGAAAGTCAATACCAAAGGGTTTTCGCCCGGCATTGCCAAATGGTTAAGGCACTCGACTCGCAGTTTCGGGTTCGAATCACCGTCATACCTAACATGCTCGCCCTTTCAGCCACGTGGGCGTTATAATGTTATAATCAATTCCACTAATTGTTGGTAAAAGAGTATCCCAAGGTTTGGCGGTGGGTGGTGATGACAAATTATCTTCTCTCTAGACTTACACTACTAAATTAAGTACGGCTAGCGCAGATAGCCCTCGTGTAGCTTTGCGCAGATTTCAAACCAAATTAAATCAAAGTGTTTCTAAAAAATATCCAAGCCAAAGTAAAATATAACTCCGATGAAGTGATGAGTGAAAAATTGCAAACAAAGATAACAATTTTGTAAGGATGAAGGGAAAATACGATCTCATTATTGTTATATTGGCAGAAAAAGAAGGTATCTTAGTCGCGTAATTAGAACGATGTCCAATCATAAATACACACAGTTAGGCTAATATTTTATATTTTTACAAGCTTTTTATATGCATTTCAAATAGAATGTGGCACGCACAACAAGTCAATGATAAAAACAGTTTATTATAACAATATCGAAGAAACAATTACAAAACATTCATCTACAAAGATACCCAAGTTACACTATTCCCTCAACGATGGCCTGTAACTCAGTTCTCTTTTATTCGAAACCATGGAGATAGTCAAGAACACGATATTTTATCAAATGTTTGTTTTGTTGTTAAGAACAAAACTACACAACGTGATATTTGTGCTCTGTTCACCGCGAGTATTGAAACTCGATGTAATCGTTATGAACCATTCGAGAGCTGTTATGAAATGAAATATGACGGTAAAGTTTTATACTTTGTTCCAACAATGTTATTCAATGCTAAAAACTTAAACAACATATTAATTATGGGAAATAATAATTTTAAAATGTCTCGAGATCAACTGGATAAACATCCTGGTTGAAATTTTATTTCTATACAAGCCCCCCAGTGATTCAGCGGTATGTCTGCGGACTTACATGCTAAAATCCGGGTTTCGATACCCGTGGTGGGCAGAGCACAGATAGCCCATTGTGTAGCTTTGTGCTTAATTCTAAACAACAACAATTTCTATAAAAAGTTTTTTGCTCTTAATTAACATTTTTAAAGTGACTGGTTAATATTGTATTATAAGTTTATACCGACTGTTTCTTCTGTGTGTTTTTTTTAAAGTTATTATTGTTAGATTGCTGTTCAGTGTCACACTTAAAGATAATTAGTTCGATCGTTGGAACGCTGTGCATATTTTCTTCTTATAATAACATTCCATTTTCACGTTGAAAGCGTTTGATTTTAGCAAGCTGATGTGCTCCAACGAGAAACATTATGCATACTAACGATTCAATCACAATTAGATAATTGTCGTCCATTACTTCTAAATAATTACATTTTTTAACGTTTGTGTTCTTATGCTCTTCAGAGTTTGCTTCTCAGCAGATATAATAAAAAGAATACTCGTAGAAATAAAGTTGTATTAAAAATTATTACTGTACATATTTTGTTACATTTTTTCAAGACTGATTTACTCTTTAATTAATGTATTGAGTATTTACAAACAAATAAGAAAGTAACTTCAAATTGGTTTTAAATATTCAATACCTATTTTTAAAAGTAATGCCGCACAAAGCAGAGATTATAATGAATTTTTTTTCAGCAGATATGACGTTTTGTGGCACTAGGTGGCAAAAGATTACGTGTAAATAGATAATTATAGGAGAAAAGGAGAACTGTAGAAAAAAAAGGGTTATCAAAATAAATATGAGCATTACATTTGTACAAAAGAAGCCTCACTGGATGGCTCTGCTGAATTTACGCTTAACGTTTCCCAAGCGAGACATATTATGAGTGAAAAATGACACAGTAAGCCCATTACCAATTTTAAACTAAAGTGACTCCTGATGTGCTAAAGATAGGCCTGAGATGCTGTTATACATTCTTTTCGTTTCAAATGTGTTGTTGGGTTAACTGACTAAGAAAACTGTGAAAATATGTGGTATAATGTAATGTGTTATTGCTTTTCTTAAAATTAAAATGTTTTTTTTTAATTTTCTGCCTGTTTGGGACTGCAGAGCAATAAATTTTTAGTCTTAATTAAAAACTATTTTTGCTTTGTTTTTGTTTGTTTGTTTTTGAAATTTCGCACAAAGCTACTCGAGGGCTATCTGTGCTAGCCGTCCCTAATTTAGCAGTGTAAGACTAGAGGGAAGGCAGCTAGTCATCACCACCCACCGCCAACTCTTGGGCTACTCTTTTACCAATGAATAGTGGGATTGACCGTCACATTATACCCCCACGGCTGGTAGGGCGGGCATGTTTAGCGCGACCCTCTGATTACGAGTCGCACGCCTTACGCGCTCGGCCATGCCGGGCACTATTTTTGCAACCTTTCAACTACGTACTGGTTACGAAAGTCGGTGGTTGAGACTAATAATTATGCATATTTATGCAGATAATTCAGGGTTGATGGAAGGACAAATTTTCATTACAAATCAAGTTTTGTTAGCATACTTCTGCATAAACAGATACGAATTATTTCAGAATTTAATATATTATATTGTGTTCGATTATTACTGAAATGGTATTTATAATACGCCAGCTACGACCACATGTAATACTAAGATAGATTTATTGCCTTCATATCTTTTGCAAATTTTATTGTGACGTAAGGATTATATTACCTAGCTTAGGCTAAATTTCAATAATAAATTGCAATACTTTATTTGCATTTTTATTGAATTTCGGGTAAAACTATTCGAGAGATATTCAAACTACTCGGCCATAATTTAGAGGTGATAAACTAGAGGTAAAGCAACCAGTCAATACTATTCACCGCTAACTTCAGTTCTACTTTTATACAAATGAAAAGCGGTATCAACAATTAGCCTTATAACACTTCCATAGCTAAAATGGCATGTTCGGTGATAGACTGTAAAAAATATATATTAAAGAAAATGGTGCTCGTACTATACGTTAACATTTATTTCAATGTATATACATATGTATACCAGTGAGTAATAACGTAGTAAAACAACATTTTATCTCTTTCGTGTCTTAGTGCTCAGTTCAGCACGATGTCAATTGAACATTTCAGCTTATTACTTGACATTCATAAGGTTTCAGAGGAATTTGACATCAGAAGACTCTGAAGTGTGATTTAGAACTTTGTAGTTTGGAATAAAACAAAATCAGCAAAACGCAGTCACCCAGTTTGTTTTAAACACACTAAAATACTGAAAAAACTGTTTACAGTTTTTGTTCAGGTACATATTTAAAAAGAATAAAGTTCATACATGTGTTACACCAATGTTTAAGTTATATTTGATTGGTTAAGAATACATTTTTGTGATAGTAATCAGTCTCGTGTTCTATCTGTAAAAATGACATTAAAATCCACAGTTCATTTAGGCTCGATTATGTCTGTATTATAATGACGTTATTATTTACAATATGACAGCAGAGTGATATGTCTACGGACTTATACCTTTAGAAACTTGGTTTCGATACCTGTGGTGAACAAAGTACAGACAGTTCTTCGGGTAGTTTTGTGTTTTATAAAAAACAACAATAAATAATTTGTAATACCCACACAGTCGAAACGGGAGCTATGTCTCAGTATATATTTATTTTCCGGGTTACAACAAATCCAGTGATACAGTGACAGATTGATAAAACCAGTTGCCGAGCGCGTTAAGGCGTGCACTCGTAATCCGAGGGTCGCGGGTTCGCGCCCGCGTCGCGCTAAACATGCTCGCCCTCCCAGCCGTGGGGGTGTATAATGTGACGGTCAATCCCACTATTCGTTGGTAAAAGAGTAGCCCAAGAGTTGGCGGTGGGTGGTGATGACTAGCTGCCTTCCCTCTAGTCTTACACTGCAAAATTAGTGACGGCTAGTACAGATAGCCCTCGAGTAGCTTTGTGCGAAATTCCAAAAAACAAAACAAACAAACAAACAATAAAACCAATCTCTTAAAATATATGTTCACCTTTGTTTGGTGAAAACCATAATTAATGTTTTATAAAGGAAAAGTTAAAAAATGATAATATTTTGACATGTGAGAGAAACAGCTTATTTACAAACGATATAATTTAATTCCGAATATATTTATTTGTAAAGTGTTGTTGAGAGATTGTAAGTACAGGTGATGTAGTGGGTTTCTAGTTAATTAAAATCGTTGTGTTATGATTATTTTAAATTTTAATTCATTCACCCGTTTATTTACATATATATATATACATTTATATACATGTATATTAGTCGTCCGTCCATCTGGCTCCCCAGTGGCTCAGCGGTATGTCTGCGGACTTGCACGCTAAAATCCGGGTTTCGATACCCGTGGTGGGCAGAGCACAGATAGCCCATTGTGTAGCTTTGTGCTTAATACAAAACAAAAAAAAACCGTCCATCTGTGCGCTTGATCTGTCTGTCATGTAGTGTGTGTTGTGCTTGTCGATATATACCATTCAATCAACCTGTCTATTTTTACATATTTTATTTACTTATCTGTCAGTGCACTTATCTTGACATCAGTCAGTTTCTTTACCTATACTTTTGTCGATTTGTCTGTCTGCCTTTTACTTTACTTGTCTTAAGTTTTTTTGAGAATCTTACCATTCACTTATATCTATCTATCTATCCATTCTTTCGAATATTAATGTATTAGTAGGCTTACTAATTTGCTTTTCAAGCAGTCGAGGTATTTTGTCTCTCATTCTACATTTGTGAGATAGAGTAGAAAAAATGACAAGATTAATATAACGTCTTTCTCGTCTGTACACCTAACGATGTATGGAAACGAAAGTTCAAATTATATTTCCACCACAGCTGTTTAAACTATGTCATCAAGTTAACAGCTTAGTCTGCACATAAGTAAGCGTTCTTGTGTCATTAAGTTCTGTTCTCGCCAAACCGTTTTTTGTTTTTATATTCGTTTGTTTGAAGTTCGGCGTCTCTAGATACCTGTATATCCTCCTTTCTTTACTCCTTAATGAGCTTCAATGGTCCAAGGGCCAAATAATTGTGGAAATTAGAAAGAACCCTCAGCCAATTTGGTTTTATATGCCACAGATATATTGAGTGAACTCGCAAAGCTACTGAAGTACTGAGGGTTTCACTTGGAAATGAAGTCGAACGCCCATTGTAATAACAACACCTCTACGAAATAATTTCTTTGCTTTTCGGACTTATTTATCTGTGCAATGCTTAATCTATTTTTGGATATATTTGCTAAGAATGGAAAACCCTGTGTTTTTATATTATTTCAGAGAACTTTAACAGTAATATGTATAAATATTAACCTACGTTTTTCTTTAGGCATGAAACGTCTATGAGAAATCATCATTAAGCCACATCAATTTTTTTACGTTCACAAACATTTCCTCGATGTTTGGAATATCATTCATGATGTTAAGTGAAAGTCTAAATATATTTTTAGATGGGCGAGAAAGCAAAATAAAACATTTCCCAGAGAATATATTTAGAAGTATCTAAGCATGAATTTTATTCCCAAAGTATATATTGTTTGGTGTTTTTATATTATTGTCACACTATTTACATATTAATAATTTAATATTAATGTTACATCACACACACAGAAGTTCAGAGTACAAGGATAAGAAACATAATTTTAAACGAAATGAGAATTTTGTTAAGATTCGAGATATTTTTTCTAGTAACTTAAGACTACCATTTATTATTTTAAAGGTATAGTTTTGTATAGATTTTAGAAAATTACATCCTGTAAATACATTTATTTATATGTGTAGCTGGACTTGTATAACAACATGCAGTGACACAGCATCAAGGAAAGCTAGTAAAATGTTTGTTTTTGTTCTCCTGGATAGCTCAGAAATAAAGCCAATTATGTATTAATATATGTCTGCACCATTACATTATATGTTGTTTTCTCAAAGATAAAAACGCTATAAAAAGTAGTACCTATGAGGTTTTTCATTCAATATCAGAACTTATTACCTAGGCTAAATATGACTGAAATTCGCGATTTATATAAAATAGTATTTTCTATACTTTTTGGAAAATCCTATGATACAGTATTAAACAGCGTAAGTTTGGTAGGTAATGGAGTCAATAGATCAAATATTCGTAATTAAATTTACTGTACACTGCAGAAGTTTGTTTCATATTCGTCTTAAATAGTTTTAACGGATTGCAAATCAGATTCTTAGAAGGCTTATCGCTAAGTTCACTGACTTATAACGATAAAATTTGGGGCTTCATCCTCCGTAATGGACAAAACACACGTAGTGAATTGTACAGATTTGCGCTTAAACTCGACAAGCAAACAGAATCTTAAATTAGATGTACGTCTAAATAGCCTTTCAAATCTATTGTTCCATTGTTCTGATATACGTAAACATTTAACACTGTAAAGACAGCTATTTTTACAGTAGTTACCTGAAGAGTGAGATGTTCTGACAAATTAGGTTCTAAATAAAATGAAAATAATGAGATGTTGATTTTTGTTATTGTTGTGTTAGTTACATTAAAGAATCAATAAAATCTCGTTACTTACAAGCTTCATAACACTTAAAGCAGTTTGCTCCCGATCATAGCAATAACAAACATACCACAGCTATATTATAGCTCTGAAATGTTCGACAGTAATAAACACACTATAGCTCTCACAGCTTTGGCAATAAGAGATACACCATGAGCAATTCAAAAATAATAAATTACAAGTCACCGTAACGCAAATCACTGTAGTAAGCATAGTAATGCTGTGTAATTTTAGAAATTTTCAAAACGAATAATAAAAACCAAGAATTTAGAACTATGGTAACACTTTCAATAACTTGATAAAAATATTGAAGTAAGTCAAGAATGCTAATGCACTCTTTGTTTAAATTCTTTACTTATAAATTACTATATATTTGTTCTCTACTGGTACAACAGTAAGTCTATCTATTTACGACGGAAAAATCAGGGGTTTGATTTCCGTCGGTGGACACAGTAGATATCATATGTATAAGAAAAAAACACACATGATATATTCTTTGTTCTTGTTATAACAGGATAGTTCTGAAAATGATGGTCATAGTTATATCTAATTATTCACCCCCACTCATACCTGAAAATTACTTATGAAATGTTGTTACGAGTTGATAGACAGCTGACTATATTGATGTAATATTAATTACATAGGGAAGTTCTGGTTGCTTTGTGGTAAAAAACAAAACAAACGAGTTTAACAAAATTCCTTAGCTGATAGCCTAATGATTGTAGTCATTATTCTGAATTCCTAATTTTGCATCGTCAGCAAGGGAGAGGGTAGCAGAGTGGATTATTAAAAGATAAATATACTGATAACGTAAACGCATGATTCAGCAATAAGCTGCTTCCAGCGCCACCTAAATATAAGCAAAAATTAGGAATATATCTCGCTCTTTAGTGACTATTCTGTCTTACTCGAATAAGATGTTTTAATCATGTTTATAATTAGTTGCTATAGTTATATTTATAATATTTTCTCTTTCATGAGACATTTCAATTTTTCACACATACAAACCTAAGGTTTTGTACCACTATAATAGTTTTTTTTACTTATAATTAATAAGGAATAAACGATTTATTTAAGCCTTTTTTTATAATGTACGTTCAGTATATAAAAGAGCGACACCTAAGTCTTTTGATTATTATCTTTTTGTTTATCAATCACATTTTTGTTTCTAATTCCAATTTACCAGTGTGGTATTTTTTCCGTGTTTTATCACAATAATTAGTTTCACCATTTCATTTTCAAACTTCTTAAAGGCTTTAGGTAAGACGAACTTTTATGTCTTCCTCTGTGTTCTGTCAATGTTAGCCTCGTTATTATACACCAATGTCTTCCTCTGTGTTCTGTCAATGTTAGCCTCGTTATTGTACACCAATGTCTTCCTCTGTGTTCTGTCAATGTTAGCCTCGTTATTGTACACCAATGTCTTTCTCTGACGTATAAAAAAGGAATACGATAATGTTTAGCAAATGTTACTTTCTAGTTTTCTTTTCTAATCTTGAATGGGTTACTGCTACTGTAATTTATGACATAGTTCGAGAAAATGTGTTATAAATGTTTTCTTATACTGTTAGAAGATTTTAATGCATTTTAGTCTAAAAACTATAAAGATATTTTAAACTTGTTTCAGCAAATCCAATGTCTAAATCTCAACTTCTCTGGTTTATGAAATTGTGTAGGAATCTTTAAAATAGTACGGTTTGGAGAAACGTATTGTCACTGCGTACAGAGATGAAATAAGACGTAAAGTATGCTATTGTTTTTGTCCCATCCATATAAGCAATTCCTTAAAATCGCTTCTTGGAAAGTATTGTGCATTAATAATAATTTAAATATATTCCACTCGTCTTCTGGGTCCAACATGACCAAGTTGTTAGGGCGCTCGACTTTCAAATTTAAGGTAGCGTATTTGAATCCCCTTCACACCAAACATGCTCACCCTTTCAGCCGTGGGGACGTTATGATATGACGGTCAATCCCACTAATCGTTGGTAAAAGAGTAACCCAAGAGTTGGCGATTGGTGGTGATGACTAGCTACTTTCCCTCTAGCCTTACGCTGCTAAATTAGTGACCGCTAGCGCAAACAGCTTTGCACGAAATTCAAAAAAACAAACAAACAAATAAATAGCTTCTGTACAGTAGCAAGACATCATTAAAGATATGATATAGCCTTGCATCTAATAGATCATTGATTGGGTAATTATTTTTATCAGCGGTGTTTGGAAGATGACCATGATAAACCCTTGCCTTACCTCCTCTTATTTTGAATGATTCTGGCAGAGTTTTCTAAAGATGCTAGTTCTTTCTGTAAAGTATTTGTGGAAAAAATAATTTCATTTCTACATTTCTACTGTTTGTTTATTCAATTAAACATTCTTGTTCATTATATTAGTCGCCGTCATAATGAACATGTTCGTACTTCCAGCCGTGGGAGCATTATAATTGTACGGTCAATCCCACTATTCGTTGATAAAAGAATAGCTCAAGAGTTGACGGTGTTTACCTGCCTTTCCTCTGATCTGACGCTGCTAAATTAAGGACGGTTTGCGCAGATAGCCCTCGTGTAGCTTTGCGCGAAATTCAAATAAAAGAACCTTTATGTAAGGTGTAAGACTCGTTCAAACACATGTGAGATTTCTATACATTATTCGATTTTAAGAAACAAAACTACTATGCTTAAAACATTATCAAGATTAAATTAGTAATCCTGAGGAAGTAGTTAAAGGAAACATATGTGTGATCTAACTTTAACATCTGTCGTCACTATTGACACACGTCGTATTTCACACCAGTTCAAGAAATAAAATAATAAAATAATACTGTATTTCACAAGCGTCACAAAACTCTGTAATTAATGCAACGTATCAAACAGTTCAAATCTATTGTTTATATTCTTTATCTTATTAATTTTTGTTTGGAATTAAGCACAAAGCTACACTATAAGCTACTCGCGCTCTACCCACTACGGTATCGAAACCTGGTGTTTAGCAGTGGGAGTCCGCAGACATACCACTGTGGGGCTATCTTATTAATATGTACATATAATATTTCAAAGATATATATTATTATCATTATATATACATATAATAAGTCAGTTATTATAATAATATATACATATATAATAAGTCAGTGCAACAAAAACATAACAATAATAATAGAATTTCTTAATCTGAAGATGACCCAGGAAGATCGAAACGTTGTTCTCTCTTTATCAACAAACGTGTTAATAGTCATACCAGCCGTTCATGAGATACATTTTTATTTCAAGTGGGTTTCTCAAGAAATTATTGCGATTATTTTTTATTCGTGTTTTTCTCATTTTTAAACAACCATTTTTTCTATAAAAATCGTGATTAATTGAACCATGTTAATAAAAGAACGGGAATAAATTACCTTAATTAAATTATCTTAGATAATGTAAAGAAAAAAAATTGTAAAATAAAAGTGGATATGTTTTATGCTAACAATATTTCCAAAAGAACTAAGTTCACAGAGAATATACCTAATATATCTTTTCTTCAGAAAGCAATTACGAAAAGAGAGAAAAAAAAAGTACACGGTGTACTTCATATTAAAGGACCTTAAACGCGACAGTTTTCTTACTGCAATAAATCTCCATTCTATGGGCAAGTCTAGACAGCTTGCCAAGCGCAACTAACTTTTATAAATAATGATGCACAAGGCTTTAGGTTAACTCTGAAATTCCTTTCAGCATGGACTTCGTATTAATTACTGTGCATACCCCAAATCCTGTTTTACAAACTCTTAACCACATTTTCTGTAAAATTATTTGTGAATTTGCTAAGAAACGAATTAGAATTTTGCTAATGCATATAAATTATTTGCTTTTATAAAATTATGACACCGTTACAAATATTAAAATTAAATCTTTATGTATAGACTAGATTATTATGCATAGATTTATTTTCTACCAATGTTTTCATGCATAAACTGCAAAAAAAAGATTGTTCTACATAAATTTTATACGTTGTTTAATTTTAAGTGCTAATGACGTAATTTAGGAACTTATACCAATATTACAGTTCCACACATAGAAAATTTATGCTTCTACCAAATTTGAAACTATTAAATTTTGTTTCATTTGAATAAATTTCGAGTTAAAACCTGGACAACAGATACGAGTAAACATTTGTTAAAACTGAACAATACATTTAAAATATCTTTAAACTTGAACGTTGTACAATATTTATTAAAAAGGTAATAATGTGTAGGTAAAATATGTGTTAAGAAGTTAACAATGTATGGGCAAATTTTTTTAAATGCTAGAGAGAATATAAATTCAATACTGGTTTGCAGATACAAAGGTTATATCAAACAATACTTTCAACAACAATGGAAAATAATTGATGTCAACATATGACATTAAAATAGTTACTTTTCTAATATAAATAGTAAAAAATGTTTGATGAATTTCCTTTTTTAACAATCTTTATAAGTTTAAAATTTATATTTTAATGTTATTATCGAATGCACGCTTCACCAAACAGCCCGTAGCGTTTAAGGAGATGTCATAGCATTTTCTTTAAAGTGAAAACTCATATAATGAAATTTTCCATATATATTTGATAATGATATATCGTATATTTAATTTTTTCAACCAGTTACCACTTTCAATAAACTCTGATAAGAATTTTGCAAAAAACAACACATTCAAAATAGTTCATTTCGCTTCTTCGTTTATTTAGAAAGAAAATGTCATAAAATTTCTAATTAAACATAAAGTATAACATACTATGTGATAGAGAATATGTACATGTAAAATAATTTTAAAGCAATCAAATGAAACCAAACATATCGTAAAAAGTAAGAGGTTATTCCGAGAATATTTTAATTTTATATAAAAGTCATAATTTGCTTGAGAAGTCTAATCTATAAAATCAAATATTCTTTAAGACAAATTGATTCTCTACAAAGCATTATGGTTGCGCTTGAACTATATTTTGTTTATAATTAAAACTTGCTTAGATCAATTTACTTCAGTACTTTTATTTGTATCTACAGTTCGTTGTAGTCATCTGAAACTTACAATTTACATTCAAAACCAACAGAAATTTTGCTTAAACGCTGCGAAAGAATATATAATCATTAAACACGTAGCTACAAGTTATTCCAAAATATTTTTTCAGTATTTGTTTTCGTAATGATTCACAACACTGCCATTTATAAAGCTACAAATGAGACACCAGAAACGCACATAAAAGAAAAGGTAAAAAAGCCTATTGAACTATAAAACGTGAATTCTATTCCTAGGCAACGTCCCATGTTTCTTCTAAACACACCCACCTTAACATTTACTGCACGTAAACCAGTTTCTGGAAAACGTTGTTTGTCGGTTAACCTACTTTATTCCAGTGGGAAGAGATGTTTATTACCTTGAAAGATTATCGAATTTTAGGTTGCTAATTTTATACTTATTAATGGGAAAATTGTTGTATAATTACCATTGATGTGAAAAAATTTTATGACATTCTGATTATAAGCAGCTGATTATACAACTGTTCAGAATTGTTGTTAACTTCTAATTATTTTATATAAGTAAGTGAATTCTAGAAACAAATACCATTTATCACAAGAGAATAATTAACTGATAAGTAATAAAACAAACTTGAAGTATTTTTTATGGATTTTTTTTTCTATTATTGTCCTGGTTTCGAGGCTTCTGGGGTACTTATTCCTCAATTTTATTGAAAAGGAAAAATATAAAGTTATTTAAACCTTAAAAACAAAGTACATATCATGACAAGCACATAAAGCTAAAAATCGGATTTCGATACCAATGATGGGCAAAGCACCATAAAGTCCATTATGGAGTTTCGTGGTTAACAATAAACAAAGAAACAAACAAGCCTACAATACTTGTTTTGCATGATTATCATCTAAAGCGCCATCTGTTTTATTGTAGTTGTAGTACATTAAAAAAAAAACCTTCGAACAATTAATATAATAGTTTTCTTACATTTATTAGTTGGTTCTGAACTAATTAACAGATTAACAAAATAACCCTTTTTATCCCTCGATTTCACCTTCTCTCTATACATGATATCTTCTTTGACAACTTTGGAATCTATTGTATTTAATTAAGATAGAGAAAAATGCCTTATAACAAAATCAGCATTTAAGAATTTGTTTATGCAATTTCGACTATATACACATTTGTATCTATAAACAGTTTCAAGTCAAACGTGTATGTGAAACTAACATTCCATAATTCGATTTAGGGCTACATTTATGTCTGATACATAATATTTTATAAGTTAATTAGAGATTGGTTAAACATCTGAGTTAAAAACCTTTTACTTAGAGAACCAAACCCATTCATTAATCATCTATGGAGCTTCGGGGTAAGTCTGTGAATCTTTTACGAAACCGCTAAGTTTGATGGTGGAATTATCAAATACCCTAAAAATTCTACTTAGAATGCCAATTCGATGCAACTATTTGTTGAAGAGGGCGTGCCATGTCAGTAAATTAGTCATACGTATACCAAGCTCAAATTGTATTTACGTATTTTTTATTTCAGTCTCCAAAAACAGAAAAAAAAGTGTTATATTAACTGTTATATTTTGTTATAGAATAAATAGAAATTGTTTTGTACTGCGTTGTGTAATGTTTTTTCTGAATATTTGTTTTTGAATTTCGCGTAAAGCTATTCAATGGCTATCTGCGCTAGCCGTACCTAATTTAGCAGTGTAAGACTAAAGTGAAGGCAGCTAGTCATGACCACCAACCGCCAACTCTTGAGCTACTTTTTACCAACGAATAGTGTGATTGTTCGTCACATTCTAAAGCTCCTACAGCTCAAAGGACGAACATGTTTGGTGCGACGGGGATTCGAGCCTGAGACCTTCATACTACGAGTCGAACGCATTAATCTACCTAATCATGCCGGGACATACATTAGGACATACTGATAATATACAGAGGATTATTTAAAGAATATGGAGACGTAGGTGAATTAGCTATCATTTTCTTGCTAATGACGAAATGGTTCTAGTGGTCATATGATCTCGTGATGGACAAGTATTTGTATTTATATAAGAATAAAATGCTTCCAAAACTGAATCTGTATCTGAAAATATATATGATTTCTCTTAAAGTATGTAAACCCAAAACACATACCATTTTACAGGAGAGAATTATCAATCCAATCTGAAGAACTGGTATTGTAAATCGTTTAGGACATCAACTTGTTTCGAAACCATATCAAACACCAATTAGGACCAGTGTCATTATCCATAAAAATTAAGGTTGTGGTTAAGAGGTAAAACTCTCTTACCAAACACATTGCTGAAGCTGGACATATCTACTGGCATATCAAAAGGAGAAAATAAACAAGGATACAAAGGAAGCTCATAAGTAAAATAAATGTTTCCGAACGTTTTGCTCGTGTAACAAAGCCAAGAGCTGTTTTAATGAGAAAGAAGGCCAACAAAACTGGAATACCAAAATATCTTTCCACCTAGCCCCCCAGTGGCTCAGCGGTATGTCTGCGGACTTACACGCTAAAATCCGGGTTTCGATACCCGTGGTGGGCAGAGCACAGATAGCCCATTGCGTAGCTTTGTGCTTAATTCAAAAACAACAACAACAACTTTCCACCTATATATCTCTCAAATCTCCTTTCTTTCTATTTTACGTTATAGTTTCAATAAACTTTCATATTTTAGTGCACTTGAAAATCGTACACATAAAACATTGACCAGTTTATGGAGAACTACACAAAAAAAAAATCGAAGATAAAACTAATACCATTGTTCTACGAATAAATCATATTCCTGAAAATATCGCAGTAAGATAATTCATAAGAAGGAAGCAGGGGGAGCAGCTAGGATTATTGTGTTTATAGAGCAAAGCCACACTGGGATATCTGCTGTATCTATTTCGGGGAATCTAACCCCGGATTTAAGCGTTCTAGTTCCGCAGACATACTGCTGTCCTGCAGAGGGACGATATGTTTAGAAAATGCAGTATTCAGTACTAATATTTCAAAGTTAGTCATCGTTCCCAAAATATTTGAATGTCGTTCTTGATATTCTGTCATAAGATTATATTTTCAAAGTGGACTTTACATCTTCACTTATCTTATTAATTGAAACGTTGTAGATACAACAATAAGGAGAACCAATCTAGCAGTCTTCTGACAGGAATATACGTTAAATATGGATTGAAAACGTTATCTGACACAAATCTAGCTGTTGTAGATAAAATTTATATTTAGGGTAAAAGGTTGATATGATTTAAATCACGGTTTTCTGTATTTAGACATAAGGAACATACAATTGAATTTATTCATAATTTGTAATGTTGATCATGTTGCAGATGCTATCGAATTTGTGAATTAAAGTTTTGTTTTCTTAAATTAGTTTTAAAGCCTAATCATTATAACTACAAATCTTCACCCTTATTTACTGTCATGTTTCAAACACTGCTTCATTTAAATGTTTAGTTAAGGCAGATCTATTGATCTTCAAAAATCTGTTAGTTGAAGTTTCAAACGAGTGCAAAACAGATTTTATCAATAAATGTGTTAAAATAAAATTTAACTTTTATTAATCAGATTGTGGTCTCACATATGTCACTGAAGTTTATAAATTGGGTGCATGAGTTCATTTCTTCTCAGTTCTCCGGTAATACCCTAAAAACGGCTTTAATAATATACTTCTCCATAGATGACTTGCATTTTTATGTTTATCTTTAATTAGAATATTTATGAGTAGCAGGATGAAACAACATGACAAAAAATGTTAGATTATTATATTATGCTCATTTAATTAATTGAGTTTCTTATATTAAATGGAATTTCAATTATCTACCCATAATAGGTGAAGTAATGATTTAAACATCTTGCAAAAAAAAGATATGATAATATCACTGATAAAATTAACTGATATTTCTATGTGTTACTCTCCTTATTTCATTTTGTTACGAGATAGATATTTTAAAAGCTCACAATGTATAATAAAGCCCAAAATGTATATTAATGTGGGCGTTACTATTGGGCGTTTACATTGATACTAAGTCTTTATTTAGCTTGAGGATTATATAATTTTCATACAGGTTGATTTATTTAAGCCCTAATTTTTTTCTTTGTTCAGCACCACTTTTATATTTTACAATATGTTATTCTTTTTGAGTAACTGGATTTGAAACATCCTATATTGTGATGATAGATACTGGTTTACCCTTTAGAACTTTCCTACAATATGTAGTGTTTTATTATGCAAAATATATTTTGTTTGTTTGTTTTAAATTTTCACACAAATGTGTCTGTGAGTTATCTCATAGCAAAGCCACGTGCGGCTCCATTTCGTCTCTACCACGGGAAACAAACCCATGATTTTAGTATTGTGAATCCGAAGACCATGGTTATCAAATCAGGGGACTACAGAGAACGGAACGTTTTATTTGAAAATGCTTATAGAGTTAGAATTAGCTCATTAACTAAAATTTTGCTAGGTTTATAAATCGAATCATTGAGAAGCTCAGACATTCTAGTTTCATCACACTATTTAAAACGTTTTTTAACCCTTCGACAACTAATGAGACTTGGACTCTAATAGCATTTATGAAACTGTTAACACATTTGAGAGTCTATGCAGGATATTATTTATTCTAGTATCGCTAATGATACAAGAGTCGTACAAAAATACTGTAATCATTGTAATAAAACCCATAAATTATTTCTTTGTGAAAACAAATGCCTCATTTCCTAATTTTTGTTTAGTTCATCACAGTTGCAATAAGTGAAAACACAAACTTATTAATTTAAATGTAAAGCAATATTTCGACATTGGAGATAGCTATTCATTTGGCGATTAATGACAATTGATGTGTGATAGCATAACATTCTAATACGGCTCTGCGAATAGTATTGGAACTTTAACGCTGCAATGATAATTTGAAAATATAATTTAGTTTTATAAAGTAACAAATGACAGTATCGAAGAAAGACTTAATTACAGCGGCTAGGATTAGTCTGAAAACAGCATCAAATACCGAATGGACACGCAAAGTAATGCTTGTTGTATGTTTTAATGAAACCAGATATCAACCTTAAGAGTCGAAAAGATTTAATTTGTTTTTTTTCCCGAAAAGAAAACATCAATTTTGCTATATTGTATGTCAGGATAATCCAGTATGTGGATAAATATCGTCTACTAAACAGAATCAAGCAGTATGCATTTTGAGCATTGGAAATAAAATGACCAAAACTTCAAATGACAGAATTACTTTTATTTTAAAGTTGTCTAAAAGGAAAAAAAACACACGCCAGAAATCTTAACGTAAATATCGGGACTAAAGTTGAGAGTTATATCAAGAGGGAAAGCTAAGTCTATTAATGGCTTTCCTTTTACGTATAATATGCAGACAATTATTGAAAAGAAAAATTGCTAAAAACAAAGAAAAAATCAGAATATATATATATATATGCAAACATCTTGTGTTCGGTCTGAAGAAAGACTTTTGTCCCATGTAGCATGCAGTGTAAGGTTTCAGATTTAAACCAAGAAATAGTGTTTGTTTTTAAGACAGAATTAAAAATTATCACTCACATAATTCTCTTAAGCTGTGTTTCTAATTTTAACTTATTATGCTAGTAACTTTTAATTTTTGATGCACACATTTGAGGATCTGTAACGTACAAAGTTAAGGCGAAGTTTTTTGTCAATTAGTAAAATATCTGAAGTCATACAATAGAATATACTCATTATTTTATTTTAATTTTCTTTGCTCTTCCTTAAACTGGAAAACAATTTTGCTTTCTATAAAAAAACATATAATACTTATGTATTTGTTCTCCTAGTCGTTTCAACACGAGGTACAATTTTTTTCAATATGGTGCATGACAGCTTTAACATGGAGTTACAAATTCCAAAGTGTTTCAACATTTCATACATAAATGTCTCTGTAGGGGGTCAAAAGTATTTCTTTTTATGGTACCTAAAACTTTCAATAAAGTGTTAGAAATTCCGAAGTATTTCAATATGTGACACCTAAACGTTTCAAAATGGGTTTTCAAACTGCCTCGTCATTAGGTTCTTATCTTTCTCTTAATGTGGTACTGTATACTTCAATAAGAGCTTTCTTGTTCTATTGAAACAAGATATTTAACTATCTCACCATGGAAATTCTAATTATTTTAAGCCTAGATTTATAGTTGTCACAGAACGGAGTGCTTCCATTGTCACAACGGTATGTTTATGGACTCACATCAGTAGATTGCGTTTTGAAATACGTTGTGTTTAATTACAAACAAACAGAAAGGAGTTTTTAAATTTAGAACATAACATTATGGAACAACATGGAACTTAATGGTTCATCTCGATTGTTCCATCTTTCAAACTCAAACTATCAATAAAAGAATAAAATATGAATGCCAGCCCTTATTATTCATATACTTACAAGTTTGCTCTTTAACTTACTTAAATTTACTACTTCAATAATATCTGAAAGTAACCCATTCGAAAGGTCAACCATTCTGTTAGAAAAATAAAACTGTCTCAGCTAGAGGTGACTCAAAGATGAAAATAATTGTAAGGCAAGATTTTCCCTTGGTGGTAACATGTTGAATATCACATAAATTCTAAGTTTTCTTGAGCGATTTTGTAAAACATCTTTTATCAGATTTTCCAAACATATTCAGACAACTGATGCAAAACTAATGGATCTGTAATTATTGGAACAATTTTATCACGTTCCTTGAAAAGAGGAGTTACATTAGCTACCTTTCAATTTTCTGATACCTGTCCACCATTCAAGAACTGATAAAAATAGTATCAATTGTCTCACATATATAATCTTTAATCTCTTTCAAAACCATTGAGAAAATATTATCTGGACCAAGAGCCTTATCATTCTTTAAATTCTTTAAACTTCTAAAGTTTTTCTTAACTATTTCAGAGATAATGTAGTCATTTTGTTCGATCTCGTTTCCATCTATGAACTGCTTAAGATGTGGAATATTGCTTAATTTTTCGTTAGTAAAAACTGCAGAAAAATACAAGATTTAATAATCCAACTAACTCATAATCGTCAGATACGAGTTTTCCTTTGCCATCCCTCAAGGGTTCTACTCCCATCCTAACATTTTGTTTACCCTTAATGTATTCAATAAGTTCCGTATAGCTAATTTTTACATTTTCAAACAACCTTTCTTCATACATTCTTTTTTGATGTCAAAATTTTATGTTTCGTTACTTTTCAATAACTTCTGTGGTATAATAAATATTCTGTCACACCAGTTAATTTATATTTCTTATATTTATTATTCTTTTCTTTAATGTTATCTCTCATACACTTTGTGGGTCAACCGGAATTTTTTAACTGCAGCTGACCTCTTCTTTCTATGAGGAATATTTAAAAAAAAATGTTTTCCTTTCTGATCAATGTCTTTAAATTGATAACAGATAATTCTTTTTGCGTCCTTTCGAGAGTTGCTTTTATGAACTCTGTAACTAAAATATCATTATTCTTTACATACATATGCAACAAAAATAAAATATCATAGAAGAACGATCATTTGCACCTGTATATTCTTCAGTTTTTATCCTCTCAATCATTTCTATGTTTGAAGTTAACAATAAATATAAAATAGCACCTAACAGCTAAAATCTTAATCTCATTGTAAAGTTTCTCAAAAATTTCATCAACATTATTTAGTGGTTTGTAACAACTTCTCAATAACAGCTTTTCCCTTTATATCTATAAATAGACACTCAAAGGGATTCAGTCTTTTTTCTAGGTGTTTTGATATCCTGAACTTTAGCAGGATGTAACTCATTTTCCCTCTCTTTAATACTCTAGCCTTATTAAATAGCATGTAACACTGTATTTCAAAGAAATTCCTGTCATCACAATAATCTACATTTCATTATGTTTCAGTTATTCCCATTATATCAATTTTTTCCATTCCTATCAGTGGTCTGAAGACATCTATTTCTTATACTTACAATATTAATAATTAGGCCTAACCTTGTAACTACTTCTGTGTTTATTTCCTACGTCAAACTTTTCTTATTCTTTTTTTACATTTATTTTTTCCCGGCACTTGCTACTATTTAGTCATAGTTTAAAATTTTTTAGAGCTGAGTTAATAGTTATAGCAAACAAGTCAGACTTTACTGTTTAAATGTAATCCATTCATTCCAAAAAAACACTTTCATTCCATACTACAATCTGTTCAAACTTATATACTAGGTCATGCCTAATATTTAGTCTTAATAACCTACATTTAATTTTATTCCTACATTTAATTCTGAGCAGTATCCCTGACAAAATCATGTCCTTTTTCTTTACATGCCTTTACCAGTCTTTTACACATACTAATTAAATCCTCTGACCTACATTCCACTACATCACTAGCCACTACATGCACCATAAAAACTGTATCTCTCTTTGGCCCCTTTATTATACCTTTTACTCTGTCAGTTATATCCCTCACCTGTGTTCCTGGGTAACATAATCAGATTCTTTCTTCCTATCTACCCTCAAGACTATTTTATTAACATGCCTTGACAAGGAATTACCTATAACTTTCTTATCATCCACATCTTTCTTTGAGTATTTTGTTTCCCTTCTCTCCAACAATTCATTGTCTGCAGAAGTCAAGGGCTGAAATTTGTTGCACAGTATAATAGGCTCATTACAATTAAATTCACTAGTTTAAACCCTAATACTATTATTCCTTGCTTCCTAAAAGTTATTGTTAGCTGGTGTATTCTATGCACCTAAGTGTTTAAATTCCTCGTATAATCCTGCTATTTTCCACAGGCTACGTTTTTCTTTAGGTATTGTCTCTGCATTTATTATGATAGTCTTCAAGGTTTCTTCACCCTGGGCCTGGCATGGCCTAGCGCGTTAAGGCGTGCGCTTCGTAATTTGAGGGTCTCGGGTTCGCGCCCGAGTCGCGCCAAACCTGCTCGCCTTTTCAGCTGTAGGGGCGTTATAATGTGACAGTCAATCCCATTATTCGTTGGTAAAAGAGTAGCCCAAGAGTTGGCGGTGGGTGATGATGACTGGGCTGCCTTCCCTCTAGTTTTCCACTGCTAAATTAGGGACGGCTAGCACAGATAGCCCTCGAGTAGCTTTGTGTGAAATTTCAAAACAAACAAACTCTTCAACCTATAAACTATATATAAAAATTGCACATCTTTATTACTAGCTTCCTTAAAAGTATTTGCCAATACAAAGTTCCCAAATAAAACACATTTATTACAGCTAAGAAGCTGTGAACGCTTAACTCCTAGACAAGTCCTAATCATTGCAGTTATACTCACAACCTGAAAATAAATATTCAATACCAGTTACCGGTAGCCTGGTGCTAACATTGTTTCTCTTAAGCCTAACGTTTAAAATCCAATTATGTTATTTTTTATTATTACTAGTTTGTCTTAACAGTAAAGTGATAAAGTTTATATTTATTAGAAGTTTTTGATGTGTACGTAATGCTGATAATAAAATGTTTTTAGTGTGATTTATGTATAATTGTAGGCTCAATTTAAACTATAGGTTCTAAGTTCAAGTAAACAAGTTAATCCTTAAAACACCATAGGAAAATAAAGTACTTTTTAGATTGAATTTACTTAATAAAACAATGCATTTTTCCTGTTTTACGACTTAGCAGTATATTAAAATATACCTACGTCTATACGTTCTAAACCCATTTTAACGTTGTAGTAAAATTTACACCACTAAGCTGTAAGTTAAAACTTTGACCATCTTATATTATTTATTAATCTTACTGTATCTAATTATTCTTGTGTTATGTAACCCAAATCATTACAAATCATAATAATAATATTAAATAATTTCCAGCTTAACATTTCAACATTCTTTATCTTCCGTCCCCTTCTTTTCTAAGTGGCACAGTGATATGTTTACCTACTTATACCTCTAGAAACCGAGTTTCGATAGCCGTGTTAAGCAGAGCACAGATAGCCTAATGTGAAGCTTTGAGATCAACTCAAAATAATCAAACAAACTCACTCTTCTGTTGCCCAATCTATGAAGTGTTTCAATACTGGGTTTATTATTCTCTCATTGCAGGATTCCTAACTACTCATTTATTAAATTATTTTTGTCAAAAAATCTTTTTTGTTGATTTATAGAGTGGCTAGTTCGAATTTAATGTTTTCAGTAAGAATGGTAATGTATAAATAAAATGAACGTTTCGAAAAATTTAAGAAGTTTATTAGCAAAGCATTAGTTCGGATTGTATATGGTGGAGTCGCTCGTAACCAAAGCTAGTTTGATGGCTTGAGACAAGAAGCTGGTAAAATAGAGAAGGAAAACGCGAGAAAGACGTAGGGAATCGAAATGGAATTTTTGCTCCACTGCTTGGTGGAAGAATTTAAATAAATATATTTAACTCCAACTTGCGTCCTTTTTTTTGTTAAAATGATTCTACATCCAGTATATAGGTTAAATTGCAGTTAAAATAAATTTTCCTTTGCAATATGAGCTGTCGACTCGCAACCTGCAGATCATGTTTCCCCTTTCAACAATGTGACGATCAATCTCACTATTTGTTAATAAAAACCAGTCCAAGAACCGGCGGTAAGCTATGTTCATTAGTTGCCTTCCTTTCAGTTTATCACGAGTTTATTTCCAGTAGGTTTGCTCTAAATGACAAAAAAGCAAACAAACAACTAAAAACATTTGAATTGCAGTTTTTCAAAACAAAACATTTTATAAATGAACACGAACTACTATTATTTCTAACAGACAGGATAAGAATTTTTGGCTTATATTAAGTTTTTGTTTCGGCTTTTTTAAACAATTTATCAAAATAACTTTTTTCACTTATTAGATTTAATTATTCAAAGTGACTTAACGAGATCGATCAATGACATATTCTTGGTTTTCTAAATTCTAAAATACATTTGTAAATATTGTGAGAATACCCTTAGAGAAATAGTTAGTACTTAATGAGAATAAAACTTTGTTCTTAAGTAAATAAAACTAAAAAGACAAAAAAAAACTAATTAAGGCAACTTTTGCAGTCGCAATGATGTCTTTTGTTACACAAGTTTAGACATTCTATTGACAGACTTAAATCAAAATAAATCTGAGTAAATATGACACGTACGTAAGTTTTGAAACATATATTAAAAATGTATGAGTCTGAAAAACCTCACAAAACATTCTCACCTTTCCATTGCGTTTTTCAAGCAAGGTAACGTGATTTTTCAGATACACAAGTCAAAATATACAATTGCTGTATACATTCTGTATAAAACATTTCTGTAAGGCTAATGGTGAAATTTACGTTAACAGTGATTAAGACCTATTAGTAACTAACTTTACATGATGAAACAAAAATACGTGGCTAAATGGTTAGGGTTTCGACTAGTAACCTGAGAGTCACGGGGTCGAATCCTCGTCACATCAACCATACTCGCCTTTCAACCGAGGGAGCTTTATAAAGTGGCTGTCAATCCCACTATTCTTTAGTAAACGAGTAGCCCGAGAATTGGCGGTAGATGATAATGACTAGCTGTCTTCCCTGTTGTCTTACACTGATAAACTAGGTAAAAAGTATAGCTTTTTGCGAAATTCAAACAAACGTTATTACGGTATTGGTAGTATTGCAAATGTCTAAGCTTAAAGGGAAAAAAATGTATCATTCAAAACATAATTTGTTATATGATAGTTACTGTATAAAACAGGAAAAACTTAAGGGGTGGTGTTAGGTGTTGCTTATAATTCGTTTATTAATTTTTAGATACTGTTATTAGTTGATTTATTTGTCTCATGATCGTGAGCGAACTTATCTTGTTACTAAACTTTTCAAAGGTGATAGATAAACATTCGGGTTTGTTAGAATGAGCAATATTGTTTGAAATAATTGTTTGTTAGTTTTTAAAGTAACAATAATATTTTAATATCCTGGTTAACAAAAGCAAGACCGACGTTCGTATATTACAAATAACTGAAAGTCGTTTGTTTATTCTCAGAATTACATTTTCTAGTTTGGTGATGAATCGAGAAAATAAATATTGATTGTGTACGGATATCACGAGTTTCAAATGATATCTTTCTATATCTAGAGATAATGAAAGTTTTGAAAAACCCAACAAAAAACGTTCTACTAACAAAAACAAAAATTCATTGAATGTGCTCTTTGGTATTCTGAACACAAATTTTTAATGTTTAGAAAACTTAATCTCGTATAAACACATGTTAACATGATAACATGCGAACACATGTTATCACACATGCTTCCATATGTTTATCTAAAGGTTTCATAGGATACACAGCAGCTGGTTTCCAGAGTCTAACATATCTGAACATGACTTCCATAACTACTCATTAGGATGTTATTTCTTCAAGTTTTTAAATCATTATACTAGCCTGTGTTTGTTATCCCATTAATGACATTATGTTAAAGCTTATACAACGAATCCGCCCAAAAGGCCCAAGTTTAACAAACCATGGGCGTTGTCCGTAAAACTTCCTTATTGAAATATAAACAAAATTGACAGTTATGCAGTTTATAGTAACAAGCCTGTCAGTTATATCGTTTATAATAAAACCTCCATCACTTTAGAGACTAAATATAGCATACTTAATTGTGTACTTTAAAAGAATGTGCTTTAAGTTATTCATGAGCTGAATGTTGCATAAGTAATTCGCAATGTGATGAGAAATACCGAAGCATAGGTGTGTTTATTCCTGAGTGTCTATACTGAGTATCTCAATTTGTTCACGAAACATAATATAAAATACTTAGAATCTAACCACTAGTTGGCTACTAACGAGCGACCAGTTATAATACTGAATGAAAATTAGTATGCTAAGCGCGTAGTCTTCTCAATCAAATGTAGGTGTTTTTACGACGTGCAAACAAAATATTATTCATTGAGAAACAGAATACTGGGTATCAAAACGAAGAAAACGAGAATTATTATCAGCTTATATGCAATCAATATACCGTTCAACAAACGTCGATTCCTTTCATTAAAAAAATTGTTATTTTTATTTTTTAAAGATATGGAAAATAAACGAGAAAGGAAATTTTGTTTCGTAAGGAAATGTAAAGGTTTATTTTGAATGAAAAGCAAGTTAATATTTGTTTAGTATTAAATCAAATGCTATATATTACTTTATAGTTTTCCCTACAGCAAGTGATGGAGATAGAACTAACAAATTTACTGTCATAAAAAAGAAAACAAATCAATTACACATAGGGTTATTTAAATATTTAGTTATTTTTGAGTTTCGCGCAAAGCTATACGAGGGCTATCTGCGCTAGCCGTTCCTTAATTTAGCAGTTTAAGACTAGAGAGAAGGAAGGCAGCTTATCATCACCACTCACCGCTAACTCTTGGGCTACTCTTTTACTAACGAATAGTGGAATTCACCGTCACATTATAACATCCACACGACTGAAAGGGCGAGCATGTTTGACACGACGGGGATTCGAATCCGTGACCCTCCAATTAGGAGTCGAGTGCCTTAACCTGCCTGGCCATACTGAGCCGCAATATTTAAGTAATCACGAGAAAAAATAAAATCCAAATGTAGTTTCACTTAACCTACAGGATTTCTAGCAAGTTTTACTTCTTGCATTATAATCGATCTATTTCTTGAAAAAGAAAATAAAGTGGAAATAAAGATTCTTTTTTTTACCAGCTGAGATTTTAATGCATTTTCACTTCCCAATTGTTAAATTACGTTTTAGTTTTCAAGGAGAAACGTTCCAGAAAAATCCAACTTATGCTTCTTATATCTGGATAATTTCTTAACTAATATAATTTAAAATATTTTTTCTTTACAGACCTAAAAATAATAGAATAATCTAAAATCAAGTTAAACTTATCGTATCAAATGAAATTCAAATGAAGCTCTTAAAGTCTCAACCAAACCGGATATAATTTAGCTCTTCGTTCTATTTATAGTATAAAATTAAATTGGATTTGGAAATGTAAGAATCGTTACACTCATGGTTAAAACCACTGCCATAAAAATAAAATCATGCTAAACGTTTTAACATTATTATTTTCGTATCAATACCTAATTATTGTCATAATGAAAAGGTTCGTATCGAATGTGTTGATGTTACTACGTTAGTATCATGAACTGAGGCTACGATTTTAAAAAAAAATTGTCAAAACAAGCATATTACTAAACGTAACTGAATTACATATTTAAAAACAGTGACAGCAAACAAAGCAATAGACATATACATAGTGATATTACTTAGATGATTTTAAAAATTAATTAAAACAGTTTAAGAAACTTCACATTTGGCTCGTAATTTGAGGGTCGCGGGTTCGAATCCCCATAACATCAAACATGTTTGCCCTTTCAGTCGTTGGGGCGTTATAATTTGACCGTCAATCCTACTATTCGTTGGGAAAAGAGTAGCCCAAGAGTCGGTGGTGGGTGGTGATGACTAGCTGTCTCCCCTCTAGTCTTACACTGCCAAATTAGGGACGGCTAGCGCAGATAGCCCTGAAGTAGCTTTGTCTGAAATTCAAAACAAACATACCAGAAACTTCAATTAGTAATCACAGCATATGGCAGGCAATGTGCCTAAAGCAAAACAATATCAAGAGAACGTCACAGCACTCTAGATGATACTTCTATATAACCCTACACACCAATAACTTAAGAGGGACATTAACTTACAGATATTTCTCTTGATTTTTAAAATGTCAAGTGAATTTTCTTCATATTATGATTGTATAGTAATAACATACATATAACATGACACGTCTGCAGTCTAATAATTAATTATTTTGAGCCTGATCTCCTTATAATCTCCTCACGCTACTGTAATCTGCTAAGACTCACAACCCTAAAATCTCTGCAGCCTACAGTATGCATTAAACTATCACAATTACGCATAAAACCTAACATGTCTGTAACCTCAGCAGACGTACAACCATAAGACCTCTATAATCTATTGGAAGTATACATTATTGGTGTATTAGTGATATAATACAAACAACCACCCTGAATACTCCCGAAACGTAGTAATGACTTATGGGGAATACGACTTATTTTTTTTTTAACTTACTAACAGTAAGGTTACAATATCTCAACCATATAAAGATTTACAAATGATTTATCAGATAGAAAATAAAGTTCTGTAATAAATATCAGACCCCGCATGGCCTGGTGGGTAGAGCGCTTGATTCGGAATCTGAGAGTCTCGGATTTTAATCTCGTCACACAAACATGATCGCCCTTTCAGCCGTGGGTGGGCTATACTTTTACGGTCAATCCCATAATTCTTTGTGTAAAAGATTTACTGTTGTACATTTATCTCAGTGCCTACGTTTGTTTCTGTATAGTTATAGTTTTACGTCACGTATATTCTGGACTGTATTGTACATGTTCCGCCTGTTCTCGAAATTTGTAGAATGCACCATCAACAATACTTGTTTGACGAAAGCGCGCCAGAATATTGTCGAAATTTCTAGAAAATCGCGTGATCTTTACAAAAACCGGCCAGCTGAGAGATGGGAAATGAATATTACTGGTCAGCTTCAGGCAGGGTGCTATAGGCCTAGGAATTTTTATTGTGATTAACGTCTTTTAATGGTAGAACTGCAGAACTGAACCAGAAACGTTTATAGATTTCGAATATTACAATGACTTCGTACATTGGTATTTGTATATTAAGTATTTTCATCGGTAAGAAGAGAACTTGTAAGCCGTGTGAGGACAATAAAGCCTAGCTAGCTTCAGCGAGGTGCAACAGTATCAACTCAGAATTAACTTGCTCGTTGGTAAAAGAGTAGCCCAAGAGTTGGCGGTGGGTGGTGATAACTAGCTGTCTTCCCTCTAGTCTTACACTGCTAAATTAGGGACAGCTTGCACAGATAGCTCTCGAGTAGTTGCTTTGCGCGAAATTCAGAACAAACAATACGTAACAGTTGGTAAAAGAGTAGTCTAAGAGTTGATAGTGAGTGGTGATGACTAGCTGCCTTCCTTCTAGCCTTACAACATTAAATTATTGACAACTATCGCAGATAGCTCTCGTGCAACTTTGCCCAAAATTCAAAAATAAAAATAAAAATATTAAAAAGACGGTAATATCAAAAACTATTTTTAATTACGTATGTTTCGAAATTGCTTCAAATTCAGTTATCAGCACTAAAACCTCAAAAAACTAATTCACAATATTCTAACCGTAAAAAACAACATTATTCATTAAACGAGTGGTTTTTCAATAAAAATTTTGATAGAAGAGAAATAAATGGTAAATAATAATAATAATAAATGGTAAAAAATAATAAGTTTAGTCAAATGAATTTGGGCAACCCGCTAGTAAAGCGGTATGTCTCCGGATTTCCAACCATCAAATTAGGGGTTTGAATGAGTTTGGAAATAGTCAAAGCGTGTGAAGATCTTAGATATAAACAGAAGATAAATTTTCCAAAATTAACATTCTTTTAATATTTAAATAGAAATCCTAAGTTCAAATCTCTTATCCATCTTTTGAATTGTAATATAAACTTTAACTTGTTTTGATCACATCATGCTAGCAAGAGATTTTTGTTTTCATTATAATAGTACATATTATTTCCTTATCTACAATATATTAAATAATAACTAAGATAAAACGCTTCTTAATTTTCGAGTCCTATCAATTTGTCGTCCCAACATTTTGCATCTCATTTTTATAGAATAAAATGATTTAGTCACTGTAACGGTTGAGGTTAGATAATCAATAAATCATTTTCGAAGCATCAACATACATCTCAGCCATATGACAAGGTGAAATCAGATATAGGTTTTTAGCTGAATATTTCTACAATAATATAATAATAGCATCTATCTTATGATTTTTTAAACTACAGGAAAACCTAAAATAACATATAGTAATAAGTGGCATTGCGTGATTTTTTATTTCACAGATTTTTCACTTGATTTGTTTCTTTGGTTTTATTTTGGACAAAATAGAAATATTCGTTTAATGTTAATGATGATTTTAATGGTTATACTTCGTCACAAATCACGTTTTTATGTTACTGAGGTTTTAATTTCCTCATCATTTCAGTAGTTTTAAATGAATATTGGCATTTCCGCTGTGTAAGCCCGTCGACTCTCGTGCTCAGTTTGAGAAAAAAATTCAATAAAGTTGAAAAGAATGCACAAAGGCCAGGAACGCACTTTGCCTGAAGTAAAGACTTTATGAATATTGGTCGATAAGGTAAAGTGAAGATGGAATGCTCTATGGGCCGTGAATATGAAAGAAAGAAGAAAGAAATGAAGGGAGGGATGACAATTTATAAGAAAAAAGGTAATAAGAGAAAATAGATGGCAAAGAAGAATAAAAACAAAAAAGTATCTAGGACACCCATAAAAAGGACACAGCAGTCAGTATTTCAGTGAAATACGAAGGAAAAGTTAGGAGAGCTAACAAGACAGAAACTAGGGTTTAGGAGAGCAAGACTAAAATGTTAAAAATCACAAAGTGATTTAATTAATTTGTTAAATTAATTATGTTTAATTAATAATTGAATTAAAAGAAGAGAAAAATATATAATTCATATGTATAATTTAGTTTTATATAAAGAAAATAAAAAAGGTAAATTATAATTTGGTAAATTGAACTTTCTTGTTAAATCTTCGTTCTATTTCAAATTTTTTGTAGTTTCTTTTTTTGATAAATGCATCTTAATATGACGGTTTTACTGTTTAATACTATTAGTTATCGAAATCCCCACAAATATTTTTTGTTCCATAGCGCGATTCCCATTCTTGCCCAGTATCTTTGGAAATAATTTTTACTGAAACTATAATCTGAATAGGCAACAAATAAAATTTTATTTACGAAGATTTGCTCAAGATGAAATAGTTGTGAAAGAAAGAACGTTTGGTGCAAAAAAAAATGTGTATTCGAATTTCTTTACTTTCGCAAACAAAACTGGTTACTAGAAAATATTAATTTAAAACAAAATTTTTAGAGGCTTTCAGATTTTAAAGAAACTCTAATGGTCTGTAGACTTCATCAACAAACAAAATGTAATAAGTGTTGCTTTACTTACTTTCACAACATATTTATTTAAACATAAAAAGTTATACATTCACCGTGCTATAATATATATGTATGTTTTGTTTGCAGTTAATTCAATTACATATTTTAGTAATCTCAAAAGTTATGACCATCTATGTTTCTCATTGTCCAAGAAAACCGAAATAATCAAAATATGAAGCTGAAAAACTGGATAAAATTGAAAGTTATGAAACCAAAATAGGCAAAGACAAAAAATGAAGATGAAAAAGAAAGAGAATTTAAAGAGATCATAGAATATTATAAAGAAAGCAGAAATGTAAACAGGAAGGTCGGAAATGAAGAAATGTCGAAAAATGAAATAGAGGGAATAATGGAGCACTTGCAAGCGGGAGTTAGAAAGAGAAACATTAGAATATAAGTATGTTAGAAATGTGAATTAATGAAGAGAAAGGCTATTGTGATAAAATTGCAAGATATATACGTTTGGTCTTAAAATGAAAGTAAAAAAATGAAAATGGGAGAGAGAAATATTTAATAGTTTATGATAAAAATACATATAATTAGAAAAAAGACTTAATAATACAAAATACTTTGCCTTCTTAAAGCAAAATTATGAATGAATATACCAGTTTTTAAAAGTACTTTAACATTTATTTTGTAAAATAACTTTTAGGCTGATTTAAAGAGTATTTTGTAACAGAACTATAGCATTCAACCTCTGCAGAAGATCAAAATATTTCAACAAGAGAAGTTTATTCTCTGTTACTTACTGAATAATTGCTAGTGATATTAAACAGGGAATAAATGGAGGGAGATGTATAACAAACCAGAAGGTTCCTAGAGTCGTTATTCAAAATATTTTGTATAAGTTTAAATCATTTAGCGAGAGTTCTGTTTTTTTATAGATGAAGGAGCAATGGACGAGAAAAATGTGCTTAAAC
The DNA here is from genome assembly GCA_011833715.1 of Carcinoscorpius rotundicauda. Taxonomy (NCBI): domain Eukaryota; kingdom Metazoa; phylum Arthropoda; class Merostomata; order Xiphosura; family Limulidae; genus Carcinoscorpius; species Carcinoscorpius rotundicauda. Next base: position 87,966,883 of record CM022397.1, read on the forward strand.
AAAACAAATTATGCTTTTCTGGGGTAATAGATCGTGCTTTATTTGTCATTAGTAGCAGTGTAAAGTGTCCTTTTAAAATTAGTTTTGTGAACATTCAAACACAATTTGTGTCTCTCTGTGTGTGTGTACATGATAAATAATATGTTTGTTTATCACAAGATACAATGGTAGACCAATAAATTCCACTAACTGGAATTTAACAATTATTTAACGAGTCCCATGGTTTTATTTTCAAAGCATGGAGTTAATAAAAACCCATTGTTAAGACTAGGAGACAACGTGGTAAGAAATGTAAATAAGTTATAAACCATCGAAAAGATTATCATCTTCAAATTTATTTATGCCCTCAATCTGATGAAAAGTTCATCCCATTGAGAAATAACCTTAAAATGTTACAGAAGTTAGCACATCTACACAGGCAGTTTGCACAAAGGTAAAAGGCCCATAAGAACCTTGATCCGTATAGACTGACACATCTAAGAAAAGTTCAGGTGGGTTAGAAATGACATTAGTGGATCACCAAAGATTAAACATCGGAAATATCACTACAGCTATTTGCATCAGTCGTCCCGTAATAAACTAAAAAGAAAACGACTAGTCAATACCATCCATCGTCGTCTTCTGGGCTACTCTTTCATCAAAGAATAGTGGGATTGACCGTAACATTATAACACCCCTACGGCTGAAAATGGCAAGCATGTTTGATGCGACGGAGATTCGAACCCTCAACTCTCAGATCACGAGTCATGCACCCTAGCCTACAGGCCATGCTTAGCTATCATATACACAGAAAGATGGATCTCTGTCTGATCCACATCCTCGCTGGAATTAAGTACCAAAATGAGGTTAGAATGGAATTTGAGTATCATTTACACATGCAAGCACAGTTTCCATAACAACATAATCAAATGTACACGTGTTATCATAATGTCATTGTACCACCTGGCAAACATACATAGCACTGGTTATGTGCAAACACACAGAAAGTGACTTTATGGTTTGGTTTGGTTTGAGTTTTGCGCAAAGCTACCGGAGGACTATCTGCTCTAGTCGTCTCTAATTATCAGTGTAAGACCAGAGAGAAGGCAGCTAGTCATCACCACCCACCGCCAACTCTTGGGCTACTCTTTTACCAACGAATAGTGGGATTCACTGTCACATTATAACGCCCCCACGGCTGAAAGAGCGAGCATGTTTGGTGCGAAGGGGTGACTTTATAAGCCTGTGTCTTTTGCTATGTGTATCTTAAAAAAATAATAATTTAATAAATCTTAATCCTTAGCAGAATCTGTACTAAAATTTGTCCGTTTCACACCTGTTAAAAGTTTTAGCATTTCTTTTTACAATTTTAATACTGACGTATTATAAAAAATTCAGGAAAACACTTGTATATGTTTCAAAGGTTGTGTAAGTTATATCAAAATTATTTCAAGTATGTAAAACAGCAATTTTTTCCTTGCAGTTGTATCTGATGTACAGTCACCGTGGATATTTTGATATTTCAAAAGTTACAAGTTTCTACCCCACAAATAAGAGATTTAAAACCAATAGATCTATTTTTTTATTTAAATCATGTTACCAGCAGACGCTTTTCGTTACACGTTCCTTACATGTTATTCACTGAAGCTCCAAATTACAGGTGCTCCACGCTAGTACAGCGGTATGTCTCCGGATTTACAACGCTGGGATCAGGGGGTTAATTCCCCTACGTGGGCTGAGTAGATAGCCCTTAGTGGCTTTGCTATACAAAAAATACACACTAAATTACAGGCGATTTTAAAATTATACTTTATTTGCACCTATGATTTTGAGTCTTAATAAACAAATTAAAAAAGAAAACTATGCATTAACTTGATTGTATGGAATTTTTTACATTAGTATTTCGCAAGCAAGGGTGTGTTATAGTTCTTTGGAACGCAAAATATTGGTACACTCATAATATAAAGACATGTTCATATTGGTGATTTACAATTTCCAATAAAAGGGACATCTTTACCGTAATAAAATTAAAAAAGTATTAATATGGATCAACGTGGGGGAAGAGGATCCATTAGCAAAAAAGGCCTGCAACAAGTCGTAGTTCAGTCGTGGTAACAAAGTCACGCGTTTTATAGATGGGACTCCATGAATTTGAAAGTCAGTGGAAAATAATCATTCACATGTTCACCTGAATGGATGTCCACCTGGAAAAGTGATACAAGTCGCTTATACAGAAATTGTTCCCAAGATATATATCCGCTCAATTGTCACACAAGAGTAATCTAAGAGTGAATGTTGTTAACTATGCCTTCTCTTTAATTTATGTACAGCTTTGGAGTAACTGCCCCCAACTAGTACAGTGGTAAGTCTCCGAATTTACAATGCTAAAATCAGGGGTTCGATTTCCCTCGGTGGGCTCATCAGATAGCCCAATGTGACTTTGCTATAAAAGAAGGAAAAACACAATCCGAGTATCTTTGTGCAGAATTCAAGAAAGAAAACAAAAAATAGTCCATGGGATAAAAAATCAAAGAAATGTCAGAGAGAAAGTACTTCAGAGATAAATCAGTATTTACTCAATTACTATCGCGAGCTTATCTGTCAGAACTTTTGAGTATAGTACAATAAGGCAAATGATGAGATTACATATTTTAACTTGAGATTGAAGAAGACTGTTTGTTTATTTGCTTTGAATTTCGCGCGAAGCTACACGAGGGCTATCTGCGCTAGTCATTCCTAATTTAGCAGTTCACGATTAGAGGGAATGTATCTGATCATCACCACCCACCAGCTCTTGGGCTTTTTTTAACCAATGAAAAGTGGGAACGACTGTCACATTATAACGTTCTCGCGGTTAAAAAGGCGAGTATGTTTTGTTTGACGGAGATTCGAACTCGCGACCCTTAGGTTATGTGTCGAGCATCATAATCCCTTGGCCATGCCGGGCCGCACTAATAACTGGAACAAATGAATACTGCGAAATTGTTCGTAAACTTTAAAAAAAATGTTAACAAGTAGAATACATTTAAATTTGACGGATAATAAGCTTTCAAAGTCCACACGAGTTTTGAGAAACTGTCTTTATCAACGAAAATTACATTTTCTTGAAATGACAGATATTCGCTTGTTCTTTTCCGGTGGTGTTTTGTTTTGATTTCATAGATAAACGTCAGTATATCAACTATTAGAATTATTTCCAGATACTTTATTTATTACATAATATTTTCTTTAAAATTTCAACATATATAAAAAAATGAATATAAAATAAATATCAAACTGTAGTGTACCGTAAGCGTAAGTTTATATTTTTCTTCTTATGTTTCAGAAAATTTAAATTAATAATTATTGGTCAACTTTATATGGTTTTTACTTTAAGCTGACTGCACATAACTGAGCTGTTAGCGTATCTTGACTGTGAATGTGAATGTTTGTAGTTCTTGTCCTATTGCTTAAATGTGAACCAAGAATGATGCTCATATCTATTTGTTTAGGCAAGAGTAGCCCGAGCGTTGACGATGGCTGCTATGGAGTAGCGTTATATGTGTGAGTTTTGTTTTTTCTTCAAATAACACAGTTGTGGTTGTTGGGATCATCAGGGTTTTCAAATAGACCTCATTAGTGCAAAAGGTTCTGCCAAGCAATGCGTCATCAGTGGTTGTTTTAGACAGAAGTACGAAGTATTGTCATAGGTTTCAGTTCATGGACTTCATATTTCCCAGGAGTTTAAATTCAGCACCTCGTGCGTGAATTTCCGATTTCTCTAAACTGTTTTGATATTTAATGGCCGTTTAATTCTCTACAAACATGTGTTTATGCAACGTCGAGTGCTGTTTTCCTAACTTGTGGCAAAGGACAACTACTTTGACGTGCATCAGTAACCAACTATGTTTCCTCAAATTTTGCAATAAACTCTTTGATAAGTTTCAATGCTGCATGACCGGAGCCATTTAATAAATAATGAATAAGTAGCTTACAGTTCAGCTTCATTTATGAAGTACTATCTATTACATGCATGTGGCTTTTCTAGTGATTGTTTTCATTGCCAGTGATGTTTTTTTTTCCAATCAAGTTGTTGTTGTCCACGCATAACACCCTTAAATCAAAACATAAATGTTCGTAAAAAACACCTACAAAGTTCCAACACTCTAACAACAAATGATGTCACTGCTTTGTAATCTGATCATTAAACTATATATTTCTGATGCGTCTGTCGCATGAGTATTTGCCCAACCTAACATGCTGTTTAACATATTTCTTCTTTACAACAACTGAAATAAGTTTGTATACAGAATCACAAAATTATTCTGATTAATTCCTTGCAAAACGGAACGTTCATGTAAATCAATGAAAATTTGCATTGCGTTTCTCTCACTTTGCTCTGAAACGACACTTTAAGAGTAGTGGAAACGTGTCTAGATAAATTTTAACTAGAACAGATTACTACTCCTATGTTTCTGCTCTATTTAATCATTTAACTAGCGTTCTCAACTTATTACTCATTCTTATGGTGTTTTGTTTTACTCAAAGAAAACGCCCTCATGGATGGAATAGAATCATCTTAAAATTACAAGTTTCACTTCTTTGAGAAGCCTTCCAGCTCGACGATGCATTACAGCTGATAATACCGTGCAATTGACTTTCAGCCTAGACAGAAATGCATGCGTCTTCAGACGTTGTTCTATCTTCGTAACGCTAGTGAGACACCGGCGATTTGGATCAGATATCTTCTAGGAATTACTGGGTTGATTCGTGAGTTGAGCTCAGAAGTAGCACTATATCAAAGTTCACTGTTCTTAAATACTCTATTTGGACGAAGTCGAGTAAAAACATCTCTTATACCTGTATGAAACGTTGCCCAATAACTGGAAATCAGTAGCAAAAAAAGCATTCATTGTCAAGATAATTGTTTTCTTAAAGGATGTTTCAACTACCTTAGCGCTTCTCTCCTTCTGTTTTTCTGTATTTCCACTTTTCTCCTAAAGCGTATTCGTTTATCGCTTCTGTCTGTCAGTTGTATTATAACTGTTTGTAATTTTATTTATCTGTCAAATTGTCTCTCAATATATATCTATCTTCTCTTATATTTGTTACCGTGTTTTTCATTCAGTGTACCTACTCGTGGTCTTAATCTTTATCGACTTTGCTCATCATAATTTTTACACATTTGTCTTTTTTCTTTGAAACTAAACATGTGTAATTTTTATTCTAACTTATTACGGCGATTCAAATTTAATACACATTTGCAAGATTAAAAGCTTGATAGTTTTCACTGGCAGAACAGGTTTTCTTCACTTCTGGTTAGTTTTAAGCGGTTGAACAAAAAATCATTACAAAAAATATTCACTTCTCTTGCATTTTAGCACGCTCATGAGAATGCGACCTTTTTCTCAACCGTCTACCTTAACTAATTATATTTTGCTAATATGAGGAAGTGCTTGTCTACTATTTTTCATTTAGTTAAACAAAGAACAGTTAATATGGTGAAAAAATCTAACTTTACGAATCAATTTTTCCAAATTTCTTGAGTATCATTTCTTGAAAATATATTTGAAACGAACACCAGTTTCGCAACTTATTTTAATCTATTTCGCATTTAATAACAGATCACTTGAAACGTTGTTCCAATGCCCTAGATATATCAGCTTGTATTGTTACTGAGACTGAACACTGGTGTTAGATATATATATAAAAGATATTCAACATTCAACAATAATACTACATGAAAACCTTATGTTGTAGAGGTTGAATGTTCACGCGTCGCTAAATAATCAAGAGACACATTAACACGCGTTCTCAGATTTATTGTACAATCAGACCTAACCTTTGTGGCCCAGCAGGGCCAGGTGGTTAGGACGCTTGACTTGTAACATGAAAGTCGCTTTGTTTTGTTTGTTTTTTTTGGAATTTCGCACAGAGCTACTCGAGGGCTATCTGTGCTAGCCGTCCCTAATTTAGCAGTGTAAGACTAGAGGGAAGGCAGCTAGTCATCACCACCCACCGCCAACTCTTGGGCTACTCTTTTACCAACGAATAGTGGGATTGACCGTCACCTTATACACCCCCACGGCTGGGAGGGCGAGCATGTTTAGCGCGACGTGGGCGCGAACCCGCGACCCTAGGATTACGAGCGCACGCCTTAACGCGCTTGGCCATGCGTAGGCTCGAATCTTCATCACATCAAACACGGTCGCCCTTTTAACCATGAGGCTTTATAATGTGACGGTCATTCCACTATTCCTTGATAAAGGAGTAGTCCAAGAGCTGATGGTGTGTGGTGATGACTAACTGCTTTCTTTGTGGTCTTACACTGCTAAATTAGAAACGACTAGCGCAGATAGCCATCGTGTAGCTTTGCGCTAAATAAAGAAAAACAACCTAACCTTTGTTGTTAAGTATTTTTTTAACCACTTTAGTTACTTGACTTTGCCTTCTTGGAGTCATTAGAAAGGATTCAGTGCAGAATGTATTAGATATATAGGTCAATATTACTTATTTTTTATGCGTTTCCATTAATTAATGTATAGCACACAATAATGTACAACTTTAAATTTCTATTCAGCTAAGAAACAAACTAAAGCAACTTTTACGTTTTCTTTTACAGGAAATTTAAAAAGGAAGTTTACTATTTGAATGAGGTGTGTATGTGTATCACCAGCTTCAACACATATATAATTACATTACACAGGTTTAATGACATATATGAGAATATTACACGCTTTAAATAGCTGTACACACAGAGCCTCGATGAATGCGTTATATTCCAGAGATAATTCCAATACCGAACTAAAAAAGGTTCAGAATTTCAACTTATATTCGTTCTGTTTTACATTTTATAAAATTCTTTCTACAAAATAAGATTCATTCATTTCATTCGATGTATAAAAAATATTTAAATGTAAACTTGTGAATTTAGGCTTATTTAAGGTCGAACAAAAACATTTATGTTCCTGAATTACGTGAAGTTTATCTGAACATAATAGATCACTTATACTTCCATGTAAAGAAAGTTGATCAAACGTATTACCTACTCGCCCTTTCACCCATGAGAATGTTTTATTGTGACGATAAATCCAACTATTTGTTGGTGAAAGTGTAGCCAAAGAGTTGGCGGTGGGTGATGATGGCTAGTTGCCTTCCTTCTAGTGTTTTATTGCTAAATTAGGGACGGATGACACAGTAACTCTACGTGAACTTCAAAACAGACTCAAACGCCGTAAAAGGTGACATAGTTTTGAACAAATAGCGTTAATTTGAACCTTGAAACTTATATGCAAATACAGCTTTATTGACTTTAGCCAATCACTGTTTCTTAGCCTTGGTTGTTAGGACGTGATGCAATTTCCAGCATATTGACGTCGAGAAGCCATAGATCAGTAATATAAATATGTAATGAAAGCTATCTTTTGTATGTTTCAACTTAATAACGGATGTGGCTTCCAGTCCAGCAGAGACACGCATGGAGTTCTTAAGAAAGTGATAAAATCTCAGTTAGAAGAAAAGATGTTTGTGAAAAGTTCCGCCACAATTTTTGTTAGGACTTAGAAAAACTTGATTTATAATTTCACACTTCATTTTAATTATAATGTTGCAGCATGACTAGAGGATAAATGTCTTTTAGTGAAACTATATGAGGTATGCTAAGATTGATCACTCTGCACTCTATGATATAAGGCCACAATGTTAGGCATTGTTTACATTAAGCCTTGCCAACCTATATGATGGTTTAACTGACCAAATAAAATGATCCAAAAGAAATGTAAAATATATATATATTTATACCTATAAGTGAATATGAAACGAGCATAAAATTTATTTCAACTTTTAAATGGAATTTTGCGATTTACAAGTTAAAACACAAAACGTGTGTTCTTTCGTACATCAAAATTAAAACGGGAAATTTGTTGTGTTCTTTGAAGAGAGACTCGAACCACATTTCCACTTTTCTTCTTTTAATTTTTAACACAAGTGAGTTCTAAACTATGCTATTGTTGTTTTGATTCCACAGTGTGTTAATGACATGTTTACGAATTTACAACGCTAAACCCATTGTTTGATTTTCTTCAATAGACAAATGTGGCTATCCTCTAAACAGCGAACAAAAGCATTATTTTGTTTTTGCCTTGTAAGTTGAAGATCCTGATTATATGTATAATCATATAACACTGAAAAATATATACGACAATACAGAAGATTTTAACACGAACTCTAAAAGTTATTATTTTTGCTATAACCCGACATTTGTTCAGGAGCTCCTATGGAAACTTTGGGTAGAAAAATGGAGTACAAATAAAAATAATATTGTAAAGGTATAGACCATACGTTATATATTTTAAAACATAAAAATTTTAATAACTTCGAAAAGTAAAGATACGACACTTAAAGTTTCAGTGATATGCATCACAGGTACAAAAGAATTATGTTTGATTTATTTATTTGTTACTTTGATAATAAGCACAAAACTAAATGATGGACCATATATACTCTTTCCTCTTAATTTATTGAAACATTATTTGTTAATTTTTTAAGTTCTCAGGCTTACAGCTGAGTCGCAAGGTGAACAACACGATTGGACAGAGTTGTAAAATTCTGTATAAAGTTGTATAAAATTCACGATTTAATGCAACTGGTCAGTAAAGCTTTCATTTAGTTCTTTTATTGAACAAAATTCACTTTTTAAAATATTTTTGTACATAAAACAAAACATTCACGTGTCACATACATTTCACAGTGTTGATAAGTATTTGATAATGCTTTCAGATAGGCTTACCAAATATTTCTCAAATCAAATTTAACTTAATTTTTTATCCACACACACATATGTATTAACTCCTTGTATATAATTATAATTCAATTTCAATAGCTTTATAACCTAAATGCTAAAGAAACTCAAATTTTAAAAGTGATGTACCTATGTATTACATAATAATTTCTTCCTGTCTTATGTTTGAATGCATAGTAATGCCAAGTGATTCACAATGTTCAATTTTCAGCTAATCTTTGCTAGATTATTATATGATTTGAATTCCTGTGCTGAGATTCAATGCTTAGAAGTTATTCATTAACTTGACACTTTATATTCATGGACGGATAATGACGTGATATTTATTATATCTCATGGAAGTTGGATCTAATCATTTACCATGTGAATATTCTATTGTTTTACATTTAAGGCCGATATTATACAATTATACAATTCGTTGCTATCTTTTTATAATTTTCTTGGAAATATATGTAAAAATGTAAGATCCCGAAGAATAGGACCTATGTATTTCCAAAATAAAAATAACTTAATATGAAGTATAATATTATAGTAAGTGAAAACAACAGTAACAAATAAACAGAAGTAATATGAAACACAACGAGTTTTAGGTTATTTTGTTAATTAGGAGTAGTTTTTATCTTAATTATTTGCCATAGGTTCAAATTCATATTGTTTTGCTTTGTAGAACTATTTCCATAAAAATTCAGAATATACATTGTTCATGTTTGAGTGTCTTTCTAAACTTTAATTATGGTTTGCTAAATGAAATATGCTACTGATGGGCCTACAAACAAGACATATTATACACACTTTAACGAATAAAACTGTGAAGATGATATAATGCACACTGACGTGATTTTGAAAGTATGTGATGTGTCAGTGAACCGCTCCATAAGGACGATCATTACATGTAACCCTGAAATAACAAGTTTTAATGTAACAGTTTATCCGTTTGATTTACCCTCTTGATATATATAAGGAAAAATAAAAAATATTAATCTTTGCATTCTGTTTTTCAAAGACTCCTTATAGAATTACCACCAGCAATACTACAGAATGTTTTTCAATACTCCTTATAGTAATACCACCAATAATACTACAATGTGGCTTTCAATTCTGCTTGTATAAATATCACCGCCAATACTGTAGGATGTTTCTCAGTACTCTTTATAGAAATACCACCAACAATAATACAGAATGTTTTTCAATACTCCTTATAGAAATACCACCAACAATAATACAGAATGTTTTTCAATACTCCTTATAGAAATATCACTGCCAATACTAGAGGATGTTTTTTTTTCAATATTTCTTTAAAAAATATCACCACTAATACTACAAGATGTTTTTCAGCACTCATAAAAATACCCCCAACAATACTACAGAATGATTTTCAATACTTTTTATAGAAATATCGCCACCAATAGTACAGTGTGGTTTTAAATATTGTAAACATATGACCACCATTACTGCACGATATTTTTCAATACTCTTTATAGAAATATCACCACCATCTTTTAACTGCAACTCTGTTCAAAATCAGTAAATAATAATTTATAGTAAGTATAATACTAAATCATAATAAAAGCGATAATAATTTAATAGTATCCTTATTAGCAAGAATAGTGTATGTTTGCAGTAAAAAAAAGCATTTCCTCAACAGCCCCATTTTCTGTTACGCTGTTGCTAGATCTGGTGGAGTTACAACATTAGAAGCGTTGCTCGGTTCGAAACGTTATTTGTATTAGTCGTCTATGCAGTAAGTCATATATAATGATATGTCAAATGTCCACAGTTATTATACTTAGAAGAGGAAAGAGTAATGTAATTAGATTTATTATTAGTAAGAGCCACGAAATTAGCAGAGTTATTCGAAACATTATTTATATTAGCCGTTTGCGAGTTTACAAGATACATCAAACGTAATTGTGTGAAATGCCCAAAGTATTCGGTTTTAAGCCAGGAGAGAGAGACGAAACCACACTTATTATAAGTCTTGATGTAACATCACACCTATTATCAGTTAAGAAATACAGTTTTGTAAACTACGAGATGTTTTATTTTTCACTCATGCAAGTCCCTCTGTCAGTGGCAAGTTAGCGAGCGTATATCGTTAAAAACCAGGTTTCAATACCTTGGATTGGCAGAATATGAATGCCTAAACAAAAGCACAAACCGTTGATATCCTCTGAATTCAGTTTAACTAGCTTTAAAATAGATGTTAAAAAGAAGTAGAAGATTTGTTAAGAACTTACGTAACTCGGCAAATAGCAATATTATCAAATTTTATCTCTAAGCTCTATTTCCAAAAGGTTTGGTTAATTAAACTACACAAATACCAATTTTCAGCTGGCCAGTTGCAAACTGTCATCAGTAGAAAATGGGAGACAACTACAACGTTTCTTGGAGAAACGCTTTCCTTTACCTAGTTTTCCAAAGAGATTGTAAGAAGATATAATATCATATATTAAGCTTTATTTACGTATTTTATCTGTATAAATTTTTTTCAAGAATCTCGACGATTTTGTGCTTATTTATGAGGTTATCTTTATTTTTGGGCTTCTTGTTTTCAGCCCTGACACTAGATTAATGATATGTCACAAGAGTTTATTTTCATTTCAGAAGTAGCATACTGTAACAGGACTAAACACAAGGCAATGCAGGTGTATTCTTTTAATCTGACGCAGTCAGCTTTACGTAAACAAAGATACATAGAAGACTCTCTTTGACGTCACAGATTTAGGCAGAGGGCATTCATCTCTGAGCCTTGGTATGCATAAAACTGTGTGCTTTACTGGAAGTAATAATTAGCCTTTCTTTGTCAATTACGTAAAACATTTTCTGCATTGTATGAGGAACTTATATTTCTTGACAATCACAAGTTTTGTTTTTCGTAGAGCTCTGTTCATTTAATGAATGTATTCTTAAACTTAAATGACGAAACAGTTAATTTCTGTTGCTTCCTGAGCACTTTTCATCTAATTAACATGACTATTGCAGTTAAAGAAGGCACCAATAATATTGTTAGTTTCGTTAACATACTTATGTAAAGCCAGAAATGAAATAAAATTATAGTTAATTTATTGTCTTGGTTGCATGGTTATAAATTTTACTTAATAATTACTCATCACTGAAACGTTCACATTGTGCGTCAAATGAGAAAACGTAATCGCGTTTCAGTAAATAAAATTAATGTTTAACGATAAATTTTGACTTTGTAATCATGAGTATTCATTGCTTTACGTTGCTTCTAATCAAAACATTTCTTGGCTCGAGCTTCTGGGCGTATTAATATGTCATTTACTTACTTAACACCAATTTAATCCCAGATAAGTAGCAGAGTTGAGATTCAGTGGAAGTAAAAAGTCATTTGAAAATTAATATCGATATCTGATTAAAACACGAGTTAAAGCTCACCTGTTGATAACACAGAAGAGATAGCTTCCCGCTGTATAACAGGCAATAAGCCAATGATTAACAACTAATATTAGCGTCCAAACTTATTGAGTGTCTCACGTAATATGATAATCGATACATTTTCTAGGAAATCGTCAAAACTGTTCTTGAATCCCAGTAGTAAGCGATAGGTTTACATATTCACGACGCTAGAATCCTGGGCTCGATTTTTCGAGGTGAACAGAGCTTAGATGGCTCATTGTATAGCTTTGTCTTGAAAAGAAAGGCTGACAAGATAACAACCAGTATTATTTTTTCTCATATGTTTTATTTTTTCATAAATTCATATTAACATATGATATTGTGTTTTATTATGATATAGTGGAGAATACAACATCCGGGCGGGTAAACGTAAACTTAAAGAATATTTTCTTGCGATTAGGACGAAAGAAGTGGGATTCAAATATATATAACCTAACTGTGAACAAAAAAGGGAATACTTATGGCTAACAAATGTTGGTATTGGTATTAGCTATAATTTTGTATTTATTAAGTAATTGTGTTCGTTTGGACAAGTGTTAAAAATAAGGAAGAAGGTATCTTTATTTAAACAATGGGAATATTTGTCCTTCTAACACATTAAAACTTGCAATAGCCCCAAAATGCATGTTTCGTATTAGCAAGGAAATACAATTTACCGTTGCCTTAGAATTCATGTGAAGTTAAAACAATAAAGATGGTTTAACATTATATTAGAAATTCGCTGCCTGATAATACAGTCAGGATAGCATACATTATTCGTACAAAACTGTAACTTCATTAACAAAGTAAAGGTTACATGCCATAGTTTTCTAGTTAGTTTGCTTTGTTAACCAAACAAAGATAGGTTTTAACCATTAATTAATTTTTTTACTTCATGAAAGTTGCCTATGTGTCCATTATTTTGAGGGAAAGTAGCGATCCCATTTCAAATGGTGACAAAAATACTTGTACAAACTGTTATAAGCTAGAACCTTTCTCCCTTATATGTATTATGTGAGAAAGGGCGACGACGCATACAACTTAACACCGTGATGTTTACACTTATATTTCTTGCTAAAGCATAAAGTGCTTTATAGCAAATTACTGTTTTTGGTAGATATAAACGTGATTAAAAAGTCTCTTCAACCCCAGAATTTGGCTTTAGTATGAACAATTAAGATGCTGACATGCTTATACAAACACGATCATTGTAAATAAATGTTTGTTTTGTTTTTGTATGATCGGTTTGTTTATTTGGAGTTCAAATTTGATTGATACTTTGCTTCAAAATCACAAACTTGCGGTTTTGCAGAATTTCGGTTTTTCTCTTTGACATCAATGTTTCTGTAAACATTTACAGTTAATATGCATGTTTTAAACAGCAAAGATTACTTTTTATTATTTTGTGATTAACCTCTGTTAATATATTAAAATAGATAACATCTTATGACATTTTATGGGTCCTGTTTACCATCATCTTATAATTGGTGGTCGAATTGATACGATAAAGATGCCTCATAATCGTATATTTTTGTAATGAAATGCATAGTATAGTGTCCTAACACTCAGGATAAATGAAACACATTCTCACAAAGTATATCGTAAGACCGGTGTAGTTATATGTCGAGAGTTAAATGTAGGCTGGAAGAGCTAGTGTGAAGACACAAAAATACTTTACCACCCAAAACAGAGCTGTATTAAAAACTGAGTTAGAATTACATGACACATAAATTACAAAGTTAAACTGTTGAAACTAAAATACATTGAAAAATATTGTTAATTAAAATGAATAATACGTGTTTACAAAAATCAGAAATATGAATTATTTCTTGAGCTGGTCCACACCCTGTACACATGGTCATTTGGTAAAATGCTGTGTTTAACAAATGTAGACAAGACTTCACAGGACATTTTAACTCCTTTAGAGATTTAAATAAATCCCTCGAATTCCAAACCCACTTTTTCAGTTCACACTCGTTCTTTATCTAACCAGTTATTCATGTAATGAAATTCTAAGAATTTAATGATATATTCCACCCAACCTGACAGGCAGGAAATAGCCATAATTTTAAAGAAAAAGATGTTATATTCATTCCATCTTACTATTAAACTACGGGAACTTGCCATATAAAGTAATTATGTAAAAACTTATGACTGAAAGTTATGAAGAATTTAATAATAAGTCAGTTACATTATATCTGCCTTATGCAGGTCTAATAGGCCTTTCATCCAATACCACGGTTTGTAAGGTCATCTGGAACACTACAGGCATAGTGATTATCTAGACGCGGTTTGTATGGTCAATTGATTGCACGACTGTTTCGTCGTTAAAAATTAGATTTATTAATTTAAACAAGAACTTAGTTATTATTTTTATTACTATCAAACCATTAATTAGTTTTCATCACCAAACTGCATATAATTAATTTTATTTACTTATTCATGTTACTTAATTTAACTTCTGCTCGTCAATAAGAAGAAATAGCAAACTTCTCTGAAGAAAATAACATACTTGTTTTATTCTTAATGTTCTTAAAGTGCGTTGACATGTACAACAGAATTAACAAACCAGAACATCAACAGATATCTACAGTCTGGGTCAAAATATTTGCTTATTTTGTAACAAATAGCATGATAAAGACACGTGTCTTAGGGCTAAAATAACTTCATGCAGAACACACAGTGTTAATAATAGGAGTGATAGTTTAGCAATTTTCCATCTCTTGTATCTCAGACTGTAATTGTCCAAACTATCATATTTTTTCGGTGAATGTGCTCGGTTGGACTTATATTTCACACACCAATTTTCAAGACAGTCCAAGAAGAAATACCTGAGATATAAAAATCTCTAATTTTGATTGAGTTTCTTCCAATTTATTTTTCTTCGCACTTAAAGTACAGACATTTTATTTGATAATAAAGGATATTTAACTTTAATGGCACACTGATAGATTTTTACAACCTACAATTAGGAGTCTCGTTCGGTGTAATTGTAAGCCACATGTATAAAGTTATTTAACAAAAACCGTTCAAATTTAACGAAACAATTCGCTCACGCCTACGCAAAAGGTCACGACAGCTATCGGTCAAACATTTTTCTTACGGCTTCGCCTAAAAGTAAAAGTGAATCATTTTTAGTTTATTTATCATTTGGGTTAAAGATAGTAGATTTGAAGCAGTAAAACTTTAAGGTGAAAATACCTGTTGATATATAATTATTGCCTAAGCCAAGCAAACTAGATTAACGGTTTCTAGCTCAATTTTTCAAAATAATCGTATAGGTTATTATTGATTATTCATTGCCAACTTTTAAGTTCAAATTTACTAAATTTATTAAATTAACTTCATTAAATAGCGTTTAGCATCAAGTGATACCAATTTACGCAATTAACATAAATAATGATGCTTGGCTCAACTGTACTGACTGCATTGGGATGATGATTAGAAACTGTAAATCTATATTCCACAGCGTATTGTAAAGGAAGCTATTAACATCACTTTGGAGAGAAAAACTACCATCATATATTTTAAAGAATCCAGTGAGTTTTGTAAGGAAAAGGTCTGTTCTAAATAATAGGGTTGCGATTGTAGCAGCTAATTTGGGTTATGATCGAGTGTCACTTTCTTACTTGGTGTGGCTTGTTGGCGTGTATTGCCAAAAAAGTCATGATATATATCTTATCAACGCTATAAGTGCAGCTGCGAGTTTTCGCACACCCAATCCTTTTCTGGCTACATCTTTCTGTTCACACCTAAGGTGTTCTTTATTAGATTATTATAAGGAAGAAATACAAATATACTTAGCGTTGCCAAACTGAGAAATACATGTCACATTAAATATCTACATATGTAATTTATTTAGTGAGACAGGATCTATGGATATCATGAACGATTTATTGGAACAGCAAACACTTTCATCAGATACCTGTAGAAAGTCTTCTCTTCCAGTGGTATGTCTACGTACTCACACATTTAGAAACCGGGTTTTGATACCCGAAGCCGACAGGGCACAGATAGTCCATTGTGTAGGTTTGTGCTTAATTCCAAACAAATAAACAAAAACTAACCAAAACCTATAGCAAGATATGTAATCCAGCATTTCACAATAATGACAAACTATAACATAAAGCTGTTATAAATAGCATCTAAAATCTCTATACGGTTGGTTTTTCTTGAACTCTAATAACCTCTGAAAGGCGAAGTGGCATGGGTCGCTGAGGTTATTGATGTAATCCATGATTAGTTTGCTTGAATTTATCAATAGAAGGCACTGAAACTCAGCTTCAGTAGCTAGTTTAGGGTTGTGGTTAGAAATTTGCAGGCTCAATTCTGCTATACTATTCTCAATGATATAATAATCTACACACTTTGTTGACCATGTCACGTTTGGTAACATCCTTCTGGTCGAGATAATCCTGTACAATAAAATTAACTTAACAATATTATTGCTAAATATTGCCCTAACATATGGCAGAAATATTATCTTTATTTAATGCTTGTAGGAGGTGCCATAGAAGTTTTTCTAAAGGACTTGAAAATAAAATGTTTCCACTAAGATAAATAGCTCCACAAACATGTGATGCACCACATTGTGTGTTTCCTGTGGGAAAGGTAGTCTTTCCTCATATAATCGCTAAGTAAACGATGGACGCAAATCTTACCATTAGCTTTAATAAACACTAGCAACATGTCGTCTTTGAATTTCGCAAAAAGCTACACAAGGGCTATCTGCGCTAGTCGTTCCTAAATTAGCAGTGTAAGACTAGAGGGAAGGCAGCTAGTAATCACCACCTACCGCCAACTCTTGGGCTACTCTTTTATCAACGAATAGTGGGATTGATTTGCATATTATAATGCCTCCATGGCTGAAAGGGCGAACATGTTTGGTGTGAAGGGTAATCGAACGTGTGTCCCTCGAATTATGAGCCGAGTGCCTTAACCATATGGCCATGCCGAGCCGACGCTAGTGTTTTAATATGATGACAGCATCAAATCCTAGTTAATATTGGTTTGCAGATAGCCTTTGTTGCAAAATAATCTTGTTTGACCACTTTCCTATTCAATGTTCTTTTTGATACCTTGGAATGAATGTATTCATGCCGTTCTTGTCGCAATATTTCTCAACTGGTCAAAGCATGGTCACCTTGAGAAGCAGTTTTTCGGTGTCTGCCAGCAGATTTTCTTGGAACAAGTTTCTTGAAGTCGGATGACATGTCAGGATTCCGGATACAACACATTGGGATATTCTACTGTTCTGGCAGCGTCTTTTTGTATCATGCCATTTCTAGGCAGTCAAAGATTTTGACTTCCTCTAAATTCTGGCAAGTGACATGGCGTGACACTCCGTAGACAAGTTACAGAGAAAGTATCTAAAAAAGCGTTCATCTGTTTTGGTAAAGATTATATGTAAAACACACTCTTGCATATCAAACAGGTGTGGATGTGTGTTTTGACGGAAAAATGGCCTTAAACGGATTACACAAACCAGAAAAACAAAGTGAACATGTTTGTCTAATCATATGCCACTTTCTATGTTACTTCTCTGGCATTCACTCAATAATTACTCCATGCAGGCAGGTAGTAACATCAGTAAAGAACAGTATACAAACACTTTGGTCAAGGCTATGTTTAATTAAAAGAGTAGCGTTTATGCGTGCGTGGGAATTGTTTCTTAACTTCATTAAAGTGTTAAAAATTAAATTAGGATTAATAATACATTGATAACTTTACCATATGCTTAAGGGGAAGATAGGCTTAGATAGTACTACACATTACGAAATGACAGATATTTTAGAAATGGGTCTATCATCTCTCAGAGCCACGTTTCAGGAAAAAAATGTTTATATTTTAAGATTTTTGTGAATTTCCTTCTTTGTTTATATACACCTAGAGTACCAGTACCGTCACCATGTTGGTTACTAAGTTTTCAAAGAAGCAGTAAATCAGGTGTTGCTTACCAGATAAATAGATCGGTTTGCCATGTTTTAATCAGATTATTCTGCTCAAAGTGTCATTTATAGTAGAGGTGTTTATTTGGCATCACGTGTTGTAGAATAGGCTTCCTTCACATAGGTTTAATTTCGCAGTCTGTGAGTTACCCCGCACGGCATCAGATTCGTTCAGAGCTTTATGTACGTAATCTCATTGGTAGGTGATCTAAGCAGATCGCCCGACATGGCCAGGTGGTTAAGGTACTTAACTTGTTTTCTGAGGGCCGCAGGTTCGAATCCCCGTCACACCAAACATGCTTTCCCTTTCAGCCGTGGAGTCGAAACAATGTAATGGTCAATCCAACTATTCGTTGACAAAAGAGTTGGCGGTGGGTGGTAATGAACTAGGCGCCTTTCCTCTAGTCTCTTCACTGCTAAATTCGAGACTGTTAATAATATAAAATACTGTAAGATCACAATATATAACCCAAGTACATTCTCTCCTTTTCACTAAAATTACAAATTTTGGTAAAGAAAGAATGGAGAAAATAAAAAATACATTGTTACATGCTTATAGCTACTAGAGTTAAGGTTTGTTTCTAATGCTACTAGATATTGCTACGCTTTTATGTGATGTTTATCAGTGTGATTGGGTTATCATAGAACATTGTTGGATTCCTCTATTTTATTATCATACTCTCACGTGAGCGTTGTTCGCGTTTCTAATGTTTTTATTCTTTGTATTGTGAATCTTATGGATCGTAACATTATTGTTATATAGCCATCGCTATTTTGATTTTTTTCCAATTTGTTAGACATTCTTTTATGAAATTACATGTTGTTCTTTAATATAGTCCAAGTTTTATATTTGGAAGCCTTTGTATTTTTTGTGCTATTACCTTTATTATGTTATGATGACTTTTGAGGTAGAACTTTTTTTATTTTAATTATATTTGTTGAAGGCATACATCTTACTACATAATGCAATAACTCAATATGTAAGCAAAAGACAAACAAAATATGATGTATTACTCCAGAAAACGTAATTGTATTATGTTCATTCATTCAATCGGTACTATGGTTTCATCAGGACAAACAAGACATTTAAAATCTTTAGTATACACCAAGAGCCTTGTTTACCTCATGAGGTCATAATGGTAAAACGTTGACTTAAATAAATACAGTTATGCTCTCTAGAGTAGTAGGCCAAGTTTTATTTATTTTTAACAACGGCTACAGTTCTAAAGTTTACACAGTTTAAGCTCAATATGATTTTAATTAAAAATCTGCAAAAATTTGTATCATTTTAGATTTTCAGTTTCTGAGAGTTTATAATAATTTGAAATAAGTACTCTTATACGAAAGTAATTTGTGTTCATTTGTGATTAGAACAAGCTACTCATCCTGCTATTTATATTTCCTGTAGCTAATTAGTTATACTTTTCTTGGATTATTGTTTATAAAAACTAGAGTTCATTGTTCTATAAGCTGTGATTATACATTTGTGATTATAGACGTTTCACGCATTATTTCTGTGTTTCTCTTCCAGTGTATTTTTCTCTTCTGCAAGCGTGTCAATGACTATTGATAAACCTAGAGTAATATTTCACTTTAAATTATTCAGTTGGTTTGAGTATGCCTGAAACTAATCCATTCTCATCTAGTAAAAACGCTCGTCGATAGGAAAGTTATTCATGTTACGGCATCAGCTGATTTGTTCCTTTTTCTGTATTAACTAATAAATTCTTTCTGTAACATCGCTGATGAACAGCAGTTTTCTATAAGCATTCTGATAAAGTATTGCATCACACCAAACTGTCTTTACTGTAATACTGTTAGTATAATGCTTCTTGACCTAGTTGCTCGTTACAGAATAAATGACAATAGTAAAGTTAGTGCTGTATTAATATAATACAGAAACAACCAATTATCTTACATATTGTGGGAACCATGTCAAGGTGCTCAGGTGTTTTCCAGCCAAATGATAGTCCGAAAAGGGAAGTGTGCCCAGTAAAATGGCTCCAAATGGCTAACTTAGCAAATCGCGCTATATAGCTCAAGAATTGCTTGCGTATATCAGGTTGATGACAGGAGACAACGTACTCTACGCGGTCGATAGAACTGACTAGCGGAGAGTTATGGAAAAGCTCTCTCGCCCATGTTTTGCAAGAGCTATATTTGGCTTCCTAGGATGCAGTTAGTACTGCAGAATTGAAAAGGACAGCAGTTCACCGTAATACTGAAATAACAAGGTTATATAAGCTATGTGTGTCAAATAATGTGTACTTTGTGGCTGGCTCTGTGTCAACAAACTGTTAACATTCAAACACATTCAGGAATTCTGATGAACGTATAAAAATGTCGAGAATGTTCTAAACTCTAGAGTCTTTCCGAATTATCATAAAATCTAAATTTTTGGAACTTTATTCTAATATTATTCATTACCACCATCGAACATTTTCTTGCTTTGAAATAATATATTAAACGTTTGAAAACCATTCATATGGTAATCGGTATTTTGTTTTATTTCCTTGTCTGTTAACATGAATATATAGATGTCTTGTGAATATTTTTTTTGTATTAGAGTATAGGTTTTATTTTGTGTGGATTTTGTGCAAAGCTACACGAGGACTATCTGCTCTACCCGTTTCTAGTTTAGCAATGAAAGACTAGAGGGGGCTACACTCTTACCAATGAATAGTGGAAATGATTGTGACTTTATAACGTCCCCACATGGGGCGGGGATTCGAAACTGCGATCAGCAGCTTGCACGTCGAGCACTCTACAAAACCTTGCGATGCCAGAGTATAGGAGTCATAAGTGTTCCATACGGACCAAACAAAGCTTTGATTTTTCTTTATGAGGTGCTTAAGTACAGTACTGGTCAACCTGTTTTCCTGGCATAGCTTAAGGTTAAGCATCCCTCACCATTCTACTGCAGGTGGTTATATTCTGGTTACATGTTATTTGTGAATGATTATTTTATCATTTTTCTACTCTAGATGGTTATATTCTGGTTACATATTATTTGTGAATGATTATTCTATCATATTAAATAAACAAAGATTTTTCCTAAAATGTACTAATTTAAATAAACTTGGTATTTTAAAAGTTTAGGTATTACTTTAAGTTATATCATGTTTGTTTGTTTTTTGGAATTTCGCACAAAGCTACTCGAGGGCTATCTGTGCTGGCCGTCCCTAATTTAGCAGTGTAAGACTAGAGGGAAGGCAGCTAGTCATCACCACCCACCGCCAACTCTTGGGCTACTCTTTTACCAACGAATAGTGGGATTGACCGTCACATTATACACCCCCACGGCTGGGAGGGCGAGCATGTTTAGCGCGACGCGGGCGCGAATCAGCGACCCTCGGATTACGAGTGCACGCCTTAACGCGCTCGGCCATGCCAGGCCCTTAGTTATATCATAACGATTATTTGACCTTTGCAATATTAATTATATATAGTAAGAGCTACCTTTGTTATACCTGTAATCATTTGGGGTAACTGTCGCTCAATGAATTTTGCTTAAAATATTCAACAAAGTTATACCAAAATTACAAATCAATACGGTAGAAAACTTAGCCTTTTTATACACTAAGTTTTGTAGATTATAAATGTTTTCTACAATAACTCGTCATATTTTATTTCAAAAAAGTAGTGAAAAACGTTTAAAGTTAAAATAATCAGTTAATTTGTTCTGTACTGGTCAACTCTCTTTACTTATAGCAAAGCCACATCGCGCTATCTGCTCAGCTCACAGAGGGGAATCGAACCGCTGATTTTAGCGTTGTAAATCCGGAGACATACCGCTCTATTAGCGGGGTACCTGTACAGGTTAAAACTAGTAAATATTTTATTGCTTTAGGAACGACATGACTTGTTTTTTACTCTGGAAAGTCTTAGAAGAAGAAACAACTGAAGTTTTAGTAGCTAAACAATCTACCTTTACAATTTATTTATTTGGTGTTAATCAAAGAGCTACATAATAATCTATCTGTGTTCTGTCCATCATGGGTATCAAAACCTGATTTACTGTGTTATAACCCCTCAGACTCAACGTTTTGCTACTTACTGTGATTTCGTTAGGAACAATTTAATGCAATTTAAAACTAATAACATTATATCTTAACTACATAACAATGTACTAAAATATAAATATGAATACCAACCATTCACGTGATTTTTCATTTGCCACGGAATTATGCTGGTTTTGTTGAACTTTATTTCTCTTCAGTAACCCTGGAAAAGGGGCAAACTGATAGAACAAGGTTATTATTTAAAGTAATATATTAACAGTGTGAATGATACATTATTAAAATCTTCTATGAATATAGGTTCACTGTGGCGAATGAATTACAACTGAAACACCATACCCATAATAATGACTCAACCAGAACAAGAAACCAAGTCTTGTTCTTGTTATTTTACTTTTGTTCGAGCTTATCAATAAGAGATGAAATAATTTCAATATTAATTATCCTCTATTAGGTTAAATTTTCTGGTTTTTCGTGTTGGAGTTTTAAGTATTAAGAGCCATATTTATGTTGTTTTTTCGAAGAGTTGAAATATCGAAACATTAGATGTTTTTATGTGTTAAGTCTATACATCTTGTTTTACCCTTTTTACGATGAAAAAAAGTTACTTTTTTTAGATTCCTGACTCTTCAGAACAGTAGTGTTTGCTCTGAATATCAAAATACGGTTTTGTAATTCAAAATTATATGGATTGAAATTTCATTAATTGCCTCTGAAATACTAATAACGAACTTTCAAAGATTTGTATATATATATATATAGCTGTTCATTTATCTGAATATTTAGAGCAGCATACTGATAGAACAAAACAAAACTACTGAACAACCATATCTAAGATACAGCATTTTTTCATTATGAATATTTTCAAGCTATTGTGATTAGATATTTTACATTTCATTGAATGAAATGCTACAGGAATTTAAACAACTATCAGAAACTTCAAGAAAATATATTTCAAAAAACATGCCCTCTGAATAATACATAATTACTAGTTGATATGTCATTCAACGCAACGGAAAACTTAGGGGAGCAATAACATATTTACACGTTTTTCAACGTCAATCTGTCTTTGTTTTGTTTCTAAAAGACTTCATTTGGTCGCGGCAATTGTTTTTCCTCTGCTTCATATATCTTAATTTTTGCTAAGCCCTCTTGATTTTGTTGTGCCTACCATCTACTTCTTCTTTCTTTCGCTAAGCGACATTTTCTTTTTTGTACTGTTTCTGAACTATTATAAATTTATTCAAAATGTTAGTTCGGAATTTATTTCATAGATGGTGTTAAAAGTATTCAGTTGTAAGGAAAAGCTCAATGCTGTAAACATGCGATTTTTTTTTATTCTAATGCTACCCAATATTCCAAATCCTTGATTTAATGTATAAAGGTATTGTAAGATATTACTTTACGTATGATAATTTATGAAAACAACAACACAGAAGCACAACTCAACTAGGAATCGAATGCAAAAGTCCTGTAGAAAGATTGGAGTATTTTATTGATTCGGTTTCACATCCAACGTTGATTACTAGTAAATTTATAATATCATGCTATGCGTGATTTTTTTAATACTGAAAAAGCTTTGTCTAAACATGATCACTTTTCAATAGAAAGAAAAAGACAACTTCATACTGGTTCTTGAGACTACCGTTGGAAGTTTGGTCATTGTAAACACTGAAGCAATTTGAGCATTACCAGCAAACCCTAGCTTTCATGTGTATAAGCATATAAATTTTATTTCTGCAAAAAAATTGTGTAAGATAGAGTATGAGTTGACCGAAAGTAGGTTGTCTCCTTTAAAGAAAAATAAACAGGAAATATAAATTGATTTTATACTATATGTAATACAATAAAAAAATCAAATATTCTGTTACGAACGTCTCTGGTAAATAATAGTAATTTTGCAAGGTTATAACTTTAAAAATAGGAGTTCGATACCATCTGTATGCACAACACAAACATTCCACTAAATGAGCTGATTTGACATAAAGCTTATAATTTTTAATACAACATTTGCATCCCTTCCATTAACAGTTTATTTAGTATTGCAAGCAAAAAAAAATTTAATTGTAAAATGATGTAGAAATAACAGTGTCAAAGTTAATGCAAAAAGAAAATAAGGATGATACAGGTATACATGACTTTTGGAATCAAAATTTAATGTTACACTGTAAAATTCACGAATATAAAATGGTTACGAGCTCGTTCAATTTAATCGGCCTGGTTGCAATAATATGTTATAGTCTATAATAATCAAGACATGTTTTAATTCAACTTGGTTTTCTTTTAACGTAAGTCCTAGGCTCTTTGTCACAATATATTGATGCCTTACCTCACATGACCATGATATTATTATAAACCAACTGCATACCAACAGTTAGGAATATCTCGATTCCAACAGCAGTAATAGTAAAGCCAGTTTGCATTTTAGAGTACAACATTGTACGACATTAAATTTTAATATTGGTAGTCATGTAGGGATAATCTATGTATAGGTGTATCATCCCCGTATTATTTTTTGCATTGTTTTGGGTATTGCCATCCATACATTATTTTACATTTACAAGATGTGTTTATTATTTGTTTTCTGATGTTTTCTCTTGCCCGAAAGTTAGTCTTTTCTTTGATTTTTCGTTATAAAATTTAAATATTTTTCTACTGACTTTTTTTAATTCTTTCACTTCATGCATAATATAAGGATTGGCTTCCTAAACACATAAACTGTACAAAGCATTGCGAGGCCCACATGTTACAGTCATTTAATTTTAATCTATTATTGGCTGGTAATTTTTGTTTCATTTTGTACTTAAGTTTATAAAGGAACACTAGATTTCTGTAAAGGAGCTAATTTCAAGGAGTAATGATAGCATTATTCACACTAAGATAAACGATTTTGTTTTAATTTCACCACTTATTATGATTAAGCGATGGAACCGTGCACTGTCCAAAAACAAATAGGATGGACTTAGTTTAAATTGACATTAGTGATAAAGTAATTGTAGAGTTATTTCAAGAGAAACAAGAAGAGGAGAGATGAACAATTTGGTGAAATGGTCACTGTTACGTATTTTTTATGTTTTATGTTCTTCGTAGACTAAACGCAACAGAAAAACACAGATAACAGCTTGTATAATTTATGTTAATGTAAAATATTAACAAATATAACAGATATAACATAAATTATATAATAACAGTGACAGATATTAAGTTACAACATTCGAAATTAATTACAAAACAAAATAATACTAGTTTCAAACTTCAAAATTAATCACAATACAAAATGGTACTGGCCTGTATCTAATATAATGATCTAAAATGAAAGTCTCAAATTCCAGTCTAGGGTGTGAATTTGGTCCCACGAAGAAATTCCGAAGTTTAAATGAAGAAGTTCAGGAACAGTTCACAGTTCAATAAATTCGCCGACTCTCAGCACAAGCAGTAATTCAGATGAATCGTAGAGATTGACGAAATAAAATCACAGCTTCCGTAGATCTAACTTCAGTCACAAATCCAAGTTGAATAATCACAGCAAACACTTAATCTTTCTCAAATAACTGACTCTCTTCTTTTGAAATAAAACTGATGTCTGAATCTCACTCCTGTCTCTCGCATCTTTGTCTGTTTATATATTGTAGGCCTAAACTCCCCGAAAGACCGCGAAAATTCTATAGGTCTCCGGAGCAATCCACGCATGTCCGTTCTTGCACGAGACTACACGTCTAGACACGTAGTCACCAGCACTTCATTTACAAACATATGATTGGTCTACTTAATTCAAGAAAATTCTAAATGTTACCCTAAATGAATAACAAAATATTAGTTTAAACTTCGAAACAATAATATCAATATGGAAAAATGAATAATAGAAATGAAAATTTAAACACAACACGACATGTTGTCGCTTACAAAATATTTACACATTTACATAACAGTCACTTTACGGTTTGGTGTCTTAGTGATGGTTTCTTGTCTACCTTTTAGGGTTGTCGGGTAGAAAAACAAATAAAATTAGCAGCAGTCACATTTTAAAGTAACATTATCAGTTATTAATGATTATTAGAGTGCATATTTGTGTTATGCTTATTAAGTACTTGAGTTATCCGTACATATAGTCTACTATTCTATGATATATTGGATATAAATATTTCAAAACCTTGTATTATTACTAATGAGAAAGAAAAGTAATTAACACAAAACCAATATTTGCTTAGCTAGTTTTAAGAAGCAGCAGTGATTAAATGAAGCTTTGTTTCATGTATGTTCAGTGGGAACAACTCTGTAATTTATAGACAAGGACTGTTCCATATAGTTGTGAGGTGAAAACGCTACTGGTTTGATTGTGTTTTAACTCGAATACTCAATATTCCGTCTTTCATGATGTGCTAAAAACATGTAGGTCCAGAAAGTCTTGATAAAACTGAAATAACAACCTAATTCCCGAAAAGTTTGATGACCTGTATGACGTTACTAAACAAAATATTTATGTATCACTCGTTCAATTATACTGGATATTCCCAGTTTGCCCCTGAAGAAGAAAGGTCATCCTTTCGAAAGCACTCGGGTTATAAAGTTTTCTATTTCAATATTCCGTCTTTTCTCTGTTGCTTTTAGCCACCTGAATTATTTACGTTTTAATATAAATGAATGAATGTTCCAAATAGCAAATACCGAATAATGATTTTAGGTAATACATTACACAATATGAGTGCTTTTATCACGAGAATAACAATTAATTTAGCGTAATATGTTACTAATGACAATATTTATAGTGTATTGTTCATAGAAAGAGAAAAAAAAAGTAAAATCGTTGTAGAATGTCTGATCGGCATGTTTTGTTTTTATATAAATTGGTCTTCAAATGTAAGCGGTGTGGTATTGTCATTTGATTTAAATATTGCATTAAGAAACAAAATAACTGAACACAAACTTTTCTTCTTGGATATAAATTTTTGTTAGGCAAGATGTAACAGTTTTTATTGTATATATGTATATATAGGTTCTCTGTAAGAAAGAGAACCACAGTTTATTACATAGTTTACCGTTTATACGTGTGTTAAACACCTGAAAAACTGGCGATGTTTGGTTTGTAATATATAAGAATTGTGGACACAAATGAAGTAAAATGAACATTTTTCAACATATATATTAAATGTACTAAAATTGTATCAAGTAAACTTTTATAAGTAAAACCATGGCATTGTTTTACAAAAGAATGTCTTTATTTATAATATTGTGTATTTATGCTAACCTAATTTAATATTACGTCGCTTCTTTACTGACTCTGATCCTTCATTTATGTTATTTTTGTTAATAATTACAGACTTGTTATAATTAGAAAATTAGTAATTAAATTATCTAATTATTTGAATAATTGAATAAATTAAAATAATAAGAAAATAATTAAATATTTTCTCACGTTTTTGCTTTTAATTTAACAAGTATAACTTAATTACACCAACTTACTTTTGTTTAAGGCTCAAATGACCGGTAAGATAAAATCTTATAAAAATCATAACTTTATCCTTGTATTTTTGCCTTTCCTAATTTTTCATGAACTCTAAATACTATGTTTCCATGTCTTAAGTTAAAAATAAATTGTTTATTTATATCATAATTTCTAAAAGTAAAATAAAAAAGTTATCTTGATCAGTTGTCATTTTTATATTTTGAAGTTAATGTTTTGGAAAACCCTATAACCCGAATAAAAGACTTCTCAACCATGTTTTGTACTTTACAAACAAGATTATTTCTCTTCATGTGGTTCATTTACAACGACCTTCCTTCACTGCTGTTCGTTCTCACAGGTATATGTTGTAAGAGCATCTAACTTATGTCTGTAGGACTATTTATAATCATGGATCTTCATGCCCTAATAATTGCTGGCTCGCGTTGTTTCCGTTAAGTTAAATGTATCTATATTATTACACGGAAGATTAGACATTCTCATGAAAATATCTATTCATTTATGTCCTAGTTATTGTAACGCACGTTTAAATTGTACATGTAAATGGACACATATAACATTCTATCACGTTAAGGGCCTTACCGTTACTTGAGAAAAAAATCTCAAAATAATATTTTTATACCAATGATTTAAGATTTGCAGAGATGTCTCAATGCACAAATAGTATGTTTATGGAGAATGAGCGATTGTTTTTGAGACAGAAACAATTAGTACTGATTCACATGCAGTAAAATTTCAAAACATCCAGGGTTCTCCATAAATAAGCCCTTGATTTTCAAGCCATATATTTCACAATAGAAGAGCGTTCAAGTCTGTTTGAAACATTTTCATCTATAACTAACAAATTTGATAAACAATACTCGATTCGATATTCAATTCACAAAGAAAAGTTGGAAAACACAATACTACCTTTCATTTCCTAAAATCCTTCCTCTTTCGCTATATTTACGTTATATTTTAACAATAAAGGTCACAAATATAACCTAAATACTTGTACAACAGTAATTTTTATATATTTTTTAAACTTTATTATTTTAGTTATTTTAACGTTACGTGTTAGAATTAACTTATATTGGAAGCAACACTCAGTTTGTGGGTGTACAATTAGTCAACGGTCAACCGTAACTTTATATTCAGACAATTTCTATTTCTATCTGTTAACAGTAATTAGTTAATATTGTTATTAGTAATAATCTGATGAGTAACTAATAAAAGTATTTTCCTTCAGGTTGATTGCGCAGTTAATCGGATTGTGGTTTTGGTGTCCGAATAGTACAGGTGTTCTTTTTCTCGAGGTTCTTCCGTTTTTCTCTCCCATCGATATCATGGGCATCAAATTTATTGATCTCTGACCCAGAAAACTGGGTTTCTCGACTACTCCCCTGTCACAATAAAGGGCGTCTGTGGTGATAATTTTCGGTTTCCGGCTTGCTTGTCCCTAAAAATTCCGCAACAAACAAGTATACTTATTCTCCGCAAACTCTTGTATATTTTTTTATTTATTCCATTAATATATTCCCTCTTAATCATTTTACTACTCGCGGGATTAAGGGACGAAAATTTCCGAATATTCCCGACAGCTTTGTAAAGTATTAGTTCCTTTCTGAATTTGAAATTTACAAAATGTTATACCAAACTACCTCCCAAGATCTAAACCTAAAAGTTGTGATATTATCGGGAGGACATATGGATTATGGTTTTTGAATAATTTAAGCTTTAATAATTCCAGCTTTGTGTTATCAAACGTAAATGTCATTGGTGAGTGAGTGGCAAGTTTTATAGCTTATGACGTAAAAATTCATTTTCCTGTATTAAAGATGGGACGAGAACAGATAGCTCCTAGCATGGATTTAAATTCAACAATAAATAAACAGTTAAATGAAAAAAGAAAACTTAAAAGGTAAGATAAAACATTAATTTCTTCAAACATCATAATGTAGATTACGTAGGCAAATACTGTTTTAAAGCAACGAATACTGTATAGAATTCGAAATATATCTAAATATTAAGAACAAATGGTTTGATCAACCACCCACTTCAGTTTCTAGATTTAGATTTTCAGTTTCGTTTCATAAGTGTGGAATGTAAAAACGAAAAATTTTCAACGTTGTGTGTGTCTTGTTTGTCTATTTTTTTGTATTTGTATTTGTATTTTTTGGAAATTCGCACAAAGCTACTCGAGGGCTATCTGTGCTAGCCGTCTCTAATTTAGCAGGGTAAGACTAGAGGAAATGCAGCTAGTCATCACCACCCACCACTAACTCTTGGACTACCCTTTTACAAACAAATAGTGGGATTGACCGTCACATTATAATGCTCCACGGGCGAACATGTTTGATGTGACGGGAATTCGAACCCACGACCCTCGGATTACGAGTCGAGCACCTTAATCACCTAGTCATGCCTAGGGACATCCTCGAAACAGTTTGTTTGTTGAATTTTTCACGTGGAGAGATTCGAGGACTACTAACATTATTAGCTCTCTCAATTTTTTAGTGAATAGACTATAGGAACTTAGCTAATCACCACCATTCCCGCCAACGCTTGCACTACTTTTTAATAATGAATAGTGGGATTTACCGTCACTTTATAATGTTCCCGAAGTTTAGAGGGCGTTCATATTTGATGATGCGTTTCAAATTGAGAGGAGTAGAGCATCCAAACATTATGTTATACAAGCCAATCTTAAGGGAAAATGCGAAAGCTTACAAAGAAAAGGTTAGAACGCGCTATAAACTCATTTAAAGGATCGCGTCGAAGAATTAATATGAATACCATCTTTGAATTTGTTATGACACTTTCATATGCCATCTGTTAGAATTCTTATATAAATTTATTATAGCATTATCTAGTAGAATATTTAAACGAATTTGCTCTAGCACTTTCATGTGTCATCTAGTAGAATTTTTAGGTTTTAATTAACTTATTGATATATTTTAATATTTGTAATATATTTATTTATTTAATATTTTGATTAGATAAAAGTAAAGAAAATATTTTGTACTAATTTAAAAATGTTCCAATAATCCAGAGTACCTGAGCCATTCTAAAGATGGAGAAAACTTTTGTAAGAACAATTACGATAATAATCCGTATTGTCTTTTTAACAAAGTAGTTCGTTTTTTGCCTACAGTTTTATATTCTTTATTATATGTCTTTCAAAATAAGATGTTTCTAGGTTTGCTCTTTTGCTATAAGACTGCTTTTCTTCTGAAAGAACTGTGTCATACTTCTCTGGTAATATTTCACTCTCGAATTTACGGTGAATTAAATATACATAGAAGCAAATAAAGCACCTGTGGCTTCATGCCATAGCATTATTATACGCAAACCCTTGTTTTTAAGTATTATTAATGTTATTTAGTAATTACTTTAAAATGTGCGTATTTTACGCTACAGTGCTTTGGGTCTTGAGGTCATCAGTGAATTTATGATTATATATAATTGTACCCATTCGCATATACGGTAAAAGCGTGACTTAGTGGCCAAGCGTTTTGGGTCATTGTTGGGTTGATATGAATGCAAATCATTTACCTGCAGTGTTTCAGTCTTTCCAGATGTATGTTAGGGTTAACCTGCGATGGACTGTCATCCTGTTCAAGTGATTTATTGACATTCTCATCCGTTTGTGCCAATAAAGACAGATTTCAGTACCCATTGCTAAGTGCTGTCCCTGTATACGAGAGATTTGAAAAATTGAATTTGAAGGATCATCGGTAACTGCTTAGGTTACTTTAGAAATATGACGAATAATGTATTCTATGTATACTGACGCAACTTAATATAACCTTTGGCAAAGTGGAAAGAATGTTCAATTTATTACAAATAGTGTAGAGTTAAATATCAAGGTTAAAGATGGAAACCAGAATGTTCATACTATAAAACGATAAATTCCCCATATGTCCCAAAACTCTATTATGTGACCGTAAATAAACATACATTCAAACATGATAAATATGGAATTATATCTACTACATTCGATAATAACCTTATAATTTTTATAAAAAGTATTAGTAGATACTTAAATTACTTTCGGATGAAGACGATATTAAAAAAAAAAATTTCCATTGTTACATATGTTTGTTTTTTTTCATAATATTGATTCGATATTTTCGTAACTATTAATCGGTACATTGTTGAATTATAAGCTGGGTTAGCTGATGCTGCATAAAATCTGATTATTTGCCCTTTCCTTAATACTGCTTATTGGAATATGCTATTAAGAATAACACCGGAGTAGAAAACACGAATTATTAAGATTTTAATGGTGGTTGGTTAGGGGTTCTCTTGTGTGTCGTGTGAGTTTACCTAGTGCTGATTTAAAAAAAAAATGTCGCTTGTTCTACATTATCTGTGGAATCACAGGATTAAGAGATTTCTGATTTTGTGATATAGAAATGAAACAAAAAATATAAATGGTAGCTACGCAATAAAACATTACCATGTACTATGAGACATAATAGGATTCTGCTCAACTACGATTTACGATGTATTTTTGTGTGGGATTATAACAGCGGCTAGGATAACTATAATTTCGAATCTATATTTACTAAAAATCGATTAGGCTAACGATTAGTAAGTACATTACTATATTTGAGGTAGGTATATAGCACTAGGAAATTTTGCTCACTATTTTGGGGAAATATGGAATACGTGTTTTGGAAATTATATTTTTATGAAGTATACGACAGATTTCATTATCGCTTCCACCTTTAGTTTTTTCAGATTCGATGAACATTCTGTGTCCAAGGGGCGCATTGTTATTTACTAAGAATTTGAATTGTTAAGTTTTCGGATGAAATGTTCATTGATATTTACAATGTAGGCCTGGCATGGCCGAGCGCGTTAAGGCGTGCGCTCGTAATCCGAGGGTCGCGCTAAACATGCTTGCCCTCCCAGCCGTGGGGGTGAATAATGTAACAGTCAATCCCACTATTCGTTGGTAAAAGAGTAGCGCAAGAGTTGGCGGTGGGTGGTGATGACTAGCTGCCTTCCCTCTAGTCTTACACTGCTAAATTAGGGACGGCTAGCACAGATAGCCCTCGAGTAGCTTTTGTGAAATTTCAAAACAAACAAACAAACAAATTTACAATGTAGAAAAATGAAGGTTTGTAATTTAATAGGTTACATGCTTTGGAATGTTTGCAGGCAAGTTAATAATGGTTGAATTTGCTCATAACATATAATGGTTTAGTAGTATTCAACGCAACTCTTTCTTCTTTCTCCCTCTTATGCTTTCATATGTCAAAATCAGTAATCAATACGAGGCCTATGAACATTTATTTTCATGTTACTTTGTTGGTAACAATTTCAATAGATATAAATATCACAGGCAATTTTTAATCAGTTAAAAACAAATATTTATTGCGTAAATATAAAAGGGAAGAAAAGCAGCTCTACTTTAAAATAAGCAGAAACATATCAGCAGTAACATAAAAAAAACGTATTTTATTTTGACAAATATAACCCAGAATTGAAACAACTGAAAATCAGTTCTCTTATTTTGAAAATGTCTCAATAAACTTGTTTGTTTGCTTTATTGTATGCTTGCTTTTGAATATTGCGTAAAGCTACACGAAGCCTATCTGTTAATGTAACAGTGTAAGACTAAATAAAAGGCAGCTAGCCGTCATCACCCACTCTATGGCTACTCTTTTTGCAGTGAATAGTGGGATTTATCATAGCATTATAACGACCCCACGACTGAAAGGCCAAGCATGTTTGGTAAGATTGGGATTCCTTCCTACGACCCTCAGACTGCGAATCGAGCGTTCATAACCACCTAGCCTTGTTTGTTTGAGGTTAGGGACAAAGCTGAACAATTGGTTATGGGTGATCTTCCCACCATGGGTACAAACACCCGTTTTCTAGCATTGTAATTCCGCGGACATACTACTCTGCGGCGAGGGTTGCGCACATAAACAATGTGTGTTTGTGTGTTTTCTTATAGCAAAGCCACAAAGGGCTATCTGCTCAGCCCACCAAGGGAAATCGAACCCCTCATTTTAGCGTTGTAAATCCGGAGACATACCGCTGTACTAGCGGGGGGCAATCATTTGTTGTTGTTTTGAATTAAGCACAAAGCTACACAAAGGGCTATCTGTGCTCTGCCCACCACGGGTATCGAAACCCGGATTTTAGCGTGTAAGTCCGCAGACATACCGCTGAGCCACTGGGGGGCTGTTGTTGTTTTGAATTAAGCACAAAGCTACACAATGGGCTATCTGTGCTATGCCCACCACGGGTATCGAAACCCGGATTTTAGCGTGTAAGTCCGCAGACATACCGCTGAGTCACTGGGGGGCACACACATAAACAATTATTAAATATTAACTTAATAAAATATGATTGAAATTAGAACATTTAAGGAAATGTTTACATATGTTAAAGTTGAAGCGAAAATTATTCGTTTCACCAGTATAAAACGTTTTAGAACAACTGTATTTAATACTCCGATTAGATGAATATTTAAAACTCCGTAAAAAATCATTTGTTGAAATATAGTAAATTTTAATTTCTTCTACCACATTCGAAAATTTTCTCATCATTACGATCCCTTTCGGTGATATAGCGAGACGTTTGGAAGCTTACAAAACCAAATGTAAGGTTTATATATCTTCAACAACCAGAACACAGATAGTCCACTATGCCAAACAAATTCAAACATAAACTAAATAAAACATCCAAAGTTAGTTGTTTTGTTGGTTGTTTCAAATAATTCACACTACGTCGCACAAGACTTTGTTTTGTTGTTTATTTCGAACTAACAGATTAAGGTAAAAGCCTGCTAATTAACTTCACTCTAATTCAATAGCTGGATTTGACTATCACACTCGTAAACACACTTCTGAACCGAAATAATGAATCATCGGATTCACAGTCCAGTACACAAATCACGTGATCATAAACAGCCCGTGAAACATCTAAAAATGTTGAAGATTCTCGTAGGAGGGCTCGACATGATCAGGTGATTAGGACACTTGAATCGTAGTCTTGAATCGCGGGTTTGAATCACTGTCTGACCAAACATTCTTGCCCTTTTAACTGTTGGGGCGTTATAACGTAACGTTCAATTACACTCTTCGTTGGTAAAAAGTAGCACAATAGTTGCCGGTAGGTGGTAATTACTAGCTGCCTTCCTTCGAGTCTTACACTGCTAAATTATGGTCGGTAAGCGTAGACAGCTCACATGTAGGTTTGCGCGAAATTCACAAAAGAAACAAAGAAATTCTTAGGAGATTCAAACGCAAATAGAATATTATTTTCATTATCAATATTACTAAAAGGTATTAAACTATAAAAAACACGTAGTTATTATACTAGCTAACAGAATAGTCATAGCGTAATATTTTTACGTAAAATATATTTTCAAAACATTTGTCAAAATACCAAACATTAAAACACACTCACAAACAAATTAGCATCAGTGTAAGTTAGGGAAAATTTAGTTTCCATTCTATATTAGTACCAGAGAGTTTTTTAATATAAAAACACAACAAAAACCTTGTTATTAAAAATAAACTAGTGTTGTCATAAATATTTGCTGGCGGGTTTCGATAAAAAATCAACAACAAAACAACAACGAACAAAAATACGCAACGCCTACAATCACACATGATGGTGCACTAGTGATGCTTTTTTGCACTCAAAGATTTAGCATTTCCCTTTCTTGCTGTAATAACACTTGAGAATATTCACTCATTAGCGATTTGTACTGTTTTCGTTACAGTTGTATCTGATAGGCGGTACGCAACTATTATCTTTTCTTTAATCTGTTAAATTCTTCCTTCGAATCGAAAACATGTGGAACTGTAACATAACAGAAACAGGAACACTTGTGTGTGCATAAGGTTGTATACAATTTGCATATCAATGTATATATTCGGCTTACTTATTATAAGGAGCGATTTCTTGAATTGCTTATTGAAGTTCAGTTCCCTTAAATTCCAGTTTTCAGTATATATATATATATATATATATGTACAATAGATACATTATTTTTCACATACTATTGAATTAAAATAAATTCAACTTAAATTTTGCAATTCGTAACTTACGGATTGTTTCTTTTGAATTTTCGCCCAAAGCTACACGAGGGCTATCTGCACTAGCCGTTCCTAATTTAGCAATGTAAGATTAGAGGGAAGCAAACTAGTCATCACCACCCATCATTAACTCTTGGGCTACTCTTTTATTAACGAATAATGGGATTGACTGTCACATTATAACGCCCTCACGGCTGAAAGCCCGAGTGTATTTGGTATGATAGGGATTCGAACCCGCGACCCTCTGATTACGAATCGAACGCCGTAACCATCTGGAGCAACTTATAGAGAAACGAAATAAACATTTCACAGATTTCTTGTTGTGTAGTTTGTGCTTCCTAAGTTTTTAAATGCCCCTTGCTAGTACATCGGTAAGTATACGGAGTTACAACGCTAAAATCAGGGATTCGATTCCCTTTAATGAGCTCAGTAGATGACCCCGTGTACTCTTTGTTATAAGAAAATACACACACAGAAGTTTTTAATTATTAAAATAAAGTTATAAACAAAGAGGACATTACATTATTAGATAAACCAAAGTAATAATGTTTTCAGCTAACAAATCCGTATCACTGATTAAGGTCTATTTTTTAAACTTCTGTGTCATATGGTCATCGTGTATATTAGCCTGTTTTTTAACCAATTTACATACATGAGTTTAAATCAGGTTTGTGTTGTTTGTTATTAAATACAGAGCTACATTATGAGCTATCTGTGTTCTATCCACCACGGGTATCGAAACCCGATTTCTAGAAATATAAGTCCGTAAACATTATACTGTACCATTAGGGGCCAATGTTTGTGTAATATTAAAATGTGTATGTTTCCCCTCCAAAAAGAAAACACATACAATTAAAGCTTTCAGTATGAATATATATATATTTTTATGATGTTCAGAAATATATTGAACGTTTTTATAGTCATAACAAGTATACACTCTGTCCTCTGTCTGTCATTTTATTCAAAAATAGTGGCTTCTTAACTGAAATGTATGAAAACTATATTATTGAACAAAACTGTAACAATAGAAGAAACGTCTGTTAGTGTCCATGATAAATATTGAGTGTAAAATCGAAGGACGTTGTGACTAGACAAGAAATGCGGTTAGTGTTCATGATGAAGGGTGACAAGATTGTTGGAAGTTTTATTTATGTTTTATTTGTGTACCATCTGTAGCTCAATTATTCAGAACATCAAAAGTTAGGCTAAGAGCCCTGGTTTGTATTAGGTAACTGTTAATGACCAAAAGTATTTTCTTTTTCGAAGACAAATAATTGATTTAGGTTATATCCCTTTTAATTGGGTCAGAAATCTCCAGCTTAAACGCATATTTTTAATTATACGCTTGGTTTGAAAAGTTTTTAGTCATATGCTATCAGATCAAACATTTGATATTAAAAATGTGCAGTCACTCATTATTTGACCATGTGTATCTCATATTATTGTTCTTTGGTTGTACTTAGATCATGCATATCCCACTAAAAATTAGTCGTGCATTATTAGATAGTTGTATTTAATTAGATTGTGTGTATCATTTTCTAGTCTAGCCGTGAATTACTGGATTGCGAAAGTACTATAAATATTCTCTTGTCACGCGATACTTGTCTATTTACTTTGATCCAAAAGTCACCAGATCCACTTTATTGGACCATGAATTTGACTTTATTCTAAGGAAGTGAGTATTTCTCAAACTAGAATGGTTATGCCGCTGTATGTACAATCTTGAAAGTTCTAGGTGAAATATGGGCTGATATCTTAGTGCTTATCGGAACCTCTTGCAACCCGTGTCTTCTAATAAACCCGTGTTAATATGATAAACTCATGAAATCAAATTGATAAACTAGTTTGGAACGCAAAAGAGAAAACTGATTTTTATTAGTTCGATCGTTGTTGGATGTGTGTTTGTTTCAAGATGACAGTGAACTTATTAAATAACAAAAAAATCAAAAATCCTGTGGCAAGTGTTTAGTTTTACAAAAAAAAAAATGGACTTCCCAACTTAGGTGCTCAGGGATATTGATGTGACAAGTGTTTAGTTTTACAAAAAAGATGGACTTCCCAACTAGGGTGTTCAGGGATATTGATGTGACAAGTGTTTAGTTTTTCAAAAAAGATGGACTTCCCAACTAGGGTGTTCAGGGATATTGATGTGACAAGTGTTTAGTTTTAAAGAAAGATGGACTTTCCAATTGGGGTGTTTAGGGATATTAATATCACCTTTCTCACCGTTATTAAATAATATGTTTTTGTAACAAGTTTTATTTTTATTTTAAGTGAAGTTGATATAATTCAATTTTATTGGTTGGTAGCTCAGACTTCTATTAATCTATCCATATATGTTTCAGGTGTGCCAGAGATTGTATTTAATTTACTCTAAGTATTTATTTCCATTTCATAGTTTTCTCCAATTATTAACAATTATTTTCATGGGGGGTCTGTTGTAGGATATTTATTTGTGTGGTAGCGAAGGGTGTCTGTTCCTTAAAATAACCATAAATCATTAAAAGATTCATATGAAAAGAACAGCGTGCGTGAGTTTTCTCATTAAGAAAATTAATGACATTGAATATGCTAGAATAAAGGAATCGGTTAATGACGACTTTATGACATTCAAACGATCTGTATGTTAAATAGCAAGCGTCACAAAGTAATACGAACAGATCCGATATTAAAATAGTAATAATAAAAATTACATCTTTTACTAGAGATTTTAACCCAAAATAAGTACATTACGTAATACATGGATAAATACCCAGATCAGAGTGTAAGGTTGCCCATTGTTTCTAACTACTGCTTAGAGACAGAGCGACCAGTCAGCAGCGTCATAGCAGCTACATTTATGTGGAAATTAGAACTGACTGTGATTATTATAATATTCCAATCTCTGAAAATGGAAAGCGTAACGCGGCTCGAACCTTAGATTTGTCAATCGGGATCACGGCGTATTAATAAGAAAGTTACGCTTGTGTCTTATTGTGGTTAATTCTCACAAGTGCTATTTGAAATCCTTTAGCATGAGGTGGGAAAAGAAAGATGCTCAGAAGATAAACCTTCTATCAGATTCTATCTGTTCAGAAATTTAATATCATTCGGTTGAAATACAGCTCAGTTGAAAACTAGAATGATAAACTAGTATAATCGATGCACGTTACACAAACTATCCAATAAATTAAGTAAAACATTTAAAGAATTCGTGAGACTCATGGATTAAACTTCAAATGAAAAAGAATAAAGCAACAACTAAGCAGTAAACAGTATTTGTAAATTTATAATGTAACTGTTACTTTAAGTGAAAAAATCGAACAATAAATAGAAGTTAAAGTGAGACAAATCTACCTGTCCATTTATCAAACTAACTAGCTTGATAAATGATTTTGGAAACAAACAAGCCATGTTTATGTGTCACTAAATTAATGTGTTGGATACAGAGCTTGGATATTTCTTTCATGTTACCTCTTACAAAAGCAATTTTGAAACAGAACCTAACGTAACCGTTTTCGAGAACTCATTTCTCAAATGTCATTTATTATCAGTAACCAAAGATACTGAGCTATATCACCGAGGCAATTAAGAACCGGTCCCTTACAGAATGGTATAATGTAGCCTTAGTTGCTTGATTACTCTGGGCTTCCCTGTCGTTGCAGTTTAATGATTTTCGAGTACGCCGAATTGGAGATAAGCTGAGACAACAGGATCTGAGAGATGCAGTTTCCATAGTAACAGATTCTGCGTCGTACGGGATGCATGTGTTTTTATCCTGTTGTTGTAGTGTGTTTAATAATAGTAACAACGGTCACACATTAAAAGTAAAATATCAATTTTGAAAGCAAATGATCGTTTGAAATGAATTGGTGTATGAAAAAAACAAACACTGCCCGTAAAAAGCAAAGCACCGCTTCTTTACAGTTGATGAACATTGTTTTTATCACTGTCTTGAAAATTAATATATAGCTACAGATGATTGTGATTTCTTTTGAATACTGCATGTCCAGGTGTACCAAAACAACGCGGATTTTTGTTGTTTTCTGTCTATATCTTTATTGAATTAAGGTTTTCTATTCATTTGTCCAACATCATAAAAACATTCTTATAGAATCGATTAAATTAACCTTTTCTATACAAGTAATCGGGAGTTACATTATGTCCCTATCATTAAACAATCCGATCCCAGTAAATGACTTACAAGAAGTAAATGCTATCATCCTTACTAATGTAAAACAAACACTCCTTTTTATACAAGTACATTGCACCCTTAGCAACTCCTTACCTCACTCACATTAAAGGACAATTATGTTTATTTTCTAATGAGAAATAAAAAAATCCTTTCTGAGATACTTTTAAACATGGTATTCCCGACTACTTTCCACGAATTTGCTAATTTAGTTTTCAGGTATGAAGTGAATATTGATATAGCTAAAAGAAAGAAAAAAGGTAACAACCTCTGTATTTCGGAAGAAAAACACTTATGACGTAAGTAGCTAAATACTTTTATGGTACAGAACTTGTCGTGACTACAATGCTTCTATCGTGCTCTTTAAAATCCATTTTTATACTAATGAGATTTTATTTCACTGTTCTAGAGAAATGAGTGATGCATATACGTGACTAAAACATAAACTATTTTTCATTCACAGCTTTAAATGTAAATATGGATTATATTTCATAGTTTATCATACTTTCCTTTCTTAATAGGTTTGCATTAATCGGTGAATGATAAATGCCGATGGTTTGTTTTGTAATTATCCTTCTATAAACAGTTTTTCTGCACTTGTTATTCAGGCCTGTTCATGACATTTTTCTTCTAGTATTCAGTTTTATGATACGTTGTGTTTTATTTATGGGCGTTATTATCTTCTTCTTAATATTATTAGTACCACAGTCTAATTTTCTGTTATTGATAATTGTCAGAAGATATTATGATATTTTGCCACAAGTATCAAGCACAATGAGGAGCAGAAGCTGATAAAATCAATAAGCACAAAAGGAACAATTTCCATCTAATATAAGTAGACTGTGCTTAAGTTTTTTAAAACATAATGTCTATATAAAAGATTATTTTATTCTAGATCAAACGTATTTATTATGTACCCACACACTCATGGTATGTGTTTCATAGGATTTCAACAATGATATGCAACTATTATTTTCGTGTGGCATTCAGCTATATTTAATGTTTAGGTTGATATAAGATAAATAACAATTGAAAGTCTTAAAACGTTTTCAGAAAAGACATTTTGCTTTGAAACATTTATAAAAATAGAAAGATGAAAACTTATGTAGAAATGGTTACATAATACTATGAATAAAACTGTTAGAACAAAGTCAAAAATTATGCTTTAGACTACTTCCAACAACGACAGTTAAATTACATGTGAGACATCAAAAGTTTATTGATTTTCATATTTAGTGCAACAAAAACTTAGTGCTTGAGTTCAGCTAACAGCTAATATGTTTGTGTCCGTTTAGGCTTTAATAAGTGCTGACAGCCGTTTAGGCATTGGTACAACGTATTTAATCGAAATGTCCTTTGGAATTTTATCATAGTTGTGTACAATACAACCCATGAACTTTCTTCGAAATTAACGTTAATCTTTCAAATTGCAGGTCTGCTCAATTGGGTTGAAACAGAGGTTCTCTGAGGGACATTGCATCATTTAAATGACTCCAGCAGCTTCTTTTTTAGTTTTGTAATTTCTGCATAGGCTGGATGAGAGTCATTAGCTTCTGTGAAGAAGACTTCTTTACCAATAATACACATATCACTGAGTTCACCATGACTGATCAGTATCTGATGGTACTTTCACTATTTCATTATTTCATCTATCCTGTTGCTTCAACAGAAAAACACCCTAAAACCATTCCACTGCATCAACTGTTCTTCAGAGTAGGTGCTAGACATTAAGGTGAGTATATTTCACCTTTCTTTGGCCGGAAGTACAACCTACGTTTTGAACAAAATTTTTCAAAACTGTACTCATTTGTCCATAACGTCCTCTTTCAAAATATACAGTCCATCGTTTGTACCTTTAAGAAAATTTCAGTTTCTTGACAATATTTGGAGATAGAAGCAAAAGATTTTTAACTGAAACACGAACAAATAATCCATTCTCATTTGGTTTTCTCGATACTGTATCTGGACACTTTTTTGTCATTTGATACATGGTTGTTTATCTTATATTTGAGATCAATTGCAGTCTTCGTTCTACCTCGAAGGTTGCATAAACAAAGATACTTAACATCAATACCATTTACTTTAAGTGTTCTGCCTTTCCTTCCGTATTTTGAACTTTACCTGTCTTAGTCTTACGATCTATGGTGTACTTGACAATATTTGAGAACCATTTTAAGTCTACAGCAATTTGCCAGAAAATCCAACCAACATCATGTAAATCTTTTATGCAAACTCTACTGGCTATTCTCCAAGCTTTTAGGATTGTGGAATTACAACAAAACTTATTATACGGTGTTAAATCAAGGTTGATTTGTTGAGTGCTGTTAAATTTGATTTCTTCTAACGTATATCAGTAACATATTTTGTTGTCTCTTGGCTAGTGTCTTTCTATATAGTTAAGACACTACACGGGAGTTTCATGACAGTTATTGCAGACCCTAAATTTAATCAGTATGTTCATTCAAACAGATCTCTTATGACATGCCTTTGGTACAAGTATACGTGAATTCTAAAGAATGATAAGTATTCTCATCCTTGCTCATTCAGTTGTCAACAGGGATCAGTGAAACATTACCATAGTGTTGAAATTTACATTCTATAACGGTGTGAAAGAATTAGCCCTACATTCTTCTGGAATATAAATAGTTAGCTAACGGACAATATTCCATAAAAGTTCAGAGCAAATCCGATTACTACTCAAATTTCCCTTCAGGTAAAGAAATGGATTGACACTATAACTAGTTCCAGGGAAACATTTAATTTACTAATTACTTTATTACAAACTAAATAGATGCCCCTTTAAATTTGAACGGCTATATGAATTTCTAATAGATCAAAATAAAATAGAGGATAGTGTTTTGAACAGTATGTAGAAAAGTAAGTATTGTCAAGATTATAAAATACTTTAAAATTTTTAATTATTCTTGCATTCAGGAATGAATACACATTCACATGCATACAGATGTTTTATATCTCTATGGATTATTTACATATGTTTTCTTATAACACATACGCGAGGCACGTGAGCATCGCTCGTGATGGTAGTTCTTATTAAACAGCAACACCTCTCAATACAAATCATATTCGTATCGGGAATTTAGATTTTAAAATATTTCAAGCCTTAAAAGATTTTGAGGTCTAAAAGAAAACCCGGAGTGGTTAGAAACGTTATATTTCTCTAAACGTTTCAATACAGAGCTCAAGGCAATATATCTGCGTTAATGCCTCTGTTTGGGGGAAAAAAAACTTGTATTTTAATGGTATGTCTGCGAACTTACCACGCTAGAAATTGTGTTTTGATATCCGCCGCAGGCAGAGTACAGATAGTCTCTTGTATAGCTTTGTGCTTTAGTTCAAATAGACAAGCAAACGCTTACATTTTGAACGAGACTTTTATGTATAGTATACATTAAAAAATGCTAGCTTCTTTTACTTTTAAGTGATGATGACACATGAAACGTGGTTTCACATAGAATTAAGTATTAAATAGTTCGTAATAGTAGAGTGATAATGTACTTTAGACAGATCACTGGAATCTTTCATTAGTGGTAACAAGTATCATCAGCTTTTCAACACTTCTTACTCTGATCTTATACAAGTAAACGTATTATACATAACATGATAAAAATAGTTTGAAACTCACAAAATCTTTTAGAAGCTTAACATATAAACTTTAAAAAAGGTACTGTGATTTTACAAAAGAGCTGTTTAATCAGCTGGTATAGTTTTCTATTACGATTAACACTAACGTGTTAGATAATTGATGCAGGATTTCATGTTAAACATAATTCAATCATTTCCACAGTGTTTGGTGTTTCGTGTGAAATTGCTCTTGTTTCTTATTGAAAACGTTTTAGTTGAGGAGGGTACTGGGATCTATTAAAATAAAATAAAACTTAAACTTAAGTATACCTTTTGGAAATCCGGTTTATTCTTACGAAAGTATCCTCCATTTTTTTCTTTTTGAAGATCTATTTGACAAAAAAGTAAAATATAGGAGTAGAAGTCTACAATAATCTCTGTCGTGAAGCTTGGTTTATTCTGAAAAATTGGGTTAAACATTATTTGATAATTTCCTGTGTGTTTCCTCTACCTGCACATAGTAGAGTTTAATTTTGAATTGACATACGAAATGGAAGGCAGCTAGCCAACAGCACACACCTTCATCTATTTGGCTACCATTGTTTGACTGAATAGCGGGATATTACATTCATCTTTATGGCGTTCTTACGATCAAATTAATTTTGTGGATTAGAAGTAAATTTAAGAACTGATAATGCTAAAATTCGTTGTTCAGTACCCCGCCATAGTCAAAGCGCTAAAGCAAACAAACAAACAATGACCTACTGATGATTCACTTTAAATCTCAGTTCTCAAGCGAAAACTCATTTGATTTCAAAGTTATGAAGTTTTCTGCTTTCAATATTTAAATTAAACATTTTAAAGAAGCGAAAAGTTAATGACTCATATTAAAAACAGTTAATAACGAATAATCAAAGAATATGATAAAAATGATTATATGGAAATTAACAATTATAATACTTTTACAAAAACAGGAACTCACAGAGAATGTGTTAAATATTTCTGTTTCTTATATCTCAAAGTTATGTTTCAGAAAACTTAAATTATCACTTTTGTTTTATG
This sequence comes from Carcinoscorpius rotundicauda, assembly GCA_011833715.1. Taxonomy (NCBI): domain Eukaryota; kingdom Metazoa; phylum Arthropoda; class Merostomata; order Xiphosura; family Limulidae; genus Carcinoscorpius; species Carcinoscorpius rotundicauda. The sequence continues at coordinate 88,011,328 of CM022397.1, forward strand.
TGTGTGTGTTTTTCTTTTAGGAAAGCCACATCGGGGTACCTGCTGCGTCCACACGTTTGTTATAAGATGTTTTTTTTATATTTATATTCTATAATTATATTCTCGAATTCTATAATCTAATTTTCTGCGTCATTGTGTTTGGAAATTGTGAATATGTCTTTTGGCCTATAATTATTATTGAAGAACATTTCCTTATGTAAAATAATATATTTCATTTTGCCATCCCTTCATATTACTATGCCTTAAAATATACACATCCTTTTTTTTATTCAAGCGTTTAGGTAGTAAGTCAAGAGGCTTACAACATTAAAAACTAGGTTTCCATATCAGTGATAAGCACAAAGCATTGTGTAGCTTTGTGCTTGCCAAAAAACAAAAAAACATCTCAAATATTTATTCTCTGAGGAATTTTGTGGGACTGAAAAATTCTTCACAGAAACTACCTACCCTAAACATTAAGAAGTTTTAGCAAAATACTATGGAAATACCCAACTTCGCTTATTACTTTAAACGAAGTCTTTGCTGAGTACAAAGAAATATCCACCCCTTGTGGAATAAAAACCATTTAAGAAGCAGAATATTTATACATTCAAAGAATGAACATGCGTTTAGACCGAGGATATCTCTTGTATTTAATAATATTGCAAAACAAAAGAATATGAATTATATTCGGATGCAGAACCATCTCAAAAAAGACCTGCAAAAAGTCGTACTTGAACAGTGTTAGGCAAAATATGGGTTCTTATAACAGGTGAAAATACACAAACAGAAAATTCAGTGGAAAAATTGTTCACTTGTCCTAGTTAATAATACAAGGCATAATCATGTAGTATTTCAATTCAGAAAATTGAAACAAATCGAGTGACACAAGTCTTTTGCTTATGTGATTCACGACAAGTGATTAAGTGTAGAACATTCAAAAGGCAATTTTGATATCGAAACTTTTAATAATAAAAGAAAATATCAAACTTGCATATCTAGAAAAACTATAGCTTCTTTAAGATTAGCTATTAAATGTTCAACATAAATATATAATTGCAAACCTGAATTCCTGAAGAACGACTAGCAACAAATATTAGATTAGAGGAGAATATTCTAATAACTGGACCTGCTTGTTGTTTAGGTCCTTTTCTAGGTTTAGAGGCACATAAGTTTTCACTAGCAATCCTAAGTAAAGGTAGTTAGACAACTATTTTAAAATCCGTTTGATATTTACTATTTTGTTGTTGTTTTACATCAGCTAACCAAAGTTACTGACGTTGGATCGTATTTTCCAAAACTGATCTGATCTAAGATAATAAATGGTAATGAGACAGAGATCAGAAAGAAGTGAAAAATATATAAAGAAAAAACTCTGTCGAATATTGTGGAATGTGGTAAGAATTTGATTCGTAGCAAAATCGCTGCATGTCTGTTGAAGGTCTAGGATTTCTTGCTATTGAAAAAAGACATTGAAAATCGATATTTTGAATTCCGAGTTAAAAGAACTACAAGGCATAATATCAGTACCGACATATAAATAAATGTCATGAATACCTTCAGAAGGTTTTGAAACCTCTAAACTATAATTGTGGATATTTTTTACAGTTTACTGCTTGTTAAATTCTAATATGACTTTAGTTGTCCTTTACAATACATGACGGAAAATAAGTGTAAATTATTTCGTAAAACTTTATTCTGATTTTTATGGAAGGATTCCTCATTGGAAGAAAAGTATTATGAACAACAAATGGTACATCAATTATAACTTCCTGCAAATATAAAGTAGTCGTTAAAAGTGTTAGGATAATTAAACACATTTCTAATATATTTAGCAGAAGTACTGTAGTCGACTCGACTAACAACACAATTTTCCATATATATAATCTGAGTTCCCCTGATTTTACAATGAAAGAAACTTACATATCAATCCATCATAAAACAATCAGCAAGCACAAGATTTGTATTACAGGTATTTTGAAACTGCTTATTGTTCAAATAAAAGTGTTCTTTAATCTCTAATGAAATTATTTTGGTGTAATAACAGATTAAACTTATTTTTTCAACTTATCCAGCCATCCTTTTTCTCACAAACATCACGTGTATTTTAATTACAGATTTCCTGCGTGTCTGTTAAAAAACAAAAACAATTTTAATTAACTGTGTGATCTAAAAGTCTTTAATCATGACATAAATGCTGATATAAAAATACCGTCTTTATTCTGTTAACCAGTAATACTCATATCATAGTAACAAGTGTTATTTGCTATAAAGTCCTATTGAGAAGCCCCCAGTGGATCAGCGGTATGTCTGAGGACTTACACGCTAAGATCCGGGTTTCGATACCCGTGGTGGGCAGAGCACAGATAGCCCATTGTGTAGCTTTGTGCTTAATTCAAAACAACAACAACCTATTGAGAATAATGTTCTCTTTTATATGTGATATTATCTGTTCACAAACTGTACCAGAAGTAAAAGTCAGTTATGTACAAATAATATGATATCGTACAAATGATTGCTGGAATACGACCCGTGTTAAAAAAATATAGTTATGTGTTAACTCAAGTAAGGAACTACTTATTGTCAAAGTATCGTGTTATGAAATGCTACTGAGAATATTATTTTATTATTGAAGCAATAGTATTTATAAGAAAGGGACATACATAATAATATATGTCTATTAAGTATTGATATTAGAAATATGATCCCTTTTTTTAGGAGAAGAATTGCTTGTTAGGAAGTGATGCTGGATACGTGATTTTATTTAAGGAACTGGACGATCTATTAAGATGCAATGCAAGATACATGAATCTTTTTACTTACAAGTTTTTATAGTAGGAAATAATGCAAAAAATGAAAACATTTTTTTTAGTAAATATGATCTTCTACGTGAGTACACACTCATTACAGAAATTCGTATTTCATTTGTTTTAATTTTTGTCCATTGGTAAATTTTGGCTTCAAATGTTTTATGGTTTAGACTATCAAACTTCTTTCTTTTCTTTTTTTGAATAAATCTGATTCTCTTATCTTCAGATGTGAATCAAAATATCTGACTATTCAACATGCTCTTAGTTCACTTATTCATTCGTTTTCTTTGGGTCACAGGTTTAAATTCCCGTTGCACCAAAACATACTCGCCCTTATAGCAGTGGGGTGTTACAATGTTAGAGTCAATCCCACTATTTGTTGGTAAAAGAGTAGCCCAAGAGTTTGCGGTGGGTGGTGATGACTCGCTGCCTTCGCTCTACTCTTGCACTGCTAAATTAGGGACGGCTAGAGCAGATAGTTCTCGTGTAGCTTTGTGTGAAATTCATAACAAAAACAATAAAACTTTATATTTTACTGTTTTATTATATTTATTGTTTTTAATATTTATCTTATGAGTAATTTTGTTCTCTAAGAAATGTAAGTGAAATAAAGAAAATCCAGTGTTTTTTATGGTTAGTACAGTATCCTATGATTCATGAGCTACCACGTTTGGGCATTGTAAGAACTGAACGTTTTGAAATAACTAAATCAACCACTTTAATACGCCCCTAAAACATTGACTTCAGGTTCCATTAAAACCTGCAAACAGTTCCAGTTGCCGGGAGCTGACAACAAGGCAGTGTTTCTGTGAAAACATTAATTCATTAAGCTTTCTCATTTTATGATCACTTGTCTCATTTGACTTTTTCTTAATCTGTTATGGTTCACGCTAAAATGCTTACCAAGGAGAACATAGGCGTCAGGAAAATACATCGCCAAATAGTTCGCAGTGGAGATTTTCATTTGCCTTTACTAGTCTGGTAAACTACACTTTTACTTGGTGGTCATTGAATTTATTATAGACTTGGGTTATTTTAAGAACATAGAACGTGTTGCACAAAAGTAGGTTGTGTCAGTGTGGAGGTATAGTGGACAGAATCCAGCCTGATTTACAGTGTAAATATTTAAATAAAAGCTTCATGAGGGTGGACTAGTTTAGCAAACCACTAGATACTGGAACTACTGGCATCTTTCAATAAATTCAGAAACCATGGATTACTACTTCTGTATTTGTTTTACACTTGGTTTTGGAACTGTAATTTCCATTAAAACACAACTGACAACGGCCCATATATATATACCTGCCAAATATTTCGCAAATCATACAAGTATATGCATATATAAATGATTGAGAAGATATTTTCAGAATGTTTTATTTATGTACTTACGTTATATTGGCTCTCCATGGTTGATGTATTAGCTTCAATTTCATAAGGTAATAACTATGAATAAACTGGTTTTCCAAAGTGGGTTAAATTCGTTTTTTTTTCAGATTGGCAATTTTTGTTTCAATATTATTTAGTTAATTTATATCTTGAACAACCAATTAAAGTGTGATATCTTTCCAAACTGTACTTTTGTACTGATATGTTTCCTTGTCATAAACTTTAAGGACAGAGCATTGTATGCCTGTAAAGTTTATAATAAAGAGTGCCTGGCTGTGTGAATAGAAAAAACTTTTGAGACCAAAATTTGTTGCAGATACGGTTAAACTCGTTCTATACGTTCTGCTATATGTGTGTTATAAGACTGACAGTAAGTTTCTTTAGAATTTCAAACCCAGTAAATTCTTTTGAGGTGGCGAGTTTGTTTCTGATTTTCCCACCTGAATCGTAGGGATTTTATCCTGATTGTTTTCCTTGAAGCGTTTCTTTCACGTTGGAATACTAATAACCATCTGTAGCTAAATAGCTCTTAATAATAAAATAAATAATAAATTAAAATAATAAGTTTTTATCGGTATGGTTTCCTCAACAGGTGTTATTTTGATATGGGCAATCTGCATTTTCTCCTCAGCGGGGAATCGAACACCGATATTATCGATGTCGACTGATAACTTTCCAAGAGACTCCTGGAAAGATATTTTGCGTTTAATTTTTGTTAGACCAGTGTATTTGTTACTCAACAGATTAATTAACTCGCTAAAATTGGATCATTCTTATTAATACGGTATAAAATACATTCTTGAACAAAACAAATCTTATTAAAAGTAAGGAACTGGGTTTCGATACCCGGTGTGGATACAAAACAGAAAGCCCTTTGTATAATCTTTTTCTTACATTTGAAACAAACAAAACTGAGAAAAATAAAATTAAAATAAAAACACAACAAAAAACAAATTAACTAGTGTTAATGAAACAAGTGGTTATTTGAAGTTCGTGATTCGCTACTTGACAAGTGAAGCGATTTTACATGTAAATTTTACGTTAAAATTAACATTTCATATGGTATAACATGAAGCATATGAATAAAACGAATAAATAACAATGAAAATAAAGAAGTTACAATGTAGGGGGCAAAATAATCATCGTAGATAAGTTACTTTTTATTTCATTACTGTTTATTTTGAAATAATCAAAAATTAATAAGTTGTTATGAGCTTAGTTCTTAAATATCCACACAAATAATTAAATGTATATGATATAAGTCCATGAGTTTAATTAATAAAAGTAATGCAATAAAATATTGATCATAAGAATATCAAGCAATAATTCGTAGAGATGAAAGATTATAATGAACAGAATGGTGCAAAAGCGTTAGGACAAGATAATATCGTATCATTATTTTTTTTCCATTTTACGGGGCTAATTTTTCCATGTCACTGCAGAATGTAAATTTCAACACTATAGTAATGTTTTACTGATCTCTGTTCACAGTTGAATAGGGAGAGAATACCTATTATTCTTTAGAATTCACATATAATTGTACCAAAGTCATGTCATCGAGGTTCTTCTGTAACCAATGTACTGACCAAATTTAGAGTCTGAAATAATTAACATGTTATTCCAGGTTATGTCTTAACTATGTAGAAAGAAAGTATATGGTTCCAATATATGCTTAAAGTAATCAATTTAGTAGCACTCCAAAAATAAACTTGATAAAAATAGTGTTTAGTCACATATATTAAGTTTTTGTTGTTATACCACGGTACAAAATTTAGAAATAATTGTCTGTAGACCAGAAAGTTCACATAAAAGATTTACATGATGCTGGTTGGAGTCTCCAACTAATTGTTGCAGACCTGAAATGCTTCCCAAACACTGTCAAGTACACCGTAAATCGTAAGGCTGAGATAAGTTGTGTTGAAAACAGGAAAGGAAAAGGCAGAACCCCTAAACTCAATAACACCAACGTTAAGTATCTTCGTTTATGTTGTCTTCGGAACAGAAGGAAGATTGCCACTGATCTAAAGTATGAGATAAACAACCATGTACAAAATGACAGAAAACTGTCCAGATCTACAATGTCAAGAAGGTTCAAATAGGATGGAATATGCAGTTGTAGAGCCGTTAAAAAACCTATAGTTCGATCTCGAAATATTGTCAAAAGATTGAAAATTGTGAAAAATAAACTGTTGATAATTGGAAAAGAGAGTTATGGACAGATATGTTCAAATTTGAAATATTTTATTCACAATGTAGGTTGTACGAACTGAGGACGAAAGGTGAAATATACCTCAATGCATAACATCTACCATGAAACATGGGGAAGGGAGTGAGATGGTTATGTTTGTTTGTTTTTTTGCCAATGCGACAGGAGTTATTTGCAAACTGGGTGGAATAATAGATATAATTACCATTAGATAGTGATCTGTCATAGTTGACCTGGTGGTTTGGGTATTATGGTAAAGGATTCTACTACCAGAGGGTAACAACCCCAAACCTTCAGCCAACCTATGCAGAACTTACTTAGCAAAGAAAGAGCCTTCTGAAGTTATTCAAATGATGCAATATCCCCCGCAGAACCCCGCCCTCAACCCAATTGAGTAGAGCCTGGATTTGATAGATCAAAATTTAGACAAATCAAATGTGATTTCCAAAGGAACTTTATGGTAGTGTGTTATAGACATTTTAAGTAAAGTCCCAAAAGACACTTTGATTAAATATGTTGCAATAGTGCCTGAAATATTTTTCTGTAGTTACTAAAGCAAAAAGGGAACACACAAAATATTATCTGTTTGTTGAATTTTAGCACTTGCACTGAATTTCTGTAGTTTTATAAAGATTCATAAAAATGATGGTGTTTAACCTATGATTTATCTTACATTATTTTATGAAACTAGGTTTAAATATAAGTTTTGACTTTGTCATAACATTTTTGCATAGCACTAGCCGTTTCTAATGTTGCAGTATAAGACTAGAGGGAAGGCAGCTGGTCTTCACTACCAACCGCCAACTCTTGGGCAATGCTTTTACCAACGAATAGTAAGATTGATTGTCACTTTATAACGGCCCCACTTTTTAAAGATCAACCATGCTTGGTGTGAAGGGGATTCGAACCCACGACTCTTAAGATTAGGAGCTGAATTGCTTAACCACTCGACTAGAAACATAGGATGTCTTTTGTCACACTTCACAGACCTTTAAGTAACATAAAATGCAAATATGTTCTTGGAATACTTTCTACAATGTTAACTAAAATAAATAAGCGAAATTGGGGACCTTTTAACTTCGTATGAAACTTTAGAATGCTACTTTAACTTTCATCATGTGGTAGTAATGACGTATATCATATGACAAGTTAGTTGTGATATATATCACCAAATTACTATTATCAACAGTTTTCACAAAAACTAGTGACCGCAGTTCTTAACTTAGAATATAAAATTTCTTAAAACACACACACACACATATATATTTATATATCTCCTATTGATATCGTTCCCCTATGAAACCTAGTTACTTGAAATCTTATCTTAAAATATCAGTTTCTTCATGTCTCACATTAGGCCTTAGTAATATTGCTCCTCCTTTGAAACTAGTGACTCGGACTCTCACCTTAAAACATCAATGAAATCTTTAAGGCAAATTATGACATGAGTGACACGTTTTTACACCAGTAGTCCTATAAACATTTGTCTTATTCTCAGAAAACATCTTCCTATTAAGAAACGTTCCTCAGACACGCATATACGTGGTTTCAAAGAAATGAACTCGCCGAAGAAAACGTGGATAATGTTAAAGGTCTTTTGACTGTAGAGGAAATGATCCGTGGTCAAAAGAAAACGTGAAAACTTCGCCGTGCTCGCACAAGATAGAGCGGTTGAGTGAACAAGGTCGTTTGGAACTCCAATATTCGTTTGTTATTTTTATTTCTCGCACCAAAATTACACAAGGTTTTCTGCGTTAACGTATATGTTTCTTCTGACGAACTTTAAAGAAAACGTATTGCACATTCTAATTACTTATATGTAAAAACGGCTCGTTTCGGTTGAGAAAATATTTTAGAGAATCGAACAACGTTTCGATCTTCTTTGGTCATCGTCAGGTTCACAACGATCAAGATTTACATCTGTTTATACTAAAGTTATGCGAAAACGAACAAAAATGTTTAAAATTAAGTAGTTTCTTCGAGATTTGCGACTGTAAAAAAGTCACTTTCACGTAACAGACCACAATTATAGTCACCAATCATGTTTACGTTATACGCTCCTTAGTAGCTGCGTTCAAAGTCCAATATATCTTGATGGAAACGCTTGCCTTGCTCCTCCAAGTATGCTTCCATGTTCTCCTTGAATTTTTCAAGAAGATTGTCAAGGATATGAACTTTCAGGGATATCCTGCAGCCTATTTTGCTGTACTTCTTTACCAGAGCCTCAACCAGTTCTACATAATTTTCGACCTTGTGATTGCTTAAGAAGCCCAAGCTTTTTTACGGAGCTTCTTGGGAAATTCTGTGCACTCTAGGATATTCTTTATTTGTAGTCCAACGAAGACAACAACTTTGACTTTTGCCTCAGGAAGCTTAGGAAAGAAGAATCGAAGGTGCTTGAAGGCTGCAAACTCCTTATCAAGAGCTGTGAGAAATTGTTTCATAAGACCAACTTTTATGTGCAATGGTGAGAACAACACCTTCTGGAGGTCCACTAGTGGATCACACTTGACATTGTACCTCCCCACAGAGAACTCGATTCGTTGTGGTTAGAGCTTCCAGTTGTGGTGCGTTGCAGTGTCCCTGGTATCCCAAAGGAAAAATAATAGGGAAATTTGATAAAGCTTCCTTGGATACCCATTAGGAATGCCACCATTTTGATATCTCCGATTACCTCCCAGCCCTACTCATCATACATAAAGGCTTCTAGCAAGGTCTTGACTCTGTTGTATTCATCTCTGAAGTGCACCTGATATGCTAGGGTAAAAGACGGATACGGATACTTATTCCCGTTTTGGGGCAACACAGTTTTGAGGTTTCTGGATGAGGTATTAATAAAGAGGCGCCACTTGTTCGGGTTACAAGAAACTCCAATTGCTTCGCACAGACTGGATACATTGTGGCAGAAGCAGAGCCCATCTTGACGAGTGAAGAAGCTTGAAAATTGTCGGTAACGCTTCCTTTGACTTGCGACTTGCACGCTTTTATCTGACAAATCCCACTCCTTAAGCCTAGATGTTAAAAGCTAGCCATTCGACTTTTTTAGACAAAACTCTATGATCGAGTCATTGATGTCTCTTTGGTTGGAGTAGAATGGGTTTTGTCTCACAAACTGCATTTCTGAAATTGTAATTTTATATCATCAACGTCTTCCTCCTCAGGATACGAGATAGCAGATGCATTCTTGCCAGCACGAAGTTTGGAAGGGTCCACCATACAGGAGTAGCAGTTGCTTGAGTGGCCAGTGGACTCACGCTAAATTCTTGTAATAGCGAACTTCATGACTCTCTTTTCCTTTTATGTACCATCCTGCAAAAGAGCAAAATAAAATTGTTATTATGAAGAAAAAATTATTTCATCCACAACTAAGAGGTTCATGCAAAATATTTTGTTTGTGATATTTTTCTACACTATTGGAAAATAAAAAATAAATTAAAATGTATTTAAATTTTAAAAGGTCTAAAATTTTTGTAATATAAAATTTTACTATTCAAGCAAGCAAAAATTGTCCGTCTTACCTTTTAGAGTTTTTTTACAGTGCTCGCAGGTAAAATGAGGTTCCCAGACGTTGGCTTGATTCCCGACAGGTTTGTTGAAATATGCCTTGTAGGCTTCACACATTTTAGCAGATGCTGTCACAGAGTACTTTTTTCTTCTTGTCTTAATAAATTGGCCACGTACATAGAAGAATGCTCGTAGCATCTTGACGCCATTTCTGATAAAATCAGACAGGTCTGTGTGTTCACTTAGGCAGCTAGAACTAAACTGAATTAGTGAGTGGTGAGCCCTTGTATGCATTACTAAGAAAAGTTCTGGAAACTTCTCGTAAGTTCTACAAAAAATTATTTTTAGTTCAAAAATTCTCTATCAGCTACTCAGCACTGAATCTACCTGGAATGTTCTGAAAAATGGATATATTTTAAAACATTCATACTCATATCCCAAAAGGAAAGTTTGAAGAGAAAAATAGGTCTTTTCCATTTACTTTAGGCATAAGCAATTAAGAAATAACACTTTCTGCCAAGGAACAAGAAAAAGGGAAAAAAAATTGTAATTGTTACATTGTGTAATTGCACTTTAAAATTTCTTTATTTGGGGTTAAGCACAATGCTACATTAAGGGCTATTTGTGTTCTTCCCAGTTTTAGGGGAAGTTGTTCATTGCTCATACATTAGAAAATTTCTCTATGCAAGGATCTCGTCTCAAAGGCTACTTAAATATACCAACAATGATTGAAATTGGAAACCAAAATAAAATCAAATGATAAACATGAAAAACAGAAAACGTATGTATTGTTTTTATGTATTTCTTCTGTTTCGCTAAAGTGTAGTGTTTGCTTAACAAAATACGCTAGCCCGCTTTGTGTATTTTTCTTTCATGTGCTATTAACAAACTATGAGACGCAGAATATTTTAGTAAACATAATCAGAATGCACATAAAAGGAATTTCATTATGAACTTTACACATGTCTAGTTTTAGATATATACTATTTGCTTGGTATTTATTTCATTAGTTTTATAAAAATATATGAGGCATTGAATTTTTCATCGTTTCCTTTCATTAAATATGCTTTCCTATGTATAAAAGCAACCATTTTTTCTCTTCTTTAAGAACACAATTTTCTTCTTACCTTTATGGTAATTAGGTTGTTATAAATAGGGATAAAGTAAATGATTGCTCAAGATACACGATGAGAAATGTATGAGAAATATTACATATGATATAATTCAAAATTTTCTTTGAAGAATTTCAAGCTATTTTATGAAATATGTGTAGCAGATGCTAGTATTGGATACGTATAGCATGTTATATAACAGAGGCTCCGTGTAACGTTTTCCTCTTTCTACTCGTTCTGCGTACAAATTCTGCATTTTTCATTACAAAAGAAGCAAAACGTTCTTGCATTCTGATGATGTAAGAGAACTATTCAAATCTTACTACACACTGAAGCGTGTTAACATCGCATGTTACTCTGGTTTCTGGTATTCTCACTCCCTGCCTTTAGGTAAAATGGTTTCCAGTTAAGAACATCGACGAGATGATGTTTCGTTTCACCGACCACGTGGTTAGGGCGCTCGACTAGTAATTACATGTTCGTGGGTTCGTATCCCAGTCACTTCAATATGCTCGCCATGAGTTGGCGGTGGGTGGTGATGACCAGCTGCCTTCCCTTAAGTCTTTCACTGCTAAATTAGAGACGGCTAAAGCAGATAACCCTCGTGTAACTTTGCGCAAAAAATTGTAAACAAAACAAACAAATCGTTTCACTGCTGCTTACTGTTACTTCCAAAGTATTACTTTATTTCAAAGAGATGTGTTACACAATAAAATACAGTGTTCTCTGTTCCTTTGTTTTATAACTCTAAGACCTGTTTAATAATCGAAATATAATTAATACTTTTGTATTATAACAGTTTATTTAGTTCTAGTGACTTCGCCTGGTACTCTAAAGTGTAATAACGACGTCTGGTACTTTATAATGTACCATAGCAGCATTTCTCAGTTCTGAAACATTGCTAATTCATGTACCCTTGCCGTATGATATTCATAACGCATCATATGAGTGTTTGAAGCTCTAAAGCCTTGTTTACATACACAATTTCATCATTTAATAGTTTACAACGTGCAAAACGAGCTTTTCCCAGCTCTAAAACATTGTTCACACACGTAGCTACTTCGTCTGGTACTTTATAACGTACAAAATGATCGTTTCTGACCTCTGAAACGTTGTTCACGCACGTAACCATACAATCTTGTACTTTGTATTGTTTGTCAGTTCTGAAACACTGTTCGTACATATATCTCCATTATATAATATCTTACAATGTACCATACGAGCGTTTCGCAGCCTTAAAACATTGTTCACACATGTAGCCATATCACCTAATACTTTACAAGGAGCGTTTCTCAGCTGTAAATAGCTGTTCACACATTTGGCACTAGCTACGATGTATCAGTTATAATATGAAAACTAATTAATAGGTCAGCAATTGATGACATACAGTAAGTAAATATATGTAGTGATTATTAACTTTAACGTTCCTTAATTACACGATGTTTTCTATTAGGGTTAAGTTTACGTGTAAGTTACAAATAATGTTCTACTTTGATATAAAACAGAATTTAAAAAGTACTAATTCTAGGGAAGTAAATTTCTCCAGAAGTACACAGGGAATCATATATTTATTCAGCAACATTAGGCTGTGGTACAGAGTACAGCATCTGAAGCTCTACCTCAAATAAACGTGCTACAGATATCATTGTTATGGACAGTTTTTGTTGGTCCTTCCAATACTCTGCATGTTATCATGCATTTACTCCAATCACCAACCTAGTATTGTTGAAAGCGTTTCATGTGTGGTGTATAAGTTGATTTTGAAATAAGATGTGCGGTGTTTAAACTTATTTTTAATTAGTTTTTCTCATGTATTTCAATATGTTTTGGTGATTTGTTAAATACTTTTAACAGAAGTGATTATAGTACCATGGCGTCGTTTTTTTATAATCAGCTTATATTGCGCCTGTAAAATGTACGGATTAAAGATTGAAACATCTACCACGATAAAAGAAAAAATAACAACAACTTTAATACTTGAACGAAAACTTGAGAAAAAGAAACGTAAAAAAGAAAATTATGATTTAAAATTATTTTAGTAGATACAAAAGAGTGTCTCAATCTATGCTCCACCAGTACACAGGTATACCCACGCATTTACAATGTGGAAATTAGGGGTTCTATTCCCCTCGGTGGACTTGGCAGCGAGCCCGCTGTGAGTTTGGTATAAGAAAACCCTCACTCAGTTTACATCTATCTGTTTATATCTCTGTATGCTGCTTACCACGAAGCTACAAAAAGCATGATATATTCTTGTATGTGTTTAGAATGAAGAGAACCACACATATAGGTGAAGTAATAGTTTTTCTTGACGCACTGATTGTAATAATACATTGTTTACGATGGGATATTTATTGAAATACACCATCCAAATGTTAATAATTTTAATTTAAACAAACATTAGTAATTAATAATTTGACCTGATTAAAATACGGAGGTTGAACTAAAACGTAAACAAACACCTTAAAAATCGATTGCCACGTTTTATTTTAACCCACAGAAAATATAAAAAAATCAATTATTATTATTGTAAGATTAAATTATTTGTTTATATTTTTCGATTATTTTCTCTGAAGGAAACCATCCAGTGCAATCGTAGTGATGTGTAAGTTTCACTGATTATTGACTTACATCTTACATTTATTTATTGTTATTTTCGAGTATTTTTTCTACTAAAGATAAAAACTGTTTTATTGTCTTGTTCAATGTTAATTTTTTAAAATTAACGACATTTAAAAGGAACGCCCTTCTTTCTTTCCTTGATACGTTTTCCAACAAGATTAAAGTATTGATTTACAGGACTGTCTATCATAAAGCATAAGCAATTAGTCCTAAAACGGTATCTTACTCATCTTTTATCCTAGAGGTAAAAAAAACCTCAGGAATTTAAATTAGATGGTTTAGATAAACTTGAAGATTAGAAGTAATAAAACACATAACATAGTGACAGGAACACTTCAGGTGGTTAAGGATTATTTAAATATATATGGACATCCAGTAATAACACATATTTTTTATTCTACACTTTATGTGTGTTAAACTTGGAAATTAAAAAAAAAAGTTAAATATTAATTTGCTTTTGCTACTGCTGTATGTCAAAAAATGAACCATTTTGCACTTGACAAAAGTACGGTAACATTTTTTGCTGTGTTTCTAAACAACTGATATCTGATTCGAATTATCAAATATTATATTTTCTGAGAGAAACTTAATATGTAAGTATGGAAAAGAATAAATATAATCATTATGAAAGCCAAAGTTAAAAAGGTACATTTTCTGAAAAAATAAATTACGCGTTATATATATTCTCCTGACTATATAAATAAGCTGTATAATCTTATAGCTGGATAAATAAAAAAATATAAAGAATGAACTTACAAATCATTGGTCAAGGTTTCGTTTTTTATGATTGTGGTAGAAAAAATGCACAATGACCATCTTTATTTTGTGTCCTAAGTTTTCAATTAAGAGACTAGAGGCAACGCAGCTGTTCAACAGCCTGGGTTACTTATATAAAGTGGAGTGTTTTGACAGTCATTCTTATAACGCACTCATGGCCTCAATGTGCAGAGTGAGATTTTAATTTTTTTTTTGTGGAAACGGAATGGTCTGTCATGGGTCTACGATAATACGAGTGTGATACACTTTTTAAATGTTATTAATCCGCTGTGGAAAATTACTTTTAGCTCTTATAGCTTTTCATAAATGCCAATGTGATTTAGTTTACAAGCACGTAAAAAGAGGGTTCTTACATTGTATTTACCAGTAATGCTAACAAGTGAAGCTTCGTATCTGTATATAACATACTTAATAGTTCGTGAAGTCTGGACTCATGATATATACAAAGGATAATAAAAATATATCTTGTAATTAAAGTGTAATATCTTTTTTATTTTGTAGTTATGGTAATATGGTTAAATATATCTTGTAATTAAAGTGTAATATCATTTTTATTTTGTAGCTATGGTAATATGGTTAAATATATCTTGTAATTAAAGTGTAATATCCTTTTTTGTAGTTATGGTGATATGGTTAAATATATCTTGTAATTAAAGTGTAATATCATTTTTATTTTGTAGTTATGGTAATATGGTTAAATATATCTTGTAATTAAAGTGTAATATCCTTTTTTGTAGTTATGGTGATATGGTTAAATATATCTTGTAATTAAAGTGTAATATCATTTTTATTTTGTAGTTATGGTGATATGGTTAAATATATCTTGTAATTAAAGTGTAATATCCTTTTTATTTTGTAGTTATGGTGATATGGTTAAATATATCTTGTAATTAAAGTGTAATATCCTTTTTTGTAGTAATGGTGATATGGTTAAATATATCTTGTAATTAAAGTGTAATATCCTTTTTATTTTGTAGTTATGGTGATATGGTTAAATATATCTTGTAATTAAAGTGTAATATCTTTTTTATTTTGTAGTTATGGTGATATGGTTAAATATATCTTGTAATTAAAGTGTAACATTTTTTTTATTTTGTAGTTATGGTGATATGGTTAAATATATCTTGTATTTAAAGTGTAATATCCTTTTTTGTAGTTATGGTGATATGGTTCCGGCTACTATCATGGGGAAGATATTGGGAGGCGTGTGCTCACTCAGTGGAGTGCTTGTCATTGCTCTTCCGGTTCCAGTTATTGTTTCAAATTTTTCTCGTATTTATCACCAGAATCAGCGTGCGGACAAACGTAAAGCACAAAAGGTAAGTTGTTTTTACACCACATGCAGACTGTGTAGTCTGATATTGATTCAAACGTGTAATAGAAAATTCGAATATCTGGTTATCTGCAGCCAGTAAAGTTATGATATTTTAAAATTCAAGTGCAGTCAGAGTCAATTATAATTGTTCATACAGACTGCGTTCGATCATTATGTTGCCTAGGGGTGTAAAGCATTCATTTTGTATGTTATATATACCTAGCTTCTTTTTACTGGATGAAGAACGAAGCAAATTAAAAAGAACCACAAACTTCATAACCAATATTTGTTTGACCTCGGACTGTAGTTTCACGTGATATGAATCCTACTTGCGAGAGCGAACCATAAATGTATTGATAAGTAATTCATTATTAAAAACAAGTTTTTTTATATTCAAATAAAACTATTGACAAAAATGATTCAACTGATTTTTACTAAGATATCAAAAGAATTATTAGAGATTGTTTAGGGTTCCACGCTATGAGCTTAAATATTTGCCTGTAATCAGAACTAAAATGTTACCTTAAACTCATCGTGTTTTTTTTTCAGATTTTCTTTTCACTTACTGGTTTCTGATATCAAAAAGATTGATACAAAACCTTTTTAATGAGAAAAGCCATTCAGATATCATATTTTCGCTCAGCAGAAAGTTATATTGATAATATATTTTTAAACAAAACTAACCGTGCAAAAGGTAAACCAAAATAACAGCATGTAATAATGATTCTAGTTTCTGACCTGTTTCAGTTTACAACACGTAATGTAAAAAAGTATAAATATTGAACACACCAAAACTTATTAGCTTTTAATCATCTCATTTTTATTTGCTGGCTTATCTCACGACCAAACTGTTAAGTGTGTTTGTGTGTTTTCTTATAGCAAAGCAACATCGGACTATCTGATGAGCTCACCGAGGGGAATCGAACCCACAAACTGTTAAGAAATTTAATATTAATACTTAATTGCAACTATTTCAACACAGTGAATGGGTAGGAAGTGAGAAGAAGTCTTATCGTATGTTGTTATTTAAATATATAGCATGGTCACGTGATTAAGTGGTGATGACTACCTGAATTCCCTTTAGTCTAACACTGCTAAATTAGGGACTGCTAGCGCAGATAACACTCGTGTAGTTCTGCGCCAAATACAAAACAAACCAAATCAAATACAGCGAGATGCGTTGTTCAAGATACGTCAAATGAAATATCGTGTGCCATTTTCTTCTTTCACATCATCTGTAACATGCTAAAGTTTCACATGTAATGTTATGCTGTTTTCCTATAGTTCTGATGTAAACAACTTGATACTTACGTTAATATTTCAGAAATTATTTATAAATACGTTTGTTGCAGAAATATTTTCAGTTTCAAAGAAAGAATTCCGAATCTTTAAAATTAAATAAATTCACTGTCTAATCTTACTTACTTTAATTTGAATAAATGAATAACATTACTGGTTTTATTAAAACGCTTGTTTGTCTGAAAATATTTATTGTTTTTGCATCTCTTATATTCGATATTTCGTCATTTTAAAATGATGATGCCCCACAAATCGGTAGACCCATGTTTAATTTGAAATAATGCAATTAAATAGTTTCAGAATGAAACATTTTTGTAGTTCTCCATTTTCAAAAAGATAGTTCTTTTAGTTCTCGGTGAATAAAAACAGAGAAAAACTTCAGTTAAATTTAAACAGCATTCTTCAAACCTCATAGAGTTCGTTCGGTGAAGCATTGAATAATAAGTTGCCATAGAGCAAAAGTGAGGGCAATAAATAGATTCTGTTTGTTTTCTTTTTAAAAGCAAAGGCTACAGGACATTCGTATGTAAGATGACGTAAAACATTCTTACCTTGATTATCTTTATAGAACATCCTAGCATAAACGAAAGCGACATCTACACTTCACCTCATTTCAACAAATCCACAAAAATAATCTTCTTTGCTCTCAAGATACCACATACTTTTCCTTTTTCCAACTCACATTTATTCATTCCCGGACACACACTTTTGTTTTTAAGACTCACACATACTCTTTCTCCCCTTTCCAACATA
The DNA here is from genome assembly GCA_011833715.1 of Carcinoscorpius rotundicauda. Classification (NCBI taxonomy): domain Eukaryota; kingdom Metazoa; phylum Arthropoda; class Merostomata; order Xiphosura; family Limulidae; genus Carcinoscorpius; species Carcinoscorpius rotundicauda. The sequence continues at coordinate 88,029,091 of CM022397.1, forward strand.
CTCATTTATTTCCAAATTAATTAAATAGTAAATCATAATTCCGCTGTATCGTTCAGAAAATCCTCAGTGGTACAGCGAATCAATGACTTCTTTGCAGACTTACACACTAGACACTAGGTTTTGATACCCGTGGTGGGCAGAGTACATATATCCCATTGTGTACTTTTCGACATATCTTCAAACAAAAGATAAGTCGAGCAATGATACTTTTAGTGTTAGGTAGACAATAATAAATTCAAGCATGTTTCATTTTCAGTATCGTGATAAAAGTTTCTATCGTTTTATTGATTTCAGATATAGCCTGAGAATGTTGTTTACTGTAGGATTACTTTAAGTCTGAGAAAACTTTTAGCAAAAATCATCTCACCCGCTGTGTCTGTGACAATTTCACGAGCTTACAATACTAAAATTAAAGGTTCAATTCAACCTAAAAGTCCACTATGGCCCGATGGTTAGGGCGCTCGACTCGTAGTCTGAGAGTCGCTGGTTTAAATCTCTCTCACATCAAATATGTGAGAGTAGCCCAAAAGTTGACGGTGGGTGGTGATGACTAGCAGCCTTTCCTCTAGTCTTACATTGTTAACTTAGGGACTGTTAGCATAAATAGCCCTTGTGTAACTTCGCGCTAAATTATAAAACAAAACAACAACAACAAACAATTCCGTCAGTGGACATAAAACATATTGTATAGCTTTATTCTAAAATCAAACAAATAGAAAGAATAATCTTGTTTTCCTCAAAACGTGATTTTTTTTTCTTTTGGTCTAATTTTACTTAATTTATTTATGTTGTTTATGAGAAAATAACATTCATATTTAACATGTTAATAATAAATTTACAATTATAAATTGGACTGGTTTATCTACCGAAGCTTAAGACTCTAGAGCGAAATATCTAATTTACTTATAATTGAATATTCTAATCTCTCAACACGTGAATAGTTCCAATAATGATGGAGTCAGTTATCTGCAATTACATTGATTTATCAGTAAACTTTGTCGTTTTCGTTTATGTAGTTAAAGACATTTTACAAAAAAAAAATCAAACCTGTGCAGGTTTTTGTTTATTTTGGTACAAAGCTATGTTATGTTCTCTGTCCACTATGAGAAATCAAACTTTACAGGTTTTTGTTTATTTTGGTACAAAGCTATGTTATGTTCTCTGTCCACTATGAGAAATCAAACCTGTACAGGTTTTTGTTTATTTTGGTACAAAGCTATGTTATGTTCTCTGTCCACTATGAGAAATCAAACTTTACAGGTTTTTGTTTATTTTGGTACAAAGCTATGTTATGTTCTCTGTCCACTATGAGAAATCAAACTTTACAGAACCACTTTAATATCTTATACTTTTTTACGAATTTCAAGTTCAACGATAATGGAACAATCAGTAATACTATATATATATACTAAAATATTTAACTAGTCTTAATTATCAAAGCATCTTATTATGTCAATCAAATATACATGATTAAGTGACTTTAGTGGTAGGTTCATTGAGCTGTGATTGACTTAGTAGCTATATATATATTATAGTAAGTAGGTCTTCTTAGTTATCACAGCTTTCTACTAAATCACTCAAATAAATGTGAGTTAAGTTACTTCAGTAACAATGATATCAATCAGATCACTCGAATAGCAGTCAATTTACATTACGAACGTCTTTACATCTGTTGTCTTGAATACGTACCGGAATGTTGTAAGAAAAAACAAAAAGTGTCCATTTCATTTCATAGTAAAATAATAATTGAATAGAGCATTCAATATTTTATTGAATACCGAGTTTTACTTGCTTTACTATTAACTACACTAATTAACATAATAACTTCCTGGTTGTCTGAATCGAATAATTTGCATTTAGAATTAAATAAGACAGATTAAAGAACTAAGATCATATCGCAAACGGGAGCTAGTAATGAAAATGACGTTATGAAGACATTGTCATTTATATGGATGGTGAGTCCGTTCGTGAAGTCTAAAAAACGTGTATCGGTTTCGTATTTTTTTTCGATCATTAAAGGGCTGTAGAGACAAACACGGGCATACGATAGCGATCCTGGTTAAGTCTTTGCTGCACGTCTAAGGACAAATATTTTTGCTGTTAGAACGATGCAAAGAACTTAGGTATAATTTATTTCCCGTGTTGTGGTTATATAATAATAAATCCAGCAAATAAAATAGGTTTATGAGAAAACAGCTGCTTACGTGTTTCAGGTCTTAAAATATTACGTTTTGAAAAGTAAACAAAATATGGGTCATAAAAAGGTATTTCCTTTCGCATAAGCAACCAACTTTCAAAAGTGTACCTTTTTCCAAAAACAGAGTATTCTGTTTACTCCTATGTTGTATGTGTGAAGAGTACAACTCAAAAGGTTTTATCTGGTTCTGGTCAAATTTCGTACAAAGATTTGGTGTCCTCCAAAAGACCAGTTGATTAAATTTTGGTCCTTGTAGCACAAAGGTGAATGTAACATTGAAGGTCAACCATTTTCGTTATAATGGAAGGTAACTGGGATTTTCAAAAACAGTTTGAACTTTAAACTAAGAAACCAAATTGGAATAAAAAGAAGATTTAGAATCCTACAACGACGTTATTGAGTGTAGGTAGTATTTTAGTTTGGCTACTACAAAATTAGAAAACTCTGTAAATGCCTTTACAGTTTGTAGTTTATCGATTTTTTCATAAGAATGAACCGTAATGTTTACTGAACGATTTGAAACGCTGGTCTGTTTCATCAAAGACCATTTTCTGTTTTAATAAGAGCACAAGCAAATGATATAATTCTATTTCAGAAATGTTTCTCATGGGTTCTTTTCTTTCGACGCTGTTTGTTAACAATGAGTTATAAATTAGCCTTCTGTTAAAACGAAAAATATAATGAGAGTGGGGTTATATTTATGAGTAAGTAGATTCATCTTTCTGTAATTAGTTCATGCCAAAATTTTACGATATTTTTTACTGGTGTACATGTATTTGTTACACACTTGTGAAGTTTTCATTAATAATCATAACTTCCACTGCAGCTTCGGTATTTTCTCCTTGTACAGTTGCCAAAGACTGGTAAACATATAATACATTTAGAAGAAACTTTGAAGAAACTTATTCAAACACTATGTTATGCTTACTCAAAGCCGAATTTCTTTGAGGTGAGATTGTATTCCAATTATTATCTATGACTGCGAATTACGGCACAGTACACAAAAGAATTTGAATTATGAACAAAAATATAAAAGTATTTTCAATTTCATCTTTGGTCTGCTTTCCTCACCCAGTCATATCTTTCAGTAGCTATTAGCAAGGTAAAAAAGATTAAACCGACATGAGCCTTCCTGAATTTACCAATATGTGAATGATATATGACTCAGAAATGACTCTGACTAACACAGAATTTATTACAATAGTAGACATATGGTTTCCACAGCATCTTAGGCTGTTGGTAGAATGTTGTATAAATACATTGGTTGGAATGTAAGTTAGTAAAGAGACACTAATGAGCTTCGAGCTCATGATTCCCATGGATTTGTTATGATAATATCAATGACGATACATTAAAGTAAACCTCTTACACACGATAGACGTAACCATCACTCAGGTAGGTTAAGGTCTGAAGTAACATAAAACCAAGGTTTAGAACTCCTTATACTAAAACCAATACGAAATATTTATGCTTTTTACGCCTTATTCACTATTCATTTGAAGTATTTGTACTAAAGTATCATAACAATTATAAATTGGCCATTTAAGTGTAATTACTCATGGATTATAATTCATGTATACATATCAGTGGTTCGTCTCCGTGATTGTTTTTAATACTCTGCAGAAGCATATCTCTAAGAGTATTATTGAGAATGTATAACTGTAAAAATGTATAACTTCAAGGGTATAGTAACACTGTATTTGATAAGTACGTTTGAAGATAGGTATGTATCAGTTTAACAATTTTATAAAATGAAAATAATTATTTAATGTTCCATAAGAAGGGATAGCGTAATAAACTTTGTTCTAAGTTTAACTGTGGATTTATCCATCGGCTAGGTATTGTATTTTAAATTCGTGTTTTATCCACTACAAAGTTATTTTGTTTTAGTTCATATTACTGTCACTTTAATTTTGGGTTAGATAATTGTGTGCGATTTAATCGAATGTTGTTACTGATTGTGTGCTTTGTTGGTTGCTATGCATTTTGCGTTAACTAAAATGATCTGTTGAAGTCTGTGATAGTGCAGAATAAGAGAGTTCTGTTACTTTGCTGCAGGCGTAGGATAGCTTGTCTATGTTCTGTGTCGCCAAACCACATCAGATTGATGATTATGTATGTTTAAGTTATTCTCTTTATGTTTATATTTCGGGGTTATAATACTTTAAGTTGGGTAGGTGGGCTAGCATTTTCAAGGTTCAACTACACTAGGACCTATTCTGTTACAGTGTCAGAAAAAGGAGTTCATGTTATTTCTTTCTGATGAGATATTTTTCAATATAAAAGGCTTCTTTTCGGACTATTACTATTTTATCGAATTATTACGTTCGTGGAGAATGCATTTGCTTTGTCAGGGATGTCAATATTGTTATTGTTAAGGAAAGCTCTTTTACGTTTTGTAATTAGGAACTGCAACTTCGAATTAACAAACAACTTTTGGGTTTGTTATAATTTTGATTGGATAACTTCTAAAGAAGATTTAACTCAGTTATTTGATAAAACTTTGTAGAATGGACGGCAACTGCCTGCTGTGGAGACACAAGAGTAGAGGACGACGTTTCGAAAGTCCTTCTCCTTTTGTCTTCAACTTCGAAGATTTCTAAACGTCGTCCTCTACATTTGTGTCTCCACAACAGGCAGTTGCCGTCCATTCTACAAAGTTTCATCATGAATACTCTACCAAAACAATCTATCAAATAACTCGGTTATTTGCTTTACAACTACAAGATTGCGATGTTTGTCTCATCTAATTTTTGTCAAACATCAACAAGGAACATAACGAGAAATCTTATTCCTTTTAAACGTTACTTAGCTGATTATCACAAGTATTACCCATAATTACCACATATTATGTAATTATTCTATTTTCAGACAACTTTGAACTAATCTTTTCACTGTATATCTGTTTATCATTATCTTTAATCTCTGCAGAAAGCTAGGATGGCTCGAATTCGAATTGCCAAAGCTACAAGTGGCGCAGCTTTCGTTAGCAAGAAGAAAGCAGCCGAAGCGAGGCTCGCAGCCCAGGCGAAGGGCAACTACTTGGAAGAAACTGACGACGATATATTCGAGCTACAGCATCATCATCTTCTTCGTTGCTTAGAGAAAACCACGGTTAGTGCTTGTGCTCTTTACCTTGTTTCTCTACTTGTGTAGGAGCAAAGGAATGTCATAACACGTATTTTGTTCTATATACGTAGGAACCCGATCTAACATTTTTATGCAAACAATCTTGACCAGGTCTACAGAGGAATGTCAAAAAACAGCTATCTTTTATTTCTTTCTTTATATTTTAAAACGACTAAAAACGTCCAACTGGAAATAGCCGAAGACAACCATAATGCGTTTTAAATGTATTGTACTTCAGATGCAAATAGAAATATTTTGCTGATCACTATCATATTTTAATTTTTTTTTCTTAAACAAAAGTTGTGTTTGTAATAATTATTTGTTTGTTCACGGAAAGCTACAGGAGATCATCTAATCATAATTTTGAGCTGACAAACTAGATGGGAAGGCAGTTAGTCAACATCGCCTGCTGCCAACTTTTGGACTTCTCTTCACTAAAGAATGATAAGATTGACAAAAACATCACAACTGCTTGACCATGTCAAGTCCATTTTTTTCATAATGAAGATTGTTTGTAAATTACTTGAAACTTATATTTATATTATAATTTATTTGACTGTTTTCAAACATAGCCACATTGGGCTATCTAATGTGCTTACCGCGGGAATTCGAACCTCGGAACTTAACTTTGTAACTCTATAAACTTATTACTATTCCACCGGAGAACATCTTTATCTTATTCCTAGGTCAGTTTATCTAGGTTAATGTTTTAAAGCAATCTTTGCTTACATAAATTATTTTCTCTAATAATGTTTTTTACTATCTAATCTTGAAGTAGAAAATCATTACCCTTGAACGTTATATTTACCGATGACTTTCTTTTCTTTTTTTTTTATCAAACAAATATTATATTAGCTTATCAAATTGAAGGTGTTATCAATTTCTCATGTTGATAATAAAAAATGAGTAGCCTATAATTCCATTAAAATTTTTATTTTACTACGGCTTTCTAATAACTTATGTCATAGCTTCGAAATATAAAGAAATAGATATGCATGGTAAACTTTTCTTGAAATAATGTTGCATCTTGTACAACATATCACCCTCCCACAAAATTTCAATACTTCGAATATCTTAAACAGTTACCCAGAGGCTTATCTACACGTTGTATCTGTTGGTCTACTTTCTCTGTAACATTTCGTTGGATGCTGCTCAGAATAAAATAGATTGTTCAAGTAATGACTGTCGAACCGCGTCTGTCTTCAGCTGAAAGCTAATCAAAACACTGCCTAAACTGGGAGACGCACGTGAAAAGAACAGTATCACGTGACTCATTTGTCTTCTGTAATGACGTGTTTTCGCCGCCAGATGACTTCCTGAATTGGCTATCTTCTCCATAACTTATGGTAGGTTAGGTTATTTGATCACTAACGTTATCAATAGCTGAGTCTTCCAAAACAAAGGTAGAGTAAAATTTTCAGAGAATAATGTCATTTTTATCACTACCTGGTGTAATGTTTTTGATGAAGTGTTGGTGTTAGCTGCCAACCAACAGAAGCCTTAATTTTACGTCTTGCTATAAGCAAGCTATTTTCAGAAAGTAGTATTTTAAACAAGTAACTCCACGTGCCAGGTTCCGAAACATATTCGAAGGCTGATAAAAGTTAAACGCTTCGACATTTTCGTGTTGCCAGAAAGCTGAAAATCTTATCATATGCTCAAATTTAGAATTTTTTTTTTTAGATATTAAAATTTTTATTCCTATAACGTCTAGAATAAATATGAATAACAAATTATACTACTTAGAATATTTTAAGATGTCAAAACTGGTGACTTTACAAAACCACTAAAATCTAAATTTACATATATATATATAGCTGCCTCGTAAGACAGAGATTTAATTCATAGAATTGTTTTATGTGTCGAACATTCACATATGAGTACCAACACTTGAAACACACCAGACAGTCCTCCAACATCATAGCCAGTATCCAGTAACCTCTTTTGGAAGGATTTCTAAGAAAAAACACCCTCATGCAGTCGTTCTAAGTCCTGGAATTCGGTTTATATATGTGTGATACATTTGTGATACGTCTACACACACTACATGGACAAGATTCTAGAATTCAGAACTACTAAAAGGCGATACTTAGCAATACAATTCACAATGGAAATAGATGAACATAACACATTTTCATTTCTAGACTTCGTGATTTCCAAGACACATGAACTTATATTATACAAGGGTTCATAAATACCTCTGATTTCCTTTACTGTACAGTGTGATGAAGGGCGTTATCTACTGAATATCGTCTCCAGAAAAACATACAACAACAAGAATTTTTATATAGAAGATGCTAAGATAAATATATTCCTACTAAACAGTTACTGCTGTAAACGCTTCATAAATAAGAACATTTTAAACATAGATAAATACCGAGAATAATAAGAAAGAAACTGAAAGATGTACATCTGTATTCTATTGTATAAAATGTATTTGAAAATGTATAGATGATTTGAAAGCAACGTAAACTTATAACAGTAATCAAAACCTATACAATAATACGGTTACAGTTAGTAAACGGTAGATTACTTAACAATTCAATAGAGAACCCACAAACCATTTACAATATGTTGAAGTAAAAAAGTAACATAAGTAAGAATTTGGGCGTATACAAAAAAAATGTAATAGTCATAAAAGATTGTATAATGCCCAGCTGTTTGCAATAACTCGTAATGTGGGAGAATACCACACAATAAAATACGATGGGATGAAGAAAATGGAAAATAAACCATAGACTAAGAAAAGAAAGATTAAAGAAATTTTGTGCATCCACTTGATTAATAACGCATCTGGTCAGCCTAGAATAGAAGTCAGCAAACCATGGATGCATACCGTGAACTGTTCACAAGGGCCAAGCCTGCCAGGAATAAATTTTAGACTAGTTTATAGCACATCTGTTATGTCCCAGGCTCGAATCCCGGGTACTGCCTCCATTGCCAGCCACCATAGAGCTTCACATTCCGAATAAAACAGCACATTAGCGTTCTCAAAATAGATATTTAATGATAGAGTTTCTTTAGACGTAGGTTGGATGATCACATACGTTATTAATGTTGACAACAACTGATGTCCAATCGCCACAATGTTAACATAAACACCGAAAGCAGACGTGTTTGAGATAAAATGTGAAATATATCAACTCACATATATCAACGTGCCCAACATTATGACTTACTAACGTGAAAAAAAACGTTTCTCTCTTACGCAAAAAGGTTCAGATTCACGTAAAGGCTATTTGTTAAAAACAATACACCTAAAGACAAAAATATATATTTTCAGTGTGACTGCCGTATAAAGGAAGTAACTGAATCGTCCTAATAAACTTGTTATTTTCTTATTACTGACACAAAAGAAGACGTTTAATTTTCTTTCAATTTGAAAGTTTTCATTGGGGGAAAATAAAATGATTTTTTGATAAATTATGAGTTTGAAATTATTTAACTTCTTAGAAACAAACAGCGAAAAATAAATACAAGAAAAGTTACGCTGCTCAGAAATAAAATATCTGAGAACAAGCAGATCAAATCGATTTAGGAATTTTAATATGGCTGATGAATAGATCTAGTTTAATGACAGTATATCGCTAATTTTTAGCTATGTTTTGTGGCCTGTGCAGAACCATCGTATACTTTTCTAACCACACATGCATTGTTTTATTTATAAGGAATATAGGTTTTTAGTTCGGCCCCCAGTGGCTCAGCGGTATGTCTGCGGATTTACACGCTACAATCCGGGTTTCGATACCCGAGGTGGGCAGAGCACAGATAGCCCATTGTGTATCTTTGTGCTTAATTCAAAACAACAACAACAGTTTCTAGTTCGAAATATAAATTATTTTTTCATTTAGTTTAAAGTCATCAAAGGTCGTTGTTGTTTAAAATCCAAATTATTAAAAAAAAATTAAGCATTGTTTTCCAACATATTGGTTGGTGCTTACCATATTTAAGGAAAAGACAAAAAATTGAATTAAATAATACAAAAATATTATGTAAAGATAACGAAACACCAAAAACTACCGTGTATTTAAAGTAGTCCACCAATAGGCATCAGCCAATTAATGATCAGTAAGACCTAAGACGTTGGACATCCGATGTCCCGAGTTTCCATTTGTCGTGCCGAGTGCAGTCCAGTGATAGCGTGACGAATTGTGAATACGAGGTTCCCTGGTTCGAATCCTGTTGCCGTCAAAATAAATTCGCGTTGCATACTATCTGGTCGAATCCACCTATTTGGTCTTACAAGAATACCCCTATTATTGGTGGTAGGTGGTGTCACCAATTGTCTTCCCTCTAAATTATACCTCAAAATTAAGAACAGATTACGCAGACAGACTTTGTGAAACTTTGCGCGAAATTCAACAAAACAAATAAACAAAATCTCAATTGACGAAAGATCACAACTTTAAACATTACTCATTTTTTCATAATTCTATATTCCATGATTCTATAAAAATGTATGAAATCACACACGAGCAAATTGAAGCAGCAATTTGATTGATCCGCGCAGTGAAATCAGTAGTTAATAAACAAAAAATATCTGAAACAAAAGGCAATTAAAATAAAACTAGTCATATTTTTCGGTACACGTTAAGATAGTACGGCCCGTCATGGCTAGGTGGTTAAGACACTCGCCTCCTAATCTGAGGGTTGCGGTTTCGAATCCTCATAACTCCAAATATGCTGGTTCTTTAGCCGAGGGAGCTTTATAATGTTTCGGTCAATCCTACTATTCGTTGGTAAAATAGTAGCCTAAGAGTTGGCGGTGGGTGGTGATGGATAGCTGTCTTCCCTCCAGTCTTATACTGCAAAATTAGGGACGGCCAATGCAGATAACCCTCGCGTAGCTTTGCGTGAAATTCAAAACAAACCAAGACGATAGAAAGCAATTATTTTGTGTTAACGAAGACTTACAAACTTTCAGCTAACCTCAAAATCAGCAACATGTTTTTATGAGGAAGAAAACCATAGGAACTGAAATCACGGTAATTTCGTGATATCACCTTTAACTTATGTTCACGTATGTATTACCAATGGATTTCTGTACTCTTGATCTGCTATTAGATGTATACATTCAGAAATACGTCCAAGACAGTTTAGTAAGGTATTTGTTTTTGAATTTCGCGCAAAACTGTACGAGGGCTATCTGCGCTACTCGTTCTTAATTTAGCAATGCAAGATAAAAGGAAAGGCATCACCAACTCTCGAACTACTCTTTTAACAACTAATAGTGAGATTACCATCACAATATAGCATTTCAATGGCTGAAAGGGCAATCATTTTTGGTGTAACAGGGATTCGAACCCGCGACCCTCGATTACAAGTCCTTTCCACCTGGCCATGCCGGGCCTATTACACATGTGATGAAGTAAATAAGGACCTATTGATCAGTGAATTAGGTGAACTTGAGTGAGGACACGTTGCTAAGGGAAATCAAAATTTGAAGGTGTCGTCCCAATGCTTGGTTAAGCAAGATCTTTTTGTTGTGTATATGGCCATTAAAGGATAACCTAAATCGGATAGTGGAATATATAAAACAATTTTTAGATTGATTAAAAGTGCACCTAGAATCGATTACTTATTAAGATTGAGAAAAAAATTGCAAACATATTTGCAGTTAATTCGTTGACACCTTTTGCCATTTTCTTTGGTAATGTGAACATAATTTTTTTGTGAGATCTATGCTGGTTATGTGGCTAATCTTGGAATATGGGATACCTATACTATACTGTTTACTTGGGGAGTATGAGATACCTTGAAGTTCATCATAATTTTTTCCATCAGCTCTTAAATATTGACAAATTATTCACTTTCCTGTCTCCAGTAAAATACTTCATAAGTCAGATGCTGATGAGGTCGTGGTTGTATTTTGCAATCTGTGACGATAGTGGAAATTTTACTACGTGAATTTTATTTTGTGCTTTGGGCGTGGAAAACTCCGTATATCTCAGATGAGTTTGTGTGTTTTTCGTATAGCAAAGCCACATAGGGTCATCCGATGAGCCCACCGATGGGAATTGAACACCTGATTATAATCCGGAGACTTACCGGTGTACTAGCGGGGAACATCTCGGATGAACTGTTATTAGGATCCGAAACAGATTATTTTGAACAGCTGTAAAATATTTATTTTTCTGGTCAAACAAAGTTCTTTAACGCAAAGACTCATATACAACTTATGACAGCTGCAAAATAATAATATAATTGCTTAGGAACGACTTTTCAAGAGTTTAAATCTTTAAGCTAAAAAGCACCTTTGTTGTTATCCTGAAGGATTATGTTAAAATAGTTAATATTGTCGAAAATCAACTTTACAACTCTTCGTAAAAGAGTGCCAGGTCAATGATTCTGTAACCGATTTAGCGTAATGAAAATTATAATCCTCTTCCATTACTATATACATATAATATTTTATCCGTATATATAAATCGATTTCTGAATAAGTATAACTTAGCTGTACATTATTATTTTACTAATATGGATCAAATCTACCGAACTTCCTGTGAATATCAAAATATATTCTTAATGAACTTGCAGTAAACTTCCTGTAAATCTTGACTGTCAGTCTCCAAAGAGTCAAAAGTGACCAAATATCCATTAAATAACCAGAAACTCTCAATTCATGTTTATATATTGTTAATTTCTTATAATTTTCTCTAGGATCGAGAGTTTGTGGAACTAGAAACGTCACATGGTATTCAACCAAATCAAGCTTCTTCCACACCCCCCTTGTCTCCTGCTCCTATTGCCGCTTCCCGACAAAGTAGACTCTTCCGTTCTTGTTGTGGAAGGAGTTGCAACCGTAAGAAATACCAGGTAAATTATGATCCAGAACAAAATATCCCTCACACTTTATCCAGCAGAAAAATAAGTGTAACACGATTTATGTTTAAATTTCCTGGTACGGAATGAAATCACTATGCTAGGTTTTATTTTGATTATAGCGTCAGAAGAGGTGCTCATCAGAACTAGACTGTTTATTTAATTCTGAATTCAAGTTTCAAATGTCGAACATTTTGAGATATGTGTTGATTTATGGTTTAAATCTAGTCACTATCGAGCAGTTTGAAATTACTAGAAATGCCGAAAATAACGGATCAAATGTATTTTTACACTAAAAACAATGAACTTGGATTAAGTTGACTGTGTACTGCAGGTGGGCATCTCATGAGAGTGTAATGAAAGTAAAACATGTAACAACTAGTGATTATTTGTTAAATTACGTTAAGAAAAGCTGAAAAAAGTTCTATTTTAATATGGATAATCAGTTCTGTTTACATCTGAATGAAAATAAATATTATAATTATACATTCATTTATCAATACTTCATCACTTTAATTTAGAAAAATCTTTGCTGCTCCAAAGTTTGCTCGAGAGAATCATCATTATCATCCATATTTCATTATTTTAATGAAAAATAAAACACTACTGTTTTGTGGAGAGCACCATTTCTCTACTCCTTAAAGTTTAATTATTTGCACAGTAATTTCATCTGGCGATTGAATTCTGTCGTTTAGATGTTCTTCAAAAACTTTTGTGTGAATTTGAATGTATTTTCCTCGGATTATGATGTTTGTAATTTTATATCAAATTTCATAAAGTAAGCTCTTTTAATCTAGTTAATTAAACAATTCTGCACAGCCAAGCAGATAACCTAATTATGAGATGGCTCTTCTCACACTCTTTAAGTTCTCAAAAGCACTCGCGCTAAACCTAAGAAACTTTGTATGTAGACAGACAGTTTAACTATGAAGATCTGAATGAATAAATCTAATACTAATGTAAGGGAGATTTTTTTCATTTTTTTTTAAATATTCCATCCTGGATTTTATTCATAAAATATATTTCATTTATACTGCACAACAATTGCTATTTAACAAACTTCCACACATTATAAGGCAACAACGATACGTTACGTGTGAACACCATATGAGACATCTTCTATAATATTAAAATGTCATAATCCTACTGACATGTTTATTTACTTTCATCTTCATCTACTATAGAAAATTCTTAATAACAACAACTTTTTCCAAATATTAATTTTTTCATCATTTATAAGCTTATAGACAACAGTATGTCATTTAAGCAGTTTCCATATTAAACATATTTTACAAGTAATGTTACACATTAAACATATCTTATCCAGCACTTTCACATATTAAACACATTTTCTCAAATAGTTTTGCATATTAAACATATTTTACCACAAAGTTTCATGTAGTAAACACACTTATTAGGCAGTTGTAAATATTTAAGACATTTTTCAAGCAGTTTCACATATTATACGCATTTTATCAAAGAGTTTTACATATTAAACAGATTTTATTCAGCACTTTTACATACTCAATTCATTTTAACAAATAGTTTTACATATTAAACACATTTTATAAAACAGTTTTACATATTAAACACACTTTATCCACCACTTTACACACTAAACTTATTTTATCAAATAGTTTTACATATTAAACATATTCTACATAGTAAACACACTTATTACGCTGTTTTACACATTAAAGAAATTTTAACAAGCAGTTTTACACATTTAAAACATTTTTTAAACAATTTTTACACATTAAACATATTGTTTTATGCAGTTTTAGATATTAAACATATTTTAATCAGCTTTACTTGTTAAACATATTTTACCAAACAGTTTTATATATTTAATATATATTATCAAGCAGTTTTCATATTAAACACATTTATAAAGCAGATTTATATATTCAGTATATATCATTAAGCAGTTTTATATCTTGAACACATTTTATTAAAGAAGTATTTCCATATTAAAGACATTGTTTTAAGAAATTTCAAATATCAAACATAACTTATGAAGCAGTGTTACATATTTAATGCTTTATATCAAGCAATTTTACACATTAAATACATATTAATAAGTAGTTTTACATATAAAACATTTTATCTAGTGGTTTTACATGTTAACAACATTTTGCAATCAGTTGTACGTATTAAACACATTTTATTAAAACGTTTTATGTACTAAACACCTTTGATCAAAGAGTTTTTGATATTAAACATAGTTTACTTAAAAGTTTTAAATAGTAAACATACTTATTAGGGAGTTCTACATATCAAATACATTTATGATATGGTTTTACATATTAAACAGATTTTATCAGACAGTTTTTCAAATTAAAATCATTTTATCAACTACTAGTTTTACATATTTAACACAATTTATTAAAGAGTTTTGCATATTAAACACATTTTACAGCAAAATTTTAAATAGTTAACACACGTATTACGAAGTTCTACATATTAAAGAAATTTTTTCAAGCAAACCTTTGTATTAAAGACATTTTATTCATTGGTTTTACATATTGGTTTTATATATTAAACACATTTTATCAAGCAGTTTTACATACTGAAACTTTTTGTCAAAACGTTTTGCATATTAAACATATTTTACTACAATGTTTTAAATAGTAAACACACTTATTAATCTGTTTTACATATTAAAGACATCCTTCAAGCATATATTCATATTAAACACATTTTATTAAAGAGTTTTACATATTAAATATATTTTATCAAACAGTTTTACATATTTAACATATTTACCATGCAGATTTACATATCAAACACATTTTTAAAGTGGTTTTCTATATTAAACATATTTTATGAAGCAGTTTTACATACTAAAACATTATATGAAACAATTCTTAAATATTAAACATATTGTTTCATGGAGTTTTAAATATTAAACAGATTTCTAAAGTAGTTTTACATATGAAACACATTTTTTCAATCAGTTTTACATAATAAATATATTTTGTTAAACAGTTTTACATAATAAACACATTTTATAAAGCAATTATACATATTAAACAAAACTTTTCAATCAGTTTTACATAATAAAGATAATGTTTTATGCAGTTTTAGATAATAAACACATTTATGAACAGTTTTACATCTTCAACATATTTGATTAAACATATTAAACAAATTGTTTTAAGGAATTTTAGGTATCAAACACAACTTAGGAAGCAGTGTTTTATATTGAACTCTTTATATCAAACAGTTTTACATATTAAACACTTTTCATTAAGCAGTTTAAAATGTTAAACACATTTTATCAAGCATATTTGCAAACTAAATGCATGTTATTTAGGAGTTTTGCATATCAAACATATTTTACTGCAAAATTTTAAAGAGTTAACACACACATTAGGAAGTTTCACATATTAAAGAAATTTCTTCAAGCAATTTTACGTGTTAAAAACATTTTATTCATTGGTTTTACATATTAACTGAATTTTGCAAATATTTTTATATATTAAATACATTTTATCATGCAGTTTTACATATTGAAAACTTTTTGTCAAAAAGTTTTGCATATATAACATATTTTATTATAATGTTTTAAATGGTAAACACATTTATTAATCCGTTTTTACGTATTAAAGACATTCTTCAAGCATATATAGATATTAAACACATTTTATGAAACAGTTTTACACATTAAACATATTTAGAAAACAGAATTACATATCAAACACATTTATAAAGTGATTTTCCATATTAAACACATATTTTAAAGCAGTTTTACATACTAAAAATATTTTATGAAACAATTTTTACATATTAAACATACTCTTTCATGCAGTTTTAGATATTAAACACATTTCTAAAACAGTTTTACATATGAAACACATTTTTTCAATCAGTTTTACATATTAAATATATTTTGTTAAACAGTTTTACATAATAAACACATTTTATAAAGCAATTATACATATTAAACAAAACTTTTCAATCAGTTTTACATAATAAAGATAATGTTTTATGCAGTTTTAGATAATAAACACATTTATGAACAGTTTTACATCTTCAACATATTTGATTAAACATATTAAACAAATTGTTTTAAGGAATTTTAGGTATCAAACACAACTTAGGAAGCAGTGTTTTATATTGAACTCTTTATATCAAACAGTTTTACATATTAAACACTTTTCATTAAGCAGTTTAAAATGTTAAACACATTTTATCAAGCATATTTGCAAACTAAATGCATGTTATTTAGGAGTTTTGCATATCAAACATATTTTACTGCAAAATTTTAAAGAGTTAACACACACATTAGGAAGTTTCACATATTAAAGAAATTTCTTCAAGCAATTTTACGTGTTAAAAACATTTTATTCATTGGTTTTACATATTAACTGAATTTTGCAAATATTTTTATATATTAAATACATTTTATCATGCAGTTTTACATATTGAAAACTTTTTGTCAAAAAGTTTTGCATATATAACATATTTTATTATAATGTTTTAAATGGTAAACACATTTATTAATCCGTTTTTACGTATTAAAGACATTCTTCAAGCATATATAGATATTAAACACATTTTATGAAACAGTTTTACACATTAAACATATTTAGAAAACAGAATTACATATCAAACACATTTATAAAGTGATTTTCCATATTAAACACATATTTTAAAGCAGTTTTACATACTAAAAATATTTTATGAAACAATTTTTACATATTAAACATACTCTTTCATGCAGTTTTAGATATTAAACACATTTCTAAAGCAGTTTTACATATTAAATACATCTTTTCAATCAGTTTTATATGTGAATATATTTTGTTAAACAATTTTATCTTTAAAATATATTTTTCAAGCAGTTTCACATATTAAACACATTTATAAAGTGGTTTTCTACATTAAACATATTTTATAAAGCAGTTGTACATATTAAACACATTTATAAAGCAGTTTTACTTATTAAACACATATTTTCAATCAGTTTTACATATTAAACACATTTATAAAGCAGTTTTACTTATTAAACACATATTTTCCATCAGTTTTACATATTAAACATATTCTACCAAAGAGTTGTATATATTAAATGTATTTTATCAAGTACTTTTAGATATCACACAGATTTATGAACAGTTTTACATCTTGAACATATCCGATGAAACAAGTTTAACATATTAAACAAATTGTTTTTAGCACTTTTAGGCATCAAACATAATTTATGAAGCAGTGTTTTGTATTGAACTATTTATATCAAGCAGTTTTACATATTAAACACTTTTCATTGAGCAGTTTAAAATGTTAAACACATTTTATCAAGCATATTTGTAAATTAAACTCATGTTATTCAAGAGTTTTACACATAAAACCTATTTTATAAAAGAACTTAAATGTTAAACATATTTAACCAAGCAGTTTTACATATGAAACACACATATAAAGTAGTTTTACATATTAAACATTTTACCTAGCAGTTTTACACATCACCCACATTTTGCAATCAGTTTTTCATATTAAACACATTTTATAATCAGTATTTCATATTAAACACATTTTATAAAACATTTTTACAAACTAAACAAATCTTATTAAGCAAATTTGCATATCAAAGACATACATGATATGGTTTTACATATTAAACACATTTTGTCCAGCAGTTTTACATGTTAACAACATTTTGCAATCAGTTGTACGTATTAAACACATTTTATTAAAACGTTTTATGTACTAAACACCTTTGATCAAAGAGTTTTTGATATTAAACATAGTTTACTTAAAAGTTTTAAATAGTAAACATACTTATTAGGGAGTTCTACATATCAAATACATTTATGATATGATTTTACATATTAAACAGATTTTATCAGACAGTTTTACTTATTAAACTCATTTTATCGAGCAGGTTTAGGTATTGAACACATTTATAAAGTTGTTTTACATATGAAATACGTCTTTTCAACCAGTTTTACCTATCACATTTATCAAGCAGTTTTACATGTTAGAAACATTTAATCCAACAGTTTTACACATTAAACACATTGTAGCATGCAGTTTTAAATATTAAAAACATTTATAAAGCAGTTTTACATATTAAACATATTTTACCAAAGAGTTTTATGTATTAAATATATTTTATCAAGTAGTTTTAGATAGTAAACACATTTATGAACAGTTTTACATCTTGAACATATTTGATCGAACATATTGAAAAATAATTTAAGCAATTTTAAGTATCAAACATAACTTATGAAGCGGTGTTGTGTATTGAACTCTTTATATCAAGCAGTTTTACATATTAAACACTTTATATTAAGCGGTTTAAAATGTTAAACACATTTTACCAAGCATATTTGCATACTAAACACATGTTATTTAGGAGTTTTACACATCAAACACATTTTATAAAAGAGTTTTAGATATTAAATATACTTTACCAACCAGTTTTACATACAAAAAACACATATAAAGCAATTTTACATATTAAACACATTTTATCAAAGAGTTTTGCATATTAAACATATTTTACTGCAAAATTTTAAATAGTTAACGCACATATTAGGAAGTTTCACATATTAAAGAAATTTTTTCAAGCAATTTTACGTGTTAAAAACATTTTATTCATTGATTTTACATATTAATCGCATTTTGCAATCAGTTTTATATATTAAATACATTTTATCAAGCAGTTTTACATGCCAAACATATTTTACTACCATGTTTTAAGTAGTAAACACACTTATTATTCTGTTTTACATGTTAAAGAATTCTTCAAGCAAATATACATATTAAACACATTTTATGAAACAGTTTTACACATTAAACATATTTAGAAAACAGAATTACATATCAAACACATTTATAAAATGGTTTTACATATCAAACACATTTATAAAGTGATTTTTCATATTAAACACATTTTATAAAGCAGTGTTACATACAAAAACATTTTATGAAACAATTCTTACATATTAAACATACTATTTCATGCAGTTTTAGATATTAAACACATTTCTAAAACAGTTTTACATATTAAACATATCTTTTCAATCAGTTTTACATGTAAAATATATTTTCTTAAACAGTTTTATGTTTAAAATATATTTTTTCAAGCAGTTTCACATATTAAACATATTCTACCAAAGAGTTGTATGTATTAAATGTATTTTATCATGTAGTTTCAGATATCACACAGATTTATGAACAGTTTTACATCTTGAACATATCCGATGAAACAAGTTTAACATATTAAACAAATTGTTTTTAGCACTTTTAGGCATCAAACATAATTTATGAAGCAGTGTTTTGTATTGAACTGTTTACATCAAGCAGTTTTACATATTAAACACTTTTCATTGAGCAGTTTAAAATGTTAAACACATTTTATCAAGCATATTTGTAAATTAAACTCATGTTATTTAAGAGTTTTACATATAAAACCTATTTTATAAAAGAACTTAAATATTAAGCATATTTAACCAAGCAGTTTTACATACGAAACACACATATAAAGTAGTTTTACATATTAAACACATTTTATCCAGTGGTTTTACATATTAACCATATTTTACAATCAGTTTTTCATATAAAACACATTTTATTAAGAAGTTTTACATATTGAACACTTTTTATCAAAGAGTTTTGGATATTAAACATATTTTACTTTAAAGATTTAAATAGTAAACACACTTATTATGCTGTTTTACATATTAAAGTCATTTTAACAAGCAGTTTTACATTTTAAACACATTTTATCAAACCTTTTTACACACTAAACATATTTTATTCAGAAGATTTATATGTCAAATAAATTTATGATATGGTTTTACATATTAAACACATTTTATCAAACAGTTTTACATATAAATTATATTTTACCAAGCAGATTTAAATATCAAACACATTTATCAAGTGGTTTTTCACATTAAACTCATTTTATGAAAGTTTTTCATATTTAACATATTTTGCTACAACATTTTACATAGTAAACACACTTATTACTCTGTTTTACATTTTAAAGACATTTTAACAAGCAGTTTTACATTTTAAACACGTCATCAAACGTTTTTACATACTAAACATATTTTTAATGTAGATTTACATATCAGATATATTTGTGACATGGTTTTACATATTAAACATATTTTATCAAGCAATATTTCATATTAAACTCATTTTATCAAGCAGTTTTACATATTGAAAAGATTTATAGAGCTGTTTTACATATTAAATATTTTTAACTAGTTTTACCTATTAGACATTTTTATCAAGCAGTTTTATACATAAGAAACATTTTATCTCAAGTTAATCTCTGTGGTGTTTATAATTTTTTTTTTAAATTTTTAATCCAGTATTTTAACATTCCCAGTTTTCCTTAAGCTGAATAAGTCGTTTTAAAATCTGTGTATATAATAGCTGAAAATAAATTAAAACGTCATATTCCAAATAATAATTTTTTATTTGAATAAATTTCTATCTTTACGTGATTGAAATATGTATACTTATATAACGAAGCTTACATTTCTCTTCCACGATTGAATAGGTTTGTTTTAGAATTTCGCACAAAGCTGTGCTAGCCGTCCCTAATTTAGTAGTGTAAGACTAGAGGGAAGGCAGCTTGTCATTACTCTCCACCGCCAAATATTGGGCTACTCTTTTACCATAGAATAGTGGGATTGACCGTCACATTATAACGTCCCCACAGCTGGGAGGGCGAGCATGTTTGGCGCGACGCGGATGCGAACCCACGACCTTCAGATTACAAGTCGCACGCCTTAACGCGCTTGGCCATGTTGGATTCGATTGAATAGGAAGAAATTGCTGAGTGATTATTCTGATGCATTGACTTGAAATACTTATCATAGAAAAAGTATTGAATATATTATTATAATCAATCCATTCTCATAAACTGACAAGCCACACTTTACCAACCAAATGGTAGTGAATGCAGAAGTTGCATATTTTAAAAATGTTAATTAATGATATTCATAACTCTTTTAGTATATATAGTTCTCGTGCAGCTATGCGCAAAATTCGACCACATCTTCTATCACCACAGGATTCCTTCCTGTATTAAAATATCTATCATTAGTTTTGGTTCACAGGAAGCTGCTGGCTTGATAGAAACATTTATTAACATAATATACATATGTGATAAATTCACAAGGAAACTGGTAGGCCTTTCACCGTGATATCTGAAAATGATTTAATGAACAACTAATTACTAGGATGTCATAAATTGTTTCTTTAAAACATATGAACCATAACATAATGGTTTAACTACATAAAGTGAAAAAAAACTCGAATATTTTGTCTGTTTTGGAATTTCGCACAAAGCTACTCGAGGGCTATCTGTGCTAGCCATCCCTAATTTAGCAGTGTAAAACTAGAGGGAAGGCAGCTAGTCATCACCACCCACCGCCAACTCTTGGGCTACTCTTTTACCAACGAATACTGGGATTTACCGTTACATTATAACGCCTCCACGGCTGGGAGGGCGAGCATGTTTAGCGCGACGTGGGCTCAAACCCGCGACCTTTGGATTACGAGTCGCACGCCTTATGCGCTTGGCCATGCCAGGCCTCAACTCGAATTTTATATAGTCTGGTTTTCTGTAAAATTTAATATTAATCATCATTATATTTGCCCCCGCTAGTACGAAGATATTTCTACGAATTTACAACGCTAAAACCAGGGGTTTGATTCCCCTTGGTGAGCTCAGCAGATAGCCCGATGTGGCTTTTCTATAAGAAAACACACACACACACACACACGTCATTGGAATTGAGGAATTTGACTAGTGTCGTTGCTAGCTGGTCTAACTCTAAATCAATTAATTCTTGGAAGTGAATTCAAAGAGCACCTATTAGCAGCGGCATAAAGACTCATAGAATTGTTCTGGGCATTTCAAATACAAACTTTTAGCTTATAGCTCTGTCTTCTCTTGACCAGTTTGAGATCTGATTACAGTTTTAAGCTCACGAGGCCAAAGCCTTTTAAATGATGTATTTCGGTACATCCAAGGTCTCATAAGTTAATTTATTATACTCTTGCTCAAAATAATTTGAATATTAGGGTAGACTGGTAGAGATGCTAATGAGTGATAAATTCAAATTGGGTATGAGCTCGCCCATATTTGGTATTGCTAGCGCACTCATATATACCTATTAGAAAAGTAAAAAAAAAATACCGTTTCAGAGATTAATTTACTCTAATTCTGTACAGAAGAATTTCAAGTGCCGCGGCTATTGATGATTCCCTGTTCTTTAAATCAACAGACACAAATTATTTATATCGTGATAAATTCTCTATGGTTACTGAGAGAGGGAGAAGTAGCAGTTTATCTCGACGTTTTATTTTATAATTCTTTAAAAGAAGCAAATTTGTGATTTTAAACTATTTTAACACTCATCTTTCCACATAATTTTACACTGTATAATTGTGTTTGCATCTACTGGATGATACATTATACGTTAGTCTAGTTGTATTAGAGAACCAGTAAACACTGTCACAGATCTCAATTGATTATCTGTAATCAACGGTGGAGAAAAATCGATATTTTTTAAGTTAAAGATGTCTTCGTTTCTCTTCTTTGTTGAGTATCATTGTATAATTTTATTCGTAAAGAAATGTTTAAATTTTCTCATTTTCTTATTATTTTCTCAAAATAATATATGATATTCTTTACATTAAACATGCCATTTTCTATTACTTTTATGCATACTTTACAGTTTTCTTTAAATTATAAAGAAAGGACAATTTGCCTGAACATAAAACTTACTCAGAAGCTTCAATAATGCCCGGCATGGCCAGGTGTGTTAAGGCGTTTGACTCGTAATTGAGGGTCGCGGACTCGAATCCTCGTCGCTCCAAACATGCTCGCCCTTTCAGCCGTGATGGCGTTATAATTTGACGGTTAATCCCACTATTCGTTGTTAAAAAAGCAGCCCAAGAGTTGGTGGTGGGTAGTGATGACTGGCTGTCTTCTCTCTAGTCTTACACTGCTAAATGAGGGAACTAACCCAGATATCCCTAGTGTAGCTTTGCGCCTGTTGGATTTAGTTTTTACTTTTTTATTCTGTCAAAGTACATAATCACAAGTATCAAGATACATCGTAAACTAAATTCATCGTATTTACAAGTCACCTATTTTAATAAAGTAAAGTACGATATAAAGTGTCTAATCTTTTTTATAGTTTTTAATTTTTTTCATTTAGTTTACCTTTAAATACAAAACAAAACAATACAAACACTGACATAGCCAGGGGAGGAGGGCATATGGTCATGGTCCACACCTTTGATTTGTATTTCTATTTTACACCATTTTTTCCCTGCACTTCGTAATTTAGCTATGTCAAGTTTCACAGTTTTATGTTCTTTAGCTTTTACTTACATCTAGCTTACTCAAAATCCAATTCACGGTTTTCAAAATTCAAACTTCAGCGCAGTCATGATTCGCGGTACTTGAGTGACGTCAATAAGTGGTATGCTATTAGCATGTTATAACAGTCATTGAAGCAATGTGAAGGATGGCCAAGTGGGTTAAGACGTTTGACTCATAACCTGAGAGTTGCGGGTTCGAATCCCCGTTGCACCAAACATGCCCGCCCTTTCAGCCATGGCGGCATTATCATATGACGGTCAATCCCACTATTCGTTGGTAAAAGAGTAGCCCAAGAGTTGACGATAAGTGGTTATAACTAGCTGCCTTCCCTTTAGTCTTACACTGCTAAATTAGGGACAGCTAGCACAGATAGTCCTCGTTTAGCTTAGTGCGAAATTAACAAACAATGTAAAGAAAATTATAAACTTTATATGTTATAAATAGAAATTATATGTAAATGTAAATGTTACGCCTTGATCAATTTTCAAATTCCTGGATATGTCAGTGAATACAACTTTATGAAAAGCATTAATTGATGTTTATATACGTAAACATAATAATAATATGTTGTTGAACCTCACAACTTCTCAGACTTTGCGCACAGTTTAATTTTAGTTTTACAGCCTGTACTTGCTTTTGAGTTTCCATTTTCTTGGAAGACGAAGTTCTGTTTTTGTTGGCCAGGTGGTTAGAGCGCTCGACTCTCAATCTGAAGGTTGCGGGCTCAAATCCCTGTTCCACCATAAGTGCTTGTAATTTCAGCCTTGGTAGCACTTATATTGTGGCTGTTTCTTAGCAAAAGAGTAGTCCAAGAGTTGGCGGTGGGTGGTGATGACTAACTGCCTTTCCTTTAGTCTTACACTGCTAACTTAAGGATGCCTAGCTCAGTCCTTGTATGTAGCTAATCGCGAAATTCAAAACCAAATTGTTTTTCTTTTAAAACCCATTCCAAAATAACCTTGTGTTTTTACATGGACAAGCCTGCTACTGGTAACATCTCGAGAAACTCAACTGAGATGGCTCAATTAAAAGTCGCATAATTTTAGTACTGTACGCGTAGTCGGGTTATTGCGAGTTCCAGGTTGGTCTGTATAATATTTTGTATCCTTGAGTGAGACACTTGTTCAGTTCTATTCAACTGTATGATTGGTAGAGACTGTTAGCTGTTGTGAAGGGCTGGCATCTCAGGCAGGAAAAATATATCACCATTCTCAGTTACTTGTGCCAATTAAACCGGAGCTAACATCTCATGTGCCGTCTTGTTACGAGAAACATTCAACTAATTACAAGCTTGATTTATGCTTTCATGTGTAGATAGTCTATATTTAATGACCGACTCATCTATTGTTTGATAAAACAATCGATCTGCTTTGAACGGAGGAAATAAATTATACATACAACATTGAGAAAAGGTATGTGAAGGGTCTTGGAAAAATGAATTAAAGCCAAGTATTACAGGAATGATACATCTTTATCGTGTGTAAATGTATTGTACCATAATCACAAGATGGTAGTTTACACTGTAGTTTGTTTGTTTGTTTTGAATCTCGCGCAAAGCTACAAGAGAGCTATCTGCGCTAGCCGTCACTAATTTAGCAGTTTAAGAGTAGAGGAAAGACAGCTAGTGATTACCACTCTCAGCCAACTCTTGGGCTACTCTTTTACCAACGAACAGTAGGTTTGACTGTAACATTATAACGCCCCCACGGCTTAAAGGCCGAACATGTTTGGTGCGACGGGGATTCTAACCCGCGACCCTCAGATTACGAGTCAAACGCCTTAACCTACTTGGCCATGGCTGGCCACTGTAGTTGGTTGTCGTCCAATTAATTGGAATGTTCCATACTAGTATGAAGCCTAAAAGCGTAAGGACAGTCATACTTTGGGTAGTAATGAGTTCAAAATCGAAATATCCCATAATAAGTATGCATAAATCAAAGTTTTGGTTGATAATTTATACTCCATGGGAAAATTTTAGCAAAACTCCATGTTCCAGTGGCAAATTCTGGTCCAGCTAGAAAATTAAAGCCGATCCAAAGTGATTTAAGTGTTCTATAATATATTATTTATTGAATGGCAGAAAGTTGTTTACAAATCTTGCCAACCTTGCTGTGAATATTACTTTGAGAAAAGAAAGATTCACATTAGCATAAACCATCATACGTGAGAGTAAAACTGCTTGAAAACTGCAGCTAAGAAAAGTGATGAAACCAAAAGTTTGCAATGGAAACCAAATCAACAAATGTAATGTGAATAAGTATAGAGAAGTGTGCTATTTACAGATCAATACAGGTTTGATTTGTTCAATAAGACTTGATAACGGTTTATTCAAGAACAGTTTCATATCAAGACACAACGTTTAGGGTGAAGCATGGTTGAGGATCTATGGAAACTTGAAGCTGCATCTCAACAATGGTGCTGTTTATTTACATGAAATTCACGAAACTTTACATAGAGAGCAAATTTGATCAGTCATGGTATTCTTTCGAGAACACTACTCATCGAATATGGATTTACCTTCCAACAAAACAAAGATCCCGCATAGACAACGAGTGTTGTGAAAAGAAATCTTAAAGGCCAATGGAATACTCATAACTCTGTATGAACATTCTTAAGGTTATATTTATTTATGGAAAAACATTGATGATGAAAAGGTAAAATCACATAACTTAGCTGAATTGTAAGAAGTAATACAGGTCATATGAAACAATACTGGTAAAAAACAAATTATATGACAACACGAAAGGAATAGTTAACATTTTTCACGTTGGCAAAAACCTGGTAAACAAAATATGTGTGTGTTGTGTAGTTGGTGTACATTTCCTTCGTACTTTCTGTGATGATTGTTTGTCGATTAATGAACACTTCAGTCATCTATGTTCCCAGTTCGGCAGATTTAGGGCTGATATGGTGAAATAGAGGTACTCTAACAGATTCGTTATTGGTGAGAAGCAGACGATTCAACATCTGGGCACCTGTCCCAAAACTCCATCCATGTCCCATGCATAGCAGAAGACCTCACTGTAGCCAGTGAGCATAAAACTAGCTGTACACATCACTGGGTGGAAATTAGATAAAGATAGGTGTACACAAGAAGAAGAGTAAACACCAGAATATCCGTTGTTTGTGACTCTTGTACATCTGCAGTTTGTATGTTTCCGTAGTTATTTCCAGTGCTGTATGTTACATTATTATCTACAAAAATCACAAATTCTTAGGAAATGTAAAATAAATGCAGATGTCCAAGATGTGTGAACTGGTGAAATGAAGTAAAAGAAATGACCCAAAACATAACAAATAAAAGCACTTTTTTTTTCATTTCACTGACTGTTAAACTGCGAGAACAAGAACAGCAACCATGACTTACATAGGTGAAAGTGGATACTGTAGCTGTCCTGATAACTGGAAATTAACAAAGTATTTGACTGGTGTGAAGGCAGACTTTATGCATAAGTGATGTTGGAAATTATCAAAGTGTGTGGTGTAAAGATAGACTTCACATGTGAGTGTTATTGACGAATTCGTCGACTGCCAGTACATTTAACAAGCTCAACTACTTTAGAACTAAAACAAGACTAACCTATTTGTTCACACAACAAAATGACATATTCACATATTATTACATTTTCGAGACCAAGGCAGACAAAATAACCTCCTTACAAGCTTCTAAGTATGGAACCACAGGCTAATACTTGTCTATTGACCTATGGTACCCAATTCAAGAAAAGCACCAAAGGATTTTGACTACCCAGGAGATATTGAAATGGTACTTTCCTTAATGCCTTAGAAAAGCGTTTAACAAGTGCATTACAGGTGTATTAGTTTGTACAAATAAATCCAGAATTCACTATAAAATTTTGAATACATAAATATAAGTATGTAGAAAGATAAAGGCAAGTAAGATTGTCTGGGTAAGAATACAAAACTATATAATTTTTATTTTTATTTATTCGATAAATACTAAATGATTTGTTTATTCTGTAAGTCTTTTTGGGAAATCTATAATGCTTTTACACAATTATAAACATCACTGAATGTAATATATCGTCATTGTTGTAATATGCATATTTTAAACAGTCTGTAGTATTTCTAGTTTTTTTTCACACTGAAGACAGAACATCAGTCACACGTTTATTATATATGTATGTTCATGTACTACAACTCGTTGAAAATGGTGTAAAATAAACGTTGGGAAATGAAATAGTATTCCATTCGAAGTAAAAAAAATAATCCAATTACTCAAACGTGAAAAATACTTCATGTCTGCTAAACAACTTCAAACTTACAGAACAAAATGAAAGAGCAAATAAGTGCTTACATGCATTGAGCTAAACACTTAAATATGCATATTGTTTCGGATATAGCATTATTCATCATGGAATTAGTTTTAAGTGTGGGCTATTCATATAAATTCATAACTATTATGTCTGCATTTTGTTAGTATATATTATATATTTCACTTATATATTTTAATTTTCATACAATAAGAATAATGTTGCGACTTTTTTATTTGATAATTTTATATGCAAAAACGGCTCATTTGGGTTCAGAAAACACCCTAAATAGAAGAGCCAACAACGTTTCGACCTTCTTCGGTCATCGTCAGGTTCACAAAGAAAGAGGTAACTGACCGGAAGCTGACCACATGTTTGGAAGGGGTTGTATAACTGAGTGTCGCAATGTAGAGGGCGCGGTTAGATGTTTGAATATATAATAATCTATAATATTAATATAGGTATAATGGCGTTCCTTTGTATTGGTTTATTTTGGGTTTAAGTTGTTGTATAAGTAAGGCTTCTTTAATTTTTCGTTTGTTTATGTTTGTTTCTTTATTTAGTATTTTTGTGTTTTCTATGGTTATGTTGTGTCCATTTGACTTGCAGTGTTCGAAAACGTGTGAAGGTGACTTTTTATGTTCTTTGAATCTGGTTTCCATTTTTCTACTTGTTTCTCCTATATAGAAGTCGTGGCAGTTATCACATTGTATTTTATAAATAATGTTGGTGTGGTGTTTGTCAGTGTAGTTCTTACATAGTATAGACCTTAGTTTTGTGCCTGGTTTTTGAATAAATTTAGTGTTAACTGGAATGTTATATTTTGTTACTAGTTTTTGCCAAATGTTGGTTATTTGTTTGCTGATGTCAGGAATATATGGTTTTTGCATATAAAATTCTCAACAAGTGGGTTTCTCGACATCACTGATTTTTTATTTGATAATCTGTTTTCTAAATCACTTTGCATTTTTTTACCTGTAACTATTCTTTTATATGAATAATTTCTTTAATAATTTTTATTTACACAAAGTTGACCCTTGTGTGCTTTCAACAGTTTTATGAAAGGCTTTGTAACTTAAGATTTTCCCCAACGTTATTGAAAATATTTTTAAAATTATTTTTGGTTATTTTGTAAATTTTATAGGGTTTATTAGATCATGTTGTAGTACTGTTTTATTTCATTTATCCTTTTCTTCCGCTTCACGGCAGGTGGTTAAGGCACTCGACTCGTAATCTGAGGGTCACGGGTTCGAATCCTCCTTGCACCAAACATGCTCTCCCTTTCATTATAATTTGACGGTCAATCCCACTATTCGTTTGAAAAAGAGTAGCCCAAGAGTTGGCAGTGGGTGGTGATGACTAGCTTCCTTCTCTCTAGTCTTACTCTGTTAAATTTTGTTTGTTTGTTTTTTGAATTTCGTGCAAAATTACTCGAGAGCTATCTGCGCTATCAGTACCTAATTTAGCAGTGTAAGTCTAGAGGGAAGGCAGCTAGTCATCACTACCCACCGCTAACTCTTGTGGTACTCTTTTACCAACGAATAGTGGGATTGACTGTCACATAATAACGCCCCCACGGCTGAAGGGCGAGCATGTTTGGCGCGACGGGGATGCGAACCTGCGACTCTCAGATTACGAGTCGCACGCCTTAACACGCTTGGTCATGCCGCGCTCGCTGCTAAATTAGTGACGATTAGCGCAGATAGCCTTCGAGTAGCTCTGCGCGAAAGTGAAAACAAACCAAACCAGACTGTTTCACGGAACTTTGTTCTTTACTATTTTCTCTCCTATGGACCCTTGAAAATAGATGTCTGAGAGCTTATACATGTGTTGTTGTTTTTTGTAATTTGTAATATTTAATCATATATATTCTGTAATACGTATGTAAATACAACTTTAAATTGGCTTGCTTCAAATATTGACACAAAGCTACACAGTGACATCTGCGTTAGCCATCTCTAATTTAGGATTTATCAGCTGAAAGAAAAACAGCTATTTCACAACACCCTTCTCTAAGTCATTAGCTACTCCAAGAAATAATAAAATTTGACTGTCATTATTGTAACACACACATGTTCCTGAAGAGTGAGCGCAATCTTACAGCAGAGGGAAGAGAAAGACGACCCTCGGAATCACATTCCTGTGCACTTATTTGTTGTTGTTTGTTTTTTTCAATTTCGCGTAAAGCTACACGGGGGATATCTGTACTAGCCGTTCCTAATTTAGTAGTGTAAGACTAGAGGAAAGGCAACTAGTCATCACCACTCACCGCCAATTCTTGGGCTGCTCTTTTACTAACTAATAGTGAAACTGAACATCAGATAATAACACCAACACAACAGTGTAAAGACAAGCATGTTTCGTGTGTCGGATATTCGAACCCCGATCCTCAGATTACGAGTCGAGTGCCTTAACCACCTGGCCATGCCAGACCTAGTGCGTTATGAGGGTAATAGTCAGATCCATTTATTCTCCCAGACA
Organism: Carcinoscorpius rotundicauda; assembly: GCA_011833715.1. Lineage (NCBI taxonomy): Eukaryota > Metazoa > Arthropoda > Merostomata > Xiphosura > Limulidae > Carcinoscorpius > Carcinoscorpius rotundicauda. The sequence goes on from CM022397.1 coordinate 88,059,359, forward strand.
AGAACATACCAAGAGTCGGTGGTGGGTGCTGTTGATTAGTTGCTTTTTCCTTCGCCAGTTAGTTCAAACTACGGACAGCTAGTGCATATACCTTTAAGTAGCTTTAGATATTTAACTGTCTTCACCTAACATGAAAAAGAGCAAATGTTCAGGTTTGATACAGCCTTCTGTGTTAAATGCTTTTTGTGCGAAATGTATAATCACAGAATTCAAAGCTCTGATATATACCTTACTTAATCTGTGTTCCCGTTATGGGCAAGCATGTTGAGGCGTTTGACTTGTCATCCAAGAGTTGCGGATTTGAATCCTGGTCGCACCAAACATTCTCGCCCTCCCAGCCGTCGGGGCGTTGTAATGTGACGCTCAATTCCATTATTCGTTGGCAAAAGAGTTGGCGGTGGGTGGTGATGACTAGCTGCCTTCTTTTTAGTCTTACACTGCTAAATTAAGGATGGTTAGCGCAGATAGTCCTCGAGTAGCTTTGCGCGAAATTCAAAAACAAACAAACTTAATCTGTAATATATTGTTTCTAGAAAACGCTATGAGACAATATGTTTCTTTTCCATTATTTTATAAATAAAGTGTTAGAATTGATACCATAAAAATGTATATTTGGCGTATCCTCCAGTAAGCAGCACATGCATTATAAAGAAAAACATGGTAAGTTATCAGTTGTGTTTGGTGTCCTTTCCGAGTATCATCAGATGATCGGAAAAAATGAAATAATAAAAAAATTAATTAAAAAATTCTACACATTCCTTTCATATGAATAGATTAGAAATGCAGATGTAATGGAATTTCAAAAATACTAATACTTTATCTTATTTTTGCTGTTTTTGAATTAATATTTGCTTTTACTTTCAAAAATACCGTTTTTGTTCAAAAATGTATTAGATGATATAATTTATTATTTTAAGGAAGTTACCTGAACTTCGTGTTCGTTGTTCATAAGTATAAAATAGCGGAAATAGAAAGTATTAGTAATTATAATTTATGATTTTTTTTTTAAATTATGATAGAATTGTTTGTTTTCGGTTATTATGTCTCTGTACAGAAATAGTCCAGTTTACTCTAAACATTGTACATATATATTTTGGTTAACTCTCTTATTTATACCTAAAAATGCTCTTCGATTACTAATAATAACAATATCTGAGAACATCCTGTGTAATTGAAGCGTTAATTCTAACAGAAACGTTCTAAGCTGATGACATGAGAACGTGTGTGTAGTTTTCCAAACTGATGATAAAGTTACTCTGCTGAATTTCGATCCAAGACATGGATAAAGATCAATATTATGCTTAGTAAATATCTGCATATTATTGTACATTATACAATAAATAGACCTTTCATTTTGTGTTGTTAATTAATTCTGGATATCTCTGAAATGTAACGAATTTGTACATTTTACATCCACTCAGAATCGATTGTTTGTATTAGGTGAATTCGATCGTCCAGGATATTTGTGAAGAGAAAGTTAAGTATTTTTTAAGTTTCCTGATGCTAGCTTTAGTGTGTTAAGCATGTCTTTATCGAATTAAACTTTATTTTCTACTAACTGAAGAAACAATATACTTACTGACATCGATGTTTCGATCTTCATTTACATTAGGAAGCTTTTTACTCTTATCTTAGCACATTATGAAGTTCAACTGACTCAATTAGAAAACAGTTAGAATAAAAATCAGTTGAAGTTTATGATGTCTTAGGATCAGAGTAACGTTATCCTAATGATGATCTGATTTGTAGAAAATTCTTCATGATGTCAAACTAGAAGTGATTCATGTCACCTTCAAAATCCACGCAATAATCTCGAGTAGATCAACTAACTGTATTTCAGGTTTAGTGACGTTCCGCTTTAAACAAGAATCTGCATATTTTCCTGTCAGCAGCACAAAGGCATGGGGGCCACAGACCAAGAAGATGAATTAAATGACATCGACGTCAGAGCTTCAAATAAGACGCCTCCTTCTGCTGACCATCAACAGGACCAGGCGATCACTATGCCCCGTTCCAGTCTTAACAACGCTTCACCTTTAATTACAACAGTGAATACTCCGCCAGATGGCGATGATGTTACCACTACTGCTGTTGCTGTGCCAACATATGTACCAAATCCAGGGGCAGTTGCTATGTTGTCAGCAGAATTATCCCCGTCTCAAGAAAGCATAAGAACAGGACCTATTGTGCGTATTTCTGCTCTTTAACAAAGAGCGACTGTCTAAAATATTAGACTGTACTTGTTTCTATACTATATATCAGTGGATATGATAAGAAGAATATGGTATTGTAAATTTAAGACTTCTTCTTCCTATAGAAACTTTTGTGGGATTGTACAAATTTATGCTGGCTTATTTTAGCCAAAATACTTCCAGTATGTTATAGTTCAGGGCTGTAGGTTTTATCTTTGCAATTCTCATATAGACTAAGGTTGTGATAATTAACGTTCCATTGGCTAAATCTGAATTAATTGTCATCAGAACAGGTGCACTGATTTAATGCAACAATAGTGCGAAGAAGTTAATGCTAATAAAAAAATATTATTTCTTTTGTTATCTTATATACTGGACCTCAGAGAATTTAAACAGTATTGAAGCTAGTGCTAGATTATTCTGAATTAATATACCAAACTATATTCATGATCAGTTAAAAACTTATAATCTGATCGCTTTTGAAAGTTGAACATTTCTTCTTCAGAGAAAAGAAATTTTCACTTATGAGGGAAAATACACCTTTTGAAAGCGCTTGAGTTATATATCGAGTTTCATATTGTTTGTCAATGTAAACTATAGATGAGGAAAGAAACTATTAGTAATTGAGTTATAAAATTAAATAAAGTGGAACTCTGTTTATCCGCATATTTTGAAACAACGGCCCACAGATATGTGAAAATCGCGGATAAATGAGGTGTAATTGTGTGTGATAAAGATACATCAATAACATACAGAAAACAGTAATGTAAACCAAAACAACGTTAATTAAAGAGTCTGCAATATTTGCAATGACCGAAAAATGCTTTCAAATAAATTTATTTAGACATTACCCCATTCCATTCCATTAAAAAATACGTACCTATGAAAAATGTTTTTCATAACAGCATAATTTTAAAACATTGTGTATTTTTGTGGTGCGTGCGCGGGTAATGGAAACGAGCACGGATGAAGGACAGATAAATGTAATTCTATTGTATAAATGACAATTGTGATAAATATTGTTCAGGTCATTGGAAGTTATAAGGCAGTTACTTCATTGATGATACGTTAAAGAAATTTTTCTTTGAAGCGCAGTGTGATTAATTAAAATGATAAGCGTTCTATTTAATAACTGGAACTTAAATAGCCCTGACACTCCAACGACACAGAATGATTACCTATAGAAATACTGTTATGTACAGCTCCGTGTATAGAGTGTCTATCAGTATTTGTTATGTTATATAGTCATATCAATGTCATATCAGTTATAACCCCTTCACCTCTTTCTCCTTTTCATCTTTCTTCCCCTACATCTTTGTGTAAATGTACAAAGGTAGAATATGTTCTCGAGAATCATTTATCTTTGAATGGTATCAACTTGTAATGGATGCATCTAGATTGCACTATTTATTTTTACTCAGATATATTTTGAAACTATGTAATGTAATTGTAAAAACTACCCACTGACACCTCAACCGTTCTTGGAAGAAATTAAATGTGAGCAGAACAGTTAACAGTTGAAGTAAAATTTATGATATCCAATGTAGAAAAACAATAAAAACGAAAAACTGAATGTCGTACAATATGCTGATTATCACTAGCTTCGAACTCTAGAAACATTCGTTAGAATAAATTTCTCCTAAGAGGGCCTACTTTAAACCTTTATGACTTTTTGCGCAGTTCGTTTCTGTTGCCCTGACAACTTCTTTAATTATTCTGTTTTGATTTCTTCAATTAATTAAGACATTTAAATATTATAAAATATATAATATTTTTAATCTGGAATAATACATAGACCGTACCTTTTGGAACAATTTTTCATTAAAATGAAGTGTAAATTTGAAAACCGTCAATTTGACGTATCAATTAAAATATCTTAAAATAAGTGGCAATGACGCCATTTGTATTCATTCAGTTATTAATATTTATTACAGTTTCTAATTACACAACTAGTTGTAGTAGTTAGACAGTAAAAGTTAAAGTTATTTCAAGAATGACGTAGTGCAGTATTAAAAATAGCTATTGAAACTATGATGTCATTTTTAATGTCCATAACTACTACTTTTGAGAGATAAGTTCCCTTAAGTTGGTCAACATTAAGTTTATGATCTTACAGCGCTAAAATCCGGGGCTCAATTCCCGCAGTGCATAAAGCGCTGACAGCCCTTTGTTAGCTTTGCACTAAAATTACGATACTGAAACGTGATTTTCAGAAAAAATACTTCTCGATAAATAATATACTTAAACGTTTGTTCGTATCTATGGATGAAATTAAAACACATTTTGTTTTACTAGCTTTACGAAAATAAATATTGAAATCTTATTGTAGTGAATAGACACATACACACGTACATATATATATATACACACATAAATACATATGTTTTGTATCTAAGGTACAACTTAACCCTTATGTAACATTTTTGTGTTTTTTTTCCTTACGTTTGTATCCATTTTTATATTGTATCCTAGCGGTCTACCTCGAGTGATGTGTCTTCTTTTTTAATGTCTTAGATGCTTTCAACTATATCTTAGTCTGGTCTTTACGAACTGGTTATCAATATTTAGGGAGATATATGTAGCAACTGCATAACGACTACTAAATGTTTGTGCTCTAATATGTATAATGATTATTATTCTTTAAATCAAACTTGTATGCTTAGAAAACGATTTTAGAAACAATTTATTTTATTAAGTTTGTTCAAAATCACGAAATCACATTTATTATAAGAATGTTTAAGGGGCGTAAAAGGTTCAATAATGAGTAACTACGTATTTGTTAATCGCCTTAAATAATGCGAAATGAATTATAAAATGTCTCATGCTTCTCTTGTAATGTTTTGGACACCATATTGCAAGAGAAAAGAACAGTTAATTATGCATACAGCGGGAAGAAAAAGTCAAAGAAATTTAAAATGTTCGTGAGTAGAAAAAACAACCAATTATTAGTATAATTTGTTGACAACATTTGTATGGTTGAAGCAGAATATCCATGTGAAAATCAATACTAAACCTGATATTGTATCATCTTCGCGACGCTAACTATAGATATAAGAATTTTGTTAATTCTCTAATGATGCAGTTGATTTGTATTTGATGCATTTTAGACCTACGTAAGTTAGTAGCTTGAATGGTGCTTAAAATCATATATTTAAAATAGTGTTATATTTATGTCTCTGTTTTTTTTTGTATTAAAATAACGTATTTTTTTAGTTCCGAAAGAAACTATAATTACTAGAATTTATATTTAGGGCTACCGTTCGTGTTGTTGTGGTGTCGTGCAGTTATGACAGCCTGTGAACCGATGGGGTGTCCGAGGAAATCCACACGTTTTTCATGTAAAGCAACATATCTTTATCCGTATTTATTTCTAAGAGAATTCTCTTAACCATGCTTTAATTAAACCATAGCGTCTCAGATTGGCCCAAAGTGATTTCCAAAATTTCATTTGATATCAAAGTAACAGAAATCAATGCTATATCATATGAAAATGATAAACCATTGGTCTTTCAATTTTTAAATGTGTGAGCCTGATTAGTCTTAGAAATCAATCAAATTCTGTCTTATAACAATGAATTCCTTCAAAAACTCACAAATGTCACAAAATTACAGTTTTGAGTACAGTCATTACGAGGTTTAAAGTATAATGAATTGTCCATTTGCTTACATATTACTGCTATATGATAGGTAAGTATTAGAGTGTTTACTGAACACCCATTATTATTGCTAGATAGAGTAAGTACTGTCGAAATGTTCTTAATATACATCACGAGTTTTCAAAATATTTCTTCAGAAGATTGGCTTGACACGTGTTTCCTGAGCGTGTATTATTACAGGTTGATGAATATCTGTTTCACGTGCTTACCGAGCTTGCATTATTGCTAAGGGTGCGAAAGTGCTGCAAGGATTTACTAAGCACCAGCTTCTTCTGTCCAATGATTAATTATTGAAGGACTTCTCTAAATATTCACTTCTGTTGAACGATGGGTAAGTATAGAAAATGTTTTCTGAGCACTTACTTCTAAACAACAATGGACAACTATTAAAGATGGCTATTAAACACCAACTTTTCTGAAACTTTTACATTATCTTGCCTGACATAATAGAGTACTTCTGGAGTGAAATGTACTTCTATTCAGTGTATAGGAATTATCTGAAGCGAATCTGTTTCTAACCACAAAGAACAAGTACAGAACTAAGGACAGTAAATTAATATTTTTGGATATCGCTTACAACCTATGCTAATGAATTTCATCAAAGCAATGATAAAATTTCTCACTATCTACATTTAGAGCTCTCTAAGTAGCTTACTTTTCTGTTTCATTGTAATGTTCCTCCTACATTTGTTTAGTTAAAACAAAATAAAGATGTATTTTATATTGTTTGGTTTTGTAGCTGACTTTAGGAGGTTGTTCTTCTACACGTACTAGGTTACGAGATGTAGCAAATCATCTTTGAGAAAAGAGAAGTATCTAAACTGTTACCATCTCTAGTAACCATGTCCAACATCGGATACTGCTTAATGTATGGGTATTAAAAATACCATTTGATTTATAAATGCATGAAGAAGGCTGTAGAACATATTGACTTTTTTAATTATTTTTAACAACTTATAGAAGTTTATTTAGTGTCTTTGAATATTGTTTAGATGTCGTGCTTAATGAGCATCACAATAAATATAAAACCGGTAGATGTAAAAACAATCAAACATTTACTTCAGTTACATTTAAGGCAAAAGCGAGATAGTTGTTAATATTTTATCCAAAGCTGATTACTAGTATTTTGTTACTCCAGAACACAAAATAGTATTTTAAAACCTCGTGTTTTAAAATTCATTTAACAAACAATGGAAAAAAAAAGAAGTGTGAAGTAGTAATGAACATGATTCCTCATAACATGTTGAGTTTTATTTTATATCGATATGTTAGTACCTTTTAAATGTTTATATTTATTTCATTTTGAGCAATACAAATAGGAATCGAAATATGTGCCCATCATGTGGTTGCACATATATTTTGGAAACTAAGTGATTAAGATTTAGAATTTTTTGTTTAAAACTTTTGCAACCGAGTAGCCTTTGTTTAACCTTTATGCCATTTTAACAAAGGCACTTACTTTTGCTGACGCACACCGTAAGCACCTAAGAGATTGATCTCCTTCTATTGATTTTTAATTATTTTTGATGGAGAATAATTGTTTAAAAATACCCCTCGCCTACTTTTACGTCTTCAACAGAAAAAAACAATATGCTAGAGGTGAATGAACCGACTAGCCTTTTGTTTAAAAAGTCTATTCAGCATTTTAGATATCTTGGAAGAGATTTTTGGCCGATAGACTGTAGAAATGTTGATACGTGAAGGGTCTTGAAAGGGTAATGCTGTGTCGAGAAATAATTTCGCATGTGATGATAACACTCACATATCTAAGAGTATCAATTTGAACTCCACGCAGGGAAATAACTCTCAGAAGAGCGCTTTTATTTAGTTCAGCGTAGAATGATACTGTACATGTTTCATCAGCGTAGAATGGTACTGTACATGTTTCAGTGGATTGGGATTGTTTAATAAGACCATTTCCCACGACTAATTTTCTAAAACTTTTTCGAATCTCAAAACCGATTTTTTTCTCTTTTATAAGAAATAAGTCATGAAAAGGTAATATATCACACTTTGTGACGCCTAAATATATTTTTTGAGAAGACAATTGCAAAAAACAAACAAACTTGTGTTTACTGCAACATTCAAGTAATCTACTAGTTTAAAAAATATCCTAATAAAAAGTAAAGCTCCTATGGACGTGGAATTACACGAAATACTTAAAGTTATCTACATTATGCAAAGTTTTCTCTTTCATTGTGATTATATTTCTTAATTGGTTATATGAACCACACATAATATGATCTAACATATAAGAAATTGTTAAATTTGAATGTTAATTAAAAATATTATAATTTAAAAAAAAAACATTTTTGGAGCTACTTAAATAACCTCTTGTCCAAAGAGGCAAATACTTTAAAATAACAAAAACGTAACGTTACAGCATTGTACACAGGTAAAATGTTCTTTACTTAGCATTCCAACTTTAGTTAACCAATAATTGGTATAAGATGTTTGTATAATTAAATTTAGTCTGCGTTTTATGAATCGAATTAGAACTTTTATACTCTAGAACTTTCAGTGAGATATATCTTCATTTGTTTGTAAAAGAAACCAAACACGGTTCACTCTAGATTTTGTAATAATTGCGTGTGCAGCATCTACTAAACACAGCTATTATTTTCGTAACATAAACACACAAAAACTCTCTAATTGGGCTACTAGGTCTTCACCCAAAACATTTTACCAGGTCTCAAAATAGTTTTGTTTTGTTTATTCTCACATTTTTCGATTTATCTGACCAAAACTTAATCATTAACCTTTTCTCACTAGAATTAACTTTGATTATAAAGATAGTATTAGAATATCGAATGCTTTAGAATTTGCCCATAGTTGTGATCTGAATGATAAATAGAAACGCAGGTGTTGTCGAATATATTTATAATTTTACAAACATAACCGTTGAATCGATGCTTGTATAGACACGTATTTATTTTGAGTGTGGCCAATCTGAGACGTTCGTTGTTGAATTCCAGTTCAGCATATCATGCAATGATGAAGTTTTCGAGTCTGGACTTGGAAGTGATTACCAGTAAATCTGTAATTTTTCATGTGCTCTTGAAACTGCAATTTTATATTTGATAATTGTGTCTGTTCCATAATGTACAGATTCAAACCATTGTTTCAGTGTAACTTCAAAGCTGTTGCCAATAAAATGTTAAGAATGACAATCATATTTAAGAGTTATTGTTGTTCAATAATGTGCAGATCTGTTGAGTTATTGTTGTTCAATAATGTGCAGTTCTGTTGAGTTATTGTTGTTCAATAATGTGCAGATTTGTTGAGTTATTGTTGTTCAATAATGTGCAGATCTGTTGAGTTACAATTTAAGAGTTATTGTTGTTCAATAATGTGCAGATCTATTGAGTTACAGTTTGAGGTAACAAGCAGTAAAACCAAGATTTTAAAATATATTTGCCATAAATAACAACAAATAATTAGTATCGGGTAAAACATTACTGTTGAAACGTGTTGTACAATGATCACTGACAGAAAACAACAACAACAAAAACAGGACAAATTTGTGGCCTCGGGGATTCTAAAAGAAAGAAAAATTAAAAGCTTTATAATAGTCCATATCATAATGTTTTGCATCTTAACGCTAATAACATAACGTTGATTTATTCTAAAGCAAGGAAATGTGTTATGGTTCAAATACAACAGAACTTATTTGCGGCTGGATCTCAATATGACAGAATGTATTTGTGAATTTTGTATATCCGGCTAATACTGTTCATCATAAGCAATTTTAGACCATCATATTAACTAATAATCTTTGACAAAAATTTACTAACTTATAATGATTCGTTAATTATACAACCTAATATTTAATTGAAAATACAAGAAATTATTAAGAACTAAAAAGAAGAAATGAATTAGGATATTATTCTTATTTAGACTTTATAAAACCAGATTTCAGAAATAATAAAAAAAATTCTGATTCATGAAACCTCTTAGAAGCTTAAAATATAAGATTACATAGATTTATTGTTTTCCCAGATACCTTATATTAAACGATATCCAGAATTAAAGTTGCATAAAGTCCACCTGTTGTTTACCCTGAATCTCATGCTTCCTACAAATTCCAGAAGAAAAATTATATAAATATATAGTTCTTCTTTTCTACAGATATCCTACATTCTACAAATCCTTCGAAATAACTTATACGAACATGTACATTTTTCATAGATATTTCATATCATAAGAGTATCAAAATTGTCACAAAGAGATGCTGTTAGTAACCAATGGTTATATATAGTTATATTACTTATATCATATAAATTATTTCACCCTATTTTTGTTCTTTGTCTGTAGTTATTATTTAGTAAGAACTATGTGCAAAATTCAAAAAGCAAACAAACAAACTGATGCTTTGCATTGGTTTCCTTTTCTTTTTAACTAAATATTTCTCAACTATAGATGTAAAACGTGAATGAAACTCAGATTAAGTTTTAAATACTTGATAGAAAATAAAATGTATCTATGTGATATATATAAAAAATAAAGTATTTATTAGATATTAAACACTATGTTCCCTTTTAACAATCTACATCAAATATACGGGATTATTGTCAGAATATAAAATATTTCTAGAAGAGTTTCGAAGTTGTGTTTGCTATATAACAAAACGAAAGGAAACAAACCAATAAAACTCCGACATGTTTGATATGAGAGATCGACACAAATTACGACCGAATATACCTTGAAGATAAAGTAATAAGTGGTTTGGACTCTTGATAAGAAAACAGAAGCCCAGAAGAAAGCGGTACAACCAATTACTAACACTCCTGCGTTCCAAAACTGTCATAACACGAACATGAGATATTGCAAACGATCTTCTTACTAGATTGTTATTATGACAGATTTTTAAAATAATTGTTCTTTATCTGATATTTCTAAACAATAGACCTTTGGTTACAAACAAATACGCTAAATGACTGAGCATGGTTTTTAATGATTTGTTCCTGGATAGCGTGTGTTATTTTTAAATTGCTTATGTTGTAAAAGTACAGAAAATGGCCATTATTCCCTTCAAACTTTGCATTTGTTACCTTGATAACGAAATTTAGAAATTATTATTTTCTATGTAAAAACTGGCAAATTTGCACATTTTCATTTACATTTCATTTTCATCTGAATAAAACAACATATGAATCAAGATTTATATGTATTTACACAAAAATGTTTAGAAGTGAGTAGTTTTTTCGAGATTTACGATTGTTATGTAAATCAATTTCACGAATTTGCCTCCAAATATAGTCTCCCATCATGTTGTCGTTATTCTCTCCTTGGAAGCGGCGTTGAAAGTCCAGTATATCTTTGCTTTCGTGACCTGGATAATGAAAATTATCCCATTTTCCAGAACATTCCAAGTGGATTCAGTCCTGAATAGCTGACAGAGAATTTTCTCAAACTTTCTAGAATTTTGTCGGAGCCTTAAACCTGTGCTGCTCCATAACGAGAACAAGTATCCGTCTCTTTTCCTGGCTCAGTCGGTGCACATTAAAGAGGAATACAACAGCGTCAAGTCCTTGCTAGAAACCTTGAAGTATGATGAGTATAACTGGGAGGTTATCGGATACTTCAAAATGGTGGAATTTCTGATGGGTCTTCAAGAAAGCTTTACAAAGTTTCCCTGTTATCTTTCCTTTGGGATACCAAGGGACACTGCAACGTACTACAACAGGAAGCACTGGCCACAACGGACCGAGTTCTCTGTGGGGAGACACAATGTCAAGTGTGAGCCACTAGTGGATCTCCAGAAGGTGGTGTTCTCACCATTGTACATAAAACTGGGTCTTATGAAACAATTTGTCACAGCTGTTGATAAGGAGTCTGTAGTCTTCAAGTACCTTTGAGAGTTCTTTTCTAAACTGTCTGAGGCAAAGGTCAAAGTTGGTGTCTTCGTTGGACCACAATTAAAGAAGATCCTCGAGTGAACAGAATTCCTCAAGAAGCTTAATAGGAAGGATATAAATAGCTTCGGGCAGCTGTATACTTGCGGTATACAGTAAATAAAACAATTTTCATTAATTAACACGTAATCTACAACAATAATGATTCATTAATTAAAGACACACGCACGCACACACACACACATACACATATATATATATATATATTGTACAAAATAAAATGAAAAATATATAGTTATTTCTTCTAAACTCGTACCAATCTTTATGGAGACCTTTTCGGTTTGATACTTGAAATATTATCCAGGTAGTGTTAGACTTGTGAGTTGCTACTAAAGACACTTTTAATAAAAGAACAATTTGGTCAAAAAAACATTTCTGTTTCTCTCTAGTGGCAGCTGTTTCGTTGTCATCAGAGCTGGATTAATTATATTCAGTCGTATTTGTCAAAATAAAAGTTATTGTTAAGAAATAGCGCGCAATTAAAAATTAATGTTGTGGGATGTGTCCACCAGATGACAGAAATTAATGGTATTAACAAAAGAACGAGCAACTGTTCATATATTGTTGGATGTATCCATCAGATAATAGGAGCTGATAGTGGTAACATAAGAATAAACAATCATTCATACGAAACACACAAAACATAGTTTCATTTTCCAACTTCCAATCCTTTGTGAAAGTGTGTGAGTAATCAATCTTCAAAAGAAGGCTGGTGTAATTTGATGTGAAAATTAACTACAATGTTGCAACTACATGTGAAAACAAAAATAAACTAAACGGACCAAATGCCTGATTGAGGAAAGTTTTGAAAATACATAAATAATTAGCATCCAAAAGTACACGATCTTGCCTACTGGTTTACCTTCACGATAAAATAATTACCATTATTGCTTGTGATTTTTGTTGATACATAGCATACTTTTATAATTATAAACATACCGCTTGTGTTTTACATCAATCTTTTTTGAGATATTATGCTAAGTAACGCCAGGTTAAGTAAATATAATTTTATGGAAGGTAGTTGGTGTAGCATCACGTGTAAAAACATCTGATTGGCTGATTTATTTATAATTTAAAAAAAATACACTGCGATTTCTTATTAAAATAAACCTTTATTATAAAAGGTCAATCAACTCTATATATCTTAAATTAGCATCAAAGCAAAGAGACTTTTTAATGTATGTTTTTCACAATCATTTACCTAGCTTTGTGTAGCAAATTATTAAAGTCGAAATAAATATAAACTGATAGCAATAGTTAGTCTAACTATCTTTTTACTAGTTATTTTAGCAGCAAACAAAGTAACTACATGATAAAACTCACTCAGCATGCCTTAACTTACTTTCAGTATATAGTAACTAACGTCTCTTTCAGGTGACAGTTCAAATGATGTGTGAACAAGTTATAATGGGCCATTTATGAAGTTTAGTGGAAAATACGTCTTGGCTATTTTGACTGAAGAGCTACTAAGCTTGTCAGAGATGTATTGCATGCAATGTTAACTTCTAAATACTTAGCATTTTACGACGCTGAAAAACAGTGTGTAGTATTGTAGAAATATTTTGAATAATATATCTGTATTACAAATTCAAGACATCAGCTCATACTGAATTGCTCCTAACAAAATGAGATACACAGTTTAAACACATTTATTTCAGTTATTTATGAATTATTTAATCTTTCAGAACAAATAAAGTCATACCAAAGCACAAATATTCATTGGTTGGTATGTACTTTATTATAAATGGAATTTCGTTTTATTTAGATATTCAACGTCTATAAAATACGTATTCGAATTTTCTACATATTCTACAGAAAGAAAGTCTAGGTTTCTAAAGCATAACAGTAGATATTGCATTATTGCTTCTATCAAAATGGGCGTTGGCCGAAATTTGTAAAGAGAGAAAGGAGGTTACTTTAAAAATGTGTATCAAACCATTCTGGATAGTCCAGAGACGCCCTCTGAAATAGGTTTTGATAAGTTAAGGTTCTTTTATATTTTATAAATATGTTTTATACATACATATCTGTCATCTAGGAGATGCAAACGTAAGTAACCACAGCATTCTCTTAATGCTCACACGCATGCGTTAATTACACCTATTCTGCTTTATTTCAGACTGAATAATATTTCATAAAAGGTAAAAAATTCATAATAAAGACATAACCCTTCTTTAATGACTTAATAAAGATACCCAGCAAGTAAATCATATCAAAGTATCCACAGGAATAGTTGTATTCAACTGCTGATGGGACCTTTGGCTCAATGCCAGAGCTGATTTAGCCAGATGGATTACAACATATAAGGCCATTGTTTTAATTAATTAGTATCAAACTTGTTGATGTTGGTTTACTTGATATAAAACATAAAAACTGGAAGAAATAAAATAATAATTTATTTATACGTTTATTTTCGGGTGGAGTTTCAAAATTTCCCTTTCCCTCTTTTCGTGTGTTACATATGTACCTCATACGGTTTTCTTTTTTAATTGTTTCGTGCAGGTCAGATATCGTTTCATTTCCAGAATGAGGAAATTCTTACCCACTGTTAGCTGTATAACAATGTTACAAAATCAGTGAGACTTACAATTAAATGTCATACTGCTGACATCTATAATTAAGAACAAAATCCACCTAAAGGAATAAAATATAGTAATAAACGACCCTAGCGAATCACTGGTAAGTATACAGGCTTACAACGATAAACATTGGATTTAGGTACCTGTGGTTGGGAGAACATAGGTAGTCTGTTGTGTAGCTTTGTGTTCAACAAAAGCAAGCAATTAACCTTAGTAGTTAAGTAAAAACCAGACCGAGAAAGTTTTATTAGTAAAGTTACTTGCAAAATAAGTTTCTCAACCTATCGATTTATCATATTCGTATAATTCATATAAAGAGTTTCATTAGAAATACTCATTTACCTATTTTTCACTCAATGGTATATGTTGATTATTGGAAAACACTTAAAAAATATATGAATCACACATAAATAAAAAGTGACCTGAGTGCTTTCGGAAGTTAAAAATGACTGTTGGGAGCTAATCAAATAATGCTATATAACAAATGGGTGTCTCTGATAGCCAAGACTGAAAGTATGAAACTATTATTTTGCATTGAAGAGAATGAATTACAAGGTAGGGTTAGAACGGAAATGGAATGGTATTAAATTTGTAGTACGTAAAAGAAAGAATATAATAACAAAAGCCAGAAAAACCTGCAAAATCATTTAAAAGTAAAATTACCGAATCATGAAATAGTAAAAAATAAGCTAAACAATAACTGAGTACAAAAGTAAACGAGATTACAATAAAATAATATACGTTATAAATACATAGCTAATAAAAATAATTAACAATCAGTTAAAGTTAGTAGACAAAGTAAGTGAATTCAACTATGAAGATACACACTTCTATTACAACCAGGTACACATTCATATATCACGTGTATAATATATTATAATAAATTAACCTGATAGTGTTATATATACTATGTATACATATGCTAGGATACCCATTTGTATTACAACCATTGCCCCCCAGTGGCTCAGCGGTATGTCTGCGGACTTACACGCTAAAATCCGGGTTTCGATATCCGTGGTGGGCAGAGCACAGATAGCCCATTATGTATCTTTGTGCTTAATTCAAAACAACAAAATTACAACCACATGTACGCCTAGATATATGTATAATATCTCATCACACATTAACCTTATACGTTTATGTTTTTATGCTAGGATACACAATTCTATTACAAACAGTTACATTCTCAGATACAAAGTGTATAATATATACATTTTCAGTGCAACCGAATAAATCATTATGAATCATCATATGTAACGTGTATATCATCATGTTTCAATCAGATATTTTGTATGAATACATAACGCAACGGAACATAATCTCAGAAATCATTGTATGTATAATATAAAATAGGATTTAATGAGATTTTTAATTTTTTGTTGTTCTGTGTGTGTGTAAATGATATTATACACTGCCTCACATAGTCAAGTCGTTAGGGCATTCGAATCTACGAATTTGCTATATATAAAATACCCTATTCGTGGGTAAAGAATAACCCAGGGTAGTTAATCACTTCCAACTTAAGTAAAGCGAGCGAAAAAAAACACAAGAAACCTTTAAGTAATTTAGCAAGGTATTAAATCAAAGAGACCTTTATATACATTTATAAAACAAGCGAAATTTTAGTGTATCATATATCATCATATTTTGAAACAATAGTTTCCTATGTGTGGTAGTATATACGTGTATAATACAACCAGACATACATTTATTATCGTGCAAACTAAGGTACCCCTTCTTTGTGCGAATTGTGGATATAATGAGAAATAATACAAAAATCCTAGCTTTTACACAATGTATGTATATAACATAATATATTCATAATAACATCTCCAAATGTTCTGTGTAAGTTTTAAAAACTCAACATGTAAATATTTAAAACATTAAATGCAATGTGCGATGGTCATAATGACTTTATAGGAAAAGACAGTGGCCAATGTAGTGGCAGCAAGGGTACGTTCTGTTACAGGTTTACAATAGTGTTTCACGTAATTAATTAATTGACAATCATTATTTGCAGAAATGTCTTACAGGCTGAAACTGAAAGGTCACAGGCCAAAGTAGAAAGTGGTTGCAACTCAAAAAAACATCTCTTCATATCAGCCTTAAGGTGGCTGTTGAAGTTGAAACTTTAATTGAGTTTATGTAATAAACAATACTGGCGGCCATTTTATCCCGTTGCTTTCTTCCAAACAGAGTGGTAGAGCACTCTGTGAGTTGCATAAAACATTTGAGTGCTCCTCCCTCAAATTTTGACCGTGTTGTGCTATAGAAAATCTAATAGTTTTTGTTTTGGTCTGAGAAAGTAGCGCCATCTATGAATATAGTTAGTGTTAACTTAAGTCAAAGATGATAAATTCTCAATAACAACAATGATGGGAGTGGAGGAGATGTCAACACCCATTAATATGCCCCTTGTTCAAAATTTCCACCCCAGAAAATTTGGTTTGGACTAGCATGGCCAGCAACCTAGGAGTAGTTTAGTAATGGACAAACAGACACCTAGATTTTATGCTTCATATATATTTAGAAGCATCATACGCCGTCATATCTCAACTGGATATTTTTTGCATATATATATATAAGGTAAATTAAATACATTATCACTCGTTGTAGAGGAAAAAAACCTGTTTAATTTAAAGTTCTGCAGATTAGTCAAAATGTCGATAAGTAAGGAACAGTTTATAACTAATTAAAAGAAATAATTTAATAAACACATACAGTTGATTCTAAGAGTTTTCCTCAACATATTTTGTAAAATAAACTAAGCAGTTCTGAAGACCAAATAAAAGTACTCTCAATTCAACTAAATATTTTATATCATCAGAAATTTCATGTTTAAGATATTAGTTTTTCATTGAGTGATAATCCAGGAATTAACGCATGGTAAGTCACAATTTTCTTTTGAAGGTGTGTGTTTGATAACGAAATTTAGAAATTATTTATTTTCTATGTAAAATCTGGCAAATTTGCACATTTTCATTTACATTTCATTTCCATCTGAATAAAACAACATATGAATCAAGATTTATATGTATTTACACAAAAGTTACACAAAAATGTTTAGAAGTGAGTAGTTTTTTCGAGATTTACGATTGTTATGTAAATCACTTTCATGAATTTGCCTCCAAATATAGTCTCCCATCATGTTGTCGTTATTCTCTCCTTGGAAGCGGCGTTCAAAGTCCAGTATATCTTTGCTTTCGTGACCTGGATAATGAATTTTTTAAATTTACCCATTTTCCAGAACATTCCAAATGGATTCAGTCCTGAATAGCTGATAGAAAATTTTCTCAAACTTTCTAGAATTTTGTCGGAGCCTTAAACCTGTGCTGCTCCATAACGAGAACAAGCATCCATCTCTTCACCTGGCTCAGTCGGTGCACATTAAAGAGGAATACAACAGCGTCAAGTCCTTGCTAGAAACCTTGAAGTATGATGAGTATAACTGGGAGGTTATCGGATACTTCAAAATGGTGGAATTTCTGATGGGTCTTCAAGGAAGCTTTACCAAGTTTCCTTGTTATCTTTCCTTTGGGATACCAGGGACACTGCAACGTACTACAACAGGAAGCACTGGCTACAACGGACCGAGTTCTCTGTGGGAGGCACAATGTCAAGTGTGAGCCACTAGTGGATCTCCAGAAGGTGGTGTTCTCACCATTGCACATAAAACTGGGTCTTATGAAACAATTTGTCACAGCTGCTGATAAGGAGTCTGCAGTCTTCAAGTACTTTCGAGACTTCTTTTCTAAACTGTCTGAGGCAAAGGTCAAAGCTGGTGTCTTCGTTGGACCACAATTAAAGGAGATCCTCGAGTGAACAGAATTTCCCAAGAAGCTCAGTAGGAAGGATAAAAAGCTTCAGGCAGCTTTGTCGCAGTGGTTTGGGGCTTCTTGTGCAATCAGAAGGCCGAAAATTTTGTGGAGTTGATTAAGGCCCTGGTAAAGAACTACAGTAAAATGGGCTGCAGGATGTCTCTGAAAATCTATATCCTTGACGCTCATCTTGATAAATTCAAGGAGAACATAGGAGCATATTCACAGGAGCAAGGCGAGCGCTTTAACCAAGATATACTGGACTTTGTATGCCGCTACCAAGGAGCGTATAACGACAATATGATGGGAGACTATATTTGGGGGCTGTTACGTAAAAGTGATTTACATTACAGTCTCAAATCTCAAAAAACTACTCACTTTTAAACATTCTTTTCATTTTTGTATACCTTTAGTATAAATATCTGTAAATATTGATTCATATGTTGTTTTATTCAGACATTATGTAAATGAAAATGTGCAAATTTACCCATTTTTACATAGAAAATAGGTTAATTTCTTAATTTCATTATTCATGTCACAAAAACTAAGGGAATAATGGCCATTTTTTGTACTTTTGTACAACATAAGCCATTAAGAAATAACACATATTATCCAGGAACAAAATTTGTGTTACCGTTCTTCTACGATTGAATTGCTTTGTCCAAGCTGAGATAGTGTAATTTAACCATGTACATTTAAAATTGCATAAGGTGAGAGCATGTGAGGGCGATGTCTATCAATAAGTCAGTCAGTCAGTCTGATAGCTAGATTGGTAAATTTGTGGTTTGGAAAATTTTTTCTTTACCGACTTTCTTAAGTGCATTAAAGGCTTATTGCTCTGTAGTTGGTTTGTTTGTTACTTAACAGTGTATACAAAATGCTTTTAACGTTTTGTTTACATACTGTTTGCAGTGTGTTTCAGATTTGGTCCGTTCCTACTCTAACTGGCCCGGCATGACCAGCGGGGTTAAGGCGTTCAACTCGTAATCTGTGGGTCGCTGATTCGAATCCCCGTCGCACCAAACATGCTCGCCCTTTCAGCTGTGTGGGCGTTATTATATTACGATCAATAGCTACTCAAGGGCTATCTGCGCTAGCCATCCCTAATTTAACAGTGTGAGACTAGAGGGAAGACATTTAGTCATCCCCACCCACCGCCAACTCTTGAGCTACTCTTTTACCAACGAATAGTGGAATCGACCAAAACACCATAACGCCCCCATGGTTGAAAGGGCAAGTATGTTTGGTGTGACGTAGATTCGAACCCTCGACCCTCATTTTACGAATCGAGTGTCTTAACCAACTGGCCATGCCGGGTCATGTAAGACATTATAGGACTTACTTTTCCTTTTACATTAAAATGTACACTTCCTCATTTTGTATTTTAAAGAATACATCCTTATATTAATTTGTATGTTCTTGATATAACGAATCATGTTTTTCTTTATATTCGTTAGCTGGAAACGAATTTTATATATAAATTGAAAAGTAAAACAAAACCCAAACGCCCAAACTAATAATTCAAATATCAAAACTGGTTTCCTGTTATTTTGTAATTTATTCGTGTGCTATCTTTCGCATACTACAGCGAAATGACATACAAAACAAAGAAAAAAAAACAAATTAGACACTCTTACAAATAACCTAGGTATATAGAAATAATTAAAATAATTATACCAGTCATCACATCACGAAATACTTTCACCAAAGTGTGCTGGTGGTGATAATTAGTTTCCTTTCTACAAATATTTCACTCCTTAATTATGGACAGTTAACCCAGGTAGCTCTTGAGTAGCATTGAGCAAAATTTAAAACGAACAAACAATAAATACAGATTTATTTACTTTTCTTCCTGATCTAATACAATAACTAATGTATATTATAAATTTGTAAGTTTGAGAAGGATAGGACATTTAAGTTGTTATGAATACATAAGAGTACTTATTTCAAGAAGTAATAATGCCGTTTTATTGCCTTTCTCGGTTTATTTATTTTTTAATCTTGATAATAAATACAAAAACATGTTAAGAAATCACTGAACTGACCTGGTCAAATTGCTTCAAATCAAAAATGACTTGAAGATAATTACATATTTGTCTTCCTTAGAGGCATTTTGAAAGTACCGTCAATATATAAACAAGTATTTTCAAATGTATATACATATAAATATGCACCTTTAATTTAGGATGTATTTGAAATTTGCACATATCCATACATACACACACGTATATATTTATATGGTTTCATTACCTTCATAATTATGCAAAGCAATTAAGTCTTCATTCATTAGTATACCACAAGAATATTAAGTTCATGTTAATCAGCACAATTCTTCTAACATCCCTTTGTTTACGTACATTCTGCACCTTAGAAGATGATAGAGAAGAGTTACTTTAGTAGAGCGTGCTTATTAGAGTGCCTCTTGCAACAAGTGCCCCCCAGTGGCTCAGCGGTATGTCTGCGGACTTACACGCTAAAATCCGGGTTTCGATACCCGTGGTGGGCAGAGCACAGATAGTCCATCGTGAGCTTTGTGCTTAATTCTAAACAACATAAACAACAACTGCAACAAGTAATCTATATTTGAGGCAGAGAAAATGACTGACTACGTTTTGTTTTCAAAGTTGTAACATAACTGCAGAATATTCGTGTGAAAAGTTTGAAAGAATACCTGAGCCTCTCTCATTGGTTTGGTGATTTTATGTAAAATAAATGATCAATTTCCCAATTGGATAGGCTAGACATTTGCTCTTTTCCACAGATACTGACAAATCTTAATTGGATCTTCGTTCTTCTAAGGCTAGAAGTGGATAGCTTTTATCAAATTCTGTTAAACTTTATATTACGTCCTCCCATAAGTAATGTCCGAAAATTTAACATAGAAAGTGCATCATCATTTCTTTCTTTGTAGAAGGCTCTAATGACTAACATATATAACAGAACGTGTGAAAAGAAACAAACCCAACTCCGCTTTTTCACATCATTAATCAAAATGAATGTGTCTGAGGAGCACATTAAGCATATAATGCTTTACGAGTTTTAAAAAAGGCAACAGTACAGCAGAAACTACACGAAAATTCAATGTGTTTATGATGCGGAGTCTCTCAGTGAAAATAAAATGTCGAAGGTGGTTTAAGAAGTTCAGATGAGGTGATTACAGCTTAAGTGATGTGCCACGTTTAGGTTGTCCTGTTGAGTTAAATGATGACTTGCTGCTGGCTACACCTAAAGGTTATGTTGTAACTGTTGAATGGGTTGAATTAAGCTTTTGCTAGGTCTTCAACTGTTCATCTGCAGCAAAATGGGTCTCCACCCTAGGAAAGTCTTGTTGAGCGTTTGGTGGGATACTGTTGGTGTGATCCACTTTAAGTTGCTCTCACTCAATGCAACGATTACATCAGACTTACACTGTCAACATTTAGAGCGCTTGAATGTTGCACTGAAAGAAAAGAAGCTTGTTTTGATTAATCGTAAATGTGTTGTGTTACACCAGGATAATGCACGGTCCTATATAGCAAAGATGACATCTGCAAAAACTGAAGAGCGAGACTGGTGAAAAACTTCCACATCCTCCTTATTCTTTAGACCTTGTCCCATCTGATTATCATCTATTTCAAAGTTTGCAAAACTATCTTGATGGAAAAGAGCTTGGAACACATGAAAATGTCAAACTCTCCTCTCTATATTCTTTTCTTCCAACCCCCAGGAATTTTATAGAAGTGGCATTAAAAAACTTATGAATCGTTGGCAGGAAGTAGTTAAAAATAATAGATGTTGTTTTGAATTAAGCACAAAGCTACACAATGGGCTATCTGTGCTCTGCCCACCACGGGTATCGAAACCCGGATTTTAGCGTGTAAGTCCGCAGACATACCGCTGAGCCACTGGGGGCAAAAATAATAGAAGATACATTATTGATTAAATAACATTAAAAGCGTTTGAGATCTTTTATCTTTTTCTGAACCTAAAATCGGATATTACTTAACGGATGACTTGATAAAATATTGGTCCTCCCACCACGATAATGTCTGACGAGGATGAAATGTAGATCCCTACAAACCTTTTGGATAAAGGTACGGGTATTTGCAATATTTTAGAGCATTATCAATTGTCCCCAAGCTGTATCGCTTCAGGATGTTTCAGTGAAATATCAGACGGTTAAGAAACTTCAGAAAAGTTGGAGTTCTTCTCTCATGAGAAGAAAATCTTCTGACATTATATTTGTTGGTTAATCTCTTAATTGATCAAGATAGCTTTGACTCGGGTTATTTAAAGTTAAGATTTAATTTAGCAGAATAGGCCTAAATGTTACAGCCAGTTATAACCCAGACCTTTCTTGAAGATAACAATAGGAATTACAAACACAAATATCTCTTTAGTGTTAGAATGTTTTGCTATAAGTACTTGTGAATGTCCAGTCTGGCGAGCTGTTAATGTTAGAGTGTGAAGTATTGAATCTGGTACATAAAAACAATTTTGAATACACAACTCAGATATTCACTTAACAACCACAGCTGAAATAAAGTCGCAAATAAAAGAATATATCGCAACTACCTTTTAACATTGTTTGTCATACATATCAAAGTATGTACCATCCTTTACAACTCAAAACGCTCGAAAGATCATAAAAATGGATTCAGATAAGATATTCAAATTAACACAATGGAGATATACCTTGTTCTTAATGGTATTGGTAAGGAAACTGACTTAGGTAAATTTGGAACATTAAAAATATCTAGTAAGAGATCTCAACTAGTGGTATTCCACCCATGCTAAACATTGTTCGCCAAAATGAGGGCTCTATTCATACCTAACATTCAAACCTTGCATATATCGTATAGCTGGGGAATTACATCGGTATACATGCAATTTTACGCAAAGACATACTGGGAAAGTTAACTGTAGATTTCTGTACAATTGAAATGTTGTTGCTGTTTTTGAATTTCGCGTAAAGTTACTCGAGAGCTATCTGCGCTATCCGTCCCTAACTTAGCAATCTAAGACTACAGGGAAGGCAGCTAGTCATCACCACCCACCACCAACTCTTGGGCTACTCTTTTACCAACGAATAGTGGGATTGATCGTCACATTATAACGCCCTCACGGTTGGGAGGGCGAGCATATCTGGCGCGATTCGAGCGCGAACCCGCGACCTTCAGATTACGAAGCGCACGCCTTAACGCGCTAGGCCATGCCAGGCCCAAGTTGGAGAGACCTTGAAGGCTATCATAATTAATGCAGAGACAATACCTAAACAAACACGTAGCTTGTGGAAAATAGTGGGATTATACGAGGAACTTATCAAGTTTTCTCATTATAAATTCTAACTAATAAAATATTTATATTTTGTCTTTTGGTTGTTACCATGCAGTCATTCTCACAAGAACGTCTTGGCAGGTAGTGTTTATAGCACTAAGTTCTGGGATTCAATCCCAGATCTTATTTATATATCTGGTATCATATCTAATTGAAAGTATCGAGCTATATGAGCAGTTTTAATAAGGTAATTTGACTTTATGATAGATTTATTGAGTGTGTTATCACTTTGAAGGACATGGGTCTCTTCTTTTAGCTTTATTGTTTCTTATGTGTCCTTTATACCTCATTAGTTCGTATCAGTCCAATTTATTGATTGTTTGGGGATTTTCTCTTCCACATTGGGCTATTAATGATGAATTAGAATTACAGTATCTTGTATATCTGTTATATTCCTGAGTTCTAAATTTTGTTGATGCTTTTATTTCTTCAGTCTACTGGAGTCTACAAATTTTATGATGTTTTCGTCCGTTATTACACAACACGTACTTTGTGTAATTCATAAAGTGAAACGTTTTTGAGTTTCTATATCTGCAACCAATCAATACACATATCTATTTCTTAGAAATTTTTTGCTCATCCAATATTTATAGTTAGAGAGGAACTATCAATATTTGGAAAATTCCTACCACGAAAAACTACTAACGAAACTCGAAAGTTTCGAAAATAACTAGAGCTGAATGCTCGGAATGGTTGGATAGAATAAATTCTAGGTTCGACATGGCCAGGTGGGTTAAGGCGTTCGACTCATAATCTGAGGGTCGCCAATTCGAATCCTGGTCGCACCAATTATGCTCACCCTTTCAGCCGTGGGGGCGTTATAATGTGATGGTCAATCTCACTATTCATTGGTAAAAGAGTAGCCCAAGAGTGGGCAGTAAATGGTGATGATTAGCTGCCTTTCCTCTAGTCTTACACCACTAAATTAGGGAGGGCTAGCGCAGATAGCCCTCTTGTAGCTTTGCGCGAAATTCAAAAGACAAACAGAATAAATTCTAGGATATCTAGTCAAATAGAATAACTAATAGTTTGAACAATAATTTGTGGTATCTCGAGATATTGGTATCTAAGGTTCTTGTAAGTACGAACTGTGGAAGCTAATTCAAAATGTACATAGTACCTGATCTGATTTTGTTTCATTTCCAAAACAAATTTTGTGTTTAAATTATATCTGTTTGAGAGCTGCATAAACTCTTATCTATGAAAATCCACTAGCTAACCTCACTCAGGTATGATAAACAACGTAAAACAATTTAAATGACTTATGTCTGCATTTATTAGATATAAAGTAATATAGATTAAGAATATTTTAACGAAAACCAGAATACCTACCTTGACAAATGTAGCCGTGACTCGATTTTAAAGGTGAGGTCTCAGATCAATGGCAAAGCTTTGTTAATGTGTAGTCCGAATTGGTGTTTATCTCAGCTAGCAAAATAAAATATTGAAAAAAAATGTATTGTTATGTGCTAAAAAGATGTGAAATAAAAAATATCTACTCACTAGGATGAAATCTTTCCACTGTTATTTTGTCATAACTTTTAATTTGATGAACACAATTTGATGTCTTGTGCAACAGCTGATACAAAAACTAACAAGCATTAACTATTGTAAAAATCCAGCCATTTCCGTATTCTTTTGCAGGTTATGGTACAGCTTTAACGCTTGTCTAGTCAACCCATTAGACTAACATTTATACAGATTAGCGTTTTTTCATCATACCAAATGTATGACGCTACTCTGCAAATAAATGGTTCCTTGATGAATGCGAATCTCAAAATACCCCGTTCATTGGATACATCAGCAATGAATAGATACGTTTTGTCCCACTTGATAAACGAATTAACAACAACAGCACATGTATCAGTTTCAAGTCGAGAACTAGATATATCCAAGATGATGCTTTGAAAATAAAGAAATATTTCTCTGCTGATATTTTCCATTAATGGTAAAACTGTCTTTAGGATGATGCATGTGGTACAATGTTTACACAATGTCTCAATATATTTGAACAACTGTGGCTCAACAAAACACCTCTGAAAATTTTCAGTGTTGTACGTGTGTGTGTGACACTTCTCGTATTGTATAAAGTTCAAGGTATCTTCCGCCTCAGATATATGAAACCACTAACTGCTTTACATAATCGGTTTTCACATTTCTGGGTTATAAAACAGCACATCCTTTCGCATTAATAACTGTTTATACAAATGCTAGATGATATTTGTGGCAGCGTAGGGTTGTTAGTTTTTGTAACCATTGCATTTCACAATGTTAAAGCGATATCTTAGTCTTCCAAAATATCATGATTAATCATTTGGGGTGTCCATTCGTGAAAGGAATTTCCCTCTTGTTTCTTTATTGTTTCCGCTACAATGACTTTGATTTCCAGGCAATGTCTACAGTCTGCACATTCAGTTAACATACAAGCTTTTCCCAATTAGTGGTATAATTTATTAGCATTTTTACGTATCTTACTTAGAGGGTGTAGGATGAAATTGTAACGTAAAATCATTATGCAATTAGACTTTATCAGCTGTTCAACAAACATTTGGGTGATTGCTATCTGTATGAATAGTATATTTTGTGCAGCAGAAGTAGAAATGACAATATTTGACAACTGCTACATGTGTAAGCAGTCAGTTATTTCTTCTGGAGTAGTTTTGTGTATGGCTCAAACATGGTATTTGATATATTGTATTTATGACAGTACCATTCTACTAACATCATCGTCAGTGTGAGTACCAAGTATAACTGGATTGTGTTTAATAGAATAAGTCATTACCAACCCTTTCGCAACGGTTCACAGATCAAAGGCTATGTTATCTCGTTTGTTAACTTGCATTCAAAGTCTTATTCAACTACAATTTTAGGAATTTATGTAAAAAAGTTTGGAATCAAATTGTGGATTACACTTTAAACTTTGCATGGCAAGCAAACAAACGGTTTTGTTTTTTATTTAAATAATAACGTTTGTTTGCAGAGGGCAGTAAAAAATTCAAGCGTAATGGAAAAGATCTGATAGGAGGTGTGTAAGCGGATAAAGTTTTGTTACGCGTGTTGTCGTTTATGTGTTTTGTCATAAGGAATATAATACAGTAACAGTACAAGTTTGATGAAACTGATTTTAATTATGGCAGTAAATAATAAATTCAGGCAAGACTTGGCCCTTTCATATTGTATGTTGTTGGTGTAGGACTAGTAAATATATATATATAATTTAATTAATTTATACTGTTGTAGTAATAATACGTAACACTAGTTTTAGTAATATTAGTAATAATTCTCTAACTTCTAAGTCTAACTTTCTTGGAATATATTAGTACTAAATATTAATAATATAGTACAAACACGAGTTGCAGTTTTTTTGTATTATAGATATAACTTTTAAGATATACTCGGTTGTTGTTGAAGGATTTTGTTTTCCAGATGTGTTGTATATTCCGTAGTTTTAGAAAGTTATAAAATAAAAGTCCTTTAATTTTAAAGTTTAATCTTTATTCTTCATTTGATAAAAGTTTTAATTTTGCAAACCTTTCGTCATTACCCAGATGAAGCTTCAATTGGGAAGCATTATTTGGAGAGAAGAGATCGTGTTGTTTTTCTTTTTTTTGTTTTATGTCAATAGAGAGTTAAAATAGATTAACTATCCATGCTAAAATATCTCATACACAGTTTGTTGATAATCTGTATTGCAAGTAGTCAAGGTAATTTAAATGTGACATTTAATTTTAAGACAGGAAGCATAAACTTTATGGTATTAAACCATTCTTAATATTTAGGAATTGTTAGAATAAGGAATAATATTCATTATGATATTAAATTTCATAATACATATGTGTTATATCTCTATATGCAAATTGAAAACAAGGGAAAAAAATTAACAGTCTCTTTTGAGACATGTGCTCATGTTTTATTGTGAAACCTGTTAATATTTAACATATATTAGGAGTCAGGTGAGATAGCTGGCATTTTAGTTAGATATAGCTGAACTGAATAGTAGAAGGAAATAAATGCATAAATGATTGGATATTTGTGATGTACAAGCCTCCATCAGAGCTAAATGTTATTCATTCCATAAGTAAGCCACTGTATTAGAAAAGTAAATTTTCATTAAGTGCATTTTGCTAAATTCTGTTCTTTCATTTTGTTGTCTCCAAGTGTAAACAGTTCAAGTCCTTATATGATACATCCGTGGTTATTCTGATTTAATTAATAAGGTTATGTCAAGAGAAAATATGTTAGAAATCTGCAGTAAGTCTGTAACTTTTCTAATCCAAGAAAACTCAAATTCTGCACAATATTTCAAGGGAGTCCTAAATACATATTTGTATAAAGTGTTAATTAACCCATTTTTCTTGTAATCAGTATTTTATAAACATGCATTATAAGTCTGTGGACTTTATTGTATTAGTAGTAGAGCACTGCATTGAAGACTTGAGTTACCTATTTACTAGTATTACTATGCCTAGATTATTATTCTCGTTCAAACTGTTGAGTACTGTATGTTGTATGTATTTTTACGGTTGAAGTGTTGAAAAACTTGTTCAATAGACAAAATAATAGAAAAATCAAATTTCATTCTTAAATATCTACTTATTCCATTTAGAGCTGGCTAAATAATGGTGTTTGCTAACTGATTAATTATTGTATTTATTAATTGATTACAATTGATTTGTTGATAAATACATTGTTTCTCAAATAACAAAAACAGAAAAAATAAATATGTCAAAAATGTATTCTAAAGATGACTGGTGTATGGGTATTAAAACTTTTTGTTAACCAGAAGATGACCTGAGAATGCCAAAACATTGTTGTGTACTTTATTTTAAATTTTTATTTCCAATACCAACTGTCTGTAGAATACTTTTTTTTTTTGCTTCAAGTGGGTTTCTTGACATCATGAAAAATGGTTTCAGTTGCTGCCAACCAGTTGCTTTACTTCTAGCCAGCAGATGAAAAATGAAGTTGGTGGTGATTACTACTATCTAGATATCAAGCAGGTAGCCATAATAGCTTTGCTATAATAAAGACAGCCTCCTAGTGGCACAACAGCATGTTTGTGGATTTACAGTTTTAAAAAAAACTAGGTTTCACTACCCATGGTGGACAGGGCACTCATAGCCTGTTCTGTAGTTTTGTGCTTAAATTACAAACAAACAATAACAAAGATGAGCCAAGCAATTTTGATGGCAATGGAAATCATATCCAAGACCTCTACAAATTAGTTCCTTCCTGAATCACTAAAACTATAAAAAAATTAGTCAAAAACAATTTTAACACAAATAATGGACAGAATACAGTCTATTATGTAACTTTATGCTTAACAACAAAAATGTAATAAACATATTTTGGTAATTAAATTCAGTTAGTTGTTGAAGTAATTGAAAACAGTTTTAATTGCAAATTAACTTTGAGTACTCAGTTTAACCATAATTTTGATTAATAACTTACTTTATGTAACATCAGACAATGTCATTACTTCTTGTAGGTAATTTATTGTATCACCCAGCTCTGGCGTCGTTTATCTACATGATAACTTTTTTAAGATTTTGCTTTTAAATATCTATTTATATCTACAAACTTTTGTAGTTAAAATGTTGTAAATCAGTTCATTGCTGTTGGAAGCTGTTTTGTAATGGTTTGTCTCATTTTGCTTCTAAGGTTTCCATACATATTAACATATTTTATAATATTTTTCTTTACATTTAATTCATTAGAATTTTACAGTTCAGCATGTATAATACCTCCTTCATAAATCCTTAAAGAAATTGTGGTTTACGTCAATACTACCATTAATTAAAATGCTGTATGATGTATGGGTGTGTGGATGTGTATGCATGTACAAGCACACAAACATACACATAGATACGTGCACATGTACAAAATTAATTTTAAAATAACATTTGATTGACAAGGGATGCTTGGCCCATTGTGGTATCCCATTTATTCCATCAAACACACATTTCCTTATATCTAATCTGTCTCCAAAGTACTCATCAAACTGTCTCTTGAGCTTTCTCTGAGGCAGTCAATTTCAAAGCCTTAACACATGGTTTAAAGAATAAAATTATTTAATTGGCTGATGCCATTTGCTTTGATAAATCTTATGTTCTATATTTGCATTTCTGTCATTTTTACTATTAAACACAGAGAAAGAAAAAAGATGATGTATCAGTCTAATTTATCCTTTTTGTAATTCTTATCACTTTAATCAGTTTGTTCATCAAATTCTTTGTTGAACAAAAAATAATTTTAACTTGTTTTTGTATGGCAGCCTCTCTATACCAGAAATCATCCTAGTAACCTTCCTTTGAAGTATTTTCAATAACTCAGTGTTTTTCTTAAACAAAGAACTTAAGATGGGTCCATAAAATATATTTTCTTATCTATCACCTGTTCTAATGGGGTGCAGGTAAGTTTTTATTTTTATTTTTTGTAAGTGACACAGGAGATCATCTTTATTTATGCTGAATGAGACTCAGTAATGTTTAAGGGAAGAATTCAGAGGGGACTTTTCATAAATCATTGAATTTTATATTGATCTTGTAGTGACAGACACAAATAACTAAAGTAAATAATAAAGTTGTATATCAGTTATTGAGAAGGGATTATAAATATTTTTCAGTTTATCATTCTGTTACAAAAACTGTCATGCTATGGGACTTCAAGCACACAAGTGAAGCAAAGTTTAAAGAGGGCAAAAGTTGGTAACATGTAAACATTGTGGACTTCTAAAAGCACTTTATCATGGATGTTTTAACATCTTGCAAATATTGTCTTTCTGAAAGTGCATTATTTACAAGTTCTACTTCAATACCAAACTTGTATTTTGTCAGTTCAATTGTAGCTACTGTAAATCTAGCACCTAAAAAGGCTGAAGGTCAAACATTTATAACTTGTTTTAAGATCATAATAATTAAAAAATATTGTTTGTATTTTAAGAGTGTAGATCATTAAAATTTCTATTTTTATGTCTTACTGTTTTAACATTTGTGACTATCATTATTTATAATTTTTATTACTGTATGTTACATGTTCCTCCTAGAACTGATGCTTGAGACTGCATTTGGCTTCAACCAAAAAAGTAAGGTAATATTGTTTTATTAATTTACTTGCTTTTATTTGATATTGATGTAAGTGAGACTGAGTGTCATGCATGTTAAAGGGTTGTGTATGTTTGTATATATTGTTTTGAGGTTTAGAGACTTGCATGTGGTTCAGAATTATCAGGAACTTGCTTGGCTCTGTAGAAATTTACCAGGAATATTTTTCTCGCAATAGAAAAAGCAGTTCCATTATTATGTTATAAGAATTCCACACTCATGATGGAATCCAAATATTGATACACGAAAGTATTACTATGTACTTACTATAACTAAAGTATGTGTCCAACTCGTCGGTCATTCAAAGTCATTTTAAAACTTTAACAACAAGAATTAATTTAATGTCATCATTATACTTCACTAATTATAACCCTAGTGGTGTCATTAAAATAAATAAGAAAATGGAAAAACCTAAGAAATGAAACCTGAAGTAAGCCACCAGTAACAAAGGTTTAGGTTTACTGGACTTCATTAATAACATTTTCTTTTGCTCCCTCAACCATTCTACAATGTGGTCAACTTGCAGCTATCCAAACCTTGGTAATATGGTTTTCTTGGTAGATCTTTAAAAAAACACAGTATCAAAAACACTTCTCAAAATTTTATGTACATTAAATTCACATCCTTTCCATAATTCTGATAAATAAAATAACATACAAAATTTCAGGGCTAAGAACAATCTCTAAAGAGTTGATAGATTAAAAGAGGCAAGATTTTCCTTTAATAACTGAATATTTAGGTTACTTTTCTATTTGTCTTTATAGAAATTTTCCCACTATAGATTGAAACTAACTTAGCTATAATTTCCAGGAAGGGCACATCTCATCTCTTCCTGATAAAAAGAAAAGAAAAAAATGATCCTCAGATGCTTGTACCCATTGTTTATCGATTTGTCAAATATAGGTAAAGCACAAGAATGAGATAGTATCTTATTCAGGATTTTGAAAGAGGCCAAACATTAGTTGCATCACTTTATTTATCTTAAATTTTTGGCTGGTCAATAGACTATAGCTTAGTGCCTGAGAATTGGAATATTTTAAGTAACTTTTATTTTTAAAGGTATAGTAAAAGTCTCTCTGAACATCATAGATAATTCATTCATAAAGTGCTTCTATTCATGACCACAAGAATTCTACTTAAGTAAAACTGTATTCTCAAGACAGCTGGTATGAGTTTTAGAACTTTAATTGAAATAAAGTACAAAATGTTTCAGTCTTCTTAGGTTATTTTCATGTAAAATACTTCTGTGGTTGAAAACATTCTGAAATAGTCTTGTAAAGGAAGCTTTTCCAAATAATTTAGGAAAATATCATATATCACTAAAGAAAGCCAACATGTATTTACCAAATAAAAATCTTGTGTCACTAATTAACCTTTTTTTAAGATTTTATTTGTTGCTTGTAGAATACAAATGGTTTTACTGTTTAGGCTTTGCAAAAGGTACTAAATGATTAGTAATTGAAATTGGAAGTAAATGGTAAGATGATTATATGAAAGAAAAGAAAAGGTTGTTTTTAATGGA
This sequence comes from Carcinoscorpius rotundicauda, assembly GCA_011833715.1. Taxonomy (NCBI): domain Eukaryota; kingdom Metazoa; phylum Arthropoda; class Merostomata; order Xiphosura; family Limulidae; genus Carcinoscorpius; species Carcinoscorpius rotundicauda. The sequence continues at coordinate 88,091,460 of CM022397.1, forward strand.
GTTTAGTCCAACTGAAACCTGATTATTATTATTATTACTGTGGAGCTCTGCAGGAATCAGTGCTTTTGTCTTTGATTTTTCTTGTGTATTTTAATGATATTGGTAAGGGGAAGATTATTAAATATTGCTAATGACATTAAAATCTTGAATATTTGCAGCTTTTTTGTGGAGGTTAAGGCTTTAGAGAATGGCTTGGTTAAACTTGTACAAATGTATACCAAATAAAGTTTAATCGTATTGATAGTAAGTGCAAGTTAATGCATTTGGGTTATCTTAATTTGAATGACATATTTAATTAGAGATGGGAATCCTCTTCTAAGTCTACCTGACAGAAAGGATCTTGATATAGTGCTAATTCAATCACTGAAGTTGTGCTTTGTGAAGTTGATGGAATTTTAAAGTGTGTTGATACATGTATTGATTGTAAGTGAAAACAGAGAAATATTTTTTTACTATTGTTTAGTAGCTCAGAAGCCTTTAGACTTAAAATCCCTAAATCCTAGTTTCAGTACCCAAGGAAGGTTTAGCACAGATAGTCCATGTTAATTTTGCATTTAGCAACACACCAACCTACAAATAACTACTTAAGCCTCACTTGAAATATTTTGTTTGTTATCACTAAACTTAAGTGCTATTTATCCATATTTATTGTGTAAATAATGCTTTAACACAGATTTAACATCTTCAAGAATTTTATTAAGTTTTTAATGTATACAAGACTTACCTGTTTCACTCTTCCTTGTCTTGTGAAATATAAGCATGCATGTTGAATTAAAATACATGTAAATACTTTAAATTTTATTTATTGTTATATGATATTAAAAGGAATTTAAGGAATTATAAAAAAATCTGTAAAAACATTTTTTAGAATCACTACTGTAACTTTTGTGTTTCAAAACTAAAGTTTTATACAACTTAAACTAATGCAGTAAATCTGTTAATCAGCTTAGTTTCATCAGTTGTGAAACATCTTTACAGTACAGCTTAAGTCTTTTTTTTTTAGTATGAAGAGGATGTTTGATCACTTCGGTATTATGAAATTTTTGTTCATTAGCTACATAAAGTTTAATTTTTTTTTTAATATGAAACATACACAAATCAATCTTTCATTGGACTCTCAAACAAACTTTGTCATGCAACCATCATCTTTAAATCTGGTAGCTTTATGTGTAAAATGCTAAAATGTTTGTTATTAATTGTGTACTCATGCTATTAATAAAGCATGAATCAGAAGTTCTGAATGTTCTCTACATAAATCAGTACATGTGTTAAATATAGCTTTTAACTCATCCTCATTCTGTGTCAAATATTGTCAGGGTATCATATATATAAATTCTCTTTTTTCTTGCCATATTTCTGGTAAGGTATAGGAAATGTATTTCAGAGGGACATACTTCCTATAAATAAATTTATTTTTAAAAATGTAAAATTAAAATTGGGTAGTTTTACCTCTGAAATATGGAAAGTTATAACACATCAGTGGGAACTAGTGAAAATGAAAAAACAAAAAATTACAAAGTTGTATGTTGTAGGAAAGGCAGATAAAGATCTAATCTACAATGAATATGTAGCCAAGAAGTGTCAAAGTATAATTCAGAACCACAAAAAGAATATCTAAGAACTGGCTTTAATGGAAATTTAAAGAATGGTTCAAAAATTCCAAAATCTTGTGTTTATATGGTTTATATGGGAATGTGTATGTGCCAATGAAAGTAAGAGAGTTTGTTGGGTATTTCAAGGGTTAGTGCTTGGGCCTTTATTTATTTACATTAACATTTTCTGATGACTTTAAACTTTGGTGTTTCAGTCATATTGAGGTTTAAGATAATAATATGTATATAACAAAGTACAATTTGGTCGTTAAAGATTTTCCAGGTACACCCATCCCCCAGAAAGATAAAAGTAAAAATTTAAACTATCTCTTATTTTTGAAGAAATAACTGATTCCTTTCATAAATTGTTATAATTGTACACTTCCATGCTGCTGATTGTAAATTATTTGGTAATCTTATCACCCTCTTAAAAGTTCTGCCTATGTGTAGTGTAACAGATTTACCATTATACGTTTAATACCTATGCGTGTTTCATTATAGTTTTCTTTTTGCCTGTGACATATATTCTTGATTGTGTATTGAGCACATCTATCCTCAAAAATTGTAGAATGTTCATGTGCATAAAAATCAACAATACTTGTATGATGAAAGTGTGCAAGAAATATTGTTGAAATCTCTACAAACTTGTGTAATTCTTGTAAAAAGTGGCCAGCTGAGAAATGGAGGGAATAATATTGTTAGACAGTTACAGTCAGTATGCTGTAGGCCTAAAAAGCTATAACTGATTAATGTCTATTAATTGGAGGTCTACAGAGCAATTTTTTTAATTCTGTTTTCAATGGTGTTTTTCTCACCTGAATGCATTTGCCACATAAATTATAAAAGAAACACATTTTTTAGAAACTGTTCGGGATGGTTTTGTTCACAAACTGGTTGAGTACCTGCAAAGAACTGCTACTTTTGAGTGATTGCTAGATTCCAATATAGAAATGGTTGGTAGGATGAAGACTGAGTGACATCTGGTTGAGTGTGAGTGTAACTGAATTAAGTTTGATTTTGTTATAGATTATGGAGACAAGGAATAAGATTTTTTTTTCATAAATTTCAAAAAAGCAAATTTTGAGTGGATGAGACAAGAGTAATCTGAATTGGGCAACGGCATAATTTTTTACTTAACAAATGTGGAAAATGTTTGGTAATTAATTTTTAAATATTCAAGGCAGGCATTTTCTAATAAACAAAACAAAGGTTGGTCAATGTAACTACTAGTTTTTTTTACAGTTTAAAGGCTATATTTAGGTAAAGACATTATACATTTAAGAAATTTAACTTCTAATGGGAGAAGATTGAGAATTATTGAAAATCAGAAGAGTTATTCAGCCAAAACAACTATTGACAGAAAGTTGTTTAAAATTAAAATAAATAGTAAAAAGTTTCTTAAATACATTAATGGTACATATAATGTTAAGATAGCAGTATGGCCTTTGAACAATAATAATGGAAGGCTAATATTTGATGTTTACCAGTTGGCTAGGTTGTTAAATTTTGTTGTTCAATTTTTACAATTGAAGAGTTAAGAGGTATTCTTCATTCTGAGCAAATGTTTGATGGAAACAAGATGGTCACATTAATTTTAGCTTCTTATGAAAAAATTGGAAAGTTTAAATAATCATAATGCTCCTAGGCCTGATAGTAGTTTCTCAAGGGTTTTGAAGGTGGTTTAGAATTAGATATATGACCTATTTGGTACTCCTTTTTTTTTTTTTAAATAAGCCCTTGATTAAAGGGCAAATGTCAAGTGATTGAAATTTGTGCGGTTTCTCTCCTCTTTCAAAACGAGTTGATAGAATTGTCCAAGTAATTATAGGCTTGTTAGCCTTTACATCAGTGCTAGGAAAAGCTTCAGAAAATTTAATAAAAGATGCTTTGCAAGGTTATTTAACAAAGTTTAAAATGTTTGTTGAGTAGTCATTATGGTTTCACCAGAGGAAACATATGAATTATTAAACTTTACTTTTCTGGAATGGAAAATGTCATTGTATTATATAATTAAAATGTTTTAACTTTATTCTGTGCTATATTTTGAATTAATAGGTTATTATTTTATATGTAAATATTAAATATTAATTATATGTATGGATTTTATTTCAATTTAGCAAATGCTATTGTAGTAACCTGCCCAGATCTACTACATTATGTTACAAGAGAAAATACTTTTATGATCCAAGTCCAGTAATGATTTTTCACATTAATCAGCAACTTGCAAGTAAGTAGTACCGAATTCAGATTTATCATTACTTGTCAGTGAAGTAAAGATTAATCATGAGTACCTTAAAAGTTATTATTTTTTCGTTGGTCCTTTTACTTCAATACTCTAGCCACCATATACTATGGGAGAAATCCTTAATGATCACTAGGTAAACAACAGATTCTCTGTTCTTTTTTTTTGTACATACTTCTAATTTTGAACCCTGGCATACATGGCAGATTTATATAAAAATGAAAAATGAGCCATTAAGTGTACAGCTGTTGAACAGTTGCTGTCTCTCTTTTTATTCCTGTAGGACTTTAATAAACATAATCCCCTCTGGGGAAGTGCTGATATTGATGAGAGGAGTTGTTTCATAGAGCATATGCTCTTGGATTACAACCATTCTCTCTCCACTCCTCAGTGTGGATTCCTGTACATAGTGAGGGGACCTCTCAGGGAAGGTTTTGTTCTTTCAGTTTACCTCCTCTGGGATCTAAACATCCACCCATGTGTTTGCCGTGCATGGTGACACATGAAGGGGAGGAAAGGCTCCTGGTGATTGAGGAGTCCAACCCTAACACACCACTTTAAGCTTGAATTCCTGTAGATGGGCAGCCTTGGGGTGGCCCCCTTGGGTCAATTGGCTGTTCCATTTGGGCTAGGGGCAACCAAGTACCAGTGTTGGATGTTCTCAACAAGTGTTGTGGACATTGTATCCGATGCTGGTGTTTGGGTATAGTGCTCACAAAACCCTGCAGGATCCGTGTTTGGCATTGTAGTGCACCTTGTAGGGCTCCATGGTGGGTGGGGTCAGTGGACACCAAATTATTCCTTTTTTTATGGATCCTCAAAATAAAAAGTTAAATAAAATAGTGAAAAATCAGTCCATAGGTAAACGACCATGTCTTTACATCTGTAACACCTGTACCTCATTTTTTTATACTACATTCTTTTTCAGATAAACCTTAAGGGCAAATGTCTCCCTTTTTCATTCAGAAGGGACTAGAGGGACTTGCTGGCTCTCCAAAGTCAGTAAAGAAGCTTGAATCTAGTGATATATTGGTGGAAACATCCACATCTCAACACAGTGAACTTCTGCATTCATATGCAATTGGGGATATATCTGTTGAGATTACACTTTATGGTACTTTGAATTCATTATGAGGAGTTATTGATAAGAGGAATTTAAAGAACATCCCCAAGTCAGAGATTTTTGCTGGTTTCTCCAGCTGAGGAGTTTCTGCAGTGAGGCATATCTCCACTGGCAAAGATACTGACCAATGTCCTCATTCTGACATTTACATCACCATGTCTACCTGCCATCATTAAGGCAGGGTATAGCCATACATTCCAAACCCTCTCAGATGTTTCTAGTGTCAGCTGTTCGGTCACTTGAAGATGTCGTGTTGTGGTTTCTTGACGTGTTTGTTGCAGTGGGGAGGACCACAATGTCTATGAATGTGAAATGGGCCCTCAATGCATCAGTTGCAATGGCTTTCACTTGTCCTACTTTCATTCTTGCTCTAAATGGTTGGAAGAAAAAGGGTACAACATTTGAAGACAATTCAAAACATTACTTACCTTGAGGTTCAAAAGTTGCTGTCCACACTTCATCTCAGATGTATGCTGCTGCACTTCATTCCACTACTACAGTGGGAGTGCAGACAGATCTCTCTGTGCCTCTAAAAGAATTGTTCTCAAAACAAATGAATAGTCTTTTGACCTCCATGGTTAAAAAAGTTGATGAATCAACTTCAACACCCATCTCTGTCCCTAACATACATTCCAGCAAATCCCAAGATCCATTTCTTTTGGTTCCGTGTATGAGCATTTCCTCAGATACATTTTCTTCTCCCACATTAAGATACAAAATGATCATTTGTTCACATCCTCAGTTGCTGGAATTTGTTTTCAACAGCAAAGATCTGCCCAATCAATCCAGGGTAGGATTCATGGAGGTCGAAAGACCCCCTTCGAATAAAGACAGTAAAGAAAAAAGACACTGTTGTAAACAGAAAGGTTCTCCATCCAGTTTGCCTACACATAAATAATGACGGTCACCTTGATACAATAGGACTGTTGAGGTTTACGTTATAATCTGGGTAACATTAAAACACTAATTGCTAACTTCCATCCTGTAAGTCTTTACTTGTTGGAAACATCTCTGTAACCTGCAAATACAGTCACCTTCAGGTGGTTTTCTTTGTACAGAAGGGACGGGCTGTGTGATGGATGAGTGCATGGAGGGGTGGCACTGTTGGTTGATCAGCATGTGCCCACCCCTGTCTTTACTACTTTACACATCCTTGGAAGCCTTTGTTTCCTTGGGTTGTACCATCACTGTTTCTTCACTTTGTCACCTGGAGAGACCTATGATCAATCAGACTTTAATGTTCTCATTGAACAGCTACCATCTCCCTTTTTAATTCTGGGGGACTTTAATGGATATCATCCACTGAGGAAGTGCTAATATTGATAGGGGGGGGGTTGCTCCATAAAGCATGTGCTCTCTGATCACAACCTCTCTCTTTTTAATATCAGTTTTCTACTTATTTTTATGCACCAATTTTACCTTTACCATTATTGATCTCTCAATTTGCTCCCCTTCATTATTCTTTTATTTTTACATGGAGGGTTGACAGTAATCAAAGAGGCAGTGATAATTTTTCTATAATTTTGAGAGAGACTGGCCGTGGTCAACACCACCTGATCCCCGTGCCTTGTTGGAAGCTGGATCAAGCAAATTGTGGCCCTCTAACTGCTCTTGCAGAACTAAATTCTGCCAACACCTGTAAGCCATCAAATAGACAACTGTTCGGCAGAAGTAACTAACTGTATTATACAAGCAGCTGCTCAATGTATTCCTGAAACCTCGACATGTTTACTGCTATATCCTCATCCATGGTGGAATCCTGCCTGCCATATAGCATAGAAGACTCAAAAATGGGCCTGGAATACTTTCTGTAGATATCCCACACTCTCACACTGTATTACTTTACAGCAGACTCGTGCACATGCTTGATGGGTAAGATAGCAAAACCAGAAGGAATCTTGGATTAAGTTCATAACTGGCATATCTTCTTCTACCAGTTCCAAAGTCATATGGGACAAAATTCAAAAGGTCAGTAAGAAATATTATTCTGTCACCCTCTTGATCTTGCTTTCTAATGGCCAGGAAGTAGCTGATACCTGGTGCATCACCAATACTCTAGGTGAAAGCTTTTGCCAAGTATCTAGCACTTCTGCTTCTTTTTCCACCTTCTTAGCCAACAAGACGTGAGCAAAGCAATCACTTCTCTCCTTTCAAGCTGATTGTCTCTATGACTATAATTGTTCCTTTATCAGTCTGGCAGTACATCAGTTGGACCTAATGATGTATACTATGAAATGCTGTGCCATCCATCTCCTGGTTCTCTTGCTATTCTTCTGATCTAGCAGGTGGATGTTTTTCCTGATGCCTGGCACCAGACTATTGTCCTACCTTTCTCTAAGCCTGGGAAGCATCCCAAGATTCCTTCAAACTACCATCCAGTTGCTTTGATGAGCAGTCTCTGTAAAACCTTAGAGAGGATGGTTAATGCTCATCTTGTTTGGTTTCTCAAATCAAACAACCTCCTCTTACCCACCCAATGTGGATTCTGACAACAACGCTCTACCATGGACCACCTCATTTGACTTGAAACGTCAGTTAGAGAATCTTTTCTCAAACAACAACATCTTGTATCAATATTCTTTGACATTGAGAAAGCTTATGATACAACATGGAGGTATGGCAATTTGCAAGACCTCCATATGTATGGGTTTTTATTAAAAAATATCTAATGGACAGGAGATTCAAAGTTCTTGTGGGTTTGACACTTTCACATTCTTTTCTGCAGGAACTTGCAGAGTCCCTCAGGGCTCTCTCTTGAGTGTCACACTTTTCAGAATAAAGATTAATGCCATCACTGAACAACTCCCACTTACTGTTGCAAACGGGCTTTATGTTGATGACTTTCACATCTCATGTCAGTCGTTGAACATGAGGTATGTGGAGTGTCAGCTACAGACTGCCTTCAATCATTTACTGAAGTGGAGACTACAGCAAAAGGCTATAACTTCTCTCTCTAAACCTGTTTTCTTGCACTTTCGCCACTGACAGGGTATTCATTCTGATACTGAACTCTGCATTGGTAAATTTATGCTGCCTGTGGTCCCTGAGACAGTTCTTTGGGCTTTTCTTTGACCATAAGCTGACCTTTATATCACACATCAAGCAGCTACGGGTCAAATGTACAAGAGCACTGAACATCCTCCATTAACATCTACAACTAACCAGGTCTTCTGGATACCAGGCCACATTGGTATTCATGGAAATGAGCTTGCTGACACTGCAACTAGGTCTGTCTGCTTTGGCGCTATCACTACTGTGCCTGTTTCATGCATGGTCTGTGGTCCTGTATTCAAGGCTCAGCTCTGCCAGTTGGCAGTCAACTTAGAGTGAGCAATGTGAAAACAAGTTTCTCAGGATAAAACCCTCTAATGGACTTTGGCCATCTTGTTTCAATAAGGATGAGGAAGAAGTTGTCTTAAGTGAACTGTACATTGGTCACATTTGTTTTACTTGTTTCCTTTTATTTGGGACTGATGCAACAATTTGTGGTCTATGTGACACTCAGGTCACAATAGCTCACATTTTACTTTCATGCTGTTGCTAAAACTCTGAACGACAGCACTATTTTTGACATGTATTGTCTACAGGTTTACTGCTGACATTGGACAGTTTTTTTAGTTTTATAAGAGTAATTGGCCTTTTTAATGTTGTTTAAGTTTTTAAATCAAAAATTGAACTTTGTTTTGTTTTAACATGATTCCTTTTTATGAATTTTAATAGTTTTACTTTATTTTTAATTTTTTACTAATTGTTTGGTGCTGTTAGCCTAGTTGCTTTGTGCCATAAAATCCCAACCAACCAACCAGGCTGCATGCTTTCTGGCTTTTGGTTAAGGGTTATTATATTCTATTGGCCCACTATTTCACTACTCAATGGACATTTTGTCTCTGCTTGTCCTTATCCAATGTGACATCCACTGTTGTGACCTTCCTTTTTGTTGAAGAGTTGTATTGTTTAGGTGGCTGGTTTGTCTCTTCCAAGAGTCATTCTTGATTCCAACCCAATAGCTTATTCATGTGCAAAAACGGCTCATTTGGGTTGAGAAAATATTTCAAATAGAAGAGCGAACAACGTTTCGACCTTCTTCGGTCATCGTCAGGTTCACAAAGAAAGAGGTAACTGACTGGAAGCTGACCACATGTTTGAAAGGGGTTGTGTAACTGAGTGTCGTAATGCAGAGGGTGGGGTTAGATGTTTGAATATATAATTTTATCTATAATATTAATATAGGTATAATGGCGTTCCTTTATATTGGTTTATTTTGGGTTTAAGTTGTTGTATAAGTAAGGCTTCTTTAATTTTGCATTTGTTTGTTTGTTTCTTTATTTAGTATTTTAGTGTTTTCTATGGTTATGTTGTGTTCATTTGACTTGCAGTGTTTGAAAACGTGTGAAGGTGACTTTTTATGTTCTTTGAATCTGGTTTCCATTTTTCTACTTGTTTCTTCAATATGGAAGTCGTGGCAGTTATCACATTGTATTTTATAAATAATGTTGGTGTGGTGTTTGTCAGTGTAGTTTTTACATAGTATAGACCTCAGTTTTGTGCCTGGTTTTTGAATAAATTTAGTATTAACTGGAATGTCATATTTTGTTACTAGTTTTTGCCAAATGTTGGTTATTTGTTTGCTTATGTCAGGAATATATGGTATACAGCAGTATATGGTTTCATGATTTTTTGATTCGTGAGATATATTTACCTTTGTTGGTTGATTTTGCTTTCTGTCTAGGTGTCTGCGTATAATGTTTTCTACACATGTGAAGTTAATGTTGGGATGTATATATTTAATGTGAGTGAAAAAATTAAGTATGTGTTCTGTAGATTTGAATCCTGCAACCGTGTTATCTACATATCTGTACCAGTATAGTGGTGGATGTAATGCTGTATTAATTGCTTGTGTTTCAATTTGTGTCATAAAAATATTGGCTAGAACTGGTGATACTGGGTTGCCCATGCTTAGGCCATTTGTTTGTATATAGTTTTGGTTGTTGAACATGAAGTTTGTCTTTATTGTGGTGAATTCTATGAGGGTTGCTAACTGGTTACTGAGAATGTCTATAATTGGGTTAGGGTCTCGGCTATAGAGTTCTAAGGCTATCTTGCAGGATTCTGTTGTTAGAACTTCTGTAAAGAGGGATATAACATCTAAACTGGCCATTAAGGCTTTATGATTAAGTTGATTTAGATTATACTTGAAATTAAAAGAGTCTTTGATGAATGAGCTGGCTGATGTTACATATTTGGAGAATGCCCATGCTATGTATTTACCAAGATTGTAATTAAACGATTCATATGTTGACATTATTGGTCGTAATGGACAATCTGGTTTATGAGGTTTGGGGATGCCGTATATTTATGGTGTGCGTGAGTCGGTTTTACGTAGGTAGTAGTAATTTGTTCAGTTGCGTCTCGTGTTTTTGTTGGATTTGTGTGTGTTGGTTTAAATTTGTTCGTGTCTGATAGGATGTTATTCATTTTTTGTATGTATTCATTCGTGTTCATTATTACTAAAGCATTACCTTTATCTGGTTTTAGAATTTTTATGTTTCTGTCTTGTTTTAGGTTTTTAATGGAATTAATGTCTCTTGTTGTAAGGTTGTTTTTTAGTTTTCTGTTTTGTGAAATTATGTTGATGGTTTTGTAAGAAAATTCTTTGAAAAAATCATTTAAGATGTTGTTTTTTAGGTGTTTCTGGAAAATATAAATTTGTGATTTTACCTGGGAAGTTTGGCTGTTGGATGTCAATAAAATTATCTAAGTTGTCTTCTTTCTGTTGGTTGTTTTCGGTTTTTTTTGTTTTTGTTTTCTGTGGAAAGTATCACAAGTCTCCTGGCTAGGTCTTCTAAACATGTTTTGATTTCTATGGTTGGAATGTACCTTGGTGCTATAGCGAAGTTGAGTCCTTTGTTAAGTAGATGTATCTCGTCTGTGTTTAATTGTTCGTCGGATCTGTTAATTATGAGGTTAGTCAACGGTTTGTCGTTTTGGTGTCTTTTCTGTTGTTCACATCTTAATTTTTCTAGTTTTTTGTTGTGGCAGATCTTTTTGTCTCTATCGTTCTTAGTATTGATTTGGTTTATGTTTCGTTGTATAAGTCCGTAAATCTCTGGTTTAATGCAGCATGTTAGTTGATGGTCTAGGTTCATTTTTTGTTTTTGTAAGTCATGCAGTTCTTTGTATTTTGTGTTCAACATGGCTTTAAGTAGTTTTTTCTGTAAATTTTGGATAATGTTTGTGTATTTATTAAAATTTTTTGAAAGTTTTACCTTTACAAAATTAGGAGTTAATTGTTCCTTTCTACCTTGTTGAATAAAATTGATGTAATTTCTTCTATTAATGATTTGTTGGTTTAAATTTCTAAGTTTCTTAACGATCGTGTGAGCGTGTAGTGTTAATAGTGGTGAACTGTATGCTTGTTCAGACATTATGGTAACAGGTAAGTACAAATACACTGAGAAAAACATAAAAACTTACACTTCTCGAACAATCACCGTGATGAAATAGCAATCAGTGATGTCGAGAAACCCACTTCTTTACAGAAGTTCCAACAACAGAAGCCTGCAAGATAGCCTTAGAACTCTATAGCCGAGACCCTAACCCAATTATAGACATTCCCTGTAACCAGTTAGCAACCCTCATAGAATTCACCACAATAAAGACAAACTTCATGTTCAACAACCAAAACTATATACAAAAAAATGGCCTAAGCGTGGCAAACCCAGTATCACCAGTTCTAGCCAATATTTTTATGACACAAATTGAAACACAAGCAATTAATACAGCATTACATCCACCACTATACTGGTACAGATATGTAGATAACACGGTTGCAGGATTCAAATCTACAGAACACATACTTAATTTTTTCAATCACATTAACTCTATACATCCCAACATTAACTTCACATGTGAACAGGAAGAAAGCAGTCAAATATCATTTCTTAACCTCAAAATTATAAGAACCGACACACAGTTCAAAACAGAAATCCACCGAAAAATCACCCATACTGGACTATACATTCCTTGGGACTCAGCACATGAAACAAAACAAAAACTCAACATACTAAGAAACCAGATAAACACAGCCATAAAACTATGCTCACCAGATAAAATTAACGATGAATTAGACAAAATGAAACAATACTTCATTAACATCAATAAGTTTCCTCCACAAACCGTAGAAAACATTATACGCAGACACCTAGACAGAAAGCAAAATCAACCAACAAAAGTAAATACATCTCACGAATCAAAAAATCACGAAACCATATACTGCTGTATACCATATATTCCTGACATCAGCAAACAAATAACCAACATTTGGCAAAAACTAGTAACAAAATACAACATTCCAGTTAATACTAAATTTATTCAAAAACCAGGCACAAAACTATGTAAAAACTACACTGACAAACACCACACCAACATTATTTATAAAATACAATGTGATAACTGCCACGACTTCTATATTGGAGAAACAAGTAGAAAAATGGAAACCAGATTCAAAGAACATAAAAAGTCACCTTCACACGTTTTCGAACACTGCAAGTCAAATGAACACAACATAACCATAGAAAACACTAAAATACTAAATAAAGAAACAAACAAACAAATGCAAAATTAAAGAAGCCTTACTTATACAACAACTTAAACCCAAAATAAACCAATATAAAGGAACGCCATTATACCTGTATTAATATTATAGATATAGATAAAATTATATTTTCAAACATCTAACCCCGCCCTCTACATTACAACACTCAGTTACACAACCTTTTCCAAACATGTGGTCAGCTTCTGGTCAGTTACCTCTTTCCTTGTGAACCTGACGATGACCGAAGAAGGTCGAAACATTGTTCGCTCTTCTATTTGAAATATTTTCTCAACCCAAACAAGCCGTTTTTGCATGTAAAATTCTCAACAAGTGGGTTTCTCGACGTCACTGAATAGCTTATTCACTTGAGGAGGTAGGGTCTTTATCAGTTCTTATATGGGACAGACTCAGTTTTCTCTTTATTTTTTAAGTCATAGAGCTTTTGATACCAAGGCTGTTAAATATTCTTAGTCTTTATTTTGTTTTGTACTTTCTTTTCTTTTAAGTCCTTTGTTTCCTATATGTATTAGTATATGCCCCCTCAAGTGGACTATGGCTAATCAGTATAGTAAATTTAGAGATTCATTGTTTTCCTTTTTCTTCTTGTCATGTTGGCTTAGTTGATCAGAGATGACTGTGGGCATTCTCTTCCCCATTTTTACCTGAATTTACATCTGTTCAGAGCTTCCAAGGGCTCAGTGGGTATGTCTTGAGACCTTATAAAGCATATTTAGATAGCCACATTTATGGTGAATGCAGCACAAGTTGCACATTATGTAGTTATGGTTTCAGGGACAACCAAATTTACAAACAAAACTTGTTAATTAACCCTGTTGTGATGTGTTACTTTTCTGAATATTCCCCTAGTGGCTGTTCCAACCAACTTACAAGTGTTATGATGTCATGTTCTTCTTTCAATGCATCTCTTCTTTTCAAACTGGTAAGCTGAATCTTTCGTCTTCATGAAATTTCTTATTTTTTTTGGTACAAATACAGCTTTATTACAAAGCTTGATAAATTATAGTCGAATTCTGTAGTATTGATATAGCTATTTACATTTTTTTTATTATTTCAAAAGTATATATAAAACCAAAAAAATATTTTGCTATACATTTCTTACATACAAAATTTTATAAGGCATCTGCGACCAAGAGTAAATATATAAAAAAGGTCGTAACTAGAAGAAATTCTTGTTTGCTTTACCTTTTTAAAAAAATTACTGTTCTGTATTTTATGAAAATTAGGTTTAAGAACTCTATTTGTAAGTAGTAAAAACATTAAAACAGCAAAGACAGATAATTTTATAAAGGTCAGTTTTATATTGTATATATTAACATGAGTGCAAGATCATTGTTTCATTGCAACTTTTATAATATTTTTCAGGTGCTGTTGAAAGGACAATATAATAAAAATAATAAATGTATATAAAATGTATAATGTTATGAAATTTAAGCTATTTGGACTAAACACTTTTTGTGTTATAAATGTAGTCATTTTAAAAAGCAAAAACATGATTTGCATTTATTTTCAAATTTTTATAAAGGTTATGATGTTAGTCAAATCAAACCAACTGGTACAGATACAGTAGTGAAAATAATAAATAAAGTATACTTTTTTTTTCAGAAACATATTTCATTGTTACCTGGAGATTATAAAGATTTTGTGTGTAAAATTTGAAAATATTCTCTTACATAAAGGTCTTCTTTTAGAATAAAAATTTCTTTGTATTTGGACAGTTAACATCCCAAAAAAAATTGTGAGAAAGTTTTTAATTAAAAAATCTTAATTCCCAATTTAAAAACCTGATATTTTGTGTTTATGAGCCTTATAATGTTTACTAATGACCTGCAAAATGTTGTATAAATATGCATTAATAATCAAAATCATAGTATAATTAATTTTGTTGTTATAAGCTGGGTGGATTCCATCCAATTTGTAATGGATGGATTAATGGCCATATTCCAGTAGAGAACAGTCTGGACACCTTAACCACTTCTGGGGGCTGTTCTTCAATGATAGCTTCTTTATATTTGTATATTTAAGATATTTGCCGTTCATCGAGCTTACTACCTCTTTCTGTCTTGTCTCTCCGGTCTACCAGTCATGATTCATTTGGACATTGTTATTTTTTCTACCTTCTGGCCGGGAGACGCCCATTCTCAGGTCTTCTCTAGACTCATTGAGCCAATGACCACCACATTCAGTCATCAGTCTATAATATCTTATGAATTTAGACCTTAGTGGCAGTTCTACTATCTTGCTGTTATGTAAATATCATGTAAATGTTATGTAAACAACAACCATGTCGAGAGTGCTATGTAAATGTTATGTTACCGACATCCATGTCGAGAGTGTTATGTAAACGACATGTAAATATCATGTATATGTTATGTAAATATCATGTAATGTCGTGTTTGAATTCCCATATTTATTATTTATAATTTTATATTTATATTATTGTTTCGAGGTTTAAACCGGTGAAATTTAAAATAACATTTTAGAATTAATTAAAATTCATTTAGAATTATTCATGTAGAAATTTTTAAAACTAGGTAGATTGATCACTTGTATTGGTCTGGTGTTTGTACTGTAGAATTCTGGAAAGTTACGCGATATAGTATATAAACAGACGGCGATGCGAGGGAAGTCATCCACTTTTACTCGGGTCAAGAAGTAAATCATCCATTTTTACTCAGATCAAGAAGTTTGTCTCGTTTGAGAAAGTTTAAACTGAATTTGTGAATAGAGCTAGTTCGACTGAAGCGGTGAAATTTTCATTCTGTCAATCTTTACAATTCAGTCGGATTACGGATTATATCGAAAGTCAATAGGAATTGGACTGTGAACTTTTGTTTGAAATTACCCATTCAAACTTCGAAAATTTCTCCGTGGGACTGAATTCAACGCCTAGATTGGAACTTTGGATTTCGGATTTGGACACTTATTCTGGATCATATTATTAAGCACAGGCCAGTACCTTTTTGTATTGCAAGTTGTTTTGAAGGTTGAAACTGGATATCTGTTATTGCTATTAGATAATTTATTTTGTCTATCACATAAGTAGATCATTATAATAAATTATACTAGCTGCTATCTGTGTCTTTCTGTTGCGTTCAGTCCTCATAAAAAAACGTAACACTTGCCTAGACAGAATCTTTCTCAAACACAAGTTTCTCCTTCTCCCTAGTGTTTTTGTGGATTTATTTCTACTGTAAGAGTTCTGTTTATTCCAGTTCTGAACTACAGTTCTAACAGTAGGTGCTCTATGTATGAAATGGTTGAACTTTTTATAAAATGCTTTTTCTTTGTCATAGTCATCACTTTCACTCATTTTCCCTTACGCCTTCTGTGCTATTTACCACGAGTTAATATTCGTTTCTGACTACTATTTTCTCCCTTATATATGGGTTGCTGAAGACAAGTGGCTTGATATTTTTTCCATTTAATCTCTCTTCCTCTTTTTCCAAATACAATCATTATCATTGTTTTTTATGTGGATTTTTTTCAACTTATTGGAACTGTTCCTTTTCAGAGAATCTAATGTGTTTTCTTCCTACAGGATTCCTCTTTCTTAAGTAATTTATTTCCTTCCACTTTGACTGATTGGTTTATACACCCCATCTGTTTTTAATTTTCTGTGGTTGAAAACATTTTTTTGTGTTCTCCTTTTCAAATTTGTCACCTCACAGCTTGTTATGCCTCTAGCTATTGTCATCCTTCATTTGAGAATTTGCAGTTACAAATGTGGACAACTCATTAACACACATTTGTCATATTATTTGAAATCTGATCAGAATTCCTCATCAATTTGTGGAAGTCTTTTCATGGGACTTTTATTTTTTGTTTATTTAATTTTTTGTATGATGGCTTTGAAAAGACATTTGACAGTGACTAAGAAAAAGTTAAAACTCAAAAGGTAAATTAAAATTTCTTTAAAGATAGAAAACAGGGCTGTAATAAGTGGAGGAATGGCTTGATGAGGAATGGATGGTGTTGTACCTTTTTTGCAAGAGAGAATTAATACAATTTACAGTACAGTGTTCATAACCTGTTGTTAAGAGTGTCAAATATGATACTGCAAATGTATTTTATAAATTTTGCATGAATATACCTGAATATATTTTTATAACTTTGGAGAGAACAAGAGAGCTTTTTGACTGCTACAAATACATTGAAAATTTATATACAGAAGATGATTCAAAGATAAAATTATGTCTTTAAAAAAAGACATAAGTGAACAAATGTCATGAAAATCACATTAAGAATTGTTTTATTTGAGAAAGTTTGGACATGATGAAATGTGTTTCAAAAAAATGATATATCACCAAAGTCTTTCTTCTACAGAATAGCATTTTCTTTATTTTCTGTCAGCAATATCAGAACATTGACAAAAAACATACTCAGAACCTTCCATAACAGTTTTCAAAACAATCTGTACCATATGCAAGGCCTATATATAATCATATATACCTTATTAGTTGCAAGTTGATAAGAAATGTGTGTGTACATAAAGATTAACATACAAGTTCATAGTTCTTCAGGTGCTGAAATTTATGTATTGAAGACATAGAGATCTTTTGAAAATATTTATGAAATTTGCTATAGTATTAGTAATAATATTACTGATATACTAATTAATATATGCATTTTATTTTATTTACAGTATTGAAAACAGATTTCTAAATGATGGCATCACCAGTGCGTAGAACTGCCAATGAAAAAATTGTATGTGGTGGGAAAAATAAGACTATTCTTCAGAAACAACCAGAAAAAGTTTATTTAAGTGAGGATATTTCCTCTGTTTCTTCTGAAATATTTTATCCAAGTGCTTCAAATGTCAGTGATGAACTTTCCAATGAATTTCCTGATACCAGTATTGAAGAAGGTGATGAACTACTGTGCCCTCTCCTTGACCACTCTGGGCAGCAAAATTCTTTTACTCCTTGTGTGAGAGAATGTCTGAGAAGAAGGTTGCTTTATTATTTTATGAACCCCTTCCAGAAATGGAAGGCAAAGAGAAAGTTACCATGGAAACTTGTACTTCAGGTAGTGAAAATCATCATTGTGACCACACAATTAGTATTATTTAGTTCAGATGTTTCGAAATACCAAAGAGAACATCTAGATACAACCAAGACCTTTCATCATCTGTTTCTTAAAGACTGGGACCCAGTACGTGAAATAAGTTCCTATCCTCCCCCTGAAGGACCATATGCTGTGTATACTAAATCAGATTTTTTTGATCATATTGATTATGTAGTGAAAATGTTTGCCCAGATAATGAATATAACTATTGGAACATACAGCTATGAAAATGAAACCGGAGGCATGTCACCTATCAAATTTTGCAAGAAACATTATAAGATAGGTGAAGTATATCCTTACAATGAAACTCTTAACTGTGATAATACTGTTGAATATGCTTGTCTTAAGATACCTTCTTTGTATCCTGCTGGCGATGCACGATGGAAACAGTTTCAGATGAGAAAATATTTAAGAGATAACAATAGTTCTATAAAGTTTGATCGTCTAATTGAAGCAAGTTTAATATTTAACTTAAAAACTATCTATGTAAAATCTCTATTAAAGTTTAACACACCAGACTGTTGTAGTATCCACATTGTGATAAAATATGATAATAGCTTGCATGATGGTCAGGTTTTGATTACTCTAGAAACATTTTCCAGAAAATTAGACTGCAAAGGAAGTATTTATTATGCTAGCAGTGACAGGTTAAAGTATATCATGGGACAAATTCTTAATGGCCTTGTTGTTGGTTTTTGCTTGGGTTCATTTATCTTGTGTAGTCGATCCTTGTACAAAGGTCAGTTATTATGCCAAGAAACAGCTAATTTTTTCAAAAGGCAAAGAGGGAAAAACCTATTGATCAAACTTGAACTAGAATTTGTTGACTTTTGGCTGGTAATGATCATGGCTAATGATGTTCTCATTATTTCTGGATCAACAATTAAAATTCGGCTTGAGCAGAAGTTAGTTGAAGGAAGCATAAACAATGTATGTACAATTTTACTTGGAAGTGGAAACTTGCTTGTATGGGTAGGCTTGCTGCGTTACCTAGGGTATTTTCCAAAGTACAACATCTTAGTTTTGACCCTAAAAAGGGCACTTCCCAGTGTGTTGCGATTCATTGTTTGTGGTATGTTCTTATACTTTGGTTTTTGCTTCTGTGGGTGGGTTGTTCTGGGACCATATCATTTCAAATTCAGACATTTGAGTACAACAGCTGAATGCTTGTTTGCAATGATGAATGGAGATGATCTCTTTGCAACTTTTGACATTTTGAACACAGACAATGCTCTTTTATGGTGGTTCAGTCGTCTATACCTTTACTTGTTCATCAGTTTATTTATCTATGTGGTAATCAGTCTCTTCATATCTGTTATCATGGACAGTTATGATATTATTAAGAATCATTATTCTACTGAATGTCCTAGATCTGAGTTGCAGGAGTTCATAGCTGAGTGTCAAGGTGATATTGCAGGTGGTGAGCACTAACTACGAATATACTCAAAGCTGCAACTCACCTTTCTTATCTTAGTATTTTTTGTTTTCATGTTTTAAGACAGATACTCAATACAGCTTAGTTCTTTCAAATTTTTATTCATATCCTGTATTGAAGAGAGACCTTATAATTATGGTGTTGGACAAAACATTTTATGGGAAATATTTTGCATTAAATTGATTGAATAATTATAACTTCAACTCTCAGATTTCAATAAAGTTGTTAATACCATTGGACTATATAGTAAAATGGTTTATTACTTTCTTCAAATGTAAGGTTAATTTTTGTTTTTCGTGATATTTCAGTCACACAGTTGGTTACACCCCGATAATATATATTATGCCACTGTAGTATAAATTAAAGTTTGGCATACATGCATATTTAAGTTCTGTTATCTGTTTTTTTTAGGACACGTAGAATATGTTAGCAAGTTAGACTCTGAACCTGGTTTTAGTAAGAGAGAACAAAGCTACATAATGCAACAGTGGTTTAACCAGTAACACAATGTACATATTTATGTATTTATATAATACTTACAGCTAATGCTGTTTTTCTTTTTTCATAATATTTGAGTTATCTTGTTGCATTGAATAAAATAAAATTAATGATGTACAAACAAGATGTAAGGAGATGATAAAGAAATTAACGTCACTTTCACAAATACTGCTAACAGGTGTTTGGAGAAGTATCACTGTTAACATAAGTTAACTAACACCAATTTCCAGAGAAGCTACTTTTATATAGTACTTTGAAATATGGTACCTCAAAAATAACATTTAATATGCTGATCAATTCATCAACATACTAAAAAAAGCCAAAGATGATGGATATGAGAAGTCAAAATCTACTTTAGTCATTTGTAGAGTTATTTAAAAAAATCCTTGGAATGAAAGGAGTATCTGAATGTTCTTGATGTTAATCAGACTTTTTTAAAATTAAGTAATTTCTATAAACAACAGTATAACTTGTATATATCATCAATATCAGATGCCTGTTCAAACATTACAGTGTAATTTTCAAAATAAAGAAATAACGAATATAAAACATCAAAATGGTTCCTCAGATTTGAGCAAAATATTTGAATTTCATATGTTTACCCTTAGGCATTTCTAAACAAATATGATGCTACAAGGCTTTATTACTCATATGTATGATTCTTATTACTAAATGTGCATCCAATATTAGTGGTAAAGTTGTAGTGATTGGATACTAATTGTTGTTATGTTTAGTAACGTATATTATAATCTAACTTTAAGGAGTAGTTTAATTTTTTATATCTAGATACTTATTACTGACATTTGTGAATTATAATACTCTGGATAAACAAAATAACAAATACACAAAATTAGAATTAAGAGCATAACAGACAAGACATGGTAATAACAGTCTAACTACAATAACCCATCATTTCAAAGAATGTGCAATAAACTTGAATAATATCAAAGTAACAGCTCATGAATAACAACAAAAATAAAGATGCAAACAACAAGTCTTGTATGTCTGTTTATTTAATAACACTGTGAGTCATCCTAGCAGACAATGTGGCAGAAATGGGATATCAGTCTACAAAGCATTCATATGTATATTGATATCAGATTTTTTTCAATAGGGAAAGTGCTAGTTGAGTGTATGATGCGACAGACTGATAAAAAGAAACCAGGTTTGAATTTTGATCACTGAAAACACAAAAATAGTCTTTCTGAAAACATCCATGATAATGGATTATCAGCTGATGTATAGAATAATAAAGTTAATTATTACATAAAAGATTGTGAACGGAAACTAAGTGTGGGTTAGTTTGCTGATACCTATATAGTACATGTAAATGCACATTTTTACTGGTATTACCCTTTATTTTTTACATGTATGATTGTTAATGGAAGTTTTGCATGGGTCAGATTGCCAATACTAACGTGGGTACATGTAAATGCACATTTCTGCTGGTATTGTTGCATCTTATTGCTTTAGAACATTGAATGAAATGTACATGACTGTGAAAGAAACTTGTAGCTTCACAGTCATTGTGTAGACATGATTATATAAAGGAGTTAATATGACAATATATTAATGTAGATACTGTATGCATTTAATTGAAAATGCTCTTTTAAACCTAAGAATAAACATCTACTAATGTATTTATTTACATTTACTTAGAAAATAATAGCTGAAACAAGGACATGTTTTAAAGAATTGCCAGTCAGTAACACAACAAAATATAGGATGTGTTTAAGAACAACAAACATGTCGTTGGTAGCAGGTTTTTTTGGTTTTTTTTATAAGTACACCTAATGGAAAGAAATCAGGATATCACACATTTTTATTTCAGTAAAAAACATGAATCAACTTTATTCCCAGTAATGCATTGTAGTAACATTTCAGATATGTTTAAGTTAGAAATGTTTATATATTTTTATTCAGGTTAGTTGTTAATAAATTAGTGTGACTCTTGGGGGTAAATAATGGGTTTTATATCAAGACTTTTGAAGCTCTTGTACTATGAAGCTTTGTCTTTATGTTTAAAATATTCTGTAATAAAAAAAGTGATTTGTGTTTTACTTACTAAGTTTATATCTGCAGTTACTGCTGATTTGTTATAAAGATCTCTGTAATTTTAACCATTTCTTTGCATATCCAAAGATCACAAAAAGTAAATAGTAATTGTGAAAAAAAAATTTTTTTTTGTTCAATCACTTAAGTGCACACCATTTAACTGGAGTAAAAATGTTTTTTGAGATCACCAAAATTTTTGACCACCTCAAAGTCAAATGGGCTCTATTCTAATGATTATGTGTACTTGAGAAGATCTAGACACATTCTCACCGAATGAGCTATTTGCATTTTGAAAAGCATCTCTTTGTTCTAATTGTATAATATATGTACATGTCTCACCAAGTACAAGTTTTAAAACTACAAAAATGTTGAAAGAACTTTGTGATGTCTGTATATGTATGATTGTTGTGTTTTACAATAACATTGTTTCCTGAATACAGGTACACCACAATTTTTCTGATACCCTTGGTTTCAGAGCCTTGCTGGATTATTTGTTTTGCCAGACCAACAGAGATTATTTAGTAACAATTCAACAGTACACTTCTGGCCCACTAATTATACCCCTACTGTGACTGTGTTTCTAGAGCACCATGGACTTCTAGAAACTTAAAGAAACCAAATATTGAATGTAAATTAAATAATTAACGAAATACATTAGTACAGTTATATATGGTACAGGTTTATTTGTACAGTATAAATGAAAAATGTTTATTAATTAACTGAACTTACAAAGAATGTTGTGGTAGTCTGCTTCAAAAGAACAAATTTTAGGATTTTACTAGAATTGTAGAGCTAATCACAAAGGTTTGGAAGTTGAGGTGCTGTCAGGATTACTGTCAGTTTCATCTCGGATTCGTGATTTTACAGCGGGAATATCTGGGGTGCTTCAAGCCACAGAATTATCAGATGTAGGCCTACTACTTTATCACACATTCTTCTTGGCTATATTTTTTAAATATTTCATACAAGTGAAGTTCTTTTATGTGCTTTGATCTCTCCCTGTGTAATTCTTTATACAGCAAAGGATGAGTCATTAGCTCTTCTGTTTGTCATGAAGGTATGTTGCTCCAGCCCACTAATTAATTCATCTGTCAACACAAATTTTCCATAGTAAGTCTTGCAGCTACATCTGTTTTATCTTTATCACTTTCATTGGTTTTATTAGGATTCAGATTCAAAATGGTGATGAACAACAGGTGTTTCTTTGTCGACATTCATTCACTCGACCAGACTTTCTTCATTGAGCTTACTTTCTTGGCAGCAGGTCTTGTAAACCGTTTTGCATACTCAAACAACTCATGAAGAAATTCATTCTTCTTCGATACATTAAATGCTGTAAGGTCAGAAAATAGCCCATCCTGAAAGAGTGTGTGCTACATGCAGTGCCATCTATGGGTGTCTAGTGAACTAGTTTAGTGGTCACAGGAAGTTAGTTTTCTCTTGTAAGTAATTTCATTTGGATTAAAGAGGTTGCCAGAAAATCTGTGGTGTACCTGTACTTTGATATTGATAATACTAATACAAATAAAGGATACACAAAAAATTGTATATAATAATTACTCTTTAAATTTTTATTAATAATTGTGTTTTGTTCACATGAATTCTGCTATAGACAAGTTTTGTTGGATAAAACTTTTTCTTAGTCAAGATCTTATAAGCTGCTTAAGACTCGCATTTCAGTCAGTACTAAATAAATGAATATTTAGGTATTTTAGTCATATGCTTTTATGTAGGATGTTAAAATCTATATTATACAAGTGATAATATTTTAATCCTATTTGTAAAATGAAATCTTATTTCGTGAATGATATTATGTATATGTAAGCAAAGTTGAATGCTAGAGACATTTTATAAATGGTTTTGTGGAAAAAATGTACATGAGATTGTTTTTGATAAAATCTGTTATTAACAGTTTTTTTTTTCATATTGCATTAGTAAATGGAAAGCTCACAGCCTCAATAAACTGAAGTTGTTCTGTTGAAGTTACAAACTATCCAGCTTTATAATAAAGAACTTGAGTTTCATAATAAATGTTTGTTTTACTAATTACACACACATTTTGTAAAGAGTAAAATTTGATGTTACATCAACATAATGTGTAAGTGTTAAGCAACTAGTGTATTTTGATTCTTATAATAATATTGATATTGCCTCTAGCTTTGAGATAAACATGATTTATGAGTTATTACAAACAAGAGTGATTACTGATAGTGGTCCGCCACTCATACAGTGGTAACTCCACGCACTTACAAGTTAAATCAGAAGTTTGATTCCCCTCTATTGACTCGGCAGATAGCCCAATGTGGCTTTGCTATAAGAAAAACACAAACACACATACTGACAGCATTTGAATGTTTATTGAAGAAATATTTCAACCAGTGCTAACTAATATTGTACATAATATGAAAGGTAAGCTAATTTTTAACATCGTTCTTTTAGTTATAATTAGCACAATGTGATGCAAGCAGTTGTCAAAATTCCACTGTTTAGTAACAGTTTTCATGATTGAAAACATGCACTACTCAATCACATTTTGTATTGAAATACTGATTTTTAAAATATGGTAATATTTTCCTCCTTAAATTTTATGAGTTACACCAAATAGCTTTTAATTCTTTTGTTCTATTCAATCATAAAACACTCGTGCATTTAATCCATAAGTTTAATTTGTTTAAAACTCGTAATATTGAAATTATTTTTGAGGTATTTGTTTTGTAGGCATTTGATAACTTTTAAGTCAAAAAGGTGTTAGTAGAGTTTTCATGAAGTGATTTTCATACTTGTGATTAATTATTATTTTATTGAATAGTGATATAAAATTATTTTTAGTCACTCATTTTATCCATTTTTCATATCTGTACAATGTTTCCATTGTATTTTACTATTTTTGTAGAGAAGAATGTGTTAAAAACAATTTTTAGTAATTGTTCTAAATTGAATTATTGTTGAAAAGAACACCTAACTAGACTCGCAACTTTTAGAAACTGCCAGACTAATGTTCCAGATTTATAACATTGAGTTACATTGATCTTTCAACTACATTAGAGGCTAATTAATGTGCTGAACTGCACATTAAGAAAGTGCAACATAGTGTTGTATTAAAAGGATTGCAAGTATTTCATAAGGATATTGGTTAACGTAAAATTATACTTACCACCATATAAGTATCAAATATTAAGAAACTTGCTGAAACTGCAGAGTTCAGCTGAATGAAAATGTTTAGTAAATTCTATGTCCATGAAAAAAAGTTAGTTTGAAACAAATGATACAGCTTCATATTAAATTGTAAAAACAGAAAAAAAAAAAAAAATCTGGACAGTTAATAATGGATAATGGACAGATTAAAAGTGGTGTTTCAAATGTTTTTAAGCATTCCCCCATTTCATGTTGAATATTTTTAACTGCAGTCAAATTAGTACACAAAAATGTAGGAAACTGGTTTGGTTTGAAACAAATTTAATTTTTAGTCTTTAAAACGAACTAAAAATGCAGTTCTGCATTAATTTTTCAAATTGTGGCCACACTCAGTATATTTGTATTTTTTATTTCAATCAATGTGTTTGTTAATCCATGTAATATTTACTTTAATTATAAGAATAGTCCATCCTCTAGTGGAAAAATGGTAAGTTTGGAGGCGTACAGTGCTTAAGTCTGGGGTTCAGTTCCTCATGGTGGGCACAGCAGATAGCCCAATGTGGCTTTGCTCCAAAATCAACCAGTTATAATAATCAATGCTTGCTTCTATTGAATATGTTCTTGTTTCTGACAGTGTTTTAAAGAAGGAAAACTTGTAGATTTTATATTCCGGCATAAAAGAAAATTATAGAGAACAATAAATCAGTTCTAAAATCTATTAAATAAAGCCTTGGCAAGAGTTTTATAGTTGATAATTGACAGATTTATTCAACTTGTAACCACTGAGAATACAATACAAAAATCAGTTTTCATAAGCATTTGCCTCAATATAAGGACCCTTTTAGCATCTCCAGCCAAGTAAGTATTGATTGGTGTCTTGTGGGTACAAACTTTTGACTTTTAGCTGCAATTTATTTTTAAATATTAATTGATTATTTTGTTTGCGAGTTATAGGAAAACTCACTTTCATTGAAACTTAAGTTTTAAAACACTAAATATTTATTTAATCTTTAAAGGAGCTACAAATTACTACTTAAACATCTCTCCTTCAGGTGTCTAAGCTACTACTGTGTTTTATTGAATTTATAAGTACTGTAATAGGTAAAGTGATTTGCTTTCTGTTTGTTATTAATAATTATGTATATTAGCCCATGTACTTTGCAGTATCATTAATACAGAACAAGGACCCTAAGAAGAATTTCATTGTTTTTCATTTCTAACCATTCACGTTTGATTGTTATGACACCAAATTTTTTTCAATATTTTGAAATTAAAATGGTGCCCGGCATGGCCGAGCGCGTTAAGGCGTGCACTCGTAATCCGAGGGTCGCGGGTTCGCGCCCGCGTCGCGCTAAACATGCTCGCCCTCCCAGCCGTGGGGGTGTATAATGTGACGGTCAATCCCACTATTCGTTGGTAAAAGAGTAGCCCAAGAGTTGGCGGTGGGTGGTGATGACTAGCTGCCTTCCCTCTAGTCTTACACTGCTAAATTAGGGACGGCTAGCACAGATAGCCCTCGAGTAGCTTTGTGCGAAATTTCAAAACAAACAAACAAACAAGAAATTAAAATGTTAACATAGGATTAATAAATGGAATTTTCATTTTAAGTCCGTCATGGTCTTTGCAACAGTCGCACAACAGTGATTCTTCCCTAGTCAATCTCTCCTATCAGAGAAGCCAAATGTTAAAGGTTATTACTGAAACTCATCAAAATATTGATATTATATTGGCACTATTTGTAATGCTTAATAAACAGATTTCAATGACAATGCATTATAATCGGTCTTTAACTGAACCAACAACTAGAATATAGAATACATTCTGTTTGAGCTTATGCTTTATAAGTCGTCATTTCATTGCCATATTATCTTATTGAACTATGGATATTCAAACGTAATAACAGTAAATATTTCTTGCTATTTAAGATTTGAATTAACTGTTTAATAAGCAGCAAAGGAATAGGCAGAATACCTAAACACAATGAAACTGATTTTGAGTATCTTTGTTTATGCATCTTTCGAGACAAGGAAGATCGCCGTTATTTTTAAGCATGATGTAAACGACAATGTAGGAAATGACAAATAGCCCAGTGGTATATCTGTAGACTTACCGTTAAAAATCGGATTTTGATACCAGTGGTTGGCAGAGCACAGATAACCCTTTGTGTAGCTTTTCGATTAATTACAACTAACCAATCGAACGACAAAAGTTTCTAGATATGTGGTATCAAGGAGAATGGAATATTGGATTGTGTAATAGTTAAAATACATTTATTTTAGTCTCAGAATATTATCAAGAGGCTGAAGTGTTTTTAAAAAGTGCAAAAACTGGATTGTTGATTATTGGAAAAAAACTATTATTGACGGAAGAGTCCAAATTTGAAATATTTGGTTACAAATATAGGCTGCATGTTCGGCAGAAGAAAAGTGAATGACATCTTAATGCGTAACTCCTACCATAAATCATAGAGGAAGCAGTGAGATGGTTTGGTGTTTGGATATTTGTATAAAAAAATAGATCGGTGCAAGTACCATCAGGCACTGGTATATCATGGTGTCAATGGTTTACATAACATTGGTTAAGGATTCAGTTACCTGGAAGATAATAACCTAAGCACTCAAACTTATGTCTAAATTATTCATCTGAGAGAAATGCTGCTGGAGTTATTCAAATGATGCAATGGTTCCCACAGACCCCTGATTTCAACCTAGTTGAGGAGATTTTGGATTTGATAGATCTAAAACATAGCGGATAGATATATATGATCGAAAGAATAAATACAGTGGCTCTATCTATTTAATGACACCACAAAAGAAAATTCTTAAAGAAATATTTTACGGTTTGGATATTCAAAACTCAGACAATTCGAAAAATAGCCACGGTATATGTAACAACCATTTGTTTATCACGGGAACAGAAATTTAAATTATAATACCCGTCTTACGAAAAAAGGCTACTTTCACTACAACTGTACGCGATGGTTTAATTTTATCTTTATTTATGCAATTTGTAAATAGTACTAAAACATTCTTCAAAAACTTACTTTTATTTGGTAAATGGTAGCACATTTAGTATATGAAAACGTTACAGCTTATATCAATATGATCTGAACACTTTCTCTATTCAGAACGTCCCAGAAAATTCCTATCTTAAGAAATGTTCAATTTTTCTATTCGTTTTGAATGTGGTATGAATACTACTATTAGTATTTACTAACACAATAGCCGTCCGTAGAGCAGTATTTCTGTTAGTACTTTATCTTTTATATTATCTATGTAAAGTGGAATCTGTAATGAAGATAAATTAATAATTATGTTTGTAGCTAGCGGTTTGATAAAGATTTAAATTTTGTAGTGCTCACCTATGGTTTGTGTTGAATTATGCACAAAACTAAACTAGGGCTACCTGTATTAGCTATCCCTAATTTAAAAGGGTAAGACTAGAGGGGAGACAGCTAGTCATCACCACCTACCGCCCACTCTTAGAGTATTCTTTTATCAACAATTAGTGGGATTGACCGTCACATTTTAACGCCCATATGGTTGAAAGGGCGAGCACGTTTGGTGTGGTGAGGATTTGAACCCACGACGCTTAGGTTACGAGTCAAGTGCCTTAACCACCTGGCCATGCCAGGATTGCTCGCCTATGAACCATTTTTACTTACAATAACAATACTTTTAATATTGTTTGATACAAAATGGGCTAGCTATATTCTGCCCACCACCCAGATATTGAAAACCGATATTTAACATTACCGATAAGCCACGGGAAGCTACTTTTTAGCAGTTTAAAAGATAGTTGTTGAAAAAAGCGATTAAAAAATAAGTAACATAACGATTTCTCAAGGAAACAGTTTTATTGTAAAATTTTAAAGTTATGGTGTATGTGTGTCCTTAAGGCTAGTGAAAAAAAGTATAATTAATTGTTGTTACCGGCGACATTTTTAACAACTTTGGTATAAACCTAGTGGTGGTTTATTTGAACAACAGCGAATGAGAAACTGCTTTTTATCGCACGTTCTTGCATCATGCAAAGTTGCGCAAGATTTATCACAAAATGTTAATGAACGGCAAGAATGTTTGTGATATAATATAAGCGACGTCCGTCAATTTTCACTGCTCCGTGATAAAAAAAAAATTCCTTATCATACGTAAACATAGCTACGCATGCGCTGTCTGTTTTTCATTAAGTATGTCAAGAAATTCCCGTTCAGTGATAAATTACATTCTAATTATTTTGAAATTTCCATATTGGGTTAATTTCCAAAAAGTCACATAGGCTTAACTCTAATTGCTGTTTTCTTTTGTTGTTTCGTTTTAACTTTAACTTCCATCAGGTTCTAAAGGAACATTAATAGAATGGAAAGATGAAGAATTACGAAGATATTTTAAATTTACGAAGGAATGAAATAAGATACAATAGTTCATAGGAGGAAAAGGGGGCGTGCCATTATAAATTTATTTGGAAGCTGCTGTTTTGTTTTTTGTATACTATAAAGAAATAAGATAATAATTAATATGCGAGATAAAGTATTCGAAATTATTTCTTAAAATAAACTAGGTGAAGAAGTAACTGGGTAAGTAAGCTATTATTTTCGATCCCTCAGGAACCAGCTGTACAAATAGTGTGTGCGTGCGCGCTGGATTTTTAGTTTATAAACGGTTGTATCTGCCTGGAATAGTGAAGTTATGAATGTTTTAATTTTTCATTGTAATAAGTTTCAGTCCAGGATTCAAAAGTATCAATCTACTTCAGTATTCTTTAGAGTTATTTTTATTACGCACAAAGCTATATAATGGATTAGATGTATTTTTTGTCCATTAAGGGGAACCCAGGGTTATTCCTTACAGAGTTAAACCTTTGAATAAAGGAAACTCGATTCAAGCTATTCCGTCTAAAACTACTTAGCATTACAAACACATAATTAAAGGAAAGTAATTTTGTGATAGTAGCTGTAAGATATCGACAAACAAATAGTAGCTTCTTTCCTGTTGGAATTTTTAAGAATCTACCAGCTGACACTTTAGTTTTTGAACAGTTTACAGAGTTTGGTACTAAATAAGAAATGAATTAGATGAGTAATTAAATAAATATTTTCTAAATATTAAGTTGTGTATAGATTAATCGCATCAATTTTTTTTTAAGTAAAGTAAATGAAGATTATTTTCTGTCAGTTGAATGCTCTTTGCTAAACCCATAGTTCTCAGCTGCGACAGCGGTAAATCTACGGATTTACAACATCAAAATCAGAGGTTCGATTCACCTCAGTAGACACAGCAGATAGCTCAATGTGGCTTTGCTATAAGAAACAAACACAAACTAATTCCTTCTATTCTTCAACAACGAAATTGCCAAACAGAGGACCCTCTTCTTAATTCGTTTTAGGCAATCACTTTGAATATAATGTAACATACAACAAACTAAAATGACATAGAAGGCTCTTAATACGAGCAGTTTCAGTAAAAACTTATTTATTCGTTGTTTTCTTCTTTGAGAGATTACAATAAATTTAGTTGGTACGTTCACATGTTGTAAATTCTACACGATATAGAGAAACGTCACTAGAAGTTTATATTCGCCATTATAATAATAACACAAAGAACAGAAAACAGTGTAAAACCATCTTTAACAGGATACAGTCATTTGAAAAAGTTAGGACACTCTATGAAAGCCTGTGTATTTTTGTAACATTTTTGGATATATAGATATTTAATCTCAATTTCAACAATACTGAGAGATTATAGGAATTTAACTAAATAATTAAAACTGAAGAAAAGACTAAGATTTTAGCGCTGGTAGTCTGGCCCAGGGCAGAGCAGAATGGTATCGCTCTATCCTATTGGTACATGCAGGGAGCAGTAGGCGGTAAAGAGAACAGGAGTACATTGGTACATCGGCAGACACGGAACGACACCACCGAATTGCAGCAGAAGATCCAAGGTAACATGAAGGAGTGTCAAAACATAGAAGTGTCTGCAGGCTCAAAGGAACTCCAAAGAGCCTGCGCCCCATGCCAATCAGGGATCTCACGAGGTGGCAACAGGGGTGACCCTCAAAAGACAGACAGTGAAAGGTAACAGACAGAAGAAGGGAAAGACACTGGGTCCAGACACATGGAATACCCAAACCACCCCTGCGAGGCTGCCGAGACACTGCCTCTGGCTTGCCACCCCACAGGAAGGCAAAGACATGGCGTTCGATGGCTCGTGCAGTGCAGTCATCAAGAGGAATGACAGCCCCGAGGTACCAGACCTAGGGGAGGACCCTCCTCCACACCACCTCTACCCTGCCAAACAGGTTGACAGGGCAGTAGCGGTAATCATTCACAGTTGAACCAACATGCTGAACCACCCACTCCCAAGCAGCCCCAGAGCCCGCGAGAAAATGAACCCCCAAGCAGGTGATCGGGGAGAGGTTCAATCCAGACCAAATGGGGAGTCGGCAGACGAGAACCATTTGACAAATCCCGCGCACGTGTCTTGTGGACATTCAGCTGAGCAGCACTGGCCCGAGAGTAACGATGGACGATAGCCAGCGCTGAACCTAAGGATGTAAAGTTCTCGAGGAACAGGTTCACATCATCTGCATTCGTGACATTCGTCATGCACGAACTTCCCCACCAGCTGGTACAGATGAGAGAGCAGGCTCTCGATAACTAACATGTAAAGCATTGGGGACAACGGGCAGCCCTGACGAACCCCCTGTAAGATGGGAAAGGAAGACGTCAGATACCTGTTAACAAAGAGCAGGCTTGAAACTTGAATAGAAAGCACACATGTACCAGACAAAAACTGGAGGGAGGTCACATCTCTCCAGAACAAACCACAAAACCCCATGGTGAACTCAACTGAAAGCTTTGCTCTGATCAAGAGACACAAAGACCATAGGGATATCCCGATCCATGATGTAATGTAATGGTCCCTGAAAAGCACAAGATTTTGTCGGATACTTCTGTCCCACACGCCACAAATCTGAGTGCAGCACACCAATGAAGGCATGTCTGCACCCAGACGGACACACAGGACCTTAGAAATAATATTTGCATCCACGTTCAGAAGAGAAATGGGTCGCCACGAGAAAGATCTTCAGACTGGCTGGGATCCTTACAGAGAAATGTAATTAGCCTACCCAACGTTTCTGGCAGCAGAGACCCCTCAGCCAAACAGATGTTAAAAAAATCGGACGATGAAGGGTCCGACGACATGCCACACATGGTTGTAAAATTCCACTGGTAGCCCATCCGGCCCAGGACACTTACCAAGTGACATGGACCGAATGGCCGACCAACACTCACCCAAGGAGACTGGTTTTACTAGGTAGTCGTGAAAAGAAGGGTCGAGGGAGGGCAAAAACCGAGTAATGTCGTCCACAGGCAAAGCCAAAAACAAAATGCGATAGTAGCCGAGGCACAAGTTCAGAATATCAGAGATGTCAGATGACGATTGACCGTTCTCCAACACCAAACTGGAGATGTGTCTGGTCTTTGCCACCTACCGTGCCTTGCACAGCACAACTCTGGTGGCAGTTCTGGAATCGAGCGACTCGATCACAGTAGAGACGCTCGCTGCACAGAACAGTTTGGAATAATCCAAATCAATGTCGTGACAGAGTGTCTCGATGTTTGAGAAAACCCAGCGATCCGTCAGTCTGCCACGAAGCAAGGCAGCCAAGGTGTCCTGCTTGACCTGCAAGGCCAGGTGGCAGGTCCGCGAAAACCGTATGTCAGCTTGCATCAACAAGGAGGTACAGGTTACTTTGAGACCCGCCCACCAAGACCCGGTGACAGACTCGACAGAACAGAATTCCCAAACAAGGGCAAGCACAGCATTTTCGATCTTATTTTTGGCAAGGAGTGAGACGTTGAGCCGCCACACACTGGGGCCCCGAGAAACAGGGACAAAATCCCGGAATGTGGTGAGAAACGCCCAATGGTCAGACACGTAAAACGAGATATCCCCAACCCGATAAACAGCAACCCTTTCAAGGCTCTGCCAAAGGCCAGGTGTCACATAGATCCTGCCAAGGCGACAAGAAACGCCATGACCAGTCCAAGTAGCCACAAAAGCAGTGCCCACCAGACATCGGAAACGTCTAAATCCAACAGCAGCACATGCAGAGACCACGTATATCAATCACCAGAAAGAGAATCACCCCCAATCTTGTCGAGGGGAGGATCCAAAACAAAGCTAAAGTCGCCACCAAAGACGATATCGACCTGTGTAACTATGAACCTGTCCAAGACCGAGAAGAAGGCCTCCCGCTCCTCAGGCCCGGCAGGTGCATACACATTGACAAGCTGAATCTTACAACCCTCAGTGTTGTCAATTTACTTCACCTATCCCTCAGCATCACTATGTTATGCGAGGATGGTCCCATTAAAATGCAGGTGGAAAAGGATCCCCACCCCAAGTGTAGTACCAAACGACCAGAAGACACGGACAGAGTAACGGGAGGAAATGGAAAAATGGTCCCTACGAAAGGCAAAATGGGTCTCTTGCAAAAATATAGCGTCAACTGCAAAATGGTTGAACTGGGTAAATGCGTAGAATTGCTTAGCAATGCTATGCATCCCCTGGATGTTAAGTGTGATGCAAAAAACATATCAACCAATCAGATGGGAAAAGCTAGTGATGCTGCTGCTTTGACAAGGTTGATGGAGGCAGGGGGATGTGCAGCTTCTTGAGGCTAACCGACCCCACCCACCGACATCCGACCACCACCGCTGCACACGAGGGACTTATGGATTAAAGTCCGGCAACATAATGCCCTTGCACCTCCTTACTGTATTTACTTAAGCGAAAGAATAAGGGAAGACTGGGGTTGTCCAAGAAACTGGTGAACGAGCTTGGTGTTGGCAGCTCGTCCAGCGTCGGGGTCTGCGCTTGGAGCGGAGCTGAAACATCCTCCAACTCCCAAACCTGGGCCAAGAGACTATCAAGACCCCAGCCTCAGTAGTGCCAGCGGGGGAAGCCAAGAGCTCCACAGAGTCCCCAACCACCCCCACAAACCCATCCCAAACAGAGGGGGCAAGACTCTTCTCAGAGAGCCTCACCCCCACACAAACAGGGGGACAGAACCCTCCACAACACTTACAGGGGTGGCAGGATCGTGGGTACCCACGCAGCTCCCAACCCCACACTACCCTAGAGGAAGGCCAGAGTCTCTACAGAGACGAGGGATGTCTCAGGGCCATCATGAACCCCACAGGGGCCCCGTCCAAACCCGGACCCGAAGGAAGGACCAAAGCCTCCTCGAAGGCCCCCTCTTCTCGAACAGCACCTGAGGTTCCACTTGCCTCCTTAGAGGACATAGGCACCACAATCTGAATGGGCGAAACGCAAACCTCCTCAGGGGATCGCGTGAGCGTCCTACGCCAGCGTAGCCACATAACGCCCACCGCCAAAATGTTGGCATACAGTCTGTATGGCTTTCCCCGTCAGCATCGTTCACATGGTCTATGAACGCCGAGGGTAGCGTGGCTGCAGGCAACACAAAGGGGATGGACTGCGGCCGAACAGAGCACGGCCGGATGGCAGTGACCATGCCGACCAACAATGCACAGAACACTCACACACATACATACACACGAAACGGCTGTGAAACAGCACCGGTACGACACTACACACGACCAAGTGCCGCGGTTAAAGCTGAACACGATACTATACACGGATACAAAACAAGACAACACCCGCGACGGGCACGGGAAACAACGGCAGAAAAACCTACGCAGAGACCAGCACTAAAAACGACGTACTGGAATGAGCACTTCGACAGGCAGGCGATCACTAAACTAAATCTGAGGTTTAAATATGGGAAGCTTTATTCAAAATGCTGAATAACGATCGTTTAATCATGTGCACCTGGTGTGATATACCTGTGTAAGAGTTGATCCATTTTAAGTGGGAATAAATGTGAGGGTGTCCTAACTTTTTCCTCAGTTAGAATATGCGTTTTTGTAGAATTACATTTACAGAAGATCTTGAAAAGTATTTTCTTCAGTTTTGATTGTTCAGTTATATTCCTATAATCCCTCAGTATTTTAAATATTGATACTAAATATCTATCTATCCAAAAGTGTTACAACAATACAAAGGCTTTCATAACGTGTCCTAACTTTTTCACATGACTGTATATGCTTATTCGGCTTTTGTTTTTGTTTTCTAATTACGATTAATTCCAATTTCCATAAAGAAAATAAGCGCAGTAGCTTCACATATATCATCACTACTGTTATACCAACTGAGAAACAAACTTTTTATTATAATTTCCTCAAAGGATGGCTGAAGGACGCTTGGAAAGCTCACGTGTTTTAACTTCTTGCTCCACAATACAATTTATTTGTTTTTGCATTTCACACAAAGCTACGCGAAAGGTATTTGCGCTATCCGTCCCTAATTTAACAGCATAAAACTAGAAGGAAGGCAACTAGTCACCACCACCCACTGCCAACTCTGGGGCTTTTTTTTTTTTAACCAATGAATAGTGAGATTGACTGTCACATAATAACGCTCTCATGCCAGAAAGGGAGAGCATGGTTAGTGTGACGGGAATTCGAACCCGCTACCCTCAGATTGCGAGGTGAACACTCTAACCCAGTGCTTTTCAACCTTTTGGCAGGCGCGGATCCCCCGAGGAGCTCATTTTTTCTTGCGGATCCCCTTGTACATGAATATATATATATATATAAGATTTTTTCAATGAAATAAAAACGGTTTATATACACAAAAACACAATACAGTACCATCTAAATTTGTTTATTCAAGAGAATTACAAATTAATGTGAAATTTGTCCTTGGTGATTTTTGAACAGAACTGGATAGTTTGGCCTGGTTTTAGAAAGACATACACGCATCTCTTCTTCAAGTGCTAGTAATTTATTTCTTTTCTTACTTTTAATGTTCGTCATGGTGGAAAATCCTATTTCACACAGGTATGATGTAGAAAACTGCAGGAGAATGCGCAGAGCCTTATTCGAGATTGATGGATATTCTTTTGCAGTTAAAATCCAAAATGAGTCCAGATCAAGTTCAGTGTGCTTCATTCTAAGTGTCCGGTCATTTGAAATACCTGCCAACTCTTCCTCGTCGGTCAAACTGAAATCCACGTTCAAAGATTCAACAAATGGATTTCTAATCCAATCATACTCTTCAAGCGATATTGAAGGGAAATATTGAAGGTTGCTGGTTTCAGATGTGAACGACGAGTTATCTAGACAAGATGCACTAATTACATTGATACAGTGTACTACTGTACCTACATTGATGTGATACTACATATTGATACACATTGATACTACATTAATTGCACATTGTACATCTGTCGGTCTTGCGGATCCCCTGGGCGAACTTCGCGGATCCCCAGGGATCCGCGGATCACGGGTTGAAAACCACTGCTCTAACCACTTGACACGCAGGGCCCAGTACATAGTAGTGTGTTGTCTGTCAGAGAGTTAGTTAACACAAAATAGAGGCCCATGCTGACCAGGTGGGTTAAGGCGTTAGATTCGTAATCTGAGGGTCGCAGGTTCGAATCCCCGTCGCGCCAAACATGCTCGCCCTTGCAGCCGTGGGAGCATTATAATGTGACGGTCAATCCCATTATTCGTTAGTGAAAGAGTAATCCAAGAATTGGCGGTGGGTGGTGATGTCTAGCTGTCTTCTTTCTTGTCTTACACTGCTAAATTAGGGATGGCTAACACAGATAGCCCTCATGTAGCTTTGCGCAAAATTCCAGAACAAATACTGAAATGATGTCACATAAGAGATGCTTAACATTGGAATTTCTACCCTTATGACGTCAGTAAAACATGTGCTTGCCATGAATTATAAGAAGAATTATCCACTCTGTAGGCTACAGCACAACAATACATATGAACTTCAAAGCAAGAAATAAAAAAATATTTGTTTATCTTAATTATGGTTCTATTCACTCTTCAGAGAAAACACTTTCGGAAATTTTGCTCAAATGTATTTTGTATCAATAATGTTTTATTTATTTATTACCACCCATCTTACCTAGCAGTGTAAGACTAGAGGGAAGGCAGCTAGTCATCACCACCCACCGCCAACTCTTGAGCTACCTTTTCACCAATGAATAGTGGGATTGACCATCAAATTACAACGCTTTCACGGCTGAAAGGGCGAGCATATTTGGCGCGACTGCGATTCAAACCCGCGATCATCGGATTACGAATTGAACGCCTTTACCACCTGGCCATGCCGGCCTGAGTATTAGTGGAAAGTTCTTATGAATAACATATCTTCGACGTTATATTAAGTTTGTCTTACTTTAACCACCAGGGATAAATCTTAGTATGGAAATAAAAAAATCCTTATGTGTATCAATGCTGAATAAAAAGGTTTCTCAGGAAAAGCAAAACAAACAAATGATATATTCCACGATTCGATTATTTTAACACTTATACATCTGCATATCTTTTCGCCTATCCCTGAAATTCATATATCAGCCTATTTTTGAATTGTGATTGTATGGAAGGAATATTAGTTCAATACTGAACATCAATATAGGGGGACGGTAAAGTTGTTGACTGAGTTATAAGGAAATTAATTTTAGCAGGAAACTTCCCTGATTGATGAATATTTAATGTCCCTCTGATAAGTCACTTCGAAAGAGGAATGTTGTGACACACTAAGTGTTCCCGTTGACTCTTCATTAACATTTCGTGCACAACTTTTGTTGCTGAAAATCACCTGATATATTTTAAGTAAGAAGCACATTATGTCTGCTCGTAAGATCTTCTCCTCTTATAATTGTATTATACAGAAAGAAATAATTTCAAAAACCAAAATATTTTGAAACTTATTTTTGAACTCTTCAAATCATATTGTCTGCACAGTTCATGTGAAATTGATATCTCGAAATTCAACAGCAGAAAGAGCTCGTGCTAATTGCTGTCGATAGTAAAAAAATTCCAGAACGATAAAAATAATATAATTTGTCTACGAAACACTCGCACACTTTTGCTTATTGTATTTGGATTTCTAGTAAATAAACCTTATTATTCTAATAAACTAAGAAATACATTTATTCTAAATTTCAGTATGCCATTTTACGTGTGTGGTCAATGTGCGTGTATATGTGTTTTGTTATAGCAAAGTAGCCCACCAGTGGCTCAGCGGTATGTCTGCGGACTTGCACGCTAAAATCCGGGTTTCGATACCAGTGGTGGGCAGAGCACAGATAGCCAATTGTGTAGCTTTGTGCTTAATTCAAAAACAACAACAGTTATAGCAAAGCCATGTCGGATTATCTGCTGAGCCAAGGGAGGAGAATCGAATCCCTGATTTTTGCGTTGTAAGTCCGTAGATTTACCGCTGTACTAACATGATGCGTGTGGGTAAGCATGACCGAATGGTTAGTTCATTCAGATTATGAATCGGGAGGGATTATGTTTGCATTATTAGAGTAACAGTCAAATTTGCTTTTCTGTCAGAAAGGAGTAGTTCAAAATTAACAATGGATGATGTTGACTAATCTATCAGTACAAAATTAGGTAGAACTGTGCGTAACAAATCTTTGAGTAACTTTGCGTAATTGTTGAAACAAACAAAAATCCTCACGTGTGTCACGTGAACAAAATGATTATTATTTGTCAGATTTTTGTTTCAGATTTTAAACACAAGTTTGTTTTCTCTTATGCAATGTTCTCATAATAAAGTAGCACAACTATGATATACCATGATATTTTTGTGTAACAAGACTAAAAAATATATCGCTTTCAAAGTATACAAAAATGTAAACTTCCAACACATAAAATACAATGCTTTGAATAATACTAAAGTGTAATTTTTAAATGACTGTTTTAGCCATTTAACATTTTTTTCCCTAAATATTAACCTTAATTTCTATTGCAGTTCTCCAAATTTTTCTTGATTTTATCTCTCACAAATGTAATTTTTGAAGTGAGGATTTGTTTTCATTCATGGTACTGATTTGACCCTATAGTAGACTCTCTTTCAATGGTAAACAGTGACAAACATCTGATTCAAGTATGTTTCAAGTTATTTCGTATAAAGGGCGAAGAAAATGAAAACAAACTGTTAAAAACTTACATACTTGTAATTTATATTAATGTTAAAATTTAGTCCACGTAGAAACTTTTATTTATTTTACTTGTGGAACACGTCTCTGCATGTATAAAAATAATATGTATTTTAATTATAAAAAATATTCCCCCAAACACATCGATACCACACTTAACAGTGATCTTAGTATTCACTGGAAGGCTTAATTGTTTAAAACGGTGTCATTTTCTCATTTAATTAAACATTGTCGAATACTACAGACACGGCATGGCGTGCGTCTCGTAATCTGACGGTCGAGGGTTCGAATCCCGCTGGCATTAAACATGCTCACCCTTTCAGCTTGGGGGCGTTATAATGAAACAATCAATCCACTATTCGTTGCTAAAAGAGTAACTCAAGAATAGGCGAATAGGCTATCTGTTTCATGTTTAACAACCGTTATAAACTTTTAAGACTTATTCTGAGCCACTGGAGAGTATATCACAATGAGACACAGGACCGTGGTGAATTTCAACATCTGTATTCAAAAATACACGTAACTTAAGTTGTTAAGATAATTTTCGAACGCGAAATATATTAATTTGTGACGTATATTTTAAATATTAACAGATTATGTGATAATTAAATATGAAAATCGTAAATAAATTTTTACGGTGCTGAAAAAAAGCTATAAAAATAATTTTCATATCATATCTTGTATTTGAAAATTATAATATTCATTTAAAATGGCGTATGATAAAATATTATAACATTTTGTTTCATGTTTACTGCTACATATAAGATTTTTTAGGAATGTTACAGTTATATAATTTGCTATTTGATTGTCATTTGCTTGACTTTCTAAATACGTTTTCTAGTAAGCACAAACCACTTACGATTTAGTAGAAAAAATCAGGTACTCTTTACCACTTTCTACATTACTTGATTAATATCGGTAATGCTTTACAATGAGACGAGCTTCAAGTGACTTGTGTTGAACCGACTTGTGGTTTATTTCTGCCTTTTTGAAATTACTTCTGTTTTGAGGTTTCATAAATATCGCTGTGATATCATATCTAAATAATGTGTTTTGTATTATGGTTGAGCGTAAGTGTTGTAGTGCTGTAGAGCCTTGTGATATAATATTCATTATTGCAGTGTTTGGCTATTGTATCACTGTAATACATTTAGCTTTAATAAGCAACAGTGTAGGATCTGAACGATTTAGTGTTGAGGTGTAGTGTTTTAATATTGAAGTACTAGAAATTGTAATGGTTTAATATTTTGGAATTGTAATATTCAGTGTTCAAAAATTATAGTTCTTTAGTGTTACGATGTCATGATGTTTTAGTGCTTTATATGATACGATAATGTTGTACTCTCGTACTATTGTAAAAGTGTAGCATGAAATAATTTTGTAATGGTGTAGTATTAGAATGGTTTAGTTTTGGTATTGTAATGGTGTAGCAATAAAGCTCTTTGGTACTGCTGTAGAAATGGAGTGGTGTAGCTTTGTTTGGTTTTGAATTTTGCGCAAAGTTACGCAAGAGCTATGTAAGACAGGAGTAAGTCATCATCACCAATCTTTAACTCTTGGGCTAGTCTTTTACCAGCGAATAGTGGGATTGTTCGTCTCATAACGCCCCCACGGCTGAAAGAGTGGCATGTTTGGTGCGACCGGGATTCGAACCCGCGACACTTGGATTACTAGTGAGTGTGTGATAAGAGTGACAGTCATGTGTCACTAGTTTATTAGAAATGCCAAATAGCTTGCAATGTGTGATGTTGATTAAATTCTTTCCTTGTAATATCTTAGTTCATACTCTGTATGATATTGTAAAGTTTTGAAGACATGTTGAGAAGATATTTAAAATGCCATTTCTATGAACAAGCCGAGCTATCTCAGTTTAGGCAGTGGCGCCACCTGTCTGATATTTTTGGCGCAATATTTAATATATAGAGGGTTAACTGAGCAAAACTGCCAATCCAACTTTTTGGAAAACAGAACATGTAAAGTAGACGTGAATGGGGCTCACTCAGGGTCCTTTTTACCCAAGACAGGAGTCCCGCAGGGAGGGTTAGTTAGCCCTATATTATTTATCATGCATGTGAGTAATATGCCACTGTCGGACCTAAATTTAGGTTTTACACCACAATTTGCTGACGATGTAGCAGTCTGGAAAAGTGTCTCCACTCTTTCAATTGCGGGCAACAAACCTCCAACCAGTCATGAATAATTTTAAAGAATACTGCCACAATTATAGAATAAAAATTAATATTCCGAAAACCCAAGTGAAATTATCAAGCAGACTAAATAAACTAAGAAAAGATCCACCCAGGTTATACATGAATGGATCACTTTTACTGAGTGCTACTTCTGCAGAATTTCTAGGATTAACTTATGACACCAAATTAACGTGGATACCACATATCAAACAATATCCTGATAAGAAACTGGAAAAGAGCAAATTATGCAAGAAGCCTTTGAGGTAAAATTCAAGGAACATCACCTGATAATATAATAAAAATCTGCAAAACATACACCAGACCTATAATAGAATACGTATCTCCTACCTGGATAACACATGACACAAAAACAATTACAGAAACTACAAAATTACAAAATTTAATCTTAACTTCAGTCTATAAAGCACCACATGACACTTCATGCACAAGTACACAAACAGAGAAACAATATCTGAAAGACTCTTGCGTAATTCACTAAACTATTTTAATAAGAATTGATATAAAAATCACTTAATGTGTGATCTCGACAGACACTACGTACATGATGAATATAGTCCTACGTACCTCTCTCCTATAATATATATTTAAGAAATATAAATCAAACTGGCCACCACGCACTAGACGCTTAAAAATAGAAGGAGAAATAACTTTTGAAGACTGTACATGGACATTGCCTTGAAACGGGACTGAAACCCGTGTAATACTCTGGCCCAAAGTTCTACCCATTAACCCACCCCATAGAATAGATGACATCGAAGTTAGGGATGGAAAAATAGGTCTAGTGCACCTGACTTTCCTGGGTATCCAAAAGTTAACATATCTAAATACCCACACAGAAGAAGCAAAGCAGAACTATTAGTACTTGCGTAAAGTTATGTTGGAATTATTAAATCGTAGAATCCACAAAAATGAAATTAACGTAAGTGATATAATTTTGTATTAAATTATTAAGAAATAGAGAAATAAACTCCTTTTCTATAATAACGAGAGAAAGGATACTTAAAATGAAATTTTAATCAACATAAAACTGATAGAGGAAAGAAGGGAAATATATTTAATATTTGTTTGTTTTAGGAGTTACACGAGGGCTATCTGCCCCTAATTTAGTAGTGCAAGACTAGATGGGAGGTAGCTAGTCATTACCACCCAGCGCTAACTCTTGGGCTACTCTTTTACCAACGAATAGTGGGATTGACTGAGACGTTATAACGTCCCCACGGCTTAAAGGTAGAGCATGTTCGGTGTGACGTGTGTTCCAACCCGCGACCCTCAGATTACGAGTCGAGCGCTGTAATCACTTGGCCATGCCGGACGTAATGTGTTTAATAAACATAAACTAATTTAATTTATTTTAAATCTTTTTAACTTGCTTAATTTTTGCGAGGATTGTATTTTATTTTTACATATGTTGAAATGATATGTTTTTAAATTAGGTTAGTTATGATTAATTAAAAATGCTATTTGAATGTTTGTACTAAAGATTCGCTAGAAATTTACATCCTGAATTCAGGAACCCAGTGAAAATAAAGACGGCAAAAAATAGAAGAGTTTTAAGTATTTTAGTGTTATATGTACATAATGAGGGTGAGAACAAAAATAATTAAATTTTTTTTACAATTTTAAATATGTTTTATAAGTTAGGAAAGGGAGAGATATTTAGCTCTGGAGCAACTATCCTTTCCCACCCTTATAATTCAATCTTTATCAGATGTCTATAGAATTGATTATGATTTTATGGTGTAAGTTAGTTAGGCAATACTCTATTTTGAATCGAGTAAATTTTGTCGTAGAATTTTAGAACTAAATTTTGTAGGATTATCTTAGATACATGGTTAAATGAAACAATTTCTTTACCTGGTCTGGTTTGTTATGTAAATTCAGTGTGAAAGTAATATGCCTGTAACCATTTTATAATCTAGAAAATAAATATATATCTATTAGTGTGATGTGCTGTGTAAATCCATAAATTTAGCGTTGTCTCACTGAAAGACATATGACTATTTGAGTATATCACAGTGGAAAAATCATCGCTGGAGTTAACCAAATACTCTGCAATGATCATATTTTCATATCATTCAACATCTGGTCAATTTCAGTACTGACAACTAGCCTGCTTGGCAATTGTTTTATTGAATCTACATTTCTCCTGTTTTTATGTGCAAATACATCAGCAAACACTTGGAATAATTTACTAGGTTCTTATGGCCTGGCATGGCCAAGCGCGTAAGGCGTGCGACTCGTAATCTGAGGGTCGCGCGTTCGCGCCCACGTCGCGCTAAATATGCTCTCCTTCCCAGCCGTGGGAGTGTGTAATGTGACGGTCAATCCCACTATTCGTTGGTAAAAGAGTAGCCCAAGAGTTGGCGGTGGGTGGTGATGACTAGCTGCCTTCCCTCTATTCTTACACTGCTAAATTAGGGACGGCTAGCACAGATGTGTGTGTGTGTATGTGGAAAATCCACATCGCGTTATGTGCTGTGTAAATCCATAAATTTAGCGCTGTCTCACTGAAAGACACAAAGCTCGAGGAGCTTTGTGCGAAATTCCAAAACAAACAAATATTAGATTCTTTTTAGAGTAAAGTTCTGATCGTTAGTATAATCTTCACTCAAAAAGAATTTAAAGGTATGGAATATGTATGTTCATCTTTGGATGCTATGACACAAATTGTTTGACTTGTTTGTGTCATCCTTTTCTCCATATTCATAGTTGTTTCAGCTGGTAGCTGAAATACCTAACGCCCATAGTTACACACTAACACTGGTGCAACACCGGTACTTGGACAGGTACCCAAACTAGTACAAAATATCTTCCAAATTGTAAACAATTTCATGCATTAGTTCTGTCATTTGCAACAAATGATGACAACACACTAGACTGTATCCATCGTGCTATTTGCGTGATTGGCAGTATAATTATCGTCTCTAACATAACTGAAGGAATTGATAGCCGCATAAATTGTCAGCCATTTATGTTTGTGCAACATCTAAGCTGTAGATACACAACAAACCAATTCAATGCCAATCAGACCCGAGAATAATAAGCCGAGTGTATATATCTTAAAAAGGTGATAATGCCAAGTCCATGGTTCTTAAAATAAGCTGTCATGTCATATGATGTAAGTTGACATCTGTATTCTCTTCATCTGGTTGAGAAACCTCATTCAATATCCATTACTTTATTTCACTTATCGGATATTAGCCTGAATGGTATTTATGTATATTAATCTTGTCTTACAACAATATAAGGATATTCTTGTAACTCAGTGTCGGATAGGTCACAGCTAAGCAGGAAATTTTTCCACTTCACCCTTGGCACCTTCAAATACCAAATTCTTGTTGCATTAAGGATACGCTACGACAGTTGGGCCAAAAAGTCATGCTGTTCCTTCTGAGAACACAGTGGCACCATTATGATGACTAGTGGCATATTATGCAGTGGAGTTGATGTTTAAGCTTTGGCAGCTTCAAGGGCCCTGCAGTTCATACTGCTAC
Organism: Carcinoscorpius rotundicauda; assembly: GCA_011833715.1. Classification (NCBI taxonomy): domain Eukaryota; kingdom Metazoa; phylum Arthropoda; class Merostomata; order Xiphosura; family Limulidae; genus Carcinoscorpius; species Carcinoscorpius rotundicauda. Next base: position 88,135,984 of record CM022397.1, read on the forward strand.
TGACGTTTTACATTGTTCCATTGCATGGTTTGACATGAGCATTTCAAACTCTCTCTTAGCAAAAACTGCCACATGATCTGATGTGTAACTTTTCAATAAAATTATTGATCAGTATATCATTTGACCACAAGAAAAATGCTTAAAAATAATTTTCAATACTTCTTTCTCATACCATTTATATTTGAAAGTTCATATGATTTCCTTACCTTCGAGCTTTTATATTAGCTTTATGGACTACTTAAATCTCCATGTATTCTGCCAAAGTTTTATTTTGTTAAGGTCCTAGGAATAACATGAAAATTCTTGTGCACCATTTCACCATTTCTGAACATCCTGTGATTGCTTTGATTTTTCTCTTTTCCTCTTGCCATATGAAATTAATATTTACATAGCCTTCATCCACTTTGTAAGGAGGTATTCAATTGATTACTTATTAGTGAATTATAGTTATTTATTTAATTAGTATTTGCTTTATTCCTCCTAAGTTATATTTAGTTTGCGCTTTTCTCTTTGTTAGTACTTGTTTTGAGTAATGTGTAATTATAATTTTCTGAAATACTTTCCGATAAACCATTTTCCTTACCACGTCATTGAACTTGATGTATGCTTACAGATCAATGTATTACTCAAATTAAAATTAAACGAGACATGATTATGAATTTTCTTTACTCATCAAAGCGTAAATTTCAGGGACAAACGCAGTAACCTTAGGGTTGTAGATTCTAATCCCGATCCTACCAAACATGTTTGTTTTTTCAGCCGTATATGCGAAATAATGTTAGGGTCAATCCCACTATTCATTAGTTGAACAGCAGCTTAAGAATTGGCAGTGGGTGGTGATGAGTAGCTGCCTTCCCTCTCGTCTTTCGCTACTAAATGAGGGACGGCTAGCACAGATAGCCCTCGAGTAGCTTTGAGCGAAATTCAAATTAAACCAGTGAAAGAAAATATGATGTAGAACACTAACCTATTTTTGATTTGCTACTTTCACGTAGATGATTAGTTTTGCTGAATTTAAAACTCATCGTCTGTACATTAAAAATAAGCATTTCATATAATGGCCATAATCAATGTTTGAATAAAGAAATCGCAATTAATTATAAGTTTTTCACGCTGTTCTTTTATTGAATGGAATATAAAAATCTAAATGAAGAAATTTCAAGTTAAAATTCAAAACAAATGCTTGTAACAGAAATTCCTGTATCAAAGTGCTATAAAAAAGTTAACTCTTTATGTTTATGAATTGTATCAAATTTACTACAATATGAATAAAAAGGGTCTGTGTTTTTTTTATAGTAAAGCCATCTCGAATTATCTGCTGTGACTTTTGAGGGGAATAGACTTCATAAATGCGTAGACTTACAATTGTTCCCATGGGCGGTGAATAAAACGTTCCCATTCAAGGTTGAAAATCTCGGTAATTTATATATATATTTATAATGGTTCTCGAAATCTTTAATGGAATTTTTTATTGCTGAAGTTTTGAAATTCCTTGAGAATGATAACTTCTAGTAAATGTACGAACTTTACAAGGGCAATATTCAACAATCACTGTACAAGTGATCGTAAAACAATATAAGTATTATAAAACACCACTACTTAAGTCTACGTATAGCATTGTTAGATTGATATAATCAAGAAATTACACCCAGGTGTCTAATTTTAAAACTTTTAGCATGCTCAACAGTCTGCAAGTTTGTTCTAGTATTTTTGTAGAGAAGAATATTTCCAAGATTTTGGAAGATCACTTCAAAATGATGAATGTTATCGAAATTTTGTTGAAAGTTGATTATTGCTAACTGGAATTGTTCGTGTGAAACTAGTAAAAATAAAAGTAAAAATTAAAATTAGCATTGACGTTTGAATGTGAATAACACATTTTGCCTGTTAAAGAAGATGAAGGAGAAAAGTTATTAGCACAACCGATTTTAACTTGTCACAAAGGAAATTAGGTTGTACTATTTTATTCTCAAAATCTAATTTCATTTTATCAGATTGGAGTATCTAAATGTAAATAATTGTCAGTGTTAATAAGTGCCAAGATGATTCATATTAATATTGTTTTTTTAAACATGGGTCATGTAATTATCCGTGGAGAATAACTGCAGTCTTCGTTAAAAGAAATATGCTCATCCTTCTAGCTAGTAAGATAATGCAAGTTATATAGTGTTTTGATTAAAACTTTTTCAAGTTAATTTTATATTATTATTATAAATGCACGCAGATCTATGTTCAATATTATTAACATACATTCCGATTGGACTTTCGCATAACACAGGACGTGTCGTGTTCTTGTAAATTCAGTTTGAAATCTCTGTTCCTGAACTTGGTTCTATTTGAAATATGTTTCAGATAAGTTATTATATTTCATTAAAATTAAATGGTTTCAAACTAGGCTTGTATTTAAACATATTCTTGCAGGTCCAATGAGTGATTGAGTGATTACTGACCTGAGAATAAGGTTTTAAAGCGTTATCGAAAGCTCAAAAACAGCTGTTCTGGGAGTGAAGGGCCTGGCATGGCCGAGCGCGTAAGGCGTGCGTCTCGTAATCCGAGGGTCGCGGGTTCGCGCCCGCGTCGCGCTAAACATGCTCGCCCTCCCAGCCGTGGGGGTGTATAATGTGACGGTCAATCCCACTATTCGTTGGTAAAAGAGTAGCCCAAGAGTTGGCGGTTGGTGGTGATGACTAGCTGCCTTCCCTCTAGTCTTACACTGCTAAATTAGGGACGGCTAGCACAGATAGCCCTCGAGTAGCTTTGTGCGAAATTCCAAAACAAACAAACTGGGAGTGAAGAGTAGAAATAGCATAATTATGCTTAGGCAGAAGGTGAAATAAAAAAATGCGGCTGTTCTGCTAAGTGTATTATTAGGTGTACTAGCCGATTGCCCTTGGTGCCAATGCATTAGATCCGTGTGTGACATATTCATGACATCATATCTGCAAACTTCGTCTTTGTAAATTAATTAGCACCGCTTCGAGAACTTTTTCCCAAGTTTTCTCAATTTCTAGCCACAAATGACAGTTTTTACCTTAAATAATCAGTAAATAGTTGAACAGCTTATAATACAGAACTGTTTCTGACGCTATTCATCACTCCGTAAAAAGTCGAATCAGCGTGTAACGTCTTCACAATCATTTTGGTTCACTACGTGCAGCAAATTCAGCCGCCCAATTTTTTCTGCACATTTGAATGGAGAAAAAATATAGTTTTCCGTGACGGTAAATGGAGAAAAAACGAGAAAATCGTGATTCCTATTGCAATTCTACATGCATACAGAATAAAAATTTCGTGAAGTTGGAGGCTGCACAATGCGTAATAAAAAAGTATTTCCAGTATCATAGATGTAAGTAAGCATTTCATTGTCATACGATGTTACTCAAAATAGCCTCAGTTTGTATTTTACATACATGTACTACATGAACATCGTTAAAAAGATTGTAAAATACACGATGCAGCTACATAAATCGTATGCATTAGGTTAATGGGTAATTATATATTTTGTGTTATGTAGCGTAACATCCGTACGATAAAAAATATAAATCGAAACTTTTAAAAGTTCAATAAACACTTTTATTTGAAAGGAAAAAGTCGACTCTTATCCTCTCTCTTAATATTTATTTCTCAGTTCAATGCCAGCTTTTTCTTGCCAGAATTAGATTTTTTTTAATTATAAGTTGTTAAGATCAAACTCGAGTGTTCGATTGATCTCCTCAACTGATGGACTTAAAAAAAAATACATTACGTAACAGATGCCGTTACACCTGTCATTTAACATCGAAGAAGTAAAAGCAAATGGCAACAATCATGTGGTAGTACGTACGTCTGTTTTGTTGTACAGCTGGTTGCGAAAATGTTTATATATTAAATAAAATCTTCTCTGTTATGGGGTTCATATATTATCTAACATCTGCCCTGTTTAAACTTATCAGATCAACTCCATTCTTAATCCTTGGTCTTCTTGATCATTAAGAAAATGGTCGAGAGGTTAAAACGTGTCCGGTCTGTAAATTTGAAAGTTTCCTGATTCACGTCTTGCTTTTGGCAAAGCACGCTTCGCACTTTCAAGTCGTGTGTGCAGATGCCATTCAATCATACAGTAGTATTGTGTGTGTGTTCTCTTACAGCAAAGCCACATCGTGTTATCTGTTGAGTCTATCGAGGGGAATTTAACCTCTGATTTTAGCGTTGTAAATCCGTAGACTTACTGCTGTACCAGCGGGGAACTACAATAGTATCCAAAGACATGGAAATGTGGGCTGTTGACTACCCGACTTCCTTATAATCTGTACGTTCAAATTAGGGACAGCTAATTTCAAGTGTAAATTGTAATCGTTTAACTTTTTTTAAAAGTTAGCACGCGGGATCACAGGCTTTCTAACAGTCAAACATTCTTGTCCAGGAGAATAAATGAGAAGAATAGTTAATTATTTCAAAACGCTTGAGTTTTGAATGTTCGTTCATGCAAATAGTTTATTAGTAATAGGAAACTAACCTGATCGACCATGTTAACAATGTAGTTTGGTTAGCAGTTTTCATTTAATTTAATTGATTAATAACGAAATTATTGGTGAGATGTAACTATTTAAATTAAAAACTAGAGAAGATTTAAACTTTATCTTCAATTGTTTTCAGCACTATTTTCAAAACAAATAGTTTAAGATTTCATCAACACATAATTAGTTTTATCATTTCCTGAAAATTGTGAAGGCCAAAAACTAATATGCAAATGAATATTTTATTACATATAGCTTGCTTTTAACAATGTTACTCTATAATTTATGAATCAAAGTATGTAGAATGTAATAAACAGACAAATTTTGCGCACCAATTTACTTGAGTTTAGGTGTAATTTTTTGATATCTGTCAAACAAGGATTTTCTTACGAAGAATATTGTAGCATTTCACTTTTACTCGGACCAGAAATGATTCAGTACTCTGTGAATCGGAGGGCCCATGGTTTGTTTCCTGTTGCTGTTAAATTACGTTTTGCATTTTGGGACACTCGATATGCTATACAATTGATGGTTAAATCCCACTATTCGATTGTAGTAACTCAAGAGTTGATAGCTGGTGCTCTTGACTAGGTTCTTTTCATCTTGTTTATCAGTTAAAAAAGTAGGCATGCGCAATTATGTAATTTATATCCAAGAGCTCGAAACCCAGAAAGATTTAATAAACAATGTCAACTATATTACAAATATTCCTCACCTGTACTTAACAGATTTAACATCATAATTTTGTGACTGCTTTTAAAGGACATTAATGACTGAATACATATATTTTAAAGAGTTTCTTGAATTTCTTTAAAGATTTTATTCTGCACGGTGCGTCATAGTTTTTCATAAATATCAAAATTATGTTAATATTCTTTTATAGTTGTCATCCTAGATCTTAATTTGTTTTTTATCAAGCACAAAGATTTTAAATATTTATTGTTTGTAAATTAAGGTGCTTCAAAGAACTAGAAATTACTTAGATAATTGAAAAGTGTTTTGATATTAGTATTACGATTTTGTATAAATTTTGTGAAATAAGAAATTGAAAAGTTACGGGGATTTTTAGACCTTTCTGATAGCAGACAACAGCGTTAGCAGAGTGTTTTTGGTCTTTTGTTAATGTTTATTAATTTGCGAGTTAGTACAAAGCCAAGTAATGGACTTTCTGTGCTCTACATACATCGAGTATTGGAGCTAGAATTTTATAGTTGCAAATACTCAGACGTTTTACTGAGACTCTGGGTGGAAGTAAGGATGGCGAGTGGTCAGAGTTCTTTAAAGTAAATCAAGAAGAAAACGTATGAACCTTACACGCCTATGAAGTTTACATTAGGCTAAGTATTGGCGTAACTCTATATACACATAATAAAAGTCCACTAATTTAGTATAATATTATTTTTTATATTATAATTTGTCCTTCAATAACTTCTGTGAACAGTTTGTAAATTATTTCGTAGTTTCATGATGTCGAAGAACTCACTTTAAGTGAGCATACAGCAGAGATGGCTGGTATAGATATTGTTACGTATTTTTTGATGTTTTAAGTTCTTCGTAGACTAAACGCAACAGAAAAACGCAGATAACAGCTTGTATAATTTATTACACTAAACTATTAACAAATATAACAGATATAACATGAATTATATAATAATAGTGACAGATATTAAGTTACAACATTCGAAATTAATTACAAAACAAAATAATATTAGTTTCAAACTTCAAAATAAATCACAATACAAAACGGTACTGGCCTGTATCTAATGTAATGATCTAAAATTAAAGTCTCAAATTCCAGTCTAGGGTGTGAATTTGGTCCCACGAAGAAATTCCGAAACAGTTCACAGTTTAATGAAATCGCCGTCTCTCAGCACAAGCAGTAATTCAGATGTATCGTAGGGATTGACGAAATAAAATCACAGCTTCCGTAGATCTAACTTCAATCACAAATCCAAGTTGAATATTCACAGCAAACACTTAATCTTTCTCAAATAACTAAAACTGATGCCTGAATCTCACTCTTATTCTTCGAATAAAACTAATGACTGAATCTATCTTCTTTTTTCGAATAAAAACTGATGACTGAATCTATCTCTCGTCACCGTCTTTTATACCGATAGGCCTATTTCTCGAACAATCTCGCAATTTCCATACAACTCCAGAGCTATCCACGCATATCCGTTCTTGCACGAGACTACACGTCGAGACACGAAGTCACCAGCACTCATTAACAAACATATGATTGGTCTACTTAATTCAAGAAAGTTCTAAATATTACCCTAAATGAATAACAAAATATTAGTTTAAACTTCTAAACAATAATATCAATATGGAAAATAATAGAATAATAGAAATGAAAATTCAAACACAACACGACATGTTGTCGTTTACAAAATATTTACACATATACATAACAATATTAAAAGCCTTTATTTAAAACACAAAACAAGTAATATTTCCTGCTTTTTCGAAACGTTTGTTTTTGGAATTTCGCACAAAGCTACTCGAGAGCTATCTGTGCTAGCCGTCCCTAATTTAGCAGTGTAAGACTAGAGGGAAGGCAGCTAGTCATCACCACCCACCGCCAACTCTTGGGCTACTCTTTTACCAATGAATAGTGGGATTGACCGTCACATTATACACCCTCACGGCTGGGAGGGTGAGCATGTTCAGCGCGAAGCGGGCGCGAACCCGCGACCCTCGGATTACGAGTGCACGCCTTAACGCGCTCGGCCATGCCAGGCTTTCGAAACGTTGTTATTGTTTTGTGTTTTAAATAAAGGTTTTAACATATCAGTATCGACCGTCTCTACTAAATATTTCGTAATTTCCATGTTTAACAGTTAGACGTTTGGTATTTTAAGATTCATTTTTTTTGTTTTATATTTTATGATAGTAATGACGCAAATACCAAAGCTACGTTTTAGGAATTTTGACTAGTAAGACATATTAATAAAATGACTGAGAGAGTGATACCAGTAGCCAACACCAGATGGCGAAACCTTTGCATTAAACGGAGCACAAGAGCAACATCGATCCTGCCAAACTCTTAGTGTAAGACACTTCCTAATCATTTACAGCGTAGGACACTTCCTAATCGTTTAGAAAATTATTATAGTATTAAAAAAAGAAGACCTGAGAAACCACTGAACATCAAACGATAGCTCACAAAGCTATAGAGCAATTTTTGATGCTATATATATATATAGAATGGAAGGTTGCCAACAATTACTTTAGTTGGATAAGGATCCAATACTCCATAAATTTCAAAAGAAACCACATTAAGAGGTTCACTTTCTTCTACACTCTTGTACAATCTACGTGTGATTTTCGCCAGATCAGATGAACAAATATTTTACAATTTATAAAATAACCTTGTCGTTCAAATAAGATTCGTTACATTTTGCTTGAATTAATTATAATTTTTGCTTTAATCGATCGCTTATTCTGACGGTCTGCTCGAGTTTTTGTCATTCGTGTTTTTTGAGCCTCATTACCAAAGCCCCTTAAAGGCTGAAAAAGATTCTAAATTGTAAATGCTGCACTATGCTTCATTTACTTGTAAATATTTTTTTTTCATAAAACTTATTAAACGGGTGAATAGAAATACTTTTGCAAAGATCATATAATTAGTTGCAGTAGAATCGAACACGATTGGACACTAGGTATCTATCAATCTATACCGAAAAACAGTTTACAGTGATATTTTTATGGTGTATATACGACTGCAGTAAATATATATTAAATAATTCGTCACTTTTCTGTAGATTTATGAAAATATTTTGTTTTAGGTTCCTTGGATCTTTGGAGTACGTGATGAAAATGTTTAATTAAATATTACTTATTAAATCATAGAAAAATATAATTTTGCAAATAAATTGAATGATAAAGATTAAAAATAGAGAAGCTTACACACTTTTTACTATTTCAAGTTCGTATGCAAAAGTAAACTTATGTATGCTTACTTGCTTTAAAGCCAAACTATGAAAATAAAAATATTTCTATTGTAATTTATATGTAATAAACAGCTTTAAAGGCTCATGTTTTATTTTATAACTAAACAATCTCACCACTTTATATGATTCATTTGGCTTTTATTTGTTTGCTCGTAGGAATAAAGCTATACAATGGGCTATCTGTACACTGTTCACAGCTGGTGTCAAAAGTTGACTTTTCAGCTGATTCCCGGGGAGTCTTGGTTTTGCAAATTTCATGAATGCCAGCTTCGAGTGTATACTTCTAATAGTAAATTTAATTAGCTTCCATTTTATGTAACTTACAACTTTACCTATGGCATTTTAACGCTTTTCTTAAATGTTTATCTCATAAGAAAGATTTAGCACTTCGGTGCTAAAATATGATTATAGCAAAATAAGTGTAGTTTCATAAATAGGACGATAATCAAAACTTCCCTGATTCAGCTAGCAAGAGTACTGAAGAAGATTAAGAACCATTAAAGCCAAGGTTGTTACTGTACTGGGAATGGTGCTGTTTGAAGGTTGACAAATGCACGTTAACGGTTCTATAACACTAATGGTCGCGGGAAGCGGCTGATTTCCGAGAAAAATAGGCTCATTTAATGGAGGTCTCAAATTTGAGATGCTGCACATGGCTAATGCATATATTACTATCATTTAATATTTTCTTTTGTGAAAGGATCATTACGAAAAATAGCACTCGTTTTTTTAACTTTTTTTTGTTGATTGTGCTGGGCTGTGTCTCACATATAAACACTTTTCTAACAAATAATGCTTTTGTTGTTAAAATGGTGTGTGGAACACCATCTTACTGAATTATGATATACGAAAGAAGCACATAACTGAATTAATGAATGATGGCACAGCTGCGTCATAATACTGAAGCATCTCCAGCTTCTGCTTTAACTGATTTTTATGCTTTTATTTGTTGTTAAGCATAAAACTGTACAAATGGGCTACATGTATGCCGCTCACAGTCATCGATACCCAAGTTTTAATGTTATATACTCTTCAGTTTGCTGCAGAGTTACAGGGAAAACTTTATAAGAAGTTTTCAATTAAACATTACATTTCATAAGAGTAGTTTTAAAATCATCACATTTCATAGTTTCGACAGCCAGCTTTCTTTTGCTATCCAAATGTGTATATAAGTTTAAAAGGACAAACAAACATGGAGTCTTTAAAAATCACAAACAAAATTAAACAAATGAGTTTATTAAAAAAAGAGGTATTGTAAAAATACTATGTGAAAATACATAAAAGTGGATAAATGATAAATATATTGAAAAATTACTTTACAAAAACATGCAAAAGTAAGTAAATGATAAATATATTGAACAAAATTAAATATTATATGTCGTGAAACTTGATTTTTTGATGCAATTATTTTAGGCCGACAAAACCACTAAAATAGTTTAAAGCTTAACGCGTAATTGCAGAGATCAGTCATTAAGATAAGAGATGCTGATGTGTTTAGCCAAATGATGTGAATATGACTGCAGTTAATTAAGTACTATAGTAGTTTTATTGTTAAATTTAGCCATAAAACTTAGACGATGCTGCAGTATCCTACAATTCTTTATGTCACAAACCTTGTAAGACTAACTTTATCTACTTTGTATCTTTTAAGATATTCTTGAAATTTTAGTTGCATTCTACAATATTTTTCAACAGAATCACATGTATATTTTCTATATTAAGTAAAGTAATAGTTTTTAATTGAAATATTTTGCAAATCGAGCTAAATTTATATACATACATTCGTTTCACTTCACCTTTTTTATTACTACTAAGTTAGGTTCGTCTTCGACATTTTCAAAGTTTAGCTTCATTTTTCTATTTATAAATGAAACTTCAAACACTTACATGTATTTTTAAAATTGCAAGGAGATATTTCAATACATCCCTCACTCTCTCTTTTTACATGTATCGAATTAAGTGTCATATATGTGTGCGTGTGGACACTCTATCCACAGCTGGGAATTGAACCACGGATTTTAGTGTTGTAAATCTGTACACCTGTTGTTAATTCATCATTATACTTCAGCAAAATATGAGTCCTGGAACGTGTATATCACTCCTTAATGAAGATGCAAGGCAGCGGAAAAAAAGCATCCTTTTTTAATCCTCGATGGAGACTCAATGATGCAAAAGTATCATTGTGCTGGATTTCAGTTTCAAAACAGTCATTGTCTTACTCTGCTTTCCTACGTACTGCTAATATTAACAATAATTTTGGTGGAAAGATTTTAAGCCTCTGAAATCATACGAGTTTACAGAAGGAAGTTTCAAAGAGCACGAAGAGTAACATTTTACTGAATTTCAGTTTGGAGAACAGATATATTATACTCATGTGTATGTGAACTATGAATTTGTTGTATTTTGTGTTTTTTAGGGCAAAGCTAATTAAAGGGTTTATTTGTACTCTTTATATCACAAAAAATTGATCTCTTTATTTAGGTTGTAAGTCTCTAAACTAAATATTTACCCTGCGGAAACACATGTACATGGAATACAGTCGCAACTCCAAATCTCGAATTCCAACCAAATGAAATGTTTAAAATGAATCTGAACCATGAGAAAGATCTGCAACGTAATTTAGTTGCAACCTAAACATATACCAAGGCTGCTAAAGAAAATCAAGAAATTTAAACAGAAGCAATAATAAACTCTTGACTTATTACTCTAATAAAAACACTGAATAAAGCATAAGAAATAAATATTTTACTTCAATAATGTTTCCCGTGGCTCAGTGGTACGAAGAGAAAATTATAACGCTGAAAATCTGGTTTAAACAAAGAGCACAGATAGATCATTTTGTAGTTTTGTATCTACCAACAAAAACAAACGACACTCCAAGCATATATATATTCAAAACTTAAAAGCATCCCCAAAAGGTAAAAGCAACACTTAAAAAAGCTATTACATTCAAACCTTAAACGCAGATTGCATGTATGAAAAGTAGAAAGAAAGACGAAGCGATGAAGATATAAAGTACCAGTATGAGGAAGTTTCTGAAAAAGAAAATCGATTTCTTACACTATGGTGTGAATGAATGTCTAAGGTGACTAAAGAGTGCCTTTTTTGGCCTAATATGACAATTGAAATAAAATATTTTATTTCAAGTTGTGGTATATGCATGGGGTTAGAAATAATGAGAAATTCTGATGCTTCATGATGTATTAATTGATTGCAGGTCAAAGCTGTTACTAACATTTCTTTATAATTTGTAGATATTTAACTATCATTCAGTGGTTCTCCAATTTCTGTGAAGCTGACATATTGCATGACTTCAAAACAAAATGGGCGATTCAGGTGTCAAAAATTACTTTGCTTGATGTTAATCTGTCGAATTAATAATGAGTAACAAGTGTCCTTCCCAAAACTCATGAGAAGAATTTAAGAGGAGTTTGACAGGTTGAACTAAGCTACATGTCTAAGAAACAGTCAAACAAAAGAAACTGCTGGGACAGCTATAGAAACTCTAAACATACCAATTAAGAAAGTTCAGAAATTAGGATAACTTTTGAATAACTGCAATACTAGAGTCATAAAGGACTTGAAACCAGTTAGGCCCAAGGTTCTTTACACATGTGTGCAAGAACCATATTTACAGAATTAATTTAACCTTTGAAATGACACAAAAATTTAAATAACTTATATTTTTAGTATAGCATGACCTTATGGTCTGCAGGTCGCTAATTCGAATCTAGTCATAGAATATGCTTGCCTTTTCAGCTGTGGGGTATAATCAAGTGATAGGTAATTTCCTTTTTTGTTAGCTGAAGAGTTGTCCAAAAGTTAGCGGTTGGTGGTGTAGTTCATCTTTTTTCCCTCTGGTCTATCACTTTTATATTAGGTACGGCTAGTACAAGCAGCCCTCGAGTAGTTTTGGAGGAAATTTAAAACAAACCAGTACGAAATCCCAAATACAAAGAAACAAAGCACGTACACTTCCAAATAATATTTAATTAAGAACATGTTCTGAAGTTATTTTTATTCATTACAATAATATCAACTTGGTACACCCTCTGTTTTGTATAGAATAACTATAATATTGAATAACAATTATGCTGTAACAATATACAAGTTGTCCGGAAAATATACTCTTCAAAAAAAGAAAACGCAAAAGGCAAAATTTGAGACATTTTGTTAACAAGTTTATTCCGGTAGTTCTATATGTCGTGTGAAACTTTACACATTCACTGCTGGACATCCAAAGTCTGCAAAGGCGAAATCCACGCTCACTAATTGAAATTTAACGTCACTCAACGTCAATAACGACTATGGCCCCCGTGAGCATCAATAACTGCTTGGCATCTCATGCCCATGGAAGCGAAGAGGTGACAAATCACATCCTGTGGAATGGCCGTTCACTCAGCCTGCAAAGCTGCTGCATGCTGAGGTTGTCGCCGTCTGTCCAACTCGTCCCAAAGATGTTCGATGGGGTTTAAATCTGGTGATCTGGAGGTCAAGGAAAGAACGTTGATGTTGTGGTGTCTCAAGAAGACAGTGGTGAGTCGGGCTATGTGAGGACGGGCGTTGTCATATTGAAAAACGTCGTTCACGTTCACCATGATGGGTTGCATATGGGCCTAAGAATTTCGTCGACGGTAGCGTACGGTCTGATCGGAAATCCTACGCAGTCCTGGTATGGTTGAGGCAGTGGACGTCGCAGTGGTGGTCCTATCCCGAAGGTGACGTAACCGAATGTAGCGATCTTGTGCGGGCGTGGTCACACGAGGTCTGCCAGATTGTTGACGGTCACAAGTTGATCCATGTTGTTGGTGACGATTCCATAGCCTTGTGATGGTGCTTGGGTGGATATTCACAGCTCTGGCAACATCTGATCGAAATTTGCCTGCTTCCAAGCGACCATGGCGTTGTTGCGTTGAGCTTCAGTCAGTCTTGGCGTAACTGTATTGCGTGTCGGTGGCTTAACACTGAGCTATGGAAACCGATAACCCGTCACTTTTATAGGGATTTTGCACACGTTGCACTTGCAGGACATGCAGATCTCTCAAACAAATTTATTAGACACGAAAGCGTTTCGGCGAAAAATCCGATGTTTTCCTCCGTTTTCAAAGTGCACAACTTTTATTGTCATTTTGGTCTGATAATCAGTGTCTTAACACATGTAACATCATATACTCTGAGCTTGCAACGTTATTACATATATTTCTCTTTAAAATAAAAAAAAATATCCCTTTTGCGTTTCTTTTTTTGAAGAGTTTACATTATGAAAATTTTCTACTTGTATTAACACAATTTTCTTTTAAATCAAAAGATAATTAATGCAAAGAAGGAAAAGGGCTAGCATAGGACTTTCTCCTGACACTACAATTTAGTAACCTTTTCATGGTATGTTTCGAAGTTAAAGCTCTCAAAAATGCCTATCCGATATAAGAATCGGATATGTTGATGATACATTTTCAATATGGTAACATATTTCAGACATGAGTGAACGATTCATAAACTACTTGAGCAAACAGCAGTCTATGATGAAGTTTACAGTGGAAATAGGAAAATATAATAAAGTTCTATTTCTTAGCTTGTTGGTTGCTGAGACCTGTATACCATAATAATTTACAGGAAACTCACAGATTCAGTTGAATTCCAAATCAAAACACATTAACAGTGAAAGACAAGTTTCAAAAGCTACTTACTTCACAAAATTTGTTATGCAGAAGAATCTAACAGGGTAGAAGAAAATCACATCACTACGACCTCTCTTAACAATGAAAATACGGAACACTCGACAAAGGCGGAAATAAATTCGATAAACAGGAAAAAAATTGCAGAAATATAGTCATTTCCCCAAACCGAGATTTTATCTGGAATTATACAGAAAAATATGTAAGCAGCATGAAGTTATAACAATATTCAGAAGTCATAGTGTAGAGAAAATCGCTTAAAGTTCTCATGGAAAGGTAAAACTACAATTTACAGCATTTTCTATGAATATGGTTTCCATCAGGCAAAAAGACTAACAAAATTTACAATTCAGTAGACATAACACACTGATATCAATTTATCTTCAGTAGCCCATAACGCCAAGAAAAGAATACCACATAATAAATTTGAATGATAAGATATGAAACACACGAGAAAAACACAGATACAATAAGCCACGTACAATCAACTAACTAATAATATGCCCAGTCATCTCAGCATCGAAGTCAGAAAAACCTGATTATTCTTCTTGAAGAATATTTAAATAGTTAGTTGAATCAAGTTTCATTAGGAAGTTTTTGAGGATGATGACTTATGTCAATGTAATAAAAATAACTCTTCTCACGTAAGAAACATTAAAAAATAAATGTATGGTGATACTTTGCGTTCTTTATGTATTTCTTGAAACGGATAATTTTCTTAATCTTGTTGCACAAAAAATGTAGAGATTTCTTATCGCTGTGCGAAACTGTTACGTTAGTCCATGACTTTTGAGTAGAACTATTTAGGAGTTATCTGTAAAAAGAAAAGAAAAAAGTAGAAATGCCCGGAATTAGAAGTTGTCAGGTTATATATAATATATAGAGAGCCTCCCGCTCTAATTGTATCTCTTATTTAGTATGTTTATATCTCTTTTCGTTGTTGTTTGATAACATTACGGTTACGACAGAAAGTGTTCGTACCCCTGCGTCGAGAGTAGTTTTTTCCTCATAACTTAAAAAGTATCACGATTAGGATAATGAAAGTATAATATATTATACTAACACACATTTCCAAAAAAGCATGAAAGCAACTAAGTACATTTGGCTTATATAACCTATATTTTTATGATAAAACGAAACCTGTCTTTATTGGGTTGCCCAGGTGCTTAATGTATCTGTAAGTTAATTAATCTATTGAACATTTTAAACATTTTATTTTAATGTAGTTTTGTCAAAAGTTATGATTGTAGAGTAACCAGGCCCAAGTATCTACTTTACATTTTATTTGTCACCAGGTGCTAGGATCATAGTGGATTTAGATGTTCAGATGTTTATTTTCGGATACAGTGAATTCTCATTGGTGCGGACATCGACAATTGAGATTAATTACTGTTCGAATTATATAATTTTTCTAAAGAACTATACTCAACACAAACTTAAAAATAATTTGTGTATTCGTGTTCAATAATCGAAAATACAGTTCTTATAAGAAACATGAACTTCCGGTTCTGATTCTGGTAATCCGTACATTTTACGGATCGATGATATGTTGATTAGTGACTACGGAACACCTGCTCTTGTATTACATACCGGTTTCGAAAATATTTCTGAAAACGACCTTAGATTAAGAAAATACATATAAATTGTGACAGAAGCTGACAGACCACCAAAGTGACTGGCGCTACAGTTATGTCTTGTTACAGTGCCTCAAAACGTTTATGTTGATACACGAAAACAATAAATGTATTATGCATTTTGCATTCAATAGATAAGTCATAAGTTTTAAGCAAGGATATATTTTTGTAAAGATAATGGAAAATGATGCAATTTTGATTATGCAATATGTATTATTATTGACGAATTATAAAATAATAAATTGACAACTTTGTTATATCTACATATCTAAACTTCCAGTCTGAGAATAGTGCATTAGATAAATCACCTATGTCGGATGTATTGTTATACATTTCTTTTAACATCTACATTTATTTCAGTTTGATGCATGTGGATGTGTATTTCAGTTGGATGTGTATTGCGGAAATTCCGTCATTTCTCTAAATTTGTAGAACCTTCTCGAGAATGTTAATCAACAATATGTATTTTAAAAAAAAACACTAGTGTATCTTCGAATATTGTTGAAAATGCGAGACTCTCACCTTAAAGTATATAAGCCAACGCGCTGAGTGACGGTTATAAAATATTATTTGGTCAGTTACTGTGTACTATTAGCCTCGGAGGGTATAACTGTAATTAACGTTTATTAACCGAAGAACTACAGAATTTGACTAGGAACGTTTATAGATTTAAAAAATTACAAACTACACAATTACAGTAATTTAACTTCTTATGTTAATATTTCTCCAAAGACATTAAATATTTTCGTCAGTAAAAAATTAGCTTGTGAAAGGTGTGTGGCCACGATAAGGAAGCTAGCTAGCTTAAGCAACGTGTAACAATATCAACTCAGAATTGATGGGCTAGCCGATAAAATATTCAGTTCTAGATCACATAGCAGACTCAGTATAGTTTGTAAATTTGTAAAACTCTCGTACATAAAACATTAATAATAATAATAATTTGTAATAATCGTTATTATCAATTGTATTATTTTTTTATATTGTGTGTGCCAATCCTGTTGGCAAATAACATAAATTTAAAACATATTGAGATTTAATTAATTCCTAAATTGATATTCAAATTTCAAGTTATTTGAAATCACAATACGTAACGTGTGTAATAAAATAAATCGGATAAATTATAATACGTCACACAATAATTTCATCAGCATTTTACTTTTTGGATTGTTACTGAATATGTTTCTATAGTACTACCTATTTCTGCAAAATTAACAACAAGTAAAATAAATAATAGTTATCAAGAATTATCATGAGCATTTATGCGGATTACTGAGATATTTTTCACTTAAACTTAGTTGATCAGAGGTAAGTAATTATGGATTTCAAATTTAAAATGCATGGTTCAATATTCCGTGATGGACAGAGTGCAGATTGCTCGGTGTATCGTTCTACATTAAGGGAACAACATCAATCACATAGACTTGATTTCATCTCATACTTCAAACCAGTATTTAATGGCTCCACTGAAATTTATGGACTACCAAATTTTCACATAAAGATTTTTGTGACAAAGAGTTCAGAAAATGTTTTGCATTTTACAAGAATGCCAGTGATCTTCTCTAATATTTGAACTAATTTACAAGCAAGCTTAGCACCTTCCGGAACAAAGCTTGATTTGTAGAGGTTAACTCAAACTGCCTTGTTTGAAATTAGGCTTCAAACATGTAGTTACGGAATTATAGCTTCTTTTTTATCTTTAGCTCTAGAGCACAGAACAAACATTCTTCTTTATTGTGTCAGCTTTTTAACAGTGACATAACATTCTTTAGGCACGCATTTTGTAATATTAGATGGATTTGCAGGTTTAACTAAATGGTCAATAAACGTACGAACGGATTTTTTTAAGGCTTCACGATGATAGTCTGTTATTATTATTTCCAATTCCGTTTCATGTTTTCTTATTTTCTTGGAGCTTAACAAATAGTTGCTATTTCGATAAAAAACATTTTTACTTAATTCGAAATCAATGACCTTAAACGAAATACACAAACCATATTTAAACTTTCATGTTCTCTTTTATGTAGGTTTTTGTTTGTTTGTTTTGAATTAAGCACAAAGCTACGCAATGGGTTATCTGTGCTCTGCCCATCACCGGTATCGAAACACGGTTTTTAGTGTGTAAGTCCGCAGACTTACCACTGAGGGGGACATGTAGGTTTTATTTAGCTTTTGCCAACTAATGAAAAAGTAGTCGACTAATTAAAATTTATCAACTAACACTAGCTAAAATCTAGCTCTATATTATATCGTGTAATGGTGTTTATTTTAATAGTAATAATATCATTCAAGGAGTAATAGAATAGCTTATCTATATTACATTCGCAAACACATTTTTTAAAAATTTTGCAAACAAACAGAAAATTAAATTGATTTTTCCTAAATGATATATTTTACTTTTGTCGATTAAAAATGCAATTGGGACTCTGTGTGCGTAATGAAGCTTACTGATTTTTTAACATTTTATTTTAATAAAGGACATTCAACCATTTTATATATATAACTTGTAATTACATGATCATTATTGATATGTTATTAAACCTCTTGCATATAATTTTTGCATGGTTGTTAGATAAGATTCTCTAATTTGTTTGACTGGATATTTCACTATATTTAATAAAATAATTAATTTATTTAACTCTAGAGTGTGTAAGAGCGCTTTCGAAATGGATGTACTTTGATTACAATCTCCCAGACTTTAACCAAATATATTTAAATTATATTAATCAATCATTTTAAGTTAACTTCGAAAAGTCGAAATTTAAAAGCTAAATAACAATCTATTTTTCTCGGACCGAAGAGATCTTATTCTCGTTCCTGGAAGCTTGGCATTTTTCATTACGTTCCTCTTTTTTAATAACTTCATTACGTAGTAGACTTTACGGATTTAGAAGTTCTTGCGAAAAACGTGTAGATGATCACAGTAAGAGACTTGTTTCCAAAATCTAAATTGTATGTACGGTCTGGTATAGCTGTGTTTTATTAATAACTATTATATTTAATGTAACGTACAAAAAGGGGGTAAAAAGTGGATGGATGTTACTGTACTATGTTTGGTTAGAGGATATAATTAACTAACAGTAAGAATCTGCGAAATAACTGAATAGTATAAATGGCGAATTGAAGAGACTGAACTAGATACACATCAGAAGAACACAAATATTTTTGAAATGCAAAAATAAGCGAATATATGCATATACCATAATAGAAATTTAAAATATACTAAACATTAACTGATATTAAACGGTAGAAAGGTAAGTTTAATGTTAAGTAAAATAAAAGACAAAACTAATCATTTATGCTGGTGGTTCGTAGCTGAACGGGTAACCTGGTAATTATGCAGGATCATAACAGAATGT
Source organism: Carcinoscorpius rotundicauda (assembly GCA_011833715.1). Taxonomy (NCBI): domain Eukaryota; kingdom Metazoa; phylum Arthropoda; class Merostomata; order Xiphosura; family Limulidae; genus Carcinoscorpius; species Carcinoscorpius rotundicauda. Next base: position 88,155,104 of record CM022397.1, read on the forward strand.
TACTGTGTATGTCAATGATGTGGTTTGAGAATCTTTCTTTTTCTTCATCAAAGTTGAAACTTCAGGAAACGACGCTGACTTATCCTAACCAATATAAGGGCTTAGAGATGACAGTGTATATATATGACTTATTTCTTCCACCTGAAGTACAAATATGTTCACTTTATAATTGAAAATGAAGAAAACTACTTCATAGACTTTCTAAACCTTCTCATCATAAGAAAGCAATCAGAATTTGTGATTAAAATTAATAGACAATCAACAAACTCAGCACAATACCTTAATTGGACATCCGCACGCTCCATAGAAAGGAATCTAGGAAACTTGGAATGCATAGTGCAAAACGAATTTAGTACATGCTCAGGAAACAATTTAGACGATGAAATACAGAAAATTTCTGATGTTCCCATTCAATAAAACAAAAACAAAAAACTTGAAACAAAGAGAAAATACAAGCCTTAAAGATGAAAACAACTTCATCACTACTACAATTCTTTGTGTTGAACACATCAGCGAAAACATGTTTCGATTATGGAAATTACCTACGAAGAAATAAAACATATTGTCTCTAAAAATAATGTCGAAGTCATCCGAAGAGAACCGAACATCAACAGAATGGAAGCTACTGAAACACTACTGATAAAGTCATGAAAGCCAAACACCTATCTAGAAAGTCCCATTTATCTGTATCAGTGTTTTATCTCCCTCATTTAACGAAGTTCATTCAACGTCTACTGTCAACTGGTATCATCAACACGAGTGTAACGTTCTCTGGAATTGAACTGCCTTTTCAAATATAACTCTTACCTGATGATGACCCTATACAATGGGTTGAAATGTTGTAAAAACTAAACTCAGGAATTACCTACTTTTAATGTTACATTTATTGTATTTTTGACTTAATTATTGAGTTCCGTGAGTTTCTTACTACACATTTATGTCAATTTTATTTTGTTCGTACTGGAAAACAATAACCACAACAGTTTTGAGCGATATACATTATTTTAGATCAACTAGTTTTGTTGAAAGAAGTGGCGTCTGGTAGAGATTTACCACTATATAAATTTCTTTTCGTTATCACAGAGTCAAATATGTAAGTTCACACAAATGTATGATTGTTATTAGCAGTATCATGTTCACATACAGTCAGAAGAAAAAGTTAGGACACCCTATGAAAGCCTTATATTTTTGTAACACTTTTGGGTATATAGATATTTAATCTCAGTTTTAACAATACTGAAATATTATAGGAATATAACTAAACAATTATAACTGAAAAAATACTTTCAAGATCTCCTGTAAATGTAATTTTACAAAAATGCATATTCTTCACGTTTGAAATTAGTAGGCTAGAATATGAAAGGGGATTTTCTCTTATTTCTAATTTTCAGAACCATATAGAATTTTTTAAAGTGGAGTTATATACAAGTTATTTTTCACAAGTGACGACGAGTTTTTGTGTGAAAAAAACACGCTACAGTGTGCATATTAGCTGTAATAGTATTTTTATTTTTCATTTCCTTTTTCGTAAAGGCATTGAAGAATTAAATTATTGTAGTAGACGTCGCTTTCGTCACTTTAGCAAGGCAGACATGTTACATTCAACAAGGTGATTTTCAAGCTTAAAATTTAGTGCGAAATACAATCAAGGTAAGTGCAAAAACTTTTAATTGAATAGTGTGTTTCCATTACGGTAGAACTTATTTCGATAAAAAGTTTACTGTATATTTAAGCAAGAAATGACATACATGTGCTTAACATTAAAAGGAACCACAAGTAGTGCAAGTTATTAGAAACGGCGCTGTTTGTTCTATTTACCTAATCTTGAATAATCAATTGCTTCATTCTATATAGGCATGCATATCAAATTCTTCTTCTGATTAAGTCGCATCGCATATGTAAATTGAAAATCTAAGAAAGCGTGCCGACAAGAATGGAATTTTCGTTAAAGCAAGCGGAAATTGTATGGAAATGTATGCAAAAGAAAACGTGAGCTAACAAAAATAACGACCCTATTACTGTTAAAATGTACTTTTTTATCGATTTTTTTTTAAAATATAATCTCCGTTAACGCTTTATCAATTAAAAGTTACCAAAGTGAGTAAACTTAGTTCGATTGGAATGTAACAGAATCTTAAGTAGTTCAGTGTCTTGAAATCTGAGGAATCTAAATAACATCATAAATGTTTATCCGTGTTTAGAAAAATAACTTAAAAACTTAAATAAAAATTAATTTTGGCGATTAATTTGCCTGTAAACCTAAGCAAAGTGACTGTTGTAATGTTCTGAAATGGTTACTAACCACATGTTCATACATGTAGTTGTATAGAGTATTTCAAAGTTCAGATAAGTGTAAACATACCATACAAAATTTACGAAATTTATCGTTCCGTTAAATGTAACAACAATATTCAATTTTCTTTTAATATAATATGTAATACACTTATAACTTTGCAATTTTGTCCTTACAGATACCTTATATTTCATGTTACAATTATTTACTTCAAATCATTCATTTTTGTATCATAGATAAAAATTAAGGACTTAGGGACATATTTTAATTTTGAAATTAATTTTTATTTGTAATATTGAGAACACAAGGAGTTTAGTATACACTAGTAGCAGAATTCATATTCTTAGAAATTGGATTTGTCAGTCTTTCCCAAGTACAGGATATAGCTCTAAAAAGTAATATATATATATATATATTATAACCATAAATATTTAAGCCATGAACAAAAGTTATTATCTTTGTTTCATATTAATCTGTTTTGTTTCGGGCTTAAAAATTTATGGTTGTAATATAATTAATCAGAGGTTCGTATTTCCTGTATTTAACGCAGTCGTTACTCATGATTTTGTTTATTCATTGGGCTTCATTTGGATGTAGTTATTTAATTTCACTAAATATATATGTATAGCACCAAAAATTGTCTATCTGTTTGTCTGTTACCTAATTACTTCTAGGTAGCTGAACCAACCTCAACCAAACTTCATGGAATGTTAGCTTGGAACAACTAGCGGAGGTTTCGCAAACCTCTCCCTTTTATATTACTGTTAGTGAGCACTTATTATCTTTGTCGTAAGTTAACTATATTCATATATGGCACCATGTCCCTACATCAAAAACAAAATTATCTTTATTAAACTTTCCTTTAAATAACATACACACAAAAAGCGCTAACACTCTCTGTGGAGGAATGAAAGGCAAATAAACAGCCGCCATTATTGCACTACTACATACATTTACGACAAAAAGTGTTCGTACCCCTGCGTCCCGAGTGATGTTTTACTCATAACTTAAAAAAGTATCACGATTAGGTTAATAAAAGTAAAATATTTTATAAATATTATACTAACACACATCTACATAAATTTTATGTAAATTAAACGACAAATAAACTGTTTATAAACAAATAACTAGAAATGGGAGGAGCAAAAAGTGTTCGTACATTTCAGAACGTTTGAAAAAATTGATATTCCCGTAAAAATGTTGTTTAGTTTGGCAAATAAACTACATTATACTATTCTAGAACTAAACAGTGGTTCATAATTATTGGAATTTAGCCAGCAAAAATTGTACTTCCGGCAATTTAGCACCGTCTCCGTCAATATTTGCTTGGTCATCATTGCGAACAGGAAACCACTGTACAGTGATTTAAAAAACCGAATTATTGTAAAATACAAGTCTCGTGTGTCTCTTTCCGGTATTATTACACAACTTAATGTGCCAAACAACACTGTTCAAAGCATAATTGCCAAGTTTAAGCTCACATGATCAACTGCTAACCTCCCTCCTTCCAGACGCCCCACCAAAATTCCAGAGAGAAGCAAGAGAAAGGTTTTCAGAGAAGTAATTAGGAATCCTCGTTTAACACGTAATGACACACACAAACTGATAAGGGAAACTGAGGTTGAAGTGAGTACCTCTACAGTTACGAACATGTTACGCCCTTCTGGGTTCAAAGCAAGCCGTCCTCCATATTTAAAGCCTGTTCATTTAAAAGCAAGGTTGAGGTATGCAAGAAAGCATGTAGATAAACCTTTTACCTATTGGAAGAGTATTCTTTGGTTAGACGAGACTAAAATCGAGTTTTTTGGCCCAATTGAAAACGTTTGGCATGAGTTGAAGACCAGGGTTCATCAGCGTCGTCTGAGAAACTTGCAAGAGTTGGAGGCCTTTTGTAAAGAAGAATGGAAGAAAATACCAGTCGAGTACCGTCAAACGATCATGGAGAACTATGAGGAATGATTACGCTAAGTAATTCACCTGAAAGGCTACACAACTGTCCATTAAAGTAGATGCATGAACACTTTCTGTCCATTCTATATTTGGTTATTTGTTTATAAACAGTGTATTCGTCATTAAGTCTACATAAAAAAATTGCGCAAATGTGTGTTAGTGTAATATTTATAATATACTTTACTTTTATTATCCTAATCGTAATACTTTTTAAGTTATGAGGAAAACACTAATCAAAACGCAGGAGCACAAAAACTTTTTGTCGTAACTGTAAGCTCAGCATAAGTTTTTGCTTTAAGAGCATTCATAAAGCTGATATGTAGAGCTATTTCTAGAGTTATAAACACTTTCAACTTTGACTAGTGACCCTTTATTTTCTATCTGCAAGATACTTCTATGGCGAATGTCACCGTGACCATCACAGTGTATACAATATTTTAAGTATATACAGGGATAGTTTATAAAGTTTGTTTAAACTTTGTGTTTGGTAATAGCGTATAGTGTAATGACGTATTTTGTTACAATAAAATTATGTCAAAACTATGATTTTTGTGTTATTTATTACAGCATTCACTCCCACATTTTTAAAGCTTATATCCTGGAGAAAGATGGATACCTTAACTAATTATAAAATAAATTTCGCACAACATGTATGTGTACTTAAAGTACATTATTCAATGTACATTATAGAAGATACTTTACATTTTTTGAAATTACATGTAAATTAACTACATTTTTTTTTTTTGCAAAATGGTTAAATAACTATCGGCTATACCGACGTCTGCCTCGTATACAAAAAGCTGGCTGTGTTAACAAAGTTTGTAAAATACTTACAGTACAGCGGATAGAAAATTACTTAATCACATTTTCTGCGGAGAAATATTTTTATTGCAAGAAGTTTATGTGATGTAAAACCAAAGAACACAACATTAAACCGTGTAAAACCAAATATGATGCAGCAAATTATAGAAATAGAGAATCTCACTAGGCATAATGATTAGGTTGCGAAATCACACCTGAATTAATGAAAACTGATGCCTTCATCCACATAGTGACCATTTAACTGTGGTTATGAAAGAGAGACATACAACCTATAAAGCAGTTGTATTAAAGTGGGCTTATATTTTTGTAATCTTACAAGGTAACAAACTTCAAAAAGATTTGAAGTTACCAATGAGTCACAGCAAAAACTTCACGTGATCCCTAAACAACATGTTGCAGAGACGAAGGTCAATCAACCGTAGACATGTAGCAGAAGAAGCGTAACATGTGAGATATGAGTGTTTATATTAGCTACGGATGAGATATGTACTGACGTGTTTTCAACCATAAAGACAACAGTGCAACAATATACATGAAATGGACAGGTATATCACTTATCTTCTGTGGTACAATAAGTTTATGAACGTTTTTCAAAATATTTCGCGTGATTACTTAATTTAACTGCAAAGCAAAGTGTCAGCAAAGAAAATCAAATGTGAAGTTAAAATGATCCAGCATCACACGATTTTATTTAGGTTGGTTTGAATTTTCGCGCTAAACTACACGAGAGCTATCTGCGTTAGCCGTCCCTAATTTAGCAGTGTAAGACTACAGGAAAGGCAGATAGTCATCACCACCCACCACCAACTCTTGAGCTACTTTTTACAAACGAACAGTGGGATTGACCATCACTTTAGAACGCCTCCAGAGCTGAAAGGGCGATCATGCTTGGTGTGACAGTGATTCGAATCAACGGCCCTCAGACTACAAATCAAGTGCCTTAACCACCTGGCCATGTCGGGCCTAGTAAAAAACAGATTATACTTTACCAATTTTACGAAACGAGCTTCCAATTTGTACGTGAATAACAGAAAGAAGGTTACATTTTATAAGAATAAATCCTCAAAAAATACCATGAAGTCAATGACTGTTTTCGTAAGAAAAATGGAAACATAGCCACATATTCAACCACATACTTTTCAAATCTCACGATGAATTTCCATTAAACATTTGTTCCACCAGTATGGTTATTCTACTAAAAAGCTCAGTCTCATAAAATCGCTGTTGAATAACTAGTGTTAGAAAATCAGAAGCATGTAACTGATGATCTTAAGTATTTATTGATGTATTGAGCTTAATGACGTTTAAAAATTTTAATGATCCTGATTTAATTTTGCTTGTCTTTTGTTACGTTTGTTATCAGTAGTTTATTTAAAAACACGTAGGGTGATTTATTAACTTCCTTCATTTTGTATTTGTAATAACACTGATGTATGACACGTGAAGTCTACAAAGGATGTCAACATTATACTGCGCACTTAGGAGATGTAAATATAGTAGGTAACAGTGCAATAACAAACAATGTGCATGATTTTCTCTGCAAACTCTTGTATGCAACATTTGTTTCGAAAATAGCTCTCTAAATGTGTTACTGTCGATTATCCTGGCTACTGAAGCCAGCTAATATGAACCCTTATAATTTGGTTTTGTGAAAGTAACTTACACCTTGAAGATACACTAATATGGAAGGTTTGTGGAATGTGGCAGAATACAAATTATTGTATGCAGTGGTAATTCGTGTGATATTTCAACAGGAGGTCACATTAAACATGTAATTTACTGTGTATTTATTCTTTCACGTCTTGCAATGTTGTCAGATTACCGTGTTATTGTTACAAGAATATAGGATGAATAAAGTATAACCATTTGCAGTTAAAAAACTTAAGCAATACAAAATAAGGCTATGAATATTACTTCGAATATGTAGCATTCAGTATACTAATAAATGACAGGTAACAAAATATATTCCACAAAAATAAAGTTATGGAAAAGTCATGTTGAAAAGAAATGAACATCAAAGTAAAATGTGTGTGTGTTTTTTCGTACACCAAAGCCACAAAGGGCTATCTGCTCAGCCCACCGAGGGGAATCGAACCCCTGATTTTAGCGTTGTAAATTCGGAGACATACCGCTGTACTAGCGGGGGTAATCAAAGTAAAAACATTGAAAAAATAGGTGGGTATAAATTGAGTTATTTTTTGGTAACATAATTTTAAGGGGTAATATAAAATACATAATATAATTATAATATATAATATAAAATGTGCCGACTTTTATTCCTCGTTCTAAAAATCAGAGAAGAATTTCCATATATGCAGGACAAAAACGACGGAAAGATTAATGCTCTACTACATTGTTAGGTCAGACAAAGTGATATCCATAAAACATCCTGTAATCTATGGATAAAACATTGTTCCGTATAACTCAAGGGTGACGATCTCCATTTCATACCAGTTTGTACAAATATCTGTGTCACACCAAGATATGTACTTGACTCGCTAAGATGGTAAAAACAAATACACGGACAAACAGGTGCGATTTTAAGGATATAATCGTTGCCATGTGTCGTAACTAACTTATCATAATCTCTCTGGTGGATCAGCGGGAACGCTGAAAGTCGGATTACGATACCCGCGGTTGTCAGAGAACAGACAGCACTTGAAATAGTTTTGCGCTCAATAAGAAACAGATAAAACGTTGCAGAAAGGACGGATTACAATACATATAGAAAGACTGCATAAGTGGTCAGAAAACATTATTTGAATACTACTTAAAATAGTCATGAAAAGGCAAAACTGCAACCTGTTTTTACTAAACTTGTTATTTGTTCCACGTCTACATAATGTGATGCTCAGTGTAAAAATTCCAATTCCTAAATCAGTTTTTCTTTTTTTCTAAATACTGAGGTAGCTGGAGGGGTAAAAACTTGTTTTATAGGTGATACTTTTAGGCTCGACATGGTTAGGGCACTCGACTTGACATCTGCTAGTCACAGGTTTGAATTCACATTTCACCAAACATGCTACTTCTTTCAGTTGTGAGGGCGTTATAATGTAACGGTCATATAGTAGCCCAAGCGTGGCCGTGGGTCATGATAAGTAGCAGACTTCCCTTTAGTATTTAACTCTTAAACTAAGAACGGCTAGCGCAGATAGCTCTCATATAGTTTGGGCAAAATTCATAAACAAACCAATTAATCATTATTATGATGTTTCAAAATAAATCACGGTCGGTTTCAAGTAGTTTACCGTTATTTTACTTCAACAATTGTTTTTCCGTTTTAGATTTATAAAAAACTAATATATATTAAAATATTACGGCTTTTAATTATTCTATGTATAACAACTAGCGTGTTTTTACACAATACTGCCGAAATGAGATAAAACATAATTTTGTTTTATATGTGTATATACAGGGTATCTAACACAAAAGTATCTATTTTATTTTCCTGATTATTATAATAAGAATGTACAATTTCCCGGTTGAAAATGATATGGGACTGTTAGCTTAGTCAATTTTGTTTAGTGTTATCTCTATTTATAATGCAATTTTCAATTTGTTGCCATTGAAAATTACCTTGCATGAATTAAAAATCACAAATTATCAAGAAGCAATAAACTATTTTTTGTCATTTTACATTTAAAATATTACGCGAGAACCCAACACTCTTGTTAAATCGTACATTTTAAGACGAAATGACATTCCATTTATCCAGCGGAATTAAGAAGTATAACTCCGTAATACGGGACCCAGAGAAGCCCCAGCCGACTCACCAACATATTCGAAACTAGTTTGTCTTGTTCTGAATTTTGCACAAATCTACTCGAGGGCTATCTGCGCTAGCCGTCCCTAATTTAACAGTGTAGGACTAGAGGAAAGGCAGCTAGCCATCACCACCTACCGCCAACTCTTGGGCTACTCTTTTACCAACGAATAGTGGGACTGGCCGTCACATTATAACACCCCCACGGCTAAAAGAGTGAGCATATTTGGTATGACGGGGATTTGAACCCACGACCATGAGTCGTGTTTCTTATCCATCTGGTCATGCCGGGCCATTCGAGACTGACTAGAAGTGAATGTGTGGCGTCTCCTAGCCTCTTGCATCATTGGACCATTTTTTCTTCGATAAAAAACTGTCAATGAATAAACGTGTTTAAACATTTTTAGTACCTCAACTATGCAAAAAACGTACGTTCCATTCAATTCATCTACAGAAAGATGATGCTTCTTCATACTTCTCACGAGATCTTCATGATTTCCTTGATTAAATGTTCTCCAAAAAATCGATCGGTCGAGGTAAACCCATTTCAATCTCATTCTGCACCTTGGGAGATAAGTTAGCATGGTTGGACGCTTTCAAATGTTTTTAAAAATATTATAATATTGTGTTTGTTTATGTACTTTCTGGTGTTGTTTACATGTAATGAAAACAGTGTTATATTCCTTTGTTTTTGAAAACAAAGTCCATCAAAAGAAAATAAGTTAGTTGAAATTAAGGCAGAGAGAAAGGCAAACATAACTTAGAATTATGATAAATCAATATAATTCAGAGTAACAGAGCAATATCATGTGAAAATATCATGGATAATTTCGTTGGACGTTTCGAAAGTGAACATTAACTGTCCCATATCAGTTTCAACTGGAATGTTTGTACATTCTTGTAATAATCAGGAAATTACAATGGATATCTTCAGGTGGGACATCCCGTTTATAAATTTCCGTTTAGACAGTATCTGGTGATCAGTTTTGATACACGCAGTTTTTGATCATTATTCCTCTAAAGCTTAATCTACTTTAGAAGTCGTACTTAGTTTTATGACACTAAGCATCATATCTAATATTTTGGTAATATTTAACTGCAGGTTACTTGTAACCATACAGATTTATAGCTTATTTCATCCAGGAAGAGAGTCAAACTTGACCTTAAAAGAGCTATTCTTCAGAATGAATTATTCCTTTTAGAACTTATTTTTGAAACTTTTTTCACCAAAATTACAAGATTTACATTTGTAACCTTTCGAAGTACGGGTTTAGTGCGCTAGTCGTTGTAGCAACTTTGTCCACAGGGTATTTCAATGTTAAACTTTTCATTAGATGCTTTACAATGTTAGTATTTCGAAAGTCCAACTTATTCCTGTTATGATAGAACATGAGTTGGAAGGAATATTGTATAACAAGAGAAGTGGTCGATCATGGTTACGGTAAAAACGACAAATAAATATATATGTGCATTGAAAAACAATAAATCGAAATCTCGTTTTATGCAGTTAACCTATTTTTGTTTGTTTGAGGCCTGGCATGGCCGAGCGCGTAAGGCGTGTGACTCGTAATCCGAGGGTCGCGGGTTCGCGCACGCGTCGCGCTAAACATGCTCGTCCTCCCAGCCGTGGGGGTGTATAATGTGACGGTCAATCCCACTATTCGTTGGTAAAAGAGTAGCCCAAGAGTTGGCGGTGGGTGGTGATGACTAGCTGCCTTCCCTCTAGTCTTACACTGCTAAATTAGGGACGGCTAGCACAGATAGCCCTCGAGTAGCTTTGTGCGAAATTCCAAAACAAAAACAAGTATTGTTTTGACAACCACTAGAGTAGATTAAATATAGAAATTAGAGAATAGATAAAGAAAATATTACAAGATTAGAGGGAATTAATTAAAGTAGAGGGCCTTGTTATATTTTTTAACAAAGCCCTGCTGAACTAATCAAAAATAAATGAAATGTTTGATGTTCAGATGCTTTGAGTTATTCATTATCGAACGACGTGTGTGTGTGTGTGTTTTCTTATAGCAAAGCCATATCGAGCTATCTGCTATGTCTATCTAGGTGAATCGAACTCTTGATTTTAGCGTTGTAACTCCAAAGACTTATTGCTGTTTCAGCGGGGTACGTCAAGCAACTATTCTAAAAAATGAGGATGAAAGCTTATATTATTCAAACAATGAAACAATTAGTATAAAATTTATCTCTTAACGTTGAGAGAAGCCTTTGCTGATGAAACAGAAAATAAACGATTCGATGTAAAAAATCGTGTTTTTTAAAACTTTTACACACTTTAAGTAGTTTTCTCTGTAGCAGAAACTTATTTGGTTAGAATATCGCACATAAAGGTTTGTCAAAACACAGAGTAAATTAAATTATATTCCGTAGGAAATGATACAATAGGAGAAAGTACTTTGCTTCGTTGGTGGTTTCCGACCTATGAAGAATAATTGCATTTAATTTTCGTCCAGATAAAGAAAGTGGTAAGTTATAAGGATATAAAGTGGTAAGTTATAAGGATATAAAATCGTGACCAGGCACTTAATAAACCATATATGTTCAAGACAGTGTAAACATTCGTTAGCAAAGGCTACTAGATATTGAATATTTTTAAACAACCCCATTCTGAATTTAAATTCAGACTTGGTCTCTGGATAATACATGCGAAACCCCAAACCATGAATTAAGAGTTCTTAATGTATAAAAAGATTCTAACTGTATAGATCAAAATTAAAGCAGTTTAAAGTAACATCCGTGTTAACAAGGTCAATCTTGTATAACACACACTAACTTAGTGTCATAAATTATTTATATCAGAGATTTGTTAGATTGGATTAAATCATTAGTTGGATGTCTTTGCTCTTAATGATATTTCTAATTTTAAACCGAATGATATAACACGAGGTTCAATCAACACCGGAGATTTTAGTTAGTTCTACATTTCACGTTGGCCAACAACACAAAACTGTTTTCTTAAATGTAATTATAATAAAAACACTTCAACTAGTTATCCAATAACACGCAATCTATATAAATTATTATATTTTAATAAGGGTAAATATTAAGAGCAGCGTTATTAAGAACAATACCTAATTATGTGCTGCTCCATCTTTCGTTCACAAAAAAGCCGTAGAATATATAATGTACTGGAAGGTGTCTTGACAAATTCTTTCCCCCTTTCTCATACAGTTATTGATATTGTACACAATAGGCAGAGAGCAGTGATGGCAAATGTGTTAAGTTTATCCCATTGAGTCCCCCTCTGGCACAGTGGTCTGTACAGTTAGGAGGAGGAACAGGTTACACAAGAGTGATGAGTATTTATTATTTCCAAAACCATCATCTTCTACCTATGCAGAACAAGAGTAAAGCATGATTTTTTTTGTAATCCATCACCTTTCAATAGTCCTTATTTGTCTAATATCTACGTTTTCTACACTACTAAATGAGTTATTTCTTATTATTTACCGAGTCCACTGATTTATGTAGGGGTCTCCTACTGTCATGTTCAGTTGGTTGCAATATTCTTCGCAAGATAATGTTAGAAATAAACGGGGATTTATTGCACTGAATAGCTATCAGATGTTGTAATGTTCAATGATAGTTGGATTTTACTATCTTGCTTAGCCGTTTTTTACTTTTTCCTCTCATTTCGTGTTTTATAATTTCTCCTTATAGTAGATATTTTATCAGTCTTTTCTATTACTGATAAACTCGAATTATTTTGAACAATATATCCATAAATCTGTCTTGGTTACTGTAATACCTGCTAAACTATCACGTTGTTTGCGAAAAATACAAAACCAGCTTAGCTCAGAGATAAGTCTGAATAATTATAACCCACTGTATAGCTTTGTGGTAAACAACAAACAAATAAATCCAATATGATGTTTATTTCGAATGACTTCATATTTTTGCGTTTCCAAATGAGACTCGAGTCCAAGTCTGAACGAATGCATAGTCCGTAATAACGTAGCATATACTCTGCACAGACTGGTCTGTAACATAAATCAATTTAGCTAAAAAAATCAGGTGTAAATAAAAGTCAACTAATTCTTAAAAAGTGTAAAATAAAAATATTTTTATATGAATAAAATAAATAAAAACTACTTCATAGTTATTACTCTTACACGTCAAAGAGAACGACTACTTTAATATCATTTATCTTTGTGTCATATTCCTTTGTAGCTCCCAAAGGAATAAAGGAAAGATATAACACAAAATCGATTATTCCTTTCCTTCTTTTTCTTTCTTCCATTTTATACACACACACATATAACAAATATTTTAGTTAAGTTTCTTCTTACAGGTAATTTAGATATTCTTGAGAAATATTTCCTGGTGACCACCTTATAAAATTTCCATGGCTTTTGAGGTAAAACACAATACGGTAAGATATAAGTTACACACAAGGTAGTGATCTAACTTATGGTAAGAATATTCTTACAGAAATTGGAAAATATATTTTATTCTACGAATAAAATAGCACAGTTTTCTTAACTGAATTCTAACTACAACTATCTTACATGGAAGAATCCATGCTATTTTATTGTGGAATAATTCAGTTACAATAATAATTTTTCAGAGGGATTTAGCTCTATCCAAGAGACATTATTGGGGGATAATAGAAATTGTTTAGTTTTACACATTTAGTTTAACATGCAAATTTTTATAGGTAATGTCAAAAAACAATGAACTTGTATTAAAACATATGACTTCTCGTATTCAAGTTAAGTAGTTTATATTAAAGGTTGAATAATATTTCGTTCTTCTATCGAGTGGGCTATAAAATTTATTTTCAATATAATTTAAAGATATCTTTAATTTCGTTATTATTATAGATCCTGATAACACTATTTTCTCACTTAAATAAACAATATAGCTGAATACAAATAAGTTTCATTTGTAGAGAAGAAAAAAAATACAATAGTATTAGACTATCATTTATTAATTTCTCAACCGTTTTTAACCATTTTGGGTGTAGTCTTAAAACTGTGTTTTTTTCCACAACAAACATATTTCCACGAAACTTATGTTCAGCAGTTGGTACAAAAGATGCTCCATATTATGCTAACATTACTGTGGACTGTTTAGAACTGCAGTTTTCTTAATACTGTGCCTTTTTATTTTGAATACAATTTTGTAATCCACAAAAATCCGTTTTAGACACATTGTTGGTCAATTCTTTGGCAATATGGAAAAGCATTCAAGATATTAACAAGTATTTAGGAATCTTAAGCTCGATGAACAATGATGTTAGATTTACCTTTGATTGATTTATTTGAATTTTGTGATAAAACTACATGAGAACTATTTGAGCTAGCTGTTTTTAATTTAGCAGTGTAAAAATATAGGAAAGGAAGAGCTAGTTTAGTCATCACAACACACCGCAAACTCTTGGGTTACTTTTTAAAATAATAGTGGGATTAACAGTTACTTTATAACAACCCTACGGCGAGCATGTTTTAATTTGGCGGGAACTGCAACTCACGACCTTTGAAGTCCAAGTCGAGTGTCCTAATCACCTGGCTGTGTCAGGACAATTTACCTTTAAAAAAATAATAAAGCCTTGCAATTTGTAGATGCGTTAGTAAGTGTTTCATCAGTAAAGGAGATTCCAAATGACATATTTATAAATGTACTCACATTAGTAGGTAATATTTTCAGCAATCATCACGAACACATAAAACTAAATGCTCCTGTGAATCTTCTAATTAGATAATAAAGTTTGATTTCTAGTGAAGAAGCGAGAGTTAACAGAATAGGAGAATTAAAAAAATTCAGTCACCATCCGGAAATAGTTACACAAAGAGGTATTGAAAGTGTTAAACAGAACTTTTTAATGTAATAAAAATACTAAACACAGATGTTTATGAACCTAAAGAAAATGTTAAACCTTTTGATGTGTGTTACGTTTTTTTTATGTTTTATGTAGACTAAACGCAACAGAAAAACACAGATAACAGCTTGTATAATTTATTACACTAAACTAAATATATATATGTAACAGATAGAACATAAATTATATAATAACAGTGACAGATATTAAGTTACAACATTCAAAATTAATTACAACACAAAATAGTACTAGTTTCAACCTTCAATGTTAATTACGATACAAAATGTTACTGGTCTGTGTCAAATATAATGATCTAGAATGAAAGTCCAAATTCCAGTCTAGGGTGTGAATTTGGTCCCACGAAGAAATTCCGAAGTTTAAATGAAGAAGTTCAGAAGCAATTCACAGTTCACTAAATTCGACGAAGTTCTTTTCACGATGCCTCCGATGAACGCCTTCCAATTTTCCCGATTTCCCGTGAATAGTTTTACACGTGTTGACTTTCAGTATAACCACTAATTCGAATGAATCGTAGAGATTGACGAAGGTAAAATCACAGCTTCTGTAGATCTAACTTCAGTCACAAATCACAGCAAACACTTGAACTTTCTCAAACGACTGATTCTCTTCTTTTGAATAAAACTAATGTCTGACATTCTTTTTTTTCCTCGCATCTTCGTCTGTTTATATATTGTAGGCCTAGACTCCTCGAACCACCGCGAAACTTCTACAGAACTCCAGAGCAATCCGCGCATGTCCGTTCTTGCACGAGACTAAATGTCTAGACACGAGGTTGCCAGCATTTCATTTAAATACATATGACTGGTCTACCTAATTCTAGAAAATTCTAAATGTTATTTTAAATGAAAAACAACGTATTTTATTAGTTTAAACTTTGAAAGAATAACACAAATATGGAAATATAAATAATAGAAATGAAAATTTAAACACAACACGACATGTTGTCGCTTACAAAACATTTACACGACATTTACATAACAATGTGGATCATTGTACAAATATACATATTCATATTTAATTTATTAATATACAATTAAAACAGTATGTGTTATTGAATTAACTTAACAAAAAGGTATTTTCAGTCGTGATATAAAGAACTATGAGTTTTGAAATTTAGGTTACATGAAAATTATCAATTTTTGTTTTTCATTAATAATTTAATTTCAATTCTGAAAAAGTTTTGTATATTTTAAAATGTGTAAATTATGGTGAACTCTGAAGAAATACTTTAAGGTTAAGGATAAATTTGCATAAATTTTATGTTAGATATCCTGGAAAAAAGCCCACAATATGTCAGTAAACATCTTAATGAATGTATTTGAAGAAAATTCTCTGCTCTGTCCACTGCGAAGTATCGAACCCCGGATTTTAGCGTCATTAGTTCGTAAATTTGTAGCTGTTCCATATCTTTGGACTTAACAACAAGCAATCAAACAAATAATGTTTTATACCTTTGATAATTTCATTATCTTGTTGTCTACCTTGTTTTTCTCTGATTTTTCTGTGTGCATTATTTTGTGTTTCTATTATTTTTTCACTAATATAGATAGATATAAGTGTATCGAGATGTAGCAAGACATTAGAATATTAGACTCTTCTGCGATGTATTTCATTTAATAATTTCTTCGAGGAGTTTCATGATTTGATGGTCACTGTTTAGAGTATAATTTTACTGAGAATCTATGATAAAAACGTTCAAATAACATTTTTTAATTGAACAGAAATAAACTAAATGAAATACACATATTTAGAAATGCACAAACAAATAATACGTTCTTTATATAAACTAAGTTTTCAAAAATACTCAAATACTCTTTTACCAAAGAATAGTGGGATTGACCATCACATTATACACCCCCACGGCTGGGAGGGCGAGCATGTTCAGCGCGACGTGGGCTCGAACTCGCGACCCTCCGATTACGAGTCGCACGCCTTACGCGCTTGGCCATGCCAGGCCTGGCTTTGCTCTGGAACAACAAACACAAAGCTACAGAATGGATTACCTGTGCTGTGCTCACCATGGGTGTCGAAACTAGAGTTTTAGCACTAATAGTCCACAGTTGTACACAGCCACTGGAGGCCATATTATTAGGGAGAATATAAAAGAAAATCGAGTAATATTCACTATAATCTTTTTTGTATTAAACGTTACGTGCTGCTGTCATGCAGTTCATCCATGTGTGATTATGTAATATTATAGTTCAAAATGACCTGGATTATCACTCTCTTCAATTCGGTCAAGCTCTTTTGATGGTCTTATAACCTTTTAAATATTTAGATAAGCCTAATGAACCTCGATAATCTTCATATCGGACCTTTATGCAGGTCAATCAGTGATGTCGAGAAACCCACTTGTTGAGAATTTTATATGCAAAAACGGCTCGTTTGGGTTCTATTTAAAATATTTTCTGAACCCAAACGAACCGTTTTTGCATATAAAATTTATGCAGGTCAATCCATTATTATGAGTGGTCAACAGGTCTCTTTACCGTTGAGACATTGTTCCACCACTTTTGATGTATGTATGCTTAGGAATACTACCTTGATGGAAGATGAAGCTCAACCCAATTATAATGTTCTTGAGAGAATGATATGATATATGAAAATCTGCATGTACTCGCCAGCAGTCAATCGGCTATCATTTAGTTGTAGAGCACTAAAAGTATTGGCTGTGAAGAGCCCCCAAACTTGTACTGATTCCCACCACATTTAAATAAAAATGTCAAATATTGACAATGATCCTGTCTCATATCTGTCATCAAACAATGTGTTGATACTTGTCAGGGAACAGTTCAAACTTGAATTTATATGTAAAGAACACACGTTTTTATAATTGCTAATTCCACAGTTTGTAAGTGGATACCAATTTTAATCTTTTAATTTGTTAGCTTTTTCTCACCATATATTTTTGTAAACCTATACGTCCATTACAACTTCATGCAAATATGTATCTTGCTGTTTTCGAGGTAACAATCAGACCTGTTTCTGTCACAGGTTGTTGTTTTCAACTGTCTAATACCTTGCAAACAAATATACCTTGAAATATTTAAAACTATTTCTGAAGAGTTTCAATTCTCTAAATTAACCCTTCTGTTATCAACAGTGCCAGTTTTAAACATCTTATTCAGAGATTTGCATCCTCAACTGAAACAGAGTTACAACTAAATACTTTACTTTGAAAGATAATTGACAAACTAAAACTTTAAATACTTTATGCTTCTGATGTGGTATATTAGTTCTAAAAGCCATAAGTGGGTTAACACTGCTGCTTTTTGGAATACGTATGACTGCACGTTCATAAGCTTCATACTGGTGTATTAATTTCTAACTGTTTGGAAAGTTATAGTTTTATCTACCAAAACATGACTTTACTTTGTTTCAGTTTATTTACACACGATAAAGAGATGGTATTTCTGTAGTATTTGTCTTTATATAATGTTTCTCATTTCTTGTATAATTATTTCCTGTATTGCAGTTTTTAAGGAAGACAGAGAAGATGGGATGGGCGTATATTAATATAAAGCTCTATCAATTAGTTGAGTTTATGCCTACTTATCGAACACAATACTTATTTGTTAATCGAATATAATATTATAGTATCTGTATGTAATTTCGGTATATTAAGTATTACCTGTTATCAATTTATAAGTGAAATAGAATAAGGTAATAAACTTTATAATCTGAAATACACGCATCTCTCTTTCCCTTTCTTCAATGCTGTCTTACTCGCTTGTTTCTATTTCACCGCCTAAAAGTGAACCCTCGGTCGAAACATCGCTGACTAAAATGTAAGAACAGAAAAGTGAATAAAGTACTGTTGTTTTTACTTCATATTTGGAAAGACATAAGTGTGTTTATGAGTATTAGTAATGGATACGTTACCAGTTGATACAGTATAATGAATATCAGTTAACCACGTGAGTTAAGTGTCTAACACAACATATTTACTTAAACGAAAACCAGACGTCATTACTTTTATAACTTGTGTAACATGTTCGTCGTTGGGCTCGTTTGATTTGTTTGTTGTAAGAATCTGTTCGAACACAAGCTGCCTCTTATGTATAGACTGTATTCGTGACTGATGTTTGTAAGGTGACAGGCATCACATAGAAGACTATATCACAATCACCTAAAGCGTGCTCTAATGAACTCTTTCAAACTTGTATGTTAATTTGCATGAGTCTTTCATCATTTCCCAGCGAGGACTAATACAATAAAGTGAGAAACAAATATACATGGATTTATATCTAAATTTTCTCAGTTATTAACAGTTATATTATATCTTTATATGTGAGTAGCATAATGTAAATAGTCTCGTAGTTAGGTGCATTTGAACCTCATCTATGAGTAAGCTCTTTGAAGAATTTTATTCGTGGATTTTTTTAATATTTTACTTGCGTAGAATATCTTTTTGTGTATCTCAGTATAACAGATACAAGTGGTTAGAAAACTTTATATTTTTCGTTACTTGTTATTCTGTGACTAATTTCCATTCCCAACACGTCAGGAGTGAGCCATTTGACAACTCTGATTCGTGCACGAATATTTATTTTTTTATTTTGTTGAATTCCACGGAGAGCTACTCGAGGGAACTCTACACTAGCCGTCTCTAATTTTGAAGTGACAGATTAGAGAGAAGGTAGGTACTAAGTAACACTACTTACTGCCAACTATTCGAATGATCTTTACCATTTCAGAACGAATGTCGAGAGCCCTAAAAATCACACCATTCCAGGCATACAGCACGAAATTATACATGTATATCTATAATAACAGGGAATGAGCTTTACAGGGAAAGGAAAGAGTGTTAGATTAAATACATTCAAAACTTAGCTTGAAGTACATTAAAAAATTACGACAAATTATGATTCTGTGTTTGATATACATTACGAAATTTTTGGTTATTTTGTGTAATCTTCACCTCACTGCAGAAGCAACTATATTCATAGTATCATTATAAGACCCCCCGTGAGTCTATTGAAGTTCAAGATAAATAATGGAGCTCGATTGCACGTGGTGAACAGAGTGCAGGTCGTTCATTTTCTTGTTTTGCACTCAGAATGCAACAGTTATATCATTACAATACGCCACGTAAACCCGATTAGCCATAACTTATAAAAAGAGAAACAATTATTTTAATAGTGATTACAATTATCTAAAGGACATAACCAACTTCTTAAGTCTTAAACTTTTTTATGCCGCAGTTTCTTAAGTAGAAAAATATTCTTTTAAGTAAACGGTTCAAATTACGAAATTAAATAAAATGCTCTATGTAGAAATTCTAATCTGTTGAACGATTGAATAATTTTATTTTTATTGATACAAGACTTTCGTCATTGAAACGTTCAGGTAAATTTATAAAATAATATGGTTTTATGATACTCACAAATAACAGGAGAATTAAGCTCAGAATTAACTAAGATATTTGCAGGAACTAATGAAAATATATGTTGCTGGATTAAATATAATGTTTGCTTATCAGATCAACGGGAAGGCTTGTTTGTTTTTGAATTTCGCCCAAAGCTACTCGAGGGCTATCTGTGCTAGCCGTCCCTAATTTAGCAGTGTAAGACTAGAGGGAAGACAGCTAGTCATCACCATCCACCGCCAACTCTTGGGCTACTCTTTTACCAACGAATAGTGGGATTGACCGTCACATTATAACGCCCCCACGGCTGAGGGGGAGCATGTTTGGCACGATTCGGGCGCGAACCCGCGACCCTCGCATCACGAAGCATACGGCTTAACGCGCTTGGCCATGTCGGGCCCAATGGGAAGGCACTCTGAAAGATCAGTTGGAGTTTCTGTAATTCGTAAAAAGAGTGTGTTTACTTATGATCATGATTTTAAACAATGATACGTAATCACTCTCTTACATTATTTTTAATTAAGTATTTGAGAAAATTTTGAAAATTTTCCAATTGTGAATATACATTTAAGGATTTAGTTTTTAATATTCAAATGAAATACAAGAGGTAACATTCGGTAGTAAGCTATGTACCACATTTAATTTATTTCCATTTAAAAGAAACTACACATCTATGTGCTTGTCTAATTGACAATACAAGTAAACATGTATGACTTCTTTAGCATGTGGAATCAGATTTCTTGATTAAAAACATTCTGTTTCATAATTAGCCTTATGTATTATTTTTGCTCATTTAGTCTCGGTTTCAGCTTATTGATCAATATATTTCCCGCTATACCCAGTTCCCGTTTCTCTCATTTTGTCTTTGTGAGAATAATAATTTTTTCTCTACTTACAAGTTTTACATTCACGTAAACATGTAGCACATGTTTCTTGATGTCTGTAAAGACTTGGGTCTTACATTTGAAAATAGCAAGTTTTATGTGCTCATTGTTTACGAAGTTATATTAGTTTATACAGACATGTGTAAATGAATGTGAAAGCATTGAAAAGCTTACCAGATTAAGTGTATTGGAACAGATGTTAAGTGAGTTTGACGTAGTTTTCTATTTAAGCTATTTTACAATTAAGATTTTAGCTAAGGCAAGTAATGAGTAACTATATGAGAGAAAAGGAAGTTTAATTTCAAAATAGTGAGATCAATAAATAAGCCAAGGGAGTTCAACAGTAAACTTGCTTTTAATGCTATATATTCATGTGCTTGATAATACAATTCATATGTATCTGTTAACCAAATATACTCTTCAAAAAAAGAAACGCAAAAGGCAAAATTTGAAACATACTGTTAACAAGTTTATTCCGGGTAATTCTATATGATATAGGTGAAACTTTACACATTCACTGCTGGACATCCAAAGTCTGCAAAGGCGAAATTTACGCTCACTAGTTGAAGTTTAACGTCACTCAACGTCAATAACGAGTATGCCCCCCGTGAGCATCAATAACTGCTTGGTATCTCCTGCCCGTGGAAGCGAAGAGATGACAAATCACATCTGTTGAATGGCTGTCCATTCAGCCTGCAAAGCTGCTGCAAGCTGAGATAGAGTCTGCGGTTGAGGTTGTCGCCGTCGCAGACGTCGGTCCAACTCGTCCCAAAGATGTTCGATGGGGTTTAAATCTGGTGATCTGGAGGTACAGGGAAGAACGTTGATGTTGTGGTGTCTCAAGAAGACAGTGGTGAGTCGGGCTGTGTGAGGACGGGCGTTATCATGTTGAAAAACGTCGTTGACGTTCATCATAATGGGTTGCATATGGGGCCTAAGAATCTCGTCGACGCTTGCTTACGGTGTGATCGGAAATCCTACGCAGTCCTGGTATGGCTGAGGCAGTAGACGTCGCAGTGGTGGTCCTATCCCGAAGGTGACGTAACCGAATGTAGCGATCTTGTGCGGGCGTGGTCACAGGAGGTCTGCCAGATCGTGAACGGTCACAAGTTGATCCATGTTGTTGGTGACAATTCCATAGCTTTGTGATGGTGCTTGGGTGGACATTCACAGCTCTGGCAACATCTGATCGACATTCGCCTGCTTCCAAGCGCCCAATGTCATTGTTGCGTTGTGCTTTAGTCAGTCTTGACATAACTAAATTGAGTGTCGGTGACTTAACACTGAGCTATGGAAACCGAGAACCCGTCACTTTTATAGGGATTTTGCACACGTTGCACTTGCAGAACATGCAGATGTCTCAAACAAATTTATTAGACACGAATACGTTTTGGCGAAAAATCCGATGTTTTCCTCCGTTTTCAAAGTGCACAACTTTTATTGTCATTTTGGTCTGACAATCAGTGCCTGAACACGTGTAATATCATATACCCTAAGCTTGTAATGCTATTACATATATTTCTCTTTAAAATAAAATAAAAATATCTCTTTTGCGTTTCCTTTTTTGAAGAGAATATAATGTTTCCTGTCAAGTTAATATAGCATTATGTGTTAACACAATATAAAATGTTTTAGTTACTTCTCTAACTTATATATTTGTTAATTCAACATGGTATATACCGGCTGGTCTTAGAGTTGTGTTGTATAAAAACAGTCGTAGAATAAATATTTGTGGTATTGTGGGAAAATAATATGTAGTGAAACAATGAGGTATACAGACGTAAGTGATATGTTTCACAGTACCATTCACATTGCGTTACAACACCATATTGATAATGTAGCAGACACTCTTAGAAAACAACGTCTTCCATTTAGTTTCTTTTCAAAACAAAATTCCTAAAACAACAAATACGACAATGTTAGTTTGATGCACGTTATTTGAGTTATATACGTAAAATAGGATTTAATAAGAATAACTAAATATATTAGTAAATACCCCTTTTTCAAAGATTTGATATTGATTTTGTTTTGTTTTGTTTTGTTTTTGAATTTTGCATAGAGCTACTCAAGGGCTATCTGCGCTATTCGTCTCTAATTGAGTAGTGGACGACTAGAGGGAAGGCAGCTAGTCATCACCATCCACTGCTAACTCTTGGGCTACTCTTTTACCAACGAATTGCCCGTAATTCTATAATGCCCACACGGCTGAAAGGGCGGGCATGTTTGGTGCGACAGAGATTCGAACCCGCGACCCTCAGATTGATTTGATACTGACCTTTTTCTACATAGCAATTAAATACTTTGAACTTTGGCCCTTATTTATCGTATCCTTAGAATAACGAATCATTTCCTCAAGGTTACTGAGACTAATTGATTCTTATCTTGATGTATTAAAGTGAGGTCCCCCGATAGTGCAGCGTAAGTCTATGGATTTACAACGCTAAAAGGGTCCGATTCCCCTCGGTGGACTCAGCAGATAGCTCGATATGGCTTTGCTATAAGAAAACACACAAATACACATTAAATTGAAGCTTTTCACATCAAAACACAAACCTATGTGTTAGCGTTTCATCAATTCTATTTGTTCTCAAGATACCGAGTGCATCGAATAACAAAGGCTTAATAATGACACACTGAATATAAATGTATATGTGATGTGCATGCCTAGATAAAAGACATTTCGTTTCAAGAATCACTCTCCGAGGAGTAGCTATAATTTTGAGCCACTTTTCTTTAGCCGCCGTAAGCTTCAACGTAATACTGCAACGTTATAATGTATGAAACGTAACAAATCTTTTTTGTTTACTTTATAACAAAAGGCGAAAAGAAGTATTTTTTTCTTGAACGAACTTCCAAAATTTTCCGAATTATTGAATGTAGAAATATGAAACTTTCCAAATATTCACGAAATACCTTTCGCGGGAGAAAGATTTGTGTTCTGTTTTAAAGTTTTGCATGACACATATATATACACACTTTCAAGAAACTCAGTATTTTACGGACATGGGATAAAAACTAATACACGGCAGTTATGCTTATCTGAAACTTTCTTGGAAAAAAATCATTGTTGAGAAGTTTCTATCCTTTTTTGGCTTCAGTCTTTCAACCTTTCAGCCAATACTCCTGACATCGTTACACGATTTTTCTTTTTTTAATACGATCTCGTGAAATTTGAAAATCCATGTAACATTAACCATGTATCTGATTTTGCACTAAAAATTCAAAGCTAATTCTAAACATTTGTGAATTAATGAGTAAATTCTTAGCAAACTAAGTGATCCAGGGAAACTCTTCAAAAGCTTTTCGGCATTGATTTCGACAGTTTCATGGGTGTCGAATAAAAGAAATAACATTTGTCAAGAACAAGTTGAGGGTAAGTCGTAATAAAGATGTTTTTCGTTAACTCAGCTTTAATTCAGTTGCAAATGAGATTGTAGGATAACTTCAAAATCGCCTACAAGATAACATTTACATCGAGTTCGTTTTCATTGAAATCTTTCTTAACACCATGAAGAAGACAAATAAATCATGCTTTTACATTGCTTTTAACGCGTTTTAAATATGTGATCATAAAAGAAACTATAAGTTTGAGCTATGGAGATTTGGAAAGAATTACCTGGAATCATATGCACATATTTTTAAATCTGTATTTATAATATCACTGCTACTCAGAATGGTGTTTAATCTTACAACCAAACCTATGTGACAATTAGTAATAGTAAATTACTTAAAATGAACACTCTGCATAGGCTCTTATATTGAGGGATACATTACATGTATCAACATGTTTTACCACTGTGAACTTTGACAAAGAGAAATTACATTTTTTCTGGCCTGTATTTCTTGAGTGGGTCTTGTAACTAATTATTTTATTTATTTGTTTAAAGATGCATAATGGGTTATATGCGCTCTTGCTACGACAGGAATCGAACCACACGTTTTAACGTTGTAAGGCTGTTGGGTGGAGTCAAGACATGGCACAAGATCTTACAGTGAACACATAGGTTTCATTACTAAAATAACAGAGATTTGTACAGTCATCATGATTGATAACAAAATACGTAATAATATGTACGGAACAGTAATCCGTATTAATAGTGTTTATTTGAAATATAAAAGTGAAAGGCCTGGCACGGTCAAGCCCGTAAGGCATGTGACTCGTAATCCGAGGGTCGCGGGTTCGCGCCCGCGTTGCGCCAAACATGTTCGCCCTCCCAACCGTGGGAGCGTATAATGTGACGGTCAATCCCACTATTCGTTGGTAAAAGAGTAGCCCAAGAGTTGGCGGTGGGTGGTGATGACTAGCTGCCTTCCCTCTAGTCTTACACTGCTAAATTAGGGACGGCTAGCACAGATAGCCCTCAAGTAGCTTTGTGCGAAATTCGAAAACAAACAAAACAATAAAAGTGAAGGAATATTCACAGTAACTTTTAGGAGTTTTAATTTTTTATGAGTAAAGATTTTTCAATGCAAATTTTAAAGACATCAACATTATTGATATTTACGCTTGTTAATGTAGTTTTATTATATTTCTACTTTCTGTTTTTAATTCTTTTTTTTTCGGGTCTTCTTTATTCAAAGCGAAGTGACGTAAATAAGAAGGAACACCAGTTCAGTTAACACTCTATTCCTTGTTACAATTTAGTAAACGTTGACTGATTCATACAAAATACAGGAATCTGTGAATCTGCACTGAAGGAATTTAAGTATTTCGTGAAAAGAGTGTCGTTACCTCGCTGTTGCTTACACTGATAAAAAATTTGTGTAAACAAACTACGCAGACTTAGTGTTCAAGTTTCATTCCAAATTCCTTTCATCTGTCTAAACCATGATCCGCATATCAACAAAGGAAAAGCTAATATTAGCACTAACAACAGTCTCTCGGAAGTAAAGATACCTTTTCGTTTACTCAGTCAACATCCTGAAGCCGCTGATTCTTCGTTTCCTAGATACAGATGATGAATTCTCTATCATTCATGGACCAACAAAAACTCTGAGATGAAACCTAAACCACTATATTTATTTTTTTCAGGATACTACGATAGATAACAAAGACAAAGAAGGCCACCTGACGGGGTTACAGATTTATTGTTCAAGCTATAGTTTTAGGAGCACACTCATCCTTATTAATTATTTTTTTAAATTCTTATTAAAAGATTCATGGACCCTTTTTTTTGGCTTTAAGTGCTGATTCCTTCTGCAACTGCGTTTATATTGTATAAACAAGGATGGAAATGATGCCGTTTGTTATTTTAAACTATAAATGATGTGTCAGTAATAGTTCTTTTACATTAGTTTTATGAAGTGCTTAATTAATGAGAAAGTCGTAGGAGCCACAGAGGAGAAGTCTATTAATATCTGATCTTCAAACTCTAATATTAATAATATACTTGAAAAAAATAAAGACGAATGATTATAACTCTAACAAATATGTGTATTATCAAAAGAGTTCTTAAAATCCGAGTACCTTCGACTTATGAATCTGCTTAAATCTAATGATCTAAAGACAAATGATCAAAGAAATGCTGATTGCGTATATAAAACGCAAGTCTCCACGTTACCACAAAATTATTGATTTTTGAAACAGTTCTTAAAAATACAGATCTGATCTCATATTATGAATTTCTAGAAACAAAAATACTGTTAATTTGGTAAAACTGAGTGTATTATAATTGCTACATTCATAAATGTTTACAACTTTAAATCTTACTCTCTGCGTATATATACTTTTCAAAAAAAGAAAATATGAGACATATTGTTAATAAGTTTATTACGGGTAGTTCTGTATGACATGTGTAAAACTTTACACATTCACTGCTGGACATCCAAAGTCTGCAAAGGCGAAATCCACGCTCACTAGTTGAAGTTTAACGTCACTCAACGTCAATAACGAGTATGCCCCCGTGAGCATCAATAACTGCTTGGTATCTCCTGCCCATGGAAGCGATGAGATGACGAATCACATCCTGTGGAATGGCTGTTCACTCAGCCTGCAAAGCTGCTGCAAACTGAGGTTGAGATTGTCGCCGTCGCAGACGTCTGTCCAACTCGTCCCAAAGAGGACGGGCGTTGTCATGCAGAAAAACGTCGTTGACGTTCACCATGATGGGTTGCATATGGGGCCTAAGAATTTCGTCGACGGTTGCGTAGGGTCTGATCGGAAATCCTACGCAGCCCTGGTATGGTAGAGGCAGTAGACGTTGCAGTGGTGGTCCTAGATTACGTAACCGCATGTAGCGATCTTGTGCGGGCGTGGTCACACGAGGTCTGCCAGATCGTGAACGGTCACCAGTTGATCCATGTTGTTGGTGACGATTCCATAGCCTTGTGATGGTGCTTGGGTAGACATTCACAGCTCTGGCAACATCTGATCGAGATTTGTCTGCTTCCCATCAACCAATGGCGTTGAGGCATTGTGCTTCAGTCAGTCTTGGCGTAACTGTATTGCGTGTTGGTGGCTTAACACTTTTATAGGGATTTTGCACACGTTGCACTTGCAGAACATGCAGATCTCTCAAACAAATTTATTAGACACGAATGCGTTTCGGCGAAAAATCCGAAGTTTTCCTCCGTTTTCAAAGTGCACAACTTTTATTGTCATTTTGGTCTGACAATCAGTGTCTTAACACATGTAACATCATATACTCTGAGCTTGTAACGTTATTACATATATTTCTCTTTAAAATTAAAAAAATATCCCTTTTGCGTTTCTTTTTTTGAAGAGTATATTCGATCACACACAAACGTCAATTAAACATTATCTAATAATTCAGAAAAATAACTAAAATCTTTGACAGACGTGCAAAAAAAGAGGTTGAAGCTTTTAGTGAGTTTCTTGCATTAATCTTCCAGTTGTTAAAGTTGATTACAATGATGCATCGGAGTCTTTAGTTTGTTAACAGTCACAAAACTCGTAGAGACAAATAACACGACAAAGAAAACGAAATACTCTCAGACTGAAGATAAAAACAGACCGTTACAGGTTTGAACTTCTTTATTTGGTCCGTTTTAACTTGTGTTTATCGTTCTGGATCACTTTCTTCCCTGTTCTTGGAGTGTCAAACAATTTGTGAAGTGTGCTATAGAGAAGATACCAATAGTTCATAAATTTTAAATTAATAATTTATGTATATGTATGAGATTCCGTTTTAGTAGAAATCTTCTGTATGAACCGCAGATGTGAAAATGTGCAAACTTTAGTTCCAGAATTTTGACGCACAAAACTGAACTTTGTTTGGAGGGACTGTTCACGTTTTGTTTTGTACATTGTAATGCCGTGGCAGGCAGACTGAAATGTATTGACAAAACGAACAAAATTAACAGGCCTTCTTGTTCCCAGTATTGTGCAAGAACCAAAAGTCATCTGTCTCTCGAAACACATTTCTACTTTTTCAGCTAGTAGGGCTAATAAGGCTTACGACCACATTTGTCACGCTTCTGATCTATCTGTCAGCCGGCAGCGGTTTTGGCTCGTGCTGGTAAACAACAACAAAATATCTCGTGCCGCTAAGCCAGCAACTGATAAATACGAGAATCTCTGGGAGCTCTGAGAAAAAAAGGAAAAGATGATTTTTTTTTGTCTTTGTATTTATGTTTTTATTTGTAGAATGCAGAAGTTTTGAACCTTCTCTTGTTACACCAGAATGTTCTATTAGAACAGTACATTTTTTATTCTGTATAGGATGTCATTGAATCGTATTAAAAAGACCCCGAATGTTTGTTTTGTTTTTATATGACCGACAAACAGTCCTTTAATCGAAGTGAAAAACAGAAGTAAATTCAACTCTATAGATACTCTGAAAAATCCCTGAAGTCTGTCTAGAAGTTCTTTCGCCAGAAAAAAAAAATATAACTTAAATTAATTGTCAGCATTTCTCTATAGTGTGTTATACTATCATTTACCACACGAAATAATATGGAATACTATTATACTTCAAAACAAACAACTGAAGAACAGTCTTATCATCCTACAAACCTGAAAAAGTTTATCAATGTAAAATAACATAGTTTAAACGATAACAGAATATCGCTCAATATTCAAGTTTCCTTGTTACGCACGTATATATATATACACGTTCTCACACACACATCGATAGGACTCGCCGGTTAACGCCCTTCTCACATAATTAAAATCCGGGATTCGATAGTCATGGCGGACACAACACAGATAGCCCATTGTGTAGCTTTTTATTTAACAACAAACAAACAGAGAACATACGTTAATGAAGATTAATAGCCAGAATTTATACAACAGTTAACTCCTAATGAAAATAATTTCTATTTACGTCTAGCAAAATTAAAATTTTTTGACCACTTTCAATCGTAAATATATTCCTAATCAATGGATTATAGTGAAAATTATAATTCTTAAAAATAGCTTATCAAACTATTTCAAAGCAAACGAAGTTTATGAAAAGAAAAATTCTTTAGAAGAAAAATGTTTCGAGGTGATAGTGAAAATATTAATATTATTTTTAAAGCTTTTTTCTCTACTTTCCATAATTCAAATCTTAAAGCAAGAAGATAGATAATGGTAAAATAATACCTTCATTTCTTTTATTACATTTTGAACTGAATTTTATGTACAATTATGTGTGTGTTTTGAAGATTTTATTTTATTTGTTTGTTCTAACGCAAAAGTACATATATGCACTTTGTTCACTACAGAGAACCGAACCCAAACTTTTAGCGTTGTAAAAGCACAAATATAACACTGAGTCACCGTCGTACTTGTCGAATAGCAAGTAGAAGAATCAGAAAGGAAAAATAAATCATTGAGATATTTATTATATTATTCTTGTAATGTGAATAAAATGAACATATTTGAAGTGAGAAATCTCAATGACACTTTATAAAAAAAAGCCTAAGATTGATAATAAAATTCCAGATAACATGAGAACGTATTTGTAGAAGTACTAACATTAATATGCTGTTACATAATAATTATTTATATAAATATAACAGTACTGACTGTTATCCATGTAGCTACTTTGCAGAGTGTGTTTGGATCTTTACCAAACTTGGTATGAAGGCTCGGTAGGCCCATATGAGGGTGCATACAAATTTTCAGTTTTATGTGTTTTGCGGTATCTATGGTCGTTTGTTTTGCAACTACCTCACTTCGAGTAAATGGATCTTCATTAAATTTGGCATGAAGGTTTTTGGGTCTATAGGAAAGTATATGAACTTTTTATTTTACATTTTATATTTCGCAGTTTTTATAATTACTTATAAGGGAATAAACTTTTTGTGTTTTAAGATAACCTTTCTTTAACCATGAATTAAAATAACTTGTGTTCAGGAAAGAGGTACTACAGCAAATTATTAATAATAATGTAAAAGATGTAAGTGGTTGCAGTCGGCCAATTACTAGCTTCGAAATAAAGGAAAGCGCAACGTTATATCGCCTGCAAAGTGACAGTTGCGCTTCGACGAGACTCTACAATTGGAGAATTTCTGTTTTTGTGAGTGTGTAAATAAATAAATAAGTCTCCATTGTGAAAGACAGTGATTAAGTTTCAATTTTGCTTTTTATGGAACCATACGTTTTTTATGTTGTTTTTTTAATTTTCTTTCGTCGGCTGTCGGAAACTTTTATTGTTCATGCTTTCAAAGCTAACTAAGCATTGTTTGGACTTCTATTGTCATTGTAATGTAGTTGAAAGTCAATTACAATGCCTGGCGTAAGAAGTTTCTCTATATTTTCACGATTGGGTTGTAATAGTTTAATTTACGTACTTAGAATTTAAAGTAACACAGTTTGAAGAATCTGGAAATTTCTGGTTTTATTCTGTGCAATAAGAAAGAAGAATTGTTTAGAGAAACCAAAACTGAATTTGGTTACAATTTATACGATAGGAAAAAAAATTGTGAGTTAATGGATCTGCAAAGTGTAAAGTGATGTTTATAGTAATTTCATAAGATTTTGTTTGTTTTTTAAATGAGCTGTTAATATTTAATGTTTTTTTAAACATAACATTAGTTTAGTATTTTGTTCCAATGTGTGTGCCCCCCAGTGGCTCAGCGGTATGTCTGAGGACTTACATGCTAAAATCCGGGTTTCGATACCCGTGGTGGGCATAGCACAGATAGCCCATTGTGTAGCTTTGTGCTTAATTAAAAAACACACAAAAGAAACAAATGTTCGAATGTGTTTGATTCACTCCAAATACTATCACCAAGACGTTAAGCTTCTTATATTAAATCTCTACAAAAGCTAATTATCCATTATTTTTATCAGATGGCAAAAATTACTGTTGTATTTAGACAGTTGCTACTTACATTGTATTCACTGAATATAATTATAATAACTTTTCTATGGATGTTTCTGAATAAGTTGTCCTTCTTGTCAATTGAAACTGTTGTGTAATTGCGTACATTACTGTGAAATTAAAATATTTTTGAAGTTGTGTAAAATGTTCCAGTCAAAGTGCTTTCTAGTGCTGCCTTTTTTCAAAATTAGTTTCTGGTGCAATCTCTTACGAAAAATTATTTATTCTACAAGCTATTGGACGTGCACAAGAATATACGATACTTTTGAAATGAAGAAAAATTCCAGATACTAATAAATAGTAAACATTTTACTCAATCAATTAGAATCCCAAAGGTACAAATTTATTAATTTAATTAACTTGTTTGAGCTTTTTATGCTGCAACGAAAATGTACTTAGCTTTCCTTATTGAATGGTGTATCGCTCAAATAACTTTTCCTACTCTCGTTTAAGTACTTTACCAATACCTTTTTGTTAATTCAAAACAAATGTTCCTTTATACATGTTGTAGAATAAAAGGACATCTCAGGTCTTAATTTATATTAATGTTATCACACCTGCAAAAGAAAATTCAGGTGCAGTTAACTGACAAAGATTTGTAAAAAAAAGAAATAACCTTCTAAAAATGACACTCTTATCATAAAACAAATCTAAAGGTTAGAAATTAAAACATTAACATTATTGCAATACCTGATTAAGCCGACCTCCAGTGGTAAATTGGTACCGTGTTTCTCCGAAAATAAGACAGGACTTATATTAATTTTCACTCCAAAATATGACACTAGGGCTTATTTTCGGGGGATGTCTTACTTTGATATATTAAAGAAAGGAAGTTAGAAAGTAAAAATTATAAAAAAAACTAACCATTTAAAATAAACTATTATTAAACTATTAAACTAACTGATTGATACTTAAATAAACTAATTAACTAACTATTAAACTAATTAATAAATTATTTTTTATTTCTTTCCTTTTCCTGCCACTCTTAACTAGGGCTTATTTTAAGGTTAGGGCTTATATTAAAACTATCCCCCAAAATCACACTAGGTCTTATTTTATGGGTAGGTCTTATTATCGGAAAAACACGGTACGTCTGTGGACTCACCCGCTAGAAACTAGCTTTCGATACCCGTGGTAGTCAGAGCTCAGATGGCCTATCGTATAACTCTGTACTTAATTCCAAACAAACCAAGCCATTTAAGCCATGATAATTGCTACCTTAGTGGAAGATAGTATAGCTAAGTAATTTTTACGTATGAAAAACATAAAGTATTTTGGCTAAATGCATCGTATTGTACACAAATCAACATCTTATTTCTTTGGATTTAGATATCTTGCTTTTAAATGTCTAAAACTGCAATTCTTTGAGTTAAATGTATTTCGGATATTTCTATAATTAAATATATTAAGAATAGTATTTATGCATTTCTTGCGAGTGTTAGATATTATAATTTATCTTGGACGATTCTCCGACTCATTATCTTACGTATTACGGTTTGAAATAGCCTGAGAGTGAGTTAAAATTTATTTTTAATTGAAAAGTTAATTACATGCAGAGATTTAAATTTATGATGTTTACCAACAATACCACTACCAATCATACTACCACTCCTTGTTTGCCCCTGAAGAAGAAAAGTCCACTTTTCGAGAGGGCTCTGTTTATAGGATTTTTATTTCAACGTTCCTGGTAAAGTAGCTGTAGTTTCCTGGTTAATAAGTGTTTATCACAGTTAAAACTTCCAAGGTTTACAGTGTACCAGCTGTAGCAAACCAACAGCATTATCTGTCTCTCCACGACTTGCGTTGGTTACCTTTATAAACTTGAGGGGAGAATTTACAGAAATTTTGGCTAAAAAAACACCACTGGCGATCACTAGTATTTACATACAGACATAGTACACTGTTGATTCTTACAATATTCTACAACGTTAGTGAATAGGCGGGAATTTCTCAATGCACATTTAGCAGCATAAGTTGCATTCGTTTCTAAATACATATTCAACTGAAACAAACATAGATAAAATAAATATATAACAGTAAATCCGTTACACGAAGCAAACTGTTGACATTTCAATGAACACTTAAATGCATTAGATATTTTTAACTCTTCATGTATCGAGAAAGAGCAAAAATTTGGTTAATTTCAACTACACCGTGTTTGCCATATTCAGTGCCGACGAACACTTTCGTTTAAAATCAGAGTTCATCATGCAAACTGGAACCGAAGACACTAGGCACTATTTATAGCATCAGTTGCGTAAACAGTCAATTTTATGGATTTAACTGGATTAACCAAGTGAAATGCAATTATTATAATATGCCATTTATACTTCAGTATTAGGGTAAGGATAAATAACGACAATATAATTTATGTATTTTTAAGACCAATCATACTTATTACAAAATAAACTGCGTGTAATATTTTCGAAATCCTCTCTCTATTAGTTTGAATATATTTCATGCTTTAATATTTATAGTACACCGTAATTAAATACTTGTGTCATTTTTGTTTTGTATCAGAAGAGTGTTAAGCTCTGTTCTCTTTTTCGTTGACAAAACTTCTCTCCTCATTCAATATTGTTTGTTTGTTTTTGAATTAAGCACAAAGCTACACAATGGGCTATCTGTGCTCTGCCCACCACGGGTATCGAAACCCGGATTTTAGCGTGTAAGTCCGCAGACATACCGCTGAGCCACTGGGGGGGGCATTCAATATAAACAAAATATAGTTCCTTGGTCAAAGTTGACGAATATTTACCAAAGAGCTATGTAAAATAACGACTTATATAAAGATTCAAAATAAATTGAGGTTTTGAAGTTGCATATCTGAAATAATTTATAGCAAATTGCTTGTCTCTCCTTTTACCCAACAAATTAATACTTTGAGCAGATTATGTTAAGCTTTTTAAGGAACATTAAAATTTTTTTGTTAGCACTTTTTACGATTTTTTGCTATTTTTTTTACGAACCAGCAAAAGCGTTTACAAAGAACTCCTATTTGAAAGTTCAAGTTCCATGATAAATTATCCAACTACGTTATCAATTTAATAATTCAGAAAGTAACATTGAGGAAGTGTGGCAAACCTTTTAGCTTCTAGCTCTAGTTAAATAATATTTGTATCGAAGGTAACAGTCAATGCAGCCTTAAAGCGTTACTACCAGTTTGTAAAAATACAAATGTAAAAGCAAAATCACACGATAACGACGACTCTAGTGGAAATATTAAACTAACATCATTATATGGCTCTTCAAGCGCGTGCTGAACCTTAATACATTTCTTGATAACAGTTAAGCTCCAAATAAATTACCAGTCTCATATTTCAAGTTTTTAGAAGTTTATTTCTGAGTAATAGTTTTACCTTAGTGACTAATTCACTTTGAAATGTAATTCAAATACTTTATGCTGTAAAACGCGACAAATTTGATGATAGTGGAGCCGCATTACAGTTTAGTAAACTTGGAAAAAATAGGTCGTTTAATGTTATGGTATTTATGACATTAGGTGTTTCTGTTCCTTTCTACAAATTTTTAACAATTTGATAAACTGTGTTTGCTTATATTTCCTTTCTTTTTTAAATATGAAATACACAGAATAAAATTCTAGACAGAAAATATTGAAGCAGTGATATGAATTTGAGGCATGTCTATTTCTGACCCAGTCAGTACAACCACACTACTCACCATAGAATTTTAAAGATATTATGAATGCTATTTGCTAAGAAAGACTGCGACAGTTTCCCATTTCAATCATTTAAAGGATGGCATTAAACAAATCGTGTCTGTTTTACCTAGAATCACCGAACTGTTTCATATTTCTTATTATACAATTTTAAAGCTTCAATGAATTATTCATAACCTCAATACTTTAACCTTATCCTTTGTGTACCGTTACATTTACTCTATTGAATATTTGATAAAATAGCCATAACTGGTAAAAACTGTACTTAAGAGTTCAGGAATGTTTTATGTAATAACAAAGAAGTACCTGAAGATAGAATGTTTTAGAGTAACGTCATAAATCAATGTTTAAGCTTTACTTAGTCTGGCATTGTGGAGTTTTTGTTGTTTATTTTCCTTATTGGTCTGTGGTTCAAGGTAAATTAAATGTAAAGTCCTGAAATCCATTTAGGTTGAGTCATATTTTTATCATCATGAGATTGGGGTTTTGAGAAAATATTTCAACTTACTTTTTTGTACTGAATTATTATTTCCTGGAGATATGACTTCTTAAGGTCCTTTGGTAAGTCTCAACATCCTTCCCCTGTAAGAAACACGAGAATATGACTCAAAGACTCCAATAAGCCAGTCGATTAAAGTGCTGTTTTACTCTGCACATGACCATTTATACTAAAAGATATCTGGAACTGTGCTTTCAAACATTAGTAAACAGTGCTTAACCTGCAATACTATGCAGCATTTGATATGAATATTGTGTACTGCATTACCAAATACTTCATAAAACGCTTATACACAGTGTCTAACCTATAGTATCATTCGTGCAGCATTTGATATGAATATTGTATACTATATGACCAACTATCACATAAACTAGTTGGGATACTCGTACCCTGGACTGAAGTTATGTAGATTCGTGATTAATGAAAGGTTATCTTAGGACATGAGAAGTTAATTCCCTTATATACAACCTAAAATGAAACTAAATAAAACGTCCCCAAAAAACAATATAACATAAAATGTGAAATTGTAAACTTGGATTATCGTTTTATGGACCCAACATGCCGAATTTGGTTAAAATCCATCTAGAAGGGCGAAGTAGTGATAAAAAACACCTCAAAAACACTCATATATCCACACCCTGCAAAGTATTTACATAAACATACAACAGACAGTACTATTATATTTATATACGTGGTGCCAGTGCATTCGATCCACGTGGAGCGTATTCATGACGTTATATCTGTAGCCTGAGAATAAAGAAAAATAAAATTATCCGTGAGGGCAAATCTATATATGAACACAGGATGAAACTTTCGCGATGTTGAAGGTAGCACATCGTGTAATAAAAACGTTTTTCCAATATCATGTGAACAAGAGTTCCATAACAGTATTATATGCATCACACAAAACAAATATATGATCCAAAACCTTTCAATGATTATAATTGTAGTCTGTTATGTTGTTTTGGTCTTTCAATATTGATAAATAATTTCATTGTTTAAAAAATTGTACACATTTAAGCTATGTAACATTCTGTTACTTGATATTTATCGATGAAAGTTATTTCTCGACAGAGTTTATGAAAAATAAATATAGTATGCAACACTGATTGGATATAAACTTCATATTGTTATGTAAATGTCGTAAATATTTTGTAAGCGACAACATGTCGTGTTGTGTTTAAATTTTCATTTCTATTATTCATTTTTCCATATTTATATTATTGTTTCGAAGTTTAAACTAATATTTTGTTATTCATTTAGAATTTTCTTGAATTAAGTAGACCAATCATATGTTTGTAAATGAAGTGCTGGTGACTACGTGTCTAGACGTGTAGTCTCGTGCAAGAACGGACATACGTGGATTTCTCTGGAGACCTGTAGAATTTTCGCGGTCTTTCGGGGAGTTTAGGCCTACAATATATAAACAGACGAAGATGCGAGAGACAGAAGTGAGATTCAGACATCAGTTTTATTTCAAAAGAAGAGAGTTAGTTATTTGAGAAATATTAAGTGTTTGCTGTGATTATTCAACTTGGATTTGTGACTGAAGTTAGATCTACGGAAGCTGTGATTTTATTTCGTCAATCTCTACGATTCATCTAAATTTCTGCTTGTGCTGAGAGTCGGCGAATTTATTGAACTGTTAACTGTTTCTGAACTTCTTCATTTAAGCTTCGGAATTTCTTCGTGGGACCAAGTTCACACCCTAGACTGGAATTTGAGACTTTCATTTTAGATCATTATATTAGATACAGGCCAGTACCATTTTGTATTGTGATTAATTTTGAAGTTTGAAACTAGTATTATTTTGTTTTGTAATTAATTTCGAATGTTGTAACTTAATATCTGTCACTGTTATCATATAATTTATGTTATATCTGTTATATTTGTTAATAGTTTTAGTGTAATAAATTATACAAGCTGTTATCTGCGTTTTTCTGTTGCGTTTAGTCTACGAAGAACATAAAACATTAAAAAATACGTAACAATATGTATATATATATATATACGAATATGTATATATATATTACATTAGAAGACGTGCTTTTTATTACATTCTTTTTTTAAAACTAAATCTTGAAAGTTACGTACCTTCTGCGCTGAATTAGTGTTGCTAGTAGAAATAACCTGCCTTTATTAGCACAATTGTATGTTGGCGGGCTGAAACCATTAGTAGTCTAGTTTTGATAGCAGTCATGGGCAGAGCGCAAATTGTACTTTGTGCTTTATAACAGCCATAGAAATGCCAAGCAGAACTTCTAGTTTCTTACCGAAGGCCATTACGCCTGCGGCCTTTTCTGGAATGATGTGACAGCTCAACAGCAACGCACTCATACTTAATAAGAAATGGATTATAATTGAAATTTTAATTTAAAAAAAATAAGTTCTTGTCACATCATTACATCACGGAGTATATTTTGTTGAAGTATTTCCTGGTAAACGCATTTATCAATGAAAGTGTCTTGCTTTTCTGTTGTACCTCTTGTGATAATTTCACTAAATGAAACAAATATTTTTTGAAGTTTGTTTTTTAGCCTGGCATGGCGAAGTGGTTTGGGCGTTCGTCTCGCAATCTGAGGGCCGCGTGATCTAATATTCTTCATACTAGACATGCTCACCTTTTCAGTCGCGAGGAGGTTATGATGTGATGGTCAATCTCATTATTCGTTGATAAAAGAGTTTCCCAAGAGTTGGCAGTGGATGGTAATGACAAGCTGCTTTCCTTCTTGTCTGACACCGGTAAATTAGGGACGGCTAGCGGAGATAGCTCTCGTGCAGTTTTGCGCGAAATTAAAGACAAGCAAACAAGTTTATTTTTATTATTGTTTTACGTTTGAAACATAATTCTTTTTTGTAAGTTTTATTGGTTATAACTGAAACTTACTCCTTTGTGTTTGTTATTTTTATTGTTAAATCAAATACATATAATTATTTTACAAGTTTTAATTGTTTTATTTATTACTCATCCATAAAAAAAAACTGTCTGGTTATAAAAATATGATCCATATATGATTATTGATGACCGATGCGGTGATTTAGAAACCAGAATTTTGGATTTATACATCGCAAGCTCCATTACAGTAAAAATAATTACTGGACAACATACGTTTGAATAATTTTCTGTATTAATTAAAAATTGTATTTTTATTTTTAGTTTCATGGCTTAAAGATTTAAGCTTGAAGTATTTGTTCTGTTATTTCAGAATGTTTGTTCAACTCATATGTTTTTGAGCTTGCGAAATTACATGTTAATAAGCTCGTATGTTTAAGAATTCAACTTTGAAATATTTATTCCACTACCGGCTTACAATAAGCTTGTTTATCTGATTTTAAATGTAAAATAAAACTGTTGGTTGAGTTTCATTTCATGAACAATTCAGTTTGAAATATTTGGTTATCTACTTGACGACTCAATATTTCTTTATTTCTATTAGAAAATTTGGTCTTTTTTCTGAAAACAAAATTATTTTTTCCTGTCTCTTTGTAACTCAGTTACCACAAAAATTCTTTAAGCCTGAAATGAAAGTTGGATTTTGACAGGAGTCCATAAAGCATCCATCACTTTCTTGAAGGTAGGTACAGACTTTTTTATTTGAATAGTGAGATCTTTTGTTCCTTTGGTTTGCATACTTCATAGATTTTTCTGTGGTCTCTAAAACCCCATGTTAACGTTCGATATACAAATCAATATTTTGATTCAGATGGTCTCGAAAAATAATTCGCCAAATAAAGGAGCTAGAAACTCATGGACACAGTTTGTATTTTGAGATTCTGAGGAATTCCCAAATGCATAAAAAATATTCTTTTTGACAAAGTGCTTGAAAAGAAATGTAAAACATCTTGCATCTCAATATCATAAAGTTTCATAGTATTATCTTGAATAAATTCTTAATGACCGAACAGATGTTCACGACTTTTTTACCAGGAGTTATATAACCGGAATATATTTCATTTCTGTATGGGTAAAAAAGATTTATCCACGTCATTTTCTCATGGTACATTAATTTTGTTTTTCAACTTTTGAAAAAAAAATAGATCTGACAACCTTATTAACTGTTCTTTATTACTAGATTCTGGAATAAATCTGCGTAGAATAAGGTTTTTAACTCATTAGACATCTTAACGTCATAGCTGAAATAGTTAACTATTTGTAATACAGAAATCATGTTAGATGTGCTAATAACAGATCTAGAAATACATAAAAATAAAAGAGTTTTCTTCTATCAGTTTTAACGGTACTTCACATAAGACGCAATTTCAGTTGAATGTTTTAACTTTAATAAATCTTGAATTATTTTATTTTGAATGAAAACGACCGTTATGAGATAAAGTCATTGAAACCATATATTCACATTTAATGTTAACTGGAAAAGAAAATTCTAGATAAAAGTTAAATTAGAATAATAATTATTTCATGACAAAAGCTTTACGTTTATATGACAATGCAAAGTTTCTTCTAGCTCACAAAGTAAAGTTTTTTTTTTTCTTTTTTAAAGTAATTTTAAAACGTCTTCTTGTGTGACAGCGTATGTCTACAAACGTACACCACGATCTGGGGGTTTATTCTCCGTAGTCGACGTAGCAAATAATCCGATGTGACTACTCTAAATCAAACAAAAACAAATAATTCTAAACAGCCTACACGTAATGAAATGCAATGTAAACTTATATCTGTTTACTATTCAGTTTAACATTAGTGAAGGTATCTGCTGTATCTGTTTTGGTTCGACAAGAAATTATATGAGAAATGAGCAAAGTAAACAAGCTTATTTAACATTTCAAAATATCTGATTATCCATAAATGCCTCAACCTGGAGGGTCTAAGACTCCCTAGAATTAGATACTTTTAAAAACTCGATAAACTCTCCTCATATAATTTTGCGCGAAATTCAAAACAAACCAAACCAACTTTGACAAAGTGATGTACTCCAGAAACATAGTAGTAAGAACCAGAAATACTATTGGGCAGTATAACATAATAAAAAGTAGGGTATTGTCGAGTAGAACTGCAGTCATTAACTTTAAAACAAGAAAGTTCTTTAGGAACAGGGTAGTAGCAAACATAACTGCCTATATAAAACCTGTTAGTTATATTCTCCAAAGACAAACTAGTTAAAAACAGGATTAAATTTTTAAATAGTCCCAGTGGTATGCTCTATAAACAGGTTTCGAAGCAGTAAAATTGTCATTGTTAATTTGAGAAAGTAATACATTCCAGTGAAAGAATTATGAGACAAAGTATTAACATTATTAACTATGATACAGTGACGTACTTGAGAAACAAAGTAATAGGAATCAAAACTATGATTAGTAATTTTGAAACAGTGATGTACTTTAGACGTTGAGTGGTGAAAAATAAAGCTGACTTTGTTAAGAGTATCTCAGTAATATATTACAGATGTAGTGTAAGAACTTAGGGTTCTCAACCTTGAAAAAAATTCTCAGTGGATTGGGTGGGGGAAGAACGTTAGGAAATAAATAGGGGATGAGGGAGTGGAGCAGAGTTTCGGACCGAAATCTCGTGTGATGAAGTCATGGTACTATAGCGTGGCGGCAGAGAGAGCTACTAAGATGGATGAAGAAGACAGCTCTCCCCTAATTATTCCAAGCCAAAAGGCTAGAGAGATATTATTTGGTTTGTTTTGAATTTCGAGCAAAGCTACACTTGCCGTCCCTAATTTAGCAGCGTAAGACGAGATGGAAGACAGCTAGTCATCACCACCCACAGCTAACTCTTGG
Source organism: Carcinoscorpius rotundicauda (assembly GCA_011833715.1). NCBI lineage: Eukaryota > Metazoa > Arthropoda > Merostomata > Xiphosura > Limulidae > Carcinoscorpius > Carcinoscorpius rotundicauda. Next base: position 88,196,232 of record CM022397.1, read on the forward strand.
GCTACTCTTTTACCAACGAATAGTGGGATTGACTGTAACATTAGAACGCCCCCACGGCTGAAAAGGCAAGCATGTTTGGTGTGATGGGGATTTGAATGGGTTTCTACTACAAAATACGTATTACAGCCTGCACACTTATAATTTTTTCACACTGATGATTCTTCAAGGAATGTAATATTCTTTTCAGGAGTTTGAAATAAGTTGTGTATTGACAAACCTTTTACAAAATAACATAATTTGAATTTTTATCTTGAGTGTATGTCTGTTATAATAGTTTGCTGATTTGTATTTTTGGTATGAGTATTAACACTTGTATTGACAAACAGAAAACGTTTCGACCTTCCTAGGTCATTTTCAGGTTGTTAACATTGTTAATTATTACAATGGGCATTTTTAATTGATCTGTGCTAATGTTGATCACCTCATAAATTATATTGATAATTCAATCTTAAACAAGCCGTTTAAAGGTAAGTTTTTTACTCTGGTTAACTTCTTCAACGTTGCATAGTATTACATTGACTGGAGATTGATTCTTATTCTGAATACAGGTATTCATTGGATTATCTAGATAATCTAAAAAATACAAACTGAAATCTTGTGACTATTGAAATGGCTTGTTGTTTCACTTAGAACATGTTAGCTGCTTTGACTCGGTACCGACATAACTGATGGAATAAACAGTATATCTATCGTTGATTTAAAAATGACGTGTCTGAGAGAAGGACAAATAGCTTAAAAATGCACAGGTTCATCATGGTCGTTATTGAAACAAGATTGACTGCTTCTTAAAGACGCCTACTAAAAGGAAGACAGTATTAATCATTGACGAATATTATAGTGTACAAAATATGAAAATGATTTCCTTATAGCAAATCCACATCGAGATTTATGGTCTGTACACTGAGGGATATCGAACCCCTGATTTTAGGATTGTAAATTCGTAGACTTACCGTTGTTTCAGGGGGGTACTTCGTGATATGGAAAAAAACGTACTATTCTCTGTCTTCTATAATGAGGTCAATAGGCTTTATCTTTCACTCTCTTTTACGAGTCTCTTCAGGTGACAGTGGTCAAAGGTCAAAATAATCAGAACAGAGATGTAAACGTGTTTGTCTCTTTAACGTATTGATTTCGCTGGGAATAATAGATAGTTGGTTCAAATCCTAAATAATGAAAATAAATAAACATGTACCAGTTCAAAATTCACAAAGTATAAAATAAAAATAATAAAGAATAAATATAACTGTTTAGTACATCACAAAGGTAGATGACGCGTATTACATAATCCACCTAAACGTTGAGACGATACAAAGGCATAGAACTGATCCAGGGTTTAATTGTCTTTGATGATTTGTCATATACTAGGTTCTCACAGTAATTAGCGAAACATATGCATTTTGCTACTCGTTTCATCAGAAGAATGCCAAATAACGCAGAGTAATCAACGTATATTAAACATTTGTAGAAGACGGTATCAAACATGTATTCATCACGTGTTTGTGTGTACATTTCTTATAGCGAAGTCTTGCATTTAGCAAGGGGAATCGAGCCCCTGATTTTTGAGTTGTGAATTAGTAGACTTACCGTTGTCTTATCGATTTGAGTTATGTAATTACATTGTAATGTAATTGACTTGATACAGATTCAAGAGTTAACAATCTATTCTAAAAATGTTATACAAATAAGTTGCAGTATTTACTATACTTTAATAAGCAAGGCAAATAAATACACTATCTGGACCTTACAGTAATTTAACTACCAAAAATTCACTATTTAGACCTTACAGTAAGTTATCTGTCGTAATTTTGTTAAAAATTTGAATTAAAACAAATATTAATTATCATTATAGTATATGCCAAGTCACGTATTCTGTGAAGCTATAAACAAATAAGGTGTATAAATCACAGTTTAGATTGCACACTACCAACACAAGGGAAATTAACTTTGTTGTAAATCAGAATAAAGACACCAGAGTAAAACTAGACTTTGAAGTCTTGTATGCTACTACTTCTTGGGTTTCTCGCTGGTTCAGTGGTAAGTTTACAGATATATAACCCTAAATCAGGGGTTCGATTACCCTTTGTGTACTCAGGAAAGAGCCAGATGTGGCTTTGCTATAAGAAAAACACACATACTATTTCTTGGTACAACACACGAATACCGAAGCGAGATATGAGTCATATATAAGGTCATTTTAACAATAATATACGTATGAACAGCTTTGGAAAGAGATTTGTTTACGTAAATAGAAATTATTTACAGAGAAACGTACAAGTTGTGGTGTTCTATTGGAAACTATGAATAAAACAGAGAGATAGTAAGTGATGCTATTTATTTTTTGCTTAGTTTCTGCTACAGTAAATCTTAAAGTTTTATAAAAGTGAACAGATTTCGTTATTCATTCATTTAGAAAAGCATTTGACAGGGTTTAATATCAGTGTCACTTTATTTAGTTGGATAGTGTTTTGGTGATTAGATAATTGTACTGTGGACTAGAATGGGGTATTATGTAAACTGTAAAGGTAAAGTGCACAGTATTACAGTTGGTTTATGTCATATTATGATATTTATGTAATTTACAGGTATCAGTATGATGCATAGGACGAATATCAATATACTATTTTTTATTTTAATAAGAAAAAGGTGTCTTTTTAATGAGTATATTGCAATTCGACTAATGTACTTGTATATCTTGAAACATTCAATACAGATAATCATATGCTACGAAACAAAGTAATTTTTACTTATTCAAACACAGTCATTACGAATGGAATACAAGTGTTCATTTTTGTTATGGCACGGCGGGGCCAGGTAGATACGGCACTCGACTCGTAATCTGAGGGTCGCGAGTTCGAATCCCAGTCACACCAAACATGCTCCCCCTCCCAGCCGTGTGGGCGTTATAATGTTACGGTCAATCCCACTATCCGTTGGTAAAAGAGCAGCCCAAGAGTTTGAGGTGGGTGGTGATGACTATCTGCCTTCCCTCTCGTCTTACACTGCTAAATTAGTGACGGCTAGCGCATAAAGCTCTCGTGTAGCTTTGTGCAAAATTCAAAATAAACCAAATCATTTTCGTTGGACTTACAACTGCAGTTAGTGTTTTCATATGATATGTAATTAGAGTTTAAATGTTGTATGTTAATATGAAAGATTAGCCATATATATTAGCCATGAAATATTAACTTTACGTGTTCAAATGCTTAATTTATTATTGTCATTGAAATGAAACAATAAAACTATGTCTTTTCGATAATACAGAAATTGATATTTTATTAATATTTATAGTAGTATATTTGTATAACAAGACACAGCTTGATGGTCAACACTGTAGTGATTTGCGAGTAAATTACATAACATCTACCTTTGGTTTCGCTTGCGCTTTTTTCTCTAACGAAAATTAACTGTTGTGGTAGTTACAATCAGAGCTACAGCTTCTAACATTGACACAGTGACATACTCCAGAAAAAGTGTTCTAAACAAGAGCATAGACATTACTAATTGTGACACAGATCGTAGTAATAATAAAAAACTACATTAATGACTTTTACTTAGTGATATACTTCAGAAGTCATTTAATGAGAATCAGAACTGTGGTCAGTAACTTGAGCGCAATGATACAATCAGGAAGAAATGTACTGATAAGTAGTTACCATTCTTTACTGATATGAGATATTCTGATATTTAGAAAAATGGATTAGACGATTATAAAAATAGCCATTGTGTTCAATCTTTTTATTAACTTCTAAATTTGGTAACCTTTTTCTAAGTTATTGTCTATTGACATTTTCAGAAGTGGCTTTGGCTGTTATTATAGACACTAATATGACGGTTGTGCTTTCCTTGTTTTTTTTCTCTTGGTAAGAATGAATAACAGCTTTCCAGCCTGGTTTCATTTTATTAGTTGTTTCATTATAATTAAATTATATTAATCAATGCTACGGTTTTAACTTCTGCATCACCTTCAAATAACCACACTTTTAAAATAACAAATTATACAAATTAGACTGATGGAAACTTGGGAATAATTAAAACTACTATCCTAATCAATATTTGTTATAAGAATGTACATTAAACAAGTCTTCTTTCATTGTGAACATTTAAAAATTATCAATCATAACTTGATACTTTCTTCATAACAAACACTTCATTTATAACGTATTGATTCCACTTTCGAGAATTTATACCCACGTTTTTGGATTAGCCTAAGATTTTTTCGTTGTTTTAACGAGAGATTGGGTAAATAGTTGACTCGTTCTCAGATATTAACAATATTTATAGTTTGTGTTACTCCTGTTGAGCTAAATAGTTTCTGGTTCAAACACCTTTAACAAGTCAAATGACTGCATCGAAACTTCTAAACTAATTGTATTTGCGTAGCAAAGTTGATCTATTCTAGGATCTTGAGCGATATAAGTAGTCTTAGCTTATTTATTCTAATTTCTTGTTGTTTAAGTTTCACAACGTAGAATTATAAAGGGACTTCACTTTTATTTGTCCAAAGAAAGCTCTGGTGAGAAGGCCGAAAGTTTTCAAATAAACGTATCTTAACGTAGAGAAGTCCGTTTAAATATTACTTATCTTAATTTTTTGTTATTCGAACGAACATACTAAGGTAAAAATACTGAGATAGGTGCATTCTTTCCACCGCAGGGAGTTGAGCCACATACTTTAGTTTTCCAAGTAAACTTATCGCTCACTCACTCAGAGACAAATTTAGAAAAGCCTTTAACGAAATTATAAGTCTTTGATTTGAACCAAGATTTGTGCTATAATTTAGTAAATAACCTCGACAATCATATAATGTAATTAATTCTACTGCGTATAAGATTGTCTTTTGTCCAACCGTTTTGAAGTCTTATGGTAACGACAAATTAAATCTTAATTTAAGTATGTCACTTACATTACGTTATGCTATTGATTCCCAACCTTTCTGAGCACAAAGCTCCCGCCCCCTCATAGTATTCCACATCCTGACTGAGACCCCAACACAATGAATCTACAGGTACTGTCTTAACAGTATTATATAGTCTTGTAAATTTGCTACGGTCCTCTGAGATTTTCATGCAACCCGCCGGGGTTCCTCGCCTAGATTTTGGGATCCATTGTTTTATATTATGAGAGAATTTTATTGCTTGTTTTTATACTCCCAGGATTTGTTTCTTCAAACGAATGCACTGATGAGTACATTTGACTGCGATGTAACCAAAGATGATTCATTAACTTGTCTCCTATTATACGGAAAGGGCACTGATCGTTCTCCTTAGTTCTAATGATTTATGTAGGCAATGTTGCATTCACTTAAAGCATGTTCTAAAATACATTCCTCCTTCACATCTGCAAGCTCATTTACATATGTTTAAAATAACTTAGTGACCAGTCTTATATAAAAGAGTACATAAAGATCACGGATCTGTATCAAAATTTAAGTTACCATTAGTTAATAACCGCATCTTAACTACTTCCTACTGTTAATGTATTTAAAAAATAAATTCATGTTCCTGTTAACGTAAATTTTAGGCTATTACGTTTGACGTTGAGGTAACCAAAACACTCAATAATTAACAACAAGTTGTATTCTTTTAAAGTGCTACTACTTTCTAAACCTTAAAATTTTGCCGTAATCTCCAATGAAATTTTGAAAACATATTTACTGAACGTGAAAATAAACTTTTTTGCAACGAACTTAAGCAATTGATTTTTTATATTCAAAGCTAGTTTATTAATGAAGCTAATTTTACTTTTAAAACTACCTCAGAAAGTTTCATTTTAAATGTGTCATAATGTTTTACTTACAAAACATATAATATTGTGCATAATATATAAGTTCTTACATTCTTTACGCAGAAAATTGGAAATTCTCGTGAGATTAAAAACACAATTCCTCAGTATCTAAACTAAACTTCTGAATATCACTTTATAAAGCTGTATAAAACAACTAAAGTATAGGAAAATCTAAATATTTTTTGTTATGCAAGAAATGATTAACTTACTATTGTTTATGTGCCTGTTAAAGTACATTATGTGTTATAATTAAAACACTAAACTACATTCTCAGAATTGGATAAAGTATCATCAATATAACTGTGATATTGTGAGAGTTTAAAGGACGTAGAACACTCTTCTAATAATTTTAGTTGTAATCAGATATTCCGAAGGGTCATCGTTCCGAAGAACCATTGTTCCGAAAATTGAACATAAAAACAATTTCACATTTAGACCCAATGCTCATCAATGTTGTTCTATAACATAAACAGTATACAGCGTTATATTAGGGACATAAGCCAGTACCATTTTAAGGTATATTTGTTATCATTCGAGAAACGTTTAATAAAAGCTTTGTAATACTTACAAAATTATGTTAATATAGTTGGTATAATAATATTAATACTACTGTAATAGTTGGATAAAAAAAAATTAAATAACAATAATAATAAGAAAGCAAACACCAGAACTTAAGAAGGAATCTATGCTTGTTCAAACCCTTGTTGCTTATACAGAAAGATAAAAGAAACTAGTTATGGAATAAGCCACATTGAATCTAATAGCCACTTAATCAAGCTGAAACACACAAGGTTTTGTGAAAATAAACATATGATTACCGGTAAAATTTACGAGTATAAAAAACCCACGATTAAGTAAATACGCTTCAGTTTCCCCCATCTTGATGTACGTAATTTTAGTAAACTGTAATTTCTTTTACAGAAATGTACTCATTAGAACATAAAACTTCACTTCAACGACAAACAGAAGAAACTCGACTAACCAAAAAAGCTATTCACCTATCTATGATTGCTCTCACTACTCGAGAACCTTTTTATCCTATCAGAGACTCTTGAATAATTTAAAAGAAGTTTTGAAAATCTTAGAATTCACAGTATTTCAATTATACGTTTAACGAATCGTTTCACATTTTTCGTATAATGTATATTGCTTCACGTGAAATTATACAACATATAATAGAGCCAAGTAATTAAAAAAAACCCTTCTTCTTCTTTGATACACAGTAAATATCAACTTGATTAAACCAAGGCAACCTGCAATAAAGTGGAAGAAGCTGTGTCAACAAACAACTGCTATTAGTAACTGATATCTACCCCTCGCTGGTGCATCGGTAAGTCTACGGATTTGCAACGCTAAAATCAGGGATTCGATTTCCCTCGGTGGGCTCAGTAGATAACCCAATGTGGCTTTTCTATAAGAAAACACACACAAACACACAGTAACTTATCTTACACAACTAGTATAATTAATGCATGTATTTTTATTGTTAACTAAAACAAACTTAAGTGGCTCAAAAAACGAAAGATCAAAGTCTTTAATCTTCTTCCATTTCATCTGAAAGGTTTTCTTGAGAGCTGAAATGTTTTTATCTTCTTTGCCCTGCATAAACTAATTTAAATATGTTTTTACCTAAACAACGCCTTAGGTACTATAATAGAGACACCGAAATCTTTGTCTTTCGCATATTAAACAACATCATACCATTTAATAATGATGTATAAGTTAATTTCGTCAGTTTTGGACTTAAATAAGTTGCTTTTTCTTGTGTTAATAATTAACAGGATAAAAAACTGTTCTTTTGAATGTTTGTTTTAAGCAAACATCATTTAGTCGGAGTACCTTGTTAGGCTTAATGAACCGAGACATTTTCCCTTCGGCACATCAAAGCTCATTAGCATAAACATAAAAACTGAAAAAAAAAGAAATAGAGACAAGATAATGATGCAGAAAAATGAATAATGATCATAATATGTATAAGAAACATATTTATGGTTCACGCATATATGTATAATCGAGCACTATCTTGTATTATTTGACTAAAATACCTCTCATAAAATCAGGGTTTGTCTAAGAAATGCAAACGACAGCCTGATTACATGTTCATTACATACTTTAGTGTATGTCTTTCAATAAAAGAACCATACTAATAACCTTTAAAGGTTCATAATTCTTTTCTATGCCACTTTCTATGTTACTGAAACAATATAGTCATGACATAAGTTACTAAAGTGTAAGTACCCGACTTCAGTATTTCATTCTAAAAACTCAGCGTCGAGGGAGTTCGCTAGTTGTTGTTTTTCTTTCATTTTTGAAGTTGATTATTTTAGTATATCTATATTTAAGCAAGATATGTATGTATAAATACATTAATTAAGTATTATTGCTTTGTTTGAAAATAAAACAATACAATAATCCAGCAGTAATTTTGTAGGCTAAATACTAAAGATTGATTTCGATTCTTGTGATTGGCACATAACAGAAAGCTTATTGTTTAGCTTAACAATACTTAACAACAAAGAAAGCAAAAATCTCATAAGCTATTTATTTCTCATGACCTAAGTTTTAAATAGATCGTATCCCCATTTATTAATTTTTTTATTAATATCTACATGTAGTACACAAAAACCTAGTTATGGTGAATTTTTTTTATTAATTAAATTGTATATTTAAAAACTAGGCGCAATCAGTAATTTTCAGCATGATTTTTATAAGTAACATCATCAAATTATTGAAACACAATTGCATACTTTCTAACAGTTGAGTAAAATGTTTTTTGCTTAGTGTTATCGACTGATTTGCATTGTTCGCTTATATTTTGTATTTATGACTAATAAAAATTTCTTATATTAACTAAACCTTACTTGATGTTATTAGGTTTACAGCCAAAAATACCATTAACAGTGAGGGTACCCACTATTAGTGCTTTCTCTACCAAAACGAACCGTTTTTAAATATATAATTTTCTTAAATTAAATGCATATATAAAAACTCATGCGTTAATGATATTATTAACTTATTTATTTCCCACCGCTTTTACTTTCTTTGAAGGTTTAGAATGAGACTTAGTATTTAATATTTTAAGGTATTGGTATTTTTAGTTAGAACGACACATTAACGTGCTTATATAAGAACAACAAATAGTTTATAGATCCTAGGAATGAAATATAGATGTACCAAGTTTGAGCTATGGAACAGAAGGACAGTTGTTCAGTAAAAATACCGAGTAAATAGAGAAATTTCAGCACTAATACTGTATCTTTTTCATTCCCATTTCGACAAGCTAATTTTTGTCTACGCCTGTCCCAATGATTTAATGAAATATGTATTCATGTTTCAAATGCCATTAAATCTTTTAAAGTATAACCTGAAACAATTCATTTTTCTCAAGAAAGATGTAAACAGTACTCACTTACGCTATTAATTTTTTTGTAATTAATAAACGGATAAAAACCGAATAAGATGGTTGAAATTTACCCGTATTTTAGTTCGTACAGCTAGTTTCATTCAATGATTATTACGATGCTGGGCCTGGCATGGTCTAGCGCGTTAAGGCGTGCGCTTCGTGATCTGAGGGTCGCGGGGTCAATCCCACTATTCGTTGGTAAAAGAGTAGCCCAAAAGTTGGCGGTGGGTGATGATGACTTGCTGCCTTCCCTCTAATCTTACACTGCTAAATTAGGGACGGCTAGCACAGATAGCCCTCGAGTAGCTTTGTGCGAAATTCCAAAACAAACAAAAAAACAAACAATTACGATGCAATGAAAGCTAGATTAATAAAATACACTATTACTAAAGAGCAAATGGTGAATATTTATATATCTCAAAAGTTATGAGAGATTTAAAACTTACGAAAAAGTCTATAGTAATACAGGTATTAGATAGGTTAATAATAACTTAAAAAAAGGATTTTAATATGTTAAGTTTACATATCTAAATATCGCAAAGGGAAATGATATTCATTATATGAAAAACATGTGTGTTTTTTAGGCATTTTTCAAATTCGATTATCTACCTCCTTCTCGTAATAATGTAAATAGTTGTTAACTTACAACGCTAAAATCAGGGGTTTGATTTCCCTCGGTAGACTCATCAGATAGCCCAGTGTGGCTTTGCTGTAAAAAAAAAAAACACACGCACACGCTTGTTAGCTAATGTATCAATTGGTGTTTTATAGACTTATTTAGAAGATCGTTCTGTGTATCACAGCTGCTACACCGCGTGTGTATGGAACATAAAACAGTCTTCAAGGTTCTACTGTTTTCTTTACGTTACTTGAGTGAAAGGAGAAAGGTGGGAGAAAAGGATATTAGATGCACCACTCCGCTAATAAAGCGGTAATTGAAAAGATAATTTGTATTGATTCCTTCTAATTTTATCAGAATTGTTATATACAGAATGGCCCAAAATTATCTTTCTATTTTAAGATTTAATAATTAAGTAACTTAAAACATATATCCAAGTAGTTTTTAACATCTTGTAGACCAATTGAAACGTATTTGGTTGTTTTTCAACACCAGTGAGCCATGTTACTCCGTAAACTGGCAACTGTGCAAGAAAAGGCTCAATGTATTATTTATTTTGTAGCGCGAGGCAGTTCAATGGCTTCCACATTCGGCAAATATCATTCCTTAGACTTCTTTCTTTAGGAGAATATCAAGTTAATCGTGTAGTGCACAACTTTAGGAAACATTACAGAGCTGAAAACCAAGATAATGGATGTCATCGCCACTGTAACTTTGGACATGTAAACTGAAATCAAATGTCAGACATGTAAACTGAAATCAAATGTCAGACATGTAAACTGAAATCAAATGTCAGACAGAGATACTGAGAGTCACCAATGGTGAATACTTTATTATCTACTGACTTGTCAATAAGCACAGATAGCCCTTGAGTAGCTTTGTGCGAAATTCCAAAACAAACAAACAAGACTTGTCAATAAAAACTGTTTGAGTTTGTGTACAAGATGTCATAAAGAGAATAGTTCTGTTTATTTTGTTATTTAATTGTTGAATTTTTAAAGAGGAAAGACAATTTTGGACCATCTTGTATATTTATTTATTTATCATAAACAATCCTTAATCTTAATGACTTAAATCTAACTAAAATTTTAAATTAAATTATAGCTTATTTTTAACAGCCTATTCTCTTAACAGTGTCACGAAATATTTAAGACACTCCACATGTTTTGACTTATTTAACCTAAAATAGCGTACTTACAAAATGATTTGTGCTAACGCCAAAATTTTATGAATGCTTTTAACTCAATACCCTTTTTCTGGAATTAGGAAAGATAAATATTTCAAAGGTAGATTTTACTTTTCATTAATCTTGTAGATGGTTAAAAGTTTCGCTGCGCTATTCGTATTTTTGAAATTCAACTTTTAGAGGATTTGGAGACAATATTGTAATCTCAGATTTTAGCCATGCTTAAAACAACTGACTTTGTTGCATTCGAACCTATTATTTTGGTAGCAAGCTGATAGGAGCCAAAACGTCTGAGATATCATATCACAGTGAACTAATGTAACAAATAAAATCACTGAAACGATCTGTCTGTCTAAAATGATCTGTGTAGGTTGTTGTGAATCGTATGTTGTTATTTGAACATTTTTCGTGTGGCATCTGGTAACTAAATAGTGGTTATTTAAGCCCGTATACAATGTTAAACAATACTATAAGTGACACTTCAATAAATCTTTCTACGTTGTCCTATTAGTTTCACAGTTGTATCATGTTATCTGAGCCGTGCACGAGAATTGACCAACATATTATCTGATACTTCTCGAAGCTACACTGCCACTAAAGTTATTTAAAAAATAAGTTATTACAGAGTCATTCGATTAAAAACATCGATATGATATGCTGTTATCACAAATAGGATACAAAACTTAGAAATATTTGAAATATAATCGATAGATGTAATCAAATGGACATAATAAGAGTAAATACCACACTTGATACAGTTTCTACTTTGATCTCTACAACAAATGTCTCTTACATTGAATTAAAGTTTATTAATCATCTTCTATTAAAAGTGAATTTTAGCGAAATGTAATACTTTTACACACTAAAACACCTGTGTTATGTGTTAACGAAGACTTTGCGAAATGGATAAAACTCCAAAGAGAAAAGATTCTTTCTATGTTAATAGAAAAGCCACATCAGGCTCTCTACAGAGTCCACCCACTTATTAGATCCAGTCTTATACAATTGACTCATTATCCCTAATTCTGACACGAAACAAGGCAAAATTATTTTGTTTCTGTTTGTTCCTGTCAATATATATAATAACTATTTCAAAACGATATTATTTCAATCCAGAGTCATCGTAAAGGAAAAAAAAATTACTGATTAGAATATTTCGAATCCAATACAAACCACTGGAATGATTATTTCAACACATTCTAATAAATGATAATTCTTGTGAGACCTCATGAAATACCTGTTTCATGACGAAAGACACTTTTGGGTGTTGAATGCGTCAGTATATTTGAAGCGAAAAGGTTTTAAATAATATGGAATTAGAGCAGAAAAACGACAATAAAAACGTTACTGGTTAGGATGCCTATAACATTTATTTATGTATAATTTTAAAATCCCTTAAACTGGTTTTTAAGTTATGCAAATATCCAACTTTGGAAAAGTATTATTAATTGCTGCTGGCCATTAATCTTTAATAAAATATATTTGATTCTAAGTTTCTATTCTTGAAATATAAAAACTGTTAAGTATCATCCAATTCTTTCTTGTGCGCACGAACTTTCTAATCTATATGGAAATGTGTAAAATAAAACTGTTTAGATAATTAAACAATCTGATATGACTTGGTAATAAATTCCTTTGTCAACAATATACAGGTTGTTCGGAAAGTCTTTTGTTTGTTTGTTTTGGAATTTCGCACAAAGCTACTCGAGGGCTATCTGTGCTAGCCGTCCCTAATTTAGCAGTGTAAGACTAGAGGGAAGGCAGCTAGTCATCACCACCCACCGCCAACTCTTGGGCTACTCTTTTACCAACGAATAGTGGGATTGACCGTCACGTTATAACGCCCCCACGGCTGGGAGGACGAGCATGTTTGGCGCGACCCTCAGATTACGAAGCACACACCTTAACCCGCTAGGCCATGCCGGGACCCATGAAACTTGGAAAGTCACTGTGCACTAATATATTTGTTAACAGACATGTTTCAATATAGAATACAGGAGGTAAATATGAATGACAATTATAAACAATGTTGAAAGAGAAACATGTTGGCATCAATACAGACTTGGATCTTTTTTAATTTGTTTTTAGATACTGCTATCAGTTGCTGGCTTGAAATAGACTGAATGAATGCTGTTATCGCTGCTTTCAAAACTGCACAGTGACTTTCCGAACACCCTGTAGTAAAACTCCCCAGGAAAAGCGAGTATCATCTTATGCTCATGGTGTTTTATTTTTTTAGGGAGAAATGTCACTTTTAGAATTAGCACAAACTGTATTCCATTATTATTAAACATAGGGCTTGGCATGGCCAGGTGGTTAAGGCACTCGACTCGTAATCCGAGGGTCGCGGGTTCAAATCCCCTTCATACCAAACATTGGTATTGTGGACGTTTCCTGGAAGTTTATTGAAATTCAATAGAAAAACGTTAGCAAAATGTTGCAAGAATTAAATTTTGTTAATTATTATCTAAACTATTTCGATACAACTCAGATTTGGTTATGAGCGTGTATGTGTTTTTCTTTCAGCAAAGCCACATCGGGTTATGTGCCATGTCCATTGGGAGGAATCGAACCCCTGATTTTAGCGTTGTAAATCCTTAAACTTACCGCTGCATTAGGGGGGCGACAATGGTATGAGTATGAGAAAACGAACGTAATTCGACTGCATAAAAATAAGCTCTTAAAACAGTCTGTGACACATTTCTTTGAAAAACGAGGTGTTCGTCAAGAAATAACTGAACATTTGTATTTCTTCGTTTCTTTGTTGCTAACAAAATGGGTCGTTTTTGCTGTGTCTAGCACGAGTTCTGAAACACTATTTGTAGCATTGTAAGCAAGTAGATTTTCCTCTTGTGAATCACTAAGGTGGTACAATTGATAAAAAGAAGTTGCACATAAAAGTAATTGTTAAATAACGTTGAATAGAAAGGGATTTTACTCAAAAAGAAAAAAAAAATGTTAAAATAATGTTTCAAAGTAAGCTTTTCTTTAATTCCGGGTTTATTTGAGTTGTAGGTAATGTTTAGCTTTTCTCTTTTCCACTTGCTCTAAGCCTAGTTTTACATTACAGAGACTTTAACGTCGGAAACGCCATTGTGGTGAAAAGAATTAAAGTTCCTAGAAACGGGAAGGTCAGTGAGCATTCTTGTTCAGACCTAAAGTGTTCGCAAAATCGATTATCGAGCCTACGGGTTGTTATATAGTTTGTTACATCTGTTGTACGGGTTTCTGTAAATGGCGCAAATATAACGTCATGAAATGAAAGAATTTGGAACTAGTGTTAGCTGTTTAGTGTTGTTTGTAATATACGGAATGGTATAATCGGTGAGTCTCTTAGACTATTGTTCTAGTATAGAATGTACTCGGCTATTTAAATATTCGGTTACGTCTAGAGGAGATTAAAAGAGGCGCAGTGAATAATACTTCAGTTAGAGTAAAGTTATTCATAACTAAATAATTCTTTTATGGTTTAGTTAGTAGCTAATTAGCCTTTTGAGGGGCTGGTATGTTAATGTCAAGTGAAAATCGTAGATTTGGCTTTTATTATTACAATGGATAGTGTCAATATACCTTACTGCGTCTTTGTACGTTTTTTCATATAGCAAACGAGGTATTCAGGATTTTTAAAATTACTCTTATCTAAGTAGCTATGCTGTACTTATTTTGATGCTTAGAACATACGCGTCGTAGTTTTGTGGAATGTTCTTTAGGAATGTGGTTTCGTAAGCAAGAAAGAATGAAATGGTTGTTAAATTAAGCAAGCTCTCGATGTCTTTTTGGTGTATCGTGGTTTATTGTTCCGTAAAAGTGATATTTTAAGTAAACATGATTATCGTTGTTATTGTAAAATAGTTTTAAGTGAATCAAAAGATATACGGATATGGATGACGATAAATGTGATACTCACATTAAATATTGTAAATGTATTTAAGGGTTGGGTAAACTCTGCTTATATTATGTACAAGTAGCAACACCTAAAATATCGTCAACGTTGTGAGCACATAAATTGAGAAAAATGCCGTCAGAGGTGGTGGTATATATAGTCATTGTTCAATGACGCCAGGCAAACAAATTATCGAAGGAAGGAAACATATTCGTGCACATGAAACAGTAACACGTTATTGATACAGTTGGAGTGTGAAGTGAAGATACTCGTGGTGGGAACTAAGTGTGTTTGTTTAAGAAGAGCTGCAGTGATGGGATATTCTGTGTCTCTTTCGTTCGGAAAGTGTTTCAGAGCTGACATGGTTCTTTTGTGTGTGTGTGTGTGTGTGTGAGGAATGGTTCTGTTCAACCATTGTGTATCCATAGTCTAGACATAATTTAAAAGTTTTGTGAGTCTAAGGTTTAAAGAAAATGTAAAACGCCTCTCGTATTTTCAACATAGGAGCAAGTTGGAGTGTGAAGTGAAGATACTCGTGGTGGGAACTAAGTGTGTTTGTTTAAGAAGAGCTGCAGTGATGGGATATTCTGTGTCTCTTTCGTTCGGAAAGTGTTTCAGAGCTGACATGGTTCTTTTGTGTGTGTGTGTGTGAGGAATGGTTCTGTTCAACCATTGTGTATCCATAGTCTAGACATAATTTAAAAGTTTTGTGAGTCTAAGGTTTAAAGAAAATGTAAAACGCCTCTCGTGTTTTCAACATAGGAGCAACGATAAATAGCCGTGGACTGCAAGCCAAAATCTAGATAATTACAGTTTTTTTCTTCAATTAAAAGCCAAAACGATAGAGTATCCAAGGTAGCAAGGTTCTGATGTGTTTAGAAACTCAGTTTCTGACTGATGGCTACAATTCATTCAAGGTAAATTAGCATAATTTTAAGAACTGATGAATAAAGGCAGAGGAAAGTGTTATAATATGTCAACCATCGCATCTTCTAAATATAGTGCCGGTGAGGCTTTTCATTCACCACTAGAGCACAGATTGGCTGGGATAAATAATGTTATACCCCAAACCTACTACAAATATATTTATAAAAAGCGTCTTAAATAAATTTTCTTCTAAAATTGCTCTTAATTTGCTCCAGATAGCTTGTCTATTATTATAATTTATGTGTATTCTTAGCCTTCAGTTTCTAAATTCTGTGTGACAGGTTATATGCTGCCTGTCCAGAAAGTATGCAATAAAGTTTTCAGCTAATTTTGTACGTTTGCATATTTATTTGTTTATCTAATTGTCAAATCTTACATTTTTAGACAAATGTTTACATGAGAAATGGAACCATAGTCGTCGGCCATCAGAGTTAGGTATGATATTGTGAAGGTAATTCTATTTCAGCCACACCCATTGCTAACAGGTGCATAAAATCAAGCATACAGCATGCAATCTCCAAAGACAAATCTTGGCAGTAGAATGGGCTATAAAGAAGAGCTCAGTGACTTTCAACGTGGCACTGTCATAGAATGACACCTTTCCAAGACATAAGTTCGTCTAATTTCTACCCTGTTAGAGCTGCCCGGTCAATTTTAAGTGCTGTTATTGTGAAGTGGAAACGCCTAGGAGCAACAAAAACTCAGCTCTGAAGTGTTGGGCCACGCAAGCTCACAGAACGGGACCGCTGATTGCTGAAGCGCGTAGCGCATAAAATTCGTCTGTACACAGTTGCAACACTCACTACAGAGTTCCTAACTGCCTAAGATCACCATGCGCAATGCCAAGTGACGGCTGGAATTGCCATTGGACTCTGGAACAGTGAAAACGTGTTCCCTGAAGTGATGAGTCACGCTTTATTCTCTGGCAATCTGGCGGACGAATCTGGGTTTGTCGGATACCAGGAAAACGCTACGTGCCTGAATGCATAGTGGCAAATGTAAAGTTTTGTGGAGGATGAATAATGGTCTGAGGCTGATTTTCATGGTTTGGGTTAGGCTCTTTCGTTTCAATGAAGGTAAATCTTAATGCTACAGCATACAGTAACATTATAAAGAATTATGTCCTTCCAACTTTGTGGCAACGATTTAAGAAGGGCCCTTTTTTGTTTCAGTATGACAATCCCCCGTGCACAAAACGAAGTCCACAAAGACATGGTTTGCCGAAGTTAATATGGAAGAACTTGACTGGCCTGTACAAAACCCTGATCTCAATCCCATCAACCTTTGAGATAAATTGGAATGCCGACTACGAAGCAAGCCTTCTCGCCAAACCTCACTAATGCTCTTGTAGTTGAATAGGAGAGAATCTCCGCAGCCATGTTTCAAAATCTGGAGAAAAGCCTTCCCGGAAGAGTGGAGGTTGTTATAGCAACAAACGAGACACCAACTCTATATTAATCCCCATGGTTTTGGAATGAGATGTTCATCAAGCATATATGATTGTGATGTGGGTGTCCACATAGGTTTGGCCACGTAGTGTATATCTAACACATTTAATCAAACTTTAATTAGCATTTGTCACTTACAAGAACACATGAAGACGAACACTAAGTATTACCGAAAACAAGGAAAGCAATAAGATTCTAGAAGGCTCAATAAAGAAATATTATACATAAAAAACACAAATAATAAGCCTGGTAATTATAACAATTAAAGTAATTACGTAAAGCAACTGTAACTTAAATAATGACGTAATTCAAACAGTTTGAGAGTAAAAGTAATAACGAATGCACAACAATATGTCAACCACACTATATTTGCTTCCAAGGCGGAAGAGGTCTTTAGTTTAATGTCAGGGCATCAGAATTTAGTACTATATTGCAAACTGTTATGTAAATTTTATTAATTATAAAGACATAATGTATGCTTAAACTACCAGGAGTTAAAACTTATGGTATTCAGTGCGACTCACTGATTCATCATTACCTTAAAAATTAACTGTAGGCATGAGATAAATGTTCTTATAAAGTTGTGATATAAAACTCTTATACTTATAATTAGTGTCAGAAAGATTATCCATATTCCCGCCAAACTTAATTTATAGGGTGTTCAAAATACGATAGGGGGAACTTCGTTTGTGAAAATTAAGGGTAATTTACAAGTTTTGCAAATGAAATCGTTAATCTTGAACAAATTTTATTGTATTTAATAAGCTGTGAGCAGTAAGCCTTGCAAAGTAAAGCATTTGTTTGGAATTTCGCGCCAAGCTACACGATAGCTACCTGCGCTAGCCGTCTATAATTTAGGAGTATAAGGCAAAAGGGAAAGAAGATAGTCACCACCACCCATCTCCCACTTTTCAGCTACTCTTTTACGAGCTAATAGTAGGGTTGACCGTAACATTATAACGCACTCACGGGTGAAAGGACGAACATGATTAGTATGACGGGGATTCGAACCCGCGACCCTCACATGAAGATTGGAGCGCTCTAACCACCTGGCCATTTCGGGCCTGTTTGAAATATTTAGATTTGGAATTTAAAATTTAAAATCTTCAAAGTTCAACAGTCTGTTTTATCAAAACTTTAAACTCGAATATTTTATTAACAATATTGCTATCTAAATCAGCGAAAACCGTTTTATCTAGAGTGAGTTAGCGTGATGTGTGTATTTGCTTATCAACCACTATACCTTTGGAGAGAACTGTAAGGACGCTTCCTACTTTGGAACAACTAGTCAACTGAGCTGAGATTACAAAATATGCGTTGTTCAAAGCAGCAATTTTCAGTTGATCGTGATATAAGTTGTGTTACCTACGGTAAGTTAATGTGTTTCACTTTTTATGACTAAATACTGTTTTTGCCACTAAGCGTAAAACAACCGTGGAAACTCCAGGAAATACACGCGTCAGATAACTCCATTACAGTAACATTCACATCTTCTAATAAGTCATAGTTCGTATCAGATTTTATGGTATGCATACAGTTTGATTAATTTCTCAGCTGAAATAAGTATGAGCACAACACTTTTGCACGTGGTGTACTTATAATATTGAGCATACTGTATGTTGTATCAGCGTTACTGTTTCCAAAACACATTGTCAGATTCAAGAGGCTGGGAAAATCTAAATAATTAATTTTACGTATAGTAAAAGAAACATTGTTAATTACACTAGAAGTTAAAGGATCAAAGGGGTCACGAGCTGCTTAAAATATTCGAGTTCATTAGCGAAAGAATTTTCGGCATTTCAGTACGATATAGATTATGGTTTTCTAGTCTCATCTTTCAAGACTTCAATTGGGGATTCGGGGGACAGGCTCCTCATGCCAGCGCTTTGCGACTCCTCCTTATGGATGTATTTTTTTCAAAATTCAATAACTGTTTAGTTTTTTTCATTACGACATTTTACGTAAAGAGTTTAAAAATAAAACTCATAAGCGAGCTTCGCAAGTTGGTTTGGTGAAATAGATATACGATCAAGACACTTAGTGTTAACACAGTAGACAGTACAATGTGGCTTTGTCATACAAAAAAACAAAAACAAATTCACACTCACATTTTTAGAAATGTTCCCCGTCGATTGATGATAATGTTATAATAAGCAGACAGCCCGATGTGGCTTTGCTGTAAGAAAACACACACACACACTGTAACTGGACGGTAACCTGTAGTAATTTAACTCTGTTGCTAAGTAACTCTTAAGTTATACTATCTGAGTCCCTTAACGAGTTTTCATTTGTCATGAAAAGTGTCTAGGAGGTATTTTGAAAGTTTGACTTGTACACATATACATATTTACATATGTAGTTTTAGTACTTTTACGTTTAACGAACGTTAAGCTTTCAACAGTACGTGAAGTTAACAAGTAGTGTTTGTGTATTCGATATTTTTTCTTCAATTATACTTTGATGAGCAACAGTGGTTATACTGTTTAAAATATCTTTATGGTAGAGATAATTTTACGTTATTAGCATAGTATACCTATTTAAGACTGCATTCATTTCCCAACATGGTCGAACTCCGTGAGGTATGTTTGTTTGTTTTGTTTTTTGAATTAAGCACAAAGCTACACAATGGGCTATCTGTGCTCTGCCCACCATGGGTATCGAAACCCAGATTTTAGCGTGTAAGTCCGCAGACATACCGCTGAGCCACTGGGGGGCCCGTGAGGTATAATTGGACTTTCAACAGAAAATATCGTTAAGAACGGTGGGACCCATTTAGCAAAACAAAATATTTTAACTTGTACAATAAAGAACGTAATTTTACTCCTTTTCATGGATAATCGAAAACCTTAAGTATTAAATAATAATGAGAAAGTTTATACAGTGGTTTTAGCAGTAACTGTTTCGGTTAGCTAGAGCAGAAGTGGTGAACATAGAATTCTGACGTAAAGTTTATAACACTTTGTAACAAACATCAGATTTGGAAATTTTTATTGTTATTTAATATTTTTGAATTTCATAAAAGTTTTTCATCTTAAATTAGATGGTTTTGAAAGGTACAAAAATTTCCGTTTATGAGAAGAATTAGGCAAGCTTAGAGAAGTTCAGAAATGAAATGGCTTTTTTACTTAAGAAAAACCATATTTAATAGACACAATGTATTTCAATTATATATATTGCTGACATAAACCACGAAGGTAACATTACGATAGCGCCATTTTGGAAGGATGAAACAATGGCTTTTAACTCTTCAATTAAGAAGTGAAGGAACGACCCATAAGTTTCGCTGAGACATTTATCAGGCGTTATCTCAAAAATTACGAAAGAGAGAAATCGTTGCGAAGAACCAAAGATACAACTTATCTAGTAGTTCTGCAGCAGCTAGATCCTGGTTGAAGGTCAAATGTTCATTAAGATAATGTGTGGTGTGGATGAAGCAAGGGGTCATCTGATTACTTTTAACCAATAGAGGTTCACGAACATTGTGTTTGAAAGGACAGTAGAAATAAACACTTGAACATGTTAAACAAATCATCGAAACATAAGATATTGGTAAAGTACGTAAATTAAAAATTAAAGAAACATTATTAATAATAAAATACACGAACCTGTCATGAATATTTATAAAGGCACTGCAATTAAAGAACGCCCTTTATCGCATCGACTGCTGTTTGAAAAATGTACAACACTGCTTTTGAGTTTTAGCAGTTGTGATTGAGTGTAACTTGATGTATTCACTTTCAGTACATTTATTTTTAGAAGGTTTGTTTAATACAGAGACTGATCACGACTGAATATCTTCAGTATGATATCGATTTTGAGAGAGTGTATTTTAAGCGTATATTTTGAAAGCGTTCACAGGCATTTAACTTCTGTTTTGTAACATCATATAATATTGTTGTCTTTTATTATGTGTAGATTTTATTCAGTTGAAATCAAGTCCGAATTACATGTCTTATTCACACGTTGAAGTTTGTTATGCATTGTGAAAAGCGCTCACTGGTCAGTGTTCATGACTGATACATCTATAACAGTCAACATTACAATACTGCAATGGGCAGAAAAGTCTAGAGATTGTAATTGACATTTAGAACTGTTGAGCTGAGACGAGCCAGAAAATTCTTAACTACGACCGTAAACTAAACACTGTAGCGCCTACTAGTGGCAAATGTGGATGAAATCATGGGTATTTACACCAATAATCTCATCGAAGGCATCCTACTTTACCTTGTGGTAATTATTAAAGTACTGGAAAGACCAATCAAGTTCTCAATGTTTAATATAAACTCATATAAAATTGCAGACACTATTCATAAAATAATTTGATGTTATATTTTGTAATTATACATGTTTGATTAGGTTTTGTTGTGACTGATAAAATCCTAAACCAAACATCTTTCCAAAAGTATTTAACAACATTGGACATCTTGAAAGATCTATTAAAACATAGAACGCTGTCCTAATGAATCGTTCATGATGTTCGTGAAACTCGTTTCATTATAGAAATTACATATTTCGATCTTTAACATAACACACATTTATTAGTTTGACAGCTCTAAGCGTATTTTTCTTTCATACTAGTTATTATTATTTGTTAAGAAACGTGCAACATATCCTGAATTGTATATGTATATGTACGTAATTTACTAAACTTACAAGAAGCAAAAGAATTACCATACGTCGCTGATAAGTAAAAAACGCATATCGTCGCACTCAAAGTAAAATAATTTTACACAAAAAACCAGCATAAAAAACAAATAGTTCTGGGCTCAAATTTCAGAGATTCTCTAACATACTAGAATATTTCATCTACTTTGTCACTACAAAGGGCTTTCTTAGAGAAGTGAAAGATTGAAAAACAAACCAAGGCGACGAAAACTTTACTTTCAGGAGAGTAACGTAATACAAAAAAGAAATCTCATCTGTTCTCAAAGTTTCTGACAGCGCCAAAAACGGTCCAATCGCAGCGGAAATTCAAAGGAACGTCTGAATCACTTGTTTTATGTTCTAATGTTAGGCCTTTATTGTCTCCCAATAAAAGTAACTTCTCTTGAGGTAGTAGCAAATAAAGTATTTCGTAGCGAATTTCGCGGCACTTTGATCTCTTACAAGACCTTAAAGAAACAACCGTTTTACACGACTCAAAATATCTCTCCCTAAAAGGGATCAAGTAAGTTATATATCTAAAGTAAATAACATGTGCCAAAGAAGACGACTTCTGTGCGTAAGGTATCAATTATTTATTCCTTCCAGGGTTCCACCTGTAGAATTTTGTCAACTGACACTGCAACTTAAGTGTGACAAATTACGTAGAAGTAAAGTGTACGTTTCTTGATAGTTATATTTTCCTACAGGACTGTTTTACAGTAGGAAAACGATAAATTTACGAGCATACAACGCTAAAATCTAGTGCTTGAGTCCTCCCGGTGGTAGCACCAGATAGCCCAATATAATCATGCCCTAAAACAAATCCTAAAGGAATGTTACTTATGAAATTCATAATTAAATAAGAATCTAAGATTCCTAGTAGTAACACATATCGAACTATAATGCATTAACTAGGCCCGGCTTGGCTAGGTAGGTTAAGGGGTTCAACTCGTAATCTGATGATCGCGGGTTCGAATCCTGGTCGCACCAAACATGCTTGCCATTTCAGCCGTGAGGGCATTATAATGTGACCGTCAATCTCACTATTTGTTGGTAACAGAGTAGCCCAAGAGTTGGCGGTGGGTGGTGATGACTAGCTGTCTTTTCTCTATCGTTACACTGCTAAATTATGAAAGTCTAGCGCAGATAGCTCTCGCGTAGCTTTGTGCGAAATTCAAAAACAAACAAATAAACAAGAATGCATTAAAAACGAGAAGCAGTGGTTTCTTTGCCAATTATTTATTACCATGGTAATACTGGTTGCAGTATTTACAAACAAATTGTAAATGATAAAAATATAATATTTAATATTTCCTTAAGATACACTAGGCTTTATTATAATCTAGTTTATGTGTCGAGAAGACGTATATTACCTTAAACTTTGTGACTTAATATGTGTTAATTATTCGTCTTACAAAGCTTGTGTTTTACTTTGAATACAAAAGAAGGTAGAAAAACTTAATGACAAAGCTCACGCAAAGACTTAACATGTAACTCTGATTAGGGTTCGCTGAAAAACTAAAAACCATAGGCATAAATATGTGAAGAATTATGACAGATCAGTTAAAGAAGTGACAATATGAATGAAATAATTATTTTAGTTATGTGTTTCTTCTAAAACGGTTTGTATTTTGTAGTTATGAATTGTCTTAGAGTTTATTTGTTTGTTCTACCGGGAATAAAATATATTATAAATGATCAAGTAAAGTAATGTTATTTAAGAGATATTGTCATTGTTACTCTCAATTTTACTGCAATTTTTCAAAATGACATATTATTTGTGTTAAATGTACAATAGAGAAAATAAACCAAAAAAAGTTATATGATATATTAATGTATATGAATATGTATATATATATATATATTGTAATGGTACATTACATGAATTATTACATTTGATTCTTGTTTTAGCAAATTAATAAAACAAAATTGAGTTGTACATAGCTTTAACATGTTAAATATTTACTCTGTAATATTTTCAAAACCTGGATGTTATATTAGATTATATTCGTTTTTTTTTTAATTTATTTTACATTCAGTTAATTTCATACATTATTCTTAAATTATTGCATTCTACATAACGATATTATTCTGTATGTTTCGATAGTTTAGTGGTGTTTCGTGATGACGAAAAACTAAGTACGGGAACAAATTCAAACAAATGCAAATTCAAAAAATGCCATTCAAAAATTATATAAGAATGCCATTCAAAAATTGAACCAATATAAAGGAATACCATTATATCTATATTAATGGCCAGATAGTTAAGGCGCTTGACTGTAATATGAGGGTTGCGTGTTTGAATCCCCATCGCACCAAAAGTGCTCACCCTTTCAGCCGTTGGGGCGTCATAATGTTACGATCAATCTCACTATTTGTTGGTAAAAGAGTAGCTCAAGGGTTGACGGTGGGTGATGAAGACCAGGTGACTTCCCTCTAGTATTACACTGCTAAAGTAGGAACGGCTAGCCCAAATAGCCTTTGTGTACCCAGGCGCGAAATTCAAAATAAACCTATATTAATTAACCTAACATCTAACTGTAACACCCCCTACAATCTCGTACCTGTTTACATTCTCTTCCTTAAGATATGTGCCCAGCAATGATCAATTATAAACTGTCTTTATTAACCTTAAGATGACCTAAGAAGATCGAAACGCTGTTCTGTACATTATTTTAATTAAAGTTTTAATATCTATACCAGTGGAGTTTAGATAGTTTAGTGGAAATATCAAAATAGCTGGAAAATTCTGAAAAATAAATATATATAACAATGTAATGAGGAAGAATTAGTTGTCCTGTAGGACAAGGTTGGTAAGTTGATATAACTGACGTGAAATAATGTTGAGAAACCATGTTATTTATTGGACAACTGTTCTCAAACTAGGCTTGAACGTCAATGATTGTAAGTACCTTTTGGAGATGAATTGTAAAAACTATTTCAAGGGTAGGACAGCCCATGATACGATATTTTTATAGCAAAAATGCAGTTTTAACTAAAAAGTGAAACAATCAAGGCTAAACAAGCTCTTGAAGTAATGCAGACTTAGACAAACAATTTAAGGAATTTTGATCGAACGGAAGGGGTTGTTCTTGGCCGAGTGGAAAGTGTTTCTAATTGTCATTTTGATGGTTTATTGCTCTATTCCGGTTGTCTAAAGAAAAATTCTTTAACTTAGGACCAAATCTCATTAATGGATTAGAGTAGACCCAGAGTAGTGTATTTGCACTGTTAACTAGCTACCTTCTTTTTAAGTCTATTAATTTATAATTAAGAACAGCTAGTATTCATAACCTTTATGTAGCATTATAAGACTTTTCAAAACAGAATTCCTCAAATTCAGTCTGTGATATTAACGTTTTTATTCCTATTCTGCCGACAAAGATATATTTTATTGTGTTTTCACGCTTGAAGATAACAATCTTAGTAATTCTTTTGTTTACCTTCTTTTCCTCACTAAAGGTTGTCTAGCGATCTTAACCAGTTGTTAGAATATACTGTTATTCTATCCATCGCAAAAATAGTATTGGAAACTCCTAAACACCTGCTTGTAGAAACAGTAATACTTGCTGTTTGAAAGTGTCATCATAAATGTTCTCACGATCAAATAGGAAACGTCTACAACCGTACTGTAAACGTTCTTTATCTCTTTACTGTATTGTGACTGTACGAAATATGTCGTAGAAAACAACAATAACCCTTGTAATTGTGGGTTGTAACACAGGGTTGAGAAGGACACGCAATAACCTGTATTTATTACAGGACTGAGTGTGTTATATTAAAACATTCGTGCAGGTAGAATTAATTGTATTACATCAAAGTCTATATGTATTATAAGGTTGAGCGCATTGACCTAAAGGCCACATATTATACAGATTACATCAAATTAAAACCTAAATGTAATAAGGTTGGTTGTGGTTGTTTTGAACTAAGCACAAAGCTACACAATGGGCTATCTGTGCTCTGCCCACCACGGGTATCGAAACCCGGATTTTAGCGTGTAAATCCACAAACATACCGCTGAGCCACTGGGGGGCAAGTAATAAGGATTGTGTATGTTATAAATATGTAATACAAGGCTGAGTGCAATAAATTAACAACTACATGTAATAAGAATTGCATTCATTATTTTAAAACATACAAGTAATATAGGGTTAAGCTCATTAAATTAAAACTTACATGTAACACAGGGTTGAATATGTTGTATTAAGACATATATGTAATACAAGCGAAATTTCCTTTGTATTTAACCTTTCTCAGAGGAGTTGATTTGACTTTTTTTTATAATTTATACTTAGACTAAATGTATTCTTTGCAGGAAGTTAAGCTCATGTAAATACGATACTTAAAGGACCAGCAAGTAAAGTCAACTAAAAATCCATTAAAACCTGAGAAGGAATATGATGAGTGTGGTTTTATTTCATTGGAATATCAGATCAAACATGAATTTAAAGGCTGAGGTTCATACAACGTTATAAGTAATGATACACACACACACAACATCAGATATCGTTCAACTAAAATGCTTCTCTTTATGGCTCAGTACTTAAGACAAATGTTTATTAGATCATATATTGTGCAACATCTCAAGTGGAAATGGTACGATCTAACGTATTAGAAAATATCTTACTTTCATTATCTTTTGCGCAAGGTAAAATTCCTATATAGATCAAAACTAAACATTAACTCAGTCATTGATACAATTTCATTAATTAAGTACCCGCTGTCCTAACTATTTTTGGCCGTAATACCCATAATACCTAACCATATTCGTTCAGCTTATTATGTCCTTCACAAATCAGTACTCTAAGTTAATAACGAAAAGCAATAATAATGATAAATTACATAATAAAATAATGATGTAAATGGTAAATGATTTAGTTGATACGTTGATACTCTTGATGAAAGTAACATAAAAAAACATTAATATAACTTAGTTAGAAAACCTATGCAAATTAGATGCTCACTTCATATGCTATAAATGATTCTCTCTCCTTTTTATTATATTCATCATATACCTTAGTTTTATCTATTGAAAAGGACAAGGACGTTGCTGCATCATTCGAAGTTTGATTGTGACAAGGAAAAGGTGAAATACTGATGTTTGTAAGCGAATATCGAGTGAACTTTGTGTTCTACCTACTAAAGTAGTATGTTCATATGTTAACTGATCAAGGACAAAAGATATCGGACAACTTGTATGTTATCGTCTATAAAAGGAACAAGAAAACAATCTAAACTTGTATACTTGAAAATTCTTCAATTTACATCTACTTTGCAGAATCTTCTTGACAGAAAGAATGGTCTATTTTATCAAGTTAATGGTTAATCATGTAAGACGATTTCCAGTGCTCGTAGGTAATAAAACAAATGTTAAGCTCAACTAATTTACGTCTGAATCATATAAAGCTGGACTAATATACTTTTTGGTATCCTTGAGCTTGATGACTAATTATTTGGATTTATAGGTTTGTCTGGACGTTTCTTTAGTTTATAATTATATGATGTTTGGTGAGATACACCAGTTTTTACTACACTATTTTGGTTGAAATAACTTGAGTATAAAAAGTGCAGAAAATCCATTTTTCTTTTTCCAAATAGGGCAACAAAAGAAAAATGTTTCATCTATTCTACATGAACATAAAGTTGTGCAAGACGTTTTAATAGTGACGTATAGTATCGTGCAAAATGTGTTAGAACAAAACTAACTATTAGATTCCAGCTACTATTAAAGAATGATGAAAGATAAATCACAGGTGAAACATCAAGATTTTATTAATCTTCATATTTAGTACAACATAAGCTCAGTGGAAGTGGTTAAGTTCAGCAAACAGTTAATATTTTATGTCCACTTTCTGTTTTAATAAATGTAAACAATCGTTCAGACATTATTAGAATATATTTAAACAAAGCGTTCCTTGGTACTGTACTCCAAATGTCTTAAATAAACTCCCATGAAATTCTTTGGAAGTAACTTTTGACTTGTCGAGTTTTTTGATCTATCAACTTTGAGATCTACTTAAATGGGTTGAGATCGTGGACATTGCATCATTTGAATGACTCTAGCAATTTCTTTGCTAGCAAAGTAATTTCTACATTGGTTGGAAGTGTGTTTGGGGTCATTATCTTCTTGGCAGTAGAATATTTTACCAATTATATGTAAACCACTGGATATACCATGACAGATCGGTATCTGATGTCACTTGCGCTGGTCCATTATATCATCTATTTTTCAAGAATTTTCTATCTTCTCAGCATAAAAAAACACTCCCAAACCACCACACTGCCACCACCATGCTTCTTGATGAATGTTATGCATTGAAGTATATTTCACAATTCTTTCGCCAGACGTACAACCTAAACTTTGAATCAGATATTTCAAAGTTGGATACATCCGTTCATGATACCTTTTTCTAATTATCAACAGTCCAGCTGTACTTTTTAGCAAATTTTAATCTCTTGACAATATGTGTAGATCGAAGCAAAATATTTTAACTGTTCAGCAACCAAATACTCCATTATCATCTACTCTTGATACTGTAGATCGAGACACTCTATTGTCATTTGGTACATGGTAGTAAATCTCATGCTTGAGTCTTCCTTCTGTTCCGAAGGCGACATAAACAAAGATACTTAATATCAGTATCACTGAGTTTTGGTGTTCTGCCTATTTATTTTCTATTTTCAGATTTAATTGTCTCGGTCTTACAATCTATGATGTATTTTAAAGTGTTTGAAGAGCATTTCAAGTCTGCAATAATTTATCGAAAACTCAAACCAGCATCATGTAAATCTTTTATGTAAATTCTGAGCTCCAATGACAATTCTTTATGTTTCTTGGCAGTAAAATGGTAACAAAACTTAATATATTGTGTTAAACAATGTTTTTATCAAGGTTTAAATCGATTTCTTATAGCATATACCGATATTATATGTTAGCTCCTTTGCTAGCTTCTTTCTTTAAAGCTAAGACACTGTATGGGGCACCATTAGAGCTGCGTGACAAGTACATTGAAGACTAAGTATCCAG
Organism: Carcinoscorpius rotundicauda; assembly: GCA_011833715.1. Taxonomy (NCBI): domain Eukaryota; kingdom Metazoa; phylum Arthropoda; class Merostomata; order Xiphosura; family Limulidae; genus Carcinoscorpius; species Carcinoscorpius rotundicauda. Next base: position 88,225,156 of record CM022397.1, read on the forward strand.
AGAAGCGCAGAAAGTTTTACTCAAAAAGGTCAAACCTTAGTCCTTATCAGGACTAGTGAAACAATATGAAGCGTAAGAAGGTAGCAACACGATCAAACGGACAAGCCCTCTCGAACGAAGAGATCATCGAGATGCTGAATAAAGCTATCGAAGGACCAGCCTCTGAATCACCAAGTAGTTCTACTGAGAGTTCCGAAAGTGAACACTCAGGAACTGAAGAATTACCAAGACCAGGACTTCATGAAACAAACAAGAAGAGGCTGAAGAAGAAGAAGAAAAAGGACACGGTAAGTATAGTTTGCGACTATTCTACTAACCCTAACCTTAACGACGCTAATAACAGTACTAAAAATCCAAGTACTAGCAACATTACCCATGTTAACGAAGACAAAGCCACTTGCTCTAATGATAATAACCTAAATACTAACAACACCACCATTGCCACTAATTCTAAGAACACCACCACTGTTACACAAACACACAATTCTCCTAACTACAGAATCCCAACTCTATTCATTGAAGGAGTGAACAAAACAACACGTATTCCACAGATTGTAAATCAACTAAGGGCCTATTACCCAGGCATTCAGTTTAAAGACATTAAACGTCTTCCTAATGGAAGAATCATGATCAAATGTACCGAACCACAGGAGTTTGCGCATATTTTGGCCCACTGGCCCAAGGATGCCTTTGGTGTTCAAGCCACTATTAGTACACCAAAAACCAACACACCAAAACCAACAGTCATAATCAGAGGTGTCGATTTCGACATTGAAGACCAAGAAATCACTGACGAACTAACAACTCAAGGCTTTGACATTGCATCATCAAACAGAATCATCTCATTCAAAACGAAACAAAAAACGCCACTCATCAAGGTAACCGTCAACAAAAAAGACGATCAGGAAAAGTTATTAAAAAACGGTTGCTTTCTATTTTTCAAAAAACACACGACCGAACCGGAAAAAACACACCAAAAACCTATTATCCAATGCTTCAAATGTCAACGGTTCGGACACACCAAAACCAATTGTAAGGCCAACGACAGATGTGTTAGATGTGGCGGATCTCACGAGGTCGCTCAGTGTCCTAATGAGCGTAACCAAGTTAGATGTGCTAACTGTCAAGGCCCCCACGCAGCCAGTTACAAAGGCTGCCCCAAATACACTCAAATACGCAATAGATTCCTGTTTAAAACCACGAACAACAATAATCAAACCCTCAGCCACCAAAACAATACCAAACAACCCTTACTACCAACTCCAACCGACTCGCAAACCAAACACGCTCAACCACAACCAACACGTACTTACGCGGACGTAACACGCCCGAAAACATCACAAACATTTAACCCCACAGACTTCACCACAAACTTGCTTGCAATGCTGATAGAATTGAGTGATCTCCCCTCATTTGAATCGAGGCACGAGTCACTCATAGCTGTCTGCAGCCTTGCAAGCTACTACTTTAACCTTCCTCACCTCAAACCACACCACCTCTCACTCAAAATTCATGCAAGAGAAATAAAACAACACAATGACACAACACATTAAAATCCTACACATCAACTGCCAAGGAAATCTCAAAGACAAAAGAATAGAAATACACAACATAAATAAACATATAAACGCCAACATAATCATTGTTTCAGAAACACTTTGCACAGAGAAACAAAACACCTCAATTCCCGGTTTTATCTCACACAGCATACCTCACTCAGAAAACAATAGAGGAATAATAGCTTACTTCAGTATGAAAATATCGCATTTAATCTCGATAGAAGATTCTTTTAAATCTAACATTAATGAAACCATTTTCTGTAATATTCACTTCAACAACCGGCTAACTATTCCGATTCTTGCCGTATATTGCTCACCAACCAAAGATATCGATATCAACTTCCTACAGAAAAGTGTTAATCGTAAACCCAAACCAATTATTATTGGAGATTTTAATTCACCACATTCAGAATTAAGAGGTAACAGAGACACACGGAGAGGATCATGCTTAAAAAATTTTATCTCTAGCAACAATATGCACCTAGTCAACGACCATACACCTACACACTTTTCAGCTGCTAACGGATCATACGATGTACTAGATCTCATAATCGCACCCAAGGACATGGTAAATAGAATATCTAACTTTAAAGTGCATGATGAGATCACCAGTGACCACTTCCCGGTATCATGCATGATTCACCCGCGCCACCCTGCTGTGGCGTACGTGACTCCTTCAGCATACACCTACACTAAAACAGACTGGCTCACTTTTAATGCCTCTCTGGACTCATACCTACCCCATCCAATCGAACAGGTAGATAACAAAACAGAACTAGACAAATATGTTGACCAAATTACAGAAGCCATAAAGAAAGCCATAAAAAATACAATTCCTAAATCAAAAAGAAAACAATCACTTACTCAATGGACTCTAACACCAGAAATTCACGCACTAATAATCAAACGCAGACAATTAAGACGAATACACTACATCACACGCGATCCACTCATTAAAACAGAAATCAATAGAACAAATACAAAAATTAAACAAGAAATCAAAAAAGTAAGAGAAAACAATTGGCATAACTTCTGCAAAAACTTAGAAAAAACCAAGAACAATCCAAAAGAATTTTGGAAAAAATTCAAGAGTATCGCTTCAGACAAAAACACAAATCACATGCTACAACACATCACACACAACAATAAAATCGCAAGGACGGACGAAGAGAAAGCCGACTTATTAGCCGACTATTACAAATCCGCTTTTAGCGATTTAAACTCAGCAGATTTTGACACTCAACACAAACACCATGTCAACAACTACATAAGTATAAACCAAGCTTCATTCTCACCAGGATTTCCCGGAGAGACACTAGAAGCATACTCAAACTCAATCAATAGAAAAATAACCATTACCGAACTAAAGATTAATATCAAAAACTTGAAGAATACTTCCCCTGGACATGACCAAATACCAAATATCATTCTCAAAAAAGGTTCCACTCTCCTACTACAACACCTCACAAACATCATGAACATTTCACTAGCGACAGGGTATTACCCTGACACGTGGAAAAAAGCCATCATAACAACGATCCCCAAGAAACAAACTAACAGAACAAATCCAGATAATTTCCGCCCAATCAGTCTGTTAAGCTGCCTTGGCAAACTGATGGAAAGAATTATTTCCAACCGTCTCCTACATTTTTGTGAATCAAACAACATACTTCCAGAATCTCAAAATGCCTTCAGAAAAAATAGACAAACAACAGATCACCTCACACGACTCACAGAATCAATCTACAAAGCTTACAACAACAATCAAGTAACTATAGGGGTATTCCTAGACGTCAAAAAAGCATTCGACAGCGTGTGGCACAATGCCATCATATACAAACTAAATCATCTTCAAATAAATCCTATGATAGTCAAATGGGTTTCAAATTTTTTAACCAACAGAACAGCACAAGTAAAAGTCAATAAAACCATATCTAAATTATTCAATATAACGGCAGGAGTGCCCCAAGGATCAGTCCTCTCTCCACTTCTATACATAATCTTCGTCAGTGACATACCCTTTCCAAATCTAACATACACACACAACTCGCAGTACGCAGATGACATCGCAATCTGGAGCACCTCCAGAAACCCAGTAATGGCCATGTCTCGCGTACAAGAATCACTAAACAAAGTCGCAACATGGAGCAACAAGTGGAGAGTCGTGTTAAATCCGACAAAAACACAAGCAATCACCTTTTATAGAAAACTAAAAAAGCAAAGAAAAAATCTAGAGAAAATAAAACTATCACTTGGAAACACAACCATTAACACGAGCAAAAACATCACATTCCTTGGCGTCACTTTCGACACAAAGTTAACATGGAAAAAACACATAAACAATATACACTCATCAATCAGAAAAAGGATTTCATATCTCAAGACCATCACTGGTAAACAATCGAAATGCGCACCGAACACCATCATACAAATATACAAGGCTTACATCCGTCCACTAATAGAGTACGGATGTCAAGTAACATACAACATGTCAAACAATACACTCCAAAAAATCCAAGTGCAACAAAACAAAATATTAAAATCTGCATTCAGTTTACCATCTTTTACGCCAACAAATTATCTACACCAAATTAGTAATTTACCAACTATAAAAGATAGAATAACAGAACTTTCTCTGAAATATTATTTAAAAGCAGAAAATAGAAATAAACTAACGGCATCACTACACAAATTATCAAGTGCACCAACGAAATTCATATCACCTTACAACATATTTCAAGAATCACAATCTACTCAGGAAAAAATCTAAACAAATAAAACCTATGTTATTAACATTAATTCCTTTTTTTTTTTTTTTTTTTCCCAGGTAAAGGGCACACGACAGGCAAATCTTTCGGCGCCTGTCGTGTGAAAGTGGGTTTTCTCGGGGCACTCCCGTTTCCCCCACTTCAAAATCTTCAGGCATTGGATTTCTAGATCCCAGCCTAGGCAACCTTTTTGCCAGACCCAGAACCGGGCCGTTTGATTTGATCTAAATTCGAATAAACTACATTCATGTTAACATCTGCTGAACTTTTTCCTTTCGGGACAAGTCCCAGCCTTCCTTTCCACTGCTGCCTTTGCCTCCACCCAAAATAACATTTGGTGAGACTCTTCTCACCGGAAAAAGTAAAAGAATTATAACGACAATTAACTTATTAAATTATAATAAACACCACTTAATCTTAAATTAACAATCCACGAAAGGGGACGAAGAGGAACTACAAAGTTCCTGAACACCCCAGTTGGAGAGAGAACTCTTCTGATTTCTCTCTCTCTAAACTGAACCCCTGCCACGATAGTTTAGTTTAGTTTAGGGCACCATGACAGTTATCCAAGACCCTATATTTGATCCCTATGTTCATTTAATCAAATCTTTTATAATATGACTTTTGTACAAGTATATGGGGATTCTAAATAATGATAAATATTTTCGCCTTGGATCATTCAGTTTACCAGGTATCAATGAAGCATTACCATAGTGTTAAAATTTACATTCTGTAATGCTATGGAAGAATAACCCCTATAAAATGGAAAGAAAGACAAAATGTCCTTTCTTCTATCCTAACAGTTTTGCACACTCTACTATAGAATGTTACTGCGTGTGTTTTTATGTTGCTACAGTGTAAATAAACATGTTTTGAATTAACTCGTCTGTGGCTCTGTGTTACCGATCAGCTTGGACGAGTTATCTCGTCTACGGCACTAAACAGGTTAATAATACATGTTTCTTGTAAGAATAGCTCGTAATGGCTTTTTATCAACGTTGTGTTATAGAAGCAATATTACAGTAATCTGGTTCTGCTTTAAATGTTAACCTACAGAGGTTTATGCTCGCTGAATTGTGTTCTGTTCATCACACAATTTATTGCATTTGTATGTTGATTGTATTATAAAGCACAATTATGTATTTTGAAAGCATAAAACCATAAGACTATTAAATAACCTTCTGCCAGATGACAGGTATTATCAGTGTGATATAATGTTATATTTATATTTAACTTATGATGAACTTAATACACCAGACCTGATAAGCTCTGGTGTTGAGCGACATTCTTCTTGAACAACAACGTAAAATAACAAAAAAAAAATGTTGAATTATTTAGTTTTTACTAGAAACCAATGACTAATCCAACAAAACATTGCGCAACTTTGATTACTGCTAACCATATTGTCAAATAATATCCTTTATTAAGTAGTTATCCTACTATCAATTTAGTCAACGTTATGTAGCATATAACTTCGTTTATTATGAACAGCTCAAATAAATACCGTTTCAACAAGTATGTTCTACAAAACATCAAAGTCTGTCTTTATAGTAATTCGTCAAGACCTTGCTTTTGATCATAAGTTAACATGAAGGTATTGAAAGCCCACATCAATAAAACCAAGATTAGCAGAAGTATCTTCTGTTAACGTTGCTCGCTAAGACACAACATTTTCAATACTTATGAACTGCGGCCCCCTAGTAACGTGTTCATGTCGAAATCCTCCTTTACAGAGCTACAAATCCAAAGAAATTAGAAAGAGATAGAACTATTCGCATCACTTCTCTCTTTATCCAATATACCTACAAAGATTACCTTCATAAAATCTCTTAATGTTTCCAATATCCACACATGTGATCCCACCCTAGGTTTTACTTTTCTTACGCTGTAATTCTATCTCTCAGTAAAGCTTTCTTCCGATAAAATATCGCTACTTGTGTTATGCTTTTCTTAACTGTGAATTCCTTCTATTCTGGTCATTCAAGAAATTCGTAAACGTAATTTCGTGAGACGATTTTGTTTCTTTACGTCAATTTTGATAAATTTCAGCTTTCTAATCGCTTTATTTCCACAAGAGAAACAACTTTATTTCTAACTACTCCTTGTTCTTGTTTTAAAAACTGCCATAACTTTTTGTTCTCCCTGTTTATCACATTAATTTAGGCTGTCTTTTGCTCAGTGGTTAGCACACTAAAGTGTAAACCCGAGGGAAAATGGTTTGTGTTCCATTATCTCAAATTTGCACTTCTTACTTTGAGGTTTGGTGTGCATATAAGAATGATCTTGAAACGTCAGTATTTCATTGGATTAGTCCTAGAGTTGGTGGTAAATGATGTTGAATAGTTTTATTCGGTCTACTATGTCATTTCAATATTAGGGACGGCTCGTATAGGCAGTCTTAGAGTACCTTTGTTTGTTCTCAACATTCATATTTATATAGAACAACTTTTTGTTTCAAACCTTATTTTTAAGCTGTTTTTCTTACCTCAACCCTGTTATTTTTATTCCTGAACCCCGCACTCTACACACACTCTTAGTTACTATTGATACCTATAACAAATCTACAGATCTTCTTATAACTTTTACCACAATATAGAAAGTAAACAAACCATAATTTGGTGTCAAAACCCTTTGGGAGAATGATGTAAGTATTTAGTGCTTGAACACGTTGTTTCTTTTCCTTTCTTGTTATTTGTTTTGTTTGTTTCAGGCGAAGCTCAGATAAATCCTATGGTAGAGCTCTGGACTTTATATCTGATTAACCGGGTTAGAAACTGTGCGATACCACAAAACATTTCCCTCAGTTTGAGCTGTAGGGGGTGTTATAACAGGAATGGTCAATTCCTTAGCGAAGGTGATACGATGGTTATGACTGACTGTTTCCTCTCTGGTCATTATTCCGATGTTATAGACATAATGATAGAAAAACACAGAAGTTGAGACGTCTTAATGGAAATGAATAAAATCCCTATCATTCGAGCACTTTCGACTGGTGGACCTTTCTTCTTCAGGGGAAAACTGGGAATGTTTCATAGGATTTTTACTTATTTCTACCAATATTACACAGGGTGGCGAATAGCCTTTCTAACTTTGCAACAAATACGAAACTGTGATTTTTCCTTCGTCCTTGGAGTTGAGATTCTACGCTAGAGTGAAAAAAACTCGTTGTTATACTAATATTCCAGCAAAGTATCGTTGTTTGCTTTTCAAAAAAAAATTCCTTGAGCGTATTTAAACACAACATTTGCCTTCGATAGTATTCTAAACAATGTGCAGCGTTGATGCAGAAAGAATCATCAAACTGCTGATCACTTAGTTAATCTGCCTCGTTACGGATTTTAATCTAAATTCTACAACGATAACCAATTTTTAAGGGATGCCGTAGTAAGATATGAAGTACAACCACTTAATCTACTCTGTATTCTAGTCACGTGGATGTTAATTTATTTGATAACGGTTCCATTAACATTCAAGTTCGCTGAGCAGTTTCCGACTTATCCTATCTTGAGATTGAGCCTTCTGTGATCAGTCTCGTGCTGTACATCATTTATTCTAATGACAGGCATTTTACTTGGATGGTTAATCTTTATATTTTCCGATATATAGACGACATTGTTATAAGAAGCTATTTTCGCAGCCTTCTTTATGTTACAGATAAAGTGCAGAACCAGTTCGATGATTTTTCACCATATGGCTGATAATCCAGTGAAAATACTGGTCGTTGTATTTAGGCATAAGCTAATAAAAAGCTACAAATAGATGAATAAAGCTCACTGAACAGTTTCAGGGTATGTTCTTTATCCTTACTAAAGGTACTCAACAGTTTCAGGGTATGTTCTTTATCCTCACTAAACGTCGCTCTGCAGTTTCAGGGTATGTTCTTTAATCTTACTAAAGGTCTCTCTACACTTTCAGAGTATGTTTTTAATCTTACTAAATAATGAAGTTCTTTGAAACATCTTTGGTCAATATTTAAACTGGTTATGCAAAAGTTTGTCCGCGCTGATATTTGTTATACTATGTGTTAAGCACTATCCTGTTGTTGTTGCCTTCCTTGGCTTTTAAGACATAAGAAAATGCCTTATGAGAACATTACTCAGAAAAGCACATCTTCAGTTGCTTCTCAGGTGCTTGTTTTCTCGTCTGCTACCTACGTTAGCGGCAATAACAGAAAAATCTGAATCACCTTTTTACAGCATTCATTTCTGTCTTTTCTTATTCGACCTCACATTCACATTTTCGATAGTTATATCAAGCATCAATGATAAAGTGTTTCTAGTGTCCATCACCAAAGCGTTTTCTTTTAAAGGTTATTTAACTCTTTAGCGACATAAATATTATTCCCATAGAGAGTACAGACTTTTAACATTGCCTGGAATGACTAATGTTACAAAATAAAATAATCATATTAGCTACGTTATAATTTAGCAGAACTCTTCAGATATAATTTTCGTTTTGAAACTCAAAATAAATGGATAAAAACTAGACGATTAAATACGAGAGAAACACATAACATTATAAAACGGTAGACTTGTTCTGACAAGGCAATATTAGCAAAAATGGTTAACGGGATTTTGGAGAGTTGTGAGATGTTATAAGAAACGCCCTGAAAAGTTAGGAAACAAACTTGAAAACAACAGAAAACTACAGAGAACGTTGCTAAGTAAAAAGTGTTTCAAATGTCAGTGAAATACTATGATATAATTCTTTCAATATTTCTTAAGTTATAATATAAGCAGCGAAAAAATACACATGGTAATATGTCTTAAACATATATATCCTCAAAAAACAAATAAACACATAAAGCAGCCAGATTAGCATGAGTGATGCGTAAGGCGATTTAATGTATTTGATAATCTTTGAATGAAGCAATACACGTGCAAGGGTTAGAACGAACGATATACCATGAGAGAATACCGTACATCCAATCCAGCTGGTCGTTACAAGCTGTGAAACAACAGTGTTAGAATACAATCGAAGGCAGTGCGCGGATGTAATTCAAGCTTCTATAAACAAAAAGTGAGGTTATTGGTTTTAAACATTATTCGAGTAGAAACTAAAAATAAATACACAGTTATTAAATTAGATCAACAGGAAACCAAAGCAACAACAAAGGAGAACGCAACAATAGAGCAATCCAATTTAAACTACAATGTTACATGCGCGGAAAAAGTAAGTAACGCTAAGTAATGTAAAAATATTAATACGAAGTTTTGTAAACACATTAACTTGAACAAGGAAAAATATTTAATTATGCAGTTTTATGTTTACTGGACTGGTCGAAGTGCGTATACGCAATCAAATATTATAAAGAGTTATCACAAATTCATACTACTTTACGTTGTGTATTCATGCACGTAAAAATTAAATTACTGTAAATTAAAATTACACAAAATCAGGTATTTCAGGTTATGATATTTAATTTACACAGGTTAAGACTTCGTTCTGCATAACGCGATAAAATGTGCACTGCAGACATCAACGAAAAAAGTTGGAAGTCGAATCAGCTAGAAGTGCATCGAGATGGCAATCAATGAGAGTTTTAGAGAGCGTACTGCGCATGATCCGTATGACTGTTGTGGATCGTTTATGTTTGTGAGATGACTGTTGGAGTTGCTCAGAAGGATAGTTAGTATCATCCAAGACTGGTTAGATCTGCAAAGACAGAGAAGGACAGTATTTTATATCTCTAGGAATTCATTCCAGGGGAATGAGAGGAAGAGAAAGATGAGTATATAAGTTTCCAGAAGACGTCGTGTTGCCTTCCTGGTCGATCATTAGATCCGTGACTGACGTGGCTGGTCAACCAAACGCTCGACCGAATCTGCACGTGCACAACAGAAGTAAGTATCGGCTTGTTTTAATCGAGACTTAAGTGTAGTTTTCACGAACATACGATTTAATTTAGAAATAATGTCAGTCCGTGAAGACCTTCTCTGAATACACTAACTGCTTAAAGTGATAATATAAATTAAGAACTTTTGTTTGTTTTGTAGTAATGTTTGAGCTTTAATTCAGTTTCATCTTTGGTCATCTGTAAATGCCCACCTTTCACTCGAAGTACTTCGTTTTAACGCCAGAAAACATTAAATATTACTCAGTGGGGAAATGTATATATTTCTTTGTATATTTAAGTCGTCCAGTAAAAGCACAAATGCATTTTAAGAGGTCGTTGTGATATTTACAATTATCTCTAAATGATAATTAGTGGTTTAGTCTCAGGCTATAAAGTGGATTTTTATTATTCGAATTTAATCCTTTTGCATTTTTGGGAATGGTCTGTACGAATTTACATGTTGTAAACCGAAAAAAATGTTTGCTAGAAACAGAGTCAGTTGTTTGGCGAGTTATTCTCTGATTTTTTTTTAGTATTTCAATCTCTTGCTCAACTTGCGAGGAATATTTATTGTTAAAATTAAGTTTAACTATTTTCAACTGTGTAGTAGTTTCAGCTCATCATATCAATATAGATATATTAATAAAATATACAATAGTTGACACCAAGCAAACTAGCTGCCGTCCTCTAACCCTGACGAAGATGGACCTTGTTTGTGAGAGGGAAGAATGTAGTTGAGTTGTTAAAAAGTGTTTCACTAGCAAGTGCTCAGAAGCCAGCCCTTCATCTCAGTTGGCAGAGCACTCGCCTTGTGTTCGAGAGGTCCCGAGTACAAATGTGAGGAGAAATATATGTGTATTGTATAAAAGTGGAAATGCCATAAATGAGTATCTTTGCATTTCTAGTTCAGTAAAGTAAACTGAGATGTCTTAGTACTGACTTGGTTATTACAGCTCTGTTAGGTCAAGCTTGCGATAACCTTTCAATGTGTCAGCGAAATAAAATAAAACCCAAACTATGTAGTTCGAACGAAATATATGTAATTTACTCTCTTAGAGTTTTCACGAATAATAGGGCTCACACAACAAAAGGTTGTAAATATGTAAAGTAATAAGATTTGTCTGTATGATTTCTTATATGAATATTGGATGAGTAAGAAACTGGTTAACTGAACACGTGTTTATCGTTTAGCTTTCAAATAAAAGTCATTGAATTTTGGAAGCAGAAAAACATAACTGGTTGGTGAAAAATATACATATCAGATAAATTTACTAACAAACGTTCAAATTTTGGCATATGAGAGCCTTTGATTATGAAATTACGTATTTCATAATACTCAATGGTTTAGTCATTATTTGACTTGGAAAATAAAATTCTTGTGATTGTATCCAAAAAAATGGCTCTTGTTGGCCCTGTGGTCGAGCTCTAGATGTCGGATAAGGTACACTGTTTTCGAACCCATGAGATACCATAAAATAGTCCTCACACTTTAAATTTGTAAGTAATTATAAGAGTGACAATCAATTGCTTAGGGTAGTGGTTGCTGGTGACTGGCCACCTTCCTCTGCTTAGTAATTCAAAAGTAAGGAGGCGGCAGGTAACATGATAGCTTTACCATGCATACAGTTTACCAATATAAATACATATTAAAAAATATGGTTTTTGTTCACCAGCTTTTGTCTCATATCCAAGTTTACCCCTGATGAAGGAAGGTCCACCTTTTGAAAGTGCTTTGGTCATAAGGTTTCATATACTTGTCTGTTTATAAGAGGTATTCGTTTACGGTGTAAATTTTGATATGTACTTCAACTATTCGGGATTACAATAAACATTGCTAACCCGTATGAATTTATATGCTGCATGTTTTAAAAACGCAGTGGCATCAATAACTAACAATATAGATTAAACAGAAAGAGTAGCATCTGAGTTTTGTTAAACACACTATTGGGTTGTAATATTATATTAGTAGAGTGAGCTATTCAACTGAATTTAAAACTGATGTTTATTTGTAAAGTTAACTTATTTGTTAATAAGGTGTCACAATAATAGTTAGTTATTATAGATCGTACAAAAACATTTTATATCACCAATTTTAATTTTCTTAAAATATTATTAAATAATTTATAAACATATCAATCTTTGTTCATTTTGAAGCACAAAGTTACATCATGTAATGCGTACTCTGAACCTACCACAGGTATGAAAACTCTGGTCTTTAAAATCTCGGTCATTCAGTACTTATTTGTCGATGAATTAGTATAATATCTTGTAATAAACCAGCGGCTACGTCTCATAAAACCTAGACAGAACGACCGAGTAACAAGAGCTTAAAGTTAGTTTCCAGCTATGTGGCTTTAAAAGCTAGAACATAATATCCATGTGGATGGTATACAAACAAGATCGTAAAAGTAAGGATACACTGGAGATACTAAAATGGAAAGGATAAATCGCTAGAGATAAAGTTAAGTAGAAATGAATGGATGGTTGAATAATACTGTTGTAAGTCAAGTTTACATGAGACGCTTTGAAAAGGAATAAGTGGTGTTTGAAGGGGCCAAACGTGGCCTAATGGTTAGCGTAATGGTCTACGAAAATGAGTTGTTTTCTTTTCAAATTAAAGTCCTGTTACCGATAGAGAAAAACTCACGTTTCGTAGTTTGGGGTCATGGATGCGTCAGAAGCATCACTGTCAGATCCTATTATTCAGTCTTTAAAGAGTAGATGTGCACGACGACCAAGAAACAAAACCATTTTGACCTCCTTCTTAATGCCACTCTCCTTCTCATGCTGCGTAGTCAGTCAGGTAACTGAAATTTTACAAAAATATACTTAGCCTAATCTCCAAATATTTAATGAAAAATATGTGTTTGTCTGTATTTATCTATACCAATTTTCATTCCAAATGCTATGTTTTATTATTTTTATTTTCCCCAAAATAACAATTTTAATCACTGGCAGATATCGAATAAGAAAATTATGTGTTTTGCTTCTTGTCACATCATTCGTGAATAAAGTAATAATGGCTATATAAATTGCATCTATATTTACTCCAGAAATATATGATTTTATCATTACCAGGGGCCCATAAAACTCACTGTAACGATTTTACAATACTTCTGTGGAGTCTTATCGGAATATGAACACTCGTGTATGAGACAACTTGCACACAAACACACACGCATATATATAAGTAAACACGATCTCAATGGTATAGAAACAGGAAGAAAAGTTAAGTGATTGTAAGTGAAAGCAGAGATATAACTATTCGACAAATACTTATCTGTTCTCTGTCTACTACGGGTATCGAAACCTAGTTTCTCGCAGTACGTTACAGAAGACGCAGCGTTGAGAAGTAAGAATAAAAGGTATGGATCGTTTATGAAATGTTTATTACTGCAATATAATATTAGTTTGTTAGATGATGGTTGTGTTTCGAACGATGTTTGTTCGACTAGAACAATAAACAAAAATTTTGCAAATGTCAAGTATGAACAATTGCCGAGTAGGCTAAAGGATTGAATGAGTGTAAAATTCTTAACCTAACTGTTTCAAGGTATCACAGGACTGGTTATGAATTTTCTATTCCTTCAATCCTTTAATATACTTTGCACATGTTTCTTTTCTTTCCCTCTGCGTGGTCCACAGTTTCAAATTATAGACAACGCAGAGGGAAAGGAAAACAACCGGTGTATCCTCTAGCTTAACAAAACTACTCTCAACGAATTGTAGGATTGACTGCCAATGTTGTAATGTACCCACAACTAAATGTTCGACGATAGCTGGCCCAGTATAGCGAGGTGGTTAAGGAACTCGACTGTAATCCGAGGGTTGCGGGTTCGAATTCCCGTCACAACAAACATGCTCGCCCTTTCAGCCGTGAGGTCGTTATAAATTGCGATCAATTCCTCTATTATTTGGTAAAGAATAGCCCAAGATTTAGTGGTGGGTGTTGACGACTAGCTGCTTTCCCTCTAGTCTTACACTGCTAAATTAGGGACGGCTAGCACAGATAGCCCTCGTGTAACTTTGCGAGAAATTCAAAACAAACAAATAAGCAATTTGACGATAGCGCGATGTGTGAAACACGAAACACTTGGTTTCCGAGTACATTTCAAGCCACATTTATAGAACAGGTAGCTCTAAGAAAAAATCGAACAGAACTGTGAAGTATGTAAAATTTGAAGCTACGCGTATTATGTAACAGCTAACAGAAATCAAATATAATTAAAAAATAGCAAACAGCGTTGGATTAAGCTCATAAATTCTTATAATGATTGATATAAGAAAAAAGAGTTTTATTTAGCCGATGACTTAGCGAAAGATATGATGAGCTATGTTTCTAAGAATCAGGTTCCCCAATGGCACAGCGGTATGTTTTCGGAAATTTACTTTCAGAAACCGGAATTCAGTATTCATGGTAGGCAGAGCAGAGATAACCCTTTGTGTAGCTTTTGGCTTAATGATAAACAACAACAAACTAAAACTAAAACAAACAACGAGGAAGTAGCCGCTAATTGAGATCATGTTTTTGTATTCAGATAGACAGCGAATCTGAATATTCCTAATTGTTTTTTTATTCAAACAGATATTAAAGCGAATCTGCTGTAATCTATTAATCAATATAACGTGATAGTGAAGTGGGATAGGTTTAGTTTTTGAGCCAGATAGAGCGGCAAGTAAGAAGATTAGTAAATTTCGTACTCGAGATAATCTTTTACTGAGGTGAATTAGTCCTCGTTTTCTGATCCTATTAGAGAGGTAACAAAGCAGTTTAGTCAGTTTTATTTCTGATAATTTGGAAACGGGTGGACTAGTTTTGTTTTTCTGACTCAGACGATGAGATAAGTAAGTATTTTAGTTAGTTTCGTATTAAAGACAAGTTCGTAGTCAGTTGGTTTATCTCAGTTCCCTGAAATATGTAGTGACGGAAAACACAACAACAACATAACGATTATTTAATCTTAAAATTAATTGCTGGTGAGATAAATTAATGTTATTTCTTTTGTCAAGATAGTGAAACAACGAATCAGAATCATCAGTTCTAACATTTGAAGAAATTTGATAGCGAAGTACGTTAATTATTCTTTTCTGATCAAGATAGGCACATAATGAAGTGGTTTAGTATTTTGTTTTTACTTAGATAATGAAGTAGTTTAGTGATAGCACTGCAACTCAACTTCTTATATAGCGAGATAAATAAACAATAAAGGAAAACACTGCTACAGATATCCAAAATTAAAAACATGAAGAAAAATATTAAGGAAGCGCAGAAATTAAAAGGCTAGAAACTGTAATAAGAGATAATTAGATTGAGTGGTGATGAAACACATACTTTGAAGAAGTGCAAATAGAAGATCGAGAGAAACAGACTAGAACTAAAGAATACTGGTAGATAATATAAATCAGAGAGAAGCAGAAATATCTTAAGAAACTTAGGAGCTATGAGGAAAATATCCTTGAAGGAATACAGTTAATGTCCACTGTAACAGACCATATGCAAAATTGAACACTCGTAAAAGTAGTACTGAAAACACACATAATAATGTATTTAGAGGTTATCACGAACTTCATTCATCTATGAACATCTCTAGATAATGTGTAATAATCAAACACTAAATACACATGACTTGTGAAGTGTTCTTATTTGAAACATAAATAATATATATAGTTGTGGGAAAGATTAGCAAGAAAAAACTCGCGTATGAAAAACAACCAAAAACAATTTATATTTAGCGAGAGAAGACGATAATTTTAGTTTATTGTTGCTGTACCTGGATGGTTGGCTACTATGCGTTCTAGCCATCCGTAATTTTGAGCTGATACACTAGAGAGACAAGCTATCCATTCTTTACGTACATTAATAGATTAATTGAACTTTACTGTTGCTCTTATAACTCACAATAAGCTTCATAGTGCGTGGTTCAAATACATGGCAACATGACGAGAACCGTAGAGTTCACGATCCAACGGCTAGGCTACACCCTGTCTGCTACAGAGTTTAGATTTGCAGTAAGAAAAAAAATGTAGTAATTACGATAATATAAATGCTTAAACTTGTTACTTTTATCACGTGTTCTTTTCGGATTTTTTTTTCATTTTATGAAGACTAAATCATTGAACAGCTTTGTAAGCTATTAGCATTTAAACAAATAAATGCAATATTTTATACTATGAAACGTTAACAAAAATGATTCTTGTACCAATCGATCCAAAAAGACTCATAGAAGCCAAATGATACGTGAACTGTAATTGAATTTTTTTTCCTAACGAACACCAGTCAATTGGATTTATTTGTTACTTTTCCTGCCATAGCGCTGAAATTTGCAAACCTTATTATGTTAAATGTCATCAGCGTTTTTCTTGAAATAATTTTGTTATACGCAAATTTATCATGAGAGTTACTACATCAGTTTCTTGTGGTTGAAATTAACTAACTTAGAAACAGTTATGTATCCTATGAAATCATAATACAATAGAGGATGGTAATAAAGGCTTAAGCCCAGTCCATGAGTACGTTGTTCAGACACAACAGTGCTGATTGACTTGAACTATACAGTGTATTATCTTTTGTCACTGAATAACAATAAAACTCGTCACCAGATGGTAGAACAATGCTGCAATGTTTTTACAACATTGTTTCCTAATCGCTAACAAAGCTTCGTTATGGCTGCTTTCTCCTTCGGGGTTTCTTAAGTAGAGAGCTTTATGAAATGAAAACAATGTTAACGGAATCTGCTCCTACATAAGCACGAGACCACATTTAACGCAAACTAATAAAAATATTTTTTTATGTTTCTATCGCGTATGGCATACTAGAAATGTCTGTGGTTTTCTACTTGTTCTGTTGACAATCTCATGTCTTACATGGAACCGTTTGAATCGAATGAAATTCTTTATAACTACCAAGTAAACATACCTGTCTATTTACAAATATATAATGTTATACCTAAAATAAATCTATACAGTTAAAAGTAACTGAAAATGATCTTTCTGTTTAATTAATTAGTTTTTGTGTGCAAACCCAGCTGTTGTATAATGAACAAGACGAGATACCCAGAATGATAAAACTAGCTTGAATGTGATTAGAGAAGTAACTTCATCAGTTAAAGTGTCTTATTTTTGCCCCCCAGTGGCTCAGCGGTATGTCTGCGGACTTACACGCTAAAATCCGGGTTTCGATACCCGTGGTGGGCAGAGCACAGATAGCCCATTGTGTAGCTTTGTGCTTAATTCAAAAAAAAAAGTCTTATTTTTTGCTACGTATATCGAGTGACAACGCTTTTGTTAAAAACTTATAAACTGTCGAATAATCAACTAAACGAGATACACAAAATGATAAGATTAACCTGAATGTAACCAAAGAAGTAACTTCATCAGTTAAATTATTTTGTTCTTTCCTAAATATATTGTGTAACAAGTGAAGCGAAAATATTAATCGTTTTTAAGTTTAGTATTTAAAACACAACCAGCATTTTTGTTTTTGTTAAAGAAACTTTCAGTACCTTACTGTCATTCCAACCTAGCCAAATAAACTAATGAAATATTTTTATGATGCATTATGCACTTATTAATACAATCAGACTTCCTGTTAGTAAACGAGCTTTTATTAGGAACTTGAATAGTTACTGTCATTCTAATTTAGCCAAATAAACTAATGAAATATTTTTATGATGCATTATGCACTTACTAATACAATCAGACTTCCTGTTAGTAAATGAGCTTTTATTAGGAACTTGAATAGTTACTGTCATTCCAACCTAGCCAAATAAACTAATGAAATATTTTTATGATGCATTATGTACTTACTAATACAATCAGACTTCCTGTTAGTAAACGAGCTTTTATTAGGAACTTGAATAGTTATTGTCATTCTAATTTAGCCAAATAAACTAATGAAATATTTTTATGATGCATTATGCACTTATTAATACAATCAGACTTCCTGTTAGTAAATGAGCTTTTATTAGGAACTTGAATAGTTACTGTCATTCCAACCTAGCCAAATAAACTAATGAAATATTTTTATGATGCATTATGCACTTATTAATACAATCAGACTTCCTGTTAGTAAACGAGCTTTTATTAGGAACTTGAATAGTTATTGTCATTCTAATTTAGCCAAATAAACTAATGAAATATTTTTATGATGCATTATGCACTTATTAATACAATCAGACTTCCTGTTAGTAAACGAGCTTTTATTAGGAACTTGAATAGTTATTGTCATTCTAATTTAGCCAAATAAACTAATGAAATATTTTTATGATGCATTATGCACTTACTAATACAATCAGACTTCCTGTTAGTAAACGAGCTTTTATTAGGAACTTGAATAGTTACTGTCATTCCAACCTAGCCAAATAAACTAATGAAATATTTTTATGATGCATTATGCACTTATTAATACAATCAGACTTCCTGTTAGTAAATGAGCTTTTATTAGGAACTTGAATAGTTACTGTCATTCTAATTTAGCCAAATAAACTAATGAAATATTTTTATGATGCATTATGCACTTACTAATACAATCAGACTTCCTGTTAGTAAACGAGCTTTTATTAGGAACTTGAATAGTTACTGTCATTCTAATTTAGCCAAATAAACTAATGAAATATTTTTATGATGCATTATGCACTTATTAATACAATCAGACTTCCTGTTAGTAAACGAGCTTTTATTAGGAACTTGAATAGTTACTGTCATTCTAATTTAGCCAAATAAACTAATGAAATATTTTTATGATGCATTATGCACTTACTAATACAATCAGACTTCCTGTTAGTAAATGAGCTTTTATTAGGAACTTGAATAGTTACTGTCATTCTAATTTAGCCAAATAAACTAATGAAATATTTTTATGATGCATTATGCACTTACTAATACAATCAGACTTCCTGTTAGTAAATGAGCTTTATTTGGAACTTGAATAGTTACTGTCATTCCAACCTAGCCAAATAAACTAATGAAATATTTTTATGATGCATTATGCACTTATTAATACAATCAGACTTCCTGTTAGTAAATGAGCTTTTATTAGGAACTTGAATAGTTACTGTCATTCTAATTTAGCCAAATAAACTAATGAAATATTTTTATGATGCATTATGCACTTACTAATACAATCAGACTTCCTGTTAGTAAACGAGCTTTTATTAGGAACTTGAATAGTTACTGTCATTCTAATTTAGCCAAATAAACTAATGAAATATTTTTATGATGCATTATGCACTTATTAATACAATCAGACTTCCTGTTAGTAAACGAGCTTTTATTAGGAACTTGAATAGTTACTGTCATTCTAATTTAGCCAAATAAACTAATGAAATATTTTTATGATGCATTATGCACTTACTAATACAATCAGACTTCCTGTTAGTAAATGAGCTTTTATTAGGAACTTGAATAGTTACTGTCATTCTAATTTAGCCAAATAAACTAATGAAATATTTTTATGATGCATTATGCACTTACTAATACAATCAGACTTCCTGTTAGTAAATGAGCTTTATTAGGAACTTGAATAGTTACTGTCATTCCAACCTAGCCAAATAAACTAATGAAATATTTTTATGATGCATTATGCACTTACTAATACAATCAGACTTCCTGTTAGTAAATGAGCTTTTATTAGGAACTTGAATAGTTATTGTCATTCTAATTTAGCCAAATAAACTAATGAAATATTTTTATGATGCATTATGCACTTATTAATACAATCAGACTTCCTGTTAGTAAACGAGCTTTTATTAGGAACTTGAATAGTTACTGTCATTCTAATTTAGCCAAATAAACTAATGAAATATTTTTATGATGCATTATGCACTTACTAATAAAATCAGACTTCCTGTTAGTAAATGAGCTTTTATTAGGAACTTGAATAGTTACTGTCATTCTAATTTAGCCAAATAAACTAATGAAATATTTTTATGATGCATTATGCACTTATTAATACAATCAGACTTCCTGTTAGTAAACGAGCTTTTATTAGGAACTTGAATAGTTACTGTCATTCTAATTTAGCCAAATAAACTAATGAAATATTTTTATGATGCATTATGCACTTACTAATAAAATCAGACTTCCTGTTAGTAAATGAGCTTTTATTAGGAACTTGAATAGTTACTGTCATTCTAATTTAGCCAAATAAACTAATGAAATATTTTTATGATGCATTATGCACTTACTAATACAATCAGACTTCCTGTTAGTAAATGAGCTTTATTTGGAACTTGAATAGTTACTGTCATTCTAATTTAGCCAAATAAACTAATGAAATATTTTTATGATGCATTATGCACTTACTAATACAATCAGACTTCCTGTTAGTAAATGAGCTTTTATTAGGAACTTGAATAGTTACTGTCATTCTAATTTAGCCAAATAAACTAATGAAATATTTTTATGATGCATTATGCACTTACTAATACAATCAGACTTCCTGTTAGTAAATGAGCTTTATTTGGAGCTTGAACAGGTAGCATGTACTGTTCTTATAATTTGAAACACTCATACCAATAATCTTTTTTTGTTTTCATCGGTGTAACTTTAAAATTACTAAATTGTTGGATACAAAAGAGAAAACAAAAACAAAAAATATTTTAATCATTATTTTTAACTTTTATTTCTGACCCGAATCATTGCAATATGAACAAATATTCGTATAGCTGTGGCAAACAATAGAAAGTAAATAAAAACAGAGAGATGTTATTTTGTTGAAGTTAAGCACGAAGTTCCATAATTGGATATCTGTGTCCTGCTTATCACAGGTATCAAATCCGGTGTCCAGCGATTTATGTCAACAGAAATACTGCTCTGCTGCTGGAAGATGATATGAAAGAGATAGCAAGGAGATGAAAAATTCATTATAGTGTCGTTCAAATTCTAGGTTCTTATATGTCACTGTAATGTTTGAGCCACTGTAAAACTACATAATTCTGTCATCATTGGCTAAAGTAGAATGAAGAATATTTTTACTTCACGAACAAGATTAAAAATTGTCACAAAGAAATGACAGCATGTTTCAGACTGTGGAAATATTTAACAAATTAAATTAAAATTTTATATGGAAAAGAAAATTAGAACAAGTACAAATAAATCTTAGATCATTAAACTTATTTGCAAATAAACTCAAAAATCATTTTTATAAATATAAAAAATCTACTAAAAGATGCCTTTAATTGCCCGCGCCAAACATGCTCACCCTCCCAGCCATGGGGGCGTTATAATGTGACGGTCAATCCCATTATTTGTTGGTAAAAGAGCATCCCAAGAGTTGGCAGTGGGTGGTGATGACTAGTTGCCTTCCCTCTAGTTTTACACTGCTAAATTAGGGACGGCTAGCCAGATAGCCCTTGAGTAGCTTTGTGCGAAATTCCAAAACAAACAAACAAACCTTTCATTGCCTTTGAATATAGAGCCCGACATGGAAAGTCGTTAAGGCACTCGATTTGTAATTTAACGGTCAAGGGTTTGAATCCCCGTTATATCAAACACGCTCACCCTTTCAGCTGTGGTGTTGTTATAACGTGTCACTCAATCTCATTATTCTTTGGTAAAAGAGTTGCCCAAGAGTTGGCGGTGGGCGGTGATGATTAGCTGCCTTCCCTCTAGTCTTACACTTCAAAATTAGGGACGGCTAGGGCAGATAGCTCTCGAGTATCTTTGCGCGAAATTCAAAACAAAAAAGCCTTTGAATATACGATATTTGTGAATACTGAATATGCTAATACACTTATTTGATTTCTAAATAAGCAGAGACTAATTTGTCTATAATATTTTATGATGAGAAAACAATAAGCAGATCTTTGAAAAATGTGAGATTTTTAAACTTATTTTGTTTAACCTAAATAGACAAGAACTATGCATGTGTAATTACTTTTCGGAATGATTATACTTTGACAGGTGTAGAAAAACTAAAATAAAAGAACTAATTTAAAGAATTTGTGTGACACTTAGAACACTAAAATATTTTTATAATATGTGGAAAATATTTAACTCTATAAGAAATGAGTACCTATTCTTTCTAACATTACAAGTTGTTTTCTTATTCTGATGTTTTAAGTTGAACTTTTTTTAAACAAGGAATTTACACGGATAGTTCTTGAATTGGTTTTATTTTATACAAAGCTTAACAGTTAGAAATTAGTTATTTTTTACAGTTAAATAAACTTTTTTAACTGAGCAAGGGATAATAAAACAAAAGTGAACATTTTTCCCAATGTTTATCTTTGTTTTATTCTTTACCAAGTATTTTGTTGATATTGTCATGTTTAATTACGCATAATTTGTTTAAAGATTTACTTTGTTATAGCTAAAACGAAACTTTGCAAATCATTTATAAAGAAGAAACTTTTAAGGTTTCAAATAATCGAAAAGAATTCTGGAGGTACAGATGAGAGGATATGGGCAATTAAGAACAGATTACATCATTGCTCACCATAACTGTTAAAGCTAACTCAAGAACACGATCACTTGACGTCTGATGCATTTGATGTTTTAAGAACAGACTACAGCATTGCTTACCATAACTGTTGAAGCAAACTCAAAAACACGATCAGTTGACGTCTGATGTATCTGATGTATTAAGGACAGACTACAGCATTGCTCACCATAACTGTTAAAGTGAACTTAAGAACACGATCATTTGACGTCTACTGTATCTTCGGGATACATAAAAAAGCATTCAGATGGTTTAACAGTATGGAATAAAAATAAACTGGATTATCTAATTTTAAATGAAGAAACCAAAAAGATGATTCTGATTTATAGATGAATTTCAACATCAGAATGTCGGATATCCACGGATACTTTTAAATGATCAGACTTTTGAAGTTTACTTTTAATAAAACAATGTATTTTCCTGTAAATTTTTCTTAGAAAAAATAACTAAACTAATCCTTCCCATGCTGAAAGAGCACAAAGGATCCAAATTGGATAAAAATTGCAGCACATTCTCTCTGAAAGATATGCCAGACTATCGCAGGTTAACCTCCGGCAATCACCTGCTACATATCATACAGCGTGATGGAATGGAATAATTGGATGAAATGTCTTGGCCAAGGAGGACGTAACAATATGACACATGTCAACCATGAACTCTCAAACATCTGAATACAGTCCAGAGTCCGAAGACAAGTGGTTGGATAATTTACTCCTTAGTCGACAATGTTAAATTGACAATGAGAAAGAAAAATATGATATTTGTTCTGCTAAATTAATAATGATATCTGAGAGTGCATTCAAATTAAGTAAGCTCTGTACTTGTAAACATGCAGAAAATAATGATACCCTTTAGCTATATCCAAAGGTTGAAAAACTTAAAATACACTTAAAATATATAGTGTGTACAGTTGTACTCTTATTTACACTGAAATTGAATACATGGAGAATACGTTTTAATTACACTATTGCATAGATTAATGCCATGCTTGAAACCTTGTGTATTGTGCTTGGTAAAAGAAACATAGATTAAATAATACACGTTCGCAATACTGATGTTTAACAATTTAATTGAGGCTTATGAATTAAATATTTATTATTACCTATTTCATTCTTAAAACAAGACATGTTTTCTAAACTCTTACATGCTTTGAGGTTTTACTTATGATACATTACTTTTTATGTTTGTTATATTATTTTAAGCAGTTTATTCAAAGCATTTTAAGATATTTTAAAGATTGCTGGAATAGGAAAAAGTCATAATTTCAATATGGACAAATTTATTACAATATCAACTTGCATGTTCTCACCTTGTTCGATTTTATTAATAATACAATATTTCTATCAGAACGGAATGGACTATGTCCATAATGAAATACGATGGCAGCTACTATCGTTTGTCTATCTTAGACCTACTAAGGGATAACAGTTTTTCATTCTAATGTTACAAACAACTAACAGAGTAATTCAATATGATAATTTTCGTTTCTATATCCAACACAATCAAATAATTTTATTCAATTATATTTCGTTGGAGCAAACAAGGCAAAAAGCATCACTTTTGTCGAACAAAATACGTCAATACCATAATATCCAACGGCGTAGCAGCATTGCTTTGTCGTAAAAATATTTATATCAGTTAGCTGCAATGACAGATAGGCTCTGTGTCAACGTTATGCTACCTTAATTGCTTTGTAGTGTAATAAAATGCTGGTATTTTGAAAATACTTGAACATAACAGCCTGTAAATGCATAAAGCAAAAATTATATGATTGTACATAATCTGTACTCAAATCATATGTTTTATTCCACAGGTTTTCTTGAGTCTTGGAAAACATCACAAATTTTTCATTAAAACTGCACGATTCGAATTAGAGATCTCTTACTTTCTCATTAGCCCTTACACTTATGACGTTTTATATTTCAAAATGTCGTCTGAAAAATGAAAGAAAAATTAATAGAACCTGAGTTTAGTCATTTAAGCACTTTAAAAACCCAGTAAGGTTAAATTTATTATCGAACGTGATTTACTAAACCTGAAGAAAAAAAATAACCTTTAATATTTTGAAAAAGCAACTTTTATTGAGACCTTTGGCCCAGCATGGCCGGGTGGTTAAGGCATTCAACTCGTAATCCGAGAGTCGCTGGCTCAAATCCCAGTCACACAAAATATGCTCTCCCTTTCAGCCGTGGGGGCGTTATAATGTTACGATCAATCCCACTATTCGTTGGTAAAAGTGTAGCCCAAGAGTTGACGGTGGGTGGTAATGACAAGCTGCTTTTCCTCTAGTTTTACACTGCTAAATTAGGGACGGCTAGCGCAGATAGCCCTTGAGTAACTTTGCGCAAAATTTAAAAAGAAATACTGATACCTCTCATGCATTCTTGAACATGGAAACTTGTTTCATTACAAATAATTGTGCAGTACTTTTTACTTTACGCAGCTTTGAATTATTATAATATATATTGGTACAGAAGTTTTAAAATAAGTACTTTTTCATTTTTTGGTTTCAAAAAAATGTATGGTAAAAGTGTTATAAGCAATATTTTCTTTGGTCAAAACACTATTGTGATGCAATGGCTTGAGATGTATAGCTGTCTTTGTAAAGAAGTTGTCTTTAAATATTTGGAGGTAAAATATACATTTTTAAGGCATATTGATTGGTGATAATCACAGCACATTGAAACATTATTTTCTTTCAATGTATTTGAATGGTAGATTAAAGAAAACCTCCAAATGTCCCTCCAATTAGCGAGTGGAACAAATTATACTTTACGTATTTTTTAAAGTGAGATATTTACTCATGACATTTTTTTTCTGATACAATCACCTACAATAAGGTAATCTTAAAATAAGGATAAAAAACAAGTGAAGAAACAATTAGAGAATAAAAACATAGCAATAAAAATGTTACACAGGGAAATATATTAGTTTACAGCAAGAGAAAATAAAATACAGGTGAAAGAGGATAAGATGTGTTGGAGAAAGAAAGTTTCAAAAGTAAGCATTCAGGCACGTCATGAGAAAAGAAGCTAAGAGAAAACAGTTAAACAGATTGGAGTAAAGCCAGGAAGAGATGGTATTTTATCAAATTAGATAAATTGTTTCTAAAATAATCTAGAATATATAAAAGTATCGCATTCACTGATTAAAATGAGTAAGAGCAGAAGGAAGGCAAGAAAAAAGAATGAAAATTCCAGCCACGGAGATGGGAATTTAGAAGATACTGGAAAATTTATTGTAAGTTGTAAGAAGCGAATTATTAAATAAAGAAGAAATTATACATATTACAAGAGCAGGACAGATGAAACAAAAGAAGGCACTGGTGGAGGAGAAAGAAAACCTGAAATTTGTATTAAAGGTACTCCCAGCTATATAAAATAGGGGCAGAACAAAAGCTATGAAAAATGGTTTAGAAGCGTATTGTAGAATTGGTTAAAAGAAACGTATGATTTAAAGTTGATGAAATTGCAAGAATACATAAGGTTGAAAAGAAAAAGAATAAAATTGTGAAGGCATTTTATAGCTAAGTTCGAAAAAGAGAAATATTTTGCAAGAATGTTGAAGATCAAATGGTTTGTTTGCTAGTTTTAGAACAATGCCATAGTGAGCTATCTGCCTTGTTTACCGCGGGGAATCAAAACCCACATTTTAACTTTGTAAATGTATAGACTAAACGCTGTCCTATCAGAAGGAGATAAAAAGAAGAGAATAATTTGCAAAATAAAATGCTTCGTAAAATGCACAAAACGTAAGGAATGAATTTTTGTAGATGCCAGACTTCCAGGCTAAAAGTAAGGTAAACAGTAGTGAAGTCTGATAAAATAATTATATAAGAACAAGAATTTGAAAGGGATTAAATAATAAAAATATTGATAGTAATCGGAAATACAAATAACTCAGGAAAAGAGAAATAGAACAATTTATTTGTTTTTGGAACAAAGAGGAGAACAAAACAAATAGCTAATTAATAAAATGAAAGTAGTTATATTAAAAATAGCAGATTATCTAACAACAAGTGGGGAATTTGGGCAGTATATTGAAAAGTTTGTTTACTGGTGAGTTAATTTTGTACAAAGCTATCGAAAACACCCTGAGCTATTTACTAGTAAATGTTAGTGACAGACTAAATGGAAGGCCAACTCTACCCACTCCCAAATTTCGGGCCACTCTTTTACCAACGAATAGCGGGATAGACCATCACATACTAGAACCTCGTTAACTCAAAAGATGAGCATATTTGGTGAGCTGGTTTGAACTCGCTCTATTCACATTTGATACATATATTGATACATTTATTAATATGGAAATTTGAACGCAAGAGAAAAATGTGAAAAACAATCGATTCCGCAATTTCAAATGAAAATAACGTTGAAGGAGAGAAATTGAAAAACAAAACAACAATGGTATGTAATTGGTAAAGAAGAATAGCGAAAGTATTCCAATAAGTAGTTGTAAAGAAAATTTTTTAGTGGAAAACAATATAATAGGAATGGAAATATGAAGTTATGAAGATGTACATGAATTTATCATAACAATAAGAGAATAGAGAAAGATCGAGAAGCATCAGAAAAAATGATGGGATAAATAGTTGAATGAAAATTCAATTGACCATAGTGGGAAATTTCAATAGTGAAGTTAAAGTAAATGTAAAGATAGAGCCAAGAAAGGAAAGCAAAGGAACATATAAGTATATGAGGAAAACGGCTGAAAAGTGTACGGGAAATAATATAATGAGGTAAAGAGGGAAATCTCACATATATGTGATTCCTAGAAGAAGGGTTTGAAGTGGTACATTGAGAGGAAATTGCTTTACTACGTATAAAGATAGAAAAGAGCCAAAATAAGAGTAAAAAAAAACAAGAAACGCACCAGAAAAAATAGAAGGTGAGTTAAAGGGCGAAAGGAAACTGTGTAGATACAAGTAAAAATATGAAAGAGTAAATGCTAAATAAAGAGATAGCGAAAGAAAAGCAAAGACTTGTTTAAAAGGGAGATTAAATAAGGAAAGCGAGAAGATATTTAACAAAATTTCGGGAAATACTAAAAATGATGAACATAAAACTAGATATTTTGAGCTGAAAGAGAGCTTTATAAGTCATCAACGGAAAGCCCAATAAAATCAAGACTTGGGAGAAGATAAGGAGAAGTAGATAAATAAAACGTTATTGGAAAGATATAAAAAAATATAATAGAGTATGAAATCTGGTAGGAGATATACAGAAATTATAAAAGTGAAAGAACAACCTTTGTAAGTGGGAAATGGTTAGAAGGAAAGGAAAAATGAAGAAGGGCCTTGCAATTTGAAGAATATGTTGAAGATAACTGTAAAAAGAAAGAAATGAAAGAACTAAATAAAGAAATTAATATGCTAGAAGAACCAGAACCCAAATATGGTCAAAAGCTGAATTAATAAACAAAGTATAGGAAAATAAAATATGTTTTCAAAAACTGACACAATGAAAAATAAAGAGGAAGAAAAATTCTTAAGTCACGATTGAGATGTTGTAGCTAAGAAGATACGGAAGTCTAGATAATGCAAAAAGAAAAAAAGAGATAATAAAACACATCTGGGTGTGAAAAGATGAAACAAAAACAGCCAAAAACTTCGACTGGATTAAAGATAAAAGGAAGAAAGAAGAATACGAATATAGAGGGAAGAAAACGTATGGAAAATAAAATAAAAACCAATATATATAAATATGTAGAAGAATTTGAAAAAAAAACAAAGGAGAAAAATATAAATTGCTTGTAGTACGTAAGATTCATTTTTGTATTTAACTTTGATACCTGGTTGTTATTATACAATTAGATTATTATTAGGAACTTTACCATGAAAATATACTGTAAGGAATAAATTAATTTACCATTATAATAATGGTTCACGAGAAGTAATTCACGTAGAAGAGTAAACTGATAATGAAGTTCATTACCAGTGTATCTTAACGTCAGGTCTTTTACTAGCTTGAATACTTTAGTCTTCAAACTGTTGCTAAGACAGAGTAATCACGTAAATAATATTCACATGAGTGTATTGAACATTTGATAGAATTATAATTTTCCTTGCACGATATACATAAGGTATCTTATTAATTTTAACAAATCTAATTTACAGAATAGATACTCAAGAAACTCTTTACTTCCTGACTTTATACAGCTTTGGTAGTTTCACATCATTAACTTTTTGACGCACGTTTACTCCTTATTTTTTGTTTCGATATTATTTTTTAATTTAATCATGACAATTTTTTTGTTTTTGAATTTCGCACAAAGCTACTCGAGGGCTATCTGTGCTAGCCGTCCCTAATTTTGCAGTGTAAGACTAGAGGGAAGGCAGCTAGTCCAACCCACCGCCAACTCTTGGGCTACTCTTTTACCAACGACTAGTGGGATTGACCGTCACCTTATACGCTCCCACGGCTGGAAGGACGAGCATGTTTAGCGCGACGCGGGCACGAACCCGCGATCCTCAGATTGCAAGTCGCACGCCTTACGCGCTTGGCCATGCCAGGCCATAAATCGTAACAAATCTTAGAATATAGACAAAGTAAACAAATGAGCCATGGCCATTAAAATATTGGTTATTTACTTTATCGTTTTCATCAGCGTGATCAAGTGATATGGAGTCAGAAAACAATAAGTAGAAAACCAAAGTTTCACGTTAATGGATCGTATACGGTAGCTTTTCTTAGGATAGCTTTGAACATTTAAATATAACTTTTTTCAGGATAACATTGTACGTTACAAACCATTTTCTGGATAGCATTGTTTTCAATAACCATTTTCAGAAAAGCATTATATGTAATACAGTATTGTACAAATATTACTGTGTGTAGTAGTTATTTTAAGAAAATAATTGGATAAAGTATACCATAGTTAAGTGAAGACTGGACCAAATTTAAAAAATAGTAGTCTTTCTTTGAAAAAAATCTCTTTACATTATACGTATCAAACAAATTTCTAAGTGGTTGTGTGAGTTTATTTACTTTCTAGGGCTTACGGGAATACTTCCTTAGTTACGGACTTTTTCCTATACCGTTTACTCTAGCAAAATTCAACTAATTTGCATATGCAAAATAAGCTGATAGTGTGATATATCAAGTGATCGATCGAGCTGTTAATATGGATATTTTTAAATAGAGTGGGTAAAGTAATTAGCTATCCTACTTTTTAAATCATAATTTGTCTAAGTAAAGTAAGGAGCTATTTGATTCTTCAACTTATTCTTTGTCTAAGTAAAATACGGAACTATTTGGTTCTTTGAATCATACTTTGTTTAAGTAAAATATGGAACTATTTGATACTTTAAATTATAATTTGTCTAATTAAAGTAAGGAGCTATTTGATTCTTTAACTTATACTTTGTCCAGGTAAAGTAAGGAGCTATTTGATTTTTTAAATCATAATTTGTCTAAGTGAAGTAAGGAGCTATTTGATTCGTTGAATCATAATTTGTCTAAGTAAAGTAAGGAGCTATTTGATTCTTCAACTTATTCTTTGTCTAAGTAAAATACGGAACTATTTGGTTCTTTGAATCATACTTTGTTTAAGTAAAATATGGAACTATTTGATACTTTAAATTATAATTTGTCTAATTAAAGTAAGGAGCTATTTGATTCTTTAACTTATACTTTGTCCAGGTAAAGTAAGGAGCTATTTGATTTTTTAAATCATAATTTGTCTAAGTGAAGTAAGGAGCTATTTGATTCGTTGAATCATAATTTGTCTAAGTAAAGTAAGGGGCTATTTGATTCTTTAACTTATAATTTGTCCAATTAAAGGAAGGAGCTATTTGGTTCTTTGAATCATAATTTGTCTAAATAAAGTAAGAAGCTATTTGATTCTTTAAATCATGTTTTGTCTGAGTAAAGTAATGAACTATTTGAATGCTTAAGTCATTCTTTGTCTATATAAAGTAAAGAGTTGTTTGGATGTTTAAATCATACTTCGTCTAGTTGTAGCATTAATAACAAAGTCTGTTTCTTTAAAAAGCTGTTGAAAACAATTTTCCATTAAATTAAATGAACAGTGACAATAAAACAAAGAAAACTGTAGTTGTCTAACATTATTAGTAAATTGAGAGAAAAGACATTTGGGTAGAATTTCAAAGTGTATTTGATATAAGTCTGTTTTCTTGATTAACCATTTCTAATAATGTGATCACACTTCGACCATTTCTAACTATACAGCGCGAAATACATTACAGGAACAACATTTGTAGCAACTGACAAAAAATTCAGAAAATCCCCACTTAATGTCATATAGGAATCACTTTTCCAAAATGTTAAGAGATTGAATTACGGAGAATGAAAAACAACAATGATTCGCGATTAAATGCATTCTATTTTTTCTGAAGAGTAACAAATATGAGATGAACCACTTGAATATTTTGGTTCGTCGCGCTAAACATGCTCACCCTCCCAGCCGTGGGGGTGTATAATGTTACGGTCAATCCCACTATTCGTTGGTAAAAGAGTAGCCCAATAGTTGGCGGTGGGTGGTGATGACTAGCTGCCTTCCCTCTAGTCTTACACTGCTAAATTAGGGACGGCTAGCACAGATAGCCCTCGAGTAGCTTTGTGTGAAATTCCAAAAAAACAAACAAAAACAAAAATATTTTGGTCCTGCTCCCCAAGTTCTAACAGAACAAGGTGTTGAAGGTGGTATAACAGTGGCAACTGTGTTAATTTGATTTGATTAGAAAGGCGAATTAAATCTGCAGCCATCTGAACATAATTGCCGATTGTGTTGAGGTGTATTATGTTTCACCATGATAAACAATGTTTTCCTGTTGATAGAGGTGATGCGATAAGTACATCAGTAACTTCATTCATCTTTTTTTTGTGTGCCAAAGCCACTAAACAGTGCTTCAGTTAATTTTTCTTTTAAATCAATATAGTTGCCATTATCAACATCTTATTGCTTCTCCGATATCTTTAAAACAATTGAATTACAATAGAACTTGACACCTTCCAGCATTCCATGGAGGTTTTTGCCGTGCTGTGAACAGGTAAGTTGTCTGACACAAAAATACACAGAGGGAATTTGGAGGTTCTGATAAAACATTCAACCAGCCTATAATCAAGATTGAAATATTTTCTAAAATTGTTATTAATATTAATCTTCCCAGTGTAAGCTAAACAAAAACTAATGAAGCGAAGCACAGTTTCTGGACGACGTTTCGTATCAAATGTTGTAATTTGGGTTCAAGGTTAATTACTTGAAATTATAATATCCTTCAGATGACTGCTGTGTTTGTTTTGAATTTCGCGCAAAACTACACGAGGGATAGTTACGCTGGCCGTCCTTGATTTTGCAGTGAAAGACCTACCGCCAACTTTTAAGCTACTCTTTTACGAACTAATAGTGAGACTGTCCTTTACATTTTAACGCCACTACGACTGAAAGAGCGAGCATGTTTGGTAGCAAAAGAATTTAAACCCTGGTGCCTTAACCACCTGGTCATGCAGGGCCACCTTCAGATGAGATATTCAGTACAATAAAGAATCACTAAGAAAAAGGTACAGCATATTGAATAATATGCAATTAACATTAAACTTCAAAAACAGAAAGTAAAAAAATACCAAGGATGTATATATATTTATGATATCTTAAAGTGTGTTATTTTTGATTTACAATAAGATACAAATAATTCATTCTTTTCTAAAAAAATTTTTGCGTCAAAATAATTTTCTAAATATATATTTATTTCAACACCACATTTAAGATATAAATATATAAATAATATAATTAATTACTATTTTTTGATAATTAATTTCATATATATTTGATACAGCAATAATAAGTTTTTATTTTTGTATTTATGTTATCGTGATTAAGATTTTTATCTAGATTAGTAGATTCAGAATACTTTAAAGCATAATATAAAAGGGTTTTTCAATACACAAGGAAGGTTTCTTTCAATTCAACCTTGCACACGTCGCTGCATAAGTAAATATCGAAGTTTTTCAGCTAGATATTTACGAAATAAAAAGACTATGAGGATGTCAGGCTGAAGATATGAGGATTCTTTAAAGTAGGATTACAGGGCATGTCTCAAAGAAATCGTTCCAAGACCAAGGGGAGAAATTTAAGCATAATATTTTAGTTTTTATAAATATAACTGAAATTGTGAAACTTTTTAAAGGCTCAGTGGGTATGTGTTTTTTTTTTTCTTATAAGAAAGCCACATCAGGCTATTTGCTGAGAAGTGGCTCAGTCGATCTTCATTCCTAGAAATACATTACACTCAAAGCAATTTATCACAAAATTTGCCTCTCAGACAATAACTGATGAGTACTCATCATACAGTTTCTCTTAAAGATATTGTGTGAATATGGAAATTCAGTTAGACAGAAATAATTCTCAAAATATTTAACATAAAGAAAACCACATAAATCTGGGAATTGAAGTTCCATATATTCACATAATAAATGCTAGTTTTTCTTAAAGCTGGAGATGTGTGTAAGCCAAATAAAGTTAAACTTAGATTTTTGGAAGTATTTGCTATATAAAGATTTGCCTCTGTGGCAAAGAAATTATATTGTCATTAGTTTGAGTTACTATTGCATAGAAGTATTCTGTTTTTGCTAATACAACAAAGATTCTTTCATAAGTATTCCTTAATAATGCCTATTTATTTATACATAAAACTTATTCTCGAAAAGCGTGTAAATACAATATGAGGCATTTGTATTATATTTAATGCTTTATTCTAGCCCTAATCTATTCTCGAAAGTTATTGTATTTTTCATATTTTAACGCCATAAAAGCATTTCTATACGAAACCTTTTCCCATATGTGGCAAAATTAACATTTATTAAGTTGCAGTTAATATTACACAATATAGTGAACTTTAAAATATATAGTGAAATCTTTGTTTCAGTAGTTTTTGGTACGCGTATCCGCTTATTAAAGAGCTTATGAAATTTAATGTGACTGCGCGAATGGAATAAATTATTTTAAAATATGTTAGATTTCAAGCTGAGTTGAGAATATTTTTAATTAAGTTGTATCACTGTCAAATCTCCAATTGATTCCATTGTATAGAACTATTGATTTATTCTTAATATATATGCATAGTAGAAAAAATATACTTAATATTCTTTTGAAGTATTTTTATCAAGAAAGGTCAAGTGTGTGGATCCGAGATTCAAAATTGTAATCAAAATTACAATTATAATTCAAATCTTAATAAACTATATGTATTATCTTATATTTATTGTAATTAAAACGCATCTATCATTTATTTGCCCAATTGAACAAAAGGCTTATTTGTATGTAATTCAGCAGCATTGCCTTACAGCCCACAGCATTCAAGGCCTTGACATAATCTACAAGCTTAAGTAATTTATTGGCCATTCCTTCATCTATATCATTAATGTAAATAAAAATGAAAAATGGTCCTAAGACTGAGCCCTGAGTAACATCACTTCCAACACTAATCTAGTGTGGATTAACTTTTTGTAACAATTATTGCTTTCTTCCATTAAGTCACTCTTTTATTCATTTTATTAACTTATGCAAAATGAATAGAGATAATTTTCTTTATATGCCTTTTTTGATTAAATGCTTTTCGAAAATCCAGATACATAAAAAATCTACACTATTACCTGCATCTACATATGAAGTAACATTTCCAAATCGTGTCAAAATATTTTCCTTTAGTGAAACTATGCTGACTGTGTAATAAAATTGTAAGCTTTGTTAAATTACTTTGCAAAGTATATTTTATCGGAATTTTCCATACTTTCCCACAAATTATATAAGGCTCACCAGCCTATAATTACTAAAATAGCTTCTATTACCTCTTTTGAAGATAGGAGTGACATTACTGATCTGTTGCTACTTGTTTACTATTCACTAACTTAAAGAAATACTTGTGGCAAGTGACGGGCATATCCAGTACTTGACATCCTTTAAACCTTCAAGGAAATATTATTTTGTTTAGGAAGCTTGTCATTCTTTAAACTTCCCAATTTTAATTTGCTAAGCTCAGAATATATGCAATTGCCTTGTTAAACGTTGTTTTCATCAATCAGTTGTTTAAGATGAAGAATAGTGCTTAAGTCTTCATTAGTAAAAACCGAAGAAAAAGTATATTTTAATAACATAACCACTTCATAATCACCAGATACAAGCTTTCCTTTACCATCCCTGAAGGGTCCTAACTCCATCTTAGCATTTTCTGTACTTGAAAAAAATCCTTATTGTTATTTTTGATATTTTCAGCCAAATTATATCATACATCCTTTTTGAAACTCTAATTTCCTGTTTGACCAACGTTATTTGTATTGTGAAATCTGTAAATTATTCTATAATACCAGTCAATTGAAATATCGTAAAATTTGGTGCTTTTCTTTTAATTTTATTGTTTATACCCTTTGCGATCTAATATGTTTTTTTACTTGCAGCTACTCTTTTCTTTCTGTAAGCAATATATTTATTTTAAATATTGAAAATAATTTCTTTAAAAATTTTCCGTATTTGCTAAGTGTCTGTAAATAGCTTATCTGCCCAATTCACAACAGATAATTTTTGTTGCACCTTTTCGAAATATGAAATCAAAATATCATTATTCCTGATTTCTATACACAACAAAATATCAATCTTATTACATCAATGATCACTTGCACCTAGGTGTTCCCTAGTTTTCATCAACTCAACCACTTCTATACAAGGAGTTAACAATAAATCTAAAATAGAATTATTTCTAGTAGGTTCCTTGACCAATTGGTGAAGAAATCCACTTTAAACAGTTGCCCGAAAACTCTATTCTTTATTATTAGACTCTAGAACTTCCTAATCAATATGCTTAAAATTAAAATCATCCATAAATATGCCTTCGTTAACAATCGAAATTTTAGTCTCACTGTAAAGTTTCTCATTAATGTCATCAGTTTATATTGATGGTTTGTGACAATTTCCTATTAGGAACATAATTTACGCATGTTAGTTTTGAGATATTAGGTATAATATTGTGTATATCAAATTTTACTACAACGCAAAATGAAACCATTCTTTATTTTTAACCATTTTCACCAGTATAACTGTATTAAAATTGTAACAGTGAAATTACATTGTTATAGATTGAAAGTTCTGTTCTTCAAATTCTCTCTATATTTACCTATACTTCTGCCTTGAACATTCCAGACATCCACTGTAATATATGAGTTATGAACAGTGACAACGGGTTACAAATGTGAGATATTTTTTTCTGCAATTCTTTTAAGCTTTTTCCTGCAATGTAGAGGTTTATTTGCATATATATATATATATATAACTGTCTGTTGTGAGACGACTTATTTTAGCATACTGATATACTAAGTTATATGAATATTACGATAACCAACTAATACATATTTATATATATAATGGAACTACAACATATAAGACATAAGGAATAAGTCTGCTCTACTAAACAAAAGAGTACTATTTAAAAATATATGATTTTTATAAAGCTCAACCAGCTTTCATTTTTCAGAAGAATTTTCGAAAGCTTTATTGCTAATGTTTTGCACACAGTACGCCTGAAATCTCATACATACACATATTGCATACAGTTGCTATAGGTACAGTACTGTGCAAAATTGTTAGGACAAGAGAATATTTTGTCATTCTTTTTATTTTAAGGGGCTAATTCTTTCATGCCATTACAAAATGTAAATTTCAAGACTATGATAATACTTCACCGATCCCCACTGGCAACTGAATGAGCCGTGTGAGAATACGTATAATTCTATAAAATTCACCTATACTTATGCCAACGGCATGTTAAAAGAGATTTGTTTGTACTAATACTAACCAAATTTAGGGCCTGAAATAACTAAAATAATACTCCATGTTTTCTTGTTATGCCACGGCTCAAAAAGAATAACTAATTGTCAGAAGAGCAGGTAGTTTGTACAAATCTTTACGTGATGCTGTTTGGACTCTCCAACAAATCACTGCGGATTTGAAATGCCCCCCAAACATTGTAAAGTAAATCGTAAATCGTGTGACCAAGACAGGTAAATTTGAAAATAGGAAAAGAAGAAACAGAACACCTAAACTCAATGATACTGGTGCTAAGTATATTTGTTTACGCAGCCTTTAAAACAGAAGAAAGACTACCACTGATCTAAAGTATGAGATAAAAGACCTCGTGCTAAATGAAAAAAAGTGTTCAGAATCGAGAAGACTGAAAGTGAGTGGAGTATTTGGTTGTGTATCAGTGATAGATTAAAGGGAAAGCAGCTGGTCAACGTAATCTAATCTTCATCAATAGTGTGAATAACTGGAATTCTCTTTATCTACAAATGTTAGGACTGATTATTACGTTTTTACACCTTGCGTAAAAGTTCAACATGTCCTGCGACGGTTTTCGAGTTCACGACTTGCAGGTAGCGAGTACAATGTCTTAACCCGCCGGTCAACTAGGTGCAGCTGGTACAAAGTTTATAAGAATGTTGAAACATATTTTTTGAAATAATCCTAGCACTTTCCATACGAGTTGGACTGGCTACTTAATGTGATTTAAAAAAAATAGGAAAACAACTTCAACAACAACAAGAGAAAATGAGTCATACCAGAAAGGCTTGTTTTGTTTTGATCAGACAAAATGAAGACGTTTTACACTATTTTCAAGATCTAGTTTGTTGCATCTGAGACTATGAGAGCCAATATGGAAAAAAGTAACTTGTGTGTGTAAAGTAAAGCAATATAGGAATGAAAAATGCTTGAAATATTCTATATGTGCAGTCATTAAATTAACCGTGGGTCCAGATTGGATGAGGGAAGAACTTATCAAAGATATCCCAATCGATTTGAAATACTGGTTGTTTCAGATTTTCTTCACTTTATTACTGCACTGAGCGAGAAACATAAAAAAACGGGCACAATAGTATCGTTAGCTGTAAAAAGATGGTTTCGAATAATATATAAATAATAACTTGTTTCAATAATAATGTGTGAAAGTAATCGCACAGTAAATACCAAAGATGTAATATTGAAGTTGAAGTAGATGCATGATGCATTACAAGATGATTTTCCTAGCGAATCTCACATTAAATAATGCCCTTCCTGCAATAAAGAGTAAACATAAGCAAGGTATTGTAATGTCCGTTAGAGGATGTTATATAGTACCACCATGTAGATACCATCATGTCGTATTTTCGTTAATATCTTTTTTCGCTTTTGAATCTTTACCGAACTTTGTTCATCGAACTTTAGCGAAACAATCCTAAATCAATTGTTTATAAATTACTCTGATATTGGACATCTTAAGTACGGTACTAAAAGATGCTGAACTTGCCCATATGGCATATGTTAAATATCTAAACTAATTCTTCATAATTCGTAATCAAGTTCCTTAAACTTATTCACTTACACGGCACAATAATTGTGTATATTTTATCCATCATTGAAAACTCAAGTGACTCAGTAGGAAAACAACACCGTTAAATGTTTCGAAATTTTAAAAAAATTAAACTGTTTGCACATCTTGAAGGATCTTCGGAAATGTGATATAACTCGGTGGTTGACAGTTTCTTCTGCAATGGTTTCTATTAACGATAAATCAACATTAACAAGGTGTATCGAAAATGAATACCGGAAACCGTTCTCTTCTTAAGGCATGGAATACCAAGATGTCTGTCAAGCCTGTCAGAGGAGACAGCTTATCTTTAAAATCACAAACTATGAGCTGAAGAAAAATTGTCAACTTGAGACAACTACACACAATTTAAAAAATATATATATTTTACCAATATGATACTTTAAACGTTCTTAGTATCCAATAAAGTCAATGGACAATACAATAGCTGAAAACAAATTCTTAGGAATATATTGCCTAAAAATTAAAATTACAATCCTTGAGTAAACCGTTCAGGAGTATAATAGTTGAAAGAAGGAACCTTATGAATATAGTTCTTGTTGCTCTTCTTAGTAGTATGCTGTTTGAGCATGTCTCTTAGCAATAAAGATTCCTATAAAATTGCATATGAATTCAAAACACAACATAGCAGACATGAAAATAATCTCATGTGAGCACCATGTCTGAAAAGAATCTCTAACAACATAGGGTCTGAAAAACTGAAAATGTTTCGTTGGGGTCGTTGGTTTCTCATAGGAGTTAGAGTAAAATCTTACTATTTAATTAGATTAGCCTACTTACATAAATTTGAGTGACAGACAAAATTTCTTCACGATTGTACTTTTAGGTGAAACAACTCTCGACGTGTTATGAAAATATCTCATGAAATAACAAGACATTTTCAAATATTTTGACAAGACGAATCATATAGTTTATTGAAGAAGACTGTTAGATCAGAATCAGAAGTGTTAAGTTTATTAATTTAACTCTTATTGCAGTTCATTGTAACCGATTAAGCTATTCATAAAAATCTCCAAAATACATAGTTTCCAAATCCTGTATCAAGCAAGACCTTATTTCTGAAGTGAGCAAAATTACTCATTTGGTATTTTTATAAGAAGGAAGGTAACTGGCTATTATTATTGATGTAAACCATATTAACGGCTCTGATTTTGCACAAGTAATGGATTTATTTCAATTAATATAGCCATTAAAGGAATAAACATTTTATATGAACGAAATATAAAAATGAATGTTTTTGCAGACAATTATTTTGATTATATTTTGAGTGATAAAGAATTTTACATTTCTGAGTGTGAACAAAATAGAATTGTGTTCACTGTGATGCCATGGAAACTGGCTTCAGCAATTCCCATCTAAGACAGCTAAATTTAATATTTTGGGATTTTAAAATTATTCTCATGTTGTGATTTTCATTGAGTCAAAAGGGTTAATTTATATTTGACAGACGAGGTACTACCCCTACTATGTTACTTGAACCGGAAAAAGTGCCTCCAATCAGATGAAACCTAAGCATGAATTTAGTAGAAGTTTGAAACAGCTACTGCTAGGAAATGTTACTTGAAATCGTCTAAATTATTAAAGACGTCAAATAGACCGTTGAAAATGATGGCCATTAAAGACAAATTATAGGTCGATATAGTACTGTGGAAAAGTGTTAGGATAAAGTTAAATATTCGATTTCAGGCTACTTTCAGAAAACAATTGAAGGTAAACTACAGACTAAGTACAAACATTTTATTAATTCATATTTAGTGCAACAAAAACTCAGTGAAAGTGTTTGTGTTTAGAAAACTGCTAATATTTTTTGTCCCCATTTTGCTTTAATAACTGAAAACAATCTTTCACGCATTGTGATATGTACACGTTGGTACTCTCTTGTGAGTTTACTCAACATGCATCTAATGCACTTCATTAAAGTTTCTTTGATAATAATCTTCGGCCTTCTTAAGTTTTTGGTCTATCAAATCCCAGGTCAACTCAATTTGATTGAGATTGGAGTTCTGTAGGGACCATTGCATCATTTAAATCATACTAAGTAATTTCTGCATAGGTGAGATGAAAGTTTGGTCTCAGTATTGTTCAGCTAATAATAATACAAAAATCACTGGGAAACCATGATGGTTAACCCATCTGATGATATTTGCACTGGTATATGGTTGTTTATCTGATTCTTAAGATTAGTGGTTGTCACCCTTTAACATCAGTATCATTAAGTTTAGGTGTTCTGTTTATCACCTTTCCTATTTCCATATTTACCTGTCTCGGTTTCATGGTTTAGAATGTACTTTACCATGTGTGGGGAGTATTTAAAGCCCACAGCAATTTGTCAGAGAGTCCAAACAGCATCATGCAAAGCTTTTATGCAAACTATCTGCTCTTCTGACAATTAGCTATACTTTTTAGGCATAACATGCCATAGTATAACAACAAAACTTAATATATAGTATTAAACAGTGTTTATTTCAAGGCTTATATGTGGAGTACTATTTCATCGTTTTCTTCTAGCATAAAACAGTGACATATAGTAGCTCCTTGCTAGCTTTTTTCTGTATGGTTAGGAAATTGTATGGGAAATTATTTCAGTTATTTCAGACCACACATTTGATCATTTTGTTCATTCAAGCAGAACCCTTATGACATGCCTTTGGTATAAGTATGTGAGAATTCTAAAGAATGATAAATATTTTCACCTTAGCTCATTCAATTGTTAACATGGATTAGTGAAGCATTTATTACCATAGGTTTGAATTTATCATTCTCTAATGGTACGGAAGAATTAGGCCTATAAAATTGGAAGAATGATAAAATATTATCTTGTCAGGCCTGGCATGGCCTAGCGCGTTAAGGCGTGCGCTTCGTAATCTGAGGGTCGCGGGTTCGCGCCCGAGTCGCGCCAAACACGCTCGCCCTCCCAGCCGTGGGGACGTTATAATGTAACGGTCAATCCCACTTTTTGTTGGTAAAAGAGTAACCCAAGAGTTGGCGGTGGGTGGTGATGACTAGCTGTCTTACACTGCTAAATTAGGGACGGCTAGCACAGATAGCCCTCGAGTAGCTTTGTGCGAAATTCCAAAACAACAAACTATTATCTTGTCCAAAAATTTTTTTACAATGCTGTATGATTAACAGATTTTATGCTGGATTTTGTTTTATTTTATTTTGCAATCTCGTATAAATATATGGGGAAAATACGTGTAAAATGCATAGTACAAAATCTATATTTTATATTGTTTTTGTTGTTTTTGAATTAGGCACAAAGCTACACAATGGGCTATCTGTGCTCTGCCAACCACGGGTATCGAAACCCGGATTTTAGCGTGAAAGTCCTCATAAAATACCGCTGAGCCACTGGGGGGCCTATATTTTATAAGATTACAATGTAATAATATTAAAATACGTGTTTGTTAAAGCGATATACCTAAGCTAAAATATTTTCTCGTGAATGTGTACCAATTTCTTTTCTTACCAAATGTATTTCCTTTCTTTAATATATTTTTCGTACAAATAAATCTGACTAACGACTTAAAATAATTCATAATAAGCCCTCACAATCAGTTTGATAATTAGTAGCAAATTTAATGTTA
The DNA here is from genome assembly GCA_011833715.1 of Carcinoscorpius rotundicauda. Lineage (NCBI taxonomy): Eukaryota > Metazoa > Arthropoda > Merostomata > Xiphosura > Limulidae > Carcinoscorpius > Carcinoscorpius rotundicauda. The sequence continues at coordinate 88,266,718 of CM022397.1, forward strand.
GGTGGGTCTTTTAAATGATTTGATATTTTTCAAAGTGTCATGAAACAGTTGGAATTGCCACAAATAATCTGAAGAAAGAAGTTTGTTTGTTTGTTTTGAATTAAGCACAAAGCTACACAATGGGCTATCTGTGCTCTGCCCACCACGGGTATCGAAACCCAGATTTCAGCGTGCAAGTCCGCAGACATACCGCTGAGCCACTGGGGGGCGAAGAAAGAAGTACTCCTAAGAAATTAAAAACACACACGAAGGGAATGAATTCTTGACGAGTTAGCACCATTTGAAAAAAAAATGTCTTAAGACAAGTTTTAGCTGTTCATTTGGAATTTCCAGTTGAAAAGGGGATATATCTGTGGTTTAATAAATCCTTTAATAACATTCTAGACCCATTGGGTTGTTAGAACTACAATAAACTTAGATAGCAAAGTGTCTACTGATTGGTTGTCCTGTATCTGGTCAACAGCTCTAACCTAGAGATGCCTTTTATCGAAACTTAAAAGTCTCTAACCTGGCGTTTTAGCTCATAGCCTTTAATCAGAAAACACTAAATGATAGCAATGTCAATATGCGCGTGTGAAGGAACTGTTTGCAAGCATAGAGACTATGGAAAACGAGACAAATAAACTGACATTGTATAAATTATTTCGGAACATATTCTTGATGTGGTTGCTGAAGAGATCAGAGTTTGTGTAAGAAATAGCACTTTCATGGAGGGAAGAAAAGATCCAAATGGAATGTAACCTTCCCAGTTAGCCAATGCGCAATAAGAAACTTTCTAGCTGAGTTTGTAATAAACCCTACTAAGTGTTTGTTGATTGCTATTCAAACTTTATATCTTAATAAGAAGATGAATGTCCAGGAAATAGACAAAAGGGACCTCTCCTTAAAAATGTTATTAATTTGCTATATCTTTTATTACATAACGTAAAAATATGTTTTTAGAACACACTCGACGAGATCTGTTCAAATTCTATCTCAAATCATGATTTTAACACTGACTTTCGAAATTACCTAAAGTGTTGTTGTTTTGAATTAAACACAAAGCTACACAATGGGCTATCTGTGCTCTGCCCACCACGAGTATCAAAATCCGGTTTTTAACGTTGTAAGTCCGTGGACATACCACTGAGCCACTAACATACAAAATGATCAGACAAGTTTTCAAAATTATATTTCATTTATTCTGTTTTGAATAAAAACTTGAAAAAAATTAATTAAAACATCACTTGAAGAAAATGCTGGTAATTATAAAGTTTCACCTGAACGTTTCTTTGAATCTCATTATATAATGGATTTCATTATGTTTCGTTATCCGTCTGGAGGGAATTTCTGTGGTTTCTTTGATCCACGTATTATTGTAGGTTTTTCGAAAGTATGTGAAGAGGTATTTGAAATTACTGTAATATATAGATTTTTTTTTTTTTTTAGGCATGGCCGAGCGCGTTAAGGCGTGCACTCGTAATCCGAGGGTCGCGGGTTCGCGCCCGAGTCGCGCTAAAACATGCTCGCCCTCCCAGCCGTGGGGGTGTATAATATGACGGTCAATCCCACTATTCGTTGGTAAAAGAGTAGCCCAAGAGTTGGCGGTGGGTGGTGATGACTAGCTGCCTTCCCTCTAGTCTTACACTGCTAAATTAGGGACGGCTAGCACAGATAGCCCTCGAGTGGCTTTGTGCGAAATTCCAAAAACAAACAAACAAACAAAACTTTCTGAGGGAAAAGGTCTATATAAAAATTTCACAATTTATTGTAAGAACTTACAAATATTGAAGGGGCCCTTACTGTATATACCATTGCTAAACAGCAGGCATTAGGAAATCTCTGTAAAATAGCTAATATATCTCGTAAAAACAAAGAAACCATGTTTTTGTAAAATGTGTCTTTTTATAAAATTTTATAACAGTTCATTATAGTCCGTAATTAACAAAATATCTTAAACATAACTCTAAAATTGAAAAAAAATTCTATATCTGAATTGGTAAGGATATGATAAACTTACTATTACCACATCGCACATTTACTTGTACTATCGCATGAAAAAGTGACTATTTTACAAATAAAAGGATACAAAAACTCATCATTATATAGAGATCAGATCCAAACGCAGCAATATAGCACTGGGTAGTTTTGTCCTATCGATCGTTTTATATATATATTTACGCAAGAGAACATTTTTGTTATTTTTCCATATCTTTTCACTGTCGCGTAATCTTACGCGTGTCTATAACAGCAATAGACTATCTGTCTCCATGCTTGAAGGCTCGAATGTGTAGTCGTTTGAGGAGCTGTAATTATTCGTTTTATATTTATATTCACGCCTACAGTTGGTTGGTATTTGCAGTATCTGATTTGTGTGAATGTTCTAAACGTGTGCAAAATAGAAATCAGAGAAAAACAAAGATCCCTTAATTCAAAATAACAATGTCTGTAAAATATAAATATAAAATTATAATTACAGAAGTTCGTGCACTAAGTTGAAAATATACTAATATGTAGTGAGCTCTTAGACTAAAAACAAACCAAGAACAGAGGAATTTAGGTTGAATGTTATAAAATTTTAGGAGTTAGAGTAATGTTAATTTGAGACTAATCATAAGTCACTGATATCTGAAAAATTTTGAATGCGTCTACCATAGTGGTTCACATTTTTTGAACATGTGTGAGTTTGGATCAATATAAAATTCAAATAATGTTCTCTTAAATTGTATAGTGTATATTTTAAAATAAAAATGCCACTTCATTTTTTATGTTTAATTGGAAAGCAAACTTTTAAAGACTTGAATTAAAGCTAAGTATAAAACATTTTGAAGAACGGTTTTCAGCTCATCAAAAGGGTGGAAGAATTTAGCCTATTTCATCTTACATTTCTTTTAACTTATAACGTGAAGGTCTGTCCAGATTCCACTAATGCCACTGATCTGGTGTGTCAGAAAGACATCGTGTGTCATTTAGCTGGTGATGAAATGGTTACTGTTCTAATTCTATGTACGATACAGGTTTTCTCTTTTATTTAAATGGTGGAATGGTGGTTATTATTTAGGTTCAACGAAATACAACGGTTTAGTGCGGCTGAGTGCGATACATAATGTCACGAATACATTTAAAAACATGTCTACTAAATAATAAGGTTCCGTATTTTTGTCTCCTGTTATAAACACACTGAACTTCTTGTTGAAGTGAAACATACAAGAGCGAACTAATGTACGTCTAAGTCTTTATTTTTTAGTGTTTCATTAAAATGTAAATTCGAAATGAGATTACATATTTATTTTGAAAAAAAGAAACGCCATCGTCCTCATAATATTTCTTATTTATAAATGTGAAATATATATACAAATAGTGTAAAGAAACATTGAAAATATCTTATGATAATCTCGAGATCATTAAACGCAGGGCGAGAAGAGTAATATAAGTAAAATATTTTATCTTTTCGTCTGAAACACATATGTAACATAAAAAAAAATTATCGTCAAGATGCTCAAACATATGTTGCGAATTTAAAAATATAAATGACAAAATGTAATTAGTTATTAAAATTCAAAATCATCTGAGGTGTAAAAAAAGAAAATGCTACCTGCCACACCGTAACCTTTACAGACGAATAACCAAGTGCTAATCAATTTCCTTCTCTATGGATAGTGTAGTCCTCTCCCTTTCTCTGTATAATGTTTCAGTTATGCTACTAGTTTTGTTTCCGCTTTCATGGATGAAGAAACCGATGTTTATGGTCAGGTAATTTCTCTCTATCTTATTTTTTTGTTTTGCTATTCAGGCGCGGCGATGTTGGTATTGTGTTTATCTTACAACTGCACTTTTAGTCGTAGTTCGGAGTTAGATGGCTTGTCCGAACTTCATTAGACTTCAATTTCTGATTCCAGATTTTTCAATATTTGCTTTAAGCGTATTAAGTAAATAACTTTATAATTGCTTCACATTGATAAAATATATTTACACTTTTATTCAACTATCGTTAGTTTGTCTACTGCTTAAGAAGTCTAGGTTTAAATATGAGTCATGTTGGAATGCTACTCAGTTACGTAACATATTCGACCAACTTGTAGCATGGCTTGTATTTGTTTTTGTACTGTCATAAAGTGACAAGAAATATTTGTAACTAATATTAAAAATAAAAAAATAGGCAACCAAATTTAACTTGTATTTAAAAATTGTATTATACATCTGTATCATAAGATAATGGGAGTACTTTTGCAGTTCCGAAATTACATATAATATATTGATTTCAAATTTAACTCTAGAATATTAATACATATTTAAAAATGTTATGTAAGATAAAATAATACTTTGATCATGTATTTCTCTTGTAATTCGCAGCGACAAAATCTGATGGACAGTTTCTTAATACTTAAATACATGAAACAGAATTCTTAGACTTGAAATGTCGCTTTTCAATTGAATTTCGTGCAAAGCGACACGAGAGCCATATGCGCTAGCAGCCCTTAATTAAGCAGCTAAGACTAGAGCAAAGGCAGTTAGTCTTAACCTCCCGCCGCCAACTTTTGGGCTACTATTTTATCAAGGAATAGAGGGATTAACCACCATATTATTAAAGAATGAAAATGTTTGATGAGACAGGTATTCGAAACCTCGATCATTAGCTTGCGCGTTAAGGGCGTTAAACACTTGGCCATGGACTTTAAATATTTTGTAACATAGAATAAACATTAATAACATTTCAGAATATGAAATAAATCCATTCTTAAGGCTTCAGGAATGAAATCAGTTCGTACACATAACACACGGACATACACATACATATATACATATATATATATTTATTTGCAAGTTCGTCAAGTTGCTAAAGTAAAATATAAATTTACTAAATGATTTACATTTACAGTTTGTAGTTCTAACGTGTTTGAAAGGTTTGCTTTTTGTACTTCCAAACAAACTTTGTTCTCGATCGCTACGTTTAGAACAATTATCCTACAAAGTCCTGTAGAATGTTGCCCACTATTGAATATTACCTGACAGAGGAGTCTGTTTTACAGCAAAGCCATGTTGGACTTTCAGGTGGGTACACTCTAGAGAATCGAGTCCCAAGTTTTAGGACTGTGAGTCTGTAACATACTGCTGTCCTACCAAGTGAAGTTAGACGAGTCACTAAGACTAGCTGAAAGCGACACAAACTAATGTGTTACACATGTAGCATGGTGAGAAAGCATAACTACAGCAAGTTTAGTATGTTTTATATGTCGATGATAACACCTCCCGTAGTATGAAAGTGACTGCGTAAAATAACTTAAAAATTTGCTATACACAAAAGTACATGTGAAAAGACTTGAAAAATTAATACGTCAATATATCGCCTACTCTTCTCTACTTGTCGTTATTTTTGGTACATTTTAAAACAGAAGAAGTTTGCGAATTTATAGATTAATACATAAGATATTGCTTTGTATTTCATTCACAACTGAAACAACGAACGACATATTGTAATAAATTTAGCATTATGATGTGTTATACAAAATGAACTCAACACATGCAACCTGATATCGTTAAAGATCATCCTTATGTATTCAACTTCAAAGTTTTTACTGATTCACGAATTGGCTTGATAATATATCACATATTGTTTATCATATAATGTAGGATAAAATACTGCACATTATTTATAAAATATTATAAATTCTTAATGACGAGAAACCCACTTGAAATAAAAATGTATATCAGAACGGACGGTATGGGTATTAACACTTCTATACATGAGGAGAGAATAGCGTTTGGACGTTTCTAGGTCATTTTCAGATTAAGAAAGAGATAGTTTGTGAGTGACCGTTGTCAGATACATGTCTTAGGGACGAAAGTATAAATCGGTATGGAATTGTTAGGGTGCTGCAAGTGGATATTAGGTTATTAATTAATATAGGTATAAAGGCTTTCCTTTATATTGGTTTAATTTTGGTTTTAGTTGCTGTATAAGTAAAGCTTCTTTGATTTTGTGTTTGTTTATATTTGTTTCCTTACTTATTATCTGGGTGTCTTCTATGATTATTTTGTGTTTGTTTGATTTGCTGTATTCAAAAACGTGTGAAGGTGCTTTTATGTTATTTGAATGTAGTTTTCAGTTTTCTGCTTGTTTCTCCAATATAGAAGTCATAGCAGTTGTTACATTGTATTTTATAAATTTTGTTGGTGTTATGTTTGTCAGTGTTGTTTTTACATAATATGGACTTTAGGTTTGTACTTGGTTTTTGAATTAATTTGGTGTTTACTGAAATATTGTGTTTTGTTATAAGATTTTTTTTCCAAATGTTAGTTATTTTTTCGCAGATGTCGTTCATACTGGATTATACATTACCTAGGACTTAGAACATGAAACAAAACAAAAACTCAAGATATTAATAAACCAAATAAACACAACCACAAAACTATGTTCACTCGACAAAATTAACGATAAAATCAACAAGCTAAAACAACACTTCGTCAACATCAACGAATTTTTCTTAATTTTGTTTGTTTTGGAATTTCGCACAAAGCTACTCGAGGGCTATCTGTGCTAGCCGTCCCTAATTTAGCAGTGTAAGACTAGAGGGAAGGCAGCTAGTCATCACCACCCACCGCCAACTTTTGGGCTACTCTTTTACCAACGAATAGTGGGATTGACCGTCACATTATACACCCCCACGGCTGGGAGGGCGAGCATGTTTGGCGCGACTCGGGCGCGAACCCGCGACCCTCAGATCACAAAGCGCACGCCTTAACGAGCTAGGCCATGAATTTTTCTTAAAAAAAAACCGTAAAAAAAATTATACGCACACACCTGGACCAACAACAAAGAACAATAAATTCCAAGATACAACAAACTACAAAACCTTATACTACTGCATACCAGAATTTCCAGATACGAGCGAAAAGATAACCAATGTTTGTAAAATAAAATTCTTTCTTAGCCTGAGGATGATCTAGGAATGTTTAAACACTGTTTTCTCTTTATAAATAAAAGTGTTTATACCATAACAGCTGTTATGAGATACACAATATGATATAATAATTGTCATGCGATGTACGATAAAATATCAAATTTTTTATGATACAAACTAGTCATTGCATTAAGATTTTGGCGAAAAAAATACAAAAAACGCGTTTTTTGTTCGAATCTATATTATACGAATTTACATTATTATATTACGTGTTATAATTTATTTCATACGAGCCTGTAACTTATTATGTTACGTATTAAAGTATGAAATAAACTGAAACTGAGTTAAATTGTAATTTGGATTTACAAGTTAATTAAATGTTGATATATATTAAATTTGCAATATTTGCTAACAAGATTGATACACGCAGTTTTCTTACTCAATACAAATATGTTTTAATATACGAACAATAATATAACTTACAATAATGGTTATTACAAATAATAATTTACATACACAATTTTTACAAAACGTATTGAGTTTTCTATTTAATCCGGAATTGCCTTGATATCTTACGGAGAGTTATTAATTACGAGTTGATATTGGCACAATTTACTTAACGGGGTGCTTACTAGCTCTTAGCTGATCAAACTTAAGTTTTTCATAATTGAAATTATATAACATCTTCGTTTTAAATGCTAATATCCGATGGTAATCTGCTGAAATTAAACTGTTTGTAATGTTCGAAATCTAAAAGCATGGTCAAATATCTGAAGCTCCTCATTAACAAGCGTTAACTACAGTTACAGCTTCCGACATTTATAATAAACCAACTGTAGCAGAGATCAATATATAAAGTGTCTCTCGGAGCGGCGCGTTGCTGACGTGTTATAAGCGTTACGTGATTTTATAGAAATTTCAGCCGATCCAACAATATTCTTGGTACGTTATTGGTTTCATGAAAAATATATTATTGATTCTTACATTCGAGATTCTGCTACAATTTCGTGAATAAAAGGGAATTTCTTGATACATATTTAACAGTTTAAGTTACACGCATTTATCAATATTTTTATGAATTTAACTCAAACGAACATTGATATTAAAATAAATATATAATAGTGCATTGATTAAAAATGAAAAGAGTCAGTCATATTGTTTATTCTGAAGCTCAAAGCTACACAAGGTACTAATTGCGCTGGATTGACCATAGGTATCGAACATCTATCACTAGCATTATAATCCCTCAAGCTTACGTTGCACTAACAGAGGGATATAATCTTTTGTCTTACACTGCTAAATTAGGGACGGCTTGCATAGATAGCCCTCAAGTAGCTTTGTGCGGCCCCCAGTGGCTCAGCGGTATGTCTGCGGACTTACACGCTAAAATCCGGGTTTCGATACCCGTGGTGGGCAGAGCACAGATAGTCCATCGTGTAGCTTTGTGCTTAATTCTAAACAACAACAAGCTTTGTGCAAAATTCAAAAACAAACAAACAAATTTTAAGATACGCAGAGAAACCTATGTAACCATTGTTAGCTTTCCAAAGATTCGTTAATAATTGCGTCAAGGTCCTGACTGCAGCAACAACAAAAACATAAAAACTAGATACGAAAATGAAAACTTATAGTTTCTATAGAGTTTTACTGTGACTGCATTTCAAGGGTCGAACAAAGAAGACTTACCACTTAAGCTTTTAAACGTTTCCTAAATAGAAATGTCTGTGAAACATTTTCTATTCAAACCAGTTTACTATACAATGTTGTTGTTGTTGTTGTTTAGAATTAAGCACAAAGCTGCACAATGGGCTATCTGTGCTCTGCCCACCACTGGTATCGAAACCCGGATTTTAGCGTATAAGTCCGCAGACATACCGCTGAGCCACTGGGGGGGCATTTTTACTATTCATACGCAAGATAAACCACAGCGCAAAACCCCAACTGATATGGGAAGGCCCTAGCAAGGCACCTCTTTTTTGCTCCCATAAAACCTTTTGTGAAATGTCGCTTTTGAACGACTGGGACCCAAGTGTGAATTAATTTCGTGCTTCGCTCGTGACATGTTTCATTTATTATCGAAAGTAGAGCATAATAAAATATAGTTCTTCTTGTTTTACTTGCTTTGATAATGAACGATTACACAAAAACAAACCTCTTTGAACAACAGAAATAAAACTTTTCGAAAATATTCTCATTCACACAGTTAAAGTGAATTTATCTTTAATTTAACGTTAAAATATACATTAAATTATAAGATTGTAGTTGTCGTTGAATCTTAAGGGCATTTATAAAATAATCTTACTCGATAAGTGTTGTTTGAAAAAAAATTGTTGCAGAAAGAGAGTGTGGAGAATTGGAGCAAACCTAATTAACGCCGAGAAGATTACAAAAAAGTAAAATCATGTTGAATAGCATGGATATTGATTGCTCAAAAAGAATCAATTTTACGATTTCTAAAGATGAGATGTATGTTACTAGATTTAAAAGTGGCTGATTATTTTTCATTTTTGCATGAAGTTATTCAAATCATTTAATTTAATCAAAGTGCTGCTTTCGTATCTGAATCTTACAATGTGGACGTGTCTGTGGTGACGTCACTTCTAGTTAAATATTTCGTTCTCTTAAAGAACTTTCATTTTTTTCTCCAGTATATAATCCAGGATGGATAAAAGTGACAAAAATTAAAACGCGAAGATGAAAAAATATATTTGTCCTCTATAAATATTAAAAGTGGAAATTCTTCGCATAAATAAGGATAATGTCCGAAATGTGTAATGATAAAATTACTTTCACTTATTTAGAAAATATAGAAGTTAAATACAGTGTAATCTCTCATATATAGTGCATTAAAACTAAATGAACTGTGCATAATAAGATTACATGGACATTAAAGTGAATGTAAAGTGACAAAGTAATTATTTCTAAATCTATTGCGTCAGTAAAGATAAAAAGATGAGAGATTTGTTAAATCTACTTTATTGAGACACCATATGTTACGAACTACAGTTTGAAAATATACGTCAAAGATAAATATTCAAAAAAACTAAAAACAATAATTATTGTAAAGCAGTAGTTCACCAGTGGGTATCATAATTGGTTCCATATTTGAAGCCATACCGGACGTAACAAAATATGGAAGAAAAATATACGACTGGTATGGCTTAATATTTGGTACCGATGATAGTACCCAATAGATAAAACACCGCTTTACAATAATTTTATAAATTTTAAGCCATACCAGTCGTAACAGAACATGGGAGAAAAAAATATTTTACGTCAAATTAGAAATGCTCAAATTACGAAAGGCCTAGCTACAAAATCAAAATTAGAATTGATAATATAATAACATAGTTAATATAGTTTATATTCAGGTATAACAAAAGCTGTACTTTGTTTAATGAAATACGAATATATTCGAGGCTGTCTCGTTTACAGAACACGCAGAACGTTCGAAAAAAACGTTTAAGATGCAAGACTGATGGAAAATTAATTCCCGTTTCGAAATTACCAGTAATAACTAATAGCTTACATCTCGTAATTTCCTAATATTTGAAGTAATATTTGATCCACTTTCCCTCTGTCTACCGGTATCTTTAAAGTGAAAAATGGATGTTCGCAGTTACAGATTGTGTTTTTTCCGATTTATTCTTAAGACACAATGTTAAGAATAAAACTGTGACTTAAGAAATTTGCTTTTCTCTAAATTTTTTAGTAGTTCATCTTCCCATGCCTTCAGTTTACCAGAAGCACATTCTACGTTTTATTTCCAACAACTTACCATTCTAAAATAAGAAAGTGTGTTATACATTCTAACTCAGAGTTTTTAACTTTCCTTTATTAAACATAAACTTCATTTTGACTTCTTATGACACGAGAAGTTACATGTATAAACATTATATTAGGAATTGCCTTGTATAGAAACACACTAGTAAATAGATATATGATTGTTTCTAGCTGGCTTAATACACGATATAAAACATCGCTACTCACTTCAAATTTATGAAGCTTATTTGTCATGCTATACATATACAGAAGGTAAATAAAAATGCACATCATATATACGTTTTACATATTTCATTGTATTTTACTTATTATGCACATAAATTGATAGATAGGAGTAGCCAAAGCAAAGCTTACTTCTAAAGGAGATAATAAAAATAAACAGAAAAAAAGTCGTGTTATTTTGAAGCAAAATAGAAAATTATTCATATGCTAAAAACAAGAAAAAAATGACGAATTAAAAACCTAGCAGTCTGCTTGTCATATCTAAATGTAACTATTCCTCGTTGTTTCTTTAAATTTTCATTTTACTAAACGTTTTAACTTTACCATAAGGAAGTACTCACGTGCTAAGGAGTATCTCGGCGCCATTTGATTTATTGAGCTACTTTATAATTCTGAACGATTGGTCTTCAAACAAGAAATTATTATGTAGTACAAAAGACAGCAGGATGGATGCAGTGTACAAGTGGACTTAGAAGATAAAAGCGACAGAAGATTAAATTTTTATTGAAAATTGAATAAATATTGAGGCTCATAACGTGGAAAATAAGTATTGCACAAATATTCCCCGTGGTTCTGTTCTTCTTTTACCATTTAGAACAGAAAATCACGCAAAGCACTTAATTTCGAAAAAAAACAACATATATTTTTTATGTTTCTGAAGTAGTTTTAAAAATTATTTATTCGAAATAAAAATCTTAAAACCGGCAGAGTTAAGTTAATGCAACATTAAGCGGAAATATTGACAGAACTATTTTTATTTTTATCATTAGTCAGTATTTGTTTCTGTTAATCCTGTGTCTTTAAAGTTTTGACAATGAAATTAAAACCTGACGCTTTCTTTCTTCAGCGGTAGTAATACAGATCATCTTGTCAACTAGGCAACTGCCACTGAAGTTTTTTTTTCTGAATTTCGTGCAAAGCTATATGAGAACTATCTTCGCTAGCCTTATCTAATTTAGCAGTGTAAGACTAGAAGGAAGGCATAATTCGTGATGATGAGAAAACCTACTTCTAGAAAAAAATATACAGGTAAAAACGGCTGATATGGATAGAGAAAACTCTATGTAGAGGAGCGAACAACGTTTCGACTTTCTTCGGTCACCATCAGGTTCACAAAGAAAGAAAGGTAACTGACCGATAGCTGACCACATGTTTGAAGGGGGTTGTGTAATTGAGTGTAGGAAGGTAGAGGGCATACTTAGATATTTTATTATATTTTTAATATAGGTACAGAGGTGTTCCTTTGTATTGGTTTATTTTGGGCTTGAGTTGTTGTACAAGTAAGGCTACTTTAATTTTGCGTTTGTTTATGTTTGTTTCTTTATTTAGTATTTGAGTTTTTTCTATGGTTACGTTGTGTTTATTTGACTTACGGTGTTCAAAAACGTGTGAAGGTGACTTTCTGTGTTCTTTGAATCTGTTTTTTTTTCAACTTGTTTCTCCAGTATAGAGAACTATTTCCGTGGCAGTTATCACATTGTATTTTATAAATAATGTTGGTGTGGTGTTTGTCAGTGTAATTTTTACATAGTATAGACCTCAGTTTTGTGCCTGGTTTTTGAATAAATTTAGTATTAACTGGAATGTCATATTTTATTACTAGTTTTTGCAAAATGTTGGTTATTTGTTTGCTGATGTCAGGAATGTATGGGCCCCCCAGTGGCTCAGCGGTATGTCTGCGGATTTACACGCTAAAAACCGGTTTTTGATACCCGTGGTGGGCAGAGCACAGATAGCCCATTGTGTAGCTTTGTGCTTAATTAAAAAAACAACAAACAAAACAAGGAATATATGGTATGCAGCAGTATGTGGTTTCATTGTTTTTTAAATCATAGGGTATATTTAATTTTGTTGGTTGATTTTGCTTTGTGTCTAGATGTGTGCATATAATATTTTCTACGGTTTGTGGAGGAAACTTATTGATGTTGATGAAGTATTGTTTTATTTTGCCTAATTCACCTCTAATTTTTATGTGGTGAGCATAGTTTTATGGCTGTGTTTATTTGGTTTCTTGGTATGTTGAGTTTTTGTTTTGTTTCATGTGCTGAGTTCCAAGGAATGAATAGTTCAGTATGGGTGATTTTTCGGTGGACTTCTGTTTTAAATTGTGTGTCGGTTCTTGTAATTTTGGATTAAGAAATGATATTTGATTTCTTTCTTCTTGTTCACATGTGAAGTTAATGTTGGGATGTATAGAGTTAATGTGATTGAAAAAATTAAATACGTGTTCTGTAGATGTGAATCCCACAATCGTGTCGCCTACATATCTGTACTAGTATAGTGGTGGATCTAATGCTGTGATAATTGCTTGTGTTTCAACTTGTGTCATAAAAATATTGACTAGAACTGGTAATGCTGGAGTTGTCCATGCTTAGACCATTTGTTTGTATATGGGTTGTAGTTGTTGAACATGAAGTTTGTCTTCATCGTGGTGAATTCTATGAAGGTTGATGGGAATGTCTATAGTTGGGTTAGGGTCTCGGAAAAAGTGTTCTAAGGCTTTCTTACAGGTTTCAGCGATTGGAACTTCTGTAAAGAGGGATATAACATCAAAACTGGCCATTAAGGTTTCATAATTAAGTTGATTAAGGTTAGACTTGAAATTAAAAGAGTCTTTGATGAATGAGCTGGCTGATGTTACATATTTGGAGAATGCTCATGCTATGTATTTACCAAAATTGTAATTAAACGATTCATATGTGGACATTATTGGTCGTAGTGGACAATCTGGTTTATGAGGTTAGGGGATACCGTATATTTGTGATGTGCGTGAGTCGGTTTTACGTAGGTAGGAATAAAGTGTTTTTGGAATTGTGTTTTTTTTTTCATTTTTAACAGTATTTTGTTTAGTTTAGTTTCGTGTGTCTTCGTGTGTATTTGTTTAAAACTGTTTATGTCTGAAAAGATGTTCTTTATTTTTTGGATGTATTCATTAGTGTTCATTATGAGTACAGTGTTCCCTTTATCTACTTTTAGAATTTTTAAGTTTATGTCTTGTTTTAGGTTTTTAATGAAATTAATGTCTCTTTTTGTTATGATTTTTTTAGTTTTTTCTGTTTTGTGAAATTCTCTTAATGGTTTTGTGAGAAAATTCTTTGAAAAAAATCGTTTGAAGATGTTGTTTTTAGGTGTTGCTGGAAAATATAATTTTTTATTTTTTTCTGGGAAGTTTAGCTGTTGGATGTCAATAGAATTGTCGAAGTTGTCTTCTTTCTGTTGGTTGTTTCCGATAGTTTTCTTGTTGTTTTTGTTATCTGTGGAAAGTATTACAAGTCTCCTGGCTAGGTCTTCTTAACAAGTTTTTATTTCATAGGTTAGAATGTACCTAGGTGCTGTTGCGAAGTGTTTAATTGTCGGTCGGATCTATTAACTATGATGTCATTCAACGGTTTGTCGTGTTTATGTCTTTTCTGTTGTTTACATCTTAATTTTTCTAGTTTTTTTTTGTTGTGGCAGATCTTTTTGTCCCTGCCATTCCTAGTGCTTATTTAGTTCATGTTTCGTTGTATAAGTCCGTAAATCTCTGGTTTAATGCAGCATGCCAGTTGATGGCTAGGCTCATTTTTTGTTTCTGTAAGTCATGTAGTTCTTTGTATTTCGTGTTCAATACGGCTTTAAGCAGGTTATATTTTTATGTAAATTTTGGATAATGTTTGTGCATTAATTAAATTTTTTGATAGTTTTACCTTGACAAAATTAGGGATTAATTGTACCTTTCTACAATGTTGAATGAAATAGATGTCATTTCTTCTGTTGAAACCAGCTAATCACCACCACCCACCGCCAACTATTGGGCTGCTCTTTTACCAACGAATAGTGGGATTGACCGTCACATTATAACACCCCCACGGCTGATAGGGCGAGCATGTTTGATGTGATTGGGATTCAAACCCGCGACTCTCAGACTACGAGTCAATCGTTTTGACTACCTGGCCATGTCGGACCACACTGAAGTGAGTCATTTTGACTCATTTACCAGTTGTATATGATGTTGTAGTTTTGTTTTGTTTTTTCCTTATGAACTGGTTTTTAACCGATTACATTTCGCAGGCTACTCGGGCATGAAAACTTAGAAAGTGTTAAGCTACAGTTTTGTGATGCCGAGAATTAAAATAGTCAGGAAAAACATGAGTTCATGAACAATATACTTTACTAAGACAATGAGCAAAAGTAAGTTTATATGTGTAACTGAAATTTAGGTCATCTAATTTCGTGAATACATTACGTTTATTACATTTTCAGCCAGCCCCCCAGTGGCTCAGCGGTATGTCTGCGGACTTACACGCTAAAACCCGGGTTTCGATACCCGTGGTGGGCAGAGAACAGATAGCCCATTGTGTTGCTTTGTACTTAATTCAAAACAACAAAACAACATTTTCAGCCCAGAAAATTGCGTTGCTTTGTTTAAGCGCATTATGATTCGATAAAGTCAACTTTCACATAGAAACCTATTTAATATTTACACATCATAAGTTATAATACAGATTTCAATTTAACAGAATATCAGAGTTAAGCCTTTTAATTATTGCAACGTGAAGTGACTAGAAGTAAACGAGATCAGAAGCAGGATAGGGTTTATTAACTTCAATAGCAGGCAATACGCTGTAAACATGTATTAGAAAAGCCTGAATTACACCGTAATGAAGGAGAAAAATGTTTTATATCGTCATAGGGAATTTCAAACTGCCCTCTAAAGTTCCTGGTGCACATCTTCAGGGGATTGATGTTACCTACAGCTTCTAACAGGTTGCTGTTGAAAAATAAGAAAGCGAATTATACCATGAAATGGAACCATTTTCAAAGGATTTTGCAAATTCATTTCTTTTTCTTTAAGATCGTTCAAGCATGTTGATAATCCAATGATTTTATTGGTGATTTGATTGTTTCATTCGATCATTGTTTGTGTGTTACTCTTTCAGATATTTAACAAAATAATTTGTGGTCCAAATATTACTAAATATTTTTGAATTTATAATAATTTGATTTTTTTTAAAACTGAGCACATTGAAAAGTCGTAAAGATTCTGTTAAGTACAAATTATTGTACACGTTTCACTATTATACAAATTTAGCTTTGTGAAAATAAGCTCGTGAATAACTCATATTTTTCGTTTATTTAGTTTAATTTATATGCACATAGGTGAATGTATTATGTTTAACAACTCTGAAAAAAATTAGAATAATGAAATATACGTAAAGAAAGTTTACATAACAGAAAACAAAATAAAGGAGTCATGCCGTATAAGAAGAGGCAACCTATGTAAAAGAGAATCCGTATAAATTAAAACGGGATAAACTAAACAAGGTTAATTGGAGTTAAACTTGAGTGGTTTATGTTAATTGTGTAACTCATTTTGGTTTTAATAAAGAAAAGGATAGAGAATAGTTAAATATGGAAAAAAATTTTCTTTACAAGGTTTTATCATTATTGTGGCTTTCTCTTACTTAATATTACATATTTATACTCTTCAAAAAAAGAAACGCAAAAAGCAAAATTTGAGACAAATTGTTATCAAAAGTATTCTGGGTAGTTCTGTATGACATGTGTCAAACTTTGAACATTCACTGCTGAACATCCAAAGTCTGCAAAGGCGAAGTCCACGTTCACTGGGTGAAGTTTAACGTCACTCAACGTCAATAACGAGTATTCCCCCCGTAAGCATCAATAACTGCTTGGCATTTCCTGCCCATGGAAGCGATGAGATGACGAATCACATCCTGTGTAATGGCAGTTCACTCAGCCTGCAAAGCTGCTACAAGCTGAGGTAGAGTTTGAGGTTGAGATTGTCGCCGTCGCAGACGTCTGTCCAACTCGTCCCAAAGATGTTCGATGGGGTTTAAACCTGGTGATCTGGAGGTCCAGGAAAGAACGTTGATGCTGTGGTGTCTCAAGAAGACAGTGTGAGGACGGGCGTTGTCATGTTGAAAAACGTCGTTGACGTTCACCATGATGGGTTGCATATGGGACCTAAGAATTTCGTCGACGGTTGCGTAGGGTCTGATCGGAAATCCTACGCAGCCCTGGTATGGTAGAGGCAGTAGACGTTACAGTGGTGGTCCTAGATTACGTAACCCGATGTAGCGATCTTGTGCGGGCGTGGTCACACGAGGTCTGCCAGATCGTGAACGGTCACCAGTTGATCCATGTTGTTGGTGACGATTCCATAGCCTTGTGATGGTGCTTGGGTGGACATTCACAGCTCTGGCAACATCTGATCAAAATTCGCCTTCTTCCAAACGACCATGGCGTTGTTGCGTTGTGCTTCAGTCAGTCTTGGCGTAACTGTATTGCGTGTCGGTGGCTTAACACTGAGCTATGGAAACCGAGAACCCGTCACTTTTATAGGGATTTTGCACATGTTGCACTTGCAGAACATGCAGATCTCTCAAACAAATTTATTGGACACCAATGCGTTTCGGCGAAAAATCCGATGTTTTCCTCCGTTTTCAAAGTGCACAACTTTTACTGTCATTTTGGTCTGACAATGGCCTTAACAAGTATAACATCACATATTCTGAGCTTGTAACGTTATTACATATATTTCTCTTTAAAATTATCCCTTTTGCGTTTCTTTTTTTGAAGAGTATATGTAGAGGGCAACTTTATTTCAAATATGACTGCTTTGGTGCATGAAAAAAAATTATCAGGTTCGTTACTTTCGCTCTGCGTTTAAGAGCTCAAAAACTTGTAGTCGCTGTTTTTGAAACTGAGATAATGAATGTGTAGGTGTGTTAAATGGCATTCCAGCATTTGATACTGCTGTGACGATATTCCACATTTAGTTAACAGTCTACTTGTTACATTGATTTATGGCAGTGTTATTCGATTTCAGCAGCTTGGCTGGAACAGTACCGTGTCTCTATGTGGTCTCTTGAATAACAAATAGGCCCGTCATGGCCTGTTGCGTTAAGGCGTTCGACTCGTAATCCGAGGATCATGGATTCGAATCCCCGACGCACCAAACATGCTCGCCCTTTCAGCCGTGGGGGCGTTATAATGTGAGTGTCACTCCCACTATTCGTTGGTAAAAGAGTAGCCCAAGAGTCGGCGGTGAATGGTGATAATAAGCTGGTTACTTTCTCGTCTTACACTACTAAATTAGGGACGGCTAGCGCAGACAGCCATTCAAAACAAAGAAACAAAAACAAAAAAGAATGAATAACATAATAGTTCTCTTTCCACTGAAAAAAACATTTTATAAGTTTTCATAATGAATTTTCAAAGTTCTGTATGTGTTAGCACATTGTATATAAAAAAGGTAATTTCAGTTTTGTTTTACAACGTATAGACTCTCTTCACTTCATACTAGTGTTCCCTCAAATTAAGGAAGTGTAATTTTGTCATAGTTGATTTGATATATAAAACTTATAATAAAAGTATTTGATTCTGTACACAAATAAATATGAACATATTATTTGCAAGTGCTAACCGATACACATTAATAGAATAATAAATGATATTTATTAAATATTGCATTTCCAAGAATAATATTCTTGAAATGCATAATGTTTCCTCTTTATAAGGCTATTTATTTTGAACACTTGGCAATTATAAGTGTTAAATTAAGCTTCTGGTACTTGGCAATTATAAGCATGCCGTAAATGACTATTGTTACTTATTTTAGTCGATAAAGTTTTACTTGATGACTTTTTGTTAAAATAAATAAAGATAATGTGTTGTCAAACATTATCATAATTCTGTCCTTAAATTACTTAGAAAAATATTGTAAGAAATTACATTCACCAACTTGTTATAATTCACACCGTAAAAGTAGTTGTTAATGCAAGTTCATAATATTAATGGCGTCTAAACAATTAACAACGTCTGTCATATACGAGCGGTTCTGATAAAACCTCTGGTATTTGTTGATGTATTATTAAATATTCTTCATTATTTTCAGTTATAATTTCTCTAATTAGTCAGCAATGAATCGCTGAGAGATTAACATTGGGATAACATTATCGACTTTAGTTGGTACAAATTTTGATGTTAATAGTGTTATTATTTTTTGTGCTTCTTACTTGTTACTCTTTAACTAATTTTTAGTGCACCATTATGAAGATTGAGGAGTTATAATAAGTAATTACTTGTCTTTTTAGAGTCAGTGATCTATTATTAAGATTATTCTTTATATTGTTTATGCTTTAGCCACCAATGAGGATAAATTTGTTAGATGGTATACCTTTACCTCAGGAACCAGGATATGCTTTGTGACTTCTCACCTTGTACCGCGTTAATTATTTTGTACCTCTCGTTGTTTTTCATCTTTTATATGGTCTTGTTAATTTTCTCAGGTGTGTAAATGTTTGTGTAAGTGTTCGTGTTTGTTTTTTGAAATGAGCTCTATTTATTTTACTGAAATTAAATATATGTATACATACATGTAATTTTTTTGTACATAAAATCCCATTCACATAATCATTTGTCAGTGCTCTATTGAAATCATACACTGAAGTACTTTAATTTGCGTTCCATTGTTGTTGTCCTAAGTTCATAAAATTATTACTGCTTGTAATCTAGGATACACGTAGGCTTGCTACTGTGACCGTATGTGCAATTTTACAAAACGTGTTTTAAGAAAGATAATGTCAAGCGAAGATATCCAACAGATCACTGGTTATGATAAGTTTAATTTAAAGGCTATCTTATAAAGCACATGAGCATTTTAAATCATTTGCATGTATATTTCCTATGTTTTATGTTTTTCTTTAGCACAAAGCTACACAATGGGATGTTTACTCTCTGTACATTACGGGAAATCGAATTCCCAATTTTAGAGTTGTAAGTCTGAAATTTGTCACTGACTCACTAGAGAACTGTACGTATATTAGCGCATGTACAGTGGACATATTTATATATATTTGTGTATATAAATACGTATTTTTGTGTGCGTATGTCACATTATTTATATTCACAAATTTTCAATAACTATAAATATATCAAGGATAAATCAGTATTATTACAGTGTATGTTACAAGTGTTAATCTAATCTGAAAAATCCTCTTACTCTATGTATATAATTTAAAATGCTGTATTTGTGAAATAGCTTTTAGTTAATTCTTTTAAAGTTACATTTGATTTCCAGATTCGATTTAGATGTAATTAATCTTATAAAATCAAATCAAAAGTTTTGGTTTCAATACTGAAAGCTGTCAAAATTTTAGAAACCACCAAATCTAAAACAAATGTTACTAAAACAAGTTAGCTGCAGATTTTTTAGCCGCGGTACAACAGTTTATGTTATCACTTTTAATTTTAGTCGCGGCATAACGGACCATAGAAAGGATCTGATGTTTTTAAATATAAAATTTTAGCTCATAGCTTCGTCATTTCTTAACCGATTTGAGATCTAATTACTGTTTTGGACCCAGAAGATCACATTTTTTAAATTGATATATTTGAGCATGTCAAAGGTCACATAGATTAATTTATTTTAATCCTACCTAAAATAATTTCAATTTAAGGGTCGTTTGGTAAAGATCGTGAAGAGTAATAAAACCCAACCGGGAATACGCGCGCCTCACGCTTGGTGCTGCTAACCCACTGATATATGCCTAATTAAAAGGAGGGAAAAAGGTATCATAAATTATTTTACTCTAATCTTTCCTAAAAGAATTTCAAGTACTGTGACTACTGAGAGTTCTCTCTTGTGTGTTCCACGTTACTTTTAACGTGTTCACTCTATTTCTAAATCAGAAAATTGGAGTTAAGTATAATTTGAGATTTATCTATTGTTTCACAAAAGTTACTGCGGAATAAGGGTTTTTTGTTTTATACCATTGGTTGGATTGGAAGATTAGAAACAAAATTTTATATCAAACGGTAATTATATATGCAGCATGAAAGTTAAAAGTTACGGTTTCTAAGTAGAAAGGCAGAGAAATATTGGAAAACCAATATGCCCCAAACAAATCTGCAAATAACTTTATTTTATAAAAACTAAAATATTATTTTCATATGTGTCGAAAAGTTGTTATTTGCTAATAAGCACAAAGCTACACATGCTCTACCCAACAAGAGTATCAAAATCCGGTTTATTGCATGTAAGTTTTCTTCTATTACAGCTATATAAGATATACATTATTATACTTGCTGGACAAATACAATTGGTATTATTTTTTTCTACTTTCAGAACTGTTGTCGAAATGCGACGAAAATGGTGTTCAAAGAAGGGTGGCAAGGTGGTTTCATCATTACACTAAAAGGATCATCACTTTGAACAGTCATTATCATGGCAGCCGTAAAGGGTTATCTAATAAATTTTTTTGTTCAAGTTCTTATTTTCGTTCTCATGTGGAAAACACTGGCGTTTAAGACTTTTGGTAATTCTTGTCCAGATAGGTGTAATTGTAGTCAACGTTTCTCCAGTGGCCTCAAAGCCAAGGTGCTAACAGTTAACTGTTCTTACCAGAATCTTAAAAATGCTCCTCTTGGAATTCCCTCAAAGATACAGTCACTGATTTTGTCAGGAAATAGATTCCTTGATATATTCAACAAACTCCCAGAACTGCCACAACTGATGGAGCTTGACCTGTCCAGGAACAATATAAAACGTCTTGGTAGAGGAACCATTTTCCAAAATTTTGCACAGCTAAAAGTTTTGGATCTCTCCAATAACAAATTTAAAACTCTTTTCAATGGTGTTTTTCGTGGTATTCATAGGTTGGAAAGGCTTATTATTGCTAATGGAAATCTAAAATTTATCGATGAACGAGTATTTGAGGGAATGAAAATACTACGATACTTAAATTTGAAAAATAACCAGATTCACTCAATAGCACCAGAGTGGTTTTTTGATATGGTTAATCTGGAGATTCTAGAAATAGATCACAATGAAATATCCTACATTAGTAGCGGCACTTTCTCATCATTAGCTAACCTACTCAATCTTTCTTTAACACACAACAGAATCCGCGGAATGAGTGATAACGCTTTTGTTGGTCTTCAAAAGCTCAAGAGTGTTTTCCTGGGTAGCAATTACATTAAGCACGTCCCGTCAACCCCCGTCCACTCGCTGAAAAAGCTCAAGATGTTGAATCTCGATTCCAATCCTATACCCATACTCTATACGCGAGACTTTGTTAACTTGTCCGTTGTGGAAGTCTCTGTTTCAAACAGCACGACGTTAACCTTGATCGATGAGGGAGCTTTTTGGGATTTACCATCTCTCGAATCCATCCATCTTCAGAATAATTACCGTCTGCAGTTCATTGATCCTGAAGCTTTTATTAAAGTACCTAATCTTCACTTTCTGAACCTGAATAATAACAATATCTCTGCTATTAGTGAAAACCTCGTGAAACAGAGAACAAATGTGCAAATAAGCTTGAGTGGGAATCCATTGCTTTGTGACTGTAATTTACGATGGATTAGAGAAGCGCTTGATAATTCTTCCACGGTAGTGTTTAGAGAGTCAGACAACCTACTTTGTGAGCAGCCAGAAGAAGTCAGTAATAAACGCCTACAAGATTTAGATCCAGAAAACATCCCAGTTCAGTGTGCACCCGTCCTTGTTGGGCCAGTGAACCAAACAGTTGAGAAGACCATAGGAGAATTTCACATCTTTGAATGTAGAGCTTTTGGAAATCCCTCGCCATCTGTATACTGGATCTTACCATCTGGTAAAATACTGAATGACACTACAAATGATATTCATATCCATATGAAACAGCCCGAAACATTTGTGATTTTCCACTTAAAGCCCAAAGATTCAGGTGTGTATCTGTGTGTTGCGGAAAACGTGCTTGGTCAAGCCGTCGGTGCTATACATCTTCTCGTAGACAGTATTGACATTAACATCTTTCCTCAGAGGGTATCCTCCACTTTTGTTACTGTCGTTTGGAACGGCACCGCAAGAAATACTTATCCAGAATACGACTTGCTCTATTGCATCGAGGGCAAGAAAACTGACAGTTATGAGACAGTTACTGTCAGTTACATATTTAGATCTTATACCATTAATAATCTTCAGCCTGAAACCACATACAAAATATGCATTGCTGTCAAAGATGACGAAGGAGAGAATCTCAAATTGTCTTGTACTCATGTAAAAACCCAAGATGCAAACTTTATCATGCAGGGAATTCAGACAACAAGCAATGTTGCGATTGCCGTTGTTCTTGGAATCATATCTGGGATGGTAATCATCATTTGTTTCGTTTCTGTGGCAGCTCGGAAATATAGACAGAGACATTATGAGACTCCACAAAAGTCTCTTATCAGTAACATGGCACATGGTTCTCCTCCGGAAAATGTCAGTAGCCTAATTGTGACACGAACGGAACCTTGCCTTGAACAAGATTAGTCCGTCAAGTTTTCCGTGTTTACTAAGTAAGGAAAAGACAAAACAAAAACATTTTCTTAAATATTATAACAGAATATGTGGGGCATGTTGTTGTGGATATAAAATTAAGGTATGAGGCTAAAAATTGATAGACTGAATACTGAAGATATATTAATATATCTAAACTTTCTAAATGTTGACGTATGATGCAGGAACAGCCTAAACGTATACAATTCTGAATATCTTCACATTTGCAATATTGAAGTAGATTACCATCAGACATTTACGTAAAATATAAAAGTATGGTGACATTTCATCTAAATTATGTATTGTTTTAATATTCCGGAAAAAAATGCTGTTTATAGATTTCTCGTAATTTGCGTGTAATAAGAGTTAAATCATTTGGTTGTTTTCTTTGGATAATTAGAAGTTACTATCATTATTAACCAGATAATATAATCTAGAATGTAACTTTAATAAATGCTATTATGTTTAAATTTCCAACAAAGATGTAAAACGACTTCTGTGATCCATTATACTAACACGGAGAAGTTAGTAACGTCCGTTAGCCAAATGAAAGTGACGCGATAAAATAGCAAATGATTCGAATTTGGTTAAGAAACTGTTTTGTAGATTTATATTGGTATAAATTTGTTTCTAAAATTTCCGAAAATACAATATGTCGTAAATTAAGTTGAGTTTTAAGTCTTTATATTATAGAAGACATTTTCCCAAGTGCGTGCGAAACGTAATTACGTGTTACCTAGTACTTTATAATTTTTTCCTTTCTCTAATTTTTCCAAGTCATCAAAATAGTTGTAATGAATAAAATGTTTCCTACTACATCACTATGCTTATTCTTTGATAGATTGTTCAGGTAGAATATTCATAATGATACTTATTTGAATGGACCAAACAAGCAGTTGTTCTCCATTCAACTAAGTTTCAGCACCGCTCTTATTTCATTAGAAATATTTCAACACTTTTCTCTGTAGGTTCTGAATGCTAAGCTAGGAAAGGAAAGTAATTAAATAATGATGTAACAAGATAGTATACTTTTCGAATTATTCACTGTTTTCCAGTGCTATGTGTAATTTCATCAACAAATAAATCACATGTCTCAACAAATTACGCTTGATTGTATAAAATAAAAAAAAACTGTAAAAGTATTGTTTGAAAGACTGCAGTATAACTTTAGTAATTTAAAAAAATGTATCCCTAAAATAATACAACATTAGACTGAAATTGAAATAAATACGTTTCATTGAAGAGTTGCCAGAAGCAATAGACACCCAAAGAAACAAGTAAATATATATTCTTAGCCATTATCAATAAACTAAAAGTTTACAATAATTATAAGCAGAGCTGTGATGTCCAGCTAAGCCATTGAGCTGCATAAAACTAATAATGAATAGGTCGTGATAGCAAAAGCTTAGGTTAAATTTACAAATATTCTCCTATTACCAGTAAAATATCCTTTACATGTAGTAAAATGAACAAAAAAGTTATGTGAAGAATACACTTATTTCGCTATTTAAAATTATTTAACACAGAATAACAAAAAATACATAACATGGATTTGATAAATTATGCCATTTGATATCAATCGCGTAAAATGTTGAATGTAGTCATAGAAATGTCAGTGCCGTAATATCATGGTGAAAAAAGTTTGATTGATTGTTTGAAATTAAGCACAATGGCACACAGTGGGTCATTTGTACGTTGCCCCCTACAATTATCTAAGCTGGGTTTCTAACGAGATGAGTCTACATAGATACCTCTGTGCTTCTGGAACGGTGAAGAAAGTTTGTTTGTTTTGGAATTTCGCACAAAGCTACTCGAGGGCTATCTGTTCTAGCCGTCCCTAATTTAGCAGTGTAAGACTAGAGGGAAGGCAGCTAGTCATCACCACCCACCGCCAACTCTTGGGCTACTCTTTTACCAACGAATAGTGGGATTGACCGTCACATTATACACCCCCACGACGGGGAAAGCGAGCATGTTTTAGCGCGACGCGGGCGCGAACCCGCGACCCTCGGATTACGAGTGCACGCCTTAACGCGCTCGGCCATGCCAGGCCAGGTGACGAAAGACAAAGAATACATGGTAGGTTGTTTTTAATTGTTGTTGTTTATGCGCTAATATTTAAGTGATCCATAGATTTCATGGAAGCAGCTTCAACTTGTTAAAATAGGTTTTAATAACGGAGTCTAAGCAAACATATAGAAAGGCACTGTTATATACTGCATATAAAACGAGTTTGCTACCTCCTTTAGCGTAAAGAACAAAAACTTGGTTATATAATTTCAAAGTTATTATTAAAATTGAGATAAAAATTAATCGTATTAACCTCAAATGTATTACATATGGGAACCATAATTGAACAAGTGCGCATAAATTCACTCATTTTACAACTAACAAAAATTTTTTTAAAACCAAATTGGTTTAAATTTAAGTAATTCCAGAAATGTTCTGAGATACCTAATAAAGAAGTAGTTCCAATTTATTTGAGTTAACAGTAAGTAATATGCTTTAATATAATTAAATAATTTAACAAAACATTAATTATAACTCAGAACAGAAACCGTGAATCACTGATCAAAACTCAGAGTTTACAATGAAATATACTTTGGATATTAAGAAGATTTGAAAAATAGTTTTCCCAATCGTACGAAAGAAAGAAAATGGACAGTTATGTGACTTTAAATTTCAGAGTTTTCCCTTTGGAATATCAAACATAACTCTCGTATTTTATGTCTTTATAATTTAAATACGTACAAAAATATATTTGAAAAAATTTCAGACTTGTTTCAGAACGTGGGTAAAGTTCCAATCATGAAAATATTAGCCGTAAATAATGTACTTTTCCTATATGACATCATGGAGTGTGTGTGTTTTCCTTATAGCAAGGCCCGGCATGGCCAGGTGGTTAAGGCACTCGACTCGTAATTCACGGGTTTAAATCCCCATCACACCAAACATGCTCGCCCTTTCAGCCGTAGAGGCGTTATAATGTGACAGTCAATCCCACTATTCGTTGGTAAAAGAGCAGCCCAAGAGTTGGCGGTGGGTAGTGAAGACTAGCTGCCTTCTCTCTAGTCTTGTACTGCTAAATTAGGAACGATTAATCCAGATAGCCCTTGTGTAGCTTTGTGCGAAATTAAAAAAACAACAAACAAATACTCATACCAAAGCCACTTTGGGTTATCTGATGAGTCTACCGAACATCGTGGAAGTATATCTGTATAGTGAAAAAAATCTTTGTGTTTAATCCAAGTATTATAATTTCTCACCCATCCCTGATTCATATAACCACGTTTTATATGAATGGGCACACCTTCTTTAAATACACACCTTCTTTAAATACACACGCTTCTTTACTTAAGAAATCACATCTGGTTTAAATAATTGGTTCCTGATTTTAAAAAGTAATTATCTCCTTAGTCAAAAAATACACCTGATATAAACAAGTACCTTCTTATACAAGTATGCCGGTTTCAGCGAGAAATCTACGAACAAATAAATTCAGAATGGTATAGAAACATAAGATTAGTAGTCTGCGTCAACTGTGAGCAAATAATTCTATAAGCAGATTAATAGCTAAACTAAACTAAACTAACGTGGCAGGGGTTCAGTTTAGAGAGAGAGAAATCAGAAGAGTTCTCTCCCCAACTGGGGTGTTCAGGAGTTTAGTAGTTTCTCTTCGTCCCCTTTCGTGAGAAATTATTGAAATGCCCGTGGAATTTTTGTTTTATTTTTAATATTTCGACACTGGAGTGTGGTATTTGTAAGTGAGATGAAGGACGGGAAACCTGGACGAGAGTAGCGAAAGTGAGGTGAGCCAGACCTTGGCTCTATTCATAGCTAAAGTTGAAGACGAATTGTTTTATTTTCTATGCCGCGATGTGGCGCCCTTAAGAACGAAAGCAGATAATTTCAAACTTTATACTGTTGAAAAAAAAATTGCTATGGTTGAATTAAACATGAGTAAATAACCCGAGAATTAAATAAACTGGCGAGCTGAAGGTTAGAAAACTGAATCAAATATGAATAAATAACTTATCTTACTGAATCATGAATGTTTAACTGCTGTTTAAGAGCAACAACATAAGACTAGCTTAAAACGTACGCCAGCTTCAAAGAAATTTCTCCTGTCAAAACAAGCTTGCCTCATTTAAATAAGCATCGCACGCGAAGTAACAGTGCTTGGAGTAAGAAAACATCATTTGTTAAATAACTAAGAATTGTTGAAATAAAGTACGTGCCATGATTAATATCTCGTGTTTAACCAGGCAGTCCTTATTAAAATCAGTACAAGAAATAAATCAGTATGCTTTATAAAAAATGAAAATAAGCTCCATCATATATATATATGTTTGATTTAAATAAACATGTTTTAAATAAGTACTCCTAGTTTTAACTTATTACTTGTTTAATTTTCCGATGGGTCAGCGATAAGTTTATTCTAAAATGCTAAGTTCTATTCCCCGGGTTTGACAAACCATAGGTCACCTCCAGCATACCTGTACGTCAAACACCCAACAATACCAAGAATAACTGCCTGCCTATTTTCTGATTAATATTTAATAAAACTTTGTTTATAAGTCATAGCTAGTTTTTCTTGAAATGTATATTTTCGTATAATACAAGAATAACATATCACCCACTCTTTTCTTTCAGGTTGTCTGTTACGAAGCAGTTTTTTTTAGACACGTAATTTTTTTTATCCAACTGTTTTGTTTGATATTATTCTTATGTTTTCATTTTTCGTCTTCGACTTTCCAGTGTTCTGCTTAAAAATTAAAACAATAGCTACTTCAATTCGTTTTTAGCACGCTATGTTTTGCGTTTTTTATTACCGTTGTGACAAAAATAACAAGACAGTTTAATGTCAGGTTGCAGTATGAATCTGAAAGAGTATGGAACTTTTTATGATGACTGACTTTCTGACTCTTGTAAAAACTGAACATAATATAACAATTTTTTTGTTCAAATGTCTTTCATGTTTTGTCTCATCATACCGAAAATAATTGTATTAATCCAAAATCAGATAAACAAAAAGTATAAGATGGATGAACTTTATGTTCTCGCTATCGTAATTTACAAAACAGTTACAGAGAAGAACATAAGTAAATCAGTATATAACAGAAACATAGTTAAAGAACAGAGCATGTTTATGGGTTTTTTCTCCCAAATTTGGATATTTTATTTTAACCAACAACTTTAAATGTTTTGCATGATAGGCAATGATTGCTTTTCATGAAATTATAAAGTAAAGAATGTTTTAAACTTCTTAGATGCTAGGATGTTTTTCGTCTCTCCCTCCTACTGTGTCTATATATGTGATCTTTACATCTGAATACATCACTGTGTATGTAAACGTGGTATTCTCAGGTTCGTAGCAGAATGTTTGAAAAGAGGTTCTAATTCCTGAGATGAAAAGGCAACACATATTGTGACAAGACTACTACTGGTGTCTGGGGGAATGCCACCCATAAAATCTGTAAAAAATATTGATGTTATTAAACTAAATATGGAAGCAACTTTGGAAGGAATGTAGCAAAAACAGTTACATGGTTACAGTGTTCCCTCGCCACTTCGTGGATCCTCTTTCGCGGCTTCACCACCGCGGGCTCGGCCGACCCCCACATATATATATATATATGTATATACACACACACACACACACACACATATATAAAATAATAAACATTAAATCTAAAATAAAGCATTAAATACCATTAAATATTAAAAATAAATAGAATTAATAGTGTAAAGAAAAAAAAGGTATATTTTGAGATATAAACATATATTTGAGTTTATAACAGCGTAAAAATGGAAACAGAACCAACTGGAAAAGCGATAGATGTACGCATTGTGCGTCTGTGAAGGCTACGCGAGATCAGCTTCATGGCGTAGCGATGTGCAAGACGGGCTATGATTGGTGCAAAAGTGGATGGTCGTTAGAGCGGTTAGGTAAACTAATGAAACTAATTAACGAAGTGAAGGAGTGCTCACAGGAATGAGGCAACGATATGGTTCGATCAGTACAGATCTGCAATAAAATAGAAGAACTGATGACTCCTTATCAAATGATTTTCGATAGGCTAAAGAGGCAGAGAAAACAACTGCCAATAACAATGTTTTTCCAGCCGAGCAAGAAAGAAAGGGTGCCGGTGGTAAGTACTGTTCCTGAAGTTGTAACGACCGACGAAGAAATTGCCGATTCACCTTCCACAGAAGAGGAAGTGGTGTTCCCCGAAAAGACACCACCTGCTGAAGATATGTAATTTTTAATTTTAAGGCTTAATATATTAATAATTGTTCTTATTATTTCAGCAATAATGAACAGTATTGTAATGGGAGGGTTAAATAGTTGTACAGGGAGGGTTTTAAAAGTCTAAATGCACATAAATATATACGTAAAAATCGGCGATCCCACTTCGCAGAAAATCTCCTTTCGTGGGGGGGTTTGGAACGCATCTACCGCGATACACGAGAGAACACTGTATTCTCATAAACATCCAATAAAATGTCAACAAACCTTTTTTCAGTTGTAGCAATGCACAGGAAGCTAGATTAACGAGCGTACATATACATGTTTTACTATAGTAATGCACTCTACTATCTACATAGAGAGTGGATATTAATTATTAAATTATATTAGTCATTTAAACAACTTTATACAATAAGAGTTATTTAAATCATTGGCTATCATAGACGACTGTGCGTTTGGGTGTTTTTCTTATAGCAAAACCACATAGGACTATCTGATGTGTCCAGCGAGGGGAATCAAACTCTTGATTTTAGTATTGTAAATCTGTAGACCTGTCGCTGTTCCAGCGGGGTACATCATGGACGCACATGTATATATGCTCAACGAAAATACCATGTTAGCATGCTCCATTCTTCTGGGGTGCTTTTCCGGAAATACATACAGTTTCAATGATGGTAGGTGTCACAATGATTATGTATTAAAGCTAGAGCACTCAGTCATTATTCGGTTTGTGTACACTTCAAGTAATTATCGAACATGAGCAGAGCAAATTCCAAACGGTTACATGAACATGAAGTTAGTGGCAGTGTGGCAAAGAGTTTCAGTAGTATAAAAATATTTGTTAAACTGAAGCAGACTTTTAAACAGTCAGCCATTCGGTATATATCTGCCCTGGAGAAGCATAGAAAGGCAAATTGTCTTCCATAGATGAAGTTCTTTAAAAAAAAATCAGGATTTTGTAAATCTTCCTTCTAAAATTGTATAGCTTATCTGATATCAGAAGCAGAAAACTATTGTATAAGGTTTGATGATATAAGCATCTGAACTGACGCCGCTTGGTTTACATGTGCATCAGATATGAAGAAAAATATTCTGATAATGTGGTTAAGAAAAGGAACGGTTACTGTTTGCTTAAATTAATCCACCGCGGAACTATATTTTGCATTTGTACGCTGGACGTGTCGACCATAATTCGTGGCATGTTAACAGTAGTATTAGATTTGTTTGCAATATTAACGCTGTAGTGGAAGATACAACGCGAATAATCACCTACGTTCATTCTGAGTGAAGTCAGGATTGTTCTTTTATGGAAACGCTAGAGACAATGTATAGGTTTGGACCTTGCATATTGACAGAAGTTTATTTTAAACAAAAGAAGAAACGTTGTAAAGCTGCTAGGCAAAATAAAAATTCAAAGGATTCCAATATTTTCAGATAAGCCAGACTAATGTTTATTTTTTATCTTAAGTTGTCCAGCTGTTAGTAGGCATTTGGAAATTATCATCTTCATACACAATAACATTACGGAAATGAGTGTGCAATAGACATATTGAATAGTGGAAGACATGATGAAACTGTTTCATGACAGAATACCCTTTTGATAGATTGTCTTTAATAGTTCCTCACTTTCAGGTGATAAACTTAATCATCATGTATCTTCCTTTGACATGACTGATACAATTTCGTATTGGTGGATGTGAACAAAAATTTATAATAGCAAGACTAAGTGAATGATCTATGCAATGCTAGTACAAAGTCTTCCTTGCATATTTTAAATTTGATTTTGGACACTAGACCTATTGCCAGCCATGGTGTATGCTTCATCAAATCCTTGGCCACATAATTTATTTAGAAATAATCCAACATCTGTCAATATCTTTTTAATATCACATACAATATATGTTGTTCTTACAATCTATAGCTTAACAAAACCAATAAAGTGTTCTCTAATTTTACAGTTGTCATCCGTAAATGGAAGACATATTGGTAAATATTCCATATTATGAAAGGTGGCTTTCTTAACAGCAACAAAATAGAATCTAATGCTTTTTTTCAATTCATCAATTATTTTTACTAGAATTACATCATATCTTATAACACATGATGTCATTTTCTAAGGGGAAATATGAATATTTAGTTTGTCTGCCTTTTTTGCCCTAGGATGATAGAAGTGAGTCTAAGTATTCCATCATTTTCAACAAAATGTTTCGACAAGGCCAGATAATTGTTAGGAGTTTTAAAGTATTTTACATTTTTCGATATCGTCACGAAGTGCCAAGCCTTGTTTTTCTTAAAACAAAATGACATGGCCAGTTTGAAGAATAATATGTTCTTTGAGTCATACATGATTGAATGATACTGTTAATAATAACATCATTTCTTATAGACTATGAATATTCAACAGAAGCATTAAAATTATCAACAGCATTATAGGCAAGCTAAGAAGAAAAAGACAGAGATAACTACTGGGTCGTGTAATTCCCAGTAACTGAAAACAAAAATATATGAGAATGTTAATGATGTGACCAATATATAACTTTAACACAACATTGTAATTTATATAATACAATAAGTTGTCATACTCATACGTGTATAAATGAAATATAAGTCACGAATTAAACATAAACATTGCAATTTAAAACACAAATCGTATGCATGACACTGCACAAGATACCTATTCTAATTGTATATCAAAGGAAATATAAACTAATGAACTAACAAAGCTATGTATCACTGTACCTTATAGTCATGTGCTAGACCATCTTTTTGTATTGGCAAAAAACATTGTAATTTGCTGCAATAAATTATGCTTAGGTGTTTCATTTTATGAAGTAAGTGTCGAAGGTCTAGCTTACTCATCGTATATCGTACACCAAATAGTTACCGTTAAAACAGGTAATTTTTCAAATTAATTTAGGATTAGAACAATTCTCAGCTCCTTCCATGAAAAAAACAAAAATCTACAAAACTGTTTAAATCACAAACTCACAATCGCTTTATAGTCCTATCTAGTGACACAGCGAAATTTGATTGCGTTCAAAACCACGTCTTAGATATACAACACTATTTCAGTTTAAATGAAAGCGCTTTGATTTGAACAATTTGTATAACGAGGGTGTCATACTTAGTTATTTTTAGAAGCGAAAGTTTACAATAAGTTTGTTTAGGTAACTGCTTACGAATTGGCCTGGCATGGCCGAGCGCGTTAAGGCATGCACTCGTAATCCGAGGGTCGCGGGTTCGCGCCCGCGTCGCGCTAAACATGCTCGCCCTCCCAGCCGTGGGGGTGTATAACGTGACGGTCAATCCCACTATTCGTTGGTAAAAGAGTAGCCCAAGAGTTGGCGGTGGGTGGTGATGACCAGCTGCCTTCCCTCTAGTCTTACACTGCTAAATTAGGGACGGCTAGCACAGATAGCCCTCGAGTAGCTTTGTGCGAAATTCCAAAAAACAAACAAACAAGCTTACGAATCACACCTTGTGCAGAGCATTCATTCAAGCGTTATGAATTAGCGATATTTATATTGTTGTGTCTCGTTACAAAAACATTCTTAATTTTTCACGTTCTTTCAATTGAGTATTATCGTATCAGGATGTATGGAATGCTCTAGACTTCTATCGGTATATAAACACGGTTTCAAAGGTTCTTATTTAAACCTAGTTTACGTTTGTAAGCAAAGTAGTATACATTGTTTAAAGCACACTGTATTTATATGAGATACGATTTTCACATTGTTTTGGTTCTTTCTATAGTATATGTCTCAGGTCAGGTAACAGAATGCTTTTCTGGTAGAAGGTTTAAATATGATTTGAAATATGATTTTTTGAGGCACAAAATAAACAGGTTTTTTTCAACTGAAAAATTAAGACAGAAAAGGAAATCAAAGGAATTAATTCCGTTTTTTGTTACTGATAACGGAAAAAATCAATTATGGTAGAAAGATTCAAGGTCATAAAGTTCAATAAACCTCAACCTCTGATGTTAGGCTTAAACCTTCCGTTTATATTAGTGTTACGCTCTTTAAGCGATATTTGAACTTATTTAAAACATCTATATATCTGTTGTTTGTTTTTATTCTTAGTATTTTAATGTTATACGTTGCATGGCATGAATGTTCATCTATTTTCATTTATTTCTGCTTTAGTGAAGCTCAGATTTTATTTGTTATTGTAAGATTCAGCAGTAGCAATTACTTATTCTGTTGGTACATATCTGGGTTTCATAAGCAAAGCTTAAATGTGAACTTAGGTTGAATATTTGATCATCGCGTAATTGGTTGTTCGAAAAAATTAAAACAGATGAAGCAAAGATTACAGGCTGAAAACTATTCACGTTTTACTCGTGTTTTTCTTTCAACTTCTCGAGCTTTTTTATGATTAGTCTTTCTTGTGTTATTGGGTACAACGGTAAGTCTACGGATTTATATCGCTAAAATCAGTGGTTCGATTCCCCTTGATGGACTCAGCAGACTTTGCTATAAGAAAACACACACATACATCTGTTGATTAGTAGCAGTATTTCCATTTTTCAGGGCTTAACGCTTGTAAAAGTTCAAACGGTTTCGGTGTAGTTGAATTTCGAGCTATGATCGATTTTCTACGTCAAAAATGCAAAACGAAAAACAATAAAAACAAAACTTGATTCGAATAAAACTCGTGTACATTTTGAATTAGTTCGACGTGCAAATATTCTAAATTCTAAAGGTGCTATGCACAAAGTTAAGTCATTAAATTTGTTTACCCACTGCTTGTGTTTAAACTTGGGCAGGGATATACATAATGTTAATACAAGTCAACAAAGAACGACACGCAAGAACAATACTATTTATCGTAGAAAAAACTGCAAACATATCATTATTCTTAGAAATCGTTGCTTTTAATTTATTACAGTTTTATTATGTAAGCTTTAAGAAGACAAAGCAATAGGAATGACAACACACATATAAATATAAAATGATTGCGACTGGGACACATATATGTACATTATTTAATAATTAGTAAGACTGAGTCAAATAAGAGAATATGACTATAAATCAAGATAAAGACGTGAGTTGAGGATTAAAAAAACAAGCTGAGTAACGTGCTAGTCAGAAACTCGAGAATTATATTGATTTATGAGGATGAAAATGATAAATCCATTAAATCCATGGTGTCAAATGGCAGTCTTAGTAAAATACGTTTCTGATTAGATAAAATCGTAAACCTGAACATGATGGATTGATTCATCTTCAGTGATGAACATAGTTAAGGGGAATTACGTTAAATGCCAAAACTCGGATGTTAGATAAATGTATAACCTTGAAGAAGGAGGAAGAAGGCTAAAGAGTGAAATAAATGTAAATAGCAAATATCTCGGTTATTAGATACATTTCTAACGTTGAAGATGATATAACAACTTATCTTCCTAGTTGAAAAATATAGACAAAACAAAACTGAAGCATATAAGAACAAACAACCTAGGGATTATATAAATATGTAAATTTTACAATAACAAACTTAATTGACTTCCTTGTTAAAATGTGACAACCTGACCACAAAAACATGAGGATCAGATCAAGTTAAATATGGTTAAATAGTTTTCATTTATTAACACAAGTGGCAAGAATAAAATATTTAAATAGGATAATCTATAATAGATCAATACAATCTACAGTAACAATATTTTATTATATACATAAGAAAATACAGTGTCATAATCTAACGTAAAATTACTTCGCGATTTTTTACAAATCAACACATTTTATTATATTTAGTCTTTGTGGAGCATGTAGTTTAACACAAAGTACTCTGCTGTTGTCTTTGAAGCAGGGACTTTAACCAAAGAACGTGGTAGCATTACAAGTCCAAATTGAGTGTAATAAATCCTCGTGCAGTCATACATTTTTTACAAAGTAGTAAAAATCTTTATTTTAAGTAATAACATATGTACTTGTTTTATGTAAGTATTTTATGTTTTTAAAATTACATTTTTCAATACTAGAAAAAAGTGTTCTTCACACTATGATTTTATAACCAAAGGTTTTTAGAGAATAAGGTATTAGAAATTGAATATCCAAAACTCAGATGTAACATTTTCAATGTTCCCGTATGTTTTAATTAAATAAAAAACATTCATTCAGATTAATTAGGATTTTTAGCAGATAAGAAAATAATTATTTCACCTAGCATTGTTTCCGACACCAAATCTACATGCATGTGATATCAGTCGTCTTTTTTGAATGCTTGTTGTCGTGTCGTGTGCGTGCTTTGTTAGCTTAAGTAACCGATTCGATGCAAACGCACGCAGTGAGTTTTCTGTCGAAAAGCACTCAAGAAACGTGAGAGTATTGGTGTCCTGCTAATTCTATCGCCGGTTCTAAAAACAGGTTTGTTTTATTATTTAATCTCGTGGAAACCTACATAGGTGCTCTCTGCGCTCTAAAGAACAAACGGAAATAATAATAAAGTGAAGGAGAACGTCTGTGTTTCTGTTTAAACGTAAGTACGGTAATTATATTTCATAAACATATAACATGAGCATAACATATGTTCTGTTATTATTAACTGTTTTTGTATTATATACTAATTATTTTATATTGTACGTTTCAAGTGCCTGTTACGCATTCATTGTTTTTTTTTGTATTGGATACAAATTATTTTATATCATACATTTTAGGTGCTTATTACACATTCATTGTTTTTTTATACCAGATACAAATTATTTTATATTCTACATTTTGTTTCCTTTTTGCCAGTTTCAAGCAAGAGTTCAGCGAGATTATATGTGGTATGTGAAGTAGGGATTCTGTTACATGTTTTCTTGATAATAAAGCTGTTGTCGTGTCCACCCAGTCGGAATTTTCTCATAGGTAAATCTTTAGCTTAATTTTCACTCAAGTTTTCTGATGCTTTCCTGATTATGAAGGTTTTAAAATATTTACAGTCATATTGTTTGATGTTATTGTTTTGTTTTTTAATAAAATGTCAACATAAATCTTGTAGTACATCAGATAATTTAGAATACGCATCAAGGAAGACGAATATAAGACATTATTTTCATGTTCCTATTTCTTTTAAGATGATAAACATCTTTTGAATCTTAACTGGGTTTTAGAGAGACAAGAATATAGTGTTTGTATTTCTACTATTAATGTATGTACATCTCTCGTTACTTTATCAATATGATACACATTCGTCAAATGATTTAATGGAAAAAAAACATTCACGAGAAATACACACTCACTTTATATACATTTTAAATACACTTTATCTAAACAGATAAAATTGAGAGTTTTTAAATCTAAGTAGATATAAAATTTATCGTGTTTAACTTTGTAATAAAATAACAACAATTCATAATTCATATTAATGATGTCTACGCAACTTATTCCTAGAAGAGAGTATATTTATGGAAACACGAATTATTTTTCTTTACTTTGCTTAACATACACTTCTCAGAAACAATATATATATATTAATATCTAAGTAAATATATATAATGTTTCACGCATGCATAGAAAGAAACAATAAAGGTAAGTGATAAAAAGAAAAATGAAGATATTTTGATATTTCTTGGAAGACCATTTCTAGGTTTTTACAACTTTGGTTGCTTAAGTCGTTGCGAGACTATGCTAGTAATGCTAAATGCATTTCAACACAACTGTCAAATAGAAAAATGAGGTGCTTTCTGAAAGCTGTATATATTCAAAGCACGTGAGAAGAAACAGGTGGTCATTAAATATTGAACTGCCTCGTCATCAGAATTTGTTACTTTCTCTATAGCTGTGGAGTAGTGTTTTTATGGAGTTTCAATTTTGAATCGTGTTTAAATTGAAATGTAAAATTTATGCAAGTCCCGAAATCTAGTGTTAGTAAATATTCCAAAGATATTAAAAGCAAAAAATTGAAATGGAAGCAAGAAAGATTATCCAGAAGCTCCTTCAATCTCTATCGAATATCTGATTTGCTTAAGTTTACATTGAAATGATTTTTTATTCATTCCCTTGGATCGTAGAATTATATCTGACTGAAATTAAGTTTCTAAATCAACACCGAAAGGTATCTTATTTGCTTTATAGACGAGTAATTTTCTTTTGTAAATATGCTTCCTTATCTTATTAAGAGTTTCAGATGCATTCCAACTCTAGAGGTCAAAAACAAAGTAATAGTTAAATTACGAGAAAAAATGGATTTACCGATCCATTGATATAATTTTCACAGAAATACCTGGAAACAGATAAATGACATGTTCAAGTAATTAACGTTTGTATAACGACTCACAAATAGTTTCAGTGAAATAATTTGTCATTTCAAGTGTGCTTACAAAGTAAGCAACAGCGTGGTTAATATTTTATTAATGTGTACTGATGAACCTCTGACTTAAAAATTAATTCAAAAATAAAATGATAACGAATTTTACAATAGGAAAGTTTTTACTTTAATAATTACAACACTTTGGGCCATAGTATAAAGTCATCATCTTTATGCTCGAAAAGTTTAGTCATGTGTCTTATATATCAAATATATGTGTATTAAGAAAAATATAAATATAGAATAAAATTTGTGTGAATTTTGTTCCTACTTAATGACCTTGTCTTCAAAATAGTAAAGAGCTCCTAGTAGCTTAAAGCAGAAGGATTAATGAAACAGAACCGCGATTCCGGAGTCTTCAGTGTCATTTATCAATTCAATTGTTACAAGTTTACTAGGAACTAAATCTTATTTAAATTAGCCTGTTGTAGACAAAATATAAATTGAGATTTAGTTTGTTAGAATTATATTGGCTACATTTTTGCAAACATATATCATTTTAGCGTTAGCATGTTGAAAGCATAATAGTTTAAAGCTAGAATACTATAAGACGCACTGGATTAATGTCATCTTATAGCACACTAAATTTGTCTTGCTAGAAACTTCAGTTTAAAATTACCAAAATGACATTTAATTAAACTTAGCTTTCCAGATTCTCCATCAGATTTATTTAATGCTCATTGTTTGAATCAGACTCTAAAGGTATTTGAGAGATAAAAGGTAATTTTACAAAATGTCTATCAGGATAAGTTCGACCATTCTACATTCTATCAATATAAGTTAAAAGGAGCAATAATATCTAGTTAATGACTCGAAAGAATAAGTGACAAACGTAAGGAAATGTGATTTCAGTATTTCGGCAAAACAGTCTTGACCAGGTTTACGAATAGGAAGAAGTACGAGATATTATATTGAAGTAAACAAAGGTTTTATAAGAGTAAATTTTCTGTCATTTTTACACAATACACCATCTTCTCTTATGTGTATCATATATCTTAATGAAAGTTGTTTGGATCAAATGTGGACTTATTTTCCCTCTATAGTTTAAAACGTTTATACAAAATAAATACAGCATAGTACTGAATAAATGAAATAACTATGTGTGGTTTTCACATAAAAAAAAGATGTTTATAGCTCACTATAAACAGCTACATTTAAACAGCTTATTGAAAATACTAAACATAACTGTTTCACTCCAATATTACCCAATTTTGATTATCACATAAAAAAGTTTTAACAGAATTTTTCATATCAACTTTAAATATACCTATCAATTAAAACATATTTAGGTAATAAAATTAAAAAGTTATCTTCGTAGAAAATATAAAAAGAAAAGATCGATCTCGTTGAAAAACATCGAAAAGATATTTGTTTTCTTCAACAGCACCTACACAACCAAAGTCGTCGGTCTCAATTTTGCGATGTTACAGAAGCTGATTGAGGAAATGTTTTGTCAACTGTAGGGTGACACGAAAAAAAACAAACTATAAGGATTTGTTTACCGTAAATATTTGTTTGTTTTTGAATTTTGCGCAAAGCCACACGAAGACTATCTGCGCTAACCGTTCCTAATTTAGTAGTATAAGACCAGAGGGAAAGCAGCTAGTCATCACCACCAACCGCCAACTCTTAGATTACTCTTATACAACGAATAGTGGGATTGGTTGAAACATTATAACACTCCCGTGGTTGAAAGAGAGAGCTTGTTTAGTGAGATGGAGCTTCAAACCCGTAACCCTCAGATTATGATTCGAGCGCTTTAACCACCTGACCATGCAGGGCCCTGAAAATATTTCAAGCGATTCAGACTCACTTCTTGTAAAGGTGTCCACGACTGCATGCTGTTGTTATTTATCAAATTATCTTGCTGTATAAGTTTTAATATTCATTTTATGTTGAGGCTTTAAGATTATTCACTGCAAAGATTTTCATAATTCATTTACTGTTGAGATGTCCAATCTTCTCTACTTGTTAAGACCTTTTATGTATCTATTTTTTTGTTATTATGTAATGGTTTCCATAGCCTACAGGATTTACGTAAAGTTATTCACGATTTAATATCTGATGGTATTTCTAAGTCTTATATGCTATAAAGTGCCCACTGTAATCTTCATCAGTTAATTTCTTAAGCAGTATTTCTTACTTTGCTAGGTAACTTCGTGACAGAAGAACTTGAATGCTATAACTATAGCAACCAGTTATATTACATTCAAATTGATTTGACAAACACACATTTTATTTTCGCTCTTTAGTAGATAGAAACTGTTTTAATGTCACTTAATATGTGTAAATGCAGTTTCGAAATTATTGTATGTACTTGTTTATGAAACGTCTGTCATCACTTGTTGCCGTGTTAGTTTAACCGACTTTTTTGTATTTACGCTGAACATTCTAGAAAAGACATAGAAAAAATGTCCTCGACAAAGGAACAGGAAACATTATATATATATATACATATATGTAGTTGTCAAGGGTATCTTGAAGATCTAATTCCTTTGTGCTGAGAAAAGTTATATCAGGCATATATAACGTAAAGCGAGTGTATAATCTACATTCTAGTGCATTACAAAGCTTTCTTTACTTTTACTTCAGTATGGACATAAAGAATTGTATATTATTTATATTTGTAATTACTGAAGGGAAAAAACGAGTTATATGGATGGCTAATAAAACAAACAAACTATAAAGACATTTCGGGATCCTAATTTTCTAATTTCAATCTTTCTCTCCAGTCTCACTTAGTGATACACATATTTACGTTCACAGCCCTAGAAGCTTTAAAGTTATATATTTTGCTCGTGTTGGATTGTGATTTTCAAAGCAATATAGTGTCACAGAAATAACAACAAGTCAGAAGAACAATAGCTTATCATAGATGGAGTAATAATTTAGAAACACAATGGAGTACTAAAGACATAATAACATTAGTTTATCATAGACACAGTTCCTCCAAGTGACAGAGTAGTACGTCTGTAGAATTATGCTGCTATAAACTGGGTTTCGATACCCGTGGTGGGCAGAGCACTGATAACCCTTGGTGTTGCTTTGTTTATGCATAATAACAAATTAAACTAACATATACATACTAATGATAATTTATTACAATTAAACTTAGGAAACTTATATAATACTTTGTCAGTAATAAAACTGTAAAAACAATTGTGATAATTTTCCAATTCCGAATGGAATCTTGTTTGAGTTAACTGACATTGAGTCAATTAAAACCGACCATAAAAACTTACAATCTGTAATGAAAATTACTCTAAGCTAGACAAAAAATACGATAACACAGTATTGTAAAGTGAGATATATGGACATTTGAAGTGATATACTTAGTGGTATAAGTTGATACTTACCATTGTAACTTTTACTCTTATTCGTGCTAATTACAGGCATATGTGTATCGACTACACATTTGAACAGACGTATCCATAGATTTTTCAGCTATTGTGGAAAAGTATATTCATAATGTACATGTTACAAATAAGCAAATGAAAATTTATTTAATTGTTTATGAAAAATGTCTGAATTGTTATGTAAGAAACAACTAAGTCAAAATAAAAACATCGTGATTCGAATGAAATGAAATATTTTGGGACTATTTTTTTAGTCTGCTTTATAAAAACTG
Organism: Carcinoscorpius rotundicauda; assembly: GCA_011833715.1. Lineage (NCBI taxonomy): Eukaryota > Metazoa > Arthropoda > Merostomata > Xiphosura > Limulidae > Carcinoscorpius > Carcinoscorpius rotundicauda. The sequence goes on from CM022397.1 coordinate 88,308,081, forward strand.
TGAAAGACACATTAAAATAGAACCTCTGCTTACAATAGTTTTCGTACTCCTAAAATGTAAAAATAAGCGAAGACATAAGAACATACTACGTTTGCAACTCACAATAAAAAAGCTGGAAACATTAGCTTGGCTAATTATGCGTATTAATAAATACGTATTTCTTAACAATATGAAGTGTAATACAGGCTTACATTTTTATAATTTTTTTACACCGATGCTGTAATATTCTTGTTGATTTCTTATTTAAACTTGTTAAAGCTTGGAGTCTGCATTAGAGAAGATTGTTGGTTCGTTTTTGAATTTCGCACAAAGCTACACGTGGGCTACCTACTCTAGCCGTACCTAATTCAGCAGTGTAGGGCTAGATGGAAGGCATATAGTCATCACCACCTACTGCCAACTCTTAGACTACTTTTTTCACCCACGAATAGTGGGATTGACTGTAACATTATAACGCTCCCACGGCTGAAAGGGCGAGCATGTTTGGTGTGACGGGGATTTGAACCCGCGACCCTAGGATTACGAGTTGAGTGTCTTAAACACTTAGAAAATAAGTAGAACCACTTTGTCTTTCTCTTCAAGAGAAGTTAAGAATCTTATGTAATCTAAGTGCCTGATTAAAAAGATATTAGAGGCAACTCATACAATTAAAATATAACGTTTTAACAGACTGAAGTAGCCAACTTTAAAAGTATCAAAAAAAATCTGCGCTTAGTAAGAACTTAATTTATTCCATGTTATTATGTGCAGTATTTATGGCAATAAATATTTACAACTCGTACATGCCTTTGAGTACAATACTAATGTACGTCAGGAATCATGATTGCAATAAAAAATATTTTTACTGTGAATGAAAGCTTATAAATGTTAAATAATCTAGCAAAATCAGATAGAAATATAACATCGAAAAATGCAATTTTACCAAGAATTAATGAAGTCATTTCAACAAATTCTAGTATTCTTCCTAAAAGCAGTTAAGCTACTGCTGTCGTACAATGAATTATTTTGACACAGGTTTTAAAAAATAAAAATATATTAAATTTAGTTGCTAACTGATTACGTATGTATGTCTTAAATTTATATTTCATTAGAACAATACCAAAATACTAACGTTTGTTTGTTTTAGTTTTAGAATCTTTCGCAAAGCTACAAAAGGGCTATTTGCCGTTCCTAATTCAGCAGTGTAAGGTTATAGGGAAAGCAACTGGTCATTACAAACCACCGCCAACTCTTGGGCTACGCTTTTACCAACAAATAGTGGGATTGACCGTCACGTTATAACGATAATAAGGGCATTCGTGTTTGGTGTGATAGAGATTCGAACCCACGATCTTCAGATGACGAGTCGAATGCCTTAAACACATGGATATGCTGGGTCGAACGAGATTTACTTATTGTTATTATTATTGTCTTGTGAACCTCTTTCCACTTTTTGCATTACTTACATATTTGTTTTATGTTATCTGGATCGCTGGACTTAACTTTTAATTTAAAATTGTTTGGAGGACCCTAAGATTCATTATTACAATGACAAGAGCTCATAAATTACATTAAAGTGAATAAAATATTTGAGAATTTTTGTTAATTGAGTTTTGAAAATTTTAAAAAGAAACAACGTAAATAATTAATTTAAAGTTGATTTGGTACAGCAAATAAACTTGCTTTATATACAAAATTATTCACGTGTTTAAAAAATAAAACCAACATACAAACTGAAGAGCAGCTATTTGTGATGAAGTTCACAATATCCCACATCTTCTCAAACTACCATTCAGCCAGTCTGTAACCAACTGCACCTAATGAAACACAATTATAAACATAAAATAGGCTAATACAGCCGGTCTACCGGGACTTATATATAAACTTTAATTGCTGAAATTATCATTTCAGCCATCATAATGGCCACATGCCAATATCTGCCTAAGATGCCCAAGATAACAGTTACTGCTAATAAAAAAGGAAACTTTGAGTTTTCTCTTCAGATTATTAAAGAAGTTATGAGCTATGACGTATACTTATTTTTTACTACACTAAATATCCATTTCACAAATACAACACCACCTTTTTTTGTTCTTTACGCATTATACCAACAAATGGCTTTTTGTTATAAACTTCTGTTGTGAAAAATTAATGATGTTTTCATTCTGTTTTAGTTTTGTACGGATACACACATATATATAAATACACTCTAGATATCAAGGTACAATTCATATTATTTTATAATTCTTTATTTTCCTAAACGAACTTTAGTGTTGTTATGCCTGCATTAGTAGCCTGACCTTTCCATTTCTTGGTGTAAATTCTAGTTTTTATCAGTTAATTGATTTTTATATGCAAAAACGGCTCGTTTGGGTTCAGAAAATATTTTAAATAGAAGAGCGAACAACGTTTCGACCTTCTTCGGTCATCGTCAGGTTCACGACCGAAGAAGGTCGAAACGTTGTTCGCTCTTCTATTTAAAATATTTTCTGAACCCAAATGAGCCGTTTTTGCATATAAAATTCTCAACAAGTGAGTTTCTCGACATCACTGATAGTTAATTGATTTGATAAAATAAGCCAAGTAGGAAATATTGGAGTTGAATCTGTAACACATTTACCTTTTTCAATGCTTTGGCAAACGTAACTAGAAAGACGAAAGAAGATAAAGCATTAATATGTAATATATGTAAAAGAGAGTTAACTATGTAATTTTTAAACGATTTGTATTCACTCTTACTGTGTGAAGCGCCACCTAAGATGTGAATCGTGATGCTTCACGCTACATACTTGGCGCTAATATGTTTGGTTCTGTTGCACTTTATAATTAAGCACAAAGCCACACAATAGAGTATCTGTACTCTTCTCGCTACGGGTATCGAAACCTGGATTATAGTGTTATAAGTCCATATACAAGCCTTTGTGACTTTGGACGCTGCATTTAGTTCGTAAAACATTTTCAACCATTTGAGAGAGAAAAAAAACATGAATAAACTGATGAATAAAGTGATAAATATTTATCTCTATATAAAACTTTTTCAAAGACAAACATAACCTAACACTGTATTGAATAGTTTGCTACTGAAATTTAAGATATGTTCGAGTGGACTAGATGGAATTCTACGAGTCAGGGAAAATTTAACAATTAGGAGTTTTGAAGGTAGGAAGTCATCAAATGAAAAACAATGAATAACACATTATATAAAAAAACATTTTGTTCTCTAATCGTGTTTTATTTGTATTGTTATTATTTTATTCTTTCATTATTATATAATGTTTTTCTTTATGAACGATGCTTTACGACAGAGGTTAACACTGTTAGATTGTGTCTTTTAACGTTATGTGGTCCTACTTATGTAGTTTCTTAAAACCAGGACATGTCTTATTTCCCATTTTAAATCCCGTGCTCTGGTGACCTTGCTTTATTATGCAGTGTACTGGTTAAGTTTTGTTTTATATAATAGGTACATAAATGATATATTATAGTATATATAACACTGCTTAGATAAAAGTAAGCATATTTGGTCGTTTCTAATTAAGGACAAAGCTTCACAATGAATAATCTACACTCTGACTGTCATGGGCAACGAAACGAGGTTTTAGCGTTTCAAGTCCGCAGACGTAACTCTGTGCTACTGTGTGCCGGCATGTATGAAGACATTTATTCATGAATTCACAAACAAGTCTATCTGCTCTAATGAGCACTAGAATATTTTTGTTCTATCCTGCCAGACAATAGTCGTAAATTATACAGGGAATGTACTCCAAAACTATTACTTATCCAATACAACAGGAAATGCGTCATGTAAGATAAGAAGATGATATTCTTCTCCTTGTCTGTCTTTTCTCCAAATACCGATGCAACAAGTGCTAAATCACAGGTTTCTTATTCTAACGGTTGTTGTTTTGAATTAAGCACAAAGCTACACAACGGGCTATCTGTGCTCTGCCCACCACGGGTATCGAAACCCGGATTTTAGCGTGTAGGTCCGCAGACATACCGCTGAGCCACTGGGGGCTATTCTAACGGTACTAGTCCCCTAAATAATATGTAATTTAGAATAAATACAGAGGATACACAAAAAAACGACCTCCTCTTGAAAATGTTAATTTGTTATATCTTTTATTAGATAACAGAAAAATGTGTAAAACTATATGTTTTTAGAACGCACGATGAGCTCTGTTAAAATATAATCTCAAATCCTAATTTTCACGCTAGTTTTCGTAACTACCTAAACCCTTTAATGATTTTAGTTACATGTACTCTTAAAAGTTTTGAAAACCTATTGTAGTTTCTTAGATTTTTATTCTAATTAGCCAACAGAATAATCAAACAAGTTTCTCCGCAGTTGTGGATCGTCAAAAGATATTTTAGAAATAAGAGAATAGATGTAATGGAATGCCTAGGTCATTCACCTGATATCAATCCAATTGAAAATTTATAGGCTGAGTTAAACCGAACAACGAAAAATTGCAAATAAACACAGAATATAAACTTTTTGAAATACTCAAAGAAGGATGGAAGTCAATCACTCAGGAATATCTTTACAAACACATTGAAATTATTCCAAGTCGATGTCCAAGAGAATGTCGACTAAATATTAACTTGTGAAACTGGTTAGTGTTATTTTTAGTTTCATTTTATAGTATATAATTGTTGAATTAGAAACGGCTAGTGCGTACAGCTCTGGAGTAGCTTGGCGTCAAATTCGAAAACAATAAAATACATTCGTCCATTATACTGCCATGCTCCAACAATGGGTACCGTAGTATGTAATGATGGTTGAATCCATTCTGAATAAAATAGTGAAAGAGGGCAGTGATATACTTCTGGAAAGTTTCTGCTACAATGTTTCTTACGTAGTCTTTCTTAGTAACTTATGAGACAAGTGCCAGTAGGCGATTTTCTTGTAGTGCTTCTACGTGGCTTTTAGCCTTATAGATCTCGTTGGATGTTGTGTGTTTTTATATGATTTAAAAAAATAAAAATTCCATCTCAGTGAAGAACACTGCCATTAGTTAAAATAAAATATTTGTTGATGTTTTATAATATGTTTTCTTCAGTTTACAGAATTCTTTGCCAGAAGATGTTAGGTTTTTTTTTTTTTTTTTTTTTTTTACTATTCTAACTGTAGTTTAAAACTTATGGCTTTTTCCAGCACTTGGCTGAAAAATTAGTCAGTTTCCCAGAAATTTTTAAGAGTTGGTATTGGTAGTGTTATGATGGTCATTCTCAGGTCAGGATTACCAATGTTGTAATATGCGAATAGTCTTCTGTGTACATTACATTGAAAGAGCACTTCATTAATATTATTGTATTTAAAGCACTTTATTTGCTGTGTTGTCCTGTCTTGAAAATACTTCATTTACTGCATTGCACTGAAAATATCATGAAATAAATATATTTTTTTTAATTCTTCTAAGTTACAGAAGTCACTTCCTTTCAGTTTTCTTTTATTTCAGTGTAGCTTAACTCACGTGTAATTTAACGTTATTCTCTCTATATATATCTATATCGTAGAAAGAGAAAAGTAAGTATGATTTATTGATTAGGTTGCTAATTAATGATAATTTCAAAATAAACTTTAATTAACCTTGCTTAAAGAAACATGGCAAGGGGTGAGTCAGTATTCTTTTAATGTCTGGAACATGCTTAAAATCCAGGTTTCATTGAAAATTTATCTGCATACAGTATGTGAGTTTTACAATACCAGCAATTCAAAATAGGTCAAGCATGAGTAAGTGACTGAAAAATATAGAAGACTGTTATGTTTTAAAGTGAATAACAAAGGAACTCAGCTATATCTAAGTCATTTAACTATAGAACTAGCAAAGAAGTTTTCCTCATTGTTTTTAGCACAGCTTGCCAAATCATAATAAATATCATAAAGTCCCTGTGGTATTACTTATTGGCTTTCCATTGGGTTTTTTGAAATAGCAGACAATATCAGTATTATTCACTTTTGATAAAATGACCACTAGTCAACTGACAGCAACCACAGATAACAATGATCAGGTAACCCTAGTGTTATCTTAAAATCTAAACGACGCTTAAAACACAGGCATCTATTACCGACTCTAATAAGCTTATACATGACATGTAAACCTCGAAACGTTTCTTTCGTCATGCCAGATGGTTTTAAAAACTTTTAGCAAACAATCTTTTACATGTGAAACTTCCGTTATGTGCAGAATGCCAAAGAAACATTTTCAATACTGCACACACACACAACGTAATTACAATCATTGTCTGTCTGTCATCATTATTGTTTTTTCTCTTACTGCAAGTGTTGTTTTTAATTTTAGGATATTGTGTTCTCGTGTTTACCGCTTTATGAATTTAGTTATATACATATGGGGGAGTGGCTAATTCAATAGCGGGTAACATACATCAAATACCAAATTCAGTAAAGAATTGCAGGGTTTATTGCTACATGAAATAAGAGCAGTATAATATGTTACCATGACACCATCTATTCAATAATGTCGAGCAACATGTTACTGCACTGTTTGTTTCGAAGTAATTAGTTGCCTGGCATGGCCAAGCGCGTAAGGCGTGCGACTCGTAATCCAACGGTCGCAGGTTCGCGCCCCCGTCGCGCTAAACATGCTCGCTCTCCCATCCGTGGGGGCGTATAATGTGACAGTCAATCCCACTATTCGTTGGTAAAAGAGTAGCCCAAGAGTTGGCGGTGGGTGGTGATGACTAGCTGCCTTCCCTCTAGTCTTACACTGCTAAATTAGGGACGGCTAGCACAGATAGACCTCGAGTATCTTTGTGCGAAATTCCAAAACAAACAAACAAACGATTCTAAGTAATTAAGCACAAAGCTACACAACAGAACTGTAAGTTGGCAGACATGTTGTTGTGCTACTGAGGGTGAGAGGTTTGTTACGATGTAAAGTTTTAACAAGTTCTTCACTATAGTAGCCACTCATTTTGTTTTCCAACTTAGTAAGCTGTTAGCTTTGCAAGTTTTAATTAATGTTCTGAAGAAGGGAATGCATTGCTAACCGAGTATATCAGTTATGAGTGTCATTTTCAAGTTGACCCGACATGGCCAAGCGTGTTAAGACGTGCGAATCGTAATCTGAGGATCGCGAGTTTGCATCCCCGTCGCGCTAAACATGCTCGCCCTTTCAGCCGTGACGGTCAATTCCACTATTCATTGGTAAAAGAGTAACTCAGGAGTTGTCGGTGGGTGGTGATGACTAGCTGCCTTCCCTCTAGTCTTACACTTCTAAATTAGGGACAGCTTGCACAGATAGCCCTGAAGTAGCTTTGTGCGAAATTCAAAATACAAACAAACATTTCCAAGTTATTTAATAAAGTAACCAATACGACCAGCTTATGTAAATTTTTTTTTTTCTCTGATAAGAAAAATGTCTAGCTAAATCTATAACATGCCATACCATTGGAGAACCAAATTTTCTCTGTCACATCTTTGGTTACCTTGGTTGGCTTTTTTCTAAGTAGTATATGTAATGGAGTGTCTATGCTATCATTCAATGTCTCTATCGTAACACGGACAATTGAACAAATTTCTTGTTTAAAATTCTTAATAACTAGTTGTTGTTACACAGTACATGTGCCATATCTCTATGAGATTTTACATAGTTAAATTACCTTTACTCAAATTTTTAGCCATTCTTCAGTACCAAAATTGCTACATTATACGGTTCTTGGCTTTCTCAGATTCATGACAGAACCACATTAGACCTGAGTTCTTGATAGCCCTTGAGTAGCTTTGTGAGGAATTCAAAATAAAATTATACGTAAAAATTGTTTTTGCAATCTTTCGTTTATTTAAATCTTAGATACGTGATAGTCAGTGCAAATAATGACGCTGCTGTCTCTGAAAAGTAAGTTTTTATATAGCATTAATACCTAACTAAAAAGAAAACGTTCAAAGCTCTCATTTATATTCATATTGATACCAACTGTTGCTAAACAGAGTACCTAGTTAGACTAGTCAACACGTTATTCATACCAGTTAAATGTGAGGAATCCTATTTGTTTTAATCATTCAGATCTTTAGAGAAATGAAAGCAGTCTTATGTTTGTTTTCACGATAAAGTTTAAAGTGAAAACTTAGTGACGTGAGAACTTGCGTGTTGTGACACCAAAGCCTCTAAAATATCCAGACATTAATTTATATGAAATAGTAGAAATGTACCTTTTTTTATATTTCAACAATGGTTGCCAGTATCAACTTTTTGCGTTTCTCGTGATTCTGCTATTCAAGCTGTTAAGATCATTACAGTTTCAATGATTTCTGTACTTATGATACTACGTGGAAGCCTGTATAACAGCTGTTTGATAGGTTGAGCTTTTCCAATATTACATTATGGCGCGATAAGTTTTTCTACCTAAAAACCATCTGGTCCTACGAAAATACTGGTACACTCTGTCATTTTCTCTGTGGGGTCATTCTGCTGATTTTCAATGATAATATCAGACGAACCTTGTATGAGAGACGATATCTTCTGAAGACTGTGATTTTATTCTTGAATGTAACACGACTGAAACACTGCCGATTCATTCTACCTTGGTATCCTGTTGGGAGTTACTTTACATCTTACTGCCAAAGGAACACTACCCTTGTTAGAATAGAAGTGTCTGTTATACCTAAATGACACTACACTTTGTAAATATTTCATTTATTTTACTCCCCAGACATTCTTACTAAGTTGAATATATTCTTATGTCTAAATGGAATTATTCATTTGTTTTAGCAAGATCGAAGTTTGTGTTAAAGCTCAATACCAATGCTTATACCTATTAACCTGTGTTGCAATTCTAAGAGATGAACCACTCAAAACCAAAAAGAAACACTTTATTGTTTGAGTTTTCAACCAAACATCAAATGTTGATAATTTAAAATTAAATAAATTCACCTCTGAAAATGTTGACCTCGTAATTTAACTGTGATCAATATCTTACACTGTAATCTGATAGTTGCTGAGCTGGCACAGGGTTTCTGTTTTACTTCAGTGCAATATGTTACATGGTTGCTTCTACCAAACCAAACCAAACTAACGTGGTAGGGGTTTAGTTTAGAGAGAGAGAAATCAGAAGAGTTCTCTCCCCAACTGGGGTGTTCAGGAACTTTGCAGTTCCTCTTCGTTCCCTTAAATGGGAAATTTTTTGAAATATCCATGGAATTTTTATTTTATTTTTAATATTTCAAAAATGGAGTGGGGTTTTTGTAAGTGAGAGGAAGGACGGGAGAACTGGACGAGCGCAGCGAAAGTGAAGTGAGCCTGCTTGCTTCTACCAGAAACATACATAATGATCTTATGCTCTTTAAGGTTGTACGTCTGCTTATGTTGCATGCATTCAATGGCATTTCTCTATAAAGAGCTAATAAACTGAACGTCCACTCAGGTTCTAGAACATTTGAATGTTTGGTAACAAGTGTATAACATCCTCATGACTACTAAACTTCCAAAGTTATCATTTAATAACTGTAAAAAGTCCTCTAATTCTCCTGTATTCACATATAGAATTAAACATTTTCTCCTCTACATAAAAATTTTCGCAGCCCAAACCAGCCATTTTAGCATGTATATTTTTTCTCTGTAAGTGGGTTTTCTCGTGATTACTGATTAAATACATCATGTAAGGCCAACTATGGTGACTAAATTTATATAAAAACATGAAAGCGCTAATAAGTAAAGCAATTACAAAATGTGTCCAATCTGTTTTGACAATCAAGACTTAGTTTTTTATCACATAACTTTTGTGTCATACAAATTGAAATCAAAGTACTATACTATACTGATAATATAATTTTATTACGTAATTTAACGGTCATGAAGAGGATAAAGAACGAATGACATATTTATTCATAATGGTTCATTTAAATTGATTCAGAAACGATATTGGGCCTTTTGTGTTTAATATGTTTAGCTTGAATTTCGCGCAAAGCTACAGAAGGACTATCTCCGCCAGCCGTCCCTTATTTAGCAATGAAAGATTAGAAGGAAGACAGCTAATCATCGTCAATCATCGCCGGCTTTTTAGCTATTCTTTTAACAACAAATAGTATGATTAACCGTAACATTATAAAGCCTCCGCGGCTGAAAGGGCGAGCGCATTTGGTGTGACAGGCATTCTAGCTCGCGACCTTCAGATTACTAGTACCTTAACCATTTGGCCATGCCGAACCTTGTTTTTATGTTATAAAGAAACTTGAAAATATATTTTATTCTCTGCTCATTTTGACGTGTTCTTTCTATGCATATGATTCTGTTACATGTAGGCATCGCAGTCTGGTGAATGTGCATCCATATAATGCAGAAATAAATATAATTATTTCATTTTAGCTCGTAAATTAAAGTTTATTACTTTCGACCAAACTACATGTCATACATTCATTAGAAACTGAGGTGTAAAATAATATGTGGTTTATGTTAGTTAGTTGTACGGATAGTTAAATTAAATCTTCTTCCACACACAGTTCAGCATGGCCAGGTGGGTAAGGTGCTCGCTCGACTTGCTATATGAGGGTCGTGGGTTCGAATGACCCGTGACAAGAACAGTGCTCTCTCTTTCATCTGAGGGGGTGTTATAAAGTTGTAATCAATCCCACTATTTATTGGTATAAGAGTAGCCCAAGAAGTGGGTAGTGATTAGAAACTCCTTCAAACAAACAAAAAAACACCAATCTCGCGAACAGTGATGCTGTAAATGTATTCTACTAAAACAAAACTCTGGTAAATAAAAATTTAAATTGATTTCATATATATGTTTCAACCAAATAAATAAATAACAACAGTTCACGGCCACAACGTCTCAAGTATAAGTAAATTACTCTACGTTATCTTCCTTTATGTGCGATCACTAACATGTGTTAGGGTCACTTTGAATATATAATTTTCTCTTCCTAATAAATTTTCAGTGTGAATTCTATATTATACTAAAATGTCGTGATATACTTGTATTAATATGGCTATCTTGTTTGGAGAGTCCATGAGAGGGCCATGTTTGTTCGTTGTTTCTATATAGTTTCTACTATTAATAAATGAAATGAAATCGACAAGATATTGCTAGAGAGATTTCCAACAATTCCTGGAATACATTAAAATTTTATCTTTCTTTAGTTGTAACACACGTAGAGACAGAATTTAATCGAAGTTGAAGTAAATTAGATGTGACTTTGTGATGTTTTTTCTCAGTATTTGTTATGGCATAAGTTCGTATTTATTTCTTTATTACAAACTTATGTAAATTGAATATAACTAAAATACCTTAAGAATTCTTGAAGCCCCCCGCTAGTACAGCGGTATGTCTCCGGATTTACAATGCTAAAATCATAGGTGGGCTGAGCAGATAGCCCGACGTGGCTTTGCTATAAGAAAAACACACGAATTCTTGAGATTTTTACATTTTAACACAATAACAAAAGTATTTGGTAGTAAACGGTTTACTAAATTTAATATATTAAATGTGTTTATAAAATTTAGTTCAATAAATTTACGTTGTTTGTAAGTGCCCGTAAGCATGATGCGTTAGTATTTATTACATATATTACATTTAATATACTGATTAAAATTTGTTACTTACTCATGTCCCCTCGTGAGATTGAAAACGTCCACATTCAGAATTCGATTATCAACGGTGGACACAGCAAATAGGTAATTTAAATTTGTCCTAGAAATAATAAACAAACAAATTCTAGTGTATTTTGCGTGTAAAACTTGCATCGAAACCGTAACTCACGAATTTGTGGCAACGTTGTACGGGTTAAAATGGTGGAATTTTACAAAGTAATGTTTGTTACTCCCTCTATAAAATGATGAGTTTATTTCTTTCTTTTTATAATTATTTCAGTGCACTAAAGTAAGCTACAATACAACTATGTAAGTAATTAATATTTATACATGAGCAAGAATGGAAATAACGTGGAATAACTATTGTTTTTGAACAATATTTTCGGTTCAAGAAAATATATTACATAACGAAGAATTTCTTCAGATTTCTAAAAATATATATATATTTTCAATGACGACCATAGGTTTAACTTATCTCATATAACCATAATTTTCTTCATCAACTGATTCCTTTTCTTCTTTTGTGCAACAACACGCACTCCTACAGTAGAATAACTTCTAGATATAATTCAGTTTACTAACCAAAACTGGAGTCCTTACTAACTAAAAACGGCCCAGCATCTGAGGGTCGCGGGTTTGCATCCCGGTCGTTCCAAACATGCTCGCTCTTTCAGCTGTGGGGGCGTTATAATGTTACGGTCAATCCCACTATTCATTGGTAAAAGAGAGGCCAAGAGTTGGCGGTGGGTGGTGATGACTAGCTGCCTTCCCTCTAGTCTTACACTGCTAAATTATGGACGGCTAGCACAGATAGTCCTCGAGTAGCTTCGTGCGAAATTCAAAAATAAAAAAAATAATAGCTATAAACACATAATTTTTCTGCTTTGGTGTTTCCCCCTTGACCTGAAAAATATAGCTTATTGGGTTTATTAGAAAGTATTCTAACGCATGTTATGTGATTTATACTTAACTGGGCAAAATATTCTCTTTCTGTAACTGTGCAAAAAAGAAAATATGTGTTCATATTTACTTTCTCGTATAAAGTACCAGTTTTCAAAAAAAAAATGCGATAAAAATATGTTGATTTTTCTTTTTCTTTTTTCATGTGTGGATAAATAAAATGGAACAAAATATTGAAATCAATTCAGCAGCTCTTTGGTCATCATGTATATTGTACAATAACACACTACTGTAGAATAAATACTCTTTCTTTGTTTTTCTTGTTAAGGCTTTTTTTTCGTCGAATTTAGAGTCTATTATCAAGACACATTGGTTACTAAACACGTTAAGGTGTTATCTTGTAATACAATTGCTGAAAAGTAATTTATCAACTCAGTGAGCAATTGTAGTTTCTAACAATTAACTAACTCTCTCCTTTTATTACTTTTACGATTCTTTCAAAAGTACAACAAAGATATATTTTGTGCAATTGTGAGTCTTAATTTTACTAACGTTTTTAGATCAAAGTAAATGGTTTCTACACAAATTTCCTGTTACAAGATAAATTTAGCAATAACAAATCCGCCAAAAATATAACCTAAACTCTGTCATTGCCTCTAAGAACGTGTACAGTTCTGTGCAGAAATTTGTGGAGAGTCAAAAACTAGATTTCAGATTAATTTTAAAGACCAATGGTGAGATATCAAAATTTTATTAACTTTTACAAATAGTACAACAGAAAGTCAGTGGAAGTGTTTTTCTTTTTAGCAAACAATTAATATCTTGTGTGTCCTTTTTTTGCTTTAAAGGCAGTAGACAGTCTTTGAAGTGTTGTTGCAAAATATTTAATCAGAGTGCCCTTCAATATTTCGCTCCAAATGTCTCTGATATTCTTACAAAAAGTTCCTTTGGAAGTAACTTTTATTTGTCAAGATTTTGATCTATCAAATCCCAGACCTGCTTAAACAGCTTGAGGTCGAGGCTCATTCTGTTATCATCAGGGATCAGCGAAGCATTACCATGAGTCCAGCATGGCCAGGTAGTTAAGACACTCGACTCGAATCCCCGTCACACCAAATATGCTCGCCCTTTCAACCGTGGAGGTTTTACAATGTTTCGGCCAATGCCACTATTCGTTGGTAAAGGAGTAGCCCTAGAGTTTGCAATGGGTACTGATGACTAGCTTTCTGTCTCTCTTGTTTTATACTGCTAAATTATGGACGGCTGGGGAAGATAGCAATCTTGTAGTTTTACGTGAAATTAAAAAAAACACACAAATAAATCACCAAAATAAGCATTATTACTACAATAGTAAAATTCACTTTCGATAATAGTATGGAAGAGATAGCCCCATGAAAGAGATATAATTACCAAATACTATCTTGTCTTAACATTTTTGCATGGTACTGTATGTACGATTATTTTAAACTGTACTCTTTTGATCTCAGACAACTAGGCGATACATAGCTAGAATATTTAGGTGGATAGATATGTCAAAATAAAAAAGTGTTCGTTGTCAAGGACAACATATGTGCGAACATAAACATTACAGTGCTACATATCTGTGAACACAAACGTTACACTGCTACAAAAACAATAATAGCGCTGCATGGTTTTCAATCAAGATGAACGATTCAGTGACGCATCTTCGCAACCAGTTTGTTACATTAATTACTGTATTTTATTTTATTAAGCACAACTTCAGTACTGCAGTTAACAGTGGTAAGTTATATTTTTATTTACACTTACTAAGTTTGTATTTTGGACAAATTTCAGGTTACTGATCTAAACAGGTATAAATAACCTAAAATCATATTCTTGTAAACTTTGTAACAATGTTGATATTAATATTTATTACACCATATATAAAAATCTTTTCAGCAAACATTGAATTTCATAATAACTACCTAATATCTCAACATCGGGTAAAGATAAGGAAATTAACTAGTTTGTTTTTTTCTAAAGTTATGGTGAAATATTAGGCTTAGTGAAATTAGCATGTTTAGAGAAAACTAGTTCAGGCTTGGAAATGACACTGAGATACTGTCAAAGAAAGACTCTAACGCACGTTTAACGTGTGTTCATAGCTGTATTACAGAATCAATCACCTTCTAGAAAATGGTCGCACATAGAAAGTGGTGGTTTCACATATGAAACAATTTGGACAAAAATCCATAACTTATTTTCCTGTCAAGATTCAGTTTCTGTTCATATGTTTAACTTGTAAATGTGTGTTAAATCTGATAGACGGCATTCCTCTACTATTTTTTCAAACGAATGGGGATCGGCATGGTCAGATGTTTAGGAAACTCGATTCATAATTTGAGGGATGATGGTTCGAATCCCAGTCACACAGATAGCCCTCGTATATCTTTGGCACGAAAATCAAAAACAATCAAACAACTGTTAAATCTAATAGACAGCACATCTTTATTACTTTCCTAAATGTCATTTTTTCATTACAGAACCATTTTTATCGTCTGCAGAGTTCGGTTTGTAGTACAGTTTAATGGTTATTCTTATTTTTGTGTGACCATTCAATGAGATGAAGATAATGAATTGCCAGCTCTTTGGTTTTATAATAAAATTACTAAAACTGTTATGTCATCTCTAAGATATTTTACCAAAACGTTATTAATGTCATTTTATTGCTTAATAGTATTAACTGATCATGACGAAAACTTTCAAAAAACCGTAACAAGAAACAGTGTGACGTAAATAAATAAAATATCATTATATTTTATCAGGTCATTCCTAACGTAATGCCCGATTTTAGTTTCAGAGAAAGAGAAAGCATTTTAAACACTTTTAATAAATAATGTATGTTCCATTATTATTAATTACTTCCTGGCAATGATTTACAAGTTTCTAAATGCCACTTCTATAAAATCCTTGGGGTTTGGAGGACAAAAATTTAGATAGTTCTACAAACTTTGGAATAGATGATGAGCAGATGGGACAAGGTCTGGAGAATAAGGAGGATATGGAAGTTTTCCCAGTCTAGCTCATCAGTCTTTTGAAATATGATCCTTGTTATATGGAGCTGTGCATTATACTGGTATAACACAACATCATTACGATTGATCAAAGCAGATCTATTTTTTTAATGGAACATTTAAGCTCTGTAACTGTTGACAATAAAAGTCTGATGTAATCGTTACATTGAGTGGCAGCAACTCAAAAGAGGATCACACCAACAATATTTCACCAAATACTTAACAATACTTTCCTAGGGTGGAGGTTTATTTTGTGCTGTGCTTTAGTCAGTTTACCTGCTCTGAGCCATAGTCTGTGGCGCTTAACATTTTTATAATATGTCCATTTTTCATTTCCAGTCATTATCGTCTTAAAAGATGGTGAGTTACGATCACGAGAGTGCAAAGATATGCAAATGTCCGCTCTCGCTCTAAGATTGGTTTCTATCAAATCATGGGAGACACATTTACCAAGTTTTGATACCTTTTCAAACTGTTGCAGATGACGGTGAACTGCTGAATGGATTGAATTAAGCCTCTGTGCTAGTTTTTCAACTGTTACAACACAATCTTTTTCAGGTGCAACCAGCAGCAAGTCATCATTAAACTCAACAAGACAACCATAACGTGGTGCATCACTTAAGCTGTAGTCACCTGATCTGAACTTCTGAAACCACCTTCAACATTTTCTTTCCATAAGAGACACCATAAACATCTTGAATGTTTCGTGTAGTTTCTGCTGAACTATTGCCTTTTTTAAACTTATAAAGTATTATGTGCCTAATGTGCTCCTCAGACATATCCATCGTCGTAAGAGTTTATTTGATTAATGATCTGAAACAGTGGAATTGGGTTACTTTCTTTTATTTGTTTGATCATTTTTACACACGCTCTACTACATATTTGTTAATATAATATATGAAAGACAAAGACGTCTTTTATAATTCTAAATTTCTATTACAATAAAAACGACAGTAGTACGAATTGCAATTTTAAGTGGCTATACTAAAGTATAAATGACTTTCGTTATATATACATAAAAGTCAAAGATAGGAAAGTAACTTATTTAAAAACCTAACTTCGTCAGAAGAAATTATATTTAGAAAATTAATAAATTATCATACCCAATCCAAGGAAACAATTCAAACATGAATTATAATACCAATCCAACCTTCGTCTATTTCAAGACATCAAATTTATTCTTTAAACATGTAATTGCATGTAGTTTCAGCTACTCTACAGATTGAAAAGAGTCTTTTGAGAAGCACTTGGTTTCTCGTAGAAGAAATATTAACGAAAATCACAGTTTATTGATTAATGAAATACATTATACTTGTTTGAAATTAATTTAAAATGTTGTTAAGTGCGAAAACTGTGACAGTTCTATAAACTTTGAATCTGGTTGACGTTTTAAAAGAGGTTAGTTAATACGTGTGGCATATATCTTCAACCTGTTCTTTTATTTAAAATACTACAAATAAATGTGCTCTGCTAAATTTATATACAAATGTTTCAGTAGCTTCTACAAATTTCAGGTTAAGTAAGCAAAGTTTAGTAACTATTCATAATATGAGATTACATCTAACACTTTGTAAACGGTTAGTTTGTCTAAACGTCCTCTTATGATTATGTTTTGCATTTATATAAATTTGACATAAGCTGAATTTATAAGAAGAATAGATTATAACTTTTTTACATAATAAGTCATATTTTATGTTTCATTTTTGTTACGCTGTTTGTTTAAATCTGTGTAGGTTAATCATTTGTTTATGTTTAATGTTTCTTTTAACTATGTAATCCATACTAATTATAATTTTGCATGTTAATTCATTGAAAAATGAGTAGTTAGGACTAATTAATATCGAAAATTAAGTCAAAAGTAGTTGCCAATTTATGCTTAAAACTAAACCTAATGACAATCATTGTATATTTAAAATAAGTTTCTATTCTTTCTTTAATCTTGTTTAAATACTTTGCATAACTTTAATGTTTAAAACAATTACAGCTCACAGTAAAATTATAATTTTGAAGGCGAATAAAGTAATTTTGCAAAATTTGTTTTTCAATTCAATTATTTTTCAAAATTACAAAAAATATCTTACAGTTTATATTTTTTCTTTCTCGAATATTTTTTTTGTTTGTTTGTTCATTTGTAGTTAAGCACAAAGGGCTTTCTGTGCTCTGCCCAAGACGAGTATCGAAAACCAGCGTTTTGTGCTTTATTTTTTCTAGATATGTTGGGAAGGATAATGAAGAAATATGTAAGGAAATAAACAGTATAGAGAGAAGAGCAAAAATAGGCAGGTTTATTGACTTTGTGCTAAAGGGTAGTGAGTCAAGCAAAACATTAGAGGAATTATTTAGCGTTTAGAAGTGGCAACTGATTGGGATGTCTGTGAAGTGATGAGGCAGGAAGTAGAGGAGAAGGCTTTGATATTTGATATATTTCTAATAGTGATTAATTTCAGAGGTTTCATCGCTGGGTCAAGTTCACACTTTTTAGACAAAATTGGTTGTTGTTGTTTTGAATTAAGCACAAAGCTACACAATTGGCTATCTGTGCTCTGCCCACCACGGGTATCGAAACCCTGATTTTAGCGTGTAAGTCCGCAGACATACCACTGAGCCACTGGGGGCATAATTGGACTGACAGGTATTACAAGAGGCTGCTGTAGAAGCAGGCTCGAGCTACATAAGTATGGAACCAACGAGAGCGAAATTACTAGGCTGCGTCATAGTGTTCAAGCAAATCTAGGTGACTTCAGTTGCTGACGTTGTGCACACCGTTCTATTCTTATTAGTGTGGGTCTCAAAACGACTAAGATCCGTGGTACCAAATTATGATGAAAGAGGTTGCTTTGTTCTTGTTTGGAGTATGACTGACATACGTCCAGCAGAATGTATTTGTTGATAGGAACAAAGCTACACAATGAGCTCTTTGTGATGTCACGGTTATCGAAACATAGGTTTTATTATTATAAGTCTTCAGATTTATTTGTGATGCTGTTTGCTAGTATGGTTAACAGTGAGCTTATATATTCACTACGCTAAATTGTAATGTTCGATTCTAAGCATTAGAAAGAGCACATTATTACGTAGCGTTTCGCTAAACAACAAACTAAACCATACGGATAGCCAAAAATGGGATGTCACTGCAACAAAATCTGAAACAAAGGCAAATCAAAAGTTTTAGATATTTTAATTCATATTATTATATTCTTGAGACTGAACAAATTTCATGACATTTACATCATTCTTGAGGCTACGCTAAGAATTAAACAGAGATTGATTTCAATTACGAAATTTTCATCAAATCCAGTGTCGCCTATATAGATAAACGTTGTTATTCATCTTTGTCGTTTTCAAACGTTTGCACACTTCTTGAGCAATTAGGACAAAACTTGACACAGTGATACAGGAGGACATAAAGAAAGTAATAAGAAGACTTGGAGCCCATCCCATCTAATTGTATACATAATGAAGCAAATTAGCACAACTTTACACATTGATACTGGACAACGTGAGGAAAGTAATGAGGAGGACCGGAACCTCCCACGTAAATTCATATTTATTTTCAGTATTGGTACCTTTATGTTTTTAATGTTTATGTCAAGAAAAAAATAAAATCGATTTTCTATTCTTTATTACAAACGAGGTTTTACTTCCAGGTATACAGTACATAAATAACGTAAGATATATACATGCATGATTTGTTATGAAAACAACACGCTCACCTTAGTGTTTTGGTTTCAGTTTGAAATATATATGTATGTTTTCTCCTTCGTCTTTTGTACTAGTTTAAACAAATATGTATATATTATATATACAGCTATTTTAGAAGTATAAAGTTTCAAAATTATCACAGTAAAAATATTAGAACATTTGCTGAATGTTTATTCAATGGTTTCTGTATAGTTAAGTTTGAGAAAAAGTGTAGTGAATGTCTTCAATTTATCAAACACCGTATTCTCCAGAATAATGCCATAAATATAGTTAAATAAATTTCAAACACTACTAAAACATCTCTTGATCCAGAATTTGTAAGTATAAAGTATTTTTTCCAACTTTTTGTTTTCAGTTTGAATTTCGCACAAAGCTACACGAGGGCTATCTATGCTAGCCGTCTCTAACTTAGCAGTGCAAGACTAGAGGGAAGGCAGCTAGTCATCACCACTAACCGCCAACTGCTGGGCTACTATTTTACCAGCGAAAAATGAGATTAATCGTCACATTATAACGCCCCTACGGCTGAAAGAACGAGCATGTTTGGTGTGATAGGGATTCGAACTCCCGATCCTCGACTGGTGAATCGAGTGTCTTAACCACTCAACTAAGCCGGGCCTAAAGTAGCAATGGAGGATGAAAGAGTTTAATTTTAGACGATTGAAAATTTTTTATAGTTCGTTACCTGCGAAGTATCAATAGAATAAAAAATACCAAGACAGACACTTTTTGTTCAAGAAAAATCAAATAATTTACCTTAAATAAAAGAATGAAAAATTTGACAATGGCTTTTATAGATACAGCTATGCAATTAAATAAAATCAATGGTGATGTTTTTTGAAATTATGTATTTAATGTAAATTAGCATTTTTTTCCTAAGAAATTTGCAGTAAACAAGGTGAATGCTTTCCTATGGGCGATAATTACAGTCCAAACATGATAATATTTTGCGTTCCATTTTATAATGAATTGTTTTCATGTAGAAAGTTTTTTTTAAAAGGTATATGCGAACTAAAATACTCTCGTAGTTTTTAATACTAACACGTGTGACTACGTGAACTTAAGATTACAAAAGCTACTTTTAATTGAAAAGCATTAACATGATTAAGCCTATAAATAAATAAGTATTAATGTAGCAAATAATACAATACATCTTTGAAAAATAATACGATTTAAACTTTAAACAAGTTAGTTACCTGTCTCCCGGGCAATAAGTTTATTAGCTAACAAAGCTCTAATCTGTGGTTCATTTACTGGTGGAAGATAAAGTGCAAATGGCCCTTTGTTTAGCTTTGTGCTTAAAAAACAATGAATTACTTTCACTTGAATAAGATAGACAAAAGATAGACAATTAGCAAGAAAGATTTGAGAAACCAAAATGATTTCATGAACAGTTAATTAAAATATATCATTTTATTTACTAGATATCTAATGACATACCTTTTTAACTGTCAAACAAGTAAACTATTCTTGATTAAAATAAATATTTAGAATTGTAAAACATATATATTTAGGTGATCGATACCTGATTTTAGAATCGATTTAAGTTTAATAATTCACAATGTTCTCCGCTGGGAGAGCGGTAAATTTTCAAATTTACAAGGCTAAAATCAGGGGCTCGATTCCTTTCGCTGAACACAGCAGATAACCCCTTGAAGCTTTGTTATAAGAAAAAAAACCAGAAACAGTGATAATTTACAGTCAAGTCAAATGTGTTTTATGAAGGTAGAAGCTTATGTTATATTTATTTTCTAGTGCTAAAAATCCTTTCATTTTGCTTGACTAAAGAAGTTACTTTATTTTACTCGAAACGTTTATGCGAAAACTTTGGTTAACAAGCCGTTCTCTTGCAACTCGTCTGCACTCTGATGCACCATTAAAGAGACAGATAAATCACACTATTTTGTCACATAATAATAGGAAGGTAGCTTAATAGTTGTCGATTGATGCGGTTGACTATCATTTTAAAATTAGGGATGGCTATGTGCAGATAGGCCTTGCGTAGGCTTATGAAAAAAAATACGGAGTAAACAAACAAATCTTTGAATATTCAACCTATTACATAATTTTTAATACTTTGAAAAATACTTTAAAACTTTCTTTTTTGAGTGTAAGTTCAGTTATTTATCTTATAGAGCATCAGTTAGGTGATATTCACACTTGTTCACACTTATATTCAGTCATATGTTTATAGAATAGCAGTTAGGACTAAATAGGATATACGTAACTGCCATTGTATGCGCTGTGTATAACTTTTGTAGTTTTTCTTTTCTTCCAAGTGATACTGTTTTGCACTATATCCTTAAAATCTTTAACGAAAATATTCAACCAAGCCTCTAAATGACATATTTAACTTTGCTTTTTCTGGGGGTTAATGTTCGAGACGCTATGTCATTATACAACCTTCACACTGTGACAGTTAATGCAAACTTTCTCTACAAAGTGATAAAAAAATGCTCTTGCTGTCATTTGCTGTTGACTGGACGATTACCTTCTATTTAGTAATTCAAAATAAGCGACAGCTGTAACTGAACCATGGCGATCTTCCCACCTGGTCGTTCAGCCTACTTGTGCACAAAGTGCTATTCAGGTTGAAAACCCTAACTATGTTGTGGTTCTAGTTTCAGAGGACGATATATTTTTTAAAAGATAACAAGTGCATTTTAAATTAAGATGGATCCAACCATAATACTTTTATTCTGTGTAAACCGGCCAGCAGATATACAAACAGCTAAATTAAGACATTGAATGAAGACATTTTTATGGTTTGTGTTTTGAATAATATTAGCGCAAAGCTACATAAGGACTACTTGCGGAAGCCATTCCTGACTTAAAACTGATAAAGACAAAAAGAAAGGCAAATATGTCAAAAATACCTGTTACCATAGTGAAATATTACTGTAATTTTTATAACTCATCTCGGCACTCAAAGTGAGGATCGCGAGATTGCAGCAACTAGATTCTACGCACATGGTTTTAAAAGGTAGGTTCAAGTTTGGTTTTGACTTTAAGGTTATAAGCTACAGCGAGAGAATGTAAAAGCGCCTCAAAATCACTACCACAACACTATCATAATTACAAGTGATCTGTAGCGTGTATTTTACTTATAGCAAAACCAAATCAAAGTATCTCCTCTGTCTACCGAGAGGATTCCAACTCTTTATTTAAGCGTTGTAAGTTCGTAAGCTTGTTGCTGAAGAGTAGGCCATTAATATTGTGGTTCATTTACGGTTTGGACCAATATTGTCTCGATAACAAACCTGATTTTTATGTATCTCAAAGTGGTGTTTGTGTGTCGATTTCGTGTTTAGAATTCCACTTAAACTCAGTTCCTAGAAGTGTCTTTGAAGAGAAAACTACTATTTGATTAGAGTGGCCCACTTGTCGAGAAGTGTGCTATGGTGATACAGAACAGCCTTATTCACAGGTGTATTGTGGATATTACACGCGATTAGACGTATAATAATATTTAATAAATATTTATTTTCCAGTCGATTATAGCCCTGTACTTTACAGGGCCGGTTTCTTTGTTTTAACACAAAACTGCACAACAGGTACAGTATCTTGCTCCATCACCACTGGAAACTGATCCCCGGACTTTAGCGTTATAACTCCGTAAGTTTAACGCTCACCCCTGGGAAAGGGAATATGGGGGCGAAAAATATATATTTTTTTAATTATTCACAGTGATATTGAGATATAGTATAAATAAAACTACCTTTTATTTTAACGACACAAAAACGTGTATTTTTGTTTTTAAATAGAAAGCTCCACTTTGGGTTTTCTATACAATTCACTGCGATAGAACCACAAGTTTTAGCAATTTAGGCTTACGATTGAGCCACTGGGAAAACTAGCGATGCCAATACAATAGAATTATGGAACAGAGAAATTATATTAAATACAGACCTGAAAACATTTTAGTTGTTGCACATCACGTCTACTCTCCAAATACATTGTTCTTAGAAGATAGCGTGTAGATTTCTGATCGAATTAAGTGAATTAAAATGAAGTATATTTGTTTAGCTAACCACAATTTGATAATTGTACTAACAAACATGTCTATTCATCGATCGATTTCTCCGTCTGACTCTTTGTCTATTTGAGACGCGTTGACCGGATTTCAAAGCATTCTAATGATCCTGTACTGAAACGATATTTGCCTTTCACACTTTAACAAACATTAAAAAAATTAATAGGCTAATGAATACTCTTCAATTAGCAATCAACCAAACTGTGCGCAAAGATAAAGAACTGTTCTGTCACTAGAGATATAGCTAGGATAAGGGTGTTCTATGAAGGGTGGCATACACAATAGCTAATGAGAAAGCTGTACTAAATTAGGCCAGTAGCAGCGAGCTTGAATTAGGAAACGGCACATGTAAGAGACCTGTAAACATACGTTCAAGATGGTACCCCAGTTAATTAGCTGACGAAGTAAACTCGGCTTAATTGGATTGTTCGAAATGATAATGAGCATGACATTGCCGGAGAATGCATTCAGTGATGCCAAGTATTATTAAATTAAACTTTAACATACACGCAGGTGAATATTTTCAATTTAGATACGACAGGATACGGTCTTTAGAGCATTAACTTTAATTTTCCTCTTCGTTATTTCACAATTTTTCATTTGCTACATAAAATGCATGTTATCATATTGCAAACTCAAATACGGAAAGATAGATAACCAGCTGGAATACAGAAGTTAATGAAAGTGAAATTGGTAAATAATCTGAAAAAGTAAAACTGATCATAAACAGAATAAGAGCTTAACTCAGTCCTTTATTTAATTGATTTAAATCATCAGTCAGGTAATAAAAGTGCAAATTCGAAACTATCCTAGAGTAGTTTCAAAAAATTAAGTCAATTACATTAACTGTTAATATACTCTTGTGGTTCATAGTATTTTTGAGCACTATATTGATGTATGCGTTCATTAGAAGCAGGTGGAAGAACCATTTCATGGCTGTAAGATGTTTTTTTTATATTTGAAATATATGAATAGCTAACATATTACAGATATGTGTGTGTGCAGCTTGTTATCTCTTTAGAGACTTTAATAATATTTTATAGCTTGTACCGAATCAGTTCTTCCCTGAGCGGTAACAATCTCGATTTTTGCTTTGCTTGTTCCCTTTCAATATACATCCGTGATTCAGATAATTCATTTTTCTACATTAAAAGCTTTTTGTTCGACATTGCTACAATATGCTAATTTATAAAAGTCACTAAATTATCAACCCTCACATTCACTGTCAGTAAAATTTTTGATTCGAGAAAAATGGGCTTTTTGTGTATTTCTGTGCTTTTCCTATAGCAAAGCCACATCAGGCTATCTGCTGAGACAACCGAGGGGAATTAAACCCCTGATTTTAGCGTTGTAAACCCGCAGACATACAGTTGTACTAGTGGGAGGCAGGGCTTTTTGGAATATTTTATTGTTTCAAACACCTTTTTACCTACAATGTGTTTTTTTTTTATTTTAACATAGTTTACGTAAGGATCTCGAAGTTCTAATTCTTCTTTCTTTGAATTTGGGTATCAAATTCCACGTTAATTACACATTTAGTGAATACATAGGCCCGGCATGCCCTAGCGCGTTGAAGCGTGCGCTTCATAATCTGAGGGTCGCGGGTTCACGCCCGAGTCGTGCTAAACATGCTCGTCGTCCCAGCCGTGGGGGCGTTATAATGTGATGGTCAATCCACTATTCGTTGATAAAAGAGTAGCCCAAAAGTTGGCGGTGGGTGGTGATGACTAGCTGCCTTCCTTCTTGTCTTACACTGCTAAATTAGGGACGGCTAGCACAGATAGCCCTTGAGTAGCTTTGTGCGAAATTCCAAAAACAAACAAACAAACAGTGAATACATTATTTCTTGACTAATAGGTAACATAAATATTGTTCTATTTTTCTAAGATTACCTTCCAAATTATGTTAGTTGTAAACTTTACATTATTCTGTTTATTTTCTTTAGGATGTTAGGCACTGTAATGTTTAACCGTATTTTTCTGTGATTCAAATGCAGACTAAAAGCTTTAGCCAAATATGATAACAATCAGGCTAGTTTGGTTCATTATTCACATATTTGGATGTTGTTCATTTATTATAATAAAGCTCTATTAACTCAACTCTTACACCTATTAATCGTTCAAAGAATTTAAACTTTTTTATTTATTCATTTCAGTCAATACGCTTTCATAACGTAAATAGATTGTTTATTTGTGTATTTTTTAATGTCATGTAGACCTACACAAGGGCTATCAGCGCTAGTGGTCTTTAATTTAGCAGACTAGAAGGAAGGCAGCTAGTTATCACCACTAAATGCCAACTTTTGGGCTACTCTTTTACCACTGAATAGTGAGATTTACCGTCCCTTTATAACGTTCCCAAAAGTGAAAGTGCGAGCATGTTTTGTATGAGCGGAATAAAACCCGAAAACCTCAGCTTACGAGTTGGTCACCCTAACCATCTGGACTTGTCGGGGCCACGTAAATAGAATTAGCTTTCTCTTTCGTCTTGATGGGCTCAGCAGATAGCCCGATGTGGTTTTGCTGTAATAAAATACATAAACACACACTGTTTAGTTGTTTGCATTAAAACATAATGTTTCACAGTGTGTTTCTGCATTTTAGCGACTCATAGAATGGCTCCAAGTTTTTCAAGACAACCTTTTCTTTTATAACTCCGTCATATCCTTACCGATTTGAGGTATAACCGATTTGGACACAAGATCTATTTGATCTATTCGACTGATCTATTTCACCACTTTCAGAGAATATTTCACTCTATTCCTGCCTAAAAGAATTTCTAATGCCGTGTTTGTTTTTTTTGTTTAATAGTATATTGGAATTTAAAATGTATATTGTTAGATTTTTATGCTCTAATTTTCCATCATATTACAAAAAGAAGTGTTAACAAATTTTAAAAAATGCAAAAAAAATGGTAAATTCCACGTCTTGGCTTTGGAGAGTGTTAAGCATAGTTTATTTTTAAACATTGCGTAGTTAATTCTCAGTTGTACATAAAATGTCAGGTTTTATATTACAAAGCTGTGTTTTAAGGTTTTGTGTTTTATCTTCACTTTAATTATGTTATTATTCGAATTTCTCTCGTTTTAATGCCGATGAAGTTATTTCTCTGATTTATTAAGTACGAATTCATTTTACACTTTAGGCTTTTTCCTGCTTCACTGATTTATTTGGGTAAGTGAAACTCACTTAGTGCCAGTGGAGAAAGTTATATTTCAAGTCAGCGTGTTGTCTAATGTTTTAATGTAAGCTCAAAAAGTTTGGTCTTCATTAATTTTCAAACAGAACACAT
Source organism: Carcinoscorpius rotundicauda (assembly GCA_011833715.1). Classification (NCBI taxonomy): domain Eukaryota; kingdom Metazoa; phylum Arthropoda; class Merostomata; order Xiphosura; family Limulidae; genus Carcinoscorpius; species Carcinoscorpius rotundicauda. The sequence goes on from CM022397.1 coordinate 88,334,576, forward strand.
GATAGTTTGAGAGATAAATCATGTTATTTAAATGAAGTCATGCTAAAGAATTACTTGAAAGCTTGTGTTTGAAATGATGAATAAAAGTTAACTTTGTATGTCAATTATCTTTTCAGCATTTGAAATAAGCGCAATAGTCATGTTATCATACTAATAAATGTCGTTAAAATTTTAAATTATACACTTACACTGCCACAACTTTCTTAAGTGTTACTATGTTTCCTTATTTATAAATCGATTAAATACCTATGATTAATTAAGTGTTGAGAAGCAGGTAAAAGGCAACTCCGTTTGAAGTACACAATTTAAACCTGGAAATAATACTTTCACTCGTATCTGTGGAAGGATTCTTATATCAAACTATGTTGATATATGTTTTTAAAAAACTGTTCAAAGTTTACGTTTAGTTATAATTTTGTTTGCTTGTCACAGACTACTAAATCATGAAGGAGAAAACTAAAACTAAACTATCGTGGCAGGGGTTCAGTTTAGAGAGAGAGAAATCAGAAGAGTTCTCTCTCCAACTGGGGTGTTCAGGAACTTTGTAGTTCCTCTTCGTCCCCTTTCGTGGATTGTTAATTTAAGATTAAGTGGTGTTTATTATAATTTAATAAGTTAATTGTCGTTATAATTCTTTTACTTTTTGGGTGAGAAGAGTCTCACCAAATGTTCTTTTGGGTGGAGGCAAAGGCAGCAGTGGAAAGGAAGGCCGGGACTTGTCCCGAAAGGAAAAAGTTCAGCAGATGTTAACATGAATGTAGTTTATTCGAATTTAGATCAAATCAAAGAAGTCAATCCTTTTACTTTTATATGCAAAACGAGCCGTTTTTGCATATAAAATTCTCAACAAGTGGGTTTCTCGACATCACTGATAATCATTTTACTTTCTTGTATCTTTATTACGATGTTGAAGTGAAAAAATAACAATTTGTTCGTTATTTTTTCTGCTACAATGGACTAACTTCAACTTTTCAAACTGTGATAGAAAGTTGGGTAAGAATTTTATTAAAACAAATTACAAAAATAACCTTGAAAACCAATTCAACGTAGACACGCATTCAAACATAAGGTATTGGAAATTGTTGGGAAAACACTGAATATTGATAGTACGCAACTCTCTCACACATACTATCTAGAAATTAACTGCACCCGAGTACTGTCACTTTTTGATAGTTTACACTCTGGAAGGAGAGAGTGTCACACCAGCATAATGTTTATCAAAATACAATCAGTAACACTATTCCCAGTAAATGTGCGTTAAATGAATAGTTTATTCCCATGAACGATATTCCACGTGACAAACGCATATAAAACAGTGAGATGACTGCTGGCGGCTACTTCGTGGAACAGGTTGGTCAAATTTCATGTTTCATACGAGCTGTATGAAATCTCTGAGCATGACACGTGGAACTAGTACGTTGGTAGATAACACAATGGCTGAGGCATAAAGCCTAATATATATTCAAATGTGGTACTAAATAACTAGGTAAATACTCTTTTCATTATTCAAAATAATTAAGCAGATATCTTGCCAGCGACGTAGCTGTATATACAGATGTGAAACTTATCTCAGAACAATAAAATACATTTTAACACGACATGATCTTAATGAGTGAGTCTCTGCTCAAAGCGCCGGATTTGCAGAGATAACAAAAACGAAAGACTTTGATTGACAATCAGCTCATATATAGTAAAAACAAGTGTGGAGAAAGATTATGTTCACTGATCCATCCAGACTCAGTTTGTTTTGCAACAATTAGCTGCACTTTTTTCTTCGGTGGTAGAGACTATAATGTTATCAAGGTCAAAGGACAGTATTTTCAGGTATGAGGAAAACCTAGCCAGTGGTGTTTAAGGTATGTACAAAGGTGATATCATATTGATTTATAACAAATATACCAGACACTTCTTATGCAACACAATATTTTCTGAGAAATAAAACCCATAAGTCAAGATTCATCATCCAACAAAACATAAATCACAAGCATGCACTTTAATTGGTGAAACGAGCAAATAGAGATGCATCAGGGTTGACAGAATATTAAAAGCTACGACTCAAAAAGTACCTCCTTTAATAGTGTATTGTACTTATGATACACTGAGTAATAACTTACAATTACTCATTGGTTTGGTATTAGGTATACATATTCATAATTATGTACAAAACTATATATTTGGTTGTTGAGAGATTCCTGTATTTGAAAGGTTTTTCGTTTTATGCCCTTTAACAAATGCTCATTTTTATATTGAAATACATAATCTAGTAACAAAAAAAGAATACATAAAGATGCCTAGGTGTTTAGACAAATCTATATTATTTCCTAGTCGGTAACTTGTTAAATTAACTTTGACTTTCGACTTACAAATCTGGATATCTAGTTTCGATACCCATGGTGAAGAGAGCACAGATAGCCAATTGCGTAGTTATTGGCTCAGCTTCAAACAAACAATTAAGGCGTTCGACTCGAAATCTGAGAGTCGCTGATTCGAATCCCTGTCGCACTAAGCATGCTTGCCCTTTCAGCTGTGGAGGCGATATAATATGAGGGTCAATCCCTCTATTCATTGTTCAAAGAGTAGCCAAAGAGTTGGCGGTGGGTGGTGATAACTAGATGTTTTTCCTCTAGTCTTACACTACTAAATTAAGGACGGCTAGCTCAGATAGCTTTCGTGTAGCTTTGTGCAAAATTCAAAAGAAACAAACAAATAAGTCAACAATAATAAATATTTTTCATAAATGCATCTATATTCCTAAAATAACATTTTCATTGGTTTATGAGAATTGAATGTTTGAATAATTATTGTAAAAAAATGGTAAATTTCACGAGATACAGTGATTGGTCACCTTGTTAAGAACTCCGCCTAATATAGAACTGGAACATAGCTTGCCGCGATAAAAGCCCAAATTACATAGCATGTTACGTAGGCTTTATATCATGTGGAAACGTGTTTTGCATGACTCTAACCCCTCCATTAAGTATTACCATGTACAATTGGTTGTTGGCAAAAGATTATAGTTATGAAGGCTCATCCGAAACTTTTTAAATAGATTGAGTTCAAATGACTGTGCTGATCAAAAAAGATGGCTGTGGTTCTTGTCTCACACTTCACACTAATTTTAAAGAATGGAACGCATTACATTTTTGGAAGATCCCTTGTCGATAAAAATCGAAACACAGTATAAAGGGAACGATACTACCAGCACTCTATACATCTTAATCGTACTTATTAAATAATCCAAGATATAATTTTTGTAACAAAACTTTCCCCACACAATTACACAACCGCTAGCCACATGCATTGTCAACAAAACACAAGAAGGGGAAATACTTCTGATGTTTTCTTGTACGTTGAGTCCTGGAAAGAGTTATACATAACTTGTCAGATCATTGAACATGTTCTCAGTCTTTTATCTTCCATGGTTTGTAGTAAGTCCTAGTGAATTCCTGATTTGTGTATGTCTGAAATAAACAGCTCACGGATTGGTTGATGGTGGTTATACAAATTTTTTAGTCTTTCCCATTATACGGTTGAGAAGAGTTCCATCTGATCACTTTGAAAAACAAACAAAAAAAATCAGTTAGTTACTTTATAAACCTGTCCAATCGTCTCTTTTTCCTCTTTTTTTAGTCATGGACCAGCAGGTAGCAACTACAGATACTTTTTCTTTTGCCAGATCTGTTTAATTTTTATTTCTGCTATTTATATATTATGATGGCAGATGTCTTTAAAGAGTTATTTTCATAACTTGTCTGTGACAAAATTTTCCTTCAACACGACCGCCTACTATCATGACATTTGTAAAAGTATATGTTTTAATTTTTGCCATTTTTCTTGCAAATATATCACGATATGGAATCGCATAGGTATACATTTGTAGAGCTCAAATTATTATCAAACACGTAAAGTGATCAGTTTCTGCATATGCCAGTAAAATATGCTACACAAATGTTTGTTACCTGTCAGTAAATACTGATATATTTAAATATATTCTAAGAAGACATATATTGAAATGATGCAACATAAAAACAATATCATGATCATTAAAAAACACACAAACGTTAATATGTTTCTTACAATTATGCACATAAATAATTTTTCGCTTAATAAAACATACCTAAGTTTAGAAAATAAACTCTTCTTCTGTTTGTTTGTTTACTGAATTTCGCGCAAAACTAATGAATTTTCTGAAACATTTTTTATTTTTTATGTTTAACAACAGAATGTTTTCATTATTAAAATAAATAAAACAGTAACAAAACATTGTGCATGAAAATAAGTAAGCTATTTCACAAATACATATATACATATTTAACTTGTTGTTTTAAATTAAGCACAAAACTAAACAATGGGCTATCTGTGCACTGCCAACCACGGGTATCGAAACCCGGATTCTAGCGTTTAAATCCGCAGACATACCGCTGAGCCACTGGGGGGGGGGTATATATTTAACTAATCTGCAACTTATTGGATTCAAAGAGCTTTGCCCAGTTACAATTATAAAAATCAAGAAAAAATCCGTTTTTATTTACTATGGTTAAATAATAAAAAAATTTCCCAAATTTGAACTGTTTAATGTTTATATTTCAAACACTCCTTTATATTTTATTCAGGAAGAAAATGTTTACAATAATCCGTTTTAGGGGAGTTTGAATGGTAAGTTTATTTACTTTTAGTTCGTGTTTCGCAGGGTATAAATTAGAGGGGTTAATGAATTACCTTTAATGCTCCTCAAGTAAATTAATTTCTCCAACAATGGAATATTTTTAGAATATATTCTAGTCTTCGTTGTAATGTTTCAATACATGCATTACATTTAAAAGGATTATGCTAAGCTAGATTCAGAGTTAAGCACCATTCAAATCGATATCCATTTATAATAAATTACTTATATAAATAATATTATGTTTTTATTGAAATGTTTAACATTGTGACTCTCTTGACCTTCCACTTGTAGGCTAGTAATAAATTTACAGGCTTATAGCGGTAAAATATAAGTTTAGATTCCTCATGGTAGACACAGTACACATAGATTGTTGTATAGTTTTAAACCATAAGAAATAAACAAAAATCCTCTTAGCCAGGTTACGAAAGAATGGTATTGTCCATAGAGGGTTATAAAAGAAAGTGTGCTTGCAGCGGTGTTATCTACGCTCCAGGAAACTAGTGCTAACCCATAATATCTTTTATGACATATATGTCAATATGTTATTTGATTGCTGTTGTCGTAAAACTTTCTCTTCAAAATTAAAATACGAATAATTTTTTTTTCTGTGGTAAATAATTTATTGTTGTGATAAACTGAGTTATAGTTCATTTATAAAATGAGAATGCCACCGCGTAAGCCTACATCTTTTATTGTTTAATTAGAACCATAATAAGGGTCTTTATCAGGTTGTGTTCCATTACACTGGAACAATCTGTACATGAAACAAATTACAACAAAAGACCACCAATGGAAAATGTGTAAGTAGTTCTCATAGATGACATTATGTTGACTTTTATTATTAAGAGGTTAAATAATAATAAAACTGGTCAATCAGGTAAATTGTTTACTCTTTAAAGTCAAATTAATAAAGATGATGAGAGAAGGGCCACAATTTTACTTTTGTGATTGTGATTTTTTAGGATTTTTCTTCTCTTTAAGTCATTATTTTTCTATAATTTAAACATTGTTCTTAGATACGTTTACCTTCCTTGAAGATAATAAGAGAATTTTGAGGTATCTTGTTAGTATATTATCTTTCACATTTTCAAATACGAAAACATGAATAAGTGAGCTGCATTTCATATCATAACTTTTATTCGTTCGCGGTAGGTTATATTGTGAACAATAGATAAATAACAAGATCACTTAAATAATGAAACAGAATAAACACAAACTGAGAAATTATTATTTCTAGCCTAGCAATAATTTATTCTAACTATTAAAAACGTATAAAAAAGTAATTAAAACAATTTAAAATATACCGCGTAGTTGCTAATAGAAATAACTCTAAATAGAATGCTCAAGAGTGAAGACAATTTGCTACAAAACGCTGATTAGCTAGAAAATTTAACCTTCTAATGATTAGATTGCGTTAAATCATCAGATGAATACGGTCCTTGTTAATGAGGTTAGATAAGTTGAAGAGATGTACGTTAGTCCTAAATCTAAACACTAAGTCAAGAATAAAGTATAATCTTTAAATGGGAGATAATAATTAACATAACAGAAACAAATGCAAAAAAACTATTATTTCCAAGAAGATTTAACGAACCTAACAATTAAAAAAATATCACTTATAAAGTTCATAAATATATTGTCGCTTGTCATTTCGACCCATATAGTTTAACACTATACTTGCATTATTTTACATAAGAGCTTTTGAAATTCCAATAGTACACATCCAATATTACAAAATAATGAAAGTTATGAAATGATTAAAAATTCATAAACAATTGCACCCTATCCATCCATTTGGAAAAAAAAATCTCGATGTTCTGTCGGTTATGTTTTAGATAAAGGTGACACCAGTGTTAGGAAATCGATATAATTCTACTGAACAATGAAACAAAAAACTGAGAATCAAAGACGCCTGTCGTTAAAAATGGAACACTACAATGCGAAAAATATATTAGACTGCGTTCAAAGGATGTTCTCTTTTTGAGCTTTGAACCTTGATGACATTTATAGCGAGAACGGAAGAAAAAAAGTGCCTGAATATCATTGAAATTCCACTAGACAGTTGGCTCACGTGAGAAATTGGTCCAAGAAAATAACTTTTCTTTTACTTACTTTTTGTCTTTTTCTTTTAAATAATAGCATTCAATACTGGAATTTCTAAGTATTGCGATCCATTTGTCAGTTATTTAAATTTATTTTATATTGTAAATCATATGTTCAAATTCATTTCTTACAATCAACTAAAGTACGAGTAATGTGTATGTATTCTACACGCGTAGTTTTTATGCTCAGTTATTAGTCAATCAACTGATAATTTGAATTTGTTTTTCTTATTAGTTACCCGCTAATACAGCGGTAAGTTTACGGATTTACAACGCTAGAATCAGGAGTTCTATTCCCCTCAGTGAACTAAGCAGATTGCGACATGTGTTATAAGAAAACACAAAAGCTTTCAGACTACCATTTCTCGTAATGCCAGTTAAATGGATGTTATTTAACAATTCTCTTCTTAACTTATGTGTTTTAATGCATATATATTAGGGTGCGTCAGCGAATAAAGGATAAAAATTAAAATGTTCCTTATTTTTTTTGCTCAATTCTGCCACTGCATGAGAAAAGAACATGGACAAAGTTTCATTTCAATCGCGAAGTATTTAGGGGTCGCGCATCCCTCGCAAAGTTTACTATTTTCCCTAAATTTACTCTACATTACATTGTTAATGGTAATTAAATTATTTAAAGAAAATATTTAATATTTATTGATTATACAACTACCACAAACGTAAAAACTTGAAAGAAAAATTTATTTCACTGAAGTTTTTTCTTGCCTGCCCCCTTCGCATTATGTTCGCCGATGTTCTTTTGCCACCTGAATCATATACTGAAATTAATCTTCGTTCTTGGTGCGGCCCTTTGCCATAAACTGTTGAATTAAAGCTACTCCTCTTTTAGCTGCGTCATTTGTCACAAAAAGTTTCTTTACTCTGTTTTTCCCTTGTTTGTACTCTTCGGAGGCGCTCCACTCTTTTGGTGGTAATGATAAAAATGCGTTACTAATATCCAGATGGTAGAAAATCTTCTTCGTTGCCGAGATAAAAAATTCTGGAAGTTTTCTGGAAACATCATTGCTTGCAGCATCAACTGTTAAACGCGGAGTTGGCCTAGGAGATCCTTTCACGGTATTCATATTTGAGACCATCTTGAGTTTGTCGCTATTCGTTACACCGTCATCAAAGAGCGCAAGCCCAACTGCAACCTCAGATAAATACCATAAATGCCGATTCATTGCCTTTGTACCAACTTCCTTAATCATATGATTTTCATGCAATGCAAGTTCCTTGAGTAGTGTAAGGTCCCTTCGATCTGCCACGGAAGCATCCTTAGCTGTAAACCATGAGAGCAAGTAATGTTTAGTTATAAAGACACACAAATCGCCAAGTTTCCTGCAGAAATGTCGTCAAATGAAACATGAGATGAAGCAGGCCGTGGTTACAGTCTACCAAACTCCTCTTGGAACATTCAAATTTTTAGAGAATATATTGCTCGAGCCCATCCATCGTGCACGATGTACATCACCAGAAGTACGTAAAGAAACTGAAGAACATCCGTGTGGAAGAGATTCAAGAAAAATGACAGCTAATTTCAAAAGCTCTTTATAATCGTCCCGTGGTAGATGAGATTGAAGGAAATTCTGACAAAATTGAATAATATCATCCTTCCAAGGCTGTATTCGGAGTGGCATTGTTTCTACTGCTGTTATGTACTTAGTTTTATTAATTTTAGGCCAACAATCTCTAAAGTTTAAAAACAAAGTAATATCTGGACTTTTTTATGTCTCTATCACGAGAGTAGAGAATACAGCGCTCAGAAGAATCTCCAAACTGTGATGTCTACAGGCAAGGTGCAAGAGCTCACATTCAAGTAACATTTCAATCCTCAGACAGACTCCAGATTTGGATCCTGTATTGGTCACCATGGTGTCAAAGCAAAGCGATTTAATTCTGTATTTTACATTCCATTCTACTAAATCTGATTCCATCTCAGAAGCTACTGAATTTTCATCCCCACTATCAATCTTGGGCACTGAAAGAATCTTCTCTACATCTTCACCTGAAACTAAAATTGACAAACGTTCGATCTTCTCTCTGCCAACCAAGTCAGGCATCAGCTTACCATCCCAGTGTAATCTCAAAGAAACATTTGTAGAAAACCTTTCCTTCAGTTCAGTTGCTAGAAGAGTACGGAAGCACGTTGTTATTTTGTGCGCATCGCGCAACCCTTAAATATTAATGTAATGGATTGATTTCTACGCTAGCATATTTTTTCATTAAATGGAATCAAATTATAAGCGAGCGACTGAGTGTCACAACTTTTTGTTTTTTGACGCACCCTAATATATATGTATAAAACATCACCTTATTTTACTTTGATTTTGCTTTCATAAATATGGTTAGACAAACCGGCTACTATCAATCCTGTCATAATGTTTTTAGTGTGGCTCATTACTTTACGAGTCATATACAAATTGAAACGTAGATTTTTCCTCAGAGACTTACCGGTGAAATGGTGATTTTTTACATATGTCGTATAATTTCAGTATTCATTTTCCTAATAAGATTTTATAATTTAATTTTTATATTGTTATTCCAAATTTAACATTATTGAGCGAAAGCCTTCGTCGGTTCTCGTTAAGACAGATATAGTGTGGCTGGTATGTTATTACACACTCGTACCTGCTTTCATCTATAAGTTTTCAGAATGGATAAATCTAGGTAAAACGTTGTAAAGCAAGAATACACGTTGCACCCATCATTATCTGAATTATTAATCGTTATTGGAATTAACTCCAGAGAAAATGACAGCATCAGTTGAAAACTAAATAAAAGTGTTTTAGTGCATTATTTATTGTCAACTGTATTTTATTTAAATATTTCAACTCATTCGTTTGAAAACAAAACAAAACATAAAACAATCAAAATGGGTCTATTCAAAAACACTTTAGGATGGAAATATTTCGTGTTTATAGAAACTGACAATTAGTTTATTTGTTGGATTTAATGTCTTTTCTCTTTTTTTCTGTAGCATTTGTTTTCTACTGGTTCGAAGTAACTTATGATTTGTTTTTATTTGAAAGATTTATGAATATCATACACTGGGTAGACTCAATCTGCAGGAAAGGCCAAGGTACTCAACAGACATCGTAGGAATATGCAGAGAGTTTCACTTTAAAAGATGATTGCCATTCACTTACATTTGTTTATTTACACCACAAACAAGATAAGCCACTATCGCTGAGACACCAAATAGAAAAGTGACCAACCCGCTAAATTATTCATCTTTCTTCTTGTTGCTTCATTCGAGATAACTCTATATGTGCTTCATCATTTTTAAACCTAAATCCACTCTGTGTGTTTCTATGCATTGTATAATGTCATCGCTCGGTCTTAATGACTAGTAGTAATTTAAATAAATAAAAAAATTAGCGTAAGTTAACCTTTTCTTTACAGAAATTTGGTGTTCTTTTGAAAAGCTGAAATATAAAGTGAAACTGAAATTACCAGCCAACAATAAAAAGTGAGTATTAGAAGGTTGTAATATGTGGAATACCCAGTATTTTGTACACTATACACTATACTGGTTTCATTAGGGAACCAGTCGCTACATTATGTACAAAGAGAATGAATAAAAATAATTAATACACGTAGTATTTTGTTTTAACACGCGTTCGTTGGCAACGTTGACTTTCATTAAGGAGAAAACGTTACAAAACAATAAAAACATTTTGTAAATGTAAAGTGCTAAAGGGATGGAGTGTCAAAAAGAATGCAAACAATGATATAGAGATGATATAATTATGCTTAGAACATACCTACATGCCTGCAAATATTAAGATTCAATATTATTTTGTGAAATGCCTACTTGAGCTTAATACTACTGCATTTAGAAACTGTGCATTTCTAGTTGTTGTTACAGAATTTTTTTTTCATAATATCATGGTCAAGTAAAGGTTGTTGTCAATGTTGAGCAACTAAGAGCCTAGGATTTTAGTACAAGGAAATTCTAGATTTATCAAAATATGTTTTAATTGTAAAGATCTTCGCTACGAGATCGGTCAAATTGACTGACCTTGCAATCTCTTTCTAATCGTCTACTTTACAATGTAACTTCAAATTTTAATATTGAGAGTCATGTATGGATGATCTTGGAACACGTGTATTTTTCTGATTAATTATATATGCAGGGAGTTGACAAAAAAGTGCATTCTAACAACATATAATTTTACATATTTTTCCGTTATTTAGTAAGATATATTACTAGCAGCATTTTCCAGGGGTGTCTTTTATGTCCAGCCCCATATACTAAAGTGCATAAAGTAATAACTTTATGCAAACCTGCGATCCTCAGATTACGAGTCGCACGCCTAAACACGCTTGGCAATGCCGGGCCCGTTTGTAACTGTAAGGTAGACTGTTATTTTCTTTTCTTTTTCGGTTACACACATGTAAATATTTCCAAAAGTGTAACAACCGACAAATCAGAAAATGACAGAAATGTTATTCAGAATTAATAACGTAAAAATAACAAATAATAAATTGTGCTCTCCCAAACATAACACAATGTTAATTCTAACGTTGAACATTGTATATAAAAAGATTTAGGCATAATTACGAACAATACAATCCTTCTCTTTTATCTGTTGAATTTGCTTGTTTTTAAACACTGGATTCATTTTCATGAATTAATATGATAAATAATACTTACATGAGAAGAATAAGACCTTATAACAATATTTTAGTCGTATCTCAAAAACAAAATCGTTCTTGAGCTAATGTTTTTACTTCAGAAAAAGTTCCTCAAACTTGGAATATTTTCGGAAGTTTGTCACGTATTGTAACACATTTTCCCCTCTTCACGATGAAATAAATATTTTTCTATCACTTGGAAGCATCGTGTTGTAAAACGAATTACTTAATTTATTATAAATTTATAGAAAGAAATGAAACAAAAAAGTCAAAGTCTTTCACTTACTGTAAACTTACAAAAAATGTTTAATAATTGTATTCAAAGAAAAGGTTTAAATTTCAGAATGAAACTTTTCTTTAATTGTCATTAAAGCTACAATAAGTACACGCTGAGAAACTTTCATTATTACAAAAGCAAATTAGATATTAATGACCCCTTAGAAAACTCAGGTGAAGAAAAAATATATAATTTTACCATACGAAAAGACGAGTCCTAAGATTGGACATCGTTTTAATGGTCATTATAAACTACTTAATTCCAAATTCAAGTACTATAACGTAGTTTCGAGCTTTTTCAAGAGGCAGGAGAGAAAATAATTGCTTTTGCCTACGTTACTATCTTCAAAACCGTACTTAAATTGTCTCAATGGTAGCTTTTAAATTCCTTGTTGGTCATAACCACACACTATAGTGCTTTTATACAAAACTCAGTTCACACCTAGATCTATCACTATTTCGCTCCACTTACATATTTATTAAATATCTATACATGTATTTCAGTTGAGTATCCTCAGTGCGAGAAGTGTTTGGCAGTGCTAAGTCTAAATCGATATCTTATGTTTAATACGACTTTTCCAAACATCTTTAAATATAGTAGGCCCGGCAAAGCCAGATGGTTAAGATGTTCGACTCGCAATCTGAGGGTCGTGAGTTCGAATTGCCGTTATAACAAACATGCTCGCTCATTCATAACGGCCTAAATTGTCGGTGGGTGATGATTACTAGTTGCCTTTCCTGTGATATTTCACTGCAAAAATAAAGACGATTAGCGCAGATAGCCGTCTCGGAGCTTTTCGCGAAATTGAAAACAAAGAAATTAAACATACTAAACCCTAATGCTTCTGAGCCTAAATTAAATGTGTAAAGGCCTAAATACTCCTAGGTCTAATAATTCACTTTAAACGTACTAGATTTAAGTAATGTTAGGAAAAGAAATCAAATTGTTTCAAATAATTATTTTTTGCTAGTCGTCCAGTAGTTTATTAACGTCGAAATTTAAGCGAAAAATGGTATTCTTACTTCTGAGTTAAATCAGTGGTAATTAAGAACTACAATAATATATATGCTCTCCACTGAGAGATTCAATGTCCCTCAGTTATTCATAAAGGCTACTGTGTATCGATCAGACTTTTTAAACCCAAATTACTTCAACGACTATAGTAAGGAGGGTACCGTAGTCGAAAACAAATTTCAGTTAGGACATTTGTTTGCAGTATGTGAGCCCAGTTTCAAACATGGCGTCCTTGGGATCCTAAGGGGACCTGGAACATAAATTCAGATGCCAGATTTGGATTAAAAACCCTGAAAACATAATCCCAGTCCATAATAGTTGTCTGGGTGTCTTTGAATCGCCTTTTAGCCCTTATAGTCAAGGGTACGTCAGAGTAACATCAAGTACGCCCAAAAATCAGGTTTTGCTAGCTACAAAAGATATGGAGATATCCCAGACAGATAAACAAATTTACAAACACACAGCACAAATTAATATAGAATCTGTGAAAACAGTGCACTGTAAGTTGATTTTATTACAAACATTAGGAATTTTGGTTTCGTCAGTTTTTTGCGTTCAAACCATGTAAAACAGTATATGCCGACCACTAAATAACGACAGTAATAACAGCATATCAAATAAAACCTCTCTGAGCAATGAGAGTTTTATTACGTGGAGTTGTAATGGTATCTGTTTATACAGTGAAATCGGAGACACTAAACGATCGGTATTCTTATTAAGTCTCTTCATAATTTAGAAAGAATGTAGTTACGTAACTGTCATGATAATATGGTTGTCTAACGTAATAATAAAGAAAGTCCCTAGTTGTAATAAGGGTTGTTTTTTGTTTTTTGAATTAAGCACAAAGCTACACCATGGGCTATCTGTGCTTTGCCCACCACGGGTATCGAAACCCGGATTTTAGCGTGTAAGTCCGAAGACATACCGCTGAGCCATTGGGGGGCTGTAATAAGGGTCAGTTGCTATATGAAAAAACAACAACTAACTTTTTGGTGTCTCATTACACTTGTTCACAATTCATTTTCATGTATAAACAATTATCGATTGAAAGTTAATTTTAATTATTAGTCAATAATAATAATAATGAGGTTATTACTGCTTATACCGAATGTTTTATAGTTTAACTCTAGATTTAAATTTTTACCAAAACGTTGTTCACATATAAATTGCAGTACTTTTTATAGTAATAGCATGTAATAAGGTTTTATAATTAACATCTGTTCTATTGCAGACAGCCATAAATACTTAATTAAAGTTGTAACTAATGTACAACTTCCGAAAGGGGTCAGGAAGAGAAAATGATGAAAGCAGGAGTTTGAAAATTCCATAATAGTGAGATCATTATGCTGTTGATTATTGTTTGTTTGTTTTGGAATTTCGCGCAAAAATACACGAGGGCTATCTGTGCTAGCCATCTCTAATTTAGCAGGGTAAGACTAGAGAGAAGGCAGTTAGTCATCACCACCCCCCGTCAACTGTTGGGCTACTCTATTACCAACGGATAGTAGGATTGACTGTTACGTTATATCGCCCCCACGGCTGAAAAGGCGAGCATGTGTGATGCGCTAGGGATTCGAACCCGCGACTCTCAGATTACGAGTCAAACGCCTTAACCCATCTGGCCATGCCGGGCCTTTATATTTTGCATAAATTAATAACCAAATAGATAGTCAAAAATCGTAACAACTGTTAATATGATGAAATTTTATTTAGAACTATGTAGGCATGTTGAAAATAAGAAATATTGGTTTTTGTTATTCGCCAATTCTCAACTCTGGCACGTTCTGGAAAGACGAAAATTTACATGTGTACAGGTAATAAGACCTATACTACCTAGCTTTTCATATCGAATTTCTAAGGGACCTGTAGAGTAGAAAATGCAAATAAGGTTTTTATTGCTTTAATACGGGCGTCCGTGCCATTCTTACATAGAAAGTACTAGCGTATATTTTGATATGCAGGTTTAGGTAATGTTAATAAGCTTTTTGATACACAGCTAACAGGTTTTTGAGACACGTACTCCAGCTGTTAGAATTATTTTAATCATGACAATCATGTAATTTCTACTTTCAATCATTATCACTAGAGAAAACGATTATTAAATTTAAATGTTAAATATTACACACATAATTCTATTACAGTTCAAGTCAATAAACTTGACAAATATTCTATCATATTATATTCAAACGTGATTTTTAGTCACGACTAGCGGCTTATAGAACGGCTATGAGTTGTTGTTGTTTTTTCAGTTACACACATTTAGCTAACAGCTCTATCATCTCTTAACCGACTTGAAATCTGATCAGAGTTTTGAACTCAGGTAATCAATCAATTCCAATTGATGGATGTATTTTACTACATCTAAAATAATTTTAATTTCCGCGTTACCAGCTTTGGATTTCTTTCTTTGACGTACATCAGTTTTAAGTTCAGTCTCACACTTCTCAATGGCATTACACTACAAAAACATGGATATGTGATATCAAATCAAAAACGGTAGTCTCACATAGCCATGGCGTATTGACTGAAAGGAAACCCCATGTTTTGTTTCTACTTATAAAGGTGCTCTGGCAGATCAAAAATTTACTTGATTTGTTTAGCACGTAAATAATCGAATAGGGATATTATCTATTGTTTTTTTAAACATGCATTGGTGTCTAAACTTTGTGAAACGACACATATTCATGTTATACAGTTCAAAATCAAAATATTTGAAGCGAACTTCAAGCGAAAATTTCGTCGTATGATGTACTTCAAAAAGATATTTTTTTAAATTTGGTAGGACACATGTTGTCGTGCTATATATCTCAACAACAAAGATATTTATATTTAACCTTCAAGTTAAGGATATTGTCTGATACGGTTGAATTCAGAAAAGGGCCTTCTCATGAAAAGCTAAATCTGTCATTCAAGTTAAGGATATTATGTGATGCAGTTAAAATCAGAAAAAGGATTTCTCATGAATGGCTGAGTCTGTCATTTAAGTTAAGAACATTGTCTGATGCAGTTAAATTCAGAAAAGAGCCTTCTGATGAAAAGCTAAATCTGTCATTAAAGAACAGATAAAAAGATATTTGGTATACTTTCTTCTACTCTGCTATAGCAGATTGTTTCTAGTTGTTACCTCTTCAAGATTGATTTCTACCTCTTATTTAAAAACGAAAAAAACGACAAATTTCGTGGCAGGTATTTAGTTTTGAGGGAAGATGAACTTCCCAACTGGGGTTTTCAGGGATATTCATATCCCCCTTCGCCTCGCTCACGATAGAATTTTGATATGTGGATTGAAGGTTTGAATTAAATTCTCCTAGTTTTGTTTTCTATCAGATGATTGTGTAGATTGACCCAGTAAAGGTAGTTTCAGAGAAAAGCAACGGAAAAAGTCCAATCGGTTCAAGGAGGCGGAGAGGAGTCAATCCAGGCTTGAATACAGAAAAACGAAAAGAAGCGAAGCAGGTCAACACTATATTAAAAGCCCTATGGTCAGGGCCACGAGGTGGTTGAGATCTATAAATCCAAATGCCTCGAAAAAACCCACTTTAACAAGACAGGTGCAGAATACTCTACGTGTCTTGTGCCCAGTGCTAGAATATTAAAAAAACCCATCAAATAATGATCAGTCAATCAATCAATATGTTGTGTTCAGTGTCACTTCATGATGTCTTGGATGCCACACATACGTAATACGGATATATTATTTCGTGTGGGTCGCTTGTCGTGGTAGTTAATTTGGCGGTAAAGGAGTTACGTGTCTCTGCGTTTTCATAGTATTTATAGGCTAATGTCATCAGACGATCTGTGAGAAACGGTATATTGCAAATTTTGTGCATGTACTTGATAGGAGTGCATTTGAGTAATGTAAATGCCATTCTTAGTACTCTGTTCTGTTGAAGTTGAAGTGATATGGTTTTTTTGCACGTTGCATGTGATTTCAGCTCCTGTTACAAGTTTGAAATTATATATTCAGTTTATTGACCATTTTAAATATTGTGTCCAGGAAAGTCGTGAGTAAATGTTGTGTCGTGTGTCAAATCTTATTCCAAAAATTTTGACATATGAGCTTAACTGAATTTCATTATTTTCTAATTTTAGTTTCTATGATGTTAGCCCCCCAGTGGCTCAGCGGTATGGCTGCGGACTTACACGCTAAAATCCGGGTTTCGATACCCGTGGTGGGCAGAGCACAGATAGCCCATTGTGTAGCTTTGTGCTTAATTCAAAACAACAACAACAACTATGATGTTTATTAAGGTTGTGTGTAAATGCAATTGTAGTGGTCTTGTGTGGATTTAGCCGTACTCTCCAGTCATTACACTATTTGATTATAGCATTAAGTGTTTTTTTGTATTCTGTTGCTTGCAATTATTTGATTTCGCTATACACTCCAGACAGCTAGGCCCGGCATGGCCAAGTGTGTTAAGGCGTTCGATTCGCAATCCGAGGGTCACGGGTTCAAATCCCGGTTGCACAAAACAAGCTCGCCTTTTCAGCCGTGGGGGCGTTATAATGTAACGGTCAATCCCACTATTCGTTGGTAAAAGAGTAGGCTGTGGGTGGTGATGACTAGTTGCTTTCCCTCTACTCTTACACTGCTAAATTAGGGACGGCTAGCGCAGAAAGGTCTCGTGTAGCTTTGTGCAAAATTCAAAAAACAAAACAAACCAGACAGCTATGTCGTCTGCGTATTGTGAAAAATATGTGTAAGTCAGGCATGGGAAAAGTATGTTGTTCACAAAAATGTATAATAGGAGAAATATAACACAGCCTTGTGGTACACCGGCAGTGATATTAAATGTTTTGGATCAGGTATTGTTCATCTTAATCACTGAAGTGCGGTTATTTAAGAAGTTCGAGATCCATTTGCTGATTTTCTAGTTAGTGTTTAAAGAATACAGTCGATATCTAATGGCGTTGTGCCACACTGAATCAAAGACTTTCTTAACATCAAAAGAAACAGCTATAGTTGTTTGGTTATTGTTGAAAGACTTATATATCGATTCTGTGAGTCTCGTCAAGTGATCAGTAGTCTGTCTTCCTATACGTGAGGAGTTTTGAATTTCGGGAATGAGGTTATTGCTCTCGCAAAACAGAAGCAGTCTTCTTGAAATTATTTTTTCTAGAAGTTTGCAGCTTAATACACTTATTGGTCTGAAGTTGTCGGGGTTAGAGTTTCCAGTATTTGTTTTCAAGATTACAGTTATTTTCGCATTTTCCCAGGCGTCGGTGAAACATCCAGTTAGTACAAATAGGTTCCTCCTATTTAACGAAGACTGAATTCTATTTGTTTGTTTTGAATTTTCGCAAAAACCTACACAAGGACTTTCTACGCTATCTCTAATTTAGCAGTGTAAGACTAGAGGGAAGGCAGCTAGTAATCACCACCCACCGCCAACCCTTGGGCTATTCTGTTACCAACGAATAGTGGGATTGACCGTACATCATAACGTCCCCATGCCTGAAAGGGAGAGCATGTTTGGTGCGTCAGGGATTCGAACCCGTGATCCTCGGATTACGAGTCGAACGCCTTAACGCAACTGGCCATGCCGGACCTGAATTCTATTTGCTTCATGATGAAGAGTCATTTATAGTTGTTACATAACGATAAATATTCTTTAATAATTCGTGATAAAGAATTGTTTTTGGTTGCTACGTGGTGAAGACTGTTCTGTATATTCTACGTGATAAAAGCTAGTTTCTACCGGATACATGATAAAGACTTGTTTCTCACTGCTCCATAACAATTACTGATTTTTTATTGCTACGTGATGAAGACTGGTTTCTGTTTGCTTCGTTATTGATACTTAGTTTTTTAGTTGCAGCGAAATAAAACCGATCTGTGATTGCTAGTGCTGGGACTAGTTTCTGGTTGACACATGCTAGTAATTGGTTTCCGGTCTTTGATTAAGACCGTAACAAAAAAGATTTCAGTTTCCAAATGTAACGATCATTCGATAAAAGATCACATAAAAACCGAATGAAATCTGAATAAAAAATTATTGTTCGATTTACCTACAGATGTTAGAGAGTTGCCAAGTGATTTTCCACTGGGTTGCATTATACTTAGTAATTCAGAACCACATCGTCTCTCGTTAAAATCAATCTTTTCAACCCGAAGCATGTGTCGTATTTCCGTGATAAAAAAATCTGTGTCCAGGTTTTTAAAGAAATCAGTAACAAAATTACCACATAAAAATGTTCATATTCATAGCATTGAAACAATATTACCATTAGATCAAAAGACAGCCGCTTTTTTTACAGTACAAAATGAGATTTTATTAGAAATCACCTTTGCTTTTCATTATAAATATCTTTGCATTAAACATTTGTATTTCATAATAAAAGAAACCTTACATTTCACATTATCGACGATTTACACGAAAATATATTAAATTAGTAGTCATATATTACACTATAAATCGTATTATTTACAGGTGATCTTGCATTAAAACACTGATTCTACCGTTAAAACAAGCTATTCTCTTATTATATTGAGAACTAAACGTCACTGAATATATTACAAAATTCACTTTAGTTCACATTTCTGATGTATTGTTGCTTACCAAAATCATAACTTGAACATTCTAGAAGTTAGTATCAAGCATGTATAAACTGAAACATCAGGCAGAGCCTAACTAAACAATATTTATGTATTGAAATAGATACATCATGGTATGTAACAATATTTTTGTCAAACAACTTTCCCATTTTCCACTCAAGGTTACTTTATAAATTATCACTTTGTTACCAAACTCTATTCTTGGTGGTGTTGCCAAATTATTTATAGTGAACGTAATTGTTTAATTATGAGCGTCACACAAAGTTACTCAATGGTTTAATAGTAATAGACCAGAAGGAAGCCAGATATTCGTTACCACTCACTGCCAACTCCTGGGCTACATACCCAGAAATAGTTGGATTGACTGTCACCTCATGCTAGAAAGGAGAAGCTACTTGAGTGACGGGATTCGATTCCGTTACTCTTAAATTGTGAGTCGTGTGCATTACCCACAAGAATATACCAAGCTGTGTAATTTTGTAAAGATTTTAAAACACTAGTCTTTTTTAAATGTCCACAATTTGTAGATATTATTTTGTAAGGCGTAACACTATTCGATTCGGTGAGCAATAGCACATCAGTTAATAAAATATTCACATTTATCCTTAAGGCGAGGAGAAATAACATTGCGTGAATTGATTAACTGCTCATTCGACTCTGTAGTAATTCAAAACCTCAAATATTTCTTGAAGTAAACTATTTTAACATGATGCCAATACATCTTGAGTTATCACAATATTTTATATATCAAATAAAACTGCATTGTTTAAAATGATTACATTATTAAAATAACTGTCCTAGAGGAATACAGTTTCTTCTGAGAAACATTGGGAATCATACATTTTCTTCAGGAAGACTGTTACTTTTTTTATGTTTTATGTAGACTGAACGCAACAGAGAAACGCAGATAACAGCTTGTATAATTTATTGCAGTAAATTATTATATATATGAGAGATATAACATGAATTATATAATAACAATGACAGATATTCAGTTTTAACATTCAAAAATAATTACAATACAAAACAGAACTGGTTTCAACCTTCAAAGTTAATTACAATATAAAATGGTACTGGCCTGTGTCCGATATAATGATCTAGAATGAAAGTCCAAAAGTTCAGATCAGAAATCCAAAATTCCAGTCTAGGGTGTGAATTTGGTCCCACGAAGAAATTTCGAAGTTTGAATGGAGAAGTCCAGAAACAGTTCACAGTTCAATGAATTTGACGAAGTTCTTTTTACGATGTTTTCGATGAATGTCTCAAATTTGTCGCTCTCCCACTTTTCCGATCTCCCCTAAACAGTCCTTACGTGTTGACCTTCAGTATAACCAGTAATTTGAATGAATCGTAGAGATTGACGAACTAAAATCACAGCTTCTGTAGATCTAGCTCTAATCACAAATCCAAGTTGAATAAAATCACAGCAAACACTTAAACTATCTCAAACGAATGGCTGACTCTTCTTTTCTTCGAATAAAAACTAATGACTCTTCCTATTTCTCGCGTCTCCGTCTGTTTATATATTAGTAGGCCTCTTCTCGAACAATCGCGTAACTTTCACAGAACTCCAGAGCAATCCTATGCTAGCCCTTTTCCTTCTTTGCATTATTTATCTTTTAATTTAGAAGAAAATTGTGTTAATACAACTAGAACATTTTCATAATGTATACTCTTCAAAAAAAGAAACGCAAAAGGGATATTTTTTATTTTAAAAGAGAAATATATGTAATAACGTTACAAGCTCAGAGTATATGATGTTACATGTGTTAAGACACTGATTGTCAGACCAAAATGACAATAAAAGTTGTGCACTTTGAACGCTGAGGAAAACATCGGATTTTTCGCCGAAACGCATTCGTGTCTAATAAATTTGTTTGAGAGGTCTGCATGTTTTCAAAGTGCAACGTGTGCAAAATCCCCGTAAAAGTGACGGGTTCTCGGTTTCCATAGCTCGGTGTTAAGCCACCGACACGCAATACAGTTACGCCAAGACTGACTGAAGCACAACGCAACAACGCCAGTGGTCGCTTGGAAGCAGGCAAATCTCGATCAGATGTTGCCAGAGCTGTGAATGTCCATTCAAGCACCATCACAAAGCTATGAAATCGTCACCAACAACATGGATCAACTTGTGACCGTCAACAATCTGGCAGACCTCGTGTGACCACGCCCGCAGAAGATCGCTACATTCGGTTACCTCACCTTCGGGATAGAACCACTACTGCGACGTCTACTGTTTCAACCATACCAGGACTGCCGACTAGGATTTCCGATCAGACCGTACGCAACCGTCGACGAAATTTTTAGGCCCCATATGCAACCCATCATGGTGAACGTCAACGACGTTTTTCAACATGGCAACGCCCGTCCTCACACCACTGTCTTCTTGAGACACCACAAGATCAACGTTCTTCCCTGTACCTCCAGATCACCAGATTTAAACCCCATTGAACATGTTTGGGACTAGTTGGACAGACGTCTGCGACGGCGACAACCTCAGCCGCAGACTCTACCTCAGCTTGCAGCAGAGCTTTGCAGGCTGAGTGGACAGCCTTGTTTGTTTTATTTGTTTTGGAATTTCGCACAAAGCTACTCGAGGGCTATCTGTACTAGCCGTCCCTAATTTAGCAGTGTAAGACTAGAGGGAAGGCAGCTAGTCATCACCACCCACCACCAACTCTTGGGCTACTCTTTTACCAACGAATAGTGGGATTGACCGTCACATTATACACCCCCACGGCTGGGAGGGCGAGCATGTTTAGTGCGACGCGGGTGCGAACCCGCGACCCTTGGATTACGAGCGCACGCCTTAACGCGCTCGGCCATGCCAGGCCAAGTGGACAGCCATTCCTCAGGATGTGATTTGTCACCTCTTCGCTTCCATGGGCAGGAGATGCCAAGCAGTTATTGATGCTCACGGGGGCCATAGTCGTTATTGACGTTGAATGACGTTAAACTCCAACTAGTGAATGTGTAAAGTTTCACACGTCATATAGAACTACCCGGAATAAACTTGTTAACAAAACGTCTCAAATTTTGCCTTTGGCGTTTTCTTTTTTTGAAGAGTATATTTTCCGGACAACTTGTATATTGTTACAGCATAATTGTTATTCAATATTAAAGTTATTCTCTACAAAACAGAGGGTGTACCAAGTTGATATTATTGTAATGAATAAAAATAAAAATAACTTCAGAACATGTTCTTAATTAAATATTATTTGGAATTGTATGTGCTTTGTTTCTTTGTATTTGGGATATTTGGGATTTCGTACTGGTTTGTTTTAAATTTCTCCCAAAACTACTCGAGGCCTGCTTGTACTAACCGTACCTAATATAGAAGTGATAGACCAGAGGTAAGAAAGATGAACTACACCACCAACCGCTAACTTTTGGACAACTCTTCAGCTAACAAAAAAGGAGATTACCTATCAAATTCAAAGTTGAATAAACACACAGCAAACGTTTACTTTTTCTCGAGCAAAGACAATATCTCTTGAATTGAATAAAAACTAATGACTGACTCCTTTTCTTTCTCGCGTCTCCGTCTGTTTATATATTAGTAGGCCTACATTTCTTGAACAATCCCGTAACTTCCACAGAACTCCAGAGCAATCCACGCATGTCCGTTCTTGCACGAGACTCGACGTCTAGACAGTAGGCCGCCATAGATTTCCGTTTACAGTCAAATGATCGATCTACTGAATTCTAGAAATTTCTACATGAATACCAACGTATTTTATTGGTTTAAATTTCAAAACAATAATATAAATAATAGATATGGAAATCTAAACACAACAAGACTTGGTTGTCGTTTACAAAACATTTACATAACAAAGACAAGGTACATGGTGTTTTAAAACCTTATTATAATTAATATCTGATTTTAATTATATTTTTAATGAAATACGTGGCAACGTGTAGGATCGTGTAACTGTTATTCGACTGTCTTGTCAAAACATTAACAATTTTACTTTGTTCAAAAGATAGATTGAAAACTTTAGAAAAGTTACCGAACTTCTGGTGAGATCTTTAGATATTCTACAACGAATGTTTTGGATATAGTGATTTATCAAGGGTAAATCACTTTCGGAATAACTTACGAAATGTGGACAAGCTGAAAACGACCATTACAAATGAGCTTGCGATGCTCAGGTAATACTTTTCATAAAAAAGGAATTTTACAGTGACAGCACTGATGAACTAGATTGATACATTGATTGAGAATGGCAGAAGAAATATAGAACAGTATGACACCGGGTACCATGAGCAAACTTTCCTCAATACAATTGATGACTCTCGATGTGCCTGCAGATTTAGTTCCTCAAGGGCCAGTAACTTCTTATTTAAGACAATAGAACTAGTGATGCTGTCTGATTTGTATAACAGTAAATAGAAGAGAGCAACATGCTCAGTGTTAGTGCAAGTTTTTACTTTGTCAAGGTAAAGTATTAGAAATTTCAATAATTCTTTAATCGTTTTGTTCAGCGAGTATTTGATGAGAAGTATAAACTATATAGACACAAACTGTTGTTTATTATTGTTGTGAAATTTCTGAGGTGATTAAAACACGAACATTTTGAACTTTTTTGTGACCCACTTTAAGAACAAAAATGGATAGCAGGTAATAAACTCAGCCATTAAACACGCTCAGTACCGTGTTTATAAGTATGCCAAAGAAAAACACAGGCATTTCAAATCATCATAATATTACTTGTTACTCTTCTCAACAGTACGTCTTTGATTTGTCCTAAAACAGACTCTCATACGATCGATTACATTACATGCAAGAGTTTACGTATAATAGTGTTCTTTTTTTTCACTTAGTAATAAAATTAAAATTTAACTCCGATGCTTTTTGTCTTCAATGACCATTTATTAAAGATGTAAATTACAAATACTTTTCCAAAAGTTCATTTTTTTTATTTACAGTAGCACAAAGATTGGTCATTGCCTGTATAAAACTATAATAAGCCTGGCATGGGCAAGCGTGTTAAGGCGTGCGACTCGTAATCTGAGGGTCGCGGGTTCGCATCCCCGTTTCGCCAAACATGCTCACCCTCCCAGCCGTGGGGGCGTTAAAATGTGCGGTCAATCCCACTATTTGTTGGTAAAAGAGTAGCCCAAGAGTTGGCGGTGGGCGGTGATGACTAGCTGCCTCTCCTCTAATCTTACACTGCTAAATTAGGGACGGCTAGCACAGATAGCCCTCGAGTAGCTTTGTGCGAAATTCGAAAACAAACAAACAAATACAACAATAAAACTATAAATCTATTATCCACAACGATTACCGTGGTGTGTTAGGAAAGTTTACTGCGTGACATTTTTGGTACCCTAATTAGAAATTATTTAACAGGGAGCAACCGCAAAGATATTAAAATTTTTATATATGTATTTATTTTTTACAAACTAGAATTGATAGATGACCAAGGAAAATATTTTCTCTTGAAACGTCGTTTCTCACTCCAAAGACCATCTTTTGATTTAAAAGTCCAGTTTTTTATTTTAATTTGCCTTTCAACAAAGTCACTGATGAGAGAGGAAGGAGAATCCCCCGGAACGGTATAAGCTCGTTTACAAGTGATGGATTGAATGATAGTTGCACTTCGTATTTATTTTAAAATCACTTCAAGACCTAAAAGCACGTTGATAGAGCAGGCGTGATCTATACTCGTCTATCAAGGCAAGTTTTCTCTAAAGTAGTTTTAGCTGTAACCATAAAGAACCCATTACTTTTTACAATTTATTTGTGCATTTATTATTGTAGAAGCAATATCATTGCATTAGAAACAATAGTATATATAAAAGAGGCCTGGCATGGCCAGGTGGTCAAGGGGTTGGACTCGTAATCTGAGGGTCAGGATTTGAATCCCGTCACACCAGACATGTTCGTTCTTTCAGCTGTGGGGGGTTATTGTGTAACGATCAATTCAACTATTCGTTGGTAAAAGAGTAGCCCAAGAGTTGGTGGTGGGTGGTATTAACTAGCTGTCTTCCCCCTAATCTTACACTGTTAAATTAGGGACAGCTAGTGCAGATAACCCTCATGAAAACAACAACAACAAATATTACATTAAATATTTAATTTATTTTTTCTTTATAAGTTTATATCTGTAATAATAACCAAAAGAGAAGGAACTACACAAATTATTCATATGCATTCAAGATGATTTGTGAAATTATCTTATCTATCGGTCTATTTGCATTTTTCTTATTTACTTATACGAAAAACGCAAGGAGTCATAAACGCATCACACTTTCAAAAAATTATACATAAAATTACACATAGAGATTATAAAGAGTTGATATGGTTATAACTGTAAGAATTGTACAGGGGAAATTTCAGATGTATAAAATATGTAATTAGCTGATAGCTTTGAGCAACGAATATGAAAACACTTTTGAAAACATGCACAGTGAATATTCTGCTCTCATAATGACTGTACTCTGGTTACAATCTGTTTTTCATATGTAACTAAATTGGTGAAAATCTATTTCCATAAGTCAATTTTCATTTCTAAGGCTTACATCGGCAACCGCTTTGTTGGAGGTTCCAAGCTACATCTGAATTCAATAATTGTGTAAGCGCTTTAACCCAGAGTTCCTCATGTATAAGATTTGCAGATGGTCTAGGGGAAAAGACAATAAATAAAAAAATGCATAAATAAATACCAAATGTTACTTGCATTTGACACAACGAAAATATATTTATGCGCAGTTTTTGGCTTATGTGACGGTATTTTTTTTAATAAAGAAAGAGGCCGTAATGATGTCTATTTCTCATTCAAGTTTGGTGCATTTGACGTCTAGTAATATAACTTCAATGTTTGTATCCCACCCTTGTCACCACCTTTACCATGTCCTCAACTTTCTACGAGTTTCTAATAAAATTTGATTGATCACTTTGATTCCGTCACTTCGAGTACGTTTTTCTTTATGTAAGGGAGACATTAATCGATCAATAGAACTAAAGAACAGCAGTTATGTGTGACTGTGTTAACTAAAGGGACAACATAAAGTATTGTAAAATATGATTTTCTTAAACTGGTTCAATTTCAGCGCTTTGTACTTTTTGTACATTATTTAAGTATATTTTAAGACAATTTATAAGATTTAATCAACATCACTATTTTTTTTCTACAACGAGTACAATTATGATTTGTTTTTATTTGTACATCAATACAAGTTCGAATAACTCAAACACTCCAAAGTTAGGAACAGTAAACAGTATACCAGGCTTACGGTATATACAGTTAAAATATATTAGTATGAAAACATTTTCTGTACTCTTTAGTTTCTTTATCGCCCCGTCATGATTGTTATATATTATAATTTATTATGTTACGTACGTTATGTAATACGATTCAAAATACCAGATATTTGAAGTTGAACGTATAAGTTAATTAAATGTGATTATGTATCAAACTTATGATGTTTGCCAAGCATGATTTTCTTTCTTAACACAAACATATTTTAACACACAAACAGCAATACAAATAACAATAACAGTTATTACAAATAATAACTTATATGCAAAAAGTTTAGAAACATACAAACAATACTGAGTCCTCTATCAGGTCTGGACCTGAATATTTTATTGACGGTTCGCTGAGAGCGAATTAATTCTAATATATGTATCTCAAAACGGCTGGTATTGGTATTAAAACTTTCATTTAAATAAAGTAAAGAACAAGGTTTGGACCTTCTTAGGCCATCTTCAGGTTAGCAAAGATAGTTTACAACTCACTCTTGTCAAGCACGTCTTAAAGACGAGAGTGTAAACGAGTACGGGATTGTATGGGGAGTTGCAGTATATGTTAGGTTATTAATTAGTATAGATATAAAGTTTATATTGGTTTAATTTTGGTTTGAGTTGTTTGGCTTCTTTGATTTTGTGTTTGTTTTCCTACTTAGTATATAGGTTTTTTTATGGTTATGTTGTATTTATTTGAGTTGCAGTGTTCAATAAAGCGTGTTAAGGTGTTTTTGAATTTGTTTTCCATTTTTCTGCTTGTTTTTTCGATATAAAAGTCATGCAGTTGTCTCATTGTATTGTGTAAATAATGTTGGTGTTGTGTTTGTCAGTGTAGTTTCTACATGGTATAAACTTTAGTTTTGTATCTGGTTTTGAATAAATTTGATGTTTACTGGAATGTTGTGTTTTGTTATAAGTTTTTGCATATGTTGGTTCATTTTTCGCTGATATCGGGAGTAGGTGGAATGAAGCAGTGCAAAGTTTTGAAGTTTGTTGTTTTTTTGAAATTTATCATTGTTTGTTTGTTATTGATTGTGTTGTTGACCTAGGTGCGTGTGTATAATTTTTTCAGTACTTTTTGGAAGAAATTTTTTGATGTTGATAAAGTATTGTCTTATTTTGTTGATTTTATCGGGTGAGCATATTTTTGTTGCTGTGTTTATTTCGTTTCTGTTTTGTCTCATGTGTTGAGTCTCTGGGAATATATAGTGGGGTCTATGGTGTTACCATGGCTGAAAAACTAAGTGTGTATTCTGTAGATCTAAATACAGCAATTGTATCGTCAACATATCTGTACCAGTATAGTGTTAGGTGTAAGGCTGAATTGATCGCTTGAGATTAAATCTGTATCACGAAAATGTTGGCAAGAACTGATGACACGGGGTTGCCTGTACTTAAGCCATTTATTTGTAGTTTTGGTCATTGAACATAAACCTAGATTTGATGGTAATGTATTTTTAAGAGTTGCTAATTGGTTTTTGGGGATGTGTATCAATAGGTTGGAGTCTTGGATATAAAGTTCTAAAGCTATCTTGCAGGCTTCGGTAGTTAAAACTTCTTTGAAGTGAGAGAATACATCAAAACTGCCCATTAAGGCTTGTTTTAGTTTGTCAATAATAGATTGACAAATAGATTGTCGATAAGAGCCTTTAAAAAAGAAACCGGCTGATGTTACATATTTAGAAAATGCCTACCTTGTGCATTTACCAAAGTTGTAGGTGAATGATTCCTAGGTCGACATTATAAGTCGAAGTGGACAATCAGGTGTGTGAGGTTTGTGAGTGCCGTATAGTTGAGGTGTGTCTGAGACAGGTAAATATAAAGGTTTTCTGATATAATGTTGGTTTTTAATTTGTAGTAGTATTTTGGTGTGTTGATTTTCATGTGTTTTTGTTGGATTTTGTGTATTAGTTTAAATTTGTTTGTATCTGATAGATGTTATTCATTTTTTGGATGTACTCATTTGTGTTCATTATAACTATAGCATTGCTTTTACCTGCTTTCAGAATTTTTCTGTTGTTTTTTATTAGGTCTAGAACTAAATATTTTATTGGCTGTTCACGAAAAGCAAATTCATTCCAATTTATAAGCACAAGTTTCACAAACTTACAAACAATATTAGTTCATTATCCAGTTTAGAAATAAATACTTTGTCGATGATTCACGAAGGGCAAATTACTTTTATGTTGAAACAAAAATACATTTCACTCGATGGAATTGCCAGCTATCTCTGTTCTTCACGTGTAATTTTTTCTAGGCGAAAATATCTAATGCCTTCGTAGATATATTCACTCTTGAAGTTAATTCACTGAAGTTTGTAATGTTTGAAATCTATTGACGTTCCTTATCAAATTTCTGTTGTTTTTCAATTAATAAGCGTTTGTCACAATTATATTAGGTTGTCCATAAACAAATGTAGAAATTCTCACGATGACATTTAAGAGCTGAACATTGAGTAACTTATCGTTGGTTGGTCGTTTTAATACAAAGTTTGTCGTTTACAAGGTTTCTTAATTGTCTGCTGTTTCAACTCTACTAAAAGTAAGTTTTGCAACCCCCAAGGCAACATGGACTTTCTTCTGATTTTTCCTCTACGAGTTCAAAATTGGACGAAATACTATTGTAACTACACAGAACAACAACCAGGCATTCGGCCATGGATCTGTTATTGAACGTACAGCTCAGCATTGGTTCCAAAGGTTTCGACTTGGAGATGAAAGTCTTGAAGACCATAAAGGTCGTGGAAGAGAGCCATCTTTAGATGAAAACAGATTAAGGGAAGCATTTGTTTTTTTTAATTAAGCACAAAGCTACACAATGGGCTATCTGTGCTCTGCCCACCACGGGTATCGAAACCCGGATTTTAGCGTGTAATTCCGCAGACATACCACTGAGCCACTGGGGGGCTAAGGGAAGCAGTTGAGACAGATCCTCTCACAACAGTACGTGAGTTTGCAAAAACGCTAGGCAAACCAAGCATTGTCAACCACTTGAGTGCGATTGGAAAGATGAAAAAGTTGGATAAGTGGGTTCCGCATGAACTGACTGAAGATCAAGAAAATCGGCTTTATGAGACCTGTCAAGAATGACGCTTCAAAAATTGAACGAATTGAGGATCGAGGTTCTGCTTTATCCACCTTATTTCACAAACTTTTTCCTTACATATTTTCATTTTTTGAAGCACTTTGATAATTATTTGAACAATAAACGCTTTCAAAACCAAGAATTTGCAGAAGAAGCTATCATGGAGCTCATTAACCAGAAACTCTGATTTCTACAGCAAGGGCATAAACAACATCGTTACACGTTGACAAAAGTGTGTTGAAAAAATGGTGTTCACTTTGATTAAAGAGTATGTTACAACACTGGTTTATACTTTTCCAAACTTTGCAGTTCAAAATCGACATTTATTTCTGGACAACCTAATAGCTTCCGATACTTACAGCATACTGACTGTAGCTACCAAAAAATATCCTTAAACCGCGTCTTTGTGATTCGATTTGTAATATTTTGGCAAAGTGTTACAAAATTCATCAGGCCTAACGATATTCGAAGATACGATAATTATTTTTTTACATTTGTTTATTCAACCAGTTTTGTGGGACTCTTTCTACTTGTACAACTATGTACAACTAATTCGCACGCCTTAATCCACCTGGCCATGCCGGGTCGATGGCCTACAAATCAGACCAATATCGTTAAAATTTATATAAGATTGATCTTTGGTGAAGTGAGACATAAATTAGCAAAACAATGTCTCGATTGTTGAGCTCTTGGAGTATGTTCTATGTTCATCTAACAACTGAGTTCAAAAACATTCTTTTTTTAAGAATGAGACAAACTTAAGAAGGGTCTTTCACGAGTCCCCCAGTGGCACAGCGTCATGTCTGCGGACTAACAACGCTAAAATCCGGGTTTCGATACCTGTGGTGAGCAGGTATAACATAGATAGCCCAACGTGTTTGTTCCTAACTTCAAACAACAAGAACACTTTACAGAAAACATTATATTATTATTTTTTCATAAGTAGCGCATATTTTCGTAACTTTAACAGCATACAAGTTCTTTATTTTATGGAAAAAATGTACACGCTGAAGAGTTATTTGCTGAAAGTGTTTTGAAACGGTTTGTGACTAGACTGGGCTTTTTAACTTGTAAAATATGAGATGCATTGAAATATCTTATCCGCCATTTTTGTACACAAATCAGTTAAGTTAATCTAAAACTATAGAAAAGAATACCCAGTATCAGCAAAGAACAAAGAAACACCTTTTTTTACATAACTAATTATCAATACATATTGATCGAACCAGCTTGTGTGGTCGTGCAGAGGCGAGATATTTATGTAGAAAAGTTAACACAGCTGAATCTCACAGAAGTTCAACTAAAGCCACTAACCCCAAGTTTACAGACGTTCGTCAATCAATGACAGAAGAGCTCATCACGAAAGATTCAGTCCTACTTATTGTCAAACAAAGCAATTAATTTTTAAAACGTTGTTAATAGTTATTATTAATACTGTTTTTTACTTATTTTTTGAGCCATATTGTTTCTGTTTCTAATTATCTTTTCAAATGAGTTACTCATTGTATTACTTTCCACAGCAAAAATTTTTGTTCTTAAACATGCCACTCGAAATACGGCTAAATGCGAATCATTAATGTCGTATCATCTTTCAGTTAAAATGTGTTTAAGAACACAACTGATTTAAAATGAGTTCATTCTCACGATTAGGCTTTTATAAATACAAACTAATATTTATTATATTCGCAACAATTAATTGACTGCTAAGCTCATTTCACTGAGCTGCAATCTAATTTGTTGCTTAAACGAGTTTCTTTCTTACATGAACCATGGCCAGGTGGTTAAGGCACTCGACTGGTAATCGGAAGGACGTGGGTTTGAATCCCAGTCACACAAAACATGCACGCCCTTCCAGCTGTGGGGGCATTATACTGTGACGGTCAATCCCACAATTTATTGGTAAAAGATTAGCCCAATGGTTCGCAGTGGGTGGTGATGACTAGTAGTCTTCCCTCTAGTTTTACACGGCTGAATTATGGACGGCTGGTGCTGATAGCCCTCGTATAACTTTGCGCGAAATTCAAACCAAAGCAATTGAGTAAGATATGTAAATACTGAAAAGCAGCCAATAACACTTTTTCTTCATTTCACCCATCCACTGTAGACATCTTCCTCATAATGAATACAAAGCTGTTGTCTTTTGTTATTTGAGCATAAACCTACACAAAGAGATGCTTGGGCTCTGTCCACCACGGGTATTTAAACCCGAATTTTAGGAGTATAAGTCCGCAGACATACCATTGTGCCATTGAAGGCAACTGTAAAGCACGTTCACATCAACAGTACGGTTTGTAGTTTTCTTCAAAGCTTCTTTAGCCACGAATATCTTATTTTGCCAAGCTTATTGTATGTTTTTTGATAAATTGTGAGAGTCCACCAACGATCAGGAAATCCAAAGTTGAACTAAATATAATAATTTATAAAGGTTAATACGAGGACACATTTGTTGTAGCCTTTTCTATGGGTATAGTATAATGGTATTGGTTTCTATTACTCCGCAAAAATGCTCGCCCTTTTAGCCGTGGAGACGTTAAAATGTGACGGTCAATCTAACAATTCGTCGGTAAAAGTAATCCAAGAGTTGGCAGTTGGTGGTAATGACAAGCTGCCTTCCTTCTAATCTTACACTGCTAAATTATGGACGACTAAAGCAGATAGCCCTCATGTAGCTTTGCGCGAAATTTAAAAACAAACATACGTGAACTTTTCTCATTGTTAACTTGCCATAATTTTGAGTGAGATGTTATGGCTTACAACATTTCATTCACTGAGTGCATGATTACATATGTTTGATTTGTTATTAACCATCAAACTTACATGTTATTTTATGCTCCTTTCTAATCACCTGGTGGGTGATTCAATAAACATAAACTACATATATTTACCATTTTAAATGTATAAATAGCGTTAGATGTATTCCAATGCAAAATTTCACCCTTAACTTTAGAAACAGTTTTGTAACGTACATTGATAAATTTGCAGATAAGACATGGGGGGGTAATGTTTATTGACGTACCGCTTTTACTCTTAAAACTATTTTTACTTTAATTATATAAACAATCATACATTATATTATTAACCACGTTATTTGGAAAAATCGTTTTCTTTATTTTAAAACACTTATTGGTTTCAAACTTTGTATAAATATATTTAAAAATTATCGTAACATTATAAGCACTATGAATTAACATTCTAATTATCTTTTTAAATCCAATATGCAAAGAAGCTATGGAAGTTAAATCACAATGTACAATAATAATGTATTCAGAATATTAGTTTGATAATCTATTCTATATTCTGTACTATTATGTTGACTTTTAACATACTTTAAAAACTTGTACAATATCACAAAATAGAAAACATATCATTAACATGTCATCCATAATATACTGACTTGAAACTCATACACCAATGTTTTAGTTACCGGTTTTTGTACATAATAAGCTGTGTGGAACTCAAATAATAAATTTTCAGTCATTGTTTTTCATACGTCATGTAAAAGTTGTTTGAATAACTGTTCAAATTTTGATCCCATTGTCAATCCATCAGTTAGATATATAAATTATTAAACCAACATGTGAGATTATTCGGTGACAAAACCAGATTATTGTCCTCAAACATATTCATAAATGTTATCACATCGTTATCAGTATGATACAAGCTCAGTTGTGTATTTCAGTTATTCGGACAAAGTTACACGAGGGTTGTTCGCAGTCGTCGTCCCAAATTTTAAACTCATTGTCCAGATTGAAGGCAAATAGTCCAGACAACTGCATATTGTCCCTCCTTGTTTTACTGATCCGTATCCCCAAAATGTGGAATTGGATTTTTTTTTTTCTCTGAGAAAAATCCCAAACCATGACCACTCGTATGCATGGCCCAGCAAAATAAACGTTCAACCAAACCTAGTTCTTTCATAACTGATTCACTGGAGGAGTATTAGCTAGTGTACAAAGACTCTGCACCTACGTTTGTACAACAAATATTGTTTAAACAAGAAACTTTAAAATAACAATATTAAAAATTTAGGCTTAACAAAACACCCATCTTTATTTATTTTTCCAACACTATACAGAACATCATAGTGACAACTGATGGCTTGTAATAAGATATTCTTCCTTGTTAAATAATTATCTAAGAGACCATGTGCGTTCTACCAACCAAACGTAATCGAATTTAGCGTTTTAAGTTCGTAATCTTACCGCTGAATCGGATAAGACAGATGCAGTAATGGTTGAATGGTATTTCTATCATCAATTGCATGAATAACAAAGATTTCGGTTGAACTAGAGTAAATTAGTGAACACGATTTTCTTATCAGTTCATCTAAGTCGCTACACATTGCGGAAATAAGTTTATGAATTTTATGCCTCAGGTTACTTATAGCATTTTAAGACCAAATTTATTATTATACTTTATATATAATTATCATTTCGGAGAAAAGTTTCTTATATCATCATGGTCTAGCCCATCTGTCTGGTTCTAGTAGTAAATAAAAGTTGCTTTGAACTATAGACAGAGCAGGCAAAATTTTGTTTTCACTTAAACTACATAATGGGCTGTTTGTGCTATGCCCACCATGGGTATCGAAACCCCGTTTCTAGCGGTGTGACTCCGTAGACATATCGCTGTGCTGCTAGGGGACAGGAGACAACCATACGTATTTAAACCTAAATGGCCGATTTCAAACTAGAAATCGACAAACTAAGAGAAATTTTAAACAAGTTGTACAGTTACCGTGATATTTTTTTTTTACAATTTTATGTATAGTTTGATTTGGTTTGAATTTCGCGCAAAATTACTAAAGGACAATCTGCGCTAGCCGTCTCTAATTTAGTAGGTAATACTAGAGGGAAGGCAGCGAGTAATCACCACCCACCGCTAACTCTTGAGCTACTATTTTACCAACGAATAATGGGATTGATCGAACATTATAACGTTTCCACGGCTGAAAGGGCGAGCGTGTTTGGTGTGACGGGAATTAGAACCTTTAGATTACGAGTCGAGTATGTTAACCACCTGGCCATGCCGGGCCTCTATGTATAGTGATTTTTGATGTTTCGTCAGCTTTCAGCGTTTGAACTCCAATATTCAGTAATTGTTGTGTTTAATATTATCAGCAACATTTATTTTGAATCCCCTTAGCTCTCCAGATATTTCTTTTCTTTGTTTATCAATATTTAATAAACTAATTATTTTTATTGTTTGTTTGCTTTCTTTACACTAATGTATAACATTGTTTTTTTCATAACCTATAGACAATACAATATACTCATTTTCATTTAGTTAACATTTTTATTACACTGATTTCGAATAATTTTTGTTCCTAAAAATACATATTTTTTGGTCCGGTTTGTTTAAAAAGGTACTGCATGCTCCTCTGAGATCAGATGTGGCATAAAGAAGGGATTAAACTTGATGATAAATAATAATTAATAACAGAAATGTCTGTAGGCATTTAAAAAATTCAGAAACTCGGCTTATCGGCGGGGAAAGTTTCGGCAGTTCAGTATCATATCGATTATAGTTTCCAATTTAGTTTTTCACTAACTGAGGATTCGACGCACTGTCAAATATAATGAGGAATCGGGCACCGTGTGGCAGCACCTAACGACGCCTCTGAATAATAGAGAATATTTGTTTTTGTAGTTAAGTCAAAATGTACATAATGTGCTATATGTGCTGTGACTAAAATGGGGATCGAAACCTCGTTTTTAGCGTTATAAGCCTTTCAACCTGCTGCCACTGGAGCTAGGAAAAAAGAACAAATCAGCATTATTTTAAATAATACGAGTTCATCATACGTTATCTCATACAAATATTGCATTCACAATCATTTTAATTTATCCTCCACCCTGGTGACTCAGTGGTAAGCCTAAAGGGTTAAAACGCTACAATCCAAGTTTTGATGCTTACGGTGGGAGGGCCACAGGTAGTCCAAAGTGTAGTTTTGTGGTTAATAACAAGCAAATGAAACCGAGTTTTGATACCCGTTGTGAGTAAAGCACAGAAAAAAAAACATTTTGTAGCTTTGTGCTTAATTATAAATAAACAACAAACACATTTTATTCCTGGTTTAATTTCATTCATTAAAAACTGTTTCATGGGTAACTTCTAAAGTGTAATATTTATTAGCAATGGTGTACATGTGTTTGTGCAGCACGTTCTTATTGAGAACATGTTTAATTGATTGCTTCATAGTGTAGCTTTATTGTAGGCACCACATCTTGACGAAAGTCATGTGCACGAAACGTCACAAAAAGTTTTGAATTTAAGTTGATATTATAAACTTGTTCATGTGTTTGAGTTACATTATATTGTTGATTGTCCATTAAAAAGCTTTCTACGCTGATTTTTAAAGCTTAAATAGATTGCCGAAGACAATCTCAGGTTATAATCTTTACTAATTCGTTTATTGTTTGTAAACAGTCTAATTTCATGACACGTAAAATCACTTATTCATGAGTGAAGTCAATGTCTTTACTCAGTAACAGAATTTCTTTCAGTTACTTGTTTAGAATTAAGCACAAAGCCACAAAATAGTATATCTGTGCTCTGACCAGCACGGGTATCGAATCCCAGTTTTTATTGGTGAGAGTTCGTAGACATACCGTTGAGCCAGTAAAGGAGTTTTTACCCGCTCGTTGTTTTTCTCTAAACACAATAATACAAAAACGTACCATTAATATTTATAACTTTTGTTAAATTAATGTTTCCTGTTGGTAAAAAAAAACGAATTTGCAACCTGAAAATATATATTTATATAATTATCTTTAAGGTCAAGGCGTTTCTGTAGCCTTTCTGTAAAGAAACAAAGTTTATAGATATACAATATGATTGATCAAAGGTTTCTTCTGCCTTAACAGTAGAATTGTGAAGATTGACTTTAACTTAACACCATTAAATATTGGACAGTCTCGAAGATTTATAAATATGATCACTAAACATGTCCTGATTATAAAACAACAAACACTTTGCCACAGACATATACATGTAGCATAATTATATACTATATTTTTATCTTCATATTACCACTTTTTTTTCTATTGGTTTGGGACACATAATGCATCATACTGAGTATGTATTTATATGTGTGTGTGTGTGTGTATTTGTTTGTTTTTGCTTAGTTTAACATTTATGATAAGAAATTAAAAACAAACTGGGTGAAATAATTCACTTTCTATTTTTAACATTAACTGCAATGTTGGTTGGTAGTAGGTTAATTTACATTTTTGTGTGTGTGTTTATGAAACAATGCGTTATATATAGGATAATATCTCAATGTCTCTTGTACTGAAAGGGATCAACATAAATATAATGAGAAACAAAGTGAAGGATTATCTCGAAAATAACTCACTATTCTTCAATCTAGTATTATAATTTCGACTTGACTGGTATAGACGTACTATCAGTTATATTTTCAAGTTAACTCATTCCCCAAAGAGTGCTGAGTAGATCCACATCGAAGTGATCAGCACGATGAATTACTAAGTACATCTCTGTTTATATCTAAATACAAATCATGCTATACAATGTTGGGCACTGAATAGTCGCCTTCCTTTGAGATATCCTTCCGTTGATGACTCACTCAAGATACCATGTAGAATTGTTTGAATTTAATGCTTCTTAATTAACAGAAAACATTGGCTTTATTCATAATGACTTATGCTATATATATATACCTGGTCATTCTCAATCAACATAAGGAAAGCTGTAGTCTCTAAATGTCGTCTGCTCTTCTGTTGTAGATATTGCTGCCGTTTATTTTTTGCACAAAACATGCAGCGTTAGAACAATATTTCTATTATTACAGCAGTTAGTATCTCTAGAGAAGAACAAAGATAATTAGAAATAAGTCAATTTAACAGTTTTGTACACCTTGTGCTTATGATAAATCTGCATTAACTCAAATTAGATTTTTAAAATGTGCAAATTAAATCTGTATACCACAGCTTTAGGACAAGTTTAGAGTAGACAAATAAATTTAACTTTAAAACAAGTTAGCTTTTTCACTTGTAGTACAGTAAATAAAATGTTATATTACTGCCATCCTGGAAAAATGTTTTACACAACACAGACCTGAAACAAAGAAGAATGCAATAAAACTTTCAAACTTTAAAAATCTCAAATCATTTACGTATAAAAATGTAGTACAATGTAAAATGAACGTTAATGATAAGAAGCACACGCATAGTATTCCAACAGTACACAATAGAGGAAAATGTCCTTTAAGTCAGAAATCTACAATGAAAGACAAACCATATACAGAAAAGAACTCTATAAACATAAGTATACATACACACATAGATGAAATACTTTTAAACAAAACAAAAAATATTTTTAGAATAATTTAAATAGGATTATTTATTCCCTTTAAGAAGAATCATGTGAAAATTTTAATTTGAGTAGTTGAAGCCCAGTTCGAATTTTTTTATAATATAGTTTATGTTAAAAGTGCAACATATCAAAAAGGAATTATATCTGTAGTATATAATGCTGTCAAAGATTATAAATCAGCTATAATAATAATTTTCAAAAATTAAATTGAACCAAATCAAGCCATTATGAATGAAATCGTGAAATAAAATGACACAGAATACAGCCCTTTAAAAATGCACACGACAATTATAATACTGTTATATAAAAAATTATATATTATACATAAGAAAATAAACCATTTAGAGACAAAGTGTTCAGAACAGAAAGATATCAAAAGTCTTCAATTAAGTTATTCTGTTTTAAGTATTCTCATTTAATGAATGAGAACAAAATTCAAATCGTACAAAAATTGAAATATAAAGTGTTATTATAATGATCTCTTTGAAGACTCAACAGCAAATGATAAAAAGAATGAAACACTATATATCTTAACGCATACAGTTGTGTAGTCACTGAATGGCGTAACAATACAACAATTGCAGGGTAAAAGCACAAAGAAAACAAATTTCTAAATTCGTACAACACACTGAAATTAAAAACATCTGTAAAATATATATATAATTTATGCAATCAAATTACAGAGAAGTATACAGTATGTACAATGTACCTAAAGCTTGGTCGAGATTGCACTCTCTATTACCTTAACCCCACCTACATATTTTCCAGTATTGCTGCTGTTTTAGGTTTGTAGGTGTGATTGTATCTACGTTCTCTCTAGCTGACTAGGGGTCTCTTTGCATCTGTCAACATGGCACACAAGTGGCAAACCTTCTCCTTAATCATGAAGAAAATGTCACCGTCTTCCACAGCTGATATCTTGTTTGGTGTTGAGAGTTTAGGTTTCAGTTTCACCAGTAACCAATTTCTTACAGTTCGTTATAATATCAGAATCTGCTCTAGCATGAGGTGGTTTCATTGAAAGCTTCGCTATTAGAAGTTTCTTAAGGTATTCGCAGAGTATCTTCATCATTGGTATCTTAGCAGCTGACAAAACATATATTCCTTGTCTTATCTATATAGTTGTACATCCTGGCACAAAAAGCCAAGACTCCCTCATCAACATTGTACTCTAAGTATGGTAAGGTTAATGGAAGAGTTAGCCCTTGAACTAATTTCTTTACATTTGTGTTAAATTAGTGGCTGCCACAATCAGTACATTTGATCAAGTGTTTGCTATTTACGGTTAATGTCATATTGGGATCCATTTCATCTTTACTTTCCCAAGGTAGAGTAGATCTTCACGAAGATCCATGTTCTAGAAAGATATACTTGGACTTTGAGATATAGTGACCTATTGAAGCTGGGAGAACCTTTAACATTATTTGACAAGACATCTAGAAAGTGGGTCAATGTTCTTCTCTTTTGTTACTGTCTCCTCTTTTGGCATTGTCCACAGGAGCAAACTGGGAAGGTGCTTGGCCACGTGTAGACACAACTCCTTTAGGATCAATGAAGTGGTATCTGACGTCATTCTTTCCATATCAAGATTTAATTTCACAGGACGTAAAACTTCTAGTGGGGCTGTTTGGCCATTGGAAATCACACAGCCAATCCAAAAACAGATGTAGTGTGTCATATTATAACCAGCAACGTATCTCCACCCATAGGCTCACTAACAAACATCAGACTGGATCTAGGTTTTAAAAACTGATAGTAAAGTCCATTCTTTCAATAAAGATCGAGTTCTGGATGTCATATATATACTAGTTTGTTTTACTTCATGATCCATGACAATCAAATAAGAGCCTATTTAGTGGGAAAGCCAAAAGTGAGGAGAACAACTGGCTAGTTGAAAATAGAAATAATACGAGTTAATATAAGAGAATAAGAACGAAGATTTAAAGATTAAAAATCAAAACTGAAGTGCAAACCAGAGGAATTCCAATTAGTAAAAGCTCAGTCAGCTACATAGTTTTAGAAAAATCATATCTGTTTGGTAAAACTATGACATAATATTATGTATAATAGTCAAATACCATATCTTTTGAAATATAATGTTCGTGACCTATATTGCCAAGTTCTTTAAAGATGCGTTCCTGGTAAGAGACAACTTCCAAATTCATAGACTTCATCTTCACATATATTGATATATTTATCGTCATTACACGTTGCCATGCTCTCTATTAGTTTATAACAGGTTGCTTCTGACTTCTTTGTAAATTACTTTAGAACCTTTTCTGGTTATCTTCATAAAGTCTCTTCTTAGGAGCAATGGAGTTATCATCTACAAATCATCATGTCTGTCATCACAAAATATACAGTCATGCATACATCTAATTAAAGCATTTCAGTTAAACTCTAAGTTAAATAGGATTAATTCTCGTGCCATTACTACAGTATAGAAACTTCATTAAAGCATGTGGAGTGGTAATATTTTCCAGGTAAATGGTAGAGAATCCATCAATTTCTAGGTAACTTTCTGTGTACAGTTATTACAACTCAGCTGAATAAAGATAGTAATTACTTGGAAACGTCAGCTAATGTTTCACTTCAGAAAATTCATTCAGTGGTTCTCAAATAAAAGAGAGTGATTACTTTTCTTGAAATATTAGTAATGCTTCACATTTAGAACTGTAGTTCAGAAAGCAAAGACCATGACGCCCTTCCACTCACTAATGTTTCTGTCACACGACTTTCCTAGCTAATAAAATAAAGAAAATGCCTATCATGAAATGTGGTGCTTATATTATACTGTGAAATATCACTTGCTATCTCAGAAAGAAAGACTCTTACAATAGATCTTGGAAAACCATTATAATAATAAAATAGACAGATTATGAAAAGCCTCTTAGGAGAATTAGCGTTTTTTAAACAGAACAAACAATTTTACAATGAAAATGTTTGCAACTAAAACTACAATGCGAAGTTATCTTAAGTTATACAGTTATATAGATCGTGACCAAAGTAACGATATGGACTTTAACGTGAGGTTCCAGATGATTTTAATATATCACATTCATCCCTCTATATCATATGAAATCATGTTAGCTATCATCTAAGGTTATATCAGATTGTTTTCGATTTCTTTAAGTTAAGCGTTAACTTATGTAAAGTTTTATCACTAAGATTATGCTAAGGTTAGGTGCTGTTAAGATTGGATAACATTAATATGATACGATAGGTTAGAATGAGTTGAATTGGCTGAGTTTAATAAAGTTTTGCTTATATTGTTCTTATTTAAGATGTATTATCTAAATTTCAAAAGATATATACAATTTAATATTGTCAAAATTATTTCTAAAATATAATACTGAAAGGTAAAACAAATGTTGTTATTCTAAAAATATTAGAATTATAAATAGAATATCTAATAGATGCTTTTAATTTTCGTAGCTTTTTTGTAGTGTTATGCACATCAAAGTTGTTAAAGTATTTCTAAACCTTAAAAAACGGGAATTTGTTAATTAGAATGTTTTTTAAATAAATTCAATTATCTCTGGTT
Source organism: Carcinoscorpius rotundicauda (assembly GCA_011833715.1). Taxonomy (NCBI): domain Eukaryota; kingdom Metazoa; phylum Arthropoda; class Merostomata; order Xiphosura; family Limulidae; genus Carcinoscorpius; species Carcinoscorpius rotundicauda. The sequence continues at coordinate 88,376,052 of CM022397.1, forward strand.
AAATCTTACCAGTATTGCAAACATACGGTAAGTATTTAATGAATATTTAACCTTACAAAAAATCGATATAAAAAGCTCATTTTCCAAAGTACATTGTATTAAAATTATTAATTTTTTTTGCAATTTCTAAAATTTCATGTCGATATCAGCATTAATACTTCCGTCTTCATATGTGCTAAATGATCAATTTGAGAAAATAACTTATTAAGATTGTTGTTGTTTTGACTTAAGCACAAAGCTACACAATGGCTATCTGTGCTCTGCACACCACGGGTATCGAAACCAAGGTTTTAGACATACCGCTTAGCCACTGGGGGGCAACTTATTAAGAAAAAATGTTTCTTTTTATGATGGAATTCGACAAAATAAACTGGACTTTCATCATTGACTATATAAAAGAAATGTTTAGAAGGCAGGGGGAGAATGAAAGAAACGCATAAGAAAAGAATCATGTTTGAAAATATATTTGTTGTTGTTCAGATTTTGTTTTCTATTTTGTGTAGGTATCATCCACATGCATTACCTTAAGGGAAATGGTTATTTCAATAAGCTAATGTAAATTTGACACTTGTTTTTTCACATAAATGACAACAGTAAAAAAAATAATATTAGCTTGCTCTCAATGAAATGAAAAGAAAAAGTCGAATCCAGTGGGAAACCTCCAACGGCTACTTAGCTAAGCTGAGAATTGTATTATTATGTGAATTCATCTATTGCAGTGAAAAACAAAGATTTAGCAACAACGCATTCTTTTCAAACTCCTTTGCTTAAAAACCAAAACAATTTTCCAACAATAACAGTTGGAACGACAAAAGATGGTTGCAAACGCCCCTTTAAACTTCCTTATTGCATATATGGTCTATTCTAAGTAATTGGATTTATTGTATATTTTTATATGTACTGATCATTATTTTTAGGAAAAAATATTATCAATTTGTCTCAAAGTATATTTGTTAGTATATATATGTGCGTATTTATATGTTTTCTGTGTATTATCCAACAAACGTAGTTAACCAACCTCATTAAATTTATAACATTTAAAATATTTTAAAGATATTGAACGCTATAAAGTCTAAAACTTAGGATGCTAAAAGTATGCTCCCCAGTGGCTCAGCGGTATGTCTGCGGACTTACACGCTAAAATCCGGGTTTCGATACCCGTGGTGGGCAGAGCACAGATAGCCCATTGTGTATCTTTGTGCTTAATTCAAAACAACAACAGCTAAAAGTATATATTTTCCACGGTAGGAGAAGAACATGTAGTCTGTTGCAAAGCTTTGTGCTCATTAACAAAAAATATATTTAGGTGCTGTTTTGCTAATAAGATTTGTTAAACGAACAAAAAGCTTCTTTGGTTTCTAAATGAAATGCTAATGGGAATGGTTAGAAAGAAAAAATAGAACCTAAGGAAACGATACAACTACAAACACTTTCTAAAATAACGTAATTTATTTAGCAAAAACTACATTAGCTGAAGTGTTATTTCACTAGGAACAAAAGTGGTATATAAATTACAACAAATATATATATACACAAATATTTAAAAAAAATAATAAAATTATTATAGGAATTTGTCAGTATTTGTCAACATTTTCAGATTCATATCTGCATAAAAGAATATAAATCATCAATTTTGGAGGGGGCCTGGCATGGCCGAGCGCGTTAAGGCGTGCTCTCGTAATCCGAGGGTCGCGGGTTCGCGCCCCCGTCGCGCTAAACATGTTCGCCCTCCCAGCCGTGGGGGTGTATAATGTGATGGTCATTCCCACTATTCGTTGGTAAAAGAGTAGCCCAAGAGTTGGCGGTGGGTGGTGATGACTAGCTGCCTTCCCTCTAGTCTTACACTGCTAAATTAGGGACGGCTAGCACAGATAGCCCTCGAGTAGCTTTGTGCGAAATTCCAAAACAAACAAACAATTTTGGAGGACCAACAGTGCAATTGTATATACTGAAAATATTTCTTGGATTATTTGGAACAGAATGGAAATTAGTGCGTTACTATAAAAAGTAACTTGTAGATAACAATTACCTCTTTGTGTAGAACACTTTATACAACAGGATTTGAAGAACGGTTGAGATATTGAGCAGCTCCGTAATGAATCACATTATACGGCTCATCATCATTCATAACACTTTCATGTGTGTGTGTATACAACATCAAAATTTCCTTAGACAGATCTGAACAAAGACAACAGCTTTTGTGTCTTTCAGCGATAAGATGTGGTCCAAGGTTATCATGTTTTTAAACAAAAGTGGTTTTCCAACTAGCAAGCTGATAGCGTCATACATGATGCTTTATGTATGGTGTTAATGTGGATAACGATTTAGTGACATACAAGGATGATAAAAGTTTGAAGTAATAAACAAATAAAAAGTATACTGACAATTTTTCAAGTGTGTATCCTCTGTTTGAATACATATATATTAATAATTCGCACTGGTATATGAAGTGGCATTACAAAGCGTTTAGCCGGGTAGTTTCAACAATATTAAATCACGAGTAAAACAGCTATAAACTTCAGATCAAATTTTTAAATTTAAGTTTAGCTCAACATTTGAACTATATAATTTCTCAAAAAGTGATATCGCGAACCAACCAGTTTAAGTAGAATGTCACTTTTACGCTCTTTGACATTCTACTTCAACTGGTTGGTTTGCAATGTCAAAGAGCTCAGGCTTAGCCAGTCTTACTTTAAACATGCTGACTAGACTTAAAGCAACTGATCAGTAAAAAAAAAAAAATTCTTGTTTACAGTTAGCCGATGGTGGAACTGGCTGTCACTTTTTAATGCTCCCACAACTGGAATAACCCACTGTGTTAAATAAAACACAGGAATCTAATCTGTTTATATCCTATGTTGGTCTTAAAGACTATGAGAAAACAAACTAACAATATTGAAAACGATATTTTGTCCTTTAGTTTATAATCTTCATACAACACTATATTATCTTCATACTATACTATAATATGTTTGTACTATGCTATATTATCTTCATACTATACTATATTACCCTCATACTATACTATATTATCTTCATACTATTCTTATATGCCTTGTTAAAGTAAATCAGTAAAATTAATCACATGAAATGGAAAGTTTTAACTTTGTGTTACGATGCTTGAAGTAAAACATTAAAAGTGTAATAAAAAGTTTCATTACTAATAATATTATCAAAACCTGGAAGTTCATTGGTAAAAAAATAAGCAAGGAGTTGACGGTGGATGACGTTGGCAATATGCCAACCTTCTAGTTTTTTACTATTACATCAGGGACTGCTAATAGAGATTACCGCCATGTACAATTCGGCAAATTCAAAATAAACCAATAAAATTAAAAATTGTTATTGTTTCGTGCAACATGTTGCACTGTTATTATTGCTAAGAAATAACCTTTTTACCTTAAATAACTTTTTTATTGGTTACATAACAATATAAATATATCGACTTTATTCTTTAACACACATTTATTGTTTCGATGTTGGTAAACCTAGGTATAAACGTTTTGAACAAATTTAAAGTTGTTCTGATTCTTGTATAAATATTCTTTGTTTGTAACTTTTAAAACACTTTTTCCCCACACAAGATACTTAGGTTTCCTCATTTCTAATTTAGAACTGTTAACCAGAATTAAAGTAACTAATTACAGAACCAGTTGTTTACACGTCACGAAACTACTGTAACTTTTCTAATTCGCACACACCTGAGAAGTCCCACAACGTTCAGTGACGTATTACGGGTTCGAACCTTACATCTCGTTGCTGTAGACAAGTATGGTAACCACAAGCCATCCTCATTAGACGATTTTCAAGCCAAAATAAACTGCCTTGAGAAATATTATTTTTTATAGTATCTTCTGTCCACCAATAATAAATTCCTTTCTACAGTTTCGTAATGTTTTCGTGAAATTTTACGATAAATTAAAAAATATGTCACAATTGTAAACTCATATTTCCCTAACAAATATCCTTACCTTTCTCTCTAATATTACTAAGCATACCCTGCACGCTGGCCCGGCACAGCCAGGTGGTCAAAGCACTCGACTCGTAATCTGAGGGTCGAGGGCTCGAATTCCCGTCACATGAAACATGCTCGCCCTTTCAGCCGTGGGGGCATTATACTGTGACTGTTCCACGGTTGGAAGGGCAAACATGTTTGATGCGACGGAATTCGAACCCGCGACACTCAGACTATGAGACGAAATCTTTAACACACCTGGCAACGCCAGGCTGAGAGAGGAAAAAATATTGTTTGTTTTTTTGTATTTCGTGCAAAGCTACATGAGGGTTATCTGCGCTAGCTGTCCCTAATTTAGCAGTGTCAGACTAGAGAAAAGGAAGCTAGTCATCACCACTCATCGCCAACTCTTGGGCTACTCTTTTACCAACGAATAGTAGGGCTGACCGTCACACATAACGCACCCACGGCTGGGAGGGCGAGCATGTTTGGTGCGACCAGTATTCGAACCCTCTATACAGCTACTGTCCTTAGAAAAGTTATATGGCAAGTTTAGGTACACCAAAGAAGAATAACATATAATGATGTGTGACTATAACTAAAATTAGGTCAATATACATTCTAATCTGTCTTTTTTATTGTAAATTTCATGCATGAATTAAACACAGGTATAGTAGAAACTTTTGACACTTTTATATGAATTAATTTTTTTATCTTTGCAAACTAAAGAACCATAATATATTTCTGCCATACTACGATATCGAAACCTTCAACTATTCAAGTTTTTTAGCAATAATAATTTTGCATCAGTAAGAAAGTAAACAAATAAAAAACTTCTTTATACAGTTTTAAAATGTTCTGTGTTCAATGAAGTGGATTTTGTAAAAAGAATTATGAATTGATTAAATTACAAGATTTTTGGTGTACATAGAAAGAAATCCAAATCTACTTTTATAATAGACATTTTATTCTACAAATACGTAAACAAGATATGTTTATCAGCATTAAAATACTGCTTTGATATGTCGTGGCGGAATGAAGTTATATATTTTGTAGTTTCATTAACAAGTAAATTTAACAAGTCCAATTCGGTAAGACTTGGCATGGCCAGGTGGTTAAGGCACTCCTCAACTCGTTATCCGAGGGCGCTGTTTCGAATCCCAGTCAAACAAAAACTTGCTCGCCCTGTCAGCCGTGGGAGTGTTATAATGTGACAGTCAATCCCACTATTTATTGGTAAAAGATTAGCCCAATGGTTGGCAGTGGGTGGTGATGACTAGCAGTCTTCCCTCTAGTTTTACACGGCTGAATTAGGGACGGCTGGCGCTGATAGCCCTCGTATAACTTTGCGCGAAATTCAAACCAAACCAATTGAGTAAGATATGTAAATACTGAAAAGTAGCCAATAACACTTTTCTTCATTTCACCTATCCACTGTAAACATCTTCCTCATAATGAATACAAAGCTGTTGTCTTTTGTTATTTGAGCATAAACCTACACAAAGAGATGCTTGGGTTCTGTCCACCACGGGTATTTAAACCCGAATTTTAGGAGTATAAGTCCGCAGACATACCATTGTGCCATTGAAGGCAACTGTAAAGCACGTTCACATCAACAGTACGGTTTGTAGTTTTCTTCAAAGCTTCTTTAGCCACGAATCTCTTATTTTGCCAAGCTTATTGTATGTTTTTTGGTAAATTGTGAGAGTCCACCAACGATCAGGAAATCTGAAGTTGAACTAAATATAATAATTTATAAAGCTTAATACGAGGACACATTTGTTGTAGCCTTTTCTATGGGTATAGTATAATGGTATTGGTTTCTATTACTCCGCAAAAATGCTCACCCTTTTAGCCGTGGAGACGTTAAAATGTGACGGTCAATCTAACAATTCGTCGGTAAAAGTAATCCAAGAGTTGGCAGTTGGTGGTAATGACAAGCTGCCTTCCTTCTAATCTTACACTGCTAAATTATGGACAGCTAGCGCAAATATCCTTTGCATAGGTTTTCGTAAAATTTAAAAACAAACAAGCAGGCATTTTCGCCAAAGTTAACCACTCTGACGATTCTGATATCTTACCTTTGATATCTGTGCAGTCTTGACAGAAAATCTTTACCGTTCCTGATCATTATCGACTTTGCTGGAATATCATTAACGTCACGACTTCAAGCAAAGTTTAGTAAAAAAAATTATCTGTCAAAGATAAACGTTATAGCTCCTACAACTATTTCCATTTTTAGGAGGAGTCGAACACCATTGAGTAGTTCTAGCCTCCAAGTAATAAACAACTTTGGTGAAGAACTATTAATGGTTCTATTTAGACACGGATAGTTTGTTTGTTTTAAACCTGGCGTTTTGAAGCACCCAAACCTCAGTAGCCAAAAGTATTGTTTGTTTTGGAATTTCGCACAAAGCTACTCGAGGGTTATCTGTGCTAGCCGTCCCTAATTTAGCAGTGTAAGACTAGAGGGAAGGCAGATAGTCATCACCACCCACCGCCAACTCTTGGGTTACTCTTTTACCAACGAATAGTGAGATTGACCGTCACATTATACGCTCCCACGGTTGGGAGGGCGAACATGTTTAGCGCGACGCGGGCGCGAACCCGCGACCCTCGGATTGCGAGTCGCACGCCTTACGCGCTTGGCCATGAGCCAAAAGTAAAGTTGCTCTTTTGATATGTATTTTAAGGCAATCGTAGGTTAAATGTGACAAAAATTAATGATAAATTTTATAGAAAGAGAAACAAATCACCAAAGCAAAGCCTAAAAGTACTTCTTGTTGTTGTTATTTCCTGCTATGTTTCCTAACAGTTGTTGTTATTGTTATATCAATCTGTTTATTTGTATTTAAAAGAAAGAGCATCCACTCACAAAACATCACAAATATATACAATGTCTCAAGGTATAAACGAACGTTTTGTATATTTAAAAGGATTTTTTAAACACACGACGCTACGCTATAATTTGCTTCCACAACATTCCTTTTCAATGATGTATTTTATCAGCCCCATAATACCACTATTCACGATATGTATTTTTCATTGGTTAATCAAGGGTTAGACTGGGAACAGCCAAAATCAATGACATTGAACACCGTTCAGACAAGAAACACTATCTGTACTGCTTGTGTGGAAAAGGAAGTGACATCTATGACTAAACATTGTCAATGTAACAGCAAACTAAATTATAAAAAGCGTCCAGCTTATAAGGCAGATGTATCATACATCAAATTCAACTGTAAGAAACAGTTAGATCAACCATGTAATTTATTATTACTCTTAGTAGTAATGCTTTAACACGTGCAAGAACTCTCAAACTGCAACTCACACATTCATCCGCTAGGGGCCTGGAAAGGCCAGTTGGCTAGGAAACTGGACTTGCAATCTGTGGGTTTTAAACTTCGTCCCATCAAACATGTTCGCCCTTTCAGCTGTGTATGCGATATATTGTGACAAGCAATCCCATTATACCTTGGCAAAAGAACACCCAAAGAGTTGGCAACTGATGGTGATGACTAGGTGTCTTTACCCTAGTTTTTCACTGACAAATTAGGGACGGCTTGTGCAAATGACTCTTGTGTAGCCAAGCGCAAAATTCAAACCAAATCAAATCACTCATCAGCTAGAATCAAACTAGATAACACAGAAGAAAGAACTGGGGCACAATTACCTATACTGAACAAATAGATACAATTGTAAAACGTGTGGGGCGAGTTCTTCCGGTTATTTTTCCCAACTGGGCTTGTGTGCCTAGTATCTCTACCCTTTTTAGGGCTAGAATCTTGGATCTTTCTTTTCCTTATTGAAAACGCCTGTGCCTATTCTGTAAACTTTGTAAAATAACTCAGGAAATCATGAAAGTATACCTCTTGGATAAGAAATGCTGTAAATGGTATGAATAACTCAGAGATTCATTATTGAATTATATATATCAGGCAGACGGTAACCATATTCTATTTGCATTGTTTTGAAGGACTGATATTATTCCTCTCTACATTTGTTTCGTTTTTTGAAAGTGTAAACATTGATTGTCAAGACGACTATTATTAAATATTATTCAACTTTATATTACTGTTTAGCCATCATGCTACGAACTCTAGATAAGTTTAATAGCATTAAAAAAATTCAGCAAATACTAAACTAGAACTAGGCTGACACGCTATACTACGAAACAAATGAGAAATACGTTTCTCTGAAAACTATGAGTGATATGAGTGAACGGTCTTAGGAATTTGTTTTACTTCATGTGGTATCTCGCTAGTAAACTAGACAAATCAGACAAAAATATATTAGTTTCTCAGAAGTTTAGATATAAAACAAGGTTCTCCTCTTCATTAAATGTAAAATATTAAATTATTTTGTCCAAAACAAATTTATAATAGATCACAGAAGCGTTGAATATAAAAGAATTTAGTGTAACGTAACAACAAAGTTTCGGTATAAAGATGTTATTGCTTGTAAAGACATTCCTGTAGACAAACTTACGAAAGATTCCCTAAGTATAAGTTTTATTTATGTGTACGTGAATAAAGAAATATGTAAATATTTAATTACTATATTAGTTAGAATTGATAATATTTATTAATATCTGAAATCACTTAACATTACGGTGATATATGATTGTTCTTATTTTAGACTGGTACTCTTGGCAATTGTGAAACTTTGTAAAATTGATCTTGAAATAAAAGTTGAAATAAGCTGCAAAAATACATATAAAAATTTAATATGTTTGAAGTAAAAGCCTTGGACAAGCTAGATTTGATTATCGTAAAACATTAAATTTTCTTGAAACGTGAGGAATTTCCATTAAATTAAACCCCAATTGTTTAATAGCTAATTTTTAGTTGTTTATTATAAAGCTGTCAAAAAATATTCCATAAACGCGTAAAATGACTAAACTTTAAACCTACCTCTCACATTAAATGCCCATAAAAGATCACTGTAGTTTTAATGGATTTTATGTCACTTGACGAAAATATTTAGCTTTTGTAATCTATTTATATTTGATTCATATCAATTTAGTTTGTATATCATCAAGAAATATATATGAATAACGTGATACAGAGGGGTATTATTTGTTTGTTCGGAATTTTGCCGTCCGTAATTTAGCAGTGTAAGACTAGAGGGAAGGAAGCTAGTCATCACCACCCACCGCCAACACTTAGTCTTCTCTTTTACCAATGAATAGTGGGATTCAACTTCACATTATAACGCACCATCGGCAAAAGGATGAACATGTTTGATGTGACGGGGAGACGAACCCGTAACCTCTGATTATGAATGGAGTGACTTAACCACCTGGCCATGCCGGGCCACAACTAAAGAAAACAATAGTTGTTGTAGATAAATATTTTTAACATTTAGCAGTAAATTGAGACATGGGATCTTTGTAATAACAGCTATATATCCATAGATAAGGACTATATGATGGGTCAGATTTTGATTTAGATGCATTGTTGTACAACACAGTAAGAATGATAATATAAATATGTGGATCAAATGTAAAAGAATAGGTTATTAATCGATAAAAGCGTTCAGTTATATGGTATTGGCTATGATTCGAACTCGCATCGATTGTTATCAAATGCATCTGTTCTACATCAAGATCTCAGTAATGATGAACGAATCGAAGGAGTCTTGAGCTTCTCATTTTCATAACTATTTTTCTGCATTTGAAAGCACGAACAACTCCAAGTGATGTAAAAATGTCAAGCGATTATGTCTACTTGTTCCAAACCCAGAGTGATGAATGAGTAAAAACTTATCCGAACATTTCGAGTAACGGTTTCATTGATTTTTGTAAAACGAAACCTGAAAGACAACTTTTGTGTCAAGTAAGTTTTTTACTCATAACTTACATTATAGACATGTTTCCATTTTTTTTACAATGCTGAAATAAGTTTAGCGATAAAAGTTTAGGCCATCACGTGCTATAATTCAAAACACCTTACGAGAAATGTATATGTCCGTATTATTAACGGTCAGTATTGTACATTTCACGGACATTAGTACATTAATGAAAGTTTAATTTTGGGATAAAGGCTACAATTGTATAAAACTAACTCATTTTCTACAAATACTGAGATCGTTTTAAGTCCGATTGGCATTACTACAGATATACTATCACCACAAAATAATTCAGTTTAATCCTATTGGTTAATATTAACGTTTCAAGACACATGAAGCCAACTAAATCTTACTAGATATAGAGCATACTTTAACTTTACAAGAATTAACTTGGTTTCATAAATAAAGCACAGTTACACTTTTATAGAATTAGCCTGGCATCATACGTAAAGTACGGTTAAGCCTTACTAGAACACTTTTAAAATAATGGACTTAAATAAACATATAAAAATGTAAACCTCAATTTAGACTACCTAGTTTTAGCTCACTATAAAACATAAAATATTGCTTTACCTAGCTAGGTTTATAATTTTTGTCATGGTTGAAGTGTAATTTTGTAAAACATATTAACATTTAACATTTTAATCTTGTAGGTTTAAACTAGTACAACACATTAAGCATGGTTTATCATTGATAGGTTTATTTGGCTCTAACAAACAAGGACTGTCAAATGTTACTACACATGTACTGTAGAATGCCTTACCGTGTTGCTATTTTTGTTAATTTCGAATGATCTTTTGTTTTGACATGTTCTATACTTTTATAGTACAACAGTATATACTACATAACATGTTTTACAACGTTTTTAGTGTAAGAACACTTAAAATACAGTTCTAAAATGTAATAAAATACATTTTTTTATGTTTATCTTGTAATAATCTTTACAATCTAGTTGTACGTTACATGTTTTAATTTGTTGTATCATATGAAAAATAATTAGGCCTTTTTGGGCTCATTTGTCATAAAATATGAAACATAGTTTAGTTTTTGTACTTTTCAACGAGTGTAACACATGAATTTATAATAGTTTCTCTTTATCATGTTTATAATAATATGAAAATCATCCTTTCAAAGCATACAGCTTTTAATGACCTTGCAAGGTTTGGACCGAAATAATGATGAAACAGTTTATGTTCTCTAGGTTCATACCAAATACATGATGAATTTCAAAGATCGGTTACTGTAAACCTGTTTCTTTGCATGGAGTATAGGATTTGAAACAGATACGTTTTTCCTTTGTTATATTTAATTTTATGTTCTTTCAATGCACTATTTTTATTAAACGAGCTAAAAAGAAGTTTCTCAAGGAACAGTGGGCTACTGAAGTGAAAACTTAATAACAGGGTTTGCTAAATAAATCTACATGTCAGTCTGACGTTTCTGTAACGTTTAATATAATACAAAATATCTCTCCGGACAAATTACTTTTATTTGGTTCTCTAGATGCTTCAACAACAAAAAAAAAATTCTAAACTCTCAGTATCTAATCTAACCACAATATCTGTGTTCAAAGGTAGTAAAACTTTATTAGTTTATTGATAAAACTTGAATACAGTCATCATTCTTGAACCTTTTGTCTGTAAACGTCTTATTACTATATATATACCCACAACTCTGTAGATATGATAAAAAGAACTGCATTAAATAGAACATTAAAATATTAAAAAAAAACATTTCTAATGACTTTGTTTGAGAACAAAAAAACTTTTATTATTGCAATATGCTTAAAAAAGAAAATTGACACGTTTTCGGTAAACATGAACTTGAATATACAAAAAATAATAATGTAAAACTGCTCTTTAAAGTGTAGAGTATGTAAAAATTGTATTTACTCCCAAAAATACATAAATAGTCTTCACCAAAATGTTTGCATATTGTCTTACATTGATATTATTTTCTAGATGCGCCAAGTTGTTATTCAGTTATTGCCCAAGTTGTAATATAAAAGTTGTTGTATGATCGGACAAACACATACGAATTGTTATTCTGGTTTCTATAAGTTATTTTTATCGCTTTTTTGTCAAAACATTCACATACATAGCTGTTTTATACAAAATGGTGTACTTCTATTAAAATATTTTTCAAAAAAGAACAACATTTTGTTCAGATAGTTACTCCGTATTTGGTGTAGAGTTACGCTTCATCACGAGCCGTAATTTACTGTTAGAATGTTTAGAAATGTTATGAAACAGATGAACGAACAATGCCAGAACGGTAGGGTACCGCCAGTGTACCGTATCCTAAATCCTTAAACGTCTTCAGATTACTGGAAACTTTGTTTTAGTAAAGTCTACTTGTAGTCGCCGAAAACCTATTACCCGAGATGTTTTGATGAATTTAACACATTAATGTCAAAAGAGGACAGGAATAGCCTGAACACATTTATTCAAGAGTATCCACAAGAACAGTGAACTGAAGAATGACCAAATAAGAATATTTTACCAGACAAGTTGTTTGCAAACTGATGTTAATCAGAATTCAATGTCGTCATTATGTTGCTTTGACAAGACAGCATGCCAACTTACAGTTAAGACACTGGCGTTATGTCATCTTTCAGAAAAATTATGTTTCTAACTTGTCAATGATAGTGGTATTATTAATAATCCTAAGCTGCCTGAAAAACAGATGAGAGAAGCCTTCCTTTCTTACATAGAGTACATAGGAGGTGGTGTAATACATGTTTGGGCAGATAATCGTCATGATGAAAAAACTGCTCTTTTATTTTCCAGGAAAACGTCAGTGACTCCTCCTACGGGCATCACATAGAGACGATACTTCTGTTATATGCTATGGCAAGGTTTAACAATAAATTTGTATTACAGGATGACAATGCCACTGCCTACATAGTATGTATATATCTACATGTATGTATATACTGTAGTATATCTCCACCATGAGGTCGTTACGAGATTCTCATGGCCAGTAAAGTCTCTAGATGGCAATCCCATTGATAATTAATGGGAAGAAATGAGTGACAAGTTGGGATAAAATCGCAGTGTCTTACATGAATATCTATCTTCATTGACAGAACGCTACACCACCTTAAGGAGATTATTTGAGTACGATGAGGACCAACCAAGTACTTAATGTTTAATATGAACTGGTATAAAGTCATAGACGCTAATTGATAATAATTTGGTTATATTTTGTCATTATATATATATATTAGGCAGGATTTGTTATAACAAGTAAAATACTGAATTAGACATCTTCCTATAGATGTTTTATAAGGTTTTTTTCTGTTCTAATAAATCGTTCATGGTGACCACAGAGCCTGTTTCATTAAACAAATGAAAAAAAATTAGATGTTAATTTCTCATTTTGATAATGATAACTGTATGTGTATTCTATATTAATAATAATGGTCATATTTCTTACAAAACATACAAACGTAGCTGTTCTTCGTTTAATACATTGTTCATCTACAAATATTTCTGGAATCCAATAGTCCGAGTAAATCTATTTGCACCGTAACTTTTTTCTGTAATTTAAGCATATTAGTTTAATGAAGAACTGTCCTTTTCAAAGTGTTAGCTCGATAAGTAGAAAGACTGTTTATACACACATAAGATGAAAACACTTTTCTTTTTCCTTCTTATGTCTAAAACTGACTTACCATAGGACATCCTTCATATACATATTGCAAGCCTTGTTCACGAGTAATTGTATTTAACGAACAGGATCGAAGTCAATAAATCTTCAAAAATCATTGTAGCAACAGCAGTAAAATTAAAGTTTACGCATCTTATGCACCAGTGCCATAAAAATACCTAGACGAGTCGTTTATGTGGAGTAGAAATGCCAGAAACGTGTGTAGCCTTAAGTATGTCACCACTGTCTACACATAATCTTCTAATATTAACAGTTTATGGACAATTAGCACAGTAATTTGCAAGATGTGCTTCATCATCAGGATGAACTAAAATATCAGCTTCGACCTTTCAAATAACTTGGTGAAAATTATGTTACATTAGAAAATTAATCGAGTTATTTGGCAACATGGGTCATTTATTCTATGTTCATGAAGAATTATCAGTATCTTAATACGTTGGGTGATTAAAATATATCGATAACACGATGGTTTTAAAATTAAAACATATGTACAGAAGAAGTAATAACAACCTTCATCCCAACGAAGATAAAAAAAAAAATACACAGTGAAATTAATAACAGCTCTTCCTTAGAGAAAATTATCGGAACAGATACTGAGATATACAATTTAAGATCTACGTTAGTCTCTAAGATATACGAATTAAAGTCTTTGTCAGATACTAAGATATATAAGCTATGATCTACTTCAGACTATGAGATATGAAAGTTAAGATCTATGTCACATACCCAACACTTGTTTTCAAGTTGTACAAACAAAATACAAAGTAAGACGAATTATCATTACAATATAATTTAAGATGCACATTAGTTGAAAGTTATAAAACGTACACGACTAGCAGATGAAATTAATTTGTCATTTAGATTAACAAAGTTTCGACTGAAATTTCAACTTCAGTAGTTTATCATGTCCTACAAGATTACTTGTGGCTTTAATCATGATTATGAATAGTAAAAGTTATGCATGATTGGTTCGAGTCATGCCCGACAATCAATGATGGATCGTCGTAATATTCTAAAACCTAACAATTCCAGTAGTATCAACGTAACCTAGAAATGTGTATTTATATCTGTGTCTGCTCACACGTGACAATTAGAAAAGCTTGTTAATGTTTTGCACATGATTTGGTAATTTGGGTTAAACATCTGTTTGGTAGAGATATGGGGATTCGAGGACTGTATTATGAAACCGTGACACAGTTACATCATCTGTTTCGATTTATATATAATCACTGAATTTAGCAAGTTCTTCGTAAATATTGTCAGTCCTCTGTGCAGAAAATATCAGAATTTCTAATAAAGTATTTTTGCTAAAAGTAATGATTCAGTAGAGGAGCAACAATCCTTGTGTTGTCTTCATTTCTTTTATCAAAAACATTACATGCGAAATAACATAAATAACAAAACAGATAAATACTAACGTTTTTAAATGCAAAAACGGCTCGTTTTTGCATTTAAAATTCTCAACAAGTGGGTTTCTCGACACCACTGATAGATAAATACTAACGCTTTCTTTATTGTACTTCTCTTGCTAGTTGCCATTTAGCCAACAAAACCTGAGAATTTGAATAAGCACTGTAAATTATGAAGTATTTAATTAACACGATGCTATTCATATGGATAACAAACTACATACAGGAATGTCAAACTTTGAAACAAACTGTTTGTGAAACTTCTATATCGAGATACGTATTGTATTGACTACTATGATTAGATATGAACCTTTGCTAAAGATCCTCTGTCAATATATTAAATAATTTTATTTATTATAATTTTAATGGACTGCAACAGCTTCTTCAATGAAATTGGGGTTCGATATTTAGGCTTTTGGAAAAAGGCCTTTTTGAGGCATTTTACAGACTGTAATACAGAGAATTGGACTCATCAATTATATTTGTTTCTTTTCACATTTTGGATGGCTAAAAGCGTGTCTTGCAAAATGTATGAAAAACCATAGTGTGTTAGACCTCTAGCATTCTTTTGTATGATATTGATCTAAGAATACAGAAAAAGGTATGTGAAAAATGGACAATTTCTATCAATTTAGAATAGTTTTTAGCATAGCAGCCTTAAACCTGTGAGCAACCTTACTAGGAGTTGTCAAGTGTTTTTAACGTATATAGAGTGAGACTGTGATAATATTTTAAAAGGAATTAGAGATGATTATGCAATATTTTATTACGCATTTATCATTAACATGTTCTGTAACACAAGTTGCGATATGCAAAATTTTTAGAGTCTATAAAAATAGGAAAATATTCACATACAAATAATTCACTATCTTGTAGTTTCTAAAATGGTATGTTAAATTAGTTCGTATATCCTAATGGAGACGATTATGCCAGGCCTATTATCGATAAACATAAGAAAGAACGACAAGAATAATTTGACGATTCAACTTGTAAATGACAGTGATACCACACTAAAGTTCCGAAAACCCCATTAGTGTGTAGATAACCAAACCATATGCTTTCCTAGACTTCGAATCGGAATTGGGGATCTATCCTTGATTCTACGGGAGAATAAAAAATTATCAGTTCTCCGGAAATAGACACCCAGCGTGTTCCCAATTAAAATTATGATCAATCATCCCAGCTAGTGCTACTCACACTTGTTTAGCTGCTTTATCGTTCTGATTTGATAGAGTTCATGATAGTTTAACCGCCTCGATGAAGCCATTTGCTTTTGATCTTTTCAACTTCCCTATTTCCTCTTGTTACTGAATTTTTATCTTTATCTTCAAAGCCCCATTTTTAAGTGTTTTTTTTCTTTAGTTTCCATGCAACGCTGCTCAAAGATACGCCACCTGTGAAAAGCAGAATGTCCAAGCTGATACTGAGAGTACTTTTTGCTGCATCGTCTTGAGGTTCATTGATTTGAGTGGAGAAAAGAGCCCTCAGTGTAAGAAACTGTCGCTAAAGGCTTCAAAAATAAACTGAGAGTGAGCTACCTTGCTATTGATGAATAATTTCTTGCATCTGAAGTTCTACACATTCACAAACTAAAAGTCTGTAAATTGGCATAAACAGCTAGACCTAAATTTGCAGAGTAAATATTTGGTTTAAACTCATTGTATATGCAAAATAAGAACAAGTAGTCTGCTGTAAAATGGCTTCGCAGAATTACAATACTGAATTCGAAAATAAAAGACAGATTTCGCAAGCTTATCTTGTACAGTCGGAAAGTAAGCTCAAAGTCTAATACTCTTTGAGCGTTCCACTCAATGTATGACTGGAAATTTACATAATGAGACTCTTGTTTCAAATAATTCATCGCTAGCTTCACACAAAATGGACAATCTAAGAATTTAAAATATATATATACCAATGCGAGGAAATATTTTATCTTTCAAAATATGTTTCAACAAAAACCGACACACGAAATTCAAATGAATGAATTAGCTGTGAGTGTGAAATAATAGCAATTACAATGATTGATTAGACTTCCTCAATAACCCATAATTTCACCTTTCACTCAGAGTTATACCCAGACTTCACCTAATAATTTGTTCACAACAAACAGCTTATCCTTTGTTCGATATCTGCCAGCTATCAAGCGTGCTTATCAGTTGAAACAAGGTTACAAGAAAGAAACAACAAAAAGGAACAGAACATTAGTATGTATGAAAACAAATAACATAATCTCAGGGCAAGTCTTCCAATCACGAAATTTCACCTCAAAGCGATTTTCCTAAACACTTTTGACTGAGGTTTGTTTGTTTTCGAAATTCGTGCAAAGCTACACGAGGGTTATCTGTGCTAGCAGTCCCCAATTTATCAGTGTAAGACTAGAGTGAAAGCAGCTAGTTATCATTACCCACCGCCAACTCTTGGACTACTCTTTTACTAACGAATAGTAAGACTGCCCGTCAAATTATAAAGCCCCAACGGATGAAAGAGCAATTGTGTTTGGTGTGACGAGGATTAGAACTCGAGACCTTCGGATTAAGAGAAATATATATGCAACGAGAGTTTCTCAACCCAAACGAGCCGTTTTTGCATATATATTTCTCTACAAGTGGGTTTTCTTAACATCACTTCGAATTACCAGTTCAACTCCTTAACCCACCTGGCCATGCCGAGCCCTTTTGACTAAGGAGTTTGCTTCTTTTTTCTTCTTCACAAATTAAACGTTCTAGGAATACTTATCTGCTAAGTGCTTATCATATGGCTGGCAACTAACCGCAAACGTAATAGTTTTCTTTACCACAATAAATGCTCCCCGCTAGTGCAGCGGTATGTCTCTCAATTTACAACGTTAAAATCAGGGGTTCGAATCCCCTAGGTGGGCTAAGCAGATAGCCCAATGTGGCTTTCCTATAAGAAAAACACAAACACACACACAAACCAAAATAAATTATGTACACATACACATTTGCCATGATTCTAACAGCCAAATTGTAAACTATCACATAACGCTTATATTTCATCTTTCATACTATGAAAAGCGCGCGTGTTTGTATATGTGCGTGAGTGCAATTTAAAATTTTACAAGTCTTCTCTTTTTTTCTATAATTAAATAATGAGGGCTTTAAACCCTCAGTTCGAGGGTGGTGGACTCGAATACTCATCCCACTTAGAGATGGGGTTATTAAACGTCACGGTCAATCCCGCTATTAGTCGGCAAATGTTGGCGGTTGGTGGCGCTGACTAGCTGCTAAATTATGAACGGCTAGAGCAGATAGCCTTCCTGTAGCTTTGTCCAAAATTCAAAACAAACAACGTGACACCGTTGAACATTTTATACTTCAAACATACAGGATATTCCGAAAAATACTTGTCTTGTTAGACCAAGAGTTCTAAATTAGTAAACAATGAGTGATACAGACTTACTGCTCTTTTTAGCACATATAAACACCAAATATACATATACATAAACACACGTGTTGCTAAAACGTCAGCATAACATTAAGCGAGACGATTTCACAGGTGAAAGTCCGACAAAGTTTTAAATAAAAAGGAACAAAACTGTTGACAAAAAGCTTTGTTTAAAGAATGACATGAAAATATAATTACATAAATTATCTTCGTCTGCCAGGCCAACAACATCAGGAAAGCATGTAATAATGATTAAGAAAAACTTAGAGTTTTTTTTTTTATTATTGATTTTAATACAAAAGTATATTTCGAATAACACACGTTTCGAAAAATCGATTAATTTATTTCAATATTGAAATATTTTCCTTATTCGTATTATTATTTAAATTAAATTTGAAACATTAAAAGAAATAACTCTTTTCTTCGTAATTAAACATAAAATTACACAGTAAGCTATTTTTGCTTTGTCCACCACGGGTATCGAGAACCGGTTTCTAGCATTGTAAGACTGTGCGAATGATTGGATTACAAAAAAAAACAATGAAAATAAAAGCGTATTTATTATACGTTTCATAACAGTACTAAAATTTGAAGTTTATACTCGGTATAAACTAGTGTCTTTTATAAAAGCACTAGAGTAAAAAAAAGCGTTGTTTTTACTTTGATGACACTGATGTGTGTGTGAACTTTTTAATTTTCACATCGATTTTCCTAGTTTTTTTTAATTTCATTATAGTATCCGAATTAGTTAGTCTGTTTGACTTGTTTTTGCCGATAAAAGATTTTTATAGTTTGCTTCTCACTGCTACCTGACCTCAATGAGTAATTTTAGACATTAGATAGTGTTACAGTTTTCTTATGAATTCTTTGAAAAACATCAAATCCTTTACCACAAAGGCAATTTTGTGACATGACACCAACGAATGATTTTTTCTTAGGAGAGAGAAATAGCTAACCATTTGATCAGATATGTCGATTCCTTGTTTTACACTTCTGTAACAGAAAACCATTTCCGATTTTGTCCCTTTTAGACTCAAGTCATTCTTCGATAAGAACATGGGCACATCACAACTGACCTTTCATTTCTTAACGCCAATGTCGTTAATTTGTTATAGGCCAATAACTTCTTCCCTGAGTTTCGGCACTTCTTCACTCGCGGCGTTCCTACAAGATTTATCTGATGATATAGCAACTCTTTTGCTAAATATAATATAAATACAAAAAATTATTTATCGCAGTTGCACTCCTTTCATCCAGACAGTTTTTAGCGACACGTTCAAGAAATACTTCAGTTGCATGTGTAAATTATTCTGATAGCCGCTCTCGCAGTCTGCACAAACATAACTTGTATATGTTTAAATTAGGGGAACGCATGCTTTATACGCTTTTACACCATATTCATAAGCTTATCTATGGTTATATTGGCGAAACTGCAGCCGATCTTCTCATGTCACCCATATTTCATCTACTGCATCAGACCTACTTGGAATATTATCCTTCGTAAAATATTATTCTAGAAGAACAATTAATTTTCTTTTTTATCTAAACGGCCTATCAAAATTGCACCTACAAGGTCATTAGCTGTAACACCACATTAAATAAAAAGCTCATGAAATATTTTCAAAAATATGTTTTAATATGCTATGACGTACTATGGGTAAACATTAAACAACTGGCCCGGTAGTCAACGTGAAAAAATCTTTGTGTAAACCCGGATCTAACGATCCAAATACGTATGATATACTGGTAATACGTAGGAAGCCTCTGTGAACCTAAAGTAGACGATACAAGCCATTTGCAGGATCTGAAATGCCCGCGTCGCGCTAAACATGCTCGCCCTCCCAGCCGTAGGGGCGTATAATGTGACGGTCAATCCCACTATTCGTTGGTAAAAGAGTAGCCCAAGAGTTGACGGTGGGTGGTGATGACTAGCTGCCTTCCCTCTAGTCTTACACTGCCAAAATAGGGACGGCTAGCACAGATAGCCCTCGAGTAGCTTTGTGCGAAATTCCAAAACAAACACACAAAACAAGGATCTGCAATAATGTGAAAAGTTCTTGTGTAATCTGTGTGTGAACCCGAAGTCAGATACTTGAACACTTATCAGAAGTTGCTGATAAACAAAAAATTATACATATTTTCTGTTATTTTAATCGAAACTTATTCAATAAGTGTTATGAATTAAATTGTAAATGGAACTGCTTAACGTCCATTAAGAATATGAATATTACGTCCTAATCTATATACGTTTAGTAGTAGAAATAAGTAGATTTAATCCTTTGATATTAAACTTTCATAAAAATTTATGTCTGAACGTCGTCAATGGCGAGATCAGTTGAAATTGGTCAAATTCATAATGGCTGTTGTCGACGTTCAGTTCTCTAATGAGGTATAGTTTAGAATGTGATTATTTTTTATTCGGAAGTAAACAACAGTTTTAATATCGTTATCCGTCATATACCTACCAAAACAGAGTAAGTTATTTTTTACTTGGGGGATCAGTAATAAGTTAATGGATTTGTTTGTTTATTTGAATTACACGAGGGCTATCTGTGCTAGCCGTCCCTAATTTAGTAGTGTAAGACTAGAGGGAAGGCAGCTAGTCCTCAACACCTACCGCCAACTCTTGGGCTACTCTTCTACCAACGAATAATGGGATTGACTGTCACATTATAACGCCGCTACAGCTGAAAAGGCGAGCACGTTTGGTATACAGGGATTCGAACCCCGACTCTTCAATTATAAAGATTAATTAGACTTTGTTAAAATTAACTAAGTCTTTTAACCACGGTTAGCGCCTTTATTGTTGATGTAATATCACAGCTATGTTTTGAACTATACACTTAACTACTTCATTGTTCTGCATCATGGCAATCATATTACTAGTAGCAATGCTCCTTAGCATTGAGGATTTAATAATATGAGGGTTGTATTGGCTTACGAAAGTTGCTTCAGACAAACTCTCACATTGGTTTGGTTTTTGAATTTCGCGCAAACTACACGAGAACTATCTGAACTAGCCATCCTTAATTTAGCAATGTAAGACTAGAGGGAAGGCAGCTAGTCATCACTACCAACCACCAACGTTTAAGCTACTCTTTTACCAAATAATAGCGGGATTGAGCGTCAAATTATAAACCTTCACGGTTGAAAGAGCGAGCATGTTTAATGCGACGGGGATTCGAACCTGCAACTCTCGGATTACAAGTTAAGTGTCTTAACTACCTGGTCATGCCGGGCCTATCACGTTGGTAGGTGAGCATAAGTCTGATCCCAGATGCGTTATACGTTACTTGTTTGTATTACAGATAGCGTACAACACAATTGCAAAATGGTAGATACGAGTCTCTTTGACTGTGAAGAAAGAGATGGTATGAAGCTTGGACTTTTGCACTTTATCTCTTTGGTCTTTTATCTTAGAAAAGATTAGATATATATATAATTGTTAATAGTTGTGAAAGTAATTCCGTTATATTTTTGAATCCTCAAAGATATCGACGTAGATGTTGTATTGATTCATATCGAACCTTGTATTTGTCCAACATGGTTTAGAGTATATATTGCTGTTCCATGAAGCGGACAGAGAAAAGTTCTTTTCAACGCATTATCGCTCTTGAAAGACATAAGACCGCTAAAAAGAAACGTTTGAAAGACTATGTGAAAGGTGAATGTATATGATAAGAGAAAAGAATTCATAAAAGTACCATCGTGTGTACATGTCTACCAAAGAAAAAAGAAAACAGAAAAAAAAGTAAAACCCTACAAGAAAATGACTTATCATCAGTTATTCATAAACAGTTGATTATTTTCAGACAAAAAGACGATCTCCGAACACTAGCCCATGAAAAACTTTACTGGACTTTTTAATTAGTACAACGAACAAAACATGTGTACCTGCTACTAGCTGTTTTATTGCTACACAGTTGGGAGGCGTGCATTTCAAAAGTCTGGATCCTTATGAAGGCTCAGTCTTTTGTCAAGAAAAGTGTTTGTATAATGATATGAAAGGTAGGAAAGGAACTCTGCGTCGACTTCAAATGACTATTGACAGTAAAGAAAGGTAACTGACAAATTCACCAAATTAACAAATAATACGAATTGTTATTCACTAGCAGGGTTTAGATATATTCACTAATAATGTTGTGGCTGACATAGATCAAATTATTTGAGGGTTTTTTTTCTTTTATTTGGTATTTGTAATAATAGTTTTTGATACAGGTAATGTTAGTATTGTGAGATACCATTCTAAGTCTCTGGTCTAACTTGAAATTATGATCTTACAAATGAACAAATATAGAAAGTAGCCAGTAAGTAGACACAAACAATTTTTTTTTATTTACTTGTCTCATTTCAGATATCCGTGTTCATAAAAACTACATACAGATTCAGATTACTTAATCTATTTCACTGAATACCACGTTGCCAAATGAGTACTTTGATGTAAAAGTCAAATGTGAAAATTCATATCGTCACGTAATAACAACTATTTCTGCAGTTCTATGTTCACCATAGAATTACTTATGGATAAGATAAAAAGAATATTTCGTATATGCAAACTTTTTTCTATCACATATACCACATTTCAATTACTCTTTTACTCCTCGATGCATTGTTCGTTTAAGCCGGAGTCGAATAAGGTACGTAAACACAGAAGTAAATAAATTTTGACTTTTTATGTCATTTATAATACTCTGTTTACTTTTTAATTTCGCGCATAGCAACACAGCACTAGTTCTCCCTTATGCTACTATTTTACCAACGAATAGTGGAATTCACTGTCACATTATAACGCCTCCACAGCTGAAAGGGAGAGTATGATTGGAGCGATGGAGATTCGAACCAGCGACCCTCAGATCACAATTCGAACGTCTTAACCCATTTAACCATGCTGGGCCGTTTATAATAGAAACAAGCTACATTTTTTCCAATAAAAACTTTATCCTGTGTAATGTTTTCAACTAATATAGCTGTTAGTTAATACATTTATTATTACAAAAAACACTAGTTTAAAATAACTTGTGTTAAATAGAGATACATTCAAGTTTGCTATTTTTTTTATTACTATTAAAAAAAACAACTTAGAAAGGGTTGATACAAAATAAATCAAAATAAAATTCAACATTGAAATAAGACATAAAATAAATTAAATCCATTTTTCTGTATTTTGAAACTCAGAAATTATACTTTTAAAATATAAATACAATGTTAAAAGATGGGTACAATATTATAATTGTTATCCAAATAGAATTTGATGCAATTCAACAATTTATGAATATATCAACATAGTTAAAAATTCCACAAACTACTGAAATTGTTCAAAAAATTATCAAAATTTCATTTTTACTTATATTATACAAGTAGACAGACGGATAGAAATACAAACAGACATAGAACGATTAAGAGTATAGCTTCAAATCACATAATACCTGCAGTTCTCTCAAGAAATATGTAATTATCTGTTGGTTACATGGTTGTCAATAACGTTCGCCCGGCATGTCACCAGAAAATTGTCTTGTCACTTCTCTGTAAACACCAAGAAGCCTGAAGACTTGTGTACATTTGTTACATGTATGGCTAAGCAGGTTCCCTAGGAGATCCTCGTGATAAATCGATCCGTGACGCTTTAATCCATATTACTGATACTCATACCCTTATGGAATGCTCATATTCTATTTATCATTTTACGGCTTATATATTTCCAGCAAGTAAACACGCTCAGTAAATATAGACTTAGCGTTGAATATATCAACGCTGAATCTCAAGTTGATTATGTTATCGAATTAAACCATCTATAAAGATTAACATAATTCATAAAGAATTTATGAATTTATCTAATATATTATTTCATAATTTCACCTATAATGAACTATCGTCCAAGCTAATACGAAGTTATTTATAATTTGAGAATATTAATATTTTTAATATACACTGGTAATATTAATTACTCTAAGCATTAATTATTATTTTCTAATTTATAATTGACTTTGGAATGCTCTGGAAACCATCATACTAACTTCGGAGTATGCTTCAAGAATATCATTATTTACACATAAAAAGTATTACACACAAAAGTGACAACAAGAAACCCTCTGGTGGTGGATCGTCATTAAGACTGAAAGTCTATAACACTAAAATTTGGTGCTCGATTTTTGTGCTGGGTAAAGCAATGATAGCGAATAATGGATCTTCTTTGCTTAACTACAACAAACACATGTGGATAATTAAAATCGTTGGTATATTGGGCAAATCAATGTGAAAATGTGCTATCTAATTAAATAATCCTTGTCATCCATCCAGATTTTAGTTTATATTTATTTGAGATTGCATTTATTGTGTATTCCAATAGTACAGTTTCTTATTTATTCCTAACACTAGAATACGGAAAATCTGCAGTAAGTATAGCATTCCGCCATCTTAGAACAATATGGATCTTCTCATCGACCAAACCGGACTATTCGATCGAACAAGCAGAAGATTTCCCTGGTAAGGAGGTGGAACGGTTTCGCCAAATTGTCCAGGTTTGTTCGGTCTCACGAAATCTCGCTACATCTCGGACCGGGTGGTGAAGAGACGTTTTTTTTTTAAACCCATGGCTTTCCAGAGATATGAGATTTTTATTGACATGATATTAACTTGATCTGAAACAAGAAAGTCTCACAATTACATTTAAAATAAGTTATATTTTACAAGCCATTGAAGGAAAGATATTTAACAGCCACAACTAAATAAATAAGATTACTATTTCACTTACTTAATTAAAATAGAAAGGAATATTAGTTTTGGTTATTATGACTTACAAAATACAATAATTAAAGACAGCGACAATTAGGGGATACACTGTTTGTAATTAAAGGGTTGTTACTTTCTCTGAGAACAAAGTTTTTACCCTAATCCTAGATTAGTTCTACACCCATATACAAAGTCAAAAACGCAAAATACTACATTTTTAAGGTTAGATATTTCTTTGTAGGGAAATTCTCAGAAAAGTGGTTACTTATTTTAAGAAAAACATTTCAGTATAGTTTCTTGCAAATAGTTTTGCTGACATATTCATGGTGCATGTTCTTGTAAGACATTAAGTAGTATCAAAATAAATTTATATTAAATAATCTAACTTAAAATAATATTAGGATTATGTTAAAAACGTGAGAATTGACAAATTATACGTGAAGTTAGATTCACAGTAGCGTTTAGAACTTATTACCAATTTTCTACGGTCTACACATTAGATATTGTGTTTAAATCATTATATTGCATACACGTTATGAAGCATAGTAGTTACCAAAACCACAGAGGTCATCATTTCATTTCTTAACTGCCGTTGTATTGACAGGTAGTGATAAATGTCAACTACCGAAAACCTGAATCCTGTCAAGTTTCTACTCCCTCAGCAGGGTGGAAACAATCGTTTACGAGGATCATCCATGCCATGGTTGAATGGATAGCTCTCAGTAAAAGTAACCAGGCAGAATGTTCACTAGACCAAACGACAACTAGGCCACAGCAGAAGCGGAGGCCGAGATATCTTTTCAGTAGAGGTTTTGCTGTTGGTGTTTTTTTCTTTTTTTGATAAAGAAAAACTTGGAGTTTAGAACGATTTAGTGATGAAGTTTTCACAACGAGACTGCTATCATTATTAAATAAAAATTAAACAATAGTCTTAAAATGTTATAAATCGTAGGTAAAACATTGACAAACAAATACGTTGTCTTGTGTTTAAAGAATTTTATTATTATGAACTAATAAAGAGTGTAGATATGATTAAACTCACATCAGCACTCTGGTATTAGAGTAAACGTCAGCTAAAGTGATTAGCTCGCACTGTACTCATTAACCATTCAATCAGTTTGTGTGAACTTCAATTTTTGACATAAGATCTTCGTTATATGATTCACTACTTGCTCGTAATCTATAGTTCTAGGAAAATATTATTCTTCAAAAGTTATAACACTCTCGCCCTTTAAACTTGTTGTGTCTTGAAGCGCAAGGTGTGTGCTTCAAGTTAAATTCAATGTATCTAAGATCATACAAACCAAAGCATCAGTAACATTAACTGACATTTACACAATAGAGAGTAAAGTTTATAAGAAAGCCAGATACTTAAAACCCCACTCCAGTGGCACAGCGATATGTCTGCGGACTCATATCCTTAGAAACCGGGTTTCAATATCAGTAGTGGGCAGAGCATAGATAGCCCATTGTGTAGCTTTGTGTTTAATTCTAAACAAACACATAGTTGAAACATTCCAATAAAGCTTAAATGACGATTAGATACCAGTAAAGTTTAGTATTTCATCAGCTACAATTTCAACATCGCCACACCTATTCTCCTCTGCACAGCGGTATGTCTGTGGACTTATAATGCTAGAAACTGGGTTTCAATATCCATAACGTGTAGAGCACAGATATACCATTGTGTAGCTTTGTGTCTAATTACAAAGAAAGAAACAATTCAACTGCTTGAAGATATGACAGTAATTTCGTAGCGTTATAATAATCTATTCTATTCATTCTTGGTGTCCTGTAAATTACAGTATTGTACCAATTAACGACCAATAAAATTTAAAGGGCTATAGTTCGCGTGCAAGTCAAACTTAAGACTTTAACTGTTAAAGTCCTATGTTTTTTTATAATTCAAATATTAAATGTAAGGCCTACCGTTCTCGTAAATAATATATTTTTAGTATAATAATCGACATTACTTTCCCATAATAACTGTTTTAAATCATAAGAGTTTTATGAAATATAAATGGTAAAGCATGTCCACATGGTAAGGGCGCTCAACTCGTAATCCAAGAGTCGCGTGTTCAAATCTACGCTACACCAAACATGTTCACCCTTTTAACTGTGAGTGCATTATAAGTGGTGGTCAATTTCACTATTTATTGATTAAAATCTAGTCCAAGAGTTTGCGGTGGGTGGTCATTACTAGCTCCCTTCCCTCTATTCTTACTTGTTGACGTATTATAAAGCTTACAACAGTTAACGATAGATTTTAGATAACAAACAATTTAAAAAGTGTGTTTAGGAATATAAAAAAACTATATGTCAAAATAAAAATATTATTAAAGTAACATTTTTTCTTTAAGTAATTATAACATAAGGAAGAGTGTTATTAACATTTTCCTCACCATTAAGCTTTCCATTTATAGCGAATGATTTAATTGTACAGAAAAATGATAATATGTTTTTGACTAATTAATTCAACTCCTATAAACTTGTTTCTCTCAGTATCAACTAGCTGGATAAGACCAGAATGTAGAGGCCCAGCATGGCCAGGTGATTTGGTCCCTCGACTCACAATCTGAGTGCCAGGGTTCAAATCCCCCTCCCACAAACGTGCTCGTTCCTTTGGCCGCAGAGGAGTTATGATGTAACGTTCAATCCCACTATCCGTTGGTAAAAGAGTAGTCCAAGAATATGCAGTGAGTGGTCATTACCAGTTGCCTTTCCTTTAGTCTTGCACTACAAAATTAAGAACGGCTAGCGCAAATATCGCTCGTGTAGTTTCACCCGATTTTCAAAGAAATATAACTATATGTTTATTATTATCAATTTTTGATTATGGTAATTAAACTAAATGTATTTTATGTATCGTTTCTCGATCTGCCTTAATTTTTATCTTACTTAAAATAAGTGTAATGTTAATCAAAATAAAAGGATGATTTTGCTCTTTATTTT
Source organism: Carcinoscorpius rotundicauda (assembly GCA_011833715.1). Lineage (NCBI taxonomy): Eukaryota > Metazoa > Arthropoda > Merostomata > Xiphosura > Limulidae > Carcinoscorpius > Carcinoscorpius rotundicauda. The sequence continues at coordinate 88,404,024 of CM022397.1, forward strand.
CATCAGAAAAAATTCTGCAAATACAGGACTTCATAGTCATAAAGTGCAGGCCTGGCATGGCCGAGCGCGTTAACGCGTGCACTCGTAATCCGAGGGTCGCGGGTTCGCGCCCGCGTCGCGCTAAACATGCTCACCCTCCCAGCCGTGGGGGTGTATAATGTGACGGTCACTTCCACTATTCGTTGGTAAAAGATTAGCCCAAGCGTTGGCGGTGGGTGGTGATGACTAGCTGCCTTCCCTCTTGTCTTACATTGCAAAATTAGGGACGGCTAGCACAAATAGCCCTCGAGTAGCTTTGTGCGAAATTCGAAAACAAACAAACAAACATAAAGTGCAGAGCACAAAAACAATACAGAAAATGGACCTTTGGATTAAAAATGTACAAATATAAATACTAGGACACTCCTTAGCCAATAAGAACTAATTTGATGTTCAGAACAAAAAAAATAACGACTGACTGAATAAACAGAAGAAATCTAATGTTGTGTGGATTAAACTCTGTAGTCATAACTTTTTTATTAGATACTTGTTACATTTGCACATATTAGCATTAACATAGGTCAAGGTTTTGAAAATAATCATTCATTAGTAATATAACGTGAAAATTTTCTACATACAAATTTTGATGATGGTCTCTATGTATTATTTTTCTTTAATATATATATTCTGTAAGCGTTTACCAAGCTTTTCCGGTTTCTAAGGAATTTGGGGTTACTTGTTTCTTAGAAAAGTGTTATGCATAATTCAAAAGATTGTTTGTTTATTTTGGAATTTCGCACAAAGCTACTCGAGGGCTGTCTGTCCCTAATTTAGCAGTGTAAGATTAGAGGGAAGGCATCTAGTCATCACCACCCACCGCCAACTCTTGGGCTACTCTTGTACCAACGAATAGTTGGATTGACCGTAACATAATAACGCCTCAACCTCTAAAAGGGTAACCATGTTTGGCGCGACGGGGATGTGAACCCGCGACCCTCAGATTAGGAGTCGCACGCCTTAACACGCTTGGGCATGTCGGGCCGATTCAAAAGAGTACAAAATTACATTGTTGTCTAAATGCGTGTCTAAATATGGGATTAATGGTATTTGATTATTTGAAAAAAACATATTTTGAGTGTTATGTTGAATGTTAATGGCATGTAATCAGACAATTCCTCAGGATAGTTGGTACGATACAACACAATCACTAGAAGTTAACGTTTAGATTTGAATAATTCTTCTTCCAGCTGCACCGTTTATTTTGAATATCTTTCATGACAGTCGTCCAGTCAATTTAAAGAAAACGTTAATTGGGTGAACTTCTCCAAAGAAAATGACTGTTACAAAGAAAATAAAATGGTAAGTAAATGTTGGTATAACATTTTCATTAATTCAATGTGTTTTATCCGAAATTAAAAGGAAATAAATCGATTTATATTAAAGCATTATTAATAAAAAAAAGCCTTCTCTTCATTTGTAAGTGTCTTTGTTTTTGGATACTTTCCTTTAAAATCTGTTTACACATTGTCTAGATAAAGTCCAACTCATACTTTTACTCTAAGCACTATATCAGGTTTTTAAAATACACATTGTACATCCCGAAGCCCATATTTTCAGATATTAAGTCCTGTTTGGTCTTCTTTAGTTGAAGGAACGAAGTAAGAGTTAGCTTCTTCACCTCCTTCGTCTTACCTCATGTTCAACTTTGTCTTTGTGATTGCTACCACTGCCTGATGCACATTATAAAATATGTCAATGATTGGTTTCCAAGTCCCACTTTTCTGTTTATTCTGTGCCTAATTTCATGTGTAAATCGTGTCATCTAAAATTTATTTCCCATATTGTGGTAGACCATAGCTATGGAAACTATTTATCTGCTTCTTAATTGCAGAATTTCGCGTTTAGATCACATCACCTACAACAAATTCCTGTTAAAAGATGGCTGTAGAAATATTTTCCTTTTTTTTGGTTGTAATTTTTCATGTACAGATCTCCATCTGGACAAATGTGAAATAAATTTTCTTTTCTCAGCATTTTACATAAATACAAAGTTTATTTATTTATTATTGATGAATTCCGATAAAGTGTAACGTACGTCTGAAAGGACGGTAAGCAACACAATCTTCACCTGTATTATGAGAAGATACGTTCCTTAAAAATTTTGGTCCAATGCCAAATAATTTTTCAAAAGGTCTAATATAGCTTTCTTATTACAGTAAATAATACAAAGCATGCATCAAAAAATACTAAAGGACTAAACATTGTTTGTATTTCACACTTACGAGTACAGTAGTGGCTGTAAAATTTGTATGAGGTAAATGAATATAATAGGGGTCGGTCAAGTTGACCGACTACGTGATATCTTTTTCTTTGAAAATGAAATTTGTAAGCAAATGAGATGGAAAGCCAATAAAAAGTATTTTTTGTTAGAGCGATGACCATATCATAGTGAGTAATATACGTAACTTTTTGCACTTATTGAAGGGTTGCTAAAAATTGGAGAAGAATGAATGCCTAGATAGAATAAAACATATTTCTCTCACTTGGGTAAATTCAGAATTTTTTTTAAAATACTGCCTTACAAAATTAAGAACTTAAACTTATATACTATTTAAATATTAATCATTAACTAGAATTTTATGCTATACTAATCGATATAACATAAACAAAAAGTAGTTTGATGATATTTTAATTGTAAATCACTGAAACTTTAATGATATGCATGGTAAGAGATACACGAGCAGAGAGGGTTAACACTCTAGTAAATAAACCAGGCAATATTGTTTCAAAAATATTGGTTGTATTGTTAACTATTATACTAAGACGAGTAGTCGATGACGTTGGAACACTCTTTTAATGAAATAAAGCAAAGTTTTTGATACATGGATAGTAACTATTCAACGCTCTAAATAAATGAAAAGATGCAGAGCAAAGGCAACGTATGACGGGGATTCACTGTGATTATGCTTTAAACACTTTAGTTTCTAGTAAATTACAAACTGCATATGTTCTGTATAGGAATTTTTATTTTCTAATACCATGAAAAGTTATTTCGTTTTAATGTGCTTCAAATGTCAACCTGAGGGCTTATTGTGTGTATGGAATTACCATAAAAACGTGTTTTTTACTCTGAAGTCATGAGTGCTCTATAAGAGTGACGGTCAATAACCACTATTCAGTCAAACAAATGTGACCTTAGAGATAAGTATAGGTACTATTTACTCGCTTTCTTACTTCTATTCTATCACTTCAAATTTAAATACGGCTATGTTCAGATTACCCTGCCCCCAGTGGCACAGTGGTATGTCTGTGGACTTACACACTAAAAACCGGGTTTCGATACCCGTGGTGGGCAAAGCACAGATAGCTCATTGTGCAGCTTTGTGCCTAATTCTAAACAAACAAACAAAACAGATTACCTTTGTGTAGCTTTACTCCATTGGTGGGCGCTTGGTAATTTTATCTAGATGTATAGATATCAACATATTTAGAATTTCTTCATTTCCAAATTAATATAATATAAAAACATATTAGTTTTGTTTGTAGTTAAGCACCAGACTATCTATATTTGCCCACCACGGTATAAAAACTCGATTTCTAACGCTGTAACTCCAGAGACATTCGGTTATCCCAACTGGGGATAGGAAAATATGTTAGGTATAAGTATATATATCATGCATGAGTTATATTAATGTCTAAAGTAATATATAGAATGAAGCAGACATGATAATCATGGTTTTTACCAATAACGTGTTGATCGTTAGTAACGCGGTCAAGTATGTGAATGGACATGAAATGCTCATTAAAAATATTCTTTAAGACGTAAACATAAACTCGCCATAAAGTTTTCTTTTGATCCGGTAGAAAAAACTCATTATTGTTATTACATGTATTTATGTGTGCGGGGGGTGTTTGTGCAGCTTTATTCTATCAGACGGAAAATTAGTAGGTTTTGTGATTAAATGCAGAATCATTTTGACATGTAAAAACGAATAAAGCTACTTTGATAGGATTGTTATTGGAATGGTTAAATGGACGAGGAATTATAGAGTTTAAAGATACATTTCTGATCCAGTCAAAGTATTAGTTTTGTTAATCAGTGTATACAAATGCTTTTATACACTAAACTAAGCGACTGCAGATAGTTGTTGCATTAAATCCGATTATTATACTGGATATACAGTGTTGTCACATAAACTGATGTGTTACATACGGTAAATGGTCCAAACAGCTTTATTTCTTACATATATAACTAACAATTCTTATACGATAATTTTTTTCTACATTTCGATAAGATAATGGATAGCTGAGATCGATGATTACTGTTTAGTGTGGAAAATGTTGAGATAGGTTTATTTTCATAACATTGTGCTTGATCTAACGCTTATACTTATTTATTCCTCTATTTAATGAATATCCAGCTTATCCAATTTTAATTGTTTAGTTTAGGTTCACTGCTGAGCCATTAGGAACTTTACACATTTAATTTTTTTATTATTAATTGCAAAGTTACACGATGGTGTATCCATACTGTGTCCACTACGAGTACCGAAACCTGTTTCTTAGTGATATAAGCCTACAGATTTTCATTTGAGCCTCTGGACATGCATAGGCTTATGTTCAATAAATTTGATGATGGTGTTTTAATTTTAGAAATATTGGTTACTTCTCTTTATAATGAACTGTGTATAAATAAATGTAACATACATATATATAACATACGCAGAAAATAAGACTTATAGTCCAATTTTCTCCATTTTTTCGATTGCTAACAACTTATCGTATAATTAATTTTTAAGCCTTCCAAGCAACTTGTACGTTTAGTTCACCGTAATATAATCGCAAAACTGATTTGATCAAACCTTCAATACTAGCCTCCTGTTCTTCGTCGATGCCTTCCATAAAGTTGGCATTTGGTTTATAGCTAAGAGTAAAGTTTTTGGTTCATTGTTTGATTAAATATCTACTCCGATACATATATCGCCTACCAGCAACGAAGCACATTGTTATATAAGTAAATCGAATAGATTAAAGTGAAGTTTATAATAGGTCGGCTGTCCATTGAAGTGAACTCTTTAGTACATTTACTACATAATCAATTTCTTTATTTCACGAAAGACTGAAAAATACCTAAAATAATCAATTGTCGAAGCTGATTAAATTTGATGCAGCAAGACGTATAAAACAGATCCGATGTGGTTGAGTTAACTGGTTTGTTACTTCTGAATAAATTGGAATATGCCACTGAGTACATACAATTGATTTTCTCTTCGTGTCATGCCATCAAAGCATTGTCTATGTAACAGGAAACTTTTGTGTACTTGATTTGAAATACGTTTCGTTTTAACCGGTGCAACTCCATTGAGACTCATAAATAAGGACGTAAATTGGCTCAACAAAGAAAAAATGTAAAAACCCTCATCTCTAACCTACTTCAGTCAGTCAATGAATCAGATTAGAATTTTATCGACCTCCATTGTTTTAAATCAAGGTTCAGTTTGTGAAAATTATCTAATACATCGGAAATATATTTTTTTTACCAAATCGAGCCTCATATTTTTATATTTTGCTCAAAAAGAGTAAGGTTTAAAAAGAATTCAGGAAAGTATAAAATATATTATACGATGTGAAAAATTATGTAAAACAAGTAAGACTGTAATCTTGGGAGACACGTGACTATGAAATAGTTACTAGTAGAAACTCGAGAAACAAACTTTTTATGCCTTATTGAGTTTATTTTTAAAGTAAAATGGAAGGGGCAGAACAAATAAAAACTAAGAAACTACCGAACTGACAAAAGCCCTGTCGGAAAACATCAGTTGTAGGAGAAAAAAATGGTCTTTTTGGCACACGAACAAACTCCATTCGTGTCATTAGAGCTAAGCTGACTAAAGAAAACAAATAGTTCCTGTTAGTTGTCACAGCACTATGACCAGTGACCCATCACTGTTGTTTCTCTAGCTTAGAAAAAATGGCTACAGTTGTTAATTTCCTTCTGTGTTTGCTGATTGATGTATATTCTTTTGCAAAGATGGGTCCTCGTATTTGTTTAGTTTTGACAGCATTGAAAACAATGCCTGAAATGTCTAGAACGTCATTTAAAAGAAAACACATCAAGATCTTTTCTATACCGTGGACTGTTTAGCACATGCATGCCATCTCTTTGAAATATTGATTAGTATTTAAATGATTAGACATTGGTTTACATGTTAAATTATTTCAAGGTTTAGTATTAATCACAAGATATTATGAAGTACCTGACAATCTTTAATTTCAATTCATAAATGTCTATTACGAATAATACTGTATGTACATCTGACATACCTACTACACCTTACTACTGTCCAGGTTGTCCGTGATATCTTCTTTCGTGTATAAATTATTCTAGAAGCTAAAACTAGATATCAACGAAAAGTAATTTCCGTTTGAGATAGTTTTTTTGAATGGGTATGTTTAGCAAAAGAAAAGTTGGGGAAGTAACACAGTTCTCTGAAGTGAGAAATGTGAAAGCAGATTTATCTTAAGCTTTACAAGCCGATACAAATACCACTAGAGCTCAGGCATACAATGTCTTTGGAAACTTGTAGACAGATAATTTGAAACTTGGTAGTTAAATTGATTAAAAGATTATAAGCATGGGTTCTGATACTACGCTTCTTCAAACTTTTTGATAGACAAGCTGCTAAATCTCCTTTACAGAGACTAGATATTATTCTTTATAATTATTTCCTCTCACTGTTTCAACCTCATCTGTGTTCATTTAGTGGCATCGACTGTCCATAATGTTTTCTTTCTAAAATGCCCTTGTCATTTTTGCGATCCATCTTATTACAGAAATGCCTTTTCCAGATTTTATCGTCATAATACAAGATCAAAGTATTAGCTTTTTTGTTGTCAATGACATTTTAAATCATCATATTTCAGAAGACTTTGGCATTTACTTAAATACACAAGCTGTCGTCCATGACTCTGACCAGTGCAAGAAGGTGGATCACTCAAATTGATTATAATTATTTGACAGAATTCCTGAAGGTTAATCCTCTTTGCTCACTGATGAGAGCAGATTTTGTAATTTCATTTCTTATTTTCCTCTTGTACCGTTCGTTTTTTGTGAGTAGAAGTCCCAGATTTACATGTTCCAAAACGTTTTGAAATTCTAATTCTTACATTTAGAATTTCTTCTTTGACACAGTCGTCACTTTTAATTTCTTCAGGTTTAACAATAGCCATCAAATTTAATTGTTACTCTTGTCTTATTTGCCAACATTTAAAGATTGTAAATATTGTTTGCTACTATGAAAGTTTTTAAAATGGACGGCAACTACCCGTTGCGGAGACACAAGTGTAGAGGACTACCTTTCAAACGTTTTCCGCCTTCGTCTTCAAGTCCTCTACACTTCTGTCTGCACAACAGGTAGTTGACGTCCATTCTACAAAGTTTCATCATGAATATTCTGCCTAAACAATCTATCAAAAAATGTTTTGCCATTAGTTCTGTATCACCTAGTTACTGCAGCTTAATGACCGCTATTTCTCTCAATTATAAATCATTTTCTCCATCTTTCGTTCTAAACAAGGAATTTGAGTATAAACCAAAGAGAAAGATGAAACCACACATCTTTGTCTCTTCCGTCTATCAATGTTTACAGAAAATATCGTCTATCTACCTACATTTCAGTCTCTTATCTTTATTAAGGGTTGATAATTATTCTCATAATTTATTTCCATCTCGACGAATATTTTTAGCCATTGAATCAGTTTCATGTGTTTTATCTTACGGAACGTCATTTTATAGTCAATGAAATACACATAGCTACACATATCAAGTGTGATGTGTTTTTACCTTTTACTGTTATTTCATAAACCACTGATTCTTTCATCTTTCTTCTCTGCATCTACACGGATATTCTTAATTGCTGTTTACGTCTCATACTTTGTACAGTTTGGCAGTTGTGATGTTGTAAGGTTTTAAATGTTAAAAGCAGCGTTCAGAATTATTTTTATCTAATATTAATAGCTTTGGGAATACGATCACCCACGCACACATGTAATAGCAGGATGTTTGTGCTCCTGTTTTAATTCAGCTCAATATAAATCCGCGGCTTGTACATAAACATTTAAGTGATTTTTCTTCATCACACTGCAACTGAGACATAAGTTTCTCATTATTATTCAAAATTGACACCTTCGGTGGCTCAGCGGTATGTCTGCGGACTTACAACGCTAAAAACCGGGTTTCGATACCCGTGATGGGCAGAGCACAGAAATCTAATTGTGTAGCTTGGTGCATAATTAAAAACAACATCATAATTGACGCGTGTGACGTATGAAAAATAAAACTAGTTGAAAAGCATTTATTGCTATCCCAACTAATGTTAATAGATGTTTTTTCTCAATGCTTTCCACTCATATCTTCAGTAACCAACTCGATGCCTAAATGAAACATACGACTACAGCATGCCGTCATCGCTATTGAAACCCTAATAAATGCGTAAATATGTTTGATTTGAATCACTCACATAACTTAGAACATAGTGAAAGTGAGTCAAGTGATGCTCAAACACGTGATGATGAAGAGGCAATTGGTGCTGACTCTCCATCTAGTAATGACAGTGAAAAATAACGAACCTGGACACAGCTGAGGAAGGGGTAAACAGAGGAAACAATGAAAAACACTTGTCACAGTCGTAGTGTGATGGGGTGGGAACAGTAATAGTGAATGGATTAATATAGTCCTAAAAATCCTGTGGTAAATTTGGATAAAGCAACAGAAAGTGGATTTTTTATTTTAATTAAATTATTTAGTGAATATTTCACACAAAACATTTTATGTGTTGCAAAAAGTGAATAAAAATGGAGAATAAATACGGTTTAAAATTACTAAAAATCTGACATCCTACTTAAATCAACATCATATTGCTTGTTTAATATTTTTTTAGAACAAATATGCCCCCGGAGGCGTAGCAGCATGTATGCAGACATAGATCTCTAGAAACTCAGTTTTGATATGCTTGGTGGGCACACCGCTGAAAGCCTATTTTGCAGCTTTGAGCATAGTTACAAACAAACAAGACCAAACACCCGGTAATTAAGATAAAATTAGACAAATAAGAATATAAGATTACAGAAAATTCGTTGTAAAGACTTGGTTTTTATGTTCACACAAACCTGTGTTAGTTTTTTGTCAACGCATTGTTCTCAGTATTTTATTACATGTTGATAAATGGTATTGGACTCATTACAAGTGTTTACTATAGCTTTTCATGAGCTTAATACATTTTGTGTAAAGAAATAAAGTTGGTTTAATACTCTTGTTGTCTCGCTGTTTTAACTGTAAAAAACACTTCTGGAAATTAGATTGCTTTTGGGTTTTTTCACCCTACTTTATAACGCTTGGACGTTCTTGATCCAATATTTTATTTGTAGTTCTTCGTCCAAACTGACTTTTAAATTTTGTTTCTGTTATGCTTTGTCCGTTACAAAAATGTTTTAATTGTAGTTTTAACCACATCAACCGTTCCAGAAATGTTTTCATTAAAGCAGGCCCGGCATGGCCAGGTGGTTAAGGCACACGACTTCTAATTCGAAAGTCGCGGCTTCAACTCCCCGTTACTCCAAAGATGTTCGCTCTTTCAGCCATGGGGTTGTTATAGTGTAACAATCAATCCCACTATTCGTTGGCAAAAGAGTAGTCCAGGCAAAATTGGCTATGGGTAGTGATGACTAGTTACCTTCCCTCTAATCGTACACTGCAAAATTAGGGATGGCTAGCGCAGATATTTTTCGTGCAGCTTTGCTAGAAATTCAAAACATTTAAAGTACATTGTAACGCACAGTTAACAAATCAATCTTCGTACTTTATTAGACATACAAATGCTTCTTCAATTCTGTATTTGAATTATATTATTTGCTATTAACAGTCTAAATAAATCATAGAATTATTTTGTTGGTTCCTTAATTGAATAATTTTACTTCTAGATAATGTACCTAGTTATTGCTTGCTAGAATATATTCGACCATTAATTTTTGTGCAACACAGACCTACTTATTTCTTTAAAAATCAAATAAACCTATTTTTTCAACCGTATTTTCATAATGCTTACAACAAAGGATTAATGTACACATCATCATCAATTAGGTCATTCTATTCCAGCCAGAGGGCCTTTAGAGGGTTACACACTTTCGTGGGTCTTGCAAAAAAAAGAGGAGGAATAATAAAAGACACAAAAGATGGATAAAAATATGAGGAAAAGTATTGAGACCACAAAAGATGAACTATAATGAGAATGAGAGACATTAAATGTAACAACAGAAGGACTGGAAGTTAAAATAAACGTGAATATTGACATCAAAATTAGAGAGTTAAAACATGTGGACGAGTCGAGATGAAAAGATCTAATTGTTACTTCTTCGAGAAAGGAAAAAAACAGTAACAGTCAAGTGCTTTGGGAATGAAGATCAAAAATGAAATTGAATTCATAAAAGTAAAATCCGGACAGTTGAATTCTCTAAGCAGATTGAGAAAAGTTTCATTGAGAATAATGGAGTTATAAGATTTGGCATTTAACAGAAGTTTAAACAACGGCTGTTGTATTTAAAAAGAAGAGAAAAATTAATGCAAAGTGGTAGAAGAGCCAAGATAAATAATACCAATTTTAGTGAAAATAACATAAAACAAATTTGGTTTAGGAGTTTTAACACATATGGGAATTACCTCCTGGATATCAGCTTGCAAACAATGCTTTGACAGTTCGATAAAAAGCAGTTGAGACTAGAAGAACTGAGGATCAAAACCAGAGAACAACAACACAGAAACTGGAGATGTATTCATGGTATCCATAGGAGGAGAAGGTTTACAGGAAACGTCGGAATGCGAGGACACAGGGACAGAATTAGATGGGAAGATGAACGCACTAGCAGACAGCTGTTGGCAAGACACAGAGGCAAACATCGGAGGAACACGCAGCCAAACAGAAATCAGCTCATGAAGTGGCGTCACCGGGTGATGTAGACGTCCAGTAATCATCAGTAAGACGATAAAAAGACTTAGAACGAAGGAAAAAGTCGATTGATCCATATTATGAGCCACACCTGGGTGGTCGACTACACTAGAGTAGATAAGCCTGAATACATACATTGCACTAGGTTTGATTTGTTTTGAATTTCGTGCAGAGCTGCCCGAGAGCTAACTGCGCAAATAGTCCCTAATTTAGCAGTGTAAGATTAAAGGGAAGGCAGCTAGTCATCACCACTTACCGCCAACTCTTTGGCTACACTTTTACCAACGAATAATGGTATTGAACGACACATTATAACGCCCCCACGGCTGAAAGGGCAAGCATGTTTGGTGTGACGGGGATTCGAATCCGCGTCCTTCAGATTACGAGTCGAGTGCCTTAACCACCTGGCCATGCTGGGCCCATTGCACTGGGAACACCAGATATAGTACAAGCGAAAGACGATTAAATGAAAAATAAGCAACAGTAATAAATCACAAAAAAACAATAGGCAAAGCAAAGGATACAAGAACAATCTCTTACCATACGATTCAAAGTCAATCCAAGGTCGTCGACCTCAAATGTCGTTTGCAGTATAAATTTGATCAATTAAACGTCAAACATGCTGTTAGTGTAAACGCGCTTTGTTGTTACTAAGAGAAAAAACTATACACTGGATAAGTGGAGTGAAGAAACAGTGTTATTGGAAACCATCGTGATCTTTATTTTATATAGCCGCACAACAGCAGATGCAATAAATGAGCGTTGTAATCCGAAAATTGTTTAATTTTGAAACTTAAGTTCAAGGGAAGTCCACATTTATTTATGACAAGTGGGATCCTCTAAATCGAGTAAAGTCCAATAATTAAAGTGTAGAGTGAACTAAACTTAATAAGTTTATTTATTACTAAAACTACAAAAGCAATAACTTCATTTCTCCACGATATATCAAGGTATATTCTGAAGTTTTTTTCTTCCCATCATTTATTATATATAATTACATTCACAAAGCTATTATATAATTATGAAAAGCCAGAAACGTTTTATTTTAAATTTTATTTATTTTGATATTGTCATTTTTCAATACATTGCAACAGGTTCGTTTCATTCGTCCTCTTTCCTTTAGAATTTCGTTTATTTGTTCTTTTTACCGTTTTTCCCTTTAATCACAGAGACACGTCGAAACGCTGTGAAACTAACACACTTAATGAAAAGTCAACTACAGTTCACAAGTAGTCTTACTTCAGTACGAGAAGTTAAAGCTTGTTAGTGCTATATAAAAATAAATACAGCCTTTTAAGAAGTTGTTCTTTATCTGAAATTGACGAAAAGTAGTCGATAAGCTGCAAATAATATTTGTCATCCGTATCTGGTAAAGGCAACATAAAGACTTAGGTTTTCACAAAAATAACTGGAGTATCTAATACTTAAATACCAAAATAATGTACGTAGTTAGAATAATTTTTCGCGTCTTATTCAATTGACGACGTTAGTTAATAAATACAGATGTATTAGTCGTATAACTAATAACTTACCTGTTGGTATTTCTGAAAAATACCAAAATTTAGAATAAACGACACTATAACAGTAGGTAGAAATAAGTATATATTCTTGACAATGCATGTTATTTATACCGTTAAGAGAATATTACATATTGTTGATATCCATTAATTGTTAGCGTTGGCTTCTATTTAGTTCCCTTTAATTGTTAAGAGTATATCTAAAGATTTCCTTTTGTCTAGTGGTTAATCCAATATACTGCCTTGGCTTAACGTAGGTTGTAGTTATAACTGTTTTTACTGGTTACTTTGGAGATACTACAGTGTCCAGCCCATTGTTTATCGAATTCACTGGGTTTTAAGATATAAGGAAATTGTTACAAGTAAAGTATAAAGAAAATCATTATATGTTTACATATAGCTTATCAATATGTAATTATTCAATATGTAAACCTCTCTACACTGTAAAGCAAACGTATTAGACTACTTTCTTACCTTTAAACAACAATTGCTTTTAATACACTTTACCTTAACAGTAAACAAATACTTTTGTGCAACAACAATATAGAAAAATGGCACATGCAAAATTTGCAATGTTACAAGACATCAATTTTCTTTCATATGAAAATAACACAATAAACATCACATTTACAGTTTCATTTCAAATGCAGTTTTCAATTTTCTGCTCGAGAAAACCAGACATTATTGTTATTACTTGTGTGTCGACATCTAAAGATTGCAGCTTCTATGCTTCCTCAAACCGGCCAGACTTTAGTGCCTGAACATCATTCTATCCTCAAGACATCTAGCATTATATCAAATGTATCCAGTATTCTTATCTACAGAATCTCCTTTGATATCATTCAAGATAAGGTCTCAAATACGTCTCAAGTTACAGTATCTTTAACAAAATGAGCGGAAAATGAAAGAATTATCACAAAGGATCATCCAAGGAAATGAGTGTGAAAGATCTGGAAACTCGAGTGTTCTCGAATAGTAGACTATTATTCTTGGAAAGTATAGAAGAATAATCCACTGTTGGAAAACGTTTGAATTTCTGTCTTTTGAACTTTACGACTAATACATTGTATCCACATTATTCCAACATAATATATATGATATACAACACTATAATAATTGCAAAACATTCAAAATTATCATATCAGCCAAAATTATGTAATATAGAATCACCAATATAGTTATTATCCCAATATATCCAACGCAAGTAATATTATTTTGTTTGTTTGTTTTGGAATTTCGCACAAAGCTACTCGAGGGCTATCTTTGCGAGCCGTCCCTAATATAGCAGTGTGAGACTGGAGGGAAGACAGCTAGTCATCACCACCTACTCACAAATCTTGGGCTACTCTTTTACCAACGAATAGTGGTATTAACCGTCATATTGTAACGTCCCTACGGCTGGGAGGGCAAGCATGATTGGCGCAACCGGGATGCGAACCCACGACCCTCAAATTAGGAGATGCACGACTTAACACCCTTGGCCATGCCGGGCCAAGCGTAATATTATATTATATTCACAAGATATATATAAATATATACGCATACACCTACAGTGCACTAAAAACATCATAGACTATATTATCTCTAATGCATCTTTTACTAATATATCTCCAGGACATTCAGTGTAATTGCATCTTGTCTTAACAATTTTAGCACTAAAATAATACCCTTAATATTACAGTATACATAACAATAACGACACTGATAACACAATGGTATCTTTACAACATGCAGTACTATTTTATCGGACTCAGCATAGCCAGGTGGCTAGTGTGCTTGATTTTTAATGTAAGGGCCACGGGTTCAAACTCTCTTTACACAAAACATACTCGTCTTTTCTTCCCTGGAAGCATTATAAATGTTTCGATCGATCTCATTATTTGTTGGTAAAAAAGTAGCCAAAGAGTTGTCGGTGGGCGGTGATGACTAGCTGCCTTCCCTTTAGTCTTACACTGATAAATTAGGAATGGTGAATGCAAATAGCCCTTGTCTAGCTTTACATTAAATTCCAAACAAATACTGTCGTATTTAAAGAAACTTCAAAACAAAAGTATCTTCAAGAGCCCCACATAACAAGGTGGCTAAGGCGCTTGACTCGTAATCCGAGAGTCGCGTTTCGAATCCCTATTGCACCAAACATGCTTGCCCTTTCATCAGTGGGAGCGTTATAATGTGACGGTCAATCCCGCTATTTGTTGGTAAAAGAGTAGCCCAAGAGTTGGCTTTGGATTGTGATGACTAGCTGCCTTCCCTCTAGTCTTACACTGCTAAAGTAGGAACGACTAGCGCAGATAGCCCTTGAGTAGCTTTGCGCGAAACTTAAAAACAAGCATTTTCAAACTCCCATGATTTTCTTAGAACTAAGAAATTTAATATTTTAGGTTTAAACTTAAAAGAAAAAAATTATTCTGAAAAGTCATTCATTTTTAATAAAATCTAACTATTAGATAATGCTCTATATCTCGATTTATTTGTTTACCCTTTTAGAAACGTAAACTGTTATTAGGAATTGCGAGCAATATAATAAATGTACTTGAAATATATAAAGGTGTGCTATGGATACGTCAACAATACAGTTAGTAATACCCATTATGAGCAAAATATATTTAAAATTTTTGTAGTTTTCAAATGCACACAAAGTATTAAGCGGCCAATATACACATAGATATGCACAATTAGCTAGGCGCTAAACAATAACGGATGATGATCACGTTGCACACATTGCTAAGGTTCAGAGTATAAAAATCTTTGTCAGTGATTATTGTTTGTACAGTTGACGCAAAATTTGTAAAAACGTTTCCACCGTAAAAATACCAGTACGTCGATACATTTTAGAAGACAAATTTGTGATAAACTGTCGAATTAAATTAGTTCTGGAAAGGTGTGTATCATTATCTCCCAAAATTATAAAAGCTCATAAAGTATGATCATTTGTCTGAAACATAACTTTAATTATTACGGGTCCAATTAAAGGAAATGGATTTTATTTGTTTGTATTTTAATTTAGCGCAAAGCTACATGAGAGTCATCTGAGCTCGCCGTCCCTAATTTAGCAGTGTAAGACTAGAAAGAAGGCAGCTGGTCATCACCACTCACTGCTAACTCTCAAGCTTCCCTTTTTACCAATGAATAGACTGATTGACCGTCATATTATAACGTCCCCACGGCTCAGAAGGGGAATGTTTGATGTGATTGGGATTCGAACCCATGACCCTCAGATGACGAGTCGAGTGCCTTAAGCACCTGGCCATGCCAGAGCGGAAAGGGAATTACTTAAGATATTAAAACTACTTTCAAACTGTTTCATCACATAAAAAACTTAGAGCACTTTACATTAACGAAAGTTGAGTCAATATATCTAAAACTAAATAAGTGTTTTACCAAAGATGTAAATGTTTAGTGGGATCCCTTATTCGCTTTTGTATAGAACTCCATTATTATCATTATTATAATTTTGCATTTGGAACTGGACTGTTTATCTTATATGAAAAGGGTATTTATTGAACTTGCTAACTTATGAAGAGGTAGTCTTGTCTCATGTAATTGGCAACATAACATAAGAGCAAGGATCTCTCTGACTTTCCATAGGGTATGATAATAGGTGCCTATGTAGCAAATACGTTATTATCAGTTTTCACTTTATTAACCAGGTTTTTGATAGCAGTTCTCATCAGAGATTATGGACAAATAGAAAGTTGATTGCAAAGATTAACAAACCGTGACTACTAACAACTGGTAAAAGACTAAGAGAAAACACGTTTACACCGACTTTTAAAGTGAGATAGAAACCAAACGTCGTCATTATTAACTATTTTTTTCAACAGAGGTCAACATTTCAGAATACCATGTTTCCAACTGTACTATGAGAATGACATTAGAATAACTGTCATGTTGTAGTCAAGCAAGAAACGTATGTCTAGATATAAACGAGGAGTAAAAGATCTTTCTGATGGCTTGGATTCCAGTCTTTTGTGTAATGAGTAAGTGTAAGAACAAAGCTGTATTAAACCGTGTTTCATTTTCACCTTCAACAGTATTTTTGGAATTGGACTAATAGCACGGAATATTTTGGTGAAGTATACCTGTGACCTATTGTCAGTCATATCCACACTATAATGATTGTTTTTACACACCAAGAACACAATGTAATAATTCTGGGCACTCGTGTGACCCAAAATTGGTTTGGAGCTCATTCTAGTGATTTAAGTTCACTTCCTTGATCAACACTGAATTTCAGTTCTTTTGAGGGTCATTAGAATAAACTTCAACTTTGAATATGCTTTTTGCATACGACATCTGTAAGTACAGTATGTTAAACGTGAGTTACTACACTGATAAGCCCGGCATGGCCAAGCGTGCTAAGGCGTGCGACTCGTAATCTTAGAGTCGCGGGTTCGCATTCCCGTCACACCAAACATTCTCGCCCTTTCAGCCGTGGGGGCGTTATGATGTAACGGTCAATCCCACTTTTCGTTGGTAAAAGAGTAACCCAAGAGTTGACGGTGGATGGTGATGACTAGCTGCTTTCCCTTTAATCTTACACTGCTAAATTAGGGACAATTTGCGCAGATAGCTCTCGAGCAGCTTTGTGCGAAATTCAAATTAAAAAACAAACAAAAACCATACTACACTGAATTTTATATGCAAAAACGGCTCGTTTGGGTTCAGAAAATATTCTATTTAAAATATTTTCTGAACCCAAACGAGCCGTTTTTGCATATAAAATTCTCAACAAGTGGGTTTCTCGACATCACTGATTGAATACTACACTGATTATGTAAAACACCAAATATTGCTATATGGCTGTTTTTATCTGCATAATTATTTTCGTACTTTTTATATATATTACATTCACAAGTAAAATTCTTAAAGATTAAATAAGAGCAGCAAGAGAAAATTACAATATACATGTTCACGAGCTTATTAATAAAAGTAATTTTGTTCCCCCTTCCCTGGATCTACGGTACGTTTAAGGATTTATAATGTATCATATCGAGAGTCAACCAATTTCTCACAATGAACACAGTAGAAAGCTTGATGTGATTTTGCTGTAAAGCAGGCAACTGATTTTATTTAGCAAATTAAATATTTTGCACGTTAGATAAAACAAATGCGGTGAACTACTTTAAAAAGTTTAACATTGTTTTGTTGTTTATTAAATTAATGTTGATTTTGTGCAAAATATTAACATTTGTGTAAAATAGGTACTCTGTATGAAATATGAAGTTTACATATAGTATTAATGCAATGAACTGTTTGATTGGTTTGTTTTGTATTTCGCGCAAAGCTATACGAGGGATATCTGCTAATTTAGCAGTGTAGGAAGGCAGCTAGTCATCACCGCCCACCGCCAACCCTTGGGCTACTCTTTTACCATCAAATAATGGGATTGGCCGTACATTACAACGTCCTCTCGGCTGAAAGTGCGAGCATGTTTGGTATGACAAGGATTCGAACCCGCGACCCTCGGACTACGAGTCGATTGCCTTAACCATCTGGCCATGCTGGGCCCAACTGTTTGATATCACTTTATTCAAAAGCAAAACTGTAGCAGTTTCCAGAATATTTATTAATATTCGCAAAAGTGAATGCACGAGAACAACATTACAGCCTGTCCAAAGTGCCTGTTCAGAGCGGATCAGGACGAACATATAATAAATATTTAAATAACGTTATTTCATGAACACATTAGTGAGTATGTAGAGGAAAAAAGCAATGCAGTGTAAGTTTGTGGAAAAATATTCATGATATTTGTGATGTTGTAATTGTCTTTTACTCACTCCACTGAAGAAATATTTTTATACGATATGGAGGATGTGTACCAATGACACTACTAATTTATTTTTATAAAATAACCAGTACACAAGCTGTTTAAGAATATAACCATAAAACTTGAATCCATATAAATATCCGATTCATCAGTTATCACTGAGTGAGACCAGTTTACGGGAATTCCATCCCCTGATCGGAATTCTGGATAAGGGTGAATAGCAAGAAATAGCAACTAGATCTCTTGTGGTGTGAACAATAATAATAAATCTATGAGAATTCGTTACTGATGTCTCTATACCACGTTAATATAATGTGAAATCACTTCCCATAAGTGTTCACTTATATGGATACGTAGACAGGAATTTAATACTGTCCTTAAAAGCAGCACTAGGCTTCTGTTTGTCGATTATTATTCGTTACATTTGCAGATTAAGATATCTGCTCAGAGAATGTAATAAACGTGTTAGTCACAATTCAACGCCATGCACATATGTGTTTGACGGTTAGAAACAAATAAGATTACCATGATACGTATTCCACACACTTCAAGCCATCAAACAACTCGCTTGCACTGATGTTATTAAATACATGTCTAGTAGAAAAACAATGTTTTGTTTTTTATATAAAACATTAACGGTTCACTTTGCAGTCATTTTATGTGTATTTCAATAAAATTTGAACTCAGGTTCACTTCTACTTCTCTTACGGTCTCGTGGCTTATGATGTGGACAGGAATAAATTTTCGTTATACCGATCGTTTAGTCCTACTGGATAATACCATCAATGCTAAAGACTATAGAAACCAATAATGGTGATTCCTTCCACGTCGTATACTGCTATAGTTGGTTTCAGCCTAATGGACGATGACGTCCACACTCTTAAAGCTTAACTAAATAACACATTCCACGAAGAAAGAATTTGGAAAATTGAATGTTCTGTGCATATATCAAATTTTGGCTGTAACCGAATAAGTATTTTGGATGCATTTTGGGACAAGCCACACACTATTAAATGACTCCATATACCAAGTGTACCTTGGAAGCAGCTCTTTTAGAGAAGTGACTGAGAATATCTTAGGATCTTATCAACTTTATGACTTTAAGTATGCAACATTTGTACCATTTTTTTTTGCTGGTTTGGTGATAATACTCCATGTTAAAACTTATTCTGATTTGTTTATTTACAATCTCGAACAAAGCTAGTCTTTCCCAATTTTGAAGTGACAGACTAGAAGACAGCTAGTTAACAATACTTGGAGTTCTCTTATTAGTCTATCATACGTGTAATAGATGACCCTAATTTTTGATTTACTTTGGTAACAGAACGTAAACCTCGGAATCTCAGACACACAGCTTGGCATCCTAACAATCGATCTGCGCTTGGCCCAAAGCGTATGCTTTGCATTGTAGACAACCATTTTGTCCAAAAACTGAGGATGGAGGACGACTGACGTTAACTCATAACAGTATTCTTTTCTTCAAGATGATTCTCGGTGGACAACGATCAGTTTACAGACTTACAACGCTAAAGTTCGGAGTTCGATTTCACGAGGTGGACGCCGCTGATAGTCTGTTGTGGGTTTGCAAAATACTGACACTGTTTGGAATTAAGCACAAGGCTTAATAAATAAACTATCTATGCTCTTCTTACTAAAGGTATCGAAACCCCATTTCTAGCAATGAAAGTCTACAGACATACCATTTTATCATAGGTAGGATTTATACGAGTTGCCATCAACTGTGTTGCGTGGTGCACGTTGCGTCATAGACCATTACAAGTAAGAGACTAACAAGGGCTGAAACAGCTTTATTGACAGTTATTTCACATGGCTTACCAAGTTATTTTTTTAAATGACCGAACAGTTATAGTTTAATTCGGTAAATTATATTTAAGTAATTGACCTCATTGGCTTATGATCTCAATTAGATAACTGACATAATTCGAAATAGCTTTCAGAAACGAATTATCATATTACAGTTTTATAGTGTTTTTATAAACAATAACTTTGTCATTTCTACTCCCTAGCCGAAAACAAGTTTCTATTTTGAAAGTGAATTGCATTATAAGCATGTTATTATAACTCTCTTTTCTTTCAGTTGTCAATTAATCTCCCCAG
Organism: Carcinoscorpius rotundicauda; assembly: GCA_011833715.1. Lineage (NCBI taxonomy): Eukaryota > Metazoa > Arthropoda > Merostomata > Xiphosura > Limulidae > Carcinoscorpius > Carcinoscorpius rotundicauda. The sequence goes on from CM022397.1 coordinate 88,424,408, forward strand.
TGATTCGAAGGTAAGTCTGAGAGCTTATAATGATAAAAACTATTTGTAGTAGGCACAGTACGGATATTCATTTGGATAGCTTCCTGCTTAACAACTAACAAGATTCTGAATAAATGTACTTATTTGATAATGCACAGGGATAGAAAGGATAAACATTGGACATCGAAAAAGTACAAGCACAAATATAATAATCCAGGTTTTTAATGAAGTAGAAACAAAAGCCATCAGAATACTTAAGCGCATAAGAATGAATACTTATTTTCCTTTTATTTGGTCTGTGATAGATTTGATGTCACTGAAAATATGTGAATAACTGGTTGTAGAAGAGTGTTTATCTGGTAAGTTACCAAGATGAGCTTAATTATTTTATATTTGACTAGTTTTTGTACGAATAGTATAAAGCCACATCGGGCTATCTGCTCAGCCTACCGAGGGCAATCGAACCCCTGATTGTAGAATTGTAAATCCGGAGACTGTACATGTGGGGAACTTATATAAAGAGCATAGTTTGTGAACTTTTTTATTTGAGCCAAACAGAATACCTATTTCAAACTGTAGTAAGTACGAAAAATGAAGAGCTTTAAATAATGTGTCTAATATTTTGTTAAAAACCAAAATTTTAAGGTGAAAAAAACGGAATGTTCACAATGTTTGTAAAGCAACGAAATATTTATTTGGTACGGACCGTTTTGGAGCGATCTTGTGTGTGTGTTTTGTTTAAATAAATATATATATATATATATAATTTTATTTTATTCTAATTATTATTTTTTTGTTACATTATATGTTGTACGATATTTTAAACAACGCCGAGAAAACAATTAATTTAAACATACAGGTCATATGCAATCAGCATAATAGCAACTGCAAAATATGTTAGTGGGGGGAACAACATTATTTGTTAAACACAATGGGTTGTCTGAACTGTGTTCACCATGGGTATCTAAACCTGATTTTGTGTTTTATAAACCGTTTGCCTTACTACTGAGCCGTTAACTGATTATGGAGTAAAACATTTTCTTCTTACCTTGGTAACATAATGTTTCAAATATATTTATTTGTTTATTGTCCAAAAGGCTGTTGGTATTGTTTTTGTTATTATTACGTATTATCATTTTCTGCTTTGAGCTCGCATTTTTCGAAATTTCGGAAGTATTGGAGTCGTGGAGATGTTGGGTTAATTGGCTTTTCATTGAAACGAATTCGAAGGTATGTCATGCATTCTATTATTGCTGGTATCTCGTTTGTGCAGAAGCAAAAGTTAATTTAGTTTAGAAAAGTTACTCAAATAACATTTCTCCAGCAAAGTCCAACATTGTTCGTTTGAAACACGTGAACTGCAAATATAACGCGACAGTTTCCGCCTTGTGTAAACAACGAACAAAATAAGAGTGTGCACATTGTACTGAAAGGTTCATTTCTCCAACATACTCCGTATATTTAAACGCAACAAACTATCTATGATAACAAAAAGTTACCTAAAATGTCTTTTTATTAATCGAAAAACGCAAAAAAGAAAATAATTTTCTGATCATATTGAATTCAAAATTTCAGATTGTGACAGGTATCATTATAATTTATATCAATTTCACAATATAACTTGACAAGATATAAAACGATGTAACATTTGTTATTTTATCCGTTCCCTCGTGGCACAGCGGTATATCTTACAACGCTAGAAACTGAGTTTCAATACCCGTGGTGGACAGAGCACAGATTGTCCATTGTATAGCTTTCAGACAAAAAAACAAAGTACAGAAGGAGAGTAAAATTTAATAAACATTCCTATTTGAGTTAACTACATCAAATGGAAACCTATTAACGAAGACGACAATAATTATAACATAAAATATTTTTCTGTTAATCCATTAGAATCCATTGTTCCTAATTGAAAGCAGACTATTTCTCCAGTCATTCTTTCTTAATAATGTTAGGTGGTACATACTGTGAAACAATAGATTATCATCATTTATATGATCAAAGTGATTTTAGTGTCGAACTAGAAATTCACTGAACGAGTTTCTGCTGTGTTATTAGAACCTTACTAGTAGTCTCAAGTGTCCATAATTTCCCGAAAGTGTTACAGATAATGAAGTCAGATTTTCCTCTTATCAGTATAAGAACAGATTAATTATGGACTTTGCAATCAGTGGTACTCATCTTTGTATTTAGAGATACTACATGCTTACAATATAATAATTTCCACTTTGAGAACCTCCTACTCACTGTTCCACAGCTGTACTTTAGCCAGCAAATTAAACTGACCATATAAATAGTGAAATACGAATAAAACCGCTTCAGAAAAGATATAGAATAGTCTCAAAAATATAGGTAACAGGGTAACCCTCAAATCTCTATATACTCGCGCAACAAAAGAGTTTGGTCCTATTATTCGATTGTTTTTGAATTAAAAACTGGAAATAAAAAAGCTACATTTTCTGAAATTTCACCCACCAGTCACATAGAGGTCGAATAATTTTGTTGTAAATAATTTCACAAGCAATAGAAACAACTAGGTTTGTACTTTAGAATGCACATAAAGATTTGCAGTCTGTTTGTATGGTGTTAACAGAACAATCAATCATACTATACTCAAAATCCGTTTTAACCGTTTGTCAACATTCTGTTGCACAACAGAGTGTGGTAAATATCACATTATCTACAACAGCTGGGATACATCATTTTTTTAGTGAGAGAGGTCATAAAGCTGCAGAGAAACTACAAAGAAATAGTGATAACATATTGGCAAAACTTTACTGAACCTGTATAGTCCAAGAACACAATCAAATTCTATTTATTTTTTTCACAAAATAAATTGAGTAAACTCACTAAGTGAGAACGTTTAACGAAAGCTTATTGCTGAGCAGAGAAAATGGCTTGTGATGCATTTCATAAAATATCTTATGTTTGTTTCTTAACGTTCTTTTTAAAAAAAATGAATATTAATTGATATAATAATTTCTACATATACTATAATTTTGAAATTGTTTATCTTTGTCAACTATTCTACTTTATTCTGAATTAATATTAATTTGTATCTTTTACTTCAGTTTATTTCAAAGAAGCTGCCTTATCTGTACAATACCTTTTATTTTTATATTGTTTATTGCAATATGTGTGTGTTTTATGCATTGTTCTTATTGTTCCACGTTAAGTTACACTTTGTTGGTAGAACAATATATACAGAATAAACCGAGTCACAAGTTAAAAAAAAACTATATAAATGCAATTAAAGTTTCGAACATGTTCTATTGAACCTAAAAATAGTGTTTTCGTGTGTATGTTTAACGAATTAAGATTGAAACGCATTATTTTACGTGTTTAGTAACATCATTACCAAGAAATTTTGTTTTTGATTTGAATACCTAGAAAATATTATTTCGTTAAAATCTATCAAATTTAGTCTCCCAATATTATTAATGTTCATTAAGACTTGCGATATACACACATTAATATTAAGATTTTAATGGAGAGTTTAAATTAGACGCGCCTTCATGAAAACGCCAGTAAGATAGTTTATCGAAACCAACACGCCTTTGCGAAAATTTGATAATACAGCTGTAACTGCTTCTCAGTGGGAAGATTCCCGAAGTCTTGTAATTAGATATGACACGTAGGTAGACAAGCCTTAAACACGACGCTTTACACCATATAGAAAATCAATGTTTGAGTACTGAGAGAGTAAGTGTAAACTATCGACTTCTGAACACTACATATCCTTCAGAGATGAAAAAAAAAATAAGTAGATAAACGGTAGACAGAGAAAACTGTACACGTCGCTGATACGATATGAAATAGTATCAAGTTATCCCATAAGTAATGTCTGAATATTTAATACAGAAAGTGCATCATCAGTTCTGTCTTTGTAGAAGGCTTTAATGACTAAAATATGTAGTAGGACGTGTATAAAAATATGCAAACACAGAAAAGAAACTAACTCAACTCTACTTTTTCAGATCATTAATCAAATAAACCCTTATGAAAATGGATGTGTCTGAGGCGCACATTAACCATATAATGTTTTATGACTTTAAAAAAGGTAATAGTGCAGCAGAAACTACACGAAACATTCAAGGTGTTTATAGTGCGCAGTCACTCAATGAAAAAAAATGTTGAAGTTGATTTCAAAAGTTCAGATCATGTGACTACAGCTTAAATGATGCGCCATGTTCAGGTCATTCTGTTAAGTTTAACGGTGACTTGCTGCTGGCTGCACTTGATAAATATTGTGCTATAATAGTTTAAGAACTAGTACAAAGCTTATTTCAACCTATTCAACAGTTCACTGTCATTTAAACAGCCTAAAAAGGTGTCACAACTCGGAAAATTGGTCCTCTATGATTTTAAAGAAGCCAATCTTAGAGCAAGAGTTGACGTTTGCACTTCTCTGCACTCTCGTGAACGTAACTCACCATTTTTGGACAGGTTAGTGACTGTAGATGAGAGATTGATATTTTATAAAAATTTTAACCACATACAATGTCTCAGTGCAATTAAACTGGCTGAAGCACAGCCCAAAACGGGTCTCCACCCAAGGAAAGTCTTGTTAAGCGTTTGGTGGGATATTATTAGTGTGATTCACTGTAAGTTGCCCTCACTCACTATAACGATTACATCAGACTTCTACTGTCAACAGTTAAAGGGCTTGAATGTTGCACTGAAATTAAAGACGCTTGCTTTGATTAATCGTCAAGGTGTTGTGTTAAACCAGGATAATGCACAGCCCCATACAAGGATAATGCACAGCCCCATACAAGATAATGCACAGCCCCATACAGCAAGGATCAGATCATATCTGAAAAACCTGAAGCGCTAGACTGGAAAAACTTTCACATCCTTCTTATTCTCCAGATCTTGTCCCATCCGATTATCATCCATTCCCAAATTTTCAGAAATATTTTGATGTAAAAGAGCTTGTAACAAATGAAGATGTCAGAACTACCCTCTCTACATTTTTTCTTCCAAGCCTCAAGATTTTTATAGAAATGGCATTCAGAAGCTTGTGTATCGTTGGCAGAAAATAATTAATAAAACATGGAACATACATTATTGATTAAATAACATTAAAAGCGATTGTAATCCTTTATCTTTTTCCAAACCTAAAATCGGACATTACTTAAGGGATAACCTGATATAAACCTCTGCTCCATTTTGAGAAATAAATTTAAACTATTTAAAAAATTCCTGTTAAACTGCCTTCCCCTGTCACATTGGTATATGTGTTTTCTTATTCCACTAGAAACAGGGTTTCGATACAACCTATTAATTTGTGTGTTTGCGTCCACTTTTAGCTTATTCTGGAGATGATGAAAAAATGTTTGTGCCATTTTATATTTACAATTCAAAAACACAAACTACGAGGAAATTGTTTACTTATTTTGAATTTCGCGCCAAGCAACACGAGGATTATCTGTGCTAGCCACCCCTAATTTGGTAGTGAAAGATTAGAGGGAAAGCAACTAGTCATCACCACCCACCGTCAACTATATAGCTACTTTTTGCCAACGAATAATAGGATTGACAACACATTTTGACGTCCTCACGACTGAAAAGGTGGACATATTTGTAAGGACAGGGATTTGAAATCGCAAAGCACTAAGAAGGAATGAAAAATTAAAAGTTAAGAAAAATGTTTTATTATTTTAAAAATATATAATTTTTGGACAGACATTATTCCACAGTGTTAGTGAAAAATATTATGTGAAACCGTAAGTATCTTATATTACCTTATGTCTTATAAAGAGGTTACGTTGTTGTTTGATGCAAATTTTTAACAGTTCAGAATTACAAAACGATTTTTGGAGACCAATCACATGTAATTTCTTAACTAAAAGAAATATAATAAACAGCTACAATTGAAAAATACCATAAGACTGCAATGCAAGTTGAAAAGTAATATATATAATCATCATTTTGTTATTTACGTTATGTCTCAAACCGATTTTGCTTCTATCGTTTTCATAATTATATAACTCATATGTAACTTTAAGTCCAAAACATTAATAATTCTCTCAATGAAGGTTCTTATCTGCATAGTGCTTGCAAGTTCTTATATTGAGTTTTAATCTAATATGCTTCCAAGTAAGTGCACTTCGACCCATAAAGTTTTCAAATATGTATTAAATTATCTCAAAAAATCTCACTGTCATTTAAACAGCCTAAAAAGGGGTCACAACTCGAAAAATTGGTCCCCTATGATTTGAAAGAAGCCAGTCTTAGAGCAAGAGTTGACGTTTGCACTTCTCTGCACTCTCGTGAACGTAACTCACCATTTTTGGACAGGTTAGTTGACAACTGAGAAAATTGTAGACGTAAAATTTTTGTATTTGGAAAAACTGTGCGAAAGAAGACATGAGGAAAAATGAAAAGTGTTCAGAAAGCAGAAAAAAAGGTCTATAAAAAAGAATTCAACACAGAAACCTTTATTCTCAACAGTGACCTCTAGCTGCAGCAACATTTATACGTAACAGTGACCTCTAGGTGCTCAAACTGTAATAGAGCGTGCTTGTCACACAATAAAATTCTTAAAAGAAGTATACATTTACATAGTCTGTATAAATGTAGATCTATAGTCTTGCAGAGATAATCTTAATCCATAGTCTTTTAAGACTTAAAGAATCCTACTTTTGCTACTGTCATTACTACATCACTTACTTATCAAACTTCCTTTGAGCATTTATTTATGGCGCACATAAAATTCAAATTATCGACCATCCATTCTTGTACTTCTGCTCCCTGAATTCGCCCAGTGAAATTGATGATAGACCATTCTGTAGATGAATGCTAAGAGCTGTTACATTTGTCAGGCAATTTTAATAAATGTTTTCCAAAACTGACGAAACTACCAAAAATATCTATGTTTACTACAACACAAGTTAAAGTGGTACTTTGGACTTGGCATTGATTAATTACGTAGCGATGAATAATGTTATACTGAGATATGCTTAGTTTCATATTTTTTTTGTAATCGAATGACTATCACATCATATGTTTTAGTAATACATGAAGGTTAACTTTCAGTTATTCAAGCAAAAATGGTTATATTTTGCACTTCTATACACAGTAAACAAGTATTAACTAGTTTCTACAACGTAATTATCTGAAGATTGTTTTAATTTAGCTGTATACATATTAGTAGGACATACAAAAAATCCTATATTCCAGTCAAAGCAAGATTATAAAACGATAAGAAGACTGAAGGATAAATAATCGGAGTGTAATCCCATTTTTTCTTTAATACTGGAGTTAAAAAAGCTGTAGAGAAATAACAAAGTAATTGAGTTTATAATAGTTGTGCTATTTCAATTTTTATCAAAACCGTTAGAGCCAGAAGCGGTAGAGTCTATATTTGTGTCTTAGAAAGATAAGGTTGAGCAATGCTAGTGATTTTTCACGTTGAATTCATGGTGTGATTCAAACCTGCTATTTAAATGCAAACGTATCTATCGTATTTTCCTGGTAGAAGAGTTCTTTTTCCTTTCTAGACAATTTTCCAGCCAACATGATCCAAAACAAAAACTTGTACACATATAAAAGACAGCCACTAAACTAGGTTATTAAATGTAATGCGAGAAGGGTAAAAGGAGCTAATTTCATATTAAGCACATTCATTTTCTTATGTTATTTAAATATTTTATATTTAAATGAACGTGGCTAATGTTCATCAATAAACATATTTGGATTTGAAGTAAAATTCGGTACTTCTCAAGAATGTTAGCAGCCTATTAACGAATGACAACTCATTAATATAATCTAAGCAAGTACGTAAATGAAATTAGCATTACTAGCTATTTTTCCTAAATTAATTATTGATAAAGGAACCAAATGTAGATTACCAAAACAATACTTTAAATATACCACAGCTAAAGTAAAAACTTAGATGAATATGCAATCAACCTAAATGTCATGATTTCGGCTTTTATATTTTTTATAGAGTAGAAATAATCTATTTTCACAAAATTTTGAAAGTTTAAACATAGTTAAAGAATTCAACATATTATCAAATTTTGTCTTTTTTTATTACCTTAGGCCTAAAAACGTTATTTTAGTGAAATAGTTTTCCGATTAGGCTGTTTTTACTCAGGCAACTTCAATTTTGACCTTTATTTGTGCTATAATAGTGGTTTTCACTAAGTTCCTGACATCATGAACACTTTGCACGCTTAGTAGAAATAACAATAAACGTTCTTCAACTACTTTTTATGACTTGTTATTTGAGGTCTAATCGATCATATCTAAGTGTCAATCACTAGTCGATATAAGACAACAAAAGTGGTTACAGTGGAAAGAACAAAGTATAATTTTTATTTCTCATCCCGTATAGTCATTTTATCATTCAATATTAATTTAATTCAAATGTTTATTATTTTTCTTTTTAACAATCTCTCTTTTTCATCATTTTTTACTTTAACAGGAGCACCATTGTGACTGTGTAAAAAAACACAAAAACCGACGTTCTTTGGCACAATAAAAAGAAAAGTACTCAACTTGTTCTTTTACTCTTAGCATGGTACCACATTGTGCCTGAAAACAAATAATGTATAAAGAACGTTTGGGTTAAATGAAAAAAGTCACAACTTTCAGTTACTAAAGAATTTAGGGTAGTCATTACTTACAGACATTTGTATCAAAATACGGTCTCCTAAATTTTTCTTTAAAAAAAGGCAACAGACTTTCATCGAAGTTTTGAAAAAATTTCCAGTAAATATTTCTGTGCCGAAGATGAACTGATGAGTATAAAAATTGTATTGTTCAAATAGGAAATCAGTTATTGTTGGAAGAAAAATTTAATGTTAGCGATTTTTATAGTTGGGCGGATGTTTTTATGAACAAAGTAGATATCAATTTCTGTACGATTCACAGATTGAAGATTTAGTGAAAATAATCAAATTCATCCTCTTCCAGATAAATGTTTTACCACTGGTAAATAAATCCGAATGTAGTTTTGATATTACAAACAGTCTGAATTATAACTAGAAAAGGTTAATTAATTTACATCTAAATATATTGCATTTTCAAATTTTAAAAAAAGGATTCACTTTTGAATTTATTACTTGTCGAATTTCATGCAAATCTTATTCTAGGGCTCTCTGCGTTAGTCGTTCTTAATTATCAAATGTTGTATAAAATGAAAAACCAATCAGCCATCGTTAACTCTCCCACTCCTGTTGTCAAACCGGTGGAATTTGATTATAACTCTTATACATAATTTCAGACTTTTCTTGATGTAGAGTTATGCCTAGTGACATCCAAAAGTTATATGGTGTAAACTTGATCGAATGTTAAAAAAGTATGAAGAAAACGGACATTGCCATAACAATGTACAGTGTGCTGTATCCATAATCATCTAATGCCGTCGGATACTGAAAACATTGTTCCAAAATAGTTTCAAATGAGTCCTTTTACCGGATTGTTAAGGTTGATGTTAGGATATGTTCTCATCGTTTTCCTGGTTAAGAGACGATGGAAGACTGTCTTTTCCACAGGAGGTGATTCAGTACATGTTTGGGCAACTATTCATCATGATGAAGAAACTATTCTTTATATCCTGCAAGAACACATTACCGGTTCCTTCTACAGGTGTTACATGAAAACACGATATATATTCAATATACTAAGATAAGGTTTGCCAATAACTTTGTATTCCAGAATGACAATGCTACTGTCCACAGTGCATACATTGTATGAGAGTATTTCGACCAAGAGGACGTTACAAAATTGCCATGGCCAGTAAAGCCTTCATTTTGTAATTTCACTGAAGAATTTCTTCTTTCGACCGTAAACCAGTTGTTGTAGCTGCGTTCCAGGCCTTTAATGACAATTTGAGAAAAAAAAAATTAATGGTTGTATCGATAGTTATTGACAACATGTCAGATCGCCTTGTGGAGATTATTAGAGTACAGGATGGCCAAGCAATATCAACTAATATAAGGTTACAGACTATATTTATAATAATTTGATACATATACATATATATATATTGGTCAGGATTTGTTCTCATATGTGAAATATATGTATGTGTTTCTATGTGATCTCAATACAGCAATTAATCTGCATGCTAGAACATATTACAATACATTTGCAAAACTATGTATTCAAGCAAGGGATAATCTCATCGGTATATTCGAGTTCTACACAGTTGTTGTTAGGCTTATGAGATTCTTTGGTAATAAATATATTATCTTTTAGACTGGTCAGAAGGAACTAATTTTATTTTGTCGTAAATGTTTCGTACGTGATTCAGATGTTATTAGAGCCTTACAAATTGAATCATTGGTATCAGACTTTAACACAGAATTTGACCCATCGTACTCACTGTATTATGCAGGGTGTTCGGAAAGTCACTGTGCAGTTTTGTAATCATATTTTATTTTGTCTATTTCGAGCCAGCAACTGATAATGGTGTTTAGAAACAAAATAATAAGAATATAGGCTTGTACTGATCCCAAAGGAGGGTCACTTTCAAATTTTTTTATAATTGTCATTCATATTGACCTACTGTATTCTACATTGAAACACGTCTCTTAATCAATACATAAGTGAACAGTGACTTTCCGAACACCCTGTAATTTAAAGTGGTAGATTCAGATTTGATCAGTCATATTTTAGCTTACCTCTTTTTACTTTCCCATATTTTTAACACTGTTTGACAAATAATCCGTTTTTCATACTTATCATTTTGTGATGATCATTAGCAGAAAGTTGTCTCTATGTATTTTCTGTTTTTTGTACATGTATGTGCAGTATATTTCCAAGTTTGTTCTCTTATGTCAAAAGCATTATCGAGTACAAACTAGCAGTAACTACTCAAATGTTAAATCCTTTTATAAGTTTAAAACTGCTGTGATAACATCATAATATTGTGGGACAACATGGAACTTATCAGTTTATCTTGTGTTAGACATTATAATTTATAATAGTTAGAAATGTTAATTTAGAAATTAACTGAATGATGATATGAATCAAGTTTATAATATTTGCCAACAAGATTGATGCTCACAAGTTTCTTTCTTAACACAAATATATTTTAATACACAATCTACAATAAAATGTATAACAACGGCTATCACAAATAATGATTTATACACAAAAATTTATAAACTTAAAAACAATAAAAAGTCTTCTATCTAGTCTGAAACTGAATATTTTATTGATGGTTCACGATGGTTGATTTACATTTAAGTTGGTACTGTAACACTTCGGTTAATGGCTAACTAGTAGGTTCTATTCTTGGCTGGTTTCACGCCAGTTACAAGCTTACTTTTCTCTAACGAAGGCACATTATGCCCTTGTAGAAATACTAGCATCCGAAGTTAATTCACGAAAGTTGAACAATTTGTAATGGTCGATATTTATAAACGTTCCTGGTGAAATATTTCTAGTTTTTTGATTATTAAGCGTTTATCACAGATAGCTTCCGATGATTATAGTATACTAACCGTAGTAAACCAACAGCATTAAACTAAAACAATCATTGATATTAAAATAAATATATAATATTAAATCCGTTACACTCGACTGTTCCATCCTCTAAGCTAAATTAAAATAGCTAAAAAATCCAAAATAATAAATCTCAAAGCCATCCCTTATAATTTATATATTTATTACGTTTTTTTAACACTAAAATTTACTGCATCCACAACATTCGAAGGCAACCTATTCCAAACGCCAACTACACTGTAAGAAAAATAAAACTGCCTTAGCTACAAATGACTTTTACTCCGCCTAAATTTAGATTAGTGTTCCCTAGTTCTACTATTCTCACCGTTAAATATGAGAAAAGATGGTACATAAGTTCTATCAATTCCATTTACAAACATAAACACCTCGACCAAATTCCTTTACAACCATAAACACCTCGATCAAATTCCCTAACTCTTCTTTTTCATAACTTTCTATATCAATTTTGAATTTAAAAATAAAATAATAAATAAGCTAGAGTTAACACTGACAGCTTAGTGTAGAGAAAAACATAACTCATCTTATTCAGGCAGAGAATCATCAAATTCCGAAACTAACCTGAATATGTAATCATGCACTGGTTGCACCTGTAATTATGACTCGTTTCGAAAGGAAAATTCCATTAATTAAAGTGTGTAATTATTTTACATATATGAAATTGAATAGCACTGGAGGAAATTTAATCACGAAGTTAATCTTCATGATTGTTATAAAATTCCAAGTGGTCCAAGATGAGTGACAGAGCAAGAGAAATAATTCATCTTATGCCTAACAATTTCTACAACATTAGAGTGTTGGTAGTATATTAGTTTAACTAATAAATTTTATTATATTTAGAAAAAACTAGAATTTCTTTAAACTAGTGTTTTCTCGCATATCGGTACAATACTCTTCACTTAAATTTCAAACAGAGAATAGTATTTTTATGATTCGTTATATTACTTACTAATGATCCTTATGACACTAATTCTTGCTCATATGGAAAGGAAGAGCGAATAAAGTTAGTAAAATAATCTACTGAATTATACTGTTGTAAACAGTAATCAAATAACAAAACTTTTAGTATTGTATTGTGATTGATTTATTTGTAGCAGAAAAATAAATATTGTTACCAGAGAAAAACACTTTCCTTCTTAATTTTTCCCTCTTCATACATAAATATCGACGTTCGTTAAGGTCGTTTACATTTCGAGCAAAGATGCTCGAGAAATACTTACACTATTTTCCTTATGTTTAGTGCTTCTCGCCAGTACAGCGGTAAGTCTACGGATTTACAACGCTAAATCAGGGGTTCGATTCCTCTCGGTGGGCTCAGCAGATAGCCCCCTGTGGCTGTGCTTTAAGCAATGGGATTAGAGAAAAGACAACTAGTGAACACTATTCACCGCAAACTATTAGGCTGCTCTTTACAAATAAATGAGTTGGATTGAACGTCACGCTATAACGCGCGCACAACAGAAAGAACGACCATATTCGGTTAAGGGGATATGAATCTCCGACAAGTAGATAGTGACTTTGGTTTCTTAATCATCCGATCATTCACGGCTCATTCATTAGAACTTAAAACGTCTTCCATGACATAAAATTCAGAGAAAAGTTAAAATGCATAATCATCAGTTTTTGTTTTTTCATACTTCAATTTCCAATAACATTTACTTTACCTTTTGCTGTTCCCAACATGTATACACTTAAGTTTTCTATCCATTAAGAGAAATAACAACGCACGCTTTCACAACAATAAATTTGAACATTTTCTAACACATTAAACGTAACTGAACTGTAAATGTGTACACATAAAAGTTTTTTAAGACATTAAATACAACTGAATTGTACGTGCGTGAGCGTGCCAACACACTGAAAGCAAGGGTACTCAACAATGCTTTACTTAAAATGTAAAAAAATAAATAGTGGGTACCCTGAACTATGTTCGTTTTTTTTTTCTAATTTCGAGCAAAGCTACACGAGGGCTACCTGCACTAATCGTCCCTAATGTAGCAGTGAAAGATTTGAGGGAAGGCAGATAGTCATCATCATCATCAAGCTCTTGAACTACTTTTTTACCAACGAATAGTGGGATTGACTGCCATATTATAACGCTCCCACGACGGTAAATGCGAGCATGTTTGGTGTATCGAGGATTCAAACCCGCGACCCCTAGATACGAGTCGAGCGCCCCAAATATCTGTCCACAACGGGTCGAGAGGTAATTAGATTTTTCTCATGTAAGATTACCTGTGATAATTACAGTAATAAAAAGTCAAACTCATTTCGTGCAGGCTTTATTATTTTATTAAACACCTCTTCGCTCATTTGAGCTTTCATTAGCAGCATTAAAAGGATAAAGTTGAAATGGCTGCCAGATTACCCATTTGTACGATTGCTTATCATAATAAACTGAAGGCCTCGAGTTCCATGACCGTCTCAATGACGTTTAATCGAAATTGGTTTTGCAACTTGCTAAGAAAAATTTGTGACGCTAGACAGACTAACATTTCTACTTTATACACTGGTAACACCTTAAGCTAATGTCTGAAATTACAGAATGAAAATTTTGAAATATGAATTATTGAACATTTTTTGTTGGATATAATTTCAAATATTACAGTTGAATAACATAACAAATCAAAAGTATTTCCCAGTGGTGCAACGGTATACCTACGGACTCACAACCCTAGAAGCCCGTGACGGGCAGAGCGCAGATAACCCATAGTGAAACAATGTGCTTAATTCTAAACTAAACACAACGTCATAGTTGTCCTTCTTACCCATTTCTTATGCTATATATTGTTAAACAACAAAATCCAGTTTATTAGCATATAAACAAAAATATCTTATTTTCAAATACGAAATTTCGTACAATTTAATTTTATATCTGAAATAAGGCGAGATCTACTGCTTCTTTCCCAGAAATATTTTGCTTTTAATTTTTATATAATAGTTAACTTGGATCAATTTACTTATTTTTGATGTTTAATTAAATGACTTAGTAAAAATTATTATATAGTCATTGTGAGTAAGAGGGCGTTGAATTTATGCTCTTGGAAATGTATTGTTTAATAAGAGTGGTTAATATTACGTTTGTCTTTCACAACGTTCCTACAGATTATATTAACGCTAACACATTCTAGGCTTAAGTTCAAATACAACGTCTAAGTATAAACTGTACGCCTAATTTGGTTAGCTTTCCTACATAAGTATCTAACTCACTGAGTAACTGAATACCAGGATTTCTGTAATAACTCACTTGAGAGACAATAAATATTAAATATTGTGACAATTCTTTAACAACTGAATTTTCATTCACTTTCCAAATAAATACTTTACTAACTAGCACTCTGACTAATTACTCTTATTTATCTGGTTGTTAATCGTATTTATCATATTTTAACCAAATGCAATATCTAGCTAAGATCTTTATTAATACACTGAATTACAGCTTATGACCTTTAGTAATAGTATTCCAAACTTAGCGTGTGTTTGTATGTTATCATGATTTTTAATGGTACACTAGGCTCAATACTCTTTAATTAATCCTTTCTTTCGAATTTAAATTATGTAACCGACATTTGTTTTAACATCCAAATACAAAGTATTATAACTTCAAAAAATTGTGGTTTAGATTTCATTAAATGCTAATTAGACCTAAAATTTGAAAACAAAATTGTTATAGATAGACGCTTGTTATAACTTAAGGCTCAAATTTCGGAATATTCTAATTACGTAGATCTGGGTAAAGGAATTGTGTTAGGCCTTGTAAACGTCGTAAAAGATTATTACTAAATCTATAATTTACACTTCTATGCTATTCCATTATGAGTACTTCAGAAATTCAAATTAGGAGTAATAGGTAGAATTTATTTCACACATTTTAGGCCAATATTCCGTTACATCATTCATAAGTTATTTCATTGTTCAATGAGTATGCTTTACTTTTCACTTTCTGATCTTAATTTCACTCCACAGTTCTTTCTTTGTAAATGTTTAATAATATCCTTTAACTTTTATTATGTCCTGTTTTGGAGATTACAATTATTATATTTTAAAATTTCATATTTTGCAATATAATTATTTGTAAATGATTACCGACTTCCTACGCTTTTCGAAGTGTTTTAATTACAAATATGGATACTTCGTCTTATCCACATAATGCAGTTGAACCATTCATTTTAGTTGACTACACATATAATGTATGAATACTGATACGACAGAACTTGTTAATTAACTATAAAAAACATTAAAGACGAAAGTTTGATCTTATAATGCTCTGTACATTTAATACTGTGTACACATTAATGAACAAGAATATTTAAAATGTTCGATTCTTAGTGAATTAATGTTAATAAAAACTATATATCTTTGATCGATTTTTACAGAAAAAGTTGTTGAAGTAACTTCACCAGCGTTTTGAATATCATTTGACTTTTTAAATTCGTTTATTTTACTTCTTTATGTGTAGTATAAATGATGATGCGTTTCGCAAGTTCTTATTGAGTGGTATGTACTTCCAATGTTGTTGTTTTTAATTAACACCACACTACTCAGATATTCCAATAAACAAATAACAAACTAAAATGTCAAAAGTGAATGACAAACATAAAAATTTCACTCATGCCATGTAGGCGTTGTAATATTACTGTCAACACTACTATTCATGGTTAAAGAATTGACGGTAGGTTGTGATGGCTAGCTGTTTGCTCTTTCACTGCTAAATTAAGGACCGCTATCGCAGATAGTCTTCGTGTTGCTTAACGCGCGATGCAAAGCAGACGAAATAACTCAAAGTAAAATCCAAAACGGTAATGTTTATAAAGCAAATAGTACCAGTAATACACACTAAAGAAAAAGATTAAAACATATACATCCGTCAAGTGAGTACAGAAGATAAAATTTCTACATGTCCTTGAAATACAAAATCTTCATTAGGTACGCATATTGAAAAATAAAGGTAACCAGACCATTTCTAAATTATTTAAAATTTAAAAGATTATAGAATTTGTTATAAAATACTTTAAATCTCTAATAATTTCCTAGATTTTGTAAAAAATAAGCTTTTACAACCTAACCTTATCTATTAGTAAAATAATATTATTACAAACAGTTTAATATATTTTTAATTGGGAAATGATTATCCTTTTACCACTATAAATAGACCAAGGATAGGAAAATTATTGTATTTTATCATATTTAACAACGGTATCTACATGTAAATAATATGTACTATGATTATTATTTCTACTTTAATGAAATGTAAATTCTATTTAATAGATTTTTGGAGGCATCGTTAAGATACGGATACAAATTAGCCAAAACTTTAGGAAACTGTAAAAACAATGAAAATGCCAATTACTTTTTAAATAGTTGTTCACTAAAAACAATATATTTATTATTGTTAGTAGGTATGTTATCACATTGATTATCATTGATCTTATATTTAAAATAACTGTATTTATATATTAAATTATTTAAGGCTCTAACCAAGTCGTTTAGATAGATTTTATTATATACAACAGTAAAATCGTATGAAAGAACATAAATACCTTATTCCAAAGACTTCAAAGTGCTAAAGATTCCAAAACTGCTGTCTTGTGCTTAGTAATTCAGAAGCAGTAATCTTACTAATTTTTTGACACTTATTTTACGTTATTAAATATGATGTCTGGAGTTTTGTTAAGTATAGTAAAGACAAGTTTAATTTACTGAATTAGTGACAAATATAGTCATTTTATGTAATTACGGAATTGTATGCAAAAATGTAACTTTATAGAATCGTTATTTATATCCCATTTCTATGACCTACTGTACGTCAGTAATAACTTCTACTGAATATTTTAACTGTATTAATTTCATTAGTTAGACTTTGTGCATAAAATAATTTCCATATAAATTCAAAAGTATAAGTTACTTTATACGTTGGGATAAGAAAACATTGAAATTGAATCACTTTCACTTTACTTTTAAAGATATAAAATGTAATATATTTTGTTTACATAAGTTTAAAATATGACTTTTTACTTTTTACAGAATTAACATGAGATTATTTTCTTTTGAAAGAGAGACATGAGAATAGAAGTGTTTACTAAGTTTGATAATACGATTCTCAATGTTTTTTCTAAGCATTTTGATATTACAGCTTTTCTTTTCTTTGAATTTTTTTTTTCTAAAACCATTTTATGTCTTCATTTTCAATGATTTATAAAGTGCCTGTAATAATATGATTACGAAAAGATCCTATTTCATTATTATTGATGTAGCTACAAATATAATATAAAAATGTTCAGGATTGAGGTTTTCGTTGTTTTGTAGTTAAAAAGAATGTGTTCCTAACTGTTGGTTGTAACTACTACACAATAGAAAATATTTCATCTTGAATATTTTCGTGGATTTGGTTGGTTAGTTGGATTTTGTTAAGCATAAATTTATTTATCTATGCTGTGCTCAGGACAGACTTAAATTTTATCATATTATAAGACTTTTCTTTATCTTTCAGTTAAGTGGTTATAAACTGAAAAATGATCCAATTTTAATAAAAAATATTTATGGTATTTAATAAAAATGTTTAAAATTCAAATTTAAAAGCTATTTTATAAATAGTGTGCTTTTTACAATTTTTTAAATATTATTTTCATATTATTATTCGAAATATTATAATTTGCTATCAAAGCTAGAATTCAAATCTATACAAAAATTAGAAGAAATGATCAATTTTCATTTAGGTTTACATCTATCTCTTTGCTCTATGCTGTGTGATATCTAAAAAGTTAAATTCGAGCGCTCACAAGTAGATAAATGATTGATTTGAAGAAATACCGACAGAAATCAAGTTTCAATATCTGTGTTAGGTACTTTACAGGTAGCCCACTGTGTAGCTTAGTGCTTACCTACAAATGAACAAAGTTACTCTCAAATAGACGTCTAATATGAGGTATCTTACTTAAATATTCAATAGCTTTATTTGGAAAATTCCTATTTAATCCACGAAGAAATTTTTTGTTTGTTTGTTTTTCAAAATAAAATAATTTTGAATTTCGCGCAAAGTTACTAGAGGGCTATCTGCGTTAGCCGCCCATAATTTAGCAGTGTAAGACTAGAGCTAAGGCAGTTAGTTATCAGCACCCACCGCCAATTCTTGGGCTACTCTTTTACCAACGAATAGTGGGATTGATAGTAACATTGTAACGCACCCACGGCTGAATCGGACCAACAACTGTCAGATTACGAGTTTAATACACCATGAATTTCAAAGCTAAAAAAAAAGGTTTTGAATATTAGAGTCAAGTAGTTTATTTCAATCAATCAGCGTATTTTGGGTCATAATATTTCAAAAGTTAGCGCGACGGCTTGAGAGATCAGTTTTCCGTGACTGGGGACCTTAGACGAGTTACACAAACTAGCTTTTGATTTAGGTATTATCAACAGCAAACTTTGGCTAGTGTTTCAATTTAAAACTTCTTCTGGTAGAGAAAAATAGATGATCACACATCTCGTACGTTTAAACACAACCGTGAAGAATATCCTTCACATAAATATCGTTTCTTATACATCTCTGTTATCATCACCTATCGTTTCACGTTTCGTGTATGAATAAACAAATTGAAATTAACGCCAAGGCGTTATCTGTAAGTAGTTAGGGCTCTTTTATAGCACCGAAAAGAAGCCGTCCCAGTTGGAATCGTCAGTGAGAGGTGAGAAAAGGCTGCTGGCCACTGTGAGGCGTCACTGGTCACGTAGCTTGTAACAATATAGTTACACTTTATGTCATCAGTTTGCCGTGATGGAGTTTGACAGTTCCACATGTAGTCATCATAGGCCACCAGATGACGCCCTAGTTGTTGGATGTTCATGAGTCTCTACCAACGAAGAGAACATAGTGAATTTTGTTCTGATATCTTTCTACAATCCCCCGTTGGTATAGCGGTAAGTCTACGGATTTACAAAGCTAAAAAAGGGGTTCGATTATCTTCAGTGAACACAGCAGACAAACCAATATGGCTTCGCTAAAAGAAACACATACAGACACGCCCTCTTTTTCTTAGTCATTTTTGTACTTTAAAATTTCCCTTCAATATTATTTTATGCAAGAACAAACATAGCATTTGAATATTTGAACTTAATTTTTTTTTGGTTTTGCATATTACAGTTTGGCTATTTGTTTACTGTGCTTAATGCCGGGCTTTCTATGTTATTAATTCTAATCTTAGGAAAGGAAAGAACACTAAAGTGATCTATTTTAATAAAATGTAGAAAAACGTTCTTACCTGGTGATATATCCTGATTAATTCTTAGATTATTAAGATTTTATGTTTTGCCCCTTTCAAGCTATATATGTACCAGAGATATAGCCCGGCATGGGCAGATGGTTAAGACATTCGACTGGTAATCCGAGGGTCGCAGGTTTGAATCCCAATCACACTGAACATGTAGGGGCGTTATAATGTGGCTGTCAATCCCACTATTCGTTGGTAAAAGAGTAGCCCAAGATTTGGTAGTGAATGGTGGTAACTATCTGCCTTCCCTCTAGTTTTACATTGCTAAATTAGAGAAGGATAGGGCAGATAGCCCTCGTGTAGCTTTACGCGAAATTCAAAAGAAACTATGCATATATTGTTAATACTAGCCTTAAATGCTAATTTATTGTTCGAACTCCTGTATTAAACTGGGCTTGAGAAGAACAACTTTGAACATTTGAACTATTACTGTAGATGTTTTTCAATGTTTTTAAGCTTTCAGGGGGTGTTAGGTGATTTTCTACCTTAAGTCCGTAGTCGTAATCGTCCATAAAGTGAAGATTTTAGATGAAGATAAGTAGATAATAGTATGTTCCTGTTGATGGTTGTAGCAATTCAAAGTATTTAGAAAGATCTTCCAAAATGAAGTCTATAAACTGCCAAAAGTCTGCCAACAGTTACACAATACTCAAATCACAGTAAATCTCAAGAAGAACCAGTTACTTAAGAAGGCTGAATATACTTAGGACATATTGTTAGTAAAGATGGTGTGTCAATGGAAACTCCTAAAAAGACAGCTTCAAATGGCAGTTGGCTATCAACTAACAACGCAAGTCTATTAAGGAGTTAACATCATCTGTGTAATTAATTACTATTGAAGGTATATTTGGCGAGTTGCAAACAGGGCCAAACCATTTCACAATCTGACAAAGGATGTACAACCCTTCATTTCGGAAAAAGCTTGTGAAGAAGCTCTTTGTGATGACGAGAAATCCTCTTGAAATACAAATGTATCTCAGGACGGCTGGTATGGGTATTAACACTTTTTCTAATAAAGTGGAAAACAACGTTTAGACCTTCTGAGGTCATCTTCAGGTTAACAAAGGTATATTTTTGTGAAGAAGTGTTTCAACAACTTAAAAAGGGTTTTCACTTCAACCCTTGATTTATCATTCACAGATACAGTTTAACCTCTTATACTGAATGCATATTCTAATACTTGTGGAATAGGAACTTTACTATCACAAAAACAAGAAGGACGAAAATGAGCGATATCATATCACAACAAAATATTGAGCAAGCTTGAACGTGATTACTATGTTACCAGCAAATAATCGTTGGCTGTGTTGAGTATGCTTTACATTATTTTCATCATTTGTATGGACAACCATTCTTAATTTAGATAGACCATGCTGCTTTACATTGGCTTTGTAACCTTAAAAGATCTGAGAAACAATTAGCTAGATGAATTTGAAAGCAGTTTAAGTACCACTATCGTGCAGAATATTATGCATGAAGGGTTCATGATGATGGAAGCAGTCTCAACTTACGACCTTGCCTAATAGAGCGAAAACATTGTGAGAAAAAAAGTCAGAAGTAGTGACAAACTATTGCATCTAAAATAGTTATCCACATATTATGTTATTCCAAAAACAGAGACAAGATTCAGATACAAAACCCATTATCACGTACAGTGAAAAGTGGCTAAAAATATCACCGATGGAGAAGGTAGCCTTAACATCATATCACACTAAACTTAGTGGAACATGTTGTATCTACTTCTGTTATACTGCAAAGAAGATGGGAAAACTCATATGAGACCAAAGTTAATGCAAACAGTCATTGATATGGCATCTCAGAAGGATATATTTGAATGAAAACATTTGTTCAAATCTAGGAAGGGTCATACTGGAAGGGCACGAGAATATATGTTGATGGTGTCAAATGCATAAAGAAGGTGACGCATAAACTGAGCCATCTCAACTGAAGTGAGCATCATTCAAACTGTACCAGTTTAGAGTATAAGTGAAGAGAAAAGCAAATGACATCATTAGATCATTGCCAAAAACTGATAATAGAAATAAATATATCCTGATAGCTATTGACTATTTTATAAAATAACCAGAAGCTTATACTATCCCAAATCAAGCGGCAGCTACAACAAAAAAGTGTTGGTTGATCAGTTCTTCAAAATATTTTGCTTACTTATTGAATGCTACTCTGACCAAGAGTTATATATTCAGTAAAAAAAAAATATTTAAGTGATTTTATGTATTATTGGTTATACAGAAAATCAAGACATCACTATTGCACCCTCAATCAAAAAGAATCTGTTATTTTTCAATCAGACGCGAGGCAGACAACTTGTCAGATTTAGTGGAGAAATTGTTATTTTAAAGTACTAGCATTAGTCATAGCTTATAGGATTTTTGAAAATAGAGCTATTCACCATTATGATGATGATGGAATGGGAATTTCGATTATCATTGGATTTTGTTACTGGAAAACTAATTAATATAAACCTGCTAAATAATAGTAGTGAATTTGTGAGAAATACCCAGAAACATCTGGCAGAAGTACACAAACGTGTAAGAGAGAATTTAAGTTTCGTTGGAAAAACAATGAAGTAGCGTTATTAGGTCAAATCGCATTCATAATCCTTTAATACTGGAGATATTGTCTGGTTCTATAATGATCATAGAAAGAAATAGAAGTCTCTAAAGTTGCAAAGCAGCTGTGAAGATTCTTATAAAATCATAAAGCAGTTAGAGATGTAGCTTATCAAATAAAGGTTGGATACCAAAAGAGATTGAAAGTTGTCCAAGAGTATTGGTTATGGAGGTACCATGGCTCTGGAACAGAAGCATTTGAGTCCAGGCAAGTTGTGTAGGAGTCAACATTCGATGTGAAACTCATGAAAACATACTTATTACTCAATAGCACCTACGGTTACTTTAGATCCAAATGGGCATGGTGAATAATATAAAATATATTCGATTATTGATGTATTTATAATTCCATCAAACTTTATACAGAATTTGGTGTTTCAGCTAATTAAAATAATGTTTTATATTTACATTTATATGTATTAAATTATTTTTGTTTAAAATGTAGTATTACTATTATTTGTCTTGTTAATGAATTTGGAGAGAGGGCATCATATGCGTTCATTGTCTTTGATAAAAGGATCTGATTAAAGTGGCATGCGTTAGCATCATTTGGGAAAATATTATGTAATCAGCTTTTTATTTGTTCTGGCTGGAATTAGTTTTGATTATGTACATATTGTTAAGTTACGTATATATTGAGGATTTTGGTAATCTTATGGTCTTCTCAAAGAGTCAATCAAAAGTCTGGTAATATAGAAATAGCTTGATTCTGTAGCAGAAAACTGCGTAATCTCGTATCATTTGAGAAAGTGAAATAAATTGCACAAGTAACTGGATATTGAAATTATAAATCAATATACCGACTGTTCGTATTGTTTTAGTTGGACCAGCGTGACATTATTTAATTTCCAAAAACATGTAACTTAGGTGGGGTGCTATGTATAACACCGCATGTGAATTATAAAAGGCAGAAATTTGTGCTTAATAAATTTTCCTTAATATTAAAAAAGTGGAAAAAACAGATGCTACTTAAAGTGAATTTGGCATCATTACTTGAGCAATCTCGAGAACATTATTGAAAAAATGAAAAATCAGAGCAGACCTTCTTAAGCATATAATAGTGGAAATAATATTATGAATAATATTTTATTTGCATGGAATGCTTAATGTTAAAAATACAAAAAATAAATATGTTCACAATGATAAATGCTAGTAAATGTGTGCAGTAATAGATAATAATAAAGTAAAAGTGATTGTTGCTTTCTTGTTGTCGGCGGCTCAGAATTAAGAAAAGTGTCAGATATATCCAATGCAACCACCATCATACTAACTTGTATAAACAGTTACTAAAAGAAATGTAAGTTGAGCAAATAGAGTAGTTTTAAATTAATCAGGTTTCAGTTGTATCGAGTATGTATAGGATATTCTTTAGAGGTAATTTTATGTAACCCCCCAAACGATAAACATGTTTTCAAAATAGCTCTTTTAAAACACTGCAAAAGATGGTCAAAGATATTTTAAGACCTTATGAAGACTCTGGTTTTAAACATGTAATATTGACAACAGGTTTACCTTGCTCTTCATGGCACTCAGTTGCTATATTAAACTGAAATATTATGAACTATAAAGTTGTAGAACCACATCTACCAAATATTAATTTACAATTACTGGCTGAATGGCCAACAGTTTGCATTTCAGATTAAATATCTGATTATTATTTGCTTATAACTGAAGTAAAGTAAACGATATAATTTTATAACAGTTTTTGTCTTATCATGAGCAAAATATTACAAATTTTAAGCGGCCATTAAATATTTTAATCAGTGTGTAAGTAAACGTACGTATTTGTTAAATGTAATAACAGGACCTATCATATTATATATGAGGTTATCATCTTAAAATAATTTTTTATAATTTTTTAATTGCACGAAAAACTTCACTAAGACAATGTGCACTAGCCGTCCCTAATTTAGCAATGTAAGACCAGAGGAAAGGCAGCTAATCATAACCACCCACTATTAGGCTACTCTTAAGTCATAAAGAGATTAATCAAACTTATTAGGACTCTCACGGCTAAAAGAGCGAGTATATTTGGTGTGAAGGGGATTCGAAACCGTGGTCATCAGACTGTATTTTGAGTTTCTTAACCATCTGGCTCATTGAACTGTTTTTAACCGGGAATATTTCTCAGGTATTTTATAAAAATAACTTTAGACTACTTTTTTAAACCTAAAATAACTTTATATAGAATGTATCCCATCGTAATCTGCAGAACATGGAGCATCATTACTACTAATTCCATCTCTGTATTCTTCTATATCTCCTTTTCCAAAATTACTAATAATGAGCAACATTCTCTTAAACTGATTTAGCTCATTAACAAATGTCGAGGTACCCCCAGTGGTATGTCTGCAGACCTACAACGCTAGAAACTGGTTTTCGATACCCATGGTGGGCAGAGTAAAGATAGCCTATAATGTAGCTTTATTCTTAAACTAAAAACAAGTAAATGTGGAATCACTAAATGAAGTATGCCTCAGATTTCTTTCTCTACGAAACTTGCAGTTTTGGTATTATGAAAGAGCAGTTTTAGCTGTTTATCTAATACAAATAGAGTTAGCTTATAATCATTTCTTTTATCACATAAAACACTGATTTGTTTCGAGTTTTGTTGATTTAGAGGGAAATTCGCAGAATTATTTTAAAAGGAAAGCAATGCGTGTTAACGAAAGGAGAGGTGTAATGGAGGGATATTGATTAGCTGGCTGGACACTGCTTTTAGAAGACTTCTTGGAACAAGTCCAAAACATGTGCTGAAAAGAATGAGATATTACTTTGTGTGTGAAGATGAGCCTTCTGTCAAAAGAACTGTATCACAAAGTGAACTCAATGAAAAATTTCAAAGAGTTCTAGTAGAAAGAGTAGTTTGCAAATAATAAATAGCTTTGATTGATGTACAAGTAAAATATTGCAGAATCAGGATATGCTTCTTATTAAGTTAGAGTCATTTCAAATTTTCTAATTTGCAAAGCGCATATTTACATGGGTACGACACGATAGAAAACAAAAGCATAACATACACGTCGAAATGAATAAATCGCTTACGTTTCTAGTGACAACTAGATCAATACTTACAACATGAAGTTAAATTTACTAATAAAATTTTGTAAAAAAACAAATGTTTCATCAAAATAAATTGCAGTATTTGAATATTCGAGTCAAAAGGTATCCGTAGGTTAACACAAGGTTCATGTTTCACCGCTTATAACTTGTTTCTTTTGTAAAGCTATACAAGGGCTATCTGCGTTAGCCTTCCCTAATTTAGCAGTGAAAGGCTAGAGTGAAGGCAGCTATTCATCACCACCCACCCCCAATTCTTAGGCTACATTTTTACCAACGGATAATGGTATTTACCGTCACATTATAACGCTTGGACAATAGTTGCAAAAAAAGTTAGAAAGTTAAAAAAGAAAGTATCACATTTACAGTTCTGTGTAAAAGTGTTGTGGAAATAGAATATTTTGTAATTCTTTCCATTTTATAGGGCTAACTCGTCCATACCAATAATGCTGCACTGATCCATCTTGATAATTGAATGAGCTGGGATAAGACTACTTATCTTTCTTTGGAATTACAGGAAACTTGTATCAAGGGCATGTTATAAGGATTTTACTTGAATGAACATACTGATCATATCTAGGATCTAAAAATCTAAATTAAAAGAAAGTACACAACAATTTTTCGGCTTTTATAGATCATCATTAGGTTAAAAGAATGGGTTTCTCGTCATCTTGCAATATCTTAACTATATTAAAAAAAGATAGCGAGGCCCTGGCATATGGTAAAAGTATATAAATCAAATTAATACTATTTTACAAAACAAACTTTGTTGTTATACCACAACCTAAAAAGTGTAACGTATTGTCAATAGAACACAGAGTCCGCGTAAAAGCCATATGTGATGCTGCTTGGATTCCTCAACAAATTGTTACAAATTTGAAATGCTCGCTAAGCACTTCCAAGTACGTCGTAGATCGTGAGACAATAACAGGTGAATTTGAATATAAAAAAGCAAGAAACAGAACACATTTTTATGTATACATCTTTTGGGACAGACGGAAGACTGCCATTGATCTTAAAGCATTAGATGAACGACCAAGTACCAATGACAAAAAATGTTTAGATCTACACTGTCAAGAAGACTCAACGAGAATGGGATGTTTCGTCGTCTAGCAGTTAAAAACCCCTTACATTGCTCTCTGATATTACCAAAAGACTGAAATTTTCTAAAATGTACAAGTATTAAACTGTTGACCCTTGGAAAAGGGTGTTCTGGACGGATTAATCCAAGTTTAAAATATTGGTTACAAGCATAGGTTGTACATCCGGCAGAAAAAAAAGTGAAAGGTACTTATCTCAATGCATACTACCTACTATGAATTGTGAGGGAGATAATGTGATGGTTTTGGGTGTCTCTTTGTTGAAGTTACAGTAGATATTTGTGAAATAGATGAAATAACGGATCATCAGATATTGTTCCGTTATGGTATACCCAGTGGTTTTCGTATTGTTGGTAAAAAATTCTACTACCAACATGATAATATCCTATACCTATGTACGAAGCTGCTGAAGTCATTCCTAATGATGCAATGGTCTTCATAGTTTTAATCTCAACTCAGATTGCTAGATATCGGATTTGGTGGTTCAAGAACTTATCAAATCAAAACATACTTCCAAAGAAATTTTATGGAGGTGTATTAGAGATATTGGAGTAAAATACCAAAGGACTCTTTGATTAAATACATTGAAATAATTTGTGAAAAAACGTTTTGTAGTCATTAAAGCATAAGGAGGAACTCAAAATATTAACTGTTTGCTGAATTCAAGCACTCCCACTGAGTTTCCGTTATACTAAATATTAAAGTTGATATGTTTCACTTGTGATTCACCTGTTATTGTTCTTTGAACTTAATCTGAAATCTAATTTTTTGACTTTGTTTTAACAGTTTTGCACAGTACTGTATTTAGTCTCCATAAATCATAAAAGGAAAATTCTGTGCAGGGTCCTCAATCTTTCCTACACAGAAAAGAAGTATATCCGTATCATAAAACAAGACATAATTCGATAATTATACAGCAGATAAAGAAAAAGCAAACATCAAAACGTATTTGGTGTTGATATGGATAGTGTGATATTAAAATAAAACGTTTAATCAGACACTTTTTGTCCATCATTGAAACCTATTCTTTTCAACCGATGATCAAGGACTCCTTTACTGAATTTCTTCATTTTATCTGTCGTTAATTAATGAAATAAAATGGCACTTGTAAGTTTCTTGTAGTCGTGAGCAAGAAAGAAAGAAAAATCGGAAAGGCAGACATGTCACACACGCAAAGTGCACATTAATTCATAAGTATAGGTTATTCAGAAAAGAACTTAAAGACGTTCTTATAATGTGACATGCATGCTTCTGAATTCCTATCTTAAGTATTACAAATAATTAAAAAATCGATTTTAAAATATTAAAAAGCCCTAGTTTCATGAAAGCATACACCTGTGGTATAATCCTATACATATAAATATAATTATTTATAAAGTAGGGTTGTACAGAATAAATGTTATCTATTTACAACTTAAAACAAAAAGTGTTTAAAATCAAATTTCAAAATTAAATTTATGTATTTTATACCTTTTTCTCTTTTATGAATGATAGCTGTTGAGAAACAGAACTCAGCAGTTTGGTAATTTCATATTAACTTTTATTTCATTTGATACTTATGTCAGAGCTCTTAGAAGTTGTTTTTTTGTAAATTTTTTCAATAGCAAAACTACATCAAGCAATCTGCGTGTCCACCGAGGAGAATCCAACCCCTCATTTTAGCATTGTAAATCTGTAGAATTATTGCTATCCGAAAGGGGGACACACACTCCTCTTAAAAACAATCGATGATTTAAATAACGAAAGATTAGAATTAAACGTAAAAAAATAATTGAAAAAACATAATCGCAAACTATCAGGAAGACTGTTTTAGTGGAAATAAATAACTGTATGCGACAATTTGACAGATGACATAATAAGAACGTTCCTTGAATTTGACAAGAAAATATGTCTTATCTTCAAATATTTGATTTTGTTTTATGTTGTCTTTAGTTGAAATGAGTAATTTTTCTCTGCATACAAACAAAATACGATGTTAACCCATAACAGCGACACATTTAAATGTTTGCAAATAATTATAAATTGTATAATAACATAAGTTTATTTTATCATTAAATACAAAGTGATCACTTAAGCACATTTTTCATGAACACAAAATTTATATTTTTACCAATAAACATTTGAATTATGATAGAAAAATGAAATAAAAATGCTAGTAATGTCTAAGGACGAAAACAACGCCCAAATTTTATCATTTCAGCCTTACATGGGAAAAAAGAATCATTTTGTTTAAATATTAGAGCTGTCTATTCTTCTCTAGGAACACCTTAAACCTACACGGGTTCTCATGTTTTATTTTGATTATACTTCTAAAGGAAATACATAACGAAATAACATTAATTACTTTACAAAATGACATTATAATTTCATGTGGTTTTATCAAATTCTAAATCACAGTTTTCTTTATACCTCCATGGTACATATGTGTTTGTGGACATGCGTTTGTACACTGACTGTGAAATAATACTTGTAACACATCTCTCAAGAGCCAAAGCGTGTCTTTACGCTAATATTTGTTGACTATTAACATTTATCTTCATAAAATACCAGAGTGTAGTTTTGGAGAAATCTTTTTGAGACAACTTTGAGATAAGTTTCCGTTTGCTAACTGAATTTTTTTAAAGTGAAATACAGCATCCTCAAGTCTTCAGAATAGATGGTACTAAGATTTACCCACTAGGAATATATTTAGTGTAAAACAATAAAGCCACATTCTCAGCATTATTAACTGAGCAATCACCAAGCTTTTGTGCTTCTGCTATTATTTTTTTATGTTTATCTTTCAAATAAGATACGAACGATTTCATCTGTGATTCTCTGCAGAAAGTCAAAGTATTACAATAGTCAGCAGTAGAATGAATAGACATGAACATCTCAAAAGAAGTTACAGGCATAATATGCCTCCTCCACCTCAGAGTAATAGTCTTCAAACGTTATAAACTGAATTTTGATACCCGTGGTGGGTAAAGTACACATTGCCGTTTGTGTGGCTTTGTGCTTAACTACAAACAAACAAACAAATTTCAATGTAATATTAATACTTTATACGTTACCAATATGTTTTAATCATAAAGACTAATATTTTGTTAAATGGTGACAACTTAAAAAAAAAAACACCATTACATTAGAAAAATGAATTTTAGCCTGACACACATTCAGAGTTACACGTTTAATTTAGAAAGGTTTGGACATACTACAGATGTCCGATATCGACGTTTATATTGCATATGTAAATCGGCTTCTCGCAGAATACCTTTGTTTTTGTTTCTTTACTCTAATTCAAGAAGCCAACATGGATGATTTGAATTGCACAGGACATTATGCGAATCAGAGAACATTATCCAGAACAAGTTTGATTCAAGTTTTGTTAAGCACAAACTTACATTATGCTCTGCCAACCATAGGTATTCAAACCTGAAATTTGTTTGCATTGCAATCCTTCAGACTGAAGCCTATCTCAGATTTGTAAAATCATCTCTTCTATAACAATCTTACAAATAACCTGTGTCTTGTTCAAGCCTTATATTATAATACTCTTGAATCCTAATAAGCCATTCACACTCTGAAGGTCGCGAATTAGAATCCCCGTCACACCAAAGATGGTCACTCTTTCAGTCGAAAAGGCATTATAATTTGACGATCAATACCATTACTCATTGTTAAAAGTTGACTTTTAGTGGTGATGGCTAGCTGCCTTCCCTTTAGTCTTACACTGCTATATTGGGGACAGCTAGAGTAGATAACTCTCGTATAGCTTTGCGCGAAATTTAAAACAAATAAACAAACTTGGCCACAGTGTTTGCATATTTTGTAACATATCAGGTCATTATTGTTAGATGGAATACAAGCACATTTAGTTCTGTCAAACTGAGAAGTGTATGTTATACTAAACATCTAAATATATTGTTTGTGTAATGAGACAGGCTCTACGGACATCGTGAACGATTTATTAAACCAGCAAACACTTTTATCAGACACCTGTACAAAGATGTGTAGACTAGCATTTCACCTATCACAACAAAACCTGACCAAAACATATATAATAACAAAAAATATCACACCAAATTATTAAAAATGGCGTCTGTAACCTTATACCAGTTCGCATTAAACATTCAGTACTTGATTAGGCTTTCTTGTACTCTAACAACCTTCGAGAGGTGGTGTAGTGTGTTGTCATTGAAGATATTCATGTAATACTTTGTGAATTTATCCCAACATATAAGTTGCTGCATCTCAGCTACTCTCCAGGTTAGAAAGTTTTCGGCTTACTTCTGTCCAACAGTTCCCAATGGGATTACAATCTAGAAACCTTGCTAAACATGACAATTTTGTGATGTCATTGTGGTGGATCTAATCCTATTCTATACGGTGTTACGTATTTTTTAATGTTTTAAGTTCTTCGTAGATTAAACGCAACAGAAAAACACAGATAACAGCTTGTATAATTTATTACACTAAACTATTAACAAATATAAGAGATATAACATAAATTATATAATAATAACGACAGATATTAAGTTATAACATTCGAAATTAATTACAAAACAAAATAATACTAGTTTCAAACTTCAAAATTAATCACAATACAAAATGGTACTGGTCTGTATCTAATATAATGATCTAAAATGAAAGTCTCAAATTCCAGTCTGGGGTGTGAATTTGGTCCCACGAAGAAATTCCGAAGCTTAAATGAAGAAGTTCAGAAACAGTTCACAGTTCAATAAATTCGCCGACTCTCAGCACAAGCAGTAATTCAGATGAATCGTAGAGATTGACGAAATAAAATCACAGCTTCCGTAGATCTAACTTCAGTCACAAATCCAAGTTGAATAATCACAGCAAACACTTAATCTTTCTCAAATAATTGACTCTCTTCTTTTGAAATAAAACTGATGTCTGAATCTCACTTCTGTCTCTCGCATCTTCGTCTGTTTATATATTGTAGGCCTAAACTCCCCGAAAGACCGCGAATATTCTACAGGTCTCCAGAACAATCCACGCATGTCCGTTCTTGCACGAGACTACACGTCTAGACACGTAGTCACCAGCACTTCATTTACAAACATATGATTGGTCTACTTAATTCAAGAAAATTCTAAATGAATAACAAAATATTAGTTTAAACTTCGAAACAATAATATAAATATGGAAAAACGAATAATAGAAACGAAAATTTAAACACAACACGACATGTTGTCGTTTACAAAATATTTATACATATACATAACATACGGGCATTATGAACAGTGGCAAAGTCATCCTGTAATACAATCTTATTGCCAAACTTTATTATAACATACGGCATAAATGTCATCTCTGTATGATACCTGAAGGAGGTCAGCATTGATCATTCCCTGAAGGATATAAAGATTAGTTTTCCACCATGATGAATAGCTATCCAAACATGTACCGCACTATGTTCTGTTTGTTTAGCGTGGGAAAGGATTTCTTACCTCATCTGTTCCTAAAGCAAACGACGAAAAAGAATTCTGCCATCAGCTTTAAAAAGTTGAAAACAAAACTCATCTACAAATATGGCATACCACTAATGTCCTAACTGTATGGTATGCTGTCTTGCCCAAGTAATACTGTGATGTCGGTGAATTCTGTTTAATATCGATTTTCAGATAGCCCTCATCACAAAATAACCTTATTTAATCAGTCTCCTGTTCACTGTTTTTGTTGATATCCTGAAATGATTGTGTTCGTGACATTCTTGCAGTAAGTGTTGTAAGACGTATTTCGACCTTAATGTCTTATTCTAATCAAAACATCTTAGAGAGTAGTTTTTTGGGGACTGCCAGCACACTTTCCTGAAACAATGTTTCCAGTTGTCCGAAGACATATCTGGAATCAGGATACAGTACCCTGGAGGTACCCTACTGTTCCTGCAATTTCCGTTTTTTCATACCGTTTCTTAACTATCGAACAATTTGACACCCTATAACTTATTGCAGTGACAAGGCGTGACTCTACGCCTGGTACAGATCGTTAATCTGTTTCGAATTGGATTATACCAAAATCACAACCGTCTATACAAAGCAGATTGGAACGTAAGTATTGACGAACAAATGCTCAAAACAACTTATACAGACCAAAATAATCTCTCGTGCAAGTTTGTCCAATCATACGCTACCTTCCTTGTTACTACTATTTCATGCATGTAGATAATAACATCAGCATGGAACAGTTTGCAGAAATTTTGTTCATGACTGTATATTTATTGATTGAAAATGCATATCACAAAATAAAACCAAATTGTTTTCATTCTGGTATCGTGTATGGAGTTTCTGGTATCTGGTGCGTTAAAATCGTCAATAGAAATAATTTTGCAATCAAAGACAGTTTTGGGTTTTATAAAGATATAAAACATTTAATTTTCTACAATGAAGTACATTGTGCTAATTTTTATGAAAAAAAACCTTTATAATAACGTATCGAGTTTTTTTATGAGAATAATAATGGTGAACTGAGACTTCAGACATTCGAGAATTTTTTCATCAAAGAGCTTTTCTTCTATTCAACAGTAATAAATATTACAACGTTTTAAGCTATTTAAACAGTAAACATCGTAATAGTAGTATCACCAATGAACATTAACTTCCATTCTAATAACTCTTTGTTCATAATGAAGATGGAGTATTTGAACTTACAAATGTTTAGAAAAAGACTCTCGCTGTTTTTTTTTTATACTGTGACAGCTTCATACCATGCCATTGTCATTTTAAAAACTGCTTAAGATATTGGTTACTTTGGCATACATATTAATCAGTAAATATAAGTTTCAATAAGAGTTAAAAATTAATAAGAAAATTTTAAAAAAACAGTCCTTCATAATAGGCTGTATAAACAATGTTATTAAGCCTATTTTAACGATGAGTCTTCCTTAATTGCAATGTTGTAATAACATTTTTTTAGTCTTGACATATATCGGTAAAAACTATTTTGATTAGAAACTAGTTATGCAAGTTAATTAACTGGACATGCCCTCAAGTTGAATTGAAACGTATTTTCAAGCATGTGTGGAGTTAACAGTATTTCATCAAGCATACGAATCAAATACGAATTTTCAAAAGTTTTAATATGATATAAGAATATAAATATTTTTTGTTTTATATCGGATCAACCACTAGATCTTTAATATTTCACATACAAGAATATGTAAATTTAAGGTTTACGTTACTTCCAAATATCGGAAAACGTAGAGTGAATTAATGTAATGAACTTATAATTAGAACTCTAAAATCACAGCAAAGGCAAGCAGGAAACAAGTTCAACAGATAAAGGAAATCTATTAATCAACAGACTTAAACCGGGATTCTTATCTAATCTTGTTAGCTCAGGTAAAGACCCATCATGGATCCCCTCATAAGGCTTGAAATGTCTTTCAGGGAAGCTTTCTTAAATTAGAACATTTATCTCTACTTGTATGACCAGGAAACTGTATACAGTACAATATGGACGTATGGTGTTTTATTAAGCATTCATTTCTATGAAATGCATGTCAGTTTGCCTATTTTTCCATGAATATTTGGATGATAAACCATTCAAAGGTTGTGTTAGTACTACATTGTCTCGTGTTTTCAAACAGGACTTTAATATTCCTAACAATTGTATTTGAATTTATCGCTTTATTTTTTTCAAAATTAACCCAGCTATGTATTAACTTCCTCTTTGAGATGAAAATTCTCTTTTATGTTGAGGACTCATATTTCCTGTTAGTCATCAACTAAAAACTTATTAAGAAGCATACTATGAACGGACTATTGCAACTGTGATTTGATTTTCTATATTAAAAAATATTATATTTACTTGTTTGCCATTTGCAGGATTTTAATCTAGATTTAGAACTTTACCTGAGCCTTGCTGCAATCCTGTGGGGACAGAAACAGTACTATTAAAACTCATTCTTAGCATTAAACTGACTTTTAGTTCAGACATAAAGCAGCGGAAAGATAAATATATTATGCATTCAATAGCACATGGATATTCTTTGCAACATCATGAGGGGCGGGTAGTTGGACTTCGGGACTTTAACATTTGCTACAACTAAAAATACGTTTCGAAAGTATTGATCCTAGTGCATAGTTTGCACAAAAACATTCTGCACTAGTACGCTAATAATAAGACTTACACCATTTTTTCTTAAAATATTTGAGGTTCTGTAATAATGTATCAGCTATTATTACCTTGTTTTCTTTAACGCTCAAAATGAACTCATTCATTTTATTCGTTATTTAAATACATTTATCTTTCATACTTGTTCACAATGGAACAAGCCTGCTGTCACCACTGCCCAGTTAAGACTTCATTAGCAACATATTTTTTTTTACTGATTATATATATTTAGCAGTGTATGACTAGAGGGAAGGCAGCTAGTCATCGCCACCCACCGCCAACTTTTGGGCTACTCATTTCACCAAAGAATAGTGGAATTGACCGTCACATTATAACGTCCCCACGGCTTAAAGGGCGAGCATGTGTGGTGTGACGGGTATTCGAACCCGTGATCCTGAGATTACGAGTCCAACGCCTTAACTCGCCTAACCATGCCGGGCCTAGTGTCATAAATAATAGTTGTAAAAGTCTTGCAGAAGAGAAACTTACTGTTCTCAAAATAAAATATTTTGACTATCTTAATTGATTGATGACTGGTATTTAACAAGTAAATTTTATGTCATATTAAAACCGGAATAACAGAAAAAATTTTTCTGTTGCTTTAAAATGTACGAAATTTTAAAGTTTTTTTTTAACACCGTGGGATTTTATAACATATTTTTCTTATTAACAAGAATTTGATGATATCAGTTTGTATATGCCCGGCATGGCCAGATGATTAAAGTATTCGACTCATAATCTGAGGGTCGCAAGTTCGGATCCCCGTCACATCAAAAATGCTCGCCCTTTCTAGCTGTGGAGGCGGTATAATGGTGAGTTCAATCCAACCGTTCGTTGGTAAAAGAGTTAGAAGTTGGTGGTGATGACTAATTGCCTTCCCTCTTGTCTTACATTACTAAATTAGGGACGGCTGACGCAGATAGCTCTGGTGTAGCTTTGCGCGAAATTTCAAACAAACTAAAATTCAGTTTTTATAACTTGGGTATGTATTTAAACTTCATATAACTGAAATGTTTGAGCATTTGTTTTAGATAAATGTACTTAACCAAGATTTCGTTCAAACAAGAAAAAAATTCTCACCGAAATGGACTTTGGTTTCATAGCATCAAGAGCCCGTGTATTAAGCAAAAACAGTGCGAGAGTTAACACTTAAGGAATATAGAGTACCACATATCTTTCTGACATATTAATTTTTGCTTCTTTAACAACTATAAACTATTTTTGTTGCTTTGGTTTGTATAATCTAGATATTCAGGAAATCTACCAAGCAAACAGAAATAATTCTTTACATTATGAGCTGGCTACTTTCTTTGTGCATGAAGTTTTTTACGTGTTTTATCAAATTTAAACACGAGCATACTTTTTCAGTAACTCATGATTAAATATTAATGTAGTTATGCAAGACATGTTAAAACATAAAGTAATCGCATAACTGTAATATAACATACCAGGAATCTAGAAATCGTTCTTAATGTACAAAAATGATAATTAACATATAAAATTATTGTACCAATTAAATCTAGGAAAGCCTATAATTTTGAAACCTGACATTAATATTTAAAAAACACGACCTTATAAATTTCCAATTTGTTTACATATGTGAATACCGAGATATTTTTTAAGATTGGGCCTGGCATCACTTACTGATTAAGACACTTCTCTCCTACTCTGTAGGAAGTGAGTGCGAATTCCTTTACCGAACATAGTCTCTCTTTTAGCCGTACGGGCATTATAAAGTTACGATAAATCCCACTTGTTGTTGTTACTTATTATGCTTTAAGTCGGACGACCCTCCGATTTATTATGTTGACTATTATAATTTATCCCGGAAGAAACTTCGATTTATTATGTTACGGACGTTGCGCATTATAATTTCAAATAATCAGAAATTTTAATTTTCATTTGGAAATTAATGTATATGAAGATTATGATATTTGCCAACAAGACTGACACTCGCAATTTTCTTTCTTAACATAAATATATTTTAATATATAACCAAAAATGTAATTTATAACAACGGTTATTACAAATAATGATTTATATACAAGAGTTTTACAAACTTACAAATAATACTGAGTATTCTATCTGATCTAGAACTGAATCTTTTCTCGACGCTCACAGAGAGCGAATTAATCCTATGCTGATACATAGGTACACGCCTCTTGATGGCTATCTGGCTTAAAGCTCACCAAAGTATTTCAATGACCACATAATATCTAATGTCGTCGTAGAAAGACTAGCGTCCGGAGTTAATTCATTAAAGTTAAACGCTTTATAGTGTTCGAAATCCATAAACGTTCCTGATCAAATATGTGTAGTTTTCCCATTAATAAGCGTTTGTTACAATTATAGTTTCCGAGGCTTGTAGAATACTGACTGTAGCTGGCCAACAGTATTCTATTACTGTTTCTTGGCGCATCAATTTATACTCAATAGACGAGATTCTCGAAGGTCTTACAATATTTGAAGATACGATAGTATTTTCGTAAAACGTATACTGTTGATTCCTTCGAATTTAGAGACGAGGCAGGACTTGCGCAATGCACATCTAGCAATATACGTCACATGAATCAAACTGAAACAAACACAGATATTGAAACAAATGTTTATCAGTAAATCCGTTACAGTGTTGCCTAACTGCTTTTTTTTTCTAGTCTATTACTTCTAAATTTGGTGTTGATAACCTTACGCGAAATCAAACAAAAGAAATGTTGACCTTATACAAAAAGTTTAGACGGAAATTTCTGTTTATGTACTGATGGAAAAAAACAACAACCTTGTCAGTTACCTAAAACTGTGTAACTGTAAAGGTCTTGAAACGACAGCTTAATACGAATGTCACCTTATATTATTTAAATATGCTAATTCTCTACCAAGGCAGATAATATAATTTTACTTTAAATTTAGTGTTATTGCCAGAATAATTGTCATTTATTTTTACACAGGATCATTAGAATCAATGTAACAGATAAACAACAACAAATGTTTCAGCAATTCTTTTGTACGTTAAATAAAAACTTTTTATAAATTAAACCAATTAAATATAATGTTGTAATTATTAAGAATAATTATCGTTGTAATTTAGCAGTGTAAGACTAGAGGGAAGGCAGCTAGTCATCACCACCCACCGCCAACTCTTGGGCTACTCTTTTACCAACGAATAGTGGGATTCACCGTTACATTATACCGTCCCCACGGCTGAAAGGGCGAGCATGTTTGGCGCGACGGGAATGCGAACCTGCGACCCTCAGATTTAAATTGTCAAAACATTTCTCACACAAATTAATAAATAAAGAGAGAAACGAATCTTTAAATTTGAAGAATTTTTTGTAGAGCGATAGATTTAGCTGAATATAGTCCTCCGCTGAAACTGCGGTAAGCCTAAGGATTTACAACGCTAAAATCATGGGTTCGATGTCCTTCGGTGAATAAAGCAGATAGCCTGTGTTTGTCTTTTTTCTTGTAGCAAAGCCACATCGGGCTATCTGCTCAGCCCATCAAGGGGAATCGAGCACCTGATTTTAGCGTTGTAAATCCGGAGACATACCGCTGTACTAGCAGGGGCGCGACATAGCCTCATATAGCTTTGTTGTAAGAAAAACACACACAAAAAAACACAAGCTAAAATATCGTCAAAAAAATAATAAAAATAATAAGAATATAAAATAACTCAAATGTTCTGCTGTTTTAGTCCCTAAACATAAAATTTTGTCTTGTGTGTGTTAAACAAGTAGCACGAAGGAAAAACACTTTTATGTTAAGACATTTTCTTTATTTCTTACTTTACAACTTTTATATAATTTTCTCTTACACTACTTGTATTAGTTGAGAGGCTTAATTTGGTTAAAAACAACTTAAGTGAAGAATCTTTAGTTTTTTCCTTCATCTTTCATCCTGTCACATTTTTCGCTGTCGCTGTCTCGCGAACGGTGTAAAACGTGTTGTTAGTTCCTACAAATTAACTTGTCACTTCCAGGCTGTCTCCAGCACTCTCGCTGAACGTCATATAAGTGTTGAAAGTATCTTGAATTTTCCAATTAATGTCAGGCATTGATCTTGGCTGAAATCCTGCTCGTGCGCAGCTGAAGAGTAAATTTTTCTGACGTGAATGACAGCATAAATAAGAGTTTGAATCTAACAAACGTTAGTAAGATGAAAGAAAAACCACTTTACTACAAAATTCTATGATATTGTTAAGGGCAGTATCATTACAACGAATCCAACCAATTCGTATTTTTCACGGACAATGTATAGTTGTGGTGAAAATGTACTGAACTTTCACGATAATTGTCTGTAACTTTAATGATATTATAATTGAAAAATAAATATATTAAATGTTTATTCCTACACCATTTAATCATAGTCAACAACGCTTCCTTCGTACTTGTAATTCAAACACACACACAACATCAAAACATAGTCAGAGTAACTAAAACCATAAAATATAATTATAACAACGTTTCGACAGTGTTCACACGGCAGCATTTAAACACTCATATTAACACAGATACTTTTTAAACAGAAAAGCAGACCCGTCCTGGTCAGTTGGTAAGGCATTCGGCTCGTAATATGAGGGTTCGAATACCCGTTGCATCAAACATGCTCGCCCTTTCAGCCGTGTGGGGGTACGTTATAATATAACGATGAATATCACTATTCGTTGATGAAAGAGTAGCCCAAGAGTTACCAGCGGGTGGTGATGACTAGTTGCCCTCCCTCTAGTCTGTCTTACACTGCTAAATTAGGGAGAACTGGCGCAGATAGCCCTCGTGTAGCTTTGGCAAAAAAAGAACAAACAAACTAAAACATAAAAACTCGTATAACACAGTCACACAAACGCAACGATTTTAAACAAATATAAAGCAGCTCGTGGATATTTATTCAACAAAGATGTGCAATGCTAAATAAATATTGATTCTTTCATATTCATTCGACACTCAATTAAAGAACAACTACATCTATAGTGGATAATCCATGGAAAGTTCAAGGTATGTGTGTTCTAAAATATCATGTGTTATTCATTTAACTATTTCTTTTTGTTTCCTTTTTCCCTTGTGTAAAGCTTTTTGCAATAATTCCATGTAACATTAAGAAATCACCAACGGTTTTCAGAGTTATACTATTTTTTTGAGGTCAGAATATTTCTAGGTTTCACACTATGTTTTGTTCTTCCTAAAACATATAGCAAAGAGAAACAAAATGTGATATTATCATTTAAAGAAGGGTTATTAGAATGTACAAGTTTGTTAAAAATTCTACTCATTGTTTCTACTGAATATCCATTTAATTCTCCGAAACAATTTTGAATCCGGTCAGTTTCTAGAAAAAACATTGCTCGCTATTACAAATTCATTTAGCACTACCTAAACCATTTTATAATATCTAGTTTTTGTACTTAATCATGTGCTAAATCCTGTAGTACATAAGTATCAAAATGTGTTCATAACTAAACCTCATATAGTTCCAGTGCTAACGGTGTTAGTTTGTTCCTCGCTTCTTGTTCACACAGTTCTTCTTATATAGCCCTTTCAGGAGGTTATTTTTCTCAGAAAGATAATTAAATCATTCCAATTTACCATCCAACTCAAAACAAGGCGTTAGGAATTAGCTCAAGTTCTTCGAATTCTCAGCGGTGCTTAAGAATTTGTTTCTTCAATATAAAAAACACACCCAAAGTATTAAGAAACTTGTCATCGCAGGTTTTCTTTCTTATAAGTCATTATTAGATTTAAACTTTCATTAAAGAGAGAAGAATCAGAAAATCTTAACTTAATTTGACTAAAAATAAAATAAGAGCAATATTGTTTTTCTAATAGCTTCGTACCAAAACTTAGCCAATTTCACGGTCGGGATTAAAGCAAATTAGTTGCGTCTTTTTTTTTTCGTTTGCATAAAAGAGGTACAGTTCTGGTTCACCAACGACAAAGATAAAGATTGAGATTTGAATAGGAATTTGGATGAGTTTCTGTTAATGATTAAATAAAACTTAAATTATAAAACGGTAACAAACAACGACTATTATATTAAGTATTTTGGGATAAATGATCTTAAGTGTATACTTGTGTGACGTTCATTCAACCTTTCTATAATTCTAGTTAAGAGTTTTTTAAAATTTCTTTTATGTATGTGTATATATAAGTGGACATACGTGTACCACAAAGATGGCTAATGAGAAATAAATGTTTTAATATTCATAATGTTTCAGGGTGGAATGTCGTTTCTCTGATGATTTTAAACTTTAATTAAACAGAATGTTTTATATAACAAGAATTATCAAAAATAGGACGTTTAAAATTAATAACATGCAGCAGACTTCATTTAGCACACACGTGAAACACTGGCAAACTAATGTGTTTATTGTTCTTATTTTACAATAGGATAATATACATATATATATAGTTATAAATGAAAATAAGAATATGTATAAGTATAATAGTACTTTCTGTCCATGCAGCTACTTCACAAAGTCCGTATAGATCTTCACCAAAACAAGTACGAAGCTTCGGAGGAACGTAAAAAAAATTAGATTTCTTTTTGAGCTTTACGGTCTTTGCGGGAATTCTTTTACCACTGACGAAGATCAATCTACAGTAGATCATACATACACTTTCCCACTTTTGCATATGGCGGTTTTTATAGGCGTTTCTTCGAGCCCTGTTGATCGATCTCACAAAATTAAACATGAAGGTTTCTTTGGTTTATATAGAAATACATGCAAAGGTACAATTTCACAATTTACATTTTGAATATTTTCTGATTTTTTTTTTCAATTTTTACTGCCTTAAGATAACATTTCGTTAATCGTCAATTTACTAAATTTCCATCCAGGAGCTACTCAAAAACAAGTTTAAAACAATGTTAGGATTATTAACAGGTATTTGTGTATTTTCCATTCTGTGAAAACGACAGTGTCACGTTTATGAAGTTAGAATTTTACCTACTAATCTGGGATCTAGAAATAATTAAATAAATGTAGAATAATAATAAAAGGAGTAATAAAAATAAATTAATTAATTAAAGGTAAAGAATATATATACATGTATATGTGTGCGATGAAAAGATACATGCGATATTGGACATAAAAATATTTATGTGCTCGCATATGCTTATACACACAAACACACACCAGCATATATAAAAGAAAATATTGTATTTATTCTATTCATGTGGATGGTATTAAGCAAATAAATGAATTAATTTCAGTTTTAGCTGATTTTCTATTTGTAGTCTTAAGTTCTATTTAACACTTATTACTGACTGTTTTAAATCAGTATCTTGAGGATGTTACTCTTTTTCGGTGCTGCGAATTTTAGGCTGACTCTTTTCTTTTCTCACATTCCTAGTGGTCAGGAAGGTAACAGTATCGCATATTTGGCTTAACATCCTCTTTGAAATAAATTTTATGATTGGGTAACATTCAATGACAAAAAAGATGCACGAGAAAGGGCAGTGTCGATAGGAAATTAGTTCAAAAAGAAAATTTCTGTTGGAATTTGCACAGGAGTAGAAATTATTTGCAGCTAGTATAAGAGAGTTAATTGTTTAAAATGTGGATTTATTAGCAAATATGTAAATGACATATTAAGTTAACTATAATGCTGAACGAAAGACCTCGAATTATATTGTAAACTGTTTTACTTACAGATTATTCGTGTTACCCTTAGAATGTCTATGTTATTCATTTAGAATTCTGTTTTATAATTAGAATATTTGTGTTCTTCATTTTGAATCCTGTGTTATCCTTATAATATTTATACTCTTCATCTTTAATAATGTGTTAACCTTAGAATATTTATGTTCTTCATCTTGAATTCTACCGCTTTGACCCCCGCTAGTACAGCGGTATGTCTCTGTATTTACAACACTAAAATCAGAGGTTCGATTCCCCTCGGTGGGCTGATCATATAGCTCTTTGTGGCTTTGCTATACGAAAAACACACACGAACACCTACCGCTTTATAATAGCTTCCCTTTCTGCAACAGACACTTACCGATCAATCACATTATTGTATTCCTCCTGTTATTGGTAAAAGAGTTCATGTTATAGATATCTCTAAGCAAGAATACCAAATTTGTGTGAACACGATTAGCTTTAAGCGGGAAAGGTACAAATAAACTTTCGATCTACGTAGCGACTACTTTCACTCGTTTTTTTAGAAAAGTTATTGTATAAGAATAACAG
This sequence comes from Carcinoscorpius rotundicauda, assembly GCA_011833715.1. Taxonomy (NCBI): domain Eukaryota; kingdom Metazoa; phylum Arthropoda; class Merostomata; order Xiphosura; family Limulidae; genus Carcinoscorpius; species Carcinoscorpius rotundicauda. The sequence goes on from CM022397.1 coordinate 88,467,222, forward strand.
AATTAGAATATGTCCGTGTAAATAGGAATATGTCAGAGGTTCAATTTAAAAGTTTATTATTCAGATAAAGACTGAAATAATTCAAATCGCGAGCTTCAATTTTACAATTGTATCAATACACTAACCTAACCTTTGGAGAAACAACCAAATCTATAGCACTAAGACATTGAAAAGGTGCCAACGTATTGTCAAAACAAATATTATTAAACGTTGTAATAGATTTACTATTATATATTTATTTTAATATCGACATTTGTGTAAGTTAAATTTATATTTAGAAATCCATGTAACTTATACTGTTAAATGTGTATCGCGAAAGTACCGTCTATTTTCTAAATGCGCAGAAGATTCTTAAGTGTCAAAATCAGCAAAATATCTTTTACGAATACACTAGCATATTTCTAGAATATCGCCTTAACATTTTCAAATTGACTCGTCAAGACATGGGTTATACTGTTGATTTGCTACAGTCCGTATATTATAAACCTCGGAAGCTATAACTGTGATAAACGCATATTAATCGGAAAACTACAGATATCTGAGCAATAACGTTTACATATTTCGAACATTGCAAAACGTTCAACTTTAGTGGGTTAATTTCAGACTTTAGTATTTTTACAAAGACATTTTATAACTTCGACTGTGAAAAACCTTGTGAATAGCTAACTACCTTTTAAGTGAACTGTACCGATATCAACTCGAAATTATTTCCCTCATTTTAAGCTGTCGATAAAATATAAAATACTCAGTTTCAGACTATATGTAAGATTCAATACTGTTTTTAAGCTTGTAAAAAATTTGTATATAAATTATTATTTGTAATACTAGTTGTAATTTTTTTTAAAAATGACATTATTATTTGTATATTAAAATATAGTTGTATTAAGAAAAACTGGGTGTATCAACGTTTTTAGCAAATATCATAAATGTTGTACATTTTGATATTCAATTAGCTTCAAATTCAAATTTAACTCAGTTTTAGGCTATTTTAAATCGTAATACATTACCTAATAAATTGGAAGGTCGTCCGAGATAGATTATAATATGTAACAATGTGCACACAATTATCCAGTTATGCCTTCTTTATCACTTGATTAATGATTTTATATTTATATTCATGTGTATTTTGCTTTGACAAGGTTGCAATGTATTCAAATATTTTGGCAGTATTTATTGTAGGTACAGTTCAACACTTCTAGATAACTGTATGTAAGCTGAAAGGAATTCTTCACATATACCTCACACTTCCCAGGTTTCAGTACTGTTGTGTATTTAAACAGTTCGTGACTGTAAGGTACTAATTACTGCTCGGTGTGGGTATTCATATGTAACTCCCTTGGTTTTGGTTTCAACACCTCTGCATACACTTATGAAAGAAAACAAATATTTAATTAATTGACCACTTAAAGTATAATAAAAATAATGATAATGTTGCTATGCAGCTTCTACAACAATAGATATTTCACGTGGTTTCGTAATGCGACTGTTTGGTGCTTAATATTATAACATAAAGTTCCAGTTTCCCACTCACAATGCAACGATGATTTCTGTAATGGGATTTCCAATTTTATCACCAGATACTTTTTCCAACATGATATCCCTGGATACTTAATAGATTTAAAAGTCTAATTGTATAGAATTGTAATAAAATGAAAAGCCTTCAGCTGCGTATAGTGATAAAATTACTATTTTAGAAATGTATATCCTTTGAGAAATATACTTAAACCAGGTTTAAGTGAAATTCAATTGTAGATGCATTTTTAAACTTGATATTATTTCACAAATATTGAACCTCAAAACATTTAAGATTTAAATACATTTAACTTCTGGAAACAGAAGTCATTAAAACATCTTTATACTGCCTATATGAAGAAGTGAATTTTCTAACTATTGCAATTTTTAACACACATAAAAGAAAACACACTTCTAAATGGAAAGTAGCATTTTACACTGCATTATGAAACTACCAAAGCCATTCATATTAACAAACGTAACACATACCTTGCAAACCGTAAGCTAATTATTGTATGAAAGGTAGGCCAAAGCATGTATATTCATTAAAAGAAAATTCTAAGAGTTAGAAATGAATACATAATAAATTAGCATTTTCTATTATTTACACATACCTAATAGAGATGATACAAGGAAACACTTTTCAATATATCTAAATTACAAAATGCAATAATTATTAATATAAATACAATGCACTATCCACTTGCTTGGAAATGTGCATGAAAACACGTACGTAATATCAACATAGATCTTTGAAATTGAATTGAAATAGCCCTTAACACATGAAACACTATATTGGGACATAATCTCTGACGTGGCATCTAATTCATATTTTGTTTGAGCCGATATTTTTCTTTTTTTGCATCTTCGTTCATCTTTTCGGTGTTTGTATTGCAGTTTACATCCAAAAAATCTCGTTAAAAACTTTCAGTTTCACTTAATGTTTCCTTGTGAGGAAACAGAATAAAAAATTAAACGAATGAAAATATGCAACTTTCGCCAGAATACTTGAATCGGAGACCTTACTAGGACCTAAATTATTCGTATAATGTTTCATTCCTTTAAACTTAAATAAATGCTTTTTAACAGGGGAACTAAAAAGTACTAAACTGATAATATATTTAAAATATTTATCTGGCTACCACCAACGTTAAAACACGTAATAAAATAAGCAGTTTTGATAAGTCACAAAAAAGGGTTACAATTTACCCCTGTTACAGACCTAAGACTGAGCTGAGTTAGAGTTACTACTCGCAGCAAACTTTCACCAAAAATATGCTTTCGCTTTGTTTGTTTGTTTGTTTTGGAATTTCGCACAAAGGTACTCGAGGGCTATTTGTGCTAGCCGTCCCTAATTTTGTAGTGTAAGACTAGAGGGAAGGCAGCTAGTCATAACCACCCAACGCCAACTCTTGGGCTACTCTTTTACTAACGAATAGTGGGATTGACCGTCACATTATACACCCCAACGGTTGGGAGGGCGAGCATGTTTAGCGCAAACCCGCGACCCTCGGATTACGAGCGCACGCCTTAACGCGCTCGGCCATGCCAGGCTAAATATGCTTTCCAACACTTTTTTGGACTTTTTTTTTAATCCATTTTCTTCAGGTTATGCTTCTTTGCTAAGCATTTGTTATGTAGAATACTTACATCCTTCATATCCTAACACTCGATCAACGCATAAATTATATTTACAAGTTGGATTTTTAAAACATTACAGTAAATGCAACTATTATTTTAATGACGTCGTTTTTCTTTCGTACCCTCGAATTCCAGTTTTTTTTTAAATGCGTTGTGATATTAGTTGAGCACTAACATGAGTGAGTATGTTTATATACATTTTATTTTGATACATATATTCTTCATTAAACGTAAATTTACGTAGTTATCAAATACTTATGACACATTCACTTAATTTCTATTTAGTGTGCTCACCAGCTACGACGACATTCGTATAACTAGCCCCCCCCCCGCAAGTACAGCGGTAAGTCTACAGATATTCAACACTAAAAGCAGGGGTTCGATTCCCCTCGGTGGGTTCAGCAGATAGCCCGATGTGGCTTTACTATAATAAACGTCGCCTCGTATAACTGATTAAAAATTGTTGAAACAGTTAGGCTTACACTTCGTCAAAAAAAATAAGAAAGATGGAATAAAGTATCAGTAAAATATATATTAGGCCTATGTATAGTCCATGATTTTTCAAACTATGTTCCGCGGAACCCTTGGGTTCCGCCGTAATTTTCTCAGGCTCTGCGGGGAAGTTTTAAAATGTTCATATTTTTCCTAAAACTATAATATTGAATCAGAATACGATGTACAAAAGAGTAAAATGTAAAATGTATCTTTAATTTAACACGTTTATCGCGTTTTGAGCTTTTTTAATATTTTATTCTGCTCAACGCCAGACCATTATATTTAGCTTAGGGGAAGTGCTTGAACGAGTTTTCATTAAAAAAGCTATTTTATGTCCATCAAAATACTTTTAAATTGCCAAAGATATAAGAATACGTGTCTAGACAAATTAATAATTACTTGTTACCCTTATAATGGATAACTGGCGGAATAACAGTGATAAATCTGACATGAGTAAAAATCTTCCTACGCTTCGGCCTAATCCGAATTCATCGGCGTTAGTGTTGTGTGCAATTACTTCAACACAGGATGATGCAAGAAGTACCGAAACAAGAAAGAAAAGAAAGTATGATGAAAGTTTTACTGAATATAGTTTTACATGGACAGGTAATGAAGATGGACCTAATGGATTGTGTGTTGAATGTGGAACAGTGTTGAGTAACAGTAGTTTGCATCCAGCAAAGTTGTAACAGTATCTAGAAACCAAACACTACCAAATAAAAAATCCAACATCCGAGTATTTCAAATGAAAGTGTTTGCAATTAAATGCAAGGAAAGCTTGATTTCGTTCTTTTGTTCATCAGGACAACAAAGGTGCTCTTATTGCTTCACATCGTGTGAGTTACCGAATTGCAAAAGTAGGTGAAGCTCATACAATTGCAGAAAGTTTAATAAAATCATACGCCAAAAAATTGGTAGAGTGCATGACTGATGAAAAGTTTCTTAAAAACATTAACTTTGTGTCACTTTCTGACAGCTTGGTTTTTCGAAGAATCAAGGATGATGGAGTTAATAAGGCAAGTAAAAGCGAACCCAATTTTTTGCTTCAGATGGATGAATCAACAGATATCGCAGGTTATGCGATGTTTCTTGTGTTTGTTCGCTGTATTCACAAAGCTAGTTTTGAAGAAGACATGCTAATTTGCAAACCTTTGTCTACTCAAGCAACAGACGAAGAAATATTTAAAGTGATTTATTTATTTATGAAAGAACATGAGATGCAATGTCAACTTTCCTCAAATATTTGCATTGAAAGGGCTCCAGTAATGATTGGAAAATTTGCAGGCGCAGTGGCACGTATAAAAAAGAAAAATCTTGGCATCGAGAGTATCCACTGCTGTCTTCGTCGTCATGTAATTGCAATAAAACTAATGCTGGAAGACATAAAAGAGGTATTGGGTGATTTCATAGAAATAGTTAATTTATAAAATCAAGACTAGTCAATGGAAGGATCTTCAGTTTACTCTGTGAGAATATGGGAAGTTTGCATAACAATTTGCTGCTTAATACTGAAATGGCTTACCTTTCGGATGTATTTGCCTATCCAAATGAAGTGAATGCTACAATGCAGGGTACCAGGGTCACATGCTTCAAAGCTCTGAATAAAATGGAAGCGCTCCAACGTGAGCTAAATCTTTGCGGTGAATGCATACTTTTGGAAGAAATTGATTGCTTCAGAAATCTCAGTGTTTTTTGTTTTTTTTTCACTTATGAATGAAATTGCCTTAAGCGAAGATGCAAAAGTGTAAGTCTCGCAGTGCATATCTGATTTGTGCATAACTACTGGGAAGTACTTCCATCCTCATTTTAAAAAACATGAGTGTGGATTCAAAATCCCTTTGTTGACTCTGCAAATACCAACGATTTGCCTTTGAAAGAGAAAGATCAGCTTATAAAAATTTTAACTGATTATACCCTGAAAACGAAATTTCAGCAGGAAGAAATTACACAGTAATGAAATAAGTAACAGCTTCGAAAATTTACATGCGTTTTCCAACAACATATCTTTGTGAGCAAATATTTTCACTGTATACAGCTACAAAGACCAAATTTAGAAACAGGATAAATACTGAAGATGATCTGCGCTTACAGGTAACAACCATCATTTCAAATACTGAACAAAAGTAAGCCCATCTGAGCCACTAATAAATAAATAAGTACACTGTACTTTTACTAATATAAATTTTCCAAACAGAAATTTTTGAACAAGTAAGTAGAAGTAAAAATTTTTCTTTCGGAATGACTTTTGTTTCTGGTGTGAAGCTCAGCTGGTCCAAGAAGTTTGGGAACCCCTGCTATAGTCGACACTTGTATGATATAATTTGTTAAAATGATTCACAAAATGAAACAATCTCAATTAAACCACGAAACGAACAACCAGATGGAGAAATGTTTCAGATTATTGTTGTTGCTTTTATCTACGCTTTTATATAATTTTAAGCTACCCCGAATATTATATATACTACATAAACTGTTATATTTTTAATGTTATTTTTCTGTTTAAAGCTAAGCACAAAGCCACATAACTGGATATCAGCATTATTAGTATAAAAACTGGGTTCCTAATGTTCTAAGTCCGCAGACATAACGTTATGCCACTGGGAAGCGGTGATAAATTACTGATTATTCTATTTCAAACGTTAATATGCATATTTCTGGTAGACTCTTTCACAGCATGGATTTTATATATCAGCAATGATCCAGTAAGTGGAGATATGAAAAACCCAGGACACGAAAATATCATTTGTTTTTGTTTTTTGTGACAATTATGATAATTTAAAGTACAAATCTATAAATTATTTATCACTCGCCTTTTCTGATTCTGATAAAAATTCTCTTAAGTTATTGTTCTTCTAGACTATTCAGTAAAAGGAATAATGTACTCCACTTGTAGAAAACAAAATAATTATATACATTTGTCTTAAATTATCTTAAAAGACAGTTTAACTAATGGTCACTAATATGTCTAGATCCACGATAGATGTTAATATCACAATTTTACCTACTTGATAACATTTCGCGCCTTGTACCTAGTGTAAGGCGAATATCTTATTATTTCGTTGAGAATACAAACATATACTCAAAACCCGAGCTGACTAACAAATTCTTAGTCAAATATGTAATCCCTTCTTTAGGCTCAAAGTAACTTGTTAACAGTACATAATAATCTTCACTAGCCTATCCCATTCAATATGTGGAAAGGTCGAATGTTTTATATTAAAACAACACTGGAACTTTGCCAAGTCTGTACAGTCCGTATCTTCATGTCCAGTAACAATCTATTTAACGAATGTGCATTTTGCCTGTAGCATTCAGCGCTCAGCGCATTTTACATTGCGAAAAGCTTCTTTACAAGTCCGTCGTGTCTAAAACACACATATATTTCCTTCTGATTTTCCATAAGCCATCTAATGTTTTACAACTACGGTTTCCTCTCAAACGTTCCAAATGTCTGATCACCCAGAAATTCATAAGAGTTCATCTGGTGAGTTTACTTGTAGATCTTTGTATGAAACAGCATGAATACCTGTCTCACTTCCTAGCTGCTTGAAATATTCGACAGTTGAACGGGTAGGTCATGGAGGTAAATTGAATACACGTTTTCTACTTGGTTATATTACGTGTAGTTTCGTCTGAAGTACCTGTGTTTGTGGTATTTCACCTGTTAAAATACATGCACATTGCATATCACGGCGAGTGTAAGAATTCTTGCAGATTGATGTATGAATTGTGATAGCGTGTCAGTTTTATCCGTAATTCCAATATTATTAAGTACATGGGATATCCCTGTTTAAGAAATTATGAATATTTGATCTGAACTGGGTGATCAAAGAACGTCGAAAGCTTTAACACCCATACTACCCATCTTGAAATATAGTTTTACTTCAAGTGGGTTTTTCATCATCACGAACTACCTTTCAAACCCCGAGCACTATTACATTAAACTTGGATAAAATGGGTTATTTGATTTTGTAGTTTCCAAAGTAATCATTTTTATAATGATGTTTATTGTAAAAACTATCTTTACCTATACAACTAATGATAGCTTTATTTCGGTTATTTTTCTTCCTCAACATGATGTTCTATATTTATTTTAGTTTCACACTTCTACTAACGAAAAAAATCAAAAAATCATAAAAGTTCGTCAACAAATTCTAAACCTGTACCAAACTATATAATATCCTCAATTTTTCTCCCATTGTCTTTTCGGTCCTCGGAGTTATACATAAAAAAACAACAAAAAAAAACACACGTCAAATCTCTAAACTAATAAAAACTTTCTATTTTCAGAATTAACCCAAAGTGAACTATAGGCGAAGTTCATGAATTAAAACCTTATTTCAATGGAAGAACACACCACAGACAATTTTTCATTTATTGATTGCATGCCAATACAATGCGAGTAAGCGACTGTAAAATATCATGCCCTGATATACCTGGACACCAGTTGTAAACCAGAGTCGATGAGCGCTTACAATGGTTTGATTTGATTTGAAATTCGCGCAAAACTACACGAGAACTATCTGCCCTAGCCATCTCTAATTTATCAGTGTAAGACCAGATGGAAGTCAACTATTCATCACTACCCACCGCCAACTCTTGGGCTACTCTTTTACCAACGAATAATGGGATTGACCATTACATTATAACGTCCCCACAGCTAAAAGGTTGAGCAAGTTTGGAATAACGGGGAGTCGAACCCGCAACTCTAGGATTATGAGTCGAGTTCCTTAACCACCTGGGCATGCCTGGTCATCACTTACAAAGCCTCCAGTAGTACTAGTAAGGGTTAACTAAGAAACCTTGTCGTTCAAAAGTTCCATCGCATGAGTTAATAACAAGTCATATAATATTATACAACATTCATATCCATAGACCTTGAACTTATTAATAAAGTTTTTGTTTTTGTCCGGAAGTATAAGAGCAGTATGTCTGAGGACTTAAAACACATACTCATGGTGTCATACAGCACAGGCAGCCCATTGTGTAGTTTTGTGCTTAATTCAAACAACAGCAAAGAAAGTATTTTAACTGCGAAAAACTTTCCTGATTTAAATGATGTACAAACTTCAAACTAAAACCTTTCTTATCAGTATAATGACTAACAAATATTTCACTCATTATTTGAAACAGACTAAATTAATTCTAATCAGTTACTATATTTCCAGCTTGTGTTATTTGAATTTTAAACGTTATTATCTTTCTATTCATTTCATAATAATCTATATTAATATAATAGTACTGTCTGCTATATGTTTATGTATCTATGTAGGCGCATTAGTGCCATAGAAAGATACATATGAATTTTCTGTTTTGTAATTTGAACTTTGCTGGTGGGCATCTTTCTATTTTTTTACCACTACTTTGCCCCCTGTTGATGGATTTTCTTCAAAATAAGTATAAAAATTTGTTGAACCCATGAAAAGATATACAAATTTGCGATTTCACATTTTGTGTTTTTCCGATTTTATGAGCGTTTTGACTTCTTTTAGAAGTTCTTTCTATAAAGAAACAACTTTTCATGTGCTAATATAACCTTTTATTAAACGTGAATTTACATAACTTCCTTCTAGGGGACAGGTGCTCCAACTTGTTATTAATATTTTGAGTATATAATGTAATATTTTAATAGTTTATAATTGTTTATTCTATTGCACGTTTCTTCTCATTATTTTTAAGCAGCGTTTTGTCAATTATCATTAGTATTTTGTTTCATTCTTATAAGTATATCTAAGTATTTTCGTGTTTTTTTTTTGCTTTCGGTGGTAATAGAATGAGTGTGTTCCGATGCATTCGGAGTGTTAATACACATTGTTTTATCTCTTGTTAATCTAGAAACATTCCCATTTTAAGCGTACAGGAAGAACCAAAGATATATCTCTTAGGATTTATTTTAACTGACTATTAAATATATACTCTGTATAACTCTTCATTAATGCAATTTTTTGTTTCCAAACTGTGGATGACCTGGTATGGCCTAGCGCAGTGGTTCTCAAACTTTTTCAGCTTGTTACCCAATTTAACATGCCACATTAACCATGTTACCCCTTTCACAAAATGTTTTCAACATTGATATATATGGCTAAATTAAACTAGAGATATATTGCACTTTATTTATTACACTTTATTTATTTACAGTTTATTTAAATAATTTATTTACACTGAATTACACTTTTAATTATTGTATTTGATCATTGTGCATTTCTAATGAATATTGCCAAAGATGTCAAGAACATCAGTGGGATGGATGGAGTTGCATACTTGAAGCTAGTTTAGGAATTCTTGGCTTTGTAGTTGAAAGTGCCAGACTGGCATCGTTTGTAACATTCAGCGAGTCCTCTTTTTTGTTTTCATCCCCAGCACGGTTGAGAACCCCTTCTCGCACAGATACGTTGTTTAGAATGATACCAACAACTGCAAGGCTCTCTTGGACAGAGTTGGCGAATTAGCTAGTTGTGAAATCCAAAAGGAATCTGCATTTTGGTTTTAGAATTTGACTTTCAAGGCTTCATTTGCTCGCATTTTGATCCACTCCTCCTTTGCAGGGAAATTATCATCATGAATGGCCTCATCAGGTACAGAAAAGGGATGAATGATCCACTGAAGACTGGCTGTTTTTAGGTCACTCTCTGGAAAGTAGTGCTGTATGCTTGTTTCAAGCCCCATCAAATGGTCGCTCATCTCTTTTTTGATGGTCTGTAAAAGTGATCCAGTATCATAACTATTCTCCTCAACAAACTGGTTTAGGGTGGGAAACTGAGCGATCACTCCTTTCTCCAAGCGTCGAATCCAGAGTCTCAGTTTTCCCAGAAATGCAGTCACAGTGTGATGGGCATCAATAATAGTCATGTTTTGGCCCTGGAGTTGCAGATTTTCACTGTTCAGCTCCGCAAATATGTCAACCAAGTAAAAAAGTCGAGCAAGCCACTCCTTATCATTGAACTTGGTAGCAAAAGGAGATTCTTCTTGTTTCAGAAATTCCTGAAGAGCCGTTCGGAGCTCAATGACTCGACGTACAACCTTGCCTCGTGACAACCAGCGAACATCGGTGTGGTAGAGCAAAACTTGATACTGCTCTCCCATTTCCTTGCACAGCACCCTGAATATGCGCGAATTTACATCTCTGGACTTGATGAAATTGACGATTTTCAACACATCTTCAAACACTAATTTCATATTACCAGGGAGGCTTTTTGATCCAAGAGAGTACCGATGAATGATGCAATGATCTACAGAAATTTCTGAATTCACAGCTTGTATGAGGCCCCGTAATCCACGATTACGACCCATCATCGACGGTGCTCCATCGACGGAGACCTAGATTAAAAAGAAAAACTATTATAGATTGCAAATTTTATGTCAAATTTTAGACCTTTTAAAAGTTAAATGTCTTTTTATTTGTTTTTTTTATTTTCCAAAAGTATGGAAAATATCACATATAAAATATTTTGCACAAACCTCTTAAACATTAGTTGTGGATGAAATAAATTTAGTTTTCATATTAACAATTTTATTTTGCTCTTTTGCAGGATAGTACAGAAATGAAAAGAGAGCTGTGAAGCTCGCTATTCCCAAAATTTGGCGTGAATTCACTGACCACTTAAGCAATTGCATGGTGGACCCTTTCAAACGTCGCGCTAGCAAGAATGCATCTGTTATCACGTATGTGAGGCTTTGGTGAGGAACTACGGCAAAATGGGCTACTGGATGTCCCTGAAAGTCTATATTCTTGACTATTATCTTGATAAATTCAAGGAAAACGTGGGAGTATACTGAGATGAGCAAGGCGAGCGCTTCTGCCAAGATATACTGGACTTTGAACGCCGCTACCAAGAAGCTACCAAGTATAACAAAAACATAATGGGAGACTGTATTTAAGGGCTGACACGTGAAAGTGATTTACATTACAGTCGCAAATCTCGAAAAACTACTCACTTCTAAACATTTTTTTTTTCATTTTTGTCTAACTTTGGTGTAAATATATGTAAATTTTGATTCATATGTTGTTTTATTCAGACCTTTTGCAAATGAAAATGTGCAAATTTGCCCGTATTTACATATAAAATAGGTTAATTTCTAAATTTCATTATTCAGGTCACAAAAGCAAAGTTTGAAGGGAATAATGGTCATTTTCTGTACTTTTACAACACAAGCAATTAAAAAATAACTCGTACTATCCAGGAACAAAATCTGTGTTATATAGTGTAATCGAAAGCTGTTATTATGATTTACGTTACTCATTCTATCAAAAGTTACTAATAACCAAATGCACATTGATCCAATTAATTTTTCTGTCACTTCCGGATATATGGACACTGAAAAGTATAGATAAACATCATAATTATGGAGTAAACCATATTATTATTACCTTTTAAAAATATCTTTCTTACAAACAATAAGTATTCCTTAAAAAACTTAAGTGCAGGGTGAAATAGAATTTACCAACGTGAGGAAAAAATGGTAGATATAACTTCTCATAGAATGACACTGATTTCTTTGTTTTGTTTCTTTCTAGTAGAAAGTTTTAATTTATAGCTCTGTTATCTCATTAACAATTTGAGATCTAAGTACTGTTTTGAGGTAACTTAACTGCCTCTCCCATTTACTTTTTTAGTTTACTTAGAGATGTCACGAGTTGTTCGTTTTAGGATATTTGTATTGCTGACTATCACAACACTGATCACTCTACTTGTATACGGGATAATTGAGTTAGTTTATTTTGTATGTTCATGCAATGATACACAACGTGTATCTACACTAACTATCTCGAATTTTGAAATGATAGACCAAAGGAAAACAGCTAATTAAAAGCAACAAGTGTCAACTCTTGGACTACAATTATGTAATTGAATGGTAAGATTTCATCGACACTTTTATAACACATCCACAGCTTCAAATTTCACTTTGCAATTGTTTTACATTAGCTGGATGTGAACCATGGACTTTCAGATCTACAGTTCAGTAAGCTAAGCATCACTGCACACCAGAATGGTGAAATTTGAATATTGCAAGGTATTACACAAATCATTTAATTGTATTGCTTCCTGAAGAAATTTGTAAACGGACCTTTAACTACTCGTGATTCTAACTTTCCAAACTTGAAAGCCCAGAATTGTCTGACGGTTACGACATCAGTAAATCCCGTACTTTAGCGGGGATAAGAGATGATGTCACTAAAGATGAGAGTTCATAGTTCCGCATTTTGCCACTGAAGTTAAATATCATATAGCTCCTAACAAAGTCTATTTTACATAGAAAACTCATGTTTCATCATAACCTGCAGTAAAAGTGTAAATACATGTATGTAAAACATCACATATATAGCGAGTATTACAAAATCTCGAGAAATACCAATATGCTACTTAAGAAAACTCTTAGTTTATAACACTCTGACATACATTCATGTTATAATACCTGGCATATATGCTTCTTCAAGTAGATTACCATAAATTAAACATAAGAGGTAAGTAATGAAAGTTTCTTTACTTTATAAACTGTACAAAATGTTTGAAAACTAAATTGTCTGTCACCCATCATGATGACCTTCAAATAACACTTCCCTAATCTCAAAACTGATGCAAGTAAACTATCACACGTGTCTACATATGTTTACTGTATTGCATTAATCAATAAATCTTGCAACTAAAACAAATTATAAGTCCACTATACTTTAACACTGACAACGAATTTTTTTACAAAACAAACATTTGTTTGTTGTTTAGAAGTAAGCACAAAGCTGCACAATGGGCTATCTGTGCTCTGCTCACCACGGGTATTGAAACCCGGATTTTAGCGTGTAAGTCCGCAGACATACCGCTGAGCCACTGGGGGGCGCAAAACAAACATATATTCTTACGCTTTACATATCATTACAGAATGCTGAATGAAAATTCAAAATATTTAATGATTTGAACCTGAAATTCTTTTCTACTTCTAGGTTAGTAATTTCTATTTTTATCTAGAACTCACATGTTTGTCGTTAAGTATATATAATATGACTATTTGGAGGAGTAATCATTTAGGCACATAAAGAAATGTCAGTATCTTCCAACTTACAATTTTCTTTGAGGAACAAAATCCTTTGACAGCATAATAACCTCTGATATTTACAAATGACATCATATGTATAGATTACCGAGATTAAATTAGTATTCGTACAACATAGGTTATAATCCTTATTAAACTTGTTTACGATATTTGGTAAAGTTCATCGTAATAAAAAGAATATGTCGTACCACGCTGTTCTCCTTAAGTTACAGTTGTTTTCGTATTAAAGAATAAAAGTTAACCAGTGGAGAGGAGAGACATTTTTGCATTAGTTTTTTACCATTAACGTCGTTTTATGGTAAATTGGTATTAATGTTACTACAACATTAATTTTGCCGGTCGAAAAAGTTAGGGATTGATTCTTTGAGGACATCCTCGAGATGTTATTCTAAATCAAAGTAACAGACAGATACCGAGATAATTAAACTTCCCCCTTGTACAGATCTACAAAGTTTTATACTCAGAATAAACAAACTGCGATTTTCTTAAGTCTGAACTTTTAAGTTAGACCTCTGAATCTCTAATAGCTTGTTTTGCTACCCATTAATAACATTAAGACATTGATGTCGTCATCGTTCTCTCACAAGGTAAGTGACTACATGATCATCTTTGACGCATGTTCGAGATCGCTATCATGGGTTAGTTTTAATGTTTCGTAAACTTTTAATAGAAAATATGTGAATCATATTTAAGTAATTCATTGTTTTAGTTGTATCAAAAGTGAATTACTAGATAAATGGCATATCGATAAAAGATTATGTTTTTTTATATAATTAACATTGTGATTGACGTTTCCAAAAATATTTTAGACAGTTAATATGTTCTTTATGTAAGTGTTATAAGATTGATTGTCAGTGTAATAAATCCTAATGGAAATGTTTACGCACACAAAACATTTGTTCTGTCTTTGATTTAAAATAAGACTGGTGGTGCTGTTAGACAACTAAAAATTGGTCATTGTCGAACTTGTGTGTTTTTGTCAAACTCTACTTCTAAATTACGACACAGAACTTGCTTCGCAAACCACACAGACTTTGTCAACTTAAAACTGGTATTTGAATGAGGCACCATCGACAAATGTATGTTGATGTTACGTCAATATTTCCAAGGTGCTTTAGAAGAAAATTTTACATTTAATCACATGTAATAACTATCTATATGCGTATTCTAGTTTGCATCATATATGGCTCGTTAGTTTTACAAGATTATAATAAAAGTGGCATATAAACATCTATATGTATGTTTTGTGATAGTGGTCAGTCTGGAAATTGTATTCTTTAAATATTAGCAATAAGTAATTGTACATTTATTATATTTAATTGTATGGATATTGCTGGTTATAAAAAGAATGATTTGTGAAACAGTAAGTATCCTACAGAATATTAAAAGAAGTTATGTATTATCTACTTTCACAAGATTTATGACGTTTGAAAGTGGTCAATAGTTAGTTAGAAAATGGACATATACAATAACTCAATTATTTGTATTCTCAATAAATATTGTACTTATATTAAAGACTTTAAATGAAATAAAGTGTTGAACAACGCTTCGACCTTCTTAGATCATTTTCAAAAGATCGAAACGTTGTTCTGTACTTTATTTTAATTAAAGTTTTTAATATCCATACCAGTGTCTTGAGAACGCCCCCCAGTGGCTCAGCAGTATGTCTGCGGACTTACACGCTAAAATCTGGGTTTCGATACCCGTGGTGGGCAGAGCAGAAATAGCCCATTGTGTAGTTTTGTGCTTAATTCAAAACAACAACAACAACGTTTTAAGAATACATTTTTACTTCAAATGGATTTCTCGTCATCATGAAGTTAATAATTTATTATTCTATTACAGATAATAAATGTTAACATAATTGAATACAGACGCTGATGATTTGTAGAAATACTTTCACAATATATTTGGTAAAGTCCTTTGATAGTGTTTGTATATGCGAAAGTTTGCCTTTGTAAAACGTGTAAATTATTTTGTTGCAGAAATTCAGGCCTGGCATGACCGAGCGCGTTAAGGCGTGCACTCGTAATCCGAGGGTCGCGGGTTCGCGCCCGCGTCGCGCTAAACATGCTCACCCTCCCAGCCGTGGGGGTGTATAATGTGACGGTCAATCCCACTATTCGTTGGTAAAAGAGTAGCCCAAGAGTTGGCGGTGGGTGGTGATGACTAGCTGCCTTCCCTCTAGTCTTACACTGCTAAATTAGGGACGGCTAGCACAAATAGCCCTCGAGTAGCTTTGTGCGAAATTCCAAAACAAACAAACAATGCAGAAATTCAAATTAATAAAAGTGTAATTCTATAATAAACGTTTTATTGATCGAGTAAAACAGTGTATAAAGTCAAAATATAAGTATTAATTATTTTATGATATTGCCCTTTTTAGGGTAATTTAAACCTATAGTCAAGTATTGTGTGCATGGTAAAATATATATAGAATTGTGATCATGTTACTTAAGTAATATATCATGTCATTGAAAAACACTTGATTGACAGTTAAATGAGTGAAGTTTAATCAAGATATCGTCCTTTTATGACATAAAATGGTAAACAAATTAAATTAACTGATTGATTATCGTTAAGTGTCCTCTTTTATGACGAGTTAATTAATTAATATTAATCATTCTTTACAGGACTGATTAATTATATATGCTTCAATGAATTAATTGTAATTAATTTAACTAATCCATGTTAAGAGTCATTTTTATCACGATTTAATTATGAATGAAATATTTACAAACACTTTAATTAATTTGTAATAACCTTCCATTTTAGGAACGATTAATTTACTGTTGAATTAATAATTAATTATATTCTTGTTGAGGCATATTTTTTATGAGTAATGACTACCTGGGAACACATTATCAACTTTGTGGTAAAATGATTTAATTATTAATTGATTAATTAACTTTTACTGTCCTTTCTAGGATTAACTAATTAATTAAAGTTACGAATAATTTTATGAATGATTTAATTATAAATGATGGTCAATCCCAAAGAATTGGGCAATATTAATTACTTGCCTTTCCCAGAGTCATTTACTTTAAAGTAAGGACTAATAACGCAAATATCCTCTGGTGTAGCTTTGCGCAAACAAACGTTTACGAAAAAACAAATTAAACACATGAAAATTTGAATAGAATGTTACGTCTTTGACTTGGAGTTAACCATTTGGTAACATAAGTTGAAATGATTATATCCTCCTGGTCGTAGTAAAATACTGTGAAAATAATTACAAAACAGCAGTGACCCTTTGTTGTTTCTTGTGTTACATAATAGGAATAGAACAATTCATATTTCAGTATACAAACCTTTAAGTTCTGTACATATTTATTTTTTCTTGTAAAACAGAAAGCTAAACAATTGCTCAAGTGTGTTGTGTCTGCCAGAATTAACAAAATCCAACTTTTAGCATTATAAGCCCACTGATTTACCAGTGAACCACGGGAGGAGAGAAGGGCAACTTCTGTGACAAAATAAGTACCTTATAGTGTTTGGAACAAGTAATAATGATACTACTATTCCCCAGTGGAAAACTTAGATTAATATATACGTATTAACAAAAATATGTCCTTTATATTGTTAAATCTTACCATCACATACAATTTTTCTATTTCTCTTTTTTTTTTACGCTCTGATGACATTAAATGTCTGGAAATCGAAATATTGCCCTAAAGAAGTTCACCATGTAAATTTTTGTCAACAAGTTAATTATCTGTGAAAAACAAAAACATAGCGCGTCACTATGACGCTGGCGAATAACTGAATTACAAAGCGACATGAAAAATTGATTTTTCTTGAATTCGATTGGAGGCAAATATTTAATTTTCATTATATTCTGGAGAAACAAACTTGTTTATCACTTAAAAGAGTAGAGTTTGAACATTATCATGCTTGAAAAATCTAGACTCAAATCAAATTCAGTAGGGATTTTACGAATAAACAAACAAACGTGATATTGAGTTAAAGTAAGACAGTAAATTTCATTCTTTTACTGACATGACACATCCGATAGAGTTTAGAAGTAGAATTAAAATCATTGTTATAACCATTGTTGTTGTTGTTTTGAATTAAGCACAAAGCTACACAATAGGCTATCTGTGCTCTGCCCATCACGGGTATCGAAACCCGGATTTTAGCAGTGTGAGTACGCAGACATACCGCTGAGCCACTGGGGGACTGTTATAACCACCAGTCATTAAAATTATCTTTCATAAACTAATTTCTTGATAAGTATTTGTAGTAGGTTTATCTTAGCTTTAATCCGTTTTAATAAATTATGTTGTGAACTACCCGAAAAATCAAGCTCAAACCCAGATAACGCAAGAATAAATATAATATATTTGAATTTAGAACACTTTTCTAATGACAGGTGATCAAAACATTTGCTATAAAACCCATGGTTACCTTCTTCATTTGGTTGTTAAAGAACCTTATTTTACATTGTGTACAGAAATAGGTACGTGAATATATAAAAAAATAGTTTTTGTGTAAATGTTTTTAAATTACCAATTATATAATGTTGGTTTATCTTGGATCTCTTTGTACATACATACATATATATGTCATATGCGTTTTTGTCCATTTATATTATCGGATTTAGATTGAATGTCCTGATTTATAACTGCGCATCAAACCAGAGATATTCATATATATTGCTATTTTATTATAATTTGTGGATGTTTTGATCGAAACATAAAAAGTAGTGTACCACTCAAACAGTAACAAAATAGACCAAAGAAAATTCTTAGAAAGCAACCGTTGTAACACTCTTATCATTATGTATATGTTGGATAGATTGGTCATTTTTAGTGCAGAGATACACAAAGAAGTAGCTGAGTTATATTCACCACGGCAATCGAACCCTCGATTTTTGCGTTGAAGGTTTACGATTAACTCTAACACAGGAGGTGCGTGTATAAATACACACTTTATTTGTGTTTTTGAAAGAAAGAATACACCAGAAGTTGTTGTTGGAAGTCTGTGCAGACAATGTTGATAACAGCCAGCTAGTTTTTGGCAGAGTGTGCCAATATTTTCAAAGGACCAGATGGTTTCTTGTTTGAAGAAACTTTAACAATAACCATATGAATTCGAAAGATACAGAACTTGATCAAACAATTGTCGTACATATTTCACTAGTGTGTTGGTGTTTGTTCGTTTGTTTGTTTTGAATTTCGCGCAAAGCTACTCGAGGGCTGTTTGCGCTAGCCGTCCCTAATTTAGCGGTGTAAGACAAGAAGGAAGCTAACTAGTCATCACCACCTACCGCCAACTCTTGGGCTACTCTTTTACCAACGAATTGTGGGATTGACCGTGACTTTATAACGCCCCCACAGCTGAAAGGGCGAGTATGTTTGGTGCGTCGGGAATTCGAACCCGTGATCCTCGGATTACACACACACACATGTATATGGGGAATGGAATAGAGAAATAAAATACATTAAGGATTATTGATCAAAGTAAAACTGGTCAAAATAGATAATTATTACGTTAATTAGTGGTGTTAACGTGATTGCATAAATGTATTTGCACGTAAAACTTTACTGTATATAATCTTCAGTTGCTAACGGAAAATCAAAACGTTTCACTAATGAAAACAATATGAGAAAACAGGAAAGTTAATTAAAATAGGAAAGATTGCTAAAAACAAACAAAAAATCTCGTTCCATTTAACCTATAAGCAATCTGTAATATAAAACGTACATAGAACACTAATGGAAACTGCATTTACAACACAAGGTAATGATACAGCTGTTTTGTATGTCTTGATATGTATTCCATTGGGCCCCTATATTTCTAAAAGATGCTTATATACACAGTATTGAATTAAAGAGCAAAAGAACAGAGACACTGAACAAAAACAGTATATGTTGTGTACAACAATGTCGGTTATGAAACTAGATTAAACCTACCGAATAGTCTTCGATTTGTTTATTTCTTTTTCTTTAGAATTAAACACAAAGCTAAACAATAGGTTGTCTGTGCTCTGCCGACCACGAGTATCGAAACCCAGTTTATAGCGTTTTAGGTCCGCAGACATACCACTGTCACACTAGGGGTAATTAGTCGTCAAAAACCTATCGTTAGAGACCTGTATAATAACGATTGTCATATCGTTGCTTTACCATTACGTGACAACTTGTTGTCCTTAACACAAACGTACCCAGTGGAGTATGTGTTTGTGTCAACCAAAGGAAACCGAACCCAGGATTTTAGCATTGTTATTAATCCTGGCGTTAAAGGCGTTATTAATGAATTGCGCTGTTCAGGAAGTACAACGTTTTGAGCTGCCGGAAGATATTTTCATCAAATCGTTGCAAAAAAAGAAGTAAATGATTTTTTCATAGAATCTTCTGATGTCCAACATGTCGGTAAACTAGCCATCCCTAATTTAGTAATGTCAGACTAGAGGGGAGTCAGCTAATCATCACCACCCACCGCCTACTCTTGAGTTACTCTTTTACAACCAATAGTGATATTAATCGTCACTTTATAACGTCTATACCTCGAGAAGAAAGTGATTTTATTGAATGTACAAGTATAACAGAAGTAAATACTTATAATATTGAATGAAAATAATTTTACTGTCGTCAAAATCAGGCGATTAAAATAAAAGAACAGCAGTCAATCATAATACCTCAACCCTTGCAGCAATAGTTCCACGTTATGTAAAGAATGGACTTCACGATAACTAGCTAAATTCATGCAACAAAAATGTTGATATGTAAATAGTAAGTGTTAAATCGTAGACATCTTTCTCTTAGTGGCTTTTCTGTGTATGACAAATAATGAGCCTTCAAATGATTTACAAAGTAATGACATTGTAGTGACAGGTCAAAAATGCTAGAATTCAACAGATTATTAAGTTATCTATGCTTGATAAACCAACAGTTCCAGATACAACAAAGTAACAAATGACGATACTGAAAGAATGTACCACCACATTTACTCACCCGCAACACCCTACTATTAAACGATAAAGAACATACTCAATGCATAACATAAAGCGCGCGCCATGGGAAAAATCTGTGTGACAATATAAATTATAAAATCTTATTTTATGTTGGCATGTAAATTGAATGTTAAGAATAACAACAGTAATAACACGGAAAAATTAAAATACAAAAATACTCAAATTTAAACAAAAAAAAATTACTTCCTCAATCCCCAAAACCAATCGAAACAACGGTAAGCATTTCATAAAAACAAAACTTCACTAAGCCAGAAAACTATGTATGTATATATATTAAGTATTATTCCCCTTAATTCAAAATTCAGACATCACAGTCTAATAAATTAGGCTTATCTACAGCTATGTAACAACACGGGTTAACTAAACTACCTAACACTACAACACTTTCAACAACAATTGTTTGTTTTGAATTTCGTGCAAAGCTACACGAGGGCTATCTGCACTAGCTGTCCCTAATTTAGCAGTGAAAGACTTGAGGGAAGGCAGCTAGTCATCACTACCCACTGCCAACTCTTGGGCTACTCTTTTACCAATGAATAGTAGGATTGACTGTCACATTATAATGTCCCCATGGCTGAAAGGTGGTTACCTGACTATGACGGGCCGACAACAACAATCCGAAACAGTTAATCATCAAATCGTAATATCCTTATCTTACCATTATTTCTTTTGTCCCACCAATTATGCCCCCCCCCCAGTGGCTCAGCGGTATGTCTGCGGACTTACACGCTAAAATCCGGGTGTCGATACCCGTGGTGGGCAGAGCACAGATAGCCCATTGTGTAGCTTTGTGCTAAATTCAACAACAACAACCCACCAATTCTAAGTGAATTTTGCCATTTAATAAACTAAATCTACTCAAACCAATTTGTTTGTCTATAAATACCTCGTTTATTACGATAGATTATCCTATGTTTTGCGCCTACACAATCTGTATCAATACATTTTAACCAATTTCTTAACGATAACATTTATAATAATAATACATATGTATATCCTGTTAAATATAAATAGGATATCAATCTATGTCCAACGAAAAGTCACGTATAGCACAATACAATCACTGAGGCTGTCACAAGAAGTTAATCGTGGTGTTAAATTGAAGTATAATTTTCATCAGAACAAAAAGAATATTACTTCTAGTATTAAGTTAATCCAAGTACAGAATAACGCACGACCAACAAAACAAAAACACTATTTTATAATTAGCACACGAATATTTGTTATATAATATTGTTGCTTATATTATTTGAAATTTGTTTCTCATTATATACCCCTCGTGGCTAATTGATGAGCCTGATGACATATAATGTTAAAAATTGAGTGTCGATACCTGCAGTAATCATAGCAAAGCTAGCCCATGAAACTGTTGTAGTTTTGATACATAAAGAGAAAAGTAATTTTGCCTCAATACAGAGTCATAGTAATATCAATGACAAGTGTAAAAGTGTAAGTACCTATCCAAAGTGACAGGAAAAGTTTAAGTTAATACATTAATTTGTGTTATTTCACTTTGCACTTTTCGTATGTCATATTGGAAATCTACATTGTTATATTTTAAGTTACGTCACATTTTGAATGATAGTGTGATTAATTCCTAATAATTTCGCGTAGAATATCTCACTCGAATTGTCATACATATTTCACTAGTGTACTGGTGTTTGTTCGTTTGTTTGTTTTGAATTTAGCGCAAACATAGGAAAACGTTTCCTATGTAATCCGAGGGTCACGGGTTAGAATCCCGGGAGCGCCAAACATGCTTGCCCTTTCAGTCGTAGGGACGTTATTAAGTTGCGGTCAATCCAACTATTCGTTGGTAAAAGAGTACCCCAAGATTCGGTGGTGGGTGGTGATGAATAGCTGCCGTCCCTCTAGTCTTACACTGCTAAATTAGAGACAATTAGCGCATATAGCCCTCGAGTAGCTTTGCGCGAAATTCAAAACAAACAAACGAACAAACACCAATACACTAGTGAAATATGTATGACAATTGTTTGATCAAGTTCTGTATCTTTCGAATTTATATGGTTATTGTTAAAGTTTCTTCAAACAAGAAACCATCTGGTCCTTTGAAAATATTGGCATACTTTGCCAAAAACTAGCTGGCTGTTATCAACATTGTGTGCACAGACTTACACCAACAACTTCTGGTGTATTCTTTCTTCAATGATAAACGACTGAAGTAGGTGTTATCTTCACGTACAACACCAAACACAAGTTGACTGTATTCTCATGTGTCCATATATAAACATCACCAATGACACGTGTTTAGACTTCGAAAGCATCATTGTTTACACATGAGACTTTGTTAAAAGTATCCATTTAAATATAGTTTAAATATTAAGAGAAATATTGTGTTTTATTTGTTCCCTTAGCTTCCTTCTTATGTTTATTTGCCATGGCTACTGGCCTATGTGATGGCTTACTTATGACAGTAACTGGTATTACAGCAGCTGTTACACTTTCCAAACACCACCTAATGTCTATATATTTGCTCAGACTTATATTACACTGAACTCGTGTTAATAAAAGTTGGCCAAAAATGTCAGCAATCAACTTTGGAGGCGAGCAGTAATATACAATGCTTGTTAGCAAGCCAAACTCAACTAAATGAAAGGGGATTCCTTGCTGTTGAATTTAGTAAACAAATTATAATAAAGTGATTACACTTGACTATATTTATGAAATAGTAAGTCTTTATTTACATATCGAAGACAATGAGTTTTTAAAATACAGCAACGTTCCGACGACGAATACACAGTTAAAAGAATAATGAATTTGTAGCATATAATATTTTCACTTCCGTAGTACATAAATAGCAAAAAGCACAGATTATGACGTATATTGCTTGGTGTTACGTTTTTTTATGCGGACTGAACGCAACAGAAAGACACAGATAGCAGCTTGTATAATTTATTATAATGATCTACCTATATGATAGACACAAAATAAATTATCCAATGGCAACAACAGATATCCAGTTTCAACCATCAAAACAACTTACAATACAAAAAAGTACTGGCCTGTGCTTAATAATATGATCCAGGAAAAATGTCCAAATCCGAAATACAAAGTTCTAATCTAGGCATTGAATTCAGTCCCACTGAGAAATTTTCGAAGTTTGAATGGGTAATTTCAAACAAAAGTTCACAGTCCAATTCCTATTGACTTTCGATATAATCCGTAATCCGACTGAATTGTAAAGGTTGACGGAATAAAATTTTTCACCGCTTTAGTCGATCTAGCTCTATTCACAAATTCAGCTTAAACTTTCTCAAACAAGACAAAGTTCTTGATCCGAATAAAATGGATGACTTACTTCTTGACCCGAGTAAAAGTGGATGATTTCCTTCTCATCGCCGTCTGTTTATATACTATATCGCGTAACTTCCCAGAATTCCACAGTACAAACACCAGGCCGATACAAGTGATCAATCTATTTAGTTTATTTAGTTTTAAAAATGTCTAAATGAATTTTAATTAATTCTAAAATGTTATTTTAAATTTCTCCGATTTAAACCTCGAAACAATAATATAAATATAGAATTACAAATAATAAATATGGGAATTCAAATACGACGTTATATGATATTTACATGACATTTACATAACACTCGACATGGTTGTCGTTTACATAACATTTACATAACACTCTCGACAACATTTACATGATATTTACATAACACTTGGTTAATGTTTTTTTTATGCATGTTGAGGGATAAATGCGAACTAAGCCTTCAGACTCTGATGTTCTATTTAATCTCAGAAAAAAAAATAACATCAGAATTAATACAAAGAAAGAACAGCCATCTCATCCTACTGAGAATAACTTTTCATTTTATGAATAGTAAGCTTTTAAAAAGTGCCTAGACCCATATAACTGGACTGTGCTACACAATCTAATTTGTCCAAGCTCTTATTCTTGTCCAGCTTATCTTCCAGTGATCATGTAGCGGATTGTGAATCAAAGGTTTCTAACTTTAAGATATATAGGATTTGTAAAACAATAGTGATAAAGAGATAAACACTAAGACGTTCACAAATAAAGTTATAGTGAAGCAAGATAATAGTGCAAGGTTACACAGCCACATAAACTGTTCAAAGACCAATTTGAAAACTCGTCAAAAATGTCGGGACCAGAGTAAAACAAATTTGTCTGTACCTTCAGAATTCATGTACTCTTTATTTATTTCATCAGTCTCGAAGAAATTCTTTACTCGCCAAATTTGTACTAAAATTACACAAAAATGAAATGTTGAGAACAAAAATAAGCGTGCTTGGTGAAGGACTTAAGTGGCACTCTTAAGCCTTTTCACTATATTCTAGGTCAGAAAGTAGAAAACATGGTGCGAACATTTTGACACAATTTTCCACTCTTTCAACTGTACAAATGATAAAAGATATTTGGTAGTTATAAACTTTAATTTTTCTTCATGTTTTATGGTCAAGCACTAATTATGTGTTCATCACAGTACTTCCTATAAACTCTTAAATTCACTGCAACATACTTATTCAACGCTTCCCATAAGTTTATATTAAACTTCTGACTCAGTTTTCTAACAAATAAACTCTTAGTTTTTCAGAATTAAACTGTCACAAAAGACGTAGCCGTAGGTAGTGTATACAGTACCTGCCCATATAAAAAAAAAGATAACAGATCTTTGTCCAAGCTCGAAAATGATACAAATAACGAAATGGAAAAAAATAAACAAATAGTAACAAATTAAACACGAACTACACTTTAAATGTCAGTTCTAACTGATCTGAGCCTGTTCAGAAGAAAATCAAAACAACTTTAGGAAATTCACTTCGCTGACAGCTATATTATTTTATTCAAATAATCTCATTTAGGCTTTCCTTTAGCATTATGTAACCCTATAGTTCGAGACAGTTAAGAGAAAACTTAAGTAACTAGTTCACTGATGAAATCGTCTATACAGTATACATTAATATATAATATACATTATATGCAATAATCCATTTGGAAAGTTGTAACCTAAATCTACGTTCCGGAATTTAGTAATCCAATCAGGTGCATTGGATATATATATATATATGTGCATATATACACTTTCACAGTTAATTTTTAAATATAGACTACCTGGATCACATGCTTTCTGTTGTCTTGATGGGCCACACTTGTCTTGTCCTAATTCATTTATTTTATGATCTAAAGGTCATGAACAATTTGTTTATTTGTATTTTAAATTAATACCGTTCATTTAAGGTTTTTCTTCCTTTGTTTTGTTTTTGCTTTGTCTTTTTTGATTTCCTCTTTTTTTGTTCGCTTTTCTTTTCAGTTGTGAACTTCAGTAGTAATCTTCAAAGTTATAATGTCAAATTACGGGGATTTAATCCATGCGATAGGCAGAGTACAAATAACCATTGTTACGTATTTTTTATGTTTTATGTTCTTCGTAGACTAAACGCAACAGAAAAACACAGATAACAGCTTGTATAATTTATTACACTAAACTATTAACAAATATAACAGATATGACATAAATTATATAATAACAGTGACAAATATTAAGTTACAACATTCGAAATTAATTACAAAACAAAATAATATTAGTTTCAAACTTCAAAATAAATCATGATACAAAACGGTACTGGCCTGTATCTAATGTAATGATCTAAAATTAAAGTCTCAAATTCCAGTCTAGGGTGTGAATTTGGTCCCACGAAGAGATTCCGAAGCTTAAATGAAGAAGTTCGGAAACAGAGTTCACAGTTCAATAAATTCGCCGACTCTCAGCACAAACAGTAATTCAGATGAATCGTAGAGATTGACGAAATAAAATCACAGCTTCCGTAGATCTAACTTCAGTCACAAATCCAAGTTGAATAATCACAGCAAACACTTAATCTTTCTCAAATAACTGACTCTCTTCTTTTGAAATAAAACTAATGTCTGACTCTCCTTTTCTTTTCTTCGAATAAAAACTGACGTCTGAATCTCTTTTTTTATCTCTCTCGCATCTTCGTCTGTTTATATATTGTAGGCCTAAACTTCTCGAAAGACCGCGAAATTTCTACAGATCTCCAGAGCAATCCGCGCATGTCCGTTCTTGCACGAGACTACACGTCTAGACACGAAGTCACCAACACTTCATTTACAAACATATGATTGGTCTACGTAATTCAAGAAAATTCTAAATGTTACCCTAAATGAATAACAACATATTAGTTTAAACTTCGAAACAATAATATAAATATGGAAACATAGATAATAGAAATGAAAATCCAAACACAACACGACATGTTGTCGTTTACAAAATATTTACACATTTACATAACACCATTTGTTTATTTACGAATTATAGCTACACAACGGACAAGCATGTTTTCTCTCTAGCCTTTCATTGTTAAATGAAGTGCAGAAAGCTCTCATGCAGCTTTGCACGAACCTCAAACCTATCACAATCTAAGTGTTTGTATTTTGTATTCCTGTATTTTTACTTTCTCTCTTTTTTATGCTTTTGTCCTTTTCATGTTCTATCTTCTTTCTCCTATAGTATTTTTGTCTTAGAATTACGTCTCTTTGCCAGTTTTTGCTTGTTTTTTTTCTTTCCCACTCTTTCTTGTCTTCTCTTATTCTTTTCTGACCCCGTTTTTCAATTTAGCTTATCTCATGTTATATCCGTATCTGTCTCTTTCTTTTAAGTTATAATTAATATTTTATTTTTGTATTTTTCTCCTTTTAGTTCATTCTATATTCCATCAGGACCTGTCTTTCTTATTGTTCAATTTTCTGAAAAGTAATTTCATTGTTTTGTATATCTTCTTTTTTGTTAACAAACAGATTCTTTCTCACATTGCGAAATTTTATGTTTCACCTCTTTGTCTTATACTCTTAATACTCTTGAAGTGAAAACTCTTACTTACCGTTTGCTGACGTCATCAGCTTGTACACTGTTTTGTACGGTGACTAATCTTATCAAAACTCAATATCACGAATAAATCTTATGTAAAGGTATTGCACTTTTGTCTTGAAGAGGATAACTGCAATAAAAATGTTATAGACTATAATTATTAACCTATCTATATAAAATTTATTATAGTAATCTCACTTATTTAGAATAGCAGCTTAAGAGATTTCACGAAATTCAAATAAAAGACGCAAAACGATTTTGCAGAACTAATACCACATTTTTCAGTTATTTTCAATGTAAGTTTCCTGGTTTTTATCTAGATTTGTTTTATTCTTAACGTTAAACAGGAACATATTACAGAATATAAAGCATTTTATGGGTATCTCATAATCGTATGACTCATCTACAAAGTTGAAGCTAATCCTTCAAAAGTTTAGTTGGTTTCAGTGGGTGAAACTTTTGTATCCATTGTGATCTCCCTTAAATATTGTAAAGAAGAGAAACACTTCTTTTTCATTCACGAGTACGTTCCACCAATGAAGATAGTTCACTGTTATCTGATGCTTGGTTAACTTTCCGGAGGCAGAGAATTCATCTCAAACATAGCGTAATGACGTCCTTAAACGAACTTTTCACGCTTGAAAAGATTTCCGATAAATCTCACAATAAAAACAAAGAGTTCAGTTAGAAAATTAAAAATGGGTTACCCATATAAAAAGCATAATGTACAAGAAATGATTAAATTTGAATAATACCACTTTTTCCAACCTCGAAAATATTTCTAATATCTAAATATGAAATGAAAAAAATGTCTTAGTTGAGTTTCCTGTTTTTCCTGTACTATCTTTATATATTATAACTTCTTTCGTTTTTAATGTTTTAATGTTTACTAGAATGCTAATGAATTATATTTACCTAAATATACGCGATAATTTTGTTATATAAATCATGAAAGTATTACAATCGCTACAGAAACGATCTTCATTTCCAGATAAACAGCAAATCCTCGCCAGCTGCTATAATCCTTGATAAAGTACAAATCCAAAACTTAAGATATTAGGCGTAAATCCTAAAAAAGACATCCACTAACCTTCTACATCATCTTCTTAACATAATGAACTTATTTCTTGTAACTGGATATCTTCCATATGTCTGGAAAAAGGCGAAAATAACTGTAATTCCAAAAACTAATACAGGTAACTCAAACTCATACAACTTCAGGCCCATAAGTTTATTGAGCTGCATTGGCAAACTTTTATAAAGAATAATTTCAAGAAAACGTCTTTTGTTTTGCGAGAACAATAACCTAATTCCCGAAATCCAAAACTCCTCACGTAAAGGTAGACAGACCACGGATCACTTAACGAGAATCACAGAATCAATATACAAGTCCTTTAACAATAACCAAACTACGATCGCTGTTTTACTTGATGTCAAAAAAGCTTTTGACTCAGTATGACACAACGCCATTAGATATTGACTTCATTCTTCAAACATTAATAAAAATAACCAAATTGATATCCAACTTCTTAACTAAACACATTGCAGTGATTAAGATAGACAATACTATATCTAAGACATTTAATATTACTCCGGTGTTCCACAAGGCTCCGTTCTATCTCCATGTTACGTTTTTTATGTGGATTGAACGCAACAGAAAGACACAGATAGAAGCTTGTATAATTTATTATAATGATCTACTTATGTGATAGACACAAAATAAATTATCCAATAGCAATAACAAATATCCAGTTTCAACCTTCAAAACCACTTATAATACAAAAAGGTACTGGCCTGTGCTTAATAATATGATCCAGAATGAGTGTCCAAATCCGAAATCCAAAGTTCCAATCTAGGCGGGGAATTTAGTCCCAAGGAGAAATTTACGAAGTTTAAATGGGTATTTTAAAAAAATTCACAGTCCAATACGTGTTGGCTTTCGGTATAATCCGTAATTCGACTGAATTATAAAAATCGACGCAATAAAATAAATTCACCGCTTTAGTTGATCTAGCTCTATTCACAAATTCAATTTGAATAATCACACGGCAAACGTTTAAACTTTCTCAAACGAAACCAACTTCTTGACCCGAGTAAAAACGGAAGACTTACTTCTCGACCCGAGTAAAAAAACGGATAACTCACTTCTTAACCCGAGTAAAAATGGATGACTTTCTTTTCCTCGCATTGCCGTCTGTTTATATACTAATCGCGTAGCTTCCCAGAATTCCACAGTACAAACACCAGGCCAATACAAGTGATCAATCTACCTAGTTCTAGAAATTTCTACATGAATAATTCTAAATGAATTCTAATTAATTCTAAATATTATTTTAAATGAATAACATCTTTTTTTGTTTAAACTTCGAAAAATAATATAAATATGGAAATAATAGATATGGGAATTTAAGCACGACATAACATGGTTGTCGTTTACACAACATTTACATGATATTTACATAACACTCCACTACTTTAAATCA
Source organism: Carcinoscorpius rotundicauda (assembly GCA_011833715.1). Lineage (NCBI taxonomy): Eukaryota > Metazoa > Arthropoda > Merostomata > Xiphosura > Limulidae > Carcinoscorpius > Carcinoscorpius rotundicauda. Next base: position 88,497,251 of record CM022397.1, read on the forward strand.
TCTTCGTAAACAACATACGTTTTCCTGACCTGACCTACACAACTTCTCACAATACGCTGACGACATTGCCATTTAGAGTGTAACGCGTAACCCAATAATCTCTAGTAACAGAATTAAAGAAACTCTTAATGCCATATTCAACTCGTGTAACGATTGGAGAGTCATATTAAACCCTCACAAAACCACCGTCATAGCATTTAGACACAGCTTCAATAAACATCATAAAAACTTGAAAAAATTAAATCTACAATTAGGAAGCGATACAATCAAATTAAGTTCATATGTCAAATTTCTTGGAGTAACATTTCACACGCGACTCTCCTAGACACAACACGATCAACAAATTTGTTAACAATAGAATATATCGCTCAAAACTTTTAACTGGAAGCGACAGAGGCTGCATACCCGATACCATTATAAAACTTTAAAAAGCCTACATTCGTCCTCTAACTGAGTACGGAGCCCCAATCACACACAACATGAAAAATACCACAGCAAGATCACATCAACTCCAACAGAACAGAATATTAAGAATGGCACTTAGACTACCCATATGCACTCCCATCAAATACATCCATGATACTTGTAACACACCTCTTATCACTGACCGCCTCAGAGCACTAGCCCATAAATACTATAAAAACGCATAGAAACGAAATTTCCTAACAGCCGAATTACATATCATGGCATGCGCCCCAAACAAAATAACATCTCCATATAACACATATGGAGTTTCCAAGAACTCAAAAAGTATAACTGATCATAATTTTTCAATCGTATGATGAATAATAACTAGTTTTTTCTTCTTTATTTCAGCTCTTGTCACAAGACAAGAAGATTATCCTTTAAGACTCCAACCAGTTAAATTAAATACTATTTTAATTTACTGTCTAATCAAAATTCAATGTTATCCTTTAATTCCAGCACTAAGAAATAAGACAAGTAGATTATTCAGTGCCTATCTTGTGAAAGTTGGTTTTCTCGGGGTACTCCTGTTTTCCTCCCACATCAAATTCTGAGGCATTTGGATTTATAGATCCCAAACACTCGGTAGCCCTGAACAGGGAACGTTTGTTGTGTTGTTGGTTTGCCGCTTCTTTTCGTTCTTCTTTGCATCAGCCTGGACTACTTCCGCTCTGTTCCCTTCATTCGTCCGGTATTTTCGTTGCTTTTCTCTGAAACTATTTTCAATATGTCAACTTCTTAAATATCCGACATAGAGCATCATCAGAAAAAATTAAACACAATCTGTAACAGCATTAAAATTCTAAGGCAAGCTGGACGAAGGGGGATATAAATATCCATGGACACCCGAGTCGGGAAGTTCATTTTCCTTTAAAAAGTAAATACCTGCCACGAAATTTTCAGATTTATTTTTTTAGACGTAAAGAGTCACAGATAACCCTCGTGTAACTTTGCGCAAAATTGAAAAAACAACAACAACAAAAGAATCGTATTAATTTATTTATCTAGAAAGATAAAATAATAAAATTGCCTGATGCTATAGATATACATCTAAAAGTTACTTCTGAATTCAGTTAATTGTACTTAATTTGCATAAAAAATCCCATTTATAATTTTAGTCATGGAGTTGTTTTAATAATCTCGCTTCTACTAAACCATTGCTCCAGCTTCGCTTTTATTTTCGTATCAGATCATGAAAAATTAGATGCTAAGTAAATAGTAAGAAATAAATTATATTTGTGACCAAATTTCATATTTAAACGGTTCAACAGAATTATATACTTTACCACTCATCATGTAAAGAACCTTAAAATTTTTCATTAAAAACTCGTGAAAGAAGCAATAATTTCTATGGGTTAACATTTATGCTTCAGAGACATTTTATTCAGCAATCAACTATGTAAGTTTTTTAGATAATCTAGTTCAGGCTTTCTGTTTCTGTAAGAACACAATAAAGTGAATGTTTTCTAACTGCCTCTTCAAAAATGATTTAAAAACTAATTTTCACATTTTTTTCACAAAATAAAATAGAAGCTATAAATGTGTTTTATTGAATGTCAATTTATACTTATTCAGTCACAGTCTACAAATATTTCGTTGCAATTTTGGTTTTAATCTTGATATTAAAAAGAATTATTGTTCAGTGGAAGGGGGCCAGTTTAATTGACTTGATGAATACGTCCCTAACGTCTGAAACTTATTGTAAAGATTTGGAAATAAGTTAAGCTTATCATAGAAAAATGATTTAGGCTAAACTTATTTTCTGTTGTTTTTTTTTCGAAATTAGAAGACTTAAGAGAGAAAGCGAGTTTGTTATTTTAAGTTATCAGTACATGAATACTTCAACTAATTAATGAAGATATAAGGTGGGAAATTAGCTAGTAGTGGATTTCTGCTACATATAATTCATTTGTGTAGTTGAACCTGTAGGTGATAGTGAACGATTATTTCGTTAAACGTGAAGTTGTTGTTGTTGTTTTGAATTAAGCACAAAGCTACACAATGGGCTATCTGTGCTCTGCCCACCACGGGTATCGAAACCCGGATTTTAGCGTGTAAGTCCGCAGACATATCGCTGAGCTACTGGGGGCGTTAAACGTGAAACTTTAAGAAATAATACGTTTAGTAAGTAGACTGCACTTTTCATTGTTTTCTCTCACAAAATGTCAAGAAGAATACGCCAAGCAATAGAAATTATTACAAAAATTTGAGTTTTCTTTTTGTTTGCGCAAAAGAAAAATCAATGTTAATTAAAATAAGTTTTTTTCGTAACTTACATTGTTAGTATTGTTATCTGACCAAACAGTGAGAGCTGCCCGTCACAGACCCAAAATGTGAAGAGCGATTTTTCATTAAAGGTCCATGAACCATGAAATTTCGGATTCACAGTCTCAGCACGATAATCAGTAAGCCACATTCGGCGAATAAGCTCTTTAACAGACTTCATGCGACCCAAATTGAACCTTATAAACTTACACATCACGTTACAGATTTTCTCAATTAGATAAAAATATATTTTTAATAAAATGAAATACTTCTTTATAGCACCATGAGTAAATCTATGTGTGAAAACAAAAGGTTTTTCAGAAAATAACAGTAATAGAACAAAACTTTTCAAAACCTAGATGTAAAGCCACGATAAACGAAAAGTGCCAGAACGTATAAAGCTGTTGACATTTAGATTTATTAATGAGAAAACAAAGGAAACATATACTGCGAAACTAACCATTATATAAAAAAAATTGGATGTGAAGACAAATGATAGTATGTAATAACATAAATTTACGGCGTTGCTAGTGCTAAACACATAACTTTGGCTGACCTGTTAAAGCTAAGACTATTCCATTGAACGTTTATTAGGACAGAGAAAAAAACCTTGTTATATTAACAAAAGGCTTCTCATGTTTCAGACTCTCTTCTTTTTCCAACATTCCTGTAACAGAGAATTTATATTCATTCCATTACAAGGGAATAATCTCTGATAACTTTCTTTTGTCTTCGGAGGTCTCGATAAGAAGTCTCATGTATCTTTGTTAGTTAAAATAAACTTACATTACCGATTGTAATAGAATTTCACTATATAAACTGTTAGTTATCGAAACTACAGAAGTAAATTAGGACAAACAACCTTGATTTCTGGTTACATACTGTTTTATCATCAAGGGTCTGCATTAGACTCTATAATTTCCTAAAAAGATACACATTTAACGTAGATTTCCTGAGGTTTAATAAAGCTCAAGATAGCTTTGTAATGTCAATTATGCAAAGATGTAGGAGAGGTATATTTTGTAATATAATGGTGGGAGATATTGAACGTTTCAGTTGTCAAATGTGTATTCACTGTTATGTAAGGAAAATTGAGATAATCTTTTTTGATCTATACCATAGTAACAGTTCCACACTCATACATTGCGAAAGTTATTAACATTAACGCACAATTTACATATTTTTAAGACCACAGACCGCTCTGCGCAATAATAAAATAATAACTTTTATAAAGTAATTTTCAGTTTTATGTTATTTTCATTAAGCTATTAGTTGCGTTTACAATTTACATGTAATATTCTTTATTATAAGCTAAGTCCTCCGGTAGTACAGTTGTAAGCACACGGACTTACAACGCTGAAATCAGGGGTTCGATTCCAATCGATTGGGCTCAACAACTTGTGTGATATAGCTCTTCTATGAGAAAAACACAGATATTATAAAATAAACTGCTGATGATGAGCGCCATCTACCCCTTAAACTCTAAACATCCTTTAATTTTATTCGATATTGTAGATTTTACCTTTGTTCATTCTTCGTTTAATTTCACATTTCTTGCATTATTACTTACCTAAAAATAGGAATATTATTTCCGTATACCGATTAATATGTCAGTAATAGTAATCCTAACAAACCTCAGGAATAATAACTATACTTATTACAATATCAAATGAAAAATTAGGTCATGTGTGCTGTGCCCACTTAATTTAAAACCAGCGCTCGGTGAACTCAGAATGTAGCAAGTAAAACAAGAAATAAAAATTGTCAACCTGGTATATCAGTATCATTAATGATTTAGAAAAATAAGAAATTATTTTTTATAGATGCATGTATAAAGATGTTTATAAACACAAACTTAATATAACTTGTTCTAATTCCTAGAAGTTATAGAGATTTCAACTTACGTAGTAATAGATATCAGGTTGAACCCAAGGAATTTTTAAATGAAATAAGTAAAATAAATTATATCACAAAGAACAAAATTTGTAAGTGAGAGTGATATTAACTTGTTTGAGGTATGTAACTTTAATCAGAAAATCTTCATTGTTATAAAGAAATTTTAGAATTGGAACAGAAGGTACAATATTTACAATATTTAAAATAATTAGGAACATCGTAATATGCAATCACAATATTTGAAATTAATGGCAAATAATAGATTTTGGATCTAAGCGCTTCTTTACCTAAAAGATAGTTTTAATACCACCTACTGCTTCCTGTTATGAACCGATTTGTTCCTTTAATCTTTTTATATATCCCGGTTATATGTTACAAGGACTTAACGCTTGTATGTAAAATTTTAACTAGCACCTTACGTTAATAAAGGACTAATTACAATATTCTGTATAGAGCAGACAAAATTATTTATTTTGTGAAGTCTAAACGACATTACGACTATTGCCAGTCTCAAGGGGTGACATTACCAACATATAACTACCTTAGTTTACAAGAGTAGCCCTAGTTGGTTGCTATGGTAGTGGCAATTAACCTCAAGCTTAACATATGTGGCAGGTACACATGAAATTAAATTCTATGGAATTTAAAAGACATTTAATTCTATCTCGTACTTCGAATGGAGTCAAACAACTCTACAATCGGTGTAGTCAAGAGAACACTATGTTCTCCCCTTAATTTTGTGAGTTGAGAAAACTAGGAGGAAAATCTCTCCTACCTAATCCAATAAAAAGAAAGCTGTAAACACAATTTATATAACTCCTTTATGTGCAGTGAATTAGTTGGTTATTTACCATGTAAAGAACGTGCTTTTCTATGTTTGATGCTAAATTTACATAGCCTAATGCTTGGTTCAGTCAAGAAATCGAAAAGAAGGGCTAACATCACAGCTGCAATTCACCTTCACCAATGATACTTTGTCAAAATGGGCAAGCACTGGTAAAGGATGTCACTAGCGAATGTTGGTTGGAGCAGCATTAAAGTATATATATATATTCACACACACAAATATATAATTTGTGTGGTGCTAACAAACACGAGTGGATCGACTTGCATGAGTTGTTACAGCGTCCTGACATCAACAGTTGGTAGCCCTTCCAGACAGTGACTATAATCAACTGTATTTTGCAAAATCTAATTAGAGTTAATGTTAATATACAAGGAAAAATACAATCAAGTATTTTATTTGTAATTTACACGTAAACATCATTTTCAGATTACATGTCTACCAATTAGTTGGAATGTGCATAGGACTCGTCTTTAAGATGATCCATTGCGATTTTGAAAAGTGTGCACATATTGTGTATAACTATTCTTCATTTCGAATATGATTTATCACCTTTAGTCTTTGCATATGTAGTAAAGGATAATGCCTTGAATTTTTACTTCTGTAGCTAACATGTAAATATTTAGAAATTTGCTTCGTTTAAGTTAGGTTTTAACGCACAAAATCCCTGAAGAAAACACAACTAAATATTCCTGATTATAGCTCGGCCTGGACCTCTTTAATAATAAAAACTAACCTTGTTTGTTGCAGAAAAAAATCCTTATAATGATCTAAAATGGACTGATTTTCTGTCGTTGAATTGGATAAGGTTGCTAGATTCTTCCACTTCTTCATTTGAGCAGCAGTGAACAAAGGCCACGTAGTTTACGAGTGATGTGGGAAATCTGGCTCTGTGTAATGTTACTGTACATCCAGATTATCCTTTTTTTAGCAAAGTTTTCTTTATACAAACTTTTAGCAGATTTAGAAATTTAACTGAAACTGTGGTAGACTTTAAATTTTGGAATTAACCATATAACATAATTGAACTTTAATTTTGTTTTTATTTTATCCACAATTCAAAATTTTGTTCTGTTCTCTATAGTTTATCGTTTTAATCTACATTAATCAGGGGGAGGGCATATTCTGGACGAATGAGAAAGTGCTTATAAAAGTTTCACTTCTTTTTTTTTCTCATCATTCAACCCACTTACTCCTCTTTTGTTTTAATGTCATGTGTCAGTAACTGTATTTTTGTTTTTACATTTTCATTATGACAAACTCGATCAGAGTTCAGCAAGCTAGCCAAACAAATGTTCTGTAACTCGGTATCCTTCAAACCTGCAGTTAGGGAAGGAAAATGGACCTACGAATATTCTCGTGAGTATCTCTGAGTTAAGTGGGGATGATTTTTTTCACAGAATAATGGGCATACAATATGATTGGGATGAGTACAGAGCCAAAACAGACTACAAGAGTAAAGTGTATAGATCTGATAGGAAGTTCTATTCTGGATCTTAGACTTTTTTCCAATAGTATGAAGATCTTTAACACTCATTATCTAAGCTGCCTGAGCCCAGGAAAAGGACAAAGTTCCACCTAGAATACCTAGATAAGTTAATGGAATTCTACCCTGAGACTAAGCATAGGTAATGATTGGACAACTAAGAACTGCTACAGAGGTATGAAACTGAGGATGAATGAGACAAAGTTTGGTGGTCTCTACAGGATACCAAGGTATTCACTGAGAACAACAGTCGAATCTCATCTCTGGTTAAAACCCATCCACCATAGATACAGGAAAAGGATTATTGGTGGGTGAACTGCGTCAAAGGAGGCAAAATGGCAAACATTGATAAAGGATGTTACTAGTGACTGGTGGATTAGTAAGATTCGTATTTATTTTAAAATTATTTTGGTTGTGATCGCGTATATTTCTTTGATTTTTGAAAAATAAATACGTTTACCTCTCGAATGTTCTATGTTGTGACATACGTATTTTATGAATAAACTGACTGTGGTGTGAACCAATTTACAAACTATACAAATCTCTTTGTTTTGAGCGCTAGTCGTCTGTTTGAAGTCATAAAGAAAGAAGCTACTGTGTCGTATATTAAGTTCTAACGAAAAAAGATAACTACGTAGCATTAGACAAGTTTTAAAAAGCTCAAATATTTCTAATGCAACTGCATAATAAAATAGCGGGAAAAGTTTTGTTACGTAGAACTAATCTACAGATGTAAAAAGGACACCGTTCCGAATGAGTTAGCCTTTCATCTTCAAGTCAGTTGATTTTGCAGGGTTTTAAGTAGATATGTAATTTGTTGTTGATCCTTGAACTTTAAATGATGAAACGAATGCTTATTTCGAATTTATAATTATTCGTTTAAAATCCATTGATGATATTTTTCGTCGTTATAGCAAAACTTCAGTCTAATGGGAACAAAAATTAACAATTCAATTATTTTAAACACACCTCTTAAGAAGCCGACTTTTTAGCTGTAGGAATAACGCAAGCTCATATAATTAAACACTGTCTTAAATTCTAAAAAGAAATGTCCTTAGATTCCAGAGCTGGTTATTCGGAGATAATCTGATTTTTCTCTTAGAGATGAAGACATGACTGTTTGAGCCATCAAATAACCATTTTTTCAATAAAGACGATATTACTGTAGTTATACTTGCCACTGACTCATTAAAGGACATAATAAATGGTGAAGAAAATAATTATAAAACGGTTGAAGATGTTATTGGTTACGTATAGAATTAGTCAACGGTAGTAATGAGACTTGAGTATTAATGATACAAGCATCGGGTGAGGCTTTGTTAAAATTTATTACTCAAAGTTTACACAAATATTATAACAACATCGCACAGGATCTCCTTACAACAACCAACATAATGTGAATTTTTAACCCATAGAGATATACCTACAGACGTAGTATGCGCCTCACTTAGGTTTTCCTAATTGGTCAATCACAGTAAAAAATAAAATAGATGAATGCCCATCACTGATTTAGAAAGGAGAGTATGGAAGCCAAAGACATCAAATGTTGTCCAAATTAAAAAGCAATTTCGTATAAAAGTTATAAATTAAAATACTTCACTAAATATAATACAAACTGTTACAGATATATTAAAGTAAATGAATTTTAAATTATAAAAAATATTTATTGAAAAATACTAAACACGAATTAACACTTCTTTGAAAAACAGAGCGACAATGTTAAACGAAACAGCTGATAATTTTACGTAAACAAGAATGAACCTTCAATATTCACGGCTTTTCTTTTAGACATGATTAGAATGCGGTAAAATATGAGACCTATGGCGTAATCAAATGCATAATTCAAAAGATTTGACCTTCTAAAGAGATGATAGAGCTATGAACTAAACGTTTGTATTTCAGAAATGAAAAAGTCAGAGCTGTTCTACAAACCGATAATTCGCAATTAAAAATAAATTGCTGTTACCTAATTAAATTGAAAAGTACAGAGTTTTTATCATGTCCCTTTATTCACAATTGCTTAAAATTTTGGCAAAACGACAAGTTCTCAGATCGGTATATTTAGAGACTGTATAGTACATAAATACTAAATATGAAAGTGAAAGTCTGAAATTATTGTTCTTATTAAGTAACAAGGCTGAAACTATGTGATCGATATATATCGACAACATTATGTTTCAAATCTATTCTACCTACTCACCAATTATTATTATCCGCACAAAAAAGAATAAAGTTTTTGCATACAAAATCCACCCCTAACCTATTATTCTAAGCTCTAGTTTGGCAAAGGTAAAGGCATAAAAAGAACTACATTTCTTAAACTTTGTAATGAAAGAGAAAGGTTTAAAAACAATTCAGATTTTATATATTTCATAAACTCTCATTTCCTCCCCCTGTTGCATAGCGGCATGTCAGCGGACTCACACTAGAAACAGGGTTTCAATATCCATGGAGTGCCAGCCCTTTGTGCAGCTTTGTGCTCAGTTTTAAAACAAACAAACTCTCGAGTGGCGAGTGGCGTGGTAACTTGTCGAGTTAGAAACGTCACTACACGTCTCGTATTCAAATTATTAAATAGAAAAAAACATTTAGATGTTGAAAAATATACATCAATATTTAATTAGCAGTAAATTTAATCAGAAGCTAGAGCAAAGTTAAAATATATACAAACATAATTATAAGAACTAAATACTTAAATGCAATCAAAAAGGATACAAAATAAATATGAAACGGAGACTGGATGAACGTAATAAATAAAACTATGATTGTGTTTAACAAAAATCTTGGTAAAAAAAAATTGCTAAGTTTAGCAACTGGATAAAGTTCAAGCATGACAATATAAACACTGTTTCACTCTGATAATATTTATAATGTTTTATAGAAGATTTGTTTGCACCTGAAAATATAGATAGATACATAATTATTAAGTAAAACTGTCTTACGTAAATAAAGATATATCTTAGAACGTTTTACTTGATGACCTCCTCTGACATAACTCCGCTCCATAACTTTAAACGCATCTATAAATAATTCGTGTTCATCCCTTCTAAATAGACCGTTTAATCTTTTTTTATCATTTCGCATTCTAGATGATTAAAAACAGTTTGAATAAACCTTAAATATCTTAATTATTTTACGTGATTAAGATGTACATGTATTCTCAGATCAGTCTTTCAGAAGAAGTCAAGTCGTTCTATACAGTATCTTCATCCTCCTCATTGATCTTTACCTTATGGAAAAAATTAAACTAAACGAATCTGATCAAAAATACATTCAACCATTCTTAACATTATTTAAGATCCTAAAGTTAAAACATGGGACTTTTATCTAATGAAGAAATTCACATTATTTTAATTTTTTACGCTAAAACACTTCCTAATTTCCTTATATTGAATGATATAGAAAATATTTCACACAATTAGACCAGAGCAAAGCGTTATTAAAATAACGAAATAATCCCAGTTTTATTTATGTGAGCCATTTATTCTCAGTATACCTATAAATAATATATGATTGCCTTTGAGTATCTCTTTTTCAGAATATTCTTCACAACGAAACCAACCAAGCATAAAGCAGTAAGTACAAGGAGGAGGATGATAACACATGCAGACCATAAAAATGAAGGGACTTCTTTATCTGAAATAACGATACACAAAAAGTTTAGTTACTTTTCAATTACAAACAAATTTATAGTTAACTTCAAGTTTGATTGCACTAGAAAATGTCTTGTTCTTACTAAATTAAAAATTTCTTTAAAGAAAGCTGAGAATATATCATAAAAAACCTTTTGTAATATTTGAAAAATATGTATTTCATTAAGAAATTAGCTGGAACAATTATTACAAATACACTTAATATTTTACAAGTATATTTGCACTACAGGTATTTTCTAAGACCATTAAAAATTTGCAATTAATCATATGGTATTTAAATTTCTTTGATAAGAACCTAAATTTAAAGAGTCACTTACGAGTCACGCTGCAAGTGTTTGATATGTATCTCGTATCATTTACCATAACGTTTCTTAAACAGCCTATGACGCCATGTGAAAGACCGGTGAGTTGGTAAAAAGTCTCTTCAAAAATTCTCATCTCAGAGGTTCCATCAAATTGACCAAACTTAATTTGTTCGATTTTGGGATTTCCGTATTTCATGAATGACCATGGTTTAGATACACTGGCATTATTTACCATTAAAGTCTTTTCAAATACTGTGAACTTAAGACAAATTGAAAGATACTTGGTTTTGAACTCTGATACGTTGATATTCAGCGTAGGCCACAACTTTTGTTCTTCGTAATCGCCTGTACGATAACGTAAAGCTGTTAGTAATTAAGCAAGAAAATTCAAATATTAAGTTTTTTTTATTCAGAAACTGATTATTGAAAATAAATTACTAAATTGTGAAATATTTGTTTCTATTTCTTTAATAAAACTCTGAAATGTATGTATTCTAGCTCAAAACCAATAACTGTTTAATTAGTAACGTTATTTACATGAAACATTTCATTTTTATTCAAACCTTCTGTAAATACTTAAAAATTATAGTATGCACATATATTTTTGTGTTCAATACTTACATTAATTCGTAACTATTTAACTAGTGACGTTATTTAAATAAAACGTTTTAATTTTTATTCAAAGCCTTCTGTAAACATTTAAATATTATAACATGCACATATATTTTTATGTTCATCGCAAGTATATAATTTATGTAATTTCTCACACCTTGTGCATTCATTACGTAATTTATTCAATATAACAAATGCGTGATATCTGACATGAAGACGTCTTTAAATGTTTTAAAGATTTAAATGAGAAATATTTTGATGACTTTTTAACTAAATATAAAAAAATATTTTTTTCATATGACTATAGTTAAAACAAATGTGATGAAAATAACACTGATTATGAGTGTTTCTAATACTTATAAACTTAATTATGTCCTTCAAAAAACGACTGGCTTCATAAAAATTTAGGATCGAGTCGTCTAATTTTTACAAAACTTCTAGATTGACTTAACATAAGTTTCCTTTTCAGTATGTTCTACCAGTGATTTATAATCGTAAAAACAAAAGAAGGAAATTAACAGCTAAAATTAAGACATTTTATGTGTTAAAAGTCTGTAGTCCAACTTATTCTTTGTACTTTAAGTTTAATTGTTTATATTTGTGCAAATTACTTACATTTCCAAAATGGAATTAACTGCATTTGTCCATTTTCAATAATCAATGATACAACCAACAGGTCATCTTGTGTTTGAAAGAAAAGTAACGATCCTTTTTCTTCACTCAGAAGACAATCAAATTTCATTGTGAAATTAAAAATTTCTGTTGGAGTAATATCTATCTGAATAGTCTCATTTATTTGAACCGTTCCTACGAATTAAAAAAAACAAACGATTCAAAAGGTATGCTAATATTGTTCTCTAAATACTATCATCAAAATTAACACTAACAGTCATATTTTCTCGAATATTGCTAAATCGATTGAAACAAGATGTAGTTAGGTTTAACAGTATTTACTTGATTCTAGCAGTTTTATAGATATATATTATAAGATAAAACTAAATTAAGTTATGTATTCGTTGAAAGTATAATCTATTTTAAATTTTATTTGAAATTGGCTGGGTTCTGTCATCTCTGGTCATTAACCTTTAATATGTTTAAGGAAAATCTCATGAACAGTTTTCACGATAATCATAATACTTTAGCAACCCAAGGTTGAAGCTGTAATTTAGAATCTACTAATACTCCTCATATGGCGTAACCTTAGATTGATTAAAATAAATTGATATTTCATCATTATTGGTTTTGGAATTAATTTCAATTAATATTGACACTCAAATTCATTTTCTAGAGACGTAATGCATTAGTACTTACTTGAATTACTTAACTGATTCAGAAGACACGGCCTTATAATGAAAAGGAGAAATAGAAACTTAATTACACCCAGCATTATGATACTGGGAGATTATAACAAGTTAAAGCCCGAAATGTGAATAAGCAAACATTTGTTTGGTTTTATTCAGAGGCGAGAATGATAGGAAACACTTGATAATCACGCCATTTATATCACGCCACACGTACGACTCGCTTGTGTGTAAATCTAAAAACACGAGATTTTATCGCAGTCGTACTATTTGCCTCAAATACTTACATAGCAATCTCCTCTACCTAGTGGCACAGTAGAATGTCTGTGAACTCACACCGCTAAGACCAGGTTTCAATAATTTCGGTGGGCAGAGCCCAGACAGCTCATTGTGTAACTTTATGCTTAATTCTAAACAAAATTATTCGTCTCCGCTGGTACAGCGTTAAGTTTACAGATTTAAAACGCTAAAATTAGTGGGTTTGATTACCCTCTGTGTCCTCAACAGATAGCCCGCTGTAACTTTGTTATAAGAAAACACCCAAACGCTATAAGTATAATTAAAATTACTTTTGGCGACTTGTAAATAATTTTAGTGCAAACATTTACGCATTGTTGTCCATTTAACATTTATATCGTAATATTTTTTTTTCTGTTTTATAGATTTTAAGAAACGAATTAAATGGAGCATTTTGTGAATTGAATTGAATTAAAATAAAGTGGTACCCGGCATGGCCAAGCGTGTTAAGGCATGCTACTCGTAATCTGAGGGTCACGGGTTCGAATACCCGTCACACCACACATGCTCGCCCTTTAAGCCGTGGGGACGTTATAATATAACGGTCAATCCCACTATTCGTTGGTAAAAGAGTAGCCCAAGAGTTGGCGGTGGGTGGTGATGACTAGTTGCCTTCCTTCTAGTCTTACACCGCTAAATTAGGGACGGCTAGCACAGATAGCTCTCGAGTATCTTTGTGCGAAATTTTAAAAACAAACAAACAATCTTTTACTGAATTAGAGCTGAGAGACTGAACGTTTTTTTTTCCTCCAGTGATCATTTTATGTATTTTAGTTATCCATTCCAAACATTGATTGATTATATCAAGTGTCTTTAATATTTTAAATATTTCTTTTGTTTTTTTAAACTGCACTTTCTGAATTTTTATGTGGTCTTCATGCTTTTTTTTTCCCATACCCATCCTGTACAACTTAAAGAAAATTGGTCATTTTCTGGATCGATATGTTTTCGTTTCTTCTGCCTCAGGGAAAAATGCTGTGGTTGTTTTTTATTTCAAATGAAAAACCTTAGCAAGCAGAAGAGGCTTCAGTTATGAAATTGCTCTTAACTAAAATCGGTGGCAAGTGTCTAGCTATATATAAATATATATTTACACTAATTTGTTTGTTTTCAAGAACAGTGGAGTTTTCTCACTTGCTGGCACAGTCAACGAAATGATATGGCGGCTTTTCTTAAGGAGGCGTTACATTTAATTGCAAAACTGATCATCTCTTTTACTTGCTCCTAAACTAATGTTATTTTCTTTAATTTTTAATAGGTGTTTAGTAAATGTTTTCACATTGCATCACTTGCACTTCTTAGCTTCTATTCTGCTTGCTTGTTTGTTTGTTTTGGAATTTCGCACAAAGCTACTCGAGGGCTATCTGTGCTAGCCGTCCCTAATTTTGCAGTGTAAGACTAGAGGAAAGGCAGCTAGTCATCACCACCCACCGCCAACTCTTGGGCTACTCTTTTACCAACGAATAGTGGGATTAACCGTCACATTTTATACCCCCACGGCTGGGAGGGCGAGCATGTTTAGCACGACGAGGGCGTGAACCCGCGACCCTCGGATTACGAGTCGCACGTCTTACGCGCTCGGCCATGCCAGGCCTTTCTACTCTGCAATGAGATTCAAAGCAATTATCAGACTCTATACTACTGAATTAAGTTGCTCCACCTTTTTCTACATTTAGATATGAAAAGAATAGTAATTTATCTTTTCCAAAAAAAATTAATTATTTTTCTGATCACTTATATGTATACAGAAAATGACACATCATGATAACCCTTGTAAAGGTAATAAACATAAAAAATGGAAACGTCATTGTGAATAGCTACAAACAAACAAATAATGACAAACATCTGATTCAACATGAGTAGAAAAACAACAAAGGAATATTTATTGGAAATAATAACATAAATTAGCAATAAGAGTTTCAAAACTTGCATGTAAAGATTAGTCTGAAAATAATAATCCAGTATTTACAAATAACAACTTAAAGTAAAAGAAGGAATATTACCTAATCAAGATCAAAATGTAGTCAATTTTTGAAACACTTTTATGAACTCAACATAATTTATAATCAGTGTGAATGAAATGTTAGTATTCTAAAACCAAATAATACATAACATTTCGAGGACCATGAGGACCTCTTGGATCCTAGACTGTTCGATCCATCAAACCTGCGTTTTTCAAAATATATGATGCACCCTCTGAGAAGCGCAAATGACCTCTAGGGACAGGGCTAGCGATTTGGGCAAATTCAATAATGCAATAATAAAAATGTTATTTTATTAATGAAAATAACACGTAATTGCTACAACACATATATAATTTAATGCGTATATGTACAATATATCTCGTCACTTAACTCACTCTTTTACACGTTTAAACAAAGAGAGGCAAGAAAGATACTTATTAAAGGGTCGGGCGTGGCCGACAAAAGTTTGAGAAACGCTACATTAAACTATCAAAATCTCAAAGCCATACTTTGATATCAACCATTTTTTAAAAAAAAATATTATTTCTACTATATGTGTTCCCCTAATATCACTAATATCATAATTATAACACCAATATCAGCGGTTCGATTCCCCTCAATGGAATCAGCAGACACTTCGATGCAACTTTGCTGTATGAAAACACACGCACCACCTTATTCCATTCTAGTACAGTAACATAATCTTAAAGTTTAGTATATTTCTCGTTAATTATATTGCATCCTTTGATTTTTTCCTTGGTTCGGCACATGATTCCATATGTAAGAGAAATTACCAGAACATGTTTGTGTATTCATACAACAAACATCCACCATGTTAACGGGATCACCAGTAAAAACAGCTACGTAATGTAACTAAGTTTGAATAGTGACATAACTGAGAATTAAATAACAAGTTTCTCACAAGAACTAAAGGAAGACAAGAGAGCTAACGGTACAAACACATTTCGTAACGTGATTGACGACTGCAACACGTCGCATCTACTTCATCAACATATCACTTCAGTTATTTGTATATGATCAAAGTCTAAGTGTTACCTTACACCTATACTATGATAATATTTATCAAATTTTGATAAAAATATATTTCATATAAGATTTATAAAAAAATTATATTACAAGTTCTTAAGAGACAACTATATGTGAACACGGTACTTGTCTCGACAAGTTGAAGTGATGCTCGTGTAACTAATTTAGTGTTATAAAGTCGCCTCCCCACTAGTACAGCGGTATGTCTCCCGATTTACAACGCTAAAATTAGGGGTTCGATTCCCCTTGCTGGGCTGAACAGATAGCCCTATGTAGCTTTGCTATATGAAATATAGTTATATAGTTATTTTAATATCGATGTTTGTTTTAGTTAAATACATATTTAGAAATGCATGTAATTTATACTCTTAAATGTGTACATTACATATATGTTGCGAAATTCCCGCCTATTCTGTGCATTTGTAGAAGATTCTCAACTGTTAGAATGTACGATATATATTTTATGAAAACCCTAGCATATTTTCAAATATTGTTGCCAACTAAACTTTCGAGAACCTCACCTTAAAACTTGATAAATCGACACGTCAAGAAACAGCTTAATATTGTTCGTTTGCTACAGTTTGTATACTATAACCCTTGGTATCTATAACTGTAATTAGCACTTATTAATCGAAACAATAATACAGAGCCAGCTAACTAGCCATTAAAAGAAGTGTATCTGTTTATCATCGCAGAATTAATTCGCTCATTGTGAGTTGTTGACAAAACATTCACTTGTCGAGCAGATAAAAGACTCAATACTGTTTGTAAATTTGTAAAACTTTTTCATATATAAATTATTAATTATAATAACCGCTATTATAATTTGTATTTTTGTTTGTATATCAAAATATATTTATGTCAAGAAAAAGAATTGTGTGAGTCAGTCTTGTTGCAATCTGTCATAAATTCGACATATATCAATATTCATTTATCTTTTAAATTCAAATGAAAATTTCTGGCGATTTGAAATCGTAATATGTAACATACTTAACATAATAGATTGGAGGCTCGTCAAAAATAAATTATAATACGTAATTCTGGGCACTAATGTATAATTGTAAAGTTTTGCTCAAGTTCAGATGTACAGGAAGAATTTTCCTTCCTACCTTCATATTATTAAAAGAGAAAATCTACTTTGATTATGGCTAATAGAAATTAAATGCAATGGCTTTACTCCAAATATTAATTCAAAATTTTGTTATCAATAATTCATGGATGAAGACATTCATTATCAATCCAAATTTTAAAGACAGAAAATAATAAAACTAATGTTTAGACATGAGAAGAAACTTAAACTTCGAAAAAACATCTTTTAATTCGCTTTTGTTCATAAATACGTTTCAATTTAGAGCAAATTTTTTGTATAAAAATACGAAAAACATCTTGGCGTAGTAATTCAACAGGTTTTAACAAACACCCCTTTATTAATGTCACGTAAAAATCTACACAATTTGTTATCTTTGCTGTGTCCACCACAGCATCTCGATCTCACACTGAGTACTGCTGATCAAGCCTTACATCAATAGCAGAACTTATCACGATGGCTGGACATGCATGACAGAATAAATTTAGTTTTCTGTAATATAAAAGAATATTTTTCTCGTTTCTTCTTCTTCCATACACCTTTCAATCATTCCTTCAGTTTTCTTGGCAGATTAACCTCAAACTTGTAAGGTTACATCTTGGTCCAATAACTCAGAAACCTTTTTCATTTATTTCAATTTAGGCCTTTTTAACGTTTTATTGGGTCAAAGGACAAAAATTGTTTGTTTTTTGTTGTTTTTTTTATTTCACGCAAAACTACACTAGGACTATCTGTGCTAACCATACCTAATTTAAGGGTGTAAAACTAGAGGAAAGGAAGCTGGTCATCACCACCTAGCCATGCTGGGCCAAAGTATACATTTTAAGCCCCAGTGAAGTTCAAAATAGGCACAATTATAAATTTTAATGTGGACAGCACAAAGACATACGAAAACGTTAGATTTGATAAATTTGAGTTTTTAATGGATCTGATCTCCCAAAAAGGCAAAGTTCAGGTTTTTGTTCAATTACTCGGCTACACTATAACCAATTTGCAAAAGTTTAGTAAAAAGATATCTCCTTGAAAGTTTTACACAGAAAAAAAAACATTTTTTTATTTCTCTAATGTCTAAATTGACCATGTCACTGGGATTCGGTTCGGGCGAACACGCTGAATGGTCCAAAAGAATCACGTTATTCGCCATAAAAAAGTCTTTTGTCCTGCAAGAATTGTGGATTCCAGCGTTGTCCTGCTGAAAGATCCAATCATTTCCACACAAGCAAGGACCTTTAGTCAATAAGGATGCTCTCTCCAACATGCCAGTGTAGTCAGCTGCTATTTGAAACTCCTGTATAAATGAAGTTCTATTGTTTCATGGAAGGAGAAAGCATCTCAGATCATGATGGAACCTCCTCCACTGTGTCGTGTAAAAAAATGTCTCCGGTGGGATATCCTTATTGTGCCAATAACGTTGGAAGCCATCTGGACCCTCCAGGTAGAAATTTTCTCATCAGAGAACAAAACCTTCGTCCACTTTTCAACGTCCCACGTTTGGTGCTTCTCAAAAAAGTTTAACCGAGCTGTTTTGTGGGTGTGAAAGGAGGCGTTATCTTTGAAGACGTTTATTTAGGTTTCTGTAATGAGAAATAACATTTTTCCTCGTTTATTCTTCTTCCATACACTTTTCAATCAACCGCCATTCCTTCAGTTTTCTCGGCAGATTGACCTTCAACTTGTAAGGTTATATCTTGGTAGATGCCGTCTTATTGTTCTTCAGCTGCATTCTGCATCCGTAAGGGTCTTAATCTGGTTCGACGATCGGCTGGTGTCTTGCCGGACAACCCGTCGAATTCTCCTGCTCAATATCGAAGAAGTTTTCTTAGACCGACCACTTGAAATTCTCATTCCGTATCCCTCAGGAACTTTTAAAAAATTTACAATAGAAGTTTTACTATGCTCAATCTCACAAGCGATGGCACGTTGAGAGAGATCTTTTTTTTGGAGCTCAAGAATTCTTCCTCGTTCAAACTCTGTCAACTTTTTAGACTATGCCATGTTTTACCCAATGTAACCCAGGAGGTTTCAGTGGGTGATGCTGACAACGCTAATGCTTGAACACAAATGACTAAATTTCGTTACGTATTTACCGATTAACGCTTCACTTCAGTATGGTCTTAAACTTTTGACCAGCTCGTATTTAGGCCAATTTTATAATGTTCAAATTTTCCCAATGAAATGCTAAAAAGTTTTTTTTTGTTTTTCCTTTTCTTATTGTAATCTTTCGAAGCTCTACTCAAATAAGTGGTTGAGTCTAACAACGCAAAATGCATATTTTTTCTTAATATTCATTGGCCTTAAGATTTTGGCCAACAGTGTATATCTCCTCACGCTAAGTTTTTGATTTTATTGTTTTAAATTTCGCATAAAGTTACACGATGGGTATTTGCGCTAGCCGTCCCTAATTTTGCAGTATAAGACTAGAGGAAAGGCAGATAGTTATCACCACCCACCGCCAACTCTTAGACTACTCCTTTACTAACACATAGCGGGATTGACCGTCAATTTATAACGTCCTCGCGGCTAAGAGGAGCAAGAATGTGAGGAATTATAGGGATTCAAACCCGCGACCTTCAGATGACGAGTTGATTACCTTAATTTAATTTATTATTATGAGCAATCAAACTTAACTTGCACTACTGGAGACCCGTACATGTTTGAAACACACACAAAAAAGAAAAATTGATTTAAGTATTAGTTTAAAAAAAGTTTGCTGAGGTGATTTATTCGCATATTACCTTGATATATAATCCATTTTGTTTAAATTTTTTCACGTGTTTTTCTAGGCTTATATTGAATCGTAAAAAAACAAAACGAAAAACAGTTTTTAGTGCTATTTTTGATATGCTGGATATTTTTATTAAGTTTTTCTTTTTTTGAATTTCGCACAAAGCTACTCGAGGGCTATCTGTGCTAGCCGTCCCTAATTTAGCAGTGTGGGGCTAGAGGGAAGACAGCTAGTCATCACCATCAACCGCCAACTTTTGAGCTACTCCTTTACCAACGAATAGTGGGATTGATCGTCACATTATAACGCTCCCACGGCTGAAAGGGCAAGCATGTTTGGCACAACCCTTAGATTAGGAGTCACACGTCTTAACACGCTTGACAATGCCAGACATATAAAGCTTATAGCGTTTGTTGTTTTTTAATTTTGCACAAAGCTACAAGAGGGCCAACACGTTCCAAATTTAGCAGTGTAAGACTAGAGAAAAGGCAACTATTCATCATCACCCACCGCCAACTCTTAGGCTACTCTTTTACCAACGAATAGTGGGATTGACCGTGACAATATAACTCCCATACGGCTGAAAGAGGGTAGCATGTTTGGTGTGACTGGGATTCGAACCCACGACCCTCAGATTACGAGTCGAACGCCTTAACCCACCTGGTCATGTCTGGCCGCAAATTCGTAGCAATGAGTTGTGTTCTACCCATCTTGCTATGGAATCCTGTTTTCGCTTTATCGGCGTTTGGTTGTTGTGTGCAACTTGAAAGGGTCAGGTTTGCTCGCATCTCTTCCTCCCTTCTTAACTGTTGTTTATGAACTTCCAAATGCAATACGGTTATTCAAGAAATCGATAAACGCTAGTCTGAAACACCACAGTGAAACATTTGTTTTACTTCCATGTTCAGAACCATGTATAGACTATTTATAACATTCAATGTCATTTTACTTAATTTGATTATATATACTGGCAAACATTTCCATATAATTATTTATTTTCATTTGTTCTCATTCACTTGCAAACAGTTTCATAGAAAAACGTTATTTCTCCCACATATAAACCCTTTTAAATACAAATAATACTTAATTCTAAGCGATATATTTATGTTAAAACTTAGTTGGAAAAGGCAGACACAATCAGTGATGTTGAGAAACCCACTTGTTGAGAATTTGATATGCAAAAACAGCTCGTTTGGGTTGAGAAAATATTTTACATAGAAGAGCGAACAACGTTTCGACCTTCTTCGGTCATCGTCCTGTTCATAAAGAAAGAGGTAACTGACCGGAAGCAGACCACACGTTTGGAAGGGGTTGTGTAACTGAGTGTCGCAATGTAGAGGGCGGTGTTAGATGTTTGAATAGATAATTTTATCTATAATATTAATATAGGTATAATGGCGTTCATAGCCTTCTCTAATTTAGCAGTGAAAGACTAGAAGTAAGGCATTCAAAGAAGGTGTTCTTTGAATCTGTTTTTTATTCAACTTGTTTCTCCAGTATAGAGAACTATTTCCGTGGCAATTATCACATTGTATTTTATAAATAATGCTGGTGTGGTGTTTGTCAGTGTAATTTTTACATAGTCTAGACCTCAATTTTGTGCCTGGTTTTTGAATAGATTTAGTATTAACTGGAATGTCATATTTTGTTACTAGTTTTTGCCAAATGTTTGTTATTTGTTTGCTGATGTCAGGAATATGTGGTATACAGCAGTATATGGTTTCGTGATTTTTTGATTCGTGAGACATATTTACTTTTGTTGGTTGATTTCGCTTTCTGTCCAGGTGTGTGCGAATAATGATTTCTACGGTGGAGGAAACTTATTGATGTTGATGAAGTATTGTTTTATTTTGTCTAATTCATCGTTAATTTTATCTGGTGAGCATAGTTTTATGGCTGTTTATCAACAGCTCATTCATCAAAGACTATTTAATTTCAAGTCTAATCTAAATGGATATATGGAATTGAGATACGAAATTGGCTAGTAAATAGATTCCTGCTTCACTTAATTTATTTGTATAGTTAAGCCAACTACTGAGGACTTTGCATGTTTTTTCCCTAAGAAGTTAGACAACAAGCAAATAACAGTTCTCGATAATTCGATTCGTCTTTATTTATATATTAAACTGTAACTTCATACAGTATTAAATGCTTTATGTATATCAGTAGCGGCTCGGCATGAGCAGGTGGGTTAAAAAGTTTGACTCGTAATCCGAGGATCATGGGTTCGAATCCCCGACGCACCAAAGATACTCGCCCTTTCAGCTGTGGGGGCGTTTTAAAGTGATGGCCAATCCCACTATTCGTTGGTAAAAAGAGTAGCCCAAGAGTTGGCGGTGGTTGGTGATGACTAGCTGCCTTTTCTCTAGTCTCACACTTCTAAATTAGGGACCGCTAGCGCAGATAGCCCTCGAGCAGCTTTGCGTGAAATTAAAAAAAACAAACGTATATCACTAATCCGGGTGGCTGCATCTACTTTTATGATTAAAGCTATCTACTGCGATTTCAATTGGCCTAACTAAATTATTAGTAGCTAGCCGAAATTTTCTGAAACCATTTTGAATTTCGGGTAATTTTGATGTGATCTCAAGAAAAATGGAGATCGTATAATCTAATAATTCATTTTTAAACTTTTGCCTACACATCTCGCCAATGAATTGTCGAGACCTTCTTGGTTTGCCTTCCGTTAATAACATAAGAATATTTTACTTTTCCAAGAGGCTGAGGTGTAATCAGAATTGAGAGATAAATTATAAAACGCTTTTGAATAAATAAAAAAAAATGCTGGGTACATTTTTCTAAGAGAATGACTTCTATTCCATCCACACCTGGGGCTTTATTTTTGGATTCATTTAAAGATATAATAATGTTGTTTTTATTTTACTTGCACATTCATTATTTTGTGTATTTACTAGAGTTACAGGAAAATTGCGTGTGCTTATTTGATAATTTTGTTTTATATACTTGTTTACCACGTTAAAATAATGTGTCCATTTGGTTTATTGTATGATTTAAAGGTTTTCCTCAAATGTTCTTTTAATACTTAAATTTTTATTTATTTTTATGTGCTATTTTATTTTCCTTATGTAAGGTTAGATATATTTTATTCTTAATTTGGTTATCAGTAAGTCTTTTCATTTCAAGTGTGACGTGTTTAAGATCTAGGTATTCATTCAGCTTTGAACAAACATTGCCTCGTTATCTTAATTGTTTTTCGTTTCTCTATGTTTTGATGTATGGGTATCTCGTACAGATGTTTTGTCCTTTCGGTTTACAGCGTTCTTTTATCATGTTTATAACTTGAATGCGAGGTTTCCATTTATTTTAAGCAGTGTATTGGTTTCATTTTGGTATCGTCTGTTCTGCAGCTTTGGTACGACATTCGATAATTGGCAGTAATCACCAACAACATGTGGTTTATCTGCTGGGTTTATTGTTTCTAGTAATAACCGACCCTGAAAGATGGCACAGTTTTCCCATGTTACTTTTTCCTTACTATTAAATTTACGTCTTCGTGTGAGCTTATTATCATTGTATACGATATAAGATAAAAACACGTTATTGGCGAGTGTTTGCTATCAACATCAAATCCAACTTTAAAATTAAAACATTACTAATACTTTATGAACTCGTACACAGATCTAATGTACCACTCCTAATATACAAATAGCTTATGTATTTGTTGAAGTTGTATAATTCAACAGTTCACATTAACTACTTTCTAGAAATTCCACCAATTTTCTTCCATTAATGTGTTTTCCTTACATCCAAAATCTCATCGTTTACTACTGACACCTCCAATAATAACATATTATATTGATTTAAGTTATTTAATATCTATTATTTTGGTTGAAGAGCAGCAAACTCCTGTCATTACTAGGCTACTATTATTTGATAAATGTATTGTATACATTCATTAGCGGTTTAAACCTTTTATCTGTGTTGTAAGAGAGGGTTGTTTTATAAACTACAGCAATACATCTATTGCGATTTTTATTTACTATACCTTTTCACGCTGAGTTATGAACATTAAATTTTAATATATATTATTTGTACTTAACGTAGTTCCAGTTATAACTAAAAATTCAGTATTTACGTGTGATAATATTTCTTTAATCTTATGCTTCATGGATGCAAGACTATCCGATATATTTATGTTGCAATGTGAATTTTAAGTAACGAATGTACCCATCAGTTGTTGGACAAAATGTAGTATGATTGATGTAATGCACTTTTCTGCTATTTATGGAAACCAACTGTTTTACTTGAAAAGCCTTAAGACTTCCTGAGGTTTGTTTGTAGTTAGATGCGTGGATGGATGAATAAACGATAGGCTGTATTCTGTTTATTTAGGTGTCAAAATCCGAATTTTAGCATTATAATCACTCAGACTTATCACCAAACCATCAAATATGTAGCTGCATAATCATCATATCCCATTTGAAAAAAAAAAATACATTTTTAACAACTTAAACAACAATGTAGTTTACATTTAGTCATTGAAATAGTTAGTCTCATTCCGAATCTATTGATTTAAGAAGTTCAACGTAAAATTACAGATCTATTAACCAACATGAGAAAAAATTTCTAAGATTTTATGGATAATTTACACTAGTTTCATTCTACTAAGATGGAAAAGACAAGTAAGTATAAAAGCTTAAATAAACTTAGTAAGGTTACTGTAGTTGGGTGATTTAAGTTTATAACCAACCAACTTCTAAACTAATTGAGGACATGGTTGAAGTTAGACTTGCAAGCCTTATAAGAATTTTGGGTTTCAGTATATTTTTATTTAACATCGGTAAAATAACGGAAAAGTAAAAAACTAAGTTCATTCCCATAATGTAATAAAAAAGAAAGCACCATAAAGGAATATCAATTGCTTAATGAGAAACAATACAATTTGTTTTCAAAATCCATAAAGTGAAATTATCAAGTTAAAATGTTTGTCAGATATTTGTGAAAAACCTTTTTTTTTCACGAAATGGAAAAGCACATAACAGGATATCTGTGCTCTGTGAACCATGAGTATCAATACCCTATTATCATCATTATAACCTGTAACGTTTAACAGCGAGTTCCTGGTAGGGGGCTTGCACAAAGCTACACTAATCATTTCTAATTTTAAAGTTATAGATTTTAGTAATGTAGCTAGTTAACAACATCGAATTGTGCTATTAATTCTTGTCTTTCAATTAATGGGATTTTCACTGTGACACTTCTAAGGTGCCTTCAGCCCCAAAGTACATTTTTATGGTAATGATTTAATCTACAATCCAAGTACCCTAAATTTTAAAGCCTCTACATTTATCAAATGTTAAAATACTTTTCTGGCAAATATTAAACACCTTTGAGTCATATTAATTGTAACATTTTTATAATAACATCTGCAAATCAACCACCGTGAAAAAGTAAAAAAATGTCCTCCTACGGGCGAGCATTCTTCATATTTATTAACTTAAATAACACTGCACAACAAAGGTTTTGCTTCTTGAACATTGTTGCTTGTTCCTTATAGATATTTGGTTGCTGATCACATCCAAATTTGCCCATCGCGTACCGTTTCATTGAAATCTTCAGTTTCATCTGGATATTGCTACAATGGAAAAACGATATCGGGGCAACTGGAATCCGTTAATGCTTGCTGACCACTGTTGGACACTGCAACGTGATGCACCGGACATTGAATACCAAAAAAAAATCAGGAGCAAAACACTTTTATTTATATTGAACTTAATAGCGTATTAGAAACATAAAGGCAATTAAATACGATATTGCCGGTAAACAGTTAAGTGTCTATTTCTCGCAATAAGCAAAATCTTAAAAAAAAAATGTTGTGCAGTGAAATCAGTTGTTGTCTGGACAGCATATTCAACTGAGCTTTACTCTTTTCATTACCTTTCATGATCGGTCATGAAAACAAAAGAAGTTAGAAAACAGTTGGGGTGAAGAAGTTTTTTTTTTTAAAATCAGCAACATTGAACAATGGAATATCAACAAACAAATTCTGGAAAACAAAAAAAACTGATTTTCTACTTTTTCATGTTATTAAATATTAATAAAGGTAGCTTTTGCACTTCAGAAGTAATTATGTTTTCATCATTACAGTAATTTATTTTACAGGTCATCCTTCCTTGTTTAATTTATTGCAAGTTACAGTTTTTATGCTAAGAAAAAAATATTCATCCTTACTGTAAAAGCTGCAACTTAAAATCATTAAATTCCTGTTGGGATAGCAATAAGGGATTCAGTTCCCCTCAGTAGACACAGCAGATAGCCTAATGTGGGTTTACAATAAAAAATCCACAAACACAAATCAAGTAAAACCAATACAAAACTATTTGTCTGCCACTGTTATTTGTGATGAAAGAAAACTGTAAAGTAAATGGAGAAAAGGAATTATCTTCAACATAGGCTCAATGAAGTTAAGAAACAACAAAAACTGTATATTTGTTTTTACATATGTAAATGATGTTAGTGCATTAACTTGCAATATTTCAAAAGAAACCATAAACAGTGTTAATCAAAATAGCCTGGTAAAAACAAAAGAGTGCAGAAACATGTAATACATCATACAAAATTATGTCATAGATAAATGATGCCTGTTTCAACTCTCACAGATTTTGGATGTTGAAACCTAATTTGCCTGATAAGCTCAACTGACACAGAGTTAAAGATGCCATAGACAGTGTTCTACAATGGATCAAGTGTAACTGAAATTATACAACTGATTCTTTGCCAGAAACCTTTATTATAACCTATTCAAACTGTTACATCTAACCAAAGTATGGACCATAGTTTACCATCTTGTTTAGTTATGTACAAAGGAAGTTTTATTTAACAAATAAGCTCCACTGTCACTGAATTTTAAGTACACAGTTTAGTATATATGGATTATAAGAAGAATGAAATATATAGAACATAAGTCATTTTCAGTAATCTAGTTAGGCTCTCTTTTGTGTTTTATTACTCAAAAATAAAGAGCTTTACATGTCTGTAAAAAGTTATCTTAAAATGTATTTAACTGTTACTACAAAAGATATTTAAGAAAAAATAATAATCATTTAGATGTATGAATATAATATTTTGTTGTTGTTTTGAATTAAGCACAAAGCTACACAATGGGCTATCTGTGCTCTGCCCACCATGGGTATGAATATAATAATCTAAGGAGAAAATCTAAATATTTATATCTTATCATTTGGCATGCATGATGAAACCTTATCATATATTACAGTGCTTAAATTTCTTGAGTTGTCATATTAAAATTTCTTTATTAAGTGTATTATACCACATCAGTAAATCAGTTGTGACAGTCTTGAAAATTGTGTTATTCAATGACAGTTTCAATCAATAAATAAGCAAGGAGAGAAAAGCACAAACACACATTCAATTTTAATGCTTCAGAATACTTGAATTTTATTGGTAACCATAATAATGAACACTTAACTGAAATGGTTGTGTTCTGAATACCTTTGCTTTTAAACAGCAAGAGTACTGAGTTCATTTAACAGGATTTTGATGGTAAAAAATCCATCTACCAAAAAATTACAGAAACTAGTTTGAACAACACTATTAACAAAATATTTAGAATTTAACACTTGGCTTTAAGAAACAAATAAATTGCCATACACAGGTATACTGGAAAGTCGCTTAATGGCATAATGTTATTCAATATGCAAACAAACTGCTACATGCCTTTGTATTGGAAATAATCACTTACAGACAATGGTACTCTACCAACATACATAGTGCTACATGTTTCTGTACTGGAATAATTACATGTAATGCTGGTAATAAAGGTGTTCTGTCAGCAAAACACAGTGCCACAGATTTCCAACAGATCCTGGAATAGTCAGTTCTGGCAAAATGCTAAAGTATTATTCCACTATAACATACTGTATGACTTAAAACAGTCATCTGTGGTATTTGGGAAATCAACCAGTGTAGACAGCACGATAGAAGCACCAACACATTAAATGCTCTTTCTTAACTTGGTGGATGGTGGTATTTGGCTGTTTTAAGTTGGAGAGGTATTCTGTTTTTTTATTAAAAGTTTGGAAAGTAAATAAATTATACAGGGCTAGAAATTATCTTAAAAACTCTTGGAGATTTTTAGTTCTACTAATGATGTACTACAGAATAACTTTTGATCATTTGGTAAGTTGAATAAATACAACAAGTTGGCTCCAGCTGAAGTGGAAGACTTTCATTTAATGGCAATTGATAAACTCTGGTAAGACTTGAAGAAAATAAATAATGGGAGCTTTTTGAAATTTGAGGTTATAAGTTACTTATTTGTAGTAGTTTGTTGTTTTTTTCAAACAGTTGCATTTAGTTTGAAATAAAACATACAAAAAGAAAGTTAAGAGGTTGAACCTACTGTAACTACGATAAGAAATTTTTACAGACAGAAAAGTGATAATAGCAGTTTTTATATGCTGAGTGATCAGACAGAAAATCTCGATGAAAAATTATATTATGAAATTAGAGTTGTTATTACTAACAATATTGATGAAGTAATTAAATTTAAACACACTGATTAGAATTTTATGGAATATAGTAGTAAGAGAGAGGCTTCATAAAATGATTCATTGTTGTTTTCTATATCAAACAACCAGAATGGATTTCATTTTAGATTTATTGTTAATTATGAATAAGGATATAATTGCAAGAATTAATGTGAGGGAAGACTGAATATTGTATAATACAAATGTACTGCTACGTGCTCAGATCAAAAGAAATGAAATTATTATTAGTAAGATCAGTAGCAAAAAGTCAGTATAGCAGTTCATATTCAAGTAGTATCTTTGAAACATATTGAAACAAAATTATAAATATTTTATCAAGAGACAGTGCTGTTGCATAAAAAATAATTTTGCATATGCAAATAAAATAAGTTTTTAAATGCCATTTCAGTATTTTTGACAACTCTGAGTGAAATTCATGTAGGTCATGATATGTTTGAATGTTTGACTTTTTCCGAAAAAAATATATTACCACAGGAAAATGGTAAAGTTACCTTATAATTTACCACAATTCTAAATACATAGCATTGAGAATTGTAACTAGATTTTAATAGAAAATCAGCTCATGCCATTGTTATATTACTAAAAAAACATGCAAGAATGTTTTATATATTTCAGTTCAACAACAGTTAAAAAAACTAACCAAAAATAACATATCTCCTCAAGTGTTTTCAACATGAGTAAAAGAAAAAATAAACTATTAAATTAACAATGTAGAACCTGAAAACATAAAGGTGTTAACAAATTAGTGACACACAAAAAAACCAATAAACTATGGCTCATATTAAGAAGACATTTTCTCAATAGTTCATCCACTGTTGCAAAACTAAACAGCTGATCATACTTTGCTACAGGAGGGTGTATAAACAAAGATATGCCAAGGTTATGCTGTCTTGACATTTTTACACATTCTATAGAATGTCCTGTGTGCTAAATAAAAGAAATTATATTCATTTTTCTTCATCACATACAGAGTTTTCACAAAACACTATATGTACTTTTACATAAGTGAATTATTTTCATTGAAATCCAGTAACATTTTGTTACACTTTAAATGTTGATGACCACTGGCTATTGATCTCTCTACACCATTCATAATGCAAGTCTTATTAATTTTTCTAGGGCCCATGAAAAATGCACTGCTTGTATATAAATGGTTAAAAGGACACATGAGATCTCATTTCTGGAGAGTATTTGTTTGTGCATGCACTTTGACATTTTTTTCTTTTCAACATTATTTATTTATTGCTATGGCAACAAAACATTGTGTAAATGACCCACTTATTCTTTTATATTAGTGGTATATGTGTTGTAAATTTGATCTACACAAGTTTTTTCCTTTCCAATTTGTAAAAAAAATTCTCAAATGACAAAAAAGGAATATTATTTTTGAAATTTATGAAGCTGAATTATGTAAAATCTATTATTAAAACCAAAACTGCTTTTATAAAGCTTATATTTGCTTACCTGTGTAATAACCTGATGCACTTTGGGTGTAAGAGCAGAAAATAATAGTACACAAAGTACAGACATGTTGCACCCTTAACCACTTAAAGGATCAGGAACCTTCACTGAGTTATTTGTTCCCTCCAAATATGATGTCTATTAAGTCTAATGCAAAATGTAAATTAAATCATATCTACAGAAAATGATTCACACACACATAATATATTGAGAAAAATACCCAAGGTTTCATTCCAATTTATGCTCAGGCGGTGTAAGGTTGTTGTAGCAACATCTAAGAACAAGATGATGCTAATATTCCTTGATACATTTTCATAATGTTTGTAGCAAAATGTGAACATCATTTGCTGTAAAAAGACTTGTTTATTGTTGAAAAGATTATTACAAAATGCTCCAATGCCATCACAACTACCATAATAAGTGTCATATTTAATTATACCAATTTAATAACATTTGTGTAATGGAATTAATCTTGATAAAAGCTGTACAAAAATAATTTAGATAAATAAAAACACCAACATGCATTCACCAAAGAAACATTTTGCTTTATATATATGCTAGCTTTTATCAAGGATGATACTTGTTATCTGAAATAGGAAAAAGGTTTAGATTTAATGAATTTATAAAAGTTTTTGTTAACATTCCTAAAAGAACATCACATTGGTAGGTGTTATACAGAGGTGAGTTAACTCGATTATAGAGTGGTTAGTGAAACAAAGCTAAAGGTTACTAATCTCTTATAAACTGGAAGGGTGTCACTGTCAATTCATATATGTTTTGTCCTAACACTTAAAATGCTTAACCAAAATGCATAATATCTATTTTTGAAAAAAATTACATAATTTGTTTATAATTTATATAATACTTAGGTTATAAATTGTTTTGGAGATTTTGTTGTGAAACATTTTGTAACAAAAAATAATAAAAATATTCCTGAAATTATTAGAATCTTATTTATTTTCAACTCTACACCTAGATATTCATAAATATATCCAATGTGTTGCTTTTCAATAAAACTATCACTTGTGTTTATTCCAGTAACAGCTTATACGTTTTCTAAACTTGCTCGTATAATCTCGAACATACAATGAAAAGTAACTATTGGAAAATATGAAATAATTAAATGAAATTTAAATTTTACTTCAATATTATCAATTAGAAAATCCCATTATGTATATAGATATAATGATATCTAATTTGTTTCACATTCATAAATTACCTCTATTTTTATCTACCCAATGAAGCAGTTGTGTAATCATGAAACTAAAATTGATGAGCAGTAGAAGCACAACTTGCAGTCTTATCTTATGCCTACACTGATACAAGAAATATTTTTCTAACTACACTACAATAAAAATCCCAGAATTGTTGCTTCTTCCATCAGAACTGAAAACTTCATGTAAGTATCCTTTGTTCATCCCACCCAAGACTTTTTCAGAAATAATGAATTATTGCTTACCTCACTTCATTTCCTAATAATTTTTAAAGGTTGATTATATATGTTTTCAGAGTTAAGATTTATTAGTAACTGTACAAAACACTTACTGTCTACAAAAGACTGAACAAATAAAATCATACAAAGAAGTTGTATGAGAAAAAAACAAGGGTAAGTCTATTTCCAAAGGATGGGCAGAAAAAAGTTGTAAAAATATCTGAAAGTGTGTTTACAAACAATACTCTTCAGAGCTGGACATAAATTAAATTAGAAACATTTTTGAATTTTTTCTTTGTGGATTAAATACTGCAAAGGCACAAAATATAAATTTAACATTTCACCTAAGAAAATTTTGAAATACTATTTTTACTTAAATGTGTAGTTGACATCAGAAAACTGGTCAGTAGTTCTATCAAAGGTTAATGAAGTCCAATAAAGATGGAATCTTGTTACTATTGGAGTGCCTCATAGATTGTTAATTGCACTTTTGTTTGTATGTTGAGAGGGTAAGAAGTGAATAAGATGAAGTTTGCAATTAGCATTAAACTCTAGTATTTCTAGCTGTGCTTAGGGTGTTACAGAATGCCTTTGTTTAGTAAGTTGGACAGATATTTGACAAATGAATTTACAGTAAGATCATGGTAATGCATTTATGTTATCATAATTTAGATCACACAATTAATATGAATGGAAAAGAATTTTAATAATTTGCATTGAATTTGTTTCTTGAATTTCTCAAAGATAAAGGCTGTTGCAGAGTGGTGGATAAATCTATCAAGCTTTGAGGTTGTGCCTTGTTGCCTGTAGAGCTAATAAAATTTTAGGTATACTTACAAATATGTTAATTAAAAACAAAACAGTAATTATCTCTATATAAATCATTAGTCAGACCTAAAAGTGTACAATATGTGCACTTTTGGTTTCCTTGTATAAGAAAGGATACTGACATATTTGAAAGGGTTTAGAAGGATAACTAGAATAATTACACAAATGGAATGCAAATTTTATAAGACTGGGTTGAGACCTTATCCAGTGGTTAAGAGAAGAGATGATCTTAACGTGGTCTGGAAGATTATCTGGAGACTGGATCTTTGGGTTATATTCTAGAGACAAGAGGATGAAAGGGCAAATTCAAAAGTTTGAAAAAGACAGTTACAGTTAACCATTCTGATACAGGTGGATCAGAATGTGCCTGTCATAACCTTTCTGTAGCTTTATTAACAAATTAATTAAATTGTTTTATTATCAATATATGTCCATAATTTTGACATCAAAACTGTTTAACAAATTAAAATTTGGGTTGCATACAAATTTTATTTTAATCTAAAATGAAATAAGCCCACAGGTTATCAATTCTAAACCTGTTTTATATGACATAATTGGTGCTTTCTGATTTTTTTTCTACCCTTATATTCATTTCAAAATGAATTAGATATAAATACTACAGGTCATGACAACTCAAAAAAATAAATTTGAAATTCATTCTTCTTGGTTAATTGTGATATCCTTAAATTGTTACAGCTACATGACATTCCTTATCTCTCTTTGTCTTTCAAAACAAGTTACAATTATCTCTGGCATTGCTAGTGGATATGTTTACATTCAATATAAAAAGTAACTTCTGAATCACATAAATCAGATGATGGTATTTCTGTTTTAGCTTTGAAAGTCAACAATTTACAAGGAAATCTTGAGATGTGTAGACAAAAGTAAGCACTCCAAATAGTAATACATTTAACACAGTTAAAACTTAGCTTGAAAGTCAGTTAAATTACAGTAGTTTTGAACATTTTATTAGAGTGACTGATACAATTCATGTTTTAAAATACATACTTTAAAGCAACATATGTTACTTTATTTATAATCAATATAGTTTTAAAAAGTAGTCTTACTGGAGTATGCTTGAGTAAGAATAGAGTAAATACATAGTTAGGTTTTAAATTTATTTCTTTTATGTATAGTAATTATTATTTTTTTTTTACAAATTAAAAGCAAACTGATGTGAAACATTTATAAAAGTGAGGCTGGATTAAAATAAACAACTGTCTGTTACAACTGTTTACTGCCATTCAAGAATAATGAAAAAGGTATTAATAATTTTATTTTGTGTTTTCTGTTTCACTGTTTTTTCAAAAGCTGGTACAGAAAATAAAAGATAACGTTTCGTCATAAAAAATAACAATCTGTGCAATAGGTTTTGAACTTATGCAAATAAAATATGGTAACTTCAAAAAAGTTATGACCTTCCTATACTAAAAATGTTTTTCCGATAGATACTTCCATCCACTAACAAGATAAGTTATTCTTAATCGTTGTGGTCCCCTATATGCAAACTTTCTACTTAAATATGCTACAAGCCTTCTACCCCTATTGGTATCATGTGATTCCAACACGTTTTACACATAAATCATCATGGGTCATCTCTCCTCCAGTAGGAACTCACTACACTCCCTTTATGAGCCTCTACTTAACCATGACCTTGAAGTTTGGCAGAAATGGGAAGAAAGTGAAAGTAACAAAGTACCTATTGGAAAATTATTTTCAGTATAGGAAGATTTTACCTTCTTATGGTACTTCATTCTGCTTACAAGATCAGTTAGAATTCCACACGTATTAGGAGAAGGGAACAATAGACATGCCCCCCCAAAAGCACCTAAAGGATAATCTTATACTAAAGAGACTCAGATATAAAAGAGGAAAGTACAGCACTTCTGAGCCAGGTGTATTATTCATCCATGTTTGGAATGTGCAAGACATCAGGGTCAATAATGGAAAGAACACGAGTAGGAGAGTACATGGTTGGAAAGTAACCCTCACCACAGACAAATAGTGTATCTTGACATCCACTAGAGGAATAATGTCTATCACATGCAATTAATTTGCCCAATCATGAAACAGGCCAGGACCTACCAAATGGCAATAACATATGTCACAAGAGAAAATGGAATGAGGGATAACCAAGGATAGAACTGGAAAATAAACATACCACCACTGTGACCCCCAATACATGAAAAATAAAGGGAAGAAGACTTGTTTATTGATTCACTAAATATCCAAAAACAGTTGCACTTGAGAGAGTAAGCTGTATTTGATGGCTCAACTTTATTGATTGTATAAATGGTATCAGGAAACCACATCATTCAGCAAGATAATGCCTCAGTTCTTATGGAGGTCAAACTCCATTTACATCAGCAGAACACCACATTTATACTTTTGACTGAATGGTTATAGCTGTCTTTTTGTGGAACCCATTCAGAGGGCCCTTCCACAATCAACCAATCCATAGCAGATTGAAACTGGAATGTGGCAAGAACTCCCACACTACACTAGAAAAAAGGGGGTGAATATGCAGTGGAGTATCCAGAGGTATATCATCACTGGAAACAGTGCAATGGCTAGGCATGAAACCCTATTCTGAAAAGCAAACTATAAAGATTTATTCAATGAAGGTATGGCAGAAATAGGTAGCTATTCCCTTCTGCTTTATCCATAAAGTTCATGAGTGGCATGATCTGGAATGGACATGTTTATGAAGCAAAAACATTGTGAGGTAACCTACCTTCATGTGATCTTGTGGAATGTGCCATCTCACAAGTCAGTACTGTGAAGCCATGAAAGAGTGAAATTCCACATGGCTGTACAGCATGGATTTCAACTGAAGAATACCTGGTCAGGAACCACTCACCACAAAGCAGGACCCAAATAATGAATAATAATCAAGTCAGGGCCCCTGAAATGAAAGAAATAATGAAAAGAAACTTACTCAGTTAAAGTTGTGCCAAAGTATGAAAAACAGTTATAAGTAGTAGACATAAACCTAATGAGTACAAAACTGCATAAAGTGTAAATAAGGGAAGAAAAACACCAATGTCTTCAGTTGGAAGGAAAGATCCAGATAAAGAAGAGATGAAATGGGAAAAAATTGTGACAAATGTCATGGGTAATAAATTGTACCTCCAACGTACAAAGACATAGATGAGAAGAAATTATGCTTGAAGAACAGTGAAACTTTGAACAGGAGAAAAGTGATGCAAAAAATGTAAAGTGAGGGAATAAAAAATCATACCATGTTAGAATGGTAGGTAGTCAGGGAGGACAACCTATTAGAAGGAATGTATGAACACAGAGAGTATAGATGAAGTAAAAACTCCAAGGTTTAAGGAAAAATGAAGGTATAAAATGAGGCTGCCCAATAACCCAAGAATGAGAAGATCAAAGACTCATGGTCAAAAAGCAGGGGGAGAAAATTTGCCACCCAAGATACAGGGGTCACAGGAAATTTCTAACATAAAAACTAACTGAAGAACACACTTTATTTGTGCCAACAAATGCCCAATGAAGAAAAGCAAATGGAACCTCCAGGTACAAACCAAACCTCCTCACCAAGAACTGAATTAGACCAAAGCACAAAGACTGACACTGTGAATGCCCAGATGTAGTTCTAGCAAATGAAGTGGATGAAAAAGGGCAAGAGACAAACAAAGAGGAAGTAGTGGTAAAGCTGGAACTGGAGAAGTCATGGAAACCATTACTGAGCTAGACCATAAGAAACAATCACAAGGACTTAACACAAAGTGCTAGAGTTAAGGAAAATCAACCACAGAAGTAGGAGGAAGCAGAGATGAACACACAGTAGTGTGTCACCCCTCCATGCACTCGTCCATCACACAGCCTGCCATTTCTGTACAAAGAAAACTACTGAAAGGTGATTGTATTGGCAGGTTTCAGAAATAATTCTTGAAAGGAAAGACATACAAGATGGTAGGAAGGAATCAGTTCTTTGATGTCATCCAGATTAGAACGTAAACCTCAACAATTCCATTGTATTAAGGTGGCCATTTTTATTTATGTGTAGACTAATTGGGTGGAGAACCCTTCTGTTTACAACCATGTCTTTTTTCCTTACTGTCCTTATTCGAGGGAGGTCTATTGACCTCCATGCACCTTGCCTTGGGTTGTTTGGGCAGGCCTTTGCTGTTGGAATTCCAATGACTGAGAATGTGAATGAATTATTATTTTGCATCTTGGGAAGGAAAAGATGTATCTGAGGAAATACTTGTACCCAGAACCAAAGGAAGTGGATCTTTGGGTTTGTTGAATTGTAAGTAAGGAACAGAGATGGGTGTTGAAGTTAATTCATCAACTTTTTAACACTGGAGGTCAAAAGGCTGTCCATTTATTTTGAGGATGATTCTTTTGGAGGTTCAGAAAGATCCGTATGCACTCCCACTGTTGTTGCGGAACAAAGTGCAGCAGCATATATGAAGCAGTGGACAGCAACTTTCAAGCCTCAGAATAGTTAATGTTATGAATCGTTTTCAAATGCTACACCTCTTTTTCTTCCAACCATTTAGGGCAAGAATGAAAGTTGAACGGACAAGAGCCACTACAATTGATGCAATTGAGGGTCCATTTCACACTCATAGACATCATGGTCATTGCCACCACAACAAGCACACGTCAGGAAATGATGGCATGATGCTTTTAAGTGACCAAACCTCTGACACTGGAAATATCAGAGAGGGTTTGGAATGTATGGTTGTACCTGGTAATTAAGATAACCTGTCTTGATGGTGGCAGGTGGATGCAGTGATGTAAATGTTAAAATGAGGGCAATGGTCGGCATCATAATTCCTTCTTTTTGAGCAGAGATATGCCTCCCAAGGAGTTTCTGCAGTGTGGAAAAATCAGTGAGAATCTATGACTCGGGGATATTCTTCAGATTGCTCTCAACAAATCCCACCCACCATGGAGCCAATGAGGACATTGCAGCATTGCTAGGGTTTCGTGAGCACTATATCCAAACACCAAGTTTAGATACAATGTCTACAACACCTGTTGAAAACTTCCAATACTGGTACTTGGTTGACTCTATTCCAAGTGGACCAGTCAATTGACCCTAAAGTCTCCCAGAATTAAAATGGGAGATGATAACTGTCCAATAACATCTAGATCTCATTGATTGTAAGACTATCCAGGAGATAGGTAAAGAGAACAAACAGTGATAGTGTAAGACCAAAGAACATATTAATGGTTATTGTCTCCAAGAGTGCATTGAGTGGCAAAGATAAAAAGGGCATGTGCTCATTGACTAGCAATGCCACCCCTTCATGCACTCACCCATCACATAATCTGTCATTCTGGTATAAAGAAAATTGCTTAGATGTGACTGTATCGGCATATTTCAGAAATGGTTCCTGTAAAAAAAGACACAAAATAATACAAATTAATTAAGGCCTTAATGTCATCCAGATTAGAACATGATGCTTGACATTTCTACTGTACCAGAGTAGCCATTTTCACTTAGATGGAGGAGAACTCTTCAGTTTATTGCCACACTATTTTCCTTTATTAGAAAGAGGTCTATTGACCTCCACAGATCATGCCCTGGGTCAAGTGGGCAGGTTTCTTTGTCAGTAGACAGATTCCAGCAATGGAAGAAATGATAGGGATAGAAACACTGATTTCTCATCTCAGTTATCCAACGAGATCAAATGACTCATCATATGTGGTAAAAAAGACTCTGACTGAGGTACAGAAAGCACCGTTTGCTCATTCAGTAGTGGTGAAATACAGTGCAACATCATATGTCTAAGATGGAGTAGGAAACAACAATTTCAAGCATCTGGATAAGAAATGTTATTAGGGGTTTTAACCCCTTCTCCACAGCAGCCATTTTTAAACCTCTTCTGTGAAATTTACTGAGTTACAATCAAAAGTATAATTAAACCATTTTAACATGAATGTATTTTAATGAAATTACTATTCTGAAGTGCATTATAACTTCAAGTTTTATATTATCTAAATTTTATTCCTTTTTTTTGAAAAGGAAAAATTTAAAACAAGAATTAAAACTGAAGGTTTTGCTATCACATGATCTACTTTCAGTTACAAGTCTAAAATTTTACAAGCAATTACATACAATACTGTTAGAATAGAGACTGTTAGCAAACAAGGTGAAACTGAAGTTCTACCTGTCTTATGTTTGTGTCTGGAAAATTTCCAATAATTTCTCATTGGAGTTTAGCATTCTAATATTTCAAAGCTTAAGGTTAGCCACACCCATCTGCAAAATCAAAGCTATGTTGCTAGGTGACAGTTTGAAGTTCAATGACAAGTTTACTATCATTGAATAGAGGAGATTCCCATTATTCAGTTATGTAATTTCCTCTAAGAATGGATTTGTAGTGTAAGATAGAAGTATGGTCCATTTTTCTCTTGAAGTGTACCTAGTGTTTGGCAAGTATTTCTTACCTTATATGTATTAATTTACTAAACAGGTACATTAGATTTAAATTTCACGTTTATATTTCAATTAGTTATGTATTATTTGTGTTTATAAATGTATATTTTAAAATTTTATGACTGTATACATTTAACTTGATGTGGTTTTACTTGTAAAAATGTCTTAGCAAGATGGTATTATTCACTTGAGCACATGTTAATGAAAGAGTTTGTGAGCAACCTGTCCTGTAATATCTATTACAGCCACGAGGTTGCATTGAGAAGGAAAAGTTGGAATACCTGCATCAAGAATAAAAGACAAAGTAGTGAAAATGAGATTTAATAATAAACTACAAGTGAGAAGTTAAAAATGTTAAATCATGTATGAGAAAAAAATATTACAGAACAATCTATAAATATTTAATATATGTACATATTCCAATTTCTTAAATTTCATTTCATTGCATTGTGTGTTAACAATAATATGTACAGTTATTGATATAATAGGGAAAATGGGAAATAAAACAAACTTTACTTTGAAAATTATTTGATATTCATTTAGGATGTTCTAGAGATTATGTAAATGAGATCTGAAAACTATAATATAATAAATAGTATTTTTATACTCAAAATGAAAAATCACTTTGCCTGTGAACTATTATAATTCTGAGTGTATATAACTACATGAAATAATGATTATTTTATTATAAATACTAGAAAAATATCTTATTTTTTCTCAAACTACTTACTATTAGGATTGTGTAACACAAATTTAAAAT
Source organism: Carcinoscorpius rotundicauda (assembly GCA_011833715.1). Lineage (NCBI taxonomy): Eukaryota > Metazoa > Arthropoda > Merostomata > Xiphosura > Limulidae > Carcinoscorpius > Carcinoscorpius rotundicauda. Next base: position 88,536,628 of record CM022397.1, read on the forward strand.
TATTTCATTAACTCGTTTTATTTTTGTAAAGAACTTTCATGAGAGTTGCATACCTGCCTGCAATATAAGTAGGTCATAATCATTCAGTTAAATGCTATACTTTTTCCTCCACCCACCTAGGGTAAAAATGAAAGTAATAGGTGTAGGAACCCAAACAAATAACACAATAAGGGTTTGTACTCGTAGGAATCCACCTTGAGAAAAATAATACAGTAATGAAGGCAAATCAAACAAAATAGCAACAGAACTAACGAGGAAGCCTACACTAGAAATAGTGTGAAACTAAAAAACCCAAAAACTAGTTAAGCCTAATCTAACAGTAGAGAACAAAAGGATAATCCAAGAACAAAAAGAAAATTGTAACTGAACAATAAACAGGTGCAATATTGAGAAAAACCTATGTGGGCCCTGATTCAATTTATTAATGAAACAGGAACAGAAATAATGATGTAAAAGTAAGAAAATAACATTGTGAAACAAATGAAGGACATACCATGTTAAAAGTAAATGAATGGTATATAAGAAAAATAACAAAGACAAAACATGAACCATAATATAACGTAGTGTTAACTAATATGAATAAGAGTATGTTATGGAATTCATATAATTACAGATAATAATATAAATAATAATAGCATACATTGTAAAATGTATTATCTTTCCAAAGTTGGTGGATTGTTTGGCAAGCAGTGGATTACAAAGCAAGAGGTGAGATTTGATGAAACTCCTGTTAAAATAAGACAAAAAATGTGCACTGAGTAATATGAACAAAAGCAATCATAAACGTAGAAAGTATATATATTTCCATATTGAGAATGGAAACTACTTAATGGAAATGAAAAACACTAGAAATCCAGTGGTGGAAAAAGGCTATTAAAATCTCTGCCTGCCAAAACAGGGTTGGTGTCTGCAAGAGAAATCGCAGATGAAAACTGTAAGAAAAGACAGACTCGTTTCATGTTCAATTCCCATAGTAAAAACCCCAAAAGAAACCAAAATGACATAGGGCACCCACACTTGTGACCAGTAAAACAGTGCTATTTGTAAGCATGACTCCCAAGGTGGTAATATTAGCTTTGGAATGCAACTAGAATAAGTTGAGATAAATGAAGGGAAATTTCACACTCCCAAATATCTATAAACTTGAACAAATTAAAAATAATTCACAAGTATACTGAGCACAAGCATAAATAAATTAAAGAATGACATAACATGTCCAAGTAATAAGAAATGATAGAGGCTCAAAGAGTGAGTAACATGTGTCATGTGAGTGCACTGTGCTTCTACTGGTTGAGAGGTGATACATGAATACTTACATGGTATGTTGGAATCACTTAATTGCAATGGGTGGAATAGAAGGCTTGTGGTGTGTGTAAATAAAATTTTTGTACATCGGGAACAGCAATGAATGAGAATAGGGAGGTACTGTATTGGTAAGTGTTTGTATTCTTCACATGAAACCACCCTTTACTCAAACTTACTTAGTGGTGAATTTGTAAAATAACAAATAAATCGTAAGTACAACTATTTTATTTAAAAGTTTGATTTTCTTTGCACCACATACTTGTCAAATTGCACATATAGACTTATTACGTTCAGAGTTATAGTATGTACAGTTTCATGATTACACGGTGGTTAAAATGTCAAATAAAATAACCGAGTTCATATACAGAATTAAGACAGTTTTATTTTATCATTAACAAAATGATTCGTTTAGTGAATGAGTTGTTATTGGCGATACTAGAAGGCCAGCACTTTACATGAACAAAGGAAACAGAATTTTCTGAGAAATATAAAAAGATATGTTTGCATTATTACTGCTTTGAATTTTGCAGAGTAAGTTTGAATAGATAATCCTAAAGGAACAAATGATCACTTTACTAAGCACAAATGTGAAACATTAAAGAATAAAAAAAATTGTCTGAGTAGCAAGAAATGATAGTTTGGCAGAGGCTAAAAGAGTGAGTCACGTGTGTCTTGGATCCATTCTTGTGCATACATTATGTTAACAAGAAACAATTTTTTTATCTTCAATACTGAAATAATATTTTATGGTATATGTGCTCCAATAGCATATATAACACTGCATCTGTATAAAGTTTAGAAATATTCAGAACATTGAGTCTTATTTCAAGATCCAATAGTTAATTATCATATTGCTACATATTTCAGGATCTGTGGGACCGCCAATCAAGTCTACGACTACCAATTTTAATAATTACATGTAAATGATTTTTCGTATGAAATTTTCACTTCGTGCTAAATATAAGAATTTCCTCCAATATAATACTCCAAGTTAGCTAGTAGAGACTATACGTGTTGTTTTAGCAAATTTACTGCAGATAAGTTTGTTATGATCCATAAAATAAAAGCTCAAGTACCTTAGGAACATGAGGATTAAACTCAACTGCTCGATGGATGGCTTCAACAGCATTCATTTCTGCTGTACTAAGTCCTCTTTTAGTTGCTACATTTGGTGGAAATCTAAGGATGAAAATGTAATATTATATACATACATATTCAATATTATCAATTGCAAATTAAAATTAGCTGTTCTGAACTATATAGTGTATCATATCAATACCATTGACTCAGAAAAATTATATCATAAGATTCAGAGCACATGAAACAAAGGAAATAAAAATCAAAGTGTATCAATTATATATGTCATATTTTTATGAATTCTCAACGATGATAATTAAAAAAACAATATTTCTTTGTGAAATCTTTTGAAAAACACTTAAAATGCTTATCTTTATTATGGATTTCAGTTACAAGTTACACCTTCCTACATTACTGTGAAGCTTCCAATAAATACTTTATGAAATAGTGAACTTTGTTTTGAATAAAAACAATTGAATGCAATTTTACTGTGTTAACTATAACAAGCATAAATAATAAAGTAGATTTTTTAATCGTTAATTGTAAGGCTTTATTTAATCACTTTAAGAAGCTTTAATCTTTCTTACATTACTTCATATGTACTTTTCTTATGAATTTTCTTAGCTCATTCAAGCATTTACCTGTCAGGCTCACAAAACCTGATTTGATTTGAATTTTATGTAAAGCTCCAAGAGGGCTATTTGCACTAACTGTCCCTAATTTAACAGTGAAAGACAAGAGAGAAAGCAACTAGACATTGTCATCCACTGTCAACTTTTGAGCTACTCTTAAAACAACAAAAAGTTGGACTGAACATTACATTCTAATACCCTCACAGGTGAAAAGGCAAACATGTTTGGCAAGATGGAGGAGTCAAATCCATCACCCAAAGACTGCAAGTACCTTAACTACCTCACAAAATCCAATATAAGCAAAAGCTAACAAAGAGCAGTTTTGCTTGTGAAATTAAGCTGCATATTTGCATTCATACATTGAAGTGAAAGTGATCTAACTGTATCACTAAGTTCATCTTTTATCATTTTGTTCCAGTCTCTAGTTGGTTTTCTACTAACAAGGATGTTATATTGGCTTATAGAGACAAAATGGAAAAAAGAGGGGACTTTCATTACATGTTTAGATTACTTATCTGAAAACTTATGAAAGCTGAGGCATAGACAATTACATACAACCCTGACAAGACAGATTAAGAATGGATGAAACTGCCACTTTTGTATCAATGTTACGTGGTTCAAATTATTGACAGTTTGTTCAAAACTACTTAAACTTCCTCCTACAGAGTTACGAGTGTTGTATTATGTTAAGAAATAATTCAGAAATTTATAAACACTAGTATTTTAATTCAGAGCACACTGAACTTAACCACAACTCAAAGTTTGATTTATTTATTCTTATGTGTGGTATTACTGAAATATTTTTATTGAATAATTAAAACTCTGCAGCATTCACAAATCAATATATGTGGAAGAATGACCAAGTTTGTTCTTTTTAATTAACTCATTCAGTATGGGCTAGATCCCAGGGATTGACCATATGACCATTTTTACTTCTATATATTGCATATATACACAGTAATTGAATGTGAATAAAATTTGGTAAATTTTTACTAAACATTAAAAGTCATTTGTATGGCGAAAATCAGTTCTGTTAATTAAATATTTTAATAACAATTTGTCAGTGAATAAATGAAATATTTTTTGACTAATCCAAGAGCAAAGTGATATTTATGATAAGATTAAAAATACTTCTCTGTCTTGAAAATATCAAAATTCATTTACATAAATGCTAAAACCTCCTAAGTAATTATATAACTTTTTCATGGTAAAATTTATACTTTGTCTGTTATTATCTCTACCATAAATATAGTTTGTTTATTGTTTATTGACAAATCAAAATACAAATAGTAAAATTTTATATAAAATGAGCAGCTGTTCCTTTTCTTCTTGGTTATTTTTTTACAAAATTTCAAAGTACTTTTCTTGAGTTTCAACTACTAAATATTTCATTTTTACTTTCTATCTTTATTTTATTGTCAACAACTGAAGTAGAAATCTGCTGAAAATAAAGCAACAATCACTGTTCATGTGACACCACAGGACGATACTCTTGAGAGCAGCAAATTATGTGGGAAGAGACAGCTGACTTGACCTTTTCTCTGAAGAGAGAATATACAATGTACCAGATCTTACAGTGCTTACCAGAAATATTCACCAGAGTAGTGACATGTCACAAAGAATCAGTGAAAATGTTTAAGTTAAAAACAGGACATGAAGCTTATTGGCTTATATATGTATCCCACAGTGTTTACAACAAGAATTTAAGAGTAATTTGATTGTTTATTTTGAAGTTAAGCACAAGATACACAGTGAGCTACATGTACCATGCTCACCACAGGTATCCAAACCTAGTTTCTAGCTTTCTAAGTTTGCAGACATAGCTGTCATTGGGGAGCCTCAAGAGTGCCAAATACAAAAAATATCACAGTTCTTTAAATATCAGTAATCCTTCTGGGATTTTATGAATTTAGCAATACACTGTGTATGTTGTATACAGACATTCCTAAAATGTTATAAACATTTTTTTTCACATTGTCAATCTTTAAATGTTACATAATTTGCTTTAAATTTACCCCCTATCAAGATAATTAAAAAAATAATACAAATTCAGTAGGTATAACTATAGAAGCCTACAAATGAAACGTCGGTTACCATGCACTATGTACGTATAAAACAATGCTAATACTTATCACAAACACTTTTTTTTTTTTTTTTTAAATATAGAAGAATAAATCAAAAATGTTTCAAACAATAAAGATTTAATACTTATAGTGGTTGTGAGAGTTTGTGATTGAATATCATATAAGCTAAGCAAGACTTATCATGAGCCTCATTTATTTGTTGGAGTGGAGAGTGAAGAGTTTTACTTTTTTTACACTTCAAATATTCATATAAGAGAATTATCAACTTACTATATTAATTACCCACAAAATCCCTAAAATTTACTTGGATATCTAATGATCCTTTAATAGTAAAGTGTATTTGCTAATTTCCAAATGATTTTACTTTAGAAAATAAAATAATCATGTGTGAAAAATTTGGGTTAAAAATATTGAAACTAATTCTGATTTCATTTTAAAAGTAGTCATGTCTTCCTTCCACTTTAAAGTGCATAATGCAAGAATGAAAGATGGGTTATGAATACTTTCTCAAGAAGTACTGCATTAGTTAAGGAACACTGCTTGAATCTAATAACAAACACCTTATGTGCAAGAAAAATATGCAGCCAAAATTGGTTTTCACAGCAAATATTCATTCATGTTATCCAGGCTATGTGTTTTCTTAAACCTGGAGCAGGGCAATGGGTAAAACAAAATATGTGGTCTAGTCAACTAAAGAATAAATATTTGTTTTAAAGTTCTGATCAATACTACAGCAAGTAAGAAAATGACACTTAATGGTAACTAGTATTATTTTTAGAACCACATGCCTATCATACAGAACCAACCAAATTCTTGACAATATATGGTATCAATTTTTACTATCTAAAACAGTGTTAATGACTTCTTTTATACTGATGATATGAAAACTAGGTTGACAGTTTCTTATCACCACCTATATCACATTCAGTTCAGACACACCAGGTATCTTTATTTACACTAATATCATGTGACACTAAATGATCTTTAATCAAGAGAATTTCATAAAACTTAGCAAATTCTTGCTTAAAAGTTGGCAATGAACATATATAACTGTCCACTTAAATGATCTTTTTGTAAACTTAAGCTCAAAATTGTTAATCTAGTTTGCTTGGCCTAAACAATATTTGCATATTTACATGTGGTTTCAACCCTATAGTTTTGCTGCTGTAAATCAGCTATCTTTAATTCAAAGGACAAAAATACAAAAAAAATTCTTCACCTTTCCTCTTAGATGAAGCTGTATGAAAAATTTCAGGCCAATAGCTCATATATTTTTTGCATTGGAATGTGCAAGCAAATACAGGAAAATTGAATGGTTTTTGTTAAAGAGTTTTGCACATGTGATTAATATTTAGACCAAATTTGACAACAAATTGTAGGTTGTAAAAATCCACAAGTATACCACACATGAAAAACTCCATGAAACTTATGTTTTTTTATCTAATAAAGTTTCCATACTTTTGGTGTGAAGATAGAAAAGGAAAAAACCTCAAACAAAATTGGAGATTTTATATCTTGTGTTTTCTTAAGGGACTACCTTGAAATTTGGTATGTGAATTAATAGTCCAGTAGAGAACATCCACCCTAAATGTAATAGTCTGGATCATTACAGTTCAAATTATGGAAAATAGTAAATCAATAAGCTTATGTTCATGTAACACGACAGATTACCAGTAAACATTACAATGTTTTTATACACATCTAATTTATTACAACTTAAGGTTTGTTAAGCAATGTTTTTCTCATGACTTTTTAAATTTTTACACACTGCTTGCCCAATATGCAAAATAATTTTCATTCTTTTAAAATTAAAAACACTTATATGACAAGACAATTTTAAAATTTCACATGAACATTTTTTATAATGTCCAGATAGTTTTATTTAATGTTTCTCATGAAACATTTTAAAATTTCACATGAAAAATTCTTATAATGTCCAGATAGTTTTATCAAACGTTTCTCATGAAATATTTTAATATTTTGTTATTTTCAATAAGAAATCTCTGAATGTGTTTAGTCATTTTGACCAATCTTGTAACAACCATATAAAATTAATAAATGAATATAAATTATGCTTTTTTCATTCTAAAATGACTACAGATTATTGGATGAAAGCATAAATATTTAGACTAATTAGCTTAAATCTCATAACATATTTATTATTTTTATTATATTAACATTTGAGCTGTATCTGCCTAAAAATGATCTAGTGCATGTGTATTATATTTCATGTCCAATAGTATAAAGTTGACCTTTAGTTTTTACAAAGTGACCCATCTTGGCTGTGTTTTTGTGAACTGGTATTTGATAAAATAGTCCCATTTCATTTATTATAGACTATATATATATTTAGGTTATTACTATTTACAAACAGATTCTAAAACATTTTTTTAAAAATACAGAACAGTAAATAAGGATATAAAGTAAAAAATTATCTATTTTAATTACAACATGAAATGGTACCTCAATTCTTGAATAACTGCCTTCTTGAACAATTTGGTTTTCAAACATATTGTTTGAGAAAAAAAAGGCTTGGTTGTTGAATATAAACTTGGTTCCTGAATGAAGCTGTTGTGGACCAAACCCCCGAAATAACCTGACTGATGACTAGAACAACCTTCGACCATTTTCGGCCCATGCCAAGCTTGCCCAAAACATTTTACCCGCACCTGTCACTCAGTCCACACCCTGTGCAAAAATCTGCTGTGAACGTTCGTGTTTTTCTTTTTGTTTTTCTAAATATTCTGATTAAATAAGCCACCATGGGTTCAAAGAAGGATAATGAAAGCAGCACACCAAAAGGAAAAGTTGTTAGAGCCACAACAAAGGTGAAAAAAAGATCTCATAGCGAAGTATGAGACTGGTGTTCGCGTGTCTGACCTTGCTACACAGTTTGGTATGGTGAAGTCTACAGTCTGAACCATACTGAAAAATAAAGAGGTCATCAAAGGAGCTGATGTTGCAAAAGGAGTAACAGTGCTTACAAAACAAAGATCACAAACAATGGAAGAGCTAGAAAAACTGTTGTTAATTTGGGTAAATGAAAAACAGTTAGCTGGTGATAGCATTTCTGAGACCATCATTTGTGAGAAAGCAAAGCAGTTGCATGCTGACCTCCTGAAAAACACCCCTGGAATGAGTGCTGATACAAGTGATGCCTTTAAGACAAGTAAAGATTGGTTTGAAAAATTAAGGAAGAGAAGTGGCATATGTAGTGTGGTGAGACATGTGGAGGGTGCCAGGCAGAAACAAACTTCATTGGACAAGTTTTAAGTGAGAAATGGGTCCAGTGAGTCTCAAGCAGGTTGTAGCTGTGCAATGAGACAGAAAAGAGAAAGAGCCCCAGAAGGAGAGTTATCTGACATTTTTATAAAAAGTGACTGCCCTTCCAAACAATAATAACCCTTCTAATATCCACATTCCTCACCACCTTTCACTTATGCCATCAGCTCTCTTCAGCACAGGTAAAGTGCAGTTAAATTTTCCTTTATTGTTTTTTTTATTGTGTTTGTAGTTTTTGTGGTAGACTTTATGCATGCATGTATTATAGAGGTATAAATAAGCAATATTTTTACTTAAAATGCTTCATAATGCATAATTTTTGGAGGTATGTAATGGATTAATTTCATTTACAGTATTTCTTGTAGGAAAAATTGATTCGGTTTTGATCAGCCTTCTGGAATGAATTAAGTTCGAGAACTGAGGTACCACTGTATCTGTACTTGGTTACTACTTATTATAGTTTACTAAGCCTTAAAAATTTCACATGTGGAGTAAATGAGATTAAATTTTTTTAAAGTTTTATATATACATTTGAATAACCCAAAAAATAATAAATTATCTGATCAATACCACAGAATTCCATTAAAATTTATCAAGTAAATAGCTGAGGTGTATTTCTATCTTAAAATGTATAAAATCTCGAACAGGCTAACGACTCAAATAACCAGTGTGAAGGTTTGTCTTGAAAAAAAAAGAGAGGACACCACTATACTTGGAAATGGTTGAGAAAATCACTAAGGGGACATTCTGATTGGTTACTCACATGACATATACAGGAGTAAGCATATACAAGAGATTGTTTCCAAAAAGAAAAAAAGAGTTAAGCATGGGCCACTGTATTTGATTTACTTAATGTTGTAATAACTCGGCAAGTAGAAATGGAAATAAATTATTTTATATTATAGCTTGTCAATTTCAATAACTCAAGTTCCTAATTTGCACAAAACTATAAATTTTATATTCTGACATCACAAACATCTATTTTGAACCACTTCTATATTTAACACACCATGTGACACATGGTTGTTTAAGTGTTTGTTTAATAATTATTTTTAAATTAAGAAATTAAATAATGTATAACATGACAATTTGAATTATAATCTACAATTTTATACCACACTAAATGAGATAAATTCATAATATACTAGTTCAATAAAATTTTAACATGGCCTTTGACCCATAACCTGTTACAGTAGGACTAATTATAGCATCAAGACAATAAAATTGAATATCACTAAAATTTCTCTTTCTAGTGTGGTTGCTATGTTTTTGATAAGTTTCTATACTCAAACTTTAAGCTATATATACTATTTAGAATTTGGTTTTATTCTGATCCTATGAATATTAGCATTAAAATGTAAAAAAAAACAAAAAAAAACAAATAACTAAATTCAAAAGAAAAAAAGCGCTAAAGGCAGTACTAAGCCTTTAACTGTAATTCACTGAGAAGACTTACCATCATATTTATTGAGCACTGCTTGTATATCAGCATAAGCCTGCATCTCCAATAAAGCCTCAATCAGATTTTCTTGAATACTAAAAACATTCATCATGGGAAATTCCTTGATCAGCTGCAAATCCAGACCATAGCACTGCAATTTTCCACATTTCTTGAGATTGTAAGATTTTATTAGTTGTTTCTCATAGTTAACACCTACAATGTCAAGGAGTAATAAAGCTGGTTGGGGTTCATATTTTAGTCAGCAGTTAAACAGAATTTTAGTTCATAAAACAAAATTTTCAAATTCTCAGAAATACCATTAACTGCTTTTTTTTTAAATATATACTGGTACTACATCACAGTAAAAGAGTTAATGATTTGCAATACAAAACTTATTGCTACTTTTAGCCTGAGATATGTATTTAAAAACTGAAATCAGATTAAAATAATTCTTAAATTTCAAGAATAGATCAAATTAATTAAATAGTTTTCCAATTATACAAGAGCTTAAATGTCTGAAGAAATCAAGAATATGCTGAGTTTACTGCTTGAAGACCCATCTGTAAACACTGTCGTTCAACACTAATTACAGTAGTAAACATAAACAATAAATGGTGTACATTACCAGTACCTATGTACTTAAATTTATGCACACATGATGAGTTTTCAGAATTCTGAAAATGTCCAATTTATAGAACCAACATTGAAGGAGAAGATTATGCTTGCCTTGGAACTTGACTGACGTGTTTGGTAGACCCCTGAATACAATTTAAATTTTTACCCTCATTATGTTTTTGAGCTTAAGACAGTAATTTTTTTTTTTCTAAATTTCCTTTTACAAACATAGTACCTACGTGTAGTAATTACAATCTCTTTTTGATATTTATATCGATATTTTCTGTGTCAATTTCAATTGGAAAAACTGGAGAACACAACATGTCAGAATTTAGTGTTTGGGTAGACTGGGTTTTCATGTCTCTATGATTTCTCTTACTTAACCCTTTGGCTTCAGATTTGGTGTGATATACATTATTTTGTTTATATATTTGCACATGTTAAGTTTTTGCACCATAACATTTAATACAACATGTGTACCTTCATAAAATTTGGTAAACTTTTAGTAAAATTACAAGTATTTTATCTATAAAAAAGTCACATATTTTAATGAAGTGTTTTTGCTAAAAATTTGTTTGGGAAAATACAGTCTGTTTGAGTGCAAAGTAATTTAATTTTATGATTAAAAAATATTCTTCATCTCAAAAATCTCAAATATTGTTGGAATAATCTCTAAAACCTTAAATACATTTCAAATGTTTGTTTTCAGTGACACTTCATATTCTGTAATATTTTCTACACTCTAACCATGTGGGATCTGTCACTTGAACAACCTCATAACAATCATAAAAAAGTTAGGAAATATAAACTGCTTTTTTAGTGCAAGAAATTACCACACATTATAAAACAAAAATATAAATGTTTATTTTAAGTAATTTAAATCTCATAATGCAATATATTAACCTTCCAGTTATGTCCAGCTAACACAAAAAAACTTGTAATGATGTGATGCATATGCACTCATGTTATATGTCCAGTAACATAAAATTGACCTTTATTTTTCCATGTCATAGTTGTGTTTTAGTGGACTAGTATTTTGTAACATACAGTAACATGTAAATTACTATACATTGTAAATGTATATAGATGATTACTATTTAGAAACAAAAATTATTAACCTAATTTTTTTTTAAATGAAGGACAATAAATCATGAAGAAAAGTAAACAATCATCTTGTCTTGCTATAACCTGCTGGTCGTACTTTGCTAAGCTTTTTAACATTTTGCACATGGAGAATATCAAACAGATTTTTTTGGGGATTAATACATATATAGTTAAATAACTAAAAAATCATAAAAACTACACTGATACCATAAAATTCTACTTTATTAAGCTTGGTAACTTAGGCATACATAGATTTAGATTTGAAAAAAATATGAAACTTGAAGCAGACTAAAGACACATCCTACCTCCTTGTAATCTTGGATCAAACAATTATAGTACCCTTTTCACAGATTAAAATGGCTGATAAAACTATTCTCGGGAAATTCTCAGTTATTTATTGGTTATTCACATGACATAAGGGACTATTTTCAAAAATGGAAAGAGGTAAATGTGGTCACTGCATTTAATTCAGTACATAAATCATTTCTCAGCAAAATAAAAAGATATGACATTTTTATTTTATATTCTAGCTTGATAATATTAATACTTAAGAGTTCCTAATTTGTACAGAACTAGAGACTTAGTATTTTGACATCACAAATGTGCAGTTTTAAACAGTGCTGCATTCAACAAACATGACTCACAAATCATATATTTAGATGTGCTCTTCTAATATTTACTTATAGATTAAGAAATTAAGTCATGTACAATATTAAAGTTTGAATTGGAAATTACAATTTGATTCCAAACTTGCTAACATAAATTCACAAAACAGTAGTTCAAAAATTCTGAATGCACATCAACAAAAACAATGACATGGCCTTTGACCCATGACCCATCAGGAAAGGGTTAAAACATGTTCAGTTCTGTTTACAAGTTATCAATGAAAATGATAAAGATAATCAGATTTGGTAAGTTTAGTTGTGGTACACCTTGGTCTTGAAAACAATACAAGTCAGGAAAATTCATTGTACACTTGCCTTGTGTGTGCTAATCAGCAAGTCATGAATTTCAAAAAATACCAACAAAGAGTTAGAACCTTATCTTAACATAGTTCACAGTTAACTACTATTAATTTGTGATTAGTACTACTCAATCTTTATTAACTATGATGGTCTGAGTGGTATGAAGGTCTTTCTTTCTACATATATAGAATAAAACTTATTTTTATAATCAGGGATAATGTTACATACACGACTTTTTTTCACTTAAGTATGATGTGACTGTTTTTTTGTTTTTTTTAGATTTAGAAGCAATAGTTTACCACAGATTTGTTTATATAACTGTTTATGAAACAAATAGTGTAGATCAATTGCTAAAATTCTTGTATTTGGGCTATAAATATCCATCCAAAATGTAATTCTAATTAGTTAGTTCAATGAATATAGTTTAGTTAAATCTAGAGTACGTGAGTGTGAGTTTAGTGTATAATGGCAATTTTTAAAGTGAAATTATCACAAATTGTATTGTGATGAAGTAAATGAACCATGCTATGTGAACTTTAATGAAAAAGAGAAAATTATTTAAAGCTCTGGATACAACTGTGATAACCAAAGTGTGATATTTGCATATACATTCGGCTTGTTTTAATATACAGGGTGTCTTGGAGATCTGGAACCATGTGGAAGAGACATTTATAAAATCATATAAATGCATTTCTAGTGCCAGCTGTACATTTTTCAAAAATGAAAATACCCAAATGACACAATATGACAACAATTGATATGTGTAGGACTATTAATGGATAATTTGGATAATATATTAAGAATACACTGTGTATTTCTCCCTATAATTCCAAATTTGTGAGACACCCAGTGTCATATTTGTTTATTGTTTAAATTTATTGCTGAAAAGTCAGACACCTACTGTAAATAATCCAGCTCTATAACTAAAACCCTGAACCTAAGTCATCTGTAAATCTATAGATTAATGACAAGCATAGACAAATCCACAACAATGACAAAATCTTTGGTGAGGAGGAGAAAACGGGTTATTTTCCAAGGAAATCTAGTGCATTTTAATTTACTATTTAACCCTTTCAACATGATTTCAATCCTGTTTTGTGCTTATTGTAGTTTTTGTACTATTACTGTCAAGTTAGTAAGCACATTAAGGTTTGTTAAGCAATGTTTCTCTAATGCCTTTTTCCATTAAGCACGTTGCCTATTCAATATGCAAAATAATTTATATTTTATGCATCAGAAAATTTTAAAATTTCTTATGTAAAATCCTTATTATGTCAAGTTTGTTTTTCTACTGTTTCTTGTGTTTTTTTAAAAAAACTTTATTTTCACTAACAAATCTTTACACAAGTTCAGTGAGTTATATTGAATGGAAACCACCATAAAAAATACCAAATATAAATTATACCTTTTCTGTTCTTAAATGATTGCATAATGCAACATAAAAATATAGATGTTTAGACTAAATAGTTTAAATCTTATAACATTACACATTTATACTGATTTTTGTTTTGTTTTTCAGCTGTGTCTGCCTAACAATACAGAAGTTCAATAACAATGCACATGTGCATTTATGTTATATTATCAAATAACATACAACTGACCTTTAATCTTTACAAAATGACATGTCAGGGCTGTGTTTTAATGGGTCCGTTGTTTTGTAAAATACAGCCATATTTCAATTACACCGCATAACAAAGATTTTGCTGCTTGAACACTGTTGGGTGTTCCTTACAGATTTTTGGCTGCTGATCACGAAAATCACATCTGAATTTGCCCATCAAGTACCATTTCATCAAAATCTTCTTTTCACCAGGGCATCGCTACAATGGAAAAATGATATCAAGACTACTAGAATCCATTAATGCTTCGTGAACACTGTTGGACACTGCAATGTGAGGCACTGAAAATTGAACACAAACAAAAATCAGGAGCAAAACAATTTTATATATGTTGAACTTAATAGCATATTAGAAACATAAATCCAATTAAATATGTTATTGCCAATATTTCTATATTGAGTTCCTACGTGATGAAGCAAAACCAAAACTATATTTGTGCATACCCATCAGATTCCAATTACAATCAGCAAAAACCTTTCAAAACAAATTGTTATTATACATTGCATACGTACATAGATTACTGCAATTTTTATAAACAGGTTCTTAACCTTATTTTTCTCAAAACATAAAACAGAAATAAAGCAAACATTTATCTCTTCAGTTTCAACCTTTGTGATCAGTTGCAGCTGGTGACAGGTTGTTAAGCCTTAAGAATTTTGCATATGGAGGATGTGAAACAAAATAATTATTTTAGGATTTGTTTTTATATACACTGAAATAATTAAAACTATCATAAATTACTTCATCAAAACTATATAATTCTACTGTAACTTATTAAGTTGCACAATCAAGCTGTATTTATGTCTAAAAAAATGACATTTCAAACAGAATAGACTCAACTTACCAGCACAAAGGTTTTTTCTTCATAAAAAAAAAAAGGAGGATGAAACCACTATACTTGAAAATGGCTGAGAAATTTACTAAGAGGATATTATGAGCTTTTGAATGGTTATTCATGTCATACACAGAAGTAAATGAATGTAAGGAACTGTTTCCAAAAATGGAAAGAGGTAAGTGGGGCCACTGTGGGCATTGGTAATTTGATTTTCTCATTCACATAAAACTACAAACTTTGTATTTTTATATCACAAAAATCTAATTTGAAACAGTTGCACATTGAACGTACCACTGACACAGAAAAATCAATGTTCAGGTGTGTGTTTAATTTATTTTTAAACTAAGAAATTAAATAATGTATGATACAAAAATTTCAGCTGTGATCTATAGTTTTATACCAAACATTGGGACATAAAATATAAAATAGTAGTTCAAGAAAATTTTGAATGTAAGTCAACAAACACAGTGACATGGCACCTATTACCCACTTAGAAAGAGTTAAATAGTTGTGCAGAATTAACATTAAAATAGCTGTTTTTATATTATATATCCTATATTTGTAAAGTAATAACAGAAAAAAAATGCTAGTTTTCTTTAATAGGACTTTCAGTTACTTTTTAAATTTGATTTTTTCCAACTTTTTTTCAATACATTCATGCAAGTTGTGTACATTTTGATCCCCAACTGCAACAGTATTTTAATCATAAAAATAAACAAGAATGTGTGTGTGAGATCTTTTATATATAGTCAAAGTGTGTGTTTGTTTGCATCTTAACTCTTCAGCTTAATAAACCAAACTCTACCAAAATTTTTATGTGAACACTATAATCTATAAATGTCCTAACTGGTTAAAAATTGAATTTGACCATATTTATAGTCTGAAAAGTCAATCTCAATCTTCACAGGTTAATGGATAGACTATGTTGAATATTCTAAAGCAATTCAAGGTCTAAGTATGAAGTTTGCTGGACTATTTATTAAATAACCATGCTTTTCTTATGATCAATAAGATACAGGGTGTTTAATGGTGGAATCACAAATCTGTATTTGTTTTGTAAATGGAAAGCAAACTAAAAATGTTGTTTGCAAAGACACTTTGTTATAATCTAAAATCTTGGAAATAAAATTTATGAACACTTTATTACTTTGAAATATATCACTATTTTCAAACACTATCCACCAATTGACAAGTATTTAAACCTGTAAGAGATAAATTCATCTCCCGCTTCCAACGTGAATGACTACATCATATTTACAAAAGTGGAAAAACCACATACTGAATGAATATTATTAAGTCTGTATAAATCACATTATTTTCTTGTTGTTAAAACTCCATCATAATCATAGAAAAACCTGGGAAAAACACAATAATACACGGATTCCAAAGAAAAAGGTTTCAGCAAAATATGTGAAGAAAAAATCAAACTCACATCTCTCATCATTTTGACAGCTTCTTTAAGTTTTCCTAGTTTTCTGGCACACATTGCCAGTCTCCTCCTGGTATACACTAGCACATTTGTGTCTCGTCCTGTGGAGTACATAAAAATATACAGCACTCACAATTAATCAACGTACACAAAAATGTAACTTCATAATCTATAAGTAATTTAAGATAAAGCACATTTGTTTTCCATGATAATACAAAAAATGTTTAGGAAATGTTACTGTACTTACTGCGAAGTGCATCATACTGGGCTGTTTGATGTTGGAGATTCTGACTTTTCCTATACTGGGTTTCTGCTACTTTTAAAGCTTGCTCAAAAAGTTTTTCTGTCTAATATAAAATTTAAAAATCAGCATTCCTAGAATACTTTAACAAAACAATATTAAGAGAAACAAAAACTGACACAATCACACATGTTAAATGTTAAGATTTTTTATGGGTTCATCCTATAAAATAAAAGCTGTAATAAAGAACCTTCTCAGAAGTACAAATACCACAGAAAATATATACTTGTTTAAATATGTTTCTAAGATACCTTATTACATGCTAAATAATTCAGTTATCACTATCAGCTTAAAATATTAAAAATTTCAAATACAGGGCTTAAAATGAACACTTTAAATTGTCTAAAATGAGCAATTTTTCATTAAAATGATGTCTTTAGATAGACACTACTTTGCCTGATGAAAGACTACTGTTATGTTTGACTGCACCTGCAGATTGATGGTGGCTGGAACAGTCTAGGAACATATGCCGAAAGTGCTGTCTCTTCCTGAATAAGCTTGCTAATAAATGTTTGTAAACACAGGCTCTCAATGGCTACATTAATCTCTAAAGAGCCTTTTGCAGTTGTTGTTTTTAATAAAAATCCGTGGGCCATACATTCAGATTTATTTAGATACCACTTCACTACAATCAATGTAGTTCAGTTCTTGTGCAAAATACTGCAATCAATGTAGTTCATCCTAATCAGCAAACAAGTGATAAAATAAAAAAATCTTCACATGTAATAATTATTAATCATGCGAGTTTCCCTATATTGTTACCACTGGTTACCTCTGGTTATCTAGAGTCCCATGTATTATTTTACCACAAATGTACCACTAATTCTACCCTGCTAGAATTAGTGATCTATTTTTTGCCACATTTTGTTCATTTGTATTTTGGTTAAGTGGAACTTCTTTTCCATGAGTGAGTTGTCAAACAAGTTCTTTCAATATATGAGAGAGAAAATTGAAATTGTGGGCCATTCATACTATATATGTGTATGTATACATACACACTCGCACATTTTAAATTCACACCCAATGTACAATGTTATCTAGATTTCTACTATCTCAGAATGGATTGTTCCTTTTAAATCTTCCAAGTTGAATGGAAATTGCAAATGCTTGATAAAATCATTAAGATTTGGCTGAGTGAGTTGTACACATCAGTGTGTTTCTTGGAGATAAGTAAAGAAATCATAGTGCAATGATACAAGCATAGAGACTGTTGTGTAATATGCAGCAAATAGTGGTTAACTAGCGGTGCTTTTCATCAATAACCCTGTCTATGAAAAAAAAAAAACTTTCCTTTTTGAATAACGACAATTACCAAATAATAACAAAATTAACAGTTTCTGAACACTTCTCCAAAACAACAACAATGGATGGTAAGAATTGAATAAACCTTAATGCTTTCAAAATTAAAACAAAATTTTCACAGTTCTACTTTGCCAGAATGGCCATCATCCAGTCTGTTCATGAGATATTTAAAAAAAGACCATATAACATTTGGCATATTAAAGCTAGTGGAATTGCTACTGACAGGGATATATATATATATATATATATATATATATAGTGAGCAGGAAAGCATTCGCATGGTTGAAAAATAACTATTGGAGAAACAGAGAATTTTTTCTGCATACTAGCTTCAGCAGCATAATTCTGCTTCAAAGGAACTGTTGCCATCTTCGTGTCAGAGTAAGAGATGTTATAATTTTTGTTTCCTGTATTACATTCTCTTCAACTTATTTTTATGCAACACAAGACTTTAAATAAGAGGAGTGGTAGCCAAGGTAACCACTGCAATTGACACAATGTTTCCAACTAGCAGTTGTTATTATCATAATCTTTGCCAATGCAACAAAAATAAAATGTTTCAGTGTCCAAACCACTAACATTATAACCAATGGAGAGTTCTCAATACAGTCCAGTAATTACTTTTCAAATAACTCAAATTTATACAGGCAAGTAGGCATAAAGAAGTAAAATGAAAAATTACTACCTAGCCAGCTCCCTAATTCCATTTTTCCAATTCAAGTTTGCTTAACAACCAATACTCCTTGGCTAGATGATAACTGACATTTGCACTTAGTTGATTCTAGTCACAACTGACAAGTCAAATAATGCTGGGAGCCCACTGTGAATTCAAAGAAGTGTATTACAATGGCTCAAACACCAGCATACTGTTCTCCCTTTCACAGGTTGCCATGCAAAGCAAAGACATAGGTGAATGTCAGGATCCCAGAGAAGATAGGCTGCAGAGGAAGAATTAAGATCCTTCACTATGTATAGAAATCAACATATGGTTGGTTGATTTAGTATTTTATGGTACAAAGCAGCTAGGCTATCTCCACCAAACGTCCGGTAAAAAAGTAAAAGTGAATATAGTAAAATTCATAGAATGAAATAAAGGTAAAACAAAACAGCAATTAAAAACATAAATGGCATAAAACCAATGTTGACATCCAGTCAACATTGAGAGAGAGAAAATACAGAAAGAGAAGTTATGAAGAACTTTCTATAGCTTAATGGCAATTATCATAACCTGTCAGGAAGACTAACAGGTAAGTACAAGAGCAACCGTCGGTCACCTGTAGATGGCCTTTTCAGTTCTGCTATTGAGTTATTTAATGTTACGGCCATTTTTTAAATTTCAAATTGAACTAAAGAGAATGTAACTCCTAAAAGGGAACCACAATTAAAAAAGTTTAATGGAGAAATATAAAAGAATTCAATGACATTAAAAATATAAATGGACGTTAAAAAACTAAAACTGTCAAGATGGGCAGTGTCACTGTCACCAATAACACTGTATAATGTTGTAGACAAACCTTGGAACAGAACATGTTTAAAACTGTACCATCGTTAAGAGTCGTAATGATGGCAAGAAAGTAAAATGTGGCTTATAGTGATTTGAGTGTTATACAAACTACACACTAGTGCATCAGTTCCAAATAAAAGAAAACTGAGTTAAAAAACTGTGACAAATGCGTAGTATAGCCAAAACAACTTCCTCCTTCTGATCTTTATGAAAGCAAGACCGCCAAAGTCCAATACAAGGTTTTATTTGAAAAAGCTTGTTGTCATGTTGCTGACTCCAAGTCGACTGCCAGCTGGCACTTAACCGAACCTTGAATACAGGACCCTAGTCCATGTATGGAATAGGCACAGCAGTGATAGTGTCTGGAAGCTCGTTCCCACAAATACCAATGTGGCCTCGTATCCAGAAAAATTGGATAGAAGTAGACGTCACTGAGAAATGGGCCAGTCGGTTTTGAATATCAGCAAGAACAGGGTGTGAACCAATGTGAAGCAATTACAGGGCTAATAGAGAACTAAGAAAGTCAGTATAAATAGTGCAGTGGGAGAACTGCTTAGTTTCAATATGATCCAGGGCAAAAGAAATGGCATATAGTTCAGCAGTGAACACAGAAGCTGAAGATGGGATTCTGTGTGCAACCACCAAACTGCAACAAATCATGGAAGAGCCTACAGAGTCACCTGATTTGGAACCATCCGTATAAAGTGGAATGGAAAGATTGTTCAATAGATGTTCAGCAAATAAAAGACAGTACTTCCAATGGAGAGTATCTGCTTTTCTCGGATGACTTAAAGAAAGGTCACATTTTAGGACTGTAAAAAGTCATGGTGAGATGGGCTGACCAGTAGATTCTGCAATGTTATCCAAGGATAGACCCAATTCATCCAATTGCACCTGGATGCAAAGGCCAAAAGGAGCAATGGCAGATCATCTGTTCTGAAAAAGTATGGTTCATCGAAGAAGGGAAACACAATCCCAGGTAGGATTGCTTTGGTAAGGAATGAAGTTTCGAAGAATAGAGTAAAGACAGTTGCAAATGGCAAAGGTGCAAAGAAGGTTCATGAGATTCTATGTACAGGCTCTGAACTGGGGAGGTGTGGGAAACCCCAAAGCAGAGCCCAAATCCTTGATGATGAATGGGATCCAGCATCTTTAAGGCTGATGGTCTGACATAGCCATAGACCATTGATCCATAGGCAAGTTTTGATGGAATAAGAGCATGACATATTTTAACATAGAATATCAATCTGCTCCCCAGCTGGTAGAGAGGACACAAAGGATGTTCAGTGCTCTTGTGCATTTGACCCATAGTTGCTTTAACTGTGGAATAAAGTTATGTATCTTTGGCCATATGGTCAAAGATAAGCCCCAAGAACATGGTCTCACAGACCATGGGCAGCAAAACTTCACCGATAAGGAGTTCAGTATCAGGGTGAATAGCCCATTGGCAGCAAAAGTGCATGCAAACAGTTTTAGAGAGAAAGAAATTAAAGCCATTCGCTATGGTCCATTTCAGTTCACAATTGTGGACAGTTTGTAGTTGCCACTCAATGTATCTCACGTTCAATGACTGATATGAGATGTGAAAGTCGCTGAGATAGAACCTGTTTGCAACAGTGAGAGGGAGTTGTTCAGTGATGGTATTAATCTTTATATTGAAAAGTGTGACACTCAAAACACAGCCCTGAAGGACTCCAAGTTCCTGTAGAAAAGAACAGGAACGTGTCAAACCCACACGAACTTGGAATCTCCTGTCCATTAAAAAATTTTAATCAACATGGATAAATGACCATGTAACCCATATATGTGGAGGTCTCGCAAAATGCCACACCTCCATGTTGTGTCATAAGCCTTCTCAATATCAAAGAATATTGATACAAGATGTTGTTTGAGAAAGGCGTTTCTGGTTGATGTTTCAAGTCAAATTAGGTGGTCCATGGAAGAGTGCTGTCATCAGAACCCACACTGGGTGGATGAGAGGAGATTGTTTGATTTGAGGAACCAAACACGATGAGCATTAACCATTCTCTCTGAGGTCTTACAGAAACATCTCGTCAAAGCAATTGGACGGTAGTTTGAAGGAATCTTGGGATCTTTCCCAGGCTCAGAGAAAGGTAAGATAATAGCCTGGTGCCAGGCATTAGGAAAAACATTCTCCTGCCAGATCTGGTTAAAAACAATTAGAAGAATATCAAGAAAAGAAGGAGATAGATGGCACAGCATGTCACAGTGTAAATCATTAGGTACAACAGATGTACTGCCAGACTGATGAAGGGCCATTTTCAGTTCCACCAGTGTAAAAGAACGATTATAGTCAAAGAGACGGTCAGTTTGAAAGTAAAGAGGTGACAGCTCTTCCAGAGTCTTGATGGCCAAGAAGGTGGAGGAACAAGCAGAAGTGCTAGACACTCAGCAAGAGCTTTCACCTGGAGTATCGGCTATGCTCTGAACATCAGCTACCTCGTGGCCATCAAAGAGTAAGATCGAGAGAGAGACAGAATTGTAGTGCCCACTGACCTTTCAAACCCTGTCCCATATGACCTTGGAACTGGTGGTAGAAGATATGCTAGTTGTGAACTCAATCCAAGATTCCTTATGGCTTTGATGTCTTACCCACCTAGCATGTGTATGGGCTCGCTGGAAAGCCATGCAGTTTGAAAGTGTGGGATATCTATAGAAAGTATCTCAGGCCTGTTTTTGAGCCTTCCGTACCAGGTGGCAGACATGATTTCACCACAGAAGTGGAAAACATGTCAAGGTTTTAGAAATACACTGAGTAGATGCTTCTATAATACAGTCAGTAACCTCTGCCACACAGACATCTATTGATGGCTGACACACAGCAGGATCAAGTTCTGCAAGAGCAGTGAAAGTGAACCAGTCTACCTGATCCAGCTTCCACCAGGGCACACAGGTAGGGTGGCATTGACGGCAGCCAGTCTTTCTCTAAAGTAAAGGAAAATGATCATTGTCTAGTGGATTACTGTCAACCCTCTATGAAAAATGGGAAAATAATGAAAGGAAGCAAACTGAGAGATCAACAATAGCAGTTAAGGACTGACTAGGTGCATGAAAATAAGTGGAAGAACCAGTATTGAAAAGAGAAAGGTTGTGATCAGAGAGCATTTGCTCTACAGAGCGATCCCTCCTATCAATAACAGCACTTCCCCAGAGGGGATGATGTCCATTAAAGTCCCCCAGGATTAGAAAGGATGACAGGAACTGTTCAAAAAGAGCATCAAGGTCAGATTGGTCACATGTCTCTCAGGTTACAGATAGAAAGAACAAACAGTAATGGTATGACTCAAGGAAACACAGATGGCTATGGCCTCAAAGGGTGTGTCGAGTAACAAAGACAGGGTGGGCACATGCTGATCAACCAACAGTGCCACCCTTTTGTGTACTTGTCCATCCCACAGCCTATCATTTCTGTACAGAGAAAACTGCCAAAAGATGACTGTATTGGCAGGTTTCAGAAATGTTTCCTGTAAGGAAAGACAAACAGGATGGTAGGAACCAATCAGTGTTTTGATATCATCCAGATCAGAATGTAAACCTTGACAGTTCCATTGTATCAAGGTGGCAATTTTTAATGATGCATAGGCAAAGTGGGTGGAGAACCCTTCTGTTTACGACCATGTCTTTTTTTCTCACTGTCCTTATTCACAGGAAGTCTATTAACCTCCACAGATCCTTCCCTGGGTCGATTAGACAGGTCTTTGTTGTTGATAGGGGATTCCAGTGACTGAGGATACAAACAAATGCTTGTTTTGCATCTTGGGGTGGGAGAAAAAGATGTATCTGAAGAAATGCTTGTATTTGAAACTAAAGGATGTGGATCTTGAGGTTTGTTGGAATGTATGGGAGGAACAGAGATGGGTGTGGAAGTCAATTCATCAACTTTTTTAACCATGGAGGTCAAAAGGCATTTCATTTGATTGAAAAAGATTTTCTTGGAGGCACAGAGAGATCTGTCTGCACTCCCACTGTAGTTGTAGAAGGAAGTGTAGCAGCATACGTTTGTGATGAAGTAGCAGTCAACAATTTCTGAGCCTCAGGATAACTAATGTTATGAGTCATTTTCAAACATGCACCTCTTTTTCCTCCAACCATTTAGGGCAAGAACGAAAGTAAGGGTGAGAATCATTGCAGTTGACACAATGTGGGTCTGTGTCACATTCATAGGCATCGTGGTGCTTGCCACCACAACGAGCACATGTCAGGGAATCACGATATGACGTCTTTGAGTGGCCAAACTTCAGACATCAGAATAATCAGTTTGGAATGTACGGCCATACCCTGAAATTTAGATAACCTGCCTTGATGGTAGCAAGTGCACGTGGTGATGTAAATGTCAAAACAAGAATATTTGTCGACAGTGTAATTCCATCTTTGCAAATGGAGATACGCCTCACTGTAGAAACTCCTTGACTTGAGAAACCAGTGAGAATCTCTGACTTGGAAGCGTTCTTCAAATCCCTCTCCATTATAACTCCTCATGATGAATTCAAGGTAGCATGAGGGGTAACCTTAATAGGTACATCCCCAATTGCCTTTGAATTGAAGAGGAGTTCACTATGTTGGGATGTGGATGTTTCAACCTATATGTCTCCAGATTGAAGCTTCTTTACTGATTTTGGAGAGCGGGCAAATCCCTCTAGTCCCTTCTGAATAAATAGGGAGGACATTTGCCCTAAAGATTTTTCTGAAAGAGAATGTAGGATGAGAAATTGAGGTACAATTGGTGATACAGACATTGAAGATTGCTGATCAGAGTCATAAAGACATGGTCATTTAGATGTTGACTGTTTTTTCACTATTTTTTTAAATTTTCACTAAGAGGATCCATAGGGAAAAAAAACAAAATTTCGGTGCCCACTGACCCCACCCACCATGGAGCCCTATGAGGGGATACACTACAATGTCAAGCAAGGACATTGCAGCAACATCAGGGTTTAGTGAGCACTATACCCAAACACCAGCATCAGACACAATGTCCATGACACTCGTTGAGAACTTTTAACACTGGTACTTGCTTATTATTCAATTACAAATTTAAAAATTTGATATACAGGTGTACATGCCACTCACTAAGGATGTTCTATAAACAGGAAAAACATTAGTACATAAAGATTCTCTATAAAAATAGCTTACCTGCTAAACACATAGTACATTATTTTTTCTTCTGTATTTTTTAATCTAAATTTTAACTGCTTCCCTTCTTAAGATAATGAAATCTTAATTTTGGTATTGGATTTTTCTGCAGTGAATATTTATAAACAGTTGAAATTAATTTTTCCATGCTAATACTAATGTTATAAGGGACAAAAAAAATAAAGAATTTTTTGCCAAGTGTGTGAAACTTTGTTTTTGCTTTTGGGTTATTTTCCTCTATTTGTTATCCATGATGTAGATTTCATCTGTATACTCTATGTAATAACTTAAACAACAAGCCAAAACAAAAATAAATTAAACAAAAAATTCTCCTCTAATTGTTTAATTTATTTTGTTTCAGCTTACAATTACAACAAACTAATGTTATTACTCAGAAGTTTGCATTTGCTGTTTTTAATGCAGTCTTTCCATGTGATTTTGTTTATTTAACTTTATAGTATTTATATTCTCTACTCTATGTGATATATATGTTCATAACAGAATTAAATTCCATGATCATGATAATAAAATACTGCTGCTAAGAACAAATAAAAGCTATTGTTTTTACACAAACTCCCAAAAAAAGTATTTATTCATCACAACCCATTATTTTATTACCTTGGAAACATTTTCATCTTTTGAAGTCCATACATACATTTCAGTTAAAGCTTCATAGATAGCTCTGTCAATCAAGAGAAAGAGATGGAGTAAGGTGGGGCATGTGAGTGAAAAAACAAAGTAACAAACTTAATGGGTTTCGCCATACTCTACATTCTGGAAAACAAAATCATGGAAATTCATATAATTATTCAGCTTTACCTAAAGTTTCTTAAAAATACAATAAGAAACAACCCAATCATTAAAGTTTGAACACTCTTGTTCATAAAAGATAAAACTAGACAAAAATTTCAAATTTTGGGTCAGTGTGTTTTGTTAATGACATTCTGTGCTGTTCAGTTTTGATTTGGTCAAGTTGGAATTGCAATGTAATCTTCCCATTACTCATCTCACACTTTATGTTTTGTTTACAAAATTTAACTACACAGAGCTGTTTCTGTGATGTATACTATAACATTTTTTTGTTTGGCAAAAAAAGGTACAAAACTGCTATTTACCTCAAATAATCAGGCAATAAAAATAAAATGTTTGATAATTTTCTCAAAACTGCTTAAACTTTGTACTCTGAATAAAAACTGGAGTACAGTTTTGGGTTTATGAATATATGCATTGAGATCAAACATAACTTGGTTTAACATAAACATACCTGTAAATAAACCTAACAGAATATGCTAGTATAGCTGTGCATGTTTCTTGAGCCTAAAAACCTTGTATTTATGTCTTGGCATTTGTTTAATGTTAAAATACTGCAGTTTGCAAGTAAGTAATTTTTCACGAGTGCATCAATTCTTGCAATATTGAAAATTATAACATAACACATTCATTATGCCTAAAAAGTACACAGCAACTACCAAACAAAGACTAGTGATTTCGAGATACATACTGCCAAGATCATTTAAATTATTAAGACACAACAGATGGAATGAGCAAGAGCAAAAGTAATAATTATTTTATGTTTCTAAAACAAAAGTAAATAAAGTCTTAAAATGTAAAAAATGGCCAAAAACTGAAATAATGTGAAACTAAAAATAACATCAATGTGACTAGATATAGTGGAGTATACTTTATACATGTATTGTGCACTTAATGAAAAAAGAATTAGTTGAAATTATCATTTACTTCTCATAAATAATGTTACCTAAATATATAAAACCTAGAAACTAAGCCAGTATTTAAAACACCTAAATGAATATGGCAGCCCTATTTATTATGATTAGAAACTAGTGGTTTATCACTGCAGTTCCCTTACTGTTAGCAATATTTTGAGCTGTAATTCAAACAATATAAAATTTGGGTAACTTAACATTTAAAAACATAAAATAATATTCAAAATAAAAATATTTAAAAATAAATTTATCAAACACTTTAATCAATACTGTTAATGAAACTAACATGTAAAATGCACAAAAACCAGTATCTGCTTCAAACACAACCACTGATTCCTTTTCCTTTGAAAAGTGTGACATCACTCATCAATGAAAGCCTATTATATGCTCAGAGAGTTTAGCTAAACATCTCAAATAAACTGCTATAGCATATATGGTTAGAGTTGAGAGATTACCTTGATTATTTAATCATCAACTTCATTGGTTAATGTCAGACAAATTAACTGATTAAGTTGATATTACAAAAGTAGTCATCTAATGAAGCCTGACATTTAATCAATAAGCAAATATATCTAATCATTCATTCTCCACATTACTGTTCATGATATTACAACAGCAGCAGAAAATAAAAATACACAATAAAAAACTGTCTTGGCAAGTACATATAAATGTATTTTGTTTGAATCACTGAATTGCTGAAATGGCCAGGACTTAATTTTCTCACACAGTTAGCAAATTATTGATCAGTTGGCTAAAACAGTGAGGTAATAGAAAAACGTGAAAGAGCTATTTTTTTTTTCTGCATTCCTTACCTGGAGCAGTTTGTTGATTTCCATTCCCTCCACCACCTCCTCCATCATTAGAGATTGCATTTTTTTCCATTTGTCTCACCTTCCCCAAGCCATGGTGAAATGTGGTTTAGTGAAACATGCTTAATGAAGGATGTCCCATACTTCCGGAAATACCACCATTCAAAAATCTTCAAAATTCAAAAGTATGTACAAGTCTCATCACTTTATTTGTACTTGTACACATTAAACAAAACAATTAATTAATAATTTACTTATAATTCTCACAAGGTTATATTACAATACTTTATACATATGTTGTAAAGCATTTCTTTGAATTACAATCACCAAGCCATCAATTTTTATTTATTTTCAAGTTACATGTGTGATAACACCTCATAATCAACTTAAGGGAAACCAATTGTAGTTGACTGCTTAAATATAATATTTAAACAGCATAACCACAGAGAAATTTAATAAAATGGTAGAGAAAAAAAGAGTTCAAGTGTTATTTCAACAACAGACCAGCACCATGGAGGGGGAGATAACCTTATCCATTCAGTTTATATCCTGAGTCACCCCATTTGTTTATTTCAAGCTGCTATAATAAAATGACAATAATATTCTATAGTGATGTGTAATAGTAGTGAATGAATTAATTGATTTTGGTTATCTTTTCCAAATATTACTCCTTTCTCACAGTTCACAAGCTGTTACAGGGAATACTCTGTTACCTAAATTTAAAGAACAGCTTTATCCTAACCTGATGATAATGAGAAAGTTTGTACTTGTAGAGAACGAGATGAAAAGTGATATAACTAACATATTGGAACAAGATGTGACACATTCAGTGTTAATTTCTAATTCAGCTGTTTAGCTGTCATAAGATTATTCAATACAGATTCCTGAAAAAATGTTATGACAGATGTATTAATACTGTGCCAGAACTGCCATTAATATGTCTTACTGAATAGTATTTTGAGAAAATTCATTTGAGATAAGTACTAATATTTAAAAATTACCCTAGTGAATATTGACAGTAAACAAATATTTTCATGTTTTTTCTCACAACTGTATGATATACGATATTGAAATTACTTTACTGTACACCTGCACTGCAGAAGAATCATTTCACACTGTATTTGTTTAAAACAATTTTTTCAGTTGTTTACTGGCCAAAATTTTGTTTTGTTGATTTAACTTGGGAATACATTTCTTATATGTATATTATTTTACAATGTTTGTTTGTTGTTAAGTCACAATGAGATATCTATGCTACGTCCACGTCGGTTATTGAAACCCAGTTCTTTGCATTATAAACCTTCAAATTTACCAATAAACCAGTGAGAAGAGAGCTGCTAAAATGTGTTATTGACAACATACATACAAGAGCTCAAGTGAAGCATATGGCAGTAAAATAAAAAGCATGTTCTTACCTCTATGTAATAAGAGTTGTAATATTGTACTAGTGTCCATTTTTATCATATGTTGTTAAATCATTTGTGTACACTTAAAATTTCAAAGAAACAAAATATACAAGAAAACATTGCAAAATTTAATGGCTACATCTACATCTAATTAACAAGTTAAAAAACCAACTTGCTCAGGTGACCATAAGCAAAGATAAACTGCATGTGTTGTTTTACAAATCAAAGAAACTTTAACAGTTTTACAAACTAAAAACTATTAGGATTTACCCCAAAATGTATAATGAAACACAAATCCATAATTGAAATCCACAAGAAAGTCAAATATTTTTAACTGTATCTTGAAAAGCATATTAAAATAATTTTTTTTTAAATTTCAAAGCTATAAATTCTTTAAATACCATATATGAAATATAGATATTCGATATGTAGAATCTATATATTCTGTAGAAAATAAGTCTGGGGTCTCAAACTGTTTAACCTAGTATTTTAATTTGCAATACAATAAAACTAACCAGGTGTGTTGAGCTGAAATAATGCAGTCTTAGAGTCAATAGAAAACCATTAACCTCCTGAAAAATAAAGGGTAAGTTTAACTTTTTACTTTTCCTCAAAAGTGGGGATAGAGATAGTCTTGAAGAACCAAATAGCTCATTTTTGTCCATATATTAACAAGTGGTTCAACTAAAGTAACATCTCTTCCTTAGCAGGTGTACGTATCTCATGAGCATTTCTGTATGTGTAAAATAAACAGTAAGAAAGCATGTGACTAGCTTCAGTTACAAAACATTTAGTAATTCAGTACAATACATATATATTATAATTAAAATCAAAAGTAAAATACTAACAACAAAGGTATTTTGATGATTATATGTATACATACATATATAAATATATGTACACATTGATTAAAATATATATTTTTCATATTAAATGTACTGAATAATACATGAAAGTAAACACCCTGGATTAATGTTCACTGTACTTCAAACTTTCATATATATTTGTTACTGAAACTTTTCTTTTTACAAGTGAGTTCAGAAACCTTTAGAAAAACAAACAAACATTATTTAACAAAGTGAACTACACAGGTTTAGTCACAAAAACACTGTCTTATTACAATGAAACAATTATTGCAAGGTTCAATACAATAGTAAGCCAGTACTATTATACATACTTCCTAAAAGAGATCTGGTGTAAATAACAAACATTGAAAACTTTCACTGGTCTTGGTTAAGCACAAGCACATTAAATAATTTAATTACAAATAAACTGAAAACAGTTGACAACCATCTTACTAAGAATTACTTGAAACATTCTTTATTTACATCCTACTTGAAGAAAATACCTTCAGAAACATGAGTTTCAGAGTTATTGTTTTTACTCTTTAAAGAATTACATCCACAAATGTAATGATTGGTCAAATTTCAAAATATACAGAGTATTTTCCTAGAACTAAATCAACTTAAAAAACATAAAACATCTAAATACTGTATGTACGTGTACATACACATCTGTATGCCCAACACATTCTGTGAGGTTACCAAAATCAGACCTGATATCAGTGAGGATGTTCCAGTCAAAGCCACATAGAACTTTGGTGTCAGTGTGTTCAAGAACATGGAACCTGAACAGTGAAAGAGAACAATAATGTAAACCAGTTTTTATACAAAGTATACAACAAAGTATATTTCAGAAACTTCAGGACATTGTTAGTCACAATATATATTCATTAAATGACTCAGACATCATTTCAGAAAAAAATAAAGCAGATTAATGAATCCTCTGAACCGTGAAAAAAACTGTTAATCTTTAATTATGTGCTTTTCCCATGCAACAGGAAAACATCTATATATATACATATATAAACACACACAACTGATAAAATTAAGCCTACAGTATTCAAATAAATAACCAGAGGCACAGAATCTGAATGAATGCATCAGAAGAAACGGTATTATCAAATCTAGACTAGACACAACTTTAAATGTACATTTGTTTGTAATTATATCTATATAATTACTACAAAATAAGTTTTACCAGTTTGTGCAAAATGTTTAAACAAATTTTATCCAAGTAACTACATATACATTGTAATGTAGAATAAACATGCATATTTCTTTATCAGTAAAAACAATTCTCTTGATTCTCTATTTACTATTACTTTTTTCTTTATGTAACAAAATTAGTTAAAATTATTTTCCCATTATTATAATCAGTGGATCAATAATCTGATGGCATCATAATTATTAAATAACTCACAAATAAAATTATGTGTTATTTCTCATTATCCATATTACATAACACCAAATAGTTTTTGATATACCTTTCAATAAAACAATATCAATTCTATGCATAAACACTTTTCATGTTCAACAAGCTTCACATGAGAAATCTTAACTGTTTAAAACAAAAACAGTTTATAAAAGAGGCTAGTATGGGTTGAGAAAATTTTTTATTTAGAGTCATCGTCAAGTTCACAAAGAAAGAAAGAGGTAACTGACTGATAGCTGACCACATGTCTCTGACCAGTCACCTCTTTCTTTCTTTGTGAACCTGAAGATGACAGAAGTAGGTTGAAATGTTGTTCACTACTTTACATAAAAACATTTTCTCAACACATCAGTTATTTTTACATATATATTTCTCTACAAGTGGGTTTTCTCGTCATCATGAAAAATAGTTTATTGTTACCTATTTATCTGGATAGTAGAAACGAGTGGAATTATTAAGACATTATATTGATTTAAGCAAATCATTATCTATAACATTAAACACATTTTTAGTTTAACAGTACAAACTGTAATACAGAAATGTATTATTAGAAGACAAAAACTGTATATGACTAACGTTTTAGTAATTAAATAGACAAGAGTAAATAACACAATGAAATAATTTAAGATTTCAATTCAGTTTGCATATTACTGGTTGAAGTAATTTATTGATGTATTTATTAAACTGAAATAACTATCAATTTAAGAAAGAGTACCTATTTAATACCAGCTTACAGCATGTCTTTTTCACGGTACTGTGCAACACAAAATTGCATCAAAGAACTGGTTCTTTTTTTTCTTTTTAACTGAATTATCGCAAAGGAAAGCCAAATAAAGAGATGTCTTGATTTTCTAGTCCATGTAGACTTTTTATAATGTTAATTATCTAAATTATGGAATGTTTGTGAACTAAAAAAATGTGCATAATTTTTCTACAACTAATAAGGTGTTACAAAATATTAGCTAAGGAAACAACATTAACTAAGGTTCTGGGAAAGACTAGTTCAGTAATGAACTGGTAAAATGTTAAAAGGTAATGTAAGATATATTTGGAAAAGTTCTTATAAAATGTTTTTAATCAACATATGATATTTACTATAAAAGTGCAAAAAGTAACACAAAGATAAAATTTTATTAGCCTATAAAGACATATAGAATAAAAGCTATAAGTTTTAGAGTTGTTTAAATTGACAAACAGTGAGGCATATCAAAAAACCATAAGAAACCTGGGCATTTGTTTCAAAAGAATCTGAGGAAATAAAACTGTGTTTATGAGAAACAGCTGGCTAATAATGCTAAAACTAACAATGAGAATATCTAATTATGTTCATGGGAAGAAAAAAATGGAATCCAGGTCCTTAAAGAATGTTGGACGAAAAGTTTTTGTTCAAGATCACGAGACAGTAGGCTTTCAAAGGTTATCTTCTGGTTTCATATGAGAAGAAACAGCATAAGATTGTTATTAATGGGTTCAAATCAAACTGTACCCTTATTACTCATTATGTATTCAGGGGTCAGTATTGGATTTTTTTTTAATTTACATCAAATATATTGATAAGGACAGTTATTTAATTAATAAAGTTGACAATAACATTAAGCTCTTCACAGCTACTAGCTATATTATGAGTGTTCAAGTGCTACAAATTGCTTTGCTTAAATAAACTACTCTAAGTGTAAAGTGATACACTTCGGTTATATTTGGGATCACACGTTTCAAGTAGGTTAGAACCATTTAGAATGATTGAGAAAAAATGATCTTGATACATTGTTCTGTCAGTTTATCTGCAAATCAATGTTGTGATTTGTTGCCAACAGTAAACCTAAAAATATATTTAAAGTTAATTAATAAGTGGAACAATCACCAAGTTTTTCTATATTTCTATTTAAAGGGTGACAACATTGTGCTAGTTCTTTTTGTAAGATTGCACAGCTTATAACCATATTTTTCAAAAATATTTAGCTGAATTTAGAAATACTAATTTAAAGTTAAAAGGTTAACAAAAGAACAAACTCCAGTCACTACAGTTAGTCTCTTTATAATTCTCACCTACTATTATTACTTAAATATCTTTTCCATAATTATTTTAGTGAATACAGATATGTTCAAAAAGTTCAAAAGAAACCCAAGTTAAAAAAAAAAAAACATCTTGAGTAATATATTAGCACATTAAAATAAAATAAAAAAACAAACAAACTATCTCTGTAATAAATATATGTAATGAAGCACTGAAAGTCTGGAATCAATTTTAACTGTCTTTTTAAGAGTTAAAAAAACTGTTGTTTAGATTTATTTCTTATATGTTCTGAACTGTTCAAATGTTCAATGTATATGCTCATGAAATATCAACAGGGGACTTTATTATGATGTATGTAACATCTTATGTAGATAGTTCATAACCTACTGATTAGTATATGTGAAGTAAAGAAAGTGTGCAGTTAAGATTCATACAATTTTTTTTTACTTGAAATACTTTTAATTTGTTTTCTCTCATACTATTCTATTCAGATTCCTAATTAGTGTAAAAACCTATGACACATACAAATCAAAACCAAAATAAAAATACAATTGTTAAAACTATTAATAATAATAAATAAATCAGTCATAAGGGTTTCTAATGCCTTAATAATAACAACAAAAACCCAGGAAATTACATTCATGAGAAATTTTCAGAACAATGTGCTGCCATATGATTTACGTAGTAAGGTATCACGGTCCAAAGTTTTATTCCCCACTGAAAATTTATCAGTGAGCCACAAGTATATGCACCTTTAACAGAATTAAAATAGCAGTTTACTAAAATGCTTGCATTGTCATGACAGTTAAAGCTGTAATAGACTTACTCTAACATAAATCACACTTGGAATATAATTTTAAAATGGAGTGGCTTTATTAATATCTTTTGCTTTATTTTTCTCATAACACATGCACACACACTCAAATATACACACATTAATAGTAAAAGTACCAAGCCCATCTTATGTTATTAGGTTGATAGTGTATGTATTTTGAACCCATTTTAACATAAAAGAATCACTTAAAAACTTTTGTTGCTAAGTAACATGATACAAAAATATTTGTAATAAACAGCAGTTGCTTTTCTGTACATTTGAAATTATTACATAAAGAACCACTTCTTCATTAACTTGCCTCATCAACATGAATGAGATGAAAACCTGCTGAATAAAAATCGAAAATTAACTTTATTTCAAATCACACTGCTGAAGAGCACATTCACAAACTGTGCTTCACTTTTAGTTTTATATTAACCTACCACCAGTTTCGCTGATATCATAACAGAAAAGTCTTGTTAAAAGTCTGGCTGATTTTAAGTTAAATTCAAACTATCATACTTCAGTATTTTTTTTTTCGCTTATATGAAAGTGTAACTAGTGAAAGCTTACACTAATAGTATACTATTACTAGTTATTAAAGTAACGTTAACAGAATTTCAATTTATTTATTTGATTTACTTAGAAAAACAATAACTATTTTTTTTTCTAAACCATCCACTTTTTAGATCTTAACACTTGAATCTCATCTCTAATTTCCCAAACAGCTGTCAAGTGTCGTTTATAATTTTCATCATAAATTAAAAATAGTACATTACTCTCAAAGTGTCATCGAAAAATAACCATTTGAAACATATTTGTTCACAATACCTTACCCATTGAAATATTTTCACTTATTCTTAACGGTCCCCGTGGTGCACAGATAAGAAAAATTACCAATGTAAACCACAAGTTAGTCCACAACCAATATATCCAAATTTTAATTTTAGACATGCATACACCAAACTCACCCGCCATAATGAATCCGGATTACAGCAGCATCTAGTGACAATTATATAGCACCGTGTGGGTAATAAAGTTTAAATTCTATATTTATTCGTGTTTTCGTTTTTACTATTTATAATATAAAAATCATAAAATTTCCATTATATTATATTGTTTTTGTTGGTGTGGAAATTAAGAAATACACAAAAGGAATACAAATTGCTGAGAAATGAAACAAAGTAGGAGAAAACTTTGCCTCCTCACAAGACATCCAATGCAGGCCATTTGCCACAATCGTTGCTTCAGTTTACATTGATAAACATGAATTGGCAAGTACGTCACGTGTTCATAAATTCTTTACATAAGCAATACTCTTATTAACAGAACACAAGAATGTCTTTGATAGTATTTTAGAGTGTAAACTTTTGTAGCTTAAAAAATTAAAAACTCTACATTTTGATTAAAGATATTATGTTGGAAAATGTAGAAACTAATTATGTTCGATTGTAATTAAGCACAAAGCAACACAATGAGTTATCTGTGTTGTGCTCACATTGGGTATAGAAACCCTATTTGCAAATAAGATATTTTATACTGAGATTCTAGTACATGATATCCTGTTTGTTTGTTTGTTTGTTTTGGAATTTCGCACAAAGCTACTCGAGGGCTATCTGTGCTAGCCGTCCCTAATTTAGCAGTGTAAGACTAGAGGGAAGGCACCTAGTCATCACCACCCACCGCCAACTATTGGGCTACTCTTTTACCAACGAATAGTGGGATTGACCGTCACATTATACACCCCCACGGCTGGGAGGGCGAGCATATTTAGCGCGACGCGGGCGCGAACCCGCGACCCTTGGATTACGAGTAGTAAAACTTTCTTTTTTCTGTTATATGTAAGATATAATGCAGTTAAAGATTACATGACCAGCTTAACTTATTTAAACCATTCTGAAATGTCAACTGATTTCTTATTTATATATGATTAATGTAGCCGATTTCATAAAGCTATATTAATAGAAACTTTTAATTATTTACTTCATGGGATACAGTCAAAACTATATTTTGTTGTCCCAGAAAAACTGTTGACAACTATTATTAGAGTGGCAACTGTATCAGCACACATACTTTCCCTAACATTCTGCAGCAAGATATTCTATAGTCCTCTATTATAACTTTTGATAGAAATTTTCATAGTGGAAACTGTAGCCGCGTCTACACTATTATATCTTCACCAACCTTTATAAGGTAAAGGTGTTGAGTTGGTTTATATTACAATGTTTGATAATGATTATCATGGAGAAAATGATATAAAATATAAAATTGTCTTCAATTTTGTAGTACAACTATTATTAATGGCTGTTATTATGAATGTAATATTAAGAGCATTTCGGTTGTCTTTGGGCTTTAAAAACTAAAGTTCAATTTTACCCTAAAATTTGTTAATTATTCTTATGGTTAAAGTAAAAGAACCATAGATAACTATTTTGATATTTAAAATCTTTTGGTGTACCAATAGAAATTTTATAATCATTTATAACGGAGTAAGTATTAGAAGCATCCATTTTCTCCTTGAGTCACAAAAATTAAAAATGTAGTTTAGTTTTACATTTGAAACTTGACAATGATTTTCATGGCAAAAATGTCAACTACTCGTAGATTGTCCTTTGAACTTTGTCAGATAGAGCTACCTTTCAGTTTTAACTTTAGAAAGTGATGGAAATATTAATAGTGGTTACATTGTCCTTGAGCTCTGTAAATTAAATTTGTTGTTTAGTTTAGTGTTTCTCTCTGAATCGAGTTACTGCGAAAGGGCTTGTGTGGCTGAGCTGTTGTTGCAACTAAACGTTTCCACTTCACACTTACAGTTGATCAGGGCAGCTTTAACAGGGCAGAAATTTGACAAATTGACTTGTTGGATAGGTGGCATCCTTTGACAGTACCACGTTGAAAGTCACTGAGCTCTTCAGTGCGATCCATTCTAGTGCCAATGTTTATCTTTGGAGATTCCATGGCTGTATGTTTGAGTTTATGCACCTGTTAGGAATGGGTGTGAATGAACCAGCCCCCCAGTGGCTGCGGACTTACACGCTAAAATACGGGTTTCGATACCCGTGGTGGGCAGACCACAGATAGCCTATTGTTTAGCTTTGTGCTTAATTCAAAACAACAACGAGGTGAATGAGCTAGCCGAACCCAATAATTAGAAGGGGGTGTCCAAATGCTTTTGGTTATGTAGTGTATATTCCGATGAAACACATGCTTCACGTATGACAAATTTGTTTGAATGTCACGTTACAGAGAAATTAGAATAAATTATTTTTTCTTTCTTTTAAAAAAATATAACTTACTGTTGTTTTTGTTTATTTTTGAATTTTGCACAAAGCTGCACGAGGGCTATCTGGGCTAGCCGTTCGTAATTTAGCAGTGTAAGGCTAGAGGGAAGACACGAGTCATCACCATCCACCACAAAAATCTTCGGCTACTTCTTTAACAACGAATAGTTGGACTGACCTTCACACTAATATGCCATCACGGCTGAAAGGCCAATTGTATTTAATGTGACGGAGATTTGAACTCGTGACCATCAGAATACGAGTTGAGCGCTCTAACCACCTAGCAGACTCAGCAGATAGCCTGTGACTTTGCTATAACAAAATACACATTATTGTTTTCATTTCCCTTGTAATATATCCAACATAGTATTTATGACACAAATATATGAATGTACAATATTATACACATTAATATGTATTAAACAATTTTAAATGAAGAAAATAATTTTTTCTTATAATATCCGCCCTTAAACTGCGATATCTTCCACATACTAAATTTATAGGAGTAGTGCAAGATGTGTGGGTTCCCAACGAATTTAGGCCCGGCGAGTTCGCATCCGCGTCGCGCCAAACATACCCGCCCTCCCAGCCGTGAGTGTATTATAATGTGTCGGCCAATCCCACTATTCGTTGGTAAAAGAGTAGCCCAAGAGTTGGCGGTGGGTAATAATGACTAGCTGCCTATCCTCTAGTCTTACACTGCTAAATTAGGGACGGCTCGCACAGATAGCCCTCAAGTAGCTTTGTGCGAAATTAAAAAAACAAACAAAAACTAAAATCCTTTATATTTGATTTACTATATCTCGTTCGTAAACGCGTATCAAGTTCATAACACAAACAATGTTTAAAGGTTTGCATTAACTCACACTTTTTACAAAATATGATTTAAAAAGGTCATTTCAGGTTAAGAATTGTGCATCTACTTAATCATATAATTTTAATATTTGGTTATCATATACCTTTCAATTAAAGACAAACAATAATTTCCATATAAGCATTTGATTTCAACTACCTCGAGAAACTATTCTAATAATATCAAAAGAACATGTGACTAAAAGGTCTGCGGCACCATAACTGACAATAATACAAGACAAAACGAATACGATATTTATATGTACAAATACTAAAGCAATATATTTGTAAATTGAAAAGAATGAAAGTGAGCAAATTGTGCACAAAAAGCTGTTGGCCAAAACATGCCGTGAACCTCAGAAAAGGCTTGTTTGTTTTTAAATTTCGCGTGAAGCTACATCTGCGCTAGCCGTCCATAGTTTAGCAGCATAAGATTATAGGGAAGGCAGCTAGTCAATACCACTCACAGCCTATCCTTTTTTACCAACGAATAGTTGGATTGACAGTAATATTTTAACGGCTGAAAGGGCGAGCATGTATGATGTGATAGGGATTGGAACCCGTGACCGTCGGATTACGAATTGAGCGCCTTAACCACCTGGCCATGCCAAGCTCCTTTGAGAAAGTCAGAAACGTGAAGAAGGTGAGAAAGATATAAAATACATCTTAAGGGCTTTGAATGCTATAACAAAACAAACAGCATCTTCTGAGAAATGGAAGTCCAATGCATTATTTGACGAATTCCAAGTACCAAACAGACCATAGTCTTTTGTAAACTGGTTATTAATGGGTCCCTGACATTGGATCCATTGTAGCTTGGGAATTAATACTTTCTTCCAAATGTTTACAAACATCTGATGTATCATCTTCTTCACTCCTTTCAGTTTCATTTTCTCAAAGTTCGTTCTCCCTCTCATCCAGTCATTACTGTCCTAATTACTGTCATCAACAAAACCTGACTGAAACATCTTTACTGATAACTCTTCATTGTGGCATGAATCAGATCACCAACTGGAAAACACTGAATGGTCTTCAGGGAAAAAAATCAGGATAGAAAAAGATTTCCATTTTGCCACTGGATGAAATAATAATATAAGCATAATGCAGCCAAACAATATATTGTTGGCCTTCCCTGAAATTTTCTTTAACTACGTCAACATTCTTCACTATCTTTTTAGTTGTTCTTTTTCAAGCTTCACAATAAGACCGTTATATAACTGGAGACAAGCAGCTTTAAGCATGGGAAAGTTACATTTATTACGTTCCTTAAGTTATGACAGTCTACGTATGATTTATCTTTAAATTTCTACACCATATGTTTAAGCTAAAGTACAGATAATGAATGGCAGAAGCATATTCTAATAGCATGGTCTATGGTCATAAGGGAGAATTGTTCTTTTGTGAAAAGGAATCAATTTCTTGAACCTCAACACCACTACTTAAATCACTTCTAAAACAGAATCTCAGTTATTTTTGTTCTGAAATAATTACACTTTTTGTGAATCTACAGGTTCTTCTTTCAATTCCGAGTATAATACCAACTTCCAGAATTGGTAACAAGTTAATTTTTGCAAATCTGAAAAATAATTTTGTTCAAGTCACAGAGAATACTTCATGAAGATGAATACCTATATTTTCCTTAATTTACACCAAAAAATTCCCAATAAAACTTGTAAAAAAACTCCATACAACAACTACAACATAAACATTAAAACTCAGCTCTGTAATAAAATTGACACTGATACATTAAACAACAATACAAAATCATTACACTCCAGTTTACCATTTATACTCGACATCGGTTAAAATATAAACATTTGAAGAAAAAGTGCAATTCAACATATAATTCCTATTGACTTCAAATTCACCCAGATATCAATCTCTAAACTAAACTGAGTTCACCTGAAAATTACATACATACACAATATCAATGTCATTTACAAAACAACTGTTCAAATTCTACATCAAAGAAATGAAAAAAAATCGAAACCAGATTCACAACGGAATTAAAAACTCTCCATGTTTACCTACTCTAAAATTGAAGAAAATCATAGTATATCTAAATAAATGATGTAATTTTAAATCAAGAACCAAACATTACTAAACTTGGAATGAAGGAAGATGTCTTAATTGAACTCAAGAACCCACTCTAAATAAACATCCCAGAGTACCAGGATACCTATACTACACTCTAAAGCAATCACAAGTCATGCAATCCCTTTATCCATATTGTATGTACCCAGCATACTTATATACATACAGGAACACACACATATATATATATTCAAATGTTTATGTAAGTTACTTGACCCTGAGGATGACACAATCTTCTTGAAAGTCATACGTTTATAGCCGTAAAAGTCCACTGGTACATGTACACATAGGGTAATTTGTGACTATTCTAAATTCAAGCACTTTGAAGTTTATGGAAACTGAGTACACATGTAGACAAGTACACAAGTTATTTGAGTCTACAACTGCCTAATACCTCTCTTGTATGCTACATCACCATATTTTGTTGACCAGCTGTCTGCCCTCTAGGGTTACACTACTAAATTAGGAACGGCTAGCGCAGACAGCCCTTGTGTAGCTTTATGCAAAATTAAAAAAAAAAATTAAATGTAATCTTCTTGATCATTATTTCCAGAATCATCTTAAAGTAATGACAAAGAGTTGCACTGGGTTACCACTTCATTTCTTTCCCATCTTCCATTGGATTCAATATTCTTACAACAATGGCCCATGAAGAGTTCTTTTTTATAGCCATCTTTCAGTATTTCTGTTATTGATGAACAATGTTAGAGTCTAACAGAAGTCTTTTAATCTTACCAAAGAATTAAAACATGTATCACAAATAATCATAACCATTTCCATTCTGGTCATTACTTTTCAAAAAACAAGTCATCGGAAATATCATGAGATCTGTGACTGATATCTGAAGTTCTTCAAGTTCTGGTGAAATACATACCTTAGGTAATTATGTACAACGACCACTTCCTTTAATGAATATTGTTGATCACCATTTATATGAAGCAACAAATCTATAATCCACTTAAATTCAAAAATCAGTCACAATTTGAACCCCCTACATCAAAAATCACTGAACTCGATTGGGGTAAAATAAATAAAACAGTGAATTCAACTCTCTTTGTTTCAAAGCTACGGGAAGGCTATCTGTGCTAACCGTCCATAATTTAGCAGTGTAAGACGAGAAGGAAGGCAGCTTGTCATGACCACCCACCGCCAACTCTTGGGCTACTCTTTTAACAACGAATAGTGGGATTGAACGTCACATTATAACGCCCCACGGCTGGGAGGGCGAGCATGTTTGATGCGACTCGGGCGCGAACCCGCGACTCTCAGATTACGAAGCGCACGCCTTAACGCGCTAGGCCATGCCAGGCCCCGGAAACCGTTTTCTCTTCTAAATTCGCAGACGTATCGCAGTGTCACTTGGGACGTTTATTGTTTGCAGAATGAAACATCTCATTAGAAACAAGAGATTGTAGTATGTCAGCCATAATTAGTGGTTTCACGAGAAAGTCGTTTTTAGAATATATACACACTTCAAGTGAGTTGCAGTTCATCACGAATTTCAACAAGTGCACCTACATAACAAAATAACGATACAGATCTATGTAAATTTTGCTCTTTACAAGGAGTAAGCTAATCTGTTTTTATATCTAAGTCAAAAGTGAGGCAGAAAATACAGTAATTTCCTCCTGTAAATATGAATGTTCAGCTTCATCCACAACGTCTTTGAGAATCATACTATAAATCAAAATCCTCATTTTAGCTGGAGTTAAATAAATTTATGTTTTTATCTTTGACATGGTGACACGACATCTCTCTCGCCAATTTTCTAGAAAAACTAAATTCATCAGAATCTGATAAGTTTTATATTTATGCTCTTCCTTTTGTTTGTTTTTTCATTTAGTATTACTCAATTAAGTTTTTTCATACACTCCTCAAGCAGTTCATCTATCGTATTCCCAAAACAGCATATATTCCCTGCAAAAAATACTTTTTCACACACTTAAAGAGTTTCACCTGCTATACTGCTATATATGTTTCAGGACAGCTGCAGTGAACCAGACATAATGCTTGGCTAACAGCTAGTTATTTAGCAACAATCCCGACTTTATTTTATTCATTTAACTTACAAGTTTCATATCGATCAGGTTTCACTAGAAGTGCCTTGGACGACTTCTTTAAAATATTTCTTTCATTTCCTCCAAAGGCATTAAGCTTAGACGATACAACAGCATCTTTCTTGGATATTCTGGATAAACAAATGATTTTAGCAGAACAACCACAGAACCTCTCATTCTGGTATTTGCTATCAACTTTATCTCTAGCGTTGGACCATTCTACAGACGGGAAACAAGTAATTTTCTGGTAGTGCCTGTTAGCTTATCTCCAAATGTAAATGCCTTGTATATCTCCATTTTCACCTGATAATCAACATATTTTTAATGCTATCCACGTCGTCATACATCCATCTGATTCCAACTGAACCAAGGAATGACACACACTTTTTACCAAATTATTCCACTTGACCTTCCATGTACTTAATAGGTAACATATCCTTATTGTTAAACATAATAACAATCATTGATTATTCACTCATAATATCTTTAACTTGTTGATTGCGCCAAATTCAGCATGATATTGTAGCCTATGGACCACCAATCATAAAGTCGGATTTTGTAGAGTCAGGTTGGTAGCTAACGTTGATTCTACTTTCCTTTGTGTGTAAAGATCATCCACTAATAATGAAGTAACCTTCACAATACCAAAAGAACCGCAGTGCCGAAAACAAAATCGACGCACATACCACATTTAACACAACAGTCGTTCTTGTCAATATGATCGCACAGTACACCTGGTAGAAACGTACAGTATACGTGTATGCGTATACATATCTCAAAAATAACATTATTTCTTTCCGTTTCGATAAATTAAAAATATCCAAATTGTGAATCAACTCACCACGCTTTTTTTCTGTTTGACCAAGTGTCACGTTTTGAAGAAACGTGAGAAGCTCTTGTCGTAATTTTATGGTTCTTAATAGTATCGCTTAACACTCCTACGAAAATTGGGGCCTAATAGGCCCCAGAGCAAATTGAAAGGTTATTAATATTAGGCTAATAATTTTGTATTTAAATGAAATTGCCATTAACTGACCCTATCCCTTTATATTTTAAGGAGCAATAATATTTTGACTTTTCAGACATTTGCGAAATAATATTTAAATTTTTTTTTGAAACATCCACTGAGGGTATTTTGGGCTGATTAGGCCCCAGATAAAAAAAACATAAAAATTACTTTATTTATTTCCTGAATAGGCCTGGGCAACCGAAAAAAGCAAATTATAGTAACAATATATTAATTTTACAACTTCTTTTTAAAAGATGGATATTTAGGATAATAACTCTACTCCAACAGTAATTTTAGACGGTCCTGATT
This sequence comes from Carcinoscorpius rotundicauda, assembly GCA_011833715.1. Taxonomy (NCBI): domain Eukaryota; kingdom Metazoa; phylum Arthropoda; class Merostomata; order Xiphosura; family Limulidae; genus Carcinoscorpius; species Carcinoscorpius rotundicauda. Next base: position 88,579,920 of record CM022397.1, read on the forward strand.
ATTGCCTAGTTTGCTCACGCCTGTTCTAGAACATTCTAGAAACTTTACAGAAGTATTTAGAATATTCTTGAAGCTTCTAGAATATTCTAGAAGAATCCATAAATCCAATATATATAGGAGCTGAAATCTTCAAACCGTGTCAAAAATGATATCTCTTGATAAAGCTGTACATTTACTGACAAAACCATCCGACGATGAAAGTGAACATGATAATGTCGAAGACTACTCTGAAAGTTGTGATGATGATCCTTCTGAAGCCAAAAATGATGAAAAAATCGCGCCGTACCCCTCTGAAAGTGAAGAAAGTAATCAAGAAGATCTTACTACGATGCCAGTGAACGAACTTTTGTCCAAAGATAAGAATTTTAGGTATTCAACAACACCTTCAAGAATCAACAGAACCACAGCTCTCAATATATTCAATGGGAACCCAGGCATTACAAGGCAAGCTGCGCTAAAAGTCTCTACACCATTCGAAACATTCAAAATTTTCATTTCTGATAATATGATGGAACAGATCATTCCCTCAACAAACACCGTCATGAAAGAACCAATTTTTGAAGAAGACCTTTGGAAATGGATCGCAGCTAATCTTTTTCTTGGAATAAGCAAATCCAAAAATTCATCGATAGATGAAATGTTTTCAACCGAATTCGGTTTGCCATTATTGTGAAAACTGATTACACAAGACAAATTAAATAAATGTTCTCAAAAATCAGATTTGACATCCACTCTCAAAGAAATAGAGAAATCAAAGATGCCGCCATCTCTGGAGTCTGGAATTTTTTCATTGGAAATTGCAAAAACAGTGGATGAACAACTATGTAACTTCAAAGGAATAGTTGGTTTCAGAACATACATTCCGACAAAGCCAGGCAAATTTGGAATAAAGATTTGGTGCCTAACAGATACAAAGACAAGTTACCTCCTCAACGCTCAAATTTATAATGGAAAGGTTGGAAATATGACAGAAACAAATCAAGGAGAAAGAATAGTTGGTGAACTGAGTCAGCCATTTCTTGGAAAAGGAAGGACAATAACGACAGATAATTTCCTCACAACAATGACACTTGCCAAGTACCTACGAACAAAAAGAACAGGACTTGTTGGAATCATACGGAAATCAAGAACCTTCCTACCTCCTGAAATAAATGCAAAATCTAGAGAGTTATCGCCAAAGTTTTTCTACCATAACGACATCACTCTTCTCAGACACTCAGACAAACCAGGAAAATATGTGCAACTACTGAGTTCTCAGTATCAGTCTGGTGAAGTAGAAGAGAATGGTAAGCCCAAAATCGTCAATCTTTACAATGCAACGAAGGCAGGTGTCGACACTCTCGATCAACTGGTGAGATATTATACAATAAAGAGGCGATCAAAGCGCTGGTCAGTCTGCATATTCTATAACATTCTGCGTAAAATGTTTTCGTTCTATACTCGACAAAGCATCCAGAATTTTTTCGTCAACATAAATCAAGAGCTAGAAGATAATTTATACGGCAATTGGTGCTTGAAATGAAAGAAATTTACTGCAAAGATAATGACAAAACAACCTCATGTGAACCGCCTGCAAAGAGGGCAAAAAGAGGACGATGCCATTTGTGCGGCAGATCAAAAGAAAGACAGTCAAAGATTGTTTGCACAAATTGTAAAAAAATGTTTGTCAAAGCCTTCTAAAGTTGTTTGTAATGAATGATGCTAAATCACTATGTTTCTATTGGCCTGATAGGCCCCAAAATCACTTTAGTGGATGTAAATTTTTTTTTCGTAGAAGTGTTAATATTTTCCTGTTTTACTTTTCGTTTATTAGGACACATGATATTTGACAAACTTTTCGAAATGTGTCGTGTTATTTCAGTGGGAGCCGTTTAATACCTGTCAAGGCATATAACATGAGTCCCATATTTATCACAAAATGTGTGTCACTTGGTTTCTTAAGCCCTGTGAACTGTATTCTTTCACACCCACTATGATTGTGATCCTCTGATGCTTCGGGAAATCAATGATGCATGGTTTGATTTTTCCACACAGACCTTACAGAGCATGCACTTGATGACACTTACCAGGTTCCCAAGTACATCTCATACTTAACTATAGTTTAACTCCTATTGGTTTCTGCATTGAACTTATTTCATTGTGGCATGTTGTCGTCGGTACTGCTGTGAAAGAGACAAGAAAGAGGGGGTATGATATTTGGTGTGGTCCTTCGCTACTGTAATACTGCGGCGATTTCATGTCCACTAGAAGGTAGCGGAATGCTTTCGACTCCCTAAAAGAAAAGAAGATGGTATTCAACCTTATTCTGCTCCTTATTTAGCACTGAATAAAGTAAAAAATCTAAATGATTTATTGATTAGTCGTTTGTAATTAAGTACAAAGCTACACATTGAGCTATCTGTGCTCTGATCATCACGGGTATTTAAACCCGTTTCTTAACGGTACGTGTAAGTGGCGGACAAATCAGAATGCAACATCTTGAGTCATAAAAGTAGTTGAACAGAGCAATTATTATGTAGTGTTAGTTCTATACTCCAGTCAGAATATTTTGAAATACAGTTTTTATTACTAAGATTTGACCAGTAAATAAATAAAAATGGTAAACAAGTTTTTTTAAATGTACGTTAATATCCAGTGATATACTAGATTTTAAGATTATTTATTGTAGATCTCATCAGTTTAAGGCCCGGCATGGCCAAGCGCGTTAAAGCGTAATCTGAGGGTCGTGGGTTTGCATCCCCGTCGCGCCAAACATGCTCGCCCTTTCAGCCGTGGGGGCGTTATAATGTTACGGTCAATCCCACTATTCTTTTGAATGTATTTCAAGCGTGTAGCAAATTGTGTGTGTTTTTTCTACATCGGGTTATGTGCTGTGTTCACAGAGAAAAATCGAACCGCTGATGTTAGCGTTGTAAATATAAAGACTGCTACTGTCCCAGTGGGGAACATGCATTTTTTTGTTTGTTTGTTTGTTTTGAATTTCGGGCAAAGCTACTCGAGGAATATCTGCGCTAGCCGTCCGTAATTTAGGAATGTAAGACTAAATGGAAGGCAGCTAGTCATCACCACCCACAGCCAACTCTTGAGCTACTCTTTTATTAACGAATAGTGGGATTGATCTTCACATTATAACGCCCCCACGGCTGAAAGGGTGATCATGTTTAATGCAACCGAGATTCGAACTCGTGACCCTCGAATTACGAGTCGAACGTCTTACCCCACCTGGCCATGCTGCGCCATAATGTTATGCAATATATGGATATTTACATGAATGAATAAGTTGTTACATAATAACTCGAAGTATTTAAAGTTGAAAATGTGTTAAACTCACAAGTTTTAGTAATAAACTGAGCTAATGCAAAATAACAATTCAAAATGGAGGATGATTTAAGAAAAATACATAAAGTAAGGACTGACAGAAATGAAATAATTGTTATCTTCTTAATTAACGGGGATTTTAATCACATTAGGTGTAATTCAACATCTATCATAAAACTGAAGAATCAAAACACTGGTAATAAAATATAATCTAATGACAATGAAGTCAAAAATGATTTACTAAGACTAGTTTAACATTAAACTCTACCCTGGATCAAAGGTAAGTAATTGGGCTTTTGAGGCTTAAAATCGACTTTCAATTTTTGTTCATCACAGAGAGCTCATTGTATAGATTTATCCTTAGCAAATAAACAAGCTGTAAAGCCAAATACTTTGGGAACAATGCGATGAAACTATCTGCATTTTGTGTGTGTGAGTGTGTTTTTGGTAAATTATGTAAAATGTTCTCACCTTTAGAAACGAATTGTTTCCAATACATGAGTTTATAATGTGTCTCGTGCATGTGACGTTAGGCTCTCAATCTGTCTGTCGTGGGATCAAAACTTGGTATTTAATATTGTTATGTAAATGTATTGTAAATAATTTTGAAGGTTGAAACTGAATATCTGTTACTGCTATTAGATAATTTATTTTATATCTGTCACATAAAAAAAAACGTCACAGAAAATTGGGGGATCGTCCGGGATTGATCAAACAATTTAATTCTATTTCAAAATTAGATTTATATTTTATGTTTTATATGTAGACTGAACGCAACAGAAAGACACAGATAACAGCTTGTATAATTTATTACAATGACCTATTTATATGTGACAGATATAAAATAAATTATCTAATAGCAGTAACAGATATTCAGTTTCAACCTTCAAAATTATTTACAATACATTTACATAACAATATGCACGCTTTTTGAGACATAAAGCGTTAAAGCGTTATTATGTGACGGCCAATAACATTAATCATTCATAAAGAGTAGATGAAAAATTCACATTAAGATCTGACAATTAATTATTTTCACCAATTAGGTATTTAAAAGCTAGAGGAAATTTGAAAATAGCCTTGGTAGCTATGTCATAACCACAATAAAAAACTATAACAATTCTGCCCCATAAATCTTACTTCCCAACTAGTATAATAATTAGTTTTTTTGTGCTTCTCATTACGTTTTGAAGCCATTTTTGTTGTAAAACTACTATTTTCTGTATATAATTGTTCTTATACACTTTACTAGTAGAAAAATAATAATGCCATATTTGAACCTTTAGTACATAAATAATTTTAGTCTTTAACTATCACTTTCAATAAAAATTCAGAAATTTTCAGTCAAAACAACCACTTTTATACTCAGTTGTTAACTATGAAAGATATACGTGTTTTATTGCCTAATTTTTGAGTTCTCTCTTAAAATATGTTCTCACTTTCATATTAAAGCTACTCCAGAATTTATCCTAAACGTAAATTATAGAGGTATCAAGCGGAATGTAAAATAAATAATTTTTATGATGTTTAATTCTAAACACCATGAAGTCTTGACCCATAACGCTGTGGAGCAGTTCATTGTCATTAATAACATTTACTGCTGATTGTAGCATTTCTTATAATTGAAATGTTCTCTCTTAAAATATATTTTCACTTTCATATTAAAGTTATTCCAGGATATACGTATATATAATGTCAATGGTTGATTCGCCCGTCGCACGTGTAGAAGATCTTAATGTGATTGTGCCCCTGCTGATTCTTATGAACCAGCAAAACCTTTGAATTTGAATAGACTACGTTTTTTATTATTAAAAACTTCGATATCCTTTATGGTGATGTCAGACAGATTCCACAAAATCTCTTTCTTTATGGAATCTAAAATACTTAGTTGATTACATGCGCCATAATTTGAATCTTGCAAACAAGTTATAAGTTTCTTTTCTATATAAAGCCGGATCTACTAAATGTTTTATATCATTCTTTTTTTTTACAAATAACGGACGTATTAATAACGTTTACATTTATCTATGCCAAGACTAGTTTCTGAAGATAGCTGAAGGATAATTGGTTGTGCCTTGAAAATTTTATTATAATGCCTAATATAATAGAGAAATATATTATGAGTTATCTGTACCCATAAGTCAAACTAACTACACCATTCATTTAATGTTACTTTATTCAATAGTAATTTGTTACTGGTATTAGAAAAACTCTAACTTCGGCTTCACTACTGGTGAACAGATGTTTCATTCCTTGAAAACTCTGTCTGTTTTTCATAGTGTGTGATTTTCTACTACACTTTCAGTAGACAGAATTAATGTAACCTGACTTTTATAGTAACTTAATGCAAACTATTCCTAACATCCATTTTGACAAGGGATTACGTGACGATTTTTGAGATTGCTTACAGCTCAAAAAGTCAGATATTCTTATAACTGGCAAGGTTATGTGTGAATGTGGTGAAAATAAGTGAGTGTTTCAACTTTTTACATATGGAAGTCACCATTTGAATATATTTGTGCTTTATATTGTACAAAATATGTTTAATCAGAATAGAGACATTTGTAACAAAAATGTGACAGAGACAAGACTCAGTTGAATGTTTTAGCTAGAGAAATATTTCATACGCATTTAAATTCTTTGAAGAAATCTATCAAGATACAATTCAGCAACCTTTTAGGTATCAAATCATTAACTTGAGACCGCAAACTCCTGATCAAGCTAATTGTAACTTATGTGATGGCTTTGGCCATGATGGATATGAAGTCTTTTATTTAAAGGACAGAGCATATGTCGTTAAAGAACTAGCATTCAAATGTTTAGTCAGTGTCAAAGTATATACATGTATATACACTTTGTGTCATTTTCCAGGCAATTTCTTTAAGACAGAGACCGCCGACAGTGTGAAAAGGTGACCTGACATATCCCCTGGAAATGTAATCAGTTTTCTAAGACATAATTTTAACAATAATTTTACCAAATTGAGTAAGAAAGCCAAAGTGTTAAGAATTATAATAATATTTCAGAAGCAGGAAATTAAAGAAAATGAATTCAACCTTTTCCCCATTTTTTTAGCTAAGACTAATTTAATCCAGAAAAAAAAAGCTAAATTTTACACGTCTTTGAAAAAGGTGAAAAGACTAAACAGTATTAAAATTTCAGAAATATATATCTAAAAACAAACCCAGAAAACCTTCTAAATGACCAAACCAACTTAAGTTCCTCTTAATTTCTTATCTCATTTGTGACTTGGGTAAATATTAAGGTCACCTCAGATTCTTTGTTTAAGCACATATATAAACCTTACTACAAAATATTTCAGTCTGTACCTGAAGATATATTTACTGGCGAAACCGTGTTTGTAATAAATTACGTATTTGTGAAATATACAATTGTCTTGTTTTCGTCACTTCTGTAATTACCAACAATCACTGTATGTAACTAGAATCACATCAAGAAAATCTGTTATTAAATTCTATAATTAGATACGATTGGTTCATGCAAAACTGGAACCATACATGGATTATTGGTCTGTATTCTGAACCTATTTGGGCATAAACATATAACTTATATAAATTTGTTACTAAATGACATGACATAAAAGGCGCTGTCACCAAAATGCACTGGCTTTTCTACGTAGAAGTTGCTGTATGAAGAACCACTTTTTTGTGGTTTTTCACAAGCTTGCCTTGATTAAAAGATGCACACGTGCACACGCACATGGATATATTAAATATTACCCAGATGAATACCATCAGGGTCCAGTCCACTAAGCATGGGTGCAAAATACCAGGTTTCTAAGGTCTTATTTCTCGGAACCATGTTGGTCACACACAAACATGCATATGCATGTCTGTCTGTGATTTCTGTTTGTAACATAAGATTGTTTGTTTGTTTTTTGGAATTTCGCACAAAGCTACTCGAGGGCTATCTGTGCTAGCCGTCCCTAATTTAGCAGTGTAAGACTAGAGGGAAAGCAGCTAGTCATCACCACCCACCGCCAACTCTTGGGCTATTCTTTTACCAACGAATAGTGGGATTGACCGTCACTTATACGCCCCCACGGCTGGGAGGACGAGCATATTTAGCGCGACGCGGGCGTGAACCCGCGGTCCTCGTATTACGAGTCGCACGACTTACGCGCTTGGCCATGCCAGGCCCAACGCTAAAATAAAGGGTTAGATTACCCTCGGTGGACACACCAGATAGCCCGATGTGGAAACACACACTTCTATTACCAGACTACATCTTAGTGTCAAATCCATCTGTTTGAAAGACAATTAATGAAGCTATTACGGAAATGACAAATAACTCGATAAATGTAATTACTAAAGTGCAATACATTGCCACAGCTACTGAATGTTGGAAATCAAAAAACAGATTTATACTGGTGTGACCACTCATTGGATTGATATTAGTTATTTTGATAATTGTTATAGCATTTCAGGCAGTTGAAGGGGCCAAAACAATATACACTCAAAGCATCAGGTCCAAAACAAAATTATCAATATTAAAAATGGCACTGGGTCAAAATTTGTGAAAGCATTCAATAAATTTAGAGAACATGAAATATAACTATTGTTTCAAGATGACAAAGAAATACTAATTATAGTGTAAATATAGGATATCATGTTTTACTTGTAACGTTAAAGATACCTCTGTAAAATTCTGATGTTTATTTGTCTGTATTTCCCTTTACTTATTTCTTCGTTGTTATCAATGTTAATGAAACTACGATGTATACAGTATCAAAAATTACTTTACAGAAGACCAACTTTTGATCGGCTAATGTGGGGTTTGTGTCTGTGTGTTTTTTTGTATAGCAAACTCACATCAGGTTATCTGCTGAGTCCATAAAAAGACATAATCATGAATAATTACACAAATGTTCATGTTATAAACATACATACCAATAATTACCAAAGGAAAGATATTACACGCATTAAAAACACAAAAAATAACAAATGAAGAGCAAACAAGTTCAAAATATCACACATAACAACCTTTTTGAACAAGAGAGTAAATCCCATCTGAACAAAACAAGGAATAAAGTAATAAACTATAAATTGAAAGTATTTATCTGAAGATATATATCTGTTAATTTTCAAGACAAGTTCTGAATGATCACTCCAGTTAATATACTTTTACTCTGAAATGAACGTTGCACAAAAATAATAAGTTAGACCAAGCTTTTTTGAACTTCAAACTTCATTTTAATTCTGTTTACATTTACGTAGTAATGTATATGTTAATTTTCACTCACTTTTACACTTGTATCCAAAACATATGCATCGTGTTTTATGTTCACATCTGAGCATCCTAATGCATCCCTCCGAATTTCGTACAAAGTAATGAAAATTAGAACAAGATAACAACTTTTGGAAATTTCAACTCATATCTATGGTTTTACCAACACTGGTTTGGACTTGTCTATCGCCATATGAAAAACATATAATTTATCTTTATTTGTCACGTATTAAAGCTTCTCGTCTAGACGCTTTCACGGACATGATAGCGTACTTAATTTGTGTGACCCTAACATGTACAGAAAGATAGCATACACCGAAGAAAAATAAGTAACAGTCATATATTATTCTTAACATCAGCATTATTGGTGGCATACCTGGCTTCATTATTTAAAATAATTGATCAATCATTTGTAATAGATTCATTATTTTTATATGAAGGAAGAGAGTGACCTAGACAACCACTGACAAAAGGGTGAAGAAGAATTCTACAAAGCGTATGTTCAACATAATTGCACGCATAATTAGAAATCCTCACATCCAAAGGAATTAATAGTATTTATTTACTTTTCCTATTGAATTCTACTTTATAAATGTCCTCTTTTAGGGTACTTATATTCCTCTTTTTTGAAATTAAACATTAAGTTATACAATGGACTGTCTGTGCTGTGTCCATCATGGGTATGTAAACCCAGTTTTTAACATTATAAACCTTTAAACTTACCAATTAGCCATTGGAAACACATGTGTGGTCTAAATAATGCATTCTGTACATCTAAACGCTTCTAATTATACTAGTAACAAGCGCTAAAGAGCTTAAATATACAGATTGTGAACATTCATAACAAGCTCTATTATAGTTTTCCTTGCATTTGCATGTTTTAAAATTAAATTAAAAAATCCATGCCTCATTTCAAATGTCAACTTACCACAACCTCTCAATAACTTTGAGAAAATTCAGAGTAATAAAACCAAGCTGTGAACTTACATCAAGTTTTTGAATTTGTAAAAGTGAATTTGACCAACTGTTGACATGAAATGTACAAAAGCCGCCAAGCATCCATTTCGTATACAGGAATTTGAATAATCCATAATGACGATAAAACCCAATTGTAGAGAAAAATATACATGTGAAAACGGTTGGTGTGGGTTGAGAATTTTTTTTTTTTATGTAGGGGAGCAAACAACGTTTCGACCTTCTTCGGTCATTCGGTGAACCATATTTAAAGCCTGTTCATTTAGAAGCACGATTGAGGTATGCAAAAAAAACATGTAGATAAACCCTTTATCTATTGGGAAAGTGTTATTTGGTCAGACGAGACGACAATCAAGCTTTTCGGCCACAATGATATTCACTATATTTTCCGTAAGAGGGGAGAACGAAAATTTCCAAAGAATACCGTCCCTACAGTTAAACACGGTGGTTGCACGATCATGCTATGGGGTTCCTTTAGCTCTTCTTGTGTAGGCAGTCTTCATCGCGTCAACGGAATAATGAAAAAAGAAGAGTACGTTGATATATTAAGCACTTATATCAAAAATGATGCTCGGAATTTGCGGTTTGGGCGTCGTTGGATCTTCCAGCACGACAATGACCCTAAACACAAATCTAACTATGTGGAATTCTGGTTGCAGAGGAACTATATAAGCGTTCTGGAGTGGCCATCGCAGTCATCCTATCTCAACCCAACTGAAAACGTTTGGCATGAGTTGAAGACCAGGGCTCATCAGCGCCATCCAAGAAACTTGCAAGAGTTGGAGGCCTTCTGTAAAGAAGAATGGAAGAAAATACCAGTCGAATACTGTCAAACGATCATGGAGGGCTATGAGGAGAGATTGTTTCAAGTAATTCACCTGAAAGGCTGTACAAATGACCATTAAAGTAGACGCAAGAACACTTTCTGCCCCTCCTATCTTTTGTTATTTGTTTATAAACGATTTATTTGTCGTTCAATTTATATAAAAATTTATGTAGGTGTGTGTTAATATAATATTTATAATATACTCTACTTTCATTATCCATAACTTAAAAAGTTAAGACAGAAAGTGTTAGTACCACTGAGTCGTGAGTACTCTTTTTATTCCTTTGTATTTTATTTGTATCTTACCAACTCTGTCTTCTTTTGGCCGCTTTTTTCAAAAATTCAGTTTTTTTCGCAGACATTCTGTAGAAACGTTTTACTTGGTATACAATACATTTATCAAAATCAACGGGAAACGTTTTACAAATTGGCTCCATCTTACCTTTCAACATTCAGTTTGATAGTGACAGTTCTAACAGAAGATGCCCTGCAATACCATGTGGTTAAAGCACTCGAATCATAATTCCAGAGTAGCGGGTTCGAATCCCTGTCATACCAAATATGTTCGTCCTTTCAGCCGTGGGGGCATTATTATGTGCGGTTAATCCCACTATTCATTGGTAAAAGAGTAGCGCAAGAATTGGCGGTGGGTTGTGATAACTAGCTGCCTTCCCTCTAGTCCTACACTGCTAAATTAGGAACGGCTAGCTTAAATAGTTCTCGTGTAACTCCTCAGATTACCCACCGGGTCATGCCAGGCTGTATTTTGTAATTATGGTTTATAGAGTTTCCCTATCTTAAAACTTTACTTTCAATCAAATAACAATAAATATCAATAGCTGATTATACTTTATCTGAAAAAAAAATTTGGTTTGTTTTTCACTAAGTGGAAAACTACTTAATGGGCTTCCTGTGCTTTGCCCACCATGGGGATCGAACCCCGATTTTAGCATAGTAATTCTGCAGATCTATCGTTAAGATATTGGAGGTTTGCTTGAAGATAAAAAAATAGCATGTCAAAAGCCCCCCAGTGGCTCAGCGGTATGTCTGCGGACTTACACGCTAAAATCCGGGTTTCGATACCCGTGGTGGGCAGAGCACAGATAGCCCATTGTGTAGCTTTGTGCTTAATTCAAAATAACAAATAACAAAGCATGTCAAAAAATTTAAACTTAAATTGAAGAGTAAATTTGCTAACGATGAGTTTTGAAGTAAGTATACTCGAAATAAGCTAAAACGCTGGCACAGGTTACTTTACTATATATGATAACAGGATGAGAAAAACTGCAGGTTGATCTGAAACTTGTATAGCAGATGTTATACGCGAGTCTAATTCAAATATTCGCCTAAGTAATACTGGCGTGTTGATACCAGTAGTGTTATGCAATAATATAAAATTATAGGCTGTGTTGAATTGTGTAGTAGGTTGGGTAAGTTTCGTAAGTGGTTAAATATGATGTTTTGTAGCATTTTATTTGATTTTTTAAAATTTAAGCTACTGGAAGTTGCCACATTCATTTTTCTTCTATTTAAGATTTGCTGATTGTTTCCTTACCGTTATTTGTTATAACGTTAAACCGTAGATAAAAATAAAAGCAAAGTGAAGGTTAGGCCTAATGTTGAGTTTTTCCACACGTGAGGGAAAACGCATTTGTCACTTAAGCGTAACATTAGACATCTAACACAGAACATTTTATTTTATCTGAAGCCTACGTCTAATAAAAGTTTTGAGTGTAATTAAAATATATCAAGGTAAAGGAGTAAAGCTACGAAGCTGCTAACAAAGTAATTATCTTGTTTTTAAGAGAAAACTTTTAAGCGTTGTACTAGGTAGTACTATTGTTATTACTAGTATTGATTTCTTAATATTGCTGTCACTTGAGTTTATGTTACTATTAACTTCGTAAATATATCCTGAAAATTATAAAATTGTTAACCTAACATTTATCTTATAACGTGTTAATGACAAATAACTAGACAGAGATTAAAAACGAACCATTAAAGTTCTGGGATCCAACAGTTTTTTTCAATCTCACAATTATTATTATATCTGAAGAAATAATGGTTCTATTGGTTCATCAAAGCTACCTCATCTACTTAAAAGAATAACAACTCAAATCTAGCCTTGGTAATTTAAACATTGGATAGTCAACATGGTATCACTGAGAAAAAAATCTTGCCCTTTAAATAATTTGACATTCTTTGGAAAGGTTACTGCTTATGTAGATGAGGGTAAGAGTGTAGATTTAGTGCATTTGGATTTTCAGAAGGTTTGAAACCATTTGACAAGGTTCCACATAAAATGTTGGTAAATAAATTATCTCTCTCTGTGTGTGTGTGTGTGGGGGGGGTAAGTTAGCAAATTAGATAAACTTGAAAGAGGTGCTGGATTGAAGAAAGCATAGGGTTATTATGAATTGAGTTCATTCAAACTGGATTAATGTTGCAAGTAAGGTACCTCGGAACTCAGTCTTATAACCTTTGTATTTTTGGATTTATTTCCATGATATAGATGAAGGAATGTTCAATATGCAGGTAATACAAAAGTTCTTAATGCAGGTTGAAAGAAGCAACAATTTCATTCTATGTGCTGTTGGTCAGGCTACATTTGGAATATTGTGTTCAGTTTTTTATTTGTTACCTTAAGAAGGATAATGTATTGTTAGAAAGGGTGAAGAAGTCTACTAAGAAGATATCTCAGTTGGAAAGGTTGTCATACAAGGCCTAATTAAGATCATGAAAACTTTATGAAAAGTTAAAGATTGTTTAGGGAATTGATATCATTGATACACCTTTTTTATGCTTAGTAGTTAAAATATTATTACTAGAGGATACAGATATTGTCAGCATAGGATTCATCTTTAGATAAGAAAACTTATTTTTTCATATATGATGGGTTGTCTTCAGGTGTGATTGATACAGTATATTTAAGGGAATTTGACCCTTAAACAGCAAGAATGTTGTACGTAGCAATGTCAGCCGATGGTAGCCATAGTTTAAGGGTTAAAGGGAAGCTTGATTATAGCTGGCTTTGAGTGTTTTATTTTAATGTTTAATTTAATGGATGGAATGGCCTAGATGGAATAAATTGTGTTAAAAATATCAAAAATGTACCTTACAAGGTAAGTTTGACAGAGTAAGATGGTTAATATGCTAGACCATGGGTTTAAGAATCCATGGTTTTGAGCTTTTACCATACAAAGACAAGATCATTCTCTATGACTTGGGGTTCAGATGAATTATTACAACTGTCCAGTTCCTACCATGTGATTAAAGTAGTCCAATAATTTACAATGGATTTTCTTGCTCACTTATCTTCTGTTTGGTCTTATCAGTTCAAATTATGTTAGTGATTATCCAAACCAAATCTTGCAAGGGGAAGAGAAAAAGATTTAACCTCTTTATAGACCTCAAAAGGTAAAGGTTCAAGGTAGGTTAATAGACAGTGAGATATTGCTTGGAGCTATAGAGTTGCTGAAGTCACATCTGTTTTTAAATGTTATGATCAGTTATTATTGAAAAAGATTGTAGGTTAAATTATTTTACATCTAAGAAAGTCATAGTATGTAATAAAAGTAGCTTTTCCAAGATAATTTGTTTGTGATTGCAAAGATACGTAATAGACTGTTTGTGTTGTGTCCACCATGGTTACTTAAACCCAGATTTTTGTATCATACATCTTCAGACTTACCACTGTTTTTTTCTGTGGGGGTAGGGTGACTGCTGTTAAACAGAGAAGCATGATGGGTTATCTGTGCTTTGTCCACCACAGGTCTTAAAACAAATTTTTAGTGCCATAAGTCTGTAGCCTTACTGCTGAGATGGGGTAAAAAGTATTAGTAAAATACATACAGACTATCAAATATAGATTTGTAAGGTTAAGCTTCCCTTAATTGTCTTTAACGTAAAATTCAGACAAAAAAATAAATTGAAGGCTGTCTTCTCACATGGACTCTCATTGAAATGATGGTAATTATTTAAACCCACTTTTTTATAATTTATGCAAGTGTATGTAATACTTGAAATTGTAAATTGGAAGAGGTGCTTGGAAACTAAACTCCTTTGCATGGTTAGGGATAAAAATACATATGTTGCTAGTTCAGGCTGGTGACTTGTAAGTAGGCTTCATTTAAGCAGACTAGGCAGTGAGATGTTTGAGGAAGCTCTGAAAATATTTGTATAAATTAAACCAAATCTTTATGGAACTAAGAAACTGTGAAATCAGGAATAAACAAATTGATAATATTCTTAAAACAATAATATGTCAAAACATTTTGAGTGCAAGTTAGTAACCATTAAATATAACGATCATATTTAAATAAGAAAATTATGTATTTTTGAATAAACTTAGTTGTGTTAAGAGTATTTGGAAAAAAGTGTTAGTTCAGCAAGTTGATTTTCATGTTCAGATTAAAAACACTTTTATTCTTCCAAAAATTATCAAATTTCATCTGCATAACCTCTAAAATGTCTTTTTTTTTTTTTTTCAGTGAAACTTTTGGGGTATTTTCTTTACCCTAACTTTATATGGACTGATTTGACCAACATTGTAACTTTTTTTTTAGAAATTTAAACAAAAGATTGGCAATTCAAGATATGCATGTTCCTAAAAACAAAAAGAGGAAGATTTAAATCTAATTTGTTTACTGAGCACGTCAAGAAAACAATCCAGGATAAATTCGGAAGATTTGTAGTAACAGGTAGGGTGGAAAGTTAAATACAGAACTTTAACAAATGGATGCTTTTGATTGCAAAATGAATAGGAATCCAAAAGAATTATGAGAATGAGATGGCCAGTAATGTTGAAATTAATACTTATTGTTATGTTAAACAAGGACATAGTTACAATAGTAATTTACCAATGCATAAACCCAAATTTTTACTCAGGGTTAACTTTAAAATTTAGATACCTTTTTCATAAATAAACAGAAAGGACTTGTTACATTCATTTTATAAACAAATGAATCATTTAAACTGAAATTTTGGACTTTAACCAAAGGTCACTGAACACTTAAATGACCATATCATGTGGCTTTATGCTTATCAACAAACAATTGAAAGAAGGGTAAGTAATGATATTTATTATTTATAAAGTTTACAAGATTGCTAGGAAGATCAATAGCATTAAGGCCTCTCATCTCTTTTCAACTATAATCTGGATAAGAAGAGAATACTCTAGTTGACATCATGATCAGTACAGGTAAATGAAACTGTCTTAAATTTGCCAATCAAAATATGGACTGAAAATTATTTTAAAATCTCTCCAATTAATATCACTTGTTTCTGTGTTTTTTTTATTGCAGCATTTATAGTAATTCTATGAATGACCAATGATTTTTACTTTCTTTTAATTTGTTTTCTCCTATTTATGTAAGTAAGAAATAGCAATGTAGCATTAGTTACTGCAAAGTTTCCAGGAGCTTTGATAAGTTGCTTGGTGGTGGTAGTTTATCTGTTGGAATGATATTTGTGATGGATTTTGAATATCGTAATCATGAATATATAATTTGAAAAACCTAAACAGATTTTGGCAGTTACATGTATATACATTTTTATGTCATTTGTAGATGTTGGGTTTTCTGTTGATGTACTGAATGTTGTTTGATGGCTTTAAACATTTGTTGAATACATAAATGTAGATGACTTGTGCATGAGTTGTTTGTTGAGGTAAGATGAATATCTTCTTAGCCTTCTCTCACCATGCTCAGGAAGATAGTAATGTGTTTGAAATGTTGTATGAAATTATTTGAAAATGTTCTTACATGCTATATGCAGTACACACATTTGAGTTTTTGTGTATTGTTACAGGTGCAACTGCTTTGTGTAGTGTATATTCATACCACTAGGGCTTTGACTTGTAACCAGAAGCCATATTTATCACAAGCATGGCAGATGAAGAGTATGAGCCTGATGAGTTAGTATTTCTCTCTGTTTGATTCAAATTAATGATTGTCATACATCTGTGGTATACATTTTTATTTTAGGTTTTCCACATGCTATTTGCAATTATTTATTTATATTTCAATAATTTATTGTTGAAATGTAATTCTGACATGTGTGTAGCTACTTTTAAGTTAGGTATGTCATTTTCAGTTTAATTCATCCAAAGATTAATCTAGTATATTTAGATCTATTATTTCTTCCTCTGAGTAACTTTAGGCCATAAACAACATGTATAAAACTTGTTTCCCCAAGAAGTGGAAGTAGACACATAATTATGAAATGAACCTTAATGTATAATGAAGTATGCATTTTCTAAAATCATAATCAGCTTTAAAAAATTAAAGGCTTTTTCATTTTTTTTAACAATAAAACCTAAAATTTTTCATTTCAGTAGGGCTTTTTACAGAGATTGGAACAAAATAATAAAATATTTGTTTTTTACATTAAATTAAAAAAAAATTCCCAAATGATCATGAAACAAACTATTTGTGCTAGTAGTTCCATTTTGTGTTTGTTTATTGAATAATTTCATAATATTAGAAGTTACAGTTTTTACAGTAAGATTTGGTTGTAAATTGTGATGACATTTTATCACTGGTGTAATTCTCAAGTGCACAAGTTTCAATGGTAAAGAATGTTTTAGTATTTGAAGCAACACTGAACAATCTGACAACCTATTTAAATTCTAGAATGGATTGTGGTTAGTGTCAATCACATGTATTGTAACTTTTAGTTTAAGAGTTATTATTTTGTGATTAATGTTTAATGACAATTTACATAAAAATAATGTTAAAAGTTAATTATTGTAAGAGTTATAGTTATGATAGGTTTTGGTACATAACTATGAGTCAAGAGTGATGTATGTAGTTTAATTTTTGTACTAGCCTTTTGTGGAATTGTTGACATCTTTTCTGCAACTTTTCATTTTTCTCATTGTGTTTAATGTTGTTACTAGAGGGCTAGATGTTTCTAATTTTTTGTGTGGCATTGTAAATATGTGCAAATTCAGTGAACAAACCAGGCGAGTAAATGTGAAGCTGGCTAATCTGTGTGGACTTTTGACTAAAAAGAGACGATTATTTAAAGCATTGGATACAACTGTGGTAACCAGTACAGTGATAAATGCTTTCTACATACTTTGGACTTTGTATATACAGCTACAGTAAATCATCTTAGTTGTAACCAGAACCTTAAATAACTGTTTTCATCAAGAATCAAAACAGGATGGTTCAGCTAGTTTGGAACCTAATTTACAAGATGGATTATTCTTCTCTATGCATGTTTATGGCTAAACTCGCAATCATGCAGTTTAATTTCAATTTTTTAATATTTACTTTCACTCTATTTAATTTGCTTATGACTTATGCCAACTTTGTCATCTTCATGTAGGCCTTAAACTTTCTACAAACTACAAGGCAATATGATGCAACAAATCTCCCTTAAAGTTACACACAAACTTCAGAAGGTTTGAGTAACATGACATCCATTCACAACAATATAATAAAACCCACCTAGCAAGCTAAGCAGTGTATGATTTCTACACAGTAAAGTAAACAAACTGACAACAAATTATTGCCTCTGAAGAAACTAAATTTAACACTCATACTTTATAACCATCTATATCATAAAGTTAAACATTTCTGTATATCTGACAATTATACACTTGAAATACTTGTCAGACCATCCTCATGATTAATGCATAACAATGGTTAGAAACAACTTTGTATTGCATCCAATCCAAGTTTTACTACATTGTCATTTGGATTTCAAAATAATCAAACATTTGCATTTCCAAACCAAGCTATTGCGTATGTCAGTGGTTTATTCATTTGCCACTTTTCTCTGGACAGTGTTTCTTTGGTTCATGGTACAATTATGTTCTTCAATATGAAATATTTCATGACATATAATTTTTACATCTTGTAATTAATGGACAAAAATGAAAAGTGTTCCAGTGATGTTATTAATATAAATTTGTTTTTGTTAAATATAATATAACTTTGTTTAAAATAAAAAAGAGAGAGAGAGAAAAAATTAAATAACCTACTTTTTCATAAAATATAACACAAGGAACCTTTGGTTCTTCAAAGGAATTTTTACACATCCACCTTTGAGAAAAGTAAAACTATACACCCACCATTTTTGTGCTGTTCTCTGCTACTGCTTACAACAACTTATTTCATTCTATAAGCTAATCATTACATTAGAAAAATGGAACTGTCTTAACTAGTGCCTAACCATTTTTTGCCAAATTCTAAAGTTATATCCTTCCATCTTGCTGCCTTCAGAATACTGAAGAGAGAATTAAAAATAATTTATTTAACTGCTTGTTATATGAAACTTCATTAAGGTTGTTTCCCTTCTTAAGAGCCACACCCCATCACACAATAGCTCAATGATAAGTCTGGATTTTATAATTCTAAAAACTGAGTTCTGATATCTGACGTGGGCACATCACAGACAGCTTTTTCAACTTAACAACAAACTCGTTTTGTTGAGAAAAAGTAAGAAATTGTAATCTATCCCTACAAGGTGACTCATCTTTGTAGTCATGGTGGTGGCATTTTTTGAACCATTTCCAATACTGTATTCCAAGTGAACTCTAATTTGTTATATTTATATATGTGTGTGTGTGTGTGTGTGTGTGTGTGTGTTTATTTATTTTGATTTCTTAAATAATGTCATTTAGGACTAAAATTGAAAATCCTGTATCCAAGTAAAATGATGAACTCGATAAAGTTTTAGATATTTTCACGCAACAAAAAAAAATGAATAACAACTCAAGTTGTTCAGGTTTCAGAAATTTATGTTACCTAAAAATACACAAAAAGTCATTAATGTTGTACAAACTAGATAATTTGAGAAATGTGTTATGAAAAAAAAATCACGAATTTCATGGTGTAATGTAACATATAGTGGTAGTTCATAGTAATTAGTTGTTGCATAATATTTTACAAATTGTAAAAATTACAGTGGTTTTATGTGCTGTCAAGTCCTATCCCTGTGACAGTAATATGTGAATGTGTGTAACGTAAATAAAAAAGATATGACAAACAAAATGTGATCAAAATAGTATCATATACACTTTGAAAAACCCTTATAAACTTGATAAAGGATATAGTCTTGGAAAATATAGTAGGCCTAACAATAGTAACTTTATAACAAATGCAATTAATTATAATCGTGTTTCAACAGGATAGAAAAAATTGTTCACACTGTAACTTCATTCCAATAAATATTTTCATGCTTTACCCCCATAAAAAATGCATTCACACTTTATTAGCTATTGTTGTAACAAGTAGCTCATATGAATAGTGTTCTGAAACAGAAAAAGTAAATTTTAAAGAATTAAAAAAATATATATGCAAATGAAAATGGCAAAGTTGTATTCTTAACCTCTGTGTTTTAATGCTACTTTATATAAAGTAGACACTTGTTCAGGAGGATAATTATTTTGCTGACAATTAATAAGACAGTGACATGTAGATTTGCTAGTTTTAAGTGTGTATAAAATTAATTTCTTAAATTTTCTTTGTTTAATTTCGTAAAGGGATATACATTGCAGAATTCTTTTGAGTGATGTAGCTATAGATAGTTTATACTATAGTTTTCAGTTAATAAAATAGTTTACAAATATGAGTAGTGGTAAACTACTGCCATGATGATTTCATCTTCAATTTGTAGGTATTTTTATTTTAATAAATTTACGTACGTGTAATGTTTTATAAATTGTGTTATTTTTGCATGCACATGAATTATTAGAGTATGTTTTGCATATGTGTGTATGTGTATTGGAGTACATCTTTACAAAAAGTTTGCACTTATCTTTATAAAGTATTGGTGGTGATGATTTTGAAGATGTGGAAGAGGAGGAGAATTTAGATGAAGTTGATCAAAATGAAGTAAGTTGTTTTTAGTTCATTATTTTCATTGAAACATATTTATTACCAAGATGTCTGTCAATATAAAATGCACTAATTGCAAATATTGATAAATAATTTGGCTTTAATATTAATGCAATGTATATAAAACTTACACCAGCAACTGAGACATAAGCAGTAATAACATTAAAATAAATGGGATTCATTCAGAAATATAATTATGATGAAATGAAAACTGAAAAGAAAATTACAAAGTAACACTAGAAATTTTCAGGAATTCACTGCTCTTAACTTTGCTTTGCCTAAAGAAATGCTAGGTTGTGAAAAAATAAAGACCACTCAATGTCACCTCTTTATTTTCATTTCTTAATTATCAGAATAAATATTTATTTATCGATAAATAAATTTTTGAACTGATTAAGCCCGATTTGGATGAAATTTGAAAAATTCTGTTTAAGAAAGACACCATCAGTTACATACCAAATTATGTGAATATAGTAAAAGTACAGAGAAAAATAACTGTGTGTGTTATTTGTTGGCTTGTAAAAGAGCATTTGGCTAGAACTTTGTCAAGAAAATAAAACTACAAGCATAGTTTTTTACCTATAATTTTTAATTTCTTATTTTTTTCACTCTTGCATTTTACTATTTATACATAGACACATAGCAATGTTTTCGGTAATAATACCTTAAACAAATTCCACAATAATATCAGAGTGGTTGTAATCATAAAAAAACAACACTGAAATAAAAAACAAGAGTGACACTTGACATTACTGGGATTATGAAAATGTTGTTACTTGTAACTGACTTAGTAGCTTTTAGTCCATCTTGTATTGAAGAATATCAGTTTCAAATGCTCAAATCTCTTACCATTGACTTAAGGAAATGCCACGTGTGCAGAATATTAACATGCTGCAACAATTCCTTCATTTGTAAAGATGTGAAGAATGTAGTAGAGCATAAAATTGGATCATTCATAACTAGTTTAATGTTGTAAAATCAGAAAATCATTTTATAATATATCTTCTTTTCAAAACTTAATTGTTATTGTATTTGTTTATATAATGTATTTCCTGATTAACATGTTCTTCAGTGAGACAGAGGTACATTTGAGGGCTTACAAACATATGAACCGGGTTTTGATACATGTGGTGGGCATAACACAGATAGCCCATTGTGTATTCTTGTGCTTAACTTCAAACAAACAAATGTAATTGATGAATAAGCTCAAATATGAATGAAACATTTTTAAGTTTGGAATTAGTAGTTAGTTTATGCATCCAAATACACAACATTTTGTATTTAATGCAAAAATTTTCATTATTAAAACAAGTATTTAATCTTTCTGTCATATTTATTTTTAAGTAAAAGTATATAATTGTCGTACTGTTATTGTAACGATTAACTTCTTTTAATGTCAGAAGTAAAAATTTAGTTTTGTTAGAGACTGGTGTGAAAATATAAAATTATTTTGTAAACTTTGACAGTGGTTATAAATTTCAAAGTTATTTATGATTCATTGTCAAAAACACTTCTTGGAAAACTGTTTACCTTTAAATAAGTTAACCCAACTAGCCATACCACAGATAAACATTTGATTTTATCATTCAACTCGTAATCTGAGGGTCACGGGTTTGAATCCCCATCACACCAAACATGCTTGCTTTTTCAGTCATGGGGGCTTTATAATGTGACAGTCAGTCTGACTATTCATTGGTAAAAGAGTATCCCAAGAGTTGGTGGTGGGTGGTGTTGAATAGCTGCCTTCCCTCTAGTCTTAACTGCAAAATTAGGGACGGCTAGCCAGATAGCTGTCGAGTAGTTTTGTGCAAAATTCCAAAACAAACAAACAAACAAATAATTTCTATGTTAATATGCAGAGCTGCAATAATTCTTGAACTTTACAACTGAAAAAATGTTTTATGTGTCTGTGAAACTTCAGTAAAACAATATTCTGGCAGTGGCTAGACATATGATTTGTGTGTCTTCACAAAATTTTCTGAACTTTTTGTTAGCATTAAGTCATGTGTAGACCAAAACAAATCAGAATTTGTTAGTGATATGTTTTAATTAAACACTTTTTCATAAATATATGGAGTCAGAGTATTGATTGTTTCGAGTGCAAAGTCATTTTCGTGTTAACATAAAAATTAATTTTATTTATCTAAAAAATGTTCGAAATAAGTTTGAAACTTCTTTTTTCATTAAATATTTAAATTTTGACTCTGTATTCTAACTATATGGGCTGGTTAGTTTGACTGACCTTTTAATCACCAAAAATTTGAAATAAATTTAAGTTGCTCTCTTTCTATTTATACAGGGTGTTCAGAAAATCACTGTGCACTTGTATTATTTTTAGCAGACATGTTTCAATATAGAAGAGCTAAATATGAATGACAATCATAAACAAAGTTGAAAGTGACCCCTGTTGGCATCAGTACAGGCCTGGATCCTTCTTATTTTGTTTGTAAACACTACTATCAGTTGCTGGTTTGAAATATACTGAATGAAATGTGATTATAAAATTGCACAGTGACTTTTCAAACACCTTGTAGAATAATTTCAAATTGTACCTTGAAACTAAAATTGTTTATTCAAAACAGCTTTAAATGGATAACAATGCGTCTGTTTACACATAAATTCTGCTATTTTATTGCCATTTCAACCATGTCTTACTGATATTTGTGCCATGTAAGTTGTAAATCACATGTAATTCATGTGATTCTTTTTTACATTTTATTTAAGTTTATAATAACAAATAAAGAATACACATGAAAAACAAGAAATAATGTACATGCATGCAAAATGCAGATGTCTTGTAAATGTGAATCACATGTAATTTATCAGTGATGTCGAGAAACCCACTTGTTGAGAATTTTACATGCAAAAACGGCTCGTTTGGGTTCAGAAAATATTTTAAATAGAAGAGCGAACAACGTTTCGACCTTCTATTTAAAATATTTTCTGAACCCAAACGAGCCGTTTTTGCATATAAAAAACATGTAATTTATGTCTCTTAATTCAATGAATTATACAATTTATTGATGGTTTTCAAGAATACCTCATGAAAAAAATTATTATTATTTAATCTAACCTTAAGAGTATCTCTCTTTTTTACATTTTATTTAAGTTTATGATAACAAATGAAGAATACACGTGATAAACAAGAAATGATGTATGTACATGCAAAATGCAGATGATGTCCTGTAACTCCTGCAGTTTTTCTGGGTTAACAATGCATGAAGTTTGAAAGTGAAGCAGAATACAAGATTCTGTGTAGAGAATATAAATGTCATTTGATAGATTAAAACTTTGGCTTTATATTGGCTATAAATGATATACTGTTGGTAATTTCTGAAAGAGAAAATGTGACAGGTGAATATGGAAAGAAGGGGGCTCTGATTTTTTATTTTAATACCATGTAACTAGATTGAATGCTATAAAAATGGTGATTTACCTGAGCAATGTCAGCATTACAATGAGAAATTATGTTAAATTTCATTCTTTTCTCGTGGAGTGGTAAATAAATTTAGAGAAGAGTGGATACATAGAGATCAAATGTTGTCATTTTTTATGCTGGGAGAACTGCCTTCTAAAATTTAAAATTTAAAAATTGTGTTACATTAAAATTTTGTATAAAATATACAATGAAAAGAGAGTAGCTCAATTAAATTTGAAATGTAATTCAGTGAAACCTTGAGACTGGCCTAAAAAAGGTTGTCCTAACAAGAATGTTAATTAACCAAACAAAACTGAAGGCTAAAAAAAATTGTTTGCCTGAGCAATTAATCTGATAGTGAGTAATTTGTATTTAATTTCATTGTTTAAATAGTGGTGAATAAAATAGAGATGAGAAATTATCTAGAATAAGAATTTAAAACTTGAATATGATTAAAACCTTATGTTATTTGGTAAGATTTTTATGCTATACTTATTGGCATAACATAAACAAAAAATAGTTTAATAAAATTTGGAGTGTAAGACAATAAAGCCGTATGTGATTTATGATAAAGGATGCTTGAGGCAAGAGGGTTAAATAGTGATTATCCATTAAGACGTTTCATTTCTAAGATATTTTCTGGTATTTTTATCATGAAAAGAATGATATCTGTTTGATGCTGGCTAAAGAATTATAATGAGCAAAACATGGTTAAAATGCATCTGTGATGTATTAAAAATTAAAGATGTGTGAAAAAGTCATTAGTAAGAATAACTTAAATTATCCTCATTGTGGGAATTTGCAAAAGATCTGAATAAATAAGGTTATAGTATAAAGCAGTGCACTGAAAGATTTTTTCTTGTTAATTTTTTAAATTAATTTTGTCAAGAAAAATGATATCTAAAATTTGTTAGTTAAAATGTGATGTGTAAATTACATTATGAAATTGTCTTGAAATTTAAACTTAATTATGTTAATTAGTATCATGCTGTAATATACAGTACAAGTGTTGCTTAATTTCTCAAACCCAATTCTCATAAAATATTCAAAGGTGTACAATAAAAACATTATTTTTTTCACTTTTGCACAAAGCTACAGAAGGGCTATCTGTATTATCCAACTGTAATTTAGTAGTTTAAGATTAGAGGAAAGGTAGCAAGTCATCACCATTCACTGCCAACTTTTGGGCAACTCATTTTACCAATGAATAGTGGGATTGACCATCACTTTGTACTGTCCCCACAGCTCAAATTTGTTAACATGAAGATGCATGTTTATTGTGACAGGGATTTGAACTCATGATCCTCAGATTACAGCTCGAATGCCCTAACCATTCTTACCATAAGCATAAAAATAATTACGTTTTTTGTTTTTTATTGGAATGTTTAAAAATATCATGCTGTGATAAGCATTTATGTATATTGAAGTATCAATCACAAGTGAAATTGAATTTTGATCACTAATCTAGTCTGGACAAGGCAAAATTTGGTTATTTGTCTTAACCACTGCTCGATGCAATGTAAGTGAAACTTTACTATAATCTTATGCTGAATGAATTGTGGCCTTTCTCATAGAATTTTACTGTTGTAGCATTATCGAAAAACCCAACATATACACATGCAAATATGGATAACACCTGCTGAACATCTTCCCACAAGATTGGAAAAGGGCTAGAGCACCTGAAAAGCCCTCAATTGTCTATATTCTCTGGTCAGGAGGTTTAAGACCAAAATGGTGAAGTAAGGGTACATCAGCAGCCTTGCAGCTGTGGTGAGAGGCAGGTTACACAACAGCTATTCATCTTCCCACAGCTCTGAGTCACATGCACAACAGAAATACTCACTGTGGCCGTGAACATACCATCAGCTTTGTGTAGCACTGGATGGAAACCACAGAGGAGTTAATTTATGCTGTTGTAAATTTCAGCAGGATGCAACTCCCAACACAATGAATGTGTGCTGGAACTGCAATTCTTTAGCACCTTTGTAATTCTGTGTCATCATGGTTTGATGAAATTTTATTCAAAAGCTACCTGAACTGAGAAGTTATTTATTTTAGTTCAATAGTTTTCTGTTTCTTCAACATTACTTACAATGATTATGGATATAAGTAGACATTTTGAAATGGCTTAGATACTAACTATACTGTTTCTGAATTCTGTAATTTCTTTGAAAATATTTGACATTTTTGTTGTATCTTAATTCCAACTGACAATGTAGCATTGGATTAATATGCAGTTCAGATGTTGCTAAGAGTAAATACATTGAAATGTCTCAGGTTTTCATACCAACTGTATTGCATTAACCATTCTTGATTACAATTTCATAGAATCTAAACTGCAACTGTTGGTATATTCAATGCACTGTGTTTGTTTATATTGTTTGTATGCCATGTGTATGTATAGAGAGAGAGAGAAAGCAAAACAGAATAGTAATAAGAATAAGCTAAAATTTATAAAAATAGTGCTAGACAATAATACAGTGATTTTGATTTTATAAAAATGCACAGCTTTAAACTGCATTACAAGTTTTATTGAAGTTTAAAATGTTTGTACACATGTGAGTGGCTTGAAAGATACCACTCTCTACCTGTGTTTTGATTCAAATATGGATATATTGTGTTATGCTCAAAACACACACACACATAATTCTTTCTCATTGGGTTTATTGAATATAGGAAGAAAATATAGACATTCTTCCATCTTCTGAACAACAGCCCCAACAGAACCAGAAACGCATCACAACTGAATACATGACAAAGTTTGAACGTGCTAGAGTTTTGGGTACACGAGCACTACAAATTGCGTAAGTACCTGTATTTTGATCAAATTATATTTTCAGGTGAAAATCTTGGAAAGTATTTTGCCATTTATTTTTTGCATACCCTTTGCACATAATTCACATGTGTTTGAAACATCTTTATTTTATTTGTTTTGAAAGTTTATTCTAATTGGTTCACTTGAACTGTAGAAACAAGATAAATGCATTTCATTATTATTTTGTACATGTTTGTCTTGTAACTTCTGCAATATTTTCTGTCAATTTTTCATTGACATTTTTATGTTTCTTTTCATTATATTTCACACTGTGATTTCCCAGTTTGTATTTGTTTGCTTCAAATTTATGTTATTTCTTAAGGTACAGGCCCAGCATGGCTGGGTGTTATGACACTCAACTCATAATCTGAGGATCGTGGGTTCAAATCCTTCTCATACCAAACATGCTCACTCTCTTAGCTGTGGGAGCATTATAATTTGACAGTCATTTCCACTATTCATTGGTAAAAGAGTTGTCCAAGAGTTGGCAGTGAGTGGTGGTGACTAACTCCCTTCCCTTTAGTTTTACACTGCAAAATTAGGGACAGCTAGTGCAGATAGTCCTCATGTAGCTTTTAATGAATTTTGAAACAGAAGCCAATCTTAAGATACTAGACTTTGATTTGTATATTGATATTATGTAGGCATTCTGCAAGAGTTTTCCTCGTAAGTTTTTGTAAGATTAAATATGTTCTTAAGAATTGGTTATTGAAATGAAAAATACATAATATTTTGCATTTCTGAAGTGATATTGCTTTTACTCATCCAAAGCTATCTCAACCTTGATTTGCACTCTAAGTGATGCTAAGAATTTAGCACACTTGTCACACTGTTTTACTTATGTGCTATTTCAGAATATGTGTATCATTTAATTACTTTCCACCATTTCACTGCATAACACTCTCACACAATCTTCCCTGTCTCGATTGACATTAGAGTTTATAGACATGTGTTGTTTACTTTATTCCATGTACTTGTTTTTCATTATGCAGTCCTGCTAAAGTTTAAACTTGTTGTTTATGAAGAATTTTTCCATAATTTGTATTCTAATTTGAAATATGAATTTCAATTTCTCAATGCCAGATGATGAAATTCCCTCCAATATTGAGGTTAGTAATGTCACTAATCCCCAGTTAGTTAGGTTGGTATCAACAAAGGAAGTTCAGAATTAATTTACAGAGATTGGACTTTGAGTTCTGTACTTTCGTTGATTTGTTTTCTCTTTTACCCTGAATATGCTTTTGAAGTAAAATTTATTCAGGATAAAAATAATTTAAACTCTAGTTTTGGCCTCTGTTAGTCATTCATGTAATTCTCACAATTGGAAGAGTTTGTTGATTTTGCCATTCCTCTAGCTTATTGATTAGGTGTTTTAAATTTTAAATACTTCACTTGAGCCCTTGATCTCCTCTAACCTTGTTGGGTGAATAACTTCATGTTCATGCTCAATGTTTTATTGAACAATTGCTGTTGGGTGCTGGCATGCCCTGTTCCTTCCTGGTGGATAGAGAAATATTTTTTTAATTTACAAGCAGGCCTCAAATCCATTTTTTGAATCCCAACATCTGGATCCTTTCCTCCCCCTTTGAGGTTCACTTTGGACTCAGAATGTCTTCTCTGTATCTTGTACTGGCTTCTTTTGTGGGCCCCACTCCTACCTATTTATTTCTTGAAATCCTGATTCCTGAAGTTAATTTATCAGATTGACTCTTGTTCACAGCAATTTTTTTTATGTGCATGATTCTTATTCAGTGCTCAAGATATCATTAAGGGTTTTGGGAAAAAAATGGTATGCTGGTCTTACTAGCTAGTGTATTCTGATTTGTCCTTTGAAAATTATTAGCAGTACAATATTTCATTGCACCAAGTCTATCACTTAACTATGTCCTTAGCTGCTGTTTTCCATTGACCTTTAAAGGAGATAATTTTGAATGGTTATGTGGATGACTCCCAAAACATTTATAGCACACTGTCTACATGATTTGGCTGTGGCTTCATTGATTGGAAATTGTCTTCCTCTGTGGAAATTTTCCATACATCAGTTCACCTTCAACTAGAGTGTGTTGACTTGTCATTATTTTTGACAAGTGCACTGGGCATAATTCCAATGATATGTACTTGTGTGTGTATATATTCAAGCACACACTTACAAACTCAGTTTTTTTTATTTCAGTGCATTTTATATAAAGGACTATCACTTATGGATTTCACTGGGATTTTTGCCATCTCCACTGACCTGTTATTCACAAACTCTGGGTCTTTCTGTTCTGAAAGAAGGGAGTTGAAAACAACCATTTAACAGTTTTCATTGAACCATTCTACCATACTCCCTAATTAAATTGAGTTCACCAGATTTTTTGTTTTTAATTTTCTTCTCTATTGCTCTTCAAGAGAAACATAGGAGTCCTAACCACTCTGGTGTTCAGTCATTGGAGCAGTGAACAATGGAGGTTTTCTCCTGAATGGAGTTGTACAATGAAATAAATCAGTCATAACTTATAAGTATCTACTCAGCAACATGAGGGATGTTGTAGTGATAATTATTGACGAAGCAATAACGTAGTATTCTGTATTCAAGGTACTTCCCCTGGATGTTTTGTCTGAGTTGATCTAAATTATTAATCAGAGTACTTCTCTTGGATATTTTTGCTCAAGTAGACAATGCTTAGTATAATTTGATGTTTCACAAGGAGTATTTTTCAGATCTTCTTTTCCCAGATGGATCTCACCAGACATTATTACATATCCAAGGCATGTTTTTGTCTGGGCAAAAAGCACTTGGCTTATTCATAAACAGTTTACATTCTTAGAGTCCTAGTCACTTATTTCTTCATAACATTGTCTGACGCCACACTATGACAAATTGCTACTATATCATATGCTATGATCCACTATATGTGGGCAAATAATGCAAATCATCAGACCAATGGGCTTGCTCAGTTTGTCCCATGTCTTTTCCCTTGGTACATAATTATTTGAACCTATTGTCAGTTAGTTACTAGACATTTCACATGTTCACTCTGTGCTGATGCATGTCACACTTACACCGAACTGTGCCAAAGCTAAGTGCTGTACATCATTTTTTGAGTATATGGTTTCTATTGTATATGCTCCATTCTGTGTATCTGTGTTTGTGTGTCTGTATATCAAGTCATCCCATAAGTAATGTTTGAAAATTTGAATACAGAAAGTGCATCATCATTTCTGTCTTTGTAGAAGGTTCTAATGACTAAAATATGGAGTAGGACGTGCATAAAAATGTTCAGACAAATAAAAGAAACTAACCCAACTCCACTTTATCAGATCATTAATCAAATAAATCCAGATGAAGAAGGATGTGTCTGAGGAGCACATTAGGTATATAATGCTTTATGAGTTTAAAAAAAGGCAATAGTGCAGCAGAAACTACATGAAACATTCAAGGTGTTTATAGTTCAGTCTCTCAATAAAAAAATGTTGAAGGTGGTTTCAAAAGTTCAGATCAGGTTGCTACAGCTTTAGTGATGCACCATGTTTAGGTCATTCTGTTGAATTTAATGATAACTTGCTGCTGGCTGCAACTGATGAAGATTATGCTGTAACAGTTTAAGAACAAACACATAAGCTTAATTCAACCCATTCAACAGTTCACCATCATCTGCAATAGCTCCGAAAGGTATCAACACTTAGAAAATGGGTCTCCCGTGATTTGACAGAAGCTAACCTTAGAGCAAGAGTGGACATTTGCACTTCTCTGCACTCTCATCAATGTAATTCACCTCTTTTTGGACAGGTTAGTGACTGGAGATGAAAAATGGATGTGTTATAAACATGTTAAGCACTGCAGACAATGACTCAATGCAAGTACACTGGCTAAAGCACAGCCCAGAATGGACCTCCACCCTCGGAAAGTCTTGTTGAGTGTTTTGTAGGATATTTTTGGTGTGATCCACTTTGAGTTGCTGTCACTCAATGTAATGATTACATCAGACTTCTGTTGTCAATAGTTAGAACACTTGAATGTTCCACTGAAAGAAAAGAGGTCTGCTTTGATCAGTCATAATTGTGTTGTGTTACACCAGGATAATGTACAGCCCCATATGGCAAGGATCACATCTGCAAAGACTGAAGAGATAGATTGGGAAAAACTTCCAAATCCTTCTTATTCTCCAGACCTTGTCTCAACTGGCTATCATCTGTTCTAAAGTTTGCAGAACAATCTTGGTAGAAGAGAGCTTGGAACACATTAAGATGTTCAAATTACCTTCTCTATATTCTATTTGTCAGACCCTAATAATTTTTTAGAAGTAGCATTCAGAGGCTTATGAATCATTGCCAGGAAGTAATTAATAATAATGGAACATATATTTTTGAATAAATAACATTAAAAGTGTTTCAATTCCTTTCTGTTTTTCTGAATCTAAAATCAGACTTTACTTAAGGGATGACCTAATGTTATATACTTTCCTTACTGGGTGAGAAACATACACATCTCCACAGATGTACTTTGCTTTTTTTTATTCTGGCATACCTGTTCCATTTTCAGCAGTTGTTATCCACTTTTTTTAATGCTGTCATGCTCACATTTTTTCACATTGAAAATGTATTTCCAATAGGTTGTTACTTATCTTCTTTCACCAACTGATATGCCAAAGATTTAGTTTGTAAGTGCCAATTTTTTAAAAGTGAGGATTGTGCTAGAATTATGCATAAGCATCATGGCAAAGTAGCTTTTGGTGAAGGAAGGTAAATAACTTTTGAAAGTACATTTTCAGAACAGTGTTTTCAATTCCTAATTCAAAAGGAAATTACAGAAATTCTTGAAGTACAGAATCATGTTTGTTAATTAGGATGTGTGCTCCAGTTATGGTGGAATTGGAGGGTGAAACTGATCCACTACAAATTGCAACAAAAGAGTTGAAGTAAGTGTCTACATGTTAATAAATTTTAACATCATAAATAAATGACTGTAAATTTACATTTTGCTAAGTGTGTTAGCATGTATTTCTGATTTGCAATGAGTTTAAACAGTGAAAACCCTAAACAAGTATTTTTTTTCCACAGCAAAACAACTCAGTAAGATACACTAATGTATGATGAATATATATAAAGGTTTTTATATATAATATTGTTTGTGTATGATGTACATATATATGCTTGGGTTCCACAAAGATTTTGTACTTTGAATACATATATATTTCATACTCTCTATTGTTCTTTCAAACATATATTACAAAACTTAAATTTAAAACCAGTAAAGTATCAGTAAAGGTCAAAGAAAGAAAATATCTAGATATTGAATTTTGTGAATCACATTGTATGCTTAATACAGCACTGGTTATAATTAGATGTATGCGATGTTCAAAATACTCAGTCTATAGCTCCATACAAATTAAGAACTCAACAATGTTGATGAGGTAAAATATAAAATAAGAACCCCATATCTTACCAGTTTTTGAAATATTGCTTACTTAATGAATGAAACACCTCTTTCCACTTTTGGAAATGGTTCCTTTTATACACTAACTTATCAACAGCTCAGAATGTCCCCTTAGTGATTTTCTTAGCCATTTTCAAATGTAACAGCATTCTCTCTTTCTTTCAAAACAAACCTTCATTCTGGTAAGTTGGGTCTTTAGTCTGTTTGAAATTTCATTTTTTTCAGACACAAATAAAGCTTAGTGATTAAACTTGATAAGTTATAGTTGAAATCTGTGGTATCAAGAAAATAATTTATGTTATTTTGGTTAATCAACTTTAAATGTAAAAACTTAAACAAAATTATTTAATTTCATACTCTCCACATGCAAAATTTGAAAAGGCTTAGCATCCTGTATCTAAGTTAAAAGTCATGGCTGGAAGAGATAATTGTTTGATTTACTTCGTCATTTACCATTCTTTATTTTAAGAAATGTAATAACATATTTGTAAATAGTAATGATCTATATACATGTGTAGTAATTTAAATGTGACTTCACTTTATGAAATACTAGTTCACTAAACACACCCAAACCATGGCCACTTTGTAAATACTGAAGGTCAGTTTTATATTATTGTTTCTCAGAGTACATTTAATGATAGAAATTTCAAGCCTTTATCAGATCATATATTATTTTTTCATCAGTGATGATTAAAGCCCAGTGAAATTTTATTTATATAATTTTATCTCACTAAATATGTTTTTTCTTATCCATTTTTAATTTGTTTTGTCTTGGCTTTATGTATACTGGAAATCTGCAAACCAAAATTACATGAGTGTGAGAATTTGTGATGCATGATGTACTAGCTTGCTTGTTGGCTGCATTTCCTTGTCTCATGGTAGTGTACTTTAGACATCAAGGTACAAAAGGAATTCTTAATTATTTGACACCTTGACGGATGATGACTGCCTCAAAAGTAAAATAACACCACTGTCACCACTATAAAATGAGCTTGTATATTCAGTTTTTTTGCATTAGAAAAAATTGAGATAACAGTTATTCAGTGAAGACGTTATAGATAAAATTAAAATAATAAAATATTTTGAATTGATTTCAGCATGGTCTTGGTGAAATTATTAGTTTTTTTTGTAAATTACCTAAACTTTTTTCAGCACTACATAGTTCCCTAGAAAGATTGTCTTAATAGTTTTGAACACAGAACTGCTAACTTACCCATATAAACATGCATGAAAGTGTTTTATTGAATTTTAGCCAACTACTGTTTCTCAGTCTGTTTTGTTATAATATGATATAGTTACGAAATGTGCCAAAAAAGCTCTTCTCTTTTTTCACTTTTAAAACCCAAAAGGCTTTCGTCTGATAAAAGTACAGTTTGGTGATATATTGCTAGCAGCAAATATATTTGTGACCATAGTTCACTATCATTACAGCCTTGATTAATTTTAAAACTTATGAAAAGAATGCTTTATAATTTTGTCAATTATGTCTAACTTTAATAATTGCTTCAATGGAAAAAGAAAAGTCACCACAAATCTGAAACAAATGAATGAATGTTATACTGATTTAAACCTGGTGTTATATATTGAGTGAAACCTTCTGATTAATAGTTTTTAAAACAAAAAGCCTGTTTACCTGTAATTTTGGTGTGGTTACAGAAAACTCATTTTCATACAAGTAATTATAAATTCAGTGAAACTTTTTCTTTTTTCAAATCAAAAGAAAAACTAGCAACTTTATAAAATAAAAATGTTACAGGAAAATTTTAAAAGGGTGTAGGAAGGCTTAAAAACCAGTATCGAAAATCTGTAACCGTGGTAACCTGTTTTTGTTTCTTTTAAAAATTATATCTGTATGAAATTACTTATATGTCTTGATTTGTGAATTCATACAAATAGTACATGGAGAAGTAATTGATTTGTTAAAGCAATACTGAAGTTTCAAACTTCCATTTAGTTGTATTTGTCAATCTAATGAAATAAACCAGTCAAAAGATATATTGAATCAATATATCTCATGGAGTTAGAGTTAACTTATCCCATGCATAACATCACTTTTTTAGAAACAATGTTTTACAAAGTAAAGAGAAATCTAAGACCTGAAACAATTTTCTTTATATATATATGTGGTTGTTGACATATTCATTCTTTCAGTCATTGGAACTTTTTTCATTTGTTACTTTGTGCTCGTTTCAGTGGCTCAGCGGTATGTCTGCGGACTTACACGCTAAAATCCAGGTTTTGATACCTGTGGTGGGCAGAGCACAGATAGCCCATTGTGTAGCCTTGTGCTTAATTCAAAACAACAACAACATTTCAGTTTGTCTTTTACAGAGCTCTTAATTATTTCTAAATAGACTATCCAAAATGCCCTTCTTTTCATTGTAATTCAGCTGTTTGAATTCATTGTTCCAGTTGCTCCTTTCTGTGAGATTTGCAAGCCATGAAAATTTGGCAGGTTTTTCATAGTTTGGTTGTTGACAGTTTTATTTCTAAACCCACCATCAGCAGATACCAACCAAGCCAGACTTTTATCTGAGAAATTGTTTCAATATTAACCAGAGCCACAAAATTAAAATTGGTAAACTTAGATTGAGGTTTCTGTTTTTGGCACTTTGAAGTTTCCAGAAGTTCAAAAAATTATTGACCTGTTTTTGCTTTACATATTCACAGTCATCAGGTAACTTTTTTTTTTTTTCAAAATTTGTTTAATGCGATTTACAGAGAGCACCATGGTTATGGTGATGATCATCCTCATTCAACTAAATTCTTATCATCACCTCCACTTTCTAAGTGTGTCCAGATTATTCAATTCCAAACTTTTCTCTTGTTTTTTCTTCAGAAACCTCTCTTCATCGCAAGAGTCAAGATACTGACTTTGTCTGTGTTATGTTGACAGAGATTTTCTGTTTTTATTTCATTTGATTTAAGTATTTTGATTTGTGTTCGTCTTATTTCCAAATTTACTTAATCCTGTAGATGTAGGAGGGCCAACGTGCATGCGTCACAATCTTTTTACAGATTTCAAAATTTACTTGAATTACTTTGTTATCAATTTATTTTGATAAACATGGTATAAAACTTGGTTTTAACACAATTTTATACTACCTAAGTTTAATGTTTTAATTTCAAAAGGAAATATTAAAAAATTCTTAATCTGCTATATTTAGTATATAGAAAGTAGAAACAACTTTTACAGAATTAACATAATGTAGTATGAAGCTTAATTTTATGTTCATTTATTTTCTTTACTAGATATATATGACAACAAATATACCAAATGAGTGAAACATTAAGCCTCACGTTATATAAGAAGCTTTGAATAAAGTGGTAACATTACATAAGCTCTTACCTCTTACTTTCTTCTTTAACAGGTTAAGAAAAATTCCGATAATTATCAGACGTTATTTGCCTGATGGAAGCTACGAAGACTGGGGTATTGATGAACTTACTATTAATGACTGATTTAAAACTACACCTGATCATTTTTAGACCATGTGTATGATGTAATTCCATGTTAGAAATGTGAACTTCGATAAGAGAATACAAAAGCAATAGACCATGTTACTATCACAGCACATCAATATGTTGTTGAAATACTTTGGTCAAGTATTTCGTATTTATAGCAATTTATTTAAAACTCTTAAGTAACTTGGCTTACCTAAAATAAAGGTCATTTTTATTCTGGGAACAATTTGATTCTGTATTATTGTATTATAATTGGAAAATCTTTAATATTCTGTTTGTATATTTGATCATTGTATTTTGATGTGGCTGTATAAAATGAATAGTGAATAATGAAGTTAGTTATGCAAAGAAACTAACCATATCAAGACAAATTTATTGCTTTGCTAAGAAAATGACAAAGCCAGAGTAATCATTATCTCAAATCTTGTATAGAAAAGTCTATAATCAAAACTTTGTTGCTCTGAGTAAATATCAAAAGAAGGGTACATATGAATTCATTTCTGTCTGATTCACAAAGATGAAATAGTCCATATAATTCAACTTAAATAATGTTGGCGAGTTGTTTACCATATTCATCTTGGCAAACTGCAGGGATATTTTTTTTAAATGAGTTCCCTTTAGTGCAGATGTAACCAATATTTAAAAGAAGTGTGAAACAATTGCACTGTCAGTGTGCTTAGCCTGTATAACACCATCCCATCTTTCATCATCAGACATTGTCCATGGTGGTGTTGAAGCAGAGTTTCTTGAGACTTTAAAACATATCTTCACATTATCTTTATCTTATACTTTTGGCCTTATAAATAAATGTAAAAGACATCATAAGGAACAAAGTTGTTCTGTATGTGCAAAAATAATTTCAAGGAAAAACACGTAATGTAAGTCTTTCTGTGTGGTTCCTGTTGTTTTCAGGAGTATCATGTACTAGAGAATGAGGCCGAATTATTTTTGTTGAGTTGTAATAGCTTTGCTGCTGGTTACAGAGATTTTAAGTTAAAACGTGGTAAGTGCTGAAGAGGAATCCTGAACTGTTCATAGGTTTAAAACATAGTGCCTTGACTTTAGTGTTTTATTTATTTGATCCTGTCACAGTTCTTTGATTTTTTGGTGGGGAGGTTTAAATCTTGACTGAGTTAGCAACATCATGCCTGCATTTGGTTGGTAACAAGGAGTCCACAATGACCCTAAAATCAATAACTGTACTCCTCTCAACCATATGAAGTAGGTTTTCCAAGCTTTCTTTTCCATTTTGTACATAAACTCAGAAACATTGATGTGCAACTCAAAAGTGGTGGACTATGGCGACTAGGTTTCTTATCTATGAGAGTTTTGAATTGTAACATTGAGTTCAGCTCATGGCTTTGATTTTAATTTGCTTAGCAATAAAAGTATAACTTAATACTGTTGCTTAATTTATATTTATAAACAACAATATGAGGAACATATTTTTTATTTCAAATTTAAAGGTTCCATTAATTAAAAACGTTTGATTTTATTTACTTTTATTGCTTAAATTTAAAATTAGATGGAAGATTACCTTTCAAAACAGGCCACATGTCAAAACACAAAAGTATATAGTAAAGTATTTACATAAAAGTAAAAAGTCTATGGTAAAATTGGTTAGGAATAAACACACTGTCTTTGCCATTATCAGTAAGTCAGTCTATTGATTTGAGCAAAGCTGGATACTTTGGTTAGTAAGGAAAAAGTGAACCTTATCAAATAAAAATTGACTATTATATTTAGTTACAGATTGTTCTTGTTATCACTTCTTAATATTTCACATAAGTGGCACTTGCACAGACTTAAAACATGATGAAAGAGAATTGCCTACTTTTACAAAGTTATGAAAACATTGTGGTGGTCTGAGGCTCAAAGTTAAGAAAAATTTTAATTGTGCACACAAAATCTCTAGTAATTATGACTTGTTTTACTAAGCAGTTTATGAAACATATTTTTGAAAAATTCTTTTGCTTTTTCACTTCGCCAAAATATAGGACAAAATTTAAAGCTAACAGTTATCAATGGTGACCAGAAAACCCACTTGCAGAGAAAAATATATGTATAAAAATGGCTGGTTTGGGTTGAGAAATTTTTTTCATGTGGAGGAACGAACAACGTTTCGACCTTCTTCGGTCATCGTCAGGAACTTAACAGTTATAATTTCAGACATTGATGTTACAAAAATAAGTTCATTACCACTGAATTATTCTGTATTGAAGAAAATGAATTTTATTTCAAAGTATAATTAATTTGATGTGGACAAACATAAGTCGTACCTATTCAAATATGAAGATATTTGAGTGGAAAGTAATCGCTCATTATTGTTTATTCTCTAACATGGAATCGATGGAAATTTAGAGTTATATCTCTTTAACATATAAAATCTCTTTATATAAAAGAATCAACATGTTTGAGATTTGTCTCTAAATTAATAATAGATATTTTTGTGGTGAGATGTATCGTTGGAGAGATCTAGGCAAATACCGAACTCACACTTATTTGTACTGAGGTTAAGCCTTTCATACTCTGTTAGAAGTTTTTTGCGTATAGAGTTAAACATCTAAACTTAGTGAAACCACCATAAGTAAAAATACGAATAAAGTTTTTTTGTATAAAGTTTACGTAAAACCTGCAGAGTTTAGGACTAAATCGGAAGCATTATGTGCATTGTGATCGGAGTAATTATCAAGTTATTATTCAGTAAAAAATTTCTTTATGATGGCGTTCAAAAAGTTTGGATCTACCCATAGAAAAGTTACTCGTTCAACTACAGTTTATATTTAAAGATACTTTCCTCCTCTGTCCCCATGTAAAAACAGTGTTGTGAAACCTTTATGCTCTTTTGAAAGAACTTTCCTTCGTGGCTCTGAGTCCTCCTTCAGTTATTCCTGTACGTGGTGAAGGGACCTCTCAAGAAAGGTTCTGTTCTCTCACTTTAACTCCTTTGGGATCTAAACATATACCAAAGTGTTTGCCGTGCGTGGTGACTTTTGAAGGGGAAAAGAGGATCCTAGTGGTTTAGGGGTCCAACTATAACACACCATTTTGGCCTTGAATTCCTGCAGACGGACAGCCTTGGGATGGCTTCTAGGGTCAATCGACTGGTCCACTCGGACAAGGGTCCAAGTTTGAATGTTCTCAACAGATGTTGTGGACATTGTATTTGATGCTGATGTTTGGATATAGTTTCACGAAATCCTGGCATTGCTGCAATGTCTTTGTTTGGCATTGTAGTGCATCTCCTCGAAGGACTCCATGGTAGGTAGGGTATGTGGGCACCAAATCATTATTTGTTATTATGGATCCCCAAATAAAAATTTAAGCAAAATAGTGATAAAACACTTGATAGGTAAATGATCACGTCTTGAAGATTCTGAGCAGCAATCTTCAACTTCCGTAACATTTGTTTCTCGTTATTATGTTCTCTTAGACAAACCTTAGGGCAAATGTCTCTCTTTTTATTCAGAAAGACCTAAAGGAGCTTGCTTGCTCTCCAGAGAAAGTCAAAAAGTTTTGCTCTGCAGACATATTGTTGGAAACATCTACATCTAACCACAGTGAACTTTTCTTACATTCAAAGACGATTGGGGATATACCCATTAAGGTTAAGCTTCATGCTACTTTGAACTCGTCACGTGGAGATATTGTTGAAAGGGATATGAAGAACATCTTGGAGTAGGAGATTCTCGCTGGTTTCTCCACTCAAGATGTTCCTGCAGTGAGACGTATCTCCACTGATAAAGGCAGAATTATGATTGCGACCAATGCCTTCATTTTAATGTTTACATCATTGCATCCGCCTACCACCATCAAGGCAAGTTATTTTTATTGCAAGGTAAGGCCATATATTCCAAACCTTCGGGTGTTTTTAGTGTCAGCAGTTCGGTTCCTCAAAGATATGATGTAATAGATCCTTTACGAGTGTTTGTTGCGGTAGCAAGAATGACGATGACTATGAGTGTGAAATGGACTCTCATTTCGCTACTTGCAAAGGCTCTCACTCATTCTACTTTCGTTCTTTCCGTTATGGTTGTAAGAAAAAGAGGTGCAGCCTTTGAAGACGATTCAAAACATTACTTACCCTGAGGCTCGAAAATTGCTTCCACCACTTAATTTCGGATATATGCTGGTGCACCTCGTTCCATTACTACTGCACTGTGCCTCCAAAAGGATCATTCTCAACCATATCAAGTCTTTTTTTATCTCCATGGTTAAAAAGGTTGATGAATCAACGTCAACACTCATCTCTTTCACTGACATTTATTCTAACAAACCCCCAAATCCACTTCCTTTGGTTCCAGATATGGCGATTTCATTAGGTACATCTTCTTCTCCAACCCCAAGGTGCAAAACCATCATTCATCACCGTCCTAAACCATCCTCTTCCAATTTTAAAGACCTGCCCAATCGACTCAGGGCAAGAATACAGTACACAGGGCTTAAGAAACAAAGTGACACACATTATGAGACTCATGTTATATGCCTTTACAGATATTAAACGGCTCTCATTGAAATTACACGACACATTTTGAATAGTTTGTCAATCCCATTTTTATCAAATATCACATGTCCCAATGAATGAAAAGTAAAACAGGAAAATATTAAGCGACACTATTAAGAACCATATAAATACTACAAGAGCTTCTCACGTTTGTTCAAGACGTGACACTTGGTCAAATAGAAAAAAGCGTGGTGAGTTGATTTACAATTTGGATATTTTTATTATATCGAAACGGAGAGAAATAATGTTATTTCTGACACGTGTACGCATACACGTGTTTGATTTTATAATCTGACGTACACTGTACGTTTGTACTTGGTATACTGTGTGATCATATTGACAAGAACGACTGTTGTGTTAAATGTGGTATGTGCGTCGAATTTTTTTTCAACACTACGTTTCTTTTGGTATTGTGAAGGTTACTTCATTATTAGTGGATGATCTTTACACACAAAGGAAAGTAGAATCAACGTTAGCTACCAACCTGACTCTACAAAATCCGACTTTATGATAGGTGGTCAAAAGGCTTTCGTCAATCTCAATTTCATTTTGATACAGTTAACAAAGTTAAAGATATTATGAGTAAATAACCAATGATTGTTATTGTGCTTGACTATAAGGAGATATTACCCATAAATTACATGGAAGGTCAAGTGGAATAATTTGGTAAAAAGTGTGTGTCGTTCCTTGGTTCAATTAGGATCAGAAGGATGTGTGACGACGTGGATAGCATTATGAATATGTTGATTATCAGGTAAAAATAGAGATATACAAAGCATTTACATTTAGAGATAGGCTCACAGGCACTACAAAAAAAGTACTTGTTTCCCATCTGTAAAATAATCCAAGCTGTTTTATCGTCGAATCTTAATGCCGTTAAAGGAAATGAACTAAATATTTGAAAGAGGTTGTCGAAATCACTTCTATTAAAACCTGATAGATGTGCAACTTCTAAGTTAAATGAAGAAAATAAGGTCGGAATTATTAATGAATAACCAGCTGTTAGCCAAGCATTGTGTTTGGTTCATTGTAGCCGTTGTAAAACGAATATCGCAGTCTATTAGGTGAAACTCCTGAATTATGTGAAGAAGTATTGTCTGTAGGAAATATATGCTGTTTAGGGTATACGAGAGATGAACTGTTTAGGAAGTGTGTGAAAAAAGTTAATTGAGAAATACTAAATGAAAAAAACAAAATGGAGACCATAAACATAAAACTTATCAGATTCTGATGAATTTAATTTTTCTCGGAAATTGGCGAAAGATTAACAGCTACACATCATTTAAACTGTTTATTGCACACGTATGTATGAAACATTGTTTATACAGATATATTAATTCTATGTGACAATGTTAAAATTAAAACAGTGTACAATTTAACATTATTATACGCATTATATATATATTTATTTTATCTTTTAAATCTATAATCATGCAGTAGAAAGTATGGAAATAGTTTTCAGTTTATAAACAAAAAACTATAAATAATATACTGTCACTATGTTCTATTAATAAAATGTATTCAGGGCATAGATTTTTTACACCCAATGGGGGAATGATTTTTGCAACAACTTATGTGGATAATTCAATTTGCAAATTGGTAATCTCTGATTGTGTAAACGTGAAAGCTGTAAACATGCAGTCACAGAGAAATCTTGTTGCCACGATATTTCAAGGTTTCCATGAAGGTTTCTAAAAGTGAAGCATTGTCAACAGTTTTCAAAATGTTAATTGAATAAAGACAATTGTGTCACAAACTAACTGCCACATGAATTTATTCCTGCACACTGCACAGTATAAAAGGTGGTCATTATACTTGACAAGATTACTAATAATTTTTATTGCATGAATTACGTTTTCAAATATTAATAAAATTATTAATTATCCATGAAATGTGTTTGCGAACTCTTGAAAATTACACGTCAATTCAATGTAGCACATTATTATTCATACTTTTCATTGAAGTAGGATTCATTTAGTCCTCTAGTCTGAATGTTCCTGAACGTTGACCTCCTTTGTTATGATCTGTTTATGAATTCTTTCATAAGCTCTTCTTGTCAACCTCATCTTTGTGAGTGTGATAAACTGCGACATGGTTAAGGCAGCATTGAGACATAGTTAACCTTGACATTGTCTTCAACCGTCTTAATGCAGAAAATCTGCGTTCAAATTCACAGCTGGATACTGGACATACAAGCAAAATTTTCATAAGAAGAAACACTTCACTAAACATATGCTGGCTTGTTTCATGCATTTTACAGTAAGCATCCTTCGCGCCTATCAGAAATACTGCTTTTGTTGTTCCTTTGAACATGGGCAACTGAAACTTGAGCCGTTGATCAGAGAATTTTGGATAGAAGTTTA
This sequence comes from Carcinoscorpius rotundicauda, assembly GCA_011833715.1. NCBI lineage: Eukaryota > Metazoa > Arthropoda > Merostomata > Xiphosura > Limulidae > Carcinoscorpius > Carcinoscorpius rotundicauda. Next base: position 88,622,118 of record CM022397.1, read on the forward strand.
GAATTGAGTTGTCAATATTACCAGATGTGATCATGTTCTCAAGTGCTAGATACTGCCCCAAGTCATTGTTGTCTGCATTGAATCTAGTGGTCAGATGTTCTATGACTGTGTTCACAAATTCAAAATATTGGCTTCCTTAGTAATCTCTAGCTGTTGCAGAATGGTATGCTGAGGTATCACCTGTGATATTTCTGTGTGGGAAGGGGTCTGCAAATGCGTGGTGGTTCAAGAGGCACCAGATCCAGGGAAGTTATTTTTTCAGTTTCATCTTGTAATTTTCCTCTGTTCACAATAACCGTAATTGTTCAACTGTCATTGCAGATGCTTCAATCATGCAAGATACTGTCGCTGATTTTGCTTGAAATACACGGTTTAGTTCCTCTAATGCAGCTAATGGATGCTGAGCCACCATAAATCCTAAAACTGTCTTTCCTTTGTCAAATCTGTCCAGCAGACCTCGTGCTTTCACTGCTACATCTGATTTTAATTTGCTAATTCAGACAAGGAATCAACAATGTCACTGTAGTGATCATTAGCACATGTAATTGCAGATAGTCGGTACGACCAACGTGTTGTACGTAGTGGGCGGATGTATTTAACTGGACTATTGTGACTGTCTGACGACACAATATTTTCAAAGATTGTCTTGTATTTGTCTGACCTCTGAAGCAAGACACCTAGTTCACGTACTGACTGAATAGAATTTCGAACACATTCATAAGCTTCAACTGCATGTTGCATTATTAAATTAGCCTTGTGTGCTTTGAAGTAAACAAACAAAGCTGACAGCTGCTTCTCTTTTATTTTTGCCTGGCATCCACTGTACGCACCATTCATGTTAGCGGCTCCATCATAAAATTGTGCTCTTAATTCTGACAGTGGTAAATTGAGTATAGTGAGTACATCAAGTATACTCGAGGATATTGTTTCACCAGTTGTATTGGAAATATTGAACAAACCAAGAAATGTCTCATGGACGTCAAGGTTCTCATCTACGTACACATATTGCTTCCTGTTCGGCACCTGTAACATATTAAGTGCCATTAACCACTAATGGAAAGGTTTTACTTTGCTGCACTTCATGTGCTATGTTCCTCAGGATTTGATTGCTGAATATCTCCATTATATCATTCTGAGTCTGGGATGATGTGAATGTGGTTTTCTTTAACAAGCAAGCCGTAAACTCAGGATTTTCCTCTTCCAGGAGCTTCAGTAATTGCAGGAAGTTCTCCTCCGTATCAGTACGTCCACGTAATGCTAAACCTTGATGCAGTAAAAAACGTAAACTTCTGAGTATTTTGGCCAGACTTCTTTTGCATTGTTCCTGCTGCTTCTTTTTTCTATCATATAGCTGGACAGTTACTGGAGTTACATCAAGTGAACTTTCTGGAGATATAGCGAATCTGTGCTGAGAGGAAGATTGGTGTTCGTTGAATTTTTGTTTTGCCTTTTTCCAGTTGCAAAAACCGGTGGATATGAAGGTATGCTCCACTGGCCTCTCCAATTTCCCTGTAAAAAGGCCTCTATTTTCTACTTTGACACAATGAAAGCATATGACTTTTTGAGTCTGATTGTTGAAGTGCAGCCATGGGAACTCATCAAACCTCTTGCCCTAGAAGTTGATATTTTGAGATTTTTTTTTCTGTTGTTGTGGTATTAGTTGTGCGTCTGGATGATATGGATTTCCACACTGAATTTGTGGAGTGTCAGATTTTTCATTACCGCACAATCTTGTTTCATAACTATCTGGTTGCTCATGATGTGAAATAATTGCACAAGCATTTTCAGACTCGTCCTCTAATGAACATGGTATTTCCTCTGTATGGCAAGTTTCTATTCCTTTGCTTGATGTTGAATTATCTGCATCTGCGTTGTCACTTGTAGTACTAGTAACTGGCTTGCAGAACTGTCTAATATCGGAAAGTTTCAGACGCTTGCTTGTCATCATTGGAATCTGTTTCCCAAACGACTCAACAAGCTATAATACAGTCTTTATTGAAAAAACTCTAACGTACAACGAACGAAGATAGAATGGAAGTGAGAGTGAACTGTATAATTTATTTTAGTCGAACACGCGAACCTCACAGTGACTACCAAGCCGACTGACCGCCTGGGCATCGCTGGGACAATACTGTGTGCTAGTTTACAACACAAGTAATTGCAAGTTTCTCGAAAAATACTTAAACAATCACAAATATATTTTATTCCTGTTAAAGCTCATCAAAATGCAAACACTTTGTGATATAGTGTTTATAAGCAAGTCTGTTAAATAAAAAGACCTAAACAAAAACTAGCAATACAATTCGAGTATAGGCTTCAGGCCGTTAACATTGCCCTTTGTGTTTTAATTATACAAGAAAATACGATATTTTTGCTATCTATGACAAGAGAATATATTGTTGCTGTTTTTTTCCATAAAGTACCAGCAGTTTATTAGAGGGCGGTGATAATCTGAAATTTCATGGATTAATGAGATCCACAAACACAGGTCTTATGAGCCCTGTTGTAAAATCGTCGCTCAGACTAAAAGGAGCGGAGGGGGTGATGTTAGGCGCGTCTTGATCCAAGCGGCCCGAACCTTTCGTTTATTGTATACTGAACGTACACTATGGTCTGCGACTTCGACAGCTTAGGAGAGTAAGGCGTTCGACAATAAAACCAATTCAAATAAAACTATTCACTATGTGTTTATAAGCTACAGAAAGCTAAAATATGTCTAGTAAAACTAAAAATAATGGAATTTGTGTCATTTTTTACTTATATATAGAAAAAATTAATCAACTTTATCTTTGTTAGTTTTTTTGGGTTCTAAAAGGTTTGATAAAGCTCTCACTTAGCAATTTGCCTAAAGAAACCTATAGCCAATGAACTATATCAAAACAAAATATTTACCCATTATAACAAAAATAATTAACTTATGTAGAAACAAATAGCATGTTCATGAAAAAGCTGTATGTGATGAAGAAAAATGAATTTCACTTTCGTATTCAACGTACAGACATTACTGTAGAATATGTAAAACTGAAGACAATAAAAGAATCGCAGGCCTGTGTCACTAAAGTCACTTCTTGAAGTTTCAATTTTATAAATACATGTGCATTTCATAATTTAATAGTTAAGGGGCTCGACTGGCAATCTTAAATTAAAATTCCCTTCTCCGAGCATGCTTTCCTTTCAGCCGTGTGTGTGCATGGAGGGGTTATAATGTGACAGTAATCCAATTTTTGGTAAAAGAGTAGTCCAAGAGATGGCGGTGGTTGATGTTGAAAAGGTAGGTGTTTCTTTTTCTTGTCTACCCGCTCTCAAGTGTTTGTGTGTTTGTTTTCTTATAGCAAACCCGCATATGCTAAGTCCACTGAGAAAAATCGAACACCTGATTTTAGCGTTGTATATCCGTAGATTTTCCACTGTACCATTGGATTCCAAGTAGCACACGGTATGTCCTCGGACTCACACCGCTAAAAACCGGGATATGATATTCGTGGTGAACAGAGCAGCGATAACCAATTGTGTAGCTTTGTGCTTTATTTTAAATAAACAAACAAACAAAGAAACTAGTCTATCTCTGCTAAATTAGGGATGGCTTGTGCAGATAGCCATCACGTAGCTTTGCGAGAAATTTAAAAGAAAACAGTCGATAAATAAAGTTATATTTTATTGAAAATAATTCTAATACCTCAAAAATCTGAAATATGTTTCCCATAAATACTCACTTTGTTGGGAGTTTCACAGTTTATGTCAATTTTAATTTCTCTTTTTGGTTTTGAGATATATTTCGTTAATATCTATAAATAATTTAGTTACACTTCAATTGCCCTGCATGGCCAGATGCTTAGGGAGCTCGACTCGTGATCGGAGGGTCGCGGATTCGAATTTCCGTCACACTAAACATACTCATCCATTAAACCGTGATATAATGGGATATTCAAGGATATTACTCAAATAATTTAAATGGAATAAAATAAATCTGTACTGGCAGTCACATAATATGTACAGAAATTAACACTCACTCAACAGTCATACCAGCATTTCCAAATCTATTTATATTGTTTTGGTCCGGCATGGGTAAGCGTGTTAAGGCGTGCGACTCGTAATCTGACTCGCATCCCCGTCGTGGCAAACACGATCGCCCTTTCAGCCGCGGCGGCGTTATAATGTCACGGCCAGTCCTACTCTTCGTTGGTAAAAGAGTAGCCCAAGAGTTGGCGGTGGGTGGTGATGACTATCCCTCGAGTCTTACACTGCTAAGCCTTACACTAAAAATTTGAATAATCCTTAGCTAGGTTTTAATAGACTTAAACTTCTTCAAAAATTCTTCTAAAATTAATTAAGAAGACTGTTGAATAATGAATAATTAATAACTATATCATATTTGTAAGGGAAAAATAAGTTATACTTTCACAGAATGGTTGTAGCGTTTTATAATTCGTTTCATATCATAGCAAAAATATTCCTAATTCTCTGCCAGGTTTGTTTTTATTGCATTACTGGTTAGTTAAAATATAAGTATTTGATTTATTAAATATTTAGACATGAATAAAGCAATATTTTTTAAGCACAAAAAAGATAGAAAACAGCGTTGTTTTTTATGAGAATTATCATGATTCCTTTAGAAGATATATATTTACTTTATTTCTTCCTTTTTAGTGGCTTTAGATTCAAAATACAGAGCCACTCGACAACAGTTCTTGAAAACGTAAGGTGTTGATACTTTTCATGACGAAGCTACAGTTTTAGGACATGTCAGACTACAGTGCAAACAGATTCTGCTTGCATTGCAGTGAAAATCCGGAAGTACGGAGTTCTATAAAACCACAAATTTAAAAGAAATTAACACATATTATAATAATTAAATTATCCACTGATAGTATGAAAAAACTATTTGCATTATTCTGAATACATAGGTTTCTATTTTAGGTATTTAACTTAAAAGTAGGATTAATATATCGATATGATGTTGGTATTCAAGTGAACAAAAAAATCTGTAATACTTTTATAGATAAAGGAACATTATCGTGTTTATTGATATTTAGCAACTTATAATTTATGCAAAAAGAAATTACTGCTGTTTACATCAATACTAATTAACAGGAAACCTAAATGACACTTGAATTGGAAATCTGTTGATGAGTCACAAGCTGTAAATCTACATTAGCTTGGCTACAGTTAGCCGAACTGTTCAAATCTGATGTTTATTACGATTTATTCTACTGTTTACAAGTTTGTTTGTATTTAAAAGTGTAAGGCATTTTTTTTTGTAATTGATTCTTCTTTTCTTGTTCTATTAAATCTATAAATGGCCTGGCTTGGCCGAGCGCGTTAAGGCGTGCGCTCGTAATCCAAGGGTCGCGGGTTCGCGCCCGCGTCGCGCTAAACATGCTCGCCCTCCTAGCCGTGGGGGTGTATAATGTGGCGGTCAATCCCACTATTTGTTGGTAAAAGAGTAGCCCAAGAGTTGGCGGTGGGTGGTGATGACTAGCTGCCTTCCCTCTAGTCTTACACTGCTAAATTAGGGACGGCTAGCACAGATAGCCCTCGAGTAGCTTTGTGCGAAATTCCAAAACAAACGAACAATTAAATCTATAAAGCAACCAGTTTTCCGTTTGGCAAACTGTAGTAGCCCAGGCAAGATTTGAAGTTCTAGTATTTTGTGTGGGGAATAACACAAGCATGTGATATGTTACTGATAAAGTCATGAAAAGAAGTATTATCCATAATATATACTTTCAATTGCGAAATTTTCACAGATGACTTCGAAAAAAATACTAAAGAAAAAACATATTTTCTGATTAATTTCGTAGGTCGAAGAAAACGTCTCGTGGAGTAAAATATACAATTCAACCCCTGATCCTCCAACACAATTTCCCACTAAATTCAATTTTTATTGCACATTTTAGTTTATTCTATATTTTTATATTACATAAAAAAGATAGAAAGTGTGAAAGAAATATTTTTTCGGTTGTGTAGCGAAAAACTTCCACAGTATAATAAGATAAAATAATAAATAATATTTTGTTTTTTTACCTTTCACAGTACCATAAGACGAAATATCAAATCCTATTTTATTTCTTTTTAACTTTCACAGTTTAATAAGACGAAATATTAAATCCTATTTTATTTTTTTAACTTTCACCGTATCATATTTTTATGCAATTTTGATGACAAGGGTGCCAGGAAGTCGTGAATGTAGAGGTGCCATAAGTACAATGAGTGTTAGTATAATAAGCCTAATTAAAGACTTAGTATGAGATCACCTATCATAGAGTGAAGTGCCTAAAATTTAACATGAAAGTAAAATATCGATTTAGTTTTAATCTCAAATCGTTTCTGACCTCGAAAATTTTCTGTTGCATCGCCAACGTTTATAAAAATAACTTATTTAATCAACAAAATTTTCAATGAAATCAACAATTTTTTTCCGGTTTTTGTTGTCTATAGATTTCACTTTGTACTTTCACCAAACAGACTAACAACAATATTATATTATACTATTGTAATACTAAGCAACTATTCTTTTATGTCTTCTTGTTGATCAGGCTTGATTTCGCAACATTTATTTATTTCGGCTAGCTAGGTTTGAGAGGGTAGTACTTTCTCAATCATTTTTGAGAAACTATAGTCTAGTACATGTACGTTTGTATCCTCTCTCAAATGTTACTAAAGCAACAAAAATATTTATGTAAGTTATTTTAGCTATTAGGTATATCTTATATAATTTAATCATTAATTCTAAATGCTTTCTACTCAACTGATTGAATGCTTAGATAAAATTAAGCAAATAATATTGTTTTCTAATCATTATTATTACATCCTTGCATGTAAGTATACTGATAATTAAAACAACTTCCCGTCACACAAAACATGCTTGCCCTTTCAGCCGTGCGGAAGTTATAATGTGACGATTAATCCCACTAATCGTTGATAAAAGAGTAGCTCAAGAGTTGGCTGTGTGTCATGATGACTAGGTGCCTTCCATCTAGCCTTACACTGCTAAATTAGGGACGGCTAGCGCAGACAGCTCTCATGTACCTTTGCAGAAAATTACAAACAAACATTAAAACAATATATTCACAATTGAAATCTACTTACTCGTTCGTTTCTGGGGGATCCTTTTGTCTTCAAGATAAATTCCATCATAGAAATTATGCAGGCAAATCCGAGACCGGTGGGCAGAACAACAAACACACCACTAACATAGGACAAATCAAGTTTATTTATGGAGGCGCTATGCTTCTTTTCTTTACGTTTACACTGTTTTCCATTTTCTTCAGACCACCACTTTTCTTTTAATAAGTATAAAATTCCATCCTCTTGCAACTTCAATATGGCGTTAGATATTGGTGTTCGGTATGGTGATCCTGAAATAAGTGTAGCTTGTTTTTTTTTGAAGTGCAAATCTCTAACTAGTTTTTTCTGATATACAACAACCAAGTTCTCACGTTATTTTAATATTTAAATTTAATCATTGCATCCCTAAAATTGTTAGACAAGAATAGTAACTACGATATTTTAGAGACAAATATGCATATATATATATATATGTATTAAAATTTTACATTCTTCGTCTTTTCGATCATTCTCAAGATAAGCAGAAAATTCAATAACAACAGGTTTGCTGAATGTAACATCTTTTCAAGACAGTTGACTTTGATTTTAAGATATAAAAAACCATTGTTTTTACTTTCTACAGTGGCTATTTCATAGCCTTTTCTATCTAATAAACCACCTACTTGTTCTAATTTGCAGTTTCTCGCTGTTACGTATTCGATGGATGCTGACTGCAACAAATGAGCATAATTTCTATTAAAAACTCTTTCAACTTCTCTAGATTTGACTCAATAAAGACTATTGGTTGAGAATGCATTACTTTTCACATTGTTTTGTATAATTCTTGAGTAGATTCCTGAGAAATTAAAAAACTTGATATTGCATAGAGTAAAGAGTTATTTGTACCTTCAAGAAACTCCAAAAAATACAGCAAAGTTTTATATTTTCATAAAATACATACAAAAATATCAATATTTCTAAACTGAAGAAACCAACAGTCGCATTTTGGGAAACAACAAGAAAAAGAACGAATCTCAATTTCTAACACAGTTGATACATTTCGGACGTTTTCGCTAAACCAAAGTGAGATTTTTCCCAAAGTTATTATATTATTTAACTATACATCACACATTATAACAGAATTTTTACTATTTCTTGTTCCTGGAGAGTAAGTGTTATTTCCCAATTGGTTATGCCTAAATTAAATATATAAAACCTATTTTCTATTCAAACTTGTAAATTTTCAAATTTTCTCATTTTCCAGAACTTTTCAGGTACTTTCAATGCTGAGTAAATGATAGATAATTTTCTCAAACTTACAAGAATTCTCAAGAACTTTCTAGAATGTTGTAGAAGCCTCATAGTTGTCCTGCTCAATAACGAAAATAAGTATCTGTCTCTTTCTCGGACTCAGTCTGTGCACCTCGAACAAAAATACAACAGCATCAGGACCTTGCTAGAAACTTTGATGTATGATGAGTATCGATGGAAAATTATTGAAGATTTCTAAATAGTGGCATTCCTGATGGGTCTCCAAGGAAGCCTTACCAGGTTCCCCTGTTATCTTTGCCTATGGAACAGCAGGGATACCGCATCGCACTTCAAAAGAAAGCACTGACTCCAAGGGACCGAGTTCTCTGTGGGGAGGCACAAAATCAAGTATGTGAGCCACTAGTGGACCTCCGGAAGATGTTGTTCACACCATTGCACATAAAATTTGGACTTATGAAACAATTTGCCACCACTCTTGATAAGGAGTATGCAGTCTTCAAGTACATTCGAGGCAAAAATCAAAGATGCTATCTTCGTTAGACCACAAATTCAAAAAGAAAGGCGATCGCTTTCACCGAAATATACTGGAATTTGAATGCCACAACCGAGAACCGTTTATCGAAAATATGATGGGAGACGAAATTTGGGGGCAGACACATGAATGTGATTTACATTACAGTTGCAAATCTCAAAAAACTACTTACTTCTGTACATTTTTCTTCATTTTTGTAAACCTTTAATGTAAATATATGTAAATCTTGACTCATATGTTGTTTTATTCAGACCTTATGTTAACAAAAGTGTACAAATGTACCCGTTTTTACATAGAAAATAGGTTAAGTTCTAAATGTCATCATTCAGGTCACAAAAGCAAAGTTTCAAGGGAATAGTGGACATTTTATGTATTTTTACAACATAAACAATTAAGAAATATCACATACTATCTAGGAAAAAAAATTGTATTACATAATGTTATATATATTTACCATTTGTTGCTGATCTTGAACCATCTACTATTTCTTCAACACACATAATGAAACACATGAAACATGGAATCAAAAAGAGCAACACAATAAATCTGTGTATTTTTCACCATCTTGCATGAGTTTCTTATAACATTTCAGACAAAATGAACTACAAATTACGTATCTTTTTTCATCTTGAAAAAGGCTTTCGTTGATCCTCATTTTAAGCAGCCGTATCGGATTTCCAAGTATTTGGACAAATCGGTAGCACTTTGAATTGGAAACTCCATTCTCTGTACTGTTAGAAATGTAGCAAGATTCGCCGTGTATGATGAAACCATTATTAATGTAAAAACCACCACATGGTAGCTGCAAGGCGGGTCGATATTGCTCTGAAATATTTAAAACAACTAGTTTGAGTTATAACTGACAATAAGATGATAAAGTATACGTATATGTGCTAAATTAATCAAGTTTTAAACATTTTTATAAATCAAAACTAGCTTATACCAACTTTCTTATAGTATTTTTTTTTCATTCCACGAGCTAACCAGTGTCAGATTGAGTTGTGGATTTAGTTTTGGGAAGCAAGATAACGTACTGTACGGTGAAACCAGAATGTAAATGTATTGAGAAAGAAAACTACTTTCTAGAACTACTTTATTCTTAAATTTTTCTGGATAGAAGTAAAACCAATAATATTCAACACAAATCGATATATGTCATATATATTAATATAAAACCAACATAGAAACGCTTTTACTAAATCCAGTAGTCAAATATTTCTGGATGCATAATCATAGAGCAAATAGCATGAATAGTAAATAAGTATTGATTTCATAAAAAAGAAAAACACGCGTTGCAGTCGTTCTAAATAGTGAGTTATTATCCGTTATATAATATTCGGTAAAATCAACACGAGAATGTCATGTTCCCACTAAAACCCAAAATAACATAAGACAACTTTTTTATAAGTAACGTGATATTTATAATCTCATAAACTTTAATGGTTGACTGTACAGAACTTATTTTAGAATATATACACTGTGACAGTTTGAAAGCCTCTGAAAATTTTTATTGTACCAAGATGAACCTCATTTTACTTACTTTGGACCAATTTCGGATCCTTGTTGCATCAGAGATCCTACAGTAAACCAAAAACTATCGGATAAACTGAACTGATTTTGCAAAACATTGGAATCTGAATTATGAGGAGTAGAAGGTACCCATTCGTAAGGCGTTAGTTAGCAAGTAGTAAGAAAAGTAAACTGACACTCGCGTAAGTTGACGCCATATACATCCAAACCTCTAAGGAAAGTGGCATAAGAAAGAAAAATAACTTTGGAACGTTTTTGGTGAGCGTTTTGAAAAGAATACTGATTCCTAAGTTCATGAAAGCTGAGATAAACTACTTCTTCTCTTTCGTAAGTAATGGTCAGATCAGCAATAGCTAAGTCAGCTTCCTAATTAGAAATGAAACAAACTAATTAAGCCTCGTCCGAGAATAACAATAAAACAGAATTGAATTTCATGAAGTGATATTAAAATACAACAAAGCTCAGTTTATTAAGCAATAAAAAAACTGAATTAAGTCAGAATCTTGAAGTAGAAGAAAGAAATATCAGATTTTTAAGTGAAAAAAATGACATAAGTCAGTTTCCTTGCTAACAGTACAATAGATATAAATTAACACAGTCTCATTGATAAGTATGTGTATAATATTAGTCACTTTCACTGGTAACTGTAGAAAATGAGTTAGGTCAGATTTCCAAATGACAGTATACAAACGGTATTTATAGTTTAACAACTTAAATGACCCCATTTAACTGTTTTTCTTGGATGTTTATTGTTTTTTTCAAAATACAAAGATCTGTGTATATGAAAAGCAGCATTCCAAACTTTTGTGACAATTATACTAAGTCAGTTCCTTGATTTAAACACAACATCAAATAAGTTATTTTTTTATAATTATACACAATATAGATTAAGTCAATTTTCTTGCTGACTATTTACATATCTCTCAATATATATATATACGTTTGTGTGTGTGTGTGTGTGTAAAAGAGAAATCTGCTAAATTCTCGCAAACTATTTGACCAGTCTCCACTGATCCTACCAAGGTGACTGCTACGGTTTTCAGATGTAACATGGAGAGGTAAAAATTTCTAGTGGGGGATAGATCCCCATACAAATAGTGAAAAGTTACTAAATCGACACAAACTGACACAGTGATACAGGATGATATTAAAAAGATCATAAGGGAGTTGTGTTTCCATTTAATCAATACAAATAAATATCAATATGTCTTTACGTATATATGTTTTTATAAATTCCATATTTCTTGATCAATAAGCATCGAACTTGCTTTTCACAGTGATATAGGATGACGTGAGGAAAGACACAAGGGGAGGTGGAACCCCCATTCATTTTCATGTCTAATTTTGGATAAACTACTAAATCAGCAAAATCTGACATGAGGAATATCATGAGGGGAGTTGTATTTCAATTTAAACTTCATCTATGTGTTTATATGTGTTGGTGTCTGTCTTCTTATTCCTTGCACACTATTTGACCAATTTCCTCCAAACTGGGCATGCTGACTCTTTTGACTCCCGAAAGAAACATAAAGAGGTCAAAACTCCCAACAGGTTTTTGACAACAACACAAAAGTAGCAACTTAGATTTTCAAAATAACTTGTAACGTGTAGCCCATTTAATTAATTTGCTAATATTGCAACACCATCAATCCATTTTTTTCGAAACAGTGAGAAATGTTACTGTAAAATAAATCTTCAAAACTTACGACACTTTATTAAGATAGAACCACTTTCTTGGGTAGTTTTGCTAATAACCATATGTTTTTCATTTTTGATGTTAGTATAAATTTCGGGCTTACTTTACTGTGGTGTTTTGAGGTTTTTGTTTAAAATAGAATCATTTTTAAAGAATACATCCACAGAGCTTCCACCCCTAGAGATAAGATGTATAACGTGACAAATAACAGTACAATGTACTGGTAATTTAAAAGCACATAAGATCCAATATTTTATTTTGTAGTGTTTATCAGCAAGTATAACCTTGAATGATTCTTGAGTTTTTACTTCAATATAAACCTGTTATTAGAATAAGGAATTACATTGTGTTTATATATAGAATGGGTTGTAGAAAGCCCTTTAACTTCAGCGACAAAAATCAGTTTTCTGTGTTTCAAAGCATCTGGTAGATGGTATTTCGTCACTCTTCCGGAGTAGTGAGTTAACGTGTACGGAATTGTCAGCAAACTTTTGAATTTCAGTGATATTCCGTTAATAATCGTAATGTTTAAAGTTGTTGATCTAAGTTAAAATTAGTGTATTAGAAATCAAAAAGGCCTGGTCATTGAAGACTTTTACTTGAAATCGAACGTATTAAGCTACTGTTGCGTTATTTTCATAAGTGTGATTGTAATGAAAACAGTACGATTAAAATTATACTCATTAATTGTTTTAAACAAGGGAAGTTGATCAAAATATGTTCTGTACTTAATTATGTTTCCGTCTTTGGTTGAGAGCTGATATAAAAAATCTGATCCCTTTTCTCTGGTATAAAATTCAACGTATTTGACTTTAAGCTTTTCTTTAATTATTAACTATTTTGGAGAAAAGTAATATATTTGATTAACGTTTAAAATGCCAACAAAGGCCATGTCAAATATTTCAAATAAATAGGTAAGAAGCTGCAATAAAAGGATAAATGAATCGAAGGAGGAAAAGCAGTAAGGCTAAAAAGTGATGCTTGGAAAAATAGATAGGAAGAAAAATACGTCGCAGAAAGAAATAAATAAAAATTGACATTAAAAAATGGAAGAGTTGAGATACACGCACAAAAAGTGAGGGAGGTAGAAGGTTAGAGAAACTGGTGAGCAAAGATTACATCTGAAGCTCATTACAGTGATTCCGAATGTGGTGTATAGAAAGACTTAATGTAGATTGAATAACTTTTCTGTAAAAAAAGGTTTGTACGAAATTAAAATAATATGAAAAACTAAGTTTTGTTTTTAAATAATTGGTTTTAACAGACATTTTCTTTTTGCTTTTAAATACATATTTTAAATACTCGGAACACCTTTGCAGAGGACGGGTAATCGGGTAGTATACAAGCTTAGTCGTTTTCCTTTATAATTACAATATCTTCCATGAACATAAACCAACATGATAACTATTTTTATCATGAATGTTCATGAGAATATGTGACCACTTTCATCACCTTTTCTAAATCGCCAGTTTTAATTACTTATTTTATTTTAATATTATTAATCTTTCATCAATAAACGCATTTCAATGTTTACAAGCCGCGACCATTTTGAACAGTTTTCGTGTTATTCTATCCTTATTCTACCATTTTTTTCAACGATATTACGCGTTAAAAAATAAATCTTAGTATATTTGGAAAAGTACTTAACGCAGTCAGAAAGAACTTGCTTGCACCAAAGTTTATATAATAATACTACGAGTACTGTAAACAAAATATACTCTTCAAAAAAAGAAAAGCAAGAGGAATATTTTTGTTGCTTTAAAGAGAAATATATGTAATAACGTTACAAACTCAGAGTATGTGATATTACATGTGTTAAGGCACTGATTGTCAGACCAAAATGACAATAAAACTTGCGCACTTTAAAATCAGAAAAAAACAACGGATTTTTCGCAAAAACGCATTCGTGTCCAATATATTTGTTTGAGAGATCTGCATGTTCCGCAAGTGCATCATATGCAAACTCAAGATAAAAGTGAGGGGTTCTCGGTTTCCATAGCTTAATGTTAAACCACCGACACGTAATACAGTTACGCCAAAACTGACTGAAGCACAACGCAACAACGCCATTGGTTTTTGGAAGCAGGCGACTCTCCATCAGATGTTGCCAGAGCTGTGAATGTCCACCCAAGCACTATCACAAAGCTGTGGAATCGTCACCAACAACATGGATCAACTCGTGACCGTCCACGATCTGGCAGACTTCGTGTGACCACGCCCGAACAAAATCGCTACATCCAGTTACGTCACATTCGGGATTGGACCACCACTGCGACGTCTATTGCCTCAACCATATTAGGGCTGCGTAGGATTTCCGATCAGACCGTACGCAACCGTCGACGAGATTATTAAGCCTAATGTGCAACCCATCATGGTGAACGTCAACGACGTTTTTCAACATGGCAACGCCCGTCCTCACACAGACCGATTCACCACTGTCTTTTTGAAACACCACAACATCAACGTTCTTATCTGGCCCTCCATATCACCAGATTTAAACCCCATCGAACATCTTTGGGACGAGTTGGACCGACGTCTGCGACGGCGACAAACTCAATCGCAGACTCTACCACAGCATGCAGCAGCTTTGCACTTTGAGTGGAAAGCCATTCCACAGGATTTGATTCGTTATCTCTTCGCTTCCATGGGCAGGAGATGCCAAGCAGTTATTGATGCTAACGGGGGGCATACTCGTTATTGACATTGAGTGATGTTAAACTTCAGCTAGTGAGAGTAGACTTCGCCTTTACAGACTTTGGATGTTGTAAATGTGCAAAGTTTCACACATGTCATACAGAACTACCCGGAATAAACTTGTTAATAATATGTCTCAAATTTTACCTTTTGCGTTTCTTTTTTTGAAGAGTATATATTTATAATAGTGTAAAGAGTATGAAGCAGTTATGATAAACACGTACCAAATAAAATAACAACTAAAAGGTATTTATAGCAAACTATGAAACTACTGACTCTACAATAATGCGATGTAATGTACAAATGGAAAGTTTTAATAAAGACAAACTTGGCTAAATATGCAGAAATGTCTGAATGTTTGTACTGGAAATGAAAAGTATCTGCCTTTGAATGAATTGTGTATGTTTATTTTAGGCCTAATAAGTCAGGAAAAATCGTAATAATTGTATTTAAGGTAATGCTAATTTTTGTTTGTGAAATTACACGAGGGTTAAGTGTGGTTTGTGCGTAATACTTGACACAAACAAGAAACACTAGAGTTTAAATCGAAGTCAGTAGTTTCGTGATGACAACGACAGTGAACCATCACTGCATTAAAAAGTTTCACTGACCAATAAACAGATAAATTGATTTTTAATCGAATAGCCGATATGCAATCCCGACTCCTTGGATAAATACTTCAATAACGATATTGTATTTGTAGCGTTTGAGCGAGACATTTGCGAGAAAAGTTCTGGATAGACAAGCGCAATCATGTTACATGTACAGATAATACATTATCGTTTAACCGAGAACTATTCAGACATATAAACACGATGTTTATAAAAACTTTACAACTCATCCACAACCTCTCACAGGGATATTCATGCTATTGATTTTGTTTGATGTTTTGAATTGCTGTATAAAGCTACACAAGGGCTATCTGCGTTAGTCGTCCATAATTTAATAGTGTAGGACAAGAGAAAAGGCAACTAGTCATCACCACCCTCTGCCAACTCTTGGGCTACTCTTTTTACCAACGAATAGTGGTTTTGACCGTTACATTATAACGTCCCCACAGCTGAAAGGACGAGCATGTTTGGTGTGACGGAGATTCGAACCCGCGAATTACGAGTCCTGTGCGTAATCCACCTAAACCATGCCAGGCCTAACGTTATTGATAAAGATATAAATCCAAATCGTTCGTAAAGTAAAAGTAATTTCTATTTTAGGGAAAAAAAATATTATTTAACATTTTTATGCATTCGGTCATTATTGATATGCCTTATATTATTTTACGTTATTAATATTAAAAGGGTGTATTGTTTAATTGTTTTCTTTAGTAAAAGCTTGCTCACAAGTACATCTCCCACTCTTTATGACAAACCTTGTAATTGGTTGGATGTTTTAGTGGTTATTCTAAATGTTAATTTAAAACTCAGTCTGTTTTGTATTTTTGGAGTTACTGATGATAAGGAAAGTAATGCTTTTGTTTTGTTATATTCTTTGTTAGGGTTTTAAACAATAAACATTCAACAGAGTATCACTCACTATTAACCTTATTCAACTTCATCATTGCCCCCCAGTGGCTCAGCGGTATGTCTGCGGACTTACACGCTAAAATCCGGGTTTCGATACCCGTGGTGGGCAAAGCACCGATAACCCATTGTGTAGCTTTGTGCTTAATTCTAAACAACTAAACAACAACTCCATCATCAGAAACAATAGCAGTTAGTGGATACGATGTAGTTTAAAAATACGTACGCAATTCGGAAAATTGGATACGCAATGGAAACGACGAATATAGTATGGTGGAAATTCTATCAGTATACATTAAAATTCTCGAAAAAAAAATTTGGTTAGGTATTTAGTGTTGAAAATATAATAGGCCTAACATGATGTCTTATGACAAATACAAGTAATACTTCAAACGTTTCTCGTATTAAATAGTATTTTGCTTTTTCTGTTTGTTTGATCCGACATGGTAATTTGATATACCTTGTTAATCAGTTCTCGTATCATGTCGTTCAATTCGTCGTGCTCGTTCTTGCTTCCATGAGAGCTGTCACGAACTACGTGTATATTATACTTGAAACCTAGTCTCTTGAAGATTTCCTCAAATATATCCATAAAGTAACCTTCAAATAAATCGTTCCAAGTTAGGTGATCCACTGGCTCTTTTAACATCGAGTAGGGCGGATTCTAGGAAATTATTATAATTAATTTCTCGAATGAGATCATTGTTATGTAAATGTCATGTAAATGTTCTGTAAACGACAACATGTCGTGTTGTGTTTAAATTTTCATTTCTATTATTTATATTTTCATATTTATATTACTGTGTCAAAGTTTAAACAATAAAATACGTTGTTCTTCATTTAAAATAACATTTAGAACTTTCTAGAATTAGGTAGATCAAATATATGACTATAAATGGAAATGTTTGGCGGCCTAGCGTCTAGACGTAGAGTCTCGTGCAAAAACATACATGCGCAAATTACTCTGTCGAAGTTCCGGTGAATGTTCGAGAAAAGAGACCTACAAATATATAAACAGACGAAGATGCGAGAAAGAAGTTAGGAAGAAGTCAGACATTAGTTTTATTCGAAAGAAGAAGAGTCAGCAATTAGTTTATATTTAATTCAAGAAATAGTGTCTTTGTTCGAAAAGTTTTCAACGCTCGCTGTGTGGTTATTCAACTTAACTTTGTGACTAGAGCTAGATCTACAGAATGTGTGATTTTGTTTCATCAATCTTTGCGATTCATTTGAATTACTGGTTGTGCTGAGTGTCGACACGTACGGGACTGTTTAAGAGAAACCGAGGCAAATTGGAAAACAACAAATTTGGGACATTCATCGTAAAAGGAACGTTATCAAAATTATTGAACTGTGAATTGTTTCTAGACTTTCATTCTAGATCACTATATTAGATACAGGCCAGTACCATTTTGTGTTTTAAATTATTTTGAATGTTAAAACTGAATGTCTGTCATTGTTAATATATAATTTACATTATATCTGTTTACATATATATTAGTTTACTGAAATAAATTATACAAGCTGTCATCTGTGACTTTCTGTTGCATTCATAAAACATAAAAAAACAACGTAACAGTTACAAAAATACTAATTACTCGTTCTTTTTATAAATAAACAGAAGATAAGCTGTGTATATACATATATATATTGATATTTTTGGTTTATTTGATTAAAAACCAATTCTTTCGAAAACGTATCAGAACTTATGTAAGCCAGTAAATTATGGTGATTGAAACGTGGCACAATTTTTAATTTTTTTACAACTTACACTTTTATCAGGTGCTCAGAGTAACGTTTAATGGCGATTTTAAAATATAAGAGATCATTTCTATAACGTTTATCATTTTTACAACGTTTTCCGGTGAGACAAAAAATCCAACAACAGTTACAACCTTCAAATGGCGGTCACTTAATTATCGTGAAACATCATTATATTCGTTCTCGTTTTTGGTAGCGAACTGAATGCCAAACTGCGTATTCCACGTACCCACCTGGTCAAAAAATTGTGATTTGACATTAAAACAGAATATACTGAATGTTTATTTTCTGTCCATTTTAGGGCCTGGCATGGCCTAGCGCGTTAAGGCGTGCGCTTTGTGATCTGAGGGTCGCGGGTTCGCGCCCGAGTCGTGCCAAACATGCTCGCCCTCCTAGCCGTGGGGGTGTATAATGTAACGGTCAATCCCACTTTTCGTTGTTAAAGAGTAGCCCAAGAGTTGGCGGTGGGTGGTGATGACTA
Source organism: Carcinoscorpius rotundicauda (assembly GCA_011833715.1). NCBI lineage: Eukaryota > Metazoa > Arthropoda > Merostomata > Xiphosura > Limulidae > Carcinoscorpius > Carcinoscorpius rotundicauda. The sequence goes on from CM022397.1 coordinate 88,640,648, forward strand.
GCTGCCTTCCCTCTAGTCTTACACTACTAAATTAGGGACGGCTAGCACAGATAGCCCTCGAGTAGCTTTGTGCGAATTTCCAAAAAAAACAAACTATCCATTTTATATTATTAGAACATTATTAAATGTTTAGTCAAATCACTTATTATGCAAATAATATTATTTAACGTTTTTATGAATGCAAAATATGTTATTTTCTTCTGATTTAGAGAAATATTAATTAAAACATCTTAAGTGATCAAGGCTATTTTACAAAAGTCATTTTATTTCTTTATTAAAATTAATTAAATGCAATAAACAAATTTGTTTGGCGTACCGAAAACGGCTTCCAGTCATTAAGTGTTGATTAGGTCCAACTAAAGTTGTTTATGTTTTAAAGATATTGAGTCTTTAATTCAGTCAGTATCGTTAACCTATTTAAGTAATAAATGTAATTATACCTCCACAGCATGTTTAATGCGGTATCAGAATAATATTATCGTTTGTTTTGAAATTCATACAAAACAGTTGTTGTTGTTGTTGTTTAGAATTAAGCACAAAGCTGCACAATGGGCTATCTGTGCTCTGCCCACCACGAATATCGAAACCCGGATTTTAGCGTGTAAGTCCGCAGACATACCGCTGAGCCACTGGGGGGCGTGCAAAACAGTGATAACCTGAAAGAAAGAGAGCTAGTTAACATTTCCCAACTACCAACTGTTCATAATAATGTGAAAATACGCATTTTTGCTGTCTGTTTAATATATTGTTGTGAATGCAATAATCTAGCTGTTTGAGATATAATTCTTGGAATTCAGGCATGGCCAGGTGGTTACGTTACTCGACCCGTAATTCGATTATTTTGGGATCGAATCCCTATCGCAACAAACATGTATGCCCTCTCAGTCATAGGCGCGTTATAAGTTCCGGTCAATCCCAGTATTCGTTTGTAAAAGAGTAGCCCAAAAGTTGGCGGTGGGTGGTGATGACTAGCTCTCTTCTATCTTGTCTTACACTGCTAAATGAGGGACGGCTAGCGCAGGAAACCCTCGTGTAGCTTTGCGCAAAATTGAAAACAAACCAAACTTGGAATTTAGGTGACGGAAATTAATATAAAATTATCTGAGCGAAAAAGATATTTTGCGATAGGCCATTAAGAAATAAAGAAATATGAATAAAATAAAACATGTATTTTTAATTCCTTCCCAGTCATGTTCATGAAATACCATTTGTAATGTTAGGCTTTCTGTGTAAAAACAAATTCATAATTTATTTATTTGTAATATAAATAACCCTACACGCTAGCATGATGACATTATCTTTATGTTCGACTATTCGGTAATCCTCCAGTAAAAAATCGCAAAATTATATGGTAATTTTGACAAAGATAGCCCGTTGTGTAAAAATTTGTTGAACTAAAAATAACCAAAAGGTTTACATTTAAAATACTGCAGAAACGCCCTTATGACTGAGTTCTAAACTGAAAATGTCCCATTTGTAAAGAGTAAAATCAAATTACTCTTTATTCTGTCTACTTACATTGGGAGCTGGCATGGCCAAACGAAAAAGAGTGCGACTCGTAATCCGAGGGTCGCGGGTTCGAGCCCGCGTCACGCTAAACATGCTCGCACTCTCTGCCGTGGGGCCGTATTCAAATCCGTAACCGTCCGATTACGACTCAAGTGTCTTAACCATTGGGCCATGCCGGGTCGAAAATAAAATGAATGGAAAGAACAAAAACTAAAAATGTACGCACAAAAATATTACACATGTTTGTAACGAATTTCCTCTTGTGTTGTATGTTTTCTTCCCACACAATGGGCTATCTACACTTTGTGCACTGTGAGGAATTGAGCCCCGAATTATAGCGTTCGTAAGTGCAGTGTTTTACTGTTACAGCTCATTCAAGGATGCGATTTACAAAATGTTTTGCATTCGTGACCTGCTGGAATTTAACAGCATAACCAATAAGCTCTATTGGTATGTTATCTGACATAAATATATTATTATACAATCTGATAAAACGAATGAAAGCAGTAAAAGTAAACCACATTTGAAAACAAACAATTATTTATGTCGTGAAGGACGATTTATAACATAACTGCAACACAAATTAATTTGAAAAACACATGGTCACTAAAAGAAACAAAACTACTACTATTATTACATAGTGACGCTGTTTCTATATCCTAAAAACGAGACATATGTGAAATAGATTTGAAATTACTGGTTTGTAGGTAGATCATTAAAGATAAAACGGAATTTTAATAAACAATCTACTGAAACTTTTAAAAACATCTGTTAAAAAAATCTCTTTGAAGGTTATTCACGTTAACTACATTTCACCACGTCTCAAAAACTCTGATAAGGGAAAAGTATCGCAGCTAATATATGTGACATCTTCATGCTTATGTTAGTACTTAGAAGTGTTTTTGTTCATTTATTTCCTTTTTTATAATTTACACACGTTGTAGATGCAACGTATTCATCTACATACAAATACGTCACATTCCTGCGCTTGATTTATACGTTTTGTAAAATAATCATACACAGAACTTATTTAGTTATTTTGTTTCATATAGTCTACCGAGTACAGAAAGGACCACTGTATCAAATACGCTTCACTTGAAAACACATGTTGTTGTATCCCTAAAACCATAAATCTTTTTGACAACGAGAAGCTGAGATTTATTGTTGTCTCTCTTTCGTTATTTCACGGACATGTTTTTTTAAAACTAGAGTTTAATATTCTTCTGCCAATTTCGGGAATTTTGAACCTAGATATCAGGTTTTTTCTGACACGGTTCCATAATCGTGCTTTCCATTGGCTCAGGTGCAAAAAGTCTTTTGCAAATGTTCATTTGTTACATTTGAAACATTGTTTTTGGTTTATTTTAATAAAAGTTTTAATTAAAATTTTATGAAAACGACATTTCGACCTTCTTAGGTCATCTTGAGGTTAACAAAAAGAGTTTGCAACTGACCGTTGTCGATCACATTTCTCCTTACATCCACCACTATGTTAATACAGGTATGTTGAAGATGCAAATGTTGGATTCACATTTACCGTACTCAAGTGGTTTTTTAGCCATTATAACTCCATACACGCTAACATTAGGCTCACCTGTGAACATGAAAAACTAACCAAATAACACTTCTCAACTTCAAGATCACAAGAATCGATACACAATTCAAAACAGAAATCCACAGAAAAAATCACCCATATTGGGTTAAACATTCTCTGGGAATCCGCACATGTAAACAAAAACAAAACAAAACAAAACAAAACAAAATCAATATATCAAGAAACCAAAGAAACACAGTCAAGCAACACTTTATCAACATTAACAAATTTCCTTCAAAACAGTTGAAACAAGAATAGGGTCAACAACAAACAAACAATAATAAATACCAAGGAACGAGCTACAAAACTTTACATTGCTCTATAACATATACTCCAAATACCATTGAAACAACATTTGGAAAAGAAATTGTAACAAAATACAACATTCCAGTAACTACCAAATTTATTCCAAAATCAGATGCAAAAAGCCCTTTCAGTCTCGTCCCTGAGACACGTGCAAGACAATGGTCGGTTGCAAATTCTCTTTGTTAATCTGAAGATGACCTATGAAGGTCGAAACATTCTTCTCTAATTTATTTGAATAAAATTTAAATACTATAACAGTCGTCTTGAGAAACATTTTCACTTCAAGTGGGTTTCGCGTCGCAACGTTAACGCTATGTTGAAACATTACCTTGAAAATACAAGTAATCTACTGGATAGAGATATATTTTGAATTCTTTGTGTAAGCGAAGCCGTTCAGTACCCTTAACATAAAAAACGAAAATTTCTAGATGATTACCATCCAGAAGTGGAAATACAATTCAATTAATTTACTTTTAATGGGCGTTTCTTCAGGACAATCAAGTTTATTCGCATTTTAATATAATGTTATATGGACAAAATTATTAAAATTTTAAATTTGAAACAGGGAACAGGGATCGAAAAAATATATAGAAACATCTTGAATGAAAGTGCAAAGATTATATTTGAAGCCTACAATTAGAAACTTTTAAAAACTTGGCTGGAAATAGCGTCTCTATTTTTTCTAAGGATACAAACCGTTAGAGTCTGATTCCACCAAAATAGATAAGTAGACAAGGAGTAAAAATAGCTTGAGAAAATAATTTGACACTCATTTCATCCTAGTTTGTTTACTCTTTTTACAGTCCCTAATTGCAGGCTTGAAAATAAGCATAATCTTTGAATTTTGATTGAACTTGTTTCTGCATTTTTTAGACAATTTCTATTTCTCTTTTTCAAATTAAAAATTTTAAGATTCGACTTAAAAATAACCCTACAACTTAAGTACGAGTTTGTTTAGTAGCTGTGCATAGATTTTAGCGTAGTATTCCTAGTTGTTGTTCGTTAGGCTTTGGTGCTTGTATGATCTCCGAAGAGAAAATAGGCCAGTTACAATGGAAAAACAACAACCAATAAATTTCTCCTTTTCTTTTAAGAAACCACATAATATTAGCACGATCTGTAAAGGAACGTTTAGTAAATCTGTTTGGATTTAAATGAAATATTCATAGTCGTTTTTTTTCTGTAAATTAGTGAAACAGGAATAATAATAATACGAATAAGGAATAGATGAATTATAATTGCTGTCTAACAATAGGAAACCAACTGTTTTACTGTTATCAGCATTTTATCAGTCTTAGCCATTAATATAGAAGATTTTGAATATTAGTTCGAGAACAAGCCCTCTTTTTAAGTTGTTGTTTGCTTCTGCGTTCTTTTTCATAATTCCAGGGTGATCCTGATCAAGAACCACGACATTGTTACGTAATATCTGAAGTTGATAATATTGTAATGTTCTCTCTATTTATCATTTTTTTACTTCTATCATGGCTTACAAGTATAAAAAAATACATATTTATAAAAAGATTTGTTTTGTTTTTTATAAAAAGAGAAACAATTTAAACATATATTTGATTCTAAAATTAATATCGAAAACAGTTGTACTTTGCAACATTTAGCACTTTGCTTGGATAATTTTGTTGCAGAACTGAATTTTATCTTTAAAATCAATTTAATAAATATTGTGAAATAAATCTTATAATTTATCTATATATATATCCCTTTATCTTTAATGTCTGGTTTTTACAAAACGCTATTTTTATTAAAGCATCTTATTTACCAATCTTGAAAAACACGTATGGAACATCTTTTCAATAAGTAAATGTAATAGAAATAAATAATTCACACTCCATTTAAATGTATATATAGATATATACAACATAGAACATCCAGAATGTTATTTAATGAATATCTTTTTTCCAGATAAAACAAGAACTAAAGAGCTAGACATCAATGGAATAACGTTACCCAAGAGAGTTTTTTTTTTAATTAAGCACAAAGCTACACAATGGGCTATCTGTGCTCTGCCCACCACGGGTATCGAAACCCCGGATTTTAGCGTGTAAGTCCGCAGACATAACGCTTAGCCACTTATGGGCCTCAAGAGAGATTTAAAATGGTTCAATGTAGAAAAGTGGTGTCTGCTTCAAGATTAATTCAGATACACGTATTTGTTATAGTTTCAGTAACTGGTACTTTGTGTCATTTTTAAACTTACGTAGTTTGTTAATAATTTTATTTTAGTTTATGGTAAAACTCAATGTTATGATCTTGTATCTTTGTCCCTGAGAACTAATTGTCTTCTGCTGTCAGAAGGTATAATAATAAGGGTTTGATAACTCATTTAGTTTATTTAAAATTCGTTGTTCTCCAAACTAACGGCTTGGAGTTTAATTAATAAATCGTGTTACGACTTCCACAGTGAGTTTTGAAGTAATTAAGTGTTTGAAGTTCTAAAAATCGAGGAAATTACATTAATATTTGCATTCTTGAAGTGATGTTATTGAAGAACTAATAACACATTAGTGACTATTAAGTGTATTGTTAAATGATAATAAAGTCTGATGGAAGATTATAGATATAAAACTTTAAGGACTAACATTTCTGAGTACTTCTTTCATTTCCACAATGTCGAGTGAAAAATTAGTTCTTATTCCGTTCTGATCAAACTCAACGAGTCCAGTAAGGTCTTTGAACTTTGTCTTAATTGTATGAAATAGAAATTTAAAACATGTGTATATATAAGCACATATACTTTACAAAATATTAAAGCTGAAATCTTTATCGTCCTTTTCAGTTCTGACATGGCCGAGCGCGTTAAGGCGTGCACTCGTAATCCGAAGATCGCGGGATCGTGCCCGCGTCGCGCTAAACATGCTCACCCTCCCAACCGTGGGGTATATTATGTTTCGGTCAATCCCACTATTCGTTAGTAAAAGAGTAGCCCAAGAGTTGGCGGTGGTTGGTGATGACTAGCTGCCCTCCGTCTAGTCTTAAACTGCAAAATTAGGGACGGCTAGCACAGATAGCCCTCGAGTAGCTTTGTGCGAAATTCCGTTTTCAGTTCTCTATTTTACCAATACATTTCATTTTTTACAAAGGAAATTGTTTATGAGTGTTATGTATATGTGTAAATATTTTGTAAACGACAACATATCGTGTTGTGTAAGAATTTTCATTTGTATTATTCATTTTTCCATATTGATATTTTTGTTTCGAAGTTTAAACTAATATTTTGTTATTTATTTAGGGTAACATTTTAGAATTTTCTTGAATTAAGTAGACCAATCATATGTTTGTTAATGAGTGCTGATGACTTCGTGCCTTACGTGTAGTCTCGTGCAAGAACGGACACGCGCGGATTGCTCTAGAGTTGTTTGGAAATTGCAAGATTGTTCGAGAAGTAGGCCTATCGGTATAAAAGACGGTGACGCGAGATAGGTTCAGTCATCAGTTTTTATTCGATAAAAAAGAGTGAGATTCAATCATCAGTTTTTATTTGAAGAAAAGAGGAAAGTCAGACATTAGTTCTATTTCTAAAGAAGAGAGTCAGTTATTTGAGAAATATTAAGTGTTTGCTGTGATTATTCAACTTGGATTTGTGTCTGAAGTTAGATCTACGGAAGCTGTGATATTTTTTCGTCAATCTCTACGATACATCTGAATTACTGCTTGTGCTGAGAGTCGGCGAATTTATTGAACTGTGAACTGTTTCGGAATCTCTTCCTGGGACCAAAATCACACCCTAGATTTGAATTTGAGACTTTCATTTTAGATCATTATATTAGATACAGGCCAGTACCGTTTTGTGTTGTGATTAATTTTGAAGTTTGAAACTAATTTTTATTTTGTTTTGTAATTAATTTCGAATGTTGTAACTTAATATCTGACACTGTTATCATATAATTTATGTTATATCTGTTATAATTGTTAATAGTTTAGTGTAATAAATTATACAAGCTGTTATCTGTGTTTTTCTGTTGCGTTTTAATCTACGAAGAATATAAAACATTAAAAAATTCGTAACAATGAGAAAAGTAATTCCAATTGAATTTTAACTCTATTTACTCATAAAATATTTAATAAAAAGAACAACATGCTATCAATTCTACTTTTCTATTTTAGAAAGCAATGCTTACAATGGTGTAATTGTTTTATGAGAAATTTTATGTGAAAAATAATTATTTCTTTTAAGCTCTGACATCGATTCTTTAAAATCTTTAAAAAAATTCAAAAATTATTCTTAAATTAGTAAAAATAGACAATTCAACCATTGTCGTATTTAATAAGTTCAGGAATGCTTTAGCAATTGGCTAAAGCAAATACTATGCTAGATATTATTTTTTTCATTGTTAAATTTCGCGCAAAGTTGCAAGAGGACTACATCTGCTAGTCATTGCTAATTTTAAAGCGATAGTAATTGTTTTTTTTCTTTCTCTAGTTTTGAATAAAACTACACGTGGGCTATCTGAGCTGACGGTTCTTAATTTTGTAGTGTTAGGAACTGTCTGAACTTGTGCCTAACCTTCTTTGCCAAATCCTAAAGTTATATCCTTCCATCCTACTGCCTTCAAAATACCGAAGAGATAATTAAAAAGAATTTATTTAACTGCTTGTTATGTGAAACTTCATTAAGGTTGTTTTCCTTCTTGAGAACCACACAATAGCTCAATGATAAATCTGGATCTTACAATGCTAAAAATTGAGTTCTGATACCTCAGGTGGGCACATCACAGATAGCTTTTTTAACTTAACAACAAACTCGTTTTGCTGAGAAAAAGTAAGAGATCGTAAATTATCACCACAAGGTGATTCATCTTTGTAATCATGGTGGTGGCATTTTTTGAACCAATTCCAAGTGAAATCTAATTTGTGATTTGTGTGTGTTTATTTATTTTGGCTTCTTAAATAATGTCATTTGAGACTAAAATTGAAAATCCTGTAACTAAGTGAAATGAGGTACTCGAAGTTTTAGATATTTTCACCAAACAAAAACATGAATAACAACACAAGCAGGTTTCAGAAATTTATGTAACTTAAAAATATTATGCAAAAAAATCAATAATGTTACACATCACTTTTGCATTTCACTGCTTTATTAATGCAGTACTAACTAGGTAATTTGATAAATGTGTTATGAAGAAAAAACAACGAATTTCATGGTGTAATGAAACATAGTGGTGTTTCAGAGTAATGAGTTCTTTCATAACATTTTACAAATTGCAAAATTTCAGTGGTTTTATGTGCTGTCAAGTCCTATCCCTGTGACAGTAACATGTAAATGTGTACAGAGTGAATCAAACACAGAAATGATAAACAAAATGTGATCAAAATAGCATCGTACACATTTGGAAAAACCCTTATAAACTGGATAAATGATATAGTCTTGGAAAATATAGTTGGCCTAACACTAGTAATTTTGTCACAAGTGTAATTAATTATAAAAATGTTTCAACAGGAGAGAAAAAAATAGTTCAAATTGTAACAGTTTTTGAAACAAATAGCTTGTATAAATTCATGTTCTGACCACTACTGTGTTTGTAATGCTCCAGCCAGATTTATTCTGTCTATACTGAGGGCAGTATTTCATTAGCAGTGAATATGGTGGACATAGTGTGGTTAAAATAATATCATACACTCTTTTTTCAGAAAACTTCAAAGGAACTGAATTAAGATATTATAGGCCTGATAGGTCTTCATTCCAATAAATATTTTTATGCTTTACCCCCATAAAAAATGCATTCACACTTTATTAGCTATTGTTGAAACAAGTAGTTTATATGAATAGTGTTCTGAAACACAAAAAGTAAATTTTAAAGACTTAAAAAAATATATATACAAATGAAAATGACAAAATTGAATTCTTAACCTCTGTGTTTTAATGCTACTTTATAGGAAGTAGACACCTGTTAAGGCGGATAATTATTTTGCTGACAATTAATAAGATTGTGACATTTGGGTTTGCTGGTTTGAAGTGTGTATAAAATTAATTTCTTATATTTTCTTCGTTTAATACAGAAAAGGGATATACTTTGCTGAATTCTTCTGAGTGATGTAGCTATAGATAGATTACACCATAGTTTTCAGTTAATAAAATAGTTTACAAATATGAATAATGGAAAACTATTGCCATGATGATTTTATCTTTTATTTGTAGGCATTTTTATTATAATAAATTTATGTATGTGTTATGTTTTATAAATTGCGTTATTTTTGCATGCACATGAATTGTTAGAGTATGTTGTGCACATATGTGTATGTGTACTGGAGTACATCTTTTCAAAAAGTTTGCACTTATCTTTATAAAGTATTAGTGGTGATTATTTCAAAGATGTAGAAGAGGAGGAGGATTTAGATGAAGTTGATCAAAATAAAGTAAGTTGTTTGATGTTCATTATTTTAATTGAAACATATTTATTACCAAGATGTCTGTCAGTATAAAATGCACTGATTGCAAATATTGATAAATAGTTTAGCTTTAATATTAATGCAATATATATAAAACTTACACCAGTAATTGAGACATAAGCAGTAATAACATTAAAATAAATGGGATTCAATCAGAAATATAATTATGATGAAATGAAAAGTGAAAAGAAAAATTACAAAGTAACACTTGAAATTTTCAGGAATTCACTGCTCTTAACAACTTTGCTTTGCCTTAAGATATACCAGGTTGTGAAGAAATAAAGACCACTCAATGTTACCTCCTTTTTTCATTTCTTAATTTTCAGAATAAATATTTCTTTATCGATAAATAAATTTTTGAGCTGATTAAGCTCGATTTGGATAAAATGTGAAAAATTCTGTTTAAGAAAGACAGACCATCAGTTACATACCAAATTATGTGAATATAGTAAAAGTACAAAGAAAAATAACTGTGTGTGTTATTTGTTGGCTTGTAAAAGAGCATTTGGCTAGAACTTTGTCAAGAAAATAAAACTACAAGCATAGTATTTTACCTATAATTTTTAATTTCTTATTTTTTTCACTCTTGCATTTTACAATTTATACATAGACACATAGCAATGTTTTCGGTAATAATACCTTAAACAAATTCCACAATAATATCAGAGTGATTGTAATCATCAAAAAACAACAACACTGAAATAAGAAACAAGAGTGACACTTGACATTACTGGGATTATGAAAATGTTGTTATTTGTAACTGACTAAGTAGCTTTTAGTCCATTTTGTATTGAAGAATATCAGTTTATATGCTGAAATCTCTTACCATTGACTTAAGGAAATGCCACTTGTGCAAAATATTAATATGCTGCAACAATTCCTTCATTTGTAAAAACGTGAAGAATGTAATAGAGCATGAAACTGGATCATTCATAACTAGTTTAATAATGTTGTAAGATCAGAAAATCACTTTCTAATATATCTTTTATTCAAAACTTAATTGTTATTGCATTTGTTTATATAATGTATTTCCTGATTAACATGTCCTCCAGTGAGACAGAGGTACATCTGAGGGCTTACAAACATATAAACCAGGTTTTGATACATGTGGTGGGCAGAACACAGATAGCCCATTGTGTAGCTTTGTGCTTAACTTGAAACAAACAAATGTAAATGATAATAAGCCCAAATATGAATGAAATGTTTTTAAGTTTCAAATTATCAGTTAATTTTTGTATCCAGATATACAACATTTTGTATTTAATGCAAAGGGCAATATTTGCTCATAAATTTTCATAATTGAAACAAGTATTTAATCTTTCTTTCATGTTGTGAGCATATTTATTTTTAAGTAAAACTATATAATTGTCATACTGTTATTGTGACGATTAACTTCTTTCAAAGTTAGAAGTAAAAATTTACTTTTGTTAGAGACTGGTGTGAAAATATTAAATTATTTTGTGAACTTTGACATTGGTTATAAAATTTAAAGTTATTCATGATTCATTGTCAAAAATACTTCTTGGAAAACTGTTTACCTTTAAATAAGTTAACTGACCTGGCCATACCACAGAAAAACAATTGATTAAGGCATTCAACTCGTTATCTGAGGGTTACGGGTTTGATCTCCGTCACACCAAACATATTTGCTCTTTCAGTCATGGGGGCTTTATAATGTGACAGTCAGTCCGACTATTCATTGGTAAAAGAGTAGCCTAAGAGTTGGTGGTGGGTGGTGATGACTAGCTGCCTTCCCTCTAGTCTTAACTTAAAAATTAGGGACGTCTAGCAAGATAGCCGTTGAGAAAGTTTTGTGCAAAATTCCAAAACAAACAAATAATTTCTGTGTTAATATGCAGAGCTGCAATAATTCTTGAACTTTACAACTAAGAAAAATGTTTTATGTTTGTGAAACTTCAGTAAAACAACATTCTGACAATGGCTAGACATATGATTTGTGTATCTTCACAGAATTTTCTGAATTTTTAGTTATCATGAAGTGATGTGTAGACCAAAACAAACCAAAATTTTTAGTGATATAAATGTCACACTTTTCTATAAATATATGGAGTCAAAGTATTGATTTTTTTGAGTGCAAAGTTATTTTCATGTTAACATATGTTACGTATTTTTTAAGTTTTATGATTTTCGTAGACTAAACGCAACAGAAAAACACAGATAACATCTTGTACAATTTATTACACCAAACTATTAACAAATATAACAGATATAACATAAATTATATGATAACAGTGTCAGATTTTAAGTTACAACATTCGAAATTAATTACAAAACAAAATAATACTAGTTTCAAACTTCAAAATTTATCACAATACAAAATGGTACTGGCCTGTATCTAATATAATGATCTAAAATGAAAGTCTCAAATTCCAGTCTAGGGTGTGAATTTGGTCCCATGAAGAAATTCCGAAGCTTAAATGAAGAAGTTCAGAAACAGTTCACAGTTCAATAAATTGGACGAAGTTCCTTTCACGATGCCTCCGATGAACGTCACAAATTCGCCGACTCTCAGCACAAGCAGTAATTCAGATGAATCGTAGAGATTGACGAAATAAAATCACAGCTTCCGTAGATCTAACTTTTATCACAAATCCAAGATGAAGAATACCAGCAAACACTTAATCTTTTTAAAATAACTGACTCTCTTCTTTTGAAATAAAACTTATGTCTGACTCTCCTTTCTTTCTTCGAATAAAAATTGATGAATCTTCTTCTTGTGTCATCGTCTTTTATACCGGTAGGCCTACTTCTCGAACAATCGTGTAATTTCCATAGAATTCCAGAGCAATCCATGCATGTTCGTTCTTGCACGAGACTTGTCGTCTAGACACTAGGCCGCCACATTTCATTTACAAACATATGATTGGTCTACTTAATTCAAGAAAATTTTAAATGTTACCCTAAATGAATAACAACATATTTTATTAGTTTAAACTTCGAAACAATAATATAAATATGGAAACATGGATAATAGAAATGAAAATCCAAACACAACACGACATGTTGTCGTTTACAAAATATTTACACATTTACATAACACATAAAAATTAATTTTATTCATCTGGAAAATGTTCGAAATAAGCTACAAATTTCTGTTTTTCATTAAATATTCAAATTTTGACTCTGTATTCTAACTATATGGGCTGGTCCGTTTGACTGACCTTTTAAATACCAAAAATTTGAAATAAATTTAAGTTATTCTCTTTCTCTTTATACAAGGTTTTCAGAAAATCACTGTGCACTTGTATATTTATTAGCAGACATGTTTCAATATAGAATGCAGAAGCTAAATATGAATGATAATCATAAACAAAATTGAAAGTGACCCCTGTTGACATCAATACAGGCCTGGATCCTTCTTATTTTGTTTTTAAACACTGTTATCAGTTGCTAGTTTGAAATAAACTGAATGAAATATGATTACAAAACTGCACAGTGACTTTTCGGACACCCTGTGGAATAATTTGATATTGTAACTTGAAACTAAAATTGGTTATCCTAAAAAGCTTTAAATGGATAACAATGTGTCTGTTTACACATAAATTCTATTATTTTATTGCCATTTTAACCATGTCTGACTGATATTTATGCCATGTAAGTTGTAAATCACATGTAATTCATGTTATTCTTTTTTACCTTTTATTCAAGAATCTAATAACAAATAGAGAATACACATAAAAAACAAGAAATAATGTACATGCATGCAAAATGCAGATGATGTCCTGTAACTGTAAGTAATGTGTAATTCATGTTACTCTATTGAAATATATAATTCATTGACAGTTTTCAAGTATACCTCATGAAAAAAAATTATCATTTAATCTAACCTTAAGAGTATCTCTCTTTTACATTTTTTTTAAGTTTATGATAACAAATAAAGAATACACATAATAAACAAGAAATGATGTATGTACATGCAAAATGCAAATGATGTCCTGTAACTGCTGCAGTTTTTCTGGGTTAACAATGCATGAAGTTTGAAAGTGAAGCAGAATATAAGATTCTGTGTAGAGAATATAAATGTCATTTGATAGATTAAAACTTTGGTTTTTTATTGGCTATAAATGATATACTGTTGGTAATTTCTAAAAGAGAAGATGTGACAAGTGAATATGGAAAGAAGGAGGCTCTGATTTTCTATTTTAGTACTATGTAACTAGATAAGATTGAATGTTATAAAAGTGGTGATTTACCTGAGCAATGTCAGCATTACAATGACTAATTATGTTAAATTTCATTCTTTTCCTGTGGAGTGGTAAATAAATTTAGAGAATAGTAGATACATCGAGATCAAAAGTCGTAATTCTCTATGCTGGGAAATTGTGTTACATTAAAATTTTGTATAAAATATACAATGAAAAGAGAGTAGCTCAATTAAATTTGAAATGTAATTCAGTGAAACCTTAAGACTGGCCTAGAAAAGGTTGTCCTAACAAGAATGTTAATTAACCAAACAAAACAGAAGGCTAAAAAAAATTGTTTGCCTGAGCAATTGATTTGATAGTGAGTAATTTGTGTTTAATTTCATAGTTTGAAGGAGTGATGAATAAAATAGAGATGAAAAATTACCTAGAATAAGAATTTATAACTTATATGTGATTAAAACCAAGGTTATTTGCTAAGATTTTCTATACTTATTATTGGCAAAAAATAAACAATAAATAGTTTAATAAAACTTTGAATGTAAGACATAAAAAACATATGTCATTTATGATAAAGGATGCTTGAGGCAAGGGGGTTAAATAGTGATTATCCATTAAGACATTTCATTTTTGAGATATTTTCTGGTATTTTTATCATGAAAAGAATGATATCTGTTTGATGCTGGCTGAAGAATTACAATGGGCAAAACATGGTTAAAATGCATCTGTGATGTATTAAAAATTAAAGATGTGTGAAAAAGTCATTAGTAAGAATAACTTAAATTATCTTTGTTGTGGGAATTTGCAAAAGATCTGAATAAATAAGATAATAGTATAAGGGAGTGTACCAAAAGGTTTTTTCTTGTGTTAATTTTTTTAAATTAATATAGTTAAGAAAAATAATATCTAGAAATTTGTTCGTCAAAATGTGATGTGTAAATTACATAATGAAATTGTTTTGGAATTTTAAATTAATTATGTAAATTAGTTACATGTTGTAATATATAGTACAAGTGTTGCTTAATTTCTCATACCAAGTTCTCATAAAATATTTAAAGGTGTACACTAAAAACATTATTTTTTTCACTTTTGCACAAAGCTACAGAAGGTCTATCTGCATTATCAACCTGTAATTTAGTAGTTCAAGATTAGAGGAAAGGTAACAAGTCATCACCACTCACTGCCAACTTTTGGGCAACTCATTTTACCAATGCATAGTGGGATTGACCATCATTTACTACTGTCCACAGAGCTCAAAGGATGAGCATGTTTGTTGTGATAGGGATTTGAACTCACGACCCTCATATTACAGCTCGAATGCTCTAACAATCCTGACCATATGTATAAAAACAATTAAGTTACCTGTTTTTTGTTTGAATGTTCAAATAATATCATGCTGTGATAAGCATTTATGAATGGTGAAGTATCAATGAGAAGTAAAATTGAATTTGGATCACTTATCTTGTATGGAGAAGGCAAAATTTGGTTATTTGTCTTAACCACTGCTAGATGCAACATAAGTTAAACTTTACTGTTATCTCACGCTGAATAAATTATGGCTTTTTTTACCATTGTAGCATTATCCAAAAACCCAACATTTTCACATGCAAATATGGATAACACACCTGCTGAACATCTTCTTACAAGAATGGAAAAGGGCTAGAGCACCTAAAAAGCCCTCAATCATCTATATTCTCTGATCAGTAGGTTTAAGACCAAAATGGTGAAGTAAGGGTACTTCAGCAGCCTTGCAGATGTGGTTAGAGGCAGGTTACGCAACAGCTATTTATCTTCCCATGCACAACAGAAATACTCACTGTGGCCGTGAACATACCATCAGCTTTGTGTAGCACTGAATGGAAACCACAAAGGAGTAGGTGGACACAACAACAAAAACTTTACATACCAATGGACAAATTACAAGAAAACTAAACGTGGCACACCATGATCATACTTCCATGCTCCTTCTGTTTCCGACAGCATAATTATTTCAAGAGCAATCCTCTGTTAACCACCAAATTCAGATCTGTACACAGAAATTATTTCATAAGAGTGATTGCTCTTCACGCAATGATTTTCTTCTCTTTGTGATTTCTTTTCAATGTTCAAGATATTGCGGAAGTAAATGTTTCATGCTGAGAACTTCAGGAGGAATAATTTATGCTTTTTTAAATTTCAGCAGGATGTTACTCCCAACACAATGAATGTGTGCTGGAACTGCAATTCTTTAGCACATTTGGAATTCTGGGTCATCATGGTTTGATGAAATTTTATTAGAAAATACATGAAATAAGAAGTCATTTATTTTAGTTCAATAGTTTTCTGTTTCTTCAACATAACATACAATGGTTATGGATATCAGTAGAAATTTTGAAATGACTTAGACACTTACTATACTGTTACTGAATTCTGTTATTTCTTTGAAAAAATTTGACATTTTTGTTGTATATTAATTTCCACTGACAAAATAGCATTTGATTAACATGCACTGTAGGAGTTGCTAAGAGTAAATACATTGAAATGCATCAGGTTTTCATACCAGCTGTATTGCATTAACCATTCTTGATTACAATTTCATAGAATCTTAACTGCAACTGTTAGGGTATATTTAATGTACTGTGTTTGTTTATATTGTTTGTATGCCATGTGTGTTTGTAGAGAGGGAGAAAGCAAAACAGAATAGTAATAACAAAAAGCTAAAATTTATAAAAAATAGTGCTGAACAGTATAACAGTGGTTTTGGTTTTAAAAAAATGCACAGCTTTAAACTGCAATACAAGTTTTATTGAAGTTTAAAATGTTTGTACACATGTGAGTGTAAAATACACTCTCTACCTGTGTTTTGATTCAAATATGGATGTATTGTGTTATGCTCAAAACACACACACACATAATTCTTTCTCATTGGGTTTATTGAATATAGGAAGAAAATATAGACATTCTTCCATCTTCTGAACAACAGCCCCAACAGAATCAGAAACGCATCACAACTGAATACATGACAAAGTTTGAACGTGCTATAATTTTGGGTACACAAGCACTACAAATTGCGTAAGTACCTGTATTTTGATCAAATAATATTTTTAGGTAAAATCTTGGAAAGCATTTTGCCATTTATTTTCTGCATACCCTTTGCACATAATTCACATGTGTTTGAAACATCTTTATTTTATTTGTTTTGAAAGTTTATTCTAATTGGTTCACTTGAATTCTAGAAACAAGATAAATGCATTTCATTATTATTTTGTACATGTTTGTCTTGTAACTTCTGCAATATTTTCTGTCAATTTTGCATTAACATTTTTATGTTTCTTTTCATTATATTTTAGGCTGGGTGGTTAAGATACTCAACTCATAATCAGAGGTTCGTGGGTTCAAATCCCGCTCATACCAAACATGCTCACTCTCTTAGCTGTGGGAGCATTATAATTTGATGGTCAGTCCCACTATTCATTAGTAAAAGAGTTACCCAAGAGTTGGCAGTGAGTGGTGGTGACTAACTCCCTTCCCTTTAGTCTTACACTGCAAAATTAGGTACACCTAGTGCAGATAGCCCTTGTGATAGCTTTTTGTGAAATTCAAAACAAAAACCAATCTTAAGATACCAGACTTTAATTTGTATATTAACGATATAGAGGCATTCTGCAAGAGTTTTCCTCGTAAGTTTTCGTAGGATTAAATATGTTCTTAAGAATCAGTTATTGAAATGAAAATTACATAATATTTTGCATTTCTGAAATGATACTGTTTTTACTCATCCAAAGCTACCTCAACCTTTATTTGCACTCTAAGTAATGCCAAGATTTTTTTTGGGTTATTACACTTGTCACACTGTTTTATTTATGTGCTGTTTGAGAACGTGTGTATTATTTGATTATTTTCCACCGTTATACTGCATCACCTGTGAGACTCTCACACAATCTTCCTTTTCTTGATTGACATCAGAGGTTATAGACATGTGTTGTTCACTTTGCTCATGTACTTGATTTTCATTATGCAGTCCTGCTAAAGTTTAAACTTATTGTTTGTGAAGAATTTTTCCATGATTTGATTCCAATTTGAAATATGAATTCTAATTTCACAATGCCAGATGATGAAATTCCCTCCAATATTGAGGTTAGTAATGTTACTAATCCCCAGCAAGTTAGATTAATATCAGCAAAGGAAATTCAGAATTAATTTGCAGAGATTGGACTTTTGTTCTGCAGTTGATTTGTTTTCTCTTTTCCCCTGAATATGCTTTTGAAGTGAAATTTATTCAGGATAAAAATAATTTGAACTCTAGCCTTGGCCTCTGTTAAGCATTCATGTAATTCTCACAATTGGAAGATTTTGTTGATTTTGCCATTCCTCTAGCTTATTGATTAGGTGTTTTAAATTTTAAATACTTCACTTGAGCCCTTGATCTTCTCTTCCCTTGTTGGGGGAATAACTTCATGTTCATGCTCAATGTTTTATTGAACAATTGCTGTTGGGTGCTGGCATGCCCTGTTCCTTCCTGGTGGATAGACAAATATTTTTTTAATTTACAAGGAGGCCTTAAATCCATTTTTTTAATCCCAACATCTGGATCCTTTCCTCACCATTTGAGGTTCACTTTGGACTCAGAATGTCTTCTCTGTATCTTATACTGGCTTCTTTTCTGGGCCCCACTCCTACCTATTTATTTCTTGAAATCCTGACACCTGAAGTTAATTTATCAGATTGACTATTGTTCACAGCAATTTTTTTTATGTGCATAATTTTTATTCGGTGCTCAAGATATCATTAAGGGTTTTGGGAAAAAAATGGTATGCTGGTCTTACTAGCTAGTGTATTCTGATTTGTCCTTTGAAAATCACCAGCAGTACAATATTTCATTGCACCAAGTTTATCACTTAACTATATCCGAAGTTGCTGTTGTCCATTGACCTTTAAAGGAGATAATTTTGGATAAGTGCATTGGTCGTTATTCCAATGATATGTACTTGTGTGTGTATATATACATGCACACATTCACAAACTCAGTTTCATTATTTCAATACATTTTATAGAAAGGACTATCACTTGAGGATTTTTTGAATAAAGGAGATTTGGATTTTAGCCATCTCCCCTGACCTGTTATTCACAAAATCTGGGTCTTTCTGTTCTCAAATAAGGGAATTGCAGTTCCCCATTGCACAGTTTTCATTGAGCCATTCTATCATATTTGCTAATTAGAGTTTCCCTTAGATTTTTTGTTTTTCATTTTTTTTTCTCTATTGATCTTCTAGAAAATCGTAGGAGTCCTAACCACTCTGGTGTCCAGTCACTAGAGCAGTGAACGATGGAGGTTTTCTCTTGAATGGAGTTGTACAATGAAATAAACCAAAGTCATAACTTATAAGTATCTACTTAGCAACAAGAGGGCTGTTGCAGTGATAATTATTGAATAAGCAATAACGTGGTATTTTGTATTCAAGGTACTTCCTCTGGATGTTTGGCCTGGGTTGATTTCAGTTATTAATCATAATATACTTGCTTGTACAAGGTGCTTCAATTGGATGTTTCTGCTTGGTTGAATTGCACTTGACTTTATCAAGAGAGTACCAGAGTATGTTTCTTGGATGTTTTTGCCCAAGTAGACAATGCTTAGTATATATTGATGTTTCTCAAGGAGTTTTTTCCAGATCTTATTTTCCTGAATGGATCTCACCAGACTTTAATATTATATATCCAAGGCATTTCCACTGGATGGTTTTGTCTGAGCAGAAAACACTTCACCTATTTTTAAACAGTTTATATCCTTGGAGTCCTTGTCACTTATTTCTATATAACATTGTCTGGCACCGTACTATGACAAATTACGACTTTATCATATACTATGATTTACTTCTTATGTGGGCAGATAATGCAAATCATGAGACCAATGGGCTTGTTCAGTATGCCCCATGTTTCTTCTCTTGGTACATAATTATTTGAACCTATTGTCAGTTAGCTACCAGACATTTCACATGTTCACTCTGTGCTAATGCATGTCATACTTGCACTGAACTGTGCCAAAGCTAAGTGCTGTACATCATTTTCTTGAGTATATGGTTTCTGTTGTATATGCTTCATCCTGTGTATCAATTCATCCCATAAGTAATGTCTGAAAATTTTAATACAGAAAGTGCATTACTATTTCTGTCTTTGTAGAAAGCTTTAATGACTAAAATACGGAGTAGGATGTGTATAAAAATGTTCAGACAAATAAAAGAAACTAACCCAACTCCACTTTATCAGATCATTAATCAAATAAATCCATATTAAGATGGATGTGTCTGAGGAGCAATTAGGTATATAATGCTTTATGAGTGTAAAAAAAAGGCAATTGTGCAGCAGAAACTACATGAAACATTCAAGGTGTTTAAAGTTCAGTCTCTCAATGGAAGAAAATGTTGAAGGTGGTTTCAAAAGTTCAGATCAGGTGACTACAGCTTTAGTGATGCATCATGTTCAGGTCATCCTGTTGAGTTTAATGATTACTTGCTGCTATTTGCACCTGATAAAGATTGTGTTGTAACAGTTTAAGAACTAACACATAAGTTTAATTCAACCCATTCAACAGTTCACCATCATCTGCAATAGCTTGGAAAGGTAACAACACTTGGAAAATGGGTCTCCTGTGATTTGACAGAAGCTAACCTTAGAGCAAGAGTGGACATTTGCACTCATCTGCACCCTCATCAATGTAATTTTCCTCTTTTTGGACAGGTTAGTTACTGGAGATGAAAAATGGATGTGTTATAAAAATGTTAAGCACTGCAGACAATGACTCAGTGCAAGTACACTGGCTAAAGCACAGCCCAGAATGGACCTCCACCCTCGGAAAGTCTTGTTGAGTGTTTTGTAGGATATTTTTGGTGTGATCCACTTTTAGTTGCTTTCACTCAATGTAGTGATTACTTCAGACCTCTGTTGTTAATAGTTGGAGCACTTGAATGTTCTGCTTTGATCAGTCATAATTGTGTTGTGTTACACCAGGATAATGTACAGCCCCATTTGGCAAGGATTACATCTGCAAAGACTGAAGAGATAGATTGGGAAAAACTTCCAAATCCTACTTATTCTCCAGACCTTGTCTCAACTGACTAACATCTGTTCTAAAGTTCGCAGAACGATCTTGGTAGAAGAGAGCTTGGAACTTATTAAGATGTTCAAATTACCTTCTCTATATTCTATTTGTCAGACCCTAAGAATTTTATAGAAGTAGCATTCAGAGGCTTATGAATCATTGCCAGGAAGTAATTAATAATAATGGAACATATATTTTTTATTAAATAACATTAAAAGTGTTTAAATTCCTTTCTGTTTTTCTGAATCTAAAATCAGACTTTACTTAAGGGATGAACTGGTATTATATTCTTTTCTTACTGAGTGAGAAACATACACATCTCCACAGATGTACTTGGCTTTTTTTTATTCTGGCACACCGGTTCCATTTTAAGCAGTTGTTATCCACTTTTGGAATACTGTCATGCTCACATTTTTTCACATTGAAAATGTATTTCTAATAGGTAGTTATTTAACTTCTTTCATCAACTGATATGCCAAAGGTTTAGTTTGAAAGTGCAATTTTTTTAAAAGTGAGGATTGCACTAGAATTATGCATTAGCATAATGGCAACGTATTATTGGTGGAGGGTAGTCACAAGATATGTACTCAATTATGAAATAGCATGAAAATCAAGGGGTACAATTGACTAGTGCACTATTAGTGAAATAGCTTTTTGCAATTTGATTTGAGAAATCAAGGTTAAAGTAGCTTTTGGTGAAGAGAATTAAATAACTATTGAAGTACATTTTGAGAACAGTGTTTTCAATTCCTAATTCAACAGGAAGTTACAGAAATTCTTGAAGTACAGAATCATGTTTGTTAATTAGGATGTGTGCTCCAGTTATGGTGGAATTGGAGGGTGAAACTGATCCACTACAAACTGCAACAAAAGAGTTGAAGTAAGTGTCTACATGTTAAAATATTTTAATATCACAGAAAAATGACTGTAAATTTACATTTTGCTAAGTGTGTTAGCATGTATTTCTGTCTTGCTATGAATTTAAACAGCGAAAATCTAAAACGTATTTTATTCCACAGCAAAACGACTCAATAAATACACTAGTGTATGATGAATGTGTATAAAGGTTTTTATTTATAATACTGTTTGTGTGTATGATATACATATATATGCTTGGGTTCTAGGGAGATTTCGTACTTTGAATATACATATATTTCATACTTTCTCATTGTTCTTAAAATTATATATTACAAAATTTGAATTTAAAACCAGTAAAGATCAAAGAAAGAAAATATCTAGATATTGAATTTTGTGAATCATGATGTATGCTTAATAAAGCACTGGTTATAATTAGATGTATGTTATGTTCAAAATACAAAGTCTATAGTTCTATACAATTTAAGAACTCAATAATTTTGATGAGGTAAAATATAAATTAAGAAATTCATATCTTACCTGTTTTTGAAATATGGCTTACATTATGAATCAAACACCTCTTTCTACTTTTGGAAATGGTTCCTTTTATACACCAACTTATGAACAGCTTAGAATGTTCCCCTAGTGATTTTCTTAGCCATTTTCAAATGTAACAGCATTCTCTCTTTCTTTCAAAACAAACCTTCATGCTGGTAAGTTGGGTCTTTAGTCTGTTTGAAATTTCATTTTTTTCAGACACAAATAAAGTTAGTGATTAAAGTTGATAAGTTATAGTTGAAATCTGTGGTATCAAAAAATAATTTCTGTTATTTTTGTTAATCAAGTTTAAATGTAAAAACCTAAACAAAATTATTTAATTTCATATACTCCACATGGAAAATTTGAAAAAGCTCAGCATCCTATATCTAAGTTAAAAGTCATGGCTGGAAGAGATAATTGTTTGATTTACTTCGTCATTTACCATTCATTATTTTAAGAAATGTAATAACATATTTGTAAATAGTAATGATCTATATACATGTGTAATAATTTAAATGTGACTTCACATCATGAAATACTAGTCAACTAAACACAGCCAAGACATGGCCACTTTGTAAAGACTGAAGGTCGGTTTTATATAATTGTTTCACAGAGTACCTTTAATGATAGAAATTTCAAGCCTTTATCAGATCATATATTATTTTTTCATCAGTGATTACTAAAGCCCAGTGAAATTTAAAATATAATTTTCTCTCACTAAATATATGTTTTTCTTATCCATTTTTATTTTGTTTTGGTTTTATTTATCTTGGAAATCTGCTAACCGAAATTACATAAGTGTTAGAATTTGTGATGCACAAATTATATCTACATGAAATTACTTAAATGTTTTGATTTGTGAATTCATACAAATAGTACATAAAGAAATAATTGATTTGTTGAAACAATCCTGAAGTTTCAAACTTTCATCTAGTTGTATTTGTCAATCTAATGAAATAAACCAGTCAAAAGATACCTTGAATCAGTATATCTCATGGAGTTAAAGAGTTAACTTATTCCATGCATAACATCACTTTTTCACTGACAATGTTTTACAAAGTAATGAGAAATCTAAGACCTGTAACAATTTTCTTTACATATATGTTGTTGTTGACATATTCATTCTTTCAGTCATTGGAACTTTTCATTTGTTACTTTGTGCTCATTTCAGTTTGTCTTTTACAGAGCTCTTAATTATTTCTAAATAGATCATCCAAAATGCCCTTCTTTTCATTGCAATTCAACTACTTGAGCTCATTGTTCCAGTTGTTCCTTAGTATGAGATTTTCAAGCCATAAAAATTTGCAAGTTTTTGTAGTTTGGTTTGTGAAAGTTCTTAAAGATGAATAAACTTTTCAAGAAGATGTTTTCTCTTTACTTCAGTATTATTTCTAAACCCACCATCAGCAGATACAAACCAAGCCAGACTGTTATCTGAGAAATTGTTTCAATACTAACAAGAGCCACACAAAAAAATTGATAAACTAAGATTGAAGTTTCTCTTTTTGGCACTTTGAAGTTCCCAGAATAACAAAGAATTTTTGACCAGTTTTGGCTTTACATATTCACAGTCTGTTTAATGCAATTTACAGAGAGCAACATGGTTATGGTGATGGTCATCCTCACTCAACTAAATTTTTATGATTACATCCACTTTCTAAGTGTGTTCAAATTATTCAATTCCAAACTTTTCTCTTGTTTTCTCTTCAGAAACTTCTCTTCATCACAACTGTCAAGATACTGACTTTGTCTGTATTAAGTTGACAGAGATTTTCTGTTTTTATTTCATTTTATTTAAGTATTTTGATTTGTCTTCGTCTTATTTCCATGATTACTTTATTCTGTAGATGTAGGAAGGCCAACATGCATGTGTCACAATCTTTTCAGAAAGTTCAAAATTTACTTGAATTACTTTGTTATCAATTTATATTGATATGTTTTATTTTATCCCATTACAGTTCCTTAATTTTTTGTTGGGGAGGTTCAAATCTTGACTGAGTCAGACACATCCTGCCTGCATTTGGTTGGTAACTAGGAGTCCACTATGACCCTTATATCAATAACTGTACTCCTCTCAACCATATGAAGCCGGTTTCCCAAGCTTTCTTTTCTATTTCATGTACATGCTCAGAAACATTGATGTGCAACTCAAAAGTGGTGGACTATGGCGACTAGGTTTCTTATCTATGAGAGTTTTGAATTGTAACATTGAGTTCAGCTCATGGCTTTGATTTTAATTTCCTTAGCAATAAAAGTATAACTTAATACTGTTGCTTAATTTTAAAATATATTTATAAACAATAATATTAGGAACATATTTTTTTTTCTAATTTAGAGGTTCCATTAATTAAAAACGTTTAATTTACTTTTATTACTTAATTTTAAAATTAGATGGAAGGTTACCTTTCAAAACAGACCACAAAAGTATATAGTAAAGTATTTACATAAAAGTCGATGATAAAATTCGTAAGGAATAAACACACTGTCTTTGCCAGTAAGAATAAATCAGTCTAATGATTTGAGCGAAGCTGGATACATTGGTTAGTAAAGAATAAGTAAACCTTATCAAATAAAAAAATTGACTATTATATTTAGTAACAGATTGTTCTTGTTGTCACTTCTTAGTATCTCACATAAGTGGCACTTGCATAGACTTAAAACATGATCAAAGAAAACTGCCTACTTTTACAAAGTTATGAAGACATTGTAGTAGTCTGAGGCTCAAAGTTAAAAATAATTTTAATTTTACACACAAAATCTCTAGTAATTATGACTTGTCTCACAAAGCAGTATAGAAAAGATATTTTTAGAAAATTATTTTGTTATTTCCACAATATAGGACAAAACTTAAATCTGAAAGTTATCAATGGTGACGAGAAAACCCACTTGTAGAGAAATATATATAAAAATGGCTGGTTTGGGTTGAGAAAATTTTGTATGTAGAGAAGCGAACAACGTTTCGTCCTTCTTCGATCATCGTTAGTAACCTAACAGTTTTAATTTCACACATTGATGTCACAAAAATAAGTTCATTACCACTGAATTATTCTGTATTGAAGAAAATGAATTTTATTTCAAAATATAATTAATTAGATGTGGACAAACATATTAAGTCGTACCTATTCAAACATGAAAATATTTGAGTGGAAAGTAATCGCTCATTGTTGTTCATTCTCTAACACGAAATCAATGGAAATTTAGAGTTATATCTCTTTATATAAAAAAACCAACATGATTGGGATTTGGCGCTCAATTAATAATAGATATTTTTGTGGTGAGATGTATCGTGGCAGAGATTCAAGCAAATACCGATCTTACACTTATTTGTTCGGAGGTTAAGCTTTTCATATTCTGTTAGAAGTGTTTTTTTGCGTATAGAGTTAAACATCTCATTTTAATGAAACTACTACAAGTAAAAATACGAATACGTTGTTTGAATAAAGTTTATGTAAAACCTGCTGTTTTTAGGACTAATTGGGAAGCATTATATGCATTGTGATTATCAAGTTATTATTAAGTAGAAATTTTGTTCTTTATAATGGTGTTCAAAAAGATTTGGATCTACCCAAAAAGATGTTACTCGTTTAACTACAGTTTATTTTTGAACATACTTTCCTCCTCTGTTCCCATGTAAAAACAGTGTTGTAAAGCCTTTACGCTCTTTTGAGAAGCCCCCCAGTGGCTCAGCGGTATGTCTACGAACTTACACGCTAAAATCCGGGTTTCGATACCCGTGGTGGGCGGAGCACAGATAGCCCTTTGTGTAGCTTTGTGCTTAATTCTAAACAATAAAGAACAAAAACAGTCTTTTGAGAAACTATACTTCGTGTCTCTCAGTCCTCCTTCAGTGTGGATACCTGTACGTGGTGCAGGGATCTCTAAGGAAAGGTTCTGTTTTCTCAGTTTACCTCCTCTGTGATCTAAACATATACCCAAGTGGTGACCCTTGAAGGGGAAAAGAGGATCCCAGTGGTTGAGGGGTCCAACCGTTACACGCCATTTTGGCCTTGAATTCCTGTAGACGGATTCCTTGGGATGGCCCCTAGGGCCAATCGACTAGTCCACTT
Organism: Carcinoscorpius rotundicauda; assembly: GCA_011833715.1. Lineage (NCBI taxonomy): Eukaryota > Metazoa > Arthropoda > Merostomata > Xiphosura > Limulidae > Carcinoscorpius > Carcinoscorpius rotundicauda. The sequence continues at coordinate 88,667,162 of CM022397.1, forward strand.
GGACTAGGGTAAACTAAATACCAGTTTGAATGTTCTCAACAGATGTCGTGGACATTGTATTTGATGCTATTGTTTGGATATAGTCTCACGAAACTTTAGCGTTACTGCAGTGTCCTTGTTTGGCATTGTTGTGCGCTTTTGGTAGGGCTCCATGGCGGATTGGGTAAGTGGGCACCAAATCATTATTTGTTATTATGGATCCCCCAAATAAGAATTTAAGCAAAATAGTGATAAAACAGTTTATAGTTAAAGACAACGTCTTGAAGATTCTGAGCAGCAATCTTCAACATCCGTAATACCTGTTCCTCGTTCTCATATTCTCTCAGACAAACCTTTGGGCAAATGTCTCTCTTTTTATTCAGAAAGAACGATAGAAGCTTGCTGGCTCTCCAGAGTAAGTTAAAAAGCTTTGCTCTGGTGACATATTGGTGGAAACAACCACATCTACCCACATTGAACTCCTCTTACATTCAAAGACGTTTGTGGATATACCCATTGAGCTTACGCTTCATGCTACTTTGAATTCGTCACGAGGAGTTATTGTTGAGAGGGAATTGTAGAACATCTTGAAGTAGGAGATTCTGGCTGGTTTCTCCACTGAAGATGTTTTTGCAGTGAGGCATATCTCTACTCATAAAGACGGAATAATGACTGCGACCAATGAATTCATTTTAATGTTTATATCATTGCATCCACCCTCCACTATCAAGGCAAGTTATTTTTATTGCAAGGTAAAGCCATATATTCCAAACTCTCGGGTGTGTTTAGTGTCAGAAGTTCGGTTTCTCATATATATGATATCATAGATGCTTGACGAGTGTTCGTTGCGGTAGCAAAGACGACGATGCCTATGAGTGTGAAATGGACCCTTATTTCGTTACTTGCATTGGCTCTCTCTCATTCTACTTTCGTTATTTCCATTGTGGTTGTAAGAAAAAGAGGTGCAGCATTTGTAGACGATTCAAAACATCACTTACCCTGAGGCTCGAAAATTGCTTCCACCACTTAATTTCGGATATTTGATGCTGCATTTCGTTCCATTACTGCAGTGGGGGTACAGATGGATCTCTCTGTGCCTCCAAAAGGAAAATTCTTAAATTTAACAAAAGTCTTTTTTATCTGCATGGTTAAAAAAGGAGATGAATCAACGTTAACATTCATTCCAACAAACTACAATATATACTTCCTTTGGTTCCAGATATGGGCATTTCATAAGGTACATCTTCTTTTTCCACCCCAAGGTGCAAAACCGCGATTCATCCACGTCCTCAACTATTGGAATCCTCTTCCAATTTCAAAAACCTGCCAAATCGACTCAGAGCAAGAGCAATGGAGGTTGATAGACCTCCATCAAATAAAAAAAAGATGTGGACAAAAACAGAAGGGCTCTCCACAAGTTCACCTACACATAAATATAAATGTCCATTTTGATACAATGGAACTTTTGAGGCTTACGTTATAATTTGGATGACATCAAATTACTGATTCCTTCCTACTATCCTGTATGTCTTTCCATACGAGAAACATTTCTGAAACCTGCCAATACAATCACCTTTTGGCAGTTTTTTTGTACAGAAATAACAGGCTGTGTGATGGACGAGTGCATGGAGGGGTTACACTGTTGGTTGATTAGCATGTAATCATCCTGTCTTCGCCACACACCCTTGAAGGCCGTAGCCATCAGCGTTTCCTTTGTTTGTACTATTATTGTTTATTCTCTTTACCTTCTCCTGAAGAAGTCTATGATCAATCAGACCTTGATGCTCTCGTTGAACACTTGTCATCTCCCTTTTAATTTTGGAAGACTTTAATGGACATAATTCTCTCTGGAGAGGTACTTATATTGATGAAAGGGGTTACTCCGTAGAGCATATGCTCTCAGATCACAACTTTTATCTTTACAATACTAGCCCTCATACTTATTTTCATGCAACTTGTCAGTCCTTCTTTACTACTGATCTCTCTGTTTGCTCCCCTTCACTGTTCTCCCACATATTATGGAGGGTATAAAATAACTCATGAGGCAGTGATCATTTTCCTATAATTTTGAGAGAGACAGGCCGTGGTTGATGCCACTTGAGCCACGTGCCACAGTGGAAACTGGATCAATCAAACTGGTCCTCTTCCACTGCTCTCGTAGAACTTGATCCTGCCATCGTTTGTAAGCCAGAAAAATACGACTGTGTGTTACTGTCAATCTCACTGCCCTCTCCTACAGTCTGACACTGCTAAATTAGGGACGGGTAGCGTAGATAACTGTGGTGTAGCTTTGCGCGAGATTCAAAAACAAATGAGAACAACAGGAATTCACAGATAATTTTCTGTGAAGAAAAAAATATTTTAGTCCTATTTCTCTGTCACCTTACATATCTGCTTTTTTTTATAAAAATTTAATTTAATGGTGGAGATTTGATGTTGTAAAATATTCAAACATTTTGTATGAATGAAGTTTATGTATGTTTGGATGACTTAAGTTATTTATCTATACATTCAGTTTTTAAAGTTGGCTTTTAGGATGATATTAGCACGATGCTGTACCCAAAGGAGTTATCTTTAATCAAACTGATTGTTAGTTATTGAGCAGAGAAAGAAAATATCGTTAATATTAAATGCCAAAATAAATTTCCCAAACGTGCACAATGTTGTTTACAATTATGGATATAATATATTTTATTAAAGTTTCACATCAGTCGTACTAAAGAACCAGATACGTTAACAACACAGTTATAGATTTTGGTAGAATTAAAAACCTTCACGACTTTAAAATTATTGCCTAGCGCGTTAAGGCGTGCGCTTCGTAATCTGAGGATCGCGGGTTCACGCCAAACATGCTCGCCTTCCCAGCCGTGAGGGTGTATAATGTGACGGTAAATCCCACTATTGGTTGGTAAAAGAGTAGCCCAAGAGTTGGTGGTGGGTGGTGATGACTAGCTACCTTCCCTCTGGTCTTACACTGCTAAATTAGGGACGGCTAGCACAGATAGCCCTCGAGTAGCTTTGTTCGAAATTCCAAAACAAACAAAACAATTACACATGCCGTGTTTTGCAAATAATGGATTTGACTCAACCACTGTCCAACAACTTTACACTGTAACACAAATGATGTTGGAAATTAGCAATTTACATGTATAACGAATAATATCAAATATTTTAAGTTGCAATAATTCATTAGATTCTGACAGTGAAGGATATAAAAAAGTTAAACAGCATATACAAATAACTAGAAAATACAAAGAACATGAATATTTCGTTTTATATACAGAACGGTGATGGCTTAGACGGTATTTGATTTTTCAGTTTCATGGTACGTTGTACGTTTTAATTAACCTGTATTGCGTACCTTCTATTCAAAAGTCTCCCCATTAACTATTATGTACTAAAAATCATGTGATTGACATTCTTTCCAAAACAACCCGAGAAATCGCATATCTGCTACTAAACATTTCTTGGTAACTAAAACATGAAACCTAAACAAGCTTAAATGAGAAATATTAACAACATATCTAATTTGTTGGAACTCTAGAACCAAATACCTTATCAATATTGTACCCAAATAATTCAAAATCTTCTCTGTATATTTCGTACAACCCTTTAAGTTCTTTCACAGTGAGTTCTAAAAAATATTTATAGTTAAGAGAAGTTCCTTTAGAAGAACTATTAATTTTTGTGTTAGAAACATTTAGATTTAATTTATTCGCCAGATATTTCAAATCACGATCAATTGTTTCCATTTTACCTATAAAATCGTACCGAACGTTACAAGGATCACATCTAATATGGTAAGGTGTCCAGTGTTCGTTATATTTTAATGGATCGTTCTCTAAGAGATACATACAAATTCTTTAAATGTAGGCCAATTTTGGGAAGATAAAGTGTTTACCCTTCTGTTCTTTTTCACAACAGACATTAGTGGTTTCGTAAATGTATTTAAACCTTTTCTTTCCATTTTATTTCTGTATGCCGAGACAAGTCGGTCAAATGGATGTCTTACAAATATTATATTGAATAATTGTCTAAACTTTGGATGTGTATGAAAAGCTAAACTAGTTCGATGAAGAATGTCGTTCGCCATTATATGAAATGAATATCCTTCTGAATTCGAGAAATAAAACCAGGGTTGTATAGTATCGTTAATACTTCTCAAAAACTGTAATTTAAAAAATGTACAGCCTACTTTTGGAATGAAACAGAAAGAAACTTTTTTCTCATCATCGATTATAACAGGACAATTCTCTAATCCACATTTATTCGTAGTATGGCCGTCGGAATTTCTGTTGCTAATGAATGAAACATTTCTTTCTTTTGTTCCGTAATAAAATGTGTTACAAAGTGTTTTCAGTTTTTCCTTTCTCTTTCCACGTTGTTGCTGTTTAACTTCTTTAGGTTTCGGTTGCACTTTAATCTTCATCTAAAAGTAAAAAGAAATAATTTTACAGTTGAAGAAATGACATTCTTAAACAGAAAACATATTTATATAAAGAAATCAGTTGAATCTTCATCTATGAAACAGCGAGATAATAAATCATATGTTACACAAAATATTGATGATTTTAAAGAGTGTATACAAGTAACTTGTAACACACGAGATGGAAACCTATAATATAGGATCAAGAGTAATTTGTGGACATTTTAGAAGTTTCAGTAAAACTATGTCGCTTGATTTAAGGCAAACCACTTATGTACAGGCATATACAATTAAATAATCAGGTGAGAGCTACACTAAATCACCTTAAAATCGTATTTTTCACTGGATATGCCCTAGATTTAAAGTACTTGTTTAACCATTTTTATTTGTTTACAAGTAGAACTAACATCCTATTTCGATGACTCAAGATGTGGCATTTAGATTTGTCCGTCACCTATTCAACTATATGTTTGAAGGCACGTACCGTTAAAAATCGTGTTTTGATACACGTGGTGGTCAGAGCACAAGAAACTCAATGTTCAGCTTTGTGATTAATTAGAAACAACTAATCATTAAAGCCTTTAGAATTTTACTTTATTCAGTGCTAAATGAGGAGCAGAATAAAGTTGAATACCACCTCACTTCTTTTCTTGTCATCATTTCATGTGCTACTCGATTCCTTTAAGGAAAATAGAGCCGCAATCACTGCGGTTTCTGAAACAGGTTTTTCAGTGAATAGGTTGTTAACCCACTGCACCTAGCGGTCCCTAATTTCGTTTGTTCTTAAAATTCGCACAAAGCTACTCGAGTGCTATCTGTGCTAGCCGTCCCTAATTTAGTAGTGTAAGACTAGAGAGAAAGCAGCTCGTCATCACCACCCACCGCCAACTCTTGAGCTACTCCTTTACCAACGAATAATGGGATTGACCGTTACACTATAACGCTCCCACGGCTGGGAGAGCGAGCATGTTTGGCGCGACGCGGGCGCGAACTCGCGACCCTTAGATTACAAAGCGCACGCCTAAACGCACTTGGCCATGCCGGGCCATACTTCATTTCTTGTAGGGACAAAAGTATTCCGCTACCTTCTAGTGAACATGAAATCGCCAGAGTACTATTGCAGTTGCGTAGGAATATACCGAATATCATACTTATTTTTTCTTGATCCTTTCACACCAGTACCGGCGAAAACATGCCACAATGAAATAAAGTGCAATGCAGAAACCTATATAAGTTAAACTACAGTGAAGTATTAGAGATAGTTGGGGAACCCGGTGAGTGTCATCAAGCGTTAGGTCTGTGTGGAAAAATCAAACCATACGTCATTGATTTCCCGAAGCATTAGAGGATTACAATCATAGTGGATGTGGAAAATACAGAATGGCCTGAAACTCACTTGAAATAAATATGTATTTTAAAAACGACTTTCTCGTGAAAGTGCTAATTTTAGTTCACAAACTACAATCACTGTTTTTTTTTATTCAAACAATAAACGTCCCGAGTGACACTGCGATACGTCTATGAATTTAGAAGAGAAAATGGTTTCTGATACCAGTTGTGGGCAGAAAGCGTGTCGCCTATCGGGTTGGCCTGTAGTTCATCTTTAACAAAAAGACGATAAACGATGAAGAAATATGATTTTTCGAAATGACTGTTGTAATTTTAGCCTCTGTAAGTGTTACCTTTCTTGTTGAGAACCATTTTAACTGTACCAGCAATATATAAATCTTATATTTGTCTAAGGTTTTTTGTGCTCTGCACATTTCGAATGAGGAAAATAATTTTTATTCTTAAAAGTTCTCTGACTGAACCAACAGAATTCACCAAAAAGAAATAACCTTAGATCAAATGTTACTGGTAATAAATTTAACTTTGTAATTGCTTAATGATTATTTGAGCATTGATGTATTTAAAAACAAATTGACAATGAGTTTGAAAAGCATGAAATTGTTAAATGACATAAATCTCCGCCAACATAAACAATCAACGGTGTAAATTATTTTATCATATTTATACCAAATGACGATGTAACTTTTTACGTTCTTCTCATGAACGAAGAAAAAATAATGTTTTAATTTTCCAGCTATTATACGTTGACAAATAAATAGATGTAGTTATAAGACACATTAAAGAAAAGGAATTTAAATACTGCAATTAGGGATCGTAAGAAATGCAATAAAATAAGTCTGGATATACTGCAGGGATTGTTTATTTGAACTACAAATCCTCATTATGCTCAGGATGAGGAGGTTTTGCTACAGCTTGTCAGTGACAGATAGGAGGGTAAAAATCTATGATTTTGGATAAAATATGCCATGTGATAAATCCATTACATTTGATGGACTTTTCATTACATCATTTGTGTATAGCTTTGTTCTTAACAACAAACCTTGATTTAAGTGTTATGACACAGGACTGAATCAGAAATTCCACTAGGGTCTAATAAGAAAATGGGTGACTGAAAGTCTAAGTTTCTGTAAATGTGTATTACTGCTCTAACTCCAAAAATATATCATTTTTGTTTTGTTAGATGTCAAAGACCAACATGACCTCGGATCATCTTCTAAACTCAGCACAACACATTCACACTGTTCATTGTGATAGGACATCCTCTTCTTTCTAGATGGTTAAGATTATTATGTTTTATACATTTAAATCTGTGAATCAGAGGACTTATATTTAAATAATAAAATCGAGTTCAAACTACTCGTATTAGAAAATGATTCAGAGAAAGTACAAAAGGTATAGTTAAGAATAAATGAATACAAGAAATGTTACCTGCAAAGGGTGTTTCATCTTATCGAAATTAATCATTAGATAAAGTACAGTACATATTATTACCAAATATAAACACGTCATACAGTGTTGACTATTCATACTATTCGTATTTCCTAGTCAAATTACACTTTGCAAATATGCGAATTACCGAATTTACTCTGCACTTTTGTAGTTCCAAAACATTATATTATTTAATTGTGAAGGCAAGCTAAAATCTATTCCCATTTTGAAGAACACATGAAGGGATGCGCCGACGCATGCACGTAATTGGTTCATCGGGCATAACTTGTCTTCAAAATACATCTGGTTGGATAAGTTCTCTGAATACAAATTACCTCGTAGTTGTATTATTTCACATTTTCAAAAAACAGGCCAACGCTCATATTGCCCATCTAAAGACAGCTTAGATTGTTCATCTAAATTTTATTTTAAACATCTCTTTAAAAACTTACATATAGCAGTCTTTATAATTATTCAATCATAATGCAGTTTAAATTATACTGTTTTATGTTTTAGTGGTGTTAATGCAGAGTCTCTTGAGGTTTTAAAACATATCTTTGCTCTAAATACTCTCATACATTTGCCTTTATAAATATAAAATACATTATAAAAACAGAGTTGTTAGTTCTGCATGCGCAAAAAATAATTCCAAGGAAAAACACGTAATGTAAGTCTTTCTGTGTGGCTCCTGTTGTTTTCAGGAGCATCATGTTCCAGATGATGAGGCTGAAATGTTTTTTTTTAGTTGTATTAGCTTTGTTGCTTGTTACAAAGATTTTAAGTTAAAACATGGTAAGTGCCAAAGAGGAAACCTGAAACTATTCATGAGTTTTAAACAAAGACAGTTGACTTTACTATTTTATTCCTTTTATCCCATCCGAGTTCAGTAATTTTTGATGTGGGGTGGGGGTTCAAATTGTGACTGATTTTTGAATTTCAGTGGATTATAGATTTCTTGCTTCATATAAATGGTGATCAACAATATTCATTAAAGAAAGTGGTCGTTGTACATAATTACCTCAGATATGGATTTCACCAGAACTTTAAATATTAGTCACAAATCTCATGATATTTCCCATGATTTGTTTTTGAAGAGTATTGACCACAGTGAAAATGGTTATGTTTATTTGTGATACATGTTTTTTCTTCTTTGGTAACGTTAAAAGACTTCTGGTATACTCTAACACTATTCATCTATAATAAAAATACTGAATAACGGCTATAAAAAAGAACTCTTCATGGGCCATTATTGTAAGAATACTGAATCCAATGCAAGATGGGAAAGAAATAAAGTGGTAACCCAGTGCAACTATTTTTCATTAGTTTAAGATGATTCTAGAAGTAATGTATTATCAAAAATATTACATTTAATTTATTTCGAATTTTACGTAAAGCTACACAAGGGTTATCTGCGCAAGCCGTCCTAATTTAGTAGTGTAAGCCTAGAGGGCAGGCAGCTGGTCAACAAGAATATGGTGATGTTGTATACAAGAGAGTGATTAGGCAGTTGTAGACTAAAATCACCCAACTTCAACTGGTGTTACAGATGTTTCTTCAACTTGAGACTTGCCCATTATCACTCAACCAAAATATCTTTTTGACAAACCAGTAAAAAATACTTTTTTGAAAAATCCTGATAACAGACCTTGCCAAATGAGTTTTGTGAACACACTATTCTCTGCTTCCATAATCTTCAAAGAGCTTCAATTTAGAATAGTCACAAACTACACTGTGTGTTCATATACCAGTAAACTTTTACGGTTATAAACATAAAACTTTTAAGAAGATTGTGTCATCTTGAAGGACGAGTGACTTACAAAGACATTTGAATATATACGTATGTGTGTGTCTATGTATGCATACAATTATGTTTGGTACACACAATATGGATAAAGAGATTGCATGGCTTGTGATTGCTTTATAGCTTGATATCTGGGTGAATTTGAAGTCAAAAGGAATTATATGTTCAATTGCATTTTTTCTTGAAATGTTTATATTTTAACTGATGTCGAGTATAAATGATAAACTAGAGTGTAATGATTTTGTATTGTTGTTTGAAGTATCAGTGTGAATGTTATTTCAAAGTTGAGTTTTGAGGTTTATGTTGTGGTTGTTGTATAGAGTTTTTTCCACAAGTTTTATTGAGAATTTGTTGGTGTAAATTGAGGAAAATGTAGGTATTCTTCGCCGTGAAGTATTCCTTGTGACTTGAACTTCAGATTTGCGTAAAATAACTTGTTACCAACTCTGGTAGTAGGTATTGTATTTGGAATTGAAAGAAGAACCTACAGATTCAGAAAAAGTGTAATTATTTATCTGACAAGAAGAACAAAAATAAAAAAACGGTTAAAAATACATTTTTGAATATTCCTGATAACAGACCTTGTCAAATGAGCTTTCTGAACAAATTAACGTATGTGTACATGTACCAGCAGAATTTCACGGCAAAAATGTATTAATTTCAAGAACGAAACAGAAAGGTATCATGTTATTTTTGACACATATGTTCGCATACACGTGTTTGAATTTATCGTTTGACGCTGTTCGTTTCTACCAGGTGTGGTAGAAACATATGTTGCATGTGGGTTGATTTTTTTTTCGGTTACCTCGTTATTAGTGGATGATCTTTATACAGCAAAGAAGGTAGAATCAACGTTAGCTACCAACCTGACTCTACAAAATCCGACTTTATGATAGATATGACCTTATTATAGTTGAGAATAAATGAATGCAAATATTATTATCTGCAAAGGGTGTTTAATCTTATCCAAATTAATCATTAGATAAAGTACAGCACAAATTATTACCAAATATAAACAAGTCATACAGTGTTGACTATTCATATATGATGCAACACAGTGTTCGTATTTCCTCGGTAAATTACACTTTGCAAATATGCGAGATACCGAATTTACTCTGCTCTTTTGAGCTTCAAAAACATTATATTAGTTAACTGTTAGGGCAAGCTAAAATTTATTTCCATTTTGAAGAATCCACGAAAGGAAGTGCCAACGCATGCACGAAGTTGGCTCGTGTGGAGGCCACTTGAATATATAGTACAGCTGGTAGGATAAGTTCACTGAATACTAATTTCCTCGTAGATGTATTATTTCACAATTTTAAATAACAGACCAATGTTCACTATTTTGATAACACTTCAAACAGTATCTACATAGGTTGTTTGACTGTTGGCCTGTTATTTAAAAGAAACATAAAACAGGATAAATTAAACTCCATTGTGATTGAATAACCTTAACAATTTGTTTGTTAATGTTTCTCTTCTTTTATCTAGAGCTGATGCAAATTTTATCTTTTCTTGATGACAAGAAATTTTCCATCTATCGAACTGAAAACTTAGCTGGAAGACAGATGATCCGCTTTACACACATTGAAAACACCAACAGAAAGAAGTCAATTTTGACAACAATTCCACCGACAACCAACAACCATCTTTAGAGATAGAATGGGAAACATCTATTTCCTCGAAACACCTCAAAATAGTATCTTAAATAAAAACATTCAACAAAATCTCACAGAAAAAACTCAAACAACCTTGTACGGAAAGATATTAGTTCTTTAAAGAAATATTCTATAAGCAGATCAAGGCAATGCAATATGAAAGACCGACTCACGCTCACTACAACTATACGACATCCCCCAAACCTCACAAACTCGATTATTCATTACGACTTATAACGTAGACCTGTGAATGATTTAACTACAACCTCCTAGGTGGATACACTACATGGACAAAAGTATGCGGACACCCTTTCTAATAAGTGGATTTGGCCATTTCAACCACATCCATTGCTAATAGGCGCATAAAATGTGGTGTATAGCACACTGCCATTGGACTTTCGATCAGTGGAAACGTGTTTTCTGGAGTGATTAATTACGCTTCACTATCTGGCAGTCTGACAGACGAATCTGGGTTTGCAGGATCCCAGGAGAACGCTATCTGCTTGAATGAATAGTTACAATTGTAAAGTTTTTAGGAGAGAAATAATGGTCTGAGGCTTTTTTTTATAGTTTGGGCAAGGCTCCTTAGTTCCAATGAAGCGAAATATAATTCTGCAGCATACAATGTCCTTCTGGATAATTTTGTGCTTTCAACTTTCGGTGAACAGTTTGGTGGAAGACCTTTTTTTGTTTCAGAATGACAATGCCCCCGTGCACAAAGCGAGGTCCGTAAATACATGGTTTGCCGAGTTTCGTATGGAAGAATTTGACTGGCAGGACAAAGCCTTGACCTCAACCCCAATCGAACTTCTTTGGGTTTAATTGAAACGCCGACTGTGAGACAAGTCTTCTAGCTCAACACAGTGCTTGACCGTAACCATGTTCTAAAATCTAGTGAAAAGTCTTCCCAGAAGAGGGCAGACTATTACTGCAACAAAAGGGGCATAAACCTTATGGTTTTGGAATGAGATGTTCAACAAGCACATGTAGGTGTGATCGTTAATTTTATCGGGTTAGTAAATTTTTGTTGCTGTGTTTATTTGGTTTCTCAATATATTGAGTTTTTATTTTGTTTTTGTCCTGAGATCCAGAGAATGCATAATCCAGTATGTGTGATTTTTCTGTGGATTTCTGTTTTGAAATGTGTATCGGTTCTAGTGATCTAGATGTTAAGAAATGCTAGTTGGTTAGTTTTTTCCTGTTCACAGGTGAACTTAGTGTTGGGGTGTATCGAGTTAACGTAATTGGAAAAAACTAAGTGAAAGTTCTATAGATGTGAATCCAGCAATAGTATTATCAACATACCTGTACCAGTATAATGATGGATCTAAGGCTGAATTGATCGTTTGAGATTCAATCTGCTTATCAATAAACGTGTTGATACCCATACCAGCCGTTCAAGTGGGTTTCTCGTCATGAAGAACGTATATCTGTGTTCATCACCGCTGTGTTAAAATGTATTTGTTGATAAAATAACTGATTAGAATTTTTACGCTTAAATATTTTTTTGCTATAATAAAGCTGCAACGTATTTACATGTTTTATTAGTTGCGATTAAATATTGATAATCACAACAGTAATCACCTATAGTCTTTTTTATGAGTACATTTAGTATTTTTACATCTTATTGGTCATCTTATTTATTTGGAGATTCTTATTTTGCTGGACTTTGGACACTTATTAATTAACATGTGAATCCAGACTAACTTAAGTACGAATAAAGTGACGTTTTTGGGGAATGTGTGACAGGATATTTATTGTAAATGCATACAAAATGAAGTTCTAGTTTGTGTGCTACCATAGCTACTATACCCACCAACCAACCATCTGTCAAACTTCATGGGTTTTTCCCTCAAAGGTACGCATCTGTCGGACGTATCTTCATTTATAATATTTTCTCCTTTAATTTACAATTATACGCAAATCAATTTGGCAACCTTAATGAACGATATAAACAAACTACTACCAGAGTACATGATGATCCTACAAAATATGGTATCTCTATCAAAGAAGAGTCACTGATATATGTGATATATGTCATAAGCAGTGACGTAAATCCTCAAGATGTTAGAAATACCATTCTATCAATCCCATTTGTATAACATACTTGATAAGAGTACTATAAGTTCATAATGAGCAAATTTGCAAATAACTCCTGAAAACTCTAGATATCTTTCAATAGTGCCCATAATGCAGTATTTGATATTTTAAACATAGAAAACATTATAAGATACAAAACATTTCACAGGTATGATCTCTGAGTGAGAAATCATATTCACAGCTTTAAAATTCCCTGTTTTGACTTCAAATCAGTGACTTGTATAAACTTGATCAAAAACTTCTCAGACTAATGGCAAAACACTTGACATTTTTATGGTATTTTTCTCATCGTAAAAATCAATTTTGACATACTACTGTGTTTTCGGGTGAGTTTTAAAATATCGTTTAACATTGATAAAAAATTTATATCAAAGAAGCAAAAGTCAACATATGACACACTGTAAGTGACATTGTCCAATATATTTGTCCAAAGTAACTTTTGACGACACAACACCTTAATAATAAAGGTGAATAATAATAATAATAATGACTAAGTTACATTACCACGACTTCCATGGTTCATCTGCTTGAAGATTGTGTCCATCACCCTTTTGAGGTATTTTTGTAACAGTTGCATACAAAACGGATGGTATGTGGTAATCATGCAATAAAAACCAGTGGCGGATCAACCCACAAGGAATTACGTAATTATGTCAATTGATGAAAAATACATCGGGTTGGATAATGGTAGATCTGGTCTTAAGATATTTAAAACGTTTAACAGTGATGGTGAAGACGTGTTTCAAAAGATGGTATTAGTAATGACGAATAATGGTGAAATATGGGCATTTTTCAGTAAACTTTGTTTTATTAATTTATTTTTTCAGTGGCCTACGTTTTCAACTTAATAAAAATGTGCATTGTCTACTTAAGTATTGCAACTACTGACAGATTATAGCAGCAAACAAAGTATATTGGTGATTGACATCAGTAACATTTTGTGCATTAAAATTAACATTTTAATTCAAAAATTGTGTTTTTCATTATGTAGTGCGTTTTATATTACCAAGTGTGAAGTATTCAAGTAAATATGATATATACTCTATTTTAGAGGAAATGTTGCAAGATAATTGTGCTATTTTTGTAAACGTACTTTTCCATTCAGACCCTCCCACTCCAATACTTTTCTGGTAAAAGTTTGTTTTTAAGAGATAAATCAAAATGCTGTTTCTGTCAATGAATGAATGTTAAAAACATTCTAACTTCAATAGTTGTCAAAACAGAACAGAAACCCTTTAATAAAGTCATAGTTACAAAACCTGCCCCAGAACATGCATACAAATGAAAACACTTCAGGATGTTAGAATGTGACCACAGAACCCAAGAGAAAAAATCCAGAAATTTACCATACATATTTTAAACTAACGACAGCTTTCGAGTAAGCCAACAGAAATACCATCTTTCAGAATATTGTACATCCACCTGTTTTAAACCTTCAAACTTTGTAAGGTTCACGTGGAGAGACGAATGAAAAGTAGCTTTAAGGAGTTTTCCAATACATGAAGAAGATTCACAAACAGATAAAACTGAAGGAGATTGGACTATGAATGGAGAAGAGCCACTCAATTATACAAACAACTCCAACTGTTGTATGCCATTATCACTTCAGATGTTAAAAGAATCCCATTCTAGAAGCGAAATATTTCAGTATCCTTTGCAGCATGGTTCCACAGCAAATTTGAAATTGACAACATTCCACGTGAAGAAAAATGGACAGATAAAGCTTAAATGGTACAGTTCCTTTGATACATAGATGGAGGGTTAAATGGCTTTCGTTAAATCCCAGTCACGATATTTTGTAGTCTAAAGTAACAATAAATCTGCTATTTAAGGTAGAATTTGATTTGGACTTCTGAAGGAACATCAGAGGAAGACTCCGTTTGTTGAGCATTTCCTGTGGAATCTATTTCATACAAGTATCAGCTGAAAATTAGGTATACGATAAAAAATAGTGTGAGCAAGAGCGAGTCACATGTAACTACAACCAGTACACTCTCCTATACAACACTCAGGACACAATACTGCACTCCAAGTCGCTCAACTATTATCGAACTGAAATCAAAGGTATTTGTCATCGCCTCCTGTAAGATCAAATTTAGTGGCACAGACTCTTCCTAGAAAGTACCTTCTATTGAGCAGTAATGATGCCTCAAGAATCGTTTCTAAAACTCCCCAGCTAGATAGGTACTGACGCCACAAATATTTGTCCTATAAACTCCCATCTGTAGCCTCTACCCAAACTATTGTTGAAAATGTAGAGTTGCAGTTACAAGAATATCTAATAACACCTAAAAACAAACTTTAAGGCCAAAATTTTTAATAATGTGTTCACTTCACTTTGTTATTCCATTTTTATTATGAAGTAAATTATACTTTCTTTTTTTCGTAAGGATGACTAAATGCCAACATAGTATGAATTGCAAGGGCTTATTTTGTGTTGAGTAACTTGATTAATAACAGCTACACATCATTTAAACTGTTTATTGGACACGTTTGTATGAAACATTGTTTATACAGATATATTAATTCTATGTGACTATGTTGAAATTAAAACAGTGTACAATTTAACATTTTTATACGCATTATATGTATATTGTTTTTATCTTTTAAACCTATAATCATGAATTAGAATATATGGAAATAATTTTCAGTTTATAAACAAAAAACTATAAATAATATACTGTCACTATTTTCTATTAACAACATGTATTCAGGGCATAGATTTTTTACACCCAATGGGGGAATGATTTTTGCAACAACTTATGTGGATTATTCAATTTGTAAATTGGTAATCTCTGATTGTGTAAACGTGAAAGCTGTAAACATGCAGTCACAGAGAAATCTTGTTGCTACGATATTTCAAGGTTTCCATGAAGGTTTGTAAAAGTGAGGCATTGTCAACACTTTTCAAAATGTTAATTGAATAAAGACAATTGTCTCACAAACTAACTGCCACATGAATTTATTCTTGCACACTGCACAGTATAAAAGGTGGTCATTATACTTGACAAGATTACTAATAATTTTTATTGCATGAATTACGTTTTCAAATATTAATAAAATTAGTAATTATCCATGAAATGTGTTTGCGAACTCTTGAAAATTACACATCAATTCAATGTAGCACATTATTATTCATACTTTTCATTGAAGTAGGATTCATTTAGTCCTCTAGTCTGAATGTTCCTGAACGTTGACCTCCTTTGTGATGATCTGTTTATGAATTCTTTCATAAGCTCTTCTTGTCAACCTCATCTTTGTGAGTGTGACAAACTGCGACATGGTTAAGGCAGCATTGAGACGTAGTTAACCTTGACATTGTCTTCAACCGTCTTAATGCAGAAAATCTGCGTTCAAATTCACAGCTGGATACTGGACATACAAGCAAAATTTTCATAAGAAGAAACACTTCACTAAACATATGCTGGCTTGTTTCATGCATTTTACAGTAAGCATCCTTCGCGCCTATCAGAAATACTGCTTTTGTTGTTCCTTTGAACATGGGCAACTGAAACTTGAGCCGTTGTGCAGAGAATTTTGGATAGAAGTTTAGAATTGAGTTGTCAATATTACCAGATGTGATCATGTTCTCAAGTGCTAGATACTGCCCCAAGTCATTGTTGTCTGCATTGAATCTAGTGGTGAGATGTTCTATGACTGTGTTCACAAATTCAAAATATTGGCTTCCGTAGTAATCTCTAGCTGTTGCAGAATGGTATGCTGAGGTATCACCTGTGATACTTCTGTGTGGGGAGGGGTCTCTAAATGCGTTGTAGTTCAAGAGGCACCAGATCCAGGGAAGTTACTTTTTTCAGCTTCATCTTGTTGTAATTTTCCTCTGTTTACAATAACCGTAATTGTTCAACTTTCATCGCAGATGCTTCAATCATGCAAGATACTGTCGCTGATTTTGCACAAAATGCACGGTTTAGTTCCTCTAATGCAGCTAATGGATGCTGAGCCACCATAAATCCTAAAACTGTCTTTCCTTTGTCAAATCTGTCCAGCAGACCTCGTGCTTTCACTGCTACATCTGATTTTAATTTGCTAATTCAGACAAAGAATCAACAATGTCACTGTAGTGATCATTAGCACATGTAATTGCAGATAGTCGGTACAACCAACGTGTTGTACACAGTGGATGTATGTATTTAACTGGACTATTGTGACTGTCTGACAACACAATATTTTCAAAGATTGTCTTGTATTTGTCTGACCTCTGAAGCAAGACACCAAGTTCACGTACTGACTGAATAGAATTTCGAACACATTCATTAGCTTCAACTGCATGTTGCATTATTAAATTAGCCTTGTGTGCTTTGAAGTAAACAAAAAAACCTGACAGCTGCTTCTCTTATATTTTTTCCTGGCATCCACTGTACACACCATTCATTTTAGCGGCTCCATCATAAAATTGTGCTCTTAATTATGACAGTGGTAAATTGAGTCTAGTCAGTACATCAAGCATACTCGATATTGTTTCACCAGCTGTATTGGAAACATTGAACAAACAAAGAAATATCTCATGGACTTAAAGGTTCTCATCTACGTACACATATTGCTTCCTGTTCGGCACCTGTAACATATTAAGTGCTATTAACCACTAATGGAAAGATTTTACTTTGCTGCACTTCATGTGCTATGTTCCTTAGTATTTGATTGCTGAACATCTCCATTATATCATTCTGAGTATGGGATAATGTGACTGTAGTTTTCTTTGACAAGCAAGCCGTAAACTCAGGATTTTGCTCTTCCAGCAGATTCAGTAACTGCAGGAAGTTCTCCTCCGTATCAGTATGTCCACGTAATGCTAAACCTTGATGCAGTACAAAACGTAAACTTCTGAGTATTTTGGCCAGACTTCTTTTGCATTGTTCCAGCTGCTTCTTTTTTCCATCATGTAGCTGGACAGTTACTGGAGTTACATCAAGTGAACTTTCTGGAGATATAGCGAATCTGTGCTGAGAGGAAGATTGGTGTTCGTTGAATTTTTGTTTTGCCTTTTTCCAGTTGCAAAAACCGTTGGATATGAAGGTATGCAACAAGGGCCTCTCCAATTTCCCTGTATAAAGGCCTCTATTTTCCGCCTTGACAAAATGAAAGCATATGACTTTTTGAATCTGATTGTTGAAGTTCAGCCATGGGAACTCATCAAACCTCTTGCCCTAGAAGTTGATATTTTGAGATTTTTTTTTCTGTTGTGGTATTAGTTGTGCGTCTAGATGATATGGATATCCACACTGAATTTGTGGAGTGTCAGAATTTTCATTACCGCACAATCTTGTTTCATAACTATCTGGTTGCTCATGATGTGAAATAATTGCACAAACATTTTCAGACTCGTCCTCTAATGAACATGGTATTTCCTCTGTATGGCAAGTTTCTATTCCTATGCTTGATGTTGAATTATCTGCATCTGCGTTGTCACTTGTAGTACTAGTAACTGGCTTGCAGAACTGTCTAATATCGGAAAGTTTCAGACGTTTGCTTTTCATAATTGGAATCTGTTTCCCAAACGACTCAACAAGCTATAATACAGTCTTTATTGAAAAACTCTAACGTACAACGAACGAAGATAGAATGGAAGTGAGAGTGAACTGTATAATTTATTTTAGTCGAACACGCGAACCACAAAGGGACTACCGAGCCCACTGACCGCCTGTGCATCGCTGGGACAATACTGTGTGCTAGTTTACAACACAAGTAATTGCAAGTTTCTCGAAAAATACTTAAACAATCACAAATATATTTTATTCCTGTTAAAGCTCATCAAAATGCAAACACTTTGTGATATAGTGTTTATAAGCAAGTCTGTTAAATAAAAAGACCTAAACAAAAACTAGCAATACAATTCGAGTATAGGCTTCAGGCCGTTAAAATTGCCTTTTGTGTTTTAATTATACAAGAAAATACGATATTTTTGCTATCTATGACAAGAGAATATATTGTTGTTGTTTTTTTCCATAAAGCACCAGCAGTTTATTAGAGGGCGGTGATAATCTGGAATTTCATGAATTAATGAGATCCACAAACACAGGTCTTATGAGCCCTGTTGTAAAATCGTCACTCAGACTAAAAGGAGCGGAGGGGGTGATGTAGGGCGCGTCTGGATCCAAGAGGCCTGAACCCATCGTTTATGGTATACTGAAAGTACACTATGGTCAGTGACTTCGACCGCTTAGGAGAGTAAGGCGTTCGAAAATAAAACCAATTCAAATAAAACTATTCAATATGTGTTTATAAGCTACAGAAAGCTAAAATATGTCTAGTAAAAATAATAATAATGGAATTTGTGTCATTTTTTACTTATATATAGAAAAAATGAATCAACTTTATCTTTGTTAGTTTTTTTGGGTTCTAAAAGGTTTGATAAAGCTCTCACTTAGCAATTTGCCTAAAGAAACCTATAGCCAATGAACTATATCAAAACAAAATATTTACCCATTATAACAAAAATAATTAACTTATGTAGAAACAAATAGCATGTTTATTGAAAAGCTGTATGTGGTGAAAAAAATGAATATCACTTTCGTATTCATCGTAGAGACATCACTGTAGAACATGTAAAACTGAAGACAATAAAAGAATCGCAGGCCTGTGTCACTAAAGTCACTTCTTGAAGTTTTAATTTTATAAATACATGTGCATTTCATGATTTAATAGTTAAGGGGCTCGACTGGCAATCTTAAATTAAAATTCCCTTTTCCGAGCATGCTTTCCTTTCAGCCGTGTGTGTGCATGGAGGGGTTATAATGTGACAATAATCCAATTTTTGGTAAAAGAGTAGTCCAAGAGATGGCGGTGGTTGATGTTGAAAAGGTAGGTGTTTTTTTTCTTGTCTACCCGCTCTCAAGTGTTTGCGTGTTTGTTCTCTTATAGCAAACCCGCATATGCTGAGTCCACTGAGAAGAATCAAATCCCTGATTTTAGCGTTGTATATACGCAGATTTTTCGTTGTACCATCGGCTTCCACATAGCACACGGAATGTTCTCGGACTGCTAAAAACCGGGTATTCGTGGTGAACAGAGCAGCGATAACCAATTGTGTAGTTTTGTATTTTATTTTAAACAAACAAACAAACTAGTCTATCTCTGCTAAATTAAAGACAGCTAGTGCAGATAGCCATCACGTAGCTTTGCGATAAATAATGTTATATTTTATTGAAAATAATTCCAATACCTCAAAAATCTGAAATATGTTTCTCATAAATCCCCACTTTGTTCGGGTTTTCACAGTTTATGTCAATTTTTATTTGGTTTTGAGATATATTAAATTAATATCTATAAATAATTTAGTTACACTTCAATTGCCCTGCATGGCCAGATGCTTAGGGAGCTCGACTCGTGATCGGAGGGTCGCGGATTCCAATTCCCGTCACACTAAACATACCCATCCATTAAACCGTGATATAATGGGATATTCAAGGATATTACTCAAATAATTTAAATGGAATAAAATAAATCTGTACTGGCAGTCACATAATATGTACAGAAATTAACACTCACTCAACAGTCATACCAGCATTTCCAAATCTATTTATATTGTTTTGGTCCGGCATGGGTAAGCGTGTTAAGGCGTGCGACTCGTAATCTGACTCGCATCCCCGTCGTGGCAAACACGCTCGCCCTTTCAGCCGCGGCAGGCGTTATAATGTAACGGCCAGTCCTACTCTTCGTTGGTAAAAGAGTAGCCCAAGAGTTGGCGGTGGGTGGTGATGACTATCCCTCGAGCCTTACACTAAAAATTTGAATAATCCTTAGCTAGGTTTTAATAGACTTAAACTTCTTCAAAAACTCTTCTAAAATTAATTAAGAAGACTGTTGTATAATGAATAATTAATAACTATATCATATTTGTAAGGGAAAAATAAGTTATACTTTCACAGAATGGTTGTAGCGTTTTATAATTCGTTTCATATCATAGCAAAAATATTCCAAATTCTCTGCCAGGTTTGTTTTTATTGCATTACTGGTTAGTTAAAATATAAGTATTTGATTTATTAAACATTTAGACATGAATAAAGCAATATTATTTTAAGCACAAAAAAGATAGAAAACAGCGTTGTTTTTAATGAGAATTATCATGATTCCTTTAGAAGATATATATTTATTTTATTTCTTCCTTTTTAGTGGCTCTAGATTCAAAATACAGAGCTACTCGACAACACATCTTGAAAACGTAAGGTGTTGATACTTTTCATGACGAAGCTACAGTTTTAGGACATGTCAGACTACAGTGCAAACAGATTCTTCTTGCATTGCAGTGAAAATCCGGAAGTACGGAGTTCTATAAAACAACAAATTTAAAAGAAATTGACACATATTATAATAATTAAATTATACACTGATAGTATGAAAAAACTATTTGCTTTATTCTGAATACATAGGTTTCTATTTTAGGTATTTAACTTAAAAGTAGGATTAATATATCGATATGATGTAGGTATTCAGGTGAACAAAAAAATCTGTAATACTTTTATAGATAAAGGAACATTATCGTGTTTATTGATATTTAGCAACTTATAATTTATGCAAAAAGAAATTACTGCTGTTTACATCAATACTTATTAACAGGAAACCTAAATGACACTTGAATTGGAAATCTGTTGATGAGTCACAAGCTGTAAATCTACATTAGCTTGGCAACAGTTAGCCGAACTGTTCAAATCTGTTGTTTATTACGATTTATTCTACTGTTTACAAGTTTGTTTGTATTTAAAAGTGTTAGGCATTTTTTTTTGTAATTGATTCTTCATTTCTTGTTCAATTAAATCTATAAAACAACCAGTTTACCGTTTGGCAAGCTGTAGTAGCCCAGTTCTAGTATTTTCTTTGCGGAATAACACAAGCATGTGATATGTTACTGATAAAGTCATGAAAAGAAGTATTATCCATATTATTTACTTTCAATTGCGAAATTTTCACACATGACTTCGACAAAAATACTAAAGAAAAAACATCTTTTCTGATTAATTTTGTAGGTCGAAGAAAACGTCTCGTGGAGTAAAATATACAACTTAACCCCTGATCCTCCAACACAATTTCCCACTAAATTTCAATTTTTATTGCACATTTTAGTTTATTCTATATTTTTATATTACATAAAAAAGATAGCAAGTGTGAAAGAAATATTTTTTCGGTTGTGTAGCGAAAAACTTCCACAGTATAATAAGATGAAATAATAAATATTTTGTTTTTTAACTTTCACAGTATCATAAGACGAAATATCAAATCCTATTTTATTTTTTTTAACTTTCACAGTATCATATTTTCATGCAATTTTGATGACAAAGGTGCAAGGAAGTCGTGAATGTAGAGGTGCCATAAGTACAATGAGTGTTAGTATAATAAGCCGAATTAAAGACATAGTATGAGATAACCTATCATAGAGTGAAGTGCCTAAAATTTAACATGAAAGTAAAATATCGATTTAGTTTTAATCTTAAATCGTTTCTGACCTAAACTATTTTCTGTTGCATCGCCAACGTTTATAAAAATAACTTATTAAATCAACAAAAACAATTTTTTTCCGGTTTTTGTTGTCTATAGATTTCACCTTGTACTTTCACCAAAGAGACTAACAACAATATTATATTATACTATTGTAATACTAAGCAACTATACTTTTATGTCTTCTTGTTGATCAGGCTTGATTTCGCAACATTTATTTATTTCGGCTAGCTAGGTTTGGGACGGTAGTACTTTCTCAATCATTTTTGAGAAACTATAGGCTAGTACATATACGTTTGTATCCTCTCTCAAATGTTACTAAAGCAAGAAAAATATTTATATTAAGTTATTTCAGCCATTAGGTATATCTTATATAATTTAATCATTAATTCTAAATGCTATCTACTCAACTGATTGAATGCTTAGATAAAATTAAGCAAATAATATTGTTTTCTAATCATTATTATTTCATCCTTGCATGTAAGTATACTGATAATTAAAACAACTTCCCGTCACACAAAACATGCTTGCCCTTTCAGCCGTGGGGAAGTTATAATGTGACGACTAATCCCACTAATCGTTGATAAAAGAGTAGCTCAAGAGTTGGCTGTGTGTTATGATGACTAGCTGCCTTCCCTTTAGCCTTGTACTGCTAAATTAAGGACGGGTAACGTCAAATAGCTCTCATGTACCTTTGCAGAAAATTACAAACAAACATTAAAACAATATATTCACAATCGAAATCTACTTACTCGTTCGTTTCTGGGGGATCCTTTTGTCTTCAAGATAAATTCCATCATAGAAATTATACAGGCAAATCCGAGACTGGTGAGTAGAACAACAAACACACCACTAACATTAGATAAATCAAGTTCATTTATGGAGGCGCTATGCTTCGTTTCTTTATGTTTACACTGTCTTCCATTTTCTTCAGACCACCACTTTTCTTTCAATAAGTATAAAATTCTATCCTCTTGCAACTCCAATATGACGTTAGATATTGGTGTTCGGTATGGTGATCCTGAAATAAGTGTAGATTGTTTTTTTTGTAAAGTGCAAATCTCTAACTAGTTTTTCTGATATACAACAACCAAGTTCTCACGTTTTTTTAATATTTAAATTTAATCATTTCATCCCAAAAATTGTTAGACAACAATAGTAACTACGATATTTTAGAGAAAAATATGCATATAAATATATATATATATGTATTAAAGTTTTACATTCTTCGTCTTTTCGATCATTCTCAAGATAAGCAGAAAATTCAATAACAACAGGTTTACTGAATGTAACATCTTTTCAAGACAGTTGACTTTGATTTTAAGATATAAAAAACTATTGTTTTTACTTTCTAGAGTGGCTATTTCATAGCCTTTTGTATCTAATAAACCACTTATTTGTTCTAATTCGCAGTTTCTCGCTGTTACGTATTCGATGGATGCTGACTGCAACAAATGAGCATAATTTCTATTGAAAACTCTTTCAACTCCCTCTACATTTGACTCAATAAAGACTATTGGTTGACACTGCATTACTTTTCACATTGTTTTGTATAATTCTAGAGTAGATTCCTGAGAAATACCAAAAACGTGGTATTGCATAGAGTAAAGAGTTATTTGTACCTTCAAGAAACTCTAAAAAAGACAGCAAAGTTTTATATTTTCATAAAATACATACAAAAATATCAATATTTCTAAACTGAAGAAACCAACACGGTTGATACATTTCGGACGTTCTCGCTAAACCAAAGTGAGATTTTTTCCAAAGTTATTATATTATTTAACTATACACAATATAACAGAAATTTTACTATTTCTTGTTCCTGGATAGTAAGTGTTATTTCCCAATTGGTTATGCCTAAATTAAATATATAAGACCTATTTTCTATTCAAACTTGTAAACTTGCTTTTGTAAATTTTCAAATTTTCTCATTTTCCAGAACTTTTCAGGTACCTTCAGTGCTGAGTAAATGATAGATAATTTTCTCAAACTTACAAGAATTTTCAAGAACTTTCTAGAATGTTGTAGAAGCCTCATAGTTGTCCTGCTCAATAACGAAAATAAGTATCTGTCTCTTTTTCGGACTCAGTCTGTGCACCTCGAAAAAAAATACAACAACGTCAGGACTTTGCTAGAAACTTTGAAGTATGATGAGTATCGATGGAAAATTATTGAAGACTTCAAAATAGTGGCATTTCTGATGGGTCTCCAAGGAAGCCTTACCAGGTTCCCCTGTTATCTTTGCCTATGAAACAGCAGGGATACCGCATCGCACTTCAAAAGAAAGCACTGACCCCAAGGGACCGAGTTCTCTGTGAAGAGGCACAATATCAAGTATGTGAGCCATTAGTGGACCTCCGGAAAATGTTGTTCACACCATTGCACATAAAATTTGGACTTATGAAACAATTTGCCACAACTCTTGATAAGGAGTCTGCAGTCTTCAAGTACTTTGGAGTCAAAAATCAAAGATGCTATCTTCGTTAGACAACAAATTCAAAAAGAAAGGCGAGCGCTTTCACCAAAATATACTGGAATTTGAATGCCACAACCGAGAACCGTTTATCGAAAATATGATGGGAGACGAAATTTGGGGGGCAGATACATGAATGTGATTTACATTACAGTCGCAAATCTCAAAAAACTTCCAACTTCTATACATTTTTGTTCATTTTTGAATAACTTTAGTGTAAATATATGTAAATCTTGACTCATATGTTGTTTTATTCAGACCTTATGTTAACAAAAGTGTACAAATTTACCCGTTTCTACAGAGAAAATAGCTTAAGTTCTAAATTTCATCATCCAGGTCACAAAAGCAAAGTTTCAAGGGAATAGTGGACATTTTATGTATTTTTACAACATAAACAATTAAGAAATATCTCATACTATCTAGGAAAAAAATTTGTATTACATAATGTTACATATATTTACCATTTGTTACTGATCTTGAACCATCTACTACTTCTTCAACACACATAATGAAACACATGAAAACATGGAATAAAAAAGATCAACATAATAAATCTGTGTATTTTTCACCATCTTGCATGAGTTTCTTATCACATTTCAGACAAAATGAATCAAAAATTGCGTAACTTTTTTCATCTTGAAAAAGGCTTTCGTTGACCCTCATTTTAAGCAGCCGTATCGGATTTCCGAGTGTTTAGACATATCGGTAGCACTTTCAACTGGAAATTCTATTCTCTGTACTGTTAGAAATGCAGCAAGATTCGCCGTGTATGATGAAACCATTATTAATGTACAAACCACCACATGGTAGCTGCAAGGCGGGTCGATATTGCTCTGAAATATTTAAAACTACTAGTTTGAGTTATAACTGACAATAAGATGATAAAGTATACGTATATGTGCTAAATTAATCAAGTTTTAAACATTTTTATAAATCAAAACTAGCTTATACCAACTTTCTTATAGTATTTATTTTTCATTCCACAAGCTAACCAGTGTCAGATTGAGTTGTGGATTTAGTTTTGGGAAACATGATAACGTGCTGTACGGTGAAACCAGAATGTAAATGTATTGAGAAAGAAAACTACTTTCTAGAACTACTTTATTCTTAAATTTTTCTGGATAGAAGTAAAACCAATAATATTCAACACAAAACGATATATGTCATATATATTAATATAATACCAACATAGAAACGCTTTTACTAAATCCAGTAGTCAAATATTTCTGGATGCATAATCATAGAGCAAATAGCATAAATAATAAATAAGTATTGATTTCATAAAAAAGTAAAACACGCGTTGCAGTCGTTCTAAATAGTGAGTTATTATCCGTTATATAATATTTGGTAAAATCAACACGAGAATGTCATGTTCCCACTAAAACCCAAAATAACATAAGACAACTTTTTTATAAGTAACGTGATATTTATAATCTCATAAACTTTAATGGTTGACTGTACAGAACTTATTTTAGAATATATACACTGTGACAGTTTGAAAGTCTCTCAGAATGTTCATTGTACCAAGTTGAACCTCATTTTACTTACTTTGGACCAATTTCGGATCCTTGTTGCATCAGAGATCCTACAGTAAACCAAAATATATTGGATAAACTGAACTGATTTTCCAAAACATTGGAATCTGAGTTATGAGGAGTAAAAGGTACCCATTCGTAAGGCGTTAGTATAGCAAGTAGAAAGAAAAGTAAACTGACACTCGCCTAAGTTGACGCCATATACATCCAAACCTCCAAGGAAAGTGGCATAAGAAAGGAAAATAACTTTGGAACGTTTCTGGTGGGCGTCTTGAAGAGAATACTGATTCCTAAGTTCATGAAAGGTGAGATAAACTACTTCTTCTCTTTCGTAAGTAATGGTCAGATCAGCAATAGCTAAGTCAGCTTCCTAATTAGAAATGAAACAAACTAATTAAGCCTCGTCCGAGAATAACAATAAAACAGAATTGAATTTCATAAAGTGATATTAAAATACAACAAAGCTGAGTTTTTTAAGCAATAAAAAAATGAATTAAGTAACAGTCCTGAAGTAGAAGAAAGAAATATCAGATTCTTTAAGTGAAAAAAATGACGTAAGTCAGTTTCCTTGGTAACAGTACAATAGATATAAATTAACACAGTCTCATTGATAAGTATGTGTATAATATCAGTCAATTTCAGTGGTAACTGAAGAAAATGAGTTAGGTCAGATTTCCAAATGACAGTATACAAGCGGTTTTTATAGTTTAACAACTTGATGACCCCATTTAACTGTTTTTCTTGGATATTTATTGTTTTTTAAAATACAAAGATCTGTGTACATGAAAAGCAGCATTCCAAACTTTTGTGATAATTATACACATGAGCTAAGTCAGTTCCTTGATTTAAACACAACATCAAGTAAGTTGTGTTCTTTGATAATTATGCACAATATAGATTGAGTCAATTTTCTTGCTGACCATTTACATATCTATCAATATATATATATATGTGTGTGTGTGTGTGTGTGTGTGTGTAAAAGAGAAATCTGCTTAATTCTCCCAAACCATTTGACTAGTCTCCACTGAACCTTCCACGGTGACTCTTACGGTTTTCAGATGTAACATGGAGAGGTAAAAATTTCTAGTGGGGGATAGATCCCCATACAAATAGTGAAAAGTTACTAAATCGACATAAACTGACACAGTGATACAGGATGATATTAAAAAGATCATAAGGGAGTTGTGTTTCCATTTAATCAATATAAATAAATATGAATATGTCTTTACGTATACATGTTTTTATAAATTCCATATTACTTGATCAATAAGAATCAAACTTGCTTTTCACACTGATATAGGATAACGTGTGGAAAGACACGAGGGGAGATGGAACCCCCATTTATTTCATGTCTAATTTTGGATAAACTACCAAATCAGCAAAATGTAACATAAGGAATATCATGAGGGGAGTTGTATTTCAATTTAAACTCCCTCTATATGTTTATATGTGTTGGTGTCTGTCTTCTAATTCCTTGCACACTATTTGACCAATTTCCTCCAAACTGGGCATGCTGACTCCTTTGACTCCCGAAAGAAACATAAAGGGGTCAAAACTCCCAACAGGTTTTCGGCAACAACAAAAAAGTAGCAACTTAGATTTTCAAAATAACTTGTAACGTGTAGCCCATTTAATTAATTTGCTAATATTGTAACACCATCAATCCATTTTTTTCGAAACAGTGAGAAATGTTACTGTAAAATAAATCTTCAAAACTTACGACTTTTTATTGAGATAGAACCACTTTCTTGGGTAGTTTTGCTAATAACCATATGTTTTCATTTTTGATGTTAGTATAAATTTCTGGCTTACTTTACTGTGTTGTTTTGAAGTTTTTGTTTAAAATAGAATCATTATTAAAGAATACATCCACAGAGCTTCCACCCCTAAAGATAAGATGTATAACGTGACAAATAACAGTACAATGTTCTGGTAATTTAAAAGCACATGAGATCCAATATTTTATTTTGTAGTGTTTATCAGCAAGTATAACCTTGAATGATTCTTGAGTTTTTAATTCAATATAAACCTCTTATTAGAATAAGGAATTAAATTGTGTTTATATATAGAATGGGTTATAGAAAGCCCTTAGTCAGAAAGAACTTGCTTGCACCAAAGTTTATAAAATAATACTATGAGTACTGTAAACAAAATATACTCTTCAAAAAAAGAAATGCAAAAGGGATATTTTTGTTATTTTAAAGAGAAATATATGTAATAATGTTACAAGCTCAGAGTATGTGATATTACATGTGTCAAGGAACTGATTGTCAGACCAAAATGACAATAAAAGCTGCGCACTTTAAAATCAGAAAAAAACAACGGATTTTTCGCCAAAACGCATTCGTGTCCAATAAATTTGTTTGAGAGATCTGCATGTTCCGCAAGTGCATCATATGCAAACTCAATATAAAAGTGAGGGGTTCTCGGTTTCCATAGCTTAGTGTTAAGCCACCGACACGCAATACAGTTACGCCAAAACTGGCTGACGCACAACGCAACAACGCCATTGGTCGCTTGGAAGCGGGCGAATCTCGATCAGATGTGGCCAGAGCTGTGAATGTCCCCCAACCACCATCACAAAGCTATGGAATCGTCATCAACAACATGGATCAACTCGTGACCGTCCACGATCTGGCAGACTTCGTGTGACCACGCCCGAACAAAATCGCTACATCCAGTTACGTCACATTCGCGATTGGACCACCACTGCGACGTCTACTGCCTCAACCATATCAGGGCTGCGTAGGATTTCCGGTCAGGCCGTACGCAACCGTCGACGAGATTCTTAAGCCTAATGTGCAACCCATCATGGTGAACGTCAACGACGTTTTTCAACATGGCAACACCCGTCCTCACACAGCCCGACTCACCACTGTCTGTTTGAAACACCACAACATCAACGTTCTTACCTTACCCTCCAGATCACCAGATTTAAACCCCATCGAACATCTTTGGGACGAGTTGGACCGACGTCTGCGACGGCGACAAACTCAATCGCAGACTCTACCACAGCATGCAGCAGCTTTGCAGATTGAGTAGACAGCCATTCCACAGGATTTGATTCGTTATCTCTTCGCTTCCATGGGCAGAAGATGCCAAGCAGTTATTGATGCTAACGGGGGGCATACTCGTTATTGACATTGAGTGACGTTAAACTTCAGCTAGTGAGCATAGACTTCGCCTTTACAGACTTTGGATGTTGTAAATGTGCAAAGTTTCACACATGTAATACAGAACTACCCGGAATAAACTTGTTAATAATATGTCTCAAATTTTACCTTTTGCCTTTCTTTTTTTGAAGAGTATATATTTATAATAGTGTAAAGAGTATGAAGCAGTTATGATAAACACGTACCAAATAAAATAACAACTAAAAGGTATTTATAGCAAACTATGAAACTACTGACGCTATAATAATGCGACGTAATGTACAAATGGAAGGTAGTAATAAAGACAAACTTGGCTAAATATGCAGAAATGTCTGAATGTTTGTGCTGGAAATGAAAAGTATCTGGCTTTGAATGAATTGTGTATATTTATTTTAGGCCTAATAAGTAAAGAAAAATCGAAATAATTGTATTTAAGGTAATGCTAATTTTTGATTGTGAAATTACACGAGGGTTAAGTGTGGTTTGTGCGTAATATTTTACACAAACAAGAAACACTAGAGTTTAAATCGAAGTCAGTAGTTTCGTGATGACAACGACACTGTACCATCACTGCATTAAAAAGTTTCACTGACCAATAAACAGATAAATTGATTTTGAATCGAAAAGCCGATATGCAATTCCGACTCCTTGGATAAATACTTTAATATTGTATTTGTAGCGTTTGAGCGAGACATTTGCGAGAAAAGTTCTGGATAGACAAGCGCAATCGTGTTACGTGTACAGATAATACATTATTGTTTAACCGAGAACTGTTCAGACAAATAAACACGATGTTCATAAAACTTTACAACTCATCCAAAACCTGTCACAGGGATATTCAAGCTATTTATTTTTTTATGTTTTGAATTTCTGCGTAAAGCTACACAAGGGCTATCTGCGCTAGCCGTCCATAATTTAATAGTGTAGGACAAGAGAAAAGGCAACTAGTCATCACCACCCTCTGCTAACTCTTGGGCTACTCTTTTTGCCAACGAATAGTGGGTTTAACCGTAACATTATAACGTCCCCACAGCTGAAATGGCGAGCATGTTTGGTGTGACGGAGATTCGAACCCGCGAATTACAAGTCCAGTGCGTAAACCACATAAACCATGCCAGGCCTAACGTTATTGATAAAGATATAAATCCAAATCGTTCGTAAAATAAAAGTAATTTTCTATTTCAGGGAAAAAAATATTATTTAACATTTTTAAAACTTAGCCTGTTTTGTATTTTTGGAGTTGGAGGATAAGGAAAGTAATGCTTTTGTTTTGTTATATTCTTTGCTTAGGGTTTTAAACAATAAACATTCAATAGAGTATCACTCACTATTAACCTTACTCAACTCCATCATCAGAAACAATAGCAGTTAGTGGATACGATGTAGTTTAAAAATACGTGCGCAATTCGGAAAATTGGATACGCAATGGAAACGACGAATATAGTATGGTGGAAATTCTATCAGTATACATTAAAATTCTCGAAAAAAGATTTGGTTAGGAATTTAATGTTGAAAATATAATAGGCCTAACATGATGTCTTATGACAAATACAAGTAATACTTCAAACGTTTCACGTATTAAATAGTACTTTGCTTTTTTCTCTTTGTTTGATCCGACATGGTAATTTGATACACCTTGTTAATCAGTTTTCGTATCATGTCGTTCAATTCGCCGTGCTCATTCTTGCTTCCATGAGAGCTGTCACGAACTACGTGTATATTATACTTGAAACTTAATCTCTTGAAGATTTCCTCAAGTATATCCATAAAGTAACCTTCAAATAGATCGTTCCAAGTTAGGTAATCCATTGGCTCTTTTAACATCGAGTAGGGCGGATTCTAGGAAATCATTATAAATAATTTATCCAGTGAGATCATAAAAATACTCATTACTCGTTCTGTTTATAAATAAACAGAAGATAAGCAGTGTATATATATATATTGATATTTTTGGTTTATTTGATTAAAAAACAATTCTTTCGAAAATGTATAAAAACTTATGCAAGCCAGTAAATTATGGTGATTGAAACGTGGCACAATTTTTAATTTTTTTGCAACTTACACTTTTATTAGGTGCTCAGAGTAACGTTTAATGGCTATTTTAAAATATAAGAGATCATTTCTATAACGTTTTCCGGTGAGACAAAAAATCCAGAGTTAAATTCCTTTTGGTGAACGTAGCAGATAACCTAATGTGACCTAAAAAAAACCCTTTTGTCAACAATTCTATGATAGAGAATAGAATACCAAAAGTGTACATGAACGTTATTACGGGCTACTTACAATAACAGTTACAACCTTCAGTTGTTGTTGTTGTTGTTCAGAATTAAGCGCAAAGCTGCACAATGGGATATCTGTGCTCTGCCCACCACGGGTATCGAAACCCGGATTTTAGCGTGTAAGTCCGCTGAGCCACTGGGGGGCCATGCAAAACAGTGATAACCTGAAGAAAAGAGAGCTAGTTAACATTTCCCAACTACCAACTGTCAGGTTAAGTTCATAATAATTTGAAAATACGCATTTTTACTAACTCTTTAATATATTGTTGTGAATGCAATAATCTAGCTGTTTGAGATATAATTCTTGGAATTCAGGCGTGGCCAGGTGGTTACGTCACTCGACTCGTAATTCGAGTATTTTGGATCGAATCCCTATCTCAACAAACATGCATGCCCTCTCAGTCATAGGCGCGTTATAAGTGCCGGTCAATCCCACTATTCGTTTGTAAAAGAGTAGCCTAAAAGTTGGCGGTGGGTGGTGATGACTAGCTCTCTTCTCTCTTGTCTAACACTGCTAAATGAGGGACGGCTAGCGCAGGAAACCCTCGTATAGCTTTGCGCAAAATTCAAAACAAACCAAACTTGGAATTCAGGTGACGGAAATTAATATAAAATTATTTGAGCGAAAAAGGTATTGTGCGATAGGCCATTAAGAAATAAAGAAATATGAATAAAATAAAACATGTATTTTTAATTCCTTCGCAGTCATGTTCACGAAATACCATTTGTAATGTTAGACTTTCTGTGTAAAAACAAATTCATAATTTATTTGTTTGTAATATAAATAACCCTATACGCTAGCATGATAACATCATCTTTATTTTCGACAATTCGGTAGTCCTCCAGTGAAAAATTGCAAAATTATATGGTAATTTCGACACAGATAGCCCGTTGTGTAAAAATTTGTTGAACTAAGAATAACCAAAAGGTTTACATTTAAAATACTGCAGACGCGCTCTTACCATTATGACTGAGTTCTAAACTGGAAATGTCCCATTTGTAAAGAGTAAAATCAAATTACTCTTTCCTCTGTGTACTTACACAGGAGGCTGGTATGGCCAAACGCAAAAGGCGTGTGACTCGTAATCCGACGGTCGCGGGTTCGCGCCCGCGACATGCTAAACATGCTCGCATTCTCAGCCGTGGGGGGCGTATTCGAATCCGTAACCCTCGGATTACGACTCGAGTGTCTTAACCACTGGGCCATGCCGGGTCGAAAATAAAATGAATGGAAAGAACAAAAACTAAAAATGCACGCAAAAAAATATTACACGTGTTTGTAACGATTTTTTTCTTGTGTTGTATGTTTTCTTCCCACACAACGGGCTATCTACACTTTGTCTACCGTGAGGAATTGAGCCCCGAATTTTAGCGTTCGTAAGTGCAGTGTTTTACTGTTACAGCTCATTCAAGGATGCGATTTACAAAATGTTTTGCATTCGTGACCTGCTGGAATTGAACAGCATAACCAATAAGCTCTATTAGTATGTTATCTGACATAAATATATTATTATACAATCTGATAAAACGAATGAAAGCAGTAAAAGTAAACCACATTTGAAAACAAACAATTATTTATGTCGTGAAGGACGATTTATAACATAACTGCAACACATGGTGTTGAAAAACACATGGTCACGAAAACAAACAAAACTAGTACTATTACTACATAGTGACGCTGTTTCTATATTCTAAAAACGAAACATATGTGAAATAGATTTGAAATTACTGGTTTGTAGGTGCATCATTAAAGATAAAACGGACCTTCAATAAACAATCTACTGGAACTTTTAAAAACATCTTTTAAAAAAAATCTCTTTGAAGGTTATCCACGTGAACTACATTTCACCACGTCTCAAAAACTCTGATAAAGGAAAAGTATCGCAGCTAATATATGTGACATCTTCATGCTTATGTTAGTACTTAGAAGTGTTTTTGTTCATTTATTTCCTTTTATATAATTTACACATGTTGTAGATGCAACGTATTCATCTACATACAAATACGTCATATTCCAGCGCTTGATTTGTACGTTTTGTAAAATAATCATACAAAGAACTTATTCAGTTACTTTGTTTCATATAGTCTACCGAGTACAGAAAGGATCACTGTATCAAATACGCTTCACTTGAAGACACATGTTGTTGTATCCCTAAAGCTATAAATCTTTTTGACAAAGAGAAGCTGAGATTTATTGTTGTCTCTCTTTCACTATTTTACGGACATGTTTTATTAAAACTACAGTTTAATATTCTTCTGCCATTTTCGGGAATTTTGAACCTAGATATCAGGTTTTCCTGACACGGTTCCATAATCGTTCTTTCCATTGGCTTAGGTGCAAAAAGTCTTTTGCAAATGTTCATTTGTTACATTTGAAACATCGTTCTATGGTTTATTTTAATAAAAGTTTTGTTTAAAATTTTATGAAAACGACATTTTGACCTTCTTAGGTCATCTTCAGGTTAACAAAAAGAGTTTGCAACTGACCGTTGTCGATCACATTTCTCCTTACATCCACCACTATGCTAATACAGGTGTGTTGAAGATGCAATTGCTGGATTCACATTTACCGAACTCAAATGGTTTTTTAGCCACTATATCTCCTTACACGCTAACAGTAGGCTTACTTGTAAACATGAAAAACTAACCAAATTGCACTTCTCAACTTCAACATCACAAGAATCGATACACAATTCAAAACAGAAAGCCACAGAAAAAATCACCCATATTGGGTTAAACATTCTCTGGGATTCCGCACATGTAAACAAAAATAAAACAAAATCAATATATCAAGAAACCAAAGAAACACAGTCAAGCAACACTTTATCAACATTAACAAATTTCCTTCAAAACAGTTGAAACAAGAATAGGGTCAACAACAAACAAACAATAATAAATACCAAGGAACGAGCTACAAAACTTTACATTGCTCTATACCATATATTCCAAATACCATTGAAACAACATTTGGAAAAAAAATTGTAACAAAATACAACATTCCAGTAACTACCAAATTTATTCCAAAATTAGGTGCAAAAAGCGCTTTCAGTCTCGTCCCTGAGACACGTGCACGACAATGGTCGGTTGCAAATTCTCTTTGTTAATCTGAAGATGACCTATGAAGGTCGAAACGTTCTTCTCTAATTTATTTGAATAAAATTTAAATACTATAACAGTCGTCTTGAGAAACATTTTCACTTCAAGTGGGTTTCGAGTCGCAACGTTAACGCTATGTTGAAACATTACCTTGAAAATACAAGTAATCTACTGGATAGAGATATATTTTGAATTCTTCGTGTAAGCGAAACCGTTTAGTACCCTTAACATAAAAAACGAAAATTTCTAGATGATTACCATCCAGAAGTGGAAATACAATTCAATTAATTTACTTTTAATGGGCGTTTCTTCAGGACAATCAAGTTTATTCGCATTTTAATATAATGTTAAATGGACAGAATTATTAAAATTTTAAATTTGAAACAGGGAACAGGGATCGTAAAAAATATATTGAAACAAGTTGAATGAAAGTGCAAAGATTATATTTTAAGCCTACAATTAGAAACTTTTAAAACTTGGCTGGAAATAGTGTCTGTATTTTTTCTAAAGAAACAAACCGCTAGAGTCTGATTCCACCAAAATAGATAAGTAGACAAGGAGTAAAAATAGCTTAAGAAAATAATGTGACACTCATTTCATCCTAATTTGTTTACTCTTTTTACAGTCCCTAATTGCAGGCTTGAAAATAAGCATGATCTTTGAATTTTGATTGAACTTGTTTCTGCATTTTTAAGACAATTTCTATTTCTCTTTTTCAAATTGAAAATCTTAAGATTCGACTTAAAAATAGCCCTACAACTTAAGTACGAGTTTGTTTAGTAGCTGTGCATAGATTTTAGCGTAGTATTCCTAGTTGTTGTTCGTTAGGCTTTGGTGCTTGAATGATCTCCGAATAGAAAATAGGCCAGTTACAATGGAAAAACAACAACTAATAAATCCTTTTCTTTTAAGAAACCACATAATATTAGCACGATCTGTAAAGGAACGTTTAGTAAATCTGTCTGGATTTAAATGAAATATTCATAGCCGTTTGTTTTCTGTAAATTAGTGAAACAGGAATAATAATAATACAAATAAGGAATAGATGAATTATGATTGCTGTCTAACAATCGAAAAACCAATTGTTTTACTGTTATCAGCATTTTATCAGTCTTAGCCATCAATATAGAAGATTTTGAATATTAGTTCGCGAACAAGGCCTCTTTTTAAGTTGTTGTTTGCTTCCATGTTCTTTTTCATAATTCCAGGGTGATCCTGATCAAGAACCACGACATTGTTACGTAATAACTGAAGTAGATAATATTGTAATGTCCTCTCTATTTATCATTCTTTTACTTCTATAATGGTTTGCAAGTATAACAAAATACAAATTTATAAAAAGAGAAACAATTTAAACATATATTTGATTCTAAAATTAATATCGAAAACAGTTGCACTTTGCTTGGATAATTTTGATGCAGAACTGAATTTTATCTTTAAAAATCAATTTAATAAAAATTGTGACATAAATCTTATAATTTATATATATATATCCCTTTATCTTCAATGTCTGGTTTTTACAAAACGCTATTTTTTTTAAGCATCTTATTTACCAATCTTGTAAAACACAAATGGAACATCTTTTTAATAAGTAAATGTAATAGAAATAAATAATTCACACTCCATATAAATGTATATATAGATATATACAACATAGAACATCCAGAATGTTATTTAATGAATATCTTTTTTCGAGATAAAACAAGAACTAAAGAGCTAGACATCAATGGAATAACGTTACCCAAGAGAGTTTTTTTTTTAATTAAGCACAAAGCTACACAATGGGCTATCTGTGCTCTGCCCACCACGGGTATCGAAACCTGGATTTTAGCGTGTAAGTTCGCAGACATACCGCTGAGCCACTTGGGGGCTTCAAGAGAGATTTAAAATGGTTCAATGTAGAAAAGTGGTGTCTGCTTCAAGATTAATTCAGATACATGTATTTGTTATAGTTTCAGTAACTGGTACTTTGTGTCATTTTTAAACTTACGTAGTTTGTTAATAATTTTATTTTAGTTTATGGTAAAACTCAATGTTATGATCTTGTATCTTTGTCCCTGAGAACTAATTGTCTTCTGCTGTCAGAAGGTATAATAATAAGGGTTTGATAACTCATTTAGTTTGTTTAAAATTCGTTGTTCTCCAAACTAACGGCTTGGAGTTTAATTTAAAAATCGTGTTATGACTTCCACAGTGAGTTTTGCGGCTTTGAAGTAATTAAGTTTTTGAAATTCTAAAGATCGAGGAAATTACAGTAATATTTGCATTCTTGAAGTGATTTTATTGAAGAACTTATAACACATTAGTGACTATTAAGTGTATTGTTAAATGATAATAAAGTCTGATGGAAGATTATAGATATAAAACTTTAAGGACTAACATTTTTGAGTACTTCTTTCAATTCCACAATGTCGAGTGAAAAATTAGTTCTTATTCCGTTCTGATCAAACTCAACGAGTCCAGTAAGGCCTTTGAACTTTGTCTTAATTGTATGAAATAGAAATTTAAAACATGTGTATATATAAGCACATATACTTTACAAAATATTAAAGCTGAAATCTTTATCGTCGTTTTCAGTTCTGACATGGCCGAGCGCGTTAAGGCGTGCACTCGTAATCCGAGGGTCGCGGGTTCGCGCCCGCGTCGCGCTAAACATGCTCGCCCTCTCAGCCGTGGGGGTGTATAATGTGACGGTGAATCTCACTATTCGTTGGTAAAAGAGTAGCCCAAGAGTTGGCGGTGGGTGGTGATGACTAGCTGCCTTCCCTCTAGTCTTACACTGCAAAATTAGGAACGGCTAGCCAGATAGCCGTCAAGTAGTTTTGTGCAAAATTCCAAAACCAACAAACAAATAATTTCTGTGTTAATATGCAGAGCTGCAATAATTCTTGAACTTTACAACTGAAAAATGTTTTATGTGTCTGTGAAACTGCAGTAAAACAATATTCTGGCAATGTCTAGACATACGATTTGGAATTAGTAGTTAGTTTATGCATCCAAATACACAACATTTTGTATTTAATGCAAAAGTTTTCATTATTAAAACAAGTATTTAATCTTTCTGTCATATTTATTTATAAGTAAAAGTATATAATTGTCCTACTGTAATTGTAACGATTAACTTCTTTTAATGTCAGAAGTAAAAATTTAGTTTTGTTAGAGACTGGTGTGAAAATATAAAATTATTTTGTTTACTTTGACAGTGGTTATAAAATTCAAAGTTATTTATGGTTCATTGTCAAAAACACTTCTTGGAAAACTGTTTACCTTTAAATAAGTTAACCCAACTAGCCATACCACAGAAAAACATTTGATTTTTATCATTCAACTCGTGATATGAGGGTCAGGGATTTGAATCCCCGTCACACCAAACATGCTTGCTTTTTCAGTCATGGGGGCTTTGTAATGTGACAGTCAGTCTGACTATTCATTGGTAAAAGAGTATCCCAAGAGTTGGTGGTGGGTGATGATGACTAGCTGCCTTCCCTCTAGTCTTAACTGCAAAATTAGGAACGGCTAGCCAGATAGCCGTCAAGTAGTTTTGTGCAAAATTCCAAAACCAACAAACAAATAATTTCTGTGTTAATATGCAGAGCTGCAATAATTCTTGAACTTTACAACTGAAAAAATGTTTTATGTGTCTGTGAAACTGCAGTAAAACAATATTCTGGCAATGTCTAGACATACGATTTGTGTGTCTTCATAAAATTTTCTTAACTTTTTGTTAGCATTAAGTCATTTGTAGACCAAAACAAATCAGAATTTGTTAGTGATATGTTTTAATTAAACACTTTTTCATAAATATATGGAGTCAAAGTATTGTTTGTTTTGAGTGCAAAGTCATTTTCATGTTAACATAAAAATTAATTTTATTTATCTAAAAAATGTTCGAAATAAGTTTGAAACTTCTTTTTTTCATTAAATATTTAAATTTTGACTCTGTATTCTAACTATATTGGCTGGTCAGTTTGACTGACCTTTTAATCACCAAAAATTTGAAATAAATTTAAGTTGCTCTCTTTCTCATTATACAGGGTGTTCAGAAAATCACTGTGCACTTGTATATTTATTAGCAGACATGTTTCAATATAGAAGAGCTAAGTATGAATGACAGTCATAAACAAAGTTGAAAGTGACCCCTGTTGGCATCAATACAGGCCTGGATCCTTTTTATTTTGTTTGTAAACACTGCTATCAGTTGCTGGTTTGAAATATACTGAATGAAATGTGATTATAAAATTGCACAGTGACTTTTCAAACACCTTGTAGAATAATCTCAAATTGTACCTGGAAACTAAAATTGTTTATCCAAAACAGCTTTAAATGGATAACAATGCATCTGTTTACACACAAATTCTGCTATTTTATTGCCATTTCAACCATGTCTTACTGATATTTGTGCCATGTAAGTTGTAAATCACATGTAATTCATGTGATTCTTTTTTACATTTTATTTAAGTTTATAATAACAAATAAAGAATACACATGAAAAACAAGAAATAATGTACATGCATGCAAAATGCAGATGATGTCTTGTAAATGTGAATCACATGTAATTTATCAGTGATGTCGAGAAACCCACTTGCTGAGAATTTTATATGCAAAAACGGCTCGTTTGGGTTCAGAAAATATTTTAAATAGAAGAGCGAACAACGTTTCGACCTTCTGTTTAAAATATTTTCTGAACCCAAACGAGCCGTTTTTGCATATAAAAAACATGTAATTTATGTCATTTAATTCAATGAATTATACAATTTATTGATGGTTTTCAAGAATACCTCATGAAAAAAATTATTATTATTTAATCTAACCTTAAGAGTATCTCTCTTTTTTACATTTTATTTAAGTTTATGATAACAAATAAAGAATACACATGATAAACAAGAAATGATGTATGTACATGCAAAATGCATATGATGTCCTGTAACTGCTACAGTTTTTCTGGGTTAACAATGCATTAAGTTTGAAAGTGAAGCAGAATATAAGATTCTGTGTAGAGAATATAAATGTCATTTGATAGATTAAAACTTTGGCTTTTTATTGGCTATAAATGATATACTGTTGGTAATTTCTGAAAGAGAAAATGTGACAGGTGAATATGGAAAGAAGGGGGCTCTGATTTTTTATTTTAGTACCATGTAACTAGATTGAATGCTATAAAAATGGTGATTTACCTGAGCAATGTCAGCATTACAATGAGAAATTATGTTAAATTTCATTCTTTTCTCGTGGAGTGGTAAATAAATTTAGAGAAGAGTGGATACATAGAGATCAAATGTTGTCATTTTTTATGCTGGGAAAACTGCCTTCTAAAATTTAAAATTTAAAAATTGTGTTACATTAAAATTTTGTATAAAATATACAATGAAAAGAGAGTAGCTCAATTAAATTTGAAATGTAATTCAGTGAAACCTTGAGACTGGCTTAAAAAAGGTTGTCCTAACAAGAATGTTAATTAACCAAACAAAACCGACGGCTAAAAAAAATTGTTTGCCTGAGCAATTAATCTGATAGTGAGTAATTTGTATTTAATTTCATTGTTTAAGGAGTGGTGAATAAAATAGAGATGAGAAATTATCTAGAATAAGAATTTAAAACTTGAATATGATTAAAACCTTATGTTATTTGCTAAGATTTTATGCTATACTTATTGGCATAACATAAGCAAAAAATAGTTTAATAAAATTTTGAGTGTAAGACAATAAAGCCGTATGTGATTTATGATAAAGGATGCTTGAGGCAAGAGGGTTAAATAGTGATTATCCATTAAGACGTTTCATTTCTAAGATATTTTCTGGTATTTTTATCATGAAAAGAATGATATCTGTTTGATGCTGGCTGAAGAATTACAATGGGCAAAACATGGTTAAAATGCATCTGTGATGTATTAAAAATTAAAGATGTGTGAAAAAGTCATTAGTAAGAATAACTTAAATTATCCTCATTGTGGGAATTTGCAAAAGATCTGAATAAATAAGGTTATAGTATAAAGCAGTGCACTGAAAGATTTTTTCTTGTTAATTTTTTAAATTAATTTTGTCAAGAAAAATGATATCTAAAAATTTGTTAGTTAAAATGTGATGTGTAAATTACATTATGAAATTGTCTTGAAATTTAAACTTAATTAGGTTAATTAGTAACATGCTATAATATACAGTACAAGTGTTGCTTAATTTCTCAAACCAGTTAGTTAGGTTGGTATCAACAAAGTAAGTTCAGAATTAATTTACAGAGATTGGACTTTGAGTTCTGTACTTTCGTTGATTTGTTTTCTCTTTTACCCTGAATGTGCTTTTGAAGTAAAATTTATTCAGGATAAAAATAATTTAAACTCTAGCTTTGGCCTCTGTTAGTCATTCATGTAATTCTCACAATTGGAAGAGTTTGTTGATTTTGCCATTCCTCTAGCTTATTGATTAGGTGTTTTAAATTTTAAATACTTCACTTGAGCCCTTGATCTTCTCTAACCTTGTTGGGTGAATAACTTCATGTTCATGCTCAATGTTTTATTGAACAATTGCTGTTGGGTGCTGGCATGCCCTGTTCCTTCCTGGTGGATAGAGAAATATTTTTTTAATTTACAAGCAGGCCTTAAATCCATTTTTTGAATTCCAACATCTGGATCCTTTCCTCCCCCTTTGAGGTTCACTTTGGACTCAGAATGTCTTCTCTGTATCTTATACTGGCTTCTTTTGTGGGCCCAACTCCTACCTATTTATTTCTTGAAATCCTGATTCCTGAAGTTAATTTATCAGATTGACTCTTGTTCACAGCAATTTTTTTTTATGTGCATGATTCTTATTCAGTGCTCAAGATATCATTAAGGGTTTTGGGAAAAAAATGGCATGCTGGTCTTACTAGCTAGTGTATTCTGATTTGTCCTTTGAAAATTATTAGCAGTACAATATTTCATTGCACCAAGTCTATCACTTAACTATGTCCTTAGCTGCTGTTTTCCATTGACCTTTAAAGGAGATAATTTTGAATGGTTATGTGGATGACTCCCAAAACATTTATAGCACACTGTCTACATGATTTGGCTGTGGCTTCATTGATTGGAAATTGTCTTCCTCTGTGGAAATTTTCCATACATCAGTTCACCTTCAACTAGAGTGTGTTGACCCATCATTATTTTTGACAAGTGCACTGGGCATAATTCCAATGATATGTACTTGTGTGTGTATATATTCATGCACACACTTACAAACTCAGTTTTTTTTATTTCAGTGCATTTTATATAAAGGACTATCACTTATGGATTTCACTGGGATTTTTGCCATCTCCACTGACCTGTTATTCACAAACTTTGGGTCTTTTTGTTCTCAAAGAAGGGAGTTGCAAACACCCATTTAACAGTTTTCATTGAACCATTCTACCATACTCCCTAATTAAATTGAGTTCACCCAGATTTTTTTGTTTTTAAATTTCTTCTCTATTGCTCTTCAAGAGAAACATAGGAGTTCTAACCACTCTGGTGTTCAGTCATTGGAGCAGTGAACAATGGAGGTTTTCTCCTGAATGGAGTTGTACAATGAAATAAATCAGTCATAACTTATAAGTATCTACTCAGCAACATGAGGGATGTTGTAGTGATAATTATTGACGAAGCAATAACGTAGTATTCTGTATTCAAGGTACTTCCCCTAGATGTTTTGTCTGAGTTGATCTAAGTTATTAATCAGAGTACTTCTCTTGGATGTTTTTGCTCAAGTAGACAATGCTTAGTATAATTTGATGTTTCACAAGGAGTATTTTTCAGATCTTCTTTTCCCAGATGGATCTCACCAGACATTATTACATATCCAAGGCATGTTTTTGTCTGGGCAAAAAGCACTTGGCTTATTCATAAACAGTTTACATTCTTAGAGTCCTAGTCACTTATTTCTTCATAACATTGTCTGACACCACACTATGACAAATTGCTACTATATCATATGCTATGATCCACTATATGTGGGCAAATAATGCAAATCATCAGACCAATGGGCTTGCTCAGTTTGTCCCATGTCTTTTCCCTTGGTACATAATTATTTGAACCTATTGTCAGTTAGTTACTAGACATTTCACATGTTCACTCTGTGCTGATGCATGTCACACTTACACCGAACTGTGCCAAAGCTAAGTGCTGTACATCATTTTTTGAGTATATGGTTTCTATTGTATATGCTCCATTCTGTGTATCTGTGTTTGTGTGTCTGTATATCAAGTCATCCCATAAGTAATGTTTGAAAATTTGAATACAGAAAGTGCATTATAATTTCTGTCTTTGTAGAAGGTTCTAATGACTAAAATATGGAGTAGGACGTGCATAAAAATGCTCAGACAAATAAAAGAAACTAACCCAACTCCACTTTATCAGATCATTAATCAAATAAATCCAGATGAAGAAGGATGTGTCTGAGGAGTACATTAGGTATATAATGCTTTATGAGTTTAAAAAAAGGCAATAGTGCAGCAGAAACTACATGAAACATTCAAGGTGTTTATATTTCAGTCTCTCAATGAAAGAAAATGTTGAAGGTGGTTTCAGAAGTTCAGATCAGGTTGCTACAGCTTTAGTGATGCACCATGTTTAGGTCATTCTGTTGAATTTAATGATAACTTGCTGCTGGCTGCACCTGATGAAGATTATGCTGTAACAGTTTAAGAACTAACACATTAGCTTAATTCAACCCATTCAACAGTTCACCATCATCTGCAATAGCTTGGAAAGGTAACAACACTTAGAAAATGGGTCTCCCGTTATTTGACAGAAGCTAACCTTAGAATAAGAGTGGACATTTGCACTTCTCTGCACTCTCATCAATGTAATTCACCTCTTTTTGGACAGGTTAGTGACTGGAGATGAAAAATGGATGTGTTATAAACATGTTAAGCACTGCAGACAATGACTCAATGCAAGTACACTGGCTAAAACACAGCCCAGAATGGACCTCCACCCTCGGAAAGTCTTGTTGAGTGTTTTGTAGGATATTTTTGGTGTGATCCACTTTGAGTTGCTGTCACTCAATGTAATGATTACATCAGACTTCTGTTGTCAATAGTTAGAACACTTGAATGTTCCACTGAAAGAAAAGAGGTCTGCTTTGATCAGTCATAATTGTGTTGTGTTACACCAGGATAATGTACAGCCCCATATGGCAAGGATCACATCTGCAAAGACTGAAGAGATGGATTGGGAAAAACTTCCAAATCCTTCTTATTCTCCAGACCTTGTCTCAACTGGCTATCATCTGTTCTAAAGTTTGCAGAACAATCTTGGTAGAAGAGAACTTGGAACACATTAAGATGTTCAAATTACCTTCTCTATATTCTATTTGTCAGACCCTAATAATTTTTTAGAAGTAGCATTCAGAGGCTTATGAATCATTGACAGGAAGTAATTAATAATAATGGAACATATATTTTTGATTAAATAACATTAAAAGTGTTTCAATTCCTTTCTGTTTTTCTGAATCTAAAATCAGACTTTACTTAAGAGGTGACCTAATGTTATATACTTTCCTTACTGGGTGAGAAACATACACATCTCCACAGATGTACTTTGCTTTTTTTTATTCTGGCACACCTATTCCATTTTCAGCAGTTGTTATTCACCTTTTTAATGTGTCATGCTCACATTTTTTCACATTGAAAATATATTTCCAATAGGTTGTTACTTATCTTCTTTCACCAACTGATATGCCAAAGATTTAGTTTGTAAATGCCAATTTTTTAAAAGTGAGGATTGTGCTAGAATTATGCATAAGCATCATGGCAAAGTAGCTTTTGGTGAAGGAAGGTAAATAACTTTTGAAAGTACATTTTCAGAATAGTGTTTTCAATTCCTAATTCAACAGGAAATTACAGAAATTCTTGAAGTACAGAATCATGTTTGTTAATTAGGATGTGTGCTCCAGTTATGGTGGAATTGGAGGGTGAAACTGATCCACTACAAATTGCAACAAAAGAGTTGAAGTAAGTGTCTACATGTTAATA
Organism: Carcinoscorpius rotundicauda; assembly: GCA_011833715.1. Classification (NCBI taxonomy): domain Eukaryota; kingdom Metazoa; phylum Arthropoda; class Merostomata; order Xiphosura; family Limulidae; genus Carcinoscorpius; species Carcinoscorpius rotundicauda. The sequence continues at coordinate 88,711,867 of CM022397.1, forward strand.
AATTTTAATATCATAAATAAATGACTGTAAATTTACATTTTGCTAAGTGTGTTAGCATGTACTTCTGTCTTGCTATGAGTTTAAACAGTGAAAATCCTAAACAAGTATTTTTTTCCACAGCAAAACAAGTCAATAAGATACACTAATGTATGATGAATATATATAAAGGTTTTTATGTATAATATTGTTTGTGTGTATGATATACATATATATGCTTGGGTTCCACAAAGATTTCGTATTTTGAATACATATATATTTCATACTCTCTATTGTTCTTTCAAACATATATTACAAAACTTAAATTTAAAACCAGTAAAGTATCAGTAAAGGTCAAAGAAAGAAAATATCTAGATATTGAATTTTGTGAATCACATTGTATGCTTAATACAGCACTGGTTATAATTAGATGTATGCGATGTTCAAAATACTCAGTCTATAGCTCCATACAAATTAAGAACTCAACAATGTTGATGAGGTAAAATATAAAATAAGAACCCCATATCTTACCAGTTTTTGAAATATTGCTTACTTAATGAATGAAACACCTCTTTCCACTTTTGGAAATGGTTCCTTTTATACACTAACTTATCAACAGCTCAGAATGTCCCCTTAGTGATTTTCTTAGCCATTTTCAAATGTAACAGCATTCTCTCTTTCTTTCAAAACAAACCTTCATTCTGGTAAGTTGGGTCTTTAGTCTGTTTGAAATTTCATTTTTTCAGACACAAATAAAGCTTAGTGATTAAACTTGATAAATTATAGTTGAAATCTGTGGTATCATGAAAATAATTTATGTTATTTTGGTTAATCAACTTTAAATGTAAAAACCTAAACAAAATTATTTAATTTCATATTCTCCACATGCAAAATTTGAAAAGGCTTAGCATTCTGTATCTAAGTTAAAAGTCATGGCTGGAAGAGATAATTGTTTGATTTACTTCGTCATTTACCATTCTTTATTTTAAGAAATGTAATAACATATTTGTAAATAGTAATGATCTGTATACATTTGTAGTAATTTAAATGTGACTTCACTTTATGAAATACTAGTTCACTAAACACACCCAAACCATGGCCACTTTGTAAATACTGAATGTCAGTTTTATATTATTGTTTCTCAGAGTACATTTAATGATAGAAATTTCAAGCCTTTATCAGATCATATATTATTTTTTCATCAGTAATGATTAAAGCCCAGTGAAATTTTATTTATATAATTTTATCTCACTAAATATGTTTTTTCTTATCCATTTTTAATTTGTTTTGTCTTGGCTTTATGTATACTGGAAATCTGTAAACCAAAATTACATGAGTGTGAGAATTTGTGATGCATGATGTACTAGCTTGCTTGTTGGCTGCATTTCCTTGTCTCATGGTAGTGTACTTTAGACATCAAGGTACAAAAGGAATTCTTAATTATTTGACACCTTGACGGATGATGACTGCCTCAAAAGTAAAATAACACCACTGTCACCACTATAAAATGAGCTTGTATATTCAGTTTTTTTGCATTAGAAAAAAATTGAGATAACAGTTATTCAGTGAAGACGTTATAGATAAAATTAAAATAATAAAATATTTTGAATTGATTTCAGCATGGTCTTGGTGAAATTATTAGTTTTTTTTGTAAATTACCTAAACTTTTTTCAGCACTACATAGTTCCCTAGAAAGATTGTCTTAATAGTTTTGAACACAGAACTGCTAACTTACCCATATAAACATGCATGAAAGTGTTTTATTGAATTTTAGCCAACTACTGTTTCTCAGTCTGTTTTGTTATAATATGATATATTTACGAAATGTGCCAAAAAAGCTCTTCTTTTTTTTCACTTTTAAAACCCAAAAGGCTTTCGTTTGATAAAAGTACAGTTTTGTGATATATTTCTAGCAGAAAATATATTTTTGACCATAGTTCACTATCATTACAGCCTTGATTAATTTTAAAACTTATGAAAAGAATGCTTTATAATTTTGTCAATTATGTCTAACTTTAATAATTGCTTCAATGGAAAAAGAAAAGTCACCACAAATCTGAAACAAATGAATGAATGTTATACTGATTTAAACCTGGTGTTATATATTGAGTGAAACCTTCTGATTAATAGTTTTTAAAACAAAAAGCCTGTTTACCTGTAATTTTGGTATGGTTACAGAAAACTCATTTTCATACAAGTAATTATAAATTCAGTGAACCTTTTTCTTTTTTCAAATCAAAAGAAAAACTAGCAACTTTATAAAATAAAAATGTTACAGGAAAATTTTAAAAGGGTGTAGGAAGGCTTAAAAACCAGTATCGAAAATCTGTAGCCGTGGTAACCTGTTTTTGTTTCTTTTAAAAATTATATCTGTATGAAATTACTTATGTCTTGATTTGTGAATTCATACAAATAGTACATGGAGAAGTAATTGATTTGTTAAAGCAATACTGAAGTTTCAAACTTCCATTTAGTTGTATTTGTCAATCTAATGAAATAAACCAGTCAAAAGATACATTGAATCAATATATCTCATAGAGTTAGAGTTAACTTATCCCATGCATAACATCACTTTTTTTAGAAACAATGTTTTACAAAGTAAAGAGAAATCTAAGACCTGAAACAATTTTCTTTATATGTATGTGGTTGTTGACATATTAATTCTTTCAGTCATTGGAACTTTTTTCATTTGTTACTTTGTGCTCGTTTCAGTGGCTCAGCGGTATGTCTGCGGACTTACACGCTAAAATCCAGGTTTCGATACCCGTGGTGGGCAGAGCACAGATAGCCCATTGTGTAGCTTTGTGCTTAATTCAAAACAACAACAACATTTCAGTTTGTCTTTTACAGAGCTCTTAATTATTTCTAAATAGACCATCCAAAATGCCCTTCTTTTCATTGTAATTCAGCTGTTTGAATTCATTGTTCCAGTTGCTCCTTTCTATGCAATTTGCAAGCCATGAAAATTTGGCAGGTTTTTCATAGTTTGGTTGTTGACAGTTTTATTTCTAAACCCTCCATCAGCAGATACCAACCAAGCCAGACTTTTATCTGAGAAATTGTTTCAATATTAACCAGAGCCACAAAATTAAAATTGGTAAACTTAGATTGAGGTTTCTGTTTTTGGCACTTTGAAGTTTCCAGAAGTTCAAAAAATTATTGACCTGTTTTTGCTTTACATATTCACAGTCATCAGGTAACTTTTTTTTTTTTTCAAAATTTGTATAATGCGATTTACAGAGAGCACCATGGTTATGGTGATGATCATCCTCATTCAACTAAATTCTTATCATCACCTCCACTTTCTAAGTGTGTCCAGATTATTCAATTCCAAACTTTTCTCTTGTTTTTTCTTCAGAAACCTCTCTTCATCGCAATAGTCAAGATACTGACTTTGTCTGTGTTATGTTGACAGAGATTTTCTGTTTTTATTTCATTTGATTTAAGTATTTTGATTTGTGTTCGTCTTATTTCCAAATTTACTTAATCCTGTAGATGTAGGAGGGCCAACGTGCATGCGTCACAATCTTTTTACAGATTTCAAAATTTACTTGAATTACTTTGTTATCAATTTATTTTGATAAACATGGTATAAAACTTGGTTTTAACACAATTTTATACTACCTAAGTTTAATGTTTTAATTTCAAAAGGAAATATTAAAAAATTCTTAATCTGCTATATTTAGTATATAGAAAGTAGAAACAACTTTTACAGAATTAACATAATGTAGTATGAAGCTTAATTTTATGTTCATTTATTTTCTTTACTAGATATATATGACAACAAATATACCAAATGAGTGAAACATTAAGCCTCACGTTATATAAGAAGCTTTGAATAAAGTGGTAACATTACATAAGCTCTTACCTCTTACTTTCTTCTTTAACAGGTTAAGAAAAATTCCGATAATTATCAGACGTTATTTGCCTGATGGAAGCTACGAAGACTGGGGTATTGATGAACTTACTATTAATGACTTATTTAAAACTACACCTGATCATTTTTAGACCATGTGTATGATGTAATTCCATGTTAGAAATGTGAACTTCGATAAGAGAATACAAAAGCAATAGACCATGTTACTATCACAGCACATCAATATGTTGTTGAAATACTTTGGTCAAGTATTTCGTATTTATAGCAATTTATTTAAAACTCTTAAGTAACTTGGCTTACCTAAAATAAAGGTCATTTTTATTCTGGGAACAATTTGATTCTGTATTATTGTATTATAATTGGAAAATCTTTAATATTCTGTTTGTATATTTGATCATTGTATTTTGATGTGGCTGTATAAAATGAATAGTGAATAATGAAGTTAGTTATGCAAAGAAACTAACCATATCAAGACAAATTTATTGCTTTGCTAAGAAAATGACAAAGCCAGAGTAATCATTATCTCAAATCTTGTATAGAAAAGTCTATAATCAAAACTTTGTTGCTCTGAGTAAATATCAAAAGAAGGGTACATATGAATTCATTTCTGTCTGATTCACAAAGATGAAATAGTCCATATAATTCAACTTAAATAATGTTGGCGAGTTGTTTACCATATTCATCTTGGCAAACTGCAGGGATATTTTTTTTAAATGAGTTCCCTTTAGTGCAGATGTAACCAATATTTAAAAGAAGTGTGAAACAATTGCACTGTCAGTGTGCTTAGCCTGTATAACACCATCCCATCTTTCATCATCAGACATTGTCCATGGTGGTGTTGAAGCAGAGTTTCTTGAGACTTTAAAACATATCTTCACATTATCTTTATCTTATACTTTTGGCCTTATAAATAAATGTAAAAGACATCATAAGGAACAAAGTTGTTCTGTATGTGCAAAAATAATTTCAAGGAAAAACACGTAATGTAAGTCTTTCTGTGTGGTTCCTGTTGTTTTCAGGAGTATCATGTACTAGAGAATGAGGCCGAATTATTTTTGTTGAGTTGTAATAGCTTTGCTGCTGGTTACAGAGATTTTAAGTTAAAACGTGGTAAGTGCTGAAGAGGAATCCTGAACTGTTCATAGGTTTAAAACATAGTGCCTTGACTTTAGTGTTTTATTTATTTGATCCTGTCACAGTTCTTTGATTTTTTGGTGGGGAGGTTTAAATCTTGACTGAGTTAGCAACATCATGCCTGCATTTGGTTGGTAACAAGGAGTCCACAATGACCCTAAAATCAATAACTGTACTCCTCTCAACCATATGAAGTAGGTTTTCCAAGCTTTCTTTTCCATTTTGTACATAAACTCAGAAACATTGATGTGCAACTCAAAAGTGGTGGACTATGGCGACTAGGTTTCTTATCTATGAGAGTTTTGAATTGTAACATTGAGTTCAGCTCATGGCTTTGATTTTAATTTGCTTAGCAATAAAAGTATAACTTAATACTGTTGCTTAATTTATATTTATAAACAACAATATGAGGAACATATTTTTTATTTCAAATTTAAAGGTTCCATTAATTAAAAACGTTTGATTTTATTTACTTTTATTGCTTAAATTTAAAATTAGATGGAAGATTACCTTTCAAAACAGGCCACATGTCAAAACACAAAAGTATATAGTAAAGTATTTACATAAAAGTAAAAAGTCTATGGTAAAATTGGTTAGGAATAAACACACTGTCTTTGCCATTATCAGTAAGTCAGTCTATTGATTTGAGCAAAGCTGGATACTTTGGTTAGTAAGGAAAAAGTGAACCTTATCAAATAAAAATTGACTATTATATTTAGTTACAGATTGTTCTTGTTATCACTTCTTAATATTTCACATAAGTGGCACTTGCACAGACTTAAAACATGATGAAAGAGAATTGCCTACTTTTACAAAGTTATGAAAACATTGTGGTGGTCTGAGGCTCAAAGTTAAGAAAAATTTTAATTGTGCACACAAAATCTCTAGTAATTATGACTTGTTTTACTAAGCAGTTTATGAAACATATTTTTGAAAAATTCTTTTGCTTTTTCACTTTGCCAAAATATAGGACAAAATTTAAAGCTAACAGTTATCAATGGTGACCAGAAAACCCACTTGTAGAGAAAAATATATGTATAAAAATGGCTGGTTTGGGTTGAGAAATTTTTTTCATGTGGAGGAACGAACAACGTTTCGACCTTCTTCGGTCATCGTCAGGAACTTAACAGTTATAATTTCAGACATTGATGTTACAAAAATAAGTTCATTACCACTGAATTATTCTGTATTGAAGAAAATGAATTTTATTTCAAAGTTGTTGTTGTTGTTGTTGTTGTTTTAGAATTAAGCACAAAGCTACACAATGGGCTACGGATTTTAGCGTGTAAGTCCGCAGACATACCGCTGAGCCACTGGGGGGCTTATTTCAAAGTATAATTAATTTGATGTGGACAAACATAAGTCGTACCTATTCAAATATGAAGATATTTGAGTGGAAAGTAATCGCTCATTATTGTTTATTCTCTAACATGGAATCGATGGAAATTTAGAGTTATATCTCTTTTACATATAAAATCTCTTTATATAAAAGAATCAACATGATTGAGATTTGTCTCTAAATTAATAATAGATATTTTTGTGGTGAGATGTATCGTTGGAGAGATCTAGGCAAATACCGAACTCACACTTATTTGTACTGAGGTTAAGCCTTTCATATTCTGTTAGAAGTGTTTTTTGCGTATAGAGTTAAACATCTGAACTTAATGAAACCACCATAAGTAAAAATACGAATAAAGTTTTTTTGTATAAAGTTTACGTAAAACGTGCAGAGTTTTGGACTAAATGGGAAGCATTATGTGCATTGTGATCGGAGTAATTATCAAGTTATTATTCAGTAAAAATTTTCTTCATGATGGCGTTCAAAAAGTTTTGGATCTACCCATAGAAAAGTTACTCGTTCAACTACAGTTTATATTTAAAGATACTTTCCTCCTCTGTCCCCATGTAAAAACTGTTGTGAAACCTTTATGCTCTTTTGAAAGAACTTTTCTTCGTGGCTTTGAGTCCTCCTTCAGTTATTCCTGTACGTGGTGAAGGGACCTCTCAAGAAAGGTTCTGTTCTCTCACTTTACCTCCTTTGGGATCTAAACATATACCAAAGTGTTTGCCGTGCGTGGTGACTTTTGAAGGGGAAAAGAGGATCCTAGTGGTTTAGGGGTCCAACCATAACACACCATTTTGGCCTTGAATTCCTGCAGACGGACAGCCTTGGGATGGCTTCTAGGGTCAATCGACCGGTCCACTTGGACAAGGGTCAGCTAAGTACCAGTTTGAATGTTCTCAACAGATGTTGTGGACATTGTATTTGATGCTGATGTTTGGATATAGTTTCACGAAACCCTGGCATTGCTGCAATGTCCTTGTTTGGCATTGTAGTGCATCTTCTCGAAGGACTCCATGGTAGGTAGGGTATGTGGGCACCAAATCATTATTTGTTATTATGGATCCCCAAATAAAAATTTAAGCAAAATAGTGATAAAACACTTTATAGGTAAATGATCACGTCTTGAAGATTCTGAGCAGCAATCTTCAACTTTCGTAACATTTGTTCCTCGTTATTATATTCTCTCAGACAAACCTTAGGGCAAATGTCTCTCTTTTTATTCAGAAAGACCTAAAGGAGCTTGCTTGCTCTCCAGAGAAAGTCAAAAAGTTTTGCTCTGCAGACATATTGTTGGAAACATCTACATCTAACCAGAGTGAACTTTTCTTACATTCAAAGACGATTGGGGATATACCCATTAAGGTTAAGCTTCATGCTACTTTGAACTCGTCACGTGGAGATATTGTTGAAAGGGACATGAAGAACATCTTGGAGTAGGAGATTCTCGCTGGTTTCTCCACTCAAGATGTTCCTGCAGTGAGACGTATCTCCACTGATAAAGACAGAATTATGATTGCGACCAATGCCTTCATTTTAATGTTTACATCATTGCATCCGCCTACGACCATCAAGGCAAGTTATTTTTATTGCAAGGTAAGGCCATATATTCCAAACCTTCGCGTGTTTTTAGTGTCAGCAGTTCGGTTCCTCAAAGATATGATGTAATAGATCCTTTACGAGTGTTTGTTGCGGTAGCAAGGACGACGATGGCTATGAGTGTAAAATGGACTCTCATTTCGCTACTTGCAAAGGCTCTCACTCATTCTACTTTCGTTCTTTCCGTTATGGTTGGAAGAAAAAGAGGTGCAGCCTTTGAAAACGATTCAAAACATTACTTACCCTGAGGCTCGAAAATTGCTTCCACCACTTAATTTCGGATATATGCTGGTGCACCTCGTTCCATTACTACTGCACTGTGCCTCCAAAAGGATCATTCTCAACCATATCAAAAGTCTTTTTTATCTCCATGGTTAAAAAGGTTGATGAATCAACGTCAACACTCATCTCTTTCACTGACATTTATTCTAACAAACCCCCAAATCCACTTCCTTTGGTTCCAGATATGGCGATTTCATTAGGTACATCTTCTTCTCCCACCCCAAGGTGCAAAACCATCATTCATCCACGTCCTAAACCACTAGAATCCTCTTCCAATTTTAAAGACCTGCCCAATCGACTCAGGGCAAGATCCATGAAGGTTGATAGACCTCCATCAAAAAAAAAAAAGATGTGGACGAGAATAGACGGGCTCTCCACCTTGTTCACCTACACATAAATATGAATGTCCACCTTGATACAATGGAACTGTCGAGGTTTACGTTATAATTTGGATGACATCAAATAACTGATTTCTTCCTACTATCCTGTATGTCTTTCCTCACAAGAAACAATTCTGAAACTTGCCAGTACAATCATCTTTTGGCAGTTTACTTTGTACAAAAATGACAAGCTGTGTAACGGATGGGTGACACTGTTGGTTGATCAGCATGTGATCACCCTGTCTTTGCCACTTGACACACCCTTGGAGGCTGTAGCCATCACTGTTTCCTTTGGTTGTACCATTATTGTTTGTTTTCTTTACGTGTCTCCTGAAGAGACCTGTGTTTAATTAAACCTTGATGCTCTCGTGAACACTTGTCATCTCCCTTTTAATCTTGGGAGACTTTAATGGACATAATTCCCTCTGGAGAGGTACTGATATTGATTAGAGGGGTCACTCCAGAGAGCATATGCTCTCAAATCACTACCTTTATCTTTACATTAATGGGCCTCATGCTTATTTTCATGCACCTTGTCAGTCCGTTACTACTACTGATCTCTCTATTTGCTCCCTTTACTTTTCTCCCACATTTTATGAAGGATATAAATTAACTCGTGAGCAGTAGTCATTTTCCTGTAATTTTGAGAGAGACTGGCCGTGGTTGATGCCACCTGACCCTTGTGCCCCAGTGGAAACTGGATCAAGCCAGCTGGCCCTCTTTCACTGCTCTCGTAGAAATTGATCATTCCATCATCTGTAAGCAATCAATAGACGACTGTATGTTATTCGTTGGCAAAAGAGTCGGTGGTTGATAGGTGATAATTATCTGCCTTCCTTCTAGTCATACGCTGCTTAACTGGAGACGACTAGCGCAGATAGCCTTCGTGTAGCTTTACGCGAAATTCAAAAACAAACAAACAAGCCTTCTCTGAGGTCCATGACGTTTATTTGGCCAAGTAGCTCTTTTTTCACTCTTTGCTCACTTTCATTTTTTTACAATTTACAAATATATTTCTTTGATGTTTGTAAATATGAATATCATATACATGTATTGTAATATTGTCAGTGCTGATACTTGAGACTTTATGATCACATTTTCTTTTAATGTCACGAAGATATAGTTTAAATCAAGTGCTTATATGGAAATTATTGTTTGTCTTTAATTGATAGGTATATAATGATAAAATGTAAAAATTACATGACTAAGTAGATGCACAATTCTTAACCTGAAATGACATTTTAAAATTATATTTTGTAAAAAGTGTTAGTTAAGGCAAGATTTTAAACATTGTTTGCAGTATGCATATTACGCGTTTACCAACGAGCTATGTTAAATTGAATATGAAGGAAGCTCAATGCGAAAATTAGGATGGGGCCCTAAACATCCTACACTACGCCTCTGATTTAGATATGTGGATGATATCGTAGTATAAGGATACTTTCGTCTTTTAAAATTGTTTATTACATGTTAATGTGTATAATGTTTAACATTCATATCATAAATTACTCTGTTGGAAATATTACAAGGGATATGAAAATAAAATTGTTTGTGTGGTGTGTGTGTTTTGTTACAGCAAAGCCACATAGGGCTATCTCTTGACACCATCAGTTGGTTACTGTGCTCAACTTGTAATCTCAGAGTCGTATATTTGAATCCCCGTCACAACAAACATGGACGCCTTTTTAGCCATGGAGGCTTTGTAATGTGACAGTTAATCCCAATTTTCGTAGGCAAAAGAGTAGCTTTCCTATAGTCTGACTGCTGAATTATTGAGGGCTAGCGTAGATAACCCTGGTGTAGCTTTGCGCGATGTTCGAAAACAAATGAAAACAACAGGAATTCACAGACAATTTTCTGAAAAGAAAAAAATATTTTACTCTTTTTTCTCTGTCACGTTATCTATCTGTTTTACTCCATAAAAAATATTTATTTTAATGGTAGAGATTTGATGCTTCAAAATATTCATAGTTGATAATGCATTTTGCATAAGTGTAGTTTATATAAATTTTGATAACTAAAGTTATTCATCCTTACATTCAGTTTTTAAAGATTAAATGTCGGTTTTTAGGATGGTATTAGCACGATGCTCTACCTAAATAAGGAGTTATCTTTAATCAAACTGATTGTTTAGATGTCGTTTATATTAAATGCCAAAATAAATTTCCCAAACGTGCACAATGTTGTTTACAATAATGGAAATAATATATTTTATAAAAGTTTCACATCAGTCGTACTAAAGAACCAGAAACACTGTTATACCTTTTAAATTATACCTTTAACGTTAACAACACAGCTAGAGATTTTGGAAGAATTAAAAATCTTCACGATTTTAAAATAAATTACACATGCTGTATGTTGCAAATAGTGGCCTTCACTCAACCACCAACCAACAACTTTACACTGTAACCCAAATGCTACTGGAAATTAGCAATTTACATGTATAACGAATAATATCAAATATTTAAGTTGCAACGATTCATTAGGTTCTGACACTGTAGAATATCAAAAAGTTGCATTGCTTATACAGATAACTAGAAAATAAAAATAACATGAATATTTCGTTTTTTTATATACAGAGCGGTGATGGCTCAGACGGTATTTGAATTTTCAGTTTCAAGGTAAGTCGTATGTTGTAAATAACTTGCTTTGCACAAGAAAATAAAATAAAATCGGATTTCGTACCTTCTATTCAGAAGTCTCTCCATTTCTTAATATGTACTAAAAATCATGTGATTTACATTCTTTCCAAAACAACCCGATAAATTGCATCTCTGCTACTAAACATTTCTTGGTAACAAAAACATGAAACCTAAACAAGCTTAAATGAGAAATATTAACAATATATCTAATTTGTTGGAACTCTGGAACCAAATACCTGATCAATATTGTTCCCAAATAATTCAAAAATCTTCTCTGTATATTTCGTACAACCTTTTAAGTTCTTTCACAGTGAGTTCTAAAAAATATTTATAGTTAAGAGAAGTTCCTTTAGAAGAACTATTAATTCTTGTGTTAGAAACATTTAGATTTAATTTATTCGCCAGATATTTCAAATCACGATCAATTGTTTCCATTTTACCTATAAAATCGTACCGAACGTTACAAGGATCACATCTAATATGATAAGGTGTCCAGTGTTCGTTATATTTTAATGGATCGTTCTCTAAGAGATACAGTACAAATTCTTTAAATGTAGGCCAATTTTGGGAAGATAAAGTGTTTACCCTTCTGTTCTTTTTCACAACAGACATTAGTGGTTTCGTAAACAGAATTTTTGCAACAACTTATGTGGATTATTCAATTTGCAAATTGGTCGGAATTTAAACCTTTTTTTCCATTTTATTTCTGTATGCCGAGACAAGTCGGTCAAATGGATGTCTGACAAACATTATATTGAATAATTGTCTAAACTTTGGGTGTGCATGAAAAGCTAAACTAGTTCGATGAAGAATGTAGTTCGCCATTATATGAAATGAATATTCTTCTGAATTCGAGAAATAAAACCAGGATTTTATAGTACGTTAATGCTTCTCAAAAACTGTAATTTAAAAAAAAAATGTACAGCCTACTTTTGGAACGAAACAGAAATAAACTTTTTTCTCATCATCGATTTTTACAGAACACTTGTCCCATCCACATTTATTTGTAGTATGGCCATCGGAATTTCTGTTGCTAATGAATGAAACATTTCTTTCTTTTGTTCCGTAATAAAATGTTTTACAAACTGTTTTCAGCTTTTTCTTTCTCTTTTCACGTTGTTGTTGTGTAACTTCTTCAGGTTTCGGTTGCACTTTACTCTTCATCTAAAAGTAAAAAGAAATGATTTTATAGTTGAAGAAATGAAATTCTTAAGCAGAAAACATATTTATATAAGGAAATCAGTTAAATCTTCATCTATGAAAGAGCGAGATAATAAATCATATATTACACAACATATTGATGATTTTAAAGAGTGTATACAAATAACTTGTAACACATGAGATGGAAAACGACAATATAGAAACAAGAGTAATTTGTGAACATTTCTGGAGTTTTAGTAAAACTCGCTTGATTTAAGTCAAACCACTTGTGTACTGGCAAATAATCAAGTGAGATCTACCCTAATTCACCTTAAAATCTTATATTTCACTGGATATGACCCTACATTTAAAGAACTTGTTTAACCAATTTTATTCATTTCCAAGTAGAATTAACACCATAAAATAATTTCTCTGTCCTACTATTTCGATGATTAAAAATGTTGCGTTCAGATTTGTTCGCCACTTATTCAGCGAATAATTGTTTGTGGACACTCACCGTTAAGAATCGGGTTTTGATACACGTGGTTGTCGGAGCACAGGTAACTCAATGTGTGGCTTTGTGCTTAATTACAAACAACTAACCAATCAACCATTTAGAATTTCACTTTATTCAGTACTAAATAAGGAGCAGAATAAGATTGAATATCATCTTACTTCTTTTCTTCTAGGAAGTCAAAAGCATTCCGCTGCCATCTAGTGCACATGAAATCGCCCCAGTACTATTACAGTAGCGAAGGACTTCACCAAATATCTTACACCAGTACCGGCGAAAACATGCCACAATGAAATAAAGTGCAACGCAGAAACCTATAGAAGTTAAACTATAGTTACATATTAGAGGTCCTTGGGAACCTGGTAAGTTTCACCAGCGCATGCTCCGTAAGGTCTGTGTGGAAAAATCAAACCATGCATCATTGATTTCCCGAAGCATCAGAGAATCACAATCATAGAGGGTGTGAAAGAATACAGTTCACAGGGCTTAAGAAACAAAGTGACACACATTATGAGACTCATGTTATATGCCTTTACAGATATTAAACGGCTCTCATTGAAATTACACGACACATTTTGAATAGTTTGTCATCCCATTTTTATCAAATATCACATGTCCCAATGAATGAAAAGTAAAACAGGAAAATATTAAGCGACACTATTAAGAACCATATAAATACTACAAGAGCTTCTCACGTTTCTTCAAGACGTGACACTTGGTCAAATAGAAAAAAGCGTGGTGAGTTGATTTACAATTTGGATATTTTTATTATATCGAAACGGAGAGAAATAATGTTATTTCTGACACGTGTACGCATACACGTGTTTGATTTTTAATCTGACGTACACTGTACGTTTGTACTTGGTATACTGTGTGATCATATTGACAAGAACGACTGTTGTGTTAAATGTGGTATGTGCGTCGAATTTGTTTTCAGCACTGCGGTTCTTTTGGTATTGTGAAGGTTACTTCATTATTAGTGGATGATCTTTACACACAAAGGAAAGTAGAATCAACGTTAGCTACCAACCTGACTCTACAAAATCCGACTTTATGATAGGTGGTCAAAAGGCTTCAATCTCAATTTCATTTTGATACAGTTAACAAAGTTAAAGATATTGTGAGTGAATAACCAATGATTGTTATTGTGCTTGACTATAAGGAGATATTACCCATAAATTACATGGAAGGTCAAGTGGAATAATTTGGTAAAAAGTGTGTGTCGTTCCTTGGTTCAATTAGGATCAGATGGATGTGTGACGATGTGGATAGCATTATGAATATGTTGATTATCAGGTAAAAATAGAGATATAAAAAGCATTTACATTTAGAGATAGGCTCACAGGCACTACAAAAAAAGTACTTGTTTCCCATCTGTAAAATAATCCAAGCTGTTTTATCGTCGAATCTTAATGCCGTTAAAGGAAATGAACTAAATATTTGAAAGAGGTTGTCGAAATCACTTCTATTAAAACCTGATAGATGTGCAACTTCTAAGTTAAATGAAGAAAATAAGGTCGGAATTATTAATGAATAACCAGCTGTTAGCCAAGCATTGTGTTTGGTTTATTGTAGCCGTCGTAAAACGAATATCGCAGTCTATTAGGTGAAACTCCTGAATTATGTGAAGAAGTATTGTCTGTAGGAAATATATGCTGTTTAGGGTATACGAGAGATGAACTGTTTAGGAAGTGTGTGAAAAAAGTTAATTGAGAAATACTAAATGAAAAAAACAAAAAACAAAATGGAGAGCATAAACATAAAACTTATCAGATTCTGATGAATTTAATTTTTCTCGGAAATTGGCGAAAGATTAACAGCTACACATCATTTAAACTGTTTATTGCACACGTATGTATGAAACATTGTTTATACAGATATATTAATTCTATGTGACAATGTTAAAATTAAAACAGTGTACAATTTAACATTATTATACGCATTCTATATATATTTATTTTATCTTTTAAATTTTAATCATGCAGTAGAAAGTATGGAAATAGTTTTCAGTTTATAAACAAAAAACTATAAATAATATACTGTCACTATGTTCTATTAACAACATGTATTCAGGGCATAGATTTTTTACACCCAATGGGGGAATGATTTTTGCAACAACTTATGTGGATTATTCAATTTGCAAATTGGTAATCTCTGATTGTGTAAACGTGAAAGCTGTAAACATGCAGTCACAGAGAAATCTTGTTGCCACGATATTTCAAGGTTTCCATGAAGGTTTGTAAAAGTGAGGCATTGTCAACAGTTTTCAAAATGTTAATTGAATAAAGACAATTGTGTCACAAACTAACTGCCACATGAATTTATTCCTGCACACTGCACAGTATAAAAGGTGGTCATTATACTTGACAAGATTACTAATAATTTTTATTGCATGAATTACGTTTTCAAATATTAATAAAATTATTAATTATCCATGAAATGTGTTTGCGAACTCTCGAAAATTACACGTCAATTCAATGTAGCACATTATTATTCATACTTTTCATTGAAGTAGGATTCATTTAGTCCTCTAGTCTGAATGTTCCTGAACGTTGACCTCCTTTGTTATGATCTGTTTATGAATTCTTTCATAAGCTCTTCTTGTCAACCTCATCTTTGTGAGTGTGACAAACTGAAACATGGTTAAGGCAGCATTGAGACATATTTAACCTTGACATAGTCTTCAACCGTCTTAATGCAGAAAATCTGCGTTCAAATTCACAGCTGGATACTGGACATACAAGCAAAATTTTCATAAGAAGAAACACTTCACTAAACATATGCTGGCTTGTTTCATGCATTTTACAGTAAGCATCCTTCGCGTCTATCAGAATTACTGCTTTTGTTGTTCCTTTTAACATGGGCAACTGAAACTTGAGCCGTTGTACAGAGAATTTTGGATAGAAGTTTAGAATTGAGTTGTCAATATTACCAGATGTGATCATGTTCTCAAATGCTAGATACTGCCCCAAGTCATTGTTGTCTGCATTGAATCTAGTGGTCAGATGTTCTATGACTGTGTTCACAAATTCAAAATATTGGCTTCCGTAGTAATCTCTAGCTGTTGCAGAATGGTATGCTGAGGTATCACCTGTGATATTTCTGTGTGGGAAGGGGTCTGCAAATGCGTGGTAGTTCAAGAGGCACCAGATCCAGGGAAGTTACTTTTTTTCAGCTTCATCTTGTTGTAATTTTCCTCTGTTCACAATAACCGTAATTGTTTTGATCAACTATCATTGCAGATGCTTTAATCATGCAAGATATTGTCGCTGATTTTGCTTGAAATACACGGTTTAGTTCCTCTAATGCAGCTAATGGATGCTGAGCCACCATAAATCCTAAAACTGTCTTTCCTTTGTCAAATCTGTCCAGCAGACCTCGTGCTTTCACTGCTACATCTGATTTTAATTTGCTAATTCAGACAAAGAATCAACATTGTCACTGTAGTGATCATTAGCACATGTAATTGCAGATAGTCGGCACGACCAACGTGTTGTACATAGTGGGCGGATGTATTTAACTGGACTATTGTGACTGTCTGACGACACAATATTTTCAAAGATTGTCTTGTATTTGTCTGACCTCTGAAGCAAGACACCAAGTTCACGTACTGACTGAATAGAATTTCGAACACATTCATAAGCTTCAACTGCATGTTGCATTATAAAATTAGCCTTGTGTGCTTTGAAGTAAAGAAACAAAGCTGACAGCTGCTTCTCTTTTATTTTTACCTGGCATCCACTGTACGCACCATTCATGTTAGCGGCTCCATCATAAAATTGTGCTCTTAATTCTGACAGTGGTAAATTGAGTATAGTGAGTACATCAAGTATACTCGAGGATATTGTTTCACCAGCTGTATTGGAAACATTGAACAAACCAAGAAATGTCTCATGGACGTCAAGGTTCTCATCTACGTACACATATTGCTTCCTGTTCGGCACCTGTAACATATTAAGTGCCATTAACCACTAATGGAAAGATTTTACTTTGCTGCACTTCATGTGCTATGTTCCTCAGGATTTGATTGCTGAACATCTCCATTATATCATTCTGAGTCTGGGATGATGTGAATGTGGTTTTCTTTGACAAGAAAGCCGTAAACTCAGGATTTTCCTCTTCCAGGAGCTTCAGTAATTGCAGGAAGTTCTCCTCCGTATCAGTATGTCCACGTAATGCTAAACCTTGATGCAGTACAAAACGTAAACTTCTGGGTATTTTGGCCAGACTTCTTTTGCATTGTTCCTGCTGCTTCTTTTTTCTATCATATAGCTGGACAGTTACTGGAGTTACATCAAGTGAACTTTCTGGAGATATAGCGAATCTGTGCTGAGAGGAAGATTGGTGTACGTTGAATTTTTGTTTTGCCTTTTTCCAGTTGCAAAAACCGGTGGATATGAAGGTATGCTCCACTGGCCTCTCCAATTTCCCTGTAAAAAGGCCTCTATTTTCTGCCTTGACACAATGAAAGCATATGACTTTTTGAGTCTGATTGTTGAAGTGCAGCCATGGGAACTCATGAA
The DNA here is from genome assembly GCA_011833715.1 of Carcinoscorpius rotundicauda. NCBI lineage: Eukaryota > Metazoa > Arthropoda > Merostomata > Xiphosura > Limulidae > Carcinoscorpius > Carcinoscorpius rotundicauda. The sequence continues at coordinate 88,729,276 of CM022397.1, forward strand.
ACCTCTTGCCCTAGAAGTTGATATTTTGAGATTTTTTTTCTGGATGATATGGATTTCCACACTGAATTTGTGGAGTGTCAGATTTTTCATTACCGCACAATCTTGTTTCATAACTATCTGGTTGCTCATGATGTGAAATAATTGCACAAGCATTTTCAGACTCGTCCTCTAATGAACATGGTATTTCCTCTGTATGGCAAGTTTCTATCCCTTTGCTTGATGTTGAATTATCTGCATCTGCGTTGTCACTTGTAGTACTAGTAACTGGCTTGCAGAACTGTCTAATATCGGAAAGTTTCAGACGCTTGCTTGTCATCATTGGAATCTGTTTCCCAAACGACTCAACAAGCTATAATACAGTCTTTATTGAAAAAACTCTAACGTACAACGAACGAAGATGAAATGGAAGTGAGAGTGAACTGTATAATTTATTTTAGTCGAACACGCGAACCTCACAGTGACTACCAAGCCGACTGACCGCCTGGGCATCGCTGGGACAATACTGTGTGCTAGTTTACAACACAAGTAATTGCAAGTTTCTCGAAAAATACTTAAACAATCACAAATATATTTTATTCCTGTTAAAGCTCATCAAAATGCAAACACTTTGTGATATAGTGTTTATAAGCAAGTCTGTTAAATAAAAAGACCTAAACAAAAACTAGCAATACAATTCGTGTATAGGCTTCAGGCCGTTAAAATTGCCCTTTGTGTTTTAATTATACAAGAAAATACGATATTTTTGCTATCTATGACAAGAGAATATATTGTTGCTGTTTTTTTCCATAAAGTACCAGCTGTTTATTAGAGGGATGTGATAATCTGAAATTTCATGGATTAATGAGGTCCACAAACACAGGTCTTATGAGCCCTGTTGTAAAATCGTCGCTCAGACTAAAAGGAGCGGAGGGGGTGATGTTAGGCGCGTCTTGATCCAAGCGGCCCGAACCTTTCGTTTATTGTATACTGAACGTACACTATGGTCGGCGACTTCGACAGCTTAGGAGAGTAAGGCGTTCGACAATAAAACCAATTCAAATAAAACTATTCAATATGTGTTTATAAGCTACAGAAAGCTAAAATATGTCTAGTAAAAATAATAATAACGGAATTTGTGTCATTTTTTACTTATATATAGAAAAATTAATCAACTTTATCTTTGTTAGTTTTTTTGGGTTCTAAAAGGTTTGATAAAGCTCTCACTTCGCCTAAATGTGCCTAAAGAAACCTATAGCCAATGAACTATATCAAAACAAAATATTTACCCATTATAACAAAAATAATTAACTTATGTAGAAACAAATAGCATGTTCATTAAAAAGCTGTATGTGATGAAGAAAAATGAATTTCACTTTCGTATTCAACGTACAGACATTACTGTAGAATATGTAAAACTGAACACAATAAAAGAATCGCAGGCCTGTGTCACTAAAGTCACTTCTTGAAGTTTCAATTTTATAAATACATATGAATTTCATAATTTAATAGTTAAGGGGTTCGACTGGCAATCTTAAATTAAAATTCCCTTCTCCGAGTATGCTTTCCTTTCAGCCGTGTGTGTGTGTGTGTGCATGGAGGGGTTATAATGTGACAGTAATCCAATTTTTGGTAAAAGAGTAGTCCAAGAAATGGCGGTGGTTGATGTTGAAAAGGTAGGTGTTTCTTTTTCTTGTCTACCCGCTCTCAAGTGTTTGTGTGTTTGTTTTCTTATAGCAAACCCGCATATGCTAGGTCCACTGAGAAAAATCGAACACCTGATTTTAGCGTTGTATATCCGTAGATTTTCCACTGTACCATTGGATTCCAAGTAGCACACGGTATGTCCTCGGACTCACACCGCTAAAAACCGGGATATGATATTCGTGGTGAACAGAGCAGCGATAACCAATTGTGTAGCTTTGTGCTTTATTTTAAATAAACAAACAAACAAAGAAACTAGTTTATCTCTGCTAAATTAGGGATGGCTTGTGCAGATAGCCATCACGTAGCTTTGCGAGAAATTTAAAAGAAAACAGTCGATAAATAAAGTTATATTTTATTGAAAATAATTCTAATACCTCAAAAATCTGAAATATGTTTCCCATAAATACTCACTTTGTTGGGAGTTTCACAGTTTATGTCAATTTTTATTTCTCTTTTTGGTTTTGAGATATATTTCGTTAATATCTATAAATAATTTAGTTACACTTCAATTGCCCTGCATGGCCAGATGCTTAGGGAGCTCGACTCGTGATCGGAGGGTCGCGGATTCGAATTTCCGTCACACTAAACATACTCATCTATTAAACCGTGATATAATGGGATATTCAAGGATATTACTCAAATAATTTAAATGGAATAAAATAAATCTGTACTGGCAGTCACATAATATGTACAGAAATTAACACTCACTCAACAGTCATACCAGCATTTCCAAATCTATTTATATTGTTTTGGTCCGGCATGGGTAAGCGTGTTAAGGCGTGCGACTCGTAATCTGACTCGCATCCCCGTCGTGGCAAACACGCTCGCCCTTTCAGCCGCGGCGGCGTTATAATGTCACGGCCAGTCCTACTCTTCGTTGGTAAAAGAGTAGCCCAAGAGTTGGCGGTGGGTGGTGATGACTATCCCTCGAGTCTTACACTGCTAAGCCTTACACTAAAAATTTGAATAATCCTTAGCTAGGTTTTAATAGACTTAAACTTCTTGAAAAATTCTTCTAAAATTAATTAAGAAGACTGTTGTATAATGAATAATTAATAACTATATCATATTTGTAAGGGAAAAATAAATTATACTTTCACAGAATGGTTGTAGCGTTTTATAATTCGTTTCATATCATAGCAAAAATATTCCAAATTCTCTGCCAGGTTTGTTTTTATTGCATTACTGGTTAGTTAAAATATAAGTATTTGATTTATTAAATATTTAGACATGAATAAAGCAATATTTTTTAAGCACAAAAAAGATAGAAAACAGAGTTGTTTTTTATGAGAATTATCATGATTCCTTTAGAAGATATATATTTACTTTATTTCTTCCTTTTTAGTGGCTTTAGATTCAAAATACAGAGCCACTCGACAACACATCTTGAAAACGTAAGGTGTTGATACTTTTCATGACGAAGCTACAGTTTTAGGACATGTCAGACTACAGTGCAAACAGATTCTGCTTGCATTGCAGTGAAAATCCGGAAGTACGGAGTTCTATAAAACCACAAATTTAAAAGAAATTAACTCATATTACAATAATTAAATTATCCACTGATAGTATGAAAAAACTATTTGCTTTATTCTGAATACATAGGTTTCTATTTTAGGTATTTAACTTAAAAGTAGGATTAATATATCGATATGATGTTGGTATTCAAGTGAACAAAAAAATCTGTAATACTTTTATAGATAAAGGAACATTATCGTGTTTATTGATATTAAGCAACTTATAATTTATGCAAAAAGAAATTACTGCTGTTTACATCAATACTAATTAACAGGAAACCTAAATGACACTTGAATTGGAAATCTGTTGATGAGTCACAAGCTGTAAATCTACATTAGCTTGGCTACAGTTAGCCGAACTGTTCAAATCTGATGTTTATTACGATTTATTCTACTGTTTACAAGTTTGTTTGTATTTAAAAGTGTAAGGCATTTTTTTTTGTAATTGATTCTTCTTTTCTTGTTCAATTAAATCTACAAATGGCCTGGCTTGTCCGAGCGCGTTAAGGCGTGCGCTCGTAATCCAAGGGTCGCGGGTTCGCGCCCGCGTCGCGCTAAACATGCTCGCCCTCCTAGCCGTGGGGGTGTATAATGTGGCGGTCAATCGCACTATTTGTTGGTAAAAGAGTAGCCGAAGAGTTGGCGGTGGGTGGTGATGACTAGCTGCCTTCCCTCTAGTCTTACACTGCTAAATTAGGGACGGCTAGCACAGATAGCCCTCGAGTAGCTTTGTGCGAATTCCAAAACAAACAAACAATTAAATATATAAAGCAACCAGTTTACCGTTTGGCAAACTGTAGTAGCCCAGGCAAGATTTGAAGTTCTAGTATTTTGTGTGGGGAATAACACAAGCATGTGATATGTTACTGATAAAGTCATGAAAAGAAGTATTATCCATAATATATACTTTCAATTGCGAAATTTTCACAAATGACTTCGAAAAAATACTAAAGAAAAAACATATTTTCTGATTAATTTCGTAGGTCGAAGAAAACGTCTCGTGGAGTAAAATATACAATTCAACCTCTGATCCTCCAACACAATTTCCCACTGAATTTCAATTTTTATTGCACATTTTAGTTTATTCTATATTTTTATATTACATAAAAAAGAAAGTGTAAAAGAAATATTTTTCGGTTGTGTAGCGAAAAACTTCCACAGTATAATAAGATGAAATAATAAATAATATTTTGTTTTTTTACCTTTCACAGTATCATAAGACGAAATATCAAATCCTATTTTATTTCTTTTTAACTTTCACAGTTTAATAAGACGAAATATTAAATCCTATTTTATTTTTTTAACTTTCACCGTATCATATTTTTATGCAATTTTGATGACAAGGGTGCCAGGAAGTCGTGAATGTAGAGGTGCCATAAGTACAATGAGTGTTAGTATAATAAGCCTAATTTAAGACATAGTATGAGATCACCTATCATAGAGTGAAGTGCCTAAAATTTAACATGAAAGTAAAATATCGATTTAGTTTTAATCTTAAATCGTTTCTGACCTAGACTATTTTCTGTTGCATCGCCAACGTTTAAAAAATAACTTATTTAATCAACAAAATTTTCAATGAAATCAATAATTTTTTCCGGTTTTTGTTGTCTATAGATTTCACTTTGTACTTTCACCAAACAGACTAACAACAATATTATATTATACTATTGTAATACTAAGCAACTATTCTTTTATGTCTTTTTGTTGATCAGGCTTGATTTCGCAACATTTATTTATTTCGGCTAGCTAGGTTTGAGACGGTAGTACTTTCTCAATCATTTTTGAGAAACTATAGGCTAGTACAAATACGTTTGTATCCTCTCTCAAATGTTACTAAAGCAACAAAAATATTTATATTAAGTTATTTTAGCTATTAGGTATATCTTATATAATTTAATCATTAATTCTAAATGCTATCTACTCAACTGATTTAATGCTTAGATAAAATTAAGCAAATAATATTGTTTTCTAATCATTATTATTACATCCTTGCATGTAAGTATACTGATAATTAAAACAACTTCCCGTCACACAAAACATGCTTGCCCTTTCAGCCGTGCGGAAGTTATAATGTGAAGATTAATCCCACTAATCGTTGATAAAAGAGTAGCTCAAGAGTTGGCTGTGTGTCATGATGACTAGGTGCCTTCCATCTAGCCTTACACTGCTAAATTAGGGACGGCTAGCGCAGACAGCTCTCATGTACCTTTGCAGAAAATTACAAACAAACATTAAAACAATATATTCACAATTGAAATCTACTTACTCGTTCGTTTCTGGGGCATCCTTTTGTCTTCAACATAAATTCCATCATAGAAATTATGCAGACAAATCCGAGACCGGTGGGCAGAACAACAAACACACCACTAACATAGGACAAATCAAGTTTATTTGTGGAGGTGCTATGCTTCTTTTCTTTATGTTTACACTGTTTTCCATTTTCTTCAGACCACCACTTTTCTTTTAATAAGTATAAAATTCCATCCTCTTGCAACTTCAATATGGCGTTAGATATTGGTGTTCGGTATGGTGATCCTGAAATAAGTGTAGCTTGTTTTTTTGTAAAGTGCAAATCTCTAACTAGTTTTTTGTGATATACCACAACCAAGTTCTCACGTTATTTTAATATTTAAATTTAATCATTGCATCCCTAAAATTGTTAGACAAGAATAGTAACTACGATATTTTAGAGACAAATATGCATATATATATATATATGTATTAAAATTTTACATTCTTCGTCTTTTCGATCATTCTCAAGATAAGCAGAAAATTCAATAACAACAGGTTTGCTGAATGTAACATCTTTTCAAGACAGTTGACTTTGATTTTAAGATATAAAAAACCATTGTTTTTACTTTCTACAGTGGCTATTTCATAGCCTTTTCTATCTAATAAACCACCTACTTGTTCTAATTTGCAGTTTCTCGCTGTTACGTATTCGATGGATGCTGACTGCAACAAATGAGCATAATTTCTATTAAAAACTCTTTCAACTCCCTCTAGATTTGACTCAATAAAGACTATTGGTTGAGAATGCATTACTTTTCACATTGTTTTGTATAATTCTTGAGTAGATTCCTGAGAAATTAAAAAACTTGGTATTGCATAGAGTAAAGAGTTATTTGTACCTTCAAGAAACTCCAAAAAATACAGCAAAGTTTTATATTTTCATAAAATACATACAAAAATATCAATATTTCTAAACTGAAGAAACCAACAGTCGCATTTTGGGAAACAACAAGAAAAAGAACGAATCTCAATTTCTAACACAGTTGATACATTTCGGACGTTTTCGCTAAACCAAAGTGAAATTTTTCCCAAAGTTATTATATTATTTAACTATACATTACACATTAAAACAGAATTTTTACTATTTCTTGTTCCTGGAGAGTACGTGTTATTTCCCAATTGGTTATGCCTAAATTAAATATATAAGAGCTATTTTCTTTTCAAACTTGTAAATTTTCAAATTTTCTCATTTTCCAGAACTTTTCAGGTACTTTTAATGCTGAGTAAATGATAGATAATTTTCTCAAACTTACAAGAATTTTCAAGAATTTCTAGAATGTTGTAGAAGCCTCATTGTTTTCCTGCTCAATAACGAAAATAAGTATCTGTCTCTTTCTCGGACTCAGTCTGTGCACCTCGAAAAAAAATACAACAGCGTCAGGATCTTGCTAGAAACTTTGATGTATGATGAGTATCGATGGAAAATTATTGAAGACTTCTAAATAGTGGTATTCCTGATGGGTCTCCGAGGAAGCCTTACCAGGTTCCCCTGTTATCTTTGCCTATGGAACAGCAGGGATACCGCATCGCACTTCAAAAGAAAGCACTGACTCCAAGGGACCGAGTTCTCTGTGGGAGGGCACAAAATCAAGTATGTGAGCCACTAGTGGACCTCCGGAAGATGTTGTTCACACCATTGCACATAAAATTTGGACTTATGAAACAATTTGCCACCACTCTTGATAAGGAGTCTGCTGTCTTCAAGTACATTCGAGGCAAAAATCAAAGATGCTATCTTCGTTAGACCACAAATTCAAAAAGAAAGGCGAGCGCTTTCACCGAAATATACTGGAATTTGAATGCCACAACCGAGAACCGTTTATCGAAAATATGATGGGAGACGAAATTTGGGGGCAGACACATGAATGTGATTTACATTACAGTCGCAAATCTCAAAAAACTACTTACTTCTGTACATTTTTCTTCATTTTTGTAAACCTTTAGTGTAACTATATGTAAATCTTGACTCATATGTTGTTTTATTCAGACCTTATGTTAACAAAAGTGTACAAATTTAACCGTTTTTACATAGAAAATAGGTTAAGTTCTAAATTTCATCATCCAGGTCACAAAAGCAAAGTTTCAAGGGAATAGTGGACATTTTATGTATTTTTACAACATAAACAATTAAGAAATATCACATACTATCTAGGAAAAAAATTTGTATTACATAATGTTATATATATTTACCATTTGTTGCTGATCTTGAACCATCTACTATTTCTTCAACACACATAATGAAACACATGAAAACATGGAATCAAAAAGAGCAACATAATAAATCTGTGTATTTTTCACCATCTTGCATGAGTTTCTTATAACATTTCAGACAAAATGAATTACAAATTGCGTAACTTTTTTCATCTTGAAAAAGGCTTTCGTTGATCCTGACTTTAAGCAGCCAAATCGGATTTCCGAGTGTTTAGACAAATCGGTAGCACTTTCAATTGGAAACTCCATTCTCTGTACTGTTAGAAATGTAGCAAGATTTACCGTGTATGATGAAACCATTATTAATGTAAAAACCACCACATGGTAGCTGCAAGGCGGGTCGATATTGCTCTGAAATATTTAAAACAACTAGTTTGAGTTATAACTGACAATAAGATGATAAAGTATACGTATATGTGCTAAATTAATCAAGTTTTAAACAGTTTTATAAATCAAAACTAGCTTATACCAACTTTCTTATAGTATTTTTTTTTCATTCCACGAGCTAACCAGTGTCAGATTGATTTGTGGATTTAGTTTTGGGAAACAAGATAACATACTGTACGGTGAAACCAGAATGTAAATGTATTGAGAAAGAAAACTACTTTCTAGAACTACTTTATTCTTAAATTTTTCTGGATAGAAGTAAAACCAATAATATTCAACACAAAACGATATATGTCATATATATTAATATAAAACCAACATAGAAACGCTTTTACTAAATCCAGTAGTCAAATATTTCTGGATGCATAATCATAGAGCAAATAGCATAAATAGTAAATAAGTATTGATTTCATAAAAAAGAAAAACACGCGTTGCAGTCGTTCTAAATAGTGAGTTATTATCCGTTATATAATATTCGGTAAAATCAACACGAGAATGTCATGTTCCCACTAAAACCCCAAATAACATAAGACAATTTTTTTATAAGTAACGTGATGTTTATAATCTCATAAACTTTAATGGTTGACTGTACAGAACTTATTTTAGAATATATACACTGTGACAGTGTGAAAGCCTCTGAAAATGTTTATTGTACCAAGATGAACCTCATTTTACTTACTTTGGAGCAGTTTCGGATCCTTGTTGCATCAGAGATCCTACAGTAAACCAAAAACTATTGGATAAACTGAACTGATTTTGCAAAACATTGGAATCTGAATTATGAGGAGTAGAAGGTACCCATTCGTAAGGCGTTAGTTAGCAAGTAGAAAGAAAAGTAAACTGACACTCGCGTAAGTTGACGCCATATACATCTAAACTTCCAAGGAAAGTGGCATAAGAAAGGAAAATAACTTTGGAACGTTTTTGGTGAGCGTCTTGAAGAGAATACTGATTCCTAAGTTCATGAAAGGTGAGATAAACTACTTCTTCTCTTTCGTAACTAATGGTCAGATCAGAAATAGCTAAGTCAGCTTCCTAATTAGAAATGAAACAAACTAATTAAGCCTCGTCCGAGAATAACAATAAAACAGAATTGAATTTCATAAAGTGATATTAAAATACAACAAAGCTCAGTTTATTAAGCAATAAAAAAACTGAATTAAGTCAGAATCTTGAAGTAGAAGAAAGAAATATCAGATTCTTTAAGTGAAAAAAATGACATAAGTCAGTTTCCTTGCTAACAGTACAATAGATATAAATTAACACAGTCTCATTGATAAGTATGTGTATAATATTAGTCACTTTCACAGGTAACTGTAGAAAATGAGTTAGGTCAGATTTCCAAATGACAGTATACAAGCGGTTTTTATAGTTTAACAACTTAAATGACCCCATTTAACTGTTTTTCTTGGATGTTTTTTTTTTCAAAATACAAAGATCTGTGTATATGAAAAGCAGCATTCCAAACTTTTGTGACAATTATACTACGTCAGTTCCTTGATTTAAACATAACATCAAATAAGTTATTTTTTTATAATTATACACAATATAGATTAAGTCAATTTTCTTGCTGACTATTTACATATCTCTCAATATATATATATACGTTTGTGTGTGTGTGTAAAAGAGAAATCTGCTAAATTCTCGCAAACTATTTGACCAGTCTCCACTGATCCTACCACGGTGACTGCTACGGTTTTCAGATGTAACATGGAGAAGTAAAAATTTCTAGTGGGGGATAGATCCCCATACAAATAGTGAAAAGTTACTAAATCGACACAAACTGACACAGTGATACAGGATGATATTAAAAAGATCATAAGGGAGTTGTGTTTCCATTTAATCAATACAAATAAATATGAATATGTCTTTACGTATACATGTTTTTATAAATTCCATATTTCTTGATCAATAAGCATCAAACTTGCTTTTCACAGTGATATAGGATGACGTGAGGAAAGACACAAGGGGAGGTGGAACCCCCATTCATTTTCATGTCTTATTTTGGATAAACTACCAAATCAGCAAAATGTGACATGAGGAATATCATGAGGGGAGTTGTATTTCAATTTAAACTTCATCTATGTGTTTATATGTGTTGGTGTCTGTCTTCTTATTCCTTGCACACTATTTGACCAATTTCCTCCAAACTGGGCATGCTGACTCTTTTGACTCCTGAAAGAAACATAAAGGGGTCAAAACTCCCAACAGGTTTTTGACAACAACACAAAAGTAGCAACTTAGATTTTCAAAATAACTTGTAACGTGTAGCCCATTTAATTAATTTGCTAATATTGCAACACCATCAATCCATTTTTTTCGAAACAGTGAGAAATGTTACTGTAAAATAAATCTTCAAAACTTACGACACTTTATTGAGATAGAACCACTTTGTTGGGTAGTTTTGCTAATAACCATATGTTTTTCATTTTTGATGTTAGTATAAATTTCTGGCTTACTTTACTGTGGTGTTTTGAGGGTTTTGTTTAAAATAGAATCATATTTAAAGAATACATCCACAGAGCTTTCACCCCTAGAGATAAGATGTATAACGTGACAAATAACAGTACAATGTACTGGTAATTTAAAAGCACATAAGATCCAATATTTTATTTTGTAGTCTTTATCAGCAAGTACTACCTTGAATGATTCTTGAGTTTTTAATTCAATATAAACCTGTTATTAGAATAAGGAATTACATTGTGTTTATATATAGAATGGGTTGTAGAAAGCCCTTTAACTTCAGTGACAAAAATCAGTTTTCTGTGTTTCAAAGCATCTGGTAGATGTTATTTCGTCACTCTTCCGGAGTAGTGAGTTAACGTGTACGGAATTGTCAGGAAACTTTTGAATTTCAGTGATATTCCGTTAATAATCGTAATGTTTAAAGTTGTTGATCTAAGTTAAAATTAGTGTATTAGGAATCAAAAAGGCCTGGTCATTGAAGACTTTTACTTGAAATCGAACGTATTAAGCTACTGTTGCGTTATTTTCATAAGTGTGATTGTAATGAAAACAGTACAATTAAAATTATACTCATTAATTGTTTTAAACAAGGGAAGTTGATCAAAATATGTTCTGTACTTAATTATGTTTCCGTCTTTGGTTGAGAGCTGATACAAAAAATCTGATCCCTTTTCTTTGGTATAAAATTCAACGTATTTGACTTTAAGCTTTTCTTTAATTATTAACTATTTTGGAGAAAAGTAATATATTTGATTAACGTTTAAAATGCCAACAAAGGCTATGTCAAATATTTCAAATAAATAGTTAAGAAGCTGCAAGAAAAGGATAAATGAATCGAAGGAGGAAAAAGCAGTAAGGCTAAAAAGTGATGCTTGGAAAAATAGATAGGAAGAAAAATACGTCGCAGAAAGAAATAAATAAAAATTTACATTAAAAAATGGAAGAGTTGAGATACACGCACAAAAAGTGAGGGAGGTAGAAGTTTAGAGAAACTGGTGACCAAAGATTACATCTGAAGCTCATTACAGTGATTCCGAATGTGGTGTAGAGAAAGACTTAATGTAGATTGAATAACTTTTCTGTAAAAAAAGGTTTGTACGAAATTAAAATAGTATGAAAAACTAGGTTTTGTTTTTAAATAATTGGTTTTAACAGACATTTTCTTTTTACTTTTAAATACATATTTTAAATACTCGGAACACCTTTGCAGAGGACGGGTAATTCAGGTTGTATACAAGCTAAGTCGTTTTCCTTTATAATTACAATATCTTCCATTAACATAAACCAACATGATAACTAATTTTATCATGAATGTTCATGAGAATATGTGACAACTTTCATCACTTTTTCTAAATCGCCAGTTTTAATTACTTATTTTATTTTAATATTATTAATCTTTCATCAATAAACGCATTTCAATGTTTACAAGCCGCGACCATTTTGAACAGTTTTCGTGTTATTCTATCCTTATTCCACAATTTTTTTCAACGATATTACGCGTTAAAAAATAAATCTTAGTATATTTGGAAAAGTACTTAACGCAGTCAGAAAGAACTTGCTTGCACCAAAGTTTATATAATAATACTACGAGTACTGTAAACAAAATATACTCTTCAAAAAAAGAAAAGCAAAAGGAATATATTTGTTATTTTAAAGAAAAATATATCTAATAACGTTACAAGCTCAGAGTATGTGATATTACATGTGTTAAGGCACTGATTGTCAGACCAAAATGACAATAAAAGTTGTGCACTTTAAAATCAGAGAAAAACAACGGATTTTTAGCCAAAACGCATTCGTGTCCAATAAATTTGTTTGAGAGATCTCCATGTTCTGCAAGTGCGTCATATGCAAACTCAATATAAAAGTGAGGGGTTCTCGGTTTCCATAGCTCAATGTTAAGCCACCGACACGTAATACAGTTACGCCAAAACTGACTGAAGCACAACGCAACAACGCCATTGGTCGCTTGGAAGCAGGCGACTCTCGATCAGATGTTGCCAGAGCTGTGAATGTCCCCCAAGCACCATCACAAAGCTATGGAATCGTCATTAACAACATGGATCAACTCGTGACCGTCCACGATCTGGCAGATTTCGTGTGACCACGCCCGAACAAAATCGCTACATCCAGTTACGTCACATTCGGGATTGGACCACCACTGCGACGTCTATTGCCTCAACCATATCAGGGCTGCGTAGGATTTCGATTAGACCGTACGCAACCGTCGACGAGATTCTTAAGCCTAATGTGCAACCCATCATGGTGAACGTCAACGACGTTTTTCAACATGACAACGCCCGTCCTCACACAGACCGACTCACCACTGTCTTTTTGAAACACCACAACATTAACGTTCTTACCTGGCCTTCCATATCACCAGATTTAAACCCCATCGAACATTTTTTGGACGAGTTGGACCGACGTCTGCGACGGCGACAAACTCAATCGCAGACACTACCACAGCATGCAGCAGCTTTGCAGATTGAGTAGACAGCCATTCCACAGGATTTGATTCGTTATCTCTTCGCTTCCATGGGCAGGAGATGCCAAGCACTTATTGATGCTAACGGAGGGCATACTCGTTATTGACATTGAGTGATGTTAAACTTCAGCTAGTGAGCGTAGACTTCGCCTTTACAGACTTTGGATGTTGTAAATGTGCAAAGTTTCACACATGTCATACAGAACTACCCGGAATAAACTTGTTAATAATATGTCTCAAATTTTACCTTTTGCGTTTCTTTTTTTGAAGAGTTTATATTTATAATAGTGTAAAGAGTATGAAGCAGTTATGATAAACACGTACCAAATAAAATAACAACTAAAAGGTATTTACAGCAAACTATGAAACTACTGACGCTACAATAATGCGATGTAATGTACAAATGGAAGGTTTTAATAAAGACAAACTTGGCTAAATATGCAGAAATGTCTGAATGTTTGTACTGGAAATGAAAAGTATCTGGCTTTGAATGAATTGTGTATGTTTATTTTAGGCCTAATAAGTCAAGAAAAATCGTAATAATTGTATTTAAGGTAATGCTAATTTTTGTTTAGGAAATTACACGAGGGTTAAGTGTGGTTTGTGCGTAATACTTTACACAAACAAGAAACACAAGAGTTTAAATCGAAATCAGTAGTTTCGTGATGACAACGACAATGTACCATCGCTGCATAAAAAAGTTTTGCTAACCAATAAACAGATAAAATGATCCTGAATCGCAAAGCCAATATGCAATCACGACACCTTGGATAAATACTTTAATAAGGATATTGTATTTGTAGCGTTTGAGCGAGACATTTGCGAGAAAAGTTCTGGATAGACAAGCGAAATCGTGTTACATGTACAGATAATACATTATCGTTTAACCGAGAACTGTTCAGACACATAAACACGATGTTTATAAAAACTTTACAACTCATCCACAACCTGTCACAGGGATATTCATGCTATTGATTTTGTTTGATGTTTTGAATTTCTGCATAAAGCTAAACAAGGGCTATCTGCGTTAGCCGTCCACAATTTAATAGTGTAGGACAAGAGAAAAGGCAACTAGTCATCACCACCCTCTGCCAACTCTTGGGCTACTCTTTTTACCAACGAATAGTGATTTTGACCGTTACATTATAACGTCCCCACAGCTGAAAGGACGAGCATGTTTGGTGTGACGGAGATTCGAACCCGCGAATTACGAGTCCAGTGCGTAATCCACCTAAACCATGCCAGGCCTAACGTTATTGATAAAGATATAAATCCAAATCGTTCGTAAAATAAAAGTAATTTCTATTTTAGGGAAAAAAAATATTATTTAACATTTTTATGCATTCGGTCATTATTGATATGCCTTACATTATTTTACGTTATTAATATTAAAAGGGTGTATTGTTCAATTGTTTTCTTTAGTAAAAGCTTGCTTACAAGTATATCTCCCGCTCTTTATGAAAATCCTTTTAATTGGTTGGATGTTTTAGTGGTTATTCTAAATGTTAATTTAAAACTTAGTCTGTTTTGTATTTTTGGAGTAACTGATGATAAGGAAAGTAATGCTTTTGTTTTGTTATATTCTTTGTTAGGGTTTTAAACAATAAACATTCAACAGAGTATCACTCACTATTAACCTTATTCAACTCCATCATTGCCCCCCCAGTGGCTCAGCGGTATGTCTGCGGACTTACACGCTAAAATCCGGGTTTCGATACCCGTGGTGGGCAGAGCACAGATAGCCCATTGTGTAGCTTTGTGCTTAATTCTAAACAACTAAACAACAACTCCATCATCAGAAACAATAGCAATTAGTGGATACGATGTAGTTTAAAAATACGTACGCAATTCGGAAAATTGGATACGCAATGGAAACGACAAATATAGTATGGTGGAAATTCTATCAGTATACATTAAAATTCTCGAAAAAATGATTTGGTTAGGTATTTAGTGTTGAAAATATAATAGGCCTAACATGATGTCTTATGACAAATACAAGTAATATTTCAAACGTTTCACGTATTAAATAGTATTTTGCTTTTTCTATTTGTTTGATCCGACATGGTAATTTGATATACCTTGTTAATCAGTTCTCGTATCATGTCGTTCAATTCGTCGTGCTCGTTCTTGCTTCCATGAGAGCTGTCACGAACTACGTGTATATTATACTTGAAACCTAGTCTCTTGAAGATTTCCTCAAGTATATCCATAAAGTAACCTTCAAATAAATCGTTCCAAGTTAGGTGATCCACTGGCTCTTTTAATATCGAGTAGGGCGGATTCTAGGAAATTATTATAATTAATTTCTCCACTGAGGTCATTGTTATGTAAAAGTCATTTAAATGTTTTGTAAACGACAACATGTCGTGTTGTGTTTAAATTTTGATTTCTATTATTTATATTTCCATATTTATATTACTGTTTCAAAGTTTAAACAATAAAATGCGTTGTTCTTCATTTAAAATAACATTTAGAACTTCCTAGAATTAGGTAGATCAAATATATGACTATAAATGGAAATGTTTGGCGGCCTAGCGTCTAGACGTAGAGTCTCGTGCAAAAACAAACATGCGCAGATTACTCTGTCGAAGTTCCGATGAATGTTCGAGAAAAATGCCTACAAATATATAAACAGACGAAGATGCGAGAAAGAAAGGAGTCAGACATTAGTTTTATTCGAAAGAAGAAGAGTCAGTCATTAGTTCATGTTTAATTCAAGAAATAGCGTCTTTGTCCGAGAAGTTTTCAACGTTCGCTGTGTGGTTATTCAACTTAACTTTGTGACTAGAGCTAGATCTACAGAAAGTGTGATTTTATTTCATCAATCTTTGCGATTCATTTTAATTACTGGTTATGCTGAGTGTCGACACGTACGGGACCGTTTAAGAGAAACCGAGGCAAATTGGAAAACAACAAATTTGGGACATTCATCGTAAAAGGAACGTCATCAAAATTGTTGAACTGTGAATTGTTTCTGAACTTTCATTCTAGATCATTATATAAGATACAGGCCAGTACCATTTTGTGTTGTAAATTATTTTGAATGTTAAAACTGAATGTCTGTCATTGTTAATATATAATTTACATTATATCTGTTACATATATATTAGTTTACTGAAATAAATTATACAAGCTGTTATCTGTGACTTTCTGTTGCGTTCATAAAACATAAAAAAACAACGTAACAGTTATAAAAATACTAATTACTAGTTCTTTTTATAAATAAACAGAAGATAAGCAGTGTATATACATATATATATTGATATTTTTGGTTTATTTGATTAAAAACCAATTCTTTCGAAAATGTATCAAAACTTATGTAAGCCAGTAAATTATGGTGATTGAAACGTGGCACAATTTTTAATTTTTTTACAACTTACACTTTATTCAGGTTTAGAGTAACGTTTAATGGCGATTTTAAAATATAAGAGATCATTTCTGTAACGTTTATCATTTTTACAACGTTTTCCGGTGAGACAAAAAATCCAACAACAGTTACAACCTTCAGAGGGCGGTCACTTAATTATCGTGAAACATCATCTAATTCGTTCTCGTTTTTGGTAGCGAACTGAATGCCAAACTGCGTATTCAACGTACCCACCTGGTCAAAAAATTGTGATTTGACATTAAAACAGAATATACTGAATGTTTAATTTCTGTCCATTTTAGGGCCTGGCATGGCCTAGCGCGTTAAGGCGTGCGCTATGTGATCTGAGGGTCGCGGGTTCGCGCCTGAGTCGTGCCAAACATGCTCGCCCTCCCAACCGTGGGGGTGTATAATGTAACGGTCAATCCCAGTTTTCGTTGTTAAAGAGTAGCCCAAGAGTTGGCGGTGGGTGGTGATGACTAGCTGCCTTCCCTCTAGTCTTACACTACTAAATTAGGGACGGCTAGCACAGATAGCCCTCGAGTAGCTTTGTGCGAAATTCCAAAAAAACAAAAAAACTGTCCATGTTATATTATTAGAACATTATTAAAAGTTTAGTCAAATCACTTATTATGCAAATAATATTATTTAACGTTCTTATGAATGCAAAATATGTTTTTTTTTTCTGATTTAGAGAAATATTAATTAAAACATCTAAGGTGATCAAGGCTATTATACAAAAGTCATTTTATTTCTTTATTAAAATTACTTAAATGCAATAAACAAATTTGTTTGGCGTACCCAAAACGACTTCCAGTCATTAAGTGTTGATTAGGTCCAACTACAGTTGTTTATGTTTTAAAGATATTGAGTCTCAAATTCAGTCAGTATCGTTAACCTTTTCTAGTAATAAATATAATTATACCTCCACAGCATGTTTGTTGCGGTATCAGAATAATATTATCGTTTGTTTTGAAATTCATACAAAACATTTGTTGTTGTTGTTGTTTAGAATTAAGCACAAAGCTGCACAATGGGCTATCTGTGCTATGCCCACCACGGGTATCGAAACCCGGATTTTAGCGTGTAAGTCCGCAGACATACCGCTGAGCCACTGGGGAGCCGTGCAAAACAGTGATAACCTGAAAGAAAGAGAGCTAGTTAACATTTCCCAACTACCAACTGTTCATAATAATGTGAAAATACGAATTTTTGCTGTCTGTTTAATATATTGTTGTGAATGCAATAATCTAGCTGTTTGAGATATAATTCTTGGAATTCAGGCATGGCCAGGTGGTTACGTTACTCGACCCGTAATTCGATTAATTTGGGATCGAATCCCTATCGCAACAAACATGTATGACCTCTCAGTCATCGGCGCGTTATAAGTTCCGGTCAATCCCACTATTCGTTTGTAAAAGAGTAGCCCAAAAGTTGGCGGTGGGTGGTGATGACTAGCTCTCTTCTATCTTGTCTTACACTGCTAAATGAGGGACGGCTAGCGCAGGAAACCCTGGTGTAGCTTTGCGCAAAATTCAAAACAAACCAAACTTGGAATTCAGGTGACGGAAATTAATATAAAATTATTTGAGCGAAAAAGGTATTGTGCGATAGGCCATTAAGAAATAAAGAAATATGAATAAAATAAAACATGTATTTTTAATTCCTTCCCAGTCATGTTCATGAAATACCATTTGTAATGTTAGACTTTCTGTGTAAAAACAAATTCATAATTTATTTATTTGTAATATAAATAACCCTACACGCTAGCATAATGACATCATCTTTATGTTCAACTATTCGGTAATCCTCCAGTGAAAAAGCGCAAAATTATATGGTAATTTCGACAAAGATAGCCCGTTGTGTAAAAATTTGTTGAACTAAAAATAACCAAAAGGTTTACATTTAAAATACTGCAGAAACGCCCTTATGACTGAGTTCTAAACTGAAAAATGTCCCATTTGTAAAGAGTAAATTGAAATTACTCTTTACTCTGTCTACTTACATTGGGAGCTGGCATGGCCAAACGAAAAAGAGTGCGACTCATAATCCGAGGGTCGCGGGTTCGAGCCCGCGTCACGCTAAACATGCTCGCACTCTCAGCCGTGGGGGCGTATTCAAATCCGTGACCCTCGGATTACGACTCAAGTGTCTTAACCATTGGGCCATGCCGGGTCGAAAATAAAATGAATGGAAAGAACAAAAACTAAAAATGCACAAACCAAAATATTACACATGTTTGTAACGAATTTCCTCTTGTGTTGTATGTTTTCTTCCCACACAATGGGCTATCTACACTTTGTCCACTGTGAGGAATTGAGCCCCGAATTATAGCGTTCGTAACTGCAGTGTTTTACTGTTACAGCTCATTCAAGGATGCGATTTACAAAATGTTTTGCATTCGTGACCTGCTGGAATTTAACAGCATAACCAATAAGCTCTATTGGTATGTTATCTGACATATATATATTATTATACAATCTGATAAAACGAATGAAAGCAGTAAAAGTAAACCACATTTGAAAACAAACAATTATTTATGTCGTGAAGGACGATTTATAACATAACTGCAACACAAATTAATTTGAAAAACACATGGTCACTAAAAGAAACAAAACTACTACTATTACTACATAGTGACGCTGGTTCTATATCCTAAAAACGAGACATATGTGAAATGAATTTTAAATTACTGGTTTGTAGGTACATCCTTAAAGATAAAACGGAGTTTTAATAAACAATCTACTGAAACTTTTAAAAACATCTGTTAAAAAATCTCTTTGAAGGTTATTCACGTTAACTACATTTCACCACGTCTCAAAAACTCTCATAAGGGAAAAGTATCGCAGCTATTATATGTGACATCTTCATGCTTATGTTAGTACTTAGAAGTGTTTTTGTTCATTTATTTCCTTTTTTATAATTTACACATGTTGTAGATGCAACGTATTCATCTACATACAAATACGTCACATTCCTGCGCTTGATTTATACGTTTTGTAAAATAATCATACACAGAACTTATTTAGTTATTTTGTTTCATATAGTCTACCGAGTACAGAAAGGACCACTGTATCAAATACGCTTCATTTAAAAACACATGTTGTTGTATCCCTAAAACCATAAATCTTTTTGACAAAGAGAAGCTGAGATTTATTGTTGTCTCTCTTTCGTTATTTTACGGACATGTTTTTTAAAACTATAGTTTAATATTCTTCTGCCATTTTCGGGAATTTTGAACCTAGATATCAGGTGTTTTTCTGACACGGTTCCATAATCGTTCTTTCCATTGGCTCAGGTGCAAAAAGTCTTTTGCAAATGTTCATTTGTTACATTTGAAACATTGTTTTTTGGTTTATTTTAATAAAAGTTTTAATTAAAATTTTATGAAAACGACATTTCGACCTTCTTAGGTCATCTTCAGGTTAACAAAAAGAATTTGCAACTGACCGTTGTCGATCACATTTCTCCTTACATCCACCACTATGTTAATACAGGTATGTTGAAGATGCAATTGTTGGATTCACATTTACCGAACTCAAGTGGTTTTTTAGCCATTATAACTCCATACACGCTAACATTAGGCTCACCTGTGAACATGAAAAACTAACCAAATTCCTTTTATCAACTTCAAGATCACAAGAATCGATACACAATTCAAAACAGAAATCCACAGAAAAAATCACCCATATTGGGTTAAACATTCTCTGGGAATCCGCACATGTAAACAAAAACAAAACAAAATCAATATATCAAGAAACCAAAGAAACACAGTCAAGCAACACTTTATCAACATTAACAAATTTCCTTCAAAACAGTTGAAACAAGAATAGGGTCAACAACAAACAAAAAATAATAAATATCAAGGAACGAACTACAAAACTTTACATTGCTCTATACCATATATTCCAAATACCATTGAAACAACATTTGGAAAAAAAATTGTAACAAAATACAACATTCCAGTAACTACCAAATTTATTCCAAAATCAGGTGCAAAAAGCCCTTTCAGTCTCGTCCCTGAGACACGTGCAAGACAATGGTCGGTTGCAAATTCTCTTTGTTAATCTGAAGATGACCTATGAAGGTCGAAACGTTCTTCTCTAATTTATTTGAATAAAATTTAAATACTATAACAGTCGTCTTGAGAAACATTTTCACTTCAAGTGGGTTTCGCGTCGCAACGTTAACGCTATGTTGAAACATTATCTTGGAAATACAAGTAATCTACTGGATAGAGATATTTTTTGAATTCTTCGTGTAAGCGAAACCGTTAAGTACCCTTAACATAAAAAACGAAAATTTCTAGATGATTACCATCCAGAAGTGGAACTACAATTCAATTAATTTACTTTTAATGGGCATTTCTTCAGGACAATCAAGTTTATTCGCATTTTAATATAATGTTATAGGGACAAAATTATTAAAATTTTAAATTTGAAACAGGGAACAGAAATAGTAAAAAATATATAGAAACAAGTTGAATGAAAGTGCAAAGATTATATTTTAAGCCTACAATTAGAAACTTTTAAAAACTTGGTTGGAAATACGGTCTATATTTTTTCTAAGGATACAAACCACTAGAGTCTGATTCCACCAAAATAGATAAGTAGACAAGGAGTAAAAATAGCTTGAGAAAATAATGTGACACTCATTTCATCCTAGTTTGTTTACTCTTTTTACAGTCCCTAATTGCAGGCTTGAAAATAAGCATCATCTTTGAATTTTGATTGAACTTGTTTCTGCATTTTTTAGACAATTTCTATTTCTCTTTTTCAAATTGAAAATCTTAAGATTCGACTTAAAAATAGCCCTACAACTTAAGTACGAGTTTGTTTAGTAGCTGTGCATAGATTTTAGCGTAGTATTCCTAGTTCTTGTTCGTTAGGCTTTAATGCTTGAATGATCTCCGAAGAGAAAATAGCCCAGTTACAATGGAAAAACAACAACCAATAAATTTCTCCTTTTCTTTTAAGAAACCACATAATATTAGCACGATCTGTAAAGGAACGTTTAGTAAATCTGTCTGGATTTAAATGAAATATTCATAGTCGTTTTTTTTCTGTAAATTAGTGAAACAAGAATAATAATAATACGAATAAGGAATAGATGAATTATGATTGCTGTCTAACAATCGGAAAATCAACTGTTTTACTGTTATCAGCATTTTATCAGTCTTAGCCATTAATATAGAATATTTTGAATATTAGTTCGCGAACAAGACCTCTTTTTAAGTTGTTGTTTGCTTCTATGTTCTTTTTCATAATACCAAAGTGATCCTGATCAAGAACCACGACATTGTTACGTAATAACTGAAGTTGATAATATTGTAATGTCCTCTCTATTTATCATTTTTTTACTTCTATCATGGCTTACAAGTATAAAATAAGACATATTTATAAAAAGAGAAACAATTTAAACATATATTTGATTCTAAAATTAATATCGAAAACAGTTGTACTTGGGAACAATAGCACTTTGCTTGGATAATTTTGATGCAGAACTGAATTTTATCTTTAAAATCAAATTAATAAATATTGTGAAATAAATCTTATAATTTATCTATATATATATATCCCTTTATCTTTAAAGTCTGGTTTTTACAAAACGCTATTTTTATTAAAGCATCTTATTTACGAATCTTGAAAATCATGTATGGAACATCTTTTCAATAAGTAAATGTAATAGAAATAAATAATTCACACTCCATTTAAATGTATATATAGATATATACAACACAGAACATCCATAATGTTATTTAATGAATATCTTTTTTCCAGATAAAACAAGAACTAAAGAGCTAGACATCAATGGAATAACGTTACCCAAGAGAGTTTTTTTTTAATTAAGCACAAAGCTACACAATGGGCTATCTGTGCTCTGCCCACCACGGGTATCGAAACCCCGGATTTTAGCGTGTAAGTCCGCAGACATACCGCTGAGCCACTTAGGGGCCTCAAAAGAGATTTAAAATGGTTCAATGTAGAAAAGTGGTGTCTGCTTCAAGATTAATTCAGATACACGTATTTGTTATAGTTTCAGTAACTGGTACTTTGTGTCATTTTTAAACTTATGTAGTTTGTTAATAATTTTATTTTAGTTTATGGTAAAACTCAATGTTATGATCTTGTATCTTTGTTCCTGAGAACTAATTGTCTTCTGCTGTCAGAAGGTATAATAATAAAGGTTTGATAACTCATTTAGTTTATTTAAAATTCGTTGTTCTCCAAACTAACGGCTTGGAGTTTAATTAATAAATCGTGTTACGACTTCCACAGTGAGTTTTGAAGTAATTAAGTTTTTAAAGTTCTAAAGATCGAGGAAATTACAGTAATATTTGCATTCTTGAAGTGATTTTATTGAAGAACTAATAACACATTAGTGACTATTAAGTGTATTGTTAAATGATAATAAAGTTTGATGGAAGATTATAGATATAAAACTTTAAGAACTAACATTTCTGAGTACTTCTTTCAATTCCACAATGTCGAGTGAAAAATTAGTTCTTATTCCGTTCTGATCAAATTCAACGAGTCCAGTAAGGTCTTTGAACTTTGTCTTAATTGTATGAAATAGAAATTTAAAACATATGTATATATAAGCACATATACTTTACAAAATATTAAAGCTGAAATCTTTATCGTCGTTTTCAGTTCTGACATGGCCGAGCGCGTTAAGGCGTGCACTCGTAATCCGAAGGTCGCGGGATCGTGCCCGCGTCGCGCTAAACATGCTCACCCTCCCAACCGTGGGGGTATAACGTGACGGTCAATCCCACTATTCGTTGGTAAAAGAGTAGCCCAAAAGTTGGCGGTGGGTGGTGATGACTAGCTAGTCTAGTCTTACAATGCTAAATTAGGGACGGCTAGCTCAGATAGCCCTCGAGTAGCTTTGTGCGAAATTCCGTTTTCAGTTCTCTATTTTACCAATACATTTCATTTTTTTACAAAGGAAATTGTTTATGAGTGTTATGTATATGTGTAAATATTTTGTAAACGACAACATATCGTGTTGTGTTAGAATTTTCATTTGTAATACTCATTTTTTCATATTGATATTATTGTTTCGAAGTTTAAACTAATATTTTGTTTTTTATTTAGGGTAACATTTTAGAATTTTCTTGAATTAAGTAGACCAATCATATGTTTGTTAATGAGTGCTGATTACTTTCGTGTCTCGACGTGTAGTCTCGTGCAAGAACGGACACGCGCGGATTGCTCTAGAGTTGTATGGAAATTGCAAGATTGTTCGAGAAGTAGACCTATCGGTATAAAAGACGGTGACGCGAGATAGGTTCAGTCATCAGTTTTTATTCGAAGAAAAAGAGTGAGATTCAATCATCAGTTTTTATTCGAAGAAAAGAGGAAAGTCAGACATTAGTTCTATTTCTAAAGAAGAGAGTCAGTTATTTGAGAAATATTAAGTGTTTGCTGTGATTATTCAACTTGGTTTTATATCTGAAGTTAGATCTACGGAAGCTGTGATATTATTTCGTCAATCTCTACGATACATCTGAATTACTGCTTGTGCTGAGAGTCGGCGAATTTATTGAACTGTGAACTGTTTCGGAATCTCTTCCTGGGACCAAATTCACACCCTAGACTGGAATTTGAGACTTTCATTTTAGATCATTATATTAGATACAGGCCAGTACCGTTTTGTATTGTGATTAATCTTGAAGTTTGAAACTAATTTTTATTTTGTTTTCTAATTAATTTCGAATGTTGTAACTTAATATCTGACACTGTTATCATATAATTTATGTTATATCTGTTATATTTGTTAATAGTTTAGTGTAATAAATTATACAAGCTGTTATCTGTGTTTTTCTGTTGCGTTTAATCTAAGAAGAATATAAAACATTAAAAAATTCGTAACAATGAGAAAAGTAATTCCAATTGAATTTTAACTCTATTTACTCATAAAATATTTAATAAAAAGAACAACATGCTATCAATTCTACTTTTCTATGTTAGAAAGCAATGCTTACAATGGTGTAATTGTTTTATGAGAAATTTTATGTGAAAAATAATTATTTCTTTTAAGCTCTGACGTCGATTCTTTAAAATCTTTAAAAAAATTCAAAAATTATTCTTAAATTAGTAAAAATAGGCAATTCAACCATTGTCGTATTTAATAAGTTCAGGAATGCTTTAGCAATTGGCTAAAGCAAATACTATGCTAGATATTATTTTTTTCATTGTTAAATTTCGCGCAAAGTTACAAGAGGACTACATCTGCTAGTCATTGCTAATTCTAAAGCGATAGTAATTGTTTTTTCTTTCTCTAGTTTTGAACAAAACTACACGTGGGCTATCTGAGCTGACGGTCCTTAATTTTGTAGTGTTAGGAACTGTCTGAACTTGTGCCTAACCGTTCTTTGCCAAATCCCAAAGTTATATTCTTCCAACTTACTGCCTTCAAAATACCGAAGAGATCATTAAAAAGAATTTATTTAACTGCTTGTTATGTGAAACTTCATTGAGGTTGTTTTCCTTCTTCAGAACCACTCCCCATCACACAATAGCTCAATGATAAATCTGGATCTTATAATGCTAAAAATTGAGTTCTGATACCTCAGGTGGGCACATCACAGATACCTTTTTTAACTTAACAACAAACTCGTTTTGCTGAGAAAAAGTAAGAGATCGTAAATTATCACCACAAGGTGATTCATCTTTGTAATCATGGTGGTGGCATTTTTTGAACCAATTCCAAGTGAAATCTAATTTGTGATTTGTGTGTGTTTATTTATTTTGGCTTCTTAAATAATGTCATTTGAGACTAAAATTGAAAATCCTGTAACTAAGTGAAATGAGGTACTCGAAGTTTTAGATATTTTCACGAAACAAAAACATGAATAACAACACAAGCAGGTTTCAGAAATTTATGTAACTTAAAAATATTATGCAAAAAAATCAATAATGTTACACATCACTTTTGCATTTCACTGCTTTATTAATGCAGTACTAACTAGGTAATTTGATAAATGTGTTATGAAAAAAAAACAACGAATTTCATGGTGTAATGTAACATAGTGGTGTTTCAGAGTAATAAGTTGTTTCATAACATTTTACAAATTGCAAAATTTCAGTGGTTTTATGTGCTGTCAAGTCCTATCCCTGTGACAGTAACATGTGAATGCGTACAGAGTGAATCAAACACAGAAATGATAAACAAAATGTGATCAAAATAGCATCGTACACATTTGGAAAAACCCTTATAAACTGGATAAATGATATAGTCTTGGAAAATATAGTTGGCCTAACACTAGTAATTTTATAACAAGTGTAATTAATTATAATAATGTTTTAACAGGATAGAAAAAAATAGTTCACACTGTAACAGTTGTTGAAACAAATAGCTTGTATAAATTCATGTTCTGACCACTAATGAGTTTGTAATGCTCCAGCCAGATTTATTATGTCTATACTGAGGGCAGTATTTCATTAGCAGTGAATGTGGTGGACATAGTGTGGTTAAAATAATATCATACACTCTTTTTTCAGAAAACTTCAAAGGAACTGAATAAAGATATTATAGGCCTGATAGGACTTCATTCCAATAAATATTTTTATGCTTTACCCCCATACAAATTGCATTCACACTTTATTAGCTATTGTTGAAACAAGTAGTTTATATGAATAGTGTTCTGAAACACAAAAAGTAAATTTTAAAGATTTAAAAAAATATATATACAAATGAAAATGACAAAATTGAATTCTTAACCTCTGTGTTTTAATGCTACTTTATATGAAGTAGACACCTGTTAAGGCGGATAATTATTTTGCTGACAATTAATAAGATTGTGACATTTGGGTTTGCTAGTTTTAATTGTGTATAAAATTAATTTCTTAAATTTTCTTTGTTTAATACAGAAAAGGGATATACTTTGCTGAATTCTTCTGAGTGATGTAGCTATAGATAGATTACACCATAGTTTTCAGTTAATAAAATAGTTTACAAATATGAATAATGGAAAACTATTGCCATGATGATTTTATCTTTTATTTGTAGGCATTTTTATTATAAAAAAATTTATGTATGTGTAATGTTTTATAAATTGTGTTATTTTTGCATGCACATGAATTGTTAGAGTATGTTGTACACATATATGTATGTGTATTGGAGTACATCTTTTCAAAAAGTTTGCACTTATCTTTATAAAGTATTGGTAGTGATTATTTCAAAGTAGTAGAAGAGGAGGAGAATTTAGATGAAGTTGATCAAAATAAAGTAAGTTTTTTGATGTTCATTATTTTCATTGAAACATATTTATTACCAAGATGTCTGTCAGTATAAAATGCACTGATTGCAAATATTGATAAATAGTTTGGCTTTAATATTAATGCAATATATATAAAACTTACACCAGTAATTGAGACATAAGCAGTAATAACATTAAAATAAATGGGATTCAATCAGAAATATAATTATGATGAAATGAAAAGTGAAAAGAAAAATTGCAAAGTAACACTTGAAATTTTCAGGAATTCACTGCTCTTAACAACTTTGCTTTGCCTTAAGATATACCAGGTTGTGAAAAAATAAACACCACTCAATGTTACCTCCTTATTTTCATTTCTTAATTTTCAGAATAAATATTTCTTTATCGATAAATAAATTTTTGAGCTGATTAAGCCCGATTTAGATAAAATGTGAAAAATTCTGTTTAAGAAAACAGACCATCAGTTACATACCAAATTATGTGAATGTAATAAAACTACAAAGAAAAATAACTGTGTGTGTTATTTGTTGGCTTCTAAAAGAGCATTTGGCTAGAACTTTGTCAAGAAAATAAAACTACAAGCATAGTATTTTACCTATAATTTTTAATTTCTTATTTTTTTCACTCTTGCATTTTACTATTTATACATAGACACATAGTTTAAGTAATAATACCTTAAACAAATTCCACAATAATATCAGAGTGGTTGTAATCATCAAAAAACAACAACACTGAAATAAGAAACAAGAGTGACACTTCACATTACTGGGATTATGAAAATGTTGTTATTTGTAACTGACTAAGTAGCTTTTAGTCCATTTTGTATTGAAGAATATCAGTTTCAAATGCTCAAATCTCTTACCATTGACTTAAGGAAATGCCACTTGTACAGAATATTAACATGCTGCAACAATTCCTTCATTTGTAAAAACGTGAAGAATGTAATAGAGCATGAAACTGGATCATTCATAACTAGTTTAATAATGTTGTAAAATCAGAAAATGATTTTCTAATATATCTTTTATTCAAAATTTAATTGTTATTGCATTTGTTTATATAATGTATTTCTTGATTAACATGTCCTCCAGTGAGACAGGGGTACATCTGAGGGCTTACAAACATATAAACCAGGTTTTCATACATGTGGTGGGCAGAACACAGATAGCCCATTGTGTAGCTTTGTGCTTAACTTGAAACAAACAAATGTAAATGATAATAAGCCCAAATATGAATTAAATGTTTTTAAGTTTGGAATTAGCAGTTAGTTTTTGTATCCAGATATACAACATTTTGTATTTAATGCAAAGGGCAATATGTGCTCATAAATTTTCATAATTGAAACAAGTATTTAATCTTTCTTTCATGTTGTGAGCATATTTGTTTTTAAGTAAAACTATATAATTGTCATACTGTTATTGTAACGATTAACTTCTTTCAAAGTCAGAAGTAAAAATTTACTTTTGTTAGAGACTGGTGTGAAAATATGAAATTATTTTGTGAACTTTGACATTGGTTATAAAATTTAAAGTTATTCATGATTCATTGTCAAAAATACTTCTTGGAAAACTGTTTACCTTTAAATAAGTTAACTGACCTGGCCATACCACAGAAAAACAATTGATTAAGGCATTCAACTCGTTATCTGAGGGTTACGGGTTTGATCTCCGTCACACCAAACATGTTTGCTCTTTCAGTCATGGGGGCTTTATAATGTGACAGTCAGTCCGACTATTCATTGGTAAAAGAGTAGCCCAAGAGTTTGTGGTGGGTGGTGATGACTAGCTGCCTTCCCTCTAGTCTTAACTTAAAAATTAGGGACGTATAGCACGATAGCCGTTGAGAAAGTTTTGTGCAAAATTCCAAAACAAACAAATAATTTCTGTGTTAATATGCAGAGCTGCAATAATTCTTGAACTTTACAACTGATAAAAATGTTTTATGTCTATGAAACTTCAGTAAAACAACATTCTGACAATGGCTAGACATATGATTTGTGTATCTTCACAGAATTTTCTGAACTTTTAGTTATCATGAAGTGATGTGTAGACCAAAACAAACCAAAATTTTTAGTGATATAAATGTCACACTTTTCTATAAATATATGGAGTCAAAGTATTGATTTTTTTTGAGTGCAAAGTCATTTTCATGTTAACATATGTTACGTATTTTTTAAGTTTTATGTTTTTCGTAGACTAAACGCAACAGAAAAACACAGATAACAGCTTGTATAATTTATTACACCAAACTATTAACAAATATAACAGATATAACATAAATTGTATGATAACAGTGTCAGATATTAAGTTACAACATTAGAAATTAATTACAAAACAAAATAATACTAGTTTCAAACTTCAAAATTTATCACAATACAAAATGGTACTGGCCTGTATCTAATATAATGATCTAAAATGAAAGTCTCAAATTCCAGTCTAGGGTGTGAATTTAGTCCCATGAAGAAATTCCGAAGCTTAAATGAAGAAGTTCAGAAACAGTTCACAGTTCAATAAATTCGACGAAGTTCCTTTCACGATGCCTCCGATGAACGTCACAAATTCGCCTACTCTCAGCACAAGCAGTAATTCAGATGAATCGTAGAGATTGACGAAATAAAATCACAGCTTCCGTAGATGTAACTTTTGTCACAAATCCAAGATGAAGAATCACAGCAAACACTTAATCTTTTTCAAATAACTGACTCTCTTCTTTTGAAATAAAACTTATGTCTGACACTCCTTCCTTTCTTCGAATAAAAACTGATGAATCTTCTTCTTGCGTCACCGTCTTTTATACTGGTAGGCCTACTTCTCGAACAATCGTGTAATTTCCATAGATTTCCAGAGCAATCCACGCATGTTCGTTCTTGCACGAGACTTGTTGTCTAGACGCTAGGCCGCCACATTTCATTTACAAACATATGATTGGTCTACTTAATTCAAGAAAATTCTAAAAGTTACCCTAAATGAATAACAACATATTTTATTAGTTTAAACTTTGAAACAATAATGTAAATATGGAAACATGGATAATAGAAATGAAAATCCAAACACAACACGACATGTTGTCGTTTACAAAATATTTACACATTTACATAACACATAAAAATTAATTTTATTCATCTGGAAAATGTTCGAAATAAGCTTCAAATTTCTGTTTTTCATTAAATATTTAAATTTTGACTCTGTATTCTAACTATGGGCTGGTCAGTTTGACGGACCTTTTAATCACCAAAAATTTGAGATAAATTTAAATTACTTTCTTGTGTTAATTTTTTTAAATTAATATTGTTAAGAAAAATAATATCTAGAAATTTGTTAGTTAAAATGTGATGTGTAAATTACATAATGAAATTGTTTTGAAATTTTAACTTAATTATGTAAATTAGTTACATGTTGTAATATATAGTACAAATGTTGCTTAATTTCTCATACCAAGTTCTCATAAAATATTCAAAGGTGTACACTAAAAACATTATTTTTTTTCACTTTTGCACACAGCTACAGAAGGTCTATCTGCATTATCCATCTGAAATTTAGTAGTTCAAGATTAGAGGAAAGGTAACAAGTCATCACCACTCACTGCCAACTTTTGGGCAACTCATTTTACCAATGCATAGTGGGATTGACCATCATTTACTACTGTCCACAGAGCTCAAAGGATGAGCATGTTTGTTGTGATAGGGGTTTGAACTCATGACCCTCTTATTACAGCTCGAATGCTCTAACAATCATGACCATATGTATAAAAACAATTAAGTTACCTGTTTTTTGTTTGAATGTTCAAATAATATCATGCTGTGATAAGCATTTATGAATGGTGAAGTATCAATGACAAGTAAAATTGAATTTGGATCACTTATCTTGTCTGGAGAAGGCAAAATTTGGTTATTTGTCTTAACCACTGCTAGATGCAACATAAGTTAAATTTTACTGTTATTTCACGCTGAATAAATTGTGGCTTTTTTTACCATTGTAGCATTATCCAAAAACCAAACATTTTCACATGCAAATATGGATAACACACCTGCTGAACATCTTCTTACAAGAATGGAAAAGGGCTAGAGCACCTAAAAAGCCCTCATTCATCTATATTCTCTGGTCAGTCGATTTAAGACCAAAATGGTGAAGTAAGGGTACTTCAGCAGCCTTGCAGATGTGGTTAGAGGCAGGTTACGCAACAGCTAGTTATCTTCCCATGCACAACATAAATACTCACTCTGGCCGTGAACATACCATCAGCTTTGTGTAGCACTAAATGGAAACCACAAAGGAGTAGGTGGACACAACAACAAAAACTTTACATACCAATGGACAAATTACAACAAAGCTAAACGTGGCACACCATGATCATACTTCCGTGCTCTTTCTGTTTCCGACAGCATAATTATTTCAAGAGCAATCCTCTGTTAACCACCAAATTCAGATCTGTACACAGAAATTATTTGATAAGAGTGATTGCTCTTCACGCAATGATTTTCTTCTCTTTGTGATTTCTTTTCAATGTTCAAGATATTGTGGAAGTTAATGTTTCATGCTGAGAACTTCAGGAGGAATAATTTATGCTTTTGTAAATTTCAGCAGGATGTAACTCCCAACACAATGAATGTGTGCTGGAACTGCAATTCTTTAGCACATTTGGAATTCTGGGTCATCATGGTTTGATGAAATTTTATTAGAAAATACATGAAATAAGAAGTCATTTATTTTAGTTCAATAGTTTTCTGTTTCTTCAACATAACTTACAATGGTTATGGATATCAGTAGAAATTTTGAAATGATTTAGACACTTACTATACTGTTACTGAATTCTGTTATTTCTTTGAAAAAATTTGACATTTTTGTTGTATATTAATTTCCACTGACAAAATAGCATTTGATTAACATGCAGTGTAGGAGTTGCTAAGGGTAAATACATTGAAATGCATCATGTTTTCATACCACCTGTATTGCATTAACCATTCTTGATTACATAGAATCTTAACTGCAACTGTTAGGTATATTTAATGTACTGTGTTTGTTTATATTGTTTGTATACCATGTGTGTGTATAGAGAGAGAGAGAAAGCAAAACAGAATAGTAACAAGAATAAGCTAAAATTTATAAAAAATAGTGCTGAACAGTATAACAGTGGTTGTGATTTTAAAAAAATGCACAGCTTTAAACTGCAATACAAGTTTTATTGAAGTTTAAAGTGTTTGTACACATGTGAGTGTAAAATACACTCTCTACCTGTGTTTTGATTCAAATATGGATGTATTGTGTTATGCTCAAAACACACACACACATAATTCTTTCTCATTGGGTTTATTGAATATAGGAAGAAAATATAGACATTCTTCCATCTTCTGAACAACAGCCCCAACAGAAGCAGAAACGCATCACAACTGAATACATGACAAAGTTTGAACGTACTAGAATTTTGGGTACACAAGCACTACAAATTGCGTAAGTACCTGTATTTTTATCAAATTATATTTTCAGGTAAAATCTTGGAAATTATTTTGCCATTTATTTTCTGCATACCCTTTGCACATAATTCACATGTGTTTGAAATATCTTTTTTTATTTGTTTTGAAAGTTTATTCTAATTGGTTCACTTGAATTCTAGAAACAAGATAAATGCATTTCATTATTATTTTGTACATGTTTGTCTTGTAACTTCTGAAATATTTTCTGTCAATTTTGCATTAACATTTTTATGTTTCTTTTCATTATATTTTAGGCTGGGTGGTTAAGATACTCAACTCATAATCAGAGGGTCGTGGGTTCAAATCCCGCTCATACCAAACATGCTCACTCTCTTAGCTGTGGAAGCATTATAATTTGATGGTCAGTCCCACTATTCATTGGTAAAAGAGTTGTCCAAGAGTTGGCAGTGAGTGGTGGTGACTTACTCCCTTCCCTTTAGTCTTACACTGCAAAATTAAGTACACCTAGTGAAGATAGCCCTTGAGATAGCTTTTTGTGAAATTCAAAACAAAAACCAATCTTAAGATACCAGACTTTAATTTGTATATTAACGATATAGAGGCATTTTGCAAGAGTTTTCCTCGTAAGTTTTCGTAGGATTAAATATGTTCTTAAGAATCAGTTATTGAAATGAAAATTACATAATATTTTGCATTTCTGAAATGATACTGTTTTTACTCATCCAAAGCTATCTCAACCTTTATTTGCACTCTAAGTAATGCTAAGAATTTTTGTGGGTTATTACACTTGTCACACTGTTTTATTTATGTGCTGTTTCAGAACGTGTGTATTATTTGATTATTTTCCACTATTATACTGCATCACCTGTAAGACTCTCACACAATCTTCCTTTTCTTGATTATCATCAGAGCTTATAGACATGTGTTGTTCACTTTGCTCCATGTACTTGATTTTCATTTTGCAGTCCTGCTAAAGTTTAAACTTATTGTTTGTGAAGAATTTTTCCATGATTTGATTCCAATTTGAAATATGAATTCTAATTTCACAATGCCAGATGATGAAATTCCCTCCAATATTGAGGTTAGTAATGTCACTAATCCCCAGAAAGTTAGATTAATATCAACAAAGGAAATTCAGAATTAATTTGCAGAAATTGGACTTTTGTTCTGCAGTTGATTTGTTTTCTCTTTTCCCCTGAATATGCTTTTGAAGTGAAATTTCTTCAGGATAAAAATAATTTGAACTCTAGCCTTGGCCTCTGTTAGTCATTCATGTAATTCTCACAATTGGAAGAGTTTGTTAATTTTGTCATTCCTCTAGCTTATTGATTAGGTGTTTTAAATTTTAAATACTTCACTTGAGCCCTTGATCTTCTCTTCCCTTGTTGGGTGAATAACTTCATGTTCATGCTCAATGTTTTATTGAACAATTGCTTTTGGGTGCTGGCATGCCCTGTTCCTTCCTGGTGGATAGACAAATATTTTTTTAATTTACAAGGAGGCCTTAAATCCATTTTTTGAATCCCAACATCTGGATCCTTTCCTCCCCATTTGAGGTTCACTTTGGACTCAGAATGTCTTCTCTGTATCTTATACTGGCTTCTTTTGTTGGCCCCACTCCTACCTATTGATTTCTTGAAATCCTGACACCTGAAGTTAATTTATCAGATTGACTCTTGTTCACAGCAATTTTTTTTATGTGCATAATTTTTATTCGGTGCTCAAGATATCATTAAGGGTTTTGGGAAAAAAATGGTATGCTGGTCTTACTAGCTAGTGTATTCTGATTTGTTCTTTGAAAATTACCAGCAGTACAATATTTCATTGCACCAAGTCTATCACTTAACTATATCCGAAGTTGCTGTTGTCCATTGTCCTTTAAAGAAGATAATTTTGGATAAGTGCATTGGTCATTATTCCAATGATATGTACTTGTGTGTGTATATATACATGCACACACTCACAAACTCAGTTTCATTATTTCAATACATTTTATAGAAAGGACTATCACTTGAGGATTTTTTGAATAAAGGAGATTTGGATTTTAGCCATCTCCACTGACCTGTTATTCACAAAATCTGGGTCTTTCTGTTCTCAAATAAGGGAATTGCAGTTCCCCATTGCACAGTTTTCATTGAGGCATTCTATCATATTTGCTAATTAGAGTTCCCTCAGATTTTTTGTTTTTCATTTTTTCTCTACTGATCTTCTAGAAAATCGTAGGAGTCCTAACCACTCTGGTGTCCAGTCACTAGAGCAGTGAACGATGGAGGTTTTCTCTTGAATGGAGTTGTACAATGAAATAAATCAAAGTCATAACTTATAAGTATCTACTCAGCAACAAGAGGGCTGTTGCAGTGATAATTATTGAATAAGCAATAACGTGGTATTTTGTATTCAAGGTACTTCCTCTGGAGGTTTGGCCTGGGTTGATTTCAGTTATTAATCATAATATACTTGCTTGTTCAAGGTGCTTCAATTGGATGTTTCTGCTTGGTTGAATTGCACTTGACTTTATCAAGAGAGTACCAGAGTATGTTTCTTGGATGTTTTTGCCCAAGTAGACAATGCTTAGTATAAATTGATGTTTCTCAAGGAGTTTTTTCCAGATCTTATTTTCCTGGATGGATTTCACCAGACTTTAATATTATATATCCAAGGCATTTCCACTGGATGTTTTTGTCTGAGCAGAAAGCACTTCACCTATTTTTAAACAGTTTATATTCTTGGAGTCCTTGTCACTTATTTCTATATAACACTGTCTGGCACCGTACTATGACAAATTACGACTTTATCATATACTATGATTTACTTCTTATGTGAGCAGATAATGGAAATCATGAGACCAATGGGCTTGTTCAGTATGCCCCATGTTTCTTCTCTTGGTACATAATTATTTAAACCTATTGTCAGTTAGCTACCAGACATTTCACATGTTCACTCTGTGCTAATGCATGTCATACTTGCACGGAACTGTGCCAAAGCTAAGTGCTGTACATCATTTTCTTGAGTATATGGTTTCTGTTGTATATGCTTCATCCTGTGTATCAATTCATCCCATAAGTAATGTCTGAAAATTTGAATACAGAAAGTGCATTACTATTTCTGTCTTTGTAGAAAGCTTTAATGACTAAAATACGGAGTAGGACGTGTATAAAAATGTTCAGACAAATAAAAGAAACTAACCCAACTCCACATTATCAGATCATTAATCAAATAAATCCATATGAAGATGGATGTGTCTGAGGAGCAATTAGGTATATAATGCTTTATGAGTGTAAAAAAAAAAGGCAATTGTGCAGCAGAAACTACATGAAACATTCAAGGTGTTTATAGTTCAGTCTCTCAATGGAAGAAAATGTTGAAGGTGGTTTCAAAAGTTCAGATCAGGTGACTACAGCTTTAGTGATGCATCATGTTCAGGTCATCCTGTTGAGTTTAATGATTACTTGCTGCTGGCTGCACCTGATAAAGATTGTGCTGTAACAGTTTAAGAACTAAAACATAAGATTAATTCAACCCATTCAACAGTTCACCATCATCTGCAATAGCTTGGAAAGGTAACAACACTTAGAAAATGGGTCTCCTGTGATTTGACAGAAGCTAACCTTAGAGCAAGGGTGGACATTTGCACTCATCTGCACCCTCATCAATGTAATTTACCTCTTTTTGGACAGGTTAGTGACTGGAGATGAAAAATGGATGTGTTATAAAAATGTTAAGCACTGCAGACAATGACTCAGTGCAAGTACACTGGCTAAAGCACAGCCCAGAATGGACCTCCACCCTCGGAAAGTCTTGTTGAGTGTTTTGTAGGATATTTTTGGTGTGATCCACTTTGAGTTGCTGTCACTCAATGTAATGATTACATCAGACTTCTGTTGTCAATAGTTAGAACACTTGAATGTTCCACTGAAAGAAAAGAGGTCTGCTTTGATCAGTCATAATTGTGTTGTGTTACACCAGGATAATGTACAGCCCCATATGGCAAGGATCACATCTGCAAAGACTGAAGAGATAGATTGGGAAAAACTTCCAAATCCTACTTATTCTCCAGATCTTGTCTCAACTGACTAAGATCTGTTCTAAAGTTTGCAGAACAATCTTGGTAGAAGAGAGCTTGGAACACATTAAGATATTCAAATTACCTTCTCTATATTCTATTTGTCAGACCCTAAGAATTTTATAGAAGTAGCATTCAGAGGCTTATGAATCATTACCAGGAAGTAATTAATAATAATGGAACATATATTTTTGATTAAATAACATTAAAAGTGTTTAAATTCCTTTCTCTTTTTCTGAATCTAAAATCAGACTTTACTTAAGGGATGAACTGGTATTATATTCTTTTCATTCTTAGTGAGAAACATAAACATCTCCACAGATGTACTTTGCTTTTTTTTTATTCTGGCACACCTGTTCCATTTTAAGCAGTTGTTATCCACTTTTTGAATACTGTCATGCTCACATTTTTTTCACATTGAAAATGTATTTCTAATACGTAGTTATTTATCTTCTTTCATCAACTGATATGCCAAAGGTTTAGTTTGAATGTGCAATTTTTTTTAAAAGTGAGGATTGCACTAGAATTATGCATTAGCCTAATGGCAAGGTATTATTGGTGGAGGGTAGTCACAAGATATGTACTCAATTATAAAATAGCATGAAAATCAAGGGGTACAATTGACTAGTGCACTATTAGTGAAATAGCTTTTAGCAATTTGATTTGAGAAATCAAGGTTAAAATAGCTTTTGGTGAAGAGAATTAAATAACTATTGAAGTACATATTGAGAACAGTGTTTTCAATTCCTAATTCAACAGGAAGTTACAGAAATTCTTGAAGTACAGAATCATGTTTGTTAATTAGGATGTGTGCTCCAGTTATGGTGGAATTGGAGGGTGAAACTGATCCACTACAAACTGCAACAAAAGAGTTGAAATAAGTGTCTACATGTTAATAAATTTTAATATCACAGATAAATGACTGTAAATTTACATTTTGCTAAGTGTGTTAGCATGTATTTCTGTCTTGCTATGAGTTTAAACAGCGAAAATCTAAAACGTATTTTATTCCACAGCAAAACGACTCAATAAATACACTAGTGTATGATGAATGTATATAAAGGTTTTTATTTATAATACTGTTTGTGTGTATGATATACATATATATGCTTGGGTTCTAGGGAGATTTCGTACTTTGAATATACATATATTTCATACTTTCTCATTGTTCTTAAAATTATATATTACAAAATTTGAATTTAAAACCAGTAAAGATCAAAGAAAGAAAATATCTACGTATTGAATTTTGTGAATCACGATGTATGCTTAATAAAGCACTGGTTGTAATTAGATGTATGTTATGTTCAAAATACAAAGTCTATAGTTCTATACAATTTAAGAACTCAATAATTTTTATGAGGTAAAATATAAAATAAGAACCTCATATCTTACCTGTTATTGAAATATGGCTTACATTATGAATGAAACACCTCTTTCTACTTTTGGAAATGGTTCCTTTTATACACCAACTTATCAACAGCTTAGAATGTTCCCCTAGTGATTTTCTTAGCCATTTTCAAATGTAACAGCATTCTCTCTTTCTTTCAAAACAAACCTTCATGCTGGTAAGTTGGGTCTTTAGTCTGTTTGAAATTTCATTTTTTTCAGACACAAATAAAGCTTACTGATTAAACTTGATAAGTTATAGTTGAAATCTGTGGTATCAAGAAAATAATTTATGTTATTTTTGTTAATCAAGTTTAAATGTAAAAACATAAACAAAATTATTTAATTTCATATACTCCACATGTAAAATTTGAAAAAGCTTAGCATCCTGTATCTAAGTTAAAAGTCATGGCTGGAAGAGATAATTGTTTGATTTACTTCGTCATTTACCATTCTTTATTTTAAGAAATGTAATAACATATTTGTAAATAGTAATGATCTATATACATGTGTAGTAATTTAAATGTGACTTCACATCATGAAATACTAGTCAACTAAACACAGCCAAGACATGGCTTTGTAAAGACTGAAGATCGGTTTTATATTATTGTTTCACAGAGTACCTTTAATGATAAAAATTTCAAGCGTTTATCAGATCATATATTATTTTTTCATCAGTGATGACTAAAGCCCAGTGAAATTTAAAATATAATTTTCTCTCACTAAATATATGTTTTTCTTATCCATTTTTATTTTGTTTTGGTTTTATGTATCTTGGAAATCTGCTAACCGAAATTACATAAGTGTTAGAATTTGTGATGCACAAATTATATCTACATGAAATTACTTAAATGTTTTGATTTGTGAATTCATACAAAAAGTACATAAAGAAATAATTGATTTGTTGAAGCAATCCTGAAGTTTCAAACTTTCATTCAGTTGTATTTGTCAATTTAATGAAATAAACCAGTCAAAAGATACCTTGAATCAGTATATCTCATGGAGTTAAAGAGTTAACTTATCCCATGCATAACATCACTTTTTCACTGACAATGTTTTACAAAGTAATGAGAAATCTAAGACCTGTAACAATTTTCTTTACATATATGTGGTTGTTGACATATTCATTCTTTCAGTCATTGGAACTTTTCATTTGTTACTTTGTGCTCATTTCAGTTTGTCTTTTACAGAGCTCTTAATTATTTCTAAATAGATCATCCAAAATGCCCTTCTTTTCATTGCAATTCAACTACTTGAGCTCATGGTTCCAGTTGTTCCTTAGTATGAGATTTTCAAGCCATAAAAATTTGCAAGTTTTTGTAGTTTGGTTTTTGAATGTTCTTAAAGATGAATAAACTTTTGAAGATGTTTTCTGTTTACTTCAGTATTATTTTTAAACCCACCATCAGCAGATACAAACCAAGCCAGACTTTTATCTGAGAAATTGTTTCAATACTAACAAGAGCCACAAAAATAAAATTGGTAAACTAAGATTGAAGTTTCTCTTTTTGGCACTTTGAAGTTCCCAGAAGAACAAAGAATTTCTGACCAGTTTTGGCTTTACATATTCACAGTCTGTTTAATGCAATTTACAGAGAGCAACATGGTTATGGTGATGGTCATCCTCACTCAACTAACTTCTTATCATTACCTCCACTTTCTAAGTGTGTTCAAATTATTCAATTCCAAACTTTTCTCTTGTCTTCTCTTCAGAAACTTCTCTTCATCACAACAGTCAAGATACTGACTTTGTCTGTATTATGTTGACAGAGATTTTCTGTTTTTATTTCATTTTATTTAAGTATTTTGATTTGCCTTCGTCTTATTTCCATGATTACTTTATTCTGTAGATGTAGGAAGGCCAACATGCATGTGTCACAATCTTTTCACAGAGTTCAAAATTTACTTGAATTACTTTGTTATCAATTTATATTGATATGTTTTACTTTATCCCATTACAGTTCCTTAATTTTTTGTTGGGGAGGTTCAAATCTTGACTGAGTCAGACACATCCTGCCTGCATTTTGTTGGTAACTAGGAGTCCACTATGACCCTTATATCAATAACTGTACTCCTCTCAACCATATGAAGCCGGTTTCCCAAGCTTTCTTTTCTATTTCATGTACATGCTCAGAAACATTGATGTGCAACTCAAAAGTGGTGGACTATGGCGACTAGGTTTCTTATCTATGAGAGTTTTGAATTGTAACATTGAGTTCAGCTCATGGCTTTGATTTTAATTTCCTTAGCAATAAAAGTATAACTTAATACTGTTGCTTAATTTTAAAATATATTTATAAACAATAATATTAGGAACATTTTTTTTTC
This sequence comes from Carcinoscorpius rotundicauda, assembly GCA_011833715.1. Classification (NCBI taxonomy): domain Eukaryota; kingdom Metazoa; phylum Arthropoda; class Merostomata; order Xiphosura; family Limulidae; genus Carcinoscorpius; species Carcinoscorpius rotundicauda. The sequence continues at coordinate 88,769,114 of CM022397.1, forward strand.
TAATTTAGAGGTTCCATTAATTAAAAACGTTTAATTTACTTTTATTACTTAATTTTAAAATTAGATGGAAGGTTACCTTTCAAAACAGACCACAAAAGTATATAGTAAAGTATTTACCTAAAAGTCGATGATAAAATTCGTAAGGAATAAACACACTGTCTTTGCCAGTAAGAATAAGTCAGTCTAATGATTTGAGCGAAGCTGGATACATTGATTAGTAAAGAATAAGCAAACCTTATAAAATAAAAAATTGACTATTATATTTAGTAACAGATTGTTCTTGTTGTCACTTCTTAGTATCTCACATAAGTGGCACTTGCATAGACTTAAAACATGATCAAAGAAAATTGCCTACTTTTACAAAGTTATGAAGAGATTGTAGTAGTCTGAGGCTCAAAGTTAAAAATAATTTTAATTATACACACAAAATCTGTAGTAATTACGACTTGTCTCACGAAGCAGTATATAAAAGATGAGCGCGTTAAGGCGTGCACTCGTAATCCGAGGGTCGCGGGTTCGCGCCCGCGTCGCGCTAAACATGCTCGCCCTCCCAGCCGTGTGGGTGTAAAATGTGACGGTCAATCCCACTATTCGTTAGTAAAAAAAATAGCCCAAGAGTTGGCGGTGGGTGGTGATGACTAGCTGCCTTCCCTCTAGTCTTACACTGCAAAATTAGGGACGGCTAGCACAGATAGCCCTCGAGTAGCTTTGTGCGAATTTCCAAACAAACAAACAAACAATATAAAAGATATTTTTAGAAAATTATTTTGTTTTTTCCACAATATAGGACAAAACTTAAATCTGAAAGTTATCAATGGTGACGAGAAAACCCACTTGTAGAGAAATATATTCAAAAATGGCTGGTTTGGGTTGAGAAAATTTTCTATGTAGAGAAGCGAACAACGTTTCGACCTTCTTCGGGCATCGTTAGTAACCTAACAGTTTTAATTTCACACATTGATGTCACAAAAATAAGTTCATTACCACTGAATTATTCTGTATTGAAGAAAATGAATTTTATTTCAAAATATAATTAATTAGATGTGGACAAACATATTAAGTCGTACCTATTCAAACATGAAAATATTTGAGTGGAAAGTAATCGCTCATTGTTGTTCATTCTCTAACACGAAATCAATGGAAATTTAGAGTTATATCTCTTTATATAAAAGAACCAACATGATTGGAATTTGTCTCTCAATTAATAATAGATATTTTTGTGGTGAGATGTATCGTGGCAGAGATTCAGGCAAATACCGAACTTTCACTTATTTGTTCTGAGGTTAAGCTTTTCATATTCTGTTAGAAGTGTTTTTTGCGAATAGAGTTAAACATCTCAACTTAATGAAACTACCACAAGTAAAAATACGAATACGTTGTTTGAGTAAAGTTTACGTAAAACCTGCTGTTTTTAGGACTAAGTGGGAAGCATTATATGCATTGTGATTTTCAAGTTATTATTAAGTAGAAATTTTGTTCTTTATAATGGTGTTCAAAAAGATTTGGATCTACCCAAAAAGATGTTACTCGTTTAACTACAGTTTATTTTTGAACATACTTTCCTCCTCTGTTCCCATGTAAAAACAGTGTTGTAAAGCCTTTGTGCTCTTTTGAGAAGCCTTTCAGTGGCTTAGCGGTATGTCTGCGGACTTACACGCTAAAATCCGGGTTTCGATACCAGTGGTGGGCAGAGCACAGATAGCCCTTTGTGTAGCTTTGTGCTTAATTCTAAACAATAAACAACAAAAACAATCTTTTGAGAAACTATACTTCGTGGCTCTCAGTCCTCCTTCAGTGTGGATACCTGTACGTGGTGCAGGGATCTCTAAGGAAAGGTTCTGTTCTCTCAGTTTACCTCCTCTGTGATCTAAACATATACCCAAGTGGTGACCCTTGAAGGGGAAAAGAGGATCCCAGTGGTTGAGGGGTCCAACCGTTACACGCCATTTTGGTCTTGAATTCCTGTAGACGGATTCCTTGGGATGGCCCCTAGGGCCAATCGACTGGTCCACTTGGACTAGGGTAAACTAAATACCAGTTTGAATGTTCTCAACAGATGTCGTGGATATTGTATTTGATGCTATTGTTTGGATATACTCTCACGAAACCGTAGCGTTACTGCAGTGGCCTTGTTTGGCATTGTTGTGCGCTTTTGGTAGGGCTCCATGGCGGATGGGATAAGTGGGCACCAAATCATTATTTGTTATTATGGATCCCCCAAATAAGAATTTAAGCAAAATAGTGATAAAACAGTTTATAGGTAAAAGACCACGTCTTGAAGATTCTGAGCAGCAATCTTCAACATCCGTAACACCTGTTCCTCGTTCTCATATTCTCTCAGACAAACCTTTGGGCAAATGTCTCTCTTTTTATTCAGAAAGAACGATAGAAGCTTGCTGGCTCTCCAGAGTAAGTCAAAAAGCTTTGCTCTGGTGACATATTGGTGGAAACAACCACATCTAACCACATTGAACTCCTCTTACATTCAAAGACGATTGGGGATATACCCATTGAGGTTAAGCTTCATGCTACTTTGAATTCGTCACGAGGAGTTATTGTTGAGAGGGAATTGTAGAACATCTTGAAGTAGGAGATTCTGGCTGGTTTCTCCACTGAAGATGTTCCTGCAGTGAGGCATATCTCTACTCATAAAGACGGAATAATGACTGCGACCAATGCCTTCATTTTATTGTTTACATCATTGCATCCACTTTCCACTATCAAGGCAAGTTATCTTTATTGCAAGGTAAGGCCATATATTCCAAACTCTCGGGTGTGTTTGGTGTCAGCAGTTCGGTTTCTCATATATATGATATCACAGATGCTTGACGAGTGTTCCTTGCGGTAGCAAGGACGACGATGCCTATGAGTGTGAAATGGACCCTTATTTCGTTACTTGCAATGGCTCTCTCTCATTCTACTTTCGTTATTTCCATTGTGGTTGTAAGAAAAAGAGGTGCAGCATTTGAAAACGATTCAAAACATCACTTACCCTGAGGCTCGAAAATTGCTTCCACCACTTAATTTCGGATATTTGATGCTGCATTTCGTTCCATTACTGCAGTGGGGGTACAGATGGATCTCTCTGTGCCTCCAAAAGGATAATTCTTAACTTTAACAAAAGTCTTTTTATCTGCATGGTTAAAAAAGGAGATGAATCAACGTTAACATTCATTCCAACAAACCACAATATATACTTCCTTTGGTTCCAGATATGGGCATTTCATAAGGTACATCTTCTTCTTCCACCCCAAGGTGCAAAACCGCGATTCATCCACGTCCTCAACCATTGGAATCCTCTTCCAATTTCAAAAACCTGCCAAATCGACTCAGAGCAAGAGCAATGGAGGTTGATAGACCTCCATCAAATAAAAAAAAGATGTGGACAAGAACAGAAGGGCTCTCCACAAGTTCACCTACACATAAGTATAAATGTCCACCTTGATACAATGGAACTGTCGAGGTTTACGTTATAATTTGGATGACATCAAATTACTTCCTTCCTTCCTACTATCCTGTATGTCTTTCCCTACGAGAAAATTTCTGAAACCTGCCAATACAATCATCTTTCGCAGTTTTTTGTACAGAAATAACAGGCTGTGTGATGGACGAGTGCATGGAGGGGTTAAATTGTTGGTTGATCAGCATGTAATCATCCTCTCTTCGCCACACACCCTTGAATGCCGTAGCCATCAGCGTTTCCTTTGTTTGTACTATTATTGTTTATTCTCTTTACCTTCTTTTGAAGAAGTCTATGATCAATCAGACCTTGATGCTCTCCTTGAACACTTGTCATCTCCCTTTTAATTTTGGAAGACTTTAATGGACATAATTCTCTCTGGAGAGGTACTGATATTGATGAGAGGGGTTACTCCGTAGAGCATATGCTCTCAGATCACAACCTTTATCTTTACAATACTAGCCCTCATACTTATTTTCATGCAACTTGTCAGTCCTTCTTTACTACCGATCTCTCTGTTTGCTCCCCTTCACTGTTCTCCCACATTTTATGGAGGGTATAAAATAACTCATGAGGCAGTGATCATTTTCCTATAATTTTGAGAGAGACTGGCCGTGGTTGATGCCACCTGATCCATGTGCCACAGTGGAAACTGGATCAAGCAAACTGGTCCTCTTCCACTGCTCTCGTAGAACTTGATCCTGCCATCGTTTGTAAGCCATAAAAATACGACTGTGTGTTACTGTCAATCTCACTGCCTTTCCTACAGTCTGACACTGCTAAATTAGGGACGGCTAGCGTAGATAACTGTGGTGTCGCTTTGCGCGAGATTCAAAAACAAATGAGAACAACAGGAATTCACAGATAATTCTCTGTGAAGAAAGAAATATTTTAGTCCTATTTCTCTGTCACCTTACATATCTGTTTTTTTATGAAAATATATTTTAATGGTAGAGATTTGATGCTGTAAAATATTCAAACATTTTGTATGAATGAAGTTTATGTATGTTTTGATGACTTAAGTTATTTATCTATACATTCAGTTTTTAAAGTCGGTTTTTAGGATGATATTAGCACGATGCTGTACCTAAAGGAGTTATCTTTAATCAAACTGATTGTTAGTTATTCAGCACAGAAACAAAATATCGTTAATATTAAATGCCAAAATAAATTTCCCAAACGTGCACAATGTTGTTTACAATTATGGATATAATATATTTTATTAAAGTTTCACATCAGTCGTACTAAAGAACCAAATACGTTAACAACACAGTTATAGATTTTGGTAGAATTAAAAACCTTCACGACTTTAAAATTATGGCCTAGCGCGTTAAGGCGTGCGCTTCGTAATCTGAGGATCGCGGGTTAGCGCCAAACATGCTCGCCCTCCCAGCCGTGAGGGTGTATTATGTGACGGTAAATCCCACTATTGGTTGGTAAAAGAGTAGCCCAAGAGTTGGCGGTGGGTGGTGATAACTAGCTACCTTCCCTCTGGTCTTACACTGCTAAATTAGGGACGGCTAGCACAGATAGCCCTCGAGTAGCTTTGTGCGAAATTCCAAAACAAACAAAACAATTACACATGCCGTGTGTTGCAAATAATGGCCTTGACTCAACCACTGTCCAACAACTTTACACTGTAACACAAATGATGTTGGAAATTAGCAATTTACATGTATAACGAATAATATCAAATATTTTAAGTTGCAATAATTCATTAGATTCTGACAGTGAAGGATATAAAAAAGTTAAACAGCATATACAAATAACTAGAAAATACAAAGAACATGAATATTTCGTTTTATATACAGAACGGTGATGGCTTAGACGGTATTTGATTTTTCAGTTTCATGGTAAGTTGTACGTTTTAATTAACCTGTATTGCGTACCTTCTATTCAAAAGTCTCCCCATTACCTATTATGTACTAAAAATCATGTGATTTACATTCTTTCCAAAACAACCCGAGAAATTGCATCTCTGCTACTAAACATTTCTTGGTAACAAAAACATGAAACCTAAACAAGCTTAAATGAGAAATATTAACAACATATCTAATTTGTTGGAACTCTAGAACCAAATACCTGATCAATATTGTACCCAAATAATTCAAAATCTTCTCTGTATATTTCGTACAACCCTTTAAGTTCTTTCACAGTGAGTTCTAAAAAATATTTATAGTTAAGAGAAGTTCCTGTAGAAGAACTATTAATTCTTGTGTTAGAAACATTTAGATTTAATTTATTCGCCAGATATTTCAAATCACGATCAATTGTTTCCATTTTACCTATAAAATCGTACCGAACGTTACAAGGATCACATCTAATATGGTAAGGTGTCCAGTGTTCGTTATATTTTAATGGATCGTTCTCTAAGAGATACAGTACAAATTCTTTAAATGTAGGCCAATATTGGGAAGATAAAGTGTTTACCCTTCTGTTCTTTTTCACAACAGACATTAGTGGTTTCGTAAATGTATTTAAACCTTTTCTTTCCATTTTATTTCTGTATGCCGAGACAAGTCGGTCAAATGGATGTCTTACAAATATTATATTGAATAATTGTCTAAACTTTGGGTGTGTATGAAAAGCTAAACTAGTTCGATGAAGAATGTCGTTCGCCATTATATGAAATGAATATCTTTCTGAATTCGAGAAATAAAACCAGGGTTGTATAGTATCGTTAATACTTCTCAAAAACTGTAATTTAAAAAATGTACAGCCTACTTTTGGAATGAAACAGAAAGATACTTTTTTCTCATCATCGAGCCCCCCAGTGGGTCAGCGGTATGTCTGCGGACTTACACGCTAAAATCCGGGTTTCGATACCCGTGGTGGGCAGAGCACAGATAGCCCATTGTGTAGCTTTGTGCTTAATTCAAAACAACAACAACAACATCACTCATCATCGATTATAACAGGACAATTGTCCGGTCCACATTTATTTGTAGTATGGCCATCGGAATTTCTGTTGCTAATGAATGAAACATTTCTTTCTTTTGTTCCGTAATAAAATGTCTTACAAAGTGTTTTCAGTTTTTCCTTTCTCTTTCCACGTTGTTGCTGTTTAACTTCTTCAGGTTTCGGTTGCACTTTAATCTTCATCTAAAATTAAAAAGAAATAATTTTACAGTTGAAGAAATGAAATTCTTAAACAGAAAACATATTTATATAAGGAAATCAGTTGAATCTTCATCTATGAAACAGCGAGATAATAAATCATATGTTACACCAAATATTGATGATTTTAAAGAGTGTATACAAGTAACTTGTAACACACGAGATGGAAACCTATAATATAGGATCAAGAGTAATTTGTGGACATTTTAGAAGTTTCAGTAAAACTATCTCGCTTGATTTAAGGCAAACCACTTATGTACAGGCATATACAATTAAATAATCAGGTGAGAGCTACACTAAATCACCTTAAAATCGTATTTTCCACTGGATATTACCCTACATTTAAAGTACTTGTTTAACCATTTTTATTTGTTTACAAGTAGAACTAACATCCTATTTCGATAACTCAAGATGTGGCATTTAGATTTGTCCGTCACCTATTCAACTATATGTTTGAAGGCACGTACCGTTAAAAATCGGGTTTTGATACACGTGGTGGTCAGAGCACAGGAAACTCAATGTTCAGCTTTGTGATTAATTAGAAACAACTAATCATTAAAGCCTTTAGAATTTTACTTTATTCAGTGCTAAATGAGGAGCAGAATAAAGTTGAATACCACCTCACTTCTTTTCTTCTCATCATCTCATGTGCCACTCGATTCCTTTAAGGAAGATAGAGCCGCAATCACTGCGGATTCTGAAACAGGTTTTTCAGTGAATAGGTTGTTAACCCACTGCACCTAGCGGTCCCTAATTTCGTTTGTTCTTAAAATTCGCACAAAGCTACTCGAGTGCTATCTGTGCTCGCCGTCCCTAATTTAGCCAACTCTTGAGCTACTCCTTTACCAACGAATAATGGGATTGACCGTTACACTATAACGCTCCCACGGCTGGGAGAGCGAGCATGTTTGGCGCGACGCGGGCGCAAACCAGCGACCCTTATATCACAAAGCGCACGCCTAAACGCGCTTGGCCATGCCGGGCCATACTTCATTTCTTGTAGGGGACAAAAGTATTCCGCTACCTTCTAGTGAACATGAAATCGCCAGAGTACTATTGCAGTTGCGTAGGAATATACCGAATATCATACCCATTCTTTCTTGATCCTTTCACACCAGTACCGGCGAAAACATGCCACAATGAAATAAAGTGCAATGCAGAAACCTATATAAGTTAAACTACAGTGAAGTATTAGATATAGTTGGGGAACCCGGTGAGTGTCATCAAGCGTATGTTCCTTAAGGTCTGTGTTGAAAAATCAAACCATACGTCATTGATTTCCCGAAGCATTAGAGGATTACAATCATAGTGGATGTGAAAAATACAAAATGGCCTGAAACTCACTTGAAATGAATATGTATTTTAAAAACGACTTTCTCGTGAAAGTGCTAATTTTAGTTCACAAACTACAATCACTGTTTTTTTATTCAAACAATAAACGTCCCGAGTGACACTGCGATACGTCTATGAATTTAGAAGAGAAAATGGTTTCTGATACCAGTTGTGGCAGAAAGCGTGTCGCCTATCGGGTTGGCCTGTAGTTCATCTTTAACAAAAAGACGATAAACGATGAAGAAATATGATTTTTCGAAATGACTGTTGTAATTTTAGCATATGTAAGTGTTACCTTTCTTGTTGAGAACCATTTTAACTGTACCATCAATATATAAATCTTATATTTGTCTAAGGTTTTTTGTGCTCTGCACATTTCGAATGAGGAAAATAATTTTTATTCTTAAAAGTTCTCTGACTGAACCAACAGAGTTCACCAAAAAGAAATAACCTTAGATCAAATGTTACTGGTAATAAATTTATCTTTGTTATTGCTTAATGATTATTTTAGCATTAATGTATTTAAAAACAAATTGACAATGAGTTTGAAAAGCATGAAATTGTTAAATGACATAAATCTCCGCCAACATAAACAATCAACGGTGTAAATTATTTTATCATATTTATACCAAATGACGATGTAACTTTTTAAGTTCTTCTCATGAACGACGAAAAAATAATGTTTTAATTTTCCAGCTATTATACGTTGACAAATAAATAGATGTAGTTATAAGACACATTAAAGAAAAGGAATTTAAATACTGCAATTAGGGATCGTAAGAAATGCAATAAAATAAGTCTGGATATACTGTAGGGATTGTTTATTTGAACTACAAATCCTCTTTATGCTCAGGATGAGGAGGTTTTGCTACAGCCTGTCAGTGACAGATAGGAGGGTAAAAATCTATGATTTTGGATAAAATATGCCATGTGAAAAATCCATTACATTTGATGGACTTTTCATTACATCATTTGTGTATAGCTTTGTTCTTAACAACAAACCTTGATTTAAGTGTTATGACACAGGACTGAATCAGAAATTCCACTAGGCTCTAATAAGAAAATGGGTGACTGAAAGTCTAAGTTTCTGTAAATGTGTATTATTGCTCTAACTCCAAAAATATATCATTTTTGTTGTGTTAGATGTCAAAGACCTACATGACCTCGGATCATCTTCTAAACTCAGCACAACACATTCACACTGTTCAATGTGATAGGACATCCTCTTCTTTCTAGATGGTTAAGATTATTATGTTTTATACATTTAAATCTGTGAATCAGAGGTCTTATATTTAAATAATAAAATCGAGTTCAAACTACTCGTATTAGAAAATGATTCAGAGAAAGTACAAAGGTATAGTTAAGAATAAATGAATACAAGAAATGTTACCTGCAAAGGGTGTTTCATCTTATCGAAATTAATCATTAGATAAAGTACAGTACATATTATTACCAAATATAAACACGTCATACAGTGTTGACTATTCATACTGTTCGTATTTCCTAGTCAAATTACACTTTGCAAATATGCGAATTACCGAATTTACTCTGCACTTTTGTAGTTCCAAAACATTGTATTATTTAGTTGTTAAGCCAAGCTAAAATCTATTCCCATTTTGAAGAACACACGATGGGATGCGCCGACGCATGCACGTAATTGGTTCATCGGGCATAACTTGTCTTCAAAATACATCTGGTTGGATAAGTTCTCTGAATACAAATTACCTCGTAGTTGTATTATTTCACATTTTCAAATAACAGGCCAACACTCATATTGCCCATCTAAAGACAGCCTAGATTGTTCATCTAAATTTTATTTTAAATATCTCTTTAAAAACTTACATATAGCAGTCTTTATAATAATTCCATCATAATGCAGTTTAAATTATACTGTTTTATGTTTTAGTGGTGTTAATGCAGAGTCTCTTGAGGTTTTAAAACATATCTTTGCTCTGAATACTCTCATACATTTGCCTTTATAAATATAAAATACATTATAAAAACAGAGTTGTTAGCTCTGCATGCGCAAAAAATAATTCCAAGGAAAAACACAAGTAATGTAAGTCTTTCTGTGTGGCTCCTGTTGTTTTCAGGAGCATCATGTTCCAGATGATGAGGCTGAAATGTGTTTTTTAGTTGTATTACTTTTGTTGCTTGTTACAAAGATTTTAAGTTAAAACATGGTAAGTGCCAAAGAGGAAACCTGAAACTATTCATGAGTTTGAAACAAAGACAGTTGACTTTACTATTTTATTCATTTTATCCCATCCGAGTTCAGTAATTTTTGATGTGGAGGTGGGGGTTCAAATTGTGACTGATTTTTGATTTTCAGTGGATTATAGATTTCTTGCTTCATATAAATGGTGATCAACAATATTCATTAAAGGAAGTGGACGTTGTACATAATTACCTCAGATATGGATTTCACCGGAACTTAAATATTAGTCACAAATCTCATGATATTTCCCATGATTTGTTTTTGAAGAGAATTGACCACAGTGAAAATGGTTATGTTTATTTGTGATACATGTTTTTTTCTTCTTTGGTAACGTTAAAAGACTTCTGGTATACTCTAACACTATTCATCTATAATAAAAATACTGAATAACGGCTATAAAAAAGAACTCTTCATGGGCCATTATTGTAAGAATACTGAATCCAATGCATGATGGGAAAGAAATAAAGAGGTAACCCAGTGCAACTATTTTTCATTAGTTTAAGATGATTCTAGAACTAATGTATTATCAAAAATATTACATTTAATTTGTTTCGAATTTCACGTAAAGCTACACAAGGGCTATCTGCGCAAGCCGTTCCTAATTTAGTAGTGTAAGCCTAGAGGGCATGCAGCTGGTCAACAAGAACATGGTGATGTAGTATACAAGAGTGATTAGGCAGTTGTAGACTAAAATCACCCAACTTCAACTGGTGTTACAGATGTTTCTTCAACTTGAGACTTGCCCATTATCACTCAACCAAAATATCTTTTTGACAAACCAGTAAAAAAATACATTTTTGAAAAATCCTGATAACAGACCTTGCCAAATGAGTTTTGTGAACACACTATTCTCTGCTTCGATAATCTTCAAAGAGCTTCAATTTAGAATAGTCACAAACTACACTGTGTGTTCATGTACCAGTAAACTTTTACGGTTATAAACATATAACTTTCAAGAAGATTGTGTCATCTTGAAGGACGAGTGACTTACAAAGACATTTGAATATATACGTATGTGTGTGTTTATGTATGCATACAATTACGTTTGGTACACACAATATGGATAAAGGGATTGCATGGCTTGTGATTGCTTTAGAGCGTATTATAGGTATCCTGGTACCCTGGGATGTTGATTTAGAGTGATTTTTTGTGTTCAGTTGAGATATTTTCCTTTATTCCGAGTTGAGTAATATTTGGTTCTTGATTTAAAATTACATCATTTGTTTAGATATACTATATTTTTCTTCAGTTTTAGAGCAGGTGAACATGGAGAGTTTTTAATTACGTTCTGAATCCGGTTTCGATTTTTTTCATTTCTTTGATGTAGAATTTGAACAGTTGTTTTGTAAATCACATTGATATTGTTTATGTATATAATTTTCATATGAACTCAGTTTAGTTTAGGGCTTGATATCTGGGTGAATTTGAAGTCAATAGGAATTATATGTTGAATTGCACTTTTTCTTCAAATGTTTATATTTTAACTGATGTCGAGTATAAATGATAAACTAGAGTGTAATGATTTTGAATTGTTGTTTGAAGTATCAGTGTGAATGTTATTTGAAAGTTGAGTTTTGAGGTTTATGTTGTGGTTGTTGTATAGAGTTTTTTCCACAAGTTTTATTGAGAATTTGTTGGTGTAAATTGAGGAAAATGTAGGTATTCTTCGCCGTGAAGTATTCCCCTGGACTTGAACTTCAGATTTGCAAAAAATAACTTGTTATCAACTCTGGTAGTAGGTATTGTATTTCGAATTGAAAGAAGAACTTGTAGATTCACAAAAAGTGTAATTATTTATCTTACAAGAAGAACAAAAATAAAAAACGGTTAAAAATACATTTTTGAAAATTCCTGATAACAGACCTTGTCAAATGAGCTTTCTGAACAAATTAACGTATGTGTACATGTACCAGCAGAATTTCACGCCAAAAATGTATTAATTTCAAGAACAAAACAGAAAGGTATCATGTTATTTTTGACACATATGTTCGCATACACGTGTTTGAATTTATCGTGTGACGCTGTTCGTTTCTACCAGGTGTGGTAGAAACATATGTTGCATGTGGGTTGATTTTTTTTTCGGTTACCTCGTTATTAGTGGATGATCTTTATACAGCAAATAAGGTAGAATCAACGTTAGCTACCAACCTGACTCTACAAAATCCGACTTTATGATAGATATGACCTTATTATAGTTGAGAATAAATGAATGCAAAAATTATTATCTGCAAAGGGTGTTTAATCTTATCCAAATTAATCATTAGATAAAGTACAGCACAAATTATTACCAAATATAAACAAGTCATACAGTGTTGACTATTCATATATGATGCAACACAATGTTCGTATTTCCTCGGTAAATTACACTTTGCAAATATGCGAGATACCGAATTTACTCTGCTCTTTTGAGCTTCAAAAACATTATATTAGTTAACTGTTAGCGCAAGCTAAAATGTATTCCCATTTTGAAGAATCCACGAAAGGAAGTGCCAACGCATGCACGAAGTTGGCTCGTGTGGAGGCCACTTGAATATATAGTACAGCTGGTAGGATAAGTTCACTGAATGCTAATTTCCTCGTAGATGTATTATTTCACAATTTTAAATAACAGACCAATGTTCACTATTTTGATAACAATTCAAACAGTATCTACATAGGTTGTTTGACTGTTGGCCTGTTATTTAAAAGAAACATAAAACAGGATAAATTAAACTCCATTGTGATTGAATAACCTTAACAATTGGTTTGTTAATGTTTCTCTACACTCTTCTTTTATCTAGAGCTGATGCAAATTTTATCTTTTCTTGATGACAAGAAATTTTCCATCTATCGAACTGAAAACTTAGCTGGAAGACAGATGATCCGCTTTACAGACATTGAAAACACCAACAGAAAGAAGTCAATTTTGACAACAATTCCACCGACAACCAACAACCATCTTTAGAGATAGAATGGGAAACATCTATTTCCTGGAAACACCTCAAAATAGTATCTTAAATAAAAACATTCAAAAAAATCTCACAGAAAAAACTCAAACAACCTTGTACGGAAAGATATTAGTTCTTTAAAGAAATATTCTATAAGCAGATCAAGGCAATGCTATAGTTGTAAGGAAAACAAATGAATACATTCAAAAAATGAACACCATCTTATTAGATATAAACAAATTTAAACTAATAAACATAAATCCAACAGAAACACATGAAAACCAATTAAAAAAGTACCACTACAAGTAAAAAATTGCAATATCAGAAAACCTTTATTCTTTCGTGTGAAAGACCGACTCACGCTCACCACAACTATACGACATCCCCCAAACCTCACAAACACGATTATTCATTACGACTTATAATGTCGACCTGTGAATGATTTAACTACAACCTCCTAGGTAGATACACTACATGGACAAAAGTATGGGGACACCCTTTCTAATAAGTGGATTTGGCCAATTCAACCTTATCCATTGCTAATAGGCGCATAAAATGTGGTGTATAGCACACTGCCATTGGACTTTCGATCAGTGGAAACGTGTTTTCTGGAGTGATTAATTACGCTTCACTATCTGGCAGTCTGACGGACGAATCTGGGTTTGGAGGATGCCAGGAGAACGCTATCTGCTTGAATGAATAGTTACAATTGTAAAGTTTTTAGGAGAAGGAATAATGGTCTGAGGCTTTTTTTTATAGTTTGGGAAAGGCTCTTTAGTTCCAATGAAGCGAAATATAATTCTGCAGCATACAATGTCATTCTGGATAATTTGGTGCTTTCAACTTTCGTTGAACAATTTGGTGGAAGACCTTTTTTGTTTCAGAATGACAATGCCCCCGTGCACAAAGCGAGGTCCGTAAATACATGGTTTGCCGAGTTTCGTATGGAAGAATTTGACTGGCAGGACAAAGCCTTGACCTCAACCCCAATCGAACTTCTTTGGGTTTAATTGAAACGCCGACTGTGAGACAAGTCTTCTAGCTCAACACAGTGCTTGACCGTAACCATGTTCTAAAATCGAGTGAAAAGTCTTCCCAGAAGAGGGCAGACTATTACTGCAACAAAAGGGGCATAAACCTAATGGTTTTGGAATGAGATGTTCAACAAGCACATGTAGGTGTGATCGTTAATTTTATCGGGTTAGCATATTTTTGTTGTAGTGTTTATTTGGTTTCTCAATATATTGAGTTTTTATTTTGTTTTTGTCCTGAGATCCATAGAATGCATAATCCAGTATGTGTGATTTTTCTGTGGATTTCTGTTTTGAATTGTGTATCGGTTCTAGTGATCTAGATGTTAAGAAATGCTAGTTGGTTAGTTTTTCCTGTTCACAGGTGAACTTAGTGTTGGGGTGTATCGAGTTAACGTAATTGGAAAAAACTAAGTGAAGGTTCTATAGATGTGAATCCAGCAATAGTATTATCAACATACCTGTACCAGTATAATGATGGATCTAAGACTGAATTGATCGTTTGAGATTCAATCTGCTTATCAATAAACGTGTTGATACCCATACCAGCCGTTCAAGTGGGTTTCTCGTCATGAAGAACGTATATCTGTGTTCATCACCGCTGTGTTAAAATGTATTTGTTGATAAAATAACTGATTAGAATTTTTACGCTTAAATATTTTTTTGCTATAATAAAGCTGCAACGTATTTCTATGTTTTATTAGTCGCGATTAAATATTGATAATCACAACAGTAATCACCTACAGTCTTTTTTTATGAGTACATTTAGTATTTTTACATCTTATTGGTCATCTTATTTATTTGGAGATTTTTATTTTGCTGGACTTTGGACACTTATTAATTAACATGTGAATCCAGACTAACTTAAGTACGAATAAAGTGACGTTTTTGGGGAATGTGTGACAGGATATTTATTGTAAATGCATACAAAATGAAGTTCTAGTTTGTGTGCTAGCAATGCTACTATACCCACCAACCAACCATCTCTCACACTTCATGGGTTTTTCCCTCAAAGGTACGCATCTGTCGGACGTATCTTCATTTATAATATTTTCTCCTTTAATTTACAATTATACGCAAATCAATTTGGCAACCTTAATGAACGATATAAACAAACTACTACCAGCGTACATGATGATCCTACAAAATATGGTATCTCTATCAAAGAAGAGTCACTGATATATGTGATATATGTCATAAGCAGTGACGTAAATCCTCAAGATGTTAGAAATACTATTCTATGAATCCCATTTGTATAACATACTTGATAAGAGTACTATAAGTTCATAATGAGCAAATTTGCAAATAACTCCTGAAAACTCTAGATATCTTTCAATAGTGCCCATAATGCAGTATTTGATATTTTAAACATAGAAAACATTATAAGATACAAAACATTTCACAGGTATGATCTCTGAGTGAGAAATCATATTCACAGCTTTAAAATTCCCTGTTTTGACTTCAAATCAGTGACTTGTATAAACTTGATCAAAAACTTCTCAGACTAATGGCAAAACACTTGACATTTTTATGGTATTTTTCTCATCGTAAAAATCAATTTCGACATACTACTGTGTTGTCGGGTGAGTTTTAAAATATCGTTTAACATTGATAAAAAATAATATCAAAGAAGCAAAAGTCAACATATGACACACTGTAAGTGACATTGTCCAATATATTTGTCCAAAGTAACTTTTGACGACACGACACCTTAATAATAAAGGTGAATAATAATAATAATAATGACCAAGTTACATTACCACGACTTCCATGGTTCATCTGCTTGAAGATTGTGTCCATCACCCTTTTGAGGTATTTTTGTAACAGTTACATACAAAACGGATGGTATGTGGTAATCATGCAATAAAAACCAGTGGAGGATCAACCCACAAGGAATTACGTAATTATGTCAATTGATGAAAAATACATCGGGGTGAATACTGGTAGATCTGGTCTTAAGATATTTAAAACGTTTAACAGTGATGGTGACGACGTGTTTCAAAAGATGGTATTAGTAATGACGAATAATGGTGAAATATGGGCATTTTTCAGTAAACTTTATTTTATTAATTTATTTTTTCAGTGGCCTACGTTTTCAACTTAATAATAAAAATGTGCATTGTCTACTTAAGTATTGCAACTACTGACAGATTATAGCAGCAAACAAAGTATATTGGTGATTGACATCAGTAACATTTTGTGCATTAAACTTAACATTTTAATTCAAAAATTGTGTTTTTCATTATGTAGTGCGTTTTATATTACGAAGTGTGAAGTATTCAAGTAAATATGATATATACTCTATTTTAG
The DNA here is from genome assembly GCA_011833715.1 of Carcinoscorpius rotundicauda. Taxonomy (NCBI): domain Eukaryota; kingdom Metazoa; phylum Arthropoda; class Merostomata; order Xiphosura; family Limulidae; genus Carcinoscorpius; species Carcinoscorpius rotundicauda. The sequence continues at coordinate 88,785,509 of CM022397.1, forward strand.
AGGAAATGTTGCAAGATAATTGTAATTTTTGTAAACGTACTTTTCCATTCAGACCCTCCCACTCCAATACTTTTCTGGTAAAAGTTTGTTTTTAAGAGATAAATCAAAATGCTGTTTCTGTCAATGAATGAAGTTTAAAAACATTCTAACTTCAATAGTTGTCAAAACAGAACAGAAACCCTTTAATAAAGTCATAGTTACAAAACCTGCCCCAGAACATGCATACAAATAAAAACACTTCAGGATGTTAGAATGTGACCACAGAACCCAAGAGAAAAAATCCAGAAATTTACCATACATATTTTAAACCAACGACAGCTTTTGAGTAAGCCAACAGAAATACCATCTTTCAGAATATTGTACATCCACCTGTTTTAAACCTTCAAACTTTGTAAGGTTCACGTGAAGAGACGAATGAAAAGTATCATTAAGGTGTTTTCCAATACATGAAGAAGATTCACAAACAGATAAAACTGAAGGAGATTGGACTATTAATGGAGAAGAGCCACTCAATTATACGAACAACTCCAACTGTTGTATGCCATTATCACATCAGATGTTGAAAGAATCCCATTCTAGAAGCGAAATATTTCAGTATCCTTTGCAGCATGGTTCGACAGCAAATTTGAAATTGACAACATTCCACGTGAAGAAAAATGGACAGATAAAGCTTAAATGGTACAGTTCCTTTTATACATAGATGGAGGGTTAAATGGCTTTCGTTAAATCCCAGTCACGATATTTTGTAGTCTAAAGTAACAATAAATCTGCTATTTAAGGTAGAATTTGATTTGGACTTCTGAAGGAACATCAGAGGAAGACTCCGTTTGTTGAGAATTTCCTGTGGAATCTATTTCATACAAGTATCAGCTGAAAATTAGGTATACGATAAAAAACAGTGTGAAAAAAAGCGAGTCACATGTAACTACAACCAGTACACTCTCCTATAAAACACTCAGGACACAATACTGCACTCCAAGTCGCTCAACTATTATCGAACTGAAATCAAAGGTATTTGTCATCGCCTCCTGTAAGATCAAATTTAGTGGCACAGACTCTTCCTAGAAAGTACCTTCTATTGAGCAGTAATGATGCCTCAAGAATCGTTTCTAAAACTCCCCAGCTAGATAGGTACTGACGCCACAAATATTTGTCCTATAAACTCCCATCTGTAGCCTCTACCCAAACTATTGTTCAAAATGTAGAGTTGCAGTTACAAGAATATCTAATAACACCTAAAAACAAACTTTAAAGGCCAAAATTTTTAATAATGTGTTCACTTCACTTTGTTATTCCATTTTTATTATGAAGTGAATTATACTTTCTCTTTTTCGTAAGGATGACTAAATGCCAACATAGTGTGAATTGCAAGGGCTTATTTTGTGTTGAGTAACTTGATTAATAACAGCTACACATCATTTAAACTGTTTATTGCACACGTTTGTATGAAACATTGTTTATACAGAAATATTAATTCTATGTGACAATGTTAAAATTAAAACAGTGTACAATTTAACATTTTTATACGCATTATATGTATATTTATTTTGTCTTTTAAACCTATAATCATGAAGTAGAAAGTATGGAAATAATTTTCAGTTTATAAACAAAAAACTATAAATAATATACTGTCACTATGTTCTATTAACAACATGTATTCAGGGCATAGATTTTTTATACCCAATGGGGGGAATGATTTTTGCAACAACTTATGTGGATTATTCAATTTGCAAATTGGTAATCTCTGATTGTGTAAACATGAAAGCTGTAAACATGCAGTCACAGAGAAATCTTGTTGCCACGATATTTCAAGGTTTCCATGAAGGTTTGTAAAAGTGAGGCATTGTCAACAGTTTTCAAAATGTTAATTGAATAAAGACAATTGTGTCACAAACTAACTGCCACATGAATTTATTCCTGCACACTGCACAGTATAAAAGGTGGTCATTATACTTGACAAGATTACTAATAATTTTTATTGCATGAATTACGTTTTCAAATAAAACAGTGTGAAAAAAGCGAGTCACATGTAACTACAACCAGTACACTCTCCTATAAAACACTCAGGACACAATACTGCACTCCAAGTCGCTCAACTATTATCGAACTGAAATCAAAGGTATTTCTCATCGCCTCCTGTAAGATCAAATTTTGTGGCACAGACTCTTCCTAGAAAGTACCTTCTATTGAGCAGTAATGATGCCTCAAGAATCGTTTCTAAAACTCCCCAGCTAGATAGGTACTGACGCCACAAATATTTGTCCTATAAACTCCCATCTGTTGCCTCTACCCAAACTATTGTTCAAAATGTAGAGTTGCAGTTACAAGAATATCTAATAACACCTAAAAACAAACTTTAAAGGCCAAAATTTTTAATAATGTGTTCACTTCACTTTGTTATTCCATTTTTATTATGAAGTGAATTATACTTTCTTTTTTTCGTAAGGATGACTAAATGCCAACATAGTGTGAATTGCAAGGGCTTATTTTGTGTTGAGTAACTTGATTAATAACAGCTACACATCATTTAAACTGTTTATTGCACACGTTTGTATGAAACATTGTTTATGCAGAAATATTAATTCTATGTGACAATGTTAAAATTAAAACAGTGTACAATTTAACATTTTTATACGCATTATATGTATATTTATTTTGTCTTTTAAACCTATAATCATGAAGTAGAAAGTATGGAAATAATTTTCAGTTTATAAACAAAAAACTATAAATAATATACTGTCACTATGTTCTATTAACAACATGTATTCAGGGCATAGATTTTTTATACCCAATGGGGGGAATGATTTTTGCAACAACTTATGTGGATTATTCAATTTGCAAATTGGTAATCTCTGATTGTGTAAACATGAAAGCTGTAAACATGCAGTCACAGAGAAATCTTGTTGCCACGATATTTCAAGGTTTCCATGAAGGTTTGTAAAAGTGAGGCATTGTCAACAGTTTTCAAAATGTTAATTGAATAAAGACAATTGTGTCACAAACTAACTGCCACATGAATTTATTCCTGCACACTGCACAGTATAAAAGGTGGTCATTATACTTGACAAGATTACTAATAATTTTTATTGCATGAATTACGTTTTCAAATAAAACAGTGTGAAAAAAGCGAGTCACATGTAACTACAACCAGTACACTCTCCTATAAAACACTCAGGACACAATACTGCACTCCAAGTCGCTCAACTATTATCGAACTGAAATCAAAGGTATTTCTCATCGCCTCCTGTAAGATCAAATTTTGTGGCACAGACTCTTCCTAGAAAGTACCTTCTATTGAGCAGTAATGATGCCTCAAGAATCGTTTCTAAAACTCCCCAGCTAGATAGGTACTGACGCCACAAATATTTGTCCTATAAACTCCCATCTGTTGCCTCTACCCAAACTATTGTTCAAAATGTAGAGTTGCAGTTACAAGAATATCTAATAACACCTAAAAACAAACTTTAAAGGCCAAAATTTTTAATAATGTGTTCACTTCACTTTGTTATTCCATTTTTATTATGAAGTGAATTATACTTTTTTTTTTTCGTAAGGATGACTAAATGCCAACATAGTGTGAATTGCAAGGGCTTATTTTGTGTTGAGTAACTTGATTAATAACAGCTACACATCATTTAAACTGTTTATTGCACACGTTTGTATGAAACATTGTTTATGCAGAAATATTAATTCTATGTGACAATGTTAAAATTAAAACAGTGTACAATTTAAATTTTTTATACGCATTATATGTATATTTATTTTGTCTTTTAAACCTATAATCATGAAGTAGAAAGTATGGAAATAATTTTCAGTTTATAAACAAAAAACTATAAATAATATACTGTCACTATGTTCTATTAACAACATGTATTCAGGGCATAGATTTTTTATATCCAATGGGGGGAATGAATTTTGCAACAACTTATGTGGATTATTCAATTTGCAAATTGGTAATCTCTGATTGTGTAAACATGAAAGCTGTAAACATGCAGTCACAGAGAAATCTTGTTGCCACGATATTTCAAGGTTTCCATGAAGGTTTGTAAAAGTGAGGCAGTCTCAACAGGCATGAATTACGTTTTCAAATATTAATAAAATAATATGTGTTTGCGAACTCTTGAAAATTACACGTCAATTCAATGTAGCACATTATTATTCATACTTTTCATTGAAGTAGGATTCATTTAGTCCTCTAGTCTGAATGTTTCTGAACGTTGACCTCCTTTCTGATGATCTGTTTATGAATTCTTTCATAAGCTCTTCTTGTCAACCTCATATTTGTGAGTGTGACAATCTGCCACATGGTTAAGGCAGCATTGAGACATAGTTAACCTTGACATAGTCTTCAACCGTCTTAATGCAGAAAATCTGCGTTCATATTCACAGCTGGATACTGGACATACAAGCAAAATTTTCATAAGAAGAAACACTTCACTAAACATATGCTGGCTTGTTTCATGCATTTTACAGTAAGCATCCTTCGCGTCTATCAGAAATACTGCTTTTGTTGTTCCTTTGAACATGGGCAACTGAAACTTGAGCCATTGTGCAGAGAATTTTGGATAGAAGTTTAGAATTGAGTTGTCAATATTACCAGATGTGATCATGTTCTCAAGTGCTAGATACTGCCCCAAGTCATTGTTGTCTGCATTGAATCTAGTTGTCAGATGTTCTATGACTGTATTCACAAATTCAAAATATTAGCTTCCGTAGTAATCTCTAGCTGTTGCAGAATGGTATGCTGAGGTATCACCTGTGATACTTCTGTGTGGGGAGGGGTCTCCAAATGCGTGGTAGTTCAAGAGGCACCAGATCCAGGGAAGTTACTTTTTTTCAGCTTCATCTTGTTGTAATTTTCCTCTGTTCACAATAACCGTAATTGTTTTGTTCAACTGTCATTGCAGATGCTTCAATCATGCTAGATACTGTCGCTAATTTTGCTTGAAATACACGGTTTAGTTCCTCTAATGCAGCTAATGGATGCTGAGCCACCATAAATCCTTAAACTGTCTTTCCTTTGTCAAATCTATCCAGCAGACCTCGTGCTTTTACTGCTACATCTGATTTTAATTTGCTAATTCAGACAAAGAATCAACAATGTCACTGTAGTGATCATTAGCACATGTAATTGCAGATAGTCGGTACGACCAACGTGTTGTACATTGTAGGCGGATTTATTTAACTGGACTATTGTGACTGTCTGACGACACAATACTTTCAAAGATTGTCTTGTATTTGTCTGACCTCTGAAGCAAGACACCAAGTTCACGTACTGACTAAATAGAATTTCGAACACATTCATTATCTTCAACTGCATGTTGCATTATTAAATTAACCTTGTGTGCTTTGAAGTAAAGAAACAAAGCTGACAGCTGCTTCTCTTTTATTTTTGCCTGGCATCCACTGTACGCACCATTCATGTTAGCGGCTCCATCATAAAATTGTGCTCTTAATCCTGACAGTGGTAAATTGAGTCTAGTCAGTACATCAAGCATACTCGATATTGTTTCACCAGCTGTATTGGAAACATTGAACAAACCAAGAAATGTTTCATGGACGTAAAGGTTCTCATCTACGTACAGATATTGCTTCCTGTTCGGCACATGTAACATATTAAGTGCCATTAACCACTAATGGAAAGATTTTACTTTGCTGCACTTCATGTGCTATGTTCCTCAGTATTTGATTGTTGAACATCTCCATTATATCATTCCTAGTATGGGATGATGTGAATGTGGTTTTCTTTGACAAGCAAGCTGTAAACTCAGGATTTTCCTCTTCCAGCAGCTTCAGTAATTGCAAGAAGTTCTCCTCCGTATCAGTATGTCCACGTAATGCTAAACCTTGATGCAGTACAAAACGTAAACTTCTAAGTATTTTGGCCAGACTTCTTTTGCATTCTTCCTGCTGCTTCTTTTTTCCATCACGTAGCTGGACAGTTACTGGAGTTACATCAAGTGAACTTTCTGGAGATATAGCGAATCTGTGCTGAGAGGAAGATTGGTGTTCGTTGAATTTTTGTTTTGCCTTTTTCCAGTTGCAAAAACCGGTGGATATGAAGGTATGCTCCACTGGCATCTCCAGTTTCCCTGTATAAAGGCCTCTATTTTCCGCCTTGACACAATGAAAGCATATGACTTTTTGAGTCTGATTGTTGAAGTTCAGCCATGGGAACTCATCAAACCTCTTGCCCTAGAAGTTGATATTTTGAGATTTTTTTTTCTGTTGTGGTATTAGTTGTGCGTCTAGATGATATGGATTTCCACACTGAATTTGTGGAGTGTCAGATTTTTCATTACCGCACAATCTTGTTTCATAACTATTTGGTTGCTCATGATGTGAAATAATTGCACAAGCATTTTCAGACTCGTCCTCTAATGAACATGGTATTTCCTCTGTATGGCAAGTTTCTATTCCTTTGCTTGATGTTGAATTATCTGCATCTGCGTTGTCACTTGTAGTACTAGTAACTGGCTTGCATAACTGCTTAATATCGGAAAGTTTCAGACGCTTGCTTGTCATAATTGGAATCTGTTTCCCAAACGACTCAACAAGCTATAATACAGTCTTTATTGAAAAACTCTAACATACAACGAACGAAGATAGAATGGAAGTGAGAGTGAACTGTATAATGTATTTTAGTCGAACACGCGAACCTTACAGTGACTACCGAGCCGACTGACCGCCTGGGCATCGCTGGGACAATACTGTGTGCTAGTTTACAACACAAGTAATTGCAAGTTTCTCGAAAAATACTTAAACAATCACAAATATATTTTATTCCTGTTAAAGCTCATCAAAATGCAAACACTTTGTGATATAGTGTTTTTAAGCAAGTCAGTTAAATAAAAAGACCTAAACAAAAACTAGCAATACAATTCGAGTATAGGCTTCAGGCCGTTAAAATTGCCCTTTGTGTTTTAATTATACAAGAAAATACGATATTTTTGCTATCTATTACAAGAGAATATATTGTTGTTGTTTTTTTCCATAAAGCACCAGCAGTTTATTAGAGGGCGGTGATAATCTGAAATTCCATGGATTAATGAGGTCCACAAACACAGGTCTTATGAGCCCTGTTGTAAAATCGTCGCTCAGACTAAAAGGAGCGGAGGGGTGATGTAAGGCGCGTCTGGATCCAAGCGGCCCGAACCTGTCGTTTATTGTATACTGAACGTACACTATGGTCAGTGACTTCGACAGCTTAGGAGAGTAAGGCGTTCGACAAAAAAACCATATCAAATAAAACTATTCAATATGTGTTTATAAGCTACAGAAAGCTAAAATATGTCTAAAAATATAAAAATAATGGAATTTGTGTCATTTTATACTTATATATAGAAAAAAATGAATCAACTTTATCTATGTTAGTTTTTTTGGGTTCTAAAAGGTTTGATAAAGCTCTCACTTCGCCTAAATGTGCCTAAAGAAACCTATAGCCAATGAACTATATCAAAACATAATATTTACCCATTATAACAAAAATAATTAACTGATGTAGAAACAAATAGCATGTTCATGAAAAAGCTGTATGTGATGAAGAAAAATGAATTTCACTTTCGTATTCAACGTACAGACATTACTGTAGAATATGTAAAACTGAAGACAATAAAAGAATCGCAGGCCTGTGTCACTAAAGTCACTTCTTGAAGTTTCAATTTTATAAATACATGTGCATTTCATGATTTAATAGTTAAGGGGCTCGACTGGCAATCTTAAATTAAAATTCCCTTCTCCGAGCATGCTTTCCTTTCAGCCGTGTGTGTGCATGGAGGGGTTATAATGTGACAGTAATCCAATTTTTGGTAAAAGAGTAGTCCAAGAGATGGCGGTGGTTGATGTTGAAAAGGTAGGTGTTTTTTTTTCTTGTATACCCGCTCTGAAGTGTTTGTGTGTTTGTTTTCTTATAGCAAACCCGCATATGCTAAGTCCACTGAAAAAATCGAACACCTGATTTTAGCGTTGTATATCCGTAGATTTTCCACTGTACCATTGGATTCCAAGTAGCACGCGGAATGTTCTCGGACCGCTAAAAACCTGGTATTCGTGGTGAACAGAGCAGCGATAACCAATTGTGTAGTTTTGTATTTTATTTAAAACAAACAAACAAACTAGTCTATCTCTGCTAAATTAAAGACAGCTAGTGCAGATAGCCATCACGTAGCTTTGCGAGAAATTCAAAAGAGACCAGTCGATAAATAAAGTTATATTTTATTGAAAATCATTCCAATACCTCAAAATCTGAAATATGTTTCTCATAAATACCCACTTTGTTCGGATTTTCACAGTTTATGTCAATTTTAATTTGGTTTTGAGATATATTTCGTTAATATCTATAAATAATTTAGTTACACTTCAATTACCCTGCATGGCCAGATGCTCAGGGAGCTCGACTCGTGATCGGAGGGTCGCGGATTCGAATTTCCGTCACACTAAACATACTCATCCATTAAACCGTGATATAATGGGATATTCAAGGATATTACGCAAATAATTTAAATGGAATAAAATAAATCTGTACTGGCAGTCACATAATATGTACAGAAGTTAACACTTACTCAACAGTCATACCAGCATTTCCAAATCTATTTATATTGTTTTGGTCCGGCATGGGTAAGCGTGTTAAAGCGTGCGACTCGTAATCTTACTCGCATCTCCGTCGTGGCAAACACGCTCGCCCTTTCAGCCGCGGCGGCGTTATAATGTAACGGCCAGTCCTACTCTTCGTTGGTAAAAGAGTAGACCAAGAGTTGGCGGTGGGTGGTGATGACTATCCCTCGAGCCTTACACTGCTAAGCCTTACACTAAAAATTTGAATAATCTTTAGCTAGGTTTTAATAGACTTAAACTTTTTCAAAAACTCTTCTAAAATTAATTAAGAAGACTGTTGTATAATGAATAATTAATAACTATATCATATTTGTAAGGGAAAAATAAGTTATTCTTTCACAGAATGGTTGTAGCGTTTTATAATTCGTTTCATATCATAACAAAAATATTCCAAATTCTCTGCCAGGTTTGTTTTTATTGCATTACTGGTTAGTTAAAATATAAGTATTTGATTTATTAAATATTTAGACATGAATAAAGCAATATTTTTTAAGCACAAAAAAGATAGAAAACAGAGTTGTTTTTTATGAGAATTATCATGATTCCTTTAGAAGATATATATTTATTTTATTTTTTCCTTTTTAGTGGCTCTAGATTCAAAATACAGAGCTACTCGACAACACATCTTGAAAACGTAAGGTGTTGATACTTTTCATGACGAAGCTACATTTTTAGGACATGTCAGACTACAGTGCAAACAGATTCTTCTTGCATTGCAGTGAAAATCCGGAAGTACGGAGTTCTATAAAACAACAAATTTAAAAGAAATTGACACATATTATAATAATTAAATTATCCACTGATAGTATGAAAAAACTATTTGCTTTATTCTGAATAAATAGGTTTCTATTTTAGGTATTTAACTTAAAAGTAGGATTAATATATCGATATGATGTAGGTATTCAGGTGAACAAAAAAAATCTGTAATACTTTTATAGATAAAGGAACATTATCGTGTTTATTGATATTTAGCAACTTATAATTTATGCAAAAAGAAATTACTGCTGTTTACATCAATACTAATTAACAGGAAACCTAAATGACACTTGAATTGGAAATCTGCTGATGAGTCACAAGCTGTAAATCTACATTAGCTTGGCTACAGTTAGCCGAACTGTTCAAATCTGTTGTTTATTACGATTTATTCTACTGTTTACAAGTTTGTTTGTATTTAAAAGTGTAAGGCATTTTTTTTTTAATTGATTCTTCATTTCTTGTTCAATTAAATCTATAAAACAACCAGTTTGGCAAGCTGTAGTAGCCCAGTTTTAGTATTTTGTGTGCGGAATAACACAAGCATGTGATATGTTACTGATAAAGTCATGAAAAGAAGTATTATCCATATTATTTACTTTCAATTGCGAAATTTTCACAGATGACTTCGAAAAAAATACTAAAGAAAAAACATCTTTTCTGATTGATTTTGTAGGTCGAAGAAAACGTCTCGTGGAGTAAAATATACAATTTAACCCCTAATCCTCCAACACAATTTCCCACTAAATTTCAATTTTTATTGCACATTTTAGAAAGTGTAAAAGAAATATTTTTCGGTTGTGTAGCGAAAAACTTCCACAGTATAATAAGATGAAATAATAAATAATATTTTGTTTTTTTTAACTTTCACAGTATTATAAGACGAAATATCAAATCCTATTTTATTTCTTTTTAACTTTCACAGTATCATATTTTCATGCAATTTTGATGACAATGGTGCAAGGTAGTCGTGAATGTTGAGGTGCCATAAGTACAATGAGTGTTAGTATAATACGCCTAATTAAAGACATAGTATGAGATAACCTATCATAGAGTGAAGTGCCTAAAATTTAACATGAAAGTAAAATATCGATTTAGTTTTAATCTTAAATCGTTTCTGACCTAGACTATTTTCTGTTGCATCGCCAACGTTTATGAAAATAACTTATTAAATCAACAAAAACAATTTTTTCCGGTTTTTGTGGTCTGTAGATTTCACTTTGTACTTTCACCAAACCGACTAACAATAATATTATATTATACTATTGTAATACTAAGCAACTATACTTTTATGTCTTCTTGTTGATCAGGCTTGATTTCGCAACATTTATTTATTTCGGCTAGTTAGGTTTGGGACGGTAGTACTTTCTCACTCATTTTTGAGAAACTATAGCCTAGTACATATACGTTTGTATCCTCTCTCAAATGTTACTAAAGCAAGAAAAATATTTATATTAAGTTATTTCAGCCATTAGGTATATCTTATATAATTTAATCATTAATTCTAAATGCTATCTACTCAACTCATTGAATGCTTAGATAAAATTAAGCAAATAATATTGTTTTCTAATCATTATTATTTCATCCTTGCATGTAAGTATACTGATAATTAAAACAACTTCCCGTCACACAAAACATGCTTGCCCTTTCAGCCGTGCGGAAGTTATAATGTGACGGCTAATCCCACTAATCGTTGATAAAAGAGTAGCTCAAGAGTTGGCTGTGTGTTATGATGACTAGCTGCCTTCCCTTTAGCCTTGTACTGCTAAATTAAGGACGGCTAACGTCAAATAGCTCTCATGTACCGTTGCAAAAAATTACAAACAAACATTAAAACAATATATTCACAATCGAAATCTACTTACTCGTTCGTTTCTGGAGGATCCTTTTGTCTTCAAGATAAATTCCATCATAGAAATTATACAGGCAAATCCGAGACTGGTGAGCAGAACAACACACCACTAACATTAGATAAATCAAGTTCATTTATGGAGGCGCTATGCTTCGTTTCTTTATGTTTACACTGTTTTCCATTTTCTTCAGACTACCACTTTTCTTTCAATAAGTATAAAATTCTATCCTCTTGCAACTCCAATATGACGTTAGATATTGGTGTTCGGTATGGTGATCCTGAAATAAGTGTAGATTGTGTTTTTGTAAAGTGCAAATCTCTAACTAGTTTTTTCTGATATACAACAACCAAGTTCTCACGTTTTTTAATATTTAAATTTAATCATTTCATTCCAAAAATTGTTAGACAACAATAGTAACTACGATATTTTAGAGAAAAATAGCATATAAATATATATATATATATATGTATTAAAGTTTTACATTCTTCGTCTTTTCGATCATTCTCAAGATAAGCAGAAAATTCAATAACAACAGGTATACTGAATGTAACATCTTTTCAAGACTGTTGACTTTGATTTTAAGATATAAAAAACTATTGTTTTTACTTTCTAGAGTGGCTATTTCATAGCCTTTTGTATCTAATAAACCACCTATTTGTTCTAATTCGCAGTTTCTCGCTGTTACGTTTTCGATGGATGCTGACTGCAACAAATGAGCATAATTTCTATTGAAAACTCTTTCAACTCCCTCTACATTTGACTCAATAAAGACTATTGGTTGACACTGCATTACTTTTCACATTGTTTTGTATAATTCTAGAGTAGATTCCTGAGAAAAACCAAAAACGTGGTATTGCATAGAGTAAAGAGTTATTTGTACCTTCAAGAAACTCTAAAAAAGACAGCAAAGTTTTATATATTCATAAAATACATACAAAAATATCAATATTTCTAAACTGAAGAAACCAACACAGTTGATACATTTTGGACGTTCTCGATAAACCAAAGTGAGAATTTTTCCAAAGTTATTATATTATTTAACTATACACAATATAACAGAAATTTTACTATTTCTTGTTCCTGGATAGTAAGTGTTATTTCCCAATTGGTTATGTCTAAATTAAATATATAAGACCTATTTTCTATTCAAACTTGTAAACTTGCTTTTGTAAATTTTCAAATTTTCTCATTTTCCAGAACTTTTCAGGTACCTTCAGTGCTGAGTAAATGATAGATAATTTTCTCAAACTTACAAGAATTTTCAAGAACTTTCTGGAATGTTGTAGAAGCTTCATAGTTGTCCTGCTCAATAACGAAAATAAGTATCTGTCTCTTTCTCGGACTCAGTCTGTGAACCTCGAAAAAAAATACAACAACGTCAGGACCTTGCTAGAAACTTTGAAGTATGATGAGTATCGATGGAAAATTATTGAAGACTTCAAAATAGTGGCATTTCTGATGGGTCTCCAAGGAAGCCTTACCAGGTTCCCCTGTTATCTTTGCCTATGGAACAGCAGGGATACCGCATCGCACTTCAAAAGAAAGCACTGACCCCAAGGGACCGAGTTCTCTGTGAAGAGGCACAATATCAAGTATGTGAGCCACTAGTGGACCTCCGGAAGATGTTGTTCACACCATTGCACATAAAATTTGGACTTATGAAACAATTTGCCACAACTCTTGATAAGGAGTCTGCAGTCTTCAAGTACTTTGGAGTCAAAAATCAAAGATGCTATCTTCGTTAGACCACAAATTCAAAAAGAAAGGCGAGCGCTTTCACCGAAATATACTGGAATTTGAATGCCACAACCGAGAACCGTTTATCGAAAATATGATGGGAGACGAAATTTGGGGGGCAGACACATGAATGTGATTTACATTACAGTCGCAAATCTCAAAAAACTACTTACTTCTGTACATTTTTCTTCATTTTTGTAAACCTTTAGTGTAAATATATGTAAATCTTGACTCATATGTTGTTTTATTCAGACCTTATGTTAACAAAAGTGTACAAATTTAACCGTTTTTACATAGAAAATAGGTTAAGTACTAAATTTCATCATCCAGGTCACAAAAGCAAAGTTTGAAGGGAATAGTGGACATTTTATGTATTTTTACAACATAAACAATTAAGAAATATTACATACTATCTAGGAAAAAAATTTGTATTACATAATGTTACATATATTTACCATTTGTTACTGATCTTGAACCACATGTGTTTTACTTCATGAAACACATGAAAACATGGAATCAAAGAGATCAACATAATAAATCTGTGTATTTTTCACCATCTTGCATGAGTTTCTTATCACATTTCAGACAAAATGAATCAAAAATTGCGTAACTTTTTTCATCGTGAAAAAGGCTTTCGTTGACCCTCATTTTAAACAGCCGTATCGGATTTCCGAGTGTTTAGACATATCGGTGGCACTTTCAACTGGAAATTCTATTCTCTGTACTGTTAGAAATGCAGCAAGATTCGCCGTGTATGATGAAACCATTATTAATGTAAAAACCACCACATGGTAGCTGCAAGGCGGGTCGATATTGCTCTGAAATATTTAAAACAACTAGTTTGAGTTATAACTGACAATAAGATGATAAAGTATACGTATATGTGCTAAATTAATCAAGTTTTAAACAGTTTTATAAATCAAAACTAGCTTATACCAACTTTCTTATAGTATTTTTTTTTCATTCCACGAGCTAACCAGTGTCAGATTGAGTTGTGGATTTAGTTTTGGGAAATATGATAACGTGCTGTACGGTGAAACCAGAATGTAAATGTATTGAGAAAGAAAACTACTTTCTAGAACTACTTTATTCTTAAATTTTTCTAGATAGAAGTAAAACCAATAATATTCAACACAAAACGATATATGTCATATATATTAATATAGTACCAACATAGAAACGCTTTTACTAAATCCAGTAGTCAAATATTTCTGGATGCATAATCATAGAGCAAATAGCATAAATAATAAATAAGTATTGATTTCATAAAAAAGTAAAACACGCGTTGCAGTCGTTCTAAATAGTGAGTTATTATCCGTTATATAATATTTGGTAAAATCAACACGAGAATGTCATGTTCCCACTAAAACCCAAAATAACATAAGACAATTTTTTTATAAGTAACGTGATGTTTATAATCTCATAAACTTTAATAGTTGACTGTAAAGAACTTATTTTAGAATATATACATTGTGACAGTTTGAAAGCCTCTCAGAATGTTCATTGTACCAAGTTGAACCTCATTTTACTTACTTTGGAGCAATTTCGGATCCTTGTTGCATCAGAGATCCTACAGTAAACCAAAATCTATTGGATAAACCAAACAGATTTTCAAAAACATTGGAATCTGAGTTATGAGGAGTAGAAGGTACCCATTCGTAAGGTGTTTGTCGAGCAAGTAGAAAGAAAAGTAAACTGACACTCGCGTAAGTTGACGCCATATACATCCAAACCTCCTAGGAAATTGGCATAAGAAAGGAAAATAACTTTGGAACGTTTTTGGTGAGCGTCATGAAGAGAATACTGATTCCTAAGTTCATGAAAGGTGAGATAAACTACTTCTTCTCTTTCGTAAGTAATGGTCAGATCAGCAATAGCTAAGTCAGCTTCCTAATTAGAAATGAAACAAACTAATTAAGCCTCGTCCGAGAATAACAATAAAACAGAATTGAATTTCATAAAGTGATATTAAAATACAACAAAGCTAAGTTTATTAAGCAATAAAAAAACTGAATTAAGTAACAGTCCTGAAGTAGAAGAAAGAAATATCAGATTCTTCTAGTGAAAAAAATGACGTAAGTCAGTTTCCTTGGTAACAGTACAATAGATATAAATTAACACAGTCTCATTGATGAGTATGTGTATAATATTAGTCAATTTCACTGGTAACTGTAGAAAATGAGTTGGGTCAGATTTCCAAATTTACAGTATACAAGCGGTTTTTATAGTTTAACAACTTGATGACCCCATTTAACTGTTTCTCTTGGATATTTATTGTTTTTTAAAATACAAAGATCTGTGTACATGAAAAGCAGCATTCCAAACTTTTGTGATAATTATACACATGAGCTAAGTCAGTTCCTTGATTTAAACACAACATCAAGTAAGTTGTGTTCTTTGATAATTATGCACAATATAGATTGAGTCAATTTTCTTGCTGACCATTTACATATCTATCAATATATATATATGTGTGTGTGTGTGTGTGTGTGTGTGTGTGTAAAAGAGAAATCTGCTTAATTCTCGCAAACCATTTGACTAGTCTCCACTGAACCTTCCACGGTGACTCCTACGGTTTTCAGATGTAACATGGAGAGGTAAAAATTTCTAGTGGGGGATAGATCCCCATACAAATAGTGAAAAGTTACTAAATCGACACAAACTGACACAGTGACACAGGATGATATTAAAAAGATCATAAGGGAGTTGTGTTTCCATTTAATCAATACAAATAAATATGAATATGTCTTTACGTATACATGTTTTTATAAATTCCATATTTCTTGATCAATAAGCATCAAACTTGCTTTTCACAGTGATATAGGATAACGTGTGGAAAGACACGAGGGGAGATGGAACCCCCATTTTTTTCATGTCTAATTTTGGATAAACTACCAAATCAGCAAAATGTAACATAAGGAATATCATGAGGGGAGTTGTATTTCAATTTAAACTCCCTCTATATCTTTATATGTGTTGGTGTCTGTCTTCTAATTCCTTGCACACTATTTGACCAATTTCCTCCAAACTGGGCATGCTGACTCCTTTGACTCCCGAAAAAAACATAAAGGGGTCAAAACTCCCAACAGGTTTTCGGCAACAACAAAAATGTAGCAACTTAGATTTACAAAATAACTTGTAACGTGTAGCCCATTTAATTAATTTGCTAATATTGCAACACCATCAATCCATTTTTTTCGAAACAGTGAGAAATGTTACTGTAAAATAAATCTTCAAAACTTACGACACTTTATTGAGATAGAACCACTTTCTTGGGTAGTTTTGCTAATAACCATATGTTTTCATTTTTTATGTTAGTATAAATTTCTGGCTTACTTTACTGTGTTGTTTTGAGGTTTTTGTTTAAAATAGAATCATAATTAAAGAATACATCCACAGAGCTTCCACCCCTAGAGATAAGATGTATAACGTGACAAACAACAGTACAATGTACTGGTAATTTAAAAGCACATGAGATCCAATATTTTATTTTGTAGTGTTTATCAGCAAGTATAACCTTGAATGATTCTTGAGTTTTTAATTCAATATAAACCTCTTATTAGAATAAGGAATTAAATTGTGTTTATAAATAGAATGGGTTATAGAGAGCCCTTAGTCAGAAAGAACTTGCTTGCACCAAAGTTTACAAAATAATACTACGAGTACTGTAAATAAAATATACTCTTCAAAAAAAGAAATGCAAAAGAGATATTTTTGTTATTTTAAAGAGAAATATATGTAATAACGTTACAAGCTCAGAGTATGTGATATTACATGTGTTAAGGAACTGATTGTCAGACGAAAATGACAATAAAACTTGCGCACTTTAAAATCAGAGAAAAACAACGGATTTTTCGCCAAAACGCATTCGTGTCCAATAAATTTGTTTGAGAGATCTGCATGTTCTGCAAGTGCATCATATGCAACCTCAATAGAAAAGTGAGGGGTTCTTGGTTTCCATAGCTTAGTGTTAAGCCACCGACACGCAATACAGTTACGCCAAAACTGGCTGACGCACAACGCAACAACGCCATTGGTCGATTGGAAGCAGGCGAATCTCGATCAGATGTTGCCAGAGCTGTGAATGTCCCCCAAGCACCATCACAAAACTATGGAATCGTCATTAACAACATGGATCAACTCGTGACCGTCCACGATCTGGCAGACTTCGTGTGACCACGCCCGAACAAAATCGCTACATCCAGTTACGTCACATTCGGGATTGGACCACCACTGCGACGTCTACTGCCTCAACCATATCAGGGCTGCGTAGGATTTCCAGTCAGACCGTACGCAACCGTCGACGAGATTCTTAAGCCTAATGTGCAACCCATCATGGTGAACGTCAACGACGTTTTTCAACATGACAACGCCCGTCCTCAAACAGCCCGACTCACCACTGTCTGTTTGAAACACCACAACATCAACGTTCTTACCTTACCCTCCAGATCACCAGATTTAAACCCCATCGAACATCTTTGGGACGAGTTGGACCGACGTCTGCGAAAGCGACAAACTCAATCGCAGACTCTACCACAGCATGCAGCAGCTTTGCAGATTGAGTGGACAGCCATTCCACAGGATTCGATTCGTTATCTCTTCGCTTCCATGGGCAGGAGATGCCAAGCAGTTATTGATGCTAACGGGGGGCATACTCGTTATTGACATTGAGTGACGTTAAACTTCAGCTAGTGAGCATAGACTTCGCCTTTACAGACTTTGGATGTTGTAAATGTGCAAAGTTTCACACATGTAATACAGAACTACCCGGAATAAACTTGTTAATAATATGTCTCAAATTTTACCTTTTGCCTTTCTTTTTTTGAAAAGTATATATTTATAATAGTGTAAAGAGTATGAAGCAGTTATGATAAACACGTACCAAATAAAATAACAACTAAAAGGTATTTATAGCAAACTATGAAACTACTGACGCTACAATAATGCGACGTAATGTACAAATGGAAGGTAGTAATAAAGACAAACTTGGCTAAATATGCAGAAATGTCTGAATGTTTGTGCTGGAAATGAAAAGTATCTGGCTTTGAATGAATTGTGTATATTTATTTCAGGCCTAATAAGTCAAGAAAAATCGTAATAATTGTATTTAAGGTAATGCTAATTTTTGTTTGTGAAATTACACGAGGGTTAAGTGTGGTTTGTGCGTAATACTTGACACAAACAAGAAACACTAGAGTTTAAATCGAAGTCAGTAGTTTCGTGATGACAACGACACTGTACCATCACTGCATTAAAAAGTTTCACTGACCAATAAACAGATAAATTGATTTTGAATCGAAAAGCCGATATGCAATTCCGAGTCCTTGGATAAATACTTTAATATTGTATTTGTAGCGTTTGAGCGAGACATTTCCGAGAAAAGTTCTGGATATACAAGCGCAATCGTGTTACGTGTACAGATAATACATTATCGTTTAACTCAGAACTGTTCAGACAAATAAACACGATGTTCATAAAACTTTACAACTCATCCAAAACCTATCACAGGGATATTCAAGCTATTGATTTTTTTATGTTTTGAATTTCTGCGTAAAGCTACACAAGGGCTATCTGCGCTAGCCGTCCATAATTTAATAGTGTAGGACAAGAGAAAAGGCAACTAGTCATCACCACCCTCTGCCAACTCTTGGGCTACTCTTTTTGCCAACGAATAGTGGGTTTAACCGTAACATTATAACGTCCCCACAGCTGAAAGGGCGAGCATGTTTGGTGTGACGGAGATTCGAACCCGCGAATTACGAGTCCAGTGCGTAAACCACCTAAACCATGCTAGGCCTAACGTTATTGATAAAGATATAAATCCAAATAGTTCGTAAAATAAAAGTAATTTTCTATTTTAGGGAAAAAAATATTATTTAACATTTTTAAAACTTAGCCTGTTTTGTATTTTTGGAGCTGGAGGATAAGGAAAGTAATGCTTTTGTTTTGTTATATTCTTTGCTTAGGGTTTTAAACAATAAAGATTCAACAGAGTATCACTCACTATTAACCTTATTCAACTCCATCATCATAAACAATAGCAGTTAGTGGATACGATGTAGTTTAAAAATACGTACGCAATTCGTAAAATTGGATACGCAATGGAAACGACGAATATAGTATGGTGGAAATTCTATCAGTATACATTAAAATTCTCGAAAAAAGATTTGGTTAGGAATTTAATGTTGAAAATATAATAGGCCTAACATGATGTCTTATGACAAATACAAGTAATACTTCAAACGTTTCACGTATTAAATAGTACTTTGCTTTTTTCTATTTGTTTGATCCGACATGGTAATTTGATACACCTTGTTAATCAGTTTTCGTATCATGTCGTTCAATTCGCCGTGCTCATTCCTGCTTCCATGAGAGCTGTCACGAACTACGTGTATATTATACTTGAAACTTAATCTCTTGAAGATTTCCTCAAGTATATCCATAAAGTAACCTTCAAATAGATCGTTCCAAGTTAGGTGATCCATTGGCTCTTTTAACATCGAGTAGGGCGGATTCTAGGAAATTATTATAAATAATTTCTCCAGTGAGATCATAAAAATATTCATTACTCGTTCTGTTTATAAATAAACAGAAGATAAGCAGTGTATATATATATATATTGATATTTTTGGTTTATTTGATTAAAAAACAATTCTTTCGAAAATGTATAAAAACTTATGCAAGCCAGTAAATTATGGTGATTGAAACGTGGCACAATTTTTAATTTTTTTGCAACTTACACTTTTATTAGGTGCTCAGAGTAACGTTTAAAGGCGATTTTAAAATATAAGAGATCATTTCTGTAACGTTTATCATTTTTACAACGTTTTCCGGTGAGACAAAAAATCCAGAGTTAAATTCCTTTCGGTGAACGTAGCAGATAACCTAATCTGACCTAAAAAAAACCCTTTTGTCAACAATTCTATGATAGAAAATAGAATACCAAAAGTGTACATGAACGTTATTACGGGCTACTTACAATAACAGTTACAACCTTCAGAGGGCAGTCACTTAATTATCGTGAATCATCATCTAATTTGTTCTCGTTTTTGGTAGGCTACTGAATGCCAAACTGCGTATTCCACGTACCCACTTGGTCAAAAAATTGTGATTTGCCATTAAAACAGAATATACTGAATGTTTATTTTCTGTCCATTTTATATTATTAGAACATCATTAAATGTTTAGTCAAATCACTTATTATGCATATAATATTATTTAACGTTCTTATGAATGCAAAATATGTTATTTTTTTCTGATTTAGGGAAATATTAATTGAAACATCTTAAATGATCAAGGCTATTCCACAAATGTCATTTTATTTCTTTATTAAAATTAATTAAATACAATAAACAAATTTGTTTGGCGTACCCAAAACGGCTTCCAGTCATTAAGTGTTGATTAGGTCCAACTAAAGTTGTTTATGTTTTAAAGATACTGAGTCTCAAATTCAGTCAGTATCGTTAACCTTTTTAAGTAATAGATATAATTATACCTCCACAGCATGTTTAATGCGGTATCAGAATAATATTATCGTTTATTTTGTTTTGAAATTCATGCAAAACAGTTGTTGTTGTTGTTCAGAATTAAGCACAAAGCTGCACAATGGGCTATCTGTGCTCTGCCCACCACGGGTATCGAAACCCGGATTTTAGCGTGTAAGTCCGCTGAGCCACTGGGGGGCCATCCAAAACAGTGATAACCTGAAGAAAAGAGAGCTAGTTAACATTTCCCAACTACCAACTGTGAGGTTAAGTTCATAATAATGTGAAAATACGCATTTTTACTGTCTGTTTAATATATTGTTGTGAATGCAATAATCTAGCTGTTTGAGATATAATTCTTGGAATTCAGGCGTGGCCAGGTGGTTACGTCACTCGACTCGTAATTCGAGTATTTTGGATCGAATCCCTATCTCAACAAACATGCATGCCCTCTCAGTTATAGGCGTGTTATAAGTGCCGGTCAATCCCACTATTCGTTTGTAAAAGAGTTGCCCAAAAGTTGGCGGTGGGTGGTGATGACTAGCTCTCTTCTCTCTTGTCTAACACTGCTAAATGAGAGACGGCTAGCGCAGGAAACCCTGGTGTAGCTTTGCGCAAAATTCAAAACAAACCAAACTTGGAATTCAGGTGACGGAAATTAATATAAAATTATTTGAGCGAAAAAGGTATTGTGCGATAGGCCATTAAGAAATAAAGAAATATGAATAAAATAAAACATGTATTTTTAATTCCTTCCCAGTCATGTTCACGAAATACCATTTGTAATGTTAGACTTTCTGTGTAAAAACAAATTCATAATTTATTTATTTGTAATATAAATAACCCTATACGCTAGCATGATAACATCATCTTTATTTTCGACAATTCGGTAGTCCTCCAGTGAAAAATTGCAAAATTATATGGTAATTTCGACACAGATGGCCCGTTGTGTAAAAATTTGTTGAACTAAGAATTACCAAAAGGTTTACATTTAAAATACTGCAGAAACGCTCTTGCCATTATGACTGAGTTCTAAACTGGAAATGTCCCATTTCTAAAGAGTAAAATCAAATTACTCTTTCCTCTGTGTACTTACACAGGAGGCTGGTATGGCCAAACGCAAAAGGCGTGTGACTCGTAATTCGAGGATCGCGGGTTCGCGCCCGCGACATGCTAAACATGCTCGCATTCTCAGCCGTGGGGGCGTATTCGAATCCGTAACCCTCGGATTACGACTCGAGTGTCTTAACCACTGGGCCATGCCGGGTCGAAAATAAAATGAATGGAAAGAACAAAAACTAAAAATGCACAAACCAAAATATTACACGTTTGTAACGATTTTCCTCTTGTGTTGTATGTTTTCTTCCTACACAACGGGCTATCTACACTTTGTCCACCGTGAGGAACTGAGCCCCGAATTTTAGTGTTCGTAAGTGCAGTGTTTTACTGTTACAGCTCATTCAAGGATGCGATTTACAAAATGTTTTGCATTCGTGACCTGCTGGAATTGAACAGCATAACCAATAAGCTCTATTAGTATGTTATCTGACATAAATATATTATTATACAATCTGATAAAACGAATGAAAGCAGTAAAAGTAAACCACATTTGAAAACAAACAATTATTTATGTCGTGAAGGACGATTTATAACATAACTGCAACACATGGTGTTGAAAAACACATGGTCACGAAAACAAACAAAACTAGTACTATTACTACATAGTGACGCTGTTTCTATATTCTAAAAACGAAACATATGTGAAATAGATTTGAAATTACTGGTTTGTAGGTGCATCATTAAAGATAAAACGGACCTTCAATAAACAATCTACTGGAACTTTTAAAAACATCTTTTAAAAAAAATCTCTTTGAAGGTTATCCACGTGAACTACATTTCACCACGTCTCAAAAACTCTGATAAAGGAAAAGTATCGCAGCTAATATATGTGACATCTTCATGCTTATGTTAGTACTTAGAAGTGTTTTTGTTCATTTATTTCCTTTTATATAATTTACACATGTTGTAGATGCAACGTATTCATCTACATACAAATACGTCATATTCCAGCGCTTGATTTGTACGTTTTGTAAAATAATCATACAAAGAACTTATTCAGTTACTTTGTTTCATATAGTCTACCGAGTACAGAAAGGATCACTGTATCAAATACGCTTCACTTGAAGACACATGTTGTTGTATCCCTAAAGCTATAAATCTTTTTGACAAAGAGAAGCTGAGATTTATTGTTGTCTCTCTTTCACTATTTTACGGATATATTTTATTAAAACTACAGTTTAATATTCTTCTGCCATTTTCGGGAATTTTGAACCTAGATATCAGGTTTTCCTGACACGGTTCCATAATCGTTCTTTCCATTGGCTTAGGTGCAAAAAGTCTTTTGCAAATGTTCATTTGTTAGATTTGAAACATTGTTCTATGGTTTATTTTAATAAAAGTTTTGATTATAATTTTATGAAAACGACATTTCGACCTTCTTAGGTCATCTTCAAGTTAACAAAAAGAGTTTGCAACTGACCGTTGTCGATCACATTTCGCCTTACATCCACCACTATGCTAATACAGGTATGTTGAAGATGCAATTGCTGGATTCACATTTACCGAACTCAAATGGTTTTTTAGCCACTATAACTCCATACACGCTAACAGTAGGCTCACCTGTAAACATGAAAAACTAACCAAATTGCACTTCTCAACTTCAAGATCACAAGAATCGATACACAATTCAAAACAGAAAGCCACAGAAAAAATCACCCATATTGGGTTAAACATTCTCTGCGATTCCGCACATGTAAACAAAAATAAAACAAAATGGTCGATTGCAAATTCTCTTTGTTAATCTGAAGATGACCTATGAAGGTCGAAACGTTCTTCTCTAATTTATTTGAATAAAATTTAAATACTATAACAGTCGTCTTGAGAAACATTTTCACTTCAAGTGGGTTTCGCGTCGCAAAGTTAACGCTAGGTTGAAACATTACCTTGAAAATACAAGTAATCTACTGGATAGAGATATATTTTGAATTCTTCGTGTAAGCGAAACCGTTTAGTACCCTTAACATAAAAAACGAAAATTTCAAGATGATTACCATCCAGAAGTGGAAATACAATTCAATTAATTTACTTTTAATGGGCATTTCTTCAGGACAATCAAGTTTATTCGCATTTTAATATAATGTTAAATGGACAGAATTATTAAAATTTTAAATTTGAAACAGGGATCAGGGATCGTAAAAAATATATAGAAACAAGTTGAATGAAAGTGCAAAGATTATATTTTAAGCCTACAATTAGAAACTTTTAAAACTTGGCTGGAAATAGTGTCTGTATTTTTTCTAAAGAAACAAACCGCTAGAGTCTGATTCCACCAAAATAGATAAGTAGACAAGGAGTAAAAATAGCTTGAGAAAATAATGTGACACTAATTTCATCCTAGTTTGTTTACTCTTTTTACAGTCCCTAATTGCAGGCTTGAAAATAAGCATAATCTTTGAATTTTGATTGAACTTGTTTCTGCATTTTTTAGACAATTTCTATTTCTCTTTATCAAATTGAAAATCTTAAGATTCGACTTAAAAATAGCCCTACAACTTAGGTACGAGTTTGTTTAGTAGCTGTGCATAGATTTTAGCGTAGTATTCCTAGTTCTTGTTCGTTAGGCTTTGGTGCTTGAATGATCTCGGAAGAGAAAATAGGGCAGTTACAATGGAAAAACAACAACTAATAAATCCTTTTCTTTTAAGGAACCACATAATATTAGCACGATCTGTAAAGGAACGTTTAGTAAATCTGTCTGGATTTAAATGAAATATTCATAGTCGTTTTTTTTTCTGTAAATTAGTGAAACAGGAATAATAATAATACGAATAAGGAATAGATGAATTATGATTGCTGTCTAACAATCGAAAAACCAACTGTTTTACTGTTATCAGCATTTTATCAGTCTTAGCCATCAATATAGAAGATTTTGAATATTAGTTCGCGAACAAGGCCTCTTTTTAAGTTGTTGTTTGCTTCCATGTTCTTTTTCATAATTCCAGGGTGATCCTGATCAAGAACCACGACATTGTTACGTAATAACTGAAGTAGATAATATTGTAATGTCCTCTCTATTTATCATTCTTTTACTTCTATAATGGTTTGCAAGTATAACAAAATAGAAATTTATAAAAAGAGAAACAATTTAAACATATATTTGATTCTAAAATTAATATCGAAAACAGTTGCACTTTACTTGGATAATTTTGATGCAGAACTGAATTTTATCTTTAAAAATCAATTTAATAAAAATTGTGACATAAATCTTATAATTTATATATATATATCCCTTTATCTTTAATGTCTGGTTTTTACAAAACGCTATTTTTATTAAAGCATCTTATTTACCAATCTTGAAAAACATGTATGGAACATCTTTTCAATAAGTAAATGTAATAGAAATAAATAATTCACACTCCATATAAATGTATATATAGATATATACAACATAGAACATCCAGAATGTTATTTAATGAATATCTTTTTTCCAGATAAAACAAGAACTAAAGAGTTACACATCAATGGAATAACGTTACCCAGGAGAGTTTTTTTTTAATTAAGCACAAAGCTACACAATGGGCTATTTGTGCTCTGCCCACCACGGGTATCGAAACCTAAATTTTAGCGTGTAAGTTCGCAGACATACCGCTGATCCACTTGGGGGCCTCAAGAGAGATTTAAAATGATTCAATGTAGAAAAGTGGTGTCTGCTTCAAGATTAATTCAGATACATGTATTTGTTATAGTTTCAGTAACTGGTACTTTGTGTCATTTTTAAACTTACGTAGTTTGTTAATAATTTTATTTTAGTTTATGGTAAAACTCAATGTTATGATCTTGTATCTTTGTCCCTGAGAACTAATTGTCTTCTGCTGTCAGAAGGTATAATAATAAGGGTTTGATAACTCATTTAGTTTGTTTAAAATTCGTTGTTCTCCAAACTAACGGCTTGGAGTTTAATTTAAAAATCGTGTTATGACTTCCACAGTGAGTTTTGCGGCTTTGAAGTAATTAAGTTTTTGAAATTCTAAAGATCGAGGAAATTACAGTAATATTTGCATTCTTGAAGTGATTTTATTGAAGAACTTATAACACATTAGTGACTATTAAGTGTATTGTTAAATGATAATAAAGTCTGATGGAAGATTATAGATATAAAACTTTAAGGACTAACATTTCTGAGTACTTCTTTCAATTCCACAATGTCGAGTGAAAAATTAGTTCTCATTCCGTTCTGATCAAACTCAACGAGTCCAGTAAGGCCTTTGAACTTTGTCTTAATTGTATGAAATAGAAATTTAAAACATGTGTATATATAAGCACATATACTTTACAAAATATCAAAGCTGAAATCTTTATCGTTTTCAGTTCTGACATGGCCAAACGCGTTAAGGCGTGCACTCGTAATTCGAAAGTCGCGGGTTCGTGCCCGCGTCGCGCTAAACATGCTCACCCTCCCAACCGTGGGGGTGTATAAAGTGACGGTCAATCCCACTATTCGTTAGTAAAAGAGTAGCCCAAGAGTTGGCGGTGGGTGGTGATGACTAGCTTCCTCCCCTCTAGTCTTACACTGCAAAATTAGGGACGGCTAGCACAGATAGCCCTCGAGTAGCTTTGTGCGAAATTCCGTTTTCAGTTCTCTGTTTAACCAATACATTTCATTTTTTACAAAGGAAATTGTTTATGAGAAAAGTAATTCCAATTGAATTTTAACTCTATTTACTCATAAAATATTTAATAAAAAGAACAATGTGCTATCAATTCTACTTTTTTATGTTAGAAAGCAATGCTTACAGTGGTGTAATTGTTTTATGAGAAATTTTATGTGAAAAATAATTATTTCTTTTAAGCTCTGACATCGACTCTTTAAAAAAATTCAAAAATTATTCTTAAATTAGTAAAAATAGATAATTCAACCATTGTCGTATTTAATAAGTTCAGGAATGCTTTAGCAATTGGCTAAAGCAAATACTATGCTAGTTATTATTTTTTTTATTGTTAAATTTCGCGCAAAGTTGGAAGAGGACTACATCTGCTAGTCATTGCTAATTTTAAAGCTATAGTAATTGTTTTTTTTTCTTTCTCTAGTTTTGAACAAAACTACACGTGGGCTATCTGAGCTGACCGTCCTTAATTTTGTAGTGTTAGGAACTGTCTGAATTTGTGCCTAACCGTTCTTTGCCAAATCCTAAAGTTATATCCTTCCATCCTACTGCCTTCAAAGTACCAAAGAGAGAATTAAAAAGAATTTATTTAACTGCTTGTTATGTGAAACTTCATTGAAGTTGTTTTCCTTCTTGAGAACCACACCCCATCACACAATAGCTCAATGATAAGTCTGGATCTTATAATGCTAAAAATTGAGTTCTGATACCTCAGGTGGGCACATCACAGATAGCTTTATTAACTTAACAACAAACTCGTTTTGCTGAGAAAAAGTAAGAGATCGTAAATTATCACCACAAGGTGATTCATCTTTGTAATCATGGTGGTGGCATTTTTTGAACCAATTCCAAGTGAAATCTAATTTGTGATTTGTGTGTGTTTATTTATTTTGGCTTCTTAAATAATGTCATTTGGGACTAAAATTGAAAATCCTGTAACTAAGTGAAATGAGGTACTCGAAGTTTTAGATATTTTCACGAAACAAAAACATGAATAACAACACAAGCAGGTTTCAGAAATTTATGTAACTTAAAAATATTATGCAAAAAAATCAATAATGTTACACATCACTTTTGCATTTCACTGCTTTATTAATGCAGTACTAACTAGGTAATTTGATAAATGTGTTATGAAAAAAACAATGAATTTCATGGTGTAATGTAACATAGTGGTGTTTCAGAGTATTGAAGTACATCTTTTCAAAAAGTTTGCACTTATCTTTATAAAGTATTGGTAGTGATTATTTCAAAGATGTAGAAGAGGAGGAGAATTTAGATGAAGTTGATCAAAATAAAGTAAGGTTTTTGAAGCTCATTATTTTCATTGAAACATATTTATTACCAAGATGTCTGTCAGTATAAAATGCACTGATTGCAAATATTGTGCCCCCCAGTGGCTCAGTGGTATGTCTGCGGACTTACCCGCTAAAATCCGAGTTTCGATACCCGTGGTGGGCAGAGCACAGATAGCCCATTGTGTAGCTTTGTGCTTAATTCAAAACAACAACAACTGCAAATATTGATAAATAGTTTGGCTTTAATATTAATTCAATATATATAAAACTTACACCAGTAATTGAGACATAAGCAGTAATAACATTAAAATAAATGGGATTCAATCAGAAATATAATCATGATGAAATGAAAAGTGAAAAGAAAAATTGCAAAGTAACACTTGAAATTTTCAGGAATTCACTGCTCTTAACAACTTTGCTTTGCCTTAAGATATACCAGGTTGTGAAGAAATAAAGACCACTCAATGTTACCTCCTTATTTTCATTTCTTAATTTTCAGAATAAATATTTCTTTATCGATCAATAAATATTTGAGCTAATTAAGCCCGATTTGGATGAAATGTGAAAAATTCTGTTTAAGAAAGACAGACCATCAGTTACATACCAAATTATGTGAATATAGTAAAAGTACAGAGAAAAATAACTGTGTGTGTTATTTGTTGGCTTGTAAAAGAGCATTTGGCAAGAACTTTGTCAAGAAAATAAAACTACAAGCATAGTTTTTTACCTACAATTTTTAATTTCTTATTTTTTTCACTCTTGCATTTTTCTATTTATACATAGACACATAGCAATGTTTTCGGTAATAATACCTTAAACAAATTCCACAATAAATCAGAGTGGTTGTAATCAACAAAAAAAAAACACACTCTGAAATAAGAAACAAGAGTGACACTTGACATTACTGGGATTATAAAAATGTTGTTACTTATTACTGACTTAGTAGCTTTTAGTCTGTCTTGTATTGAAGAATATCAGTTTCAAATGCTCAAATCTCTTACCATTGACTTAAGGAAATGCCACTTGTACAGAATATTAACATGCTGCTACAGTTCCTTCATTTGTAAAAATGTGAAGAATGTAGTAGAGCATAAAATTGGATCATTCATAACTAGTTTAATGTTGTAAAATCAGAAAATCATTTTATAATATATCTTCTTTTCAAAACTTAATTGTTATTGTATTTGTTTATATAATGTATTTCCTGATTAACATGTCCTCCAGTGAGACAGCGGTACATCTGAGGGCTTACAAACATATGAACCAGGTTTTGATACATGTGGTGGGCATAACAGAGATAGCCCATTGTGTATTCTTGTGCTTAACTTCAAACAAACAAATGTAATTGAGGAATAAGCTCAAATATGAATGAAACATTTTTAAGTTTGGAATTAGTAGTTAGTTTATGCATCCAAATACACAACATTTTGTACTTAATGCAAAAGTTTTCATTATTAAAACAAGTATTTAATCTTTCTGTCATATTTATTTATAAGTAAAAGTATATAATTGTCCTACTGTAATTGTAACGATTAACTTCTTTTAATGTCAGAAGTAAAAATTTAGTTTTGTTAGAGACTGGTGTGAAAATATAAAATTATTTTGTTAACTTTGACAGTGGTTATAAAATTCAAAGTTATTTATGATTCATTGTCAAAAACACTTCTTGGAAAACTGTTTACCTTTAAATAAGTTAACCCAACTACCCATACCACAGAAAAACATTTGATTTTATCATTCAACTCGTGATATGAGGGTCAGGGATTTGAATCCCCGTCACACCAAACATGCTTGCTTTTTCAGTCATGGGGGCTTTGTAATGTGACAGTCAGTCTGATTATTCATTGGTAAAAGAGTATCCCAAGAGTTGGTGGTGGGTGGTGATGACTAGCTGCCTTCCCTCTAGTCTTACATTGCAAAATTAGGGACGGCTAGCACAGATAGCCCTCGAGTAGCTTTGTGCGAAATTCCAAAACAAACAAACAAATAATTTCTGTGTTAATATGCAGAGCTGCAATAATTCTTGAACTTTACAACTGAAAAAATGTTTTATGTGTCTGTGAAACTTCAGTAAAACAATATTCTGGCAATGGCTAGACATACGATTTGTGTGTCTTCACAAAATTTTCTGAACTTTTTGTAAGCATTAAGTCATGTGTAGACCAAAACAAATCAGAATTTGTTAGTGATATGTTTTAATTAAACACTTTTTCATAAATATATGGAGTCAAAGTATTGTTTGTTTTGAGTGCAAAGTCATTTTCGTGTTAACATAAAAATTAATTTTATTTATCTAAAAAATGTTCGAAATAAGTTTGAAACTTCTTTTTTTCATTAAATATGTAAATTTTGACTCTGTATTCTAACTATATGGGCTGGTCAGTTTGACTGACCTTTTAATCACCAAAAATTTGAAATAAATTTAAGTTGCTCTCTTTCTCTTTATACAGGGTGTTCAGAAAATCACTGTGCACTTGTATATTTATTAGCAGACATGTTTCATTATAGAAGAGCTAAATATGAATGACAGTCATAAACAAAGTTGAAAGTGACCCCTGTTGGCATCAATACAGGCCTGGATTCTTCTTATTTTGTTTGTAAACACTGCTATCAGTTGCTGGTTTGAAATATACTGAATGAAATGTGATTATAAAATTGCACAGTGACTTTTCAAACACCTTGTCGAATAATTTCAAATTGTACCTTGAAACTAAAATTGTTTATCGAAAACAGCTTTAAATGGATAACAATGCGTCTGTTTACACACAAATTCTGCTATTTTATTGCCATTTCAACCATGTCTTACTGATATTTGTGCCATGTAAGTTGTAAATCACATGTAATTCATGTGATTCTTTTTTACATTTTATTTAAGTTTATAATAACAAATAAAGAATACACATGAAAAACAAGAAATAATGTACATGCATGCAAAATGCAGATGATGTCTTGTAAATGTGAATCACATGTAATTTATCAGTGATGTCGAGAAACCCACTTGCTGAGAATTTTATATGCAAAAACGGCTCGTTTGGGTTCAGAAAATATTTTAAATAGAAGAGCGAACAACGTTTCGACCTCCTATTTAAAATATTTTCTGAACCCAAACGAGCCGTTTTTGCATATAAAAAACATGTAATTTATATCACTTAATTCAATGAATTATACAATTTATTGATGGTTTTCAAGAATACCTCATGAACAAAATTATTATTAATTAATCTAACCTTAAGAGTATCTCTCTTTTTTACATATTATTTAAGTTTATGATAACAAATAAAGAATACACATTATAAACAAGAAATGATGTATGTACATGCAAAATGCAAATGATGTCCTGTAACTGCTACAGTTTTTCTGGGTTAACAATGCATTAAGTTTGAAAGTGAAGCAAAATGTAAGATTCTGTGTAGAGAATATAAATGTCATTTGATAGATTAAAACTTTGGCTTTTTATTGGCTATAAATGATATACTGTTGGTAATTTCTGAAAGAGAAAATGTGACAGGTGAATATGAAAAGAAGGAGGCTCTGATTTTCTATTTTAGTACCATGTAACTAGATTGAATGCTATAAAAATGGTGATTTACCTGAGCAATGTCAGCATTACAATGAGAAATTATGTTAAATTTCATTCTTTTCTCGTGGAGTGGTAAATAAATTTAGAGAAGAGTGGATACATAGAGATCAAATGTTGTCATTTTTTATGCTGGGAAAACTGCCTTCTAAAATTTAAAATTTAAAAATTGTGTTACATTAAAATTTTGTATAAAATATACAATGAAAAGAGAGTAGCTCAATTAAATTTGAAATGTAATTCAGTGAAACCTTGAGACTGGCCTAGAAAAGGTTGTCCTAACAAGAATGTTAATTAACCAAACAAAACAGAAGGCTAAAAAAATTGTTTGCCTGAGCAATTAATCTGATAGTGAGTAATTTGTATTTAATTTCATTGTTTAAGGAGTGGTGAATAAAATAGAGATGAGAAATTATCAAGAATAAGAATTTAAAACTTGAATATGATTAAAACCTCATGTTATTTGCTAAGATTTTATGCTATACTTATTGGCATAACATAAACAAAATGTCGTTTAATAAAACGTATGTGATTTATGATGAAGGATGCTTGAGGCAAGAGGGTTAAATAGTGATTATCCATTAAGACGTTTCATTTCTAAGATATTTTCTGGTATTTTGATCATGAAAAGAATGATATCTGTTTGATGCTGGCTGAAGAATTACAATGAGCAAAACATGGTTAAAATGCATCTGTGATGTATTAAAAATTAAAGATGTGTGGAAAAGTCATTAGTAAGAATAACTTAAATTATCCTCATTGTGGGAATTTGCAAAAGATCTGAATAAATAAGGTTATAGTATAAAGTAGTGTCATGAGTGTATTGAAAGATTTTTTCTTGTTAATTTTTTAAATTAATTTTGTCAAGAAAAATGATATCTAAAATTTGTTAGTTAAAATGTGATGTGTAAATTACATTATGAAATTGTCTTGAAATTTAAACTTAATTATGTTAATTAGTAACATGCTGTAATATACAGTACAAGTGTTGCTTAATTTCTCAAACCCAATTCTCATAAAATATTCAATGATGTACAATAAAAACATTATTTTTTTCACTTTTGCACAAAGCTACAGAAGGGCTATCTGTATTATCTAACTGTAATTTAGTAGTTTAAGATTAGAGGAAAGGTAGCAAGTCATCACCATTCACTGCCAACTTTTGGGCAACTCATTTTACCAATGAATAGTGGGATTGACCATCACTTTGTACTGTCCCCATAGCTCAAATTTGTTAATATGAAGATGCATGTTTATTGTGACAGGGATTTGAACTCATGATCCTCAGATTACAGCTCGAATGTCCTAACCATTCTTACCGTAAGCATAAAAATAATTAAGTTTCCTGTTTTTTATTGGAATGTTTAAAAATATCATGCTGTGAAAAGCATTTATGTATATTGAAGTATCAATCACAAGTGAAATTGAATTTTGATCACTAATCTAGTCTGGACAAGGCAAAATTTGGTTATTTGTCTTAACTTTGCTTGATGCAATGTAAGTAAAACTTTACTATAATCTCATGCTGAATTAATTGTGGCCTTTCTCATAGAATTTTACTGTTGTAGCATTATCCAAAAACCCAACATATACACATGCAAATTTGGATAACAC
Organism: Carcinoscorpius rotundicauda; assembly: GCA_011833715.1. Taxonomy (NCBI): domain Eukaryota; kingdom Metazoa; phylum Arthropoda; class Merostomata; order Xiphosura; family Limulidae; genus Carcinoscorpius; species Carcinoscorpius rotundicauda. The sequence goes on from CM022397.1 coordinate 88,818,158, forward strand.
ACCTGCTGAACATCTTCCCCCAAATTGGAAAAGGACTAGAGCACCTGAAAAGCTCTCAATTGTCTATATTCTCTGGTCAGGAGGTTTAAGACCAAAATGGTGAAGTAAGGGTACATCAGCAGCCTTGCAGCTGTGGTGAGAAGCAGGTTACACAACAGCCATTCATCTTCCCACAGCTCTGAGTCACATGCACAACAGAAATACTCACTGTGGCCATGAACATACCATCAGCTTTATGTAGCACTGGATGGAAACCACAGAGGAGTAGGTGGACACAACAACAAAAACTTTACATACCAATGGACAAATTACAAACAAGCTAAACATGTGGCACACCATGATCATACTTCCGTGCTCTTTCTGTTTCTTACAGCATAATTATTTCAAGAGCAATCCTCTGTTAACCACCAAATTCAGATCTGTACACAGAAATTATTTGATAAGATTGATTGGTCTTCACACAATGATTTTCTTCTCTTTGTGATTTCTTTTCAATGTTCAAGATATTGTGGAAGTTAATGTTTCATGCTGAGAACTTCAGGGGGAATAATTTATGCTGTTGTAAATTTCAGCAGGATGTAACTCCCAACACAATGAATGTGTGCTGGAACTGCAATTCTTTAGCACCTTTGGAATTCTGTGTCATCATGGTTTGATGCAATTTTATTCAAAAGCTACATGAACTGAGAAGTTATTTATTTTAGTTCAATAGTTTTCTGTTTCTTCAACATTACTAACAATGATTATGGATATAAGTAGACATTTTGAAATGGCTTAGATACTAACTATACTGTTACTGAATTCTGTAATTTCTTTGAAAATATTTGACATTTTTGTTGTATCTTAATTCCAACTCACAATGTAGCATTGGATTAATATGCAATTCAGATGTTGCTAAGAGTAAATACATTGAAATGTCTCAGGTTTTCATACCAGCTGTATTGCATTAACCATTCTTGATTACAATTTCATAGAATCTAAACTGCAACTGTTGGTATATTCAATGCACTGTGTTTGTTTATATTGTTTGTATGCCATGTGTGTTTGTAGAGAGGGAGAAAGCAAAACAGAATAGTTATAACAATAAGCTAAAATTTATAAAAATAGTGCTGAACAATATAACCGTGATTTTGATTATAAAAAATGCACAGCTTTAAACTGCAATACAAGTTTTATTGAAGTTTAAAATGTTTGTACACATGTGAGTGGCTTGAAAAATACCACTCTCTACCTGTGTTTTGATTAAATAATGGATGTATTATGTCATGCTCAAAACACACACACATAATTCTTTCTCATTGGGTTTATTGAATATAGGAAGAAAATATAGACATTCTTCCATCTTCTGAACAACAGCCCCAACAGAACCAGAAACGCATCACAACTGAATACATGACAAAGTTTGAACGTGCTACAGTTTTGGGTACACGAGCACTACAAATTACGTAAGTACCTGTATTTTGATCAAATTATATTTTTAGGTAAAATCTTGGAAAGTATTTTGCCATTTATTTTCTGCATACCCTTTGCATATAATTCACATGTGTTTGAAACATCTTTATTTTATTTGTTTTGAAAGTTTATTCTAATTAGTTCACTTGAACTCTAGAAACAAGATAAATGCATTTCATTATTATTTTGTACATGTTTGTCTTGTAACTTCTGCAATATTTTCTGTCAATTTTTCATTGACATTTTTATGTTTCTTTTCATTATATTTCACACTGTGATTTCCCAGTTTGTATTTGTTTGCTTCAAATGTATGTTATTTCTTAAGGTACAGGCCCAGCATGGCTGGGTGTTATGACACTCAACTCATAATCTGAGGGTCGTGGGTTCAAATCCTTCTCATACCAAACATGCTCACTCTCTTAGCTGTGGGAGCATTATAATTTGACAGTCAATTCCACTATTCATTGGTAAAAGTGTTGTCCAAGAGTTGGCAGTGAGTGGTGGTGACTAACTCCCTTCCCTTTAGTTTTACACTGCAAAATTAGGGACAGCTAGTCCAGATAGCCCTCGTGTAGCTTTTAATGAATTTCGAAACATAAGCCAATCTTAAGATACTAGACTTTGATTTGTATATTAATATTATGTAGGCATTCTGCAAGAATTTTCCTCGTAAGTTTTGTAAGATTAAATATGTTCTTAAGAATTGGTTATTGAAATGAAAAATACATAATATTTTGCATTTCTGAAGTGATACTGCTTTTACTCATCCAAAACTATCTCAACCTTGATTTGCACTCTAAGTGATGCTAAGAATTTAGCACACTTGTCACACTGTTTTATTTATGTGCTATTTCAGAATGTGTGTATCATTTGATTACTTTCCACCATTTCACTGCATCACCTATAACACTCTCACACAATCTTCCCTGTCTCGATTGACATTAGAGTTTATAGACATGTGTTGTTTACTTTATTCCATGTACTTGTTTTTCATTATGCAGTCCTGCTAAAGTTTAAACTTGTTGTTTATGAAGAATTTTTCCATAATTTGTATTCTAATTTGAAATATGAATTCTAATTTCTCAATGCCAGATGATGAAATTCCCTCCAATATTGAGGTTAGTAATGTCACTAATCCCCAGTTAGTTAGGTTGGTATCAACAAAGGAAGTTCAGAATTAATTTCCAGAGATTGGACTTTGAGTTCTGTTCTTTCGTTGATTTGTTTTCTCTTTTCCCCTGAATATGCTTTTGAAGTAAAATTTATTCAGGATAAAAATAATTTGGATTCTAGCTTTGGCCTCTGTTAGTCATTCATGTAATTCTCACAATTGGAAGAGTTTGTTAATTTTGTCATTCCTCTAGCTTATTGATTAGGTGTTTTAAATTTTAAATACTTCATTTGAGCCCTTGATCTTCTCTAACCTTGTTGGGTGAATAACTTCATGTTCATGCTCAATGTTTTATTGAAAAATTGCTGTTGGGTTCTGGCATGCCCTGTTCCTTCCTGGTGGATAGAGAAATATTTTTTAATTTACAAGCAGGCCTTAAATCCATTTTTTGAATTCCAACATCTGGATCCTTTCCTCACCCTTTGAGGTTCACTTTGGACTCAGAATGTCTTCTCTGTATCTTATACTGGCTTCTTTTGTGGGCCCCACTCCTACCTATTTATTTCTTGAAATCCTGTTTCCTGAAGTTAATTTATCAGATTGACTCTTGTTCACAGCAATTTTTTTTATGTGCATGATTCTTATTCAGTGCTCAAGATATCATTAAGGGTTTTGGGAAAAAAATGGTTTGCTGGTCTTACTAGCTAGTGTATTCTGATTTGTCCTTTGAAAATTATTAGCAGTACAATATTTCATTGCACCAAGTCTATCACTTAACTATGTCCTTAGCTGCTGTAGTCCATTGACCTTTGAAGGAGATAATTTTGAATGGTTATGTGGATGACTCCCAAAACATTTATAGCACACTGTCTACATGATTTGGCTGTGGCTTCATTGATTGCAAATTGTCTTCCTCTGTGGAAATTTTCCATACATCAGTTCACCTTCAACTAGAGTGTGTTGACCCATCATTATTTTTGACAAGTGCACTGGGCATAATTCCAATGATATGTACTTGTGTGTGTATATATTCATGCACACACTTACAAACTCAGTTTTTTTATTTCAGTGCATTTTATATAAAGGACTATCACTTATGGATTTCATGAATAAAGGAGACTGGGATTTTTGCCATCTCCACTGACCTGTTATTCGCAAACTCTGGGTCTTTCTGTTCTCAAAGAAGGGAGTTGCAAACACCCATTGTACAGTTTTCATTGAACCATTCTACCATACTCCCTAATTAAATTGAGTTCACCAGATTTTTTGTTTTTAATTTTCTTCTCTATTGCTCTTCAAGAGAAACATAGGAGTCCTAACCACTCTGGTGTTCAGTCATTGGAGCAGTGAACAATGGAGGTTTTCTCCTGAATGGAGTTGTACAATGAAATAAATCAGTCATAACTTATAAGTATCTACTCAGCAACATGAGGGATTTTGTAGTGATAATTATTGACGAAGCAATAACGTAGTATTCTGTATTCAAGGTACTTCCCCTGGATGTTTTGTCTGAGTTGATCTAAATTATTAATCAGAGTACTTCTCTTGGATGTTTTTGCTCAAGTAGACAATGCTTAGTATAATTTGATGTTTCACAAGGAGTATTTTTCAGATCTTTTTTTCCAAGATGGATCTCACCAGACATTATTACATATCCAAGGCATGTTTTTGTCTGGGCAAAAAGCACTTGGCTTATTCATAAACAGTTTACATTCTTAGAGTCCTAGTCACTTATTTCTTCATAACATTGTCTGACATCACACTGTGACAAATTGCTACTATATCATATGCTATGATCCATTACATGTGGGCAAATAATGCAAATCATCAGACCAATGGGCTTGCTCAGTATGTCCCATGTCTTTTCCCTTGGTACATAATTATTTGAACCTATTGTCAGTTAGTTACTAGACATTTCACATGTTCACTCTGTGCTGATGCATGTCACACTTACACCGAACTGTGCCAAAGCTAAGTGCTGTACATCATTTTTTGAGTATATGGTTTCTATTGTATATGCTCCATTCTGTGTATCTGTGTTTGTGTGTCTGTATATCAAGTCATCCCATAAGTAATGTTTGAAAATTTGAATACAGAAAGTGCATCATCATTTCTGTCTTTTTAGAAGGCTTTAATGACTAAAATATGTTGTAGAACGTGAATAAAAATGTTCAGATAAATAAAAGAAACTAACCCAACTCCACTTTATCAGATCAGTAATCAAATAAATCCTGATGAAGAAGGATGTGTCTGAGGAGCACATTAGGTATAGAATGCTTTATGAGTTAAAAAAAGGCAATAGTGCAGCAGTAACTACATGAAACATTCAAGGTGTTTATAGTTCAGTCTCTCAATGAAAAAAATGTTGAAGGTGGTTTCAAAAGTTCAGATCAGGTGACTACAGCTTTAGTGATGCACCATGTTTAGGTCATTCTGTTGAATTTAATGAAAACTTGCTGCTGGCTGCACCTGATGAAGATTGTGCTGTAACAGTTTAAGAACTAACATATAAGCTTAATTCAACCCATTCAACAGTTCACAATCATCTGCAATAGCTTGGAAAGGTAACAACACTTAGAAAATGGGTCTCCTGTGATTTGACAGAAGCTAACCTTAGAGCAAGAGTGGACATTTGCACTTCTCTGCACTCTCATCAATGTAATTCACCTCTTTTTGGACAGGTTAGTGACTGGAGATGAAAAATGGATGTGTTATAAAAATGTTAAGCACTGCAGACAATGATTCAATGCAAGTACACTGGCTAAAGCACAGCCCAAAATGGACCTCCACCCTCGGAAAGTCTTGTTGAGTGTTTTGTAGGGTATTTTTGGTGTGATCCACTTTGAGTTGCTGTCACTCAATGTAATGATTACATCAGACTTCTGTTGTCAACAGTTAGAACACTTGAATGTTCCACTGAAAGAAAAGAGGTCTGCTTTGATCAGTCATAATTGTGTTGTGTTACACCAGGATAATGTACAGCCCCATATGGCAAGGATCACATCTGCAAAGACTGAAGAGATAGATTGGGAAAAACTTCCAAATCCTTCTTATTCTCCAGACCTTGTCTCAACTGGCTATCATCTGTTCTAAAGTTTGCAGAACAATCTTGGTAGAAGAGAGCTTGGAACACATTAAGATGTTCAAATTACCTTCTCTATATTCTATTTGTCAGACCCTAAGAATTTTTTAGAAGTAGCATTCAGAGGCTTATGAATCATTGCCAGGAAGTAATTAATAATGATGGAACATACATTATTGATTAAATAACATTTAAATTGTTTAAAATCCTTTTTCTTTTTCTGAACCTAAAATCAGACATTACTTGAGGGATGACCTAATGTTCTATACTTTCCTTACTGGGTGAGAAACATACACATCTCCACAGATGTACTTTGCTTTTTTTTATTCTGGCACACCTGTTCCATTTTCAGCAGTTGTTATCCACTTTTTTAATGCTGTCATGCTCACATTTTTTCACATTGAAAATGTATTTCCAATAGGTTGTTACTTATCTTCTTTCACCAACTGATATGCCAAAGATTTAGTTTGTAAATGCCAATTTTTTAAAAGTGAGGATTGTGCTAGAATTATGCATAAGCATCATGGCAAAGTAGCTTTTGGTGAAGGAAGGTAAATAACTTTGAAAGTACATTTTCAGAATAGTGTTTTCAATTCCTAATTCAACAGGAAATTACAGAAATTCTTGAAGTACAGAATTATGTTTGTTAATTAGGATGTGTGCTCCAGTTATGGTGGAATTGGAGGGTGAAACTGATCCACTACAAATTGCAACAAAAGAGTTGAAGTAAGTGTCTACATGTTAATAAATTTTAACATCATAAATAAATGACTGTAAATTTACATTTTGCTAAGTGTGTTAGCATGTATTTCTGATTTGCAATGAGTTTAAACAGTGAAAGTCCTAAACAAGTATTTTTTTTCCACAGCAAAACAACTCAATAAGATACACTAATGTATGATGAGTATATATAAAGGTTTTTATATATAATATTGTTTGTGTGTATGATGTACATATATATGCTTGGGTTCCACAAAGATTTTGTACTTTGAATACATATATATTTCATACTCTCTATTGTTCTTTCAAACATATATTACAAAACTTAAATTTAAAACCAGTAAAGTATCAGTAAAGGTCAAAGAAAGAAAATATCTAAATATTGAATTTTGTGAATCACATTGTATGCTTAATACAGCACTGGTTATAATTAGATGTAGTTATGTTCAAAATTCTCAGTCTATAGTTCCATACAAATTAAGAACTCAACAATGTTGATAAGGTAAAATATAAAACAAGAACTTCATATCTTACCAGTTTTTGAGATATTGCTTACTTAATGAATGAAACACCTCTTTCTACTTTTGGAAATGGTTCCTTTTATACACTAACTTATCAACAGCTCAGAATGTCCCCTTAGTGATTTTCTTAGCCATTTTCAAATGTAACAGCATTCTCTCTTTCTTTCAAAACAAACCTTCATGCTGGTAAGTTGGGTCTTTAGTCTGTTTGAAATTTCATTTTTTCAGACACAAATAAAGCTTAGTGATTAAACTTGATAAGTTATAGTTGAAATCTGTGGTATCAAGAAAATAATTTATGTTATTTTGGTTAATCAACTTTAAATGTAAAAACCTAAACAAAATTATTTAATTTCATATTCTCCACATGCAAAATTTGAAAAGGCTTAGCATCCTGTATCTAAGTTAAAAAGTCATGGCTGGAAGAGATAATTGTTTGATTTACTTCGTCATTTACCATTCTTTATTTTAAGAAATGTAATAACATATTTGTAAATAGTAATGATCTATATACATGTGTAGTAATTTAAATGTGACTTCACTTTATGAAATACTAGTTCACTAAACACACCCAAACCATGGCCACTTTGTAAATACTGAAGGTCAGTTTTATATTATTGTTTCTCAGAGTCCATTTAATGATAGAAATTTCAAGCCTTTATCAGATCATATATTATTTTTTCATCAGTGATGATTAAAGCCCAGTGAAATTTTATTTATATAATTTTATCTCACTAAATATGTTTTTTATTATCCACTTTTAATTTGTTTTGTCTTGGCTTTATGTATACTGGAAATCTGCAAACCAAAATTACACGAGTGTGAGAATTTGTAATGCATGATGTACTAGCTTGCTTGTTGGCTGCATTTCCTTGTCTCATGGTAGTGTACTTTAGACATCAAGGTACAAAAGGAATTCTTAATTATTTGATACCTTGACGGATGATGACTGCCTCAAAAGTAAAATAACACCACTGTCACCACTATAAAATGAGCTTGTATATTCAGTTTTTTTGCATTAGAAAAAAATTGAGATAACATTTATTCAGTAAAGACGTTATAGATAAAATTAAAATAATAAAATATTTTGAATTGATTTCAGCATGGTCTTGGTGAAATTATTAGTTTTTTTTGTAAATTACCTAAACTTTTTTCAGCACTACATAGTTCCCTAGAAAGATTGTCTTAATAGTTTTGAACACAGAACTGCTAACTTACCCATATAAACATGCATGAAAGTGTTTTATTGAATTTTAGCCAACTACTGTTTCTCAGTCTGTTTTGTTATAATATGATATAGTTACGAAATGTGCCAAAAAAGCTCTTCTCTTTTTTCACTTTTAAAACCCAAAAGGCTTTCTTCTGATAAAAGTACGGTTTGGTGATATATTGCTAGCAGCAAATATATTTGTGACCATAGTTCACTATCATTACAGCCTTGATTAATTTTAAAACTTATGAAAAGAATGCTTTATAATTTTGTCAATCATGTCTAACTTTAATAATTGCTTCAATGGAAAAAGAAAAGTCACCACAAATCTGAAACAAATGAATGAATGTTATACTGATTTAAACCTGGTGTTATATATTGAGTGAAACCTTCTGATTAATAGTTTTTAAAACAAAAAGCCTGTTTATCTGTAATTTTGGTATGGTTACAGAAAAATTATTTTCATACAAGTAATTATAAATTCAGTGAAACTTTTTCTTTTTTTAAATCAAAGGAAAAACTAGCAACTTTATAAATTAAAAATGTTACAGGAAAATTTTAAAAGGGTGTAGGAAGGCTTAAAAACCAGTATCGAAAATCTGTAACCGTGGTAACCTGTTTTTGTTTCTTTTAAAAATTATATCTGTATGAAATTACTTATATGACTTGATTTGTGAATTCATACAAATAGTACATGGAGAAGTAATTGATTTGTTAAAGCAATACTGAAGTTTCAAACTTCCATTTAGTTGTATTTGTCAATCTAATGAAATAAACCAGTCAAAAGATACATTGAATCAATATATCTCATAGAGTTAGAGTTAACTTATCCCATGCATAACATCACTTTTTTAGAAACAATGTTTTACAAAGTAAAGAGAAATCTAAGACCTGAAACAGTTTTCTTTATATAAGTGGTTGTTGACATATCTGATCCTTCAGTCATTGGAGCTTTTCATTTGTTACTTTGTGCTCATTTCAGTGGCTCAGCGGTATGTCTGTGGACTTACACGCTAAAATCCAGGTTTCGATACCCGTGGTGGGCAGAGCACAGATAGCCCATTGTGTAGCTTTGTGCTTAATTCAAAACAACAACAACATTTCAGTTTGTCTTTTACAGAGCTCGTAATTATTTCTAAATAGACCATCTAAAATGCCCTTCTTTTCATTGTAATTCAGCTGTTTGAGTTCATTGTTCCAGTTGCTCCTTTCTATGAGATTTCCAAGCCATAAAAATTTGGCAGGTTTTTCATAGTTTGGTTGTTGACAGTTTTATTTCTAAACCCACCATCAGCAGATACCAACCAAGCCAGACTTTTATCTGAGAAATTGTTTCAATATTAACCAGAGCCACAAAATTAAAATTGGTAAACTTAGATTGAGGTTTCTGTTTTTGGCACTTTAAAGTTTCCAGAAGTTCAAAAAATTATTGACCTGTTTTTGCTTTACATATTCACAGTCATCAGGTAACTTTTTTTTTTTTTTTTCAAAATCTGTTTAATGCGATTTACAGAGAGCACCATGGTTATGGTGATGATCATCCTCATTGAACTAAATTCTTATCATTACCTCCACTTTCTAAGTGTGTCCAGATTATTCAATTCCAAACTTTTCTCTTGTTTTTTCTTCAGAAACCTCTATTCATCACAACAGTCAAGATATTGACTCTGTCTGTGTTATGTTGACAGAGATTTTCTGTTTTTATTTCATTTTAGTTAAGTATTTTGATTTGTGTTTGTCTTATTTCCAAATTTACTTAATCCTGTAGATGTAGGAGGGCCAACATGCATGTGTCACAATCTTTTCACAGAGTTCAAAATTTACTTGAATTACTTTGTTATCAATTTATTTTGATAAACATGGTATAAAACTTGGTTTTAACACAAAATTTTATACTACCTAAGTTTAATGTTTTAATTTCAAAAGGAAATATTAAAAAATTCTTAATCTGCTATATTTAGTATATAGAAAGTAGAAACAACTTTTACAGAATTAACATCATGCAGTATGAAGCCTAATTTTATGTTCATTTATTTTGTTTACTAGATATATATGCCAACAAATATACCAAATGAGTGAAACATTAAGCCTCACGTTATGTAAGAAGCTTTGAATAAAGTGGTAACATTACATAAGCTCTTACCTCTTACTTTCTTCTTTAACAGGTTAAGAAAAATTCCGATAATTATCAGACGTTATTTGCCTGATGGAAGCTACGAAGACTGGGGTATTGATGAACTTACTATTAATGACTGATTTAAAACAACACCTGAACATTTTTAGACCATGAGTATGATGTAATTCCATGTTAGAAATGTGAACTTCGATAAGAGAATACAAAAGCAATAGACAATGTTACTATCACAGCACATCAATATGTTTTTGAAATACTTTGGTGAAGTATTTCGTATTTATAGCAATTTATTTAAAACTCTTAAGTAACTTGGCTTACCTAAAATAAAGGTCATTTTTATTCTGGGAACAATTTGATTCTGTATTATTGTATTATAATTGGAAAATCTTTAATATTCTGTTTGTATATTTGATCATTGTATTTTGGTGTGGCTGTATAAAATGAATAGTGAATAATGAAGTTAGTTATGCAAAGAAACTAACCATATCAAGACAAATTTATTGCTTTGCTAAGAAAATGACAAAGCCAGAGTAATCATTATCTCAAATCTTGTATAGAAAAGTCTATAATCAAAACTTTGTTGCTCTGAGTAAATATCAAAAGAAGGGTACATATGAATTCATTCCTATCTGATTCACAAAGATGAAATAGTCCATATAATTCAACTTAAATAATGTTGGCGAGTTGTTTACCATATTCATCTTGGCAAATTGCAGGGATATGTTTTTTAAATGAGTTCCCTTTAGTGCAGATGACACCAATATTTAAAAGAAATGTGAAACAATTGCATTGTCAGTGTGCTTAGCCTGTATAACACCATCCCATCTTTCATCATCAGACATTGTCCATGGTGGTGTTGAAGCAGAGTTTCTTGAGACTTTAAAACATCTCTTCACATTATCTTTATCTAATACATTTGGCCTTATAAATAAATGTAAAAGACATCATAAGGAACCAAGTTGTTCTTTATGTGCAAAAATAATTTCAAGGAAAAACACGTAATGTAAGTCTTTCTGTGTGGCTTCTGTTGTTTTCAGGAGTATCGTGTACTAGAGAATGAGGCCGAAATATTTTTGATGAGTTGTAATAGCTTTGCTGCTGGTTACAGAGATTTTAAGTTAAAACGTGGTAAGTGCTGAAGAGGAATCCTGAACTGTTCATAGGTTTAAAACATAGTGCCTTGACTTCAGTGTTTTATTTATTTGATCCTGTCACAGTTCTTTGAATTTTTAGTGGGGAGGTTCAAATCTTGACTGAGTTAGCAACATCATGCCTGCATTTGGTTGGTAACAAGGAGTCCACAATGACCCTAAAATCAATAAGTGTACTATTCTCAACCATATGAAGTAGGTTTCCCAAGCTTTCTTTTCCATTTTGTACACAAGCTCAGAAACATTGATGTGCAACTCAAAAGTGGTGGACTATGGCGACTAGGTTTGTTATCTATGAGAGTTTTGAATTGTAACATTGAGTTCAGGTCATGGCTTTGATTTTAATTTGCTTAGCAATAAAAGTATAACTTAATACTGTTGCTTAATTTTAAATATATTTATAAATATCAATATGAGGAACATATATTTTTTCTTTTTAATTTAGAGGTTCCATTAATTAAAAACGTCTGATTTTATTTACTTTTATTGCTTAAATTTAAAATTAGATGGAAGATTACCTTTCAAAACAGGCCACATGTCAAAACACAAAAGTATATAGTAAAGTATTTACATAAAAGTAAAAAGTCTATGGTAAAATTGGTTAGGAATAAACACACTGTCTTTGACATTATCAGTAAGTCACTCTATTGATTTGAGCAAAGCTGGATACTTTGGTTAGTAAGGAATAAGTGAACCTTATCAAATAAAAATTGACTATTATATTTAGTTACAGATTGTTCTTGTTATCACTTCTTAATATCTCACATAAGTGGCACTTGCACAGACTTAAAACATGATGAAAGAGAATTGCTTACTTTTACAAAGTTATGAAAACATTGTGGTGGTCTAAGGCTCAAAGTTATGAAAAATTTTAATTGTGCACACAAAATCTCTAGTAATTATGACTTGTTTTACTAAGCAGTTTATGAAACATATTTTTGAAAAATTCTTTTGCTTTTTCACTTTGCCAAAATATAGGACAAAATTTAAAGCTAACAGTTATCAGTGGTGACCAGAAAACCCACTTGTAGAGAAAAATATATGTATAAAAATGGCTGGTTTGGGTTGAGAAATTTTTTTCATGTGGAGGAACGAACAACGTTTCGACCTTCTTCGGTCATCGTCAGGAACTTAACAGTTATAATTTCAGACATTGATGTTACAAAAATAAGTTCATAACCACTGAATTATTCTGTATTGAAGAAAATGAATTTTATTTCAATGTATAATTAATTTGATGTGGACAAACATAATTAAGTCGTACCTATTCAAATATGAAGATATTTGAGTGGAAAGTAATCGCTCATTATTGTTTATTCTCTAACATGGAATCAATGGAAATTTAGAGTTATATCTCTTTTACATATAAAATCTCTTTATATAAAAGAATCAACATGATTGAGATTTGTCTCTAAATTAATAATAGATATTTTTGTGGTGAGATGTATCGTGGCAGAGATCTAGGCAAATACCGAACTCACACTTATTTGTTCTGAGGTTAAGCCTTTTATATTCTGTTAGAAGTGTTTTTTTGCGTATAGAGTTAAACATCTCAACTTAATGAAACCACCATAAGTAAAAATACGAATAAAGTTTTTTTTGTATAAAGTTTACGTAAAACCTGCAGAGTTTTGGACTAAATGGGAAGCATTATGTGCATTGTGATCGGAGTAATTATCAAGTTATTATTCAGTAAAAATTTTCTTTATGATGGCGTTCAAAAAGTTTTGGATCTACCCATAGAAAAGTTACTCGTTCAACTACAGTTTATATTTAAAGATACTTTCCTCCTCTGTCCCCATGTAAAAACAGTGTTGTAAAACCTTTATGCTCTTTTGAAAGAACTTTCCTTCGTGGCTCTGAGTCCTCCTTCAGTTATTCCTGTACGTGGTGAAGGGACCTCTCAAGAAAGGTTCTGTTCTCTCACTTTACCTCCTTTGGGATCTAAACATATACAAAGTGTTTGCCGTGCGTGGTGACTTTTGAAGGGGAAAAGAGGATCCAAGTGGTTTAGGGGTCCAACCATAACACACCATTTTAACCTTGAATTCCTGCAGACGGACAGCCTTGGGATGGCTTCTAGGGTCAATCGACTGGTCCACTTGTACAAGGGTCAGCTAAGTACCAGTTTGAATGTTCTCAACAGATGTTGTGGACATTGTATCTGATGCTGATGTTTGGATATAGTTTCACGAAACCCTGGCATTGCTGCAATGTCCTTGTTTGGCATTGTAGTGCATCTCCTCGAAGGACTCCATGGTAGGTAGGGTATGTGGGCACCAAATCATTATTTGTTATTATGGATCCCCAAATAAAAATTTAAGCAAAATAGTGATAAAACACTTTATAGGTAAATGATCACGTCTTGAAGATTCTGAGCAGCAATCTTCAACTTCCGTAACATTTGTTCCTCGTTATTATATTCTCTCAGACAAACCTTAGGGCAAATGTCTCTCTTTTTATTTAGAAAGACCTAAAGGAGCTTGCTTGCTCTCCAGAGAAAGTCAAAAAGTTTTGCTCTGCAGACATATTGTTGGAAACATCCACATCTAACCACAGTGAACTTTTCTTACATTCAAAGACGATTGGGGATATACCCATTCGCTGGATTCTCCACTAAAGATGTTCCTGCAATGAGACGTATCTCCATTGATAAAGACAGAATTATGATTGCGACCAATGACTTCATTTTAATGT